>CM063526.1:4095000-6960151 GCA_032199755.1 Ambrosia artemisiifolia | reverse complement strand
AATAGCGTAATTACTCCCCAAATTGAACCGTGAATCGATTTAAAAACCGCTCGTTTTCTGCTAAAAATAGAAAGTGGTGTGAAAATGGGTCCGTACTGCCGCGAACCAAACTGTGATTTTTTTTTGGCAAAACGTGTTCCTAGGCCATAAAAACTGAGTCTGGAAGCAGCAAAATAGCGTAATTACACCCCAAATTGAACCGTGAATCGATTTAAAAACCGCTCGTTTTCTGCTAAAAATAGAAAGTGGTGTGAAAATGGGTCCGTAATGCCGCGAACCAAACTGTGATTTTTTTTGGCAAAAACGTGTTCCTAGGCCATAAAAACTTTGTCTGGTAGCAGCAGAATAGGGTAATTAGTCCCCAAATTGAACCGTGAATCGATTTAAAAACCGCTCGTTTTCTGCTAAAAATAGAAAGTGGTGTGAAAATGGGTCCGTACTGCCGCGAACCAAACTGTGATTTTTTTTTGGCAAAACGTGTTGCTAGGCCATAAAAACTTTGTCTAGAAGCAGCAGAATAGCGTAATTACTCCCCAAATTGAACCGTGAATCGATTTAAAAACCGCTCGTTTTCTGCTAAAAATAGAAAGTGGTGTGAAAATGGGTCCGTACTGCCGCGAACCAAACTGTGATTTTTTTTGGCAAAACGTGTTCCTAGGCCATAAAAACTGAGTCTGGAAGCAGCAGAATAGCGTAATTACTCCCCAAATTGAACCGTGAATCGATTTAAAAATCTCTCGTTTTCTGCTAAAAATAGAAAGTGGTGTGAAAATGGGTCCGTACTGCCGCGAACCAAACTGTGATTTTTTTTGGCAAAACGTGTTGCTAGGCCATAAAAACTTTGTCTAGAAGCAGCAGAATAGCGTAATTACTCCCCAAATTGAACCGTGAATCGATTTAAAAACCGCTCGTTTTCGGCTAAAAATAGAAAGTGGTGTGAAAATGGGTCCGTACTGCCGCGAACCAAACTGTGATTTTTTTTTGGCAAAACGTGTTCCTAGGCCATAAAAACTGAGTCTGGAAGCAGCAGAATAGCGTAATTAGTCCCCAAATTGAACCGTGAATCGATTTAAAAACCGCTCGTTTTCTACTAAAAATAGAAAGTGGTGTGAAAATGGGTCCGTACTGCCGCGAACCAAACTGTGATTTTTTTTTGGCAAAACGTGTTCCTAGGCCATAAAAACTTTGTCTGGAAGCAGCAGAATAGCGTAATTACACCCCAAATTGAACCGTGAATCGATTTAAAAACCGCTCGTTTTCTGCTAAAAATAGAAAGTGGTGTGAAAATGGGTCCGTACTGCCGCGAACCAAACTGTGATTTTTTTTTGGCAAAACGTGTTGCTAGGCCATAAAAACTTTGTCTGGAAGCAGCAAAATAGCGTAATTACTCCCCAAATTGAACCGTGAATCGATTTAAAAACCGCTCGTTTTCTGCTAAAAATAGAAAGTGGTGTGAAAATGGGTCCGTACTGCCGCGAACCAAACTGTGATTTTATTTGGCAAAACGTGTTGCTAGGCAATAAAAACTTTGTCTGGAAGCAGCAAAATAGCGTAATTACACCCCAAATTGAACCGTGAATCGATTTAAAAACCGCTCGTTTTCTGCTAAAAATAGAAAGTGGTGTGAAAATGGGTCCGTAATGCCGCGAACCAAACTGTGATTTTTTTTGGCAAAACGTGTTCCTAGGCCATAAAAACTTTGTCTGGTAGCAGCAGAATAGGGTAATTAGTCCCCAAATTGAACCGTGAATCGATTTAAAAACCGCTCGTTTTCTGCTAAAAATAGAAAGTGGTGTGAAAATGGGTCCGTACTGCCGCGAACCAAACTGTGATTTTTTTTGGCAAAACGTGTTCCTAGGCCATAAAAACTGAGTCTGGAAGCAGCAGAATAGCGTAATTACTCCCCAAATTGAACCGTGAATCGATTTAAAAACCGCTCGTTTTCTGCTAAAAATAGAAAGTGGTGTGAAAATGGGTCCGTACTGCCGCGAACCGAACTGTGATTTTTTTTGGCAAAACGTGTTGCTAGGCCATAAAAACTTTGTCTGGGTAGCAGCAGAATAGGGTAATTAGTCCCCAAATTGAACCGTGAATCGATTTAAAAAACCGCTCGTTTTCTGCTAAAAATAGAAAGTGGTGTGAAAATGGGTCCGTACTGCCGCGAACCAAACTGTGATTTTTTTTTGGCAAAACGTGTTCCTAGGCCATAAAAACTGAGTCTGGAAGCAGCAGAATAGCGTAATTACTCCCCAAATTGAACCGTGAATCGATTTAAAAATCACTCGTTTTCTCCTAAAAATAGAAAGGTGGTGTGAAAATGGGTCCGTACTGCCGCGAACCAAACTGTGATTTTTTTTGGCAAAACGTGTTGCTAGGCCATAAAAACATTGTCTGGAAGCAGCAAAATAGCGTAATTACTCCCCAAATTGAACCGTGAATCGATTTAAAAACCGCTCGTTTTCTGCTAAAAATAGAAAGTGGTGTGAAAATGGGTCCGTACTGCCGCGAACCAAACTGTGATTTTTTTTTGGCAAAACGTGTTGCTAGGCAATAAAAACTTTGTCTGGAAGCAGCAAAATAGCGTAATTACACCCCAAATTGAACCGTGAATCGATTTAAAAACCGCTCGTTTTCTGCTAAAAATAGAAAGTGGTGTGAAAATGGGTCCGTAATGCCGCGAACCAAACTGTGATTTTTTTTGGCAAAACGTGTTCCTAGGCCATAAAAACTTTGTCTGGTAGCAGCAGAATAGGGTAATTAGTCCCCAAATTGAACCGTGAATCGATTTAAAAACCGCTCGTTTTCTGCTAAAAATAGAAAGTGGTGTGAAAATGGGTCCGTACTGCCGCGAACCAAACTGTGATTTTTTTTGGCAAAACGTGTTCCTAGGCCATAAAAACTGAGTCTGGAAGCAGCAGAATAGCGTAATTACTCCCCAAATTGAACCGTGAATCGATTTAAAAACCGCTCGTTTTCTGCTAAAAATAGAAAGTGGTGTGAAAATGGGTCCGTACTGCCGCGAACCGAACTGTGATTTTTTTTGGCAAAACGTGTTGCTAGGCCATAAAAACTTTGTCTGGTAGCAGCAGAATAGGGTAATTAGTCCCCAAATTGAACCGTGAATCGATTTAAAAACCGCTCGTTTTCTGCTAAAAATAGAAAGTGGTGTGAAAATGGGTCCGTACTGCCGCGAACCAAACTGTGATTTTTTTTGGCAAAACGTGTTCCTAGGCCATAAAAACTGAGTCTGGAAGCAGCAGAATAGCGTAATTACTCCCCAAATTGAACCGTGAATCGATTTAAAAATCACTCGTTTTCTCCTAAAAATAGAAAGTGGTGTGAAAATGGGTCCGTACTGCCGCGAACCAAACTGTGATTTTTTTTGGCAAAACGTGTTGCTAGGCCATAAAAACATTGTCTGGAAGCAGCAAAATAGCGTAATTACTCCCCAAATTGAACCGTGAATCGATTTAAAAACCGCTCGTTTTCTGCTAAAAATAGAAAGTGGTGTGAAAATGGGTCCGTACTGCCGCGAACCAAACTGTGATTTTTTTTGGCAAAACGTGTTGCTAGGCCATAAAAACATTGTCTGGAAGCAGCAAAATAGCGTAATTACTCCCCAAATTGAACCGTGAATCGATTTAAAAACCGCTCGTTTTCTGCTAAAAATAGAAAGTGGTGTGAAAATGGGTCCGTACTGCCGCGAACCAAACTGTGATTTTTTTTTGGCAAAACGTGTTCCTAGGCCATAAAAACTGAGTCTGGAAGCAGCAGAATAGCGTAATTACACCCCAAATTGAACCGTGAATCGATTTAAAAACCGCTCGTTTTCTGCTAAAAATAGAAAGTGGTGTGAAAATGGGTCCGTACTGCCGCGAACCAAACTGTGATTTTTTTGGCAAAACGTGTTGCTAGGCCATAAAAACTTTGTCTGGAAGCAGCAGAATAGCGTAATTACTCACCAAATTGAACCGTGAATCGATTTAAAAAACCGCTCGTTTTCTGCTAAAAATAGAAAGTGGTTGTGAAAATGGGTCCGTACTGCCGCGAACCAAACTGTGATTTTATTTGGCAAAATGTGTTGCTAGGCAATAAAAACTTTGTCTGGAAGCAGCAAAATAGCGTAATTACACCCCAAATTGAACCGTGAATCGATTTAAAAACCGCTCGTTTTCTGCTAAAAATAGAAAGTGGTGTGAAAATGGGTCCGTAATGCCGCGAACCAAACTGTGATTTTTTTTGGCAAAACGTGTTCCTAGGCCATAAAAACTTTGTCTGGTAGCAGCAGAATAGGGTAATTAGTCCCCAAATTGAACCGTGAATCGATTTAAAAACCGCTCGTTTTCTGCTAAAAATAGAAAGTGGTGTGAAAATGGGTCCGTTACTGCCGCGAACCAAACTGTGATTTTTTTTGGCAAAACGTGTTCCTAGGCCATAAAAACTGAGTCTGGAAGCAGCAGAATAGCGTAATTACTCCCCAAAATTGAACCGTGAATCGATTTAAAAACCGCTCGTTTTCTGCTAAAAATAGAAAGTGGTGTGAAAATGGGTCCGTACTGCCGCGAACCGAACTGTGATTTTTTTTGGCAAAACGTTGTTGCTAGGCCATAAAAACTTTGTCTGGTAGCAGCAGAATAGGGTAATTAGTCCCCAAATTGAACCGTGAATCGATTTAAAAACCGCTCGTTTTCTGCTAAAAATAGAAAGTGGTGTGAAAATGGGTCCGTACTGCCGCGAACCAAACTGTGATTTTTTTTTGGCAAAACGTGTTCCTAGGCCATAAAAACTGAGTCTGGAAGCAGCAGAATAGCGTAATTACTCCCCAAATTGAACCGTGAATCGATTTAAAAATCACTCGTTTTCTCCTAAAAATAGAAAGTGGTGTGAAAATGGGTCCGTACTGCCGCGAACCAAACTGTGATTTTTTTTGGCAAAACGTGTTGCTAGGCCATAAAAACATTGTCTGGAAGCAGCAAAATAGCGTAATTACTCCCCAAATTGAACCGTGAATCGATTTAAAAACCGCTCGTTTTCTGCTAAAAATAGAAAGTGGTGTGAAAATGGGTCCGTACTGCCGCGAACCAAACTGTGATTTTTTTTTGGCAAAACGTGTTGCTAGGCAATAAAAACTTTGTCTGGAAGCAGCAAAATAGCGTAATTACACCCCAAATTGAACCGTGAATCGATTTAAAAACCGCTCGTTTTCTGCTAAAAATAGAAAGTGGTGTGAAAATGGGTCCGTAATGCCGCGAACCAAACTGTGATTTTTTTTTGGCAAAACGTGTTCCTAGGCCATAAAAACTTTGTCTGGTAGCAGCAGAATAGGGTAATTAGTCCCCAAATTGAACCGTGAATCGATTTAAAAACCGCTCGTTTTCTGCTAAAAATAGAAAGTGGTGTGAAAATGGGTCCGTACTGCCGCGAACCAAACTGTGATTTTTTTTGGCAAAACGTGTTCCTAGGCCATAAAAACTGAGTCTGGAAGCAGCAGAATAGCGTAATTACTCCCCAAATTGAACCGTGAATCGATTTAAAAACCGCTCGTTTTCTGCTAAAAATAGAAAGTGGTGTGAAAATGGGTCCGTACTGCCGCGAACCGAACTGTGATTTTTTTTGGCAAAACGTGTTGCTAGGCCATAAAAACTTTGTCTGGTAGCAGCAGAATAGGGTAATTAGTCCCCAAATTGAACCGTGAATCGATTTAAAAACCGCTCGTTTTCTGCTAAAAATAGAAAGTGGTGTGAAAATGGGTCCGTACTGCCGCGAACCAAACTGTGATTTTTTTTGGCAAAACGTGTTCCTAGGCCATAAAAACTGAGTCTGGAAGCAGCAGAATAGCGTAATTACTCCCCAAATTGAACCGTGAATCGATTTAAAAATCACTCGTTTTCTCCTAAAAATAGAAAGTGGTGTGAAAATGGGTCCGTACTGCCGGCGAACCAAACTGTGATTTTTTTTGGCAAAACGTGTTGCTAGGCCATAAAAACATTGTCTGGAAGCAGCAAAATAGCGTAATTACTCCCCAAATTGAACCGTGAATCGATTTAAAAACCGCTCGTTTTCTGCTAAAAATAGAAAGTGGTGTGAAAATGGGTCCGTACTGCCGCGAACCAAACTGTGATTTTTTTTGGCAAAACGTGTTGCTAGGCCATAAAAACATTGTCTGGAAGCAGCAAAATAGCGTAATTACTCCCCAAATTGAACCGTGAATCGATTTAAAAACCGCTCGTTTTCTGCTAAAAATAGAAAGTGGTGTGAAAATGGGTCCGTACTGCCGCGAACCAAACTGTGATTTTTTTTTGGCAAAACGTGTTCCTAGGCCATAAAAACTGAGTCTGGAAGCAGCAGAATAGCGTAATTACACCCCAAATTGAACCGTGAATCGATTTAAAAACCGCTCGTTTTCTGCTAAAAATAGAAAGTGGTGTGAAAATGGGTCCGTACTGCCGCGAACCAAACTGTGATTTTTTTGGCAAAACGTGTTGCTAGGCCATAAAAACTTTGTCTGGAAGCAGCAGAATAGCGTAATTACTCACCAAATTGAACCGTGAATCGATTTAAAAAACCGCTCGTTTTCTGCTAAAAATAGAAAGTGGTGTGAAAATGGGTCCGTACTGCCGCGAACCAAACTGTGATTTTATTTGGCAAAATGTGTTGCTAGGCAATAAAAACTTTGTCTGGAAGCAGCAAAATAGCGTAATTACACCCCAAATTGAACCGTGAATCGATTTAAAAACCGCTCGTTTTCTGCTAAAAATAGAAAGTGGTGTGAAAATGGGTCCGTAATGCCGCGAACCAAACTGTGATTTTTTTTGGCAAAACGTGTTCCTAGGCCATAAAAACTTTGTCTGGGTAGAGCAGCAGAATAGGGTAATTAGTCCCCAAATTGAACCGTGAATCGATTAAAAACCGCTCGTTTTCTGCTAAAAATAGAAAGTGGTGTGAAAATGGGTCCGTACTGCCGCGAACCAAACTGTGATTTTTTTTTTGGCAAAACGTGTTGCTAGGCCATAAAAACTTTGTCTAGAAGCAGCAGAATAGCGTAATTACTCCCCAAATTGAACCGTGAATCGATTTAAAAACCGCTCGTTTTCTGCTAAAAATAGAAAGTGGTGTGAAAATGGGTCCGTACTGCCGCGAACCAAACTGTGATTTTTTTTTGGCAAAACGTGTTCCTAGGCCATAAAAACTGAGTCTGGAAGCAGCAGAATAGCGTAATTACTCCCCAAATGAACCGTGAATCGATTTAAAAATCTCTCGTTTTCTGCTAAAAATAGAAAGTGGTGTGAAAATGGGTCCGTACTGCCGCGAACCAAACTGTGATTTTTTTTGGCAAAACGTGTTGCTAGGCCATAAAAACTTTGTCTAGAAGCAGCAGAATAGCGTAATTACTCCCCAAATTGAACCGTGAATCGATTTAAAAACCGCTCGTTTTCGGCTAAAAATAGAAAGTGGTGTGAAAATGGGTCCGTACTGCCGCGAACCAAACTGTGATTTTTTTTGGCAAAACGTGTTCCTAGGCCATAAAAACTGAGTCTGGAAGCAGCAGAATAGCGTAATTAGTCCCCAAATTGAACCGTGAATCGATTTAAAAACCGCTCGTTTCTAACTAAAAATAGAAAGTGGTGTGAAAATGGGTCCGTACTGCCGCGAACCAAACTGTGATTTTTTTTGGCAAAACGTGTTCCTAGGCCATAAAAACTTTGTCTGAAGCAGCAGAATAGCGTAATTACAACCCCAAATTGAACCGTGAATCGATTTAAAAACCGCTCGTTTTCTGCTAAAAATAGAAAGTGGTGTGAAAATGGGTCCGTACTGCCGCGAACCAAACTGTGATTTTTTTTGGCAAAACGTGTTGCTAGGCCATAAAAACTTTGTCTGGAAGCAGCAGAATAGCGTAATTACTCCCCAAATTGAACCGTGAAT
The DNA here is from genome assembly GCA_032199755.1 of Ambrosia artemisiifolia. Taxonomy (NCBI): domain Eukaryota; kingdom Viridiplantae; phylum Streptophyta; class Magnoliopsida; order Asterales; family Asteraceae; genus Ambrosia; species Ambrosia artemisiifolia. The sequence continues at coordinate 6,952,225 of CM063526.1, read as the reverse complement.
CGATTTAAAAACCGCTCGTTTTCTGCTAAAAATAGAAAGTGGTGTGAAAATGGGTCCGTACTGCCGCGAACCAAACTGTGATTTTATTTGGCAAAACGTGTTGCTAGGCAATAAAAACTTTGTCTGGAAGCAGCAAAATAGCGTAATTACACCCCAAATTGAACCGTGAATCGATTTAAAAACCGCTCGTTTTCTGCTAAAAATAGAAAGTGGTGTGAAAATGGGTCCGTAATGCCGCGAACCAAACTGTGATTTTTTTTGGCAAAACGTGTTCCTAGGCCATAAAAACTTTGTCTGGTAGCAGCAGAATAGGGTAATTAGTCCCCAAATTGAACCGTGAATCGATTTAAAAAACCGCTCGTTTTCTGCTAAAAATAGAAAGTGGTGTGAAAATGGGTCCGTACTGCCGCGAACCAAACCTATGATTTTTTTTGGCAAAACGTGTTCCTAGGCCATAAAAACTGAGTCTGGAAGCAGCAGAATAGCGTAATTACTCCCCAAATTGAACCGTGAAATCGATTTAAAAACCGCTCGTTTTCTGCTAAAAATAGAAAGTGGTGTGAAAATGGGTCCGTACTGCCGCGAACCGAACTGTGATTTTTTTTGGCAAAACGTGTTGCTAGGCCATAAAAACTTTGTCTGGTAGCAGCAGAATAGGGTAATTAGTCCCCAAATTGAACCGTGAATCGATTTAAAAACCGCTCGTTTTCTGCTAAAAATAGAAAGTGGTGTGAAAATGGGTCCGTACTGCCGCGAACCAAACTGTGATTTTTTTTGGCAAAACGTGTTGCTAGGCCATAAAAACATTGTCTGGAAGCAGCAAAATAGCGTAATTACTCCCCAAATTGAACCGTGAATCGATTTAAAAACCGCTCGTTTTCTGCTAAAAATAGAAAGTGGTGTGAAAATGGGTCCGTACTGCCGCGAACCAAACTGTGATTTTTTTTTGGCAAAACGTGTTCCTAGGCCATAAAAACTGAGTCTGGAAGCAGCAGAATAGCGTAATTACTCCCCAAATTGAACCGTGAATCGATTTAAAAATCGCCTCGTTTTCTGCTAAAAATAGAAAGTGGTGTGAAAATGGGTCCGTACTGCCGCGAACCAAACTGTGATTTTTTTTGGCAAAACGTGTTCCTAGGCGATAAAAACTGAGTCTGGAAGCAGCAGAATAGCGTAATTACTCCCCAAATTGAACCGTGAATCGATTTAAAAATCGCTCGTTTTCTGCTAAAAATAGAAAGTGGTGTGAAAATGGGTCCGTACTGCCGCGAACCAAACTGTGATTTTTTTTGGCAAAACGTGTTCCTAGGCGATAAAAACTGAGTCTGGAAGCAGCAGAATAGCGTAATTACTCCCCAAATTGAACCGTGAATCGATTTAAAAAACCGCTCGTTTTCGGCTAAAAATAGAAAGTGGTGTGAAAATGGGTCCGTACTGCCGCGAACCAAACTGTGATTTTTTTTGGCAAAACGTGTTCCTAGGCCATAAAAACTGAGTCTGGAAGCAGCAGAATAGCGTAATTAGTCCCCAAATTGAACCGTGAATCGATTTAAAAACCGCTCGTTTTCTACTAAAAATAGAAAGTGGTGTGAAAATGGGTCCGTACTGCTGCGAACCAAACTGTGATTTTTTTTGGCAAAACGTGTTCCTAGGCCATAAAAACTTTGTCTGGAAGCAGCAGAATAGCGTAATTACACCCCAAATTGAACCGTGAATCGATTTAAAAACCGCTCGTTTTCTGCTAAAAATAGAAAGTGGTGTGAAAATGGGTCCGTACTGCCGCGAACCAAACTGTGATTTTTTTTGGCAAAACGTGTTGCTAGGCCATAAAAACTTTGTCTGGAAGCAGCAGAATAGCGTAATTACTCCCCAAATTGAACCGTGAATCGATTTAAAAACCGCTCGTTTTCTGCTAAAAATAGAAAGTGGTGTGAAAATGGGTCCGTACTGCCGCGAACCAAACTGTGATTTTATTTGGCAAAACGTGTTGATAGGCAATAAAAACTTTGTCTGGAAGCAGCAAAATAGCGTAATTACACCCCAAATTGAACCGTGAATCGATTTAAAAACCGCTCGTTTTCTGCTAAAAATAGAAAGTGGTGTGAAAATGGGTCCGTAATGCCGCGAACCAAACTGTGATTTTTTTTGGCAAAACGTGTTCCTAGGCCATAAAAACTTTGTCTGGTAGCAGCAGAATAGGGTAATTAGTCCCCAAATTGAACCGTGAATCGATTTAAAAACCGCTCGTTTTCTGCTAAAAATAGAAAGTGGTGTGAAAATGGGTCCGTACTGCCGCGAACCAAACTGTGATTTTTTTTGGCAAAACGTGTTCCTAGGCCATAAAAACTGAGTCTGGAAGCAGCAGAATAGCGTAATTACTCCCCAAATTGAACCGTGAATCGATTTAAAAACCGCTCGTTTTCTGCTAAAAATAGAAAGTGGTGTGAAAATGCGTCCGTACTGCCGCGAACCAAACTGTGATTTTTTTGGCAAAACGTGTTGCTAGGCCATAAAAACTTTGTCTGGTAGCAGCAGAATAGGGTAATTAGTCCCCAAATTGAACCGTGAATCGATTTAAAAACCGCTCGTTTTCTGCTAAAAATAGAAAGTGGTGTGAAAATGGGTCCGTACTGCCGCGAACCAAACTGTGATTTTTTTTTGGCAAAACGTGTTCCTAGGCCATAAAAACTGAGTCTGGAAGCAGCAGAATAGCGTAATTACTCCCCAAATTGAACCGTGAATCGATTTAAAAATCACTCGTTTTCTCCTAAAAATAGAAAGTGGTGTGAAAATGGGTCCGTACTGCCGCGAACCAAACTGTGATTTTTTTGGCAAAACGTGTTGCTAGGCCATAAAAACTTTGTCTGGAAGCAGCAAAATAGCGTAATTACTCCCCAAATTGACCCGTGAATCGATTTAAAAACCGCTCGTTTTCTGCTAAAAATAGAAAGTGGTGTGAAAATGGGTCCGTACTGCCGCGAACCAAACTGTGATTTTTTTTTGGCAAAACGTGTTCCTAGGCGATAAAAACTGAGTCTGGAAGCAGCAGAATAGCGTAATTACTCCCCAAATTGACCCGTGAATCGATTTAAAAACCGCTCGTTTTCTGCTAAAAATAGAAAGTGGTGTGAAAATGGGTCCGTACTGCCGCGAACCAAACTGTGATTTTTTTTTTGGCAAAACGTGTTCCTAGGCGATAAAAACTGAGTCTGGAAGCAGCAGAATAGCGTAATTACTCCCCAAATTGAACCGTGAATCGATTTAAAAACCGCTCGTTTTCTACTAAAAATAGAAAGTGGTGTGAAAATGGGTCCGTACTGCTGCGAACCAAACTGTGATTTTTTTTGGCAAAACGTGTTCCTAGGCCATAAAAACTTTGTCTGGAAGCAGCAGAATAGCGTAATTACACCCCAAATTGAACCGTGAATCGATTTAAAAACCGCTCGTTTTCTGCTAAAAATAGAAAGTGGTGTGAAAATGGGTCCGTACTGCCGCGAACCAAACTGTGATTTTTTTTGGCAAAACGTGTTGCTAGGCCATAAAAACTTTGTCTGGAAGCAGCAGAATAGCGTAATTACTCCCCAAATTGAACCGTGAATCGATTTAAAAACCGCTCGTTTTCTGCTAAAAATAGAAAGTGGTGTGAAAATGGGTCCGTACTGCCGCGAACCAAACTGTGATTTTATTTGGCAAAACGTGTTGATAGGCAATAAAAACTTTGTCTGGAAGCAGCAAAATAGCGTAATTACACCCCAAATTGAACCGTGAATCGATTTAAAAACCGCTCGTTTTCTGCTAAAAATAGAAAGTGGTGTGAAAATGGGTCCGTAATGCCGCGAACCAAACTGTGATTTTTTTTGGCAAAACGTGTTCCTAGGCCATAAAAACTTTGTCTGGTAGCAGCAGAATAGGGTAATTAGTCCCCAAATTGAACCGTGAATCGATTTAAAAACCGCTCGTTTTCTGCTAAAAATAGAAAGTGGTGTGAAAATGGGTCCGTACTGCCGCGAACCAAACTGTGATTTTTTTTGGCAAAACGTGTTCCTAGGCCATAAAAACTGAGTCTGGAAGCAGCAGAATAGCGTAATTACTCCCCAAATTGAACCGTGAATCGATTTAAAAACCGCTCGTTTTCTGCTAAAAATAGAAAGTGGTGTGAAAATGCGTCCGTACTGCCGCGAACCAAACTGTGATTTTTTTTGGCAAAACGTGTTGCTAGGCCATAAAAACTTTGTCTGGTAGCAGCAGAATAGGGTAATTAGTCCCCAAATTGAACCGTGAATCGATTTAAAAACCGCTCGTTTTCTGCTAAAAATAGAAAGTGGTGTGAAAATGGGTCCGTACTGCCGCGAACCAAACTGTGATTTTTTTTGGCAAAACGTGTTCCTAGGCCATAAAAACTGAGTCTGGAAGCAGCAGAATAGCGTAATTACTCCCCAAATTGAACCGTGAATCGATTTAAAAATCACTCGTTTTCTCCTAAAAATAGAAAGTGGTGTGAAAATGGGTCCGTACTGCCGCGAACCAAACTGTGATTTTTTTTGGCAAAACGTGTTGCTAGGCCATAAAAACTTTGTCTGGAAGCAGCAAAATAGCGTAATTACTCCCCAAATTGACCCGTGAATCGATTTAAAAACCGCTCGTTTTCTGCTAAAAATAGAAAGTGGTGTGAAAATGGGTCCGTACTGCCGCGAACCAAACTGTGATTTTTTTTTGGCAAAACGTGTTCCTAGGCGATAAAAACTGAGTCTGGAAGCAGCAGAATAGCGTAATTACTCCCCAAATTGAACCGTGAATCGATTTAAAAATCGCTCGTTTTCTGCTAAAAATAGAAAGTGGTGTGAAAATGGGTCCGTACTGCCGCGAACCAAACTGTGATTTTTTTTGGCAAGACGTGTTCGTAGGCCATAAAAACTGAGTCTGGAAGCAGCAGAATAGCGTAATTACTCCCCAAATAGAACCGTGAATCGATTTAAAAACCGCTCGTTTTCTGCTAAAAATAGAAAGTGGTGTGAAAATGGGTCCGTACTGCCGCGAACCAAACTGTGATTTTTTTTTGGCAAAACGTGTTCCTAGGCCATAAAAACTGAGTCTGGAAGCAGCAGAATAGCGTAATTACACCCCAAATTGAACCGTGAATCGATTTAAAAACCGCTCGTTTTCTGCTAAAAATAGAAAGTGGTGTGAAAATGGGTCCGTACTGCCGCGAACCAAACTGTGATTTTTTTTGGCAAAACGTGTTGCTAGGCCATAAAAACTTTGTCTAGAAGCAGCAGAATAGCGTAATTACACCCCAAATTGAACCGTGAATCGATTTAAAAACCGCTCGTTTTCGGCTAAAAATAGAAAGTGGTGTGAAAATGGGTCCGTACTGCCGCGAACCAAACTGTGATTTTTTTTGGCAAAACGTGTTCCTAGGCCATAAAAACTTTGTCTGGAAGCAGCAGAATAGCGTAATTACACCCCAAATTTAACCGTGAATCGATTTAAAAACCGCTCGTTTTCTGCTAAAAATAGAAAGTGGTGTGAAAATGGGTCCGTACTGCCGCGAACCAAACTGTGATTTTTTTTGGCAAAACGTGTTGCTAGGCCATAAAAACTTTGTCTGGAAGCAGCAGAATAGCGTAATTACTCCCCAAATTGAACCGTGAATCGATTTAAAAACCGCTCGTTTTCTGCTAAAAATATAAAGTGGTGTGAAAATGGGTCCGTACTGCCGCGAACCAAACTGTGATTTTATTTGGCAAAACGTGTTGCTAGGCAATAAAAACTTTGTCTGGAAGCAGCAAAATAGCGTAATTACACCCCAAATTGAACCGTGAATCGATTTAAAAACCGCTCGTTTTCTGCTAAAAATAGAAAGTGGTGTGAAAATGGGTCCGTAATGCCGCGAACCAAACTGTGATTTTTTTTGGCAAAACGTGTTCCTAGGCCATAAAAACTTTGTCTGGTAGCAGCAGAATAGGGTAATTAGTCCCCAAATTGAACCGTGAATCGATTTAAAAACCGCTCGTTTTCTGCTAAAAATAGAAAGTGGTGTGAAAATGGGTCCGTACTGCCGCGAACCAAACTGTGATTTTTTTTGGCAAAACGTGTTCCTAGGCCATAAAAACTGAGTCTGGAAGCAGCAGAATAGCGTAATTACTCCCCAAATAGAACCGTGAATCGATTTAAAAACCGCTCGTTTTCTGCTAAAAATAGAAAGTGGTGTGAAAATGGGTCCGTACTGCCGCGAACCAAACTGTGATTTTTTTTTGGCAAAACGTGTTCCTAGGCCATAAAAACTGAGTCTGGAAGCAGCAGAATAGCGTAATTACACCCCAAATTGAACCGTGAATCGATTTAAAAACCGCTCGTTTTCTGCTAAAAATAGAAAGTGGTGTGAAAATGGGTCCGTACTGCCGCGAACCAAACTGTGATTTTTTTTGGCAAAACGTGTTGCTAGGCCATAAAAACTTTGTCTAGAAGCAGCAGAATAGCGTAATTACACCCCAAATTGAACCGTGAATCGATTTAAAAACCGCTCGTTTTCGGCTAAAAATAGAAAGTGGTGTGAAAATGGGTCCGTACTGCCGCGAACCAAAATGTGATTTTTTTTGGCAAAACGTGTTCCTAGGCCATAAAAACTGAGTCTGGAAGCAGTAGAATAGCGTAATTAGTCCCCAAATTGAACCGTGAATCGATTTAAAAACCGCTCGTTTTCTACTAAAAATAGAAAGTGGTGTGAAAATGGGTCCGTACTGCCGCGAACCAAACTGTGATTTTTTTTGGCAAAACGTGTTCCTAGGCCATAAAAACTGAGTCTGGAAGCAGCAGAATAGCGTAATTACTCCCCAAATTGAACCGTGAATCGATTTAAAAATCACTCGTTTTCTCCTAAAAATAGAAAGTGGTGTGAAAATGGGTCCGTACTGCCGCGAACCAAACTGTGATTTTTTTGGCAAAACGTGTTGCTAGGCCATAAAAACTTTGTCTGGAAGCAGCAAAATAGCGTAATTACTCCCCAAATTGACCCGTGAATCGATTTAAAAACCGCTCGTTTTCTGCTAAAAATAGAAAGTGGTGTGAAAATGGGTCCGTACTGCCGCGAACCAAACTGTGATTTTTTTTTGGCAAAACGTGTTCCTAGGCGATAAAAACTGAGTCTGGAAGCAGCAGAATAGCGTAATTACTCCCCAAATTGAACCGTGAATCGATTTAAAAATCGCTCGTTTTCTGCTAAAAATAGAAAGTGGTGTGAAAATGGGTCCGTACTGCCGCGAACCAAACTGTGATTTTTTTTGGCAAGACGTGTTCGTAGGCCATAAAAACTGAGTCTGGAAGCAGCAGAATAGCGTAATTACTCCCCAAATAGAACCGTGAATCGATTTAAAAACCGCTCGTTTTCTGCTAAAAATAGAAAGTGGTGTGAAAATGGGTCCGTACTGCCGCGAACCAAACTGTGATTTTTTTTTTGGCAAAACGTGTTCCTAGGCCATAAAAACTGAGTCTGGAAGCAGCAGAATAGCGTAATTACACCCCAAATTGAACCGTGAATCGATTTAAAAACCGCTCGTTTTCTGCTAAAAATAGAAAGTGGTGTGAAAATGGGTCCGTACTGCCGCGAACCAAACTGTGATTTTTTTTGGCAAAACGTGTTGCTAGGCCATAAAAACTTTGTCTAGAAGCAGCAGAATAGCGTAATTACACCCCAAATTGAACCGTGAATCGATTTAAAAACCGCTCGTTTTCGGCTAAAAATAGAAAGTGGTGTGAAAATGGGTCCGTACTGCCGCGAACCAAACTGTGATTTTTTTTGGCAAAACGTGTTCCTAGGCCATAAAAACTTTGTCTGGAAGCAGCAGAATAGCGTAATTACACCCCAAATTTAACCGTGAATCGATTTAAAAACCGCTCGTTTTCTGCTAAAAATAGAAAGTGGTGTGAAAATGGGTCCGTACTGCCGCGAACCAAACTGTGATTTTTTTTGGCAAAACGTGTTGCTAGGCCATAAAAACTTTGTCTGGAAGCAGCAGAATAGCGTAATTACTCCCCAAATTGAACCGTGAATCGATTTAAAAACCGCTCGTTTTCTGCTAAAAATATAAAGTGGTGTGAAAATGGGTCCGTACTGCCGCGAACCAAACTGTGATTTTATTTGGCAAAACGTGTTGCTAGGCAATAAAAACTTTGTCTGGAAGCAGCAAAATAGCGTAATTACACCCCAAATTGAACCGTGAATCGATTTAAAAACCGCTCGTTTTCTGCTAAAAATAGAAAGTGGTGTGAAAATGGGTCCGTAATGCCGCGAACCAAACTGTGATTTTTTTTGGCAAAACGTGTTCCTAGGCCATAAAAACTTTGTCTGGTAGCAGCAGAATAGGGTAATTAGTCCCCAAATTGAACCGTGAATCGATTTAAAAACCGCTCGTTTTCTGCTAAAAATAGAAAGTGGTGTGAAAATGGGTCCGTACTGCCGCGAACCAAACTGTGATTTTTTTTGGCAAAACGTGTTCCTAGGCCATAAAAACTGAGTCTGGAAGCAGCAGAATAGCGTAATTACTCCCCAAATAGAACCGTGAATCGATTTAAAAACCGCTCGTTTTCTGCTAAAAATAGAAAGTGGTGTGAAAATGGGTCCGTACTGCCGCGAACCAAACTGTGATTTTTTTTGGCAAAACGTGTTCCTAGGCCATAAAAACTGAGTCTGGAAGCAGCAGAATAGCGTAATTACACCCCAAATTGAACCGTGAATCGATTTAAAAACCGCTCGTTTTCTGCTAAAAATAGAAAGTGGTGTGAAAATGGGTCCGTACTGCCGCGAACCAAACTGTGATTTTTTTTGGCAAAACGTGTTGCTAGGCCATAAAAACTTTGTCTAGAAGCAGCAGAATAGCGTAATTACACCCCAAATTGAACCGTGAATCGATTTAAAAACCGCTCGTTTTCGGCTAAAAATAGAAAGTGGTGTGAAAATGGGTCCGTACTGCCGCGAACCAAAATGTGATTTTTTTTGGCAAAACGTGTTCCTAGGCCATAAAAACTGAGTCTGGAAGCAGTAGAATAGCGTAATTAGTCCCCAAATTGAACCGTGAATCGATTTAAAAACCGCTCGTTTTCTACTAAAAATAGAAAGTGGTGTGAAAATGGGTCCGTACTGCCGCGAACCAAACTGTGATTTTTTTTGGCAAAACGTGTTCCTAGGCCATAAAAACTTTGTCTGGAAGCAGCAGAATAGCGTAATTACACCCCAAATTTAACCGTGAATCGATTTAAAAACCGCTCGTTTTCTGCTAAAAATAGAAAGTGGTGTGAAAATGGGTCCGTACTGCCGCGAACCAAACTGTGATTTTTTTTGGCAAAACGTGTTGCTAGGCCATAAAAACTTTGTCTGGAAGCAGCAGAATAGCGTAATTACTCCCCAAATTGAACCGTGAATCGATTTAAAAACCGCTCGTTTTCTGCTAAAAATATAAAGTGGTGTGAAAATGGGTCCGTACTGCCGCGAACCAAACTGTGATTTTATTTGGCAAAACGTGTTGCTAGGCAATAAAAACTTTGTCTGGAAGCAGCAAAATAGCGTAATTACACCCCAAATTGAACCGTGAATCGATTTAAAAACCGCTCGTTTTCTGCTAAAAATAGAAAGTGGTGTGAAAATGGGTCCGTAATGCCGCGAACCAAACTGTGATTTTTTTTGGCAAAACGTGTTCCTAGGCCATAAAAACTTTGTCTGGTAGCAGCAGAATAGGGTAATTAGTCCCCAAATTGAACCGTGAATCGATTTAAAAACCGCTCGTTTTCTGCTAAAAATAGAAAGTGGTGTGAAAATGGGTCCGTACTGCCGCGAACCAAACTGTGATTTTTTTTGGCAAAACGTGTTCCTAGGCCATAAAAACTGAGTCTGGAAGCAGCAGAATAGCGTAATTACTCCCCAAATTGAACCGTGAATCGATTTAAAAATCACTCGTTTTCTCCTAAAAATAGAAAGTGGTGTGAAAATGGGTCCGTACTGCCGCGAACCAAACTGTGATTTTTTTTGGCAAAACGTGTTCCTAGGCCATAAAAACTGAGTCTGGAAGCAGCAGAATAGCGTAATTACTCCCCAAATTGAACCGTGAATCGATTTAAAAATCGCTCGTTTTCTGCTAGAAATAGAAAGTGGTGTGAAAATGGGTCCGTACTACCGCGAACGAAACTGTGATTTTTTTTGGCAAAAACGTGTTCCTAGGCCATAAAACTGAGTCTGGATGCAGCAGAATAGCATAATTAGTCCCGAAATTGACCCGTGAATCGATTTAAAAATCGCTCGTTTTCTGCTAAAAATAGAAAGTGGTGTGAAAATGGGTCCGTACTGCCGTGAACCAAACTGTGATTTTTTTGGCAAAACGTGTTCCTAGGCCATAAAAACTGAGCCTGGAAGCAGCAGAATAGCATGATTACTCCCCAAATTGAACCGTGAATCGATTTAAAAATCGCTCGTTTTCTACTAAAAATAGAAAGTGGTGTGAAAATGGGCCCGTGCTGCCGCGAACCAAACTGTGATTTTTTTTTGGCAAAACGTGTTCCTAGTTATTCGTCAATACCTTCGATATCACCTTGCTGATTACCCCAATCAAAGTGATAGGGCGATATTCTCCTAAACCCACCGGATTCTCCACCTTTGGAATTAAAGTAATAAACGAAGACCCAACCCCCTTACTTATTGTCCCAGACTCGTAAAAATGTTGGAAAATCTTCATAAAATCACCTTCGAATAAATGCCAGAATCGCTTGATAAAACGAAAATTAAAGCCATCTGGACCCGGCGCCTTGTCACTACCACAATCAAAAACCGCCTCCTTTATTTCTTTTTGCGAAAATGGACACACCAGAGAATCAGCTTCCGCATCAGAAATCGTCTTCAAGTCATCGCAGACCAGATTCGGTCTGACTTCCATGTCTTCCACAAATTTATCCCTGAAAAAAGAAAACACTTCACGTTTAACTAAATTAGGTTTGGTTACCCAAACCCCGTTAGCCATAATACCCGGGATACAATTCGACACCCTTCTTTTATTAACCACTCCATGGAAAAAACTCGAGTTTTCATCTCCATCTCTAGCCCATTTCACCCTCGCCTTTTGTCTTAAATCTTTTTGTATGCCAATTTCGATCTCACGTAAACGTCTATTCCCTTCACAATAAACCCATTGTTCTTCTTCCCGTAAATCACGATTCTCGACCTCCACATCCAACTCCTCCAAATCCACCCGAATACTTTGAACCTCCTCCTCCTCTACTTTTATAACCCGAGACTTCCACTCGCAAATAACTTTCCGGATATATTTCAACTTGTGAAGCAAAAATAAATCCGGACAAGAATTCTCAGAAAACCGATTAGCATTAATAGTGACCAACTCCTCGAACCCTTCTCGATCTAACCATGAATTATAAAACTTGAAAGGCTTCGGATAGAAATTTCTGTATTCAATTTTAAGAATCAACGGACTGTGATCCGATTTACCCCTAGGCAAAGCCCGACACTCCGCATTAGGCCATTCGTTCAAAAAGTTTGAAGATATAAAAATTCTATCAATCCGGCTACATTTATTACCCGCAACGAACGTAAACTTTCTACTTTGTAACCCATACTCATGCAAATCCAAACCATCTAAAAAATCATTGAACTCATTAGTGGAGGTAGCATCAAATTTAGAGCTCTTTCTTTCACTTCTATCGCGAACACAATTAAAATCTCCGCCAACAATCCAAAGACACGATTCTTGGCGAATAATCCTTTCCAATTCCCTCCAAACCACTCGCTTCTCCTCAATCTTTTGGGGGGCATAGACATTAACCATACCCACCTTCATACCATTACTCTTAAGAATACCATGAATGACAAGAATATTCCTATGCTTAGAAACCGAAAGTTTTTGAAAAGCTTTCTTATCCCACATAGAAACAATCCCATCCGATCTACCCGTAGCTTCAACCCAATCGGCATCAAAATCACCTCTACCCCAAAACCTATCCAAATTCACATTTTGCATAGACACCAACTGAGATTCTTGAAACATTACAAAACTAATCTCGTTGGCCACTCTAATATTCGAACTCCAACCCGCCTTATCCACCCTCCCCATACCTCGAATATTTATAGACATAACATTCATTGATCCACCCTTTGAAAGCTCTCTTCATTGACCGCATTCGCTAGAGGTTCCTGAAAGCTATCCATATTAGAAACGCCGAGGTCCCTAGCGAATAATAACGTATCTTCCACCTCCCTTCTTATCACCTCAGCATGAGACTCACGAGCATTCTCAACTACGGGACAATTTACCACGGAACTGTTAAGATCGGGAGTAATAAACTCCTCTTGTTGAGGCTGAATTTCGCTAGTTTTATCCACCACCACCTGCACTGGATTAACAAAAATAAGTCTATCAGTGTCAAAAAAATCGTTGTCTTCACGTACCCTCTTTTTTGGTCTATCTTTATCCAAAGGCGATGTAGATCGCCGATAACACCCTTTCTTCTTCGAGTATTTACCACCTTTCCTTTTACAACTTTTTGACGTTGAACCGGCTCCCACCGAATCATCAAAGTGACCGCTAAGATGTGGTAAGTCTTCCTGATTTTCTACCACATTTTGAATCTCATCCGAAGGCAATTCAGCGGTAGTATTGGCAGCCGGTGGTGTCTCCACCAAATCCACCATCAAGTCTTCTGCCTCCTCGTCTAAATCCACCACACAATCCGGAAGCCACTCCTCCAAATCTTCCTCCACATACACCAAAAACGAACTATCTTTCCAAGCAACCTTAACAGGTCCACCAACACGAGCATGCGATTGAAGACGAATCCCCACAATTGCATACGACATGTCACCCTCCTCAGGATAATGGGCCTCAGCTATCACCGTACCAAACACTCCTGCGATCTCATTAAACACCTTCATCTCAGCCACGTGCATTGGCAAACCACGAATTTTTATCCATGCAACCCTATCCGTTTTCACCAGTTGACCACTCCATGATTCAGCCGTCTTAAGCCATGATTTCCAGCCATCATTACTAATCAGAAATCTATCCTTCTCCGAACTATTCTCGAAGCTCAACAAGACTGTTAAACCACCCACGTAACGAATCTTACAACCCACAAACGCTGCCTCCTTTAACTTGGTCTTTAACGACGTAAGATCATCCAAAGAAGAAGCTTCAGCAACAACACTACATCCATACAAATCGTGCAAGTTATTCCCTTCAGAATGAACATGAATTTCAGGAATGGTCCTGTCTGATTTTTTGTTAAGAAGAGTATCCCGAAACGATCTTTGCTCTACTCCTTCAGACGATGCACCCTCAATATCCATTCTATCCCCGTCATTCTGGCTCACCACCTGTTCTTGAACCTCCGGAATCGTCACCGGTTTCCAGACAGATTCCTTATGCACCGAAGGATCAATCTTCTTCCCATTGTCACCTGCCGGTTGTTGACCACCCACAAATCTTGCTGGAACAATATAAAGCTTATAGCTTCCAATCCAAACGTCTTTAAGATTTTCTTCCAAATCCGCCCTATTCCGCGTCACTTTGAACGTCGCAAAACCGAATCTTTTGCCCAGCTTATCGTATTTTCTAGCAATATATATTCCTTGCACATCCCCATAACGTAGCAAAACCTCCTTCAGATCGTTTGATGAACAACCTTCAGGAAGGTTTGAGACGAAAAACTTCACCTCATCATTCGAAATCTTGTGAAACTGTTGTTGACCGCTCTTACGATTCTTCTTAGAAGGAACATCATACCAGATATTAGGTTTAAATCGCTCCCGACCCGCCATATTATTGAAGAAGAAACCTTACCGCCGCAGATCGCCGTTTTCGCCCTCCGACTTCTTCGGAGCTAAATGATTTATTTTCTAACAATATCTTCTATCAAAGACCTTAAAATTGCCATTATAAGCAGCTGACTAAACATAATCCAAACGAAAATAATCAGCCTCAAACAATCCCAAACATAAGAATTGACTAAAAAGCTTCCAAAAATAAACATGTATAAACAAACAATATATAATTTATATTTTGTATTTTGTATTGGTTTAGTCAGGAGTTTACTTGGTTTTATGTCATTATTTTGTATATGTTGCCATATATTTTGAAAGTTTAATATCTAGGGTAAAGATAAGCATATGTGTGTTGCTGTTGTAGACATTATTCTAGCAAACTTGTTGTGACGTCAAAGAGTTGGTGACTGAAAATATTTAAGAAACAATGCGAGTTTCTTGCCATGTTGGCTATATATGGATTTCCTGGGAAATCAAAGTTATCATTAAACCTTTCCTTTCATCTTATACAATAAACTTTATGTTTAAATGCCAATGAAGCGTAGCTCAGTTGGTGAAAATTGGGGGAGTTAGAGCATAGGTTATTTGGAGGTTGAGGGTTCGATTCCGGTGGAAGCCATATTTACCCCCATGTAGGCGTTGCACCTGGGTAGATCCCCAATCCGGGTGGGATGAGTAATCAGTACAGGCTGGTATAGGGTGTCAGTCAGAGCTCCATTGGTTGCAACATTTGCCATTAAAAAAAAACTATAAGGTTAAATAAATAATTACCTCATCATCATCATACTAAGTTTATCTCACCAATAGCAAAAGCTAAGGTAGGGCTAAGGGGAGTAAGATATAGACAACCTTACCTCAACAATGTGGGAATAGAGATCGAGGCTGCTTCCAATGAGACCCCTAACTCAATAGTGGTTTTGTATCAAGCCTTAGACATAAGAGCGTTGTGTGCCCATAAGACTATTTGTAATGGTCTTGTGAGCCCCCTTATATTTGTGTGTGTTTGTGAGTGAGAATTGATAATGAGGTAATAATGACAGTCATGTGTCACAACTTTCTTATTTTTATCATACTAGCAGGTAACCCGCGCGATGCGGCGGCTGTGACAATTTACGAACTCGCTAACAGAGCTTCACAAAGCCCTAACAGAGCTTCAACTGGCGATTGGAGGGTTTGGATCGTTACGAACTCGCTATGTTTATAAAATCAACGTTACGAACTCGCTATGTATGATGGAAAGGGGTGTCGATGATGGGAGGGTTTAGAGATGAAAATTTTTATTTTAAGTAAAATAGGTGAAGAAACACCAATATAACAATGAATATATGATAAGAGCACGAGTAAAGATATGATTCTTATTAATGATCAACGGACATTATAAGGCTCTAGACACATAATTGTTACAACGCTTCGACTATAATCTATCCTTCTCAACTATGTATGATTTCTCTCTTGGATGATGAATATCCTCCTTCTCGTCTGACGATGGAGGGTATTTATAGGCCCCTGAGGTGGCCTATGATTGGCTAGAGGAGGTATGACAGCTGGCTGTACGATCCCAGCCGTTGTCATCCGTTGCGCTGTCGCCCTGTCATTGGTCCACGTGTCTCACGACTGTCCTTTCTCGTACTATTCTGTACCTCGTACCTCCAGGTGATCATGGAGCGGGGAATAACCGTCTCTGATTGGCTGGATGTCCTTTCCCTTGTCGGGTGACAACTGTCGTGTACGAGGTCTCCTGCGCATACTTCTTGAAGCCCACATCAGCGCCATGTGTTGGCTTGTGTGGAGATGTGGGGCCATGCGCATGCGCGGGTGTATATCTTTTCAAGTCCCCCTAGTGTAGTATTTTGTATGCGCAGCATGCAGGATGCTACACTTAAAGAAAAAAGAAAAAATTGTAGTTGCATGGTTGTTTGTTCTTGTAGAGGATGAATTTGACACGAAAACAGGATTATATGATCATACAAGTTACTAAACCAGGTGCGGAAACCCTAGCTTAGAACAAACTGATATAAACTCAATTCAAAACACAATCAAAGTCATTTTAAAGCTTTTCATAGATTAACTCTTTCAAATACTTGGTTACAAATCAGTTACAGTTAATCTAGCACACACTTAAACTCTCTCAGACCTCTCTGGAACACACCTCAAAAACACACACACTAAATGACTTTCTTAAACTTACAAAAACACGAAATCTATATATAGGACCTGCACGTTCGCCCCTTTTCACTGGTCGAACGTGGGTCATTTCCACATTCGCCCACATGGAGTGGTCGAATGTGTCTTCTGTGTTAGCTTATTCCAGATTCGTCCATGACTAGCTACCTTCGTCCACTTCTTAATCACCTTCGCCCATTCCTGTTTCCTTCGCCCCTTCAGCCACTTCTAACACATGTTAACATATCTAATCACTAGTCGCAAAACGCATCTACAAACTCCCCCTCGACTATTGATTAGATCGTTTTCTGTCTTCATCCATGGCTTTGTTCAGCAACTTGATTCTGAGCTGTTTCTTCTGCTCTGTCGTCATCTCAGGCTCTAATTTTCTCTTTACCGGCTTTGACACATTTGCCATCTTCACCTTCTTGCCAAGCTTTCCTTCCAAATTACTACCAGCATTAATGTCATAAGCAAAGCAAACACCAACAACTTGTGTGTATTTCTTTGCTTGATCTGCATCGTTCGGCTCATGATGAATCGGATTATAAAAGAGCATGATGATGTCTTCGAAGGTGCAATTGATCAACCACATAGGATCAAATACATGAACATGCTTGTATTTGTCCTTTCCATCTCTCAACACGATCACTGCTTCTGCCTTCCTCCAATCATAATACCAGAAAATGAAGTCAGCACTGAAGTGTTGAGGCATAGGCATCAAAGGTATCTTTCTCATCACTTCAGGTGCCTTATAAATCAAGGTAACCCGTTTCAACTTGGTTCTGGGATCAATATCCCTGTGAACTTTCCTCCGGGGATATTGTGGTTTGAATCTGTTCCACTTAGTTCTACTTTCCCAAACCAATTTGTCTGCACACCAACCGACATGTGAATTATTCACTGAAGCACCCGACATTTGGAATCTGCAAAGATCTCTAACCGCCCAGTACGGTAGAGTCAGCAAGTCAATGAATCTGTAAAAGTACAAGATTCCAGATTCCCACTTAGCAGCTAAACACTTCAACCTGCCTAAGTATGTCCACCCGAGAGCTCTACCTCTGAACTTAGCATTGTGAAACCTATAAAAGTTTCCTTGAGCTTCAGGCTTCGGTCGGTTTTCATCCATCAGTCTTAATTTCTTCAAATACTCCTTCAATTCATCAGTCTTATTTGAAGATTCTGGCAAATCAGCTCCAAGTACTTTCTCTACAAACTCAGCACTCCTCTTCTTTGCCTTTCTTTTTGCAGACGTATTAGGAATCTCAGTAAAATCAGGAAACACCAAGTCTTCATCAGTTTGTCTGAAGTACTGTGGATATTCCTCATGTGTGATATCCTCTATTTCAACTTCTTCAAATTCAGGGGTGTCTTTGTCATCAGAGTGACTACCAATATCCTTTTCAGGAATATGTGGAATCGACTCATCAACAATGAACTCTTCAAACGTTTTCCCTACCCTCTGTGCAAGTCCATCCAAGATCTCCTTTGCCACAGATGCAGGTACTTCCCCTTCTTCCAAATCAGGATCGTTATATTCCAATTCATATCGCATATCATCAGTTTGGAATATTTCAGCAAAACGACCTGTGAATTCAATTGTCCATTCTCTTCTTTCTAACATGTCCTTATAAACTTGTTTAGCATCATCAGACAAGGACCTCACCTTCTCATTCCAAAACACAGTCTCATCATCATCAACATTCTCACTCTTCTTCTTTGAACTTGACTCACCTGTGTCTTTCTTCTTCTTTGAAGGTGGTCTCTTCTCGAATGTAAATTTAGAAGTATCATCTCCTCCATCATTATCATCACTACTACTACTCTCATCCTCCTTTTGACTTCCCGAACCTTCAGCATCATCATCATCATCTTTATCATCATCTCCATCATCACTCTTTTCCGATTCTTCATCCTCATCATCCTCATCTTCCTCTTTATCAGATTCAGATGGTTCAAAGTCAACCTGTTCAACTTCTTTCTCTTTATCCTTCTCACCCTCCTTCAACTTGGGTGCAACATTGTACAGATTGTCTATTAGCTCACTAAGGCGTTTGTTTTCAGCCTTCAATTCTTTATTATCTTCTTTTATAGCCTTGTATCTGTTCTTGTTTCTCAAACATTTCCCTTCAAGCTTCTTATTCTTAGCTTCTAGCTTCTTCACTTTCTCGTCTATCTCATCTTGATTAGACTTAGAAGCTACTACAATCTGAAGCATTTTCTCTTCATTTTGCTTGAACTTGGCAATTTCAGCTTGCTGAGCCACTAACATCTTCATCATGTCGTCCATCCTTTTGTTCACCTGCTTCATCACTTCGTCATCCACAGTGACTTTCTTTGACTTGGACTTTGACTTTGATGGCTCAATCTCTGTTTCTTTTTCTTTCTGAGGCTTTGTAAACATGCTGAGAACATTATCCAGTGCAATATTGAATTGATCCACTGGTAACTTTGTTGCCTCTACAGTCTTTTGTTTCTTAGTGGCTGGTGAAGATTGTTTTGATGATGTACCAGCTTCAGGTAATCTCTTTCCTCTCAAAAGTAGGTTTAATTCTTTCTCTCTAAGTTGCTTAGTACTTGTCTTCTTGGCCATGGTTTTGTGTTTGGGCTTGGGCAAGTTAACTACTACAGTCTCACCTTCATTCAACTCGTCCAAATTAACAGTTAGCCCTTCATCTTCAGCACCAACAGACTGCTTGCTCTTCTTAGCTTCTTCAATCGATCTGTTAAGTGATTCAGACTCACCAACCAAAGTGGCCTTTTGTTTGGTAGTCCGGACATTTTCAGCATCCGAATCCCATTGTTCTTCAGTCTCAGTCTCCTCTGAATCTACAGACTCTTCATCTACCAAACTAGTACCCTTCTTTGCAGTAGATTTCTTCCTCACAGCTTGTTGTTTTGAACTCCCCTGCTCAGTCTTTCCTTTGCCCTTCCCTTTGGCTCCAGGATTGACTACTTGCCTTTTCCTTTTAGTACTTGCGTCAGCGTATACTAAAGGATCATCATTATCACTGTCACTATCAGGATGCCTTGCTGTGTTCTTTCCTGGATCATTATAATCCTCCCTAGCCAAGGCTCCAAACAACCTCCTGTAAGGTGGTCTCTCATTATCAGGCACACCTTTGTAACCTTTCATTCTAGCCAAGGTTCTAATGTTCATATGATCCATAGCAAGTATCTGTGTTGGATCCTTCTTCAGGTTTGGATATTTGTGATCAAAGATCATCATCAGAAATCTAGGATAAAGCATGAAATATTTCTTCTTCAATCCTTTCAGCATCTCAAGCATATGATCTAAAATCATCCCAGCAACGTTAAATGGTTTGTTGAGAGTCAACGCAACCATTAACGAGCTCAAACTCTTCCTCATCACGTCGTATCCTCCACTAACACATCCAAACACATGTATAATGACATGAGCAAAATACTTAAACTGCACTCCCAGTTTTGTAGATGCGTTTTGTGACTAATGATTAGATATGTTAACATGTGTTAGAAGTGGGCTGAGGGGCGAAGGTAAACAGAAATGGGCGAAGGTGACATAGATGTGGGCGAAGGTAGTTATACAGTGGACGAATCTGGAACAGGATATCACAGAAGACACATTCGACCATTTGTAGTGGGCGAATGTGGAAATGACCCACGTTCGACCAGTGAAAAGGGGCGAACGTGCAGGTCCTATATATAGATTTTGTGTTTTTGTAAGTTTAAGGGAGTCATTTAGTGTGTGTGTTTTTGAGGTGTGTTCCAGAGAGTATTGAGAGAGTTTAGAAATGTGCTAGATTAACTGTAACTGATTTGTAACCAAGTATTTGAAAGAGTTAATCTATGAAAAGCTTTTAAAATGACTTTGATTGTGTTTTGATTGAGTTTACATCAGTTTGTTCTAAGCTAGGGTTTCCGCACCTGGTTTAGTAACTTGTATGATCATATAATCCTGTTTTCGTGTCAAACTCATCCTCTACAAAGTGGTATCAGAGCGTAGAGGATCATACAACAACAAATTGATAAACTCAGAGCTGATTTGGACATTATTTTGATCAATTCACATCTGTTTTTGCATAAAAATGGTTATTGAGTGTTTTTGAAAGATTTAGAGTTGATTTTGTGGTTAAAATTCAAAATTCCAAGTATTAAAGTTGTTCCAAATCATCTCCGAAGCAAAACCTAATCAAGATCATTCAAATTCACAAACTTTTGAAAATCAGAGATCAAAATAACCGTTTTTCAAAGTGTAACCGTTTTTCAAAAGTCAAAATGGGCGAACCTGGAGTGTTCTGGTCGAAGGAGTGAATTTTTGGTCGAAGGAGAATGAATTTGTGGGCGAACCTAGAGATTTTTGGGCGAACGTAGAATTTTTCAGTTGAATATTTTACATTCGGGTCACATTTTTCACCTTCGGGACATCGTGCGGGCGAACCTGGAAACAAAACGGGCGAACCTGGAACTTTTTGGGCGAACTTGAAAAGTGTCAGTGTGTTTTTACTTTCTGGTGAGATTTTACATTCGGGGAAGCATTTCTGGGCGAACCTGAGTCAGAAAGGGACGAACCTGAAGCTATTTTGGGCGAACCTAGAGCTAATTTTTGGAAAATTTTCTAAGTGTTGAGTTTCTCGAAGTTCGTGATCATGTGGCGTTTTCAGACTACTCCTACACCAGCAACTACACAATCGCAACAGCAGGTGATGGACCCATGGACAGTGGCAGCACAGAAGACGAGCACACAGTCTTCGCAGCTGGTTAATTACATGACTCAAAGTGCACCTCCAGCACCACAGTCTGACTACTGGGGAGTAGCAGCAGCGGTGGTAAACACTCAAACTACAAATGCTATTTCCACACTGATTAATGATTTGTCTTCAGGTAGCGGGACTCGGCCACCGAAGCTCATGGAGATTCAAGAATACAATCAGTGGCAGAAAAAGTTCAAGATACATTTGGAAGGAATGGGAGTGGAAGGTGCTGAAGCATGGAACATGATTGCTAAAGGTTACACACCACCAGTTTTGGAGAACACAGGTGAACCAGTGCCGTTGGAGAGCATGGCTGAGGATGAGAAAAAGAAGTTTGCTGTGGAAAAGAAGGCGTTTTCCCAATTGACACAGGCAATCACAAATGATCTTTTGCATCAATTTGGGACTTGCACAACTTCTAAGGCACTGTGGGATATGCTTAAAAGGAAGCATGATGGAAATGAGAAGACTCGAAGTTTGAGGACGGAAGAACTTATAAAGGAGTTTGAGAATTTTTCTTATGTTGGAAATGAAACTTTGAAAGAACTAACTCCTAGATATAATCATTTGATATCTGAATTGTCTAGCTATGGTATACAGATTCCTATGGCAAAACAGGTGGACAAGTTTGCAGATGCATTACCACCAAACTGGGATCAGCATGTGGATGTTCTGAAGGAGAAGGATGCTTATCAATACTGGTCTCTTCAGGAGTTCATTGAGAAGCTGGAAAACAAAGAATTGGAAGAGAAGAGGAAGGCTAGGAGAGCACAGATTCCTCAGAATCCAAACTTATACTTTGGAGGATCTTCAGTTCCAGCGAGTACAAGCTCAGGAGGGCTTGTTACACCACATGTTGCATGTATATCCAATGTTGTGGAATCACCTACCATTAACTACCATCAACAAACTTCATCTTTATCACAACCACAACCACAAGTACCATACCAATATTCATACATTCCACCATTCTCCCCAAAGCAACAAGCAGCTTTCTACACTGCTAGCCAATCTCAACAACAACCATTGAACCAACCTAACCAACAAACAGTGGTTTTGGAGACATCTAACCTTGGTAATGTGACAGTTGAAGTTGCTCAGCAACACATTGCATTAGTCTCTGCAATGGTCTCATCCTACAATGGATTAGTTGCTAGTCAAATTGGTAATAACAACTTGACCAATGAAGACTACGCACAAATTGACAAGGAAGAGATGGAACTCATTGATATTCAATGGGCCTTTGCGAGCATAATGCGAAGAGCAACAGAGTTCATAGAAAAGACAGGAAGAACTGATTTGGGAACTTCTCCTAATACAACCTACGGGTTCAATAAGGAGAAAGTGACTTGTTTTAACTGTGGAGGGAAAGGTCACTTTAAACGAGAATGCACCCAGCCACCAAAACAAGGCAATAGGAATCCATTCAATGCTACCTATCAGAACCGTCAACAACAAAACCAAAATCAAGTTTCTTACCAAAACAATGACAACAACTACCAAAACCGTCAAAACAACTTTAATAACAACCAAAATAGACAACCAAACACACCAAACCAGATACAAAACCAAACACCAAACAATACTAACCGAACAGTCATACCAATCACTACACCAAATGAACAACAGAATACCAACCAAGCATTGGTTACTCAACAAGATGAGAGGTTTGACTGGTCGAGTATTCAGATATGTGTTGAAGAAATCACTACTGGGGGCAATGTGGCTTGTGTTGCATATCAGGTTGATATTGAAGATTCAGTGACGATGGAGGAGAAGGTAGGAACTGAGGTTGAATGTGATGAATCTGAGGCTGAGATGGATGGGGAATTTGAACCTGTTAAGGTTAATGCTGAGTTTGATGTTGAAGTTCAAATTGAAGAGACAAATTCTGGAGTTGTGATTGATACTGTTTCTGATATTTCCGAGGAGTGTGAATCGGTTTATTCTGATTCAGACAGTGAATCGGATACGGAAGCAAGTGTTAATTCTCTTGATGAAGATATAGATCAGTTGCTTGCAGAAGCAGATTTGTGGTACATGTGATAGATTGACTGAGGAGATTAAACAACTCCGTGTTCAACGTGATAGTGCTATCATGAACAGTCAATCTACTCGCAAAGAGTTGAATGCTTTTAACAAAGTATTAGATGGCTACAAAAAGGACATTTCCGACTTGAAAAACACTTTGTCTTTAAAACAATTGGCAATTAACAACTATATCAATGAAATTGAAAACACTAAGTTGGAAATGGCCGCCATCAAATGCTTTGCTGAAAAAGTAAACAAAAAGCTGGAAAGTTATAAGCATATTGCTTATGTGGTAGATCATATCATTGATGATAAAACAAACAATTATCGGTCTGTACCATCTCCGGTTCTCTTTGAAAACCATAATTGTCACCAAGTGACACCGGAGAGTTCGGTAAAATCTGATTCAGCATCGGAAAATGAATCTAATACTTCAAGTATTGGTGATCCAAATTCCGATGTTAGACCGATTTTGGGAATCAATGATGAGGGTGTTACTGCTGTGAGTGTAGATTCAGACTCAGAGAGTGATGATACTGGTTGTAACCAAACTGTTAATGCATGTGAAATTCCAAAAGAAAATCACATCATTACAAATGAACCAGTTTCATCATCTCAAATTGTAATTCCAATGAAAAAGATTCATTGTGAAAAGAAGTCTGAAAAGAATGTTGTGAAGAAAGATCTTAATGTGGAAAAGAAAGATCTTGAAAAGAATGATAAAAACGAACAATGTGACAAACCTGTCAAAGTGTTCTATCGGATGGAAGGATCCGATAAGATCATATCTGACGAGGACTTTCCAATAAAAAATGCCAATTATGCAAAAATAGAAAAGATTTGGCAAGAAAGTACTATTTGGTTTCCAAAACATGAGAGAACAAATGAAATTCCACCAGCGTTATTAAAGAAGTTGTATTTGGATGTTCCTCAAGAACCAAAGGTCCATGTCACAGAGTTTGTTAGACCCAAAAACAGAGCTAATGGTTTTAATGAGCCTACTTACTCAAAAGGGCCACTCCCTGAGAGTTTAAGGAAGCAACAGTACAATGATCAATACCCTGTTAGATCATTTGCTCAACCAAATGCTCCAAATGTTTTTGAAGAGTACCGTGCGTGCTTTAAATGTGGGGAACGAGGGCATTTACTTGCTCAGTGCCCATATGTAAGGCACAAGAGGCACGAGGTGGAAGTGAGGAATTCCATGAGGAAACCGATTGATCATTATGTGCCACCACATAGGAGAGTTGTTCCTCAACAACCACAACTGTTTTATAATCATAACAATTTTCAACAAATGAGGAACACTCGTCCAATGCACTATGATAGGAGGAATCGGATTGCTATGGAACACTCATGGAGGAAGCCTGTGGTGAACACAACAGTTGATAGGCAAAAGGTTCCACCAAAACCGATTGTCAAATCAAATGTTGGACCTAAGTCTGTTAAATCAGATAAGGTTACCAAGAAAGTTACATTTGCTAACAATGTTCAGAAACCGACTGAGAACCCAAAGTCTCAGATTCGTATCCTGAAAAGGACTGAACAATCTTGGACACCTAATGGTATTCCAGGAGCCTCAACTTCAAGGGTTAATGAGAGAAAGGAAACTGTTTTGAACAATCAGAAAAAGATTGATCAAAAAGTTGTTGAAAATGTTTGTGAAAATGTTACTTTGAAACCTGATGTTCCAAGACCCAAGACTCAGGCTTGGGTCCCCCGAAAGAACTAACTGATTTACTTTTTGTGTGCAGGGAGCTTCAGCTGGCCCTATTAGCAGTCTTTGGATTGTTGATAGTGGAGCTTCAGGCCACATGACAGGGGATCTTGCATTGCTGTTCGATGTAAAGAACATCAATGGAGGGTATGTAGCTTTCGCAGGAAACAAAGGTGGATATATCACAATGGAAGGAAGTGTGAGCAATGGGATAGTGAGTTTCGAGCGGATTTCGTATGTGAAGCAGATAGACTATAATTTGTTGAGTGTCAGTCAAATATGTGACAAGCAATTTACTGTGCATTTTGATGACAAATCCTGCTATATTCTGAAACCGGGCTTTACAATTCCTAAAGAGTGGATAATGTTGAAGGCACCTCGCGTCAACAATCTATACATTCTTGATATGTCCAAGGCGATGACATCACAGGGGCAGATAACATGCTTTTTGTCCAAGGCGACAGAGAAAGAATCGATAATGTGGCACCGACGAATGGGACACATTCATCTGAAGAAAATGAATCAACTTGTGAGAAATGGACTTGTCGATGGAGTAAACGTGAAACATTTCCATCTGAATGACAAGTGTGTGAGTTGTAAAAAGGGGAAGCAACACAAACAGTCCCACAAAGTGAAAAAGGTTAACTCTGTTGAGATGCCACTAGAGCGATTACACATGGATCTTTTCGGACCGGTCAAGCGCAAAAGTCATCTTGGAGAGCTTTACTGTTTAGTCGTCACTGACGATTACTCAAGATTTTCATGGGTGATGTGTTTGCAGAATAAAAGCGACACTTTTATCAATCTAAAAGTTCTGTTCACTCGATTGGAGAATCTCTACAATGTGAAGATAAAGAGAATTCGGAGTGACAATGGGACGGAGTTAAAAAATGCCAAGATGGATGAACTTTGTGAAAACAAAGGGATACATCATGAATATTCGGCTCCGTACACCCCTCAACAGAACGGTGTTGCTGAACGAAAGAATAGGACTCTAATTGAAGCGGCTAGAACAATGCTTGCTGATTCAAATCTTCCAGTAATGTTCTGGAATGAGGCGATTTATGCAGCAAATTACACACTAAATCGGGTTCTAACAGTGAAGAAGTTTGGTAAAACATCTTATGAGCTGTTACACCGAAGGAAGCCGAACTTAGAGTATCTAGAACCTTTTGGGGCGCCATGTACTATGTTGAATCCAAGCGAAAAGTTTAGTCCTAAAGCCGAGGAGGGTTACTTTGTTGGATATGCAACCCCGCTCAAACGGGTATACAACAAGCGAACTCGTCGTGTGGAAGACTGGGCTAACGTGGATGTTCAACGATATACTCAAAATATTCAAGGCACGGGTCCTGATTGGATGTTTGATTACAAAGATTTCTTTGAATCATTCAATCTAGATAGCTTGGTTGAAGAAGCTGTTATTCGATTACTTTACGAGTGTGAAAATGCAACAACTTCACCATTGGTGCGTCCGATCACTGTGAATCCCCTACCAGCTTCTATTGATACCAATGCTCCTATACAAGAGGAAGAAATATTTCAAGAGGCTTCAACTTCATTAGACACTTCAGAATCTGAAGATGAACAATTTGAAGAAGCTATTCTTGATCAAGCTGAAGAACCAGAGGCACCGCCAGTGAACCCAACTCCAACTTCAGATGTGGCTTCATCATCAAATACGGGTCATGATCTGGATGCTGTAGAGAACTTGACTGTTCAGACGGGAGTGCAAGTACCTGATTATCCGGAATCTCGGATTCATCGTATTCACCCGCTGGAGCAAGTAATCGGTGATCCTGGAAGTAGTGTTATGACCAGAGGGCAGCTTAAAAGCGTTAATTCGCCAGAGAGTTTTGGTAGAGCCAAGGACATACAAGGACGCTTTGAAGGATGATGCCTGGGTGGAAGCTATGCAGGAGGAGTTATTACAATTCCAGAAATTGGGAGTTTGGACGCTCACGAATTTGCCGCCGGATAGGAAGAAGATTGGCACCAAATGGGTGTTTAAGTGTAAGAAGGATGATCGTGGGGTAATTGTTCGTAACAAAGCCAGATTGGTCGTGCAGGGTTTCCATCAAATCGAAGGGATTGATTATAACGAAATCTATGCACCGGTAGCACGAATCGAAGCTATTCGGATGTTCCTTGCGTTTGCTTCTTATAAGAAATTCAAAGTTTATCAAATGGACGTGAAAAGCGCATTTCTGTACGGGAAAGTCAAGGAAGAGGTGTATGTCGGGCAGCCACCAGGCTTTGAGGACCCAATCCACCGGGATAAGGTCTACGTGTTGAACAAAGCTCTTTATGGCTTGCACCAGGCTCCGAGACAGTGGTACGAGGAGCTAAGTACATACCTCATCTCCAAAGGATTTAAGCGCGGCCTCGTCGATTGCACCCTCTTTACGAAAAAGACGGGAGATGACTTGCTTCTAGTGCAGATATACGTTGATGATATAATATTTGGTTCAACTAACGAGCTTTTATGCAGGGAGTTCGAAACTGTCATGCAGGAAAAGTTCGAAATGAGCGCAATGGGGGAGATGCAGTTTTTCCTAGGCTTGCAGGTGGACCAAAGACCCGACGGGATCTTCATTCACCAGACGAAATATGTCTCCGACATCTTGAGCCGGTTCCAGATGGAGGACTCAAAGCCGATGGATACCCCGATTCAACCCAATCACGGGATTGGAGTGGACGCTAAGGGGGAGCTGACGGATCCTTTTACATACAGAGCAATCATCGGATCTCTGATGTATTTGACGGCGTCTCGACCAGATATTATGTATGCAACGTGTCTCTGTGCCCGTTATCAATCGAAGCCGAAACAAAGTCATCTGACGGCGGTCAAGCGTATCCTTCGCTATCTGAAGGGTTGTCCCTCAAAAGGACTTTGGTACCCTAATGATGATAATTTTGATTTCATATCTTTTAGTGATGCAGATTGGGGCGGCTGTGACAAAGATAGCAAATCTACTACAGCTGGTTGCCAGTTTTTCGGGAGCAGGTTAATCACCTGGCAATGCAAGAAACAGACTTCCGTAGCACAATCTACCTGTGAAGCCGAGTACATTGCAGCCTCGAGTTGCTGTTCGCAAGTACTCTGGATTCAACAACAAATGGTGGATTACGGTTTGCAGTTTCTAAAAACTCCTATTTACTGTGACAACGAAGCCGCAATTGCATTAACTAAAAATTCGGATAATCATTCTAAAGCGAAACACATCCGGATCAAATATCATTTTATCCGAGATTGTTACGCTAAGGAATTGATTGATATGATCAAAATACATACTGACTACCAACGTGCAGATCTGTTTACTAAGGCTTTTGACCGTTCACGCTTTGAATATCTTTTAAAAGTAAACAATATAAAGGAAAAACAGGACTAATCGGCACCTCGGTGTATCGCTTTTTAGTTTTTAGTTTTTATATTTTGCTAATTGGGAATTTCTCTTTGCTAATTGGGAATTTCTCTTTACTATCGTAATCCTCAAAGAAGTTGATGCTTTCGAGGGGATTGTTTAATCCTCAAAGTAGTTGATGCTTTCGAGTGGATTGTTTCTTTCAAATTTTTGTTTTTGTTTTTCAGAAAAATCAAAAATTCCAAAAATATGTTCTTTATTTTAGGGGGAGCCATTTTATCAGAAAAACCAAAAACATTATAAAATTCAAAAAGCCCTAAAAATTAGAAAATCAAAAATGATTTCCTGGTAAAACAGAGGAAATGATAGTACATCAGTGGGGATCTGACACAGGCTAAAGAATTGTATAGTTTATGAGGCGTGTGTTGACTACGTGTGATATGCTGATAGGCTTCGTAGACTAAATATTGCGTGCATTAGTGATACAAACATAACGAACTACGCGTTCGTGGCTGAACACCTCATGGGCATATGGTCTTAGTACCGTAATTTCGTTTGATAGGATTGCTAAAATCTGAGGTTTCGGGTCGTTATGTTATGGTTATCCGGGATATTCTGATAAACTTTTGTCGTATTGATTTACGGACCTAGTTTTATCAGAATATTTGCTAAAAGAGCTTAATTGCCAAAACCGGAAGTTACCGAATTGAGGAACTTTATGTTTTAATTGATCATAGATCATTATTACATCGTATTGATCATCTGATGCAAATCAGTGATTAATATCAGTCTCAACCTAGTGTATACGCACATGTTACTCTGCTGCATTCAATTGCTGACCTGTACACCTCTGTGCTATATACTTTGTAACTTTTACGGATAACTCTGGCATAATCACGCGTTACGACGAAGCTTTGTGCAATTACTTGATACGGGAGTATGTCGTGTGTGTGGGCACCACATCGTGTTAGTCTAATACACCTAACTCGTATCATTTTAAAGCATTGCGTAATTGTCTGCATGTGAGCTTACGTGGACCACAATATCAGCAATTGCCGTATCACATACTGTTTCTAATGATAATATTAAACAAAAAGATCAACGCTGTGATCAGATTTCTCAGAAAACTGATATGATCCTCTGACCGGATTTCACAAAATGTTTACTGCTTTCATTTACTTTAATGCATTTTATTTTGTTGTAATTTACTTTTAATGTAAAAAAGATACAAAATCCAAAAAGATTTTAGGTGTGTTTTGATAAAATTTCAGAAAAATCCAAAATTTTTGCATTTCTGCTTTATTTTTGATAACCGGGGATGCTTGATAGTCAATTTCTGAGATTTGACAACACCATCTGGGCTTTGTATCATTCTAAAAGTGAAAATTTGTGTTTTGGAAGCTTAACGGATTGAAAAATGTTGAACGGGATTCGAATTTGTAATTTGGCAAAATTTTTCAAGATTTTCGTTTTACATTCGCCCTTAAATGGGACGAATGTGGAAATCTTTCTTCCTTCGGGTTGTTTTCAACCGGGCGAATGTAGCTTTTAACCCATAATCTACTTTCGGGTGAAATGGTTTTACCTTCGTGCCATTAACTTGGGGCGAAGGTGGAAAATCTTTATGTTCGTCCAGACGAAACGGGCGAAGGTGGAGGCTATATATAAGCCAAAACAGATTCGACCAGTCATTCTAATTTTTCAAAATTTTTCTTTGTACCAAGACCTTGTTGATTTTGAAACTCTTGCTTGTGTCTTTTGATCCTTGCATCACACTGATCCTTTTCATATAACTTTTACAGGTAAAGGACAAGGATTGAAGCCGGAATCGTTAGTTTTAATAACCGGACTTAGGGTTTTAGGGTTAACGATGTTCCAGTGTTTGTTAATGATCAATGTTGATAGAAAATCATTCCATATCAGTTTTAGGGGGAGAAGTTTAAAGGAATTAGGTTTTAACAATTGTTTCAGCAACGATTGATTGATTGGAAAACTAAAAACCCTAATTCTTATTGAAAACTGATATAGAATGAAAATCAGGGGTAATTGATGTTACACGAATCTTAGTCGGCCATATTAGGAGTGTTTCTGATCAAAATTAAAGGTTAATAACATGATTTGGAAAATTTTCAAATTTTGGTCAAGAACAGGTTTTACCTTCGGTCTGTCGATTGGACGAAGGTGGAACAAAATGGGCGAAGGAACTAAAAAACGGACGAATGTAGTTGTCTACTTAGAATTATTTCACATTCGGCCTAATTGCTGTACATTCGACCACTTTAATCTACATTCGACCAGATTAATTGGGCGAATGTGGAATTACAAAGACCTAAAATTTTGAATTTTGACGATTTCGTGTTTTGACGTTTATTTTGATTTTATGTTTCAGATGGCTGAAGAACAAACAAATATAGAGATTCCTGTGGAGACTGCTGTTCCTGATCCTATTCCAGAGACTGTACAAGAAGGTGAATCGTCAAGTGGTAATAAATGGCCGTTTGAGAAGACTCACAATTGTTGCGCGTATCTGGGAGATGTGGAGAAGAATGTAGAGTTTACTGAGATTATCAAGTTTCTGAAAAGATGCAGAGTGGTTTATGCTTTGGCCACACCAACTATTATCTACAAGGATATAGTTGAGGACTTTTACAACAACGCCAAGTATGATTACTTTGATAATCAGACTATTATCAGAAGCAAGATTCAGGGAATGGAGATGTTTATCACTGAAGCTGATATCAGAGAAGCTCTCCAGATCCAGTTTGAAACCAGTGAGGATCCAAGGGAATTATCATGGACTGAGCAGAAAGCCTGTTTCCTTAGGATGAAATACAAAGGACCGATCACTGATGGTTCTATGTACAAAGGGAAACTGAGTGTACAGTTCAAGTATTTTGCTCACGTTATCATACTTGTATTTGGATGTGTTACTGGAGGGTATGACGTGATGAGGAAAAGTTTGAGCTCGTTAATGGTTGCGTTGACTCTCAACAAACCATTTAACGTTGCTGGGATGATTTTAGATCACATGCTAGAGATGCTGAAGGGATTGAAGAAGAAATACTTTATGCTTTATCCTAGATTTCTGATGATGATCTTTGATCACAAATATCCAAACCTGAAGAAAGATCCAACACAGATACTTGCTATGGATCATATGAACATCAGAACCTTGGCTAGAATGAAAGGTTACAAAGGTGTGCCTGATAATGAGAGACCACCTTATAGGAGATTGTTTGGAGCCTTGGCTAGAGAGGATTACATGGATCCTGGAAAGAATACAGCGAGGCATCCTGATAGTGATAGTGACAATGATGATCCGTTGGTCTATGCTGATGCAAGTACAAAGAGAAAAAGACAAGTAGTCAATCCTGGAGCCAAAGGGAAGGGCAAAGGAAAGACTGAGCAGGGGAGTTCAAAACAACAAACTGTGAGGAAGAAAACTACTGCAAAGAAGGGTACTAGTTTGGTAGATGAAGAGTCTGTTGATTCAGAGGAGACTGAGACTGAAGAACAGTGGGATTCGGATGCTGAAAATGTCCGGACTACCAAACAAAAGGCCACTTTGGTTGGTGAGTCTGAATCACTTAACAGATCAATTGAAGAAGCTAAGAAGAGCAAGCAGTCTGTTGGTGCTGAAGATGAAGGGTTGACAGTGAATTTGGGCGAGTTGAATGAAGGTGAAACCGTAGTTGTTAACTTGCCCAAGCCCAAACACAAAACCATGGCCAAGAAAACAAGTACAAAGCAACTGAGAGAGAAAGAATTAAACCTACTTTTGAGAGGAAAGAGATTACCTGAAGCTGGTACATCATCAAAACAATCTTCACCAGCCACTAAGAAACAAAAGACTGTGGAGGCAACAAAATTACCAGTGGATCAATTCAATATAGCACTGGATAATGTTCTTAACATGTTTACACAGCCTCGGAAAGGAAAAGAAACTGAGAATGAGCCATCAAAGTCAAAGTCCAAGTCAAAGAAAGTCACTGTGGATGACGATGTGATGAAGCAGGTGAATAAAAGGATGGACGACATGATGAAGATGTTAGTGGCTCAGCAAGCTGAGATTGCCAAGTTCAAGCAAAATGAAGAGAAAATGCTTCAGATTGTAGTAGCTTCTAAGTCTAATCAAGATGAGAAAGATGAGAAGGTAAAGAAGCTAGAAGCAAAGAATAAGAAGCTTGAAGGAAAGTGCTTGAGAAACAAGAACAGATACAAGGCGATTAAAGAAGATAATAAAGAGTTGAAGGCTGAAAACAAACGCCTTAGTGAGCTGATAGACAATCTGTACAATGTTGCACCCAAGCTAAAAGAGGGTGAGGAAGATAAAGAGAAAGAAGTTGAACAGGTTGACTTTGAACCATCTGAATCTGACAAAGAGGAAGATGAGGATGATGAGGATGAAGAATCGGAAAAGAGTGATGATGGAGATGATGATAATGATGATAATGATGATGCTGAAGGTTCGGGAAGTCAAAAGGAGGATGAGAGTAGTAGTAGTGATGATAATGATGGAGGAGATGATACTTCGAAGTATACATTCGAAAAGAGACCACCTTCAAAGAAGAAGAAAGACACGGGTGAGTCAAGTTCAAAGAAGAAGAGTGAGAATGTTGATGATGATGAGATTGTGTTTTGGAATGAGAAGGTGAGGTCCTTGTCTGATGATGCTAAACAAGTATACAAGGACATGTTAGAAAGAAGAGAATGGACAATTGAATTCACAGGTCGTTTTGCAGAAATATTCCAAACTGATAACATGCGATATGAATTGGAATATAACGATCCTGATTTGGAAGAAGGGGAAGTACCTGCATCTGTGGCAAAGGAGATTTTAGATGGGCTTGCGCAGAGGGTAGGGAAAACGTTTGAAGAGTTCATTGTTGATGAGTCGATTCCACATATTCCTGAAAAGGATATTGGAAGTCACTCTGATGACAAAAACACCCCTGAATTTGAAGAAGTTGAAATAGAGGATATCACACATGAGGAATATCCACAGTACTTCAGACAAACTGATGAAGACTTGGTGTTTCCTGATTTTACTGAGATTCCTAATACGTCTGCTAAAAGAAAGGCAAAGAAGAGGAGTGCTGAGTTTGTAGAGAAAGTACTTGGAGCTGATTTGCCAGAATCTTCAAATAAATCTGATGAATTGAAGGAGTATTTGAAGAAATTAAGACTGATGGATGAAAACCGACCAAAGCCTGAAGCTCAAGGAAATTTTTATAGGTTTCACAATGCGAAGTTCAGAGGCAGAGCTCTCGGGTGGACATACTTAGGCAGGCTGAAGTGTTTAGCTGCTAAGTGGGAATCTAGAATCTTGTACTTTTACAGATTCATTGACTTGCTGACTCTACCGTACTGGGCGGTTAGAGATCTTTGCAGATTCCAAATGTCGGGTGCTTCAGTGAATAATTCACATGTCGGTTGGTGTGCAGACAAATTGGTTTGGGAAAGTAGAACTAAGTGGAACAGATTCAAACCACAATATCCCCGGAGGAAAGTTCACAGGGATATTGATCCCAGAACCAAGTTGAAACGGGTTACCTTGATTTATAAGGCACCTGAAGTGATGAGAAAGATACCTTTGATGCCTATGCCTCAACACTTCAGTGCTGATTTCATTTTCTGGTATTATGATTGGAGGAAGGCAGAAGCGGTGATCGTGTTGAGAGATGGAAAGGACAAATACAAGCACGTTCATGTATTTGATCCTATGTGGTTGATAAATTGCACCTTCGAAGACATCATCATGCTCTTTTATAATCCGATTCATCATGAGCCGAACGATGCAGATCAAGCAAAGAAATACACACAGGTTGTTGGTGTTTGCTTTGCTTATGACATTAATGCTGGAAGTAATTTGGAGGGAAAGCTTGGCAAGAAGGTGAAGATGGCAAATGTGTCAAAGCCGGTAAAGAGAAAATTAGAGCCTGAGATGACGACAGAGCAAAAGAAACAGCTCAGAATCAAGTTGCTGAACAAAGCCATGGACGAAGACAGAAAACGATCTAATCAATAGTCGAGGGGGAGTTTGTAGATGCGTTTTGCGACTAATGATTAGATATGTTAACATGTGTTAGAAGTGGGCTGAGGGGCGAAGGTAAACAGAAATGGGCGAAGGTGACATAGATGTGGGCGAAGGTAGTTATACAGTGGACGAATCTGGAACAGGATATCACAGAAGACACATTCGACCATTTGTAGTGGGCGAATGTGGAAATGACCCACGTTCGACCAGTGAAAAGGGGCGAACGTGCAGGTCCTATATATAGATTTTGTGTTTTTGTAAGTTTAAGGGAGTCATTTAGTGTGTGTGTTTTTGAGGTGTGTTCCAGAGAGTATTGAGAGAGTTTAGAAATGTGCTAGATTAACTGTAACTGATTTGTAACCAAGTATTTGAAAGAGTTAATCTATGAAAAGCTTTTAAAATGACTTTGATTGTGTTTTGATTGAGTTTACATCAGTTTGTTCTAAGCTAGGGTTTCCGCACCTGGTTTAGTAACTTGTATGATCATATAATCCTGTTTTCGTGTCAAACTCATCCTCTACAAGTTTCCCTTTGTACATAGAACCATCAGTGATCGGTCCTTTGTATTTCATCCTTAGGAAACAGGCTTTCTGCTCAGTCCATGACAATTCTCTTGGATCTTCACTGGTTTCAAACTTGATCTGGAGAGCTTCTCTGATATCAGCTTCAGTGATAAACATCTCCATTCCCTGAATCTTGCTCTTTATGATCGTCTGATTGTCAAAGTAATCATACTTCGCGTTGTTGTAAAAGTCCTCAACTATATCCTTGTAGATAATAGTTGGTGTAGCTAAAGCATAAACCACTCTGCATCTTTTCAGAAACTTGATAATGTCTGTGAACTCCACATTCTTCTCCACATCTCCCAGATACGCGCAACAGTTGTGATTCTTCTCAAACGGCCATTTATTACCGCTTGAAGATTCACCTTCTTGTATAGTTTCTGGAACAGGATCAGTAACTGCAGTCTCCACAGGAATCTCAACATTTTCTTGTTCCTCAGCCATCTGAAACATAAAATCAAAATAAACGTCAAAACACGAAATCGTCAAAAACTTAAAAATTTTAGGATTTGAAAAATCACATTCGCCCAAAATTCTGGTCGAATGTAAACTTTTGTGGTCGAATGTGCAATTTATTAGCCGAATGTGAAATGGTGTTGATTAAAAATCTACATTCGTCCATTTTGGATCACTTTCGTCCAGTTCTGTTTCACATTCGTCCATTCGATGGACCGAATGTAAAAACATGTTCATCCCAAAGTTTGAAAATTTTTAAAACCTGTTTTTAACACCTTATTTTGATTAAAACTCATTCTAACATGGCCGATTAGCCTTCGTGTACTATCAATTGTCCCTGATTTTCATTTTATATCAGTTTTTAATAAGAATTAGGATTTTTATTTATTTAATCAATCAATCAACGACTGAAACAATGTTAAAGCCTAATTCCTTTAATCCTCTCCCCCTAAAACTGATATGGAATGAATATCTATCAACATTGATCATTAACAAACACTGGAAGGACAAGAACCCTAAAACCCTAAGTGCGATTAAAGAATCAATGATTCCAGGTTTGTTATGGCTCCATTACCTGTAAAAATTATATGAAAAGGATCAGTGAAATGCCAGGATCAAAATACACAAGCAAGAGATTCAAAAGCAACAAAGTCTGGTATTGAAGAAATTTTGAAAAATTTTGAAGTGAGGGTCAAACCTGTGAATGGAATATATATAGATGTCCACATTCGCCCGGTTAGAATGGACGAACATAAAAAAATTTCCACCTTCGCCCCAAGTGAATGGCACGAAGGTGAAACTGGTTCACCCGAAAGTGGTTTTAGGTTAAAAACCCACATTCGCCCATTTTTCACCAACCCGAATGTAGAAAAACGTCCACATTCGTCCCAATTAAGGGCGAATGTAAAATGGAAAAGTTGAAAAATTTTGCCAAATTACAAATTCGAATCCCGTTCAACATTTTTCAATCCGTTAAGCTTCCAAAACACAAATTTTCACTTTTAGAATGATACAAAGCCCAGATGGTGTTGTCAAATCTCAGAAATTGACTATCAAGCATCCCCGGTTATCAAAAATAAAGCAGAAATGCAAAAATTTTGGATTTTTCTGAAATTTTAGCAAAACATACCTAAAATCTTTTTGGATTTTGTATCTTTTTGACAATAAAAGTAAATTGCACAAAATAAAATGCATCAAAGTAAATGAAAGCATTAAACATTTTGTGAAATCCGGTCAGAGGATCATATCAGTTTTCTGAGAAATCTGATCACAGCGTTGATCTTTTTGTTTAATATTATCATTAGAAACAGTATGTGATACGGCAATTGCTGATATTGTGGTCCACGTAAGCTCACATGCAGACAATTACGCAATGCTTTAAAATGATACGAGTTAGGTGTATTAGACTAACACGATGTGGTGCCCACACACACGACATACTCCCGTATCAAGTAATTGCACAAAGCTTCGTTGTAACGCGTGATTATGCCTGAGTTATCCGTAAAAGATACAAAGTATATAGCACAGAGGTGTACAGGTCAGCAATTGAATGCAGCAGAGTAACATGTGCGTATACACTAGGTTGAGGCTGATATTAATCACTGATTTGCATCAGATGATCAATACGATGTAATAATGATCTATGATCAAGTAAAACATAAAGTTCCTCAATTCGGTAACTTCCGGTTTTGGCAATTAAGCTCTTTTAGCAAATATTCTGATAAAACTAGGTCCGTAAATCAATACGACAAAAGTTTATCAGAATATCCCGGATAACCATAACATAACGACCCGAAACCTCAGATTTTGGCAATCCTATCAAACGAAATTACGGTACTAAGACCATATGCCCATGAGGTGTTCAGCCACGAACGCGTAGTTCGTTATGTTTGTATCACTAATGCACGCAATATTTAGTCTACGAAGCCTATCAGCATATCACACGTAGTCAACACACGCCTCATAAACTATACAATTCTTTAGCCTGTGTCAGATTCCCACTGATGTACTATCATTTCCTCTGTTTTACCAGGAAATCATTTTTGATTTTCTAATTTTTAGGTCTTTTTGAATTTTATAATGTTTTTGGTTTTTCTGATAAAATGGCTCCCCCTAAAATAAAGAACATATTTTTGGGATTTTTGATTTTTCTTGAAAAACAAAAACAAAAATTTGAAAGAAACAATCCACTCGAAAGCATCAACTTCTTTGAGGATTAAACAATCCCCTCGAAAGCATCAACTTCTTTGAGGATTACGATAGTAAAGAGAAATTCCCAATTAGCAAAGAGAAATTCCCAATTAGCAAAAAAAAATAAAAACTAAAAACTAAAAAGCGATAAACCGAGGTGCCGATTAGTCCTGTTTTTCCTTTATATTGTTTACTTTTAAAAGATATTCAAAGCGTGAACGGTCAAAAGCTTTAGTAAATAGATCTGCACGTTGGTAGTCAGTATGTATTTTGATCATATCAATCAATTCCTTAGCGTAACAATCACGGATAAAATGATATTTGATCCGGATGTGTTTCGCTTTAGAATGATTTTCCGAATTTTTAGTTAATGCAATTGCGGCTTCGTTGTCACAGTAAATAGGAGTTTTTAGAAACTGCAAACCGTAATCCACCATTTGTTGTTGAATCCAGAGTACTTGCGAACAGCAACTCGAGGCTGCAATGTACTCAGCTTCACAGGTAGATTGTGCTACGGAAGTCTGTTTCTTGCATTGCCAGGTGATTAACCTGCTCCCGAAAAACTGGCAACCAGCTGTAGTAGATTTGCTATCTTTGTCACAGCCGCCCCAATCTGCATCACTAAAAGATATGAAATCAAAATTATCATCATTAGGGTACCAAAGTCCTTTTGAGGGACAACCCTTCAGATATCTAAGGATACGCTTGACCGCCGTCAGATGACTTTGTTTCGGCTTCGATTGATAACGGGCACAGAGACACGTTGCATACATAATATCTGGTCGAGACGCCGTCAAATACATCAGAGATCCGATGATTGCTCTGTATGTAAAAGGATCCGTCAGCTCCCCCTTAGCGTCCACTCCAATCCCGTGATTGGGTTGAATCGGGGTATCCATCGGCTTTGAGTCCTCCATCTGGAACCGGCTCAAGATGTCGGAGACATATTTCGTCTGGTGAATGAAGATCCCGTCGGGTCTTTGGTCCACCTGCAAGCCTAGGAAAAACTGCATCTCCCCCATTGCGCTCATTTCGAACTTTTCCTGCATGACAGTTTCGAACTCCCTGCATAAAAGCTCGTTAGTTGAACCAAATATTATATCATCTACGTATATCTGTACTAGAAGCAAGTCATCTCCCGTCTTTTTCGTAAAGAGGGTGCAATCGACGAGGCCGCGCTTAAATCCTTTGGTGATGAGATATGTACTTAGCTCCTCGTACCACTGCCTCGGAGCCTGGTGCAAGCCATAAAGAGCTTTGTTCAACACATAGACCTTATCCCGGTGGATTGGGTCTTCAAAGCCTAGTGGCTGCCCGACATACACCTCTTCCTTGACTTTCCCGTACAGAAATGCGCTTTTCACGTCCATTTGATAAACTTTGAATTTCTTATAAGAAGCAAACGCGAGGAACATCCGAATAGCTTCGATTCGTGCTACCGGTGCATAGATTTCGTTATAATCAATCCCTTCGATTTGATGGAAACCCTGCACAACCAATCTGGCTTTGTTACGAACGATAACCCCACGATCATCCTTCTTACACTTAAACACCCATTTGGTGCCGATCTTCTTCCTATCCGGCGGCAAATCCGTGAGCGTCCAAACTCCCAATTTCTGGAATTGTAGTAACTCCTCCTGCATAGCTTCCACCCAGGCATCATCCTTCAAAGCGTCCTTGTATGTCCTTGGCTCTACCTGCGACACATAACACGCAAACGACCAATCATTTTGACTACCAGATTGTTGAATTTTGGCATATAAAGCTAAAGCACCAAAACTCTCTGGCGAATTAACGCTTTTAAGCTGCCCTCTGGTCATAACACTGCTTCCAGGATCACCGATTACTTGCTCCAGCGGGTGAATACGATGAATCCGAGATTCCGGATAATCAGGTACTTGCACTCCCGTCTGAACAGTCAAGTTCTCTACAGCATCCAGATCATGACCCGTATTTGATGATGAAGCCACATCTGAATTTGGAGTTGGGTTCACTGGCGGTGCCTCTGGTTCTTCAGCTTGATCAAGAATAGCTTCTTCAAATTGTTCATCTTCAGATTCTGAAGTGTCTAATGAAGTTGAAGCCTCTTGAAATACTTCTTCCTCTTGGATAGGAGCGTTGGTATCATTAGAAGCTGGTAGGGGGTTCACGGTGATCGGACGCACCAACGGTGAAGTTGTTGCATTTTCACACTCGTAAAGTAATCGAATAACAGCTTCTTCAACCAAGCTATCTAGATTGAATGATTCAAAGAAATCTTTGTAATCAAACATCCAATCAGGACCCGTGCCTTGAATATTTTGAGTATATCGTTGAACGTCCACGTTAGCCCAGTCTTCCACACGACGAGTTCGCTTGTTGTATACCCGTTTGAGCGGGGTTGCATATCCAACAAAATAACCCTCCTCGGCTTTAGGACTAAACTTTTCACTTGGATTCAACATAGTGCAAGGCGCCCCAAAAGGTTCTAGATACTCTAAGTTCGGCTTTCTTCGGTGTAACAGCTCATAAGATGTTTTACCAAACTTCTTCACCGTTAAAACCCGATTTAATGTGTAATTAGCTGCATAAATCGCCTCATTCCAGAACATTACTGGAAGATTTGAATCAGCAAGCATTGTTCTAGCCGCTTCAATTAGAGTCCTATTCTTTCGTTCAGCAACACCGTTCTGTTGAGGGGTGTACGGAGCTGAATATTCATGATGTATCCCTTTGTTTTCACAAAGTTCATCCATCTTGGCATATTTGAACTCCGTCCCATTGTCACTCCGAATTCTCTTTATCTTCACATTGTAGAGATTCTCCAATCGAGTGAACAGAACTTTTAGATTGATAAAAGTGTCGCTTTTATTCTGCAAACACATCACCCATGAAAATCTTGAGTAATCGTCAGTGACGACTAAACAATAAAGTTCTCCAAGATGACTTTTGCGCTTGACCGGTCCGAAAAGATCCATGTGCAATCGCTCTAGTGGCATCTCAACAGAGTTAACCTTTTTCACTTTGTGGGACTGTTTGTGTTGCTTCCCCTTTTTACAACTCACACACTTGTCATTTAGATGGAAATGTTTCACATTTACTCCATCGACAAGTCCATTTCTCACAAGTTGATTCATTTTCTTCAGATGAATGTGCCCCATTCTTCGGTGCCACATTATCGATTCTTTCTCTGTCGCCTTGGACAAAAAGCATGTTATCTGCCCCTGTGTTGTCATCGCCTTGGACATATCAAGAATGTATAGATTGTTGACGCGAGGTGCCTTCAACATTATCCACTCTTTAGGAATTGTAAAGCCCGGTTTCAGAATATAGCAGGATTTGTCATCAAAATGCACAGTAAATTTCTTGTCACATATTTGACTGACACTCAACAGATTATAGTCTATCTGTTTCACGTACGAAATCCGCTCGAAACTCACTATCCCATTGCTCACACTTCCTTCCATTGTGATATATCCGCCTTTGTTTCCTGCGAAAGCTACATACCCTCCATTGATGTTCTTTACGTCGAACAGCAACGCAAGATCCCCTGTCATGTGGCCTGAAGCTCCACTATCAACAATCCAAAGACTGCTAATAGGGCCAGCTGAAGCTCCCTGCACACACAAAGTAAATCAGTTAGTTCTTTCGGGGGACCCAAGCCTGAGTCTTGGGTCTTGGAACATCAGGTTTCAAAGTAATATTTTCACAATCATTTTGAACAACTTTTTGATCAATCTTTTTCTGATTGTTCAAAACAGTTTCCTTTCTCTCATTAACCCTTGAAGTTGAGGCTCCTGGAGTACCATTGGGTGTCCAAGATTGTTCAGACCTTTTCAGGATACGAATCTGAGACTTTGGGTTCTCAGTCGGTTTCTGAACATTGTTAGCAAATGTAACTTTCTTGGTAACCTTATCTGATTTAACAGACTTAGGTCCAACATTTGATTTGACAATCGGTTTTGGTGGAACCTTTTGCCTATCAACTGTTGCGTTCACCACAGGCTTCCTCCATGAGTGTTCCATAGCAATCCGATTCCTTCTATCATAATGCATTGGACGAGTGTTCCTCATTTGGTGAAAATTGTTATGATTATAAAACGGTCGTGGTTGTTGAGGAACAACTCTCCTATGTGGTGGCACATAATGATCAATCGGTCTTCGCATAGAATTTCTCACTTCAACCTCGTGCCTTTTGTGCCTTACATATGGACACTGAGCAAGTAAATGCCCACGTTCCCCACACTTAAAGCACGCACGGTACTCTTCAAAAACATTCGGAGCATTTGGTTGAGCAAATGATCTAACTGGGTATTGATCATTGTACTGTTGCTTCCTTAAACTCTCAGGGAGTGGCCCTTTTGAGTAAGTAGGCTCATTAAAACCATTAGCTCTGTTTTTGGGTCTAACAAACTCTGTGACATGGACCTTTGGTTCTTGAGGAACATCCAAATACAGCTTCTTTAATAAAGCTGGTGGAATCTCATTTGTTCTCTCATGTTTTGGGAACCAAATAGTACTTTCTTGCCAAATCTTGTCAATTTTAGCATAGTTAACATCTTTAATTGGAAAGTCCTCGTCAGAGATGATCTTATCGGATCCTTCCATCCGATAAAACACCTTGACAGGTTTGTCACATTGTTCGTTTTTATCATTCCTTTCAAGATCTTTCTTAACCACATTAAGATCTTTCTTCACAACATTCTTATCAGACTTATTCACATGATGAACACTTCTCATCGGAACAATTTGAGATGATGAAACTGGTTCATTTGTAATGATGTGATTTTCTTTTGGAATTTCACATGCATTAACAGTTTGGTTACAACCAATATCATCACTCTCTGAGTCTGAATCTACACTCTCAGCAGTAACACCCTCATCATTGATCCCCAAAATCGGTCTAACATCGGAATTTGGATCACCAATACTTGAAGTATTAGATTCATTTTCCGATGCTGAATCAGATTTTACCGAACTCTCCGGTGTCACTTGGTGACAATTATGGTTTTCAAAAAGAACCGGAGATGGTACAGACCGATAATTGGTTGTTTTATCATCAATGATATGGTCTACCACATAAGCAATATGCTTATAACTTTCGAACTTTTTGTTTACTTTCTCAGCCAAGCATTTTATGGCTGCCATTTCCAACTTGGTGTTTTCAATTTCATTGGTATAGTTATTAATTGCCAATTGTTTTAAAGACAAAGTGTTTTTCAAGTCGGAAATGTCCTTTTTGTAGCCATCTAATACTTT
Source organism: Ambrosia artemisiifolia (assembly GCA_032199755.1). Classification (NCBI taxonomy): domain Eukaryota; kingdom Viridiplantae; phylum Streptophyta; class Magnoliopsida; order Asterales; family Asteraceae; genus Ambrosia; species Ambrosia artemisiifolia. The sequence continues at coordinate 6,909,919 of CM063526.1, read as the reverse complement.
GTTAAAAGCATTCAACTCTTTGCGAGTAGTTTGACTGTTCATGATAGCACTATCACGTTGAACACGGAGTTGTTTAACCTCCTCAGTCAATCTATCACATGTACCACAGTATTTTTCACTTGTATTATCAGTACTACATGTAGAACTTACAGGTTTTGGCGGATCAGTCATGGCCATCAATGCGAAATGAGCTTCCTTTCCTGCAAAGAATCTGGAATAATCAATCTTTGTGAAAGCATCATCTGCAATGCACGACTTCCTTGTCATTAGAAAATCCGCTTCTGCAAGCAACTGATCAATGTCTTCATCCAGAGAATTAACACTTGCTTCTGTATCCGATTCGCTGTCTGAATCAGAATAAACCGATTCACACTCCTCAGGAATGTCAGAAACAGTATTAATCACAACTCCAGAATTTGTTTCTTCAGTTTCAACCTCAACATTATCCTCAGAATTAACCTTAACAGGTTCAAAATCCCCATCCATCTCAGCCTCAGACTCATCACTTTCAACCTCAGTATCTTCCTTCTCCTCCATCGTCACTGAATCTTCAATATCAACCTGATATGCAACACAAGCCACATTGCCCCCAGTAGTGATTTCCTCAACACCTATCTGAATGCTCGACCAGTCAAATCTCTCATCTTGTTGAGTAACCAATGCTTGATTGGTATTCTGTTGTTCATTTGGTGTAGTGATTGGTATGACTGTTCGGTTAGTATTGTTTGGTGTTTGGGTTTGTGTCTGGTTTGGTGTGTTTGGTTGTCTATTTTGGTTGTTATTAAAGTTGTTTTGACGATTTTGGTAGTTGTTGTTGTTGTTTTGGGAAGAAACTTGGTTTTGGTTTTGTTGTTGACGGTTTTGATAGGTGGCATTGAATGGATTCCTATTGCCTTGTTTTGGTGGCTGGGTGCATTCTCGTTTAAAATGACCTTTCCCTCCACAGTTAAAACAAGTCACTTTCTCCTTATTGAACCCGTAGGTTGTGTTAGGAGAAGTTCCCAAGTCTGTTCTACCTGTCTTCTAAATAAACTCCGTTGCTCTTCGCATTATACTCGCAAATGCCCATTGAATATCAATGAGTTCCATCTCCTCCTTGTCAATCTGTGCATAGTCTTCATTGGTCAAGTTGTTATTCCCAATTTGACTAGCAACTAGTCCATTGTAGGATGAGACCATTGCAGAGACTAATGCAATGTGTTGCTGAGCAACTTCAACTGTCACATTTCCAAGGTTAGATGTCTCCAAAACCACCGTTTGTTGATTAGGTTGGTTTATTGGTTGTGGTTGAGATTGGCTAGCAGTGTAAAAAGCTGCTTGTTGCTTTGGGGAGAATGGTGGAATGTATGAATATTGGTATGGTACTTGTGGTTGTGGTTGTGATAAAGATGAAGTTTGTTGATGGTAGTTAATGGTAGGTGATTCCACAACATTGGATATACATGCTGATCCCAGTTTGGTGGTAATGTATCTGCAAACTTGTCCACCTGTTTTGCCATAGGAATCTGTATACCATAGCTAGACAATTCAGATATTAAATGATTATATCTAGGAGTTAGTTCTTTCAAAGTTTCATTTCCAACATAAGAGAAATTCTCAAACTCCTTTATAAGTTCTTCCGTTCTCAAACTTCGAGTCTTCTCATTTCCATCATGCTTCCTTTTAAGCATATCCCATAGTGCCTTAGAAGTTGTGCACGTCCCAAATTGATGCAAAAGATCATTTGTGATTGCCTGTGTCAATTGGGAAAACGCCTTCTTTTCCACAGCAAACTTCTTTTTCTCATCCTCAGCCATGCTCTCCAATGGCACTGGTTCACCTGTGTTCTCCAGAACTGGTGGTGTGTAACCTTTAGCAATCATGTTCCATGCTTCAGCACCTTCCACTCCCATGCCTTCCAAATGTATCTTGAACTTTTTCTGCCACTGATTGTATTCGTGAATCTCCATGAGCTTCGGTGGCCGAGTCCCGCTACCTGAAGACAAATCATTAATCAGTGTGGAAATAGCATTTGTAGTTTGAGTGTTTACCACCGCTGCTGCTACTCCCCAGTAGTCAGACTGTGGTGCTGGAGGTGCACTTTGAGTCATGTAGTTAACCGGCTGCGAAGACTGTGTGCTCGTCTTCTGTGCTGCCACTGTCCATGGGTCCATCACCTGCTGTTGTGGTTGTGTAGTTGCTGGTGTAGGAGTAGTCTGAAAACGCCACATGATCACGAACTTCGAGAAATTCAACACTTAGAAAAATTTTCCAAAAACTAGCCTAGGTTCGCCCAAAAGTGCTTCAGGTTCGTCCCTTTCTGTCTCAGGTTCGCCCAGAAATACTTCCCCGAATGTAAAATCTCACCAGAAAGTAAAAACACACTGACACTTTTCACGTTCGCCCAAATCTACTTCAGGTTCGCCCGTTGTGGTTCTACGTTCGTACCCCCGATCAGCCGAATGTGAAAAATGATACCCGAATGTGAAAAATTCAACTGAAAAATTCTACGTTCGCCCAGAAATCCCTAGGTTCGCCCAAAATCTCACTCACCTTCGACCAAAAACTCACACCTTCGACCAGAACACTCCAGGTTCGCCCATTTTGACTTTTGAAAAACGGTTACACTTTGAAAAACGGTTATTTTGATCTCTGATTTTCAAAAGTTTGTGAATTTGAATGATCTTGATTAGGTTTTGCTTCGGAGATGATTTGGAACAACTTTAATACTTGGAATTTTGAATTTTAACCACAAAATCAACTCTAATTCTTTCAAAAACACTCAAAAACCATTTTTATGTAAAAACAGATGTGAATTGATGAAAATAATGTCCAAATCAGCTCTGAGTTTATCAATTTGTTGTTGTATGATCCTCTATGCTCTGATACCACTTTGTAGAGGATGAATTTGACACGAAAACAGGATTATATGATCATACAAGTTACTAAACCAGGTGCGGAAACCCTAGCTTAGAACAAACTGATATAAACTCAATTCAAAACACAATCAAAGTCATTTTAAAGCTTTTCATAGATTAACTCTTTCAAATACTTGGTTACAAATCAGTTACAGTTAATCTAGCACACACTTAAACTCTCTCAGACCTCTCTGGAACACACCTCAAAAACACACACACTAAATGACTTTCTTAAACTTACAAAAACACGAAATCTATATATAGGACCTGCACGTTCGCCCCTTTTCACTGGTCGAACGTGGGTCATTTCCACATTCGCCCACATGGAGTGGTCGAATGTGTCTTCTGTGTTAGCTTATTCCAGATTTGTCCATGACTAGCTACCTTCGTCCACTTCTTAATCACCTTCGCCCATTCCTGTTTCCTTCGCCCCTTCAGCCACTTCTAACACATGTTAACATATCTAATCACTAGTCGCAAAACGCATCTACAGTTCTGCATAGTGGGCTTATGGCGCGCGATGCGCAGAGTTTTTACAAGTGGGCAGGTCGCGCATGTCAGTAATTAATGCAGACATCAATATTGTCAGGGCGCGTGGGCGATGTGACAGGTTGGTAGCCGAAAAGTCTCTGACGGTTGTACTATTGCAGAGACATGGTGGGACCAGGCTGTCGTTTCGCGTGCGCCATGTTTTCTCTCTCCTGACATGTATTTTTCTTATTGAATGGTCGTGCCATATGACTGTAACCGTCAGTGGCACGTGCCCCTCCCTATATAACCCTTCGTTCCTTTTCTTTCCCCTCCACTCTCTTATTCTGCAATTCAAAAACCTTTCTCTTGGCTTTCCTGCTAAACTTTCTTCTTTTTAGAGAGATTCTTAGCTTTGTAAGATGGAAAACGTTGTCCAGATTCCTAAGAAGAAGCGTAGGAGTTCGAAGAAGTCGGGCGACAGTTTGAAGAAGGGTCTGCCGCATGCCAGTGAGGTAACGACAGTGTGGGCGAAGGGGGAATTTAGGAAATTCTGTAAGGAATGTGCTTTCCCTTCTTCCTATGGTGTGGAGGCTCCTGCTCTTGACAAGACCATATTGGAACCGCTGGTTGGCAAAGTGGGTTTGTATGCCACTTATTTTAGGGATTGCAACTTCAGGGTTCCGGTGACCAAGTTTTTGCGAACGTTTATACAGACGGTGTGTGTACACATCAACCAGATTCACCCTGGATTGATGGCATGCTTGATGTTTTTTGAGTTTTGTTGCCACGTGTAGAAGTTTGAGCCTCTGGTGGACATGTTCTACGTCTTCTTATCTCTGTGCTTCGTGGAGAGCTGGTTATCTTTCCGGCCGCGTTCGGGGGTGGCTCTTTGTGCAAAAGCCGGTGTGAAGAGTTTCAGTGAGTGGAAACCTAAGTTTTTCTGGATAAATGAGGGTGTTATCCCCATAGAGATGGGTCGACTGAACCCTGATGAGGGGGTTGCCAAGGTGGTGTTGATTGATTATAAGGATCAGGATTGGTTTAAAACTCTGACCAGTCATCCAGTTGCCCTGTGTGAGATCCCTGAGACTGCGCTCGTGATGGCAGGGATGAGCCTGAAGTACGACATCCAGGGTCGTAATCCTCATCTCACTGAGGATGGTAAAGGTAAGTTCCCTTGCCGTGTGTCTGTCTATTATATTTTCTAGATGTGTTGTTGACTTGTTTGTTTTTGTTTATGCGCAGATATGGAGAATTTATATAGCCTTTTACTGGGTGGGGACAACATGGGTTTCATCTTTAAGGAGCTTGCCGATAATGAGCTTTACATCCTGGAAAAAGCTTGGGATACCCTTGTTTGGCCTCAATTGGAACCTGCTGCGCAGGAGGGGGCTCCAGCGCGATTGTTAATTACTGAAGCAGGTGAGTCCTCTCCTCTTTTTGATAACCCTTCGCCCATCAACATGTTCATGCGGACGGGTTATCCTTTTGTTATTATATCGAGTGATGAGTCCTCTAACTCGCGCGCGTCGTCTTCTCCGCGTTTGTCGTCCGCAGGCGGGAGCAAGAAGGTGTCGTCACCTGTGTTGGTGGCAGACGACAGTGATGAAGAGACAGAAGTGGATGATTTCATCATCCAAAGGGTGCGCAAGCCAAGGCTGGAGGGAGGTGGGGAGGGCTCTGGAGGTGAAGATTATGTTTTTATTTTGAACCACGAAGTGGTTAATAGGTACCTTCAAAATTACAACCCCATTGAACGCAGCTACGTTGAAGTTTCAGATGCTTTTACGTAAGGGGATGCTGCTAGTGTGAAGGATATGGTGGAGGGTATTGCTGTGCAGAAACCGTTGATTGTTGAAACGGTGGGGTCTGAACCTGTTCCGGAGTTGACTCCGCAGAAGAAGAAGCGGTCAAGGCGCTCTAAATCTCGAAAGACTTCTGCGGAGAGGGCTAGCGTGGGGAGTTCGTTGTCCCCTTCTGTGAAAAGATTGAAGTTGGACGAGTTGGTCCATAATGCTGAGGATAGTTTACTTGGTATGTGTTCCTCAGTATTGCGTTGTTTGTTTGCTTTGATTTGCACATCTCACTTACGTATTTTATTTTCTTTGTCCTGTGCAGCTGATCTGATGGGGGAGGGTGCGCAGGAAAATGTTACTACTGCGCCATTGACTAAGGGGTTTTCGGTGAACCCTACTTAAGTGGAGAAGACTCCTACTCCAGATAGGCGCCAAGTCACCCCGCCTGTGCAGTCTCCTGTTCCTGATGTTACGCCACCGCCGTCGCCGCCTTGCCAAACTGCTCAGGTTACTCCACCACGCCAAGCCACACCACCTCGTGAGCCGACACCCCCTCACAAGGTCACACCTGTGCAACAACAAGGACCCCCAGCTTCCTCTACCTCTGCACACTCAGTGGATCTTAATGTGTCAGGTGGGTTAGAGTTGGGTACACATCGGGTGTCGCCGCCCGATGTGAGCTAAGGTGACATGCGGGGTGTGCAGATTGTGGATGACGACTCAAACGAGAAGAGGGTGCAGCCGGAGTTTGAGGCGGGTTTTTCTGGGTCTACCCTACAGGGTGATGGTTTTAGTGGTGAAGACATCTTTGTTCCTGGGTGGACAATGACTTCGGGCGCTCGGTTTTTGGACGTCAATAGTTGTCGTGAGCTACTGGGGAATGTTATACCGCCTGCGGAGCGTGAGCACCAAGCTACGCGTCCATGCCAGGAATTTTTGGAAGATAACATGATGAGTATGGCTAATCTTCTATCTACCTCGGCTGAGATTGCCCGCCAATGGGGGTTTCTGTCTCGAGAGCGCGAGGAGTTTGATCGAAGGTTCGACGAAGTTTATAAGGAGCATGACAGGTTAGGCCATGAGCTTAAACGCTCAAAGTCGGATGCTGTCACCTTCCGTGAAGAGCGCGATAAGCTAGACAAACATATATCTGAGCGGGAGCAGCAATGGGCTGCTACGTGTGCGAAGACCAATAGGACGTTGGAGATTGCGGCGCACAAGCAGCAAGAAGCTGAGCGCTTATACAGTGATGCTTCAATACACATCGTCAATTTAAACGACAAACTAGATCAGCGCAATGAAGCTTTCATTGAAGCCCGTGAGTTGCTTAGGCAAAAAGATTCAGAGATAGCCGAGTTGAAGGAGAAGATAATGTCGCTGGAGGACCGTAACTTGGAGCTGCGATAATAGAATGCAGACCTCGAAGGTGAGGCTCTGGATGTCCGCGAAGAGGCGCGCTTGGCGCATGAGGACCGAGAATGGTTAATGACTTGCTGTGTCCCCGAGGTTCATCTTTCGCGCCATCTTTGGGGTTCTTACTATCTCTCTTTGCTGTTACTGATAAATGTCTTTTTGTTCTTACATTTGGAGGTTGCGCATCACGTCAAGAACTGTGAGGAGGTGCGCAAAGCTGTGGCTACGGTCAACGCTTCTGCGAAGTTAGTTGGGCGCAAAGCTGAATTTTTGGAAGGTTTTTAGCACGCCAAAGATGGGAAGGCGCTTGAGCAGTTTCCGTTGCATGACAAGGATCTGGATGCTTTGTTTGAGAAGAAGACTGCTGAGTATGATCGCCTAAACGTAGAGTTGGTTGATTTTGTCGTCAGCCATTGAGATCAACCTACATGTTACTCGCTACGATCGTCATTCGAGAAGCGGGGTCTTACGCACACAAGGCGTAAGTATGCGATGAAGAAGACTCCTGAAGGCCTCAAAGATGGGGATGACCAACCAGGACCGAGCGAAAAGGTGGATCTGTCGGCCTCAGAGGAGGAATACATCGATGCGTCCTCTGGTGGCAAGGCTTGTTAGATTTTTGTCCTCCTTTTGTGTTTACCTTTAATGTTTTAAACAATGCTAGTTGGTGTTTGTTAAAGTCGTGCGTACGGCTCTTGTTTTGGTCATGAATTTTATAGCATGCCTTTATTTATTTTTGCATGTTTTGCTCGTTTTGGGTTAACCTAAATTTGTGCATAGCATGCGTGGTGTGTTTATTTTACATATTTTGTAGGTTTAGGCATTGTATCTTGGCCAAACGATGTCTAGTTTGTGCGCTGTGTAGTAGCCTTACCAAGCGTTGTATAGGAGTTGCACATTAATAGTGCAATTTTTGGTTCCTTGACACTGTGTCTTAATCATACAGTGTTTGGGATGCGCGCTGTATCTTAACCATACAACGCGCTGTTTAGTGGGCTGCAAATTATCGTTGCAGTTTTTAAGTTTTTTGAAATTGTAACTTAGCCGAACAATGTTTAGGGTGCACGCCGTATTTTAACCGTACAGCGCGATGTTTAGCGAATTTCAAATTATCATTGCAATTTTAGTTTTTTGGACATTGTATCTTAGTCATACAATGTTTAGGGTTCGCGCTGCATCTTAACCATACAGCGCGCTGTTTAGCGAATTGCAAATTATCATTGCAATTTTTAGTTTTTTAGACATTGTATCTTAGCCATACAATGTTTAGGGTTCGCGCTGTATCTTAACCATAAAGCGTGTTGTTTAGCGAATTGCAAATTAACATTGCAATTTTTAGTTTTTTGGACATTGTATCTTAGCCATACATTGTTTAGGGTGCGCGCTGTATCTTAACCATGCAGCGCCCAGTATTTGGGTCATTGTTTCTTTGCATGTGTGGCAAATGGATACTTAGTGAAATAGATGTTCGATGTAATAAAAAACAGTCATCATATTAAATGGCTAGATAGCCTTCACTACAGACACGCATTACAACTACATATAGCACTTTCTCAATTGCGCTGCATTCCATGTGCGCGGGATCAGTTTGTCTGCAAGTGTTGATAGTTTGTAAGCTCGTTTGCTGAGGACTTCTGTGACGCGGTATGGGCCTTCCCAGGTGGGGGTGAGCTTGCCTTGTGGTAGTGCCCCGCTTGCTTCGTTGTTTCTGAGGACGAAGTCTCCCGTCTTGAAGATGTTGAGCTTGACCTTAGCATTGTAATATTTTTCCAGTTGCCTTTTGTAGTTGGCTTCTTTTATCACTGCTAGGTTGCGACGTTCTTCGAGACGATATCTATGGCCCATTTCTGGAATGGCCATGCGGATGTCACTGGTATGAGGTCATTTTTTGGGCGCATGATGTTTGGAGCATGGCGCTGGCAAGAGTCGAAGCGGCGTATGACTTTCAGTGCGTCGAGGTGCATTACAGGCCAGTAATAGCCTGCATTCATGATCTTTGCCACCACCATGCGTGGTCCTGCATGTATCCCACATATTCCCTCATGTATTTCTCTTATTAGGTAATCCGCGTCAACCCCATCGACACATGTTAATAATGGCCCAAGATAAGATTTTTGGTACAACACTCCATCTTGCATTTGGTATTGTAGCGCTTTGTGTTGTATCTTCTTGGCTTCTGCGCGTTGCTCCGGGAGTGCGCCCGTGGTGAGATAGGATATTATTGGGGTCATCCAGCTGTCAACACCCGTTTGGATTACGTGGACCTCTTTGGGTGGAACAGATGGCTCGCTTAGGACTTCAACTCGGACCACTTTTGCTAAATGGACAAAGCTTGTGGATGCCATTTTGCTTAGAGCGTCCGCCGGCTTGTTTTGACTGCGGCTGATGTGGTCGATGGTACAGCTGGAGAAATTGTTCATTAACTCCTTTGCGTGTTGGAGATACGTTATCATGGATGGGTCTTTGGCTTCATACTTCCCCGTGATTTGCCCCGCAACTAACATTGAATCGACATGCGCATAGACGCGTTTGGCGCCTAACTTGTGCGCGATGCGTAATCCCGCAAGGTAGGCTTCATATTCGGTCTCGTTGTTTGTCGTTTTGAACTCTAGCTGGATTGAATAGGTGAATTCTGCGCCCTCGGGATTGACGAGCCGGATGCCTGCGCCGGCGCCATCCTCATTTGAAGCTCCATCTATGTAGAGGTTCCAAATAGCTTTGTCATCGCATACGTGCTGCGGGTCTTGCTCTGCCTTGCACTCTTCAACTTTTTCTTGAGGTACTTCGGCTATGAAATCTGCCAGGATCTGCCCTTTGATGGCTGGTCGTGTTTTGTAGAAGATGGTGTGTTCACCCAGCTCGATAGCCCATTTGGCTAGCCTTCCTGACAGTTCTGGCTTGGACAAGACATTGTTCAGCTTGTAATCACTTAGTACATTTATTGGGTGGCCCTGAAAATATCTGCGCAGTCTGCGCGAAGCGAGTACCAGTGCTAACACCAATTTTTCCATAGTGGTGTATCTTGTCTCCGCGTCTGTTAGAACTCTGCTGATATAGTAGATTGGCGTTTGGACCTGCTTGCGATCTACCATTACTACTACGCTTACTGCTTTTTCTGTGGTGCAGAGGTACATTGTCAATGATTCCCTTGGAAGTGGGGCAGTTAGTGTCGGTAATTCCATCAAGCAGGCTTCCATGTCTTGGAATGCTTTTTCTGCTTCGGTGGTCCATTTAAACTGGTTCTTCTTTAGACAGCTCTTCAACATCTCAATGAATGGGATTGACTTACTTGCGTGGTGTGAAAGGAATCTGTTGATTGCTACCAAGCGCCCATTTAGTGTTTGAACCTCTTTCAGTGTTGACGGAGAGGGCATCTGCGCTATGGCTTGGATTTTTTCAGGGTTCGGGCGGAAGCCATCTTTGGTGACAATTACCCCTAAAAATTTTCCATCTTCCATGCCGAATGCGCATTTGCTAGGGTTGAGCTTCATGTGTATTTTTTTCAAGTGTTCAAAAGTCTCTTCAATGTCTTTCAACATTTGGTCTTTCTCTCAGCTTTTGATGACTAGGTCATCCACGTACACTTCCAAGTTCTTCCCAATTTGCTTTGTAAATGTGCGGTCCATCAGTTGTTGATATGTGGCACCCGCATTCTTTAGGCCGAATGGCATCTTGGTGTAACAGAAAACACCTTTATCTGTCCTGAAAGCTGTCTTATCTTCATCCTCTAGCGCCATCTGGATCTGATGGTAGCCTTTGTAGGCGTCCAGGAAGCATTTGAATCTAAACGGCGCGAGGGAGTCGATTTTGAGGTCGATCTCCGGGAGAGGATATCAGTCCTTTGGGCAAGCCTTGTTGAGGTCTGTGTAATCCATACACATTCTCCAGCCCCCGTTGCTCTTCTTGACCATCACCGGGTTGGCAACCCATGTTTGGTACCTTGTTTCTCTCAGGATGCCAGCCTTCAATAGCTCACCTACCTGTTCGTTCTGTTAGAGAAGGATTTTAACCAAAACAGGATTATTTGATCATACAAGTTGCAAAACCAGGTGCGGAAACCCTAGCTTTGAACAAATTGATAGAAACTCAAATCAAAACACAATCAAAGTCATTTTCAAAGGTTTTCATAGATTAACTTTTGCATAAACTTGATTACAATGAGTTTTAGGTTAATCTAGAACACACACAAACACTCTCAATCTATTCTGGAACCTGACCTCAAAACACACACAACTAATGACTCTCTATACATTACAAAATCACAATTTCTATTTATAAGCACTGCACATTCGCTCATATGCACTGATCGAATGTGGAAGACTTCCACATTCGCCCATATGCAGGGTACGAATGTATTCTTCTGTCAAGCTCCATTTCACCTTCGCCCACTTTCTTCTTCCTTCGCCCAAATCAGCTTACCTTCGCCCAGAATATCTACATTCTATCCATCAGCATCTAACATATGTTAATATCCAATCACTAGTCGCAAAACGCATCTACAAACTCCCCCTCGACTATTGATTGGATCGTCTTCTGTCTTCGTCCATGGCTTTGTTCAAGAACTTAATTCTGAGCTGTTTCTTCTGCTCTTTGGTCATTTCAGGCTCTAACTTTCTCTTCACCGGTTTCGACACATTCGCCATCTTCACCATCTTGCCAAGTTTGCCATCCAAATTACTTCCAGCATTTATATCATATGCAAAGCAAGCACCAACCACTTGAGTGTATTTCTTTGCCTGATCAGCGTCATTCGGCTCATGATGAATCGGATTGTAAAAGAGCATGATGATGTCTTCGAAAGTACAGTTAATCAACCACATCGGATCAAATACGTGAACATGCTTGTACTTGTCCTTCCCGTCTCTCAACACTATCACCGCTTCAGCCTTCCTCCAATCATAATACCAGAAAATAAAGTCAGCACTGCAATGTTGTGGCATGGGCATTAAAGGTATTTTCCTCATCACTTCAGGTGCCTTATATATCAAAGTAACCCGCTTCAGCTTGGTTCTGGGATCAATATCCCTATGAACTTTTCTACGGGGATATTGTGGCTTGAATCTATTCCATCTCGTTCTACTTTCCCAAACCAGCTTGTCTGCACACCAACCGACATGTGTATTATTCACTAAAGCACCCGACATAGGGAATCTGCATAAATCTCTGACCGCCCAGTATGGTAGAGTTAGCAAATCAATGAATCTATAAAAGTATAGAATTCCCGATTCCCATTTGGCAGCTAGACACTTCAGCCTGCCTAAATATGTCCACCCGAGAGCTCTGCCTTTGAACTTAGCATTATGGAATCTATAGAAGTTTCCTTGAGCTTCAGGCTTTGGTCGGTTTTCATCCATTTCTCTCAATTTCTTCAAATAACTCTTCAATTCATCAGATTGATTTGAAGATTCTTGCTTATCAGCTCCAAATACTTTCTCCACAAATTCTGCACTTCTTTGCTTAGCCTTCTTCTTTGCCGAAGTGTTTGGAATTTCAGTAAAGTCAGGAAATACCACATCTTCATCAGTCTGTCTGAAGTATTGTGGATATTCCTCATGAGTTATGTCTTCAATTTCCACTTCTTCAAACTCAGGAGTATTCTTATCATCTGAGTGACTTCCAATATCTTTTTCAGGAATATCTGGAATCGACTCATCTACAATGAACTCCTCAAATGTTTTCCCTACTCTCTGTGCAAGTCCATCTAAAATCTCCTTTGCCACAGATGCAGGTACTTCTCCTTCTTCAAGATTAGGATCGTTGTATTCCAATTCATATCTCATGTCATCTGTTTGGAATATCTCAGCAAAACGACCTGTGAACTCAATCGTCCATTCTCTTCTTTCCAGCATGTCTTTGTATACTTGTTTAGCATCATCAGTCAAAGACCTCACCTTTTCATTCCAGAAAATACTTTCATCTGAATCAACGTTCTCACCTTTCTTTTTCTTCGAACTTGATTCTCCAGTATCTTTCTTTTTAGGTGTCCTCTTTTCAAATGTAAACTTTGATGAATCATCTCCTCCATCATTATCATCATCACTACTACTATCATCTTCTTTTTGACTTCCCGATCCTTCTGCATCATCATCATCATCATCCTTATCATCCTCATCATCACTTTTCTCTGATTCTTCATCATCCTCATCATCATCTTTTTCTTTATCAGAATCAGACGGTTCAAAATCAACCTGTTCTTCTTCTTTTTCTTTATCTTCTTCACCCTCCTTCAACTTGGGTGCAACATTGTACAGGTTATCAATCAAATCACTAAGGCGTTTGTTCTCAGCCTTTAGTTCTTTGTTGTCTTCTTTTATCAACTTTAGCCTGTTCTTGTTTCTTGAACATTTACCCTCAAGCTTTTTGTTCTTTGCTTCAAGCTTCTTAACCTTCTCGTCTATCTCATCTTGATTCGACTTTGAAGCTACTACAATCTGAAGCATCTTTTCTTCATTCTGCTTGAACTTGGCTATTTCAGCTTGTTGAGCCACTATCATCTTCATCATGTCATCCATCTTCTTGTTCACCTGCTTCATAACATCATCATCCACAGTAACTTTCTTGGATTTGGATCTGGATGGCTCAACTTCAGCTTCCTTTTCTTTCTGAGGCTTTCTAAACATGTCAAGTACATTATCCAGTGCAACATTGAATTCATCAACTGGTAATGTTTCTGCCTCTTTAGATTTCTTCTGTTTCTTAGTGACCGGTGAAGATAACTTTGATGACGTACCAGCATCGGGTACTCTTTTTCCTCTCAAGAGTTGGGCTAACTCTTTTTCTCTCAGCTGCTTAGTACTTGTCTTTTTAGCCATGGTCTTGTGCTTAGGCTTGGGCAAGTTTACTACCACAATCTCTCCTTCATTCAACTCATCCATATTCACACCTAAACCTTCATCTTCAGCACCAACAGACTTCTTACTTTTCTCAGCTTCTGCAATTGATCTGTTTAATGATTCAGACTCACCAACCATAGTGGCCTTACGTTTGGTGGCCCGGACATTCTCAGCATCAGAATCCCACTGTTCCTCCTCCTCAGTTTCTTCTGAATCCACTGATTCTTCATCCACCAAACCAGTACCTTTCTTAGCAGTTGTTTTCTTTCTAACTACCTGTTGCTTTGAGCTTCCCTGATCAGTCTTTCCCTTACCCTTCCCTTTGGCTCCGGGATTGACCACTTGTCTCTTCCTCTTAGTATTAGCATCAGCATATACTAAGGGATCATCGTTATCAGAATCACTATCAGGATGCCTAGCTGTATTCTTACCAGGATCAGAGTAATCCTCTTTAGCTAAGGCTCCAAACAACCTTCTGTATGGTGGCCTTTCATTGTCTGGCACACCCTTGTAGCCCTTCATTCTAACCAACGTTCGAATGTTCATGTGATCTTGAGCAAGTATTTGTGTCGGATCCTTCCTCAAATTAGGATACTTGTGATCAAAGATCATCATAAGGAATCTAGGATATAACATGAAATACTTCTTCTTTAAACCCTTTAACATCTCCAGCATGTGATCCAGAATCATCCCAGACACGTTGAATGGTTTGTTGAGAGTCAACGCAACCAACAACGAACTCAAGCTTCTCCTCATCACATCATAACCTCCACTAACACATCCAAACACATGGATTATGACATGTGCAAAATATTTGAATTGCACACTCAACTTCCCTTTGTGCATCGAACCATCAGTGATAGCTCCTTTATACTTCATCCTGAGGAAACATGCCTTCTATTCAGTCCATGATAGTTCTCTTGGATCTTCACTCACTTCAAACTTTATCTGGAGTGCTTCTCTGATATCAGACTCTGTAATAAACATCTCCATGTCTTGTAACTTGCTCCTTATGATAGTCTGATTATCCCAAAAATCATACTTCGCATTGTTGTAGAAGTCATCAACTATATCCTTGTAGATAATAGTCGGAGTAGCCAAAGCATACACTACTTTGCTTCTTTTCAAGAACTTGATAATATCAGCAAACTCAACGTACTTTTCCACATCTCCCAGATAAGCACAGCAATTATGGTTTTTCTCGAACGGCCATTTGCTTTTTGTTGGGTTCAGTTGAGACCACAGTTACCAGAACAAAGACTTTTTGTAGCTTATTTTGTAGTTTGATAGTTAGAGGACTAGTTATGTAATTCTTTGTTAGTTTATGTGCAAACCCTAGAGTGTGAACTTAGGAGATGGGCACTGCGAACTTAAGCTTAAGTTCGCAGTCCATCAGGTGCTCACTATATAAAGTTCACTCATATTCACACTCTAGGTTAGGGTTTTTGGTTATCTTTCATTACACAAGATCTGCGAACTTGTATCATCCATGGTGTTTTGACGATCTATCATTAATGGAATCATGTTATTTGAGTATCTTGTGTGTCGGTTTCTATTAGTTTTCATCTAGTTCTTTGCTTGTCTTGATTAATCAACTAAAACACCTAACAAATAGGTGTTTCTAGTTGATAACAATCTTGTGCACACTTAAGATCTAGCATTTTGGGACTACAATTTGGCATCAGAGCCTCTGTGCTCGAGATTGTATCTATCTAAAGATATCAAAACCCTCCTTGTTAGTTTTTACTATCAAGTTTTTCAAAAATTTAGTGTTTATCAAAGATTTGAAATTTTCACAGCCGTAAGTGCGTACTTAATGTGCGAACTTAGCTCATAAATTGAGTACTTGTTTCTTGCTTCTGAGTACTTGTTTCAAAAGTTGAGTACTTAGCTCATAAGCTGTGTACTTATTTCTTGCTGTGTGCACTTAAAGTGCGAACTTAGCTCATAGAGTGTGAACTTGTTTCTTGCTTGTGAGTACTTGTTTCAAAAGTTGAGTACTTAGCTCATAAGCTGTGTACTTATTTCTTGCTGTGTGCACTTAAAGTGCGAACTTAGCTCATAGAGTGTGAACTTGTTTCTTGCTTGTGAGTACTTGTTTCAAGAGTTGAGTACTTAGCTCATAAGTTGCATACTTGACATTTCAAGGTGTGCACTTATTTCAGCCACAACTGCGCACTTGTCTAAAAGTGTGAACTTGTGTCTGTGTGAGCACTTAAATTTACACAAGGCTTTACAGCTTTCTCTCTCCTGGCACCACAACTAGGGTTTCTGCATACTTATCTGAAATCTCTAGTTGGGGTGCGAACTTGCTGAAAAGGTGCATTTTCTGAGCACTTGGCTAGGGTTACTGCGAACTTAAATCTTAAACGAGAGTTTAAGTGTCTGTGTACTTATACAAGTGCGCAGGCTGATCAGTCATTGACTGAGCACTTGTGCTGCTCTGACTTGGCTGAACTGCGAACTTAAGCCAAAGTGTGTGCTACAGGGACTGCGTACTTAACAGGAGAATCAGGAACTTATCATCTTTGCTTCTTATTGTTTCAGGTCTCTAAGGAACTGCGAACTTGTGGAACTGCGAACTTGATCTTAGACTGCGAACTTAGACTGCGAACTTAGACTGCGAACTTGTGGACTGTTTTGTTTTTTCAAGGACTTTGGACAATAACTTGCTAATCAATTCAATTAAAACCCTAAAATCAGTCTAAAATCAACCTAAAATCAATCTTGAATCATGTCTGGTAACAACTCATTCCAAGTTAACCCCATAACTCAAGCTGAACTTGAGACCGGCACTATAACACGCATTCCCAAGTTGATGGGTGCTGAGGACTACGGCACATGGAAGAACAGAATGAAAGCTTTCTACTTTGTTAACGATCACACCCAATGGAACTCAATCCAGCTCGGACCTCACATTCCCACCAGAACCACTGATGCAGGAGAAGTGTTCAACACTGATCCCACTACATACACTGATCTCGACAAACAACTGTTGCAGAGAGATCACAAAGCCTACGGTGCTCTCACCATGGCTTTGTCAAACAATGTATACAATATGTTTGAAGAATACGGATCAGCGCACGATCTGTGGTTCGCTCTGAGTGAGTATTATGAAGGAAATGCAGAGATGAGGCAAAACAAGCAGGATATGATTCAAAAGGAATACGACATGTTTGGAAGTATCCGTGGTGAGATTCTGTCGTCACATATCGACAGGTTCATGAGTTTGTTGACAAAAATGAAGAAAGCTGGCATTCCTGTAAACAACCGCAATTCCATCAAAAAACTACTCGGCTCTCTTCCAAAGGAGTGGAGTGTTCAATGTATGCTCATTAAGAAAGATTACTTGGATGCTCATTCCACTCTGGCAGATCTTATAAACACGCTGAAATCATTTGAAATGGACATCACAAAGAGAGAGATGAATCAAACAGTGTCAAAAGTTACTCCAAGCAGCTCTCTAAAGAATCTGGCTTTAATGACTCCAATTGGACAGAAGGCACTGGTGGTTGAAGACTTTGGCTGGGGAAAGGAAGCTGTTGCAGCTAAAGCAGATGTTAACAAAGCATTGATGGTAACGATATGCACCAAATCCGCAAATGGTGTAAACTCTGTGGAAGGATCTTCAGTGGGAGTGGCAAAAAGAGGAATGCAAGAGAGTGCGGGTCTGAAGAGTGTGCTGATTGCTGAGAAGAAGAAAGATCAGACTGGAGAGGAGGCTTTGATAGCTGAGAAGACACCCACTGAGAAAGCAGCTGAAAAGATGGAAAGTGCACCCAAGAAAGCTGAGGAGAAAGATATGGTAAACATTCCTCTTGAAATAAAATCAAAGCTGTGCTCACCTAGGTGCGTTACAGCTGTTGCTTACTGTTTGTCACACAACAAAAGGGTTTTGAGAGAAATGGATGATATCCAAAGAATCAATTCTGAAATGAAAGAAAATGAGTGGGCATATCAGCGAAAGTTAAATGCAACTCTAGCTGAAATGCAAACTTTAAAAGAATTTGTGCTTAAGAAAGATTTTCTGATAAATGATTTAACCTCAAAACTAGAGAAATCTAGAAATGAGACAACTCGTCTTCAAATTGTTGTGGATAAATGGAATGTGAGCAAACAGGCTCATGCTGATATAATCGATTGTGGAAGACAATCATTCGTAAAGGATGGAATTGGGTATAAGGATAAGAATGGAATCGAAAGATCTCTATTCTTGCCCTTGAGCCAAAGTGAATACATACCCATTCCAACACCTCATCCTAAAAATGATCTTTTTGAAAACAAATGTGATGAATCTGAGTCAAATGCTAACATAAGTAAAAGCGATGCAGATGTGACCCAACAGGGTAGGGTGAAAGATGATGAGAGTTGTGGTGGGCAGACAATGGGGTTAGGACATCCAGGTGCCAATTACTCCACAGTGAATTGGTTCATCTGGAACAATGAAAAGTCTAAAAACAATTTGATTTCGGATGACTGTAATACTTTAATTAATATGGATAAATGTAATAGTTTATCTAGGATGGATAACTGTAATAGTTTATCTAGGCCGGATGACTGTATTAACTTGACTTCTAAACTAGATTTAAAGGGTGCTGTGGCCCCTGATGATAGGAAGAATCCTATCAGACGTTCAAATGTTTGTGTTGACAATGTTATGCCTGTTTGTGTTGATCTTAATGCTGCATTCTCTGATGATAAACATACGTGTAAACCACCTATGTTTGTACCAGAACTAAAGCTTAACAGGTTTGGGAAATTTCTCACTGAGGAAATCCCAGAGTTTATCCCTTCATCCACAGATGTATCAGGTTCTGAAGAATCACAAAGTGAAACAGGTAACTCAAGTTCTGAAGAATCACTAAGTGATACAGAGAGCAACATCAGCATACCTGACTGCAACACAAATGAAGAATCAAGTAGCAGCAAGGATGAATCATGTTCAAGAGAAAGCTCCTGCTCAAACAAGATCAAGAAAAGAACATCACAATCATCATCATCCAGATCTTCTCCAAAGATCAAGCCTAAACACTCAAAATGCTTTAGATGTGGAAAAGAAGGACATGTGGTCAAAAAGTGTCATTTAAAACCTAAACCACAAAATGATGTCAAAACTCAAAACTCTTTTTCTGATCAGATCAAAAATCTTCAAGAAACAGTAAAAAGTTTTGTTAAAACCACACAATTTTGGAAGAGAAAAGAATCAATGATGGGTGAAAATCACGACAGATCAAAACTAAAACAAACTTGGATTCCCAAAGTCACTTGATTAAATGTCTGAGTCGTGATTGTACATAGATTTTCTTTAGTTTATCTTTGTATATTATTATTTTTTTTGAGTTGGATGCTGTGCTCGTTTTCAGTCAAATCCCAAGCAACCTCATGACACTGCAGTCAAAAGAATCTTCCGCTACCTCAAAGGAACACCAAAGCTTGGTTTATGGTATCCTAAGAGTGATAATTTTGATTTAATCGCTTACTATGATAGTGGTCACGCAGGTTGTAGAATTGATAGAGAATTTGTCTCTGGTGGTTGCAAATTTTTGGGGAATCGGCTTGTATCTTGGCAAAGCAAAATGCAGATAATAGTGTTTATCTCCACTGATGAAGCCGAGTACACTGTTGCGTCCAGTTGTTGATGTCAAGCTTTGTGGATCCAAAATCAGTTGCTGGATTACGGTTTGAATGTCAAGAAAACCCCAATCTTCATTGATAATGATGCTTGTCGTGACATCGTGAAGAATCCTATCGACCATTCTAAAACACTACATATTGAGATCAGGATTCACTCTATTCGCGATGCTCACGATAAAGGATACATTCAAGTGTTATCCATTGATACTGCTGATCAAAAGGCAGATATCCTCACAAAGGCTTTTGACGAAACTCGTTTCCTCCAATTGGTCACTTGGCTGGAAATGATAAGTTTAAAAAAAAAAAAAAAAAAAAAAAAATCCTATTTTCATACAAAACAAGATTTTTTGGGGGAGAAAGTATATCTCTATTGCAAAATTAACAAGAAATGATAGGGACTAATCATATTTTGTCAGCATGTGAATAGGATCCAGAGGATGTTGCGGCTTCAAGCAACGACATGTCGGTAGATTCAGCTTGGAATCGAGTAAACTGCTAATAGGTGATTAACAGAATAGATCTACATGGAAAGCTGGATTCCCACTGTGTTTTAGGTCTGCACAAGCTGAGTCCGGTCATACACAGGTTGAGAGATCAAAAGACACAGAAAATTTTGTGCATATGTAATCAAAAGACACCTAAGAGTGCAAGCTACCAAAGCGGGGCTATTAAATAAATGAGCAACAAAAGACACGCAATGTTAGTGACGTGCAAACATATAGATAGCTCAAAAAGCAATCAGATGATCATCTTCTCTGCTTATGGGAACATAGACCTGAAGCTCTCATCATCTGATTGACATAATGATCATCTTCTCTGCTTATGGAAACATAGACCTGAAGCTCTCATCATTATATCTCAATAAACCTTGAGGATTGGTAGGCTTACACCTAGCACAAGTGGGGTCCACTAACTTTTCGTCAATATTACCAAAACATGATAAATCTCATCACCAAACGTATGTTGAAAGACGAGAGGCATGGATTTAAGTGGACAAACATACCGACAGTTTTTCTTGGGCTGCAGCTATCCAACGGAAAGTTGAAATGTGATCTGGCAGGTATGGTTAGTATGATCTTGTATGCAAAAGGTGAGAAACAGTTAACCCCTCCTTGTTGTGTTTGTTTTTATTAAAATATAAAAAGTTTAGGGGGAGCATTAAAATATGTGTTAGAATGTGAGATGTGTTTATTGCATATAATCCTGATCATCATCCAGTCTGTGATCAAGAACAGTGCAGGGGACTAGATTGTGAGATTCTTCGATCTGGTAGATGTATTCATGTTTTATCTGTTAGAGTTGATGTAGCTGTTTGGGAACACATTCAGAGTTGGAGCCGGTTAGACACTGCTGGAAGAAGGAATGCTATTTCAAAGAGCAGTAGATCCTGCTAAAGAAAGGAAGCTGGAGATGCTAGAAATTTTGGAAATGATCGAGGCTGCAGACAAAGAGAAGGAGCTTGGAGACAAAGACAAGGAAATTGCTAACAAAGACAAAGCTGACAATTAAAGAAAAGCAGCCAGAAACTCTGAAGCTCCAGAAGTGATAGTTCCAAAACAACCAGTGCGGGTAAAGCAGGAAGAAGGTGAATCGAGTGATATCTCGGTTTGAAGCTAACAGACGAAGATCTGGTATCTGTGGTCTAGGGGGAGTATTGTTGGGTTCAGTTGAGACCACAGTTACCAGAACAAAGACTTTTTGTAGCTTATTTTGTAGTTTGATAGTTAGAGGACTAGTTATGTAATTCTTTGTTAGTTTATGTGTAAACCCTAGAGTGTGAACTTAGGAGATGGGCACTGCGAACTTAAGCTTAAGTTCGCAGTCCATCAGGTGCTCACTATATAAAGTTCACTCATATGCACACTCTAGGTTAGGGTTTTTGGTTATCTTTCATTACACAAGATCTGCGAACTTGTATCATCCATGGTGTTTTGACGATCTATCATTAATGGAATCATGTTATTTGAGTATCTTGTGTGTCGGTTTCTATTAGTTTTCATCTAGTTCTTTGCTTGTCTTGATTAATCAACTAAAACACCTAACAAATAGGTGTTTCTAGTTGATAACAATCTTGTGCACACTTAAGATCTAGCATTTATCTAGCATTTTGGGACTACACTTTTGCTTGATGATTCTCCTTCCTGAACATTCTCTGGGACTGGATCTGTAGCAATAGTCTCTACTGGAATCTCAACATTCTCAGTCTGGTCAGCCATCTGAACACACAAAAACAGAAACAAACGTCAAAATACAAAATCGACAAAATTCAAAATTTTAAAGTTTAAGCAATTTCTACATTCGCCCACTTAGACCAGGTCGAATGTAACTTTTGAGGCCCGAATGTGAAACTTTATGGTCGAATGTGAAATGATTATGGTCGAATGTAAACAGTTTTTGAATTAAAATTACATTCGCCCATTTTTGTTATACATTCGCCCAACAAATTCCACCTTCGCCCATTCGTAGACCCGAAGGTGAAGTTTGTTCAAACCAAAAATTTAAAAATTTGTCAAACATGTTTTTAACATGTGATTTTGATCAGAATGTGTACTATAGTGGCCGATTAAGACTCGTGAATAACCAATTGCTCTTAAAATTCAGTCTACATCAGTTTTCAATTAGAATTAGGGTTATTATTGTTTCAATTGATCAATCAAACATCTATTGATGTTGTTAACCTAATTCAATATACTATCTCCCCCTAAAACTGATGTGGATTGAATGTATATCAAAATTAAACATAAACAAACACCCAAAATCACAAAATCTTAAACCCTAAGTCCGGTCTGAAAAACGATGATTATGGACTCTTCACAGCTCCTTTACCTGTGATTTTGGTATGGAAATACTCAGTAAGTGATAGGGAATCAAACGCACAATAGCAAAGAATCAAAGCAACAAGGTGACTTCAATCGAAAGAAAATTTTGAAAAAATTTAATGAAGGTTCGAACGTGGCTCTGGTTTATATAGGGAAATCACCTTCGACCGTTTTGGTGGTCGAATGTGAGTATAGTCCACATTCGCCCAAAACGAATTGGCCGAATGTAAAACCTGTTTACCCGAATGTGAAAATTGTATAAACAAACCCACATTCGCCCGTTTTAAACAACCGAAGGTGAAGATTTTTCCACATTCGACCCAATTAAGGGGCGAATGTGAAATGGAAAAATCTGAAAATTTCACCAAATCACGAATTCGAATCCCGTTTAACATTTTTCAATCTGTTAAGCTTCCAGAACTCATATTTTCACATTTTGAATGATACAAAGCCCAGATGGTGTTGTCAAATCTCAGAAATTGACTATCAAGCATCCCCGGTTATAAAAAATAAAGCAGAAATGCAAAAATTTTGGATTTTTCTGAAATTTTATCAAAACACACCTAAAATCTTTTTGGATTTTGTATCTTTTTGACAATAAAAGTAAATAGCAACAAAATAAAATGCATCAAAATAAAATGAAAGCAGTAAACATTTTGTGATGTCCGGTAAGAGGATCATATCAGTTTTCTGAGAAATCTGATCACAGCGTTGATCTTTTTGTTTAATATTATCATTAGAAACAGTATGTGACACGGCAATTGCTGATATTGTGGTCCACGTAAGCTCACATGCAGACAATTACGCAATGCTTTAAAATGATACGAGTTAGGTGTATTAGACTAACACGATGTGGTGCCCACACACACGACATACTCCCGTATCAAGTAATTGCACAAAGCTTCGTCGTAACGCGTGATTATGCCAGAGTTATCCGTAAAAGTTACAAAGTATATAGCACAGAGGTGTACAGGTCAGCAAACGAATGCAGCAGAGTAACATGTGCATATACACTAGGTTGAGGCTGATATTAATCACTGATTTGCATCAGATAATCAATACGATGTAATAATGATCTTTGATCAATTAAAACATAGAGTTCCTCAATTCGGTAACTTACGGTTTTGGCAATTAAGCTCTTTTAGCAAATATTCTGATAAACTTGGTCCGTAAATCAATACGACAAAAGTTTAATCAGAATATCCCGGATAACCATAACATAACGACCCGAAACCTCAGATTTTGGCAATCCTATCAAACGAAATTACGGTACTAAGACCATATGCCCATGAGGTGTTCAGCCACGAACGCGTAGTTCGTTATGTTTGTATCACTAATGCACGCAATATTTAGTCTACGAAGCCTATCAGCATATCACACGTAGTCAATATACGCCTCATAAAACTATACAATTCTTTAGCCTGTGTCAGATCCCCACTGATGTACTATCATTTCCTCTTTTTATCCAGGAAATCATTTTTGGTTTTCTAATTTTTAGGTCTTTTTGAATTTTATAATGTTTTTGGTTTTTCTGATAAAATGGCCCCCCCTAAAATAAAGAACATATTTTTGGGTTTTTTTTTTTTAAATTTCTGAAAAACGATAAAAACAAAAATTTGAAAGAAACAATCCACTCGAAAGCATCAACTTCTTTGAGGATTAAACAATCCCCTCGAAAGCATCAACTTCTTTGAGGATTACGATAGTAAAGAGAAATTCTCAATTAGCAAAGAGAAATTCCCAATTAGCAAAATATTAAAAACTAAAACTAAAAAGCGATAAACCGAGGTGCCGATTAGTCCTGTTTTTCCTTTATGTTGTTTACTCTTAAAAGATATTCAAAGCGAGATCTGTCAAAAGATTTTGTAAACAAATCCGCACGTTGGTAGTCAGTATGGATTTTGACCATATCTATCAATTCTTTAGCGTAACAATCACGGATAAAATGATATTTGATCCGGATATGTTTCGCTTTAGAATGATTTTCAGTATTTTTAGTTAATGCGATTGCGGCTTCGTTGTCACAGTGTATAGGGGTTTTAAGAAACTGCAAACCGTAATCCACCATCTGCTGTTGGATCCAGAGTACTTGCGAACAGCAACTCGAGGCTGCAATGTACTCGGCTTCACAGGTAGATAGCGCCACAGAAGTCTGTTTCTTGCATTGCCAGGTGATTAACCTGCTCCCTAAAAACTGGCAACCAGCTGTAGTAGATTTGCTATCTTTGTCACAGCCGCCCCAATCTGCATCACTAAAAGCAATTAAATCAAAATCATCATCATTAGGGTACCAAAGTCCTTTTGAGGGACAACCCTTCAGATATCTAAGGATACGCTTGACCGCCGTCAGATGACTTTGTTTTGGCTTCGATTGATAGCGGGCACAGAGACACGTTGCGTACATAATATCTGGTCGAGACGCCGTCAAATACATCAGAGATCCGATGATTGCTCTGTATGTAAATGGGTCCGTCAGCTCCCCCTTAGCGTCCACTCCAATCCCGTGATTGGGTTGAATCGGGGTATCCATCGGCTTAGAGTCCTCCATCTGGAACCGGCTCAAGATGTCGGAGACATATTTCGTCTGGTGAATGAAGATCCTGTCGGGTCTTTGGTCCACCTGCAAGCCTAGGAAAAACTGCATCTCCCCCATTGCGCTCATTTCGAACTTTTCCTGCATGACAGTTTCGAACTCCCTGCATAAAAGCTCGTTAGTTGAACCAAATATTATATCATCAACGTAAATCTGCACTAGAAGCAAATCATCTCCCGTCTTCTTCGTAAAGAGGATGCAATCGACGAGGCCGCGCTTAAATCCTTTGGAGATGAGGTATGTACTTAGCTCCTCGTACCACTGTCTCGGAGCCTGGTGCAAGCCATATAAAGCTTTGTTCAGCACGTAGACCTTATCCCGGTGGATTGGGTCCTCAAAGCCTGGTGGCTGCCCGACATAAACCTCTTCCTTGACTTTCCCGTACAGAAATGCGCTCTTAACGTCCATTTGATAAACTTTGAATTTCTTGTATGAAGCAAACGCAAGGAACATCCGAATAGCTTCAATTCGTGCTACCGGTGCATAGATTTCGTTATAATCAATCCCTTCGATTTGATGGAAACCCTGCACGACCAATCTGGCTTTGTTACAAACGATAACCCCACGATCATCCTTCTTGCACTTAAACACCCATTTAGTGCCGATCTTCTTCCTATCTGGTGGCAAATCCGTGAGCGTCCAAACTCCCAATTTCTGGAATTGTAATAACTCCTCCTGCATAGCTTCCACCCAGCCATCTTCCTTCAAAGCGTCCTTGTATGTCCTTGGCTCTACCTGCGACACATAACACGCAAACGACCAATCATTTTGACAACCAGATTTTTAAATTTTGGCATATAAAGCTAAAGCACCAAAACTTTCTAGCGTGTTAACGCTTCTCAGCAGCCCTCTGGTCATAACACTACTTCCAGGATCACCGATAACTTGCTCCAACGGGTGAATACGATGAATCCGAGATTCCGGATAATCAGGTACTTGCACTCACGTCTGAACAGTCAAGTTCTCTACAGCATCCAGATCATGACCCGTATTTGATGATGAAGCAACATCTGGAGTTGGAGTTGGGTTCACTGGCGGTGCCTCTGGTTCTTCAGCATGTTCAAGAATGACTTCTTCAAATTGTTCATCTTCAGATTCTGAAGAGTCTAATGAAGTTGAAGCCTCTTGAAACACTTCTTCCTCTTGTATAGGAGCATTGGTATCATTAGAAGCTGGTAGGGGGTTCACAGTGATCGGACGCACCAACGGTGAAGTCGTTGCATTTTCACACTCGTAAAGTAATCTGATAACAGCTTCTTCAACCAAGCTATCTAGATTGAATGATTCAAAGAAATCTTTGTAATCAAACATCCAATCAGGACCCGTGCCTTGCAAATTTTGAGTATATCGTTGAACTTCCACGTTAGCCCAATCCTCCACTCGACGAGTTCGCTTGTTGTATACCTGTTTGAGCGGGGTTGCATATCCAACAAAGTATCCCTCTTCGGCTTTAGGACTAAACTTCTCGCTTGGATTCAACATAGTGCATGGCGCCCCAAAAGGTTCTAGATACTCTAAGTTCGGCTTTCGTCGGTGTAACAGTTCATAAGATGTTTTACCAAACTTCTTCACTGTTAAAACTCGATTTAGTGTATAATTTGCTGCATAAATCGCCTCGTTCCAGAACATTACTGGAAGATTCGAATCAGCGAGCATTGTTCTAGCCGCTTCAATTAGAGTCCTATTCTTTCGTTCAGCAACACCGTTCTGTTGTGGGGTATACGGAGCCGAATATTCATGATGTATCCCTTTGCTTTCACAAAGTTCATCCATCTTGGCGTTTTTGAACTCCGTCCCATTGTCACTCCGAATTCTCTTTATCTTCACATTGTAGAGATTCTCCAATCGAGTGAACAGAACTTTTAGGTTGTTGAAGGTGTCACTTTTGTTCTGCAAACACATCACCCATGAAAATCTTGAGTAGTCATCAGTGACGACTAAACAATAAAGCTCTCCAAGATGACTTTTGCGCTTGACCGGTCCGAATAGATCCATGTGCAATCGCTCAAGTGGCATCTCTACCGAGTTAACCTTCTTCACTTTGTGGGACTGTTTGTGTTGCTTCCCCTTCTTACAACTCACACACTTGTCGTTCAGATGGAAATGTTTCACGTTTACTCCATCGACAAGCCCGTTTCTCACAAGTTGGTTCATTTTCCTCAGATGAATGTGCCCCATTCTTCGGTGCCACATTATCGATTCTTTCTCTGTCGCTTTTGATAGAAAACATGTTATTTGCCCCTGTGATGTCATCGCCTTGGACATATCAAGAATATAGAGATTGTTGACGCGAGGTGCCTTCAACATTATCCACTCCTTTGGAATTTTGAAGCCAGATTATAATCAATCTGCTTCACATAAGATATCCGCTCGAAGCTCACTATCCCATTGCTCACACTTCCTTCCATCGTGATATATCCACCTTTATTACCCGCGAATGCGACATACCCACCATTGATGTTCTTCACGTCGAACAACAACGCAAGATCCCCTGTCATGTGGCCTGAAGCTCCACTATCAACAATCCAAAGACTGCTAATAGGGCCAGCTGAAGCTCCCTGCACACAAAAAGTAAATCATTTAGTTCTTTCAGGGGACCCAAGCCTGAGTCTTGGGTCTTGGAACATCACTTTTCACAGAAACATTTTCACAAACATTTTCAACAACTTTTTGATCAATCTTTTTCTGATTGTTCAGAACAGTTTCCTTTTTCTCATTAACCTTTGAAGTAGAGGCTCCTGGAGTACCATTGGGTGACCAAGATTGTTCAGTTCGTTTTAAGATTCGAATATGAGACTTTGGGTTCTCAGTCGGTTTCTGAACATTGTTAACAAATGTAACTTTCTTGGCTACCTTATCTGATTTAACAGACTTAGGTCCAACATTTGATTTGACAATCGGTTTTAGTGGAACCTTTTGCCTATCAATTGTTGCGTTCACCACAGGCTTCCTCCATGATTGTTCCATAGCAATCCGATTCCTTCGATCATATTGAATAGGACGATTGTTCCTCATTTGGTGAAAATTGTTTTGATTATAAAACTGTTGTGTTTGTTGAGGAACAACTCGCCTATGTGGTGGAACATAATGATCAATTGGTTTTCTCATGGAATTCCTCACTTCAACCTCGTGCCTTTTATGCCTTACATATGGGCACTGAGCAAGTAAATGCCCTCGTTCCCCACATTTAAAGCACGCACGGTACTCTTCAAAAACATTCGGAGCATTTGGTTGAGCAAATGATCTAACAGGGTATTGATCATTATACTGTTGCTTCCTTAAACTCTCAGGGAGTGGCCCTTTTGAGTAAGTAGGCTCATGAAAACCATTAGCTCTGTTTTTGGGTCGAATGAACTCTGTGACATGGACCTTTGGTTCTTGAGGAACATCCAAATACAATTTCTTTAAAATTGCTGGTGGGATCTCATTTGTTCTCTCATGTTTTGGGAACCAAATGGTGCTTTCTTGCCAAATCTTTTCTATTTTAGCATAGTTAGCATTTTTGATTGGAAATTCCTCGTCAGAGATGATCTTATCGGATCCTTCCATCCGATAGAACACCTTGACAGGTTTGTCACACGTTTCATTCTTAACACTCTTTTCAAGATCTTTCTTTACCACATTCTTCTCAAGATCTTTCTTAACAACATTCTTTTCAGACTTTTTCTCACGATGCGCATTTGCCATCGGATGTACAAGCTGAGATGGTGAAACTGGTTCATTTGTAATGATGTGATTTTCTTTTGGAATTTCACATGCATTAACATTTTGAACATTACCAGTATCATCATTCTCTGAGTCTGAATCCACACTCTCAGCAGTAACACCCTCATCATTCAAACCTAAAATCGGTCTCACATCGGAATGTGGATCACCAATACTCGAGGTATTAGATTCATTTTCCGATGATGAGTCTGATTTTACCGAGCTCTCCGGTGTAACTTGGTGACAATTATGATTTTCAAAAAGAACCGGAGATGGCACAGACTTGTAGTTAGTGGTTTGATCGTCAATGATGTGGTCTACCACGTAAGCAATGTGCTTATAACTTTCCAACTTTTTGTTTACTTTCTCAGCAAAGCATTTGATGGCGGCCATTTCCAACTTGGTATTTTCAATTTCATTGATATAGTTGTTAATTGCAAGTTGTTTCAATGATAAAGTGTTTTTCAAGTCGGAAATGTCCTTTTTATAGCCATCTAATACTTTGTTGAAAGCATTCAACTCTTTGCGAGTAGATTGACTGTTCATGATAGCACTATCACGTTGAACACGGAGTTGTTTATTCTCCTCAGTCAATCTATCACATGTACCACAATATTTATCACTTTTAATATCAGTGCTACACTCAGAACTTACAGGTTTTGGCGGATCAGTCATGGCCATCAATGCGAAATGAGCTTCCTTTCCAGCAAAGAATCTGGAATAGTCAATCTTAGTGAAAGCATCATCTGCAATGCACGACTTCCTCGACATCAGAAAATCCGCTTCTGCTAGCAACTGATCAATGTCATCATCTAGAGAAGTAACACTTGCTTCCGTATCCGATTCACTGTCTGAATCAGAATAAACCGATTCACACTCCTCAGGAACATTGGAAACAGTGTCAATCACCACTCCAGAGTTAGCTTCCTCAGCTTTAACCTCAACAGGTTCAGTCTCCACATCCATTTCAGCCTCAGACTCATCACTTTCAACCTCCGTTTCTACCTTCTCATCAACTGTCACTGACTCTTCAATATCAACCTTGTAAGCAACACAAGCCACATTTCCACCAGTAGTAATTTCCTCAACACCTATTTGCATACTCGACCAATCAAACCGCTCATCTTGTTGAGTCACCAATGCTTGATTCTGATTGGTGTTCTGATGTGTCTCATTCGGTGTAGTAATAGGTATGACTGTTCGGTTAGCATTGTTAGGTGATTGGTTTTGAATCTGGTTTGGTGAGTTTGGTTGTCTGTTTTGGTTGTTATTAAAGTTGTTTTGACGGTTTTGGTAGTTGTTGTTGTTTTGGTAAGAAACTTGGTTTTGGTTTTGTTGTTGACGATTCTGGTAGCTTGCATTGAATGGGTTTCTATTTCCTTGTTTTGGTGGCTGGGAGCATTCTCTTTTAAAATGACTTTTTCCTCCACAATTAAAACAAGTAACTTTCTCCTTGTTGAACCCGTAGGTTGTGTTAGGAGAAGTTCCCAAATCCGTTCTACCTGTTTTCTCAATAAATTCCGTTGCTCTTCTCATAATGCTCGCAAAAGCCCATTGGATATCAATTAGTTCCATCTCTTCATTGTCGATCTGTGCGTAGTCTTCATTGGTTAAGTTGTTATTCCCAATTTGACTAGCAACTAATCCGTTGTATGATGAAACCATTGCAGAGACTAGTGCAATGTGTTGCTGAGCAACTTCAACCGTCACATTACCCAAGTTAGAAGTCTCCAAAACCACTGGTTGTTGATTCGGTTGAGTACTTTGGTTCATTGAGTGAGGTGGTTGTTGAGATTGGCTAGCAGTGTAGAAAGCTGCTTGTTACATTGGGGAGAATGGTGGAATATAGGAATTGTTGTATTGTTGTTGTGGTGGTGGTTGTGAGTTTGAAGGTTGTGAGTAGGATGATGTTTGTGCCATGTAGTTGATGGTAGGTTTTGGTGATTCCGTAACATTGGAAATGCACGCAACATGTGGTGCCACTAGTCCTCCTGAACTTCAATTACCAGCTGGAACTGAAGTGCCTCCAAAATATAAGCTAGGATTCTGAGGAATCTGTGATCTTCTAGCTTTCCTCTTCTCTTCCATCTCTTTGTTTTCCAGCTTCTCTATAAACTCTTGAATAGACCAGAATTGGTAAGCATCCTTCTCCCTGAGGACTTCCACATGCTGATCCCAGTTTGGTGGTAAAGCATCTGCAAACTTATCCACCTGCTTTGTCATAGGAATCTGTATACCATAACTAGACAATTCAGTTAGCAAATGACTATATCTAGGAGTTAATTCTTTTAAAGTTTCATTGCCAATATAAGAAAAATTTTCAAACTCCTTTCTTAATTCTTCCATCCTTAAACTTCTAGTCTTCTCATTACCATCATGCCTCCTTTTAAGCATATCCCACAATTGCTTAGACGTAGTACAAGTCCCAAACTGATGCAAAAGATCGTTTGTGATTGCCTGAGTCAATTGTGAAAAAGCTTTCTTCTCCACAGCAAACTTCTTTTTCTCATCCTCAGCCATGCTCTCCAATGGAACTGGTTCACCCGTATTCTCCTAAACTGGTGCTGTGTAACCTCTAGCAATCATGTTCCATGCCTCTGCACCCTCCACTCCCATGCCTTCCAAGTGGATATTGAACTTGGTCTGCCACAGATTATATTCTTGGATATCCATGAGCTTCGGTGGCCGATTCCCGCTACCTGAAGACAAATCATTAATCAGTGTGGAAATAGCATTTGTAGTTTGAGTGTTTACCACCGCTGCTGCTACTCCCCAGTAGTCAGATTGTGGTGCTGGAGGTGCACTTTGAGCCATGTAGTTAATCGGTTGCAAAGACTGTGTGCTCGTCTTTTGTGCTGCCACCGTCCATGGGTCCATCACTTGCTGTTGTGGTTGTGTCGTTTCTGGTCTCGGAGTAGTCGGAAAATTCCACATGATCACGAACCGAATGTAAATGTTCACCAGAAAGTAAAACACACTGATACAATTCCACGTTCGCCCAGAAAATTTCAGGTTCGCCCGTTTCTACTCCAGGTTCGCCCGCCCGATCAATCGAAGGTGGAAATTGTGACCCGAAAGTGAAAAATTCAAACAAAAACTTTCCAGGTTCGCCCAAAAGTACCTAGGTTCGACCAAAAAATACTCAGGTTCGCCCAAAAATGTCAGATTCGACCGCTCAGGTTCCAGATTCGCCCATTTCAGGTTTGAAAAACGGTTACACTTTGAAAAACGGTTACTTTGATCTCTGATTTTCAAAAGTTTGTGAATTTGAATGATCTTAATCAGGTTTTGATTCGGAATTGATTTGGAACAACTTTAATTCTTGGAATTTTGAATTTTAACCACAAAATCAACTCTAAATCTTTCAAAAACACTTAAAAACCATTTTCATTCAAAAACAGATGTATTTTGATCAAAAATAGGTCCAAATCAGCTCTGAGTTTATCAAATTTGTTGTTGTATGATCCTCTATGCTCTGATACCACTTTGTTAGAGAAGGATTTTAACCAAAACAGGATTATTTGATCATACAAGTTGCAAAACCAGGTGCGGAAACCCTAGCTTTGAACAAATTGATAGAAACTCAAATCAAAACACAATCAAAGTCATTTTCAAAGGTTTTCATAGATTAACTTTTGCATAAACTTGATTACAATGAGTTTTAGGTTAATCTAGAACACACACAAACACTCTCAATCTATTCTGGAACCTGACCTCAAAACACACACAACTAATGACTCTCTATACATTACAAAATCACAATTTCTATTTATAAGCACTGCACATTCGCCCATATGCACTGATCGAATGTGGAAGACTTCCATATTCGCCCATATGCAGGGTACGAATGTATTCTTCTGTCAAGCTCCATTTCACCTTCGCCCACTTTCTTCTTCCTTCGCCCAAATCAGCTTACCTTCGCCCAGAATATCTACATTCTATCCATCAGCATCTAACATATGTTAATATCCAATCACTAGTCGCAAAACGCATCTACACGTTCGTTACTTGTGCTTTCTCCGCGCCCATACTTCTGCGCCTTTGCGCGATGGGTTCGACTGAGCGGTAGGTGTTGAGCTTGTGTTGGGCGAGTTCCCGCGGGACCCCTACCATGTCCGATGGTTGCCATGCGAAAACATCCATGTTTTTTTCTCAGGAGTTGCTTTAGGTGATCTCGGATGTTTTCGGAGATAGCTGGTCCCAGTGTTATTGTTTGCTCTGGGAACTTAGGATTAAGGATCCATTTCTCTGGTTCTGTGCGAGGGCTGGCTTTGAACATTTTTGCGGGGTGCGGTTCCTTTGTCATGGCGCATTCTCTGTTGGCCCATACGATTGCCACACCCGTTAGGGTGGGGAAACCGATAGCGCCATGGGCTGGTGATCGAACCATGTTGTATGCAGCCATGGAGTCACGTCCCAAGATGATGTGATACCTTGATTTTTCCGGAATTACGAGGAAGGTGATGTCTTCTGTTCGCGAATGGGTTTTATCTCCCATTGTGAGTCGAAAAGAGATTTCCCCCAGTGGGGTGATGACCTCATTCGAGAAACCCATGATTGGAGAGTTGATTGGACGCAGGCGTTGTTTGTCCTCGTCATCTAGGAGGTTAAAACACTGTTCGTACATGATATCGGAATTGCTTCCTATGTCCATGAATGCGCGAGTAGTTCTGTAGTGGTCGAAAACGGTGGTGACAATGAGCGCGCGGGTGGATGAAGGTCCACCTTTGACCACTGGGAAACGTACTTGTTGTTCCTTCCATTCTGCGGGTTTCTCTGGTTTACGCTTTTGATGTTTGCGCCTATCAGAGTGTATCATCAGGCTAACATTTTTTTATTTTCTTTGGAGGTGGCCCCTCATTCTGTTTGCGCTCGGCATTTTTCAGTAGGTGCCCGAGTTTTCCTGATTTTAGGGCCTCCTCGATGGCTTGTCTTAACTGATAGCATTTGTCTGTGTCGTGCCCGATATCTTGATGATATGCACAGAACTTGCCCGGGTCAAGGTTATCTCTTCTTTTGATGACCTTAGGCTCTGGGAAGGTGACATTCTCTATGTCAAGTACTTGCGCTGGCGTTTTTGCCAGTGGGATCCAATTATTTTGGCTCCTTCTTCCTGATTTGTGGTCGTGTGAAGCGTTGCTTCTGTGCTCATGGACTTCAGTGTGTTTGATATCTGTTGGGGTGGCTCCTTGGAGCCTAGTCCAAACAGAGCCTCTTCCCCTTCTGTCCTGCCTGCTGTGCTTGTTGCGCGCGGCTTGGGCTTGGACATCCGTATATTGCGGGGCCTGCACTTGGTTCCAGACAGATAGTTCTCTTTTAGTTTTGGCGTAGGTTTTTGCGCCTCGCATGATCTCGTCCCATGTGTTGGGCATTCCTGTACAGCCAGCCAAGGTGCGAATTAAAGAGTCACATCGCACTGCTTGTGTGAAGGCTGCTTTCATGAGTTTGAAACCGATGGGTCCGATTTGGAGTGCTTCGCGATTAAACCTTGTGATATAGTCTTCAATTGATTCGTTGTCGCGCCGTCGCACTTGCAGGACGTCAGTTGAGTCGCGCTCTATGCGCTTGTTTTGGCTGAAATGATCTGAGAATTTATCGGTCAATTCTTTGATGTTGTCGATTTTTCCATTTGGCAGGCTGTCGAACCATACTGGTACGCTCCACTGCGCACATTTCCCTGCGACCTCAAAGGTTCTCAGGTGGTCGTCTGGGTCCCCGGTGCCATCAAATTTTCCCAAAGTACTTGGGATCTTTTTCTTTGGGGGTAGTGGAGCCAGCGCAATGCGCGGAGTGAATTTTGATTTTTCCATGAACGATGGAGGGTAATAGGGCTTTGTAAGGTCGTCATCACCGGTCATAAAGTGCCTTCGGTCAACAATTTTGTTCAAGGGCTGGCTTATGTCTCGGGTGAATCGGCTCTGAGACTCATCTGAGTGTTCCCTCCACGTTGGATCCGTGTCATGGTTGCTTTCGCCATTATTTTTGGCAGCATCGGATGGCCCTTCAGACACGCTGATGGCTCTTCCTTCGGTGTAAGAAAGTGTGCGGGCGGCCTCTCTGAGCTGCTGCTCTTTTATTTTTTGGATATAGACGCGTTTTAGTGCTTCCTTCTGTTGAGCGTACCATACCTCCGGACTAACCATTGGCATGGAGTTGTCAACTAGGGAGGCCTGATTTGTCTCCGTAAGGAATTGAAAAGACGGGGTCCGTCGTGTTTCTGAGGATGGGGTGACGTTCAGACCCGTGTTTGTGGCATTTTGTTGGACTTCTGTGTTGTTCCCAGACTGGCCGGTGCTTGCCTGAGCAGCGTCGGTGCCTGGGTTACCACTAGAGAAATCCGGTAGTGGAGTTATGAGAGTCATAGTTGTTGTTTAGAAAGATAGAATTTTTTTGGTATTTGCTGTTCTCAGATGCTCAATAGACGGATGGCGCCAATGAAGAAACACCAATATAACAATGAATATATGATAAGAGCACGAGTAAATATATGATTCTTATTAATGATCAACGGACATTACAAGACTCTAGACACATAATTGTTACAGCACTTCGACTATAATCTATCCTTCTCAACTATGTAAGATTTCTCTCTTGGATGATGAATATCCTCCTTCTCGTCTGACGATGGAGGGTATTTATAGGCCCCTGAGGTGGCCTATGATTGGCTAGAGGAGGTATGACAGCTGGCTGTACGATCCCAGCCGTTGTCATCCGTTGCGCTGTCGCCCTGTCATTGGTCCACGTGTCTCACGATTGTCCTTTCTCGTACTATTCTGTACCTCGTACCTCCAGGTGATCATGGAGCGGGGAATAACCGTCTCTGATTGGCTGGATGTCCTTTCCCTTGTCGGGTGACAACTATCGTGTACGAGGTCTCCTGCGCATACTTCTGGAAGCCCACGTCAGCGCCATGTGTTAGCTTGTGTGAAGATGTGGGGCCGTGCGCATGCGCGGGTATATATCTCTTCAATAGGGTTTGCAAGTTTAGGGATGAAACTAGTATTTTTGTTGTGTGGTGTGGTCAAGCAAACGTGATTAGGGAAAAAAATTTTAATTTCACATAAAAAACATAAAATGTAAAATTTCAAGAATTCGGTGTTTTTTTAGTATTGGCGAGCTTCTAAGACGGTCGCAATTTTTTTTTCTCGTGTTTGCAACCATTTAAACGGTTACAACTTTTTCTTTTTATATTTTCTAGTATTCGCAACCGTCCTAGATGGTCGCAACTTTTACTTTTTAATGTTTTTCTCTATTTGCGACTGTTTCGCGATCGAATCTGGGTTCATCTTTAATTTCGGGACCGTTTCAAATTTGGTCGCAAACCGGTCGCTAATTTTGCGACCGCCTTACGTAGGTCGCATATTTTGGTCGCGATTGCCCATTTTTCTAGTAGTGAATAACTTTTAGCTTAATTTTATTTTCTTCTAATTTGACCACTAAACTTTTAGCTTTTAGGATTTAAAACTTTGACCACCCAACTTTGGCCGCTAACTTTCTTACTAACTTATGTACTTTATTATCTTACAATTTGACCATCGAACTTTGACCGCCAAACTTTTAGCTTTTAGGATTTCTAACTTTGACCACTAAACGTTTACCTTTTTGGATTTCAAACTTTGACTACCCAACTTTGGCCACTAACTTTCTTACTAACTTATGTACTTTATTTTCTTACAATTTGACCATCGAACTTTGACCGCCAAACTTTTAGCTTTTAGGATTTCTAACTTTGACCATTAAACTTTTACCTTTTAGGATTTCAAACTTTGACCACCCAACTTTGGCCACTAACTTTCTTACTAACTTATGTACTTTATTTTCTTACAATTTGACCATCGAACTTTGTCCGCCAAACTTTTAGCTTTTAGGATTTCTAACTTTGACCACTAAACTTTTACCTTTTAGGATTTAAAACTTTGACCACCCAACTTTGGCCACTAACTTTCTTACTAACTTATGAACTTTATTTTCTTACAATTTGACCATCGAACTTTGACTGCCAAACTTTTAGCTTTTAGGATTTTTAACTTTGACCACTAAACTTTTACCTTTTAGGATTTCAAAATTTGACCACCCAACTTTGGCCACTAACTTTCTTACTAACTTATGTACTTTCTTTTCTTCCAATTTCACCACCAAACTTTTAGCTTTTATCCGTGAGTATTTTTTTGAAGCCCACGCGAGAATAACAGTCATTTAATATTACCTTTTATGTCCACGAAACCCCCCACGTAACAGGAGCTCCCACAGCGATGCGAGATCTTTAACGTCCACCAAACCCTCAACGTAATATGAGCTCCCGCCGCGAAGCGCGGGGTAATAGAATCCTAGTTAAATTCAAGGTAGCGGTGTTATCACATAGGCCCCCAATAATATTTTGTGTTTTTGGTCCAAGTCAAACCCACACTAAATTTGTTCAAAATCAGATTGTTTTTAGTCGGATGATGTCAAAACCGGAAATGTGGCAAACCGGTTGGGAAAAATCTAACGTCTACAAACCGGTTTCAATGAATCGCTCTAAAACCAACGGATCCGATTAGGACCGCTTTCACTGAAAGTCATCGGATTAAATTTAAAATCAACTTATGTTTTTCTTTTTTCGAACCTCTAAGCAACATATCATTAATTTCATCATGTAAACCTCTACGAAGAATTAATCATTCTTCAAGATGTTGAAAAATATCAACCTACTAATGTATATAGATATATAAGTTCATATAATAATTATAGTTATTAAGCTAATTGAACATTTCAACCATTTTCTTTCGTTTACTGTTCCTTATTTGCTTATAACAAGAAAGCGTGTCATCTGGGTTGACATTAATATATACACCCTATATATATGCAGCAAAGTAGCCCACCAGTACCATCACAAACATCAGCACCAAGGTTTTGCAAAATGAGGCTCAGTGGTATTACTTTGTTCTTAATGGTTGTTTTTACACTTATCGTGATGGTTATTTCATCAGAAGGAAGACACTTTCAAAGCTCTCCATTGACCCCAAGTCGCTCCCCATCTGGTATGATGATTATTAGCGATTAATATGTTGATTCATAAAATCACGGGTAACATTTATTCTCATAAGTTTTGATTGTGAATATTCTGATTATAGTAGTTTTGTTCGTGTTTACCCCCCCCCCCCCCCCACAGGATCCATTGATAAATTAAGAAAACATGAAGAAGATAGACATGTGGGTGGTTGTTGGAAGTGCTGGTAAGATGAAATGTGCTGATTGATCACCTTACATGTTTTGTCATAAATTTTAGGTAATATTTGTTGTTGGAGACTTGACAATTATTTGAAATTGTAATATTCACCTTTCGTTTAAGATTCTAGTATTTTTTTTTTTTGAACGAGCAACAAAAATATTATTAATCACCAAGGTTAGCGGGGAGCTAGCAAAACACCCATGTACAATATATGATCACAAAAAACACCACCTAGAAAAATACATTACAAGATTCGACAAGTCAAAAACTACGCCACCTATTCCATAAGTCTCCTTGTTTCGCCATTGTTTTAAACCATAGTACCTTCTCGCCTATATTACGCCTACAGTTCTTTGTAAAGAAACTTCCTTATAAGGGAATACCACCTCGATCCGATTGTGAGATAATTGTCACCTAGTGCCGCTTGCCATGCACAAAAAAACCATGCTATCCTTTGAACCCACAGATTGTTATGCACAAAGTATACTTACTAGTAACTATGTATCCTAGTTTCAAAAAACAGTTAATGTGTACTTGTGTATAAAATTAAAGAAATTTTATGGTAAGGTACAATATGTCGGGGTCACTGGTATGTTCGATTAAGGGCCAAACCGCACCTCAAGTGAATAATTTGGCCTACAGATATTTGTAATCAAATGGTTCGCTTTTCGGTTTTATTGATTTCGTTTCGGTTAGGTTATTAGTAGATTCTAAACATGTTCAACTCAAGCTCATTTTAGATAATAAATGCAATCAGGTTTTGGAGAAAACAGAAAAACACTCGAGCCTTTGCAAAGCCGAATGGAAAGCGAATGTGACATATATATTATTTTGAACGAATGTAGTCATGTACCAAGCATTTGTGACATGGTTACGACAAATCTAGTGATGACGTGGGTAGCTCAAAGCAAAAATAAATAAACGATATTACCAAACAATGCTTAAAGGGTTGGAGCCAACAATGGTTCGACAACCAGCAGCATCCTAAGTCAAAACGATGACTTGTCCCGTCATTTTTTTCATCGAGCAAAACAAACAAACTGATGGAGTAACATCAGTTAATAGACCGCAGGTCCATAGCAGCCACTTACCTTTTGTGGGATGTCCTTTAGTTGCAACAAGGCTCAAGGTATATGCTTTCTCCTTATAGAATGCTCTTTTCTCTATAAATCAGAGGCTGATTCTCAGCCCTGGACACACCATCTCAATCACTCTCACTTCACTCTTATTATTCTTTTGGTCTCGCACGTGGGGAGAACAATCCTCTTCACTCATATCTCAAGAACTCCCACTTCTGGTTTTGAGTTTATCTCAAACCAGAATCTTAAAGCATCTAAAACAATAAATATAACCTTGAACCTCCTTCTACGTTTGCAACGTAGAAGGACACCACGACCTGCGTTAGGCAGAGTGGAACCCTTGAACCCCTGAACCTCCCTTGTGACTCAGAACCAACGTTAGGCAGTTATTTGTTGTAGCAACAAGTTGGCGCCCGCCGTGGGGCTGCGCCATTTTCTTTACTCGAAATTAGTTGTGTAGCTCCGACTCTCTCCATGTCTGACCCTGAGTCTCAAGAAGAGGTCAACCAGATCTCTCCTAGCACAGATCAGACCTCTCCGGCCAGATCTGTGTCTTTTTCCACTCCTGGAGGAACTTCAGCTGGGACTCAGTCCCCACCTGCTCACCCTGCGTCAGCAAACCTGCAAACTCCACCTCCCACTCGTTCCGGGGTGATGTCTCCTCTCCCTGATCTTGCACAAACTCCACCTCGCATAGATCTCACCCCTGAAGGAGTGGAGAGAAACTTCTTGCAGCTTAGATCCCTTTCGAACCAGTATGTTATGAAGGAAAGAGACAAAGGAGTTCGTCTCCGGCTCGATTATGACGAGGAGGAAGAGATCTCACTCTCTCCTATACCTCCTCCCCCTCTCACTGCCACTTATGGACGCAGACCTTCACCCAGAAACAACAATGCTGGTCCCAGCAACACCCACATTGCTTCACACTACGAAGCAAGGTCCGGTCCTACTGCTTTCCCTTTGTTTACCACTCAAGCTGCCACCACTGGTATGCCATTAGGACATGAAATGACCCTGGATCAACTCCTACAGTCCCCTGTGACCAGTGTCCCACCACCAACGGCCACTTCCTGGGAACAAGCCATGGCTTCACTCCCCGTGGCCAGAAACGCTTCTATGAGCCTCCCAGTGGCAACCAATACTGTGGCTACTGAGGGCATTCAAGGCTTCAACCTCATGCCCTACATGATATCTCAAATGATGGCTAACTTCCCTTGGCAACAACTCATCAGTCAAGCCATCGCAGCACAACAAGGAAACACTAGAGGAATCACCAACAACAGGGTGGAACACACCGTTAACCAACCCTACAAGCCAAACAGCCTGTCTTGCTTCTCACCAGAGATAGCAGACCACGATTTTCCTAACAAGCTAAAGATGCCAGCTCATATAAGAACGTATGATGGCACTGATGATCCAGAAGATCACCTCCAGATCTTCTCAGGGGCTGCTCGGATCGAGAAATGGGGTGATCCCGAGTGTTGCTTGATGTTCATGCAAACCCTTGTTGGATCTGCACGAATCTGGTTCAACGGTTTGATGGCTGGAAGCATCCGTACCTTTGACGAGCTTGGTAAAGGATTTCTGGCCAACTTCTCACAACAGAGACGTTGCGTCAAGGATGCAACCGTCATCTTCCAGATTAAACAAAAAGATGATGAAAGCCTGAAAAGCTTCATTGAAAGATACAAGAAAGAAGGCCTTACTTATGTTGGTGCCGATGAAAAGATGAAGGTTGCAGGGTTCATGAATGCCATCAACTCAAAGTACCTTACCAGGGAGTTCAACAAAAGTCTCCCTAGAACCCTTGAAGAGGCCTTAGAAAGAGCTAAAGCTCACATTCGAGGAGAGGAGGCTGTGGACATCAAGGAACAAAGGAAAAGGGCTTCCAGCTGGAGAAGCAATAGTCCTACTCGAAAGAGAAGCAACTATGGCACCTATGACAAAAGATCCAGAGGATCTGAGTCACGAAGGTCTGAAAGCAGGAACCCTCCAAGCAGAGATAGAAATGTCAATTTCACAGCCCTCACCAAAACTCCTCAAGAAATTCTAGCAACCGAAGAAGTTAAACACACCTTCAGACCTCCTCGTCCCTTACCAAAAAGTAAAAAAAAAATGAAAACTCCAACCAATATTGTGAGTTTCATGAAGAGAAGGGACATCACACCAACGACTGCTTCCAACTCAAGAAAAGAATCGAAGAAGCCGTCAAGTCTGGAGAACTAGCCCATCTGGTCAAAGGTGTTAAAGAAAACATGGCAGATGGCAAGAAGAAAGACGTTGCCATGGTCTTTGTTGAAAACGAAACCCCAAGCAAGCGACAAAGGTTGGAAGATTGGGAACGGCAAGGCATCTACTTCCCCTATACCAAAGGAGAAAAACACTGCGATCCACTTGTCCTTGAAGCCTTCGTAGGTTCCATCAAAACACAAAAGGCCTACATAGATACTGGAGCTGCTACTGAAATAATGTTTGCCAAGTATCTCAACCTTCTAAGCTCTGAAGAACGCTCCATGCTACGGCCAGCTGAAGCTGCCATAAAATGCATTGTTGACATACCCATCAAGCCCATGGGCGAAATAACGCTTGATGTAACCTTTTCTGATGGACAAATGCGAAGGACTGAACCATTAACCTTCGTTGTTCTAGACCTACCGTCTAGCTATGACGTCATCATTGGAAGGCCTGGGGTAGTAATCTTTGATATGACGGTTTCCATTAGCCGAAAAAGTGCAAAGTTCCCCACCAAAGAGGGTGTTGCAACCCTCCAACCTTCCACTTCGGTGTTAACCATCGATGAAGATCACAGCAAACTTGGTCTCAGGATCAACCCCAGACACCCTGATCAAAGGATACGGGTCAACACAACCCTTCCTAGTGATACTCTCACAAGGCTTGAAGCATTGCTGAAAGAGAACGTTGACGTTTTCGCTTGGTGCCCAAGTGACATGACTGGGATCCCACGAGATGTTGCTGAACATGAACTAAGGATTCCCTCCAACGTCAAACCCATTGTTCAGAAGAAAAGAAGTCTTGCCCCAGAACGAAGTAAGGCTGCATGTCAAGAGGTTGACAAACTGGTTGAAGCTGGTATCCTTCGAGAGGTAAAATATCAATCATGGGTTGCAAACCCTGTGATGGTTAGAAAGCCTGATGATTCTTGGAGGATGTGTATCGACTTTAAAGACCTCAACAAAGCCTGCCCAAAGGATTGTTATCCTTTACCTGAGGTTGATCTGAAAATAGACTTGCTTACAGGCTTCCCCTTCAAGTGTTTTCTGGATGCCTATAAAGGTTATCACCAGATACAAATGAAGGAGGAAGACGAAGAAAAAACTGCTTTCCATACTGACAAGGGTATTTTCTGTTATAGAAAAATGCCCTTTGGTTTAAAAAATGCAGGTGCTACTTATCAAAGGTTGGTTGACAAAGCCTTTGCCCAGCAGATTGGCAAAAACATGGAGGCTTATGTGGATGACTTGGTCATCAAGAGCAAAACTGAAGATCAAATGCTCGCTGACATACAAGAAACCTTCAACAACCTCAGAGAAATCAATATGAAGCTGAATCCTGTCAAGTGTTCCTTTGGTTTCGAAGAAGGAAAGTTCTTGGGACACGTTGTAGGAAAGCAAAGCATAAAGGCCAATCCGAACAAGGTTCGAGCCATTCTCAACATGAAGTCACCACAGACCAAGAAAGAGGTTGAAAGCTTGAATGGCAAACTGGCTGCCTTGAAAAGTTTCGTGTCAAAGTTGGCTGAAAAATCACTACCTTTCTTCAAGACCCTCAAAGGTTGCACTGTCAAGAAAGACTTCAGGTGGACAGAAGAAGCAGAGGAAGCCTTCAACAACATGAAACATCATTTGGCTTCCCTTCCCACAATTGCAACACCTGAAGAAGGGGAAACGATCTCTGTCTATCTTTCAGTTACTGATGAAGCCTTCAGCGCTGTTCTCACCATAGAAAGAGACAAAGCTCAAGTACCCGTTTATTTCTTCAGTAAAACGTTAAAGTTAGCAGAGGTCAAATACCCTCCTTTGGAAAAACTGGCCTTAGCCTTAGTGCAAACAGCCAGAAGACTTCGAAGGTACTTTCAAGCACATCCCATACAAGTGGTCACTGACCAACCAATCAAAAATGTGCTTGAAAGGCCTGAAACTAAGGGACGGCTAGCCAAATGGGCTGTTGAACTAGGTGAACACACAATCACCTACGTCCGGAGAAAAGCAATAAAAGCACAAATACTTGCTGATTTCATTGCTGAAATTCCAAGGGTGGAAACGACCGAAGTTAATATCACCATAGATGAACCCATCGATCCTGAAGCCTGGAAGCTTTACACAGATGGAGCTTCCAGTGTTGAAGGATCAGGGGCTGGTCTTGTACTAATCAACCCTGAAGGGTTAGAGTTCACGTATGCCCTTCGTTTGGAATTTCAGACAACAAACAACGAAGCAGAATACGAAGCCCTGATAGCAGGACTCAAGCTTGCAAAAAAGATGATGGTTCATAAGCTTCAAGTGTTCACTGACTCACTACTGGTTTCCAATCAAGTGAACGATAGCTACATCGCCAAGGAACCTTACATGAAAAAGTACAGAGAGAAGGCCAAGGAAATCATGAACACCTTCCAATGTTGCAAGATTAAACAGGTTCCAAGGTCTCACAACAAGAAGGCTGATGCCCTTAGCAAGCTTGCTTCGTTAAACTTTGCTCACCTTACCAAGAAGGTGTTGGTTGAAGTGATCAAACATCCTGCAATATCTGAAATTGAAGTTCAAGACGTCATCACTGAAAATGGACCAAATTGGATGACTCCATTTGAAAGGTTCCTGCAAAGAGGCGAACTGCCCCAAGATCCTGTTGAAGCTGAAAGGATTGGGATCAAGTCTAAGCAATACATAATCCAGGACGAAATACTCTATAAAAAAGGGTACTTGACCCCATTGCTTCGATGTGTTGGTCCTGAACAAAGCAGGTA
Source organism: Ambrosia artemisiifolia (assembly GCA_032199755.1). Taxonomy (NCBI): domain Eukaryota; kingdom Viridiplantae; phylum Streptophyta; class Magnoliopsida; order Asterales; family Asteraceae; genus Ambrosia; species Ambrosia artemisiifolia. The sequence goes on along the minus strand of CM063526.1, from coordinate 6,866,487 downwards.
CTTGGTCAAAGAGGTGCATGAAGGAATATGTGGAGCTCATTGTGGTCCAAGATCAGTTGTGGCAAAACTCATGAACCTAGGTTACTTCTGGCCTACCATGCATCGTGATGCATCAGAGCAGTTAAAGAAATGTGAAGCCTGCCAAATCCATGCACCTGTCTCAAAGAGTCCCAAGCATGATTTGGTGCCTATCACTTCAGCATGGCCATTCCACAAATGGGGAATGGATATCGTTGGACCCTTCCCACCTGCAAAAGGAGGGGTCGAATTCCTGTTGGTTGCAGTTGATTACTTCACGAAGTGGCCAGAAGTGAAGCCTTTGGGAAAAATATCTGGAAAAAAGATAATTGATTTTGTCTGGGAAAGTATCATCTGTCGATATGGCTTGCCCGGGGTACTAGTTACAGATAATGGCAAACAGTTCGCAGAAAAGCCATTCAGTGCTTGGTGCAAAGAGTATCGAATAACACAAGTCTTTAGCTCTGTAGCATACCCTCAATCCAATGGGCAGGTTGAAAGGATGAACAGAAGTGTGGTTGAAGGGATCAAGGCTAGGCTGGGTCGTCAAGGAGGAAATTGGTTGGAAGAACTACCAAGCGTTCTTTGGGCAATCCGAACCACTGAGAAAACAAGAAACAAGAAGACGCCTTACAGCCTTACCTTCGGATCTGAAGCAGTCATACCTGCTGAAATTGGGGTCACCACACCCAGAACCCTTCATGTTGACATCCAGGCAAACGAACGCGAAACGTCACTCAGTCTTGATCTACTAGAAGAAGCAAGAGAGTTGGTAGCAATAAGAGAAGCCAGGTACAAGCAAAAGATGGAGTCCTACTACAATGCCAAAGTCAAGCATGAACGCTTCAAGCCAGGTGATCTGGTCCTCAGAAACAATGAAGCAAGCAAGAAAGAAAACCAAGGAAAGCTAGGACCAAAATGGGAAGGTCCCTACACCATCCTTGAATCCCACAAAGGAGGGTCTTACAAGCTTGCCAACATGGAAGGCAAGAAGCTCCCTCGACATTGGAATGGCCGGAACCTTAAAAGGTTCTTTGTTTAAGTCGTAAGAAAATGTTGTTCTATTCGAAAAAGCAATGTAATGTTATCATCAAGTGAATGAAAGGATCACTGAATCCTCTTTTGGAAATATTGTCTTTCTATCCTATGATCAGGTTGAGAACCTTGCAAGAAACTCCATGGCAACGGCCATGTAAGGGGATGAGCTCCCAGGCCATTTCGCTCAATAGGTTCGAGGGTTGAACGGACCTATATAAGGGGTGAGTTCCTAAATCAATTCGACTCCATGAGATAAACAAAAATAACTTTATAAATCTCATTGACAGGCTTGAACAACCTACACCAATCGTTCCTTAAGTTTAAAAAAAAACAAACTTACGAAAATACATTAAAAACGCTTGTATAAGTGTATATAGGATAGGTGGTGACATGTTTGCCTAGACTACCTTAAGGATGAATGACTGCAGCATTCAACCTTTGAAGGTGCTACCGGATAAACATTCCCAAACAACAACAAAGACAAACAAACACACAAAGCAACAAGAAACAAATAAAAGATGAACAACAATAAAACTTAAACAACAGCCCTAAAGGCCTAACATTAAAAGGCTTTTAACAAAGCCAAATAGTAGCGTAATTGTTCAAAGGGCATCAGCCCACAACCATTAAAGAACCATCACAGGTTCCAACAAAAGATAAAAAGTGTTTGGAAACACAACCACATAGTTAATTGTTTTGACAAACCAAGATGCTAAGAAAGCTACGAATAGGAAGTTCAGGCATCATTACCAGACCCTGAAGGCTTGGAGGCTTCATCCTCATTCCCAGCCTTGACCACCTTTGCTTTCTTCGCCTTCTTCCCCTTCTTTGGTAGCTTCTCTACAAGACCAGCTTCAGAGGCTTCAACGCTGGCATCCTTAGAGAGTGTTTCAGTCACGTCCAAAGTCTCTTCACTATCGCCCGAGTGTGCCCTCTTCCTTGAAACAGATTGAAGTACCTTAGCAGATACAGCCTCGTTCAGACCAGCAGGCTTCAATTCCTTCAGCTCCTTCAAAGGTTTCCCATAAAGGGAAGAAACTTGTGCAACATAAGGATAGCTGGAGTGTTCCATCTTGAGGACAGTTTCCTTGAACACGTCCAAGGAGTTAGGCTAATAGAGGGAAGATTCTTCTAAGACTTGGCCAGACTCACGAGCTTTGAACCCTGCAATAAAACCAGCATGCTTACCATGGGTTAAAAGCTTGGTGTACACTTCTCCAAGGGCAGAGTTAAACTCGGCAGAGTGAAGGAGATAAGTAACGACTTGCTGGAAGCCTTCTTCAATTAACCACTTGTTATCACTTTGAGCAGCAGCAAGAGAAACTTCCAACTCCTTCTTTTCACTCTCAAATGCCTTCTTCTCTGCTTCCAAGGCCAACTGATCTGCTTCCACCTTCAGCCTAGCAGCTTCATGCCTTGCCATCTCAGCCTCTTGCCCTCTCTTCAATTCGTCAATCAGGGCAATCAAAGTGATCTCCTTCTGGGCATACTCCTTAGCATCCCTCTTCATATCAGCTATAGACTGTTTCATCTCCTTCTTCTTCTTTGCAAACTCACTGTACTCACCCATGACCTTCCTAAACCTGCTGATCCCCTCTGGTAGCATAGCAGCCAAGTTGCAGGTACCCACCATCATCTTTGCTAGCAGAGCATCATCATCCAAACCTTCAAGACAAGCCTTGGCACCAGGAGTGGCAAAATGTGCCAGAACCTCCTCACAAACAGCCGAAGACTTGAAGTTATCGCTTGACTTCACATTCCACCCAGGCGCATACAAACCTTCCTCATCAAAACTGGCCGACCCATCTGTTTCCTTCACAACCTTAACCTTCTTACCCTTGCTTTTCTTGACAATCACATCCACAGGAGTATCATCCACGGTCTGATCCTTTTCATCATCAGATTCTTCAATGTCGTCACTAACTGTCACCGCTTCAGAAGGATCAGCAGGCTTGGCAGCTTTTAAAAGCCGTCTGCTGGACCTCCTTGTTGAAGCCTTGGACGAACTTGCTTTAGAAAAACCCTTGACATTAGGGACAGCAACATAGTTGGTTCCGTCATATCGCCCTTTCTCATACTTGGTCAGAGCATCCTCCCCATCTGCTGCTTCAGCATCAGCAAAAACAACACCCGAAGCATCATCACCCTTAATGAAGTCTAGAGCCGACATAACTGCAAAAAATACAAAACATAAGGAAAAAAGAAAAAGAAAAAAATGAAATCAACAACAAACAAAAACTCATACCCTGATCATCCTTCATCACAACAGGATCTCTACCCGGCTTGTCCCAACGAGTGCTAACACTGGATAACACTAAAAAAGGCTCAGCAAATGGACGAAGCCTCGAAGGACAGGCTCTAAGAGCTGTTAGAAAGTTATGATCAAGTTCAGACTCTGAAGGTTCCCCTTCATTGAGAACAGCCTCAGGATGCCTCCACACAGGCTTAAAAGGAAAAATTGAATCAGAGACCCAAAAGAACCTAGTTTTCCACTGCCCAACAGTTGTAACATGGGAGGAAAGAAGGTTTGTCTCCACTGATGATCCCTCGAAGGTGAACCAGTCACCATTCTTGGCAAGGCGAAAGAATCGCCTGAACATCAATAAAGTGGGATCATACCCTAAGGCTCTACACAGACATTCAAAGTGTAACACACGGCCAATACCGTGTGGATGGATTTGACCAAGGGAAACCCTATAGTACTCAAGAACATTCAACAGAAATACAGAGAAAGGATGACGAAGGTTTGCAAATTCGAAATGACGACAATATAAAGCAATGGAACCAGAGGGACAATCAGAAACAGCAAGTTGTTTGCCAGGAGCCACGGGATTAAAAGACAAATCTATATCCCACTCCGAACAAAACGATTCAACCTCTTTCTGAGAAAGAGTTGAAAAAGTAACGGCCATGTCCTTTTTAGCGCCCATTGTGCTTAAAAGGATGATAAGTAAACAAAACAACAAGAAAAAAGACTAACCTGCTGTGTTGGAAATCACGAAACCCTAAGAATGGATCAAACGTTTGTGGAGAAGAAGGTGAAGAAATGAAAAGAGTAAAGTAAAAATTGAAATATGGAAGGGTTAAAAAGGAAAAAGAAAAACGGTTATTTTAATTTAAAAACTGTCATTATGACATGCAATAATCAACTCTGAACAGACTGCCACATGTCACATCAGGGTCCAATCAAAATTAAAAACACTGAGTCATAACCGCCCAAATCACAGCGAACCCTCGAACCTCTCAAGCAAGGAATAAACTAAGAAAACAGTCAGAAGCTTTCAAGATACCTCATCAAACCTTCTGACTTGGGGGGCTGATGACGTGGGTAGCTCAAAGCAAAAATAAATAAACGATATTACTAAACGATGCTTAAAGGGTTGGAGCCTACAAGGGTTCGACAACCAGCAGCATCCTAAGTCAAAAAGATGACTTGTCCCGTCATCTTTTTCATCGAGCAAAACAAACAAACTGATGGAGTAACATCAGTTAATAGACCGCAGGTCCATAGCAGCCACTTACCTTTTGTGGGATGTCCTTTAGTTGCAACAAGGCTCAAGGTTATATGCTTTCTCCTTATAGAATGCTCTTTTCTCTATAAATCAGATGCTGATTCTCAGCCCTGGACACACCATCTCAATCACTCTCACATCACTCTTATTATTCTTTTGGTCTCGCACGTGGGGAGAACAATGTTTTTTAATTTCACATAAAAAACATAAAATGTAAAATTTCAAGAATTCGGTGTTTTTTTTAGTATTGGCGAGCTTCTAAGACGGTCGCAATTTTTTTTTCTCGTGTTTGCAACCATTTAAACAGTTACAACTTTTTCTTTTTATATTTTCTAGTATTCGCAACCGTCCTAGATGGTCGCAACTTTTATTTTTTAATGTTTTTCTCTATTTGCGACTGTTTCGCGATCGAATCTGTGTTCATCTTTAATTTCGGGACCGTTTCAAATTTGGTCGCAAACCGGTCGCTAATTTTGCGACCGCCTTACGTAGGTCGCATATTTTGGTCGCGATTGCCCATTTTTCTAGTAGTGAATAACTTTTAGCTTAATTTTATTTTCTTCTAATTTGACCACCAAACTTTTAGCTTTTAGGATTTAAAATTTTGACCACCCAACTTTGGCCACTAACTTTCTTACTAACTTATGTACATTATTTTTCTACAATTTGACCATCGAACTTTGACCGCCAAACTTTTAGGTTTTTGGATTTCTAACTTTGACCACTAAACTTTTAGCTTTTAGGATTTAAAACTTTGACCACCAAACTTTGGCCACTAACTTTCTTACTAACTTATGTACTTTATTTTCTTACAATCTGACCATCGAACTTTAACCGCCAAACTTTTAGCTTTTAGGATTTCTAACTTTGACCACTAAACTTTTAGCTTTTAGGATTTAAAACTTTGACCACCCAACTTTGGCCGCTAACTTTCTTACTAACTTATGTACTTTATTATCTTACAATTTGACCATCGAACTTTGACCGCCAAACTTTTAGCTTTTAGGATTTCTAACTTTGACCACTAAACGTTTACCTTTTTGGATTTCAAACTTTGACTACCCAACTTTGGCCACTAACTTTCTTACTAACTTATGTACTTTATTTTCTTACAATTTGACCATCGAACTTTGACCGCCAAACTTTTAGCTTTTAGGATTTCTAACTTTGACCATTAAACTTTTACCTTTTAGGATTTCAAACTTTGACCACCCAACTTTGGCCGCTAACTTTCTTACTAACTTATGTACTTTATTTTCTTACAATTTGACCATCGAACTTTGACCGCCAAACTTTTAGCTTTTAGGATTTCTAACTTTGACCACTAAACTTTTACCTTTTAGGATTTCAAACTTTGACCACCCAACTTTGGCCACTAACTTTCTTACTAACTTATGTACTTTATTTTCTTACAATTTGACCATCGAACTTTGACTGCCAAACTTTTAGCTTTTAGGATTTCTAACTTTGACCACTAAACTTTTACCTTTTAGGATTTCAAACTTTGACCACCCAACTTTGGCCACTAACTTTCTTACTAACTTATGTACTTTCTTTTCTTCCAATTTCACCACCAAACTTTTAGCTCTTATCCGTGAGTATTTTTTTGAAGCCCACGCGAGAATAACAGTCATTTAATATTACCTTTTATGTCCACGAAACCCCCCACGTAACAGGAGCTCCCACAGCGATGCGGGATCTTTAACGTCCACCAAACCCTCAACGTAATATGAGCTCCCGCCGCGAAGCGCGGGGTAATAGAATCCTAGTTAAATTCAAGGTAGCGGTGTTATCACATAGGCCCCCAATAATATTTTGTGTGTTTGGTCCAAGTCAAACCCACACTAAATTTGTTCAAAATCAGATTGTTTTTAGTCGGATGATGTCAAAACCGGAAATGTGGCAAACCGGTTGGGAAAAATCTAACGTCTACAAGCCGGTTTCAATGAATCGCTCTAAAACCAACGGATCCGATTAGGACCGCTTTCACTGAAAGTCATCGGATTAAATTTAAAATCAACTTATGTTTTTCTTTTTTCGAACCTCTAAGCAACATATCATTAATTTCATCATGTAAACCTCTACGAAGAATTAATCATTCTTCAAGATGTTGAAAAATATCAACCTACTAATGCATATAGATATATAAGTTCATATAATAATTATAGTTATTAAGCTAATTGAACATTTCAACCATTTTCTTTCGTTTACTGTTCCTTATTTGCTTATAACAAGAAAGCGTGTCATCTGGGTTGACATTAATATATACACCCTATATATATGCAGCAAAGTACCCCACCAGTACCATCACAAACATCAGCACCAAGGTTTTGCAAAATGAGGCTCAGTGGTATTACTTTGTTCTTAATGGTTGTTTTTACACTTATCGTGATGGTTATTTCATCAGAAGGAAGACACCTTCAAAGCTCTCCATTGACCCCAAGTCGCTCCCCATCTGGTATGATGATTATTAGCGATTAATATGTTGATTCATAAAATCACGGGTAACATTTATTCTCATAAGTTTTGATTGTGAATATTCTGATTATAGTAGTTTTGTTCGTGTTTACCCCCCCCCCCCCCCACAGGATCCATTGATAAATTAAGAAAACATGAAGAAGATAGACATGTGGGTGGTTGTTGGAAGTGCTGGTAAGATGAAATGTGCTGATTGATCACCTTACATGTTTTGTCATAAATTTTAGGTAATATTTGTTGTTGGAGACTTGACAATTATTTGAAATTGTAATATTCACCTTTCGTTTAAGATTCTAGTATTTTTTTTTTGAACGAGCAACAAAAATATTATTAATCACCAAGGTTAGCGGGGAGCTAGCAAAACACCCATGTACAATATATGATCACAAAAAACACCACCTAGAAAAATACACTACAAGATTCGACAAGTCAAAAACTACGCCACCTATTCCATAAGTCTCCTTGTTTCGCCATTGTTTTAAACCATAGTACCTTCTCGCCTATATTACGCCTACAGTTCTTTGTAAAGAAACTTCCTTATAAGGGAATACCACCTCGATCCGATTGTGAGATAATTGTCACCTAGTGCCGCTTGCCATGCACAAAAAAACCATGCTATCCTTTGAACCCACAGATTGTTATGCACAAAGTATACTTACTAGTAACTATGTATCCTAGTTTCAAAAAACAGTTAATGTGTACTTGTGTATAAAATTAAAGAAATTTTATGGTAAGGTACAATATGTCGGGGTCACTGGTATGTTCGATTAAAGGCCAAACCGCACCTCAAGTGAATAATTTGGCCTACAGATATTTGTAATCAAATGGTTCGCTTTTCGGTTTTATTGATTTCGTTTCGGTTAGGTTATTAGTAGATTCTAAACATGATCAACTCAAGCTCATTTTAGATAATAAATGCAATCAGGTTTTGGAGAAAACAGAAAAACACTCGAGCCTTTGCAAAGCCGAATGGAAAGCGAATGTGACATATATATTATTTTGAACGAATGTAGTCATGTACCAAGCATTTGTGACATGGTTACGACAAATCTAGTGATGACGTGGGTAGCTCAAAGCAAAAATAAATAAACGATATTACCAAACGATGCTTAAAGGGTTGGAGCCTACAAGGGTTCGACAACCAGCAGCATCCTAAGTCAAAAAGATGACTTGTCCCGTCATTTTTTTCATCGAGCAAAACAAACAAACTGATGGAGTAACATCAGTTAATAGACCGCAGGTCCATAGCAGCCACTTACCTTTTGTGGGATGTCCTTTAGTTGCAACAAGGCTCAAGGTATATGCTTTCTCCTTATAGAATGCTCTTTTCTCTATAAATCAGAGGCTGATTCTCAGCCCTGGACACACCATCTCAATCACTCTCACTTCACTCTTATTATTCTTTTGGTCTCGCACGTGGGGAGAACAATCCTCTTCACTCATATCTCAAGAACTCCCACTTCTGGTTTTGAGTTTATCTCAAACCAGAATCTTAAAGCATCTAAAACAATAAATATAACCTTGAACCTCCTTCTACGTTTGCAACGTAGAAGGACACCACGACCTGCGTTAGGCATAGTGGAACCCTTGAACCCCTGAACCTCCCTTGTGACTCAGAACCAACGTTAGGCAGTTATTTGTTGTAGCAACATCTAGCTACCTAATAAATGAGTAACTTGGGCGTCACATAACCCTTTACTAGGGCTGCCACAGTGATACCATACCATCTCCAGCTAGATTTACACATGGCACTCCCACAGTTAAACACCTGACTGCTTGTATCGATATTACCCGACAATAAACCCTACCATTATTTCTGCGCTCCTTCTCCAATCAGTTTATTGAAAACCCTTGGTATCTCCTTCTTGAATCAGTTTCTAGCGACCATTTTAACCCTTTCCCTCTTCCAGCTCCCTTAACGACTTTACCGAAGAAGTTACATCTTATATTAACAATCGGGTGATTTAATTTATCTTATTTTCCTACTACCTGATTTCTTTGTTTCATGACTTGAGTCATCCGATATCTTTTTCGATTGTTGATTGATATCGAAGAAATCATGGTTAATCTTCATATATGACATGTTTTTTTATGTTCGTTGTTCCAGAGGGTTTCGAAATCGTGAATAATATTATATTTTAATTTTATATCCTTCCATATGATTTAGTCTCAAGTAATAATATGGTTTGGAGAAGTGCCACACACAAGATTTGGTGAGGAGGTGCTGTAGGTTCTTACCCTTTTTGTTGATCCATGAATTTATTGCATCTTTTTATTACTTTCTTTTGAGTATTTGATTTGGTTTGTTAAGAATTTTCCAAATTGAAAATAAAATTTAAAGTTGAAATCGGTTCACTATAAAGTAGAATTTAAAGTATGATGAACATTATTGAACTAACGACACGGTGATGATGTGGCCTATAAAAGTAGAATTTGAAGTCCAGTATTTGAATTTTCTAAAGACACTACAAGAAATTTGGGCAATAGCGGTGACGTCACCGCTGTTGCCCAAAATCCGTGTGACCACTTTAAGTTGAAGATCTGGCCGTCGAATGACAAAACAATCCAAGGGCTAGGGTTTAATCGTACCAAAGAGCAATAGCGGCGACATGATTAGCAGCGACATTTCGCCGCTATTGCTCTACCCGAGAAATAAACCCCAATGTTAACTCCCTTTCTTCCCATCTACCACCCAATTACCTTCTTCCTTCTCTGCCGATCGAAGACACCAATGCTGACCACCGAAGACCTCCTTCTCCATCACCTCCTTCTCCACCACTTTCGACCTCCTCCACCACTGAAGACCCTTTCCCTTTCTTCCCATTATCCACCACCGAAGACTCCTCCCCACCTTCCTTCGCCACCACCAAAACCGTAGACCACCACCGAAGACTCCTCACTACTTCCGTCACCACCCGAAGAACCCCACAACAGCCGAAGACCAACGAACATACGGTATATTTTTTTAAATATATAATTTTTTTTATCTCTTTTAAAAAATATTTTAACTTTTTTATTTTCTTATATTATGAGTTGTAGAGAAGTACCCCACCACAGCCGTCACCAACAACCGGATCAAGCCAACTTAAAAGGTTAGTCGCCGCTAATAATTATTTTTTTTGTTTAATATTTATATTATTGTTTGTGTATGGTATGGTTATGAAAATATGTTTTTTGTTAGGTGTTTGACTAATTTTATTGTATTTTTATGTATTTATTAACTTTAACATGTGGTTATGTAAGTTGTATGTATATAGGTTATATGTGTGTATGTAAATTTATTTATATATTTGTATGTTTGCTTTGTCTAAAAACTCGATTCCTTGTATAGTGTAAAAAGTCATCTCATGTATGTGTGTATGTAAGTATGTATGTGTTTGTAGGTATATGTTTGTGTATGGTTATGAAAATTTGTTTTTGTTTGCTTTTTTACTAATTTTATTGTATGTTTATGTATTTATTAAGTTTAATATGTGTTTATGTAAGTTGTATGTATATAGGTTATATGTGTGTATGTAAATTTATTTATACATTTGTATTTTGTCTAAAAACTCGATTCCTTGTATAGTGTAAAAAGTCGCCTCATGTATGTTTGTTTGTAAGTATCTATGTGTTTGTAGGTGTATGTTTGTGTATATTTAAGTTTACATGCAACTTAATAAATTTAGATATGTAACTAAATTTATAGAAAAAGATAAATTTATTTGTTTAAAACATCATAAAACTAGAAATAGATGCCCGGAATTGAATCATCATTTAAAACATAGTTAGCTTATAAATACCCACCCGAGATTGATTTAGTAATTGATTTCGGGTACTCCCCGTTTTGGGACTGCTTTTTGAATACTTTATCTCATTTAGGATGTGAATGTGTATTACATAATTGTTTGTTTTTGAAAGATTCGGTTGTCGTTTCCTCTTTGCTCCTCGGGTATATATATATTATATACTTGGGAGCTAAGGGGAAATGCTGCCGAATTTTTCTTAAACAATCATGTAATACACATTCATATGTGAGATAAAGTATTCAAAAAGTGGGTTTAGCATCCTATCCTTTAGTTGTCAAGAATATGTTTGAGTTGCATTATCATGTCTTAAATCCCAAATTATATTTCAGTCACATTATCATGTCTGTCGATAAAAGCTAGATTACATTGCAACATTCGGATCCTGATTACCTTAAAGGATTGAATTCGTTTATCGAGATGAGCAAACAATATGTCGACAGCGAAGGCAAAATTAGATGTCCGTGTAGTAAGTGTCATAATTCTGGCTTAATACCCTTTACAAAAATGACATATCATGTGCATATATTGGGTTTCTATCCGCAATACACGACATGGACCTATCATGGTGAAAATTCAATTCGCCCCCACGTAGTTGTAGATTAGGTTATGCGAAGAAATGATATGGATGACGTTATCGAAGACCTTATAGGGGAGCCTATGGAAGAGGATACGGACTTTAATGTAATACCCTAACCCGTAAACCTGAGATTTATCATTTAAACTTCCGAGTTTAGGCATCAACTAAAATCACTCCCGATTAAAACTTTGGTAATTATAAAAACATAACTCAATGAATCCCAACAATTTTTGTTTTTACATTTTTATCTACTAAAAACTTGTATTACAGTTTGTGTTTTAAACGAGACAGTTTATTGCGGAAGCTTTTTGGGTGTTCGGGTGTGCTCGGTTCTCCTCGTGACTCGATCCTTGATCCGGAATCCCCAACACATGTATACCTAGCACCATTACACAAAGAATGGTTAGTGGGATTGATAATAATGCATTTAGATTAGTTAATATGCTAACATGTATCAAACGGATCTAGTATGGTCAAACAACCAAACAAACAAGTTTAGAAGATGTCCCGCCGTAGGTTATGTCCATCAAGTCTCCCTTTCGGGTGTTCAAAGGCTTGTGTCATTTTTCATCCAAATCTACTTAGAAGGCCAGAACGGCCATTCACTCCAGGTAAACGATCGTTCACTGGGCCAAAACCCTTTTTGACAATTCTAAAAACATAAGAATCATATTGTCATCTCATTGGGCAATCATTTAACTTAAAACATAGTTCGGTTTGTCTCATTATGACCTGGTTCTCAGATTTAAATGTTTATGTCGATTTTACCCAAATTGACCCGTTAAGGTCATGGGTTATACAAAATGCTATTTGACCACACAAAAGCATAAGAGTCATATTGTCAACTCGTTAGACGCTTGTTTAACTAAAAACATTATCCGGATTGTTTCACTATGACCCAGTTCTTAGTTTTAAACTTAAGTAAATCTTTCAATTTAGCCATCCATGACGACACTACTTGATTCAAATCAATTGTTTTCGACTTAATAACTTATTTGAATGCTTCTAAGCCATGACAGACTTAGTTTTATTACGAACCCATAATTTAACTATGGCTTTAGCCATACTTACCGAATTGGCCTACACCTCATATGGGTTGTTTTTGAATTGAATTCACTTTGCCTAAAGGCTTTTATCAAACTACGGACTTACCGGGTGGCGTTGACCCATACCTTGTATCCATTGTGATTACTTAGGCATCGAGTGCCCAATTTCCAAGTATTCTCCTGCATACATTCTAGATTAACCACATTAGTCTCTCGAGACAAAATGGTGATATATTTACCATTGGACCCGTTAACCACCAGATTACTAAGGCTTAGAATACCGGCTTTGAATGTCGGGTTCGAATGATGAGAAAGATCACCATTTGACCCATTAAGGCTCATGGTTTATAACACTTTGACATTCCAACCTTTAGCTATGGGGAAATGGCAATCCCACTTGACCCAATTACAGTTTGCATAATTTCCTTATTCGGCTGATTTTTATCAAAAATCTTGAGTTTAGACTCTTGCTTACTACTTAGTTTTATTTATTGACCCAATTAATTATTTCCATCAATTGATCAACACACTTTGATTCCTTTATTACCATCAATCTTGTTTTGACATGAATTCACATGATCTACCCGTGTAATAGGTTTTACCCTTTAGGGTCATACCTTTGTCTCACATCAAAGTTTAACAACCAAAGTATACAACACTTAACCCATGCTCATAGTCTAATAGTGTAAGAAAACCTACCTTGTATTTCACCTTCATTTCCTTGCACTTAAGGCTTGTATTCGCTTGACCCGTTTGCTTGTTGATTCATTCTTTCCAAGCTTGCACCTAGTTTGACAAGATCAACCTTCACTATACGCATAACATTAATCAAGTTAATCATCACATCCAATAACTAACATATCTCATGAGTTATTCACACCATTTCATCTAAGTTTGAGTTTGGGTCAGTTTGACTCCTAAAAGTCAAACTGTCCATAAACATATTCATGTAAACTAGTTTAGGCAATGATGCACACAAGTACTAAACTTTCATTCCCTATACCCATCTCGTCCAAAACAACATTTAGTGTTAAGGAAATGGGTATCTAGACAATCACATGTGTTAAGTTCATAAAACACCTTATTTTCACTACTGCACTTTTTGCGCAGCAACTGTTCGGGTCACTTTTACCTTTTCTAAACCCTATAATTTGACTTTCAAACAACAAATGTGCTTTGTTAAAAGACCTTTCCAAGCGTATAAAGAACACATCCTAACGATTTTTCTATGATTTTATACGAATATTTGAAGATCAGGTCAGAAACATATTATGTGCAGCGATTTCCTTTGCATCTGCTGTAATTGACCATTTTGACCCATTTAAAGTCCGAATTAGTTAAACATGTTCAAAGATGGATTGTGCTTCATTCAAAGACCTTTCCAGTCGTATAAAGAACACCTCCTAACGATTTTTCTATGATTTTATATGAATATTTGAATATCAGGTCAGAAACATAATTCTAACCACACAGCTTTGCTGTCAAAACAGAAATGTCAACTTTACATGCTTTTTTTGACCCACTAAAACTCAGAATTAGCTTCTCATGACTAAATATGAAATGTAATATTTGGAACAATCTTTTCAACGATATAAGGTTCGTCTTCTAACTCTGAATAACGAATGAGATATGGCCTTTACAAGATGATTATCTAAAGCTGTCAAAAGTGACGAATTTTATTTGACTTTAATTCAAGTTTCATGTAGACATTTATCAAACACCTCATATGCACCATTTTTCGTTATGTTAATTCAAGGTGTTCAAGACTTTCTAGACTCCACCATGGCCTAATTAACCATTTGCACATGGTCTATTTACCAATTAGCACATATACATGATTTTAATCACATCCAAATTGCAAGATTTTACCACATACTAGTGCAATTCATGTTTAGGGTAAAAACCCACTACTTATACATCACACACAATCACGATTTCTAAGCATAACCTAATTGAGCCAAAACCCTCTTTATGTTAAGCATGAACATAATCAATCAATTACACATCTAAAGTGTGATTCATAACCGATTTATACATGATTGAGGCTCCCTAAAACTAGAGATACCTCTAACAACTTATAACCTCACGTTTTAACAACACCCTTGATTTTCACTATAATCAAGCATGAACATAACATCAAATTTACCCAAATTAAAGGTACCTTGTTGTGTATTAGACTTAGAGGATTCGAATTTTGGCTAATGCAGTGAAAACCCCCTAGAATTGAGCTTGTTCTTGATTTAGGGTTTTGAAGGTGATGGAGATCATTCTCCTGATGTTGATATCGATCAACACACACAAGTGTGTGTTTTTTCAAAAAAAAAATGATGGATCTGCATGAATGGAATTTGATTTAAAATATCCCAACTTCTCGATCGAAATGTTCGTCTAGGGCTTGCAGCTGACGGTTTTAATCCATTCGGTAACAAAAGTACGACTCATAGCACTTGGCCGGTTATACTAACCACATATAATCTGCCTCCATGGCTATGCATGAAGGAGTCCACATTCATGTTGACTTTGTTGATTCCTGGCCCTAAATCCCTATGGAAGGACATGGTTGTTTTCCTTTGGCCGTCGGTAGATGAGCTTAAGGATTTGTGGTAGTCAGGTGTACATGCTAAAGACGCAGCGACAGACACATACTTCACAATGAATGCGGCGTTGTTACGGACCATAAACGACTTTCCAACTCGTAGTAGTTTATCAGGAAATGCAATCGCTTTGGATTGTTCTCGTTTATATGATGGCCGATGTCATTGGTCGTGGGCACGGCGGGGATGGAGCCGAGGAACCACCACCTCCTGGTGGTGATAACTTCTGGCGAGGCCATGGGGCAGACGGTAAGCTTTATAATAAATCAGTGTTTACTATTTTTACTTCGTTGATTATATATAAAGTGACTAATAATTTTTAATTGTAATTATAGTTACCCGAAAGAAAACAAGGGGCAAGGCTAAAAACCTTGCATTACGCAATTTGGTTGACGAAGGTCGTCGGCCATTAGATCTCACGTTTGATGAGGAGGCAACAAATATGCCTATTGGCAAAAATGGAGGTCTTTTTAGTCGGGAGTTGAGTATTTCTCCGTCTTCTCTGTTTAGATCCAAACCTGTAAGAGAGAAAGGAAAGGTGGAGTGTGGAGGTGACTGCTAGGAAACCATGAGTGGAGTCCAACTTACAGACACAAAAGGTGATGGCGGCGGCGGCCATGTGTTATCATGGGGGTAAGAATGATTGTGATAACATCATAGCTCTTGCCCTAATGAGAGATCTTCACCTCTTATATAGGGTTTCAATGGGCAGAGGCTGGGATAATGGGCCGAACATCAAGTCCCCTTAACTAAACGGGCACATAGCCCATTGGCACCAAGCCCAGATAAGGGGTTACCTCCACACTCCAATATTAGTAAATAATATAAGAAGTGACAAGTAATAAAGAAGGTATGTCGGGTCAAGCACGATACCTCTACAAGTCCCCCTAGTCTAGTTTTGGTCCCACGTGCAAGCATTGGGTGGAGCGCTAGACTAACCAAGAGTGCTCGGGAATGAAGATTAAAAGCTTCGTCTTCTTGGTGGATTAATGACTCGAATGTTTCATCTTCTTCTTTCGATGTGTGTGGGAGGTTGCTCGTTGCTCTTGTTTACCAGCTAAGTGTCACTTTCTAGGCTATCTGTCACTGACACGCGGGAGGATTGCTCGGCGCGGTTGTTGCCAGCTATGTGTCACCTTCTAAGCTAACTGTCGCTGGGGCGTGAGCGTCCAGTAATGATTCGTCACTGGTATTGAGATGGCTCATTGCCAAACCTACAAGTATCCCAATCATATAATATGGGTGTATTGTGAGGTGCCCAGCCTTGTATTAGTATATCTTTGTAGATTCCGTTTTGCGACTAATGATTAGATACTAACATGTGTTAAGGGGCGAAGGAGAATCAGAAGGGGCGAAGGAGAATAGAAGTGGGCGAAGGTAGATTTCATGTGGGCGAATCTAGAACAGGGATGCACAGAAGAACACATTCGACCAGTCTATCTGGGCGAATGTGGAAACAGCTTACATTCGACCAGTGAGACTGGGCGAACGTACAGCTACTATATATAGATTTCAAGTTTTTGTAATGTATAACGAGTCATTCAGAGTGTGTGTTTAGTGTGTGTGTTCCTGAGAGGTTTGAGAGTGATAGCTTGAGTTCTAGATTAACTGTATTGAGTCTGTAAACGTTTATTTGAACAAGTTAATCTATGAAAAGCCTTTAAAATGATCTTGATTGTGTTTTGATTGAGTTTACTTCAATTTGTTCTAAGCTAGGGTTTCCGCACCTGGTTTAGCAACTTGTATGATCGTATAATCCTGTATTGTTGTCAAATTTCATCCTCTACAAAGTGGTATCAGAGCATAGAGGATCATACAACAACAAATTGATAAACTCAAAGCTGATTTGGACATAATTTTCATCAATTCACATCTGTTTTCAACTAAAAATGGTTTTTGTGTGTTTTTGAAAGAATTAGAGGTGAATTTGTGGTTAAAATTCAAAATTCCAAGTATTAAAGTTGTTCCAAATCATCTCCGAAGCATAACCTGATCAAGATCAATCAAATCCACAAACTTTTGAAAATCAGAGATCAAAATAACCGTTTTTCAAAGTGTAACCGTTTTTCAAAGTTCAGATATGGGCGAACCTGAGAATAGTGGGCGAACGTGTGAGTTTTAGGTCGAAGGAGAGGGTATTTCTGGGCGAACCTAGAAGTTTTAGGACGAACGTAGGTTATTTCACTTGAATTTTCTTCATTCGGGTCTAATATTTTACCTTCGGGAGATCGGGGGTACGAAGGTAGAATTCAAACGGACGAACCTAGGTCTATTTGGGCGAACGTAGAAAGTGTTTGTGTGATTTTTACATTCTGCTAATATTTCACATTCGGGTGTCTGTTTTGGACGAACCTAAACCAAAAGGGACGAACCTGAAAGCTTCTTGGGCGAACCTAGGATAGTTTTTGGTAAATTTTTTTCTAAGTGTTTGAATTTCTCAAAGTACGTGATTATGTGGCGTTATCAGACTACTCCTACACCAGCAACTGCACAACCACAACAGCAGGTGATGGACCCATGGACAGTGGCAGCACAGAAGACTAACACACAGTCTTCGCAGCCGGTTAACTACATGACTCAGAGTGCACCTACAGTACCACAGTCTGACTACTGGGGAGTAGCAGCAGCGGTGGTAAACACTCAAACTACTAATGCTATTTCCACACTGATTAGTGATTTGTCTTCAGGTAGCGGGACTCGGCCACCGAAGCTTATGGAGATTCAGGAATACAATCAGTGGCAGAAAAAGTTCAAGATACACTTGGAAGGCATGGGAGTAGAAGGTGCTGAAGCATGGAACATGATAGCTAAAGGATACACACCACCAGTTCTGGAGAACACGGGTGAACCAGTGCCATTGGAGAGCATGGCGGAGGATGAGAAAAAGAAGTTTGCTGTGGAAAAGAAGGCGTTCTCCCAACTGACACAAGCTATTACCAATGATCTTTTGCATCAGTTCGGAACGTGCACAACTTCTAAGGCATTGTGGGAAATGCTTAAAAGGAAGCATGATGGAAATGAGAAGACTCGGAATTTGAGGATGGAAGAACTTGTTAAGGAGTTTGAGAATTTTTCTTATGTTGGAAATGAAACTTTGAAAGAACTAACTCCTAGATATAATCATTTGATATCTGAATTGTCTAGCTATGGTGTACAGATTCCTATGGCAAAACAGGTGGACAAGTTTGCTGAAGCATTACCACCTAACTGGGATCAGCATGTGGATGTTCTGAAGGAAAAGGATGCTTTTCAATACTGGTCTCTTCAAGAGTTCGTTGAGAAGCTGGAAAACAAGGAATTGGAAGAGAAGAGGAAGGCTAGGAGAGCACAGATTCCTCAGAATCCAAACTTATACTTTGGAGGATCTTTAGTTCCAGCAAGTACAAGTTCTGGAGGGCTAGTTACACCACATGTTGCTTGTATATCCAATGCTGTAGAATCACCCATCATTAATTACCATCAACAAACTTCATCTTTATCACAACCACAACCACAAGTTCCATATCAATATTCATACATTCCACCATTCTCACCAAAACAACAAGCAGCTTTTTACACTGCTGGTCAAACTCAACCACAACCAATGAACCAACCTAACCAATCAACTGTGGTTTTGGAGACTTCCAATCTTGGAAATGTAACAGTTGAAGTTGCTCAGCAACACATTGCTTTAGTCTCTGCAATGGTTTCTTCCTATAATGGATTAGTTGCTAGTCAAATTGGTAATAACAACCTGACCAATGAAGACTACGCACAGATTGATAAGGAGGAAATGGAACTCATTGATATTCAATGGGCATTTGCAAGCATAATGAGAAGAGCAACAGAGTTTATTGAGAAAACAGGTAGAACCGACTTGGGAACTTCTCCTAATACAACCTACGGGTTCAATAAGGAGAAAGTGACTTGTTTTAACTGTGGAGGTAAAGGTCACTTTAAACGTGAATGCACACAGCCTCCGAAACAAGGCAACAGGAATCCATTTAATGCTACCTATCAGAACCGTCAACAACAAAACCAAAACCAAGTTTCTTCCCAAAACAACTACCAAAATCGTCAAACCAACTTTAATAACAACCAAAATAGACAACCAACCACACCAAACCAGACACAAAACCAAACACCAAACAATACTAACCGAACAGTCATACCAATCACTACACCAGCTGAACAACAGAATACCAATCAAGCATTGGTCACTCAACAAGATGAGAGGTTTGACTGGTCGAGTATTCAGATAGGTGTTGAGGAGATAACTACTGGGGGAAATGTGGCTTGTGTTGCCTATCAGGTTGATCTTGAAGATTCAGTGACGATGGAGGAGAAGGTTGAAACTAAGGTTGATAGTGATGAGTCTGAGGCAGAGATGGATGGAGAATTTGAACCTGTTAAGGTTAATTCTGAGGTTAATGTTGAGGTTGAAAATGAAGAGACTAATTCAAGAGTGGTGATTGATACTGTTTCTGACATTCCTGAGGAGTGTGAATCGATTTATTCTGATTCAGACAGTGACTCGGATACGGAAGCTAGTGTTAATTCTCTTGATGAAGATATTGATCAGTTACTTGCAGAAGCAGATTTTCTGATGACTAGGAAGTCGTGCATTGCAGATGATGCTTTCACAAAGATTGATTATTCCAAATTCTTTGCAGGAAAGGAAGCTCATTTCGCATTAATGGCCATAACTGACCCGCCAAAACCTGTAAGTTCTGCATGTAGTACTGACAATACTAGTGAAAAATATTGTGGTGCTTGTGATAGATTGACTGAGGAGGTTAAACAACTCCGTATTCAACGTGATAGTGCTATCATGAACAGTCAATCTACTCGCAAAGAGTTGAATGCTTTTAACAAAGTGTTAGATGGCTACAAAAAGGACATTTCTGACTTGAAAAACACATTGTCTTTAAAACAATTGGCAATTAACAACTACATTAATGAAATTGAAAACACCAAGTTAGAAATGGCCGCTATCAAATGCTTTGCTGAAAAAGTAAACAAAAAGTTGGAAAGTTACAAGAATGTTGCTTATGTGGTAGACCACATCATTGATGACAAAACAACCAATTATCGGGCTGTACCATCTCCGGTTCTCTTTGAAAACCATAATTGTCACCAAGTGACACCGGAGAGTTCGGTAAAATCTGACTCAGCATCGGAAAATGAATCTAACACTTCAAGTGTTGGTGATCCAAATTCCGATGTTAGACCGATTTTGGGAATCAATGATGAGGGTGTTACTGCTGAAAGTGTTGACTCAGATTCAGAGAGTGATGAAAATGGTTGTAACCAAACTGTTAATGCATGTGAAATTCCAAAAGAAAATCACATCATTACAAATGAACCAATTTCATCATCTCAAATTGTTCCAATGAGAAATATTCATCATGTGAATAAGTCTGAGAAAAATGTTGTGAAGAAAGATTTTGAAAAGAATGAGAAAAACGAACAATGTGACAAACCTGTCAAAGTGTTCTATCGGATGGAAGGATCCGATAAGATCATCTCTGACGAGGACTTTCCGATAAAAAATGCCAATTATGCTAAAATAGAAAAGATTTGGCAAGAAAGTACAATTTGGTTCCCAAAACATGAGAGAACAAATGAAATTCCACCAGCTTTGTTGAAAAAGTTGTATTTGGATGTTCCTCAAGAACCAAAGGTCCATGTCACAGAGTTTGTTAAACCCAAAAACAGAGCTAATGGTTTTAATGAGCCGACTTACTCAAAAGGGCCACTCCCTGAGAGTTTAAGAAAGCAACAGTATAATGATCAATACCCTGTTAGATCATTTGCTCAACCAAATGCTCCAAATGTTTTTGAAGAGTACCGTGCGTGCTTTAAGTGTGGGGAACGTGGGCATTTACTTGCTCAGTGCCCATATGTAAGGCACAAGAGGCACGAAGTTGAAGTAAGGAATTCTATGAGAAAGCCGATTGATCATTATGTGCCACCTCATAGGAGAGTTGTTCCTCAACAACCACAACCGTTTTATAATCATAACAATTTTCAAATGAGGAACACTCGTCCAATGCACTATGATAGAAGGAATCGGATCGCCATGGAACACTCGTGGAGAAAGCCTGTGGTGAACTCAACAGTTGATAGGCAAAAGGTTCCACCAAAACCGATTGTCAAATCAAATGTTGGACCTAAGTCTGTTAAATCAGATAAGGTTACCAAGAAAGTTATCTTTGCTAACAATGTTCAGAAACCGACTGAGAACCCAAAGTCTCAGATTCGTATCCTGAAAAGAACTGAACAATCTTGGACACTCAATGGTACTCCAGGAGCCTCAACTTCAAAAGTTAATGAGAAAAAGGAAACTGTTTTGAGCAATCAGAAAAAGATTGATCAAAAAGTTGTTAAAAATGTTTGTGAAAATGTTATTGTGAAACCTGATGTTGAAAGACCCAAGACTCAGGCTTGGGTCCCCCGAAAGCACTAAATGATTTACTTTTTGTGTGCAGGGAGCTTCAGCTGGCCCTATTAGCAGTCTTTGGATTGTTGATAGTGGAGCTTCAGGCCACATGACAGGGGATCTTGCGTTGCTGTTCGACGTGAAGAACATCAATGGCGGGTATGTAGCTTTCGCAGGAAACAAAGGAGGATATATCACGATGGAAGGGAGTGTGAGCAATGGGATAGTGAGTTTCGAGCGGATATCGTATGTGAAGCAGATAGATTACAATCTGTTGAGTGTCAGTCAAATTTGTGACAAGAAATTTACTGTGCATTTTGATGACAAATCCTGCTATATCTTGAAACCGGGCTTTACAATTCCTAAAGAGTGGATAATGTTGAAGGCACCTCGCGTCAACAATCTATATATTCTTAATATGTCCAAGGCGATGACTTCACAGGGACAAATAACATGCTTTTTGTCCAAGGCGACTGAGAAAGAATCGATAATGTGGCACCGAAGAATGGGGCACATTCATCTGAAGAAAATGAATCAACTTGTGAGGAATGGACTTGTCGATGGAGTAAACGTGAAACATTTCCATCTCAATGACAAGTGTGTGAGTTGTAAAAAGGGGAAGCAACACAAACAGTCCCACAAAGTGAAAAAGGTTAACTCTGTTGAGATGCCACTAGAGCGATTGCACATGGATCTTTTCGGACCGGTCAAGCGCCATAGTCATCTTGGAGAGCTTTATTGTTTAGTTGTTACTGACGATTACTCAAGATTTTCATGGGTGATGTGTTTGCAGAATAAAGGTGACACTTTTATGAATCTAAAGGTTCTGTTCACTCGATTGGAGAATCTCTACAATGTGAAGATAAAGAGAATTCGGAGTGACAATGGGACGGAGTTCAAAAATGCCAAGATGGATGAACTTTGTGAAAACAAAGGGATACATCATGAATATTCGGCTCCGTACACCCCTCAACAGAACGGTGTTGTTGAACGAAAGAATAGGACTCTAATTGAAGCGGCTAGAACAATGCTTGCTGATTCAAATCTTCCAGTAATGTTTTGGAATGAGGCGATTTATGCAGCAAATTACACATTAAATCGGGTTCTAACAGTGAAGAAGTTTGGTAAAACATCTTATGAACTGTTACACCGAAGAAAGCCGAACTTAGAGTATCTAGAACCTTTCGGGGCACCTTGCACTATGTTGAATCCAAGCGAAAAGTTTAGTCCTAAAGCCGAGGAGGGTTACTTTGTTGGATATGCAACCCCACTCAAACGGGTATACAACAAGCGAACTCGTCGTGTGGAAGACTGGGCTAACGTGGATGTTCAACGATATACTCAAAATATTCAAGGCACGGGTCCTGATTGGATGTTTGATTACAAAGATTTCTTTGAATCATTCAATCTAGATAGCTTGGTTGAAGAAGCTGTTATTCGATTACTTTACGAGTGTGAAAATGCAACAACTTCACCGTTGGTGCGTCCAATCACCGTGAACCCCCTACCAGCTTCTAATGATACCAATGCTCCTATACAAGAAGAAGAGATTTTTCAAGAGGCTTCAACTTCATTAGACACTTCAGAATCTGAAGATGAACAATTTGAGGAAGCTATTCTTGATCAAGTTGAAGAACAGGAGGCACCGCCAGTGAACCCAACTCCAACTTCTGATGTGGCTTCATCATCAAATACGGGTCATGATCTGGATGCTGTAGAGAACTTGACTGTTCAGACGGGAGTGCAAGTACCTGATTATCCGGAATCTCGGATTCATCGTATTCACCCGCTGGAGCAAGTTATCGGTGATCCTGGAAGCAGTGTTATGACCAGAGGGCAGCTTAAGAGCGTTAATTCACCAGAGAGTTTTGGTGCTTTAGCTTTATATGCCAAAATTCAACAATCTGGTAGTCAAAATGACTGGTCGTTTGCGTGTTATGTGTCGCAGGTAGAGCCAAGGACATACAAGGACGCTTTGAAGGATGATGCCTGGGTGGAAGCTATGCAGGAGGAGTTATTACAATTCCAGAAATTGGGAGTTTGGACGCTCACGGATTTGCCGCCGGATAGAAAGAAGATTGGCACCAAATGGGTGTTTAAGTGTAAGAAGGATGATCGTGGGGTAATTGTTCGGAACAAAGCCAGATTGGTTGTGCAGGGTTTCCATCAAATCGAAGGGATTGATTATAATGAAATCTATGCACCGGTAGCACGAATCGAAGCTATTCGGATGTTCCTCGCGTTTGCTTCTTATAAGAAATTCAAAGTTTACCAGATGGACGTGAAAAGCGCATTTCTGTACGGGAAAGTCAAGGAAGAGGTGTATGTCGGGCAGCCACCAGGCTTTGAGGACCCAATCCACCGGGATAAGGTCTATGTGTTGAACAAAGCTCTTTATGGCTTGCACCAGGCTCCGAGGCAGTGGTACGAGGAGCTAAGTACATACCTCATCACCAAAGGATTTAAGCGCGGCCTCGTCGATTGCACCCTCTTTACGAAAAAGACGGGAGATGACTTGCTTCTAGTACAGATATACGTTGATGATATAATATTTGGTTCAACTAACGAGCTTTTATGCAGGGAGTTCGAAACTGTCATGCAGGAAAAGTTCGAAATGAGCGCAATGGGGGAGATGCAGTTTTTCCTAGGCTTGCAGGTGGACCAAAGACCCGACGGGATCTTCATTCACCAGACAAAATATGTTTCCGACATCTTGAGCCGGTTCCAGATGGAGGACTCAAAGCCGATGGATACCCCGATTCAACCCAATCACGGGATTGGAGTGGACGCTAAGGGGGAGCTGACGGATCCTTTTACATACAGAGCAATCATCGGATCTCTGATGTATTTGACGGCTTCTCGACCAGATATTATGTACGCAACGTGTCTCTGTGCCCGTTATCAATCGAAGCCGAAACAAAGTCATCTGACGGCGGTCAAGCGTATCCTTAGATATCTGAAGGGTTGTCCCTCAAAAGGACTTTGGTACCCTAATGATGATAATTTTGATTTCATATCTTTTAGTGATGCAGATTGGGGCGGCTGTGACAAGGATAGCAAATCTACGACAGCTGGTTGCCAGTTTTTCGGGAGCAGGTTAATCACCTGGCAATGCAAGAAACAGACTTCCGTAGCACAATCTACCTGTGAAGCCGAGTACATTGCAGCCTCGAGTTGCTGTTCGCAAGTACTCTGGATTCAACAACAAATGGTGGATTACGGTTTGCAGTTTCTAAAAACTCCTATTTACTGTGACAACGAAGCCGCAATAGCATTAACTAAAAATTCGGAAAATCATTCTAAAGCGAAACACATCCGGATCAAATATCATTTTATCCGAGATTGTTACGCTAAGGAATTGATCGATATGATCAAAATACATACTGACTACCAACGTGCAGATCTGTTTACTAAAGCTTTTGATCGTTCACGCTTTGAATATCTTTTAAAAGTAAACAATATAAAGGAAAAACAGGACTAATCGGCACCTCGGTTTATCGCTTTTTAGTTTTTAGTTTTTATACTTTGCTAATTGGGAATTTTCTTTGCTAATTGAGAATTTCTCTTTATTTTCATAATCCTCAAAGAAGTTGATGCTTTCGAGGGGATTGTCTAATCCTCAAAGAAGTTGATGCTTTCGAGTGGATTGTTTCTTTTAAATTTTGTTTTTATTTTGTTTTCAGAAAAATGAAAATCCAAAAATATGTTCTTTATTTTAGGGGGAGCCATTTTATTAGAAAAACCAAAAACAATATAAAATTCAAAAAGACCTAAAAAAAATTAAAAAAAAAAACAAAAATGATTTCCTGGTAAAACAGAGGAAATGATAATACATCAGTGGGAATCTGACACAGGCTAAAGAATTGTATAGTTTATGAGGCGTGTGTTGATTACGTGTGATATGCTGATAGGCTTCGTAGACTAAATATTGCGTGCATTAGTGATACAAACATAACGAACTACGCGTTCGTGGGTGAACACCTCATGGGCATATGGTCTTAGTACCGTAATTTCGTTTGATAGGATTGCCAAAATCTGAGGTTTCGGGTCGTTATGTTATGGTTATCCGGGATATTCTGATAAACTTTTGTCGTATTGATTTACGGACCTAGTTTTATCAGAATATTTGCTAAAAGAGCTTAATTGCCAAAACCGGAAGTTACCGAATTGAGGAACTTTATGTTTTAATTGATCATAGATCATTATTACATCGTATTGATCATCTGATGCAAATCAGTGATTAATATCAGCCTCAACCTAGTGTATACGCACATGTTACTCTGCTGCATTCATTTGCTGACCTGTACACCTCTGTGCTATATACTTTGTAACTATTACGGATAACTCTGGCATAATCACGCGTTACGACGAAGCTTTGTGCAATTACTTGATACGGGAGTATGTCGTGTGTGTGGGCACCACATCGTGTTAGTCTAATACACTTAACTCGTATCATTTTAAAGCATTGCGTAATTGTCTGCATGTGAGCTTACGTGGACCACAATATCAGCAATTGCCGTATCACATACTGTTTCTAATGATAATATTAAACAAAAAGATCAACGCTGTGATCAGATTTCTCAGAAAACTGATATGATCCTCTGACCGGATTTCACAAAATGTTTACTGTTTTCATTTACTTTGATGCATTTTATTTTTGTTACAATTTACTTTTTATGTCAAAAAGATACAAAATCCACAAAGATTTTAGGTGTGTTTTGAGAAAATTTCAGAAAATCCAAAATTTTTGCATTTCTGCTTTATTTTTGATAACCGGGGATGCTTGATGGTCAATTTCTGAGATTTGACAACACCATCTGGGCTTTGTATCATTCTCAATGTAAAAATTTGTGTTTTGGAAGCTTAACGGATTGAAAAATGTTGAACGGGATTCGAATTTGTAATTTGGTAAAATTTTTCAAAATTTCCATTTTACATTCGCCCTTAATTGTGGACGAATGTGGAAATTTTTCACTTTCGGGTTGTTCTTTATTGGGCGAATGTGGTTTTTACCAAAATTTCCACGTTCGGGTAGAACCATTTTACCTTCGTGCCTTTTATTAGGGGCGAAGGTGTAAAACTTGTTCATTCGTCCAGTAGGAACGGGCGAAGGTGAAGTCCTATATATATACCAATCCAGGTTCGACCAGTCACTTTAAATTTTTCAAATTTTTTTCTTCGTAACATCACCTTGTTGATTTTGATTTCTCTGCTTGTGTGTTTTGTTCCCTGGTTGATTCTAATCATTTTCATATAAAGATTACAGGTAATGGAACCAGATTCAAGCCGGAATCATTTGATTTTACACCGGACCTAGGGTTTTAGTTTTTGTGATGATGGACTGGTTTTTGATGCTTATTTTTGATATACATTCATCCCACATCAGTTTTAGGGGGAGAATGTGCTAGGAATTAGGTTATAAACAAGTTTTTATCACTGATTGATTAAGAAAACAATATAAACCCTAATTTCTTTTTAAAACTGATATAGAATGAATGATTAGGGAAATTGATGATAGACGAAGTATAATCGGCCATATTAGAAGAGGTTTTAATCAAAATCAGGGCTTGAAAACACGTTTGAAAAATTTTCAAATTGTTGGTCAAGAACAGTTTCCACATTCGGGTATTCGTGTGGACGAAGGTGGAACTGTTTGGACGAAGGAAGCACTAAAATGGGCGAATGTATCTTTTATTCAAAATCTTTGTACATTCGACCAGATAAATTGCACCTTCGGCCACAAAACCTTATATTCGACCAGTGTGTTATGGGCGAATGTGAATCTTTGAAAACCTAAAATTTTGAATCTTTGACGATTTCATGTTTTGACGTTTTATTTTGATTTTACATTTCAGATGGCTGAAGAACAAACTAATGTTGATATTCCAGTAGAGACTGCAGTGACTGATCCTATTCCAGAGACTGTGCAAGAAGAAGGATCATCAAGCGGTAGCAAATGGCCGTTTAAGAAGACCCATAATTGCTGCGCATATCTCGGAGACGTTGAGAAGAATGTGGAATTCACAGAGATCATTAAATTTCTGAAGAGATGTAGAGTGGTTTACGCTTTGGCCACGCCAACTATTATCTACAAGGATATAGTTGAGGATTTTTATAACAATGCCAAGTATGATTACTTTGATAATCAGACTATCATCAAAAGCAAGATTCAGGGAATGGAGATGTTTATCACTGAAGCTGATATTAGAGAAGCTCTCCAGATCCAGTTTGAAACTAGTGAGGATCCAAGGGAATTATCATGGACTGAGCAGAAAGCATGTTTTCTAAGGATGAAATACAAAGGACCGATTACTGATGGTTCTATGTATAAAGGGAAACTGGGAGTTCAGTTTAAGTATTTTGCTCATGTTATTATACTGGTGTTTGGATGTGTGAGTGGAGGTTACGATGTGATGAGGAAAAGTTTGAGCTCATTAATGGTTGCGTTGACTCTCAACAAACCATTTAATGTTGCTGGAATGATTTTGGATCATATGCTAGAAATGTTGAAAGGATTGAAGCTTAAGAAGTTCATGCTTTATCCTAGATTCCTTATGATGATTTTTGATCACAAATATCCACACTTGAAGAAGGATCCAACACAGATACTTAATATGGATCATATGAATGTTAGAACCTTGGCAAGAATGAAGGCTTACAAAGGTGTGCCTGAAAATGAAAGACCACCTTTCAGGAGATTGTTTGGAGCCTTGGCTAGAGAGGATTATAATGATCCTGGAAAGAATCTAGCAAGACATCCAGACAGTGATAGTGATAATGATGATCCACTAGTGTATGCTGATGCAAGCACGAAGAGGAAAAGGCAGGTTGTTAATCCCGGAGCCAAAGGGAAGGGCAAGGGTAAGACAGATCAGGGAACTTCAAAACAACAAGCAGTGAGGAAGAAGACTACTGCTAAAAAGGGCACAAGTTTGGTAGATGAGGAGTCTGTTGATTCTGAGGAGACTGAAACTGAAGAACAGTGGGATTCGGATGCTGAGAATGTCCGGACTACCAAACAAAAGGCCACTTTGGTTGGTGAGTCTGAATCTTTGAACAGATCAATAGAAGAAGCTCAGAAGAGTAAGCAGTCTGTTGATGCTGAGGATGAAGGGTTGACTGTTAATCTTGATGAATTGAATGAAGGAGAAACAGTTGTAGTGAATTTGCCCAAGCCCAAACACAAATCTATGGCTAAGAAGACAAGCACAAAGCAACTCAGAGAGAAGGAGTTGAACTTATTGTTGAAAGGAAAGAGATTACCGGATGCTGGAACATCATCTAAACAATCTTCACCAGCTGCAAAGAAACAAAAGACTAAGGAGGCTACAACATTACCAGTGGATCAATTCAACATTGCCCTGGATAATGTTCTGAACATGTTTACACAGCCTCAGAAGGGAAAAGAAGCTGAGATTGAGCCATCTAAGTCTAAGTCCAAATCTAAAAAGGTCACTGTGGATGATGAAGTGATGAAGCAGATGAACAAAAGAATGGACGATATGATGAAGATGCTTGTGGCTCAACAAGCTGAGATTGCCAAGTTTAAGATGAATGAAGAGAAAATGCTTCAAATCGTTGTTGCTTCTAAATCTAATCAAGATGAAATAGATGAGAAGGTAAAGAAGCTTGAAGCAAAGAATCAGAGGCTTGAAGGTAAAGTTCTGAGAAATAAGAACAGATACAAGGCAATTAAAGAAGATAACAAAGAGCTGAAGGCTGAAAACAAACGCCTTAGTGATCTGATTGATGATTTGTACAACATTGCACCCAAACTGAAGGAGGGTGAAGAAGATGCAGAGAAAGAGGTTGAACAAGTAGATTTTGAACCATCTGAATCTGATAAAGAGGAGGATGAGGATGATGAGAATGAAGAATCGGATAAAAGTGATGATGAAGATGATAACAATGATGATGATGATGATGCTGAAGGTTCAGGAAGTCAAAAGGATGATGATAGTAGTAGCAGTGATGACAATGATGGAGGAGATGATACTGCTAAGTTTACTTTTGAGAAGAGACCACCTTCTAAGAAGAAGAAAGACACAGGTGAGTCTAGTTCGAAGAAGAAGGGAGAGAATGTAGATGATGAAACTGTGTTTTGGAATGAAAAGGTGAGGTCGTTATCTGATGATGCAAAACAAGTGTACAAAGACATGTTAGAGAAGAGAGAGTGGACCATTGAGTTCACAGGTCGTTTTGCAGAAATATTCCAAACAGATGATATGCGTTATGAATTGGAATATAACGATCCTGATCTTGAAGAGGGGGAAGTACCTGCTTCTGTGGCAAAGGAGATACTGGATGGACTTGCACAGAGAGTAGGGAAAACGTTTGAAGAGTTCATTGTTGATGAGTCGATTCCACCTATTCCTGAAAAGGATGTTGGAACTCACTCTGATGATAAAGAAACCCCTGAGTTTGAGGAAGTTGAGATAGAGGATATTACACATGAGGAATATCCACAGTACTTCAGACAAAATGATGAAGACGTGGTATTTCCTGATTTTACAGAAAGGCATAATACGTCTGCTAAAAGAAAGGCAAGGAAAAGAAGTGCTGAGTTTGTTGAGAAAGTACTTGGAGCTGATTTGCCAGAATCTTCAAATAAGTCTGATGAGTTGAAAGAGTATTTGAAGAAATTAAGATTGATGGATGAAAACCGACCAAAACCTGAAGCTCAAGGAAACTTCTATAGGTTTCATAATGCAAAGTTCAGAGGAAGAGCTCTTGGGTGGACATACTTGAGCAGGCTGAAGTGCTTAGCTGCTAAGTGGGAATCAGGAATCTTGTATTTCTACAGATTCATTGATTTGTTAACTCTACCGTACTGGGCGGTTAGAGATTTATGCAGATTTCCAATGTCAGGCGCTTCAGTGAATAATACTCATGTCGGTTGGTGTGCAGACAAATTGGTTTGGGAGAGTAGGACGAAGTGGAACAGATTTAAACCACAATATCCCCGGAGGAAAGTTCACAGGGATACTGATCCTCGAACCAAGATGAAAAGGGTTACCTTGATATATAAGGCACCTGAAGTTATGAGGAAGATACCTTTAATGCCTATGCCTCAACACTTCAGTGCTGACTTCATATTTTGGTATTATGACTGGAGGAAAGCAGAAGCGGTGATTGTGTTGAGAGACGGAAAGGACAAATACAAGCATGTTCATGTATTTGATCCTATGTGGCTGATCAATTGCACCTTCGAAGACATCATCATGTTATTCTATAATCCGATTCATCATGAGCCAAACGATGTAGATCAAGCAAGGAAATACACACAAGTTGTGGGTGTTTGCTTTGCTTATGATATCAATGCTGGAAGTAATTTGGAAGGGAAGCTTGGCAAGAAGGTGAAGATGGCGAATGTGTCAAAGCCGGTAAAGAGAAAGTTAGAGCCGGAGATGACGAAAGAGCAGAAGAGTATTCTTAGAATCAAGCTGTTGAACAAAGCCATGGATGAAGATAGAAAAAGATCTAATCAATAGTCGAGGGGGAGTTTGTAGATTCCGTTTTGCGACTAATGATTAGATACTAACATGTGTTAAGGGGCGAAGGAGAATCAGAAGGGGCGAAGGAGAATAGAAGTGGGCGAAGGTAGATTTCATGTGGGCGAATCTAGAACAGGGATGCACAGAAGAACACATTCGACCAGTCTATCTGGGCGAATGTGGAAACAGCTTACATTCGACCAGTGAGACTGGGCGAACGTACAGCTACTATATATAGATTTCAAGTTTTTGTAATGTATAACGAGTCATTCAGAGTGTGTGTTTAGTGTGTGTGTTCCTGAGAGGTTTGAGAGTGATAGCTTGAGTTCTAGATTAACTGTATTGAGTCTGTAAACGTTTATTTGAACAAGTTAATCTATGAAAAGCCTTTAAAATGATCTTGATTGTGTTTTGATTGAGTTTACTTCAATTTGTTCTAAGCTAGGGTTTCCGCACCTGGTTTAGCAACTTGTATGATCGTATAATCCTGTATTGTTGTCAAATTTCATCCTCTACAATCTTAACTTGTAATAAGTTGTTAGATAGTAAATAACGCTAAATATAAAAAGGTTGTACCGAAACCTTGAGCGGCCAATGCTATGGCGCGCGTGCAGATGCTATAGCACGCGGTGAACCAACAACACCTTTCTTGGGGGGTGAATTCATACGGCGCATCATGGTATGAGAACCATCTAAAGTGGTGTTATACCATGTCATTCCCCTAGTTCATTGTTGCTAAGTGTAATGCTTAGGAGCATTGAACTTACAATAAGAGTATCCTTCGCCAATGGATCGTATGACTCGCCAAAGTTATGCTCCGCGGATTGCTTTAAGTAAACAAGAGCATGCTCCGTGAAAGATGTCTTTTTAAGCTATATGTCAGTCCGAAGCAATGCTCCACGACGTTCGTGAAGTGCTTTGCGGTGGCACATGAGAGCCAGGAGTGCGCGAAGTGCTTGTTGTTGACGGATGAAAGCAATCCGCGTGCGTAGTCAGCGTGTTCCAGCGAAGGAGACACGATGGCATGGCTGCGCGTTCCTGAAGAGGAGACGAGATGTCATGGCAGCACACTCCTGAGAAGGCGACGTGCGCGGAGTTGAAGCACGTTCCTGAAAAGGAGACGTGGCGGCGCGTTCCTGAAAGCGAGACCCGCGCGAAGTGGTAGCACGTTCGTGAAAAGGAGACGTGGCGGCACGTTCTTGAAAAGGAGATGCACGCGAAGTTGTAGCATGCTCCTAAAAAGTAAACGTGGCGGCGCGTTCCTGAAAAGGAGACGCGCGTGAACTTTTAGCATGTTCCTGAAAAGGAGACGTGGCAGCGCGTTCCTGAAATGGAGACGCGCGCGAAGTTGTTGCACGTTCCTGAAATGGAGACGTGGCGGCGCGTTCCTGAAAAGGAGACGCACGCTAAGTTGTAGCACGTTCCTGAAAAGGAGATGTGGCGCCGCGTTCCTGAAAAGGAGACGTGGCGGCGCGTTCCTGAAAAGGAGACATGCGCGATGTTGTAGCACGTTCCTAAAAAAGGAGACGTGGCGACGCGTTCCTGAAAAGGAGACACGCGCGATGTTATGTTGTAGCATGTTCCTGAAAAGGAGACGTGGCGGCACGTTCCTGAAAAGGAGACGCGCGCAAAGTTGTAGCGCGTTCTTTAAAAGGAGACGTGGCGGCGCGTTCCTGAAAAGGAGATGATCGCGCAGTTGTAGCACATTGCTGAAAAGGAGACGCACGCGAAGTTGTAGCACGTTCCTGAAAATGAGACGTGCGGCGTGTTCCTGAAAAGGAGACGCACGTGAAGTTATAGCAAGTTCTTGAAAAGGAGATGTGGAGGTGCGTTCCTGAATAAGAGATGCGCGTGAAGTTGTAGCACGTTCCTGAAAAGGAGACGTGGCGGCGCGTTCCTGAAAAGTAGGCGCGCGCGAAGTTGTAGCACGTTCCTAAAAAGGAGACATGGCAGCACGTTCATGAAAAGGAGACGCGCGCGAAGTTGTAGCACGTTCCTGAGAAGGAGACGTGGTGCCGCGTTCCTAAAAAGGAGACGCGCGCGAAGTTGTAGCACGTTCCTAAAAAGGAGACGTGGCTACACGTTCCTGAAAAGGAGATGCGCGCGAAGTTGTAGCACGTTCCTGAAAAGGAGGCGTGGCAGCGCGTTCTTGAAAAGGAGACGCGCGCGAAGTTGTAGCACGTTACTGAAAAGTAGACGTGACGGCGCGTTCCTGTAAAGGTGACGCGCGTGACGTTTTAGCACGTTCCTCAAAAGCAAATGATGTGCTTAGAATTGCACATATTTATCACATAAATTTATCCCTATTTTGTGCATGTTCATTAGAAATTTCAAGAGGTTAAATGCTAATCAAGTGATATTTGTTGATTCTTAGGTTTGGTGGTGATTTATGAAGATTTGAGAGAAATCAAGATAAAATGGAATTAGATGAAGGTTGTTGTCTGATGTTAAAGGTTCAAGCACAATTATGCCGCACCCAAGCACAAACATGCTCATTCCTAAGCATGACCATGCTTGTGAATAAGCATGATCATGCTTGGTTTTGACACGACACATACACTCCAAACCAAACCCTAGATCTAACTTTTGCAAACATGATCATGCTCACAACTAAGCATGACCATGCTCATATATAGGAACAATGTTTCTTCAGTATTGAACGACCAATGAGCTTTACCATGCTCACCCACAAGCACAATTGTGCTCCTCTTTTAACTTTGTATAAAAACATCAGGATTTCCCATTTGGGGGTGTGGAGTCCAGGGAGTAAAAAACCCACCATTTCACTCCCAAATATTGGTTACTTCCACCCATTTGCAAGCAACTTTGAAGGATTCTAACATCAAGAGAAGCATCATCTATCATCCACCTCGTCTAGCTTGGATTGTTGGTTTGGTTATTCTTAATTTTACCATGAACTTTGTAACTTTCTTAAGCTTGTATGTTGTTTTTGAGCTCATAATGAGCTAAACTCTTGTTATCACTTTGATTTAGATGAAGTTTGGTTAACATTTGGTGATATTATGGATATTCAAGACTTATGGGTGTTTGGTTGTGTAATGTTGGAAAACTCATGATTTAAACATTCATTCATAGATTTGTATATGTTTATGCTAGTCTTTGGCTTTTGAACTAGGAATGGTGAATGAAGTTTTGATTATTTTTTATAAACTCTTAAATGTGCATCCTTATGCTTATGTTTGGAAAGACAAAGTATTTGTTATGGTTTGTCATGTTAAGTGTTATGTTTATCTAGGGTTTGTTGACACGAACTTCTAATCCATGTAATTTTAATATGAACATCATAAGTTGAAGAAACGCATGATTATTACTTAGTTTAATCAACTTTAGGTGGATTATGTGTTTTTCATGTTATCTTTCCAAAGAGTTGTTGGATTAGTCACCCTTGACAGGAAGCTAGTCCATATTTATAAACATTGACATAATTGTATCACCTGGGTTTACTTGTATGATTTTAGGTGGTTAGGTTATGTCACTCGACCTAACTTTCCAAAAAGTCATATGATTAGATATCCTTAGCGGGAGTCTAGTTACTTATGTGTTTCGTGATCTTGTCATGATGTTTCCATGATTATCGTCAATTGTTAGCTAAATGGATTCGAGATCAAAGTGATATTCTTCTTTGACTGATTGCATTTGTGTTCTTTAGCTTAGTTTTATATTTTATATATCATTTTAGTTAATTACCAACCATCACTTTAATTCACTGACTAAAGATTGTCAAAGATTTAGTATCAAAAGCTACCGTGTCCATGGATCGATACTTGGTTCTTACCGAAACTATATTACATATACGATAGGTACACTTGCCTATTTGTGTGTGGTTTAGTTCTAAGGTGAAAATCATTTTTATAAATTTAAAACCCAATTGTGTGAAAAACCATTACTAAAAATATAAATACTTCACGCACATCAGGAGACATGGCGGCGCATTCCAGAAAAAGAGACGCGCGCGAAGTTGTAGCACGTTCCGGAAAAGGAGACGTGGCGGCGCGTTCTTGAATAAGAGATGCGCGTGAAGTTGTAGCACGTTCCTGAAAAGGAGACGTGGCGGCGCGTACCTGAAAATTAGACACGCGCGAAGTTGTAGCACGTTCCTGAAAAGGAGACGTGGCGGCATGTTCCTGAAAAGGAGACACGCGCGAAGTTGTAGCACGTTCCTAAAAAGGAGACGTGGCGGGGCGTTCTTGAAAAGGAGACGCACGCGAAGTTGTAACACGTTATTGAAAAGTAGACATGGCGGCGCATTCCTAAAAAGGAGACGCGCGTGAAGTTTTAGCACGTTCCTGAAAAGGAGACGTGGCGGTGCGTTCCTAAAAAGGAGACGCGCGCGAAGTTGTAGCACGTTCCTGAAAAGGAGACGCGCCCGAAGTTGTAGCACGTTCATGAAATGGGGACGTGGTGGCGCGTTCCTGAAAAGGAGACATGCGCGAAGTTGTAGCACGTTCCTGAAAAGGAGACACGCGAAGTTGTAGCACGTTCCTAAAAAAGAGACGCGCCCGAAGTTGTAGCACGTTCCTGAAATAGGGACGTGGTGGCGCGTTCCTGAAAAGGAGACACGCGCGAAGTTGTAGCACGTTCCTGAAAAGGAGACGTGGTGGCGCGTTCCTGAAAAGGAGACACGCGAAGTTGTAGGACGTTCCTGAAAATGAGACGTGGCGGCGCGTTCCTGAAAAGGAGACACGCGCGAAGTTCTAGCACGTTCCTGAAAAGGAGACGTGGCGGCGCGTTCATGAAGTTTTAGCACGTTCCATAAAAGAAGACGTGGCGACGCGTTCCTGAATAAGAGATGCGTGTGAAGTTGTTGCACGTTCCTGAAAAGGAGTTGTGGCGGCGCGTTCCTGAATAAGAGATGCACGTGAAGTTCTAGCACGTTACTGGAAAGGAGACGTGGCGGCGCGTTCCTGAAAAGGAGACGCGCGCGAAGTTGTAGCACATTACTTAAAAGGAGACGTGGCGGCGCGTTACTGAAAAGGAGACGCGCGCGTAGCTATAACACGTTCTCGAAAAGGAGACGTGGCGGCGCATTCCTGAATAAGAGATGCGCGTGAAGTTGTAGCACGTTTCTGAAAAGAAGACGTGGCGGCGCGCTCCTGCAAAGGAGACACGCGTGATGTTTTAGCACGTTCCTGAAAAGCGAAGGTGTTGCACGTTCCTGAAAAGCGAAGGTGTTGCACGTTCCTGAAAAGGAGACGTGGCAGCGCGTTCCTGAATAAGAGATGCGCGTGATGGTGTAGCACGTTACTGGAAAGGAGACGTGGTGGCGCGTTCCTGAAATGGAGACACGGGCGAAGTTGTAGCACGTTCCTGAAAAGGAGACGCGCGCGAAGTTGTAGCACGTTCCTGAAATGCAGACGTGGTGGCGCGTTCCTGAAATGGAGACATGCGCGAAGTTGTAGCACGTTCCTAAAAAGGAGACGTGGTGGCGCGTTCCTTAAAAGGAGACACGCGAAGTTGTAGCACGTTCCTGAAAAGGAGACGTGGCGGCGCGTTCCTGAAAAGGAGACACGCGAAGTTGTAGCACGTTCTAGAAAAGGAGACGTGTCGGCGCGTTCCTAAAAAGGAGATGCGCATGAAGTTTTAGCACGTTCATGAAAAGGAGACGTGGCGGCGCGTTCCTGAAAAGGAGACGCGCGCGAAGTTGTTGCAGGTTTCGGAAAAGGAGACGTGGCGGCGCGTTCTTGAATAAGAGATGCGCGTGAAGTTGTAGCACGTTCCTGAAAAGGAGACGTGGCAGTGTGTACCTGAAAATTAGACACGCGCGAAGTTGTAGCACGTTCCTGAAAAGGAAACGTGGCGGCGCGTTCTTGAAAAGGAAACGCACACAAAGTTGTAGCACGTTCCGTAATAGGAGGTGTGGCGGCGCGTTCCTGAATAAGAGATGCGCGTGAAGTTGTAGCACGTTTCTGAAAAGAAGACGTGGCGGCGCGTTCCTGAAAAGGAGACGCGCGTGAAGTTTTAGCACATTCATGAAAAGCAAATGTGTCGCACGTTCCTGAATAGGAGACGTGGCGGCGCGTTCCTAAATAACAGATGCGCCTGAAGTTGTTGCACCTTACTGGAAAGGAGACGTGGCGGCGCATTCCTGAAAAGGAGACGCGCGCGAAGTTGTTGCATATTACTTAAAACGAGACATGGCGGCGCGTTCCTGAAAAGGAGACGAGCGCGAAGCTGTAGCACGTTCCCGAAAAGGAGACGTGGCAGCGCGTTCTCGAATAGAAGATGCACGCGAAGATGTACCACGTTCCTGAAAAGGAGACGTGGCGGCGCGTTCCTGAAAAGGAAACCCGCGCGAAGTTGTAGCACGTTCCTGAAAAGGAGATGTGGCGGCGCGTTCTTGAAAAGGAGACGCATGCGAAGTTGTAGCACGTTACTGAAAAGTAGATGTGGCGGCGCGTTTCTAAAAAGGAGATGCGCGTGAAGTTTTAGCACGTTCGTGAAAAGGAGACGTGGTGGCGCGTTCCTGACAAGGAGACGTGGCGGCGCGTTCCTAAAAAGGAAACGCGCGCGAAGTTTTAGCACGTTCCTCAAAAGTAGACGTGGTGGAACGTTCTTGAAAAGGAGACGCGCGCGAAGTTCTAGCTGTTCCTGAAAAGGTGATGTGGTGGCGTATTCCTGAAAAGGAGACCCGCACGAAGTTGTAGCACGTTCTTGAAAGCGAGATGTGGCGGCGCGGTCCTGAAAAGGAGACGCGCGCGAAGTTGTAGCACGTTCCTGAAAAGGATACATGGCAGCTCTTTCTTTAAAAGGAGACGCGTGTGAAGTTGTAGCACGTTCCAGAAAAGGAGACGTGGCGGCGCGTTCCTGCAAAGGAGATGCGCACGAAGTTTTAACACCTTTTTGAAAATGAGACGTGGTAGTGTGTTCCTGAAAAGGAGACGCGCACGAAGTTGTAGCACGCTCCTGAAAAGGAGACGTGGCAGCGCGTTCCTAAAAAGGAAACGCACGCGAAGTTTTAGCACGTTCTTTAAAAGAAGACATGGCTGAGCGTTCCTGAAGAAGAGATGCTCATGAAGTTGTAGCACGTTTCTGAAAAGGAGACGTGGCGGCGCGTTCCTGAAAAGGAGACCCGCGCGAACTTGTAGCACGTTCCTGAAAAGGAGACATGGCGGCGTGTTCCTGAAAAGGAGACACGCGCGAAGTTGTAGCTGTAACACCTCGAGGTGTTACGGGTCTCTTAAACGGGTCGGGTCATACCCGACCACCTGACTACTTAATAAAATATTCAAGTTCGAATCTCGCGACCAACCGTTTTAACCGATTATATAGATAATAATTATTGGATTTTTATCATCTCGGTTAAACGCTCCTTATCTACTATTTAATCGTTACCAAATGTTTCTTATTTTATTATTATCCTCGTTGCCAAACACCCTTGTATTATTATTTCTTTTATAACCTTGCTCCTCTCTCTTTTGTCTGCACATTCACGATAACACACACACACTTGTGTGTGTTTCAGAGAGCAGAAGCAGCGGCCAACAGAAGCCCGCCGGACCACCACCATCTCCGGCCAGCGCCGCCGCCTTCGCCATCCCCGGTGAATCTCCACCTTCCCGAACCCTCCTCCTCTCCTTTGTCTTAATAACCTACCGATAAACAACCCTCTATAATCATAACCCGATAATAACCTTCACCTTAAACCATCACTTGAATCTGTCAACATCAAACCACCAGGAACCCTTCTTTGATTCGGATTATAATCTGACAAACCACCCCGTTCGTCCCTTTATTTCTGTTAACGAAGCCGGACAGTCACCGGTGATGGTGACTGTCACCAATAACCATCCATCGAACCATCCTTATGCTCTGTTTATCCTTAATAAATCATCCTTGAACCATGGTCATCGGGTCTGTTCACACCCCGGTCACTTTTTGATCTGAAACTGGACACTCTGGTCAACCAAACCCAACCCGATTAACCCTCCGATCTGATACAAACCCGGAACCCATCCCTTTTGGTTATCAACCGGACAGTCACCAAGCTATGGTGACTGTCGTGAATCCTTTATCCCACTCGATTAATACCAGCTAATCAACCAGACTAACCCCCTCTGTTGGTGCTAAACGAAGTCAGACAGTCAACTTGACTGGTGACTGTCATCAGCGACCACCCACGGACCCCTTTTTGGTTGTCTCATATCCGCCATATATGTTGATGTGGGTGTGTTCATATGTTATAACAGGCGGATTGGGTCTTCGGTTGATTCCCGTTGTATTTCCGGTTTGTAATATGATTCTCTGTTGAACTCCGGTTAGTTTCCAGTCATATATCCGGTGACTGTCGAACCCTCCTGTTGTTCCTTATAAAACCGGTTAACTTCTGGTTAAGCCAATGTGATTCCGGTTATACTCCGGTCACTCCTCCGGTAAAGGATCCATCCATTTGATAATCGGTGATAATCTTATAATCTACTATTAGTGTATTAATTGTTGGTTATATTGATTGCGAGGTATCGTTAATCGAATCGGAGAGTTAAACCGATACCGAGTCGACTCGGTGACTCGGTCAACACCCGGAATAGAACCCAGTCCAATAGCTAGACGAGGATTATTAGAATTATACGAATATATATATAATACGGGAACGTACGGACTTGATATAATAATAAGAGAATAATAAACATATATAAAATATATATGTTTATATATATAAGATTCGATATATAGAACGATATACTAGACTCGGGTTAATAATAATATGCTCTGCCGAACCAGCATCCGGGTAAGTTCGTGTCTAGAGTCCTTTAGGTTCGTGTGCCAAGCTGTAATGGCCAGCTTTATTAGCTACGAGTGCCAAGCTGTAATGGCCAGCTAGATTTAGGATGTCCGTGTCGTGTCAATAATAAACCCCGAGTTTAGGACTATCTAATATATACCGAATTCTATATGTATAAATTCTATATATGATATATATCCTAAGTATTACAATCTAACAAGTCCCACGCGTAAAACGTATCGATATATATATGACATATAATTGTAATAAAAGAGACTATAGAAGATTATACGCAAACCTGTGAGTATCGTGAACTCCCCACTTTTACTGTTTTATTAAACGTTTTAGGGGAAATACATGTCATTTATTAGAAAACCTAGAAATGCTTTACATAATAGATTTTATAAAAGAAATATAATAGAAAAGGGAATAATAGAAACGACTAGGACAGTACTGACCGGTATATCGCCATTTCCTTTCTTATCCGACTAGAGGACAAGAACCAGTCTTACCCGAGAAGAGGGTAGGAATAATTATATTTACCACAAGCAGAGTGGTACCATCGATAGGAATGGCAACTAATAGAATATAATAGATTGACATATAATCGGTATAATTTAATCGAATTGGTATAATAGAATATATTTTCCCCTCCAGAATTAGAATAGTAAAGCATGTTATTAAAGAACATTATAAAAGAATTATAAATAAATGAACTGGCCATTCACTTTATAAAATACACGACCTCACCAACTTTATGTTGACAGAAACTATTTTTGACATGTGTTTAGGTAACCCAACAGATTTGATGACGTGGATCCTGGAAGAGTCAAGACTGTTATTATCCTGAGTTCCGCTGCGTAGCTCCGATAACCCGACCCGACGACCCGGCACCGACAGTCAGGGTCGTTACAGGTTGGTATCAGAGCGGCGCTTAGTGACAGTCTTGAAGTCTTTACTAATCCAGGATCTACCAGAAATGTCTTTTAAAAGAAATTTTGAGTAGAAATATGTATAAGGTAAAAGAATATTAGAGGATAAATTTTTGGGTACCTAAATGCCAAACCATTATAAAGTTGGTGAGAACCATAACAGTATATTAGAAATTAAAACGAATCCACTACATGATATTACTAGAATGATTATGTGGGGTAAATTGACAATTCTGTACACAATTGTGAATTTACATGCACATCTAATTTCTGGGAAATCTTACAGGATATTAAGGCTATAAGAAATAAGAAATAATACAGAACAGAAACCAGATATATTAAAAGAAATCAGAAAATAAATCGAGATATAAATAAGAAATGACGAAGGTTATAAAAGTATATATATATCTAAATAGATATTAAATATTACAAAAATCATTCGTTGTATATTCCAGAAATTCCGTATGAATTAATGGAAATATTCCAAGTCTTAATGCCTATTCCTATCGAAATTCCGATCGTTAACCTTACGATTATTCCAAATATTTATAAATAGAATACAATTATTACGCTCCGACTTGAACATTCCTATGATCGAGTTTCCAGAAATATTATTTTAAATTCCGAAATTTCGATAAAATCAGATATGATAGAGACATACGAGTATTATGTTTCTAAAAGAATTTCCTCCAATTATTTAATTAGAAATCGGACAGATTCCTCGACAATTCAAGTTGTTTTAAATCTTTTCGGTATGACTTCGAAGTTTACTGAATTCATTCCCGGTCATTTTTATTTTTATACTAAACCAGTATTATTATTATTAATCCTCCCTAAAAGTTTTTATTTCAAAAATATGGAAATCTTATAGAACTACGGTTATATTATTTTACCGAAACATATTTAACTCCACCTCTGGTGTCATTTTTCGTGAAAATCTTTAATCAAATTAGTATCCGTATATATATGTCAAGAGTCTTCTTTCGGCATGATTCTATATCTATGTCCGATTGTATATCTTCCCTGATATTTTTCCCAATATGAACAATGAGAATTTACCACGTTCTATAAATTTCTCTTTGGATATATATAGAGAAACCTTAGCCAGATGACATCTTCGGTCTTTTCTTCCGAGAATTAAGATAATATTTTGAACAGAAATATTATTATTTCGAGTTCTCGTGACACAAATAATTTGGAATCTATCAAAAGAAACCGAATTCTTACTCGCTCGATTATGCAACAATATAAGTACCATCTTAATCCTATGACTTGAGCAAGTCGGGAATATTAAAAAGATTGGATAGTTATATTGGACATCTTTTAGCGTGAACAAATTCTTGAAGGATTGACAGTCTATTTCGTTAGACTTAGATCAACATGTTTCCTTCCAGAATATATAGTTTCGAACCCAAGAGAAAATAAAGAACAGAATATCAGAATAATATGTGAAGGACACATACCAATTGTGATTAAGATAAACAAATACTGGAATGTTAGGTGAGGTGAAATAGTAATTATGATCACGACATAATTATGAATGTCACAGGCACAGGAACATTCGAGTAGGAGTTTATCAAGATCACAGTTTGTCTGTGTCATGAACATATTAAAATAAATAATAGGAAATAATAAGAAGAAATATAAATTCGAACTATTAGCGTATTATATGTGGAGAATACGACCACAGAACTGGCAATCTAGTTGAAATTTCTTCGTGAAATACGACTAAGAATATGTTCGCAGAATAAAAACCATCGATTGGTTAAATTCTACGAATCATAGAAATCAGTATATTGATTTTTGATTGCCAACCAAGGATAGTTGTATGTCCTTTGTGCAAGTTCGGTGGCAAAAGATATCTGGACCCTTACGGTAGATATATCCGGACATTTGCCACCAAGTCACATGATTCTTGTAAGAATATAATAGATAACAATCTATATGGATTCAGAAACCGGAAATAGTAGAATCCAACGAATTATCAAAAGAAATAATTTAATGAATATATCGAAATATAATTGATACCAAGCGGAATCCGTAGAGATTCTCAAGGTATAATCGAAGTATAAACGAAAAATGAATAGAATTATGCTCATTTTTTCAGTGAAACTCTCTGGCCAAAGAAGGATGGATTTACTATTCCGAATAATGGCTTGTGAGAGTTATTATAAGAAATCACTGTTCTGGCAAGAACTATCTACACGAATATCGTGATGAAATAAGCTTCGCTTATAATAAGTGGGATTAAGAACATATGATAGATTGCCTATATATAAGTTTATCAGAAAGTGTTTTC
Source organism: Ambrosia artemisiifolia (assembly GCA_032199755.1). NCBI lineage: Eukaryota > Viridiplantae > Streptophyta > Magnoliopsida > Asterales > Asteraceae > Ambrosia > Ambrosia artemisiifolia. Next base: position 6,823,550 of record CM063526.1, on the reverse strand, counting down.
ATACACTGAAAATATAGACTTTAATCGAATACATAAATAAGAAAGAATTATTCCAAGCAAATATATATTATAGAAGTGATGGAATTTATAGTGTGTGCTATAAATATTATCAGTATTCGCTTGGATATTAATAGAATATAAATAAAAGGATAAAAAGAATTATAATTTAGAAAGACATTCGATATGTCTGAATGATAGAAAGGCATTAGGAAATGCCAAATACTATCAAAAGGCATCTGATATGCCAGAATAAAAACATATATTAAAAAGAAATTATTAGATAAGAATATTAGTCGTAAGAAAACGACTAGAATTTTATAAAAGAATAATTTATAAGAAGAAATTACCGAGAGTGTATCAAATCTCGAAATGATATCAAGAAGGAATATTTGCAGAAATTTAAGTATTTCATGCATTAAACCTGAATGATAATCATGATTTTGAGAAAGAATAATTGATGCATTGTTCGTAGAATTCTAAAGTCAAAGAATCGTAACGACGACTGTTATCAGTAGATTCTGAGACTATAAAGAGAAAGTTACATATATTGACTGTAGAATTGTGAAAGACCTCATTCACGATAATACAATAAGAAAAGTCAAATAACATGTAATGAGATACAATGCAGTCAATCATCAATGAAATAGTCAGTAAGACTATTATCAATAATTTAAGAGAAATCTCAATAACCGATTTCGGTAGATCAAGATAATAAAAAGGAACTGTTGAAACCATGTAATTCAACAAGTTCAATTAGTCTTTTCCGGCACCTTTTGATTCCGGATAAGATACGTCTAATGATCTGAGAAATCATTTCTACTCTCTGAGAATCGGAATTACAATGATGGTAAATTCTAAAGTTCGAATAAAAGAGGTAGTAGCTCGGATCCCATTCAAGTCATGATAATGAAGGGACTTCCGTATCTATCTCTTAAGAACCCACTAGAATCCATCATTGTAAATGAATCCGAATATCAAGCGATAAATAAATCATATCGATTTGTGACTCTAGCAAGGTTTGCTGGAAGATAGTGAACCTTTCAGAAGAAAAACGATTAGAATCTCAGAATATGTTTGTATCATCTTTATATAAGAATGATATTCAATCTGTTTCTCATTCTAATGAGGGACAAGATTAAAAGAATGTTCAACATATAAAGAAGATATCAATCTATACCAAGAACCTTTAATAGTCATATCAGAAAATATAGATAATCCATGTATCTGACATGAGTATAGCAGGTTAAAACATAATTAGAAGCATGGTCAAGATGTATTATTACAGATTGACATCTCTAAATTATGTAGTCTCGGAATTGATATAAAGATCGATTTCCTCGCAAACCATGAGTACTGATCATGACTCGCGACGAGTATTCAGGTTTAGAATTGTAACATCCTTATAGACTAAGGGTGTAAAGAACAAGATCACTCAAATTTCGGGGACGAAATTTCCTAAGGGGGGGAGAGTGTAACACCTCGAGGTGTTACGGGTCTCTTAAACGGGTCGGGTCGTACCCGACCACCCGACTACTTAATAAAATATTCAAGTTCGAATCTCGCGACCAACCGTTTTAACCGATTATATAGATAATAATTATTGGATTTTTATCATCTCGGTTAAACGCTCCTTATCTACTATTTAATCGTTACCAAATGTTTCTTATTTTATTATTATCCTCGTTGCCAAACACCCTTGTATTATTATTTCTTTTATAACCTTGCTCCTCTCTCTTTTGTCTGCACATTCACGATAACACACACACACTTGTGTGTGTTTCAGAGAGCAGAAGCAGCGGCCAACAGAAGCCCGCCGGACCACCACCATCTCCGGCCAGCGCCGCCGCCTTCGCCATCCCCGGTGAATCTCCACCTTCCCGAACCCTCCTCCTCTCCTCTGTCTTAATAACCTACCGATAAACAACCCGCTATAATCATAACCCGATAATAACCTTCATCTTAAACCATCACTTGAATCTGTCAACATCAAACCACCAGGAACCCTTCTTTGATTCAGATTATAATCTGACAAACCACCCCGTTCGTCCCTCTGTTTCTGTTAACGAAGCCGGACAGTCACCGGTGATGGTGACTGTCACCAATAACCATCCATCGAACCATCCTTATGCTCTGTTTATCCTTAATAAATCATCCTTGAACCATGGTCATCGGGTCTGTTCACACCCCGGTCACTTTCTGATCTGAAACTGGACACTCTGGTCAACCAAACCCAACCCGATTAACCCTCCGATCTGATACAAACCCGGAACCCATCCCTTTTGGTTATCAACCGGACAGTCACCAAGCTATGGTGACTGTAGTGAATCCTTTATCCCACTCGATTAATACCTGCTAATCAACCAGACTAACCCCCTCTGCTGGTGCTAAACGAAGTCAGACAGTCACCTTGACTGGTGACTGTCATCAGCGACCACCCACGGACCCCTTTTTGGTTGTCTCATATCCGCCATATATGTTGATGTGGGTGTGTTCATATGTTATAACAGGCGGATTGGGTCTTCGGTTGATTCCTGTTGTATTTCCGGTTTGTAATATGATTGTCTATTGAACTCCGGTTAGTTTCCAGTCATATATCCGGTGACTGTCGAACCCTCCTGTTGTTCCTGATAAAACCGGTTAACTTCTGGTTATGCCGATGTGATTCCGGTTATACTCCGGTCACTCCTCCGGTAAAGGATCCATCCATTTGATAATTGGTGATAGTCTTATAATCTACTATTAGTGTATTAATTGTTGGTTATATTGATTGCGAGGTACCGTTAATCGAATCGGAGAGTTAAACCGATACCGAGTCGACTCGGTGACTCGGTCAACACCCGGAATAGAACCCAGTCCAATAGCTAGACGAGGATTATTAGAATTATACGAATATATATATAATACGGGAACGTACGGACTTGATATAATAATAAGAGAATAATAAACATATATAAAATATATATGTTTATATATATAAGATTCGATATATAGAACGATATACTAGACTCGGGTTAATAATAATATGCTCTGCCGAACCAGCATCCAGGTAAGTTCGTGTCTAGAGTCCTTTAGGTTCGTGTGCCAAGCTGTAATGGCCAGCTTTATTAGCTACGAGTGCCAAGCTGTAATGGCCAGCTAGATTTAGGATGTCCGTGTCGTGTCAATAATAAACCCCGAGTTTAGGACTATCTAATATATACCGAATTCTATATGTATAAATTGTATATATGATATATATCCTAAGTATTACAATCTAACAAGTCCCACGCGTAAAACGTATCGATATATATATGACATATAATTGTAATAAAAGAGACTATAGAAGATTATACGCAAACCTGTGAGTATCGTGAACTCCCCACTTTTACTGTTTTATTAAACGTTTTAGGGGAAATACATGTCATTTATTAGAAAGCCTAGAAATGCTTTACATAATAGATTTTATAAAAGAAATATAATAGAAAAGGGGATAATAGAAACGACTAGGACAGTACTGACCGGTATATCGCCATTTCCTTTCTTATCCGACTAGAGGACAAGAACCAGTCTTACCCGAGAAAAGGGTAGGAATAATTATATTTACCACAAGCAGAGTGGTACCATCGATAGGAATGGCAACTAATAGAATATAATAGATTGACATATAATCGGTATAATTTAATCGAATTGGTATAATAGAATATATTTTCCCCTCCAGAATTAGAATAGTAAAGCATGTTATAAAAGAACATTATAAAAGAATTATAAATAAATGAACTGGCCATTCACTTTATAAAATACACGACCTCACCAACTTTATGTTGACAGAAGCTATTTTTGACATGTGTTTCGGTAACCCAACAGATATGATGACGTGGATCCTGGAAGAGTCAAGACTGTTATTATCCTGAGTTCCGCTACGTAGCTCCGATAACCCGACCCGACGACCCGGCACCGACAGCCAAGGTCGTTACAGTAGCACGTTCCTAAAAAGGACACGTGGCGGGCATTCTTGAAAAGGAGACGCACGCGAAGTTGTAACACGTTATTGAAAAGTAGACATGGCGGCGCGTTCCTAAAAAGGAGACGCGCGTGAAGTTTTAGCACGTTCCTGAAAAGGAGATGTGGCGGCGCGTTCCTGAAAAGGAGACGCGTGCGAAGTTGTTGCACGTTCCTGAAAAAGAGACGCGCGCGAAGTTGTAGCACGTTCCTGAAAAGGAAACGCACCCGAAGTTGTAGCACGTTCCTGAAATGGGGACGTGGTGGTGCGTTCCTGAAAAGGAGACATGCGCGAAGTTGTAGCACGTTTCTGAAAAGGAGACACGCGAAGTTGTAGCACGTTCCTGAAAAGGAGTCGCGCCCGAAGTTGTAGCACATTCCTGAAATGGGGACGTGGTGGCGCGTTCCTGAAAAGGAGACACGCGCGAAGTTGTAGCACGTTCCTGAAAAGGAGACGTGGTGGCGCGTTCCTGAAAAGGAGACACGCGAAGTTGTAGGACGTTCCTGAAAATGAGACGTGGCGGCGCGTTCCTGAAAAGGAGACACGCGCGAAGTTCTAGCACGTTCCTGAAAAGGAGACGTGGCGGCGCGTTCATGAAGTTTTAGCACGTTCCATAAAAGAAGACGTGGCGACGCGTTCCTGAATAAGAGATGCGTGTGAAGTTGTTGCACGTTCCTGAAAAGGAGTCGTGGCGGCGCGTTCCTGAATAAGAGATGCGCGTGAAGTTGTAGCACGTTACTGGAAAGGAGATGTGGCGGCGCATTCCTAAAAAGGAGACGCGCGCGAAGTTGTAGCACATTACTTAAAAGGAGACGTGGCGGCGCGTTACTGAAAAGGAGACGCGCGCGAAGCTATAGCACGTTCTCGAAAAGGAGACGTGGCGGTGCGTTCTCGAATAGGAGATGTGTAACACCTCGAGGTGTTACAGGTCTCGTAAACGGGTTGGGTCGTACCCGACCACCCCATTTATTTTATTATTATAATATACTCAAGTTCGAATCTTGCAACCAAACGTTTCATTCGGTTGATTAATGCGAGCGAAAGATTTTGACTAAAACAGGATTAATTGATCATACAAGTTACAAAACCAGGCGCGGAAACCCTAGCTTTGAACAAACAGATAAAACTCAAATCAAAACACAATCAATCATCATTTTCAAAGCTTTTCATAGATTAACTTGTTCATAAAATTGATTACAATGACTCTTTGGTTAATCTAGAACACTTACAGACTCTCTCAAACAAACCAGGAACCTGACCTCTAAACACACACTTTCTAAAACTCTCTCTACATTACAAAAACACAACTTCTATTTATAATGTCTGCACGTTCGCCCATATACTGTGGTCGAATGTGGACTTCTTCCACATTCGCCCAGTAAAGGGTACGAACCTACATCTTCAGTCAAGCTCCATTATTCATTCGCCCACTTGAATCTACCTTCGCCCACTATATCTTCACATTCGCCCAAACTGTCTACATTCTATCCATCAGCAACTTCTAACATACGTTAATATCCAATCACTAGTCGCAAAACGCATCTACAAACTCCCCCTCGACTATTGATTGGATCGTCTTCTGTCTTCGTCTATTGCCTTGTTCAACAACTTGATTCTGAGCTGTTTCTTCTGCTCTTTGTTCATTTCAGACTCCAACTTTCTCTTCACTGGTTTTGATACATTCGCCATCTTCACCATTTTGCCAAGTTTGTTATCCAAATTACTCCCCGCATTTATATCATATGCAAAACACACTCCAACCACTTGAGTATATTTCTTTGCTTGATCAGCGTCATTCGGCTCATGATGAATCGGATTATAAAAGAGCATGATGATGTCTTCGAAAGTACAGTTTATCAACCACATCGGATCAAATACGTGAACATGCTTGTATTTATCCTTCCCGTCTCTCAACACTATCACCGCTTCAGCCTTCCTCCAATCATAATACCAGAAAATAAAGTCAGCACTGAAATGTTGTGGCATGGGCATCAAAGGTATTTTCCTCATCACTTCAGGTGCTTTGTATATCAAAGTAACCCGCTTCAGCTTAGTTTTGGGATCAATATCCCTATGAACTTTCCTTCGGGGATATTGAGGCTTGAATCTATTCCATCTCGTTCTGCTTTCCCAAACCAGCTTGTCTGCACACCAACCGACATGTGTATTGTTCACTGAAGCACCCGACATAGGGAATCTGCATAAATCTCTGACCGCCCAGTACGGTAGAGTTAGCAAATCAATGAATCTATAAAAATATAGAATTCCCGATTCTCATTTGGCAGCTAGACACTTCAGCCTGCCTAAATATGTCCACCCGAGAGCTCTGCCTTTGAACTTAGCATTATGAAATCTATAGAAATTTCCTTGAGCTTCAGGCTTCGGTCGGTTTTCATCCATTTCTCTCAATTTCTTCAAATAATTCTTCAATTCATCAGATTTATTTGAAGATTCTTGCTTATCAGCACCAAACACTTTCTCCACAAACTCTGCACTCCTCTGCTTAGCCTTCTTCTTTGCTGAAGTATTTGGTATCTCAGTAAAGTCAGGAAATATCACATCTTCATCAGTCTGTCTGAAGTACTGTGGATATTCCTCATGCGTTATGTCTTCAATCTCCACTTCATCAAATTCTGGAGTATTCTTGTCATCTGAGTGATTTCCAATATCCTTTTCAGGAATATCTGGAATCGACTCATCTACTATAAACTCCTCAAAAGTTTTCCCTACTTTCTGTGCAAGGCCATCCAGAATTTCCTTTGCCACAGAAGCAGGTACTTCACCTTCTTCTAAATCAGGATCGTTGTATTCCAGTTCGTACCTCATATCATCCGTCTGGAATATCTCAGCAAAACGTCCTGTGAACTCAATAGTCCATTCTCTTCTTTCCAACATATCTTTATACACTTGTTTAGCATCATCAGTCAAAGATCTCACCTTCTCATTCCAGAAGATACTTTCATCTGAATCAATGTTCTCACCTTTCTTTTTCTTCGAACTTGACTCTCCAGTATCTTTCTTTTTAGGTGTTCTCTTTTCAAATGTAAACTTTGACGAATCATCTCCTCCATCATTATCATCACTCTCATCACTACTATCATCCTCTTTCTGACTCCCAGACCCATCTGCATCATCATCATCATCATCCTTCTTACTATCCTCATCATCACTCTTCTCAGACTCTTCATCATCCTCATCATCATCTTTTTCTTTATCTGATTCAGACGGTTCAAAATCAACCTGCTCTTCTTCTTTTTCTTTATCTTCTTCACCCTCCTTCAACTTGGGTGCAACATTGTATAAATCATCAATCAAATCACTAAGGCGTTTGTTTTCAGCCTTTAGTTCTTTGTTGTCTTCTTTAATAGCTTTCAGTCTGTTCTTATTCCTCAAACAATTACCTTCAAGCTTCTTATTCTTCGCTTCAAGCTTCTTAACTTTCTCGTCAATCTCATCTTGATTTGACTAAGAAGCTACCACAATCTGAAGCATCTTTTCTTCATTTTGCTTGAACTTGGCAATTTCAGCTTGTTGAGCCACTATCATCTTCATCATATCATCCATTTTCTTGTTCACCTGCTTCATTACATCATCATCAACAGTGACCTTTTTAGATTTGGATCTAGATGGCTCAACTTCAGCTTCCTTTTCTTTCTGAGGCTTTCTAAACATATCAAGTACATTATCCAGTGCAACATTGAATTGATCAACTGGTAATGTTTCTGCCTCTTTAGACTTCTTTTGCTTCTTAGTGACTGGTGAAGACAGCTTTGAAGATGTACCAGCATCGGGTACTCTTTTACCTTTCAGAAGTTGGGCTAACTCTTTCTCCCTTAACTGCTTAGTACTTGTCTTCTTAGCCATTGTCTTGTGCTTAGGCTTTGGCAAGTTAACTACCACAGTTTCTCCAGCTTCCAACTCATCTAAGTCAATACTCAAACCTTCATCTTCAACATTCACAGACTTCTTTCTTTTCTCAGCTTCCTCAATCGACTTGTTCAATGATTCAGACTCACCAACCATAGTGGCCTTACGTTTGGTGGCCCTGACATTCTCAGCATCCGAATCCCATTGTTCTTCAACCTCTGTCTCCTCTGAATCAACAGATTCTTCATCCACCAAACTTGTACCTTTCTTAGCAGTTGATTTCTTCCTCACCACCTGTTGCTTAGAGCTCCCTTGATCAGTCTTTCCCTTACCCTTCCCTTTGGCTCCGGGATTGACCACTTGCCTCTTCCTCTTGGTACTAGCATCAGCATAAACCAATGGATCATCATTATCAGAATCGCTATCAGGATGCCTAGCCTTGTTCTTTCCAGGATCAGTGTAATCCTTTTTAGCTAAGGCTCCAAATAATCTCCTGTATGGTGGCCTTTCATTGTCTGGCACACCCTTGTAGCCCTTCATCCTAACCAACGTTCGAATGTTCATATGATCTTGACCAAGTATCTGTGTCGGATCCTTTTTCAAATGAGGATACTTGTGATCAAATATCATCATCAAGAATCTTGGGTATAACATGAAATACTTCTTCTTTAACCCCTTTAACATCTCCAGCATGTGATCCAGTATCATTCCAGAAACGTTGAATGGTTTGTTGAGAGTCAACGCAACCATCAACGAACTTAAGCTTCTCCTCATAACATCATAACCTCCACTTACACAGCCAAACACATGAATGATGACGTGTGCAAAGTATTTAAACTGCACACTCAACTTCCCTTTGTGCATCGAACCATCAGTAATTGCTCCCTTGTACTTCATTCTAAGGAAACATGCTTTCTGTTTAGTCCAAGATAACTCCCTGGGATCTTCACTTACTTCAAAATTAATTTGAAGTGCTTCTCGAATATCAGACTCTGTAAGGAACATCTCCATTCCCTGTATCTTGCTCTTAATGATTGTCTGATTCTCCCAGAAGTCATACTTTGCGTTTTTGTAGAAATCTTCAATAATGTCTTTGTAAATGATGGTCGGAGTAGCTAAAGCATAGACAACTCTGCTCCTCTTCAAAAATTCAATGATACCAGAAAACTCTACATTCTTTTCAACATCACCCAGATACGCACAACAGTTATGTGTTTTCTCAAACGGCCAGCTTATCTGTGTAGAAGATTCAGCCTCTTGAACATTTTCTTGAACTGGATCGGTGACCACTTTCCCTACTGGAATCTCAATATTTTCAGTCTGATCAGCCATCTGCACATCAAAATCAGAAACAAACGTCAAAATACAAAATCGACAAAAATTTAAAATTTTAACATTTTTGAATTCCACATTCGCCCGTTTTGTTAAGGTCGAATGTAGAAATTATGGTACGAAGGTATGATTTTCTGGTCGAATGTGAATAAATTTTGATTAGAAAACACATTCGCCCAGTTTAGATCTCATTCGCCCATTCTGTTTCACCTTCGCCCGTTTTAATGAGCCGAAGGTAAAACCTTAAACCCTAAAATTTTAAAAATTTTCAATCTTTGTTTTTAACGTGTAATTTTGATCAGGATGTGTGCTAAACTGATCGACTAAGACTCGTCCATCATCAATTGTTACCAATTTTCAATTTATATCAGTTTTAAAGAAGAATTAGGTCAAAATAGTTTCAATCGATCAATCTACCATTCAAACAATGTTAATAACCTAATTCTATCAAACCTCTCCCCCTAAAACTGATGTGGATTGAATGTATATCAAAAACAAACACAAACAAACACCCTAAGTCCCTAAAATCTAAAACCCTAGGTCCGTGTATAAAAAGCACGATTCTGGTCTTGATATGGCTCCAATACATGTGATTGTTATATGAAAATGATCAGGAAACAAGCAGGAATCAAATGCACAAGAATATAGAATCAAAGCAACAAGGTGACAGATCGAAAGAAAAATTTTGAAGAACACTGAATGAGGGTTCGAATGTGTAAACTGGTTATATATAATATGTACCTTCGCCCGTTTGAACGGTCGAATGTGGGTTATTTCCACATTCGGTCCAACTAAATGACCCGGAAGTGGAAAATGCCACCCGAAAGTGGAATTTAAGATAAAATTCCACATTCGCCCATTCCTAAACAGCCGAAAGTAGAGATTTTTCCACATTCGACCCAATTAAGGGGCGAATGTGAAATGGAAAAATCTGAAAATTTTGCCAAATCACGAATTCGAATCCCGTTCAACATTTTTCAATCTGCTAAGCTTCCAAAACTCATATTTTCACATTTTGAATGAGACAAAGTCCAGATGGTGTTATCAAATCTCAGAAATTGACCATCAAGCATCCCCGGTTATCAAAAATAAAGCAGAAATGCAAAAAAATTTGGGTTTTTCTGAAATTTTATCAAGACACACCTAAAATTTTTTTGGATTTTGTATCTTTTTGACAATAAAAGTAAAATACAGCAGAATAAAATGCATCAAAGTAAAATGAAAGCAGTAAACATTTTGTGATGTCCGGTAAGAGGATCATATCAGTTTTCTGAGAAATCTGATCACAGCGTTGATCTATTTATTTAATATTATCATTAGAAACAATATGTGGCACGGCAATTGCTGATATTGTGGTCCACGTAAGCTCACATGCAGACAATTACGCAATGCTTTAAAATGATACGAGTTAGGTGTATTAGACTAACACGATGTGGTGCCCACACACACGACATACACCCGTATCAAGTAATTGCACAAAGCTTCGTCGTAACGCGTGATTATGCCAGAGTTATCCTTAAAAGTTACAAAGTATATAGCACAGAGGTGTACAGGTCAGCAAACGAATGCAACAGAGTAACATGTGCATATACACTAGGTTGAGGCTGATATTAATCACTGATTTGCATCAGATGATCAATACGATGTAATAATGATCTTTGATCGATTAAAACATAAAGTTCCTCAATTCGGTAACTTCCTGTTTTGGCAATTAAGCTCTTTTAGCAAATATTCTGATAAAACTAGGTCCGTAAATTAATACGAAAAAAGTTTTATCAGAATATCCCGGATAACCATAACATAACGACCCGAAACCTCAGATTTTGGCAATCCTATCAAACGAAATTACGGTACTAAGACCATATGCCCATGAGGTGTTCAGCCACGAACGCGTAGTTCGTTATGTTTGTATCACTAATGCACGCAATATTTAGTCTACGAAGCCTATCAGCATATCACACGTAGTCAACATACGCCTCATAAAACTATACAATTCTTTAGCCTGTGTAAGATTCCCACTGATGTACTATCATTTCCTCTTTTTATCCAGGAAATCATTTTTCGATTTTCTAATTTTTAGGTCTTTTGAATTTTTCAATGTTTTTGGTTTGTCTGATAAAATGGCTCCCCCTAAAATAAAGAACATATATTTTTGGGTTTTTTTAATTTTTCTGAAAAACAATAAAAACAAAAATTTGAAAGAAACAATCCACTCGAAAGCATCAACTTCTTTGAGGATTAAACAATCCCCTCGAAAGCATCAACTTCTTTGAGGATTACGATAGTAAAGAGAAATTCCCAATTAGCAAAGAGAAATTCCCAATTAGCAAAATATTAAAAACTAAAACTAAAAGCGATAAACCGAGGTGCCGATTAGTCTTGTTTTTCCTTTATGTTGTTTACTTTTAAAAGATATTCAAAGCGGGATCTGTCAAAAGCTTTTGTAAACAAATCTGCACGTTGATAGTCAGTATGGATTTTGACCATATCTATCAATTCCTTAGCGTAACAATCACGGATAAAATGATATTTGATCCGAATATGTTTCGCTTTAGAATGATTTTCAGTATTTTTAGTTAATGCAATTGCGGCTTCGTTGTCACAGTGTATAGGGGTTTTAAGAAACTGCAAACCGTAATCCACCATCTGCTGTTGTATCCAGAGCACTTGCGAACAGCAACTCGAGGCTGCAATGTACTCGGCTTCACAGGTAGACAGCGCCACGGAAGTCTGCTTCTTGCATTGCCAGGTGATTAACCTGCTCCCTAAAAACTGGCAACCAGCTGTAGTAGATTTACTATCTTTGTCACAGCCGCCCCAATCTGCATCACTAAAAGCAATAAAATCAAAATCATCATCATTAGGGTACCAAAGTCCTTTTGAGGGACAACCCTTCAGATATCTAAGGATACGCTTGACCGACGTCAGATGACTTTGTTTCGGCTTCGATTGATAGCGGGCACAGAGACACGTTGCGTACATAATATCTGGTCGAGACGCCGTCAAATACATCAGAGATCCGATGATTGCTCTGTATGTAAATGGGTCCGTCAGCTCCCCCTTAGCGTCCACTCCAATCCCGTGATTGGGTTGAATCGGGGTATCCATTGGCTTGGAATCCTCCATCTGGAATCGGCTCAAGATATCGGATACGTATTTCGTCTGGTGAATGAAGATCCCGTCGGGTCTTTGGTCCACCTGCAAGCCTAGGAAAAACTGCATCTCCCCCATTGCGCTCATTTCAAACTTTTCCTGCATGACAGTTTCGAACTCCCTGCATAAAAGCTCGTTAGTTGAACCAAATATTATATCATCTACGTAAATCTGCACTAGAAGCAAATCATCTCCCGTCTTCTTCGTGAAGAGGGTGCAATCGACGAGGCCGCGCTTAAATCCTTTGGTGATGAGGTATGTACTTAGCTCCTCGTACCACTGTCTCGGAGCCTGGTGCAAGCCATATAACGCTTTGTTCAGCACGTAGACCTTATCCCGGTGGATTGGGTCCTCAAAGCCTGGTGGCTGCCCGACATAAACCTCTTCCTTGACTTTCCCGTACAGAAATGCGCTCTTAACGTCCATTTGATACACTTTGAATTTCTTGTATGAAGCAAACGCAAGAAACATCCGAATAGCTTCAATTCGTGCTACCGGTGCATAGATTTCGTTATAATCAATCCCTTCGATTTGATGGAAACCCTGCACGACCAATCTGGCTTTGTTTCGAACAATAACCCCACGATCATCCTTCTTGCACTTAAACACCCATTTAGTGCCTATTTTCTTCCTTCCTGGCGGCAAATCCGTGAGCGTCCAAACTCCCAATTTCTGGAATTGTAATAACTCCTCCTGCATAGCTTCAACCCAGGCATCTTCCTTCAAAGCGTCCTTGTATGTCCTTGGCTCTACCTGCGACACATAACACGCAAACGACCAATCATTTTGACTACCAGATTGTTGAATTTTGGCATATAAAGCTAAAGCACCAAAACTCTCTGGCGAGTTAACGCTTCTCAGCTGCCCTCTGGTCATAACACTGCTTCCAGGATCACCGATAACTTGCTCCAGCGGGTGAATACGATGAATCCGAGATTCCGGATAATCAGGTACAGTAACTCCCGTCTGAACAGTCAAGTTCTCTACAGCATCCAGATCATGACCCGTGTTAGATGATGAAGCAACATCTGGAGTTGGAGTTGGGTTCACTGGCGGTGCCTCTGGTTCTTCTGCATGTTCAAGAATGACTTCTTCAAATTGTTCATCTTCAGATTCTGAAGAGTCTAATGAAGTTGAAGCCTCCTGAAACACTTCTTCTTCTTGTATAGGAGCATTGGTATCATTAGAAGCTGGTAGGGGGTTCACGGTGATCGGACGCACCAACGGTGAAGTCGTTGCATTTTCACACTCGTAAAGTAATCTGATAACAGCTTCTTCAACCAAGCTATCTAGATTGAATGATTCAAAGAAATCTTTGTAATCAAACATCCAATCAGGACCCGTGCCTTGCAAATTTTGAGTATATCGTTGAACTTCCACGTTAGTCCAATCCTCCACTCGACGAGTTCGCTTGTTGTATACCCGTTTGAGCGGGGTTGCATATCCAACAAAGTATCCCTCCTCAGCTTTAGGACTAAACTTCTTGCTTGGATTCAACATCGTGCATGGCGCCCCAAAAGGTTCTAGATACTCTAAGTTCGGCTTTCGTCGGTGTAACAGTTCATAAGATGTTTTACCAAACTTCTTCACTGTTAGAACCCGATTTAGTGTATAATTTGCTGCATAAATCGCCTCGTTCCAGAACATTACCGGAAGATTTGAATCTGCGAGCATTGTTCTAGCCGCTTCAATTAGAGTCCTATTCTTTCGTTCAGCAACATCGTTCTGTTGTGGGGTGTACGGAGCCGAATATTCATGATGTATCCCTTTGCTTTCACAAAGTTCATCCATCTTGGCGTTTTTGAACTCCGTCCCATTATCACTCCGAATTCTCTTTATTTTCACATTGTAGAGATTCTCCAATCGAGTGAACAGAACTGTCAGGTTGTTAAAGGTGTCACTTTTGTTTTGCAAACACATCACCCATGAAAATCTTGAGTAGTCATCAGTGACGACTAAACAATAAAGCTCTCCAAGATTACTTTTGCGCTTGACCGGTCCGAATAGATCCATGTGCAATCGCTCAAGTGGCATCTCTACAGAGTTAACCTTCTTCACTTTGTGGGACTGTTTGTGTTGCTTCCCCTTCTTACAACTCACACACTTGTCATTCAGATGGAAATGTTTCACGTTCACTCCATCGACAAGCCCATTTCTCACAAGTTGGTTCATTTTTCTCAGATGAATGTGCCCCATTCTTCGGTGCCACATTATCGATTCTTTCTCTGTCGCTTTTGATAGAAAACATGTTATTTGACCCTGTGATGTCATCGCCTTGGACATATCAAGAATATAGAGATTGTTGACGCGAGGTGCCTTCAACATTATCCACTCCTTTGGAATTTTGAAGCCCGGTTTGAGAATATAGCAGGATTTGTCATCAAAATGCACAGTAAATTGTTTATCACAAATTTGACTGACACTCAACAGATTATAATCGATCTGCTTCACATAAGATATCCGCTCAAAGCTCACTATTCCATTACTCACGCTTCCCTCCATCGTAATATATCCACCTTTATTTCCCGCGAATGTGACATACCCTCCATTGATGTTCTTCACGTCGAACAACAACGCAAGATCCCCTGTCATGTGGCCTGAAGCTCCACTATCAACAATCCAAAGACTGCTAATAGGGCCAGCTGAAGCTCCCTGCACACAAAAAGTAAATCATTTAGTTCTTTCGGGGGACCCAAGCCTGAGTCTTGGGTCTTGGAATATCATTTTTCACAGAAACATTTTCACAAACATTTTCAACAACTTTTTGATCAATCTTTTTCTGATTGTTCAAAACAGTTTCCTTTTTCTCATTAACCTTTGAAGTAGAGGCTCCTGGAGTACCATTGGGTGTCCAAGATTGTTCAGTTCGTTTCAAGATACGAATCTGAGACTTTGGGTTCTCAGTTGATTTCTGAACATTGTTAACAAATGTAACTTTCTTGGTTACCTTATCTGATTTAACAGACTTAGGTCCAACATTTGATTTGACAATCGGTTTAGGTGGAACCTTTTGTCTATCATTTGTTGTGTTCACCACTGGCTTCCTCCATGATTGTTCCATAGCAATCCGATTTCTTCGATCATATTGAATTGGACGATTGTTCCTCATTTGATAAAAATTGTTTTGATTGTAAAACTGTTGTTGTTGAGGAACAACTCGTCTATGTGGTGGTACATATTGATCAATCGGTTTCCTCATGGAATTCCTCACTTCAACTTCGTGCCTTTTATGCCTTACATATGGGCACTGAGCAAGTAAATGCCCTCGTTCCCCACATTTAAAGCATGCACGGTACTCTTCAAAAACATTTGGAGCATTTGGTTGAGCAAATGATCTCACAGGATATTGATCATTGTACTGTTGATTCCTCAAACTCTCAGGGAGTGGCCCTTTTGAGTAAGCAGGCTCAAGAAAACCATTAGCTCTGTTTTTGGGTCGAATGAACTCTGTGACATGGACCTTTGGTTCTTGAGGAACATCCAAATACAATTTCTTTAAAATTGCTGGTGGAATCTCATTTGTTCTCTCATGTTTTGGGAACCAAATGGTGCTTTCTTGCCAGATTTTATCAATTTTAGCATAGTTAGCATTTTTGATTGGAAATTCCTCGTCAGAGATGATCTTATCGGATCCTTCCATCCGATAAAACACCTTGACAGGTTTGTCACACTGTTCATTCTTAAAACTCTTTTCAAGATCTTTCTTTACCACATTCTTCTCAAGATCTTTCTTAACAACATTCTTTTCAGACTTTTTCTCACGATGAGCATTTGCCATCAGATGCACAAGTTGAGATGGTGAAACTGGTTCATTGGTAATGATGTGATTTTCTTTTGGAATTTCACATGCATTAACAGTTTGATTACAACCAGTATCATCACTCTCTGAGTCTGAATCCACACTCTCAGCATTAACGCCCTCATCATTCAAACCTAAAATCGGTCTCACATCGGAATGTGGATCACCAATACTCGAGGTATTAGATTCATTTTCCGATGATGAGTCTGATTTTACCGAGCTCTCCGGTGTCACTTGGTGACAATTATGGTTTTCAAAAAGTACCGGAGATGGCACAGACTTGTAATTAGTGGTTTGATCATCAATGATGTGGTCTACCACGTAAGCAATGTGCTTATAACTTTCCAACTTCTTGTTTACTTTCTCAGCAAAGCATTTGATGGCGGCCATTTCCAACTTGGTATTTTCAATTTCATTGATATAGTTGTTAATTGCAAGTTGTTTAAATGATAAAGTGTTTTTCAAGTCAGAAATGTCCTTTTTATAGCCATCTAATACTTTGTTGAAAGCATTCAACTCTTTGCGAGTAGATTGACTGTTCATGATAGCACTATCACGTTGAACACGGAGTTGTTTGTTCTCCTCAGTCAATCTATCACATGTACCACAATACTTATCACTAGTTATATCAGTGCTACACTCAGAACTTACAGATTTTGGCGGATCAGTCATGGCCATCAATGCGAAATGAGCTTCCTTTCCTGCAAAGAATCTGGAATAGTCAATCTTGGCAAAAGCATCATCTGCAATGCACGACTTCCTTGTCTTCAGAAAATCCGCTTCTGCTAGCAACTGATCAATGTCATCATCTAGAGAAGTAACACTTGCTTCTGTATCCGATTCACTGTCTGAATCTGAGTAAACCGATTCACACTCCTCAGGAATGTCAGAAACAGTGTCAATCACCACTCCAGAATTAGCTTCCTCAGCCTTAACCTCAACAGATTCAGTCTCCACATCCATTTCAGCCTCAGATACATCAACTTCAACCTCAGTTTCTACCTTCTCATCAACTGTCACTGACTCTTCAATATCAACCTGGTAAGCAACACAAGCCACATTTCCACCAGTAGTAATTTCCTCAACACCTATTTGCATACCCGACCAATCAAACCTTTCATCCTGTTGAGTCACCAATGCTTGATTCTGATTGGTGTTCTGGTGTGTCTCATTTGGTGTAGTAATTGGTATGACTGTTCGGTTAGCATTGTTAGGTGATTGGTTTTGAGTCTGGTTTGGTGTGTTTGGTTGTCTGTTTTGGTTGTTATTAAAGTTGTTCTGACGGTTTTGGTAGTTGTTATTTTGGTAAGAAACTTGGTTTTGGTTTTGTTGTTGACGATTTTGATAGCTTGCATTGAATGGGTTTCTATTTCCTTGTTTTGGTGGCTGGGTACATTCCCTTTTAAAGTGACCTTTCCCTCCACAGTTAAAACAAGTAACTTTCTCCTTGTTGAACCCGTAGGTTGTGTTAGGAGAAGTTCCCAAATCTGTTCTACCTGTTTTCTCAATAAACTCTGTTGCTCTTCTCATTATGCTTGCAAACGCCCATTGTATATCAATCAGTTCCATCTCTTCCTTGTCAATCTGTGCATAGTCTTCATTGGTTAGATTGTTGTTTCCAATTTGACTAGCAACCAACCCATTGTAAGATGAAACCATTGCAGAGACTAGTGCAATGTGTTGCTGAGCAACTTCAACTGTCACATTTCCCAAATTAGAAGTCTCCAAAACCACTGGTTGTTGATTAGGTTGAGTACTTTGGTTCATTGAGTGAGGTGGTTGTTGAGAATGGCTATCAGTGTAGAAGGCTGCCTGTTGCTTTGGTGAGAATGGTGAAATGTAGGAATTGTTATATTGTTGTTGTTGTGGTGAGTTTGATGGTTGAGAGTAGGATGATGTTTGTGCCATGTAGTTGATGGTAGGTTTTGGTGGTTCCATAACATTGGAAATGCACGCAACATGTGGTGCCACTAGTCCTCCTGAGCTTGAGTTACTGACTGGAACTGGAGTTCCTCCAAAATATAAGCTGGGATTCTGAGGAATCTGTGATCTTCTTGCTTTCCTCTTCTCTTCCATCTCTTTGTTTTCCAGCTTCTCTATAAACTCTTGAATAGACCAGAATTGGTATGCATCCTTCTCCCTGAGAACTTCCACATGCTGATCCTAGTTTGGTGGTAAAGCATCTGCAAACTTATCCACCTGCTTTGTCATAGGAATCTGTATACCATAACTAGACAATTCAGTTAGCAAATGACTATATCTAGGAGTTAATTCCTTTAAAGTTTCATTGCCAATATAAGAAAAATTCTCAAACTCCTTTCTCAATTCATCCATCTTTAAACTTCTAGTCTTCTCATTACCATCATGCCTCCTTTTAAGCGCTTCCCATAGTTGCTTAGATGTAGTGCATGTCCCAAACTGATGCAACAGATCGTTTGTGATTGCCTGTGTCAATTGGGAAAAAGCTTTCTTCTCCACAGCAAACTTCTTTTTCTCCTCCTCAGACATACTCTCCAAAGGAACTGTTTCACCCGTATTCTCCAAAATTGGTGCTGTGTAACCTCTAGCAATCATGTTCCATGCCTCTGCACCCTCCACTCCCATGCCTTCCAAGTGGATCTTGAACTTGGTCTGCCACTGATTATATTCTTGTATCTCCATGAGCTTCGGTGGCCGATTCCCGCTACCTGAAGACAAATCATTAATCAGTGTGGAAATAGCATTTGTAGTTTGAGTGTTTACCACCGCTGCTGCTACTCCCCAGTAGTCAGATTGTGGTGCTGGAGGTGCTACGCTTTGAGGCATCGAGTTAGTCATCGCCATGTAGTTAATCGGTTGCGAAGACTGTGTGCTTGTCTTTTGTGCTGCCACCATCCATGGGTCCATCACTTGCTGTTGTGGTTGTGTCGTTGCTGGTCTCGGAGTAGTCGGAAAATTCCACATGATCACGAACTTCGAAAAATTCAACACTTAGAAAATTTTCCAAATCTAAAGTCTAGGTTCGCCCGTTATTTTCACTTTCGTCCCTTTTGATGCAGGTTCGCCCAAACAATATCACTCGAAGGTAGAATCTCACCAGAATGTAAAACACACTGACACACTTTTCACTTTCGCCCAAAATGACCTAGGTTCGACCGTTTTAATTCTACGTTCTCCCGCCCGATCAATCTGAAGTGGAAAATGTGACCCGAAAGTGAAAAATTCAACAAAGAACTTCCAGGTTCGCCCAAAAACTTCCCAGATTCGACCAAAAATCACTCAGGTTCGCCCGAAAACACTCAGGTTCGACCACTTAGGTTCCAGGTTCGCCCATTTCAGGTTTGAAAAACGGTTACACTTTGAAAAACGGTTATTTTGATCTCTGATTTTCAAAAGTTTGTGGATTTGAATGATCTTAATCAGGTTTTGATTCGGAATTGATTTGAAACAACTTTAATTCTTGGAATTTTGAATTTTAACCACAAAATCAACTTCAAATCAATCAAAAACACTCAAAAACCATTTTCATTCAAAAACAGATGTGATTTGATCAAAAATAGGTCCAAATCAGCTCTGAGTTTATCAAATTTGTTGTTGTATGATCCTCTATGCTCTGATACCACTTTGTGAGTGAAAGATTTTGACTAAAACAGGATTAATTGATCATACAAGTTACAAAACCAGGTGCGGAAACCCTAGCTTTGAACAAACAGATAAAACTCAAATCAAAATACAATCAATCATCATTTTCAAAGCTTTTCATAGATTAACTTGTTCATAAAATTGATTACAATGACTCTTTGGTTAATCTAGAACACTTACAGACTCTCTCAAACAAACCAGGAACCTGACCTCTAAACACACACTTTCTAAAACTCTCTCTACATTACAAAAACACAACTTCTATTTATAATGTCTGCACGTTCGCCCATATACTGTGGTCGAATGTGGACTTCTTCCACATTCGCCCAGTAAAGGGTACGAACCTACATCTTCAGTCAAGCTCCATTATTCATTCGCCCACTTGAATCTACCTTCGCCCACTATATCTTCACATTCGCCCAAACTGTCTACATTCTATCCATCAGCAACTTCTAACATACGTTAATATCCAATCACTAGTCGCAAAACGCATCTACAATTAATTTAGCAACAAACACTCGATATTTAATTATTTCCTATATCGCAGCCAAACGCTCCATGTTTAGTTGTTAATCTGCTGCCAAACACCCTCCCTGTCACTCTTAAACTCGCATCCAAACACCCTTAAGTCAGCTCCTATCCCTATATCTAAACACCCTCTATGTGACTTGAGCTTTATAAACAACCCCTTCCTTCTTTGTTGTCTGCATCATACGAAACACACACACTTGTGTGTTTAAGAAGCAGCAGCCAATCAGAGGTCTCACCGGACAGCCATGGCGGCTGTTGCCGCCTCCGCTGCTGCCGGTCACCTCTGCCGGACCGCCGTCACCGTCTTATCCTCTCCGGTAATCCTCCTTCTCCATCTCCTCTGTTTTATTATTAAAACCCGATAACTCCTCCTCTACTTCTATTAATAACCGGCCACCATGGTTCCACTGTTTCGATAACAATCTCATCCTTGTTTCAGTTGTGAGTCTCTTGTAACCTACTGATCAAACCCAACCCGTTAACCCATCGAGTCACCACCTCTCTTCTGTTACTGTTGTATATTCAGTGAACCTGGCCTCTTTTCTGTTGTTATACAAAGTTGAGACAGTCACCGGTTCTGGTGACTGTCATCAGTCTGGTAACCCTCCATCTGTCCATCTATTTAGCCGAACCCGTGACCATGTGCTGTCTCGTTAACCGGACAGTCACCTGTTCCGGTGACTGTAACCTGTACCGGTGACTGTTGTGAACCCGAGTCCTAAAGCCGGTGACTGTTGAGATACTCGTGAACCCACCTGAACCGTTTGTAACCCTCACACACATACCGATGTGTGTGTGGTCCTAAAGCCGGTGACTGTTGAGAACCCGAGTCCTCCGGTTACCAAAACCCAACCGACTATCCATCTGTTCCAGCCTTGAACTCGTGAACCATCTTTCTGTCTTGACCTATACTTATGAGCCATCATGAAACACCCGAGTAGTTTTGTGTGTGGTATTGTAATTTGTATTCCAATCGGGTTCTGTATGTGGTTCCGGTTCCCATCCTTTAAGTACCAAACCCTTTTAATTAAAGGGGTTACAATCTAATATTTGGTTATATTGATTTCAAGGTACTTTTGTCGAATAAAGAAAGGTTGAATCCCGATAATCGACCGTTTATCCTCAAAGCTATAAGCTTGTTAGATGAAACCGATATCATGACTAGATCGAATTGGATTCCGGTCACATCTCCGGCAAGTGTCCGGTTATTAATCGGTAAGAACAAGTTTAAGCATTAATTAGTTACACAATATTATATTATAATCTATTATTAATATAAAGATTATGATTGTTATTTGTGCGAGGTACCAATAACCGCTTCGGTTAGATTGAAACCGATACCGAGTCTATTCAGTGACTCGGTCAACACCCAGAATAGAACCCGGTCCAATAGCTAGACGAGGATTATTAGAATTATACGAATATATATATAATACGGGAACGTACGGACTTGATATAATAATAAGAGAATAATAAACATATATAAAATATATATGTTTATATATATAAGATTCGATATATAAAACGATATACTAGACTCGGGTTAATAATAATATGCTCTGCCGAACCATCATCCGGGTAAGTTCGTGTCTAGAGTTCTTTAGGTTCGTGTGCCAAGCTGTAATGGCCAGCTTTATTAGCTACGAGTGCCAAGCTGTAATGGCCAGCTAGATTTAGGATGTCCGTGTCGTGTCAATAATGAACCCCGAGTTTAGGACTATCTAATATATACCGAATTCTGTATGTATAAATTGTATATATGATATATATCCTAAGTATTACAATCTAACAAGTCCCACGCGTAACACGTATCGATATATATATGAAATATAATTATAATAAGAAGATTAGGTAGAAGATTTAACGCAAACCTGTGAGTATCGTGAACTCCCCACTTTTACTGTTTATTAATGTTTTCGGGAGAATACATGTCACATATTAGAAAACCTAGAAATGCTTTACATAATAAAATGATTACTAATAGAAGTTATAGAAAGGGGATAATAGAAACGACTAGGACAGTACTGACCGGTATATCGCCATTTCCTTTCTTGTCCGACTAGAGGACAAGAACCAGTCTTACCCGAGTAGAGGGTAGGAATAATTATATTTACCACAAGCAGAGTGGTACCATCGATAGGAATGGCAACTAATAGAATATAATAGAAACAATATAATAGATTGACCTATAATCGGTATAATTTAATAGAATATAATAGCATATATTTTCCCCTCTAGAAATTAGAATTGTAAAGCATGTTTATAAAAGAATGTTATTTAAGAAATACAAATAAACGAACTGGCCATTCACTTTATAAAATACACGACCTCACCAACTTTATGTTGACATAAACTATTTTTGGCATGTGTTCAGGTAACCCAACAGATATGATGACGTGGATCCTAGAAGAGTCAAGACTGTTATTATCCTGGATTCCGCTGCATAGCTCCGATAACCCGACCCGACGACCCGGCACCGACTGCCAGGGTCGTTACAGGTTGGTATCAGAGCGGCGTTTAATAGCAGTCTTGAAGTCTTTACTAATCCAGGATCTACCAGATTGTTTTCTAAAAGAAATTTTGATTAGAAAAATATATAAAGTAAAAGAATACTAGACGGTAAAAATTTTGGGTACTTAAATGCCAAACCATTATAAAGTTGGTGAGGACTATAACAGTATAATATAAATCAGAATGAATCCACTACAGGATATTACTAGAATGATTATGTGGGGTAAATTGACAATTTTGTACACAATTGTGAATTTACATGCACATTTAATTTCTGGGAAATTTTACAGGATATTAAGGCTATAAGAAATGATAAAGAATATAGAAGAGAAACCAGAATATTAAAAGAAACTAGAAAATAAACCGAGAAATAAATAAGAAATGACGAAAGTTATAAAAAGTATATATGTTTATATAGAAAAATATATAGATCATAAAACATAAATCATCCATCGTTGATTCAAGAAACTTCGTATAAGTTTATTGAATTATTCCAGTCTCAGTGGCTATTTATATCCGATTTCGGATCGTTAACCTTATGGTTATCCCAATATTTATAAATAAGAATACAAATATTACGCTACAACTTGAACATTCCTATGATCGAGTTTCTAGAAATATTATTTTAAATTCCGAAATTTTGATAAAATCAGATATGCTAGAGACATACAAGTAATATGTTTCTAAAGAACTTCCTTCGATTGTTTAATCAGAAATCGGATAGATTCTTCGATAACTTAAGTTGTTTTAAATCTTTTCAGTATGACTTTGAAGTTTACTGAATTCATTTCCAGTCATTTCTATTTTATACTGAATCAAGTATTTCTATTTTTAATAAATATATATATATATATATATATATATATATATATATATATATATATATATATATATATATATATATATATATATATATATATATATATATTCCTCCGCTTTTAAATTTCAAATAGACGTTTTATTCAAATTATAAGATTGAGAAAATTTATCAATACTCTAGAATTCCTTTTTATTAAATCGAGTATTGATACTCCTTATGTTATTAAAAAGTCCCCAGAATTTTTCGTAAATTGATTATTACGTTTTGATTAGCCGATAATCTGGTGTAATTCATTTAATATTAAACTTTTGATCTAACATTTTTGAGAAATATATTTTGTTTTATCAATCCATAATAAGAAATTTGTTTATTAAAAATTTAAGAATTCCGACACTAAGAAAAATTTCTACCACGACTCTCTTTATATAGTTATTATTTTCAAAGATAAGTACCATTACGCAACTAGAATCAGTATTGCTATTATAGAACCTCCCTAGAAAATTTATTTCAAAAATATGAAAATCCTATAGAACCACGGTCGTATCATTTTACCAGAACATATTTCACTCCATATCTAGTGACATTTTTCGTAAAGATCTTACTCGAATCTATATAAATATGCCAAGAGTCTTTTTCGGCATGATTATATATCTATATCCGATGGTATAAACCTCCTTGATATTTTATTTCGATAAGAACGACAAATATATATACTTCGATTCATAATCTAAATCTCTCTTCGTGTATATCAAAGAATCTCAGCTATATCATATTTTCGATATATTTTCCTCCAAGAATTAAATGATATTCTGGACAAAAATATCATTATCTTGAATTTTCGCGACAGAAATAATTTGGAATCCATCTAAAGAAATCAAATTCTTAGTCACTCGATTATGCGACAATATAAGTACCATCTTAATCCTATGACTCGAGCAAGTCAGGAAGATCAAAAGATTGGATCGTTATATTAAATATCTTTTGACGTGATCAAATTCTTGAACGATTGACAGTCTATTTCGTTAGACTCAGATCAACAAGTTTTATTCCAGAATAATATAATTTCGAATCTAAGAGAAAATAAAGAAAAGAATAATAGAATAATGTGTAAAGGACACATACCTATTGGGATTCAAATAAACAAATACTGGAATGTTAGGTGAGGTGGAATAGTAATTATGGTTGCAAACATAATTATGAACGCCACAGGCACAGGAGCATCCGAGTAGGAGTTTATCGAGATCACCGTATGTTTGTGTCACGAACATATTAAAAGAAAATTATGATAAGAATAATAATAAGAAGAAATATAAATCCGAACTATCAGCGTATCATATGTGGAGAATACGACCACAGAATTGGCAATATAGTTGAAATTCCTTCGTGGAATACAACTAAGAATATATTCGCAGAATAAAAACCATCGATTGGTTAAATTCTATGAATCAAAGAAATCAGTTTATTGATTTTTGATTGCCAACCAAAGATAGCTGCATATCCTCTGTGCAACCCCTGGGGCAAAGGATATCCGGACCCTTACGGAAGGTATATCCGGACATTTGCCACCAAGCTACAGGATTCTATGTAAGAATATATGATATATTGCCTATATATAAGTCTATCGGAATGTGTTTTCAAACACCCAAAATATAGACTTTAACCGAAAATATAAAAGAATTATTCCAAGCAAGTGTATATTATAGAAATAATGGATTTATAGTGTCTGCTATAAATAAGTATCAGTATTTGCTTGGATATAAAAGAATATAAATAGATAAATAAAAGAGTATAAATCAATGAATAAAAGAAAATAAATCGATAAATAAAAAGAAATTGTAGAATATTTTATCGAGAGTGTCGATGAATCCCGAAATAGTGTAAAGAAGAATCTATAGAGAAATACTTAACGCAGTAAGTATTTAAATCCGAATGACAATCATGATTCCGAGAAAGAATAATTGATGCATTGCCATAAGAATCTTAAGTCAAAGAATCGTAACAACAATTGTTACAAGTAGATTCAAAGACTATAAAGATAAAGTTACATATATTGATTGTAGAATTGTGAAAGACTTCATTCACAATAATACATTGAGAAAAGTCAAATAATATGTATTGAGATAAATAATGCAGTCAATCATCAATGAAATAGTCAGTAAGAATTATTATTGATGATTTAAGAAAAATCTGAAAGATCGATTCAAGTAGGTCAACATAATGAAAAGGAAAAACGATAAGAATTCAAAGAAAGAGGAATTAGAACATAATTCAAGAATCTTTCTTAAAAGACTCATCAATGATGATGCCTTTCATCTTTCCAGAGATAAAAAGAAATTGTTGAAACCGTGTAATTCAACAAGTTCGATTTATCTTTTCTTGCACCTTTAGACTCCGGATAAGATACATCTAACGATCTGAGAAACCTCTTAAGTATATATACGAATAGAGTTAACCAAGAAGTCAACCATATTACACCGATATAGATAGAACTTACAGGATAGAATTTGTAAGAAATAATCCGATAGTTACTAGAAATCATTTCTACTCTCTAAGAAATCAGAAATACAATGATGATAAATTCTAAAGTTCGAATATAAGAGGTAGTAGCTCGGATCCTATTCAAATCAAAATGACGATAAATGGATAGGACTTCCCTATCTATCTCTCATGAACCATTTAGAATCCATCATTGTAAATGAATCCGAATATCAAACGATGAGTATATCGTATCGATTTGAGACTCTAGTGATGTTTGCTGGAGGTTTGTAAATCTCTCAGAAGAAAAACGATTAGAATCTCAAGGTATGTTCGAATTGTCTTTATATAAGAATAATATTCAGTCTGTTTCTCACTCTAACGAGGAACAAGATATGAAGAATATTCACAGTATAAAGAAATGTCAATCTATATATATATCGAAAAACCTTTAATAGTCATACCAATAGAACTGATCCTGTCTCGTTGACAAGTATTCTGGTTTAAATTGGTTATATTCTTAAAGATTAACGGTACAAAGGACAAGATCTCTCAAATTTCGGGGACGGAATTTCCTAAGGGCGGGAGAATGTAACACCTCGAGGTGTTACGGGTCTCGTAAACGGGTCGGGTTGTACCCGACCACCCCATTTATTTTATTATTATAATATACTCAAGTTCGAATCTTGCAACCAAACGTTTCATTCGGTTGATTAATTTAGCAACAAACACTCGATATTTAATTATTTCCTATATCGCAGCCAAACGCTCCATGTTTAGTTGTTAATCTGCTGCCAAACACCCTCCATGTCACTCTTAAACTCGCATCCAAACACCCTTAAGTCAGCTCCTATCCCTATATCCAAACACCCTCTAGGTGACTTGAGCTTTATAAACAACCCCTTCCTTCTTTGTTGTCTGAATCATACGAAACACACACACTTGTGTGTTTAAGAAGCAGCAGCCAATCAGAGCTCTCACCGGACAGCCATGGCGGCTGTTGCCGCCTCCGCTGCTGCCGGTCACCTCTGCCGGACCGCCGTCGCCGTCTTATCCTCTCCGGTAATCCTCCTTCTCCATCTCCTCTGTTTTATTATTAAAACCCGATAACTCCTCCTCTACTTCTTTTAATAACCGGCCACCATGGTTCCACTGTTTCGATAACAATCTCATCCTTGTTTCAGTTGTGAGTCTCTTGTAACCTACTGATCAAACCCAACCCGTTAACCCATCGAGTCACCACCTCTCTTCTGTTACTGTTGTATATTCGGTGAACCTGGCCTCTTTTCTGTTGTTATACGAAGTTGAGACAGTCACCGGTTCTGGTGACTGTCATCAGTCTGGTAACCCTCCATCTGTCCATCTATTTAGCCGAACTCGTGACCATGTGCTGTCTCGTTAACCGGACAGTCACCTGTTCCGGTGACTGTAACCTGTTCCGGTGACTGTAATCGGGTCCTACTCACCGTTCGGTTCATGTCTGGTACTTGATAAGCTTCTATTGAACCAACCCTTCGATTTCTGGTTATACTCGTGAACCCACCTGAACCGTTTGTAACCCTCACGCACACACCGATGTGTGTGTGGTCCTGAAGCCGGTGACTGTTGAGAACCCGAGTCCTCCGGTTACCAAAACCCAACCGACTATCCATCTGTTCCAGCCTTGAACTCGTGAACCATCTTTCTGTCTTGACCTATACTTATGAGCCATCATGAAACACCCGAGTAGTTTTGTGTGTGGTATTGTAATTTGTATTCCAATCGGGTTCTGTATGTGGTTCCGGTTCCCATCCTTTAAGTACCAAACCCTTTTAATTAAAGGGGTTACAATCTAATATTTGGTTATATTGATTTCAAGGTACTTTAGTCGAATAAAGAAAGGTTGAATCCCGATAATCGACCGTTTATCCTCAAAGCTGTATGCTTGTTAGATGAAACCGATATCATGACTAGATCGAATTGGATTCCGGTCACATCTCCGGCAAGTGTCCGGTTATTAATCGGTAAGAACAAGTTTAAGCATTAATTGGTTACACAATATTATATTATAATCTATTATTAATATAAAGATTATGATTGTTATTTGTGCGAGGTACCAATAACCGCTTCGGTGAGATTGAAACCGATACCGAATCTATTCAGTGACTCGGTCAACACCCGGAATAGAACCCGGTCCAATAGCTAGACGAGGATTATTAGAATTATACGAATATATATATATAATACGTGAACGTACGGACTTGATATAATAATAAGAGAATAATAAACATATATAAAATATATATGTTTATATATATAAGATTCGATATATAAAACGATATACTAGACTCGGGTTAATAATAATATGCTCTGCCGAACCATCATCCGGGTAAGTTCGTGTCTAGAGTTCTTTAGGTTCGTGTGCCAAGCTGTAATGGCCAGCTTTATTAGCTACGAGTGCCAAGCTGTAATGGCTAGCTAGATTTAGGATGTCCGTGTCGTGTCAATAATGAACCCCGAGTTTAGGACTATCTAATATATACCGAATTCTGTATGTATAAATTGTATATATGATATATATCCTAAGTATTACAATCTAACAAGTCCCACGCGTAACTTGTATCGATATATATATGAAATATAATTATAATAAGAAGATTAGCTAGAAGATTTAACGCAAACCTGTGAGTATCGTGAACTCCCCACTTTTACTGTTTATTAATGTTTTCGGGAGAATACATGTCATTTATTAGAAAACCTAGAAATGCTTTACATAATAAAATGATTACTAATAGAAGTTATAGAAAGGGGATAATAGAAACGACTAGGACAGTACTAACCGGTATATCGCCATTTCCTTTCTTGTCCGACTAGAGGACAAGAACCAGTCTTACCCGAGTAGAGGGTAGGAATAATTATATTTACCACAAGCAGAGTGGTACCATCGATAGGAATGGCAACTAATAGAATATAATAGAAACAATATAATAGATTGACCTATAATCGGTATAATTTAATAGAATATAATAGCATATATTTTCCCCTCTAGAAATTAGAATTGTAAAGCATGTTTATAAAAGAATGTTATTTAAGAAATACAAATAAACGAACTGGCCATTCACTTTATAAAATACACGACCTCACCAACTTTATGTTAACAGAAACTATTTTTGGCATGTGTTCAGGTAACTCAACAGATATGATGACGTGGATCCTGGAAGAGTCAAGACTGTTATTATCCTGGATTCCGCTGCATAGCTCCGATAACCCGACCCGACGACCCGGCACCGACTGCCAGGGTCGTTACAAGATGCACGCGAAGATGTACAATGTTCCTGAAAAGGTAACCCGCGCGAAGTTGTAGCACGTTACTGAAAAGTAGATGTGGCGGCGCGTTCCTGAAAAGGAGACGCGCGTGAAGTTTTAGCACGTTCGTGAAAAGGGGACGTGGCGGCGCATTCCTGAAAAGGAGACGCGCGCGAAGTTGTTGCACGTTCCTGAAAAGGAGATGTGGCTGCGCGTTCCTGACAAGGAGACGTGGCGGCGCGTTCTTGAAAAGGAGACGCGCGCGAAGTTTTAGCACGTTCCTCAAAAGGAGACGTGGTGGCAGGTTCCTGAAAAGGTGATGTGGCGGCGCATTCCTGAAAAGGAGACCAGCACGAAGTTGTACCGCGTTCCTGAAAAGGAGACGTGGCGGCGCGTTCCTAAAAAGGAGACGTGGCAGCGCGTTCTTGAAAAGGAGACGCGTGTGAAGTTGTAGTACGTTCCTGAAAAGGAGACATGGCGGCGCGTTCCAGAAAAGGAGATGCGCGCGAAGTTTTAGCACCTTTCTGAAAAGGAGACGTGGCAGTGTGTTCCTGAAAAGGAGACGCGTGCGAAGTTGTAACACGTTCCTGAAAAGGAGACGTGGAAGCGCGATCCTGAAAAGGATACGCACGCGAATTTGTAGCACGTTCCTGAAAAGGAGACGCGCGGGGTTACTATTTCGTAGGGAGTTACCGACAAGCGGGGTTACCCGTTAGCATGGAGTTACCGGCTTGCGCGGCGTTACCGTTGTGTAGGGAGTTACTGATAAGAGGGGTCACCCATTAGCGTGGAGTTACCAGCTTGCGCGGGGTTACCGTTACGTAAGAAGTTACCGACAAGCGGGGTTACCCGTTAGCGTGATTGATCCTGCAAGAATCAGTCATATAATATGGGTGTATCATGAGGTGCCCAACCTTGTGTCAGTATTTCTTGAACTTTAAAAATAAGTTATTAGATAATCTAAAAAATAACCATGGTTGTTGTACGAATGAGCTAATGATACACCTGGCTATCAAGCTGTCTTGCATGAGTTTAGTACCTCAATAATTGAAACTACTTTGCTTCGTGGATAAAAAAGACAACACTATAAGGGGAGACGGGGCACTGCCAGAATTGGTCACGGGTACCCCACTACCAGCACGGTAACACCGCCGCCACCAATGCTGGTAGTGGTCCCGTGAACCAAATTCGGGTTCAAGTTACGTGCTGATTCACGGATGTGGCACAAACTTTCACACAATTTTATTCTTTTTTATTGTTTAGACTCTTCTTTCTCTCTCTCTCTCTCTCTCTCTCTCTCTCTCTCTATTCTTTAGCTGCAAGTTTTTTTTAACTTTGTTGAAAGCTTGAAGATGAAGATTAAGATGGTGATAGATATAAGTTATGTATGTATAGATATGTGTATTGTGTGTGTGGAGTGTATAGAGAGAGAAAAAAGTCACTAGTTTGCTTTGGATTTTTGTGCCTCCAACTTTCAATTTTTTAATTTATTTTTCTTTCACATCGTGACTTACAAAAGTCACTAGTTTTAATTTTTATTATTATTATTATTATTATTATTATTATTGTTATTGTTATGTGTGAAAATAATTAATAGTTGGGTAAAGAATTAGTGGAGTACTGCCTACAAAAAAAGTGCTTCAGTGAAGTGATATCGCAGTGTAGGATTGGTAGAATTCAGTGAAGTGAAAACAACTTCAGTTGAGCGCCCTTTGTGCCCTAAGCCTTAATTATTCAGGATCACATGCATGTGAGCATGTTTTCAAGTACCTCCCCTTGCTATATATAAAATATAAAAAGGAAGGTTGAGAATAGAACCTTGATATCGCCTATCAGGATGACCACTCGTCATGTAAATAAAAGCAAGGTTGAGAAACATAATCCTCCATGTATAATGACAATAGCAAAGCGTACGCCGGAGATGGCGGATTGCGACTTGTGATCGGCGCGGCGTGGTGCGACGGAGCACCCTCGTAACACGCAACCACCTGAATATGCACGCGCTAAGAAACACGAACGGAATATGTCCGCGGCTGAGTCTGCTGAATGTCTTGCGGGTGCGACGAGGTTGGCGGATAAAAGCTATGCTCTGCGGTGGCGTCACTTTACGTTTTACGTCAGGCAGAGAGCTGCTACGCGACGAATCATATATGCGGAATGTCCACGTGATACCGCTGTGCGTTCACGTCGTGGGCGATAGAGTTTGTATGGTTTGCTCAGATGGCACCAAGCCCACGGTATCTCCTCGTCTCTTTTCTTGGCTTAGCTCAGATGGAGTTTGTATGCTCTACGCCAATGGCGGAGCATGTCCGGGACACGCGGTTAGCGGAGCATGTCCTGGATGCGTGCGTGGCAAGCATGTGACGTGACGGCGGGTGGTAGGCATGCCAATGACGTGATGCCTGGTCATCTCATCGTCCAACTAATACCATTGCCATGAAAATATTGATAGTTCTTAAGGCTATGTTGAAGATGCCTTTACACTTTGCTGTTTGGTATCCTGTTAATAACCATTCAGAGGCTACCTCTTAATGCTCCATAACCTCTGAAGGGTTAAGAGGTAACCTTAAGTGTTAATGGTTAAGAGGCAACCATTAAGATGTTACCTCTTAACCATTCATACTTAAGATTACATCTTAACCATTAAGAGAGTATGAACCATTCAGATGTAACCTCTTAATAACCATTCAGAGCCCAACAAACAGCCCCTTATATCCCATAAAGCAAACAGATGAAAAATATGAAGTTGTACTGTACGCATCATAGATTGTACGTCTCTTTTTTATTTCAGTTTATCTTTTTCAGATCTTGAATAACATATAGATCCTTGATCATTTGCACAAATCCAGAAAATGTGTATATTTTATGAATGGAACTGATTTGATGACTGTACATAGGAAGTGGAGTTCGAGGTTCATATTCATAGAAAATATCAATGAACACAAGAACTTGAACAAATCTAAATCAAAATCGGTGCTTAAAGCTTGGGTGAGCATAGATCTGAAAGGGTAGATAACAGAACCTCACATATCCATCTCGTGAGAACACAGATCTAAAAGGGTAGATAAGAGTACCCCACATATCCATCTGCGAGAACCTAGATCTGAAGCTTTAGAGTAGAGAAGAACAAATATGTGGTTGTTGTCGGGTGTGACAACCATCACCCTCATCTTTTAGCGAGTTGTCAACTTTATCCCTTCGCCTATTGAAGTTCCACTTTTAGTCCTCATCAAATCATATTTTGATAATTATTTTTAAAAATTTTGCATGTATACATTTGGCATTCGTATGTGTCGTGTATTAATCGTATAATCATGTGTTATAAACATTTGTAAGTTATAAAAAAAATTTTAAGACTATAAAAGTTTCAAGTTAGAAACCTTGATAATTTTGTTAAAATTTACAACAGAAAAATTAACAAATCTATAATATTTCTAACCTAATTTAAACATGAGGGACTAAATCTGTCACATTGTGAAACTTTTAAAAACATCATCCTCCCTCCTTTCGTTTTCCGGCCACCGGAACATTATCCGGCGAGAGCTCCGGCGTGATAAATAATGGCACAATAATGGTTTCCAATCGTTTCTTTTTTACCTGTATCCGTTTCTCCACCATTATACTTCGAATCCCAATCATAAAATCAGTCTTTAACATGCTTTAAATCGGATTTTAATCACAATAATGGGTGTAACCGTCGAACCATTATGAACGAGTTCAAACGTCCGACTTTATTAAACAAAACTATAAGTTGGTCGTTGTTATACAACCCTCAACCTTTGCACACGTTAGACCCACAATAAAAAGGATCAAATCGCATCCAGGAAGCTCTTTAATCGGCTCCAAAGTTGCGGTTTCTTTTCTTCTTTTTTTTGAACCATAAACGAACTTGTAAGTCCAAATTATCATTGCCATTTCGTTTATTATACATTTCCGAGCATAAGTCCCTTATAGCAGATGTCTAATCATTTCTGTATTGGGTTTATTAGATTTGGTATAGGGTTAGGGTTCTTGAGCTTGTAATTGGGGAAGAAGACCAATTTCATTTGTTATTTATATAAATTACATTTCAACTTAGTTAACAAATGTTGTGCATGGTTCAGTTGTTTGGGTGGGAGATTTGCAAAAAACCACTCGTGTTCGAGTCTGCCATGCCACATTTTTTTTATTTTGTTTTTTTTAAATATCATATTATTTAAATTCCTTATTTATATAAACCATAAAAACCAAATAATTCATAATACACTCATTTTTGCTCCAAAAATTATGAAAATTTAGGTGTAGCATCTTGACACCATAAAAGAAAGAGAGAATTACACAGATTGTCCTTTAGTTTTACCCAAAATTGCATCCTATGTCCTTTTTTTGAATTTTTAACTCCTTATGTCCTTTGTTTTATACAGTTGTTACATCCTATGTCCTTTAAGCCAAACCCAGTTAAATAATTCAGTTAAGTTGGTCATGTGCCCCTCATGTGAGGGGCAATCCTGTCTTTTCACCCTCTCTCATCATCTTCTCCAAAGCTTCATTTCATACCTTCTGCATATTACCCTATAACTTCTTTCCCCTTCTAACTCTCAAGTCTCAGCCACATTCAACGATGATATCATCTCAGCGGGCAATGGCTCAACGGCGATATCATCTCAGCAACATGGCTTCAAGAGATGATCTAAAGAGGCAAGGAGGGTTTGCAGTGGTGGTTCATACTTATGGTAATTCATAATCTTTTTTATAAAAAAAATAATCTTTTTTTATCAGCTCTAATTAGGTTTTTTCTTTGCATATATTATTATCTTATTCTACTAGATTGATATTACAATTATATATATACACATATATACACACACGGTTGGGTTTGAAAACGTAAGAGCAGAGGGGTTATGTTTTGAGGTTTTGTATTTTGGGGGGTTTTTGAACTCGAAAACCGGGTTCTGGTGGTGCTCGACGGGGATGGTGGTGGGTTTTGTTGTGCGGTGGATGTAGTACCCTGTTACAATTGTGACACTGACGGCTCAGGCGCGGCTCCGGCGTGGTGACCGACATCTCGTCAGGTCTCTCTCTAATTGCAACCCTGAAATAGTGTGTCAGAAAGATTATTGATGCACCCAAGTAAGAACTAAAAACTACCAAGGTAACTAACTGTTGAAATTTATTTGCTTTATTCTTCAATTCCCTGTGCTTTGTGTTGCATACTGATTTTATAATCATAATATATATATTTGTCAATTTGGCCATTAATGATGCATAAATGATGCATAATGATAACCGATGACTACAAGCTAAGAGGGGGAAAGCATAGTGACTTTAATGGGTTTTAGTAATGTATCAGAATAGATGATGATAAATGATGCACCATAAAGGCCACGAAATAATTAAGAGTGATGGAGAAACGGACTAGTAGCATTAAATCGAGTTAGATGATTATAATAAGCAAGATTGGGTTTGCCGGATTTTAATTCCGGTGACCGGAATTCCGGTCGGAAATCAGGAAGGAGGGAAGGAACGTTTTTTTTTTAAACTTTGACATCTTGGCAAGAATGGTCCCTCTAGTTTATAGTTGATATATTATGCACAGATTGTCCTTTTGAGGGTGAAAAGACAGGATTGCCCCTCACATGAGGGGCACATGACCAACTTAACTGAATTATTTAACTGGGTTTGGCTTAAAGGACATAGGATGTAACAACTGTATAAAACAAAGGACATAAGGAGTTAAAAATTCAAAAAAAGGACATAGGATGCAATTTTGGGTAAAACTAAAGGACAATCTGTGTAATTCTCTCTAAAAGAAATTTACCACACTTTTACTTTCTGAAAATGATTTAATTTTCGTAATTTTATTAATTCAAATTGTTTTAATCATTTTAATTGATTAAAAATACATTTTTAATGGTTTTAATCTCAAACATTTTGGAAAATTATTTCTAATCATCATGAACTGAAATAAAAATTATTGGTCCAGAAAACATTTACTTTTATTGATTTTCCTATTTTTAATCATTTAAAAATGATTTAAATGCATTAAATCAGTTTTAACAATTAATAAGTTTAGAAAAATTATGGAAAAATTATTTTCATTGATTTACATCAGAAATTAATTGTTTTTTTATAAATATATTAGTTTTGGACCATATCTTGTATTTTTTATTTTATTTGTACTTAATTAGTCATAATAAATCATTTATTAGTTCATAATGCCTAAAATCTGTTTTATAAATTTAATATTTTATAAAATAGAAATATGTGATGATCCAAAGTCATAATCATCATTAGTTTGATTCATTGTGTAACTTACAATTATTTATTCAATTCTTTATTCAATTCTTTATAATTATTGTAATTATTTACAATGATAGTCTAATTAATTAATTTTGTCATTTGTTTTTATGATTCAAAACATATTTTTTTATCTAAATATTCAATGGGTAGTATTTAGATTACTAAATCATAATCGTAGACTTTTACCATATTTCTTTTTGTGATACATATTAAATTGTTTATTGCAAAAACTCTGATTCCCCAAATGAACTTAGTGAACCCTAATGCCTTAGAACCCTAGATACCTTAGCCTTTTAAGACATTCCATTTATTAGTATTCTTATACATTATAGGTAGAATTATTCAGAATTCCCATTGCTTAACTCACGTCAGCTTAGGTTGGATTTTGGTCACTTTCGCAAACTGTGAGTATATCTTTCCCCCTTTTCATGTTTTACTTTTGGGGTTATTCATGTACACTATTATCAAATGTTATTCTTATACTTAATGCAATTCTCATGTGTGATTGCTTTATGTGAATTTGTGTGTATGCTTAGTAAAAATCATTAACCGTTCTGCGGCCTAGCATTTCAATGAATAGTACTATGGTATACCCCTTGAGACTCTATTGAGAGAATCTTGGTCATTGTCTTGTTAAATCATTATTCAGTTGGTTATTCATGTGCTAGTCTCGTTCATTTAGGCTTGGTTTTGACTGATACTACTTATTACATAATCGCAAATGGTACCGCACATGAATTGCTAAACACTTTTCTTACTATATGTATTCAAATAAGGGTATGCTCACCAATACATTTTTGTATTGACATATACTATTTTCGTACATGTTTCAGGTTATTATTGAGACGTTTCTTTAAGTTTTTGGATTTATAATTAAGCTTTGATTTCATTGTAATCTAGTTAGACTTGACGCTTTTGAATCATTGTACTTTGTAATTTTCCTTTCAATGTAATAAACTATTTAATTCAATGTATTAAAATTTACACTTTAGTACCATGAGCTATTGAACAATCGTCACTACGTGGCACCTCGATGATTCCGCCATCGGTTGGGGTGTTACACCGGGTCCCACGGATGGCGCCAATGAAGAAACACTAACCGAAACGGCTGTCCGATGTATGCCTCTACGGTGTTGAATACGAGAACCACACCTTGTTCTTCGCCTTCTCTGTTTAGATCCAGACCTGTAAGAGAGAAAGGAAAGGTGGAGTGTGGAGGTGACTGCTAGGAAACCACGAGTGGAGTCCAACGTACAGACACAAAAAGTGATGGCGGCGGAGGCCGCCATGTGTTATCATGGGGGTAAGTATGAGTGTGATAACATCATAGCTCTTGACCTAATTAGAGGTCTTCACCCCTTATATAGGGTTTCCATGGGCCACGGCTGGGCCCATGGGCCAAACATCAAGGCCCCTTAACTATATGGCACATAGCCCAACCAAGCCCAGTTAAGGGGTTACCTCCACACCCCAATAGTAGTAAATAATATAAGAAATGACAAGTAATAAAGACGGTATGTCGGGTCAAGCACCATACCTCTACAATAGAGAAGGGTTTAAGAATGTCCCCGAA
This sequence comes from Ambrosia artemisiifolia, assembly GCA_032199755.1. Taxonomy (NCBI): domain Eukaryota; kingdom Viridiplantae; phylum Streptophyta; class Magnoliopsida; order Asterales; family Asteraceae; genus Ambrosia; species Ambrosia artemisiifolia. The sequence continues at coordinate 6,786,325 of CM063526.1, read as the reverse complement.
CACTATAGGAATGCTTTATTTGAGCATCTGAATGTAAATGATTTATAATAATATTTTATATTTAACTAACTTGTTTCATTTACTTCACTAACTTGTTTTATTTAATTTTTAGGCAAACTTTAATCTTGCAGCGCTTGTAAAAGATCTTCTAGCCAGGCAGAAAAAAGGTGGCATCAATGCTAAGATCCAAAAGACATACAACAACCGCAAGAGCAAGGCAAATGCCGAGTTTCTGAATCGGGGAGGTTATAATGATGTGGCGAGAGCAAGGGCAGTGTCCCCGCTGATATGTGCAATGTAAACTGGCAAAAGGCAGTTGATCATTTCTTGACCTTAGAACATCAGCAGAAGTTGCTTATTAACGCAGAAGTCCGCAAAAAACAGTTGCATACGTACCGAGATGGAACAACCTCTTATGCTAGTGCTTGTTACAAGCAGGTAATGCTTTATATATATTTATATATATATATATATACACACACGCTAATGTTCATTTAATTTTTAATCTAAGTTCTAATGTTAACAAGACTTGGAACGGTATGATGGATACTGTGCCGGTCATACTAATAGAGAAGGGCGTTTTGATAGCCCGCAGAACGAAGAAAATTATGTATGTATTTATTTAGAATGTAATTCTCATTATATATATATATATATATACATATAGGCTAAGTATAGACAAGAAACCTCCCAAAATGAAGAAAACCCCACAAACCCTTTATGTGGCTCTCATTGTTCCACATCACCAATCAAAGCAAATTACTATTTTATTAACCCAAGGGTGTTTCAGTAATTTCTCTCATCTCTCTCTATCAAATGTCAGTATATATCTTCCTCTCTCTCTCTCTCATTTTTTCAAAAATTTGATTTCTCTACATTCCCTCCCTCCTCTCATCTCTTTCAAAACTACACCTGCAACATAAACTTCCATCTAAAAACCAGATCTGTAACAAAAACGATGAGCTGTTGTATCTCTAGGTTCGAAGTCGTAGCTTGTGGGTTGGGTTTTGATGCTTCCATCTCTCCTCTGTTCAGCTTCCCCAAACTCTCCTCTGTTCACATACAAAAGTCAAACCAGAGGAAAAGGGTTTGTTTGTTCGGTCGCCGGAGAAGACACCGGCCGGTGAGGACAACCGGGGAAGAAGACCGGTGGGTAAAAATCCACCCATATTTCAAGATCACCATGAAAGGTAAAAATTTTAAACATTTGTTTTCTGTTTTCTTTTGATTTATGTGTACGATGAAGTTGTTATAAACGAGATCTTGCGGGAGCCGGTCAGCAGACAAAAAATGACCTCAATCTCCTCGGATTAAATAGGAATATATGAAGATAAAAGGTTTTGTTCAGGTCAGGAGATGAATGGTCAATGTGTAGAAGTTAGGATGACCGGAGCCGGTCATCTTCTCCGACCAACCATAGTCTTGGGTTTGGGGAAAGAGGATAGTTGGTTTGTAAATTAAATTTTATATGATTTAATGATATTTGTATTATATTGGATGGAGCAGCTTTTCTAAAAGTTAGCTACAAACATACATATTTTTTAATAGCAAAGAAACTATCATAGTGTTTAACCTTTTTATATCGTATATATTGGATAGTTTCATTGCTTTTGTAGAAGTTGGATGGAGCAGCTTTTGTAGAAGTTAGGTACAAATATACATATTTTTTATAGCAAAGAAACTATCATAGTGTTTGACCTTTTCGTTCTAGTGTTTCTAGTGATGTTTGACCTTTTATATCGTATATAAGCTAGCTAAAGTAAAGTGATGGAAACCAAGAAAGTGTTTAATTTAGTTATTTTATGAGTCAAGATCTAAATAGTTTTTCAATTGTTAACATGGTGTTGTGGAAAAAGTGTGAGATGGATCGGTTAATATGTTTTGTTAAGACGTGGATCACGTCTTAACATCCACCTGAAAAGTGTGATATTTTTTGGTGTTGGATTACACGTAGGTAGGTACAAGAGAATATCGTTCACACATAACAATAACCAACGACTTAACTCGAACACGTAAGTCAACAAGGGGTATATACCATAGTGCTATTTATTGCTATGCTAGGCCTACACCGGGTTAATGATTAAGGTCATAAGTACACACTATCAGCGATCAATAAGTAAAACACATTCAAGAATTGCGATTGTGAATATAGAATAAAACATGATTAAGTGAGTGAAGTAATAAGCGTACATGAGTCGCCCCAAAAGTGTAAAACATGAAAAAGGGGAAAGATATACTCACATTTATAAATAAACGAATCGGTAGTATGCATTATGAATGATAACATGGTTACTTCATTTGTGGTTGTTAAAAAAAAGAACGTAGACAAGAATCTTGTCGGTTACGAAATTGAGCTCGTCGGATTTGCAGGAGCATTTATGAAGAATATAAACTTTCTAAAAGAGTTAATTGGTTAACTCAGACTTTTAGAAATGCCCCTTATACTATCAACTAGGATGCATATAACCCTTTTTTTATGAGATATATTAGTTAACTAGGTTGGAGCCCCGCGTGTACACGCGGTATATGTCCATGTCAAATGAAAAAAATTCAATAAAGATTGTAGTATGCAAATTTTAATTATTGAAAGTTACGTAATACAATTCGTATGAATTTTGGTTGATTGTAAATTATCATAAAAAAGTTTAATGTTACCTAATAACAGATATATGAATCAACAAATGTTTGATTTTACGTGATTTAAAAACAAATAATGAAATGGATAAACATATATTTATTGTAACGACATGCAAATGAAGATTAAATTCAAAGTAAATAAATGTAGTTTAACAAATCATACAACCAAAAATTATAAAAAAATTAAATAAAGATTGTAGTATGCAAATTTTATTTATTGAAAGTTACGTAATACAATTCGTATGAATTTTGGTTGATTGTAAATTATCATAAAAAAGTTTAATGTTACCTAATAACAGATATATGAATCAACAAATGTTTGATTTTACGTGATTTAAAACCAAATAATGAAATGGATAAACATATATTTATTGTAACGACATGCAAATGAAGATTAAATTCAAAGTAAATAAATGTAGTTTAACAAATCATACAACCAAAAATTATAAAAAAAATTAAACGATTTATGCAAAATATGATCGCATACTTATTCACAAACTTCAGAATATTTTTTTTATAGACAACATTTGCTATTTACTATTAACGTTGTCATCTTTATCCAATATTAGTATCTTCAGGCCATGTCTACTCCTGTCACTTGGCAGCGACATACAACTGCCCATGTGTAAAAACAGGATCTTTCAAATACAGACCTACCCTAAATAGGGTTTGTCCTTGACTCTTCTTTATTGTCATTGCGAAACATAAAGTATGAGGGAATTGTCTTCTGTTAAATCTGAAAGGAATCTTCATATCAGATGGGGACAACCTAATTCTTTGGATAAAAGTTCGCATTTCAATGTTACTCCCTGAAATTATTTTAGCTTCTATAATACGGTTTGATATAGCAAGACGATTTGGAACTTGTGGCATTGAAAAGAATTTATGTCCACTTATAGGATCCCTGAACTATTAGAATAACAAAACAGTAAAATTTGTCAAAAAAAACTCTGATGAGGAAAAGAAAGACATTTGGCATTGTAACTGTATTATCATCAAGAATTTAAGGTAAATAAATCCAGAAGACCCTGAACTGTTTTGACGGTTTGACTCATAACCAATGACCTAAAAACCAAGCTAAAACCACGGTGAAAAATCAATACTAAACCTACAAGAGAAACTCGTTAGGAGTAAAGATAGCAACGTGGATGGGTTGAATAATATGTCAAAATGGAAGGTTTTTTATTAGGCAACCTTTTATCCATTTGACATGTTTCAATGCTACCACAATCGGAATATTGTGTCTCGATCAATTTTGATCGAATAAGTCGGATTTATTTATATAGTTGAATTATAAAAATAGAAGAACTGGTAATTTACGTGATTTGGTCAACGACGCCTAAAATTAGCACAATTATTGCAATCATGATGATGGTTAGCGTTTCATGACAATTGATTAAAGGACAATTCTTTGTAAACATAATATGATAACGTTAATCTGTCAACGATATTTAAATGAAAGACGTAATATTCTTATTCTTAGTATCACTAAAACAATATTTAGTTAATTTAGTCAATGATGAAGGATTTCATGATCAATGAGGTTTTTTACTGTTATGAATCGCCTTTTAGTTAATGTTGTTACTGATAACTTAAAATGATATTTCATTACTAATTTCATTACTAATTACTAATAATTGTATTGTAAGACATGAAAAATAAATAAAGTCAAAGAATTGACCTCCATCAAAGTAACAAAAACAGTAAAAAGTTTTTATGTTTATCGGTCAACAATATTAAAATGAAAGTCGTTATATTAGTAATATGATTGAAATTATTTTGAATATATTATGTATTTTAGGAAATTGTTAAATAGATTTAAATTATATTTATTATTAAAATAATAGTTTTAAATTATATTTATTAAATACATTTTGTTTACCAAAATTATTGCATAAATCTTTCTCCTACAATACTTACATTTTCGAATTGTTCCACGTTCTGTTTATGGTGTGTATAGCAAGTGTGGTCAATGTGATACCGTGGAATTAAATAGATGAAGTATAAAAATAGAAAGATTGAAATGTTGACTTAAATATATGCTAAATGCTTAAAATTAGAGATATAATTGCACTTGTCAATAACTATCATTTATCACAAATTCTAAAACGTATATAGGTATGATCAACATTTATCACAATGAATAGCTAATTTTCAGGAAAAGAAACACACATTTCGGTATTTTTAATGTATTATAGTTGGTAAAGACATTGAGTTTGAAAATCAGTCATCTATATGCACAGCCGACGTTTCAAGAATATTAAATAGGCGCACCTAGGATCAACTTGAGATGTAAAAAGAAAACTGATAAATCTAATTGCTAGCTATTTAACAAAACGTGCCTATAGCGTCTTGCTAGTTTTGTTATAAAATTATGTTAATTAAGAAAAGGTAACAAAACTTGTAGTTACGACAAACAAAGCCGGTAAGATGGCAATTGTGATTTTTGAGTTATGTTATATGGGTATATAACTCATTGTGAGCTTTCAACAGCAATCGTCCTTGCATTTTTTTTAATTACGATATACATTTTTTAATTATGATAAGTATTTGTATAATAATCAATGACATTATTTATTAAGTCAAAATAACATTAAATAACAATCATTAGGATGATAATCTAAATTCGGTAAATCATTAAAACATAATAATAAATGTCACTAACTTCGGTCAACATATAAATTAATGTCATTAACTTTGTATAATAATCAATGACATTATTTATAAATAATTTTTTCTGGATTTAAATAAAATTATTGTAATTTGCATTCAAAAACACATTTATCACAAATTTAGTATTTGGTAAATTGACGTTCAAGTTTAAATTTAGTAGGAAAAATCAACATTTTTGACTGACAATTATTTATTCAGTCAAAATAACATTAAATAACAACTATTATGATGCTAATCTAAATTCGGCAAATTGACATTAAAGTTTAGATTAGTATTTAAATAAAATAAGTATCTAAATTCGGTAAATTGACATTAAAGTTTAAATTAGTATCTAATTTCGGTAAATTAATATTTAAATAAAATTAGTATTTGGTAAATTGACAATAAAGTTTAAAATTAATAGGAAAAATCAACATTTTTGACTTTCAAGTTTAAATTTAGTACGAAAAATAAACATTTTTTACTGAACATTATTTATTCAGTCAAAATAAAATTAAATAACAACTATTATGATGCTAATGTAAATTCGGTAAATCGACATTAAAGTTTAAATTAGTATTTAAATAAAATTAGTAACTAAATTTGGTAAATTGACATTAAAGTTTAAATAAGTATCTAAATTCGGTAAATTGATATTTAAATAAAATTAGTATTTGGTAAATTGACATTAAAGTTTAAATTTAGTAGGAAAAATCAACATTTTTTACTTTCAAGTTTAAATTTAGTAAGAAAAATAAACATTTTTGACTGAACATTATTTATCCAGTCAAAATAAAATTAAATAATAATTATTATGATGGTAATCTAATTCGGTAAATTAACATTAAAGTTTAAATTAGTATTTAAAGAAAATTAGTATCTAAATTCGGTAAATTGACATTAAAGTTTAAATTAGTATCTAAATTCGGTAAATTGATATTTAAATAAAATTAGTATTTGGTAAATTGACATTAAAGTTTAAATTTAGTAGGAAAAATCAACATTTTTTACTTTCAAGTTTAAATTTAGTAGGAAAAATAAACATTTTTGACTGAACATTATCTATTCAGTCAAAATAACATTAAATAACAATTATTTTGATGGTAATCTAAATGCGGTAAATTGACATTAAAGTTTAAATTAGTATTTAAATAAAATTAGTATCTAAATTCGGTAAATTGACAATAAAGTTTAAATTAGTATCTAAATTCGGTAAATTGATATTTAAATAAAATTAGTATTTGGTAAATTGACATTAAAGTTTAAATTTAGTAGGAAAAATCAACCTTTTTGACTTTCAAGTTTAAATTTAGTAGGAAAAATAAACATTTTTTACTAAACATTATTTATTCAGTCAAAATAACATTAAATAAAATTTATTATGATGGTAATCTAAATTCGGTAAATTGACATTAAAGTTTAAACATTTTTGACTGAACATTATTTATTCAGTCAAAACAACATTAAATAACAACTATTATGATGTTAATCTAACTTCATTAACTTCGGCCAACGTATTAATAAATTTAATTAACTTCGGTCAACGTATAAATTATGAGTAAAAGAATAGTTTTAATAAAATTATGACTTATAAATAATTTACACCATAAATTAACGTGTTGAAATTACATTAACATCCTAATATTGTAAACATTGTAATTTATCACTAATTTAGTATTTGGTAAATTGACGTTCAAGTTAATAACAATTATTATGATGTTATTATAAATTCTGTAAATTGTTAAATGATAAGAATAAATGTCATTAACTTCGGGCAACATATAAATTAATGTAAATAAATAACAATGATTAATATTCAAATTCTAGATTAAATGACATTAACATCAGTAAACTATTATTATTGTAAGTACATAACATTAATGCTGAATTAATGACAATAAATTTGGTCATATAAATAAATGACATTAAACAAAATTTCGAAAACCATCGAAGTATTCCATCGAATAAATTAAATTAAAAACATTAAAAATTGATATGTGAAATTTGAAAATCAATGACTTCTTGTGGTGCAATCTTAGTAACAAACAGTCTGCGCTGTATTGAACACCATTTAAGTACACAATATTCGCCAATGGCAATACCTTCGGATTCAAGCAGATCAGGCCATCCAATCACCGAAAACCTTTACAAAACCGTTATGTATAGACAGTTTAGAATTTTACTACAATATTGTTACAAAAAAACGTATAATATGGTTACAATCGATTTAGGATGATATAAGAGTTTAAATCAATGATATACCTATTCAAATCAGAGGTAAAACTGCATAAACCTGTTCAGAGAAAAATAAAATTGCATAAACCAGGAATCGTCGATTCAATATATTTAGGATTGTATAAATGCTTAAACCGATGATATACATAAATAAATCAGAATCAGAAATAAAAAAAATGAATATACCAGGAATCGATGATATACATTCATAAATTAATGATATACATGTGTGAGCGAAAGATTTTGACTAAAACAGGATTATCTGATCATACAAGTTACAAAACCAGGTGCGGAAACCCTAGCTTTGAACAAACTGATAAAAACTCAAATCAAAACACAATCAATATCATTTTTAAAGGTTTTCATAGATTAACTTTTGCATAAACTTGATTACAATCACAATTCGGTTAATCTAGATCAATAACAAACACTTTCAATCTAACCTGGAACCTGACCTCAAAACACACACAACTAATAACTCTCTTTATCTTAAAAACTCACAAAATCTATTTATAGTGTCTGCAGGTTCGCCCCTTTTCATGGTGCAAATGTGGACACTTTCCACATTCGCCCAGTATAGATGGTCGAATGTGGACTTTTTCCACATTCGCCCAGTTTGATTCTACATTCGCCCACTTTTTCCTACGTTCGCCCACTTTTTCCACTTTCAACCCATCAGCACTTTTTAACACATGTTAACTTTGTAGATCCAATCACTAGTCGCACTTCGTGCATCTACAAACTCCCCCTCGACGATTGATTGGATCGTCTTCGTGTTTAAGTCTTGGTCGTTTTCTGATTATCTGAACCTTCGACATTCTGTACCGGATCACTAGCTAGGGACATACATGAATAATGCACTAACAATCTCCCCCTTGGACCTAGCTAGTGATGTACCAAATCAGAAAGTTATCAATTCGACTTGAAAACTTTCCATCTTCATGCACGTTTGTGTCGAAGTTCCTATCTATCTCTTCCAATAAGCTTTGAAATCTCAGACAGACTCAAGAAATCTTGGCTTTGTCATTTGCTGATCCAGAGATGAAGATAGACGATAATCTTGATTTCTTCAATCTTCATCATTTCTTTAACCTCTTACTAACTTCTGTTGTTCTGGTGATCTTGATGTTCAGGTTGGGTCTTGTTCAATTACACTCTTTGTCGATGAGTCATAAGTAGTGCACCTGTTGTATTTGATTCTGCAGAAAAATTTACTAAAAACTGCACAAACTATAACCGGCGTTAGACACGACAAATATCTCGGAAGTACTTCTCACATTCCTTTTGACCCTTAATAGTTCTCCCCCTGAACTATTAAACATTGTCAATGTATACCAGAAACTTGAAAATTTGAAATCTTTTTCAACTTTTAAGTGTCTGAGTCTTCTCATCTAGTATCCCAACATCGGTATCAAAAATAAAATTGAAACAAAACATTTTGATTTTTCAAAGTTTATGCTAAAACACACCAAAAATCTTTTTGAATTTTCAAATGTAATTGCATAAAAATAAATTCAACATATTTTTGTGAATTTTCCGGTTAAGAAGATCATATCAGTATTGAAACAGTCAGTCATAACTCTTTTTGATCAATTTTCTGTTTTTATCATTGAGCATCCTACAACCATTACCAGTATGTTTGTCCACTTAAACTCAAAATCATCATTCATTGCTCAGCACTTTAGATACGTTATGGTAATATTAGATACTGAGTAATCTATGGTCCCCGCATTCGCGACACATTCCCGTATCAAGAATTGCGCAAAGCTTCATCGTAACGCGTGATTATATTGAAGTTATCCGTTAGTTACAAGGTATGAGGCACAGTGGTGACAGGTCAGCAAATTAATGCTTCAAAGCGACTTGTGCACTTTACCAGGGTGAGAACTAATATCATACATGACTTTCATCATTGTATTGATACGATGCATTAGATAATCTTTGATTATCATCACACATGTTAAGTTCCTCATTCGGTAACTTATGGTTTTGGCTTTATTAGCTCTTTTAATAAGATACCCTGACTGAATCTAGGTCTGTAAATCAATACAGCAAAAGATCAGTTAGGCCATCCCCAGATAACTTTCAATATAACGACCCGAAACCTCTGATTTTGGCAATCTATCAAACGAAATTTCGGTACTAAGACCATATGCCAACGATACGTTGATCCACATGATTATCAGTTATTGATTTTAAATTTATATCACCATGCTGAACTTTAAACTTTGATTTCAAGCCTACCAATATATAATTGTAGTGGCTACTCAATGTTTATCAATTCATTTTTGTTTTTAGAGTAGTCTGACAGTCCACTGATGTACTATCATCTCCTCTTTTTCTCCAGGAAAAACTCATTTTTGATTTTCTATTTTTTTTTTTTTGATTTTTCTGAAATTTTCTCCCCCTAAAAATCTCAAAATAAGCATATTTTTGGATTTTTAAACTTTTTGAAGAAAAACAAAATAAAATGATATCCGATGCGGTTTACTCATTGTGTTCTAAAAACCATTTTCCACTCAGATTACTAGACTCATTAAGATTTTTCAATTAGCAAACCATTTTGTCGTATCTGTTATTGAAATCCAACACCTGAGAGCAATTGCATGAGATTGCAACTTTTTCCGGCTTCACAGGTTGGAAACAGACTACAAACACTCTTCTCTCTGTTGAAATCTTGTTTTCCTTCTTCAATATCCCTTCCTTGACCTTCACCTCTCCAATAAATAGCTTGTATACAGATGCTCCACTATCAACTATCAAAGAATAGCTAATAGGTCTGTCTGGAACAATCTGCACACTTATTAAACAATTAGCATGAGAGAGGCACCCATCCCTTCACAATGAAGGGTCGTCCAAGGTCATCAATCCTCGGAACATCAATCCATTCTCCTTTTGAAAACTCAATTGGTTTTTCAATGGATTGATTTGAAGTAGAAATTGCTATTGATTTAGAAAGTGATTTGGGTTTCCAAACACGTTCAGAGTTTATTTTAGATTTTGTTGAAATTGTTTTAATTTTCGACTTTTCAGGTTTCTTATTTGAAACCTGCTTCTGAACTTTGTTTGGAATCTTCTCAGACTTAACTGATGAAGACCCAGGTTTAGAGTTATTCTTAGGCTTAGCCTTAGAACTCCCCCTTACCTTAGCAACCCATCCACAATCTCCATTTTTCTTCAAGGCAATTTTGTTACGATTGTCATACACAACCTGTTTCCCCTTTTGCTTCTTGATTGGTTTTGGGGATACAGGCTTTCTGACATTGCCTGAATTTCTAGCAAATTTCACTTCGGTCCTTTTCTGTTTAACATACGGACAGGCAGCAACTAAATGCCCACACTCTCCGCAGTTAAAACAAGACCTATATTCTACAAAATCACATGCATACCCATCATCCCAATACCAGTAGGGACAATGAGCAGCAATATGACCAACTTCACCACATTCAAAACAGTTTCTCCATTCAACATAACCATGAGAATACTGTGGTGAGTTGTTTCCCCAGTAACCATCAAATTGAGAGTTATATGAATAATCATAATAGTCATATGATCTAGATGAAAAATTTCTTGAATTCTTTTGATAAGAATTTTTCATCTGATCATTTCCTTTCGATTTGTTTGGTTTTGGTCCCTTTACTTTAGAACCCTTTTTATTTTCAACATTTTTCTTTTGATCCTCTTTATTCTCATGTTGGTTAGGACTGAGTTCAAAATGAAGATGATCAAATTGATTTCTAAACTGATTTAACAAATCGATATTATCAACAAAAATACATTTAAGTAGAGATTGTTCGATATTCTCAATTAGAAAATCTTTGTTGAAAATCAATTTGTCATGTCCTTCCACCATGTAGGATCCTTCAACTCCTTCAGGAAACATGAATATGGGTTTTACTTCAGATTCAGATTCTGAAGTTGTTACCACATTTTCAGTTTTCTGTTCAAACATTTGTTTCACTTCACAATCAGAATTAACAACACAAGGTGTTGTGATTCCCAACTCTGATGTGGAAGTATTCTTTGAAACACTTTTATTCATTTCTAACATTTCTTTCTTTAAAGATTCAATTTTATTTAACAAATCTTCCTCATTCTTTTCAAAAACATTAATTTGGTTTTTACAATTTTCTAGTTCATTTGCTAGTTTCTGTTTGTCATCAATAAGTGTCATCAATTCACAATTCAACTTGACACATTTAGAACAACTAGCACTTACCTCATCATCTGATTTATTACCATTATCAGATTTTGCATCACCATTTGAGGTATCACTCTTTCTTGATTCACTCTGTTCTGAATCTGTATCAGAACTCAAGACACTCCCTGACAACTCACTTGAATCATCATTTCTCATATGTTTGACTAAACACACAACATTTCTATGAACACCTTCTCCGTTAACACACTTGTTAACATGTACCATTTCATCAGTTGTTTTCGGTGTCATTGGAAATCCCCAAATGTTGTTAACTTGAGAATTTTGTCTCTGTAATTGTTGTTGCTTTCTATCAGCTTCTACTAGAGCTCTGATCTCCTCATCCGTTCTACATACAGCCATGTAATTAATCATTTTTCCAACAAAAATATCTCAAAAATTTTCTAAAATCAGGCTTTCGAAATTTTTTAGGCACTAAATTCTACGTTCGCCCCTGGTAATTCTACTTTCGCCCCTTTTGATTTCACGTTCGTCCAAAAGTATCAGCCGAATGTAGAATAAACACCAGAATGTAGAATATCAAAACACAAGTTCCACGTTCGCCCAAAAATGTCTACGTTCGACCACTTCTAGTTCACTTTCGCCCAAAATGGATTCAGCCGAATGTAGATATTCACCAGAAAGTAAAACACACTAACACACTTTCACCTTCGCCCAGAAAATTCTAGGTTCGACCGTTTTGTTTCCACGTTCGCCCGCCCGATCAATCTGACGTGGAAAATCGTACCCGAAAGTGAAAAATTCAACCAACAATTTCCAGGTTCGCCCAAAATTACCTCAGGTTCGACCAAAAACCACTCAGGTTCGCCCAAAACTGTCCAGGTTCGCCCACCTATGTTCCAGGTTCGCCCATTTCAGGTTTGAAAAACGGTTACACTTTGAAAAACGGTTATTTTGATCTCTGATTTTCAAAAGTTTGTGAATTTGAATGATCTTAATCAGGTTTTGATTCGGAATTGATTTGGAACAACTTTAATTCTTGGAATTTTGAATTTTATCCACAATATCAACTTCAAATCAATCAAAAACACTCAAAAACCATTTTCATTCAAAAACAGATGTATTTTGATCAAAATTAGGTCCAAATCAACTCTGAGTTTATCAAATTTGTTGTTGTATGATCCTTATGGCTCTGATACCACTTTGTGAGCGAATGATTTTGACTAAAACAGGATTATCTGATCATACAAGTTACAAAACCAGGTGCGGAAACCCTAGCTTTGAACAAACTGATAAAAACTCAAATCAAAACACAATCAATATCATTTTTAAAGGTTTTCATAGATTAACTTTTGCATAAACTTGATTACAATCACAATTCGGTTAATCTAGATCAATAACAAACACTTTCAATCTAACCTGGAACCTGACCTCAAAACACACACAACTAATAACTCTCTTTATCTTAAAAACTCACAAAATCTATTTATAGTGTCTGCAGGTTCGCCCCTTTTCATGGTGCGAATGTGGACACTTTCCACATTCGCCCAGTATAGATGGTCGAATGTGGACTTTTTCCACATTCGCCCAGTTTGATTCTACGTTCGCCCACTTTTTCCTACGTTCGCCCACTTTTTCCACTTTCAACCCATCAGCACTTTTTAACACATGTTAACTTTGTAGATCCAATCACTAGTCGCACTTCGTGCATCTACAAACTCCCCCTCGACTATTGATTGGATCGTCTTCGTGTTTAAGTCTTGGTCGTTTTCTGATTATCTGAACCTTCGACATTCTGTACCGGATCACTAGCTAGGGACATACATGAATAATGCACTAACAACATGCATAAATCAAAAATAAGAATGAATATACCAAGCATCATGGATTCATGATACATGAGAAATAAAAAAAATACGATTACATTAAATTAAATACCTGCATATATCCAAAATGATTTGATTAAGGAATGGAGAATGAAAATTGATAAAAAAAAATAACTAAATGTACTGTATGAACATAAACGATTTTATTCAGTAGTAGAATATTGGGAATCAAGATGAAAAGCAAAAGAAAAAATGAAGATTGAGAAAAAAAATAATGCAATATTACCTTGAATAAAATCGGATGGAAGAATGGAGAATGAAATTTGGAAGACTTGTCAAGGAAGAATGAAAATTGAATGTAGAATGAAGAAAAAAACGGCTTTTATAGATAAGTTGATGGAGCTCCATATAACAATTTGGATCCTAGAGGCCCTCTCTAAGGTCTCCATTCAACCCGAGATATATTCATTTATTATATAAATAGATGTTGTTTCACTATTATTTATAAAAAAATCATCAAGTACCATTTTCGAAATTTAAAACTTTTATAAATGATATCACATTTACGATTAAAGAAAAAACGAGTCCTATGAATTCTTATGTATACATCCAAATGAAAAGTATAATAATAATAATAATAATAATAATAATAATAATAATAATAATAATAATAATAATGTAAAGATTTAATATATCTCCAAAATTTCATTTATTTGGGATAAACGAACAAACCATACGTACTAAATTTGTAAATGTTTAAATACTGCAAGCACTAAACTTGTAATAACGGTAAAGTAAGAGAGACGGATGTCACATAAATGTTTATCAATTCTCTTTGACACAACACATACATAGGCTTCTTCACGGGTTGTATAGAATGTTAGAATTAAAAGGTCAATGAGCGTCGGTTTTGTGAGCGGTAAATTGTTTCAAATATAACTTAGAAGAATTATGTAATATTAATCACATTTAGTTGCTTAAATCTAACCTTCGTTGATAGAGATCGTATAAAGACACATTAAGAAAAGCGAAGTTCAAATAAATGTAATAGAGAGAAACCAAATGCTATTACAAGGTTAATTGAGCTCGCTTTCATAAATGAGTGAACATTCAAGTAAGGCTTATATACCCCCAACAATATGTTCCATAATGCTCACTACAACAAAACAGAGCAATAGCGACGACTTAAGGTAACGCGGGTCGCCGCTAATTGTCCCGTCGCTATTTCCCGAACACTATTGCTCCTTGAGTGGAAGTTATTTCTCTAGTCGCCGCTATTGCTCGTTGTCAATAGCGGCGACATGTCGCCGCTATTGTCTGTGCCACGTCACTGCATAGCTACACTATTAGCGGCGACATGTCGCTGCAATTAACCCTTTTTTTACCTGCTGATTTTAACCTGCTAATGATATTTAAATACTGAAAAACCGAAAAAACCATAAAATATTTTACATACGCATCCCAAATTCGAAATTATCATCCTAATACCGTTTACATAAACCATACTAAACACATAATACTAAACACATAATATCGAACCTATATATCATAATCATCATCATCGGTGTTATCATTCCCTTGATCTCCTTCATGATTTTTGTTTCTCAAGTCCGATATCTCAAAACTTGAACTTATCATCCGCATCATTTCATTTCTAAATTGCGGGTTTTCCAACAAACTCGCAATTTGCTCCTACAATAATATCAACACCAATCAAGTTAGTATACTATCTAACAAACATATATATATATATATATATATATATATATATATATATATATATATATATATATATATATATATATATATATATATATATATATTTAATGGGTCAAACCTACAAGCATACCAATTGGGTCAAAACTACAAGCATATATCAAACGCGTCAAAACTACAAACATCTACCAATTTTTTCAAAACTACAAACACATAACAATTGAGTTAAAACTACACGCATATATCAAATGGGTGGCGACTACAAACATATACCAATTGGGTTAAAACTACAAACATTTACCAAATAGGTTAACACTACATACATATACCAAATGGGTCAAAACTACAAACATATACCAAATGGGTCAAACATACAAATATACCAATTGGGTCAAAACTACAAACATATACCAAATGCGTCAAAACTACAAACATCTACCAATTTTTTCAAAACTATAAATACATAACAATTGAGTCAAAACTGCCAACATATATCAAATAGGTCACGACTACAAACATATACCAATTGAGTCAAAACTACACACATATGTCAAATGGGTCGCGAATACAAACATATACCAATTGGGTCAAAACTACAAACATTTACCAAATGGGTCAACACTACAAACATATACCAAATGGGTCAAAACTATAAACATATACCAAATGGGTCAAACCTACAAACATACCAATTGGCTCAAAACTACAAACATATACCAAATGCGTCAAAACAACAAACTACTAATAACTACCAACATGTCGCCGTTATTTCAACATTTACCGAACTACTAATAACCCAAATTACCTATGTAAATTGTGGTGGAGGCGTCTTCTCAGTCGGTTGTGTCGGTGTTAAAGGAAATTCTCTTGGACAAGGTCTAGGGCCAAGCTCGCGAACATGTCCACATCGGCGACCGAACACTTTTTCAAATATGCCAATTTTGTCAACCTGTTGTGAGGAACAACCTTCCTCGTTTTCGCGTTGATTTTGAGACTCAAACTCTGCCACCAACTTGCGCTATATTTTACAAAGGTGATTCAATATATATAAATATATATATATATAGGGGAAGGTTTAAATAAAAACCCACTCAAAACGAAGAAACCTTGTAAACCTCATCTCCACCATCCAATGTGCTTTATCAATGGTCAAGATTGAAACTAATATTATATTGTCTTAAAAGGACAAAAAAGGAGGAGAGAGGGTATGAAAAGGGTAGATGTGTAATTTGCTTCCTATTCTCTCTCCATCCAATCAATCATCTATCTCTCTTTCTTTCACTAATTTTCTCTCATCCACATTCTCTTTCCTACTTTCTTCTCTACAAAATCAGATTCATATTGATTGAAAAAACCTCTTGATTTATTAATTCATCAGATTCATATTATTGTATCAGCACCAGTGCTGTTACGTACGTAAAAAAACGCGACGCCAGTTCATATTAATTTAAAAAATGTTGATTTATTAAGTTTTTTTATTAGACCATGTTCTTTTTTCGTTTTATTTTACCAACACCAGTTCTGTTACGTACGTAAAAAAACGCGTTGCCAGTTTATATTATTTAAAAAATGCTGATTTATTATTTTTTTATTATACCATATTTTTTTCGTTTTATTGTACCAGCACCAGAATTGTTGCATACGTAACAAGAATTGATATGGTTATAGACATTTTGTTACGTGTGTTATATACATACCAGGGTCCTTATGATTTTATTTTTTAAAATTCACTACTTTTTAATTACAAAACAAAATGTATAAATTTACCCAAAAATCAATTACAAAAGAACATATAAACGTAACAAAAATGATCCATAAAACGGTCATTACAATCAAGAAATCCTAAAAAAACTATTATAAATAAAAAAAATTGTCTACACTTCATTCTTGATGATCATCTTCAACTTTAATGCAAAAAAATATGTTCACCTGCAAAACGAAAACAAAATCATCAATTTACATGAAAGCGCCCCCCACACGGTCTTAACGTATGTTAACCATCTGGATTAAAAAAAAAACATTTGAAACAAATACAAACATACAGCCACAAACATACATCCCAAAAAATCATGAAAGTCAAAAAATCAAACCTTTGTATCTGGTAAAAATATCATAAACTAATTTATACCAACTTAGTTCTGCTGTTACATACGAAACAGATGCAAACATAGATTTGATCCCATTATTAATGACTTTTGTTTTAATTAATATATGGTAAAAAAATCAGATGCTAGTTTATACCAACTTAGTTCTGCTGTTACATACGAAACATAAATTTGATCCCATGTGTAACTGATGAAAGTAAAGAGATCAAACCTTTATATCTGGTAAAAAAAATCAAACATAGATTTGATTTCAGCTTAGTTCTGCTAAAAATAGAAAGTGTTGTGAAAAACGTGTTCCTAGCTATTTGTGTAAAAAAATCAGTAGGATCTTCTTGTTCAGTCAATAATTTGTCTAATCTTTGTGCTTCCATCTCAACTGCTGACATGCACTGGATGAAAGTCCAGTACATTGATAGCAACGGCGTACCCAAAACTACTATGGCTTGGGTACCAACTGATGACTAATCATACGCCATGTGCAGGAACAGCTATGGCGGACTATCATTCGTCTCTGGTACATTGATAGTGGTTGTTCAAGGCACATGACAGGAGACTTATCCCAACTTACAGATGTGGAATTTTTTAATGGTGGATTTGTGTCTTTTGCGGGTGGTGAACAAGGTCAGATAACTCAAAGGGGTACGGTAAGAAATGGTGCTCTTCAGTTCAATAACGTTAACTATGTTCCTGAGCTAAAGCATAGTTTACTAAGTGTTTCCCAAATCTGTGATAATGGTTACTCAACTCACTTTACCGATAAAAGTTGCTTCATATTGAAACCTGGAGTTATAATTCCAGAAGAATGGGTTTTATTAAAATCTGAACGTCGGGGAAATGCTTATGTTATCAACATGAATAAACCTCCCTCTGAGAGCGTTACTTGTCTTTTCTCAAAAGTTTCTCAAAATAATGCCATTCTATGGCATCGTCGTCTTGGACATGCTAATGCTAAAAACCTAAACAGGGTTGGTAAGGGATCTGCCATACGTGATTTTATAACAATCGAAAAATGTGTTGCATGTGCCAGAGGAAAACATCATCGCAAACCCCACCATCCTAAGTTGGTAAATACTATTGATTCTCTTTTACAACTGATTCATATGGATCTATTTGGTCCGGTGAATGTGCTCAGCCTTTCTCGTAA
The DNA here is from genome assembly GCA_032199755.1 of Ambrosia artemisiifolia. Classification (NCBI taxonomy): domain Eukaryota; kingdom Viridiplantae; phylum Streptophyta; class Magnoliopsida; order Asterales; family Asteraceae; genus Ambrosia; species Ambrosia artemisiifolia. The sequence continues at coordinate 6,767,851 of CM063526.1, read as the reverse complement.
AGCTTACTGCTTAGTAATAACTGATGATTTCTCACGTTTCACTTGGGTTTTCTTTTTGGCTAACAAAAGTGAGACTGCAGAAATAGTAAAACAGTTTGTTGTCTTAATGGAGAATCAGACCAACCTGAAGGTAAAGAGCATTCGTTGTGACAATGGCACTGAGTTTAAAAATGCAGAGTTCAACTATTTCTGTGCTCAGAAAGGGATAGCACGTCAATTCAGCTCAACACGGACGCCACAGCAAAATGGAGTCGCTGAAAGAAGAAATCGCACTCTGATTGAAGCTGCTCGCACAATGTTGTGTGATTCACAGCTCCCTACCTTCTTTTGGGCAGAGGCTGCTGTTTGGACACAAACCCTCAGTTAAGCATTTTTGTGCCTTTGGTTGTCCGTGCACACTATTGCATTTGGATGCCACTCCAAAGTTTGATGCGAAAGCTGACGACTGTTATTTTGTTGGATATGCTGGTAAAACTGCGTATCGGGTTTACAACAAACAAACAAAGCCAATCGTAGAGTCGTTCGACGTGCGTTGGCTTGAGGAGAATGAGACGGATGCAAGAGTGGGTCCAGATTGGTTATTTGACTATGATACTCTCTTTCGTTCTTTTCATATTTTTGATGATGTGTCTAGTGGTGGTTATACAGATTTTACAGGTACTTCCACATATGCCACTGTTTCCTCATCCTCTGTCAGAAATAATGCATCGAATGAGAAGGATGATGTACCTGCATCATCATCATCACAATAACACTCAGTGTCTATCGAATCCCACTCTCCCATTATAAATCCGGTGACACTGGAAGAGGAAGAAGATCTACCCTCAGATACTTTGGCTCCTGATTTTTATGATCCCATACCTCCAGAATGCACGGTAGAACATAATGATGACAACGAAGATGATATTGGCACCATGGATGACACTGCAGCCGGTAGCATCATGCCCTTACCTGCAGACGCTTCAGTTCCAGACAGAGGAATTCCTACAAGCATCCAACAAAATCATCCACTGGAAAACATCATTGGTCTAGTCGATGCGGGTGTCTTAACCAGGAGTCAAACTGGCGATATCAACAGATGCTTGTACTCATGCTTCATTTCACAAATTGAGCCAAAGACTACTGCTATGGCTTTGAGAGAACCAAGCTGGGTTGATGCAATGCAGGATGAACTGAATCAGTTTGAAAAGCTAAAAGTCTGGAGGTTAGTCAAGCTGCCCATGGGAAAGCGACCTCTTGGCACAAGATGGGTTTATCGAAACAAACGAGATGACAGTGGGGTGATTGTACGAAATAAAGCAAGATTGGTTGTGCAGGGATTCAGACAGATTGAAGGTTTGGATTATGATGAAGTATATGCCCCGGTTGCATGGTTGGAAGCTATCAGAATATTTCTTGCCTATGCCTCATTCAAAGGTTTCACTGTCTATCAGATGGACGTTAAAACCGCTTTTCTTTATGGAACTGTCAAGGAAGAAATCTATGTTGGTCAACCACCAGGTTTCACAAACCCAAAGTATCCGGAGCACGTGTACAAACTAGACAAAGCTCTGTATGGGTTACATCAGGCACCTCGTGCTTGGTATGCTACCCTGACTGAACACTTGCTTGCAAATGGCTACACTCGTGGTGTCATTGATCAGACTCTATTTGTCAAGACGGTGAATGAAGATAGAATTCTTGTTCAAATTTATGTGGACGACATCATTTTTGGCTCCACTAATGATGCTCTGTGCAAAGAATTCGAAGAGGTGATGAAAAAGCAGTTGAGATGAGTGCTCTTGGTGAAATGACCTTTTTCTTAGGGTTGCAAGTTCGTCAAAATTCTAAGGGTATCTTGATTCATCAAGGTAAATATGTAGATGACATTCTTGCAAAATTCAGCTTCAATGATGTAAAGCCAGCCGACACCCCAATGTCTGAGAGACCAGGTCTCACTCAAGATCTGGAAGGAGAAGCCATAGAAGAAACTCTCTATCGTTCAATGATCGGTTCGCTGATGTACCTGACTGCCAGCAGACCAGACATCATGTTCGCTTTGTGTCAGTGCGCACGCTATCAGGCTAATCCTAAAACTTCTTATTTACATGCTGTCAAGAGAATCTTTAGATACCTTAAAGGCAAACCTAGGTTTGGTCTCTGGTATCCTAGGGATTCTCCGTTTGATTTACATGCCTTTTCTGACAGCGATTTTGGAGGTTGTGATATTGACAGGAAATCTACCTCTGCGGGATGTCAATTCTTAGGCGATCGGCTTATTGCATGGCAATGCAAGAAACAGCAAACAGTCTCTGTCTCCACAGCGGAAGCTGAATATGTGGCTGCCTCAGCATGCTGTTCTCAGATTATCTGGATACAACACCAGCTGGTGGATTACGGTTTGGATTTCTCTCTTACTCCCATATATTGTGATAATGATGCTGCTATCCAAATTGTGAAAAATCCAGTTCAATTTTCAAAAGTAAAACACATTGCCATAAAAGAACATTTCATCCGTGACTCGTTTAACCAAAGTTTAATTGTGCCCACACACATTCATACTGACGACAATGTCGCATATCTTTTTACTAAACCTGTTAATCGAGCTCGCTTTGAAGCTCTTTCTGAACTGCTCAAAATGGTCCATTTTGAGGACTGAACTGGTCGTTTAAGTTAAAAAAAATTTTTTTTGGTTTTTCTTAGTCTAGAGTATGTAAATTTGTTCTTTAAATTTCAATTTTAAGCACAAATTTAGGGGGATGTGTCCTAAGAAAAGACATGAGAGATGAAATGAACTTTCACTAGTTGGATTAAGGCTGACTCACGTAAAACGTGCATCGAAATAGTTGGCTCTAGTGTGATATGTTGGTAGGCTTGGTTCTGATGGCTGGAATGTTAATGATCTTGTGAAGCACTTAAAGATAAAGACACGACCTCAGTAAGGAACATCACTTGGAATCAGGTACAAACTCTATTTGAATGCTTGTGTGATGTCCCGAAGCATAACACTGTGGTCTAGGTCTGAAACCTTTTCTGAAAAAAACTCGTGTATCTCCTCTGTTTTGCGTAAGCAAAGACCTGGAGATGCTAGGCAACGAAAGCTTCTGCTGCATCCAGATATATGCTGACCTAGTTTTCGTTGTCATGCTATAGATCATCTTTCACCTAAAAGAGACCTCAGTGTCCAAGGATGTCATGATTGCTCCTCTGCTGCATCCAGAAATATGCTGACCTGGACACAGTCAGGACGTCATAAAAGAGACCCTCTAGAGTCCAAAACCCTAAGCCCTTTGTCATTTGAGAAATCATCTGACTTGTATATTATTCTAACTTTCTCACTGATCTATTCTTTTCTTTTCTCAATCCAATCCCAGTCAAGGTTTCAGAATTCTAGAACAGATACTGTGAAAAATATGTGATAGGGAAACTGCTTGCATGATAGAGAGTACCACTTAGTATTCTAGGATCTGATTGTGACTTGATTGAGTGTTCGTATTTAATATAATAAAACATGATAAATAATATCATAGATTGTTGTACGAAAAGGCCTGAGGAAATAAGTTTAAAGGGACAAATATATTGGCAATTGCTCAGATCAACTTTAGTAGATCAGAGTTGATAAGTGTAGTTCAGCCTGAAACACAGTGATTTGATCTCGTGACAAAATTAATTTGTTTCTATTTTTATTTGTAGCAAAAAAAATTTTTAGACCAGTTCACGATCTGACTTGGACCCGGTTACAAAAAAAATGGTTAATACAGAATATCTGTTGGGTCTGCTGACCTGGAAAAGAACAGATGATTGAAATCCAAAATATTCTAACTGCTGATCATCAATAAAACAATGCTCTTCCCAAACGACTGATGATTCTAACTGCTGGTGACTAAAGGGCTGCTGATCTAAAGTGCTGCTGATTGAAGAAAACAACTGTTGATCAAAGTGCTAACAAGGAACAATACAAAGTGCTGACAAAGACCAAAGGTCTGCTGGAGCCAACAACACTTAGGCTCCAGCAGATGTTGAAGACTATCAGAGGTTTCCTATCAGTGGTTTATTCAATGTAACATTAGTTTAGCCTAGCAGATGTTTTATGTTGTTAAGGTAGTTAGCTGTCACTCTCTAAGGTGACGTCAGTCTTAGGTCATCAGTGCTTTGGTTTATCTATAAATAGAGCAGTGCCTGTACTATTCTATTGATCACTTCACACATTCTCTGCACAAACAAAGTATTGAGTGATCAGGCTGAGGAGGAGCATTGTAACAACTTGTACTAATCTGTGATGACGAATGAAAAGTACTTGTTTGAAAGCAATTGTTCAATTTGTTAAGATTACATAGTTTATATTTCCGCTGCACATACCATTTTTAGTATTCATTTATCTTTCATACTTAAGCATCTTAACAAATCAAACTCTCAGATCCTAACAATTGGTATCAGAGCTTGGTCAATTAAATTCGATCTAACCAATCATTTTAATATAAATAGATCAGCTCAATATTATCGATATCACTTTGTTTGTTGATTGAAAACAGAGTAAAAGTTTAATTTACGTTCAAAGTTTTTTAAACACACTTTGTTTTATAAACAATCAGAGAATGGCTTCTATGAATCAAGATCCACATAACACTGGCATGAGCAACAAGTCACCGATGCTTGTCAGATCTGAATACAATATCTGGTAACGTCGGATGAGTCATGTGTTAGCTCAACAGAACACTGGGTGTTGGAAGTCGGTTGTCTTCGGACCACATGTTCCGATGGTGTCGAGTACCGAAGATCCCAAGGTCCAAGTACCGAAAAGTGTCGAAAACTACTCTGAGCAGGATTTTCAAAAAATTGAGTTAGATGCTAAGGCTTTCAGTATTGTAGCCATGGCTCTACCAAATGATATCTATGCTGGGTTGTTACACTGTAACAATGCAAAGGAGTTGTGGTATGCTTTGAAAGAACAATTTGGTAGGACTGAGGAGGTTATTGAAAACAACCGAGAAATTCTGAATCAACAATATGAAAGCTTCAGTCATGTGAAGGGAGAGTCACTAACACAACAATTTGAGAGGTTTAATTGCTTAATAAGTGAACTAAAACTGGTGGGTCTAACTTACCCAAAATCAACCTTGAACCATAGGTTTCTTAGATCACTACCAGAATGGGACACTATTGCAATTGTAATGAGAAACTCAATTGGTTTTAAGGACTTATCTCTGACCCAGCTTCATGGACAGCTCTTGACCTATGAGAGAGAGCTTAACCAGAAAAAGAAGCTTCAGGATTCTGGAAAAGTGTCTGATGATTATGTGTTTGGTAATAAAGCACTTTTGGGTCAAGATGAGGTGCCTGGTAGTAGTAAGGATAAGGGTTATGATCATTACATTGATATAACCACTGGTTTTAACACTGATTCTTACTCATCACCCAACTATGCTTTTGCAGCAAGTGGTGATATCCAGGCATCTAACAACACATCCTTTGTGTATAATGACCTTCAATACATTGTCCCTCTGGACTTAGAGTAAATTGACATTTTGCATCAATTGGCTCTGCTCAGTATTAGAACTAATAACTTCTATAAGAAAACTGGCAGAAGGTATCCAGGTTTACATGGTGGGTCAAAAGTGGGGTTGGATAAATCTAAGATCAAGTGTTACAAATGTCATAGAATGGGTCACTTTCCTAGGGAATGTAGGAGTCAAAATGGTACACCTATGATTACCTATCCAAACCAAAGGCCTCAGACCAACACTTACCAGTTTTCCCAAAATGCCCTTGGACCAAATGCGCAAAACACTGCTCATTTTGCACAGTCCTCAACCACTGTTCCTGTGCACTATGTCCAAACCATTGTTCCTCAGATTCATTATGTTCAAACCCTTGTTGCTCAGGCATAAGTGCCAATAGCTGCTACTTCATTCCCTGCTCCTGCAGAGACTAGTCAACAAAGCCAACAGAGCTTTTTCACACAAGGTTTTGTTGATTGGAGCAGCTTACCAGATGAGCTAACAGATGAAAACATTGCTTTAGTAGCCAAATCTGAAAATGAACCAGGAAATTTTTGCTTCATGGCACTAGAAACAATTGTTGATGAGGTTGAATCTGAGGAAGTGGTGTCTAAGGCTGAAAATGTGACTATTGATGTTGTTGATGAAGTTATTTCAGCTGAAGAATCTGAAGTGGAGTTTGTGAATCTCTCAGACCCATGGGGTACTGATGGCTGTGATTGCTAGTGTAATTGTGCCTTTATGGCTGCTGCTAAGGTATCACCTCAAATCTTAAATGACTTATGTTCAGATAAATGTGTCATAGCATTTGAAGATGAAATTCAGTTTGAAAAACTCACTAAAGAGTTAAAATCAAAATTAGCTGAAAAAGAATCTGAAATCAGCAGCTTAAAACATGAAGCAAGTATAACCAAAGACCAGCTCCAAACTATGATAACCAAATATCAAAGTTGTAAACAGGAGATTGAGTCCACCCAGGTTGAATGTCAAAAATGGGTGGAATCATCAAAAGGTTTTGAGATGATTGTTAACCAACAGTCTAAAAGTCATGTGAAATTTGGTTTTGGTTTTAATGAAACCACTGCTCAAGTTTCACAAATCACTAACAAAAGGGAACCACAGTGGGTTGAAATCATCCCAACAAATTCAAAAGGTTAGGAAATCAAGGTCACAGAACCTAATGCTAATAAAATCATTCTAGAAAAACTTGAAGGTTCTCCTTCATTTGATGAGATTGAAAAATATCAATTTAAACCAACCTGGCCAGATGAATGTGATGTCCTAGAAAATTTCCAACCAATGACCTTCAAAACCTCTGATGGTAAAAAGGCACCACAGGTTAAGATCATTCCCTTGAAAGATCTTCCAACAGATGATCAAACATCTGTTGAAAAGAAGAAAGAAAAAGGGAAATCAAAAGACAACTTGTTTTGTGATTTTTGTGAAAAGAAGAATCATGTTACTAAAAACTATTTTCTTCTAAAAGCATATGATATCAACAAAGGAACAAGTGTAGGTGATTCTAAAATCAAAGAGTGTTTAATCTGTAAGAAAAAGAATCACAAAACAAAAGAGTGTATGTATCTTAAAAATTTTGATGAAAAAATAAAATAGTACAAAGCTAAAACTCAAATGAGTCAAGTGGTTAGTACTTCAAAAGGAAAACACAAACAGACTTTTGCACCAATCCAAACATCTGTCACCAAAAATCTGAATGAAAACTCTGCTCCCAGAGAGGTTAAGGTAACATATGCTCCACCCTCTAACAAGTTTCCAAGAGGATATGGACAACCACCTTGTCATCGTCTGCCACATGTTTATGAAGAACCCAAAAGGCCTTCAAAACCAAGAGTGAACAGACATCCTCATGGTTACCAACATCTGACAGGAAATGGTCAAACATCTACTGCACCAAGTGTTGACATTCAAGCACTGGCAGATGGTTAACAACAGTTGTTGAACTTGGTTCAAAAACTAGTTCAAACCATTGATCATTCTCATAAGCTTGAGGCTGAAAAGTCTGAGAACCCATCCAAAGCCAATTTGGCTTTGGACACTCACCAAAACTAATTCTTTACTGATGTGCAGGGAGCTTCTGCTTGCTTAGATAGTTTATGGTATGTAGATAGTGGAGGCTCCAGACACATGACTGGATGTAGAGCCCTTCTTCTGGATTTTCTTGCTCATGGAGGGGGTGATATATCCTTTTGTAATGATTCGAAAGGTAAAGTGTTGGGTTCAGGGACTGTTCAGGCTGGGAGACTTAAGTTTGAAAATGTTAATCTAATTGATAATCTTAAGTTTAATCTTCTTAGTGTTTCACAAATGAGTGACAAAGGTTATGGGTCATTCGTCACTAAAAAGACATGTAAGATTGTTGGCCCACAAGTGGTCGAAAAGATTAACACCATCATTGCTGAGAGCAAAGCACAACTTGTTGCTCCCAGGAGTGTCAATGTGTATGTATTTGATATGTTGAAGGATAATCCTTTGGCAAATGCCTGTCTGTTCTCTGCTGCCTCAACCAAAGAGAGAATTATGGCATAGGAGATTGGGTCATACCAGCCTTCAACTATCAACTCTCTCTCCAAACAAAACCTTGTAAGAGGTCTACCACCAAAAGAATTTAAGTGTGATGAGCATTGTGTTTCCTGTTTAAAAGACAAACAACATAAAAGCTCTTACAAATCCATTGATGAGTCCAAAACAAGTCAATGTCTTCAATTATTGCATATGGACTTGTTTGGCCCTGTAAAAATCATGAGCCTTAGGAAAAAGAGATTTTGTCTTGTTATTGTTGATGATTTTTCTAGGTTTACATGGACTTACTTTTTACACTGTAAGGATGAGACTGCAGGTATTTTGAAGGACTTTGTCACTAAAGTTGAGAAATAATATGACTTGCCAGTAAAAGTCTTTAGATGTGACAATGGAACTGAGTTCAAGAATAAGGAGTTGGATGATTTCTGTGTGTCAAAAGGAATTGTAAGGCAGTACAATATTCCAAGAACACCAGAACAAAATGGGGTGGTTGAAAGGAAAAATAGAACACTCATTGAGGCTGCAAGAACAATGCTGGCAGATTCTGGTTTACCTCTGTCCTTTTAGGCAGAAGCTGTAAACACTGCTTGTTATGTTCAAAACAGAGTTTTAATCAACCCTATGCATCAAAAGACTGCTTATGAAGTTCTGTTCAAAATCAAACCATTAATATCATTTTTCAAAACCTTTGGCTGCCCATGTTTCATTTTAAATCTAAAAGATTCCATCTCAAAATTTGCAGCCAAAGTAGATTGTGGATATTTTCTGGGATATTCTTCTACTGCCAAGGCCTATAAAGTGTTTAACACAAGGACTAGGACAATAGAAGAAACTCTGAATGTGAAGTTCAATGAACTTTCATCTCTGAAAATTCCAGCAAATCCTGCTGAACTGTTTGACTTAGATAAATTCAAATTTGAAGATATCACTATGAAAACTGACAATGCAGGTACACTACAGTCTCCACAACAGGATTACAGATACGATATTGTGATGCCACAGTCTTTCTGCAAAATCTATCCTGATTCAGGGCAAGCAGATGTTCAAAACTCTGTCATAGCTGAGTCAACCACTATTGGCCAGTCTTATCCTCAAACCACTGCCTCATCAAGCTCAACCACTGATCCATTATTTCCTGACAAAAGTCCACTGTCTGTTGACAAAAGTCTATCCACTTCTACACCACTTGGGCCTAATCCCCCACTTCCATTACAAACCTCTGTTGGCACTACAGAAGTGCAAACAGATGTTTCAACAGCTGATACCTCACACCTCTGTCCTTCACCACAAAATGCCATAGTTCCATACACAGGAGATCTAATCTTCCTAAGAGCTCATCCACCAGACAAAATCATTGGCAACATCAGTGAAGGGGTGCTCACAAGAAGTCAATCCTCAAACATTTGTCTTTTTGTTTGGTTTTCTATCTCTCACACAACATGTCAAGTACCAAGAAGCACTGAAAGACAACAGTTAGGTAGAAGCTATGCAAGAAGAGCTTCTTCAGTTCAACAGACAACAAGTATGGGAGCTTATACCATTGCCAAAGGATGTATGTCCAATTGGCACATAATGGGTCTTAAAGAACAAAACAGATGAAAGGGGTATTGTTGTCAAGAATAAAGCAAGGCTTGTGGTTTAAGGCTTCAGACAAGAATAAGGAATAGATTATGATGAAACCTTTGCTCCTGTAGCTAGGTTGGAAGCCATCAGACTTTTCCTACCCTTTGCTGTCAACCACAACATCAAGGTGTATCATATGGACATCAAATGTGCTTTCCTTTATGGCAAAATTCAGGAGGAGGTGTATGTATGTCAACCACCTGGTTTTGAAGACACATTCCATCCTGATCATATCTACAAGCTTAACAAAGCTTCGTATGGCTTGAAACAAGCACCAAGGGCCTAGTATGAAACTCTTTCTACTTTTCTCTTATCCATTGGATTTAAAAGAGGTAAAATTGATAAAACCTTGTTTTTGAAATGGAAAGGAAAAGATTTAATGATTGTTCAAATATATGTGGATGACATCATTTTTGGGTCCACATGTAACAAAATGTGTGAAGAGTTTAGAGAACTCATGATAGCTGAGTTTGAGATGAGTGCCATGGGTGAACTACAGTGCTTCCTTGGTCTCCAAGTGAAGCAACTGCAAAATGGAACTTTTATTCATCAAAATAAGTATGTTAAAAACTTACTTACAAAATTTGACATGAATGACTGTAAACCATGTAGCACACCCATGAGTACCACAAAGTTAGTCACTGTTGATGACAAAGATGAACTGGTTGACCAAACACATTATAGATACATGATTGGGTCTTTATTGTACTTAACTGCATCTAGGCCAGACATTATGTTTGCCACTTGTGTTTGTGCAATATACTAGGCATCACCTAGAAAGTCAAATCTTATTGCTGTAAAAAGAATATTCATATACCTAAAAGGTGCTCCCACACTTGTATCTGGTATCCTGTTAATGGGAACATTGAGCTTTCAGGTTATTCAGATAGTGATTTTGCTGGTTGTCAAACCATAAGGAAGTCTACATCAGGAGGGTGCCAATTCCTAGGCAATGCCTTGGTTTCTTGGGAAAACAAAAAGCAAGCACCTATTTCAACATCCACTGCAGAGGCTGAATAAATTGCTACTGCAAGCTGTACAGCCCAAATTATGTGGCTTCAAAACCAGCTACTGGATTTTGGTATAACTGCTCTGAGGACTCCACTCATGCTGGATAGTCAAGCAGCTGAAAATATCATCAAAAATCCAGTCTCCCATTCCACAACAAAACACAATGACATTAGACATCATTTTGTCAGAGACAGCTATGAAAAAAGTTTGATTTCTCTACATCATGTTCCAACAGAGGTTCGGTTGGCAGATGTGTTAACAAAAGCTTTAGACACTTCTACCTTTGCAGATCTGATCTCTCGGATTGGTATGCTAAACATGGAATAAAATAAAATGTTTTCATGAATAAAAGCATTAAAATGTTGTTAGAAAATAGAAAATTCATCCTTAAAAATAGTTTTGGTTGAAAAATCTGTTCAAACATCTGATCAGATAAAAGAACCACTGTTTCATTAAGGGTAACCACTGCTGGATGAAAAATATGTTTCAAACATCTGATCAGATAAAACAACTATTTTCACAAACATCTGTTGACTAAAGTCAAACAACTGTTATAAACAACTGTCATCCACTATATCAGACTTTCCATCAGATGTTTGCCATGTATGCTCTCAAAAGCAGCGTTTTGGCCACATCAGCGGTTTCCACCTGAGCCTATAAAAACCCTGTTTATACACAGCAGTTGTTTCACCGTCTTATCGAATTCAAAATTCTAAAACCGCCTTCTTCAACCTAAAACCTCCATTAAAAAGCTTTCGAATTTCTCTCTGCAATCCACAAAATGGATCTCCAATTGAAAGCTACTCACAATTATCTTCCTTATCTGGCCAAAACAGATGAAAATCAACATTTCCATCCCATTATCGATATCTTGAATACTTCAAAAAACAAAATTGCCCTGACTTCTAGTTCACTCATCTATGAAGACACCCTTCAAGCTTTCTGGTTGAAAGCTGAAGTTCTGTTTGTTGACAAAAAGCCAACGTCCATTGTCTCCCAAATTGGCGATAGTAAAATTGCCATCACCCCTGAAACCATATACACTACCTTCTCACTGAATGATCAGGCAGGTAAAGAAGCTTTTGACAAAGCTGAACTCCACACTAAATTCATTGAGAGAGGCTATGAGGGACAATTAACTGGGGCAACCATGTTCAAAAGGTTTTTTCCGCCAAACATGAAATTTTTCTTTCACACTCTGCTTGTATGACTCTCTCCCAAAACTACATCTTTTAATGAAATCCCTTTAAAAGTCCAGTACTTGGGATATGCTATTTTAACAAACACTGATTACAATCTATCCCAAGCACTGTTTTTAGATTTGGTGAATAATGTGAAGGGGGTTCAGGCTGGGTCAAATAATGCTTTCTTGATGTATCCAAGAACTCTAAGTGTAATCTTACAAAAGATTTTACCTGAAAAAGATTACAAACAAGGACAAGGCCTTCAAATGAATAGCCTGACCCAAGAAACTTTTACAAGGATGTTAGGTCCTAATCAAGAAAAATCTGCTAAAACAAAAGTTTCAAAAACACAAGCAAAGAGATTTAAGACAACAACTGTTGTGCAAACCTCTGTGGTTGAGCCCACTGCTCCTGGTGATCATGGCACTACATCCAGTGCTGTGAAACTCACACCAGCCACCAACAAAAAGAACACTCCATCCAAAAAACCCCCAAAGAAACAACCTAAAAAGGTGACTCTGGAGGATGAGATACCAGAGAACATTCCTGTTGCAACACAAGAGCAACAAACAACCACTGTTGATACTTCTTCTCAACAGGTGGTAAAGTCTCAACCTAACCAAACTCCTCATGTATCCTCTCAAAAGGATCATGTTGTAAGCCAAGGGGAAACACATCATGAAGCAGATGATTCACTTGAACATCTGTTCACAAGTCCTTCTCCCAGGGCTAATATTCTTGTTACTCCACAACCCTCACCATCAATTCCTCCAACCATGCAACCATTGTTTGAGGCCATTGACAAAACCCTGGACTCAACCAGTTCCTCTCAACCACCTATCACTAAGAGTATGCCTCAACAAGTGACTGGTCCAGAGGAAAGTCAATTGGTCAACCCACAAACAGAGGAGGCCACACCCTCTGAGTTACATGTAACTCAGAGTGATAGTCCAATTGAAGCAGCCACTACTGTTGTAGAGACCATTGTCACACTTCAGGACAATGGTTACATTAATCAGACTTCCTTGAAGGCAACAACTGCTGAGGCAACAAGATTGACCTCATAACCAGTTGGAAGTCCCCAGTACCAAGAAAAAGGGGCATCTGGTTTCTTTCCTATGGATACTCCTCCTAGGACTGAACCAGTTACAACTACCACCTCTGGTAGGAATTCAGATGATCCTATTAACTTGGGGGATGGGTTAAGATACTAAGAATTGACAGAGAGAGTGGATGCCATTGAATCATTTGTGTCAGAAATCAAAGGTGATATCAAGACCATCATGAACACCTTGGTGACACTCACACAAAGTCAACCATCAAAAGAAGAGATTGCTAGTGAGTTATGGAAATCTGTCAGCCCCATTATCATAGCTCATCGAAAACTAGCTGATCAGACACAAGAGACTCACATGACTATGATCAGGAACATGGTGGATGCTAGATTCAATGATACAAAAGCAGACATCAAAGCCATTAAAGATCATTTTCTGAAGACTTCTGGCTCTGCTCCCACAACTATACTCAGAGATGATGATGAATTCACGGCAGCTGAGGCCAAAAAGGGGGAGAGTGGTGGAGACAAACTGAACAAGTTGAAACCTTTTGGGGCTCCACCTTCTTCTCAACAAGAAAAGTCGCTCCAGAGCCTGCACCAGAGTCTGACCAAACCACTGCTGAAGCAACCAAGACTAAAGAGATTGATGAATCTGCCAATGAAAGGGCTGAACAGGTTGGTAAGGCTAAAAGGATCAAGGCTGAAACTTTACAAACAAAGGTAGAGAATCTTTCCAAGAAGAAAGAGGAACAACAGCAAGAAAATGAAAATGTTGGAACTTCCAAGAGGAAGAAGAGGCCTGCTTCTCATGTCAGGAACCCTCCTTCAAAAACAAAAACTTCTGTTGCTGCTACCACCAAACCAACTGCCAAACCATCTACCACAACATCCACATCCACCACAACAGCTTTAGCCTTGATCTTACCACCCATTCCATCACCACCTCAAACATCTGCTGGTGCTACACAAGTGCCAACAGATGTTAACATTCCACATTCACCACCATCTCCTACTATCCTATATAAAAGGAAAAGAAAATCCACATTTGTCATACAAGAAGAAAACATAGCCACCACACCACCACCAACTCAACCTATCCGTGCCATTCCACTCCAATCCTTTTCACCACACACTTCAAAATTCACCACCACCAAATCACCAACATCTGAACTACAATTAGCAGCTCAGTATCCCCTTGAGCTTGTAATGATCAAGGGGGAAATTCAATTCTTCTATAATACTGAGGATGCTACACAACTACCCTTCCCATCTCTGTCAAGCCTGAACTTACCAAAGACCAAAAATCTTGATGAGTACTTGAAACAAAAGGCTCAACAGACAGACTTGATAATTAAAGAAAAATGCAAAGGGAAGGATGACATGACTACTCAGGGCATCCATTCAGCAGAGCTTGGCAAATTGAAAAGGATTGAAGATTTTGCCAAGGACCTGAGCAAGTCCATGTCTACCAAGCCCATCAGTGGTGAGATGGTGAAGATTGTTAGAGAGTCTCTTCTAGATCAAATAATGGTTATAAAGCCCAAGGAAACATTTCACAGGCTGGACCATTCAAGCCCTCAAAGAAGAACTACAAAGAATTGAAGATCTGAAGACACATAACCAAAATGCTGATGTACCTGATTTCAGGAAGGGCAAAGACCCTGTCAGAGCTTTAAAGTTGAAAAGGATGAGGGTTGAACTGGTTGATGCTGGTTATGGTGAAATGAAGAACATAGCCAGATGGTCTGAACTGAGGTTGGTGGAAACTTATAATAAGCTTGAAGAGAAAAGAAAGATAGATCCAACTCTTCCACCAAAACCAACTTACTCTGATGATGAACACACTAAACCCCATCAGACCCTTTCATTTGAAGCATTACTTCCTTCAACAGACATCAATGTTGCTGCCAGAAGACAAATCAAGAGGCAAAAAGAGATGTCTGAAGAAGACCAAAAGAAGTTTGCTGATACATTTGTGAAAGAGGGGATATTTAATCAAGTAAGATACTTCTCTAATGCTATCAGTGAAGAACTAAGAAGAATCATTGGGAGACCTCCATCACCAAACTCATCTTCAATAAATTTGCACCCTGAAAAACCATCTGACTCAAAAATTCTAAAATGGAAGGTAGACAAAACCAGCCATGAATTGACATTGCTCATGTCAGATGGAAAGATCCAAAAACTAGGCATGGATGATGCATACAGTCTGAGTGCACATGATCTCATGGACCTGATGAGTTTAGAGCTAGAAAGGGATGCTGATGATATCTATTCCTTCCACTTTGAATTACAATTGAAGGGACAAATTAGAAAGAGTCTGATGAGGAATAAAGATCACAAATAAAGACAAGTTTTGGCATAATCTGTTCTAGGGGGAGATTGTTGGGTCTACTGACCTGTAAAAGAACAGATGATTGAAAGCCAAAATATTCTACCTGCTGATCATCAATAAAATAGTGCTCTTCCCAAACGACAGATGACTCTAACTGCTGGTGACTAAAGTGTTGCTGATCTAAAGTGCTGCTGATTGAAGAAAACAACTGTTGATCAAAGTGCTGACAAGGAACAATACAAAGTGCTGACAAAGACCAAAGGTCTGCTGGAGCCAACAGCACTTAGGTTCCAGCAGATGTTGAAAACTATCAGAGGTTTCCTATCAGTTATTTAGTTATCAGTGGTTTATTCAATGTAACAGTAGTTTAGCCTAGCAGATGTTTTATGTTGTTAAGGTAGTTAGCTGTCACTGTCTCAGGTGACGTCAGTCTTAGATCATCAGCTCTTTGGTTTGTCTATAAATAGAACAATGCATGTACTGTTCTATTGATCACTTCACACATTCTCTACACAAACAAAGTATTGAGTGATCAGGCAGAGGGGGAGCATTGTAATAACTTGTACTAATCTGTGATGACGAATGAAAAGTACTTGTTTGAAAGCAATTGTTTAATTTGTTAAGATTACATAGTTTATATTTCTGCTGCACTTACCATTTTTAGTATTCATTCATCTTTCATACTTAAACATCTTAACAAATCAAACTCTCAGATCCTAATAATATCGAACCCGCACTTACTAGCAACCTAATTGAGTTTCCCACATCTAAAACTCTGTGGGACGCCCTAGCGGTTACTTGCAGCAGCGGGCGAGATAAATTGCAAACCTTCAACCTTCACGTCAAGGCCAACGAGATCAAACAGAGCAACAGTACCCTTGAAGATTTCTGGATAACACTTCAGGGAATATTGGGAGAAATCGATTGTATCGACCCAAATCCTATGAATTGCCCAGAAGATATCCAAGCGTACATTAAAATCAGGTCTGAAATAAAACTTTTTCAATTTTTAAGTGCCCTTGATCGGAAATATGACCAAATTAAGAGGGAAATTCTCCGAAGGGAACCTCTCCCCTCTGTAGAGGCGGTGTATGCTGCTGTCCAAAAGGAAGCCGCTCACCAGAACATTCTGGGAGCAACTTCTCAGGAGGCACAAGGCATTGGAGCCGGTTTGGCTGCCACCGAAACAGAGGGATTAGGGCTCGTAACAAAGGGGCAAAGGGGATTTGATGGGAGGTAAAATGAGGATAAATCTCACCTTAAATGCACTCAATGTGGTATGATAAAACATACCAAAGAACAATGCTTTAGATTGGTTGGTTATCCCGACCGGTGGACCGATGGACACATGAAACAGAACAAAGGCACCGGATAAAAAAAGGGAAAGCCTCGAGCAATAACCACCCTGTGAAGGGGGATGATGGACATAAATCGTCTGGCTTCGGAGGGATCGCCTTCTCCGATGAGGAGCAAAACATGGATGGAGGTAACTGGGTTGAGGGACTATCCTCAATCCCAAATATTGCAACCCTAAACTTTTTTTCCCCAAATTACTAAGCTTAATAAACGAAGAAGATGCATCTGCATCATTTTTTAACAGTAAAAAAATGAGGTTGTTACATCATCTGTGAACAAGGAA
This sequence comes from Ambrosia artemisiifolia, assembly GCA_032199755.1. Classification (NCBI taxonomy): domain Eukaryota; kingdom Viridiplantae; phylum Streptophyta; class Magnoliopsida; order Asterales; family Asteraceae; genus Ambrosia; species Ambrosia artemisiifolia. The sequence goes on along the minus strand of CM063526.1, from coordinate 6,750,984 downwards.
GGTGCATCGGTTCTTGTAAAAAAGGAAACCTCACCATTTACAGATAATAATAATAAGGTGCATCGGCTCTTGGTAAAAGGGAAAAACCACCAAAGTTATAATAAAAGATACATGGGCTGATCCTTATCTAAAAATGGTGAAACGGGCCAAACCTTATATAAAAATGGTGATATGGGCCTAGGTCAAAATAAAAGCTACATGGGCCGAACTCTAGCCCAAATCTTAAAAACGAAAGGTGCTTTGGCCCATAACCTATCGTGTATAGTATAGAAATGTGCAAGTACCGAGTATCTAATCCGTGGACACGATTTTTACTACTCAGCTTCCTAAAATTACTAAGAAAACCTCTTTAAACTGCGGGGAGAAAAAGTAAACTAAAAAGAGAGATATGAACTTTTAAGAGAAATCAATGACAAAACAATGGTGTTGCTTCGGGATCAGATGGAACCTTGTATGATGATAGTTATCTTTATATTAAGTGGTGTGTTCGAGTTGCGCACTTTTGCTTAACTTAGAATTGCTACTGCATTTTCTAGAGGTGACTGTTCTCGCATAACAGTACAAACAACTGTGTTCTTAATGTTATTATGAGGGTCTCCCGAACCGGTAAGCTCATCTCTCAACACTAGAAAGAAAGTGACTCGAGACTGTGTCGACTCAACCCCTAATTACCCGCGTCCCAATGTTGCGATATAGACATCTAACTATTTTAAACTTTTATGAATAACTTGCAGGTGGCCAGAGCATGACCGAACAAGTTACCACTTAACATCATAGAAGATTCGTGACTAACCAGAACACATGCATACCCTACTTGATTTAATTAACTTGTCAAAAAGTGAGTGGTCTATTATTAACTGTGCGACAGTATAATAATGAAAGAAAATAAAAACCGTTTTCTTTCAACACGGGTTTATCAATCCTTAACCTGCGCCAAAGCTATCACATAGACAATGAAGCTAAGTTGCAAGATTAAGTCTTAACATATCAAATGATCATGTCCTATGCCGTTTTGCAAGTTCGGATCCGATCTCCGGATCCTATCCTCCAATTTCCATGCATTCATCCTTACATACCTGCATCTTCAACAATACTACGATAGGACCATTTTCGTGTTGACTTGTGACCCGAAGCTTTGTAGCTAGCTTACTTACAAGTTAACATGCCATATTAGAATACTCAATAAGGAATTTACCAATGCAAAACATTAGTGTTCTCTCTACACAATACATTCATGCAAACTCATGTAGTAATTAGTTCAATCTAATAAGTTCCTTCTTATTCATAATCTTTTTGACCCATTAATTTATTTACTTGCGTTAACTGGTTGTTAGCTACTTAAAACATACCACATAATATGATACTTATCCCTTACAATAAATACCCCATGATTAATGCGGGTGTGTACGATCCTACACCTTTTCTTGATTAATATGAGATTATTAATGTGCAACATTTTTCTGCGCAGCTGAGTTCATCGGCTTATTTGACCTACTAGATGTCCCAATCAGATCTTTATGTCTGAACATAAAATGTAGTACACTTGTAGAGCTTTCCGAGCATATAAGGCTCGTCTACATCGGAATTTTCTGTGATTCTATTTGTTTTTTGCAAGATCAAGACAGATTCAAAGCTAACACATTTCAGCTTGCTATCAAGGCTGAATTTTTAACTTAACATGCGTTTTTGACCCGCTTAAACTCCAAACTATCTTTTGATGTTTAAATATGAAATACAGTGCGTTCAAATAGCTTTCCAACCATGTATAATACACCATAAACGGATATGTTACCGTTCCATTATATTTGTTACAAAACTGGGTATTCTTCAACCTCTTATTTCTTTCAACTTAGATCCGATTGTCCCATATGCCTACATTTTTGCATAGAGAACCATTCATGCTCACTAATCAACATCCTATAAACTCATCAACGGGGATGGTATAAAGGAACAAAAATAAAGCCAAGAAAGTGGTTACGATGTTGTTTCTATAAAAACAATAAACCTTTGTTTGCTAAAAGAAAAAATATAAATAAAAGTTTCTTAAGGTATAAAATAAATTCGAATGTTCGACAAGCCAATATAGCTCAATATAGCTCAAAATTGCACAAAAACGGGTGAGTCATGGATTTTTTATTGTGGTGCTACTGACACAATGACCTATGACTTATCTAATATCATTTCCAAAACTAAGCTGAGAATTAATAACATCAAAACTGCAAATGTGGGGGATGTTCCTGTCGAAGGAGGAGGAACCATTGAAATTTCTCAACCTTTAAAATAAAAAAACTGTCTCTATGTTCCATCATGTCCCACAAACTGTTATCCATTAGTCACATTACAAAAGAGTTAAATTGCACCATCTTGATGCGTCCAACCTTTTGTATTCTTCAGGATATCAGGACGGGAATGATCATTGGGCGTGGCACTGAACGATCAGGATTGTATTATGTGGAAGAAGTGACTCAATGGGGAAATCTGATGCTTGCTCATGGGACTACAGATAGAGAAGCATGGCTTTGGGATAGAAGATTAGGACACCCATCTAATAGTTATCTACATATTTTATTTCCAAAACTTTTTCCTTCCAATAGAACTCTAAATTGTGAGACGTGTGCCCTAGCTAAAAGTCACAGACATACGTATACACTAAATAATACTAGGGTTGAGGTACCTTTTTCTTTTATACATTCTATGTGTGGGGTCCCGCAGAGGTTAATGGGGGACAAAACTTTCGTTTCTTTGTTTTGTTTACTGATGATTGTACTCATATGACCTGGATTTATTTTTTGAAACAGAAATCTGAGGTTTTTGAAAAATTTACTATTTTTTATAATATGATCCAAACTCAGTTTAAAACTAACATTCAAACCCTTAGATCTGACAATGGAGGTGAATACGTAAATGAATCTATGAAACAATTCTGTCAAAATGTAACGCCCCAAAATTACATTATTTCTATTTAATCTTGTTTAAGCGATTAATAGGATGTTTACTAACCGAACTCATGACAAGGAAATATTAGTATTTCCATTTTGGCCAAATAACCGAGTTGGACTTGTTAGTTTAGAGGCCTAAATAAACACATAATGCTAAACCGGTGATTGTGAGGGACTAAACCTGCCCAAAGACCAAAGTTAAAATGTTTTATAAGAAAATAAAACATTTGATCATCTTCAAAAGCAGGGAAATAAATCCCCAACCCAAAACACACACTAAAAACAAACACTTAACCTAAAACTCAAGAACAAGCTGATTCAAGGCCAAATCAAAAGGGGTTCTGCTTGCATTTGCCCTAAAACGGGTCATCTAGGCCTAACAAACATCTAGGTAACATTCAATTTGCTTAATTTGTTGATTTTGTTCATACATTGTTAAGTGATAATTATGGTTGTTCTAAAAACGCGAAACTAAGGGTTAGTAGAGGTTTCTCTAGTATTAGAGGGTTTCAATACATGTTAAATTGTGTGTGTTTTGCAAAATACTTGCATGATGAGGGATTCTTAAGAATCCATGTTGTAGAAAGTATGGGTTTTTGATTATTTGGTAGGAATCGTCTTAAAATCTAGAAAAGACCATTTATATTATGCTTGTGAGTGAAAACCTTATGAATGTTTTAGTATATGCTATGGTTATTGAAATTGTGTTAAAAAATGGATCAATGAGATCCTTAAGCCATAGAAATAATTTAGTTAAAAGACGCCTACTAAGTGTTTGATGAAACACCTTAATGAAACTCGATTTCATTTGGACCTATATTCTTAGGTGAAAATTGTATAAGTATATGATGTTTTACTTAAGAGCAAGTATCTAAACGTAAATGCGAAATGCCCATTTCTAGGTACAAAGCTTGAGTCTTCGGGGAGTCACTCGGGTAAGGACTCGAGGCAAAAAGGACAAGAGTAAGGTAAGTCATATCTATGACTTTGTAAGATAAATACATATATGCATAAGTTGGGAGTGTAATTATGGGTATATCATTTAATTAAAAATAGAAATTTTACACAAAACAAAGGGATGATTCATCAAAAGACCTGCCCCTACACCCCCGAACAAAATGGCTCTGTCAAAAGGAAAAACCGTATTCTTTAAGAAATAACACATGCCTTCTTAATTGAATCTCAAGTTCCCATATCTTTCTGGCTAGAAGCTGTTGCGACTGCCACATATTTAATCAATCGTCTTCCAACCAAAGCCCTCAACCTTAAAACTCCTATTGAAGTCCTCTCTGATTTCACCAAAATTCCTCCACGTTTCACTTTACAACCACGAGTCTTTGGGTGCATGGTCTCTCCCCATATCCCAAAACATGATCGATGTAAACTAGGTCCATGTGCAGAGAAATGTGTTTTTGTAGGCTATGGAATTGATCAAAAGGGGTATAGGTGTTATAGCCCAAAACGTCGACATATGTACACTACCCTTGACTGTGATTTTCTTGAAACCAAATATTGATATACTTACCAACACAGTGGTCAGGGGGAGAGAAAGCATAATGACCCACTGGATTGGTTGAAATGGGTTCCTTCATCTGTTAGCGGAAATCATCACAATACCCAATGAGAGTCACCTACTTCTCCACAATCTGGTGATGATTCACCTACTTCTTCACAACATGTTGGTGCTACTAACCAAGGATCTTCTTTTCCTTGTCCTACACCCCAAGTTGAAAATAATGAACCTCAAACCAGACAACATGATCCAAGTACTCAACACGAGGAACCTCAAAGTCCTCCTAGCATAGCTAATCATAATAATTTTTCAAATGACATTTCTAACAGTGAAATTTCAAGAAACAGGTTATGTAGGAACAGTAAGAGGAACCAGCTGAGAAATATGAGCTTCCTCTAAGAGCCAATAGAGGAGTACCTCCAAAACGATATTCACCACGGAAAGAAACAAGAACAACCAGATATCCCATGGTGAATATGGCAGATGGAAATTTATCTAAAGAAACTAAAGCTTTCACCATTGCTCTTCTTAATGAACAACTTCCCAACTCTGTAGAACAAGCCATGAGATCCAAGGAATGGAAATGTGCTATGGAAACTGAAATGGATGCGCTTATAAAAAACAAGACGTGGGAAAAATGTGTTCTTCCCTCAGGAAAGAAACCTGTTGGATGCCGGTGGATCTTTACTATTAAACATAAACCAGATGGAACAATAGAAAGATATAAAGCCCGTCTCCTTGCAAAAGGATACACGCAAACATATGGAATCGACTATTCAGAAACATTCCCTCCTGTAGCCGAGATCGATACAATTCGTGTTCTTCTATCTATTGCTGTAAATGAGAGATGCCCTCCTGATTAGTTTGATGTTAAGAATGCCTTCCTTCATGGAGAACTATAAGAAGAAGTATATATGGAGACCTCCCCCCCAACCGGTTTCGCAGACGACTTCAAAAAACAAGAAGTGTGTCGATTGAAAAAGACCCTCTACGGTCTTAAACAATCTCCTCAAGCCTGGTTTGGTAGATTTACTCTGGCTATGAAGAAGTACGGGTTCAAGCAAAGCAACTCTGATCATACCTTATTTCTCAAACGAAGAGGTAAACTCAGACGTTGTTTAATTTTATATATTGATGATATGATTATTACAGGAGATGATAAAGATGAAATGGAGAAGTCAAAGGCGAATCTTTTTAGTGAGTTCGAGATGAAAGATTTAGGAAGACTAAATTACTTCCTTAGAATTGAAGTCCTGAGATGAAAGATTTAGGAAGAATAAATTACTTCCTTGTAAAAAGAAATACATCCTTGATCTCCTTGCCGAGACAGGTATGATTGATTGCAAGCCAGCAAATACGCCAATGATGACCAACCAAAAACTCTACATGGAAAAAGGAGCAAAATTGGCAGATAAAGGGAAATACCAGCGTCTGGTGGGCAAGCTCATATATCTCTCACACACTCGTCCAGATATTGCATATGCAGTGGGAGTTGTTAGCCAATTTATGCACCAACCCCAAATTAATCACTTGGAGGGGGTAAGAAGAATTGTCAGGTACCTTAAAGGGACTGCCAGCTATGGAATTCTCTTCCAACTAAACAAACATTTGATGATTCAAGCCTACACTGATGTCAATTGGGCAGGAGACCAATGATGAGAGGGTAAATGAATGGTTAATAATAAGCCCATTTGTGTGTTTTTGTTGTGTTTATGTTGATGAATGGGATAACTACGCTAGCTTTGATTGTTTCAGGATAAATGGCTAAGCGGATGGAATTAGAGCCGAAAAGTGTGAAGCGTGGTGTTCAAAATTGAAGAATTGAGAATGCTCGGGAGCTCGTGGAAGAGAATTGGATGTTTGTAGGATGTTTGAAGGATGTAGATGATGAAGAATTAAAGATTAGAGTGTGTTTGGATGAAGCAAAACGAGATTGGAGGGTGTTTGGATGCAAGGATTTGAAAGAAAAATGCTTTGGAAAGAAGTTGAAGAAACAAGGTGTAAGCTACGCCTTCTATCTGTAGCTTACTAATGAATTACAAGGCAAAGAGAGCTTTTTCGCGTGGGTTTCAATAGTAAGCTACAGGGCTGATCTGTAAGGTACTGCTGAAGAAAGCAATGCTGGTAGATTGACTGAACTGTAAGCTACGACCCTGATCAGTACCTTACGGCTGGCTGAAGAGCAAAATTAGGAAAGTTTGTTTTTCTTTAATATAATGATTTTTATCAACCCTAGCAGCCTCCTAAGCCACTATGCACGAAAATTAGAGATCTTTTGGAGACTTTTGAAGCTACAAACACCATTGTTCATCATCATTCATCCTTACTTTCGGTTTGCATCAACATGTTCGGTATTATTATTCATACTTTGGAGTTATTTCTTGTTACCATGAGTGGCTAAACATCTTTGTAATCACCTCCGGGTGTATGGTTTATTTGTGAAACTTGAACTCTTGTTTGATTTGGTTTATGGATTGTTTTTCATTTAGTTGAAGAATATTCGTGGTTTTTATCATTTAAACGAGTCACTTGTCTTCAATTGCTTATCTTGTTATCATTCACATTCGGTTTTCTTGCATCGTGAGTAGTTTGATAATTGGGAGGGTAAGTGATACTTGTGGGTTGGTAATTGAATTGTACAGGTTATTATTAAAAACTTGTGTTCGGTTATCACTTGATTTGAACCGTCCAACAAAACTATGTCTATGTAGTATCCAATCATTTAAACAAGAGTAGAGTGGATCATTAACCGGAAACCTGGAGGGGATTACTTCTTTTATATTATTGTTTACAACTTCTTAAATTTATTTTCTTAAAATTCCAAAACAAACAACAAAGCAATTAGACTTTAGTTTATTAGTTAATTTGCAAAACTACTCTTTCCACCAATTCCCTGTGGAGACGACTCACTTTCACTATACTATATTTTACTTATTTTTGACCGACCCAACGACATCGATCAACCAACAAGACCAAAGATCTACATCAGGATACGTTATGTTAGTTGGAGGAATCTTAGTTATTTCGAGAAGTAAGAAACAAAAGGTGGTTGCTCTGTCTAGTGCTAATGTTGAATTCCGAGGTATTGCAAGGAGACTAGCAGAGGTCTTATGGATACGCAAGCTTCTAACTGAAATTGGATTCGTTCAAAAGGAGGCAAGCAAGATCTTGCGCGACAACAAAGTAGCTATACAAATTACTGAGAACCTTATCCAACATGACCGTGCGAAACACGTAGAAGTTGACAGACATTTCATCAAAGAAAAACTAAAAAATGGAACTATAGAACTCCAGTTCACTCATTTAGAAGATCAATTAGCAGATATACTTACAAAATATGTAAACGGAAGGCTTCACAATAGTTTCCTACACAAGTTGAGCATCGGGAATCCCACTACTCAACTTGAGGGGGAGTGTTAGAAAATAAATCATTTTAGGATCAGAGAAATCTCATCACTTCCTATTTTAAAAGATTTGGACAGTAAGATACATGACAGCTACTAATTGACAATCAACTACCCGTTAGGCTCCTTTCCTTTTTATCCCCTTGTAAAGCCTATATAATGTAACCAATTTTGTTAACCAAAAGTATCATTAACAATAAACTTTTCTCTGATTTACAATAGATATGGCACTCACACTACAAACCTTTCTTTTGATAATGGTCGCATTAGATCGCAGCATTGCGATAATGAAACATCCTAATTAACTTATATTAATTCCTATTTCGTTAGTGGAAGTTTAGTTGTCAAATAAGAAACATGTAGAATGTCAACATAATTACATTACTCTATACCTTTTAATATGTCTATCTTTGTGGACCGAGGTACATCCAATACATATATAAAGAAACAATAGTCTAATCTTCAGTTAGGGATATAAACTACTATCTCTCTAGGATTAATCCTTTGCTAGAGTATCATGGCTGGATATGAGGTGAGCGTGTGATGACCTAAAATAATACAAGTCACGCTATGTAGGGAGGTGACTGCTACGATGCTACAAGTAACTCCAACGTACAAACATAAAAATGGTGGTAAGTGACAAAGTGGCCTATTCAAGGAGACAAAGGCCTCCTTAAATAGGTTCTATGCGGGCCTTTGGCATTAATTCTTACCCTATTATTGGGCCAGGCCCGATTGAGGTATTACCTCCACTACCTAGCCCAAAGTTAGTAAGTCACAAAGTGGATTATAAGTAAATATCAGGAGAAGAACGATACCGCCTCTATGGGTCCGACCGTGATTGGCGATCATGTAGGGCCCAGCCACGTGGCGTATGTACTCTGGTGACAGAAACGTCCATACCTGACTGGCTGATCTTCTCTGACCTTTTGTACTATTGTCTCCTCTGCAGATGGTAGTTAGTGGATACCGTTAGTGAGGTGGCCTCGTGTGATTTGATTGGTTGAAGTGCTCGCGCGTTGTACTTCTTGTCTATTGGGCGCATGCCATGTTTGTAGTATGATAACTATTATGCTAGCTGACGTTTCTAGATTGGTCTCACATCTCCATCAGGTGTATCTTTGGTTCCCCTGATACAGAATGAGACGTTGCGATTGTCCTTGCTGGCGTTCCCCTATTGGTGAGTTGTGCATCATGCTCTCTGTCACACGCCCTGCAATTCTTAATAGTTCGTATGAGATTGTACTCTTGTACCTTCTTGGTACAATTATGCCTTTCTCTGCAAGTAACGTGCATTAATGTTCTAATCACCCGTCTACATGTTATGTCTGCGGGCAGCTGCTTATGATTCACCTACCTTGCATCCGCATGCTTAGGATTTACCATGTTGTCCGTATCTAGGCTTTGTGAGTATGGGCTTGTTTATTCAAAGCATAGGTTTGAGCCCATATCCCATCAATATATACTTGGTAACATGTATATACGGCACGCCATCACAAAGAATTTATGAATATTTTCTATTAATTCATTTACTTGAAATTTACCAACTTAAATCATAGTTGCATTTTTTTTGCGTATTGTATGGTAAGTACGGTTTTTATAAACGAGTTTTTTAGAATCATTTATAGAAGTAATAATTTATTTATTAAAAAGAAATTTATTAAGTGTATAAGAAACTGAAAAGGCAAAATTCTTAAAAAGACCCAAGAAACATATTATATTATGTGTCATAATCAGGGGCATCTTTTGGGAGTTCGAGAATGCCAACCGGACAGGGTCCATAAATTTTGAGGGAATAATTTAAAAAAAATCCTATATATATGTATATACTTTTTATATTACTCATTTAACACTTAAACTTGGTCATAAAGGGCCTATTTTTTAACGGTTCGGATAGGGTACATGAATTTGCAGAGATTTTCAGGGACGGCCCTGGTCATAACTATGTCAAAAACGCTTGGTACATGACTACATTCGATCAAAATAATATATATGTCACATTCGTTTTCCACTCGGCTTTGCAAAGGTTCGAGTTTTTCTGTTTTCTCCAAAACCTGATTGCAGCTTGAGTTGAGCATGTTTAGAATCTACTAATTACCTAACCGAAACGACATTAATAAAACCGAAAAGCGAATCATTTGATTAGAAATATCTGTAAGCCAAATTATTCATTTGAGGTGCGGTTTGGCCCTAATCGAACTAACCAGCGACCCCGACATATTATAACTTTCCATAAAATTTCTTTAATTTTGTACACAAGTACACATTAACTGTTTTTTGAAACTAGGATATGGTAAGTATATTAGAATCATATAAACGAAAGATGAATATTACAATTTCAAATAAATGTCAAGTCTCCAACAACAAATATTAACTAAAATTTATGACAAAATAACATGTAATGTGATCAATAACAACATTTCATCTTACCAGCACTTCCAACAACCACCCCACTGTCTATGTTCTTCATGTTTGCTTAATTTATCAAGGGAACCTGTGGAGAGTAAACACGAACAAAATTACTATAATCAGCATATTCCCAATCAAAACTTATGAGAATAAATGTTACCCGTGATTTTATGAATCAACATATTAATCGCTAATAATCATCATACCAGATGGGGAGCGACTTGGGGTCAATGGAGAGCTTTGAAGGTGTCTTCCTTCTGATGAAATAACCATCAGGATAAGTGTAAAAACAACCATTAAGAACAAAGTAATACCACTGAGCCTCATTTTCAAAAACCTTGGTGCTGATGTTTGTGAAGGTACTGGTGGGGTGCTTTGCTGCATATATATATAGGGTATATATTAATGTCAACTCAGATGACACGGTTTCTTGTAATTGCAAGGAAAAGTAAACGAAAGTAAATGGTTGAAATGTTCAAGCTTAATATCTATAATTATTATATGAACTTATCTATATGCATCAGTAGGTTGATATTTTTCAAAATCTTGAAAAATGATTCTTCGTAGAGGTTTACATTGAAACCGGTTTGGACATATTAGATTTTTCCCACATCGAACCGAACGAACACGAACACATGCGTGTTCGTGTTTGTTCATTTAACTTTAACCGAACATGAACACGAACACATTTTTGTGTCCGTGTTCGTTCATTAGGAAATTTGTCGTGTTCGTTTATGTTCGTTCATTTAAAACCTAAGCGAACAGTTCAGGAACATAAACTAACACAAATAAAGAGTATAAATGAATACAAATGAACATAAAAGAACATTAATGAACAAAAACAAAAACAAGTTAATAATGATTCATCACAATTAAACCGAGTCCAATACATCACAAAGCAACCAAAACCAAATCTAAATGGATACTCGGAACCTGCAAGCAGAAAAACGGCGATGATGTGGAGGCTGGAGAGTGGAGACAGGGATGAGGGAGACGGCGGCGATGTGGAGGCTAAAGACAGGGTTGTGGACAGCTGGAGACGGGGCTGTGGAGGTGGTCGTCCGGAAGTGGAAGAAGGTAGGGTTGTGGAGTGTGGAGAAGAAGGGATGTGAGGCTATGAAGTGTGGAGAGCAGTTGATAAGTGATATTTTTAGAATGTTAGGGCTAGAGTTAAGTTTTTAAAACATATGAATTAAGTTTACTTAACAAAAGGAAAAAATAATAAATATAAAGTTAAATTTTAACTAAACGATCATAAATGAACAAAAATAGACGAACAAACATAAATGAACGAACATAAATGAACGTTCATGAACATAAATGAACGACCAAAATGTCTGTTCGTGTCCGTTCGTATAATTAAACGAACAAAAAATTGTGTTCGTGTTCGTTCATTTATATAAATAAACGAACATAAACGAACTTCCCGTCGAACAGTTTACGAACAGTTCATGAACGTTCAGTTCGTTTACAAGCCTAAGGGCGATTGTAATTACAACATGCTTTAAATATACATGTCACTCGCCATTAATGTCACTTGTTTATTTGCTAGATTTCATTTAGACCATTTATAATAGCTGAGCTCGCATGTTCTTTTTTGTCATGTGAATCTCACGTCATGTGACCCACTTGCATGTTAAAATTGAGATAATGATGTCACATGGCTGCCATCATTACCTCATTATCAAATCTCAATCACAAATACACACACATATATAGGGGCTCACAAGACCCATTCACGAGACCATTACAAATGGTTTTATGGGCAGACAACACTCTTTTGTGAAGGGCGTTGAATTACCAAACCCACCAAAAGCAAACATACGGTGTTGCTAACTTCATCAGAAGACAAGCAGCGGACGAAATGGGCATACCCTCCACTCTCTAATCTTTCTTTCTCACACACATATATGTATTACAATGGGAGTTTGAAATTATAGGGGTTACGACGCACTCTCGACAAGGATGCTTGGTTAGAGTTGTCGTACGGCAACACCATAGCCACCCCTTTAGCAACGGTCAAATTTTTTAGCATTCGACAAGATGTAACCGTTCAGAAGGTGTGATTTTGAGGCTTTTCATTGTTGATATGACATGGAAAAGATGTTGATCAGTTCTGCAAGTATGTAATGGAAAATAATAAACATTTACCCTAGAGAGATTCATGAGACCTGCTACTATTGCTGATAGCATTAAGGTTGACATGATAGGATTTGGGTTCTCTTTAGGGTGTATCGTTCTGATGGGATAATTTGTTCGTAAGTTATGAACACGATTGATAGAGATAACAGAGTAATGGGTGATGGCTACATTAGGTTATGGTGTTATAGTTGTATTAACTCTAATCTCATAATAAGCGCTCTCTCTCTCTCTCTCTATATATATATATATATATATATACTAGGTTAGAGTCCCGTGGGGACCCACGGTTCACCCGAAAGTAAAATGAAAAAAAAGTAGGAAAATAAGAATTGTATTATGCAATTTGTTTTGGTTACTAAATGTTTGAAAATGCAATATGTATGAATTTTGATGTTAAATGCAAAATGTCATCTAACAGTTTAATGTAATGAAATGATGGATATATCGAGTAAGTAAAGTTTAATTTGACAACTGCAAACTACATAGCATACTATCACAATATCACACATTACATCATTTGGGTAATATCTATATTCTAATCATAATTAAGCTTAAGCATAGAACACTTATCATTTAGTTGGGGCTTAACGAACTTCAACCAATATCACACATTACATCATTTGGGTAAGGGTAATATCTATATTATAATCATAACTAAGCTTAAGCATAAAACACTTATCATTTAGTTGGGGCTTAACGAACTTCAACCAATGGTCCATTTTCATTACTTCAATCAAAATCTTCCAACTCTTGCTCATTGGTAGCTGATTTTTCACCTTCGAAGTTGTTATCATTGTCATCACGATCCTCGGAGTGCAGCTCATTTTCAATAATTTATGAAAACCTCCACTATTGTATTCCATATTTGTGTTCTACATAAAATATAGTTGTTGTAAAGATATGGATACGGTGATAAGTAAATCAAGAAACAATCCTTAACCCACTTACTTGAATGGGTAGCTTAAATTTTTATGTTATCTCTCCAATGGTTCAAACCGATTACATAGCTAAAAAACAACTAATAAGAAAATGGGTCCAATGTCACATGTTGTAATATAAATTTCCTATATTTTATAAAAAATTAGACACCAAAAGGATCAACCCAAACCCATTTCAACATGTAGCCAAAAGGACCCATTGTACACACACTTTAGGCAACTTTTGACATGTTACAAAAAGCCGCCAAAAAAACGTCATTATTTAAACTGTGTAAATATAGTACTTAACAATTAAAAATCTTAATAAATAACATCAAAATCATAATCAATCATTCAAATCAATGACATTAAAATAATCCGTGTGTGAAATTGACTTACCCATTATATACAAATTATTATTAACATCTTTAAATTAGCACACTTAAAATTAGCACACTTATTGAAATCAAGATGATGATTATCGTTTAATTACAATTGATTAAAGGAAAGTCGTAATGTCAAAATGAAAGTCGGTCTACAATGTTAAAATGAAATTCGTAATATTAGTAACATCAATAAATAAGATTAAAAAATCTTAATAAATAACATCAAAATCTTAATCAATCATTCAAATAAATGACATTAAAATCATCCGCGTCTCAAATTGCCTTACCCATTATATACAATTTATTATTGACATCTTTGGTAATCATTATTAGTTGTACAGAAAGTAACATTTTGAAAATTTATATTATCATTTAATTTCGTTGTTAAATTTGGTATGACGATTAAATGATTTTATTGTTGTGTCTCGAACAATTCTGCAAAATTGGAAATACTGTGCCTCGATTGACGTGATCGAGTAGGAATATTTATTTATATATTTGAATTATAAAAATGGAAGGATTGGTAATTGACGTGAATTGGTCAACAACGCTTAAAATTGGCACAATTAAACTCAAAGACATAAAGTCAAAGAATTGACCTCCATCAAATTAACAAAAACGTAAAAAGTTTTTACTCAGATTTAGTCAACATTATTAAAATTAAGGTCGTAATATTAGTAATAGCAATGAAAATTATCTTGAATACATTATATATTTTAGGAAACTGTTAAATAGATTTAAATTATATTTATTATTAAAAGAATAATAAAAGTGTAGGAAAATAAATGTACACTCACATCTTCGGATTATATTTAATTCTAAAATGTTAAATAGATTTAAAATTGTTAAATAGATTTAAATAAATGTTTAAAGGAAAATCGTATATGTTTAAAAGAATATCGTTTCATGACAATTAATTAAAGGAAAGTCTTTGAATTATAAAAAAAGGGAAGGATTGGTAATTGACGTCAATTGGTCAACAACGTTTAAAATTAGCACAATCAAATTCAAAAACATATAGTCAAAGAATTGACCTCCATCAATTTAACAAAAACGTAAAAAGTTCTTACTCGGATTCGGTCAACGATATTAACATTAAGGTCATAATATTAGTAGTAGCATTGAAAATTATTTTGAATACATTATATATATTTTAGGAAACTGTTAATTATATTTAAATTATATTTATTATTAAAATAATAATAAAAGTGTAGGAAAATAAATGTATATTATTATCTTCGGATTATATTTAAATTATAAACTCTTAAATAGATTTAACATTGTTAAATAGATTTAAATAAATGTTTGAAAGAAAGTCGTATATGTTTAAAAAAAATATTGTTTCATCACAATTGATTAAAAGAAAGTCGTATTATCAAAATTAAAGTCGGTCAACAATATTAAAATGAATTTCGTAATATTAGTAATATCAATAATTAAGATTAAAAGTGTTAATAAATAACAACCAAATCATAATCAATCATTCAAATCAATGACATTAAAATTATCATAAATAACAACAAAATCATAATTTAAATTTCAAAATCAATGACATCTTGTGATGCAACCTTAGTAACAAACATTTTGTGATCGATTGAACACCATTTGAAGACACAATATTCGCCATTGGAAGTATCTTTTGATTGAAGCAAATCAGGTCATCCAATCACAGTAAACCTTTACAAAAAAATTATGTATAGAAAATTTAGAATGTGTAACTAATTATAAAATAAGAATATTGTAAACATAAATGTTGAATATGCAAATAACAAACTTAGCGACTTGTGAAACAATTTCTGCACGTAATATTAGTATTAGTATTAGTTAGTATTCGTAAAAACAGTAATAGAAAAATTTAAGTCGGTCAATAAGATATAAATGGGATTAAAATTAAAAATCGTAATATCAGTTTTAGTATTAGTAATATATTCGTAATTTAATTCGGTCAATAATAAATAAATAAGCTTAAAAATCGTAATATATAACATTAAATTCTATCAATTATTATTAATGTCATTAAAACTCATAATAAATAACATTAAAAAATGAATAAATCCTATTAATTGCAGGCAAGACCAATAATAATTCATAAAGATAGATTAAATATAATTTCATAGTAATATTAATATAAATAAATGAGATTAAAAAATCGAAATAAATAACATTCAATTCGGTCAATTATTATTAATGTCAATTAATATTAGTAATATATTCGGTCAACAATACTATTTTTACGAATAGTAAAACTAAAATCATAATATTAGTATTAGTTAATATTAGTAATTAGTAATATATTCGTAAAAATAGTAATAGAAAATTTTAATTCGGTCAATAAGATATAAGTGGGATTAAAATTAAAAATCGAAATATTAGTTTTAGTATTAGTAATATATTCCTAATTTAATTCGGTCAATAATAAATAAATCAGATTAAACTTAAAAATCGTAATATTAGTATTTGTATTAGTAATATATTCGTAAATTAGTTCGGTCATTTCGGTCAATATTAAATAAATGAACTTAAAATCGTAATATATAACATTAAATTCGTTCAACTATTATTAATGTCAAATAAACTCATAATAAATATCATTAAAAAATAAATAAATCCTATTAATTGCAGACAAGACCAATAATAATTCGAATGAATAGTAATATAAATAATATTAAACATAATTTCATAAAGATAGATTAAACATAATTTTGTAGTAATATTAATATAAATAAATTAGATTAAAAAATCATAATAAATAACATTCAACTCGGTCAATTATTATTAATGTCAGTAAATAACATTAATTCTAACATACAAAAAATACATTAAAACTAATTAAATCTTATTAAACATAAATTTGAAAAAAGTAATATAAATAAATGAGAATAATAATTTTAATAAATAAGATTAAATTCGGTCAATTATTATTAATGTCAATAAATAATATTAAACATCTTTATAAATAACAGTAAAAATGAATAAATCTTATTAATTGCAATCAAGACTAATCATAATTCATAAACATAGTAATATAAATAAATGAGATTATAAATCTTAATAAATAAACTCAAAATCGTAATCATTAATTCAAATAAATTACATTACAAACATAAAAAATCGTAATTTTAATTTGAAATCAATGACTTCTTGTGGTGGAACCTTTGTAACAAACAGCCTGTGCTGGATTGAACACCATTTAAAGACACAATATTCGCTAATGGAAATATCTTCTAATTGAAGCAAACTAAAATCCTAATATTAGTATTA
The DNA here is from genome assembly GCA_032199755.1 of Ambrosia artemisiifolia. Lineage (NCBI taxonomy): Eukaryota > Viridiplantae > Streptophyta > Magnoliopsida > Asterales > Asteraceae > Ambrosia > Ambrosia artemisiifolia. The sequence continues at coordinate 6,734,013 of CM063526.1, read as the reverse complement.
GTATTAGTTAGTATTAGTAATTTGTAATATATTCGTAAAAATAGTAATAGAAAATTTTAATTCGGTCAATAAGATATAAATGAGATTAAAATTAAAAATCGTAATATTAGTTTTAGTATTAGTAATATATTCATAATTTAATTCGGTCAATAATAAATAAATCAGATTAAAATTAAAAATCGTAATATTAGTATTATTATTAGTAATATATTCGTAAATTAATTCTGTCAATAATAAATAAATGAGTTTAAAAATCGTAATATATAACATTAAATTCGGTCAACTATTATTAATGTCATTAAAACTCATAATAAATATCATTAAAAATAAATAAATCCTATTAATTGCAGGCAAGACCAATAATAATTCGAATAAATAGTAATATAAATAATATTAAACATAATTACATAAAGATAGATTAAACATAATTTTGTAGTAATATTAATATAAATAAATGAGATTAAAAAATCAGAATAAATAACATTCAACTCGGTCAATTATTATTAATGTCAATAAATAACATTAATTATAACATACTAAAAATACATTAAAAATAATTAAATATTATTAAACATAAATTCGAAAAAAGTAATATAAATAAATGAGATTAATAATTTTAATAAATAACATTAAATTCTGTCAATTATTATTATTGTCAATAAATAATATTAAACATTTTAATAAATAACAGTAAAAATGAATAAATCTTATTAATTGCAATCAAGACTAATCATAATTCGTAAACATAGTAATATAAATAAATGAGATTATAAATCTTAATAAATAAACTCAAAATCGTAATCAATAATTCAAATAAATTACATTACAAACATAAAAAATCATAATTTTAATTTGAAAATCAATTACTTCTTGTGGTGGAACCTTTGTAACAAACAGCCTGTGCTGGATTGAACACCATTCAAAGGCACAATATTCGCCAATGGAAATATCTTCTAATTGAAGCAAACTAAAATCGTAATATTAGTATTAGTATTAGTTAGTATTAGTAATTAGTAATATATTCGTAAAAATAGTAATAGAAAATTTTAATTCGGTCAATAAGATATAAATGAGATTAAAATTAAAAATCGTAATATTGGTTTTAGTATTAGTAATATATTCATAATTTAATTCGGTCAATAATAAATAAATCAGATTAAAATTAAAAAACGTAATATTAGTATTAGTATTAATAATATATTCGTAAATTAATTCGGTCAATAATAAATAAATCAGATTAAAATTAAAAATCGTAATTTTAGTATTAGTATTAGTAATAAACAAATGAGCTTAAAAATCGTAATATATAACACTAAATTCGGTCAATTATTATTAATGTCATTAAACTCATACTGAATAACATTAAAAAAGGAATAAATTCTATAATTGCAGGCAAGACCAATAATAATTCGTAATATTAGTTTTAGTATTAGTAGTATATTCGTAATTTAATTCGGTCAATAATAAATAAATGAGTTTAAAAATCGTAACATCGTAACATATAACACTAAATTTGGTCTATTATTATTAATGTCATAAAAACTCATAGTAAATAACATTAAAAAATAAAATAAATCCTATTAATTGCAGGCAAGACCAATAATAATTCATAAAGATGGTTTAAACATAGTTTCGTAGTAATATTAATATAAATAAATGTGATTAAAAAATCATAATAAATAACATTTCAATTCGGTCAATTATTATTAATGTCAATTAGTATTAGTAATATATTCGGTCAACAATACTATTTTTACGAATAGTAAAACTATAATCGTAATATTAAAAATAAATGAGAGTTATTTCGTTCATAAATAAATGTTAAATTGATTTATAATCAATCATTCATAATAAAAAATAAATGAGGCTTATTATGGTAAACTGAAATTCATATTAATATTAATATAAATTCGGTCAATTATTAAAAGATAGTAATAAATAACATTAAATTCAGTCAATTATTATTAATGTAAATAAATAACAATAATAGAGATTCAAATTTCAGATTAAATGACATTAAATTCGGTCAATTATTTTTAATGTAAATAAATAACAATAATTCAGAATTAATGATATTAAATTCGGTCTAATATTATAATAATATTAAACATAATTTCAAAACCAGTAATATAAATAAATGTGATTAACTGTAACGTTCCTGTTGTGTATGTTTTTAGACAACAGAAATTTGTTCATGGCCTTCAGCACATTCTGAATTGACACGTTAAAAAACAACATTAAAAAATCAAGAATCATTTTTGAAAATTAAATAGGCATATGTACATGAAAATAACAAATATACCAAAACTGTTGCCGAAGGGTCATGCAATACCTTGAAGAATTGAGAACCATTATGATAACACATAATAGCGTTTGTGTCTTCGGATCAAATCCTGTTTTTCAAATGTTAAAACATAGCATTACTAAATCCGATCGAATAGTAAATCCGATTCAATTTATGTCTAAAAAACCGTGATGACAATGATAAAATTAACATAAATCTGATTGAGCGCAATCCTTATTATCCCTTTATCACAAATCCGATTGAATATGGGTTTATCACAAATACATTCATCACAAATCCATTTCATTAGAACATGTAATAAACACAAGAATGATTTCAAATGGTAATTAGATAATGAAATATTAAAAAGAATAAAAAAAGTAACAATAGGAATCGATAGTATCTTTGTTATCCCTTTATCACAAATTCGATTGAATATTTTGTTTATCACAAATCCGTTTCATTAGAACATGTGATAAACACCAGACTGATTTCAAAAGGCTATTGGATTAGGAAATCTTAAAAAGAATAAAAAAAATAACAATAGGAATTGATAGTATCTTTGTTATCACTTTATAATAAATCCGATTGAATATCTGTTTATCACAAATCCGTTTATCACAAATCCATTTATCACAAATCCGTTTCATTAGAACATGTGTTTAAGAAGAATGATTTCCACGTAAAAGAATAAGAAATTTCATTCGGTTTGATTTGTTCTTAATAATGTTAACAATAAAAAAAGTTAAAATAATAATAGGAATCAACATTAGAAGAGTAGCTTGGATGTTTACCTTTAATCAGTTGTGGATAATCAACAAATGATTCAAGGTGAAGAAGAAAAATTGAAAGATTTGTTAGGAATTAGGAAAAATATGAGAGTTTTGATATGGAGAATGAAAAAAAAAAGGTTTTTATAGTCATAATTTGGAGCTCCATATTAGTTGTTGGATACCTCAAACCCTCTCTAAGGCCTTGATTCAACCCAAGTGACCTCAATTATTATATAGATAGAATAGATATATACACACACACACAAACACCCTAATAATGTTAGGATAATTTCGTGCATCAAAGCATCACCTATTATTAACTTAGGGATATTATATACTATATTAACTAGTGTGATGCCTCATCACGCATTGCGCGAATTTTCATTATGCGTTTGATGTCTTGTCTGGTGACGTTATAATGTACGCATCATAAATACATATTTTTAGGTACTGGAGTTCTACAAACTAAGTTCAAAGTTAGGTAATATAGAGAGAGTTGTCGTCCACTGAAGAAACAATAACCTGAACGGCTGTCAAGTGTACGCCTCTACGGTGTTGAATAGGAGAACCACAACTCGATCTTCGTCTTCTCCGGTTCAGATCCAGACATGCAAGTGAGAAAGGAAAGGTGGGGTGTGGAGGTGACTGCTAGGAAACCACGAATGGAGTCCAACGTACAGACACAAAAAGTGATGGCGGCCGAAGGCAGCCATGTGTTATCAGGGGGTAATCTCATATGTGATAACTTGTGCCCTAATGAGAGGTGATGACCTCTTATATAGGGCTTTCATGGGCCTTCATGGGCCAGACATCAAGGACCCTTAACTATATGGGCACATAGCTGTAAGACCCTAACCCGTAATCACGCGATCAACGCCTAATCATGCAGGTTTTGGCCTTACTTAAACCACTCCCGATTAAAACTTTGATATTTTTTTTATAAACTCAAACCATTAAGATCAAACACACATTTGATTCCCACAAATTTTTACACGTTTATAGCTAAAACATAGACTACTATTTTGAGTTTTAATGGGAGTTCTTTGAATTCTATTGCGGAAGCTTGATGAGTGATCGGGTGTGTTCGGCTCTTTTCGCGACTTGATCCTTGCTACAGAACTTCCATCCCTTGTTTACCTAGCACCATTACACAAAGAATGGTTAGTGAGTTATCAATGATTCATTTAAACTAGTATGATAGTCGTTACACGTCGAAACGGAATGAACCAGGCCAAACGACCCTTTATCAGGAGAACAAACTGCTGCAACTTTTGCGCAGCAGCTGTTCGGATAGATTTTACCCTTTTTAAAACCCAAAATCTGAATTCGACTTTCAAACAAGAATTGTTCTACGCTCCGAGAGCTTTCCAGGCATATAAAGAACACCTCCTAACGATTTTTCTATGATTTTATATTGAATTTTAAAGATCGCGTTGTCTGGCTGTTCTCTGCGCGCGGCCGGTCGCTTTTATCGCGCGGCCGCGCGAAGCTTCTGATCATTTTTATCAATTCTCTAGGCGCTGTGAGCGGCCGCGCGGTCCCTGTGAGCAGCCGCGCGAAGCCTCTGATGTTTGTTTGGTGACTTTTAAGCATGGGAATCATGTTGCAACCGCATTTGATGATTCCCGAAGCCTAAGCATTGACTTGCCGACTAAATAAACCTTTGCTTGACTGAAATTATAGTCCGGTTCATGTCGCCATGATCCGGTTCTTAGTTTTGAATGTTTATGGCGACTTTTACCCAATTTGACCCATTAAGGCCTTAAATCAAACAAGGCACTTTTGACCACTTAAATTGCATACCGTTTGAGTTGTCAAGTCATTAGACACTTGATCAACAAAAGCGTTTGTCCGATTTGTTTCATTCTGACTTAAATTCTTAGAATCAACCTTTATTAATCCTTTAAGTCCCCAAAATGCCCCTCATGACCAAATCTTTCAATTTAGCCATTCGTGGCGAAACTTCTTGTTTCAAATCCAATGTTTTTGACTCAATGACTTGTTTAAAAACCTCTAAGTCCTTCCGGACTTAGAGTTTCATCCTTTCTCAAGTTTTCACTTGTTTAGTCAATTCTAAGCGCATTAGCGCGCATTTGACACAGTTATGAAAATAACTTACTTGATTGGCACCCACACCTCATGTGAGTACTTTTATCACCCATGTTGCTTCGCCCGAAGGCGTTTATTCGACTACAGACTTACCGGGTGGCGTTGACCCATTCTCATACCTTGTGCGTATCCTCCACGATTCTTAGCATCTAGCGTGCATGCGCAAATGCATCTACCTGCGTGCTTTCTAAATATACACATTAATTCCTCGAAACTCAAATGGTAATACCTTGCCATTTGATCCGTTTAACCTCATGAATCTTATTGCTTGAAATACAAGCATCAAGTATTGGACTCACATGGTGAGGATATCACCATTTGATCCGTTTAGACACGTCGTTCATAATACTAAGTTATCCAAGTTTTTATATATGGTTCAAGTGTCATAAACTTGACCCATTTAACAACATGCTTAACAACTTCATTAAATTGATTTAATTGGATTAAACATCATTTCTCACATATCTTTATTAGTTGACCCGTTTGATGGATTTCTCCATTTGGTCATAACTCATTATCTCGATTAAGGTCATAAACCACATTTTGTATTGAGAGCACATATGGCGACCCACTTAATAGATTCTACCCCTTAGGGTTTATTTTTATCTCGCACTCAAGATTTAAAACCAATATTTATAACAATTAAGCTATGTTATAGTACATTGGTGTAAGTAAAACTTACCTCGCATCCATTCTTGTTTCCATAAGTATTCGCCTTGCATCCGTTTGACCCGTTTGCTCCCTCTTGGTTATACCTAACTTGGGGATGAGTCAAACTTTTCTATTAGAATACATAATATGGAATTTTGTTCACTATCCATAACATCATGTATTCATTATCATTTCTAGCTAAATCCATAGCCATTTTCTTACATGTCTAGTTGAGATTAACTCACCTAGGCATTTCATCAAACAATTGGTGTGCATCCACCAATATACTTAGTTTTCAACCTTCTAAGTTTAACCAAAGTATAGCCATGTATCTAATTATTATCATAACAAGATATTTAGGCATTTCAACTAAATTTGATCATTATAACAACTCCTAAGAGTCACCAAAACTACTAACCATGTGTGGTTTCAACCTAGAGGTTAAAACCCCAATTTCATAAGTTAACATATTCATATGGACATAATCAAACACACATATTAAATGTGATTTGTAACCAAATTATACATGTTTAAGGCTCCCCAAGACTAGGGCAACCTATATTAACCATCAATTTCACATTTTATAAAACCCTAGAGCCATCATCTTCAATATACCATGGATTTGGATGATTTAAAAAGGATCTAGAGTTACCTTATGATGTTTAGAACACTAGATGATCATGAATTCCATCATGCATTAAGAAAAGCCATCGATTTTGGCATGAATTGGGGCTGAATTGGTGGAGGTTCATGTGTGTGTGTTTTTGATGGTGTGAAGAACGATTTTTAGTGTGTGTTATCACACATTTTCATTCTTAACCCCCATTTTATTCCAACTTTGCCTAGTTGTCAAGTTCGGCCCCTCCGGTTTAGTACAAGTATGTAATCTTTACTAATTAAGTTAGTTCTCACAATATTCCCACGTGTGTTTGCAATTTACGGGACTTGTCAATGTCTCGTTTTATTATCCGCAAAATATTCCTTTTTGATAATGTGCTCAATATTGTGTATATATTGATCCCACCTATTAGCGTAATTAAACGAAACGGGTTTTCGGGGTGTTACATAAACATAATATTATTAACTAGGTTATTTCCATATTAGAATGTAACCCATCTTCTAATCTCTAAGTCTCGTGTTAATATTTTGCTAATCACGCCTAATGACGTAGTTAGGCGAACGAATGGTTTTGGGGTGTTACAAGTCTACCCCCCTTAAGGAGGTTTCGTCCTCGAAACCTTTCTTATGTTGTTGCTTTGGTTACACCAAAGAACCTTAGTGTCTCTAATCAATTCTGAGCACCGCTCAATCCCTTGACATTCTATAGTCTAACGAGTAGTACTATATACTTATTGTTTGTATCCCTTTACTCAGCTTGCTAACTTTTATTATATGGAAGCCTTAGTGAAGGGGTAGGGGCCCAAATCCACATGGGCCCTAGCCCAAAAACCAAGCCCAAAAGACGAAACAGGCCCATGAGGCCCAAACGTAACGTCGGGAATAATCTAAGCGGGTAACTAATACGCGGGTGCGGAGCATCACGCGGAACAAGTTACCGCCTAACCGTGTCCGCCTACAGTTCAACAAGACAGAGCAATGACGGACACGTGGCATCAGACCAGAGGTTAGTACAAGCATGTACGAACCAATCAAGACATGAGGACGTGTGGCAGGGAGCATGTTGCACAATCTACCTCTTAGAGGGCGACACCTGTCTCCAGAAGGACCCGCAGGGGACAAACAGTACATACCCTGCGCGCGCCCACCAACCAGAATGCACGGGACCACCTCAGCAAGGTTCTCCACTAACTCGGATGGCTGCAGGGGGGACAAGGACCCACCTGGCAACCAATCACGTCAAGACAGACCTGAGACTACTCACGGGACGCCACGTCACCTAGACGGTACGATCTCTCTCTTTGATATAACACGTGTCTTACTTCACCTTATTGGGCCTAACTTTAGGCCGATGTGGAGGCAAGCCCTTAACTTGGGCCTTGGCCCTTTGGGTGAGTTAAGGGTAGATGTTGAGGCCCGTGTGGAACCTATTTAAGGAGCACTTGGTCTCCTTGGATAGGCCATTCAGAAATCCCCTGAAGAACACAGCAAGGCCGATTACGTTTTTGTGTCTGCTAAGTAGATTCCTTCGGGTTTCGAGGCGGTCGCCCCACATCGGTATAGTGTGTGTGTTTGCAGGAACCATCAATCTCATAGCCAGTTGGACAGCGAAGGATCACTTCTGTAGAGACGAGCCTGACCATTGGATCCAGGTTAGACATTTGTTTCTTCATTGGCGCCATCCGTACCGGCTAGAGCAACAACCGTTTAATCCTTTAGCTAGACAACATGGCAAACGAGGAAGCCCCTCGGAAAAACCCTGACGAACCCATCATCGAGGATGATGACGACGTCAACACTGAAGAAAGAACTCCAGCTACTATAACCAAGGTTGCACACCGAGCCGTCAGAATGACCAACCCTGGTCCCGTCGTCACCCAGCAAGCTGCCGACATCGACGAAGGTGAAGAAGACGACGAGGATAATGCTGAGGAAGACCCAGACGAATGGCTCTTCAAGCACCAGGCAGAGGTCACTGCAGGTTACCAAAAGAGGGTAATGAAACAGGCACAGCAAAGAGTGCACAAAACACTCAACTTCGACAATAATAATAAGACCTCAGGAGCAGCAGCTAAGAACAAAGCAAGCAGCAAATCAACAAAAAATAACACACATGGCAGTCGCAGCGGAGGCCGTGGGAAGAGTTCCCACAGCCAGGGCCGCGCTATCACAGACGAGGATGACGGCTACGAGTCCAGCTCACACGCGGAAAGTGACGATGATCTGGTCAAACCATACCGGCCGAAGGACTTAGCAGAAAAATCCAAGTTCTGTGCACGAATCGCCATGGCACCCATACCCGCCAAGGCGAAGCTCCCGAGCAGCATCGGGAAATATGACGGCATACGCGATCCGGACGATCACGTACACGATTTCAGGACCGCAGCTCACAGCCAGAACTGGCCCATGCAAGTTTGGTGCCACCTCTTCGCACAGACACTAACGTCCGCAGCCAGGGTGTGGTTTGATAACCTACCCGTGGGTAGCATCCAGGACTTCGACGACTTGCTGTCAAAGTTTTCTCTTCACTTCTCTCACCAGAGACGACATAAAAAAGACAAAGCGCACATCCTGCTATGCGCAAGAAGGGACACCGAGATAGTCGAAGATTACGTCACCCGCTACACGCGGGAAGCGATGCAAATAGCATGCAATGAGGAGCTGACGCGGGCAGCGTTCATTCACGGAGTCAACAACGACGACCTCATGAAATGCCTCACGGGAAAGGACGGGATTCCAGAGTCATGGGACGACGTAATCAAGGCCGCAAAGATATATGCGTCCTCAGAAAAATCCTTCCGCCACTCACGTCAGAACCCGTACATCCAGGGGCACAACAACGGCCGTCGAGACAAGGGTAAACAATCCGTTTGGTCACGCATTACTGGGTCCGCCGAGGAGGGCAAGTACTCTGCGCAGCAGGACGCCCGCAAAATAATCAACGGCAAGCACGGCCGCGACAACCGAGGTGGGTCAAGGAAGAACACGGATTGGACCCCATTAACGAAAACCCCATCACAAGTGCTCGCGACGGAACAACACAACTTCAAAGAACCACGGCCACTAGGAAAGCGAAAGAATGTGGACACTAGCAAGCGCTGTGAATACCACAACGACTTCGGGCATAACACAGACAACTGCTACAGCCTCAGAATGGAGATAGAGGCGGCCCTGAAGTCAGGTCAATTGGGACACCTAGTGAAAAACGTACAACGCAATGGCCGCGGTAAAGACTACGAAGACAAGGGGGAGGGTTCGAACAAGCGCATCCGAAACCTACAAACCCATACTATCAACCGCGCGACAAGACACACATGCCTGATGACAAATAAAGGGGCGGCAAGCAATCGCCGGAACAAACGCCCACTGATGAACACAGCGGATGACGCCTGGAAAGAGCAGCCAGTCATCCTGCCCGCCGTCAAAGGGGGTGCTTCATCCACGTCACCACTAATCATCACAGGGGTATTCGGCCACTACCGTACCCCATACATGTTCTTAGATCCAGGCAGCAGCGCGGACATCATGTACGAACAATGTTTCAATCAGTTGGACGAGGCAGACAAGAAGCGCCTCATACCAGTCGCGGAGCCCATATCAGGATTCATACACGAGACAATCATGCCGCGAGGAGTAATCACGTTCCCGGTGACATGGTCAGACGGGAACCTATCACGAACAGAAGAATGTGAATTCATGGTCCTTCTAGTCGTTTCCTCACACGACATACTGATCGGAAGGGAAGGTTTGGCTAAATTCAACAGTAACGCCTCTACACCGCACCAAATGGTGGGATTTCCGACCAGGAATGGCGTAGCACTCATCCGCGGGAATCGACAATGCCATGCCGTCGAGGCGGCAAAACCACCAAAATCCACTAGACAGCAGGTGCGGACGGAGCCAGAGAAGTGGGCGCTCAATCCCCGCTTCCCTGAGCAAACGGTCACAATCGGTCACGCACTTTCAGACGCGGTGCGCGTTCACTTAAAGCAGCTACTCATCAAGAATATGGATATCTTTGCTTGGCAACCAGCAGACATGGTGGGCGTGCCACGTGACGTCGCGGAACACAGACTGTCCACATACAAATCAGTAGAGCCAGTGGTACAGAAAAAACGAAGCATGGGACCGGAAAAAACTAAAGCAATGAACGAACAAGTGACCGAGCTACTGAACGCAGGAATCCTCCGTCCAGTCAAATACCAGACCTGGGTGGCAAACCCTGTCATGGTCGGCAAAGCCAATGGCGGGTAGCGAATGTGCGTGGACTACAAGGACCTAAACAAGGCATGCCCGAAAGATTGCTACCCATTGCCAGAAATAGACTTGAAAGTCGACTGGCTAGCACCGTTCCGCTTCAAATGCTTCCTCGACGCTTACAAGGGATACCACCAAATCCAGATGGCTAAAGTTGACGAGGACAAAACGGCGTTCAGAACCGACATGGGGACGTTTTGCTACACAAAAATGCCGTTTGGGCTAAAAACGCGGGTGCAACATACCAACGCCTCATGGACTCGGTGTTCACAAAGCAGATAGGCGTCAACTTGGAAGTATACGTGGATGACCTTGTCATCAAAAGCGTGGAAGAAGACCAAATGCTACAAGACATCCAGAAAACATTCGAACAACTAAGAACGGTCCGCATGAAGCTAAATCCCAGCAAATGCTCCTTCGGCATGGAAGAGGGAAAATTCCTGGGTGTCATCGTCACGAAGGATGGCTTCCGCGCAAACCCAGAGAAAGTGCAAGCGATAGAGCGAATGCCATCGCCAGCGTCTGTAAAGGAGGTGCAAACCCTGATGGGTCGCCTCGTGGCCTTGAACCGCTTCCTATCCAACTACGCCTCAAGGTCTTTCCCCTTTGTCAGTACGCTCAGGAATTGCCTGAAGAAGACAAACTTTCGATGGACAGCGGAAGCAGAAAAAGCATTCCAAGACATGAAACAGTGTCTCATGAACTTACCGACATTGACAGCGCCCCTCCCTAAAGAACCGCTCACGTTATACCTGGCGGTCTCCGACAAGGCGTTCGGGGCAGTCCTACTAGTGGATAGAAAGGGTGTCCAGACGCCAATTTACTATGTAAGCCGGACACTATTAGACGCAGAAACCCGCTACTCCACAATGGAGAAGTTGGTACTGGCCCTGGTGCACGCTTCACGCAGGCTGAGAAGGTACTTCCAAGGGCACCCGATCAACGTTCTGACGGGGTACCGCATAAACGATGTCCTGAAGAAGCCCGAACTTTCGGGAAGACTAGCCAAATGGGCCATAGAGCTAGGGGAGCATGATATCTATTACAAGCCGCGGCCAGCCATCAAAGGGCAAGTCCTAGCAGACTTCACCACGGAGGTCCCCACGGACAAGATTGCAGAGTGCCTGATAGAACAAGACCCGCCGCCAGCGACGATCGCAACAGACAAATGGCTGCTATACACTGACGGCGCCAAAAGTGACGACGGCGCGGGGGTCGGCCTGCGTCTAATCAGTCCAGATGGCACAGAGTTTACGTATGCTATCCGCTTAAACTTTGAAAGCACAAACAATGAAGCGGAGTACGAAGCATTGCTCGCTGGCCTACGTCTGGCAGACAAGATGGGAGCCCGCTTTGTCGAAGCACACGTAGACTCCATGTTGGTAGAGGCACAAGTGGACGGGAAATACGAGGCTCGAGACAGCAAAATGGCCCTGTACTTGGAAGAGACAAAGAAGCTCATGCAACGTTTCGCATACTGCAAAATCTTTCACATCAACAGAAGCGAAAACAAGCCCGCAGATGCTCTGAGCAAAATGGCGGCCACCGTCTTCGAGCATTTGGCAAAAGAAGTACGGCTGGAGGTCTTAGACACCCCATCTGTCTCCACTCACCAAGTACATGTCATACAAACAGGCGCACCCTCATGGATGGCACCTATAGTTCGCTACCTCACCAACGGAACGCTCCCTGATGACAAACAAGTGGCGAGAAAGATCCAACATAAAGCAATGCACTACCAGATGGTTGAAGGCACACTTTACAGACGATCGTACTTGGGACCCCTGCTGAGATGTGTCAACACCGAGGAAGCCACATTCCTGGTCAAGGAAATACACGAAGGAATCTGCGGCCTACATGCGGGACCGCGCATGGTAGTGGCTAAACTAATGAACGCGGGATATTATTGGCCTGGCATGCACGTAGATGCAGTCAAAATACTCCGCAAATGCCACGCGTGCCAACGCCATGCGCCCAGCACACTACGTCCCAAGAACGATTTAGTGCCCGTCACCTCAGCATGGCCATTCCAAAAGTGGGCAATTGACATTGTGGGACCTTTCCCCACAGCGCCTGGGAACATCAGATACCTCATAGTGGCTATCGACTATTTCACGAAATGGGCGGAGGCCAAACCGTTGGTGTACATTGACGCTCGGGCAGTCAAACGCTTCATTTGGGAATTCATCATATGCCGTTTCGGCCTCCCAATGGACATCGTCAGCGACAACGGCCTCCAATTCACAGACAGCGGCTTACATAGTTGGCTCGCAGACATGGGGGTGGGTCAAACGTTCACTTCTGTAGCCCACCCGCAAGCCAATGGCCAAGTCGAGCGAGCAAACAGGAGCATTGTGGAAGGAATCAAGGCAAGGCTGAATACAAAGCGCTCAGGATGGGTGGATGAGGTACCCAATGTGCTATGGGCCCACCGTATGCTAACAAAGACAAGCAACGGAGAAACCCCATTTAGCTTAACGTACGGAACATAAGCCGTAATCCCAGCGGAAATCGGCTGCCCATCAGCGCGTGTTCTCCTCGCCGAAAGCAACAAAAATGAATCAGAGCTTCGCCTAAATCTAGACCTCCTTGAAGAACGTCGCGAACTAGCGGCATTCAAAGAGGCCAAGTACAAGAGGCAGCTCGAGCGTTACTATAACGCGCGGGTCAAAAAGGTAACATTCAATGTGGGGGACTTTGTCTTCCGCCACAATGAAGCTTCCACAGCAGAGGCAGCGGGCAAGCTTGCACCAACTTGGGAAGGTCCATACAGAGTCCAAGAGGTACTGGGGAAGGGCGCCTATGCGCTAGAACGCCTCGATGGCACCCCAATCCCGAGGACCTGGAATGCCGCACAGCTTAGGGTTTGTTACATGTAATCGAAGTAGGACAGGATCTTTTCGATATGTTTACTTTTATGTCTCTGCGACTTGTCATTTCCAAAGTTTTAATGTACTAAGAAGTTCTATGTCTTTACGACTTATCTATGAATGAATTAAACGATGTTATATGACTTTACAACACGCGTAACATATTACATAGCACGGCGCATACCAAGGTGCAACGCGCACCATGGCTTTTGCAGCAAATGCGCCACCTTGTTCCGCGGAAACCGCTATCTAATGCGATTCCGCAGACCAAGCAGTGAAAGAGACGCGTCGCTGTGTTCACAACGAACGTGTCACCTTGGCCAGCGGACAGCACCATTTTGAGTAACTCCGCAAGCTAAGCAGACCAAACAATCAACGAGACGCATCGTTGTGTTCACAACGAACGCGTCACCTTGGCCAGCGGAAAGCACCATCTTGGGTCACTCCGCAAGCTAAGCAGACTAAACAATCAACGAGACGCGTCGTTGTGTTCATAACGAACGCGTCACCTTGGCCAGCGGATAGCACCATCTTAGATCACTCCGCAGGCTAAGCAGACTAAGAGACGCATCATGATTTTCAAAACAAATGCGTCACCTTGGTCCGCGAATTCCGCTATCTCGAGCGACTTCGCGGACTAAGCAACGAGCAAGACGTGTCGCTGTTTTCACAGCAAACACGTCACCTTGGCCGACGGAGCACACCATTTCAGGTGACCCCGCGAACTAAGCAGTCAAAGAGGCGCATCGAAGCTTTTCCAGCGGATGCGCCACCTTGGCCGACGGGCGACGCTTTCTTAAATAAGCCAGCCGACCAAGCAAACCCAGAAGCGAATCGCCGTCCCCTCGGCGGACCTAAGAAACAACTAAGTGGACAAGGCCAAACTTAGCCAGGTCCATACGACGGGCCGCCAAGGGGACGCATCATTGTCACAACATCTAACGAGCTACCTAAGTCGTCAAACTACAGTAACTAAATCTTGATATAACTATGTGGCAAAATAAGAAAACGCGTTAACACTTCATTGCACGTTTCATAACGACAGTACAAGTTTCGAATACATAGACAAAATTAAACCCCTATATATGATACAAAAAGAGGGTTTTCCTTGACGGATACACACATATCAACAACAACTTAGACCATGACATGAAACACTTAATCTATGACAACCATATGCACCCAAGCACCATCACTCCGGCGAAAACGAACTTTGGGAGTAGGCCTAAAGACTCCAACTGCTGGACAAGCAATGATGATCGGTCGGACTCCACCAACGGCAACAGGAGCCACCGGAGGAGCTTGAGCCACCACCTCCCCACAGTATTCAGCTAGAATCTTCATCCTCCATTCCGGGTCCACTGCACGGAAGGGGGGAGGCTCCACCACATTCACCGGAAGGGGAGCTGGAGGGGCACGTCGCCGGAGTTCTAGCAAGGAATCAACGGCGGCAGAGTGGTCATAACAATCCACAAGGGTCTTCGTTCTAGGCTGGTTGGAGTCCATGAAAGCTTGGAAACGGAGGAGGAGTGAATGGATAAGCAAGGGAACCCCCATTAATCCCCTTTTATAACCCAAATCTTAGGGGTAATTATGAAGGGCAATTAATGGGGGTAATCATGCACTTCGGAAATAGTGACTCGTGTCACTTCAGGTGTCCTGCTGCGCCGTCAGTCAGTCATTAATGACTGACGGCTGACATCATGACTGCAGAATTAATTACAAGTAATAATGGCAAGAGAAGAGCAAGAGACACAAACCAAATGCAATAGTAATTAAAAGACAAGTGTCCACAATCAGGCACGCCAAAGCGTAAGCGAACATAAAATAAAGACAAATTGTTTTAACACAAAAAGTAAAGATAAACTACTTCAACATCAGGCATCAATCTTCACCATCGAAGTCGACATCATCAATGAAGTCGTCGTCACCTTCGTCACGTGGCGGAGCGGTAGAAGTCCCTTCACCGCTTAGAGCCGCGGCCTCCCTGGCCGCCTTTTCCTTCTCTTCCTGGTCGTCCTCCGCTTGACGCTCCTTTTCAGCCTCTTCAAAGGCCTCACGCAGAACTTGCACACCGTTCGGGAGCTGCGCACACTCCGCCACAACGTCCATAACAGGGAAGCTCAGTTCGTCATAAGCCGCTACTTCCTTGTCGTACTCTGCTTCAGCATCTATGTTGCGGAAGGGATTGTCATCAAAAGGGTGGCCGCCGAGACAAAAGTCGAACCCCTGTATAAAACCAAGGGCAGCACCAAACTGCTTCGACTTTTCAAGGAGGCGGGCAACTGATTGCACCAACGCAGGCTCCTCCCAAACACGAGCAAATACCTACAATAATAAATAAAGGGTGGTTAGCTAGGACAAATTAAAGCTATATCAAGCTACCACAAGAAAAGGACATACCCCTTGAACCCCAGTAGTCATCAACCATTGAGTATCGCCCTCCGCCTTCATCTGATTCTCTTGTGCAACCCGCAAGGCCTCTAGAGCTTGGGCTCGCGCATCAGCAAAGTTCTTGGCATCAGCGGCCAAGGCCAGTTTTTCATCCCGCAGAGCATCCACCTCGCATTGCAACAGGTTGACATCATTTTCAAGGCGGGACACCTGCGACGCGCGCAAGAGCGCTTCATCCTCCTTCTTGGCCAAATCAGAGTTGGCGAAAGCAACCTTGGATCTCTCACCCTCAAGCTCTCGGTCCTTACCCGCCAGAGCAGTTTTAAGCTTCTCAACTTCGCCTTCAAGGGACCGCACACGATCTCGTTCCCTAGCGATGGTTTGGTTAGTTGCTTCACAAGACGCTTTCCACTCTTGCGCGGCCTTGGCATGCCGACCCTCAACAACTTTAACCTGAGCAAGGGCATCGTTTAAGGCCTTGGACTGAGCTACACATTCCTTGTTGTGTTTCTCACGAACGTTCTTAAAGGCGGCTTTACGTGCTGCAAGCTCCTCCTGAGAGTCCATCAACTCTTGCACGCTGCGCCGGATCTCGTTCATCGTTGAGGCCGCCATAGCAAGACCAGCGGCCCCGTCCTGCAGAAGGGCTATGCGGTCTCGTTTCATGGCATAAGCCCGCTCTGCAGGCGGAATAGAGCCGGACAGCCAGGACTCACATGTGGCCACCTGAAAGAACCGCCCATCTTCACGAACTGACCACTCTGGCCTGTACACGGGGCCAGTGGCCACGTCCAACCTGAACCCGGCGGAGGTAACCCCCGGGTTGTCACTTTTTTGGGCATCACCGTCGCCCTGCTTTGCGCCACCGCCACCAGCAGTTACCTTCTCCTGCCCAATATCGTCAGCCACATCATCTTCACCACCCAGGCCCTGAGAATGCTCACCACCGCCTGGTGAGGTAGGGCCTGCTGCAAAGCCTTCACCGGAGACACCGGTGTCAACACCTTTCCCTTTCTCTTGCTCCCTTTTACGCAACTCCTCTAACGCCGCTGCCTGCAGTCGCTCCGCTTCACGAGCTTCGGCTTCCCTTTGCGCATTGGCAGCGGCGGCATCGTCCTCTGCCCCGGGCATTTCGACATCGTCCGCCTGTTCGGTCGGAATAGGGCCCTCTCCTTGCGTGGTGGCCCCCATAGGCTCAGTGTCCATCGGGCCAACACCACGCGCGTCGGACACCCTGGGTCCCCCAGGGAAAAGGAGGGTTGCACCTACAAGCAACACAAAACACCATAAGCAGCTGAAAAGGCAACAAGAAATACGAAGTTGAGGGAAGACAACTAACCTGGTTGAACATCCTTGACGATCTTGGACGCCAATCTTGGGCGCTTCGAAGACACGCCGAGTCTAACCTTCAAAGAGGAGGCAGACGAATCACCTTCAGGCGCCTTCCGCTTCGATGAGTCCATCATAGACATCACATCCTTCAGCTTCTTTCCCGCGCCATGGCCTCCACGACCAGGATCAACCCTGGTACGCAAGGTCACAGGCGGTGTCTCAAACACCTCCACGTAGTCATCCCTACTCTTTGACCTGCCAGTAGCGGGTGGGTTCTGAGAAGAACCATCCCCACCGCCAAGACCTGCACGACCCCGAGCGCGATGAGTCAAAGAGAAGGATTCATCCTCAGACTCATCGTCAGAGATAAACATAATATTAGTCCCGCTAACTGAAATCGCGTTCAGCGGGCGGGGGTTGACAGGAACGTCACCTGGTATCAGCACATGGCCAGGGAAATCTTTCACGTTCACAGGAAGAAAATTCTCTCGCGTCTGCTCCACGTACGGCTCTTCCCCCGCGCGAAGGGGCTCCCAGCGGAATTCACCAACAACGCCAGGGACGATTGAATAGAAACAGCTCTTCTCTGCAAACATGATAAGCGGACCAATTATCACCAATAACAAGTACAAAATTAACAACTACTGTGACAGAAAGGGTCAAGTACCTTCGCCATTCACATAAAAACGAGGATTCGCGTCGGTCCTTCCCCCCACACGGCTGAGACCCGACATTAACAGGGCCTCAGGCTTCACATGCGCCATCTCAATAGATGTAACTTGCTGAGTCAGCTTGTCATACCAATCGAAGTCTTCATAATTAGTCACCGGAAAATCATGCAACCTTGCTTTTCCGGATACAGCCAGCCACTGAAGCGGAGCAGGAACGACGCCTTGTTTTATGAAGAAGAACTTCCACTTCCAGTCATGCATGCTGCGAGGCGGTTCGTTTCCCACAGGCCGAATCCTGCTGCGTTGGGTAAACGAAAACCATTGTGGCCCCCCGCGAGTCAGCCGATAAAAAGCATTAAACATATCAAACGTCGGCTCCACACCCTGCGATCGACACACGAACTCGAAGTGCACCATCCGGGCCATCCCTAGGGGTGTCACTTGTGTGAGGTACACCCCATATTGCAACAGCAGATCACAAACAAATCGACTGGCCGGAAGACGGAAGCCAGCCAACTGAAAATTGGCAGCATACAGAGCCATTCTCCCTGGACCGGCGTCCAGAACAGTTTCCCCCTCCGACGGCAGGGTAGGCTCCCAACTCGCCGGAATCTCACACAAGGCAAGGAACTGTTCAAAGGAGTCCCTCTTCCATTTTATCCGAGCGTCAGCCATGCCGACGGGATCCTTCTTGCCCTTAAAATCAGCCTCAGCCATCTGAAATAGATCTGGAAGAGGAAAAGAAAATCAAGTGGAAGAAAAAGTTCACCGGAGAGAAAAGAGAGAAAAAAACCTGACGGTTACCACAAGCAAAGTGACAAAATGAACTCAACTGCTGCTATTTATACCCGAGGCATTAATGGGGCTGAGCCAAGAGAGAGAAAAGGAACTCACCAACAGTCGACACGTGGCATATTCATGCGAAAAAACTGTCACGCGCTGCGCGTCGGCCACACGCGCCTGACACTGGCCATACCAAAAGTCTCCTGCAGTAACTGCCATTACGGCTGAACAGACGCGGCAGACTGAACGACAATCACTTCAACTGACACAGACGCTGCAGATGATGATGACTTCTCGATTTTCCCTCCAAATCATTCGAATTAAATTCACAAATATAAATGCGGAAACATCCAGCGCACCAACCCGCTGACGTAAAACGTTACGACCCGCATAACGTCGAATACTCAAATCCGCCTGACGTAAAACGTTACGACCCGCATAACGTCGAATACTCAAATCCGCCTGACGTAGAACGTAACAACCCGCCAACTCAGAACCCCGCATAAAAGCCTTCCACAAATGAGTCCACCACCACTCACGCTTCCGCTTCGCGCAATCAAGAGAGGCACTGGACTAGGGGGACTTGAAGGGGTAGGGGCCCAAATCCACATGGGCCCTACCCCAAAAACCAAGCCCAAAAGACGAAACAGGCCCATGAGGCCCAAACGTAACGTCGGGAATAATCTAAGCGGGTAACTAATACGCGGGTGCGGAGCATCACGCGGAACAAGTTACCGCCTAACCGTGTCCGCCTACAGTTCAACAAGACAGAGCAATGACGGACACGTGGCATCAGACCAGAGGTTAGTACAAGCATGTACGAACCAATCAAGACATGAGGACGTGTGGCAGGGAGCATGTTGCACAATCTACCTCTTAGAGGGCGACACCTGTCTCCAGAAGGACCCGCAGGGGACAAACAGTACATACCCTGCGCGCGCCCACCAACCAAAATGCACGGGACCACCTCAGCAAGGTTCTCCACTAACTCGGAGGGCTGCAGGGGGGACAAGGACCCACCTGGCAGCCAATCACGTCAAGACAGACCTGAGACTACTCACGGGACGCCACGTCACCTAGACGGTACGATCTCTCTCTTTGATATAACACGTGTCTTACTTCACCTTATTGGGCCTAACTTTGGGACGATGTGGAGGCAAGCCGTTAACTTGGGCCTTGGCCCTTTGGGTGAGTTAAGGGTAGATGTTGAGGCCCGTGTGGAACCTATTTAAGGAGCACTTGGTCTCCTTGGATAGGCCATTCAGAAATCCCCTGAAGAACACACCAAGGCCGATTACGTTTTTGTGTCTGCTAAGTAGATTCCTTCGGGTTTCGAGACGGTCGCCCCACATCGGTATAGTGTGTGTGTTTGCAGGAACCATCAATCTCATAGCCAGTTGGACAGCGAAGGATCACTTCTGTAGAGACGAGCCTGACCATTGGATCCAGGTTAGACTTTTGTTTCTTCACTTAGCTTTCATAATACGACTTGAGTCATCCTATTATTTCGGTTAACTAGGGGCAATATCTACATACTTACCCCCTACCCGACATTTTAGCTACTTATGTTCTTCATAGGTCTTCCCTAGACCCGTAGACTATCCCCGTCTACTATTATCCCGAATGATGTAATGGTTTAAGGGGCCATTCTATCGTGCACCTTAGGGTGTCTACTGCAATACTCGATTGTAGCATGCATATGCATACATGTCTATGCGTCTATTTCTAACAAGTAATTTGCCTTGGTTTCCAAGACTAACCCGGATTTTTAACACATCTGTTTTCTAGCTTCTTGGATTCATCCCCGAATCCAACCCTTGTTTCGTTTTTGGTTTGCTAAAATGTTATAAACAAACCTTGATTTACATTAACACTTTCCTTTCTTAGACTAATTCTATTTTAAGAATTTGCCATTTATTTGGTTTACCCAAGTTCCCGTTTTGCTAACTCGATTGTTGGTCATTGCCCCAACCGACCCGTTCAAAGACTTTTGAGTTTTAGACTCCAAATCGTTTATATATTTAGAACGCTTAGTTTCTAAAAGTCCTTTTTCTGATTACCAATCTCAACATAAATTGAGATTGGTTTTCTTTTCATAAAACACGGTGTAGATTGGTCATTACTACGTATTGTATAGACTAATCTCATGTTATCACGGTTTGTATCAGATTGTAATAACTATACAATCCAACCGTTATTATGATTTGTATTAGATTGTACCAACAATACAATCTAATGTTATTGCGGTTTACACTTTTTCATCCTTAACCCAAGGGTTGAATGATTTACTGATCTATCATGACCCCAATCCGCTGTTTTAGGTCATTAATCCAAAGATTCATGACTTACCCAAATGTGATTATGACTCAACCCTTGATTAAGGTTCAAGTCCCTCTTTACGAATTTAACCTTCTATAAAAGTCCGAGTTTAATTATGACTTAACCTTGATTAAGGCCCAAGTCTGTTTTCAAGCTAAATCGGTTTATGACTCAACCTTGATTAAGGTTTAAGTTTATTTTCGAACTGAATCTATTTATGACTAGACCTTGATTAAGGTTCAAGTCGATCTTTGTATCAACCCAGGATAACTCGTATCGTATATTGCTCGTTTTGCTAGCCCAGCGTATAAGCTGGTGCCTCGCTCAAGGTCTTGCATACCGTTTTGCTAGCCCAACGTATAAGCTGGTGCCTCGCTCAAGGTCTTGCATGGTTCACATCCCTGCCGTGTTAGACAGTGGACTACGTCCAAACGCTCCAGTTTGTTGTCCTCTTTGCTAGCCCAGCGTATTCTAGCTGGTGCCTCGCTCAAGGTCTTGCATGGATCGCATCCCTGCCGTGTTAGACAGTGGACTACATCCAAAATCCCCCGGCACCTCACACTTACTAAGCCTTTGTTACATAGGTTGTATATGTATTAATCATAAGAAATCCATGGTATCATATGTTTAACACTTACCTGGCCAGGGTAAGTAATTCGCATATGGCACACACACACTTATTATAATTAAGGCATCACACCCTATGCAAGCAAATTTTCAGCTCATGCTTGTGCCCCCTATTTTATTTGGTAAAACCCTTCCTTGATAAATTGTTCAATGTTAGGTTTTTACCTTTATTCATTAAGAAAATGCGGTGTGTTATCAATTTAATAAGGTTTGTGTGATCACACTCATTGGTATGATCACAACGCCTTCCTAAACATTAGTTTGGGATGATTACCCCCAACCCGGTCTCGATGTTCAAGTTAAGTTTGTGCATTGATCGTTCATTATTGTGAACTATGCACCTTTCACATTTTGCTTATTGCTTGCATGTGCAATTACTACTCTTCAGGTGATAATTGCATACTAATGCACCTACTATGATTTTGAGCATGTACCTGTTTGATACTTGCTCCCGTGTTCCCTTTTGTTACTGATCCATTAGCCCGAGTCGTAACTTGACTTGGTCCTTAGTGAGCAATGCTATCAGCCGTGCTCCATAAACCTCTACAACCTCATTTGGTGAATCATTTGATCCTCTCTCGATCAAATAAGATGTTATCATCCCTGTCACGTGTATAATTTCAATCAATTAGTAACATGACATTTCAGTATTAGTATGCATCACTGCAATAGTTATGTTAGAATTCTTGTTATACGAGATTTTCGTTGCCCGAATCAATCTTTTGGATAGGCCCCAAGGGTACCTAACCATTTCCTTATCAAGCTTTTTTGATAGCGTGTATCTACACGATATCACTATTGATTACCTATAACAATTTCCGATCAAAACGGATGTTTATTATAGGTATTACTTACCGGATTCCTCAATCAAGTCTCGAACCGAACACCCTTCAACACTTTGAGCGCATGGTTTGAGTCCAAGTATCCTTCCCGACACTTGGATCCCTCAAACCTATGGCTCTGATACCACTTGTAAGACCCTAACCCGTAATCACGCGATCAACGCCTAATCATGCGGGTTTTGGCCTTACTTAAACCACTCCCGATTAAAACTTTGATATTTTTTTATAAACTCAAACCATTAAGATCAAACACACATTTGATTCCCACAAATTTTTACACGTTTATAGCTAAAACATAGACTACTATTTTGAGTTTTAATGGGAGTTCTTTGAATTCTATTGCGGAAGCTTGATGAGTGATCGGGTGTGTTCGGCTCTTTTCGCGACTTGATCCTTGCTACAGAACTTCCATCCCTTGTTTACCTAGCACCATTACACAAAGAATGGTTAGTGAGTTATCAATGATTCATTTAAACTAGTATGATAGTCGTTACACGTCGAAACGGAATGAACCAGGCCAAACGACCCTTTATCAGGAGAACAAACTGCTGCACCTTTTGCGCAGCAGCTGTTCGGATAGATTTTACCCTTTTTAAAACCCAAAATCTGAATTCGACTTTCAAACAAGAATTGTTCTACGCTCCGAGAGCTTTCCAGGCATATAAAGAGCACCTCCTAACGATTTTTCTATGATTTTATATTGAATTTCAAAGATCGCGTTGTCTGGCTGTTCTCTGCGCGCGGCCGGTCGCTTTTATCGCGCGGCCGCACGAAGCTTCTGATCATTTTTATCAATTCTCTAGGCACTGTGAGCGGCCGCGCGGTCCCTGTGAGCGGCCGCGCGAAGCCTCTGATGTTTGTTTGGTGACTTGTAAGCATGGGAATCATGTTGCAACCACATTTGATGATTCCCGAAGCCTAAGCATTGACTTGCCGACTAAATACACCTTTGCTTGACTGAAATTATAGTCCGGTTCATGTCGCCATGATCCGGTTCTTAGTTTTGAATGTTTATGGCGACTTTTACCCAATTTGGCCCATTAAGGCCTTAAATCAAACAAGGCACTTTTGACCACTTAAATTGCATACCGTTTGAGTTGTCAAGTCATTAGACACTTGATCAACAAAAGCGTTTGTCCGATTTGTTTCATTCTGACTTAAATTCTTAGAATCAACCTTTATTAATCCTTTAAATCCCCAAAATGCCCCTCATGACCAAATCTTTCAATTTAGCCATTCGTGGCGAAACTTCTTGTTTCAAATCCAATGTTTTTGACTCAATGACTTGTTTAAAAACCTCTAAGTCCTTCCGGACTTAGAGTTTCATCCTTTCTCAAGTTTTCACTTGTTTAGTCAATTCTAAGCGCATTAGCGCGCATTTGACACAGTTATGAAAATAACTTACTTGATTGGCACCCACACCTCATGTGAGTACTTTTATCACCCATGTTGCTTCGCCCGAAGGCGTTTATTCGACTACAGACTTACCGGGTGGCGTTGACCCATTCTCATACCTTGTGCGTATCCTCCACGATTCTTAGCATCAAGCGTGCATGCGCAAATGCATCTACCTGCGTGCTTTCTAAATATACACATTAATTCCTCGAAACTCAAATGGTAATACCTTGCCATTTGATCCGTTTAACCTCATGAATCTTATTGCTTGAAATACAAGCATCAAGTATTGGACTCACATGGTGAGGATATCACCATTTGATCCGTTTAGACACGTCGTTCATAATACTAAGTTATCCAAGTTTTTATATATGGTTCAAGTGTCACAAACTTGACCCATTTAACAACATGCTTAACAACTTCATTAAATTGATTTAATTGGATTAAACATCATTTCTCACATATCTTTATTAGTTGACCCGTTTGATGGATTTCTCCATTTGGTCATAACTCATTATCTCGATTAAGGTCATAAACCACATTTTGTATTGAGAGCACATATGGCGACCCACTTAATAGATTCTACCCCTTATGGTTTATTTTTATCTCGCACTCAAGATTTAAAACCAATATTTATAACAATTAAGCTATGTTATAGTACATTGGTGTAAGTAAAACTTACCTCGCATCCATTCTTGTTTCCATAAGTATTCGCCTTGCATCCGTTTGACCCGTTTGCTCCCTCTTGGTTATACCTAACTTGGGGATGAGTCAAACTTTTCTATTAGAATACATAATATGGAATTTTGTTCACTATCCATAACATCATGTATTCATTATCATTTCTAGCTAAATCCATAGCCATTTTCTTACATGTCTAGTTGAGATTAACTCACCTAGGCATTTCATCAAACAATTGGTGTGCATCCACCAATATACTTAGTTTTCAACCTTCTAAGTTTAACCAAAGTATAGCCATGTATCTAATTATTATCATAACAAGATATTTAGGCATTTCAACTAAATTTGATCATTATAACAACTCCTAAGAGTCACCAAAACTACTAACCATGTGTGGTTTCAACCTAGAGGTTAAAACCCCAATTTCATAAGTTAACATATTCATATGGACATAATCAAACACACATATTAAATGTGATTTGTAACCAAATTATACATGTTTAAGGCTCCCCAAGACTAGGGCAACCTATATTAACCATCAATTTCACATTTTATAAAACCCTAGAGCCATCATCTTCAATATACCATGGATTTGGATGATTTAAAAAGGATCTAGAGTTACCTTATGATGTTTAGAACACTAGATGATCATGAATTCCATCATGCATTAAGAAAAGCCATCGATTTTGGCATGAATTGGGGCTGAATTGGTGGAGGTTCATGTGTGTGTGTTTTTGATGGTGTGAAGAACGATTTTTAGTGTGTGTTATCACACATTTTCATTCTTAACCCCCATTTTATTCCAACTTTGCCTAGTTGTCAAGTTCGGCCCCTCCGGTTTAGTACAAGTATGTAATCTTTACTAATTAAGTTAGTTCTCACAATATTCCCACGTGTGTTTGCAATTTACGGGACTTGTCAATGTCTCATTTTATTATCCGCAAAATATTCCTTTTTGATAATGGGCTCAATATTGTGTATATATTGATCCCACCTATTAGCGTAATTAAACGAAACGGGTTTTCGGGGTGTTACATAAACATAATATTATTAACTAGGTTATTTCCATATTAGAGTGTAACCCATCTTCTAATCTCTAAGTCTCGTGTTAATATTTTGCTAATCACGCCTAATGACGTAGTTAGGCGAACGAATGGTTTTGGGGTGTTACAATAGCCCATTGGCACACAGCCCAGTTAAGGGGTTACCTCCACACCCCAATATTAGTAAATAACATAGGAAGTAACAAGTAATAAAGACGGTATGTCGGGTCAAGCACCATACCTCTACAAGTCCCCCTAGTCTAGTGTTGCTCCCAAGTGCAAGCATTGGGTGGAGCGCTAGACTAATTAGGAGTGCTCGGGAATGAAGATTAAGAGCTTTATCTTCTCAGTGGACTAATGACTCTAGCGTTTCATCTTCTTGTTTCGATGTGTGTGGGAGGTTGCTCGTTGCGCTTGTTACCGACTAAGTGTCACCTTCTAGGTTAACTGTCACCGACGCGTGTGAGGGTTGCCCGTTACGCTTGTTGTCGGCTAAGTGTCACCTTCTAGGCTAACTGTCGCCGGCGCGCGAGTGTCCAGTAGTTGCAGGTGTTACTGTGGCTCGTTGCCAAAACCAGCAAGTATCTCAATCATATAATATGGGTGTATTATGAGGCGCCCAGCCTTGTATTAGTATATCTTAACTTGTAATAAGTTATCAGATAGTAAATAACGTTAAATACAAAAAGGTTGTACCAAAACCTTGAGCGGACAATGTTATGGCGCGCGTGCGAATGCTATGGCGCGCGGTGAACCAGCAACAGCTTTCTCGGGGGATGAAATCATGCAGGGCATCATGGTATGAGATCCATCTAAAGTGGAGTTATACTGTGCCATCCCCCCAGTTCATTGTTGCTAAGTGTAATACTTAGGAGCATTGAACTTATAGTAAGAGTATCCTTCGTTGATGGACCATTTGACGCGCCAAAGTTGTCGTCCGCGGATTGCTTTAAGTAGGCAATAGTATGCAATGCGAAAGACGCCTTTTTAGGGCGTATTTCAGTCAGAAGCAATGCTCCACGATGTTCGTGAAGTGCTTTGCGGTGGCGTATGATAGCCATTGACTGCGCGAAGTGCTTGCTGTTGACGGATGAAAGCAATCCGCGGAGAATGCCTTTTAAAGTATTACGTCAATTCAACGCAGTGGCGACGCGTTCCTGAAAAGGAGACACGTGCGGCGTTGTAGCACGTTCCTGAAAAGGATACGTGGCGTAGGAGCAGGCCTCCGTGGAGCTGTTGAGGCGACGCGTTCCTGGAAAGGAGACGCGCGCGAAATTATAGCACGTTCCTGAAAAGGAGACGTGGCGTCGCATTCCTGAAGAGGATATGCGCGCGAAATTGTAGCACGTTCCTGAAAAGGAGACGTGGCGTAGGAGCAGGCCTCCGTGGAGCTGCTGAGGCGGCGCGTTCCTGAAAAGTAGACGTGGCGTAGGAGCAGGCCTCCGTGGAGCTGCTGAGGTGGCGCGTTCCTGAAAAGGAGACGCGCGCGAAATTATAGCATGTTCCTGAAAAGGAGACGTGGCGTCGCATTCCTGAAGAGGATATGCGCGCGAAATTGTAGCACGTTCCTGAAAAGGAGACGTGGCGTAGGAGCAGGCCTCCGTGGAGCTGCTGAGGCGGCGCGTTCCTGAAAAGGAGACGTGGCGTAGGAGCAAGCCTCCGTAGAGCTGCTGAGGCGGCGCGTTCCTGAAAAGGAGACGCGCGCGAAATTATAGCACGTTCCTGAAAAGGAGACGTGGCGTCGCATTCCTGAAGAGGATATGCGCGCGAAATTGTAGCACGTTCCTGAAAAGGAGACGTGGCGTAGGAGCAGGCCTCCGTGGAGCTGCTGAGGCGGCGCGTTCCTGAAAAGGAGACGTGGCGTAGGAGCAAGCCTCCGTGGAGCTGCTGAGGCGGCGCGTTCCTGAAAAGGAGACGCGCGCGAAATTATAGCACGTTCCTGAAAAGGAGACGTGGCGTCGCATTCCTGAAGAGGATATGCGCGCGAAATTGTAGCACGTTCCTGAAAAGGAGACGTGGCGTAGGAGCAGGCCTCCGTGGAGCTGCTGAGGAGGCGCGTTCCTGAAAAGGAGACGTGGCGTAGGAGCAGGCCTCCGTGGAGCTGCTGAGGCGGCGCGTTCCTGAAAAGGAGACGCGCGCGAAATTATAGCACGTTCCTGAAAAGGAGACGTGGCGTCGCATTCCTGAAGAGGATATGCACGCGAAATTGTAGCACGTTCCTGAAAAAAAGACGTGGCGTAGGAGCAGGCCTCCGTGGAGCTGCTGAGGCGGCGCGTTCCTGAAAAGGAGATGCGCACGAAGTGATAGCACGTTCCTGAAAAGGAGACGTGGTGTAGGAGCAGGCCTCCGCGGAGCTGCTGAGCAGGCCTTCGCGGAGCTGCTGAGGCGGCGCGTTTCTGAAAAGGAGACGCGCACGAAGTGATAGCACGTTCCTGAAAAGGAGACATGCGCTAAGTTGTAGCACGTTCCTGAAAAGGAAACGTGGCGTAGGAGCAAGCCTCCGCGGAGCTGCTGAGCAGGCCTTCGCAGAGCTGCTGAGGCGGCGCATTCCTGAAAAGGAGATGCGCACGAAGATGCGGGACGCCTCTGACGCCCACGCAAGATGCGGGACGCCTCTGACGGCCACGCGATATGCGGGACGCCTCTGACGCTAACGCTATATGCGGGACGCCTCTGACAGCCACGCTATATGCGGGAAGCCTCTGACGCTAACGTTATATACGGGACGCCTCTGACGCTAACGCTATATGCGGAACGCCTCTGACGCCCATGCGATATGCGGAACGCCTCTGACGGCCGCGCGATATGCGGAACGCCTCTGACGCCCGCGCTATATGCGGAACGCCTCTGACGCTAACGATATATGCGGAACGCCTCTGACGCCCATGCGATATGCGGAACGCCTCTGAAGGCCGCGCGATATGCGGAACGCCTCTGACGCCTGCGCTATATGCGGAACGCCTCTGACGCTAACGCTATACGTGGGAAGCCTCTGACGCTAACGCTATATGCGGGACGCCTCTGACGCTAACGCTATATGCGGGACGCCTCTGACGCTAACGCTATATGCCGGAAGCCTCTGACGCTAACGCTATATGCGGGACGCCTCTGACGCTAACGCTATATGCGGAACGCCTCTAACGCCCATGCGATATGCGGAACGCCTCTGACGGCCGCGCGATATGCGGAACGCCTCTGACGCCCGTGCTATATGCGGAACGCCTCTGACGCTAACGCTATATGCGGAACGCCTCCGACGCCCATGCGATATGCGGAACGCCTCTGACGGCCGCGCGATATGCGAAACGCCTCTGACGCCTGCGCTATATGCGGAACGCCTCTGACGCTAACGCTATACGTGGGAAGCCTCTGACGATAACGCTATATGCGGGACGCCTCTGACGCTAACGCTATATGCGGGACGCCTCTGACGCTAACGCTATATGCGGAACGCCTGACGCCCATGCGATATGCGGAACGCCTCTTACGGCCGCGCGATATGCGGAACGCCTCTGACGGCCACACGATATGCGGAATAGGGAGTTACCGACAAGCGGGGTTACCCGTAAGCGTGACTGAAACTGCAAAAATCAGTCATATAATATGGGTGTATTGTGAGGTGCCCAACCTTGCGTTAGCGTATCATGAACTTTAAAATAAGTTACTAGATATAAAGAACGCCAAATATTAAAAGATTGTACCAAAACCTTTTATTTGAAGTTGTATTAGTTGGCGTACTGTGATATAAGAACCATCTAAAATGGCGTTATACCCTGCCAACCCAGGTCACAAAAAGCCTAGTTGTTTTTTCATGGAGTTGACAAAATCGTGCATTTTACGATGCTTATTATACTCCAATATTTTTTATTTTATTCCAAAGAGTTGACGAAACATGTAATAAATGGCCAGGTACATAGCTGACATCTAGAACCATGTGCTCTTGTCTTTTAGTTTTTTTTTTTATATTTAACAATCATATATAATATCTTGTCCCTTTGTCATACGTTCGTCTCCCTCCCATAGAAAAAGAATATAGTATATTTTCATGGATATAATATACTTTCATTAAGACCAAGCGGGAGGTTTTGAACCTGGAAGGGACATGAAGTCCTATGGCGGCAAAGCAGGCCTCCGCGGAGCTGCTGATGATGGCAGCGACTAGCATCTAATGGCGGCGGAGCAGGCCTTCGCGGAGCTGATGATGATTGCAGCGACTGGCGGTGAGGAACCTGGTTGCATGCTTTTCGCGTCAGGTTGCGCAAAAAGGCTTGCTTTGGCGGCTAAATACAATGCGTTGGCGGATAAATACAATGCTTTGGCGGGTTGTAGACCCGCGGGTCACTCGCTGCTGGAACCATGCGCGGCGAGCGCGCGCTGAATGCTTTGCTTTAGCGGATGGGAACCATGCTTCGCGGGCGGCGTCTTTGTACGTTTTACGTCAGTCAGACGCCCATGCTCCGCGGATACGCATAGCGCTTGAAGTTGACTGAATGAGATTTGTTTGGCTTTATAAGTTGTCGTGGTTGCGCGTAGAGATTGACCGTTGTCTGATGACGACTTGTTCCGCGGGAAGTGCGGATGAGAGATACCTCCGCTGCGCGTTAAAGCCACGTAATCCCTTGAAGATGGAAGTGATAATCTCGTCGGGTTTGTGGCGCGAAAAAATATGTTTCATTAAAACAACTATATACACAGGTGCGGAATATGAGGCCTTCTTTTCAAGAGGTGCCTCCCACTACAAGACAAAAATATGAAATGATGGCACCCGCTATATGATGTCTTAGATGTGTATTTTTTTTTTTGATCGGCAAACAATAATCTTCATTTCATCACCAAAAGATTACATACAAGTATATGCCTAGCAAGGCACTAGACAATACATTGCTCACCAATTTATCACCCCTATGTAATTAACACTTACAGTACAGACACATTGAATAACTTCCAGTTCTCCCAATCCCATCTATTCCCTTTCACCTTATGCTTTGCCCACATGAATACCAAAGCTTGAGCTTCTCCAAATATAGGCGCTGGATCCATTCTTTTGCCGGAGAAGATTAGGGCGTTTCTAGCTTTCCATATTATCCAACACACACCAATAATCACCAACCTGACCCATTTTCTTTTGTTCCGCTCGATTCCAGCAGTCTCGTGTACTTTAAGGAGGTCTCGAACACTGAACGCATACACCGGTGGAATTTTACACCATGTGCTAACCAGCTGCCATACCACAGACGCGATAAAACAGCCCGTGAGGAGGTGATCAGCATCCTCGTCAGCTTGTCCGCATAGTCTACAAGAAGCGGATCCGTGTAGTATACGTCTTTTCTTCAAACCAAGCATTGTAGGTAAACGATTTTGTTCAGCTCTCCACCCAAAAATACTTACCTTCTTCGGTGCTCCTTCAACCCATTCGAAAGGGTAATATGGGACAGCATATTGGTTAAGAAGCAGCTTACAAGACGAGACAGAGAATGACACATCTGCCCCACCATTCCACATCCATTTATCCGCGTTACCATCCGCTTGTACGCTTGAAATCAGCCTCGCTAATGCTGACAGTTCCGAAGTTTCGTCTGCAGTTATCAGCATTCTTTTCCAGCCCCATGAGATTCGTCTACCGGCCACTTTAACGTCTTTAATACTTTCCAGCTTGAATAGATTTGGAAATTGGTACATTAAAGGTCCATCACCAATCCAGAAGTCTACCCAAAAGCGGATCGACTCCCCATCCCCCACCACCCCTTTAAGTAACGTTCGGATGTTGATGTTTTTCTCACACAGGTCCTTTTCGATCTTGTTTATACCTGCCCAAACGCCAGAGATTCCCGGCTTAATAGGCAAGTATGACCACCCCCCTGGAATAACGTGGATTGCCGAGACTACTTTGACCCACAAGGCCGATTGCTCCGTGTTAAATCGCCACCACCATTTCATTAGGAGACTAGTATTTATGTTTTGCAAGGATCCCAACCCAAGACCCCCTTTCTCCATCGGACCGATCACCTTTTCCCAACAAATCCAACTTGTTTTGACCTTAGTATCATCACCACCCCAAAAGAAGCGTCTTCGTAGGGATTCCAACTCGTCAAGAATTGCTTTCGGGGCCCTATATAGCGAAAAGTAATAGAGTGGAAGACTATCTAAAGTGGCTTTAAGGAGCGTTAAACGGCCTCCAAAAGACAGATTTCTAGCCTTCCACTTGGACAACTTTGCCTTGAAATTGTCCACAACACACTTCCAAAAGCGGGTCTGACCCATATTAACTCCAACAGTAAGGCCAAGGTGCTTACAAGGAAAGATACCAACATTGCAGCGAATGGAACCAGCCACCTGTTGGACGATCTCTTCGGGCACACCTACACCAAAAAGGAGCGTTTTTTGCACATTGATTTTCAGCCCAGAGATGAGGTGAAAACACCTCATTAGTCGAACCACGTTTCGGATATTACCTTCACCCCAATCACCCATAAAGACTATGTCGTCGGCGAACATTAGATGTGTCATAATCGGACCGCCATTCGGTAGTTCAACCCCTTTGATCATATTCAGATCCTTCGCTTTCATTACAAAACCCGACAAGGCTTCCAAAGCAATAATGAAAATGAAAGGGGATAAGGGGTCCCCTTGGCGTACACCTCGGAAAGCTTCAAATTCCAGCGAGGGGGATCCGTTAATCAACACGGACGCCCTACTTGAGTGCAAAACTCCTCCCACCCATGTCCTCCATCGTACCGGAAAGTTCATTTGTTGGAGCACTTTATCGATGAAGGACCAACTAATAGAATCATAAGCTTTTTCTAGGTCGACTTTTGTAGAGGACGAAATTTGACACGAAAACAGGATTATATGATCATACAAGTTACAAAACCAGGTGCGGAAACCCTAGCTTTGAACAAACTGAAGTAAACTCAAATCAAAACACAATCAAAGTCATTTTCAATACTTTTCATAGATTAACTTTCTCAAAAACTTGATTACAATGTATATTCAGTTAATCTAACACACACACAAATTCTCTCAAACCTCTCTGGAACAACACCTGATAACACACACAACTAATGACTTGCTTAAACTTACAAAATCACAAAATCTATATATAGGACCTGCACGTTCGCCCAGTTTGACTGGTCGAATGTGAGGCATTTCCACATTCGCCCACTCTTAGTGGTCGAATGTGTCTTCAGTGTTAGTTCAGTTCCAGATTCGTCCATGTACCTTCTACCTTCGCCCACACTCTTTCACCTTCGCCCATATTAACTACATTCGCCCCATCAGCCCACTTCTAACACATGTTAACATATCTAATCACTAGTCGCAAAACGCATCTACAAACTCCCCCTCGACTATTGATTAGATCGTTTTCTGTCCTCGTCCATGGCTTTGTTCAGCAACATAATCCTGAGCTGTTTCTTCTGCTCTGTCGTCATCTCAGGCTCTAATTTTCTCTTCACAGGCTTTGACACATTAGCCATCTTCACCATCTTGCCAAGTTTACCCTCCAAACTACTACCCGCATTTATGTCATAAGCAAAGCAAACACCAACAACCTGTGTGTATTTCTTTGCTTGATCTGCATCGTTCGGCTCATGATGAATCGGATTATAAAAGAGCATGATGATGTCTTCGAAGGTGCAATTAATCAACCACATCGGATCAAATACATGCACATGCTTGTATTTATCCTTTTCCATCTCTCAACACAATCACCGCTTCTGCTTTCCTCCAATCATAATACCAGAAAATGAAGTCAGCACTGAAGTGTTGAGGCATAGGCATCAAAAGTATCTTTCTCATCACTTCAGGTGCCTTATAAATCAAGGTAACCCGTTTCAGCTTGGTTCTGGGATCAATATCCCTGTGAACTTTCCTCCGGGGATATTGTGGTTTGAATCTGTTCCACCTAGTTCTGCTTTCCCAAACCAGCTTGTCTGCACACCAACCGACATGAGTATTATTCACTGAAGCACCCGACATAGGGAATCTGCATAGATCTCTAACCGCCCAGTACGGTAGAGTTAGCAAGTCAATGAATCTGTAAAAGTACAAGATTCCTGATTCCCACTTAGCAGCTAGACACTTCAGCCTGCCTAAGTATGTCCACCCAAGAGCTCTGCCTCTGAACTTTGCATTATGAAATCTGTAAAAGTTTCCTTGAGCTTCTGGCTTAGGTCGGTTTTCATCCATCAATCTTAATTTCTTCAAATAATTCTTCAATTCATCAGACTTATTTGAAGATTCTGGCATATCTGTTCCAAATACTTTCTCTACAAACTCTGCACTTCTCTTCTTTGCCTTTCTTTTTGCAGACGTATTAGGAATCTCAGTAAAATCAGGAAACACCAAATCTTCATCCGTTTGTCTGAAGTATTGTGGATATTCCTCATGCGTGATATCTTCTATTTCAACTTCTTCAAACTCAGGGGTGTCTTTGTCATCAGAGTGACTTCCAATATCCTTTTCAGGAATCTGTGGAATCGACTCATCAACAATAAACTCTTCAAATGTTTTCCCTACCCTCTGTGCAAGCCCATCCAAGATCTCCTTTGCCACAGATGCAGGTACTTCCCCTTCTTCCAAATCAGGATCGTTATATTCCAATTCATATCGCATGTCATCAGTTTGGAATATTTCGGCAAAACGACCTGTGAACTCAATGGTCCATTCTCTTCTTTCTAACATGTCCTTATAGACTTGTTTAGCATCATCAGTCAAGGACCTCACCTTCTCATTCCAAAACACAGTCTCATCCGAATCAACGTTCTCACTTTTCTTCTTCGAACTTGACTCACCAGTGTCTTTCTTCTTCTTTGAAGGTGGTCTCTTCTCGAATGTAAACTTAGAAGTGTCGTCTCCTCCATCATTATCATCACTACTACTCTCATCCTCCTTCTGACTTCCCGAACCTTCAGCATCATCATTATCATCATCATTATCATCATCTTCATCATCACTCTTTTCCGATTCTTCATCATCCTTATCATCATCATCTTCCTCTTTATCAGATTCAGATGGTTCAAAATCAACCTGTTCAACCTCTTTCTCTTTGTCTTCCTCACCCTCCTTCAGCTTGGGTGCAACATTATACAGGTTGTCTATCAGCTCACTAAGGCGTTTGTTCTCAGCCTTCAACTCTTTGTTATCTTCTTTAATAGCCTTGTACCTGTTCTTGTTTCTCAGACACTTTCCTTCAAGCTTCTTATTCTTTGCTTCTAGCTTCTTCACCTTCTCGTCAATCTCATCCTGATTCGACTTAGAAGCTACTACAATCTGAAGCATCTTTTCTTCATTCATCTTGAACTTGGCAATTTCAGCTTGCTGAGCCACTAACATCTTCATCATGTCGTCCATCTTCTTGTTCACTTGTTTCATAACATCGTCATCCACAGTGACTTTCTTTGACTTGGACTTTGACTTTCATGGCTCAATTTCAGTTCCCTTCTCCTTCTGAGGCTTTGTGAACATATCAAGTACATTATCCAGTGCTATATTGAATTGATCCACTGGTAATGTTGTTGCCTCCTTAGTCTTTTGCTTCTTTGTGGCTGGTGAAGATTGTTTCAATGACGTTCCAGCTTCAGGTAATCTTTTCCCTCTCAAGAGTTGTGCTAACTCTTTCTCTCTAAGTTGCTTTGAACTTGTTTTCTTGGCCATGGTTTTGTGTTTGGGCTTGGGCAAGTTAACTACTACAGTTTCACCTTCGTTCAACTCGTCCAAATTCACAGTTAACCCTTCATCTTCAGCACTAACATTCTTCTTGCTCTTCTTAGCTTCTTCAATAGATCTGTTTAGTGATTCAGACTCACCAACCAAAGTGGCCTTTTGTTTGGTGGTCCGGACATTTTCAGCATCCGAATCCCATTGTTCTTCAGTCTCTGTCTCTTCAGAATCAACAGACTCTTCATCCACCAAACTTGTACCTTTCTTTGCAGTAGATTTCTTTCTCACAACTTGTTGTTTTGAACTTCCTTGATCTGTCTTTCCTTTGCCCTTCCCTTTGGCTCCAGGATTGACTACTTGCCTTTTCCTTTTAGTACTTGCATCAGCGTATACTAAAGGATCATCATTGTCACTATCACTATCAGGATGCCTTGCTGTGTTCTTTCCAGGATCCATGTAATCCTCTCTAGCCAAGGCTCCAAACAATCTCCTGTAAGGTGGTCTCTCATTATCAGGCACACCTTTGTAACCTTTCATTCTCACCAAGGTTCTAATATTCATGTGATCCATAGCAAGTATCTGTGTTGGATCCTTTTTCAGGTTAGGATACTTGTGGTCAAATATCATCATCAGAAATCTAGGGTAAAGCATAAAATACTTCTTCTTCAAACCCTTCAGCATCTCCAGCATGTGATCCAATATCATCCCAGCAACATTAAATGGTTTGTTGAGAGTCAACGCGACCATCAATGAGCTCAAACTCTTTCTCATCACATCATACCCTCCACTAACACATCCAAATACATGTATAATGACATGAGCAAAATACTTGAACTGCACGCTCAGTTTCCCTTTATACATCGAACCATCAGTGATCGGTCCTTTGTATTTCATTCTAAGGAAACAAGCTTTCTGCTCAGTCCATGAAAGTTCTCTAGGATCCTCACTAACTTCATACTTGATCTGGAGAGCTTCTCTGATGTCTGCCTCAGTAATGAACATCTCCATATCCTGAATCTTGCTTCTGATAACAGTCTGATTATCAAAGTAATCATACTTCGCATTGTTATAGAAATCCTCAACTATATCCTTGTAGATAATAGTTGGTGTAGCCAAAGCATAAACAACCCTGCTTCTCTTCAGAAATTTGATGATCTCAGTAAACTCCATGTTCTTCTCCACATCTCCCAGATACGCGCAACAGTTATGATTCTTCTCAAACGGCCATTTACTACCGCTTGATGATTCTCCTTCCTGAACAGGTTCTGGGACAGGATCAGGAACTGCAGTCTCAACAGGAATCTCAACATTTACTTGTTCTTCAGCCATCTGAAACATAAAATCAAAAACAAGCGTCAAAACACGAAATCGACAAAATTCAACATTTTAGGATTTTGAAATTCCACATTCGCCCAAAAGTTATGGTCGAATGTAGTTTATTGTGGCCGAATGTGCAATCTGATGGTCGAATGTGAAGTGTTTTTAAGTACAAAAACACATTCGTCCGTTTTATATTACCTTCGTCCATTCAATTTCCACGTTCGTCCATTCATTTTCCACGTTCGTCCATTCGACGACCCGAAGGTGGAAATTGTTTATCCCAAAATTTAAAAATTTTCAAAACATGTTTTTTAAGCCTTGATTTTGATTCAAACATAGTCTAATATGGCCGACTAGGACTCGTTCATTATCAATTGTCTCTGAAATTTAGTCTATATTAGTTTTCAATAAGAATTAGGTTTATTTTGTCTCAAACAATCAATCAGTCCTGAAAACAATGATAATAATCTAATTCTTGTATACATCTCCCCCTAAAACTAAGATGGAATGAATTTCCATTAAGAATAAGCATTAACAATCACTGGAAATACATGAACCACAAAACCCTAGGTCCGATGAGAAAAACCAATGATTCTGATCTTGTTACAACGCCATTACCTGTGATATTGGTATGGAAACGATCAGTGAAATGCAAGGAACAAAACACACAAGCAAGAGAAAGAAAATCAACAAGGTCTGGTTATTGAAGAAATTTTGAAAAAATTTTAAGTGAGGGTCGAACCTGGAATGGGCTTATATATAATGGCTACCTTCGTCCGTTTGGTGGGTCGAATGTGGGAATTTTCCACATTCGCCCACAATTGAATGTGCCCGTATGTAAAACGTGTACCCGGATGTGGAAATCAAGTACCCAACCCACATTCGCCCGTTATGAAACAACCCGAAGGTAGAAAAGTTTCCACATTCGTCCCATTTAAGGGCGAATGTGAAATGGAAAACTTTAAAAATTTTGCCAAATCACAAATTCGAATCCCGTTCAACATTTTTCAACCCGTTAAGCTTCCAAAACACAAATTTTCACTTTTAGAATGATACAAAGCCCAGATGGTGTTGTCAAATCTCAGAAATTGACTATCAAGCATCCCCGGTTATCAAAAATAAAGCAGAAATGCAAAAATTTTGATTTTTCTGAAATTTTATCAAAACACACCTAAAATCTTTTTGGATTTTGTATCTTTTTGACAATAAAAGTAAATTGCAACAAAATAAAATGCATCAAAGTAAATGAAAGCAGTAAACATTTTGTGAATTCCGGTCAGAGGATCATATCAGTTTTCTGAGAAATCTGATCACAGCGTTGATCTTTTTGTTTAATATTATCATTAGAAACAGTATGTGACACGGCAATTGCTGATATTGTGGTCCACGTAAGCTCACATGCAGACAATTACGCAATGCTTTAAAATGATACGAGTTAAGTGTATTAGACTAACACGATGTGGTGCCCACACACACGACATACTCCCGTATCAAGTAATTGCACAAAGCTTCGTCGTAACGCGTGATTATGCCAGAGTTATCCGTAAAAGTTACAAAGTATATAGCACAGAGGTGTACAGGTCAGCAATTGAATGCAGCAGAGTAACATGTGCGTATACACTAGGTTGAGGCTGATATTAATCACTGATTTGCATCAGATCATCAATACGATGTAATAATGATCTATGATCAATTAAAACATAAAGTTCCTCAATTCGGTAACTTCCGGTTTTGGCAATTAAGCTCTTTTAGCAAATATTCTGATAAAACTAGGTCCGTAAATCAATACGACAAAAGTTTATCAGAATATCCCGGATAACCATAACATAACGACCCGAAACCTCAGATTTTGGCAATCCTATCAAACGAAATTACGGTACTAAGACCATATGCCCATGAGGTGTTCAGCCACGAACGCGTAGTTCGTTATGTTTGTATCACTAATGCACGCAATATTTAGTCTACGAAGCCTATCAGCATATCACACGTAGTCAACACACGCCGCATTATACTATACAATTCTTTAGCCTGTGTCAGATCCCCACTGATGTACTATCATTTCCTCTGTTTTACCAGGAAATCATTTTTGATTTTCTAATTTTTAGGTCTTTTTGAATTTTATAATGTTTTTGGTTTTTCTGATAAAATGGCTCCCCCTAAAATAAAGAACATATTTTTGG
Source organism: Ambrosia artemisiifolia (assembly GCA_032199755.1). Lineage (NCBI taxonomy): Eukaryota > Viridiplantae > Streptophyta > Magnoliopsida > Asterales > Asteraceae > Ambrosia > Ambrosia artemisiifolia. The sequence continues at coordinate 6,695,204 of CM063526.1, read as the reverse complement.
AATTTTTGATTTTTCTGAAAAACAAAAACAAAAATTTGAAAGAAACAATCCACTCGAAAGCATCAACTTCTTTGAGGATTACGAAAGTAAAGAGAAATTCCCAATTAGCAAAGAGAAATTCCCAATTAGCAAAATATAAAAACTAAAAACTAAAAAGCGATAAACCGAGGTGCCGATTAGTCCTGTTTTTCCTTTATATTGTTTACTTTTAAAAGATATTCTAAGCGTGAACGGTCAAAAGCTTTAGTAAACAAATCTGCACGTTGGTAGTCAGTATGTATTTTGATCATATCGATCAATTCCTTAGCGTAACAATCACGGATAAAATGATATTTGATCCGGATGTGTTTCGCTTTAGAATGATTTTCCGAATTTTTAGTTAATGCAATTGCGGCTTCGTTGTCACAGTAAATAGGAATTTTAAGAAACTGCAAACCGTAATCCACCATTTGTTGTTGAATCCAGAGTACTTGTGAACAGCAACTCGAGGCTGCAATGTACTCGGCTTCACAGGTAGATTGTGCTACGGAAGTCTGTTTCTTGCATTGCCAGGTGATTAACCTGCTCCCGAAAAACTGGCAACCAGCTGTAGTAGATTTGCTATCTTTGTCACAGCCACCCCAATCTGCATCACTAAAAGAAATGAAATCAAAATTATCATCATTAGGGTACCAAAGTCCTTTTGAGGGACAACCCTTCAGATATCTAAGGATACGCTTGACCGCCGTCAGATGACTTTGTTTCGGCTTCGATTGATAACGGGCACAAAGACACGTTGCATACATAATATCTGGTCGAGACGCCGTCAAATACATCAGAGATCCGATGATTGCTCTGTATGTAAAAGGATCCGTCAGCTCCCCCTTAGCGTCCACTCCAATCCCGTGATTGGGTTGAATCGGGGTATCCATCGGCTTTGAGTCCTCCATCTGGAACCGGCTCAAGATGTCGGAGACATATTTCATCTGGTGAATGAAGATCCCGTCGGGTCTTTGGTCCACCTGCAAGCCTAGGAAAAACTGCATCTCCCCCATTGCGCTCATTTCGAACTTTTCCTGCATGACAGTTTCGAACTCCCTGCATAAAAGCTCGTTAGTTGAACCAAATATTATATCATCAACGTATATCTGTACTAGAAGCAAATCATCTCCCGTCTTTTTCGTAAAGAGGGTGCAATCGACGAGGCCGCGCTTAAATCCTTTGGTGATGAGGTATGTACTTAGCTCCTCGTACCACTGTCTCGGAGCCTGGTGCAAGCCATATAAAGCTTTGTTTAGTACGTAGACCTTATCCCGGTCGATTGGGTCCTCAAAGCCTGGTGGCTGCCCGACATACACCTCTTCCTTGACTTTCCCGTACAGAAATGCGCTCTTAACGTCCATTTGATAGACTTTGAATTTCTTATAAGAAGCAAACGCGAGGAACATCCGAATAGCTTCGATTCGTGCTACCGGTGCATAGATTTCATTATAATCAATTCCTTCGATTTGATGGAAACCCTGCACGACCAATCTGGCTTTGTTACGAACAATAACCCCACGATCATCCTTCTTACACTTAAACACCCATTTGGTGCCAATCTTCTTCCTATCCGGCGGCAAATCCGTGAGCGTCCAAACTCCCAATTTCTGGAATTGTAATAACTCCTCCTGCATAGCTTCCACCCAGGCATCATCCTTCAAAGCGTCCTTGTATGTCCTTGGCTCTACCTGCGACACGTAACACGCAAACGACCAATCATTTTGACTACCAGATTTTTGAATTTTGGCATATAAAGCTAAAGCACCAAAACTCTCTGGCGAATTAACGCTTTTGAGCTGCCCTCTGGTCATAACACTGCTTCCAGGATCACCGATAACTTGCTCCAGCGGGTGAATACGATGAATCCGAGATTCTGGATAATCAGGTACTTGCACTCCCGTCTGAACAGTCAAGTTCTCTACAGCATCCAGATCATGACCCGTATTTGATGATGAAGCCACATCTGAAGTTGGAGTTGGGTTCACTGGCGGTGCCTCTGGTTCTTCAGCTTGTTCAAGAATAGCTTCTTCAAATTGTTCATCTTCAGATTCTGAAGTGTCTAATGAAGTTGAAGCCTCTTGAAACACTTCTTCCTCTTGTATAGGAGCATTGGCATCATTAGAAGCTGGTAGGGGGTTCACAGTGATCGGACGCACCAACGGTGAAGTTGTTGCATTTTCACACTCGTAAAGTAATCGAATAACAGCTTCTTCAACCAAGTTATCTAGATTGAATGATTCAAAGAAATCTTTGTAATCAAACATCCAATCAGGACCCGTGCCTTGAATATTTTGAGTATATTGTTGAACTTCCACGTTAGGCCAGTCTTCCACTCGACGAGTTCGCTTGTTGTATACCCGTTTGAGCGGGGTTGCATATCCAACAAAGTAACCCTCCTCGGCTTTAGGACTAAACTTCTCGCTTGGATTCAACATAGTGCATGGCGCCCCAAAAGGTTCTAGATACTCTAAGTTCGGCTTCCTTCGGTGTAACAGTTCATAAGATGTTTTACCAAACTTCTTCACTGTTAGAACCCGATTTAGTGTGTAATTTGCTGCATAAATCGCTTCATTACAGAACATTACTGGAAGATTTGAATCAGCAAGCATTGTTCTAGCCGCTTCAATTAGAGTCCTATTCTTTCTTTCAGCAACACCGTTCTGTTGAGGGGTGTACGGAGCCGAATATTCATGATGTATCCCTTTGTTTTCACAAAGTTCATCCATCTTGGCATTTTTGAACTCCGTCCCATTGTCACTCCGAATTCTCTTTATCTTCACATTGTAGAGATTTTCCAATCGAGTGAACAGAACTTTTAGATTGATAAAAGTGTCGCTTTTATTCTGTAAACACATCACCCATGAAAATCTTGAGTAATCGTCAGTGACGACTAAACAATAAAGTTCTCCAAGATGACTTTTGCGCTTGACCGGTCCGAAAAGATCCATGTGCAATCGCTCTAGTGGCATCTCAACAGAGTTAACCTTTTTCACTTTGTGGGACTGTTTGTGTTGCTTCCCCTTTTTACAACTCACACACTTGTCATTCAGATGGAAATGTTTCACGTTTACTCCATCGACAAGTCCATTTCTCACAAGTTGATTCATTTTCCTCAGATGAATGTGCCCCATTCTTCGGTGCCACATTATCGATTCTTTCTCTGTCGCCTTGGACAAAAAGCATGTTATTTGCCCCTGTGATGTCATCGCCTTGGACATATCAAGAATGTATAGATTGTTGACGCGAGGTGCCTTCAACATTATCCACTCTTTAGGAATTTTAAAGCCCGGTTTCAGAATATAGCAGGATTTGTCATCAAAATGCACAGTAAATTGCTTATCACATATTTGACTGACACTCAACAGATTATAGTCTATCTGCTTCACATACGAAATCCGCTCGAAACTCACTATCCCATTGCTCACACTTCCTTCCATTGTGATATATCCACCTTTATTTCCCGCGAAAGCTACATACCCTCCATTGATGTTCTTTACGTCGAACAGCAAAGCAAGATCCCCTGTCATGTGGCCTGAAGCTCCACTATCAACAATCCAAAGACTGCTAATAGGGCCAGCTGAAGCTCCCTGCACACAAAAAGTAAATCATTTAGTTCTTTCGGGGGACCCAAGCCTGAGTCTTGGGTCTTTGAACATCAGGTTTCAAAGTAACATTCTCACAAGCATTTTCAACAACTTTTTGATCAATCTTTTTCTGATTGTTCAAAACAGTTTCCTTTTTCTCATTAACTCTTGAAGTTGAGGCTCCTGGAGTACCATTGGTTGTCCAAGATTGTTCAGACCTTTTCAGGATACGAATCTGAGACTTTGGTTTCTCAGTCGGTTTCTGAACATGGTTAGCAAATGTAACTCTCTTGGTAACCTTATCTGATTTAACAGACTTAGGTCCAACATTTGATTTGACAATCGGTTTTGGTGGAACCTTTTGCCTATCAACTGTTGTGTTCACCACAGGCTTCCTCCATGATTGTTCCATAGCAATCCGATTCCTTCGATCATAGTGCATTGGACGAGTGTTCCTCATTTGTTGAAAATTGTTTTGATTATAAAACAGTTGTGGTTGTTGAGGAACAACTCTCCTATGTGGTGGCACATAATGATCAATCGGTTTTCTCATGGAATTCCTCACTTCCACCTCGTGCCTCTTATGCCTTACATATGGGCACTGAGCAAGTAAATGCCCTCGTTCCCCACATTTAAAGCACGCACGGTATTCTTCAAAAACATTCGGAGCATTTGGTTGAGCAAATGATCTAACAGGGTATTGATCATTGTACTGTTGCTTCCTTAAACTCTCAGGGAGTGGCCCTTTTGAGTAAGTAGGCTCATTAAAACCATTCGCTCTATTTTTGGGTCGAACAAACTCTGTGACATGGACCTTTGGTTCTTGAGGAACATCCAAATACAACTTCTTTAATAAAGCTGGTGGAATCTCATTTGTTCTCTCATGTTTTGGGAACCAAATAGTACTTTCTTGCCAAATTTTGTCAATTTTAGCATAGTTAACATCTTTGATTGGAAAATCCTCGTCAGAGATGATCTTATCGGATCCTTCCATCCGATAAAACACCTTGACAGGTTTGTCACATTGTTCGTTCTTAGCATTCTTTTCAAGATCTTTCTTAACCACATTAAGATCTTTCTTCACCACATTCTTTTCAGACTTATTCACATGATGAACACTTCTCATCGGAATCACAATTTGAGATGATGAAACTGGTTCATTTGTAATGATGTGATTTTCTTTTGGAATTTCACATGCATTAACAGTTTGATTACAACCAGTATCATCACTCTCTGAGTCTGAATCTACACTCTCAGCAGTAACACCCTCATCATTGATACCCAAAATCGGTCTAACATCGGAATTTGGATCACCAATACTCGAGGTATTAGATTCATTTTCCGATGCTGAATCAGATTTTACCGAACTCTCCGGTGTCACTTGATGACAATTATGGTTTTCAAAGAGAACCGGAGATGGTACAGACCGATAATTGGTTGTTTTATCATCAATAATATGGTCTACCACATAAGCAATATGCTTATAGCTTTCCAGCTTTTTGTTTACTTTCTCAGCAAAGCATTTGATGGCGGCCATTTCCAACTTGGTGTTTTCAATTTCATTGATATAGTTGTTAATTGCCAATTGTTTTAAAGACAAAGTGTTTTTCAAGTCGGAAATGTCCTTTTTGTAGCCATCTAAAACTTTGTTAAAAGTATTCAACTCTTTGCGAGTAGATTGACTGTTCATGATAGCACTATCACGTTGAACACGGAGTTGTTTATTCTCCTCAGTCAATCTATCACAAGTACCACAATATTTGTCACTTGTAACATCAGTGCTACATTCAGAACTTACAGGTTTTGGCGGATCAGTCATGGCCATCAATGCGAAATGAGCTTCCTTTCCTGCAAAGAATCTTGAATAATCAATCTTTGTGAAAGCATCATCTGCAATGCATGACTTCCTTGTTATCAGAAAATCCGCTTCTGCTAGCAACTGATCGATGTCTTCATCCAGAGAATTAACACTTGCTTCTGTATCCGATTCACTGTCTGAATCAGAATAAACCGATTCACACTCCTCAGGAACGCCAGAAATAGTATCAATCACAACTCCAGAATTTGTCTCTTCAGTTTGATCTTCAACCTTAACCTCAACAGGTTCAGATTCCACATCCATCTCGGCCTCAGACTCGTCACTTTCAACCTCAGTTTCTACCTTCTCCTCCATCGTCACTGAATCTTCAATATCAACCTGATATGCAACACAAGCCACATTGCCCCCAGTAGTGATTTCCTCAACACCTATCTGTATACTCGACCAGTCAAACCTCTCATCTTGTTGAGTCACCAATGCTTGATTGGTATTCTGTTGTTGTTCATTTGGTGTAGTGATTGGTATGACTGTTCGGTTAGCATTGTTTGGTGTTTGGTTTTGTGTCTGGTTTGGTGTGTTTGGTTGTCTATTTTGGTTGTTATTAAAGTTGTTTTGACGGTTTTGGTAGTTGTTGTTGTTGTTTTGGTAAGAAACTTGATTTTGGTTTTGTTGTTGACGGTTCTGATAGGTGGCATTAAATGGATTCCTATTGCCTTGTTTTGGTGGCTGGTTGCATTCTCTTTTAAAGTGACCTTTCCCTCCACAGTTAAAACAAGTCACTTTCTCCTTATTGAACCCGTAGGTTGTATTAGGAGAAGTTCCCAAATCAGTTCTTCCTGTCTTTTCTATGAACTCCGTTGCTCTTCTCATTATGCTAGCAAAGGCCCATTGGATATCAATGAGTTCCATCTCTTCCTTGTCAATCTGTGCATAGTCTTCATTGGTCAAGTTGTTATTCCCAATTTGACTAGCAACTAATCCATTGTAGGATGAGACCATTGCAGAGACTAATGCAATGTGTTGCTGAGCAACTTCAACTGTCACATTTCCAAGGTTAGATGTTTCCAAAACCACCGTTTGTTGATTAGGTTGGTTCATTGGTTGTTGTTGAGATTGGCTAGCAGTGTAGAAAGCTGCTTGTTGTTTTGGGGAGAATGGTGGAATGTATGAATAGTTGTATGGTTGTTGTGGTGGTGGTTGTGAAAAGGATGAAGTTTGTTGATGGTAATTCATGGTAGGTGATTCCAAAACATTGGATATACATGCAACATGTGGTGTAACCAGTCCTCCTGAGCTTGTACTAGCTGGAACTGAAGATCCTCCAAAGTATAAGTTTGGATTCTGAGGGATCTGTGCTCTTCTAGCTTTCCTCTTCTCTTCCAATTCTTTGTTTTCCAGCTTCTCAATGAACTCCTGAATAGACCAGTATTGATAAGCATCCTTCTCCTTCAGAACTTCCACATGCTGATCCCAGTTTGGTGGTAATGCATCTGCAAACTTATCCACCTGCTTTGCCATAGGAATCTGTATACCATAGCTAGACAATTCAGATAACAAATGATTATATCTAGGAGTTAGTTCTTTCAAAGTTTCATTTCCAATATAAGAAAAATTCTCAAACTCCTTTATAAGTTCTTCCGTCCTCAAACTTCTAGTCTTCTCATTCCCATCATGCTTCCTTTTAAGCATTTCCCATAGTGCCTTAGATGTTGTGCAAGTCCCAAACTGATGCAAAAGATCATTTGTGATTGCCTGTGTCAATTGGGAAAACGCCTTCTTTTCCACAGCAAACTTCTTTTTCTCATCCTCAGCCATGCTCTCCAATGGCACTGGTTCACCTGTGTTCTCCAAAACTGGTGGTGTGTAACCTTTAGCAATCATGTTCCATGCTTCAGCACCTTCCACTCCCATGCCTTCCAGATGTATTTTGAACTTTTTCTGCCACTGATTGTATTCTTGAATCTCCATAAGCTTCGGTGGCCGAGTCCCGCTACCTGAAGACAAATCATTAATCAGTGTGGAAATAGCATTTGAGGTTTGAGTGTTTACCACCGCTGCTGCTACTCCCCAGTAGTCAGATTGTGGTGCTGGAGGTGCACTTTGAGTCATGTAGTTAACCGGCTGCGAAGACTGTGTGCTCGTCTTCTGTGCTGCTACCGTCCATGGGTCCATCACCTGCTGTTGTGGTTGTGTAGTTGCTGGTGTAGGAGTAGTCTGAAAATGCCACATAATCACGAACTTCGAGAAATTCAACACTTAGAAAAATTTTTCCAAAAACACTAGTCTAGGTTCGCCCAAAAGGTTTCAGGTTCGTCCCTTTTTGAAGTAGGTTCGCCCAGAAATGCTCTCCCGAATGTAAAATCTCACCAGAAAGTAAAAACACACTGACACTTTTCACGTTCGCCCAAATCTACTCCAGGTTCGCCCGTTTTGGTTCTACGTTCGTACCCCCGATCAGCCAAATGTGAAAAAGTAGACCCGAATGTGAAAAATTCAACTGAAAAATTCTAGGTTCGCCCAATTCTACCTAGGTTCGCCCAGAAAAACACTCAGGTTCGCCCAAAACACTACACCTTCGACCAAAACACTCCAGGTTCGCCCATTTCCACTTTTGAAAAACGGTTACACTTTGAAAAACGGTTATTTTGATCTCTGATTTTCAAAAGTTTGTGAATTTGAATGATCTTGATTAGGTTTTGCTTCGGAGATGATTTGGAACAACTTTAATGCTTGGAATTTTGAATTTTAACCACAAAATCAACTCTAATTCTTTCAAAAACACTCAAAAACCATTTTTATGCAAAAACAGATGTGAATTGATGAAAATAATGTCCAAATCAGCTCTGAGTTTATCAATTTGTTGTTGTATGATCCTCTACGCTCTGATACCACTTTGTAGAGGACGAAATTTGACACGAAAACAGGATTATATGATCATACAAGTTACAAAACCAGGTGCGGAAACCCTAGCTTTGAACAAACTGAAGTAAACTCAAATCAAAACACAATCAAAGTCATTTTCAATACTTTTCATAGATTAACTTTCTCAAAAACTTGATTACAATGTATATTCAGTTAATCTGACACACACACAAATTCTCTCAAACCTCTCTGGAACAACACCTGATAACACACACAACTAATGACTTGCTTAAACTTACAAAATCACAAAATCTATATATAGGACCTGCACGTTCGCCCAGTTTGACTGGTCGAATGTGAGGCATTTCCACATTCGTCCACTCTTAGTGGTCGAATGTGTCTTCAGTGTTAGTTCAGTTCCAGATTCGTCCATGTACCTTCTACCTTCGCCCACACTCTTTCACCTTCGCCCATATTAACTACATTCGCCCCATCAGCCCACTTCTAACACATGTTAACATATCTAATCACTAGTCGCAAAACGCATCTACAACTTTGAGAATAAAGGTTTCCTTCTTCACTTTCTTAGCCCAAGAAATGATCTCGTTTAGCATTAACGGGCCATCTAAAATACTCCTATCCGAAAGAAATCCGGATTGCACCTCCGAAACCACCTTTCCTAAGACTTTTTTTATACGGTTGGCAAGCACTTTGGATATGATCTTCGATAAACTCCCAACCAAGCTAATCGGTCGGAAGTCATTGAAAGTCAAGGGATCATTACACTTTGGAATGAGGGCTATGAAAGAAGACCCACACCCACGGTTAATGATACCGTGCTCATAAAATTCGGTCATCATCCCCATGATATCGTCTTTGAGATTCTCCCAGTAGTGTTTAAAGAACGCGAAATTAGAGTCGTCGGGCCCGGGAGCCCGATCACTACCGCAATCCCAAATCGCCCTTTTTACCTCCTCAACAGAAAAAAGACTTACCAACTCAGCCGCATCATCAGAGGATATTTGCTTCAGGTTCGGGCATTGGAAAGACGGACGGTGAAAATTAGGTTCACAATACTTGAAGGCAAAAAACTTCCACGCCGCCATTTTAATTTTAGTAGGGTCCGTGATCCATGTACCTTTGTCGTAAATACCATTGATGCGATTAAAGCCATTTCTTGCATTAATAAACCCGTGGAAATACGTCGTATTCTCGTCACCTTCTACCGCCCATTTGATCCTTGCTTTTTGTTTCAGGTCCGCGGCTGTCACCTTATTTAGTTCCTCCAAGTTTTTCTTATTTTCAGTCCATATTACCAACTCTTCATCTGATAGGGGTCTTTCTTCCATAAGGGCGTCTAAACTACTAACCGAAGCTTCCAGTAGTCTTTTCGCCTCATTTCTTCTTTCACGATCATGACATTGCCATACTTTAACCGCTTCTTTGACGTTTTTCAGCTTGCTTGCCAATACCACATCAGCTGGTCCGGATAAAGTTTGTGCCTGCAGCACCCCAATGACTACTTCATCCAGTCCTGTTCTCCCGATACATGAGCTATAAAACCTGAAAGGCACAGAACCAAAATTTGCGGCTATTAGAGATAAGGTTAGTGGGCTGTGATCCAATTCCAGCCTCGGTAAAGCCGTCAGGGATGCATCTGGCCACCTGTTCCAAAACTGCTCACATACCAAAATGCGATCAATTTTACTAAACTTTTTACCATCCCCAGACACTCGAGTGAACTTCCTTCCACCCATTTGATATTCCATCAACCCGTTTTCTTCAATAAAATCATTCAGCGCCTCCGCACAAGACGGATTAAACTCACAGTTGCGTCTTTCATCCGGTGAACGGACTGCATTAAAGTCACCCAATATCATCCACATCCCCCCCCCCATTGACGCCATCTTTTGTGAAATCAACCCCCATAATTCTTTTTTTCGGCCAACACCTTGGGGTGCATATACATTTACCAGGTTCAGTGTAACATTAAACTGTACTAACTTGCCTGTAATAATCATAAAGTTTCGATGTCTAAACAAATCTAGTTTAGAGAAAAAACCAGGTTCCCAACAACATAACATACCACCGGATCTGCCTTCCGCGTTCACCCAGTCATACTCCAGACCTCTTGACCCCCAAATCTTGCGAACCTGAATGTTTACCCCATCCGCCATCATTGTTTCTTGTATCGCGAGAATCTTTGGCTTTTGTACTTTTATCAAATCCCCCACGGACAAGACCTTGCGATCTTCTCCGATACCCCTAACATTGTAAGTCATAAACGTCATTGGATAACCCTGTCATCTCCTTCACTCTGAATTTCATTAATGATGTCGTTCACGGCACCTTCCAGATTGATCCCAATTGCATCTCCCAACATGGTTGTGGCCCTGGCCTCCTCGATAACCCCTGCGTCATGGTTTCCCGGAGTAGAAACACCAAAGGAAACAGGTTCGAGCACCGGAGGGTTATCAACAGTTAAGACAGATGGAACAGGGGCTGGGGATTTTTTTTTCCTATAACTCCTCTTAACAGTACTCTCTCTACCCACCTTAGTCTGGTCAACGAACATACACTTAACCACATCTAGGTTAATGGGCTTGATAGGGGGTGAGTTTAAGTCAATAAGGTCCACCTCGGTCCATATGTCTTTTCTGGCCCTTTTTCTTGACGGTAGCCCAATAGGCCCAGGTGAGAGATTTACTTCTTCATTAAAATTGCCTTTGTCATGTGTGCATAGGGGGTCCACCACTTCATTAAAAGTCTCAACATTTAAGGCTCCCTCATTAATTGGCATGGAGTTTGCCAACGTATTCCCATGCAAGGAACTCTCCTTTTCATGCAATAGACCTTCCATCTCCTTTGGCTCTTCATCTTCCGAATTTGAAACTAGAATTTCCGGCTCAACATTCAGATCGTCGATCACCTTTCCGGCGTTGTCGTTGGCCGGAATTTCCCCCTCCTCCATTTCGACATCTAGAACTACCATATTATCCGCACTCGTGTTACACGCTGGACTCGTGGTTTTGTTTTCTTGGTCACCACGACTCCGAATAAGATCCACAGGCTTATTTTTTGCTAAATCGACCATCACAAAATCTGGGCACCATAAGTCGTCGACTTCGGTAACCCAAACAGAGACGGTATGTTGCTTCCATTGTACAACAATTGTTTCTGCAATTCTACTACCATTACCCGTAAGAATACCGACTGTTTCCACTGCCATTGACCCGTCACGAATCGATGCCGAGGAATTATGAACAACTCTACCAAATTTTGAGGCGATTAGATCGAAAACCTCTTTATCCCACAGCGGGATTGGGACTCCAGTAATCTTAACCCATGCAATTCGTTCAAACGGTAGGATCTGACCCTCCCATTTATCCAGAGACGAGAACCACTCTCCCCATATCTCTTTCTTATCTTCCAAAAAAGATTTGGCGGAGGCGGTTGATATGAAAGTAAGTAGAACATTCAAGCCCGTTACATACTTCAGACCGATTCTATACTCCTCCATTGACTTGATGAAGTCCTCCAATCTACATAACCTGAGTAAATCTTTGGCCGTGCCGATCAATGATACCTTCAGGAAGGAACTTTGTGCTTGAAAATTTTTACCCGGGATAAGAACCACCAAGTTTTCGTTCTTCATTGAGTAGTGTAAGCTGTTGTTTCTTTCCCCTGTACTTGTGTTTTGGTAGCCTCCCTGATGATCACTCCAGGCCTTGGTATTCACCTCCTCCTAGTGGTTATTCACTAGTGGTCTTTTTTCTAATCTCCTCCCTATAACTTGTTGCTGTGGATATCCCCTCCCCGTCGTCTTCATGCTATCGTCTTTGGAAAACTTAGCGACGTTTACACTAATCCTTTCATCACCAATCTGAACATTCCTTAGGGCTTTCACCATATCCTCGTTGTTCTTCACGTTCGCAAACCTCAAAAAAGCAAAAAACTTTCCGGCTCTATCCCTCCTTCTAGCAAGGTAAGCATCCGTCATTCTCCCACAATTCCGGAACTCCTTCCATAACATTCCTACCGAACAGTGACTCGGCAGGTTTGTCACATAGAATGAAGTCTCATCTCCTGTATTGTTGAAATCACGCTGGTGGGAAGATTGTTGATTGTTTCTTCTATGCCTTCGCCGGGGTTCTTCCCATTCTCTCTCCATTCTGCCATCGTGTATAATCCTTAGATGTGTATTAGTTGCCACCAGCTGCAAAGCTTTTTTTTTTTTTATAAATAATGTATTGAGTACTTCTGTAGGTCCTCTTTATTGGACTAAAAGTAGCGTTGGAATCCGAGATCCACCAACTCAGATCTGTGGAGTTTTTGATGTTAGCAAACTTGTATTCAGGTAAATCGTAACCCAGATCTAAAAAGAGTTTCACCACAAATGGCTTTTCTCAGCTCTAGTAGAACAAATCTGAAGGTTTGGAGCTTGGATGAAGCAGATCTAGATTAAAACAGGTGCTCAAATCTTGGATGAGTACAGATCTGAAAGTGCAAACAGAACCCCACATATTCATCTCGTGAGATCCCAGATCTGGAGCTTCAGATCTGGACAAAATACAGATCTATAAAACGTGAGGAAGAAACAAGCTCCAAGATCCAGGGGGTTTTACCCACGAATAACCTCCTTAGCTCCGATTAAAATAGATCTGGAGGTTTGGAGGAAGAGAAAACCGAGTGTAGTTCGTTGCCGGTCCCACGGATGGCGCCAATGAAGAAACAATAACCTGAACGGCTGTCAAGTGTATGCCTCTACGGTGTTGAATAGGAGAACCACAACTCGATCTTCGTCTTCTCCGGTTCAGATCCAGACATGCAAGTGAGAAAGGAAAGGTGGGGTGTGGAGGTGACTGCTAGGAAACCACGAATGGAGTCCAACGTACAGACACAAAAAGTGATGGCGGCCGGAGGCAGCCATGTGTTATCAGGGGGTAATCTCATATGTGATAACTTGTGCCCTAATGAGAGGTGATGACCTCTTATATAGGGCTTTCATGGGCCTTCATGGGCCAGACATCAAGGACCCTTAATTATATGGGCACACAGCCCAGTTAAGGGGTTACCTCCACACCCCAATATTAGTAAATAACATAGGAAGTAACAAGTAATAAAGACGGTATGTCGGGTCAAGCACCATACCTCTACATCTACAAACTTAGTTCAAAGTTAGGTAATTGTGTTATGGACTTATGTATACATCATTCACAAAGCAAAGTATGCAATATATTAAGCACAACTCTCATCACATCTGGATCCTTTAGATAATCGCAGACGATCACTGCATGAAAAAAGGTCAACATTATGTTATATATAATCTAATGTTTGTACTAAGAAGAAACATCCTTCTATAAGAATCCTACCTGATTGGGAAGATTCATTATCCACTGCAAATATTCCTCATGTTTTGCTGCCTTCTCTTATGATTTTAAAAGCTACATTAACTATCACCTATGAAAATTACTTAATTAAAAATGGTTTAAAGTAAATTGGTAGATATATTAAATACACATTTTATGGAATACCAAATAAATTTGCATTAGCTCATATTCCAGGTACAAAGAAGAATACAAAAATGAAGCTATAAAAGCTAATAATCTATTCAGCAAAATTTAATGAATTTAAGGCCATCGAGGAAACCTGGGAAAATTTAGAGGCCTAAGTTCTGTGTAAGCTATCTTCCCCTCATTGCCTTCTTCAGTTCCATAAAAAACAGAGTTGGGTTTACCCTATTTCCTGAATGAAGATCACATCACATGATTAAATTTTTAAAAAAATAAAGAAAAAGGAAAATGAAAATGAATTTGAAGACAAAAGTGTGGTTACCTGGTGGCCAGCATGGCCTTTATTTATTGCATTTATTCAAGATTTTAGCAAAGATTGTAGTCGGTTTGTTAACTTGCACCAGTTCTTAGATTCCTTTATCTTCACAATAACAGTACATGATTATCGGCTACAAAGCTTTCAAACAACGATGCAAAACCATTCAACGATTAAAAATAACAAATTGAAAGGTGAAAAATCTCAATTAACCATTTATCATTTACATACAACCAATAATTAAAATTGCATGGTTGTAAGTTTTATTTGCAGAGTACAGTTATGTAGTTCGGTATAGTCATAAGCAAGAAGGATCTGACAGTTTTCTACTTTGGTATTACTTTCTGTCCATAAAACTCTATTGGTAGCTGCAATTTTTCTATTTATAAACTTATTTTTGGTGTACCGTTAGGAATTCTTTCATATTTGGTGCACTAATTTGAGCGGATAACAAGGCCACACCACCTGATCTTTATGTTGCACTCCCACTTCTTAGTCCAAAAAAGAAATGGATCCTGGTCTACAGGTATAGCACTTCACATTGATTTAATCATTATTCTTTTAGAGTATTATCAGCACATTGTATTATTATGGTATTGAACTTTAGCTCCAACCAATAAGGATTAACCTTCTTTATGCTGATAACAGAACTCTTTGATCCATGACACCACTTTGGTTATTTGGAAACTGAAGTTTATAGGAGTCGTATGTTAACTTTTTTTTTTTTTTGTGGTTTGACGCTATGTAAAACTGCCACGAGTATTGTTACAGGTTGCTTAATTTTTAACGCAATAATCTAGAATTCTTCTGTCAATAATTTCATAAAATAAGTGGATCATTTATACTAAATTGATTTGAAACGAGTCAAATGCAAAATGTTTTATTAATTCGGTTAGTCACTGTACATTTCGACGTAAGTTTACTTTGGAGTCGATTGTGGTTGACATTTTTTAACGTCACGTACAACGCCGCCGCAACGCGCGGCGCGCCAAATATCTAGTTAATAACAATGTAAATGTTGGCCGATTTACAAAGGATTTATACAAATCGATAACGAAACTGATAAAGATTGATAATATTATTGATAATTGATCGTGTATAATACAAAGAAACTGTTTCGGTTGTTTTGGTTTGATAACAAAACTTGATAACCGAACAAATGTGACATACTATACATATATATACTAAGTTAATCGACATGACAGTCTATTGAAACGACGCGTCTGTTTGTTTTAACCGGTATGTCTTGCATTAGACCGGTGTGTCTTGAGTTGATTGGCGTGTCTTGAGTTGACCGATATGTTTTTGTAAAACAAACCGGATGTTGAACTGCCGTGATTTCTTTGTAATATCTAGCTTATATTTGTTATGTCCAATACCCTCCCTTAAGCTAGATTGGTAGTATCTTCAACATGTTGCGTAATCTTGTGAGGTCCTTTTGTTGTAATGCCTTGGTGAAAATATCTGCTGCTTGATCTTTAGTGTTACAGAACTTTATCTCCACGTCTTCAGTCTTGATTATATCCCTTATAAAATAATATTTTACTCTTATGTGTTTGCTTTTCCCATATTCATTATATTTGGTCTTGTATATCCATTTGACTCCTATGGGCTTTTGATCCTTTGGTAAATCAACCAACTCCCAGGTTTCATTCTTTAGTATAGATTCTATTTCTCTCTTCATTGCTTCCTTCCATTTCTCATCCTTACTTGCTTCATCATAATCAATTAGATCTGAGTCAGTGTAGAATGCAAAGTTTGCAGCTTCTTGATGTTCTTTGGTATAAATCCTGTACTTCTGGACTGCTTAATGGTTGAGTTCTACTATGGATGTTGTCCAATGCTTGTATCTTTAAAGATGGACTTTGACTAGATGTTGTAGCGTCCAAGTTTTCATCTTCAATTTGTACATCTGGCTCTTTCTGTCTTTCCATTTCTAAAGTGTTTTGTAATGGTGAATTTACTTCTCCTTTTAAGATATGATCTTCCGTATTATATTCACTGCTTTCCGTGTTCTCATTGTCATTAAGTAGTATAATATCTTCTTCTTCATTTTCTTCCCAAGTTCTTTTCTCATCAAATATGACATCTCCTGTTCTTACTTCTCGTCTATCTTGATCATTAAGGGTAGTGAACTTACTCTTATTTCCTATCATGCGGTTACTACATCCGCTATCTGTCACACCCTCAAAATCCATGTAGAGGACGGAATTTGACAAAAACACAGGATTATATGATCATACAAGGTGCTAAACCAGGTGCGGAAACCCTAGCTTAGAACAAACTGAAGTAAACTCAATCAAAACACAATCAAGATCATTTTAAAAGCTTTTCATAGATTAACTTGTTCAAATAAACCTTTACAGACTGATAACAGTTAATCTAGACCTCAAACAGACAATCTCAAACCTCTCAGGAACACACACACAAAACACACACTCTCTATGACTCGTTATACATTACAAAAACTTGAAATCTATTTATAGTGTCTGCACATTCGCCCAAAGTGAGTGGTCGAATGTAGCAGTGTTCCACATTCGCCCAGTAACACTGGTCGAATGTGTTCTTCTGTGCATTCCTGATCTTCATTCGTCCATGACAAAGCTTCCTTCGCCCCTTTCTAATCTCCTTCGCCCCTTCTGAAACTCATTCGCCCCTTAACACATGTTAGGATCTAATCTTTAGTCGCAAAACGGCATCTACAAACTCCCCCTCGACTATTGATTAGATCTTTTTCTATCTTCGTCCATGGCTTTGTTTAGCAGCTTGATTCTCAGAATACTCTTCTGCTCTTTCGTCATTTCCGGCTCTAACTTTCTCTTTCCCGGCTTCGACACATTCGCCATCTTAACCTTCTTGCCAAGCTTCCCTTCCAAATTACTTCCAGCATTAATGTCATAAGCAAAGCAAACACCCACAACTTGTGTGTATTTCCTTGCTTGATCTGCATCGTTTGGCTCATGATGAATCGGATTATAGAATAACATGATGATGTCTTCGAAGGTGCAATTGATTAGCCACATAGGATCAAATACATGAACATGCTTGTATTTATCCTTTCCATCTCTCAACACAATCACTGCTTCTGCTTTCCTCCAATCATAATACCAAAATATGAAGTCAGCACTGAAGTGTTGAGGCATAGGCATCAAAGGAATCTTCCTCATAACTTCAGGTGCCTTATAAATCAAGGTAACCCTTTTCAGCTTGGTTCGAGGATCAGTATCCCTGTGAACTTTCCTCCGGGGATACTGTGGCTTGAATCTATTCCATCTCGTCCTACTCTCCCAAACCAGTTTGTCTGCACACCAACCAACATGAGTATTATTCACTGAAGCACCAGACATAGGGAATCTGCACAGATCTCTAACCGCCCAGTACGGTAGAGTTAGCAAATCAATGAATCTGTAGAAATACAAGATCCCTGATTCCCACTTAGCAGCTAAGCACTTCAGCCTGCTCAAGTATGTCCACCCAAGAGCTCTGCCTCTAAACTTTGCATTATGAAACCTATAGAAGTTTCCTTGAGCTTCGGGTTTTGGTCGGTTTTCATCCATCAATCTTAGTTTCTTCAAATACTCTTTCAACTCATCAGTCTTGTTTGAAGATTCTGGCAAATCTGCTCCAAGTACTTTTTCAACAAACTCAGCACTTCTTTTTCTTGCCTTTTTCTTTGCAGACGTATTATGCCTTTCAGTAAAATCAGGAAACACCACGTCTTCATCATTTTGTCTGAAGTACTGTGGATATTCCTCATGTGTAATATCCTCTATCTCAACTTCCTCAAACTCAGGGGTTTCTTTATCATCAGAGTGAGTTCCAACATCCTTTTCAGGAATAGATGGAATCGACTCATCAACAATGAACTCTTCAAAAGTTTTCCCTACTCTCTGAGCAAGACCATCCAGTATCTCCTTTGCTACAGACGCAGGTACTTCCCCCTCTTCAAGATCTGGATCGTTATATTCCAACTCATAACGCATATCATCTGTTTGGAATATTTCTGCAAAACGACCTGTGAACTCAATGGTCCACTCTCTCTTCTCTAACATGTCTTTGTAAACTTGTTTTGCATCATCAGATAACGACCTCACCTTCTCATTCCAAAACACTGTCTCATCATCTACATTCTCTCCCTTATTCTTAGAACTAGACTCACCTGTGTCTTTCTTCTTCTTAGAAGGTGGTCTCTTCTCAAATGTGAACTTAGCAGTATCATCTCCTCCATCATTGTCATCACTGCTACTACTATCATCATCCTTTTGACTCCCTGAACCTTCAGCATCATCATCATCATCATTGTTATTATCTTCATCATCACTTTTATCCGATTCTTCATTCTCATCATCCTCATCCTCCTCTTTATCAGATTCAGATGGTTCAAAATCTACTTGTTCAACCTCTTTCTCTGCATCTTCTTCACCCTCCTTCAGCTTAGGTGCTATGTTGTACAAGTCATCAATCAGATCACTAAGGCGTTTGTTTTCAGCCTTCAGTTCTTTGTTATCTTCCTTAATTGCCTTGTATCTGTTCTTATTTCTCAGAACTTTACCTTCAAGCTTCTGATTCTTTGCTTCAAGCTTCTTTACCTTCTCATCTATTTCATCTTGATTAGTTTTAGAAGCAACAACGATCTGAAGCATTTTTTCTTCATTCATCTTAAACTTGGCAATCTCAGATTGTTGATCCACAAGCATCTTCATCATTTCATCCATTCTTTTGTTCATCTGTTTCATAACTTCATCATCCACAGTGATCTTTTTAGACTTGGATTTTGACTTAGATGGCTCAACCTCAACTTCTTTTCCTTTCTGAGGCTTAGTAAACATATCAAGAACATTATCCAGTGCAATGTTGAACTTATCCACTGGTAATGTTGTAGCCTCCTTAGTCTTTTGTTTCTTTGCAGCTGGTGAAGATTGTTTAGATGATGTTCCAGCATCCGGTAATCTCTTTCCCTTCAACAATAAGTTCAACTCCTTCTCTCTGAGTTGCTTAGTGCTTGTCTTCTTAGCCATAGATTTGTGTTTGGGCTTGGGCAAATTCACAACAACTGTTTCTCCTTCATTCAACTCATCCAGATTAACAGTCAAAACTTCATCTACAGCATCAATAGATTGCTTACCCTTATTAGCTTCTTCTATTGATTTGTTCAAAGATTCAGACTCACCAACCAAAGTGGCCTTTTGTTTGGTAGTCTTGACATTCTCAGCATCCGAATCCCATTGTTCTTCAGTTTCAGTCTCCTCAGAATCAACAGACTCCTCATCTACCAAACCTGTACCCTTCTTTGCAGTAGTCTTCTTCCTCACTGCTTGTTGTTTTGAAGTTCCCTGATCTGCCTTTCCCTTGCCCTTCCCTTTGGCTCCGGGATTGACAACCTGCCTTTTCCGTTTCGTGCTTGCATCAGCATAAACAAGTGGATCATCATTATCACTATCACTGTCAGGATGCCTTGCTGTGTTCTTCCCTGGATCATTGTAATCCTCTCTAGCCAAGGCTCCAAATAACCTTCTGTAAGGTGGTCTCTCATTTTCCGGTACACCTTTATAACCCTTCATTCTTGCTAAGGTTCTCACATTCATATGATCCATATTAAGTATCTGTGTTGGATCCTTCTTCAAGTTTGGATACTTGTGATCAAAAATCATCATAAGAAATCTAGGATAGAGCATGAAGTATTTCTTCTTCAAACCTTTCAACATCTCCAACATGTGATCTAGAATCATTCCAGCAACGTTGAATGGCTTATTGAGAGTCAATGCAACCATTAACGAGCTTAAACTCTTCCTCATCACGTCATAACCCCCACTAACACATCCAAACACTATTAAAATGACGTGAGCAAAATACTTGAAC
This sequence comes from Ambrosia artemisiifolia, assembly GCA_032199755.1. Lineage (NCBI taxonomy): Eukaryota > Viridiplantae > Streptophyta > Magnoliopsida > Asterales > Asteraceae > Ambrosia > Ambrosia artemisiifolia. The sequence goes on along the minus strand of CM063526.1, from coordinate 6,675,230 downwards.
TGCACGCTCAGCTTGCTTTTATACATAGAACCATCCGTAATCGGTCCTTTGTATTTCATTCTTAGAAAACATGCCTTCTGCTCAGTCCAGGAAAGTTCTCTTGGATCCTCACTAGTCTCAAACTGGATCTGGAGAGCTTCTCTGATGTCAGCTTCAGTGATAAACATCTCCATTCCCTGAATCTTACTTCTGATGATAGTCTGATTATCGAAGTAATCATACTTAGCATTGTTATAAAAATCCTCAACTATATCCTTGTAGATAATAGTTGGTGTTGCCAATGCATAAACCACTCTACATCTCTTCAAGAACTTAATAATCTCTGTGAACTCCACATTCTTCTCCACATCACCAAGATACGCACAGCAATTATGGGTCTTCTCAAACGGCCATTTTGTACCACTTGATGATTCTCCTTCTGGTACAATCTCTGGAATAGGATCAGTCACTGCAGTCTCCACAGGAATATCAGCAGTTGATTGTTCTTCAGCCATCTGAAATGTAAAATCAAAATAAAACGTCAAAACACGAAATCGACAAAATTTGAAAATTTTAGGTTTTCTGAAATTTTACATTCGCCCAAAACAGTATGGTCGAATGTAGTTTTTATGGCCGAAGGAATGAAAATTTTGGTCGAATGAAAATTGTTTTTGAATAAAATTCTTCATTCGTCCGTTTTTTTTTTTTTTATCTCCTTTGTCCAAATTGTTTCTCCTTCGTCCAGTCGATGGACCGAAGGTGAAAATAATTCAAACCCAAAATTCAAAAATTTTCAAATCATGTTTTCAGGCCTTGATTTTGATTGAAATCTACCCTAAAATGACCGATTAACCTTCGTCTACCATCAATTTCCTTTCAAATTCATTTTACATCAGTTTTCATCAACAAATTAGGGTTCTTATCATTTTAATGATCAATCAGTGATTAAAACGTGTTAATATCCTAATTCCTAATACATTCTCCCCATAAAACTGATGTGGGATGAATGTTTAACAAAATCAAGCATTAACCATCACTGAAAAACCCAAACCCTTAAACCCTAAGTCCAGTTACTAATTAAACGATTACGGGTTCATTTCAAGTCCATTACCTGTAACAATTAGATGAAAATGATCTGTGAACACTAGGTAATAAAATGCACAAGCAGAGGAAACAAAATCAACAAGGTCTTGTGATCGAATGAAATTTTGAAAAACTGAGAACTGTTTGGCCGAACCTGTGTTGGCTTATTTATAGGCTGCCACCTTCGCCCATTTAGTTCGGTCGAATGAAGATACTTTCCACCTTCGCCCCTAATTAAAGGCCCGAAGGTGAAATACTTCTACCCGAATGTGAAATGTGGATAAAAGCCACATTCGCCCAGAACACAAACGCCCGAAGGTGAAAAATTTCCACATTCGTCCACAATTAAGGGCGAATGTAAAATGGAAATTTTGAAAAATTTTGCCAAATTACAAATTCGAATCCAGTTCAACATTTTTCAATCCGTTAAGCTTCCAAAACACAAATTTTCACTTTTTGAATGATACAAAGCCCAGATGGTGTTGTCAAATCTCAGAAATTGACTATCAAGCATCCCCGGTTATCAAAAAATAAAGCAGAAATGCAAAAATTTTGGATTTTCTGAAATTTTATCAAAACACACCTAAAATCTTTTTGGATTTTGTATCTTTTTGACATTAAAAGTAAAATAGCAACAAAATAAAATGCAGCAAAGTAAATGAAAACTGTAAACATTTTGTGAAATCCGGTCAGAGGATCATATCAGTTTTCTGAGAAATCTGATCACAGCGTTGATCTTTTTGTTTAATATTATCATTAGAAACAGTATGTGATACGGCAATTGCTGATATTGTGGTCCACGTAAGCTCACATGCAGACAATTACGCAATGCTTTAAAATGATACGAGTTAGGTGTATTAGACTAACACGATGTGGTGACCACACACACGACATACTCCCGTATCAAGTAATTGCACAAAGCTTCGTCGTAACGCGTGATTATGCTAGTGTTATCCGTAAAAGTTACAAAGTATATAGCACAGAGGTGTACAGGTCAGCAAATGAATGCAGCAGAGTAACATGTGCGTATACACTAGGTTGAGGCTGATATTAATCACTGATGTGCATCAGATGATCAATACGATGTAATAATGATCTATGATCAATTAAAACATAAAGTTCCTCAATTCGGTAACTTCCGGTTTTGGCAATTTAAGCTCTTTTAGCAAATATTCTGATAAACTAGGTCCGTAAATTAATACGACAAAAGTTTATCAGAATATCCCGGATAATCATAACATAACGACCCGAAACCTCAGATTTTGGCAATCCTATCAAACGAAATTACGGTACTAAGACCATATGCCCATGAGGTGTTCAGCCACGAACGCGTAGTTCGTTATGTTTGTATCACTAATGCACGCAATATTTAGTCTACGAAGCCTATCAGCATATCACACGTAATCAACACACGCCTCATAAACTATACAATTCTTTAGCCTGTGTCAGATTCCCACTGATGTACTATCATTTCCTCTGTTTTACCAGGAAATCATTTTTGATTTTCTAATTTTTAGGTCCTTTTGAATTTTATAATGTTTTTGGCTTTTCTGAAACAATGGCTCCCCCTAAAATAAAGAACATATTTTTGGATTTTCATTTTTCTGAGACCAAAATAAAACAAAATATAAAAGAAACAATCCACTCGAAAGCATCAACTTCTTTGAGGATTAGACAATCCCCTTGAAAGCATCAACTTCTTTGAGGATTACGATAGTAAAGAGAAATTCCCAATTAGCAAAGAGAAATTCCCAATTAACAAAATATAAAAACTAAAAACTAAAAAGCGATAAACCGAGGTGCCGATTAGTCCTGTTTTTCCTTTATATTGTTTACTTTTAAAAGATATTCAAAGCGTGAACGGTCAAAGGCTTTAGTAAACAGATCTGCACGTTGGTAGTCAGTGTGTATTTTGATCATATCGATCAATTCCTTAGCGTAACAATCTCGGATAAAATGATATTTGATCCGGATGTGTTTCGCTTTAGAATGATTTTCCGAATTTTTAGTTAATGCTATTGCGGCTTCGTTGTCACAGTAAATAGGAGTTTTTAGAAACTGCAAACCGTAATCCACCATTTGTTGTTGAATCCAGAGTACTTGAGAACAGCAACTCGAGGCTGCAATATACTCGGCTTCACAGGTAGATTGTGCTACGGAAGTCTGTTTCTTGCATTGCCAGGTGATTAACCTGCTCCCGAAAAACTGGCAACCAGCTGTAGTAGATTTGCTATCCTTGTCACAGCCGCCCCAATCTGCATCACTAAAAGATATGAAATCAAAATTATCATCATTAGGGTACCAAAGTCCTTTTGAGGGACAACCCTTCAGATATCGAAGGATACGCTTGACCGCCGTCAGATGACTTTGTTTCGGCTTCGATTGATAGCGGGCACAGAGACATGTTGCGTACATAATATCTGGTCGAGACGCCGTCAAATACATCAGAGATCCGATGATTGCTCTGTATGTAAAAGGATCCGTCAGCTCCCCCTTAGCGTCCACTCCAATCCCGTGATTGGGTTGAATTGGGGTATCCATTTGCTTTGAGTCCTCCATCTGGAATCGGCTCAAGATGTCGGAGACATATTTCGTCTGGTGAATGAAGATCCCGTCGGTTCTTTGGTCCACCTGCAAGCCTAGGAAAAACTGCATCTCCCCCATTGCGCTCATTTCGAACTTTTCCTGCATGACAGATTCAAAATCCCTGCATAAAAGCTCGTTAGTTGAACCAAATATTATATCATCAACATATATCTGCACTAGAAGCAAGTCATCTCCCGTCTTTTTCGTAAAGAGGGTGCAATCGACGAGGCCGCGCTTAAATCCTTTGTTGATGAGGTATGTACTCAGCTCCTCGTACCACTGCCTCGGAGCCTGGTGCAAGCCATAAAGAGCTTTGTTCAGCACGTAGACCTTATCCCGGTGGATTGGGTCCTCAAAGCCTGGTGGCTGCCCGACATACACCTCTTCCTTGACTTTCCCGTACAGAAATGCGCTTTTCACGTCCATCTGGTAAACTTTGAATTTCTTATAAGAAGCAAACGCAAGGAACATCCGAATAGCTTCGATTCGTGCTACCGGTGCATAGATTTCATTATAATCAATCCCTTCGATTTGATGGAAACCCTGCACGACCAATCTGGCTTTGTTCCGAACAATTACCCCACGATCATCCTTCTTACACTTAAACACCCATTTGGTGCCAATCTTCTTTCTATCCGGCGGCAAATCCGTGAGCGTCCAAACTCCCAATTTCTGGAATTGTAATAACTCCTCCTGCATAGCTTCAACCCAGGCATCATCCTTCAAAGCGTCCTTGTATGTCCTTGGCTCTACCTGCGACACATAACACGCAAACGACCAATCATTTTGACTACCAGATTGTTGAATTTTGGCATATAAAGCTAAAGCACCAAAACTCTCTGGCGAATTAACACTTTTAAGCTGCCCTCTGGTCATAACACTACTTCCAGGATCACCGATAACTTGCTCCAGCGGGTGAATACGGTGAATCCGAGATTCCGGATAATCAGGTACTTGCACTCCCGTCTGAACAGTCAAGTTCTCTACAGCATCCAGATCATGACCCGTATTTGATGATGAAGCCACATCATTAGTTGGAGTTGGGTTCACTGGCGGTGCCTCCTGTTCTTCAGCTTGATCAAGAATAGCTTCTTCAAATTGTTCATCTTCAGATTCTGAAGTGTCTAATGAAGTTGAAGCCTCTTGAAAAATCTCTTCTTCTTGTATAGGAGCATTGGTATCATTAGAAGCTGGTAGAGGGTTCACGGTGATCGGACGTACCAACGGTGAAGTTGTTGCATTTTCACACTCGTAAAGTAATCGAATAACAGCTTCTTCAACCAAGCTATCTAGATTGAATGATTCAAAGAAATCTTTGTAATCAAACATCCAATCAGGACCCGTGCCTTGAATATTTTGAGTATATCGTTGAACGTCCACGTTAGCCCAGTCTTCCACACGACGAGTTCGCTTGTTGTATACCCGTTTGAGCGGGGTTGCATATCCAACAAAGTAACCCTCCTCGGCTTTAGGACTAAACTTTTCGCTTGGATTCAACATAGTGCAAGGTGCCCCGAAAGGTTCTAGATACTCTAAGTTCGGCTTTCTTCGGTGTAACAGCTCATAAGATGTTTTACCAAACTTCTTCACTGTTAGAACCCGATTTAATGTGTAATTTGCTGCATAAATCGCCTCATTCCAGAACATTACTGGAAGATTTGAATCAGCAAGCATTGTTCTAGCCGCTTCAATTAGAGTCCTATTCTTTCGTTCAGCAACACCGTTCTGTTGAGGGGTGTACGGAGCCGAATATTCATGATGTATCCCTTTGTTTTCACAAAGTTCATCCATCTTTGCATTTTTGAACTCCGTCCCATTGTCACTCCGAATTCTCTTTATCTTCACATTGTAGAGATTCTCCAATCGAGTGAACAGAACTTTTAGATTCATAAAAGTGTCGCTTTTATTCTGCAAACACATCACCCATGAAAATCTTGAGTAATCGTCAGTGACGACTAAACAATAAAGCTCTCCAAGATGACTATGACGCTTGACCGGTCCAAAAAGATCCATGTGCAATCGCTCTAGTGGCATCTCTACAGAGTTAACCTTTTTCACTTTGTGGGACTGTTTGTGCTGCTTCCCCTTTTTACAACTCACACACTTGTCATTCAAATGGAAATGTTTCACATTTACTCCCTCGACAAGTCCATTTCTCACAAGTTGATTCATTTTCTTCAGATGAATGTGCCCCATTCTTCGGTGCCACATTATCGATTCTTTCTCTGTCGCCTTAGACAAAAAGCATGTAATCTGCCCCTGTGATGTCATCGCCTTGGACATATCAAGAATGTATAGATTGTTGACGCGAGGTGCCTTCAACATTATCCACTCTTTAGGAATTGTAAAGCCCGGTTTCAAGATATAGCAGGATTTGTCATCAAAATGCACAGTAAATTTCTTGTCACATATTTGACTGACACTCAACAGATTGTAATCTATCTGCTTCACATACGAAATCCGCTCGAAACTCACTATCCCATTGCTCACACTCCCTTCCATCGTGATATATCCACCTTTGTTTCCCGCAAACGCTACATACCCTCCATTGATGTTCTTCACGTCGAACAACAACGCAAGATCCCCTGTCATGTGGCCTGAAGCTCCACTATCAACAATCCAAAGACTGCTAATAGGGCCAGCTGAAGCTCCCTGCACACAAAAAGTAAATCATTTAGTGCTTTCGGGGGACCCAAGCCTGAGTCTTGGGTCTTTCAACATCAGGTTTCACAATAACATTTTCACAAACATTTTTAACAACATTTTGATCAATCTTTTTCTGATTGCTCAAAATTGTTTCCTTTTTCTCATTAACCTTTGAAGATGAAGCTCCTGGAGTACCATTGGGTGTCCAAGATTGTTCAGTCCTTTTCAGGATACGAATCTGAGACTTTGGGTTCTCAGTCGGTTTCTGAACATTGTTAGCAAAGGTAACTTTCTTGGTAACCTTATCTGATTTAACAGACTTAGGTCCAACATTCGATTTGACAATTGGTTTTGGTGAAACCTTTTGCCTATCGACTGTTGAGTTCACCACAGGCTTTCTCCACGAGTGTTCCATGGCAATCCGATTCCTTCTATCATAGTGCATTGGACGAGTGTTCCTCATTTGAAAATGGTTTTGATTATAAAACGGTTGTGGTTGTTGAGGAACAACTCTCCTATGAGGTGGCACATAATGATCAATCGGCTTTCTCATAGAATTCCTCACTTCAACTTCGTGCCTCTTGTGCCTTACATATGGACACTGAGCAAGTAAATGCCCGCGTTCCCCACATTTAAAGCATGCACGGTACTCTTCAAAAACATTTGGAGCATTTGGTTGAGCAAATGATCTAACAGGGTATTGATCATTGTACTGTTGCTTTCTTAAACTCTCAGGGAGTGGCCCTTTTGAGTAAGTAGGCTCATTGAAACCATTAGCTCTGTTTTTGGGTTTAACAAACTCTGTGACATGGACCTTTGATTCTTGAGGAACATCCAAGTACAACTTTTTCAACAAAGCTGGTGGAATTTCATTTGTTCTCTCATGTTTTGGAAACCAAATAGTACTTTCTTGCCAAATCTTTTCAATTTTAGCATAATTGGCATTTTTAATTGGAAAGTCCTCGTCAGAAATGATCTTATCGGATCCTTCCATCCGATAGAACACTTTGACAGGTTTGTCACATTGTTCGTTTTTCTCATTCTTTTCAAGATCTTTCTTAATCACATTAAGATCTTTCTTCACAACATTCTTCTCAGACTTTTCCACATGATGAACATTTCTCATTGGAACAATTTGAGATGATGAAACTGGTTCATTAGTAATGATGTGATTTTCTTTTGGAATATCACATACATTAACAGTTTGGTTACAACCAATCTCATCACTCTCTGAATCTGAGTCAACACTTTCAGCAGTAACACCCTCATCATTGATTCCCAAAATCGGTCTAACATCGGAATTTGGATCACCAACACTTGAAGTGTTTGATTCATTTTCCGATGCTGAATCAGATTTTACCGAACTCTCCGGTGTCACTTGGTGACAATTATGGTTTTCAAAAAGAACCGGAGATGGTACAGCCCGATAGTTGGTTGTTTTATCATCAATGATGTGGTCTACCACATAAGCCACATTCTTGTAACTTTCTAACTTTTTGTTTACTTTTTCAGCAAAGCATTTGATGACGGCCATTTCTAACTTGGTGTTTTCAATTTCATTGATGTAGTTGTTTATTGCCAATTGTTTTAAAGACAAAGTGTTTTTCAAGTCAGAAATGTCCTTTTTGTAGCCATCTAATACTTTGTTAAAAGCATTCAACTCTTTGCGAGTAGATTGACTGTTCATGATAGCACTATCACGTTGAATACGGAGTTGTTTAACCTCCTCAGTCAATCTATCACAAGCACCACAATATTTTTCACTAGTATTATCAGTACTACAAGCAGAACTTACAGGTTTTGGCGGGTCAGTCATGGCCATCAATGCAAAATGAGCTTCCTTTCCTGCAAAGAATCTGGAATAATCAATCTTTGTGAAAGCATCATCTGCAATACACGACTTCCTAGTCATCAGAAAATCTGCTTCTGCAAGCAACTGATCAATATCTTCATCAAGAGAATTAACACTAGCTTCCGTATCCGAATCACTGTCTGAATCAGAATAAACCGATTCACACTCCTCAGGAATGTCAGAAACAGTATCAATCACAACTCCCGAATTAGTCTCTTCATTTTCAACTTCAACATTCACTTCAGAATCAACCTTAACAGGTTCAAAATCACCATCCATCTCAGCCTCAGACTCATCACTAACAACTTCAGTTTCAACCTTCTCCTCCATCGTCACAGATTCTTCAAGATCAACTTGATATGCAACACACGCCACATTTCCCCCAGTGGTTATCTCCTCAACACCTATCTGAATACTTGACCAATCGAACCTCTCATCTTGTTGGGTAACCAATGCTTGATTGGTATTCTGTGGTTCAGCTGGTGTAGTGATTGGTATGACTGTTCGGTTAGTATTGTTTGGTGTTTGGTTTTGTGTCTGGTTTGGTGTGGTTGGTTGTCTATTTTGGTTGTTGTTAAAGTTGTTTTGACGATTTTGATAGTTGTTGTTGTTGTTTTGGGAAGAAACTTGGTTTTGGTTTTGTTGTTGACGGTTCTGATAGGTAGCATTAAATGGATTCCTGTTGCCTTGTTTCGGTGGTTGAGTGCATTCACGTTTAAAGTGACCTTTACCCCCACAATTAAAACAAGTCACTTTCTCCTTATTGAACCCGTAGGTTGTGTTAGGAGAAGTTCCCAAGTCGGTTCTACCTGTTTTCTCAATAAACTCTGTAGCTCTTCTCATTATGCTCGCAAATGCCCATTGGATGTCAATGAGTTCCATTTCCTCCTTATCAATCTGTGCGTAGTCTTCATTGGTCAAGTTGTTATTACCAATTTGACTAGCAACCAACCCATTGTAGGAAGAAACCATTGCAGAGACTAATGCAATGTGTTGTTGAGCAACTTCAACTGTTACATTTCCAAGATTGGAAGTCTCCAAAACCACAGTTGGTTGGTTAGGTTGGTTCAATGGTTGTGGTTGAGTTTGACCAGCAGTGTAAAAAGCTGCTTGTTGTTTTGGTGAGAATGGTGGAATGTATGAATATTGATATGGAACTTGTGGTTGTGGTTGTGATAAAGATGAAGTTTGTTGATGGTAGTTCATGATAGGTGATTCTACAGCATTGGATATACAAGCAACATGTGGTGTAACTAGCCCTCCAGAACTTGTGCTTGCTGGAACTAAAGAACCTCCAAAGTATAAGTTTGGATTCTGAGGAATCTGTGCTCTCCTAGCCTTCCTCTTCTCTTCCAATTCCTTGTTTTCCAGCTTCTCAACGAACTCTTGAAGAGACCAGTATTGAAAAGCATCCTTTTCCTTCAGAACATCCACATGCTGATCCCAGTTAGGTGGTAATGCTTCAGCAAACTTGTCCACCTGTTTTGCCATAGGGATCTGTACACCATAGCTAGACAATTCAGATATTAAATGATTATATCTAGGAGTTAGTTCTTTCAAAGTTTCATTTCCAACATAAGAAAAATTCTCAAACTCCTTAACAAGTTCTTCCATCCTCAAATTCCTAGTCTTCTCATTTCCATCATGCTTCCTTTTAAGCATATCCCACAAAGCCTTAGAAGTTGTGCACGTCCCAAACTGATGCAAAAGATCATTGGTAATAGCTTGTGTCAGTTGTGAGAACGCCTTCTTTTCCACAGCAAACTTTTTCTTCTCATCCTCCGCCATGCTCTCCAATGGCACTGGTTCACCCGTGTTCTCCAGAACTGGTGGTGTGTATCCTTTAGCAATCATGTTCCATGCTTCAGCACCTTCTACTCCCATGCCTTCCAAGTGTATCTTGAACTTTTTCTGCCACTGATTGTATTCCTGAATCTCCATGAGCTTCGGTGGCCGAGTCCCGCTACCTGAAGACAAATCATTAATCAGTGTGGAAATAGCATTAGTAGTTTGAGTGTTTACCACCGCTGCTGCTACTCCCCAGTAGTCAGACTGTGGTACTGTAGGTGCACTCTGAGTCATGTAGTTAACCGGCTGCGAAGACTGTGTGCTCGTCTTCTGTGCTGCCACGGTCCATGGGTCCATCACCTGCTGTTGTGGTTGTGTAGTTGCTGGTGTAGGAGTAGTCTGATAACGCCACATAATCACGCACTTCGAGAAAATCAACACTTAGAAAAATTTTCAAAAACTTATCCTAGGTTCGCCCAAAAGACTTTCAGATTCGTCCCTTTTGTTGTTGATTCGCCCAAAAATCTCTCACCCGAATGTGAAATGATACCAGAATGTAAAACTCACAAACAATCTTCTACGTTCGTCCAAAAGGTTCTAGGTTCGTCCGTTTTAGAAACACTTTCGTCCGCCCGATGTCCCGGAGGTGAAAAACTGGACCCGAATGAAAAAAAAATCAAGTGAAAACTTCTACGTTCGTCCAAAATTAACTACTTTCGCCCGAAAACCTACTCACATTCGACCTAAAACACTCACGTTCGCCCACTAACCTCAGGTTCGCCCATATCTCAATTTTGAAAAACGGTTACACTTTGAAAAACGGTTATTTTGATCTCTGATTTTCAAAAGTTTGTGGATTTGATTGATCTTGATCAGGTTATGCTTCGGAGATGATTTGGAACAACTTTAATACTTGGAATTTTGAATTTTAACCACAAAATCACCTCAAAATCTTTCAAAAACACACAAAAACCATTTTTAGTTGAAAACAGATGTGAATTGATGAAAATTATGTCCAAATCAGCTCTGAGTTTATCAATTTGTTGTTGTATGATCCTCTATGCTCTGATACCACTTTGTAGAGGACGGAATTTGACAAAAACACAGGATTATATGATCATACAAGGTGCTAAACCAGGTGCGGAAACCCTAGCTTAGAACAAACTGAAGTAAACTCAATCAAAACACAATCAAGATCATTTTAAAAGCTTTTCATAGATTAACTTGTTCAAATAAACCTTTACAGACTGATAACAGTTAATCTAGACCTCAAACAGACAATCTCAAACCTCTCAGGAACACACACACAAAACACACACTCTCTATGACTCGTTATACATTACAAAAACTTGAAATCTATTTATAGTGTCTGCACATTCGCCCAAAGTGAGTGGTCGAATGTAGCAGTGTTCCACATTCGCCCAGTAACACTGGTCGAATGTGTTCTTCTGTGCATTCCTGATCTTCATTCGTCCATGACAAAGCTTCCTTCGCCCCTTTCTAATCTCCTTCGCCCCTTCTGAAACTCATTCGCCCCTTAACACATGTTAGGATCTAATCTTTAGTCGCAAAACGGCATCTACAATCCACTTGCGGAGTTTTACCGCGAGGCGTATGACAAACCAGGATCCAAGTCAATGATCACAATAAACAATACTAAATGAATTTCAAAAACATAGTTTAAAAATCCCAAACATCAGCGGAAGCTAAATGTCGTTACATAAACAAAACAAAACCAAATGTTTAATGTTCAAAACCATGCAACTCTAACTAGACGCCGTGCAGACGCGTGCGCCCTAGTTCCAGTTTGCTACCTTAGCGACCTGAGAAAACATGTAAGAGTTTACGTCAGCACAAAAATGCTGGTGAGTTTACAGGTTTGTAATCAAAGTTCCAAGTATAACCTGTCCATACTATAACAATTGTAAACCAAGTACGCTAGCTAGGCGCATGTACCATTACTACTACGATTGGAAAACCATTACTAACTCGCAAACCAGTTGTTGTGCCCGTATAGTAAACCTGTTCCTGTTTGAGACAATATGCACCCGCCCGGCGCTCCATGCCGACGGGTGGGGTTGGTCACTCCCAATAGCGCTATTCACATTTCCCCGTTGTGCAAACCAGCACATTCATGGTTTCCCCCCGGGACTTCCAAAGATCGTATAGTAAACCGTTTGAAAACCCATAGTATGACAGTTGTTACCAAATAGTTGTTTAACACATGTTTTCTCCCCCGAAAACGAAAACCAAGTAAAGTGGGGCCGTAAACTCACCTTAGGTTGCGTTAACTTCAGATAATAGAATAGTTCAACAAGCTATGCTAGTCCCGTAAAACAACGACCTAACATATGACAGTTACAAGTACTTAGACTAATAACCCTTAGGTTAGTTAGTCCCTAGATGTCCAGACCATAACCAAGTTCGTTTGAAAACACCGTGACTGTTTAACCGACCCAAAGTACAAGACTCGACATCCCATTGGTGACCCGAGACTCCCCGTGTTATGTTTACGCTCCAAAACATACAATAACGCAAGTACACTTAACATACGTTAACGCACAACAAGTTATAGCACATAGTTCACGTATCACCGAAATACATCCAAATATATGTTACCAAGTTATTAGACATGTTACGGGGTTCCTAGCATGTTCCTAGGTGTCAAAACGGGTCTCGGAATGCTAAAATATACATACAGCAGCAGTACAGGCGATTAGGAAAAGTCAACTAGCAATTACGTTGGTCAACAGGCAATTATGAATGCTAATCGCCTACAGTGCAGGCGATTAGGGTCATGTGACATGCAAATTTTTGAGTTTGCATGCAATTAGGGTCATGTGACATGCATTTCAGAACTTATCAGGCGATTAGGGTCATGCAGCATGCAAAAACACAACATAGCAGGCGATTAGCCCCTAATTGCATGCATGTCAGGCGTTTAGCCCATCATAGCAGGCGATTAGCTTGCTAATCGCCTACCCCTTAGGCGATTAGCCTTGCTAATCGCATGCTACCCAGTTTTTCCGACTTTTCGCGCGTTTAACACTCCAAATCAAACCTAGAACGTGTAACAACCTCCAATATCGATCAAACAAGTATCCTAAACATGTTTACATCAAAATCCTTCGTTTAACCTCGTATAATCAGTCCTGCATGAAATCAAGTAATCCAAACACCATACACATAGCATGCAATCATCATACTAACATGCATAACAATAACCCTATAATCAATTACTGAGATTCCTATCATCATAATATCAATATCAACACTGATCTATCATAATAACATAGCAAATCATCATCATGAATCATAAAAACCCTAGCTTTTTAATCATACACACTCATAATACATGCATATTAGTTATAATCCGATTAACAACCCTTATTGACGATTTTCAGAAAGCTTTTTCGTTTAACAACAGGTCTGGACCCTTAGGGATTGATTGAAAACGTTTATAAAGGTTTATGGATGAAAATCAAACCTTAGAATTATGAAAGTATGATGATTCAAGCTTGAAACCTTGAGTTTTGATCAAAAATCGCCTTCCAGAGGTTGTTTATGTGTTGGGGCGGTTTATGGGACGACTAGGGTTTGTATAATGAAGTTTAGGAGGTTAAGTATGGTATTTATAGTCGTTTTTAGTCGTCACTTACGTTGCAGGCGATTAGCTTTCAGTTGCAGGCGATTAGGGCTGCTAATCGCCACCCCCTTAGGCGATTAGCCCCCTACTCGCCACCATGAGGCTGCTACTCGCCACCTGGGGTGAGCTAATCGCCACCCTGCAGGTGATTAGCTCACCCTAATCGCCTGCAGTGTCTAGTTCCAAGTATTTTGCGCGTTAAACCCCGTTTTAACATATGTTAACACATTTTCACATACCGACAAGTCACATAATGATTGTAAACACATAACACTAGTAAATACACATATTTACACTCGTTCACCAATTCCCGGGACTCGAGACTCGTACGTTCCGTATGCCCTGACGATCCTACAAATCGTCACCGTTTGTACACTTGGTTAAGGACTGACATCTAACGATCCTCTAGGCCAACATCTAATGATTCCCTAGACTCATATAACAGTTCCCGAACCATAAACCGACTCAACTAACCCAGTTAAGTACAGAATACGCGTGACTCGCTAAGGTAGACTTTAATTTAGACGACGTTGTTAACTTGAATTTGCCGGGTGTCACATCATCCCCACGTTAAAAGAATTTTCGTCCCGAAAATTATGTAAGTACCAAGAGTATGAACAAAAGAAACAGACAAAAATAGAAACCAAGAGAGAGAATTACCCGAGTTGTCACATCATCCCCACGTTAAAAGGAATCTCGCCCCGAGATTCATTCCGTTGCAGTGGTAACGTGTCTCGACTCGAATGCCTCTTTAGGAAAAAGATGAGGATACTTAGACTTCATCTGATCCTCGCGTTCCCAAGTGTATTCCGGTCCCCGGTTCGAGTTCCATCGAACCTTAACAATACGAATTTTACTGTGACGCAGGCTACGAATCTTGTAATCAAGGATTTCTACAGGTTCTTCCACAATCCGAAGACGATCATCAACCTTGATCTCTTCTAGTGGAACGATGAGAGACTCGTCAGCCAGACACTTCTTCAGGTTAGATACGTGGAAGACGTTATGTACGTTACCGAGCTCCGTCGGTAAATCAAGTCGATATGCCACCGGTCCGATCCGTTCCAGGATCGTAAATGGACCGACATACCGCGGGTTAAGTTTGCCACGCTTCCCAAAGCGTATGACGCCCTTCCACGGTGAAACCTTTAGAAGTACTTTGTCACCAACTTGAAACTCCAATGGCTTACGGCGATGATCAGCATAGCTCTTCTGTCGATCCCGTGCCGCTGCCAATCGATTACGAATCTGTACGATCTTCTCAGAAGTCTCGTACACCAGTTCTGGCCCAGTGAGCTGACTCTCACCCACTTCGGCCCAACAGAGAGGAGACCTGCATTTCCGTCCGTACAATGCCTCGAACGGAGCTGCTTTGATGCTCGTATGATAACTGTTGTTGTAAGAGAATTCTACTAACGGTAAGTGAGCTTCCCAACCTTTGCCAAAATCGATCACACATGCCCGCAGCATGTCTTCTAGAGTTTGAATTGTACGCTCACTCTGACCGTCAGTTTGTGGATGATAAGCCGTACTCATGTCTAGTTGGGTACCCAAAGCCTTGTGCAAAGACCTCCAGAAGTGAGAAGTAAAATGAGAATCACGATCCGAAATAATAGAAACTGGTACCCCATGCTTAGAGACAACTTCTTTCAGATATAAACGAGCCAACCGATCCATGGTGTCGGTCTCCTTAATGGCAAGGAAATGGGCTGATTTCGTCAAACGGTCGACAATCACCCATATCTTATCATTCCCGCTCGGTGACTTAGGTAGCTGTGTGACAAAGTCCATTGTAATCCGTTCCCATTTCCACTCTGGAATTTCGGGTTGTTGCAATAGACCCGACGGTTTCTGGTATTCCACCTTGACCTTAGCACAGGTCAAGCACTTACTCACGTATGAGGCTATATCCGCCCTCATGTTTGGCCACCAGTACAGTATTTTTAGATCCTGGTACATCTTGTCTGAACCAGGATGAATGGAATACCGAGACTTGTGAGCTTCATCAAGAACCAGCTCCCGAAGTCCCCCGAATAAAGGAACCCAGACGCGTTCTGCGAAGTAGCGCAGGCCATCAGGCCTTTGCTCGAGATGTTTGTCGGCACCGTGCATAGTTTCAGCCTTAAGGTTTTCCTCCTTCAAGGCTTCTAACTGAGCAGAACGGAGTTGATCAGGCAGAGAGGAATGGATTGTGAGTTGCAACGCCCGAACGCGACGAGGGTTTGTCGATTCCTTCCTGCTCAAGGCGTCTGCCACAACATTCGCCTTGCCAGGATGGTACTTAATGGCACAGTCATAGTCGTTCAGGAGTTCAACCCAACGGCGCTGTCGTATGTTCAGGTGCTGTTGGTCAAAAATGTGCTGGAGACTCTTGTGATCGGTGTAGATGGTGCATTTGGTACCGTACAAGTAATGCCTCCAAATTTTCAACGCAAACACCACCGCACCCAATTCCAAATCATGGGTAGTGTAGTTCCTCTCGTGCACTTTGAGTTGACGAGAAGCGTACGCAATCACCTTCTCGCGTTGCATCAACACGCAACCGAGACCATGAATAGAAGCATCACAGTAAACAACAAAATCCTCAGTGCCTTCAGGCAAGGACAGGATAGGAGCAGAACAAAGCTTAGTCTTCAGTTTTTGGAATGCGGACTCCTGTGGTTCACCCCAGTCGAACTTTCTATCCTTCTGAGTAAGAGTGGTGAGGGGTTGAGCAACCTTCGAGAACCCCTTAATGAAACGACGATAATAACCCGCAAGGCCTAGGAATTGCCGCACCTCAGTTGGCGTCTTCGGTGCTTCCCAGTCCTTGATCGCTTCGATCTTAGCTGGATCGACATGGATTCCCAGTTCATTGACTACATGCCCTAGGAATTGGACTTCGCGTAACCAAAAATCGCACTTCGAGAACTTGGCGTACAGTTGTTCTCGTCGCAAGAGTTCCAAAACTAACCGTAGATGTTCCCCATGTTCGGTCTCGTTCTTGGAATAGATCAGAATGTCATCAATAAACACGATAACGAACTTGTCAAGATACGGTTTACAAACGCGGTTCATCAAATCCATGAAAACCGCCGGTGCGTTAGTGAGACCAAAAGGCATGACCAAGAACTCGAAATGGCCATAATGTGTACGAAAGGCAGTCTTAGCAACATCAGCTTCCCTTTCGCGCAACTGGTGATAACCGGACCTGAGATCAATCTTGGAATAATAGCTAGAACCCTGGAGTTGGTCAAATAGGTCATCAATACGAGGAAGAGGATAACGATTCTTGATGGTCAATTTGTTCAGTTCTCTGTAGTCCACACACAATCGGAAACTTCCATCCTTCTTCTTAACAAATAAAATCGGGGCTCCCCAAGGGGAAGAACTTGGTCTGATGAAACCCTTATCCAAGAGTTCCTGTAACTGGTTAGACAATTCTTGCATCTCAGGAGGTGCAAGACGGTAGGGGGCCCGAGCAATAGGAGCAGCGCCAGGTACAAGATCAATACCGAACTCAACCTGACGATGGGGAGGAAGACCAGATAAATCATCAGGAAAGACATCAGAAAACTCGCGTACAACCGGAATATCGTCGATCTTCTTCTCGCTGGTAGTGGAAACAGATAAAAGTGCTAGAACAGCCGAATAACCCTTCCGAAGATACTTAAGGGCTTTCATGCTAGAGATGAGACTTAGCGGAGCACCGCTCTTGTCCCCGTACACAGAAAGAAATTCTCCATCAGGGAGAGGAATCCGGATGACCTTGTCGTAACAAACGATTTCAGCGCGATACAGCGACAACCAATCCATGCCTATAACCACGTCAAAACTACCCAAAGATACCGGCATAAGGTCGATAGGAAAAGACAAACCCGACAACTCTATGTGACATTCCCGAAGAACGCAAGTAGCTTCTATCTTCTTACCGTCAGCCAATTCGATAATATATTTAGCCTCTAAAGGAACAGGTACTACATCTAGCAAACGACTAACTTCCACAGATATGAAACTTTTGTCGGCACCAGAGTCAAATAAAACACTAACAGAGCGATCGTTGAGAAGAAACGTACCAGTGACTGTGTCAGGGTCCTGTCTTGCCTCTGCAGTCCCAATAACGAAGGCACGTGCGTTCCTGTTTCCGCCCCCGTTGTTACCATTTCCATTCCCATTACCATTCCCGTTCCCTCCCTGTTTCAGTTTTGGACACTCTTTCTTGTAATGCCCCGCTTCCCCACAGTGAAAACATCCCTGTTTACCCGCAGTCCCCTGAGTAGTAGCAGCCGGAGTAGTAGTTGGGGCCTGAGTCGATGGAAGAGTCGCCCTACAGTCTTTGGCAAAATGCCCCAACTTCTGGCAGCGATGGCAACGATTGTTGTCACAATTCCCATGATGATGGCGTCCACACTTATTGCATTTCGGTAACTTCCCTACATACCCACCACTTGGCTTAGAACCCGATGAAGACGAACCCCCACTATCAAACCTTTTCCCCTGTTGAGCTGGTGCTGGTGTAGAACCCTTCACATCATTATCCCACTTTCGCTTGTTGCTCTCTGGAGCCTTAGCAGTCAAACCTTTGGCAGGCAAGATACCCTCACTCACCTTCAAGTTAGTCATCCTATGAGCAGATCGGACCACCTCCGCGTAGGTAGGAAGATTCCCCGCAGCCACCAACCCTGCGATTTCTGGCACAAGACCAGAGATATAATGCTCAATCCTCCTGTATTCCGGCACATGTAGATCAGGACAAAGTACAGCCAACTCATTCCGCCTCACAGTATACTTCTCAATTTCCGACCCAGACATTTTGAGGTTCCACACCTCGTGTTCCAGTTTTTGAATTTCCTCCCTGGGACAGTACTCCCTCTTCAGCAGTTGCACAAAGTTCTCCCAAGGCATAGCATAAGCCTCCCCTATACCCATAGTCTGGGTGATATCATTCCACCAGGTCAATGCAACATCCTGGAGTAACCCAGCAGAATACTTGACGCGATCCTCCGGGAGACAGTTACACATCAGGAAAACAGACTCCACTTTCTCCAACCACCTGAGCAAACCTACTGCACCCTCAGTACCCGAGAACTCATGGGGCTTGCAGTCCCGAAACATTTTGTAGGTGCACATGGGTGGTGGTGGTGGATTAACATGACCACCTGTAAAGAAACACGTAAGAAAACCACGGAAAAAGTAAACAAAGTTCACCGATGAGATAGAAGTGGTTAGGTCAACTTACCGCCATTGTGCCCTAGCTGGAAGGCAGCCTGCAGCAAGTTGTTCAAGTCATCCTGCGTGAGGTTCACACCCCCACGACCACCATTACCACGCCCACCATTGCGGCCACCTCCACGTCCTCCTCGTGCTCCAGACATGATTCTGGCAAAAAGGACGAGAAAATTTAGTTTCACAGCCAATGATAAACACTAGCGTTTACAAGATCAAAGCTAGATCCAACCCAGGACTATCTATCCGAACCCAGAGCTCACTAGGGCTTTCATGCATTTCGGTTTATGATTTTGTGTGCACCCAAAATGATAAACCGCTCTACATGGTCCTCCAAGTGTTCTCCTAGTTCAAAGTTCAAATCACCGGACATAGACTCTTAGCTATACACCGTAATATTACGGTAGTTCATGACAAGGGTTTCTATTGGGGTAGGAAAGGGAGATGTCCGAGTCTTGGACCAATCTCAAGAGTACACAGTTAACCCCAATGTACCTCACTGTCTAGTAAGCAAGTAACCCAGTAAAAGGGTCTGGATGATGTAACACAGAAGGGCAAGATGATTTAGAGACACCCCGACAAGTCTATGAGTAACCCAGTATAAAGTTTAGTACCATGTGATCATCTAGTGTGTGCGACTCAGTTATAGACTAGACTCTACATGCAGTCCTAGTTCACTATAACCATTGGCTCTGATACCAATCTGTCACACCCTCAAAATCCACTTGCGGAGTTTTACCGTGAGGCGTATGACAAACCAGGATCCAAGTCAATGATCACAATAAACAATACTAAATGAATTTCAAAAACATAGTTTAAAAATCCCAAACATCAGCGGAAGCTAAATGTCGTTACATAAACAAAACAAAACCAAATGTTTAATGTTCAAAACCATGCAACTCTAACTAGACGCCGTGCAGACGCGTGCGCCCTAGTTCCAGTTTGCTACCTTAGCGACCTGAGAAAACATGTAAGAGTTTACGTCAGCACAAAAATGCTGGTGAGTTTATAGGTTTGTAATCAAAGTTCCAAGTATAACCTGTCCATACTATAACAATTGTAAACCAAGTACGCTAGCTAGGCGCATGTACCATTACTACTACGATTGGAAAACCATTACTAACTCGCAAACCAGTTGTTGTGCCCGTATAGTAAACCTGTTCCTGTTTGAGACAATATGCACCCGCCCGGCGCTCCATGCCGACGGGTGGGGTTGGTCACTCCCAATAGCGCTATTCACATTTCCCCGTTGTGCAAACCAGCACATTCATGGTTTCCCCCCGGGACTTCCAAAGATCGTATAGTAAACCGTTTGAAAACCCATAGTATGACAGTTGTTACCAAATAGTTGTTTAACACATGTTTTCTCCCCCGAAAACGAAAACCAAGTAAAGTGGGGCCGTAAACTCACCTTAGGTTGCGTTAACTTCAGATAATAGAATAGTTCAACAAGCTATGCTAGTCCCGTAAAACAACGACCTAACATATGACAGTTACAAGTACTTAGACTAATAACCCTTAGGTTAGTTAGTCCCTAGATGTCCAGACCATAACCAAGTTCGTTTGAAAACACCGTGACTGTTTAACCGACCCAAAGTACAAGACTCGACATCCCATTGGTGACCCGAGACTCCCCGTGTTATGTTTACGCTCCAAAACATACAATAACGCAAGTACACTTAACATACGTTAACGCACAACAAGTTATAGCACATAGTTCACGTATCACCGAAATACATCCAAATATATGTTACCAAGTTATTAGACATGTTACGGGGTTCCTAGCATGTTCCTAGGTGTCAAAACGGGTCTCGGAATGCTAAAATATACATACAGCAGCAGTACAGGCGATTAGGAAAAGTCAACTAGCAATTACGTTGGTCAACAGGCAATTATGAATGCTAATCGCCTACAGTGCAGGCGATTAGGGTCATGTGACATGCAAATTTTTGAGTTTGCATGCAATTAGGGTCATGTGACATGCATTTCAGAACTTATCAGGCGATTAGGGTCATGCAGCATGCAAAAACACAACATAGCAGGCGATTAGCCCCTAATTGCATGCATGTCAGGCGTTTAGCCCATCATAGCAGGCGATTAGCTTGCTAATCGCCTACCCCTTAGGCGATTAGCCTTGCTAATCGCATGCTACCCAGTTTTTCTGACTTTTCGCGCGTTTAACACTCCAAATCAAACCTAGAACGTGTAACAACCTCCAATATCGATCAAACAAGTATCCTAAACATGTTTACATCAAAATCCTTCGTTTAACCTCGTATAATCAGTCCTGCATGAAATCAAGTAATCCAAACACCATACACATAGCATGCAATCATCATACTAACATGCATAACAATAACCCTATAATCAATTACTGAGATTCCTATCATCATAATATCAATATCAACACTGATCTATCATAATAACATAGCAAATCATCATCATGAATCATAAAAACCCTAGCTTTTTAATCATACACACTCATAATACATGCATATTAGTTATAATCCGATTAACAACCCTTATTGACGATTTTCAGAAAGCTTTTTCGTTTAACAACAGGTCTGGACCCTTAGGGATTGATTGAAAACGTTTATAAAGGTTTATGGATGAAAATCAAACCTTAGAATTATGAAAGTATGATGATTCAAGCTTGAAACCTTGAGTTTTGATCAAAAATCGCCTTCCAGAGGTTGTTTATGTGTTGGGGCGGTTTATGGGACGACTAGGGTTTGTATAATGAAGTTTAGGAGGTTAAGTATGGTATTTATAGTCGTTTTTAGTCGTCACTTACGTTGCAGGCGATTAGCTTTCAGTTGCAGGCGATTAGGGCTGCTAATCGCCACCCCCTTAGGCGATTAGCCCCCTACTCGCCACCATGAGGCTGCTACTCGCCACCTGGGGTGAGCTAATCGCCACCCTGCAGGTGATTAGCTCACCCTAATCGCCTGCAGTGTCTAGTTCCAAGTATTTTGCGCGTTAAACCCCGTTTTAACATATGTTAACACATTTTCACATACCGACAAGTCACATAATGATTGTAAACACATAACACTAGTAAATACACATATTTACACTCGTTCACCAATTCCCGGGACTCGAGACTCGTACGTTCCGTATGCCCTGACGATCCTACAAATCGTCACCGTTTGTACACTTGGTTAAGGACTGACATCTAACGATCCTCTAGGCCAACATCTAATGATTCCCTAGACTCATATAACAGTTCCCGAACCATAAACCGACTCAACTAACCCAGTTAAGTACAGAATACGCGTGACTCGCTAAGGTAGACTTTAATTTAGACGACGTTGTTAACTTGAATTTGCCGGGTGTCACACTATCTAAGTACCAACAACTTGAATCCTTATTTTCTTCCATATTAAATATCATAAACATACTATCTTGTTCTGGTTGGTTCTTATTTTCTTCCTTACACATCATTGTGGATTCATCTTTCTCATTTTCTTCCTTATGTGGACAATTTCTAGCTATATGACCTAACCCTTGACAGTTGTAGCATACAATGGGTCCATATCGCCCTGACCTTCCTCCTCTTCCTCTTTCTCTGTAGCTGTTATTGTACCTATATCCTCCTTTATTTCTTCCTTGAGTCCCACTTTGTACTTGAAATGCTTGATCCATGACGTGTGTGTCATATTGTTTAAGTCTTAATTCATGGGATTGTAGTATTCCCATAAGTTCTTCAATTGATACATTTTCTAAATCCTTGGACTCTTCTACAGCTACTACTACCGATTCATATTTTCTGGTCATGCTACGTAATATTTTCTCAACTACCCGCTTATCACTAAATTCTTCTTCATTCATCCTTAATTGGTTAACTATTGTTGGTAACCCTATCAAAGTATCCTTCTATTGTTTCCGTTTCCAGCATTCTTAGGGTATCAAATTCACATCTAAGGGTTTGCAGTTTTACCGTTTTTACACGTCGCTCTCCATGATATGATTTGTATAGTATTTCCCATGCTTCCTTAGATGATCTTGCATTAGCGATCCTTTCAAATATTGTTTCAGTCGATGCTTGGAATAAATAATGAAGTGCCTTCTTGTCTCGCTTGTTTTGTTCCTTGTGTTCTTTTCGTAAGGCATCGCTCACATCGTTGGGTAATTCCCTGACACCGTCTTCTACCACATTCCACAAGTCTTGGGATTCCAAGAGCACTTTCATTTGAATGTGCCAATGATAATAATTTTGTCCCAATAGTTTTGGAATTTGGGTTTGTACTCCTCCTTGTGTTGTCATATTCCCCTTTTCCCCTTTATATCCTTTTCTTTAAAAATAATCTACTAAAAAATATGATAAATGTCCGACCAAAGGGGTCTGTTGTTAAAAAAAATCGTATTGTTTTGACTTTATAAAGTCAAAGTAATCTTTTGTATTTTTATACTTTATAATATCTCTTGTTGTTCTATATTCCCGCCAAAACAGAGGACAAAAAAATAACCGAAAAACAGAGTATTTTCTTATTATTATTCCCCGATTCGATTACGTGATTTCAAATAGAATTGTTTGTGTGATTCTTTGATAATCAGTAACTATTTGGTTTTTCACACAGAAGTAATAATATGGTAGTATAACTAATTCTGTCTTATGTAGAATAATAATAAAAAAACGAAATCTGAATAGGGGAATCAAAGAATTTACAGACGAATTTCTCTTGTGATTTGATGAGGATTCTCTGTTGAAGTAATATGTAAATCCTTTCGTGATTATATCGTTCCTTCGTGTCCTTTTTGATGATGATTTTATTCCTCTGTTTTCTTGTTCGACTGTAACCGCCGGGATAACAATCGTTCTTGAATGATTCTTCGTGTATTGGCTCTGATACCAGTTTTGTTGGCCGATTTACAAAGGATTTATACAAATCGATAACGAAACTGATAAAGATTGATAATATTATTTATAATTGATCGTGTATAATACAAAGAAACTGTTTCGGTTGTTTTGGTTTGATAACAAAACTTGATAACCGAACAAATGTGACATACTATACATATATATACTAAGTTAATCGACATGACAGCCTATTGAAACGACGCGTCTGTTTGTTTTAACCGGGATGTCTTGCATTAGACCGGTGTGTCTTGAGTTGACTGGCGTGTCTTGAGTTGACCGATATGTTTTTGTAAAACAAACCGGATGTTGAACTGCCGTGATTTCTTTGTAATATCTAGCTTATATTTGTTATGTCCAATAGTAAAACCAAGGTTTTGTAGATTTTTATGACAAATTTTAGTTTCTAGCTTTTGTTCAAAGTTTTGAGACGAATCTTTTTAATTTATCAAAATATCCTTTATTTTGAAGTCATAAATTCCTAAACTTTTTAGCAAACATTACAAGTTTGTGGGGGGTTTGGGGTACAAGCCACTTCATTTTGCTCTTCTGATATCAAGGTAGGTTTAAAGACTTATAGATTCGATGGTGGTGACGGTTAGCATCGACAGCCGTCCTTCCGGCGACCATGTCCGTCGATTCCAACTACGGTTTTGAGTTCGCATAGCAGATCAGTTCATCCGATGAATCGTAAGTTTCATTCGATTCCCGGTTAAAGTAGGTCGTGTACGTCAACACATTTGTAACCATGTGGTTTGTATCTTTTGTTATTGTTGTTTACTTGTTGATATTATTATTATTATTATTATTATTATTATTATTATTATTATTTTTGTTATGTTTTTGGCATTTTGCAGGTTAAAGCTCTATAGGTTGGGTTAAGATTGTAGTTTAGAGGCACAAAGACTTTGTAAGGTTTCTTTATAATCTATCTTACTTCACAACAACAAACCCTTAACCCTATTAATCTGATTGGAATATGTGTTTCTCATTCTAATTGTGTATTTGAGATTGAAATGCTTAATTTAAAAAAGTCATAGCATATACGCAATATATTATTTTTGTTTTATTTCCCGCACTTTGATATAATTGAAAATATATACTCATTCCCTTTCGGTTTTATATGTTTTGGGCTTTGGCATCTTGATTGATATTATGTACAGATTCCACCAGCAACATGATAAGTAGCATCCACAGTGTCGGTGACCAATTATAGAAATCGAAGAATTGAGAAGAATACAAAGAAAGGGTTTTTAGGGTTCCAGTTCAAACAAGATGAGTACACAACTACGTCGTCATAACTCATAAGCCTATGAACGTTGCTAATCCATGTGTTGGTAGTTTCATCGGTGCTGAAGAACTAATCTCATCATCGCGTAAGTCTTTGTTCCGATTTTGTTTTCTCGATGTCCATTTGTTTGTTTATGTCCGTAGTTTAACATTTTGATGCTTATTTCGTGAGAAAAAAGTAATTGATATTATAAGTTAGGATTTTGCTGATTATTGTTATGAATCTCATATATTTGTTACCAAGTGTTATGTTGTTAAATTTAATTATTGTTATGAATCTCATATATTTGTTACCAAGTGTAATGTTGTTAAATTAAATTTAACAGGTATCCAAGTGTATGTATATGAGAATTATTGATAGCTATGGATTAGATGCATAAACTTGAGCCATCATTTTACTAATTTGGCGATTATTTTGTGAAAAGAAATAATTGGTATATAAGCGAGTTGTTGATTACTTGATTTCTGTTAAGAAACTAACATCTTTAAATGTATTAAGAGTAGTTATATAATGTCACTTAGAAGGTACCCAAGTGTTAAGCTATTCTGTATGGAATACAACATTTTCTTAGTTCTTAATGGTCTGAAGAATTTATTTTACTCTGTTGATGAAGTTAACTCTATATATATATATATGGTTTTTGTGTAAGGATCAATAATAGGGTTGACATTATTATAAAGTTTTTTGATTTATGTTTTGATAGATACTTATCTTTTTGTAGAAAAATGGCAACTCGAGTTGAGCCAGAAAATGGTATTAAGATATCAGAAAATCAGGTGTTCACGTTTGAAGATCAACAAGTAGCTTTCACATTCGCCAAAGGTACATTACCCACGTCAAGTTATCCGATTGAACTGTTTCTTGGTTGTAAAGTTACAAGGACTGATTTAAATCTACATTACCCACATCGAATTATCCGTTTAAACTGTTGTTTGGTTGTAAAGTTATAAGGACTGATTTAAATCATGTTCGGGTCTTCTTGCCTATTTCATTTTTTAACAGGTTAAATACAATGACTTTGTTGCTCTACAACATCGTGATGCAGCCGATCCCATTGAGATTAAAGTTATTAGCATATTTTGATCCAACGACTAATACTACAGTCTTTTTGTTGAATGGAAGGTACACACTATTCTCCATCAGATGTTACTCATTTACATTTTCTTCATTAGATATCTAACATGTCCTCACATATTCGGCAGGGCAAAGCAATCCAATTTTTTTGCTAACCTACCATACTAGCATATTTCGACTCTACAATTGCAGTCCAATACTGTTATCCTATCAATAGATACAAATATAGACTGGCGTGAGCCCAACTTTCCTTCACATCAGTTTAGTTTTGACACACGTGACCAGCTAGATACAACTAAACAGTCATGAGCTTCCAACAGTGTGACAACTGTCACCCTCAATTATTAACCAGTTATCAATTTTAACCCTTGTACTTTTTCATTTCGAAGGTAATAAAATTTAATTCGATCATTATATTTTGTTTACATGGAAATGTTTATATTCTAATTAAATACGTTTACAAAAACAATAATTAATCGTAATACATCTTGATAATTGTTCTATGAAACCTTGTTAAAACAAATGAAGTTTATAAAAGTTAAAATGTTAAAAGATTTACAACATTTTGTTAACTTATGGTTAAGTTTATAAAGAAAAAAATCTAACCAAACAATGATTTCTTAACTATAGGGACTAAAATTGCCAAAAGTCAAAACTTTTAAACATAGAGCTCCCTCCCTCCTTCTGTTTTCCGACCGGAATTCCGGTCACCGGAATTCAAATCCGGCAAACGTCCGGCGACTCCAAATAATGATTTTTAATGCGTTTTAATCCTTTTTAATGTTTGTTCGGACCTTCTCCTTGAGCTATGAAACGTTTAGACTTAATGTTTTACGTTTTAATCACATAATAATCGACTTTATGACTCGTAACCGTCGGCTCCATTAAACTCGAACCAAAGGCCCGTTTTCGCTAAACATTTATACAAATAAATCATTTTAATCGTTTCCTGCACTCCTAAACTTCACAAACCCACACAAAAATCGATCTAAACGTGACCAGAGGGCATCGCAGATTGTCTTCAAAGCTCGGTTCCTCTTTCTTTTTTTTCGACCTTCAAAACACCTTGTAAGTTCAATTAATTTGTGCTTTATTGTTAGTCGCATATAGTACTTTAAAAGCCCTCTGAATTCGGGTTCCAACATTGACAAATTGAGGTGTTTAGGAAATTAGGGTTCTTAGGTAGATGATTTGGGGAAGATGACTATTTTGTTAAATATATAAATGTAAATCGATTCCATTTTAAATCAACAATTGCATTGATGGCCAAGTGGTTGTGTGTGTTGTGTATCAAGCTCAGGACTCAGGTTTGAGCCCCTCCAGGGCCTGGTTTAGGCCAAATTTTTTTATTATCTTTTTGTTTTGTTTTATTATTTTAAGGACTATACATTTAAATATATATAGATCTTATATTAATCATAGAAAATTCATTTTTGCTTCAAAAATTATGAAAATTTAGACATAGCATCTTGACACCATAAATAAAATTATCACATAAAAGTTTTCTGGAAAATAAACTATTTTCATATTTTTATTAATTTAAATAATTTTAATCATTAATAATTGATAAAAAATTCATTTTGAATGATTTAAATCTTAAATTTTCTAGAAAATTATTTTTAAGGATCTTGAATCTAAATAAAAATTATTGGACCTGAAAACAATAATTTTTATTAATTTTCCTATTTTTAACCATTTAAACATGAATTAAACTCGTTAAATTTATTTTAAATACAAATAAATTGAGGAAAATTATGGAAAAATTATTTTCACTATTATACATCAGAAAATAATTATTTTTTTATAAAAATATTATTTTTGGATCATATCTTGTATTTTTAGTTTAATTACATTTAATTAGATATAATTAATTATTTAGTTAAATGTAAATTATTAAAATATGTTTTACGAATATTTTTTCTATAAAATAGAAAATATTCCTATATGTGGAAACATAGTATTATAAATTCTTCGTCACGTGTTAAATATTAGATCAAGATATATTTTATTTAACCTTTTTATTAAAGTCAAGATATAATAAAACTTCGTCTTCCCTACATAACTCTAGCAAACCCTAATGACCTAGATTATAGATTCCTTAGACTTTTAAGTCATTTTCCTCATTAGTATTCTTAAACATATAGGTTGAGTTCTTCGGAATTCTTAAGCCTTTTGCGACGAACTTTGTTGGATTTATCGCTTAGCAAAACTGTGAGTATATCTTTCCCCTTTTTCATGTTTTACTATTTTGGGGCTACTCATGTAAATTATTATCAAATGTTATTCATATACTTAATGCAATTCTCATGTGTGTTTGCTTTATGTGAATTTGTGTGTATGCTTAGTCATAATCATTAACCGTTCTGCGGCCTAGTATTTCAATGAATAGTACTATGGTATACCCCCTTGAGACTCTGTTGAGAGAATCTTGGTCATTGTCTTGTTAATTCATTATTCAGTTGGTTATTCATGTGTTAGTCATTATTCATCAAGGCTTGGTTTTGACTGATACTACTTATTACATATTTGCAAACGGTATACAACACATGAATTGCTAAACACTTTTTCTACTATATGTATTCAAACAGGGTATGCTCACCAATACATTTTTGTATTGACCAAATTATTTTCGTACATGTTTCAGGTTGTTTTGAGATGCATTCTTTAAGCCTTCGGATTCATATTTAGATTTTGGATTCATTGTATATCAGTTATTTAGCATTTAGAATCGTTGTATTTCAATTCAATGTAATAAACTATTTAATCAATGTATCAATATTTACACTTTTAGTCCATGAGCTTTTGAACAATCGTCACTACGTGACACCTCGATGATTCCGCCATCGGTCGGGGTGTTACAGATTGGTATCAGAGCCATGGTTATAGGGAATTAGGTTATTAGAATGCCTTTTAGCCTAGTCTATAACTAAGCTTACTTTCACGAGTCCTCTCGTGTGTATTTCTCTTATTTCTTATATTTTCTTTCAAGATATTTTCGCTATGGCTCTTTCTCGTTATTCTTTCGATATTTTGCTTGGAGAAGAAGGCACTCGTATTTCACAAACGAAACGATATCACCAAGTTAGGAGTGACATCCATACCTTGGTGATTAGTTTCACTTCTCTATATGTTATTTATCTTAGGAATATATCTTTGAGATAGGAGTGACATCCACACCTCAAAGAGTATTTCCTTCAAAAAGAAACCTAACCACTAAGCTGGGAGTGATATCCTTAACTTAGTGATTGGTTTCATTCCTCAACTGTTTTCAATTTTGAAATACATCTTCGAGTTAGGAGTGAAATCTACATCTCAAGGATCTATTTCTACATCTCGTTTTAAAGTCTCGCTAAAGGTTTTGAAATTTACCAGTGACGGGGTATGTGCGATCGGGAAGGATGACCATTTACTCATAGGTTTAAGTACGCTCCCCATAAGTCACTAATAATATTTCGATTTCTTTGGCTAGTCACCAGTTTCATTTTTCAGTATCACATTTCATTATTGATATATTTTTTCAATTGTTGTTTGAAACTCTTATCACAACTTTCTATAATGAAGTTATTATCTCTTTTGGGTTTTTCCCTATTAATAGTTATCGCTATTAGTGTATTTTTTCGTTTTCTGTTATTAATTCTTATGTTTTGTTTAACATTTGGATTTTAAGTTCCATCACCTGTTGTTTTATATACTCATTGATCGTTCGCTTTTCATCATCATTACTAAAACTTCTATGCACTATTTTATCGCATTAAAACTCACACTATTTCCTTTATGTTTCGTGGTTTTCATAAAGCATTATTTCTATGGTCCAAAAAATTTTTTCCTATGGCATAAATTTTTAAGTTTATTGTTTAACTATTGATCACATCTTGATTCTTGAACGTTGCACAGTTAAACACGAATGTGGTTTCAAACTTATTTACTCATCTTGTTATTATCATCATGTTTACAAATTTACTCGATCGATGTCACAGTATATCTCTAAAATATTCCCTTGTGTCCCTACAATATACACAACATCATAAATGCCTATCTATCCAACACACATCAGTACACTACTCTCTAAAGCGATTACCTTAGCAACTGATCATATGTTGTCATCTCATAAAAAAACACAAAACCCAATTACTCAGCTTTGGAGAAACTTATTCATCAGATTAGCACATCTTATACACACCTTGTGTCTTGAAACATTTAGCGTGCTATGAGTCCAAAGAGATGCCTTAACAACTCTTACAAACAAACGATTTTTCAACGTATAACTTTCGTAACGTTATGACAATTCAAGGTTACAAGTTTAATCAAAATGTCGGATTTTCCCAAACATTTAATAAATATGGACGATTTTCAAACTTGAAAGAGATTTAACTTGTAAGGTAAAGGAATGTTTTAATACAGAAAAGTTCTACTTCTCCAAATTCGTCAAGGCATTCGGGACCATGTGCAATCTCCTCCCTGTCCTACCCACATTTTTCAAACACTATCCAGGGGAATCAACCCAAACCAAATCAGATTCTCCATTGTCATCAAACAACCCATAAACTTATACCAAAATTATCAAATACCGAGCTGATTCACTCAATCAACGTAGCACGCGAAATTGTGCATGGTGGACTTTCAACGTTGAACTGGGTTTTTGAAGCTAGGTTACCAGCTGACACTTAAGATTTGGAACTTACACGTTACTCACAAACCTTACCATATCAGTTGCTGTGACACGATCATTCTTTTAAAAACTTAAAGTGGTATATTTTCATAAAGGTTATGTGACAATCTCTTCGCATTGGTATTATTTCGAAACTTCAAACTTTTTACATTTGGAGTCTATTCATGTTAAATACATTGACTTTTAACATTTTTGCTATTTAAGTATTGGTCTTTTGAAACACATTTGATTTATATGGTTTTCGAGAAAAGAAACTTGCGACTGATAATATGCCTTATAACAATTTTCAACTCGACTTCTTGTAAACACATGAAAGTGTGTACTTACGAAGTCTTTTCATGTGAAGCTATTTTGAATCTAAAAAGTTATTCTCATGCATCACTACTATACTTTCGACTATATCAAAAAGTTCGAGTAAACTACGTTTTGTCTTATAAACGATAATTTATCTTTTACACTTACACTCTTTCAGTCGCAAAACTTTTGGTCTAAACATTGGACATATCCTTATCGAAATGTTGCTAAATGTCTTTTAACATATAGTGCATATATTTTAAACCTGCATGGCCAGTAGATTATACGTATGTTCTGTCCACTCTCAATTGTAGTAAATATCATTATCTTATTCTTACATCATTTTAGTATGTTCGCGTATTATCTTATTTATGATTATTCTCGTATTATTATTTTATTGGTGGTTATCCTCACGCGTTATTTGCAATTATTCTCGCACTAATTATTAGTAGTCATTCTTACAACACTGGTTTTGAGCATTAATTTAACTCGTTTACTTACATTTTGTGAAAATTGTGCGATTTACTTGATTTATATTATACTATTCTTTCAATCGAAGTTTTATGCTATACTTATGTACTTGACGCATATTTGGTATGCATATTTTTCCTGTTTTTGAGCAAAACCATGTTATACTTTACATTATTTTGTTCATCATCATGGCCAATGAACATACTAGTTGATAATTTTTTTTATGAGATCTAAGCCAGTGCCCACGTACGACTCGGGTTAAAGTATTTCTTTAATCCGAGGGGAACGGTGTAAACCTCAGAGTTATCGATATGAGTGTTTAAAGCCAACGATGTGAACAGGAGTTACCGGTTAATGGTGAACCCGAAAGGGAAGAACCTCTAACCATGTCTTATACTTACATGTTATTTCCATTTCGGTTAAAGGGAAAACCCGGAAGGGAAGGACCTCTAACCATGTCATGATTGAACATTATTTCATTGTGGTATCTATTACTTAACACATATTGGTTGCACGCCTTGTTCCTAGTATTACTTAGGATAGGGTTATGGAAAAGCATAACACCCTGGTGTAAGGTAAATCGATGATTACGGTCCGGAACGCAATCATGGGTTTACAGGTACATAAGGGTGGTGTGTAATCCTATTTAGGTTGTTGGTAGACAATCAGTACGAGTCCAAAGTATCGGGAGTGTGGTGGGTCAGCTGCGGTACACCCTATATATAAGCATAAACGATACTGCGGGAACGGACTAGGAGTCTAACCAAGAACCTACCCATTACTTTATAATTACTTCATCATTAGATCGTTGACTAGTAACTAGCATTGTCGATAAGAACGTTTTTACACGAGCTTCAATTCGTCTTCCTAGAGTCTTTCTCTTGACCATCCCCACAGAAAACTAAAACCTTATATACTCTTACACTCGGATGTTTGGATTCTTGTTGCATACTTTAACAACGTACAATCTGAAACTTTTCTAAAGTAGGGGAGACTACCTTCGTTAGTACCTCTGCCCCTCACCCGTTACACATTCCCAAAACTTTTTCTTATTTAAACTCTCAACTTCCTAATCTCGAGTCAACTGTCAAACATTTTGAAACCTTTATCTTGGATATTAGATAATTATTTTAAATTTTGCCAAAACATAACACATAAAATTTTTAAAAGCCTACTTGAGTTTTACAACGTCTTTTGTTCCATAGAAACCTCCACTTGAAAGAAATTTCGAGACGAAATTTTCTGAAGTAGGGGAGACTGTGACAACCGTCACCCTCAATTATTAACCAGTTATCAATTTTAACCCTTGTACCTTTTCATTTCGAAGGTAATAAAATTTAATTCGATCATTATATTTTGTTTACATGGAAATGTTTATATTCTAATTAAATACGTTTACAAAAACAATAATTAATCGTAATACATCTTGATAATTGTTCTATGAAACCTTGTTAAAACAAATGAAGTTTATAAAAGTTAAAATGTTAAAAGATTTACAACATTTTGTTAACTTATGGTTAAGTTTATAAAGAAAAAAATCTAACCAAACAATGATTTCTTAACTATAGGGACTAAAATTGCCAAAAGTCAAAACTTTTAAACATAGAGCTCCCTCCCTCCTTCTGTTTTCCGACCGGAATTCCGGTCACCGGAATTCAAATCCGGCAAACGTCCGACGACTCCAAATAATGATTTTTAATGCGTTTTAATCCTTTTTAATGTTTGTTCGGACCTTCTCCTTGAGCTATGAAACGTTTAGACTTAATGTTTTACGTTTTAATCACATAATAATCGACTTTATGACTCGTAACCGTCGGCTCCATTAAACTCGAACCAAAGGCCCGTTTTCGCTAAACATTTATACAAATAAATCATTTTAATCGTTTCCTACACTCCTAAACTTCACAAACCCACACAAAAATCGATCTAAACGTGACCAGAGGGCATCGCAGATTGTCTTCAAAGCTCGGTTCCTCTTTCTTTTTTTTCGACCTTCAAAACACCTTGTAAGTTCAATTAATTTGTGCTTTATTGTTAGTCGCATATAGTACTTTAAAAGCCCTCTGAATTCGGGTTCCAACATTGACGAATTGAGGTGTTTAGGAAATTAGGGTTCTTAGGTAGATGATTTGGGGAAGATGACTATTTTGTTAAATATATAAATGTAAATCGATTCCATTTTAAATCAACAATTGCATTGATGGCCTAGTGGTTGTGTGTGTTGTGTATCAAGCTCAGGACTCAGGTTCGAGCCCCTCCAGGGCCTGGTTTAGGCCAAATTTTTTTATTATCTTTTTGTTTTGTTTTATTATTTTAAGGATTGTATATTTAAATATATATAGATCTTATATTAATCATAGAAAATTCATTTTTGCTTCAAAAATTATGAAAATTTAGACATAGCATCTTGAATCCATAAATAAAATTATCACATTAAATTTTTCTGGAAAATAAACTATTTTCATATTTTTATTAATTTAAATAGTTTTAATCATTAATAATTGATAAAAAATTCATTTTGAATGATTTAAATCTCAAATTTTCTGGAAAATTGTTTTTAAGGATCTTGAATCTAAATAAAAATTATTGGACCTGAAAACATTAATGTTTATTAATTTTCCTATTTTTAACCATTTAAACATGAATTAAACTCATTAAATTTATTTTAAATACAAATAAATTGAGGAAAATTATGGAAAAATTATTTTCACTATTATACATCAGAAAATAATTATTTTTTTATAAAAATATTATTTTTGGATCATATCTTGTATTTTTAGTTTAATTACATTTAATTAGATATAATTAATTATTTAGTTAAATGTAAATTATTAAAATATGTTTTACGAATATTTTTTCTATAAAATAGAAAATATTCCTATATGTGGAAACATAGTATTATAAATTCTTCGTCACGTGTTAAATATTAGATCAAGATATATTTTATTTAACCTTTTTATTAAATTCAAGATATAATAAAACTTCGTCTTCCCTACATAAGTCTAGCAAATCCTAATGACCTAGATTATAGATGCCTTAGACTTTTAAGTCATTTTCCTCATTAGTATTCTTAAACATATAGGTTGAGTTCTTCGGAATTCTTAAGCCTTTTGCGACGAACTTTGTTGGATTTAACGCTTAGCAAAACTGTGAGTATATCTTTCCCCTTTCTCATGTTTTACTATTTTGGGGCTACTCATGTACATTATTATCAAATGTTATTCATATACTTAATGCAATTCTCATGTGTGTTTGCTTTATGTGAATTTGTGTGTATGCTTAGTCATAATCATTAACCGTTCTGCGGCCTAGCATTTCAATGAATAGTACTATGGTATACCCCCTTGAGACTCTGTTGAGAGAATCTTGGTCATTGTCTTGTTAATTCATTATTCAGTTGGTTATTCATGTGTTAGTCATTATTCATCAAGGCTTGGTTTTGACTGATACTACTTATTACATATTTGCAAACGGTATACAACACATGAATTGCTAAACACTTTTTCTACTATATGTATTCAAACAGGGTATGCTCACCAATACATTTTTGTATTGACCAAATTATTTTCGTACATGTTTCAGGTTGTTTTGAGATGCATTCTTTAAGCCTTCGGATTCATATTTAGATTTTGGATTCATTGTATATCAGTTATTTAGCATTTAGAATCGTTGTATTTCAATTCAATGTAATAAACTATTTAATCAATGTATCAATATTTACACTTTTAGTCCATGAGCTTTTGAACAATCGTCACTACGTGACACCTCGATGATTCCGCCATCGGTCGGGGTGTTACAAGCAGGTTTTAACACTTTGTACAACGGTTATGTATATCGGTAACAACTTTTCATTTTAACAAATATGGAGTTTATATTACAGACCTGATTTGAAAATGGGCGAATTCATTTGTTAAACGAAACTGAAGATAAAACTTGAAGAGCCGAGGTAAGTATTTTGTTTTATCTAATCACTATTTTAGCTTATACTTACCATAGCGTGGTAGGAATATCATATTAAATGATGTTTCCATGTGAAGATCATGTGATTATGAGGTAAGGAATTCGTAGTTATCATGTGCCAAATCAAGTATTTGAAATTTCTTGAATTACATTAGCTATAATATCGCTATCAAGATACATTTGAGGTGACCAGTATCATGGTGGGAATAACTTGGTTCTTGGGTATGTCCATCACATATGGCAAGATCGTAAAACATGAAATGATGTTAGTTCGCATCACTCGCTGGACAGAGATCATGATTTTTTTATTAATAAAGAAAACCTTATAAGATATGGCAACCATGCATTAACCTAGAGAATTTTTTGAAATAATATATTCTCAGGTTTGGAATACCACTTATCTGCTGTAAAATATTTTAGTTTTTAAGCATTTATTTTGGTCATATTATTCTTTACATGCATCTAATTTAAGCTTTGACCCCTCAGGTTCCAAGAAAGTTCACCAGGTAAGGTTGAAAGGAAAATGTGATACGAAGATTTTGGTTACTTCATTTTATCCGCAGAGGACAAAAGTTATCCGAGTGAAGGCTTGAGTACCGGTATGACATTGGTGATACACTTGCATACATATGAAGAACAAAACAAGAGTATCATGTTGTTTTTGTATTTGTTTTGAAACCTATTGTGCTTTACTTATTTCCCAAGATGGTGTTGCGTGTAATAAGTGAACAAGTAATTGACGCGCAAATGTACTGGTATGACATTTGTGATACACTTGCATATATATGAACAAAACAAGAGTATCATGTTGTTTTTATATTTGTTTTGAAACCCATTTTGCTTTACTTATTTCCCGAGATGGTGGTGTTGCGTGTAATTGAAGAACTGAGAACAATTTGGTATTGCGCACAGCGCGCCGCAACGCGCGCGGGGAGAAAACTAGTTATTTTTAAAGAAAACTGTTTTTAGACAAAATTCGGTATGAATTACAATAATTCTTCTTTTGAATTATTATAAAAAAGTATTATAGATTTATAGGGCATTACAAAAAAATATGTTCTTTTATATATGTTCGAGAATATCTTCCAAAGCAAAACAGTGGCGTACTGATGTGGCACAACTAATAAAAGCCCAACCAACAACAGTAATGAATCCAGCTGCAATGGATCGGCCCAAAAGAACAGTCTAGAAAAATAATATCACCTTCTCGTTAGTATGGTATAGGGGTGTTCATCGAATCGAATAACGAATTTTCGAATTATTCGAATAAATTTTTTTTTGCTGAATTCGATTCGAATTCGAATAAGAGTTGGAAAATTCGATTCGAATTCGTATTCGAATAAGAATCTCATTTCGAATTCGAATAAATTCGTTATTCGAATTCAGATAGGTTCAAATAAATTCGTTATTCGAATTCGGATAAATTCGAATAAATTCGTTTTGAATCTATGCCTTTTAAATATGTTAAAAAAAAACTAAAAAAAATCATAATTTTAACACCAAATATAAATTTGTATATTAGCCCAAATTCAAATGTGTATATCTATATATATCTATATATATCTATATATATATATATTGCAAAGGGAGAAATCCTACATGTCATTTATTTAGGTATTATCTCCTTTGAGAGATGCCATGTAGGATCATATGTGGCACTTACTACACCAATTAAAAAAAAGCAAATAATATATTAATCTATACTAGATTTTTGCCCGCGTGTACACGCGGTTCACCAATTAATAATTATTTGGAGCGGTAAAACATATAAAGAAAATATAGTAGAAATACACATACAATTCAAATATCATTAAATAATTCCTTATACACAACATTTTTTGTTTTATTTATGATCTTCCAATCGGGATCAAGTAACTTAACCCCTTCCCTGCTCTTAACTCTTGACAATCTATCTATATAATAATTGAGGTCACTTGGGTTGAATCAAGGCCTTAGAGAAGGTTTGAGGTATCCGACAACTAATATGGAGCTCCAAATTATGACTATAAAAACCTTTTTTTTTCCATTCTCCATATCAAAACTCTCATATTCTTCCTAATTCCTAACAAATCTTTCAATCTTTCTTCTTCACCTTGCATCATTTGTTGATTATCCACAACTGATTAAAGGTAAACATCCAAACTACTCTTCTAATGTTGATTCATATTATTATTTTGACTTTTTTTATTGTTAATATTATTAAGAACAAATCAAACCGAATGAAATTTCGTATTCTTTTACGTGGAAATCATTCTTCTTAAACACATGTTCTAATGAAACGGATTTGTGATAAACGGATTTGTGATAAACACATATTCAATCGGATTTATTATAAAGTGATAACAAAGATACTATCAATTCCTATTGTTATTTTTTTAGTCTTTTTAACATTTCCTAGGTGTTTATCACATGTTCTAATGAAATGGATTTGTGATAAACAAAATATTCAATCGAATTTGTGATAAAGGGATAACAAAGATATTATCGATTCCTATTGTTACTTTTTTTTTATTCTTTTTAATATTTCATAATCTAATTACCATTTGAAATTATTCTTGTGTTTATCACATGTTCTAATGAAATGGATTTGTGATGAACGTATTTGTGATAAACAGATATTCAATCGGATTTGTGATAAAGGGATAATAAGGATTGCGCTCAATCAGATTTATGTTAATTTTATTATTGTCATCACGGTTTTTAGACATAAATTGAATCGGATTTACTATTCGATCGGATTTAGTAATGCTATGTTTTAACATTTGAAAAACAGGATTTGATCCGAAGACACAAACACTATTATGTGTTATCATAATGGTTCTCAGTTCTTCAAGGTATTGCATGACCCTTCGGCAACAGTTTTGTTATATTTGTTATTTTCATATACATATGCCTATTTAATTTTCAAAAATGATTCTTTATTTTTTTTAATGTTGTTTTTTAACGTGTCAATACAGAATGTGCTGAAGGCCATGAACAAATTTATGTTATCTAAAAACATACACAACAGGAACGTTACAGTTAATCACATTTATTTATATTACTGTTTTTCGAAATTATGTTTAATATTATTGTAATATTAGACCGAATTTAATATCATTAATTCTGAATTATTGTTATTTATTTACATTAATAGTAATTGACCGAATTTAATGCCATTTAATCTGAAATTTGAATCTGGACTATTGTTATTTATTAACATTAATAATAATTGACTGAATTTAATGTTTTTTATTACTATATTTTAATAATTGACCGAATTTATATTAATATTAATTTCAGTTTACCATAATAAGCCTCATTTATTTTTTATTATGAATGATTGATTATTAATCAATTTAACATTTATTTATGAACGAAATAACTCTCATTTATTTTTAATATTACGATTTTAGTTTTACTATTCGTAAAAATAGTATTGTTGACCGAATATATTACTAATACTAATTGACATTAATAATAATTGACCGAATTGAAATGTTATTTATTACGATTTTTAATCACATTTATTTATATTAATATTACTACGAAATTATGTTTAAACCATCTTTATGAATTATTATTGGTCTTGCCTGCAATTAATAGGATTTATTTTATTTTTTAATGTTATTTACTATGAGTTTTAATGACATTAATAATAATTGACCAAATTTAGTGTTATATGTTACTATTTTTAAGCTCATTTATTCATTATTGACCGAATTAAATTACGAATATACTACTAATACTAAAACTAATATAACGAATTATTATTGGTCTTGCCTGCAATTAATAGAATTTATTCATTTTTTAATGTTATTCAGTATGAGTTTTAATGACATTAATAATAATTGACCGAATTTAGTGTTATATATTACGATTTTTAAGCTCATTTGTTTATTACTAATACTAATACTAATATTACGATTTTTAATTTTAATTTTAATTTTAATCTGATTTATTTATTATTGATCGAATTAATTTACGAATATATTACTAATACTAATACTAATATTACGTTTTTTAATTTTAATCTGATTTATTTATTATTGACCGAATTAAATTATGAATATATTACTAATACTAAAACTAATATTACGAGTTTTAACTTTAATCTCATTTATATCTTATTGACCGAATTAAAATTTTCTATTACTATTTTTACGAATATATTACTAATTACTAATACTAACTAATACTAATAATAATATTACGATTTTAGTTTGCTTCAATTAGAAGATATTTCCATTGGCGAATATTGTGCCTTTAAATGGTGTCCAATCCAGCACAGACTGTTTGTTACAAAGGTTCCACCACAAGAAGTAATTGATTTTCAAATTAAAATTACGATTTTTTATGTTTGTAATGTAATTTATTTGAATTAATGATTACGATTTTGAGTTTATTTATTAAGATTTATAATATCATTTATTTATATTACTATGTTTATGAATTATGATTAGGCTTGATTGCAATTAATAAGATTTATTCATTTTTACTGTTATTTATTAAGATGTTTAATATTATTTATTGACATTAATAATAATTGACAGAATTTAATGTTATTTATTAAAATTATTAATCTCATTTATTTATATTACTTTTTTTGAATTTATGTTTAATAAGATTTAATTATTTTAATGTATTTTTAGTATGTTAGAATTAATGTAATTTATTGACATTAATAATAATTGACCGAGTTGAATGTTATTTATTTTGATTTTTTAATCTCATTTATTTATATTAATATTACTACGAAATTATGTTTAATCTATCTTTATGAAATTATGTTTAATATTATTTATATTACTATTCATTCGAATTATTATTGGTCTTGCCTGCAATTAATAGGATTTATTTATTTTTTAATGATATTTATTATGAGTTTTAATGACATTAATAATAGTTGACCGAATTTAATGTTATATATTACGATTTTTAAGCTCATTTATTTATTATTGACCGAATTAATTTACGAATATATTATTACTAATACTAATATTACGATTTTTAATTTTAATCCGATTTATTTATTATTGACCGAATTAAATTATGAATATATTACTAATACTAAAACTAATATTATGATTTTTAATTTTAATCTCATTTATATCTTATTGACCGAATTAAAATTTTCTATTACTATTTTTACGAATATATTACTAATTACTAATCCTAACTAATACTAATATTATGATTTTAGTTTGCTTCAATTAGAAGATATTTCCATTGGCGAATATTGTGTTTTTAAATGATGTTCAATCTAGCACAGGCTGTTTGTTACAAAGGTTCCACCACAAGAAGTCATTGATTTTCAAATTAAAATTACGATTTTTATGTTTGTAATGTAATTTATTTGAATTAATGATTAAGATTTTGAGTTTATTTATTAAGATTTATAATATCATTTATTTATATTACTACGTTTATGAATTATGATTAGTCTTGATTGCAATTAATAAAATTTATTCATTTTTACTGTTATTTATTAAGATGTTTAATATTATTTATTAACATTAATAATAATTAACCGAATTTAATGTTATTTATTAAAATTATTAATCTCATTTATTTATATTACTTTTTTCGAATTTATGTTTAATAAGATTTAATTATTTTTAATGTATTTTTAGTATGTTAGAATTAATGTTATTTATTGACATTAATAATAATTGACCGAGTTAAATGTTATTTATTATGATCTTTTAATCTTATTTATTTATATTAATATTACTACGAAATTATGTTTAATCTATCTTTATGAATTATTATTGGTCTTGCCTGCAATTAATAGGATTTATTCATTTTTTAATGTTATTTATTATGAGTTTTAATGACATTAATAATAATTGATCGAATTTAATGTTATATATTACGATTTTAAGCTCATTTATTTATTATTGACCGAATTGACCGAATTAAATTACGAATATATTACTAATACTAAAACTGATATTACGATTTTTAATTTTAATCTCATTTATATCTTATTGACTGAATTAAAATTTTCTATTACTGTTTTTACGAATATATTACTAATTACTAATACTAACTAATACTAATATTAATATTACGTGCAGAAATTGTTTCACAAGTCGCTAGGTTTGTTATTTGCATATTCAACATTTATGTTTACAATATTCTTATTTTATAATTAGTTACACATTCTAAATTTTCTATACATAATTCTTTTGTAAAGGTTTACTGTGATTGGATGACCTGATTTGCTTCAATCAAAAGATACTTCCATTGGCGAATATTGTGTCTTCAAATGGTGTTCAATCGAGCACAAAATGTTTGTTACTAAGGTTGCACCACAAGATGTCATTGATTTTGAAATTTAAAT
Source organism: Ambrosia artemisiifolia (assembly GCA_032199755.1). Lineage (NCBI taxonomy): Eukaryota > Viridiplantae > Streptophyta > Magnoliopsida > Asterales > Asteraceae > Ambrosia > Ambrosia artemisiifolia. The sequence continues at coordinate 6,633,503 of CM063526.1, read as the reverse complement.
TATGATTTTGTTGTTATTTATGAAGAGTTTTAATGTTATTTATGATAATTTTAATGTCATTGATTTGAATGATTGATTATGATTTGCTTGTTATTTATTAACATTTTTAATCTTAATTATTGATATTACTAATATTACGAAATTCATTTTAATATTGTTGACCGACTTTAATTTTGATAATACAACTTTCCTTTAATCAATTGTGATGAAACAATATTTTTTTTAAACATATACGACCTTCTTTCAAACATTTATTTAAATCTATTTAACAATGTTAAATCTATTTAAGAGTTTATAATTTAAATATAATCCGAAGATAACAATGTACATTTATTTTCCTACACTTTTATTATTCTTTTAATAATAAATATAATTTAAATATAATTAACAGTTTCCTAAATATATATAATGTATTCAAAATAATTTTCAATGCTACTACTAATATGACGACCTTAATGTTAATATTGTTGACCGAATCTGAGTAAAAACTTTTTACGTTTTTGTTAAATTGATGGAGGTCAATTCTTTGACTATATGTTTTTGAATTTGATTGTGCTAATTTTAAGCGTTGTTGACCAATTCACGTCAATTACCAATCCTTCCCTTTTTTATAATTCAAAGACTTTCCTTTAAACATTTATTTAAATCTATTTAACAGTTTATAATTTAAATATAATCCGAAGATGGGAGTGTACATTTATTTTCCTACACTTTTATTATTCTTTTAATAATAAATATAATTTAAATCTATTTAACAGTTTCCTAAAATATATAATGTATTCAAGATAATTTTCATTGCTATTACTAATATTACGACCTTAATTTTAATATTGTTGACTAAATCTGAGTAAACACTTTTTACGTTTTTTGTTAATTTGATGGAGGTCAATTCTTTGACTTTATGTCTTTGAGTTTGATTGTGCTAATTTTAAGCGTTGTTGACTAATTCACGTCAATTACCAATCCTTCCATTTTTATAATTCAAATATATAAATAAATATTCCTACTCGATCGCGTCAATCGAGGCACAGTATTTCAAATTTTGCAGAATTGTTCGAGACACAACAATACTATATAAACCTTAACAAATAATAAAATCATTTAATCGTCATACCAAATTTAACAACGAAATTAAATGATAATATAAATTTTCAAAATGTTACTTTCTGTACAACTAATAATGATTACTAAAGATAGTTGATTCCTATACGATGATTGAAATGGAAAGATTAAGAAATTAAATGATAATATAAATTTTCAAAATGTTACTTTCTGTACAACTAATAATGATTACTAAAGATAGTTCATTCCTATACGATGATTGAAATGGAAAGATTAAATTTCGTTAAGGGTAAGCAAACCCTTCTTAGGAGTGAGAAGTATAATGTCCTAAACAAACAAGAACAAGAAGGACAAACAGAAACATCACGCATGGGTCAAAGAGTTATTATTCCATCTTCTTTTACAGGTGGCGCTAGATATATGATGCAAAATTATCTAGATGCAATGGCAATATGTAAGTGGTATGGATACCCGAACTATTTTATTACAATTACTTGTAATCCAAAATGGCCAGAGATGAGAAGATATCTTCAAGATACCACTCTTAGACCAGAAGATAGGCAATACATTTTATGCAGGTTGTCTAAAATTAAACTTGATTTGATCATTAAAGACCTGAAAGATAAACAGTTATTTGGAACTGTTGAGGCTGGTACGAATACGTGAAGCTAATTTTATTACAACATTATTTAATTTTGTTTTTAATCTTTGTAACTTATTTTCTTTTGTTTGCTCCCAATACTTTGCAGTTGTATACACGGTTGAGTTTCAAAAACGTGGATTACCACATGCACACATTTGTTTATTTATGGCCGCTGGTTATAAGCTTCCAACAGTTGACCATATTGACAAGTTCATTTCAGCTGAGATACCAAATAAAGAGGAAGAGCCAGAATTGTATGAACTTGTACGTGAATTTATGATTCATGGTCCTTGTGGACCTTTGAACATGAGTTGTCCCTGTATGGTCGATAACAAATGTTCAAAAAACTTCCCAAAGAATTTCCAGAATGAAACATCTATCGATACTGATGGTTACGCAATGTATAGACGGAGAGATAATGGTTTGTTTGTAGAAAATTATGGTGAGCAATTAGATAACAGATATGTCGTTCCATATAACAAGGCTCTTCTCAAAAGATACCAGGCACATATCAATGTTGAATGGTGTAACCAAGCTGGATCCATCAAGTATTTATTTAAATACATTAACAAGGGTCCAGATAGAGTCACTGTTAATTTTGTGGAAAGCAATAAAGTACCGGGTCAAGAGGGAGTGGTTGATGAAGTGAATGGATTTTATGACTGTCGTTATATCTCTGCGTGTGAGGCTTCATGGAGAATATTCTCATATGATATTCATTACAGGACACCTCCTGTAATGAGATTACCTTTTCATCTACCCGGTGAACAAAGAATTGTTTTCGATGCTATGTAGGACATTGACGATGTTCTCAACAAACCCTCTTGTGCTTCATCTATGTTTTTGGGTTGGATGGAACACAACAAAACTAATGACAATGCAAGGCAACTAACTAACATCCAATTCCCTTCACAATATGTTTGGAAAGCACATGAGAGAAAATGGGAGCCTAGGCAAAGAATAAAGTCAATTGGTCGAATTCATTCAGTTCCTGCTTCTGTTGGTGAAGCTTATTTTTTGAGAATTCTATTGAATAAGGTTAAAGGACCAACATCATTTGAAGATATTCTTAAGGTTGATGGAGAAGTACATTCCTCTTTTAGGGATGCATGCTATGCTATGGGACTATTGGATGATGATAATGAATATGTTGAAGCAATAAAGGAAGCAGCTTTTGTAGGTTCTGGCCCTTATCTAAGGAACTTATTTGCAACTCTGTTAGCGTCCGACAGTTTGTCAAGACCTGACATTGTGTGGGAGGAAACATGGAAATATTTGTCTGATGACATTTTACGCCAGAGAAGAATAGATTCAAATTATCCAGGTTTTTCAACTTTTTTAATATATTATTACTTTATATTTTCTACAATTTTTTTTACCTATAGTAAAGAGTAATGAGTAATAATTATTTGGCATCTAAATTATAGTATTTTTATGGTTACACATATTCAATTATTCAGTTTATATGTTAATTATATTACATATTTCAGTCTAACACTTTTATTTTATTTTTATTTTTTCAAATTTGATCCTTTCAGAAGATGAAATTAAGAATTTAGCTTTACTTGATATTAAGAAGTTCTTATTGCGTAATAGTTCCAGTCCACGACATGTCGTATGTATGCCATATCCTGAGAATGAGTTTGTATCATTATTAAGCAATCGTCTAATTTGTGAGGAGTTGGGATATGACACAAACAGTTTGGTTGAAGAAATTGATACTTAGTTCGCTTCTTTAACAGATGAACAGAAAAATATTTATAACTGTGTAATGAAATCTATTGAGGAGAAGAAATGAGGAGTTTTTTTTGTTTATGGTTACGGTGGTACGGGTAAAACTTTCCTATGGAAGACACTATCTTCATCCATAAGATCTAAAAGAAAAATTGTTTTGAGTGTTGCTTCGAGTGGTATTGCATCTTTGCTAATGACAGGTGGTAGGACAGCACATTCCAGGTTTCGTATTCCTATAAACCTAACTGAAGATTCTATTTGCTACATACAACCTAATAGTGATGTTGCACAACTGCTTAAAAAAACCGATTTGATTATCTGGGATGAAGCACCCATGACTCATAAACATACTTTTGAAGCACTAGATCGAAGTTTAAAAGATGTATTTGGTGTTCATGATGTTGGCTCGTCTGATTTGTTGTTTGGTGGAAAGGTCGTTGTGTTTGGGGGTGACTTTAGACAAATTCTACCAGTTGTACCAAATGGAACTAGGCATGACATTGTTAATGCCTCTTTAAGTTCATCATACATTTGGCACAAATGCGTTGTTTTAGAATTAACAAAAAATATGAGGTTGCTTTCAGGAAGCTGCAAGTCTGATATTGAGGAAACTAAAAAGTTCGCATCTTGGCTTCTGGATATAGGAGAAGGAAAGGTGGATACAATAAGTGATGGTCAAGATGTTATTGAGATACCTGATGACTTACTTATTCCTCAATCTTCGGATCCTGTTTCTGATTTGATATCCTTTGTGTATCCGTCACTTTTTGATAATATCCACATGCCGAATTATTTTCAAGATCAAGCTATATTGCCACCAAAGAATGAAGTTGTTCAATAAATTAATGATGGATTACTTTCAATGGTTCCTGGTGAGGAAATTGAGTATCTAAGTTCAGATAGTATTTGTCAGTCCGAAGATGTTAACGAATAGGTTGATGAAAGATTAGTTTCTCTTGATGTTTTTAATGGTCTTAAGTTTTCTGGAATACCGAACCATCCTTTGGTTTTGAAAGTTGGTGTCCCCGTAATGTTACTCAGCAACATTGATCAGAAAAGCGGTTTGTGTAATGGGACAAGGTTACAAGTTGTTAAAATGGGAAAACGTGTAATTGAAGCGAAAATCATTTCAGGAAGTAACATTGGAATGCGAACGTTTATCCTAAGAATAACTTTATCCCCTTCGGATAAGAAAATTCCTTTTAAATTTAACAGAAGACAATTCCCACTTGCTGTTTCTTTTGCAATGACAATAAACAAGAGTCAAGGACAATCCTTATCTAGAGTTGAGTTGTATTTGAAGGATCCAGTTTTTTCACACGGGCAGTTGTATGTTGCTCTATCAAGGGTCAAAAGTCGAGATGGGCTGAAGATAGTTATACTGGATGAAGATGGTGAACTGACGAACAAAACATCAAACGTTGTGTACAAAGAAGTATTTCAAGATTTATGAATAATTTTATAATAGTTTGATGCTTTTTTTACTTATCTTCATTGACGTTATGTACATAGAACTTCAATAATACAAGTATTATTTTAATACTTTTTTATTTTTTCATTGGTTTGCACCGTGGGTCCCCACGGGACTCTAACCTAGTACCACATAAAAATGGCCATGTGTGAATTCTGGATTCGTTTCTGTGTTTGCATCTTAGTCCGAAAATATATAAATACATGTTAGCCATAATTAGAAAATATATAAATATTTTAGGATATCTCTAATTTAAAGGTAATAAGTAGGTTTAATTGTTTTAATTATTAACTTAAATTCACAAGTTTGAAAAATTTTAAAATATTCCATTCATTTAAAATTTCAAATTGAATGCATTAATTAAGTTTAAATTTATCATTAGATTTGACTAATCGAAATCTAACTGTACAGTCATTCAAGTCAAAACAACTAACTCTGCAGAAGTTTAAAGGCGGGCAAATCACATATTTCCTAGAAGCGATTATGTCCACAAACAAATCAGAATTATAGACAAACTGCATAATAATCTCACTGCATCACTAATAACAATAAGCTAAATTGAACTGCATAGTAACATTTGAGGATTTTAGATTTGGCTTTGTGACTGTTGATTTAAAATTTAGTAATTGAGAGATTACTTTGGACTATGCTATCAGATCAAATATATGCTCATTGAATTTACTTTGGAAGTTTGGACTATGCTATCAGATCAAATATATGCTCATTGAATTTATCTATCAGATCATCCTACAGGTATGTGTTTGCATGGTAATGGTATTATAACATTACTCTTGTAAAGTATTTTTATCATCTAAATAATGATAACAGATTTGTGCTACTTGGTTTTAATATAGGTTTGATTTTTAGTATTTATAATAGCTTTTTTATATATATAAAAAAAGTTCAACCCAGTACGCAACCTCTGTGACCCGCTCATATCAACATCGACCAAGTTCGACCAAAATTAGCCATCCATTGGTTTATACAATCCAAACGGGCTCCATCCATCGTGATTTCATTAAAAATGTTTTAGATGCTTAAAAATGTGACTAACTCACGTTCGATAATTTACATTACGATTCAAAAAGCATCAGACATTCACTCAAGCTGCAGCTGCAGCCCAAATTCCTGCAGCGAACCAACATCCAGAAAACAAATGTTCCGCAGTTTCCGTAATATGATCACAAAAGAGACACCTTTTATCTGGAACATGAATATTTCGCCTTTCTAAAGCAGCGGCGGTGGCGATTGTGTCCAATTCTGTCACACCCCGACTTTTCCCCTAGTCGGTTGTGACGTTTGGTGCCTTTGCCAACGCAGCGGAAAGTTGCATCTAAGACTCTTGTTCCCTGAACGCCAATTCTAACCCTCTAGGATTCCCGGTCCCAACTGCCACCTACTCCAACCGTGCCGTTACCAAAGTTTAAACCTGAAAGACATACTTAAAAAGTCAACATAAAGTTGGTGAGTTCATAAGTTTTGCAAAATGTTACCAAATGTTCCAAGAATGTTACCGAGAGATACCAAGTTCAACGTGTCCATACTATGTTAAATGTAAACCAAAGTACGCTAGCTAGGCGTATGTTTTATTACTACTACGATTGGAAAACCATTACTAACTCGCAAACCAGATGTTGTGCCCGAATAGTAAACCTGTTCTTGTTTGAGACAATATGCACCCGCCCGGCGCTCCATGCAGACGGGTGGGGTTGGTCACTCCCAATAGCGCTATTCACATTTCCCCGTTGTGCAAACCAGCACATTCATGGTTCCCCCCGGGACTTCCAAAGATCGTATAGTAAACCGTTTGAAAACCCATAGTATGACAGTTGTTACCAAATAGTTGTTTAACACATGTTTTCTCCCCCAAAAATGAAAACCAAGTAAAGTGGGGCCGTAAACTCACACAACCCGTTCCATTTTCCAAAACTTTGTTTCGTTTTAAGTTCCTCAGTTTTTCATAACAGAAGCATGTCTTCCCCCCGAAAACATTTACAAAAACAGTAAAGAGTGGGGTATGAACTCACCTTAATGTCCATGTTAAGCTAGCAAACAAAGCCTGAAACCTCGACCGACTTCCTCGTGCCCTAATTACCAATAAAGGACACCTTAACAGTCTATCACACATAAGCCTAGCTTATTAACCAACACGAGTCTCAAAATGTTTCAACTCGACGAACCGATCATGACTTATCTTAAATCACGTATTACATAGCACCCAAGTTGCACACTTGTCGCTATCCGTATGTAACCAAGTTGGGCTAACACCCCGAAACGTATAATTATCCTGAATCCTAGCTGGTTTCGTAATCCGTATAAATGTGTGTCCAGTACACTTACTTTTAGGAAAAATGCTCTTTAAGAAATACATGTTTAGTTATTAAAACCGATTAATAACAATTGTTACTTTATCTCAAATATTGTTTGAAAACCATCTTTATTGTCACAAATAGTTAGTCTTTGAAAACATTTTGATTTTGTATATAATACACTTGTCCAAAACACTTAGGAGAATTTACTTATAGAAATAATAGCAGTTCGTTACGCTTTGAGTTTATAAAAATTCGGGCAGAGTTTCCTCTGTTTTTGTACCAACCAGACAACACCCGTTGTCTACAATTTTCCCCAAAATCAACTTACAACCACAAGTTATCAAATCCTTTAATCCACATTTCCGATTCACGAGACTATACGTTCCGACATCTATCTATACTTGATCCTATAAATATATATATACCAAAATATATATATAATATAGTCCGACAATATAGTCCAATTATATTTAGTCCGAGTTCAAAACCAAAAGTCACGTCAAGTCAATCGTTTACCAAATCGTTCGATATTTAATATTGTTACCGGTTATTGTTTTTATTCGGTTCGTTCGCGGGTCAAGACTATTTCATCCATATTAATATATTTATAAATATATAATATTCATAAATATAGCAATATTTACAAATACATAACATTTATAAATATATGATATCTATAAATAAGATAACACGAAATCAAGTATACCGAATCGCACGTGCATAACCGGGAACCGCCTCGAACTACGTGTTAGCCGGTACCAAGCCGTTTGACCAATTCTGACCCGAAAATCAATCAACACGAAACCCGAACGTCCCTTGACCCGATTGGTACTGAACCAAGTCTAACCTAAAACCCGAACCCGAATCTAACCAAAATCAAATCGACTAGAATCGAACCCGACCATGGCTGGCAACAAAAACACCACAACCGTGAACTAACCCCCAAACCCTTCGGACCACCACCACCAGCTACCCAACTGAGCTCAACCTCCATGACAAAACCTTTAAGCTTCGACTCCACCCAGGAACCACCACTGGCCAAACAACCACCCACCGTGAACCACCTCCTCACCTCCTTGTGCTACCACCGAGCCACCTAACCACAAACCTGTAACCAGCTGCGACCCATCGAACCACCAGAGACCACCTGAAACCACCAACAACCAGACCACGTTTGACCTGTACCTCTCCTTGAACCAGCGCCACCACCTGCCACCAACGGCCACCCTAACCCGACCCTGCAACCCAACATCAGACAAGAGTTGTGACCCGAGCGACAACCCAACTCACCCTTGAACGAATACCCGGGACCTGAACCAAACAGATCTGACCCGAGATGTGAACCGAACCAAGCCTAAACCAAAACTCGAGACCCGAGTTGAACCACCAACGAAACCACCACAATCCGCCGCTAACCACCTCACAACACGACCACCAGATCTAACCCGGCCCCACCTCTGTCCGGTTGACTACAGCGCCGCCACCACCGTATCCCTGGTGGTGGTCGGTCGTTTCTTATTATGGAGATGGAGAGAGACTGAGAGAGTGTGGGTGAGAGGAGAGGAGAGGGAATCGGGTTTAGAGAGAGAGAGAGGAGTTAGAGAGAGAGACGGTTTTTAGAGAGAGAGAGGCTAGGGTTTTGTGTTGGTGAAAATGAGAAGGAGAAGAGAATATGATAATTATATACTTAGGGTTAGCTTGGTAGGTGGACACCGCGTATCGAACCCGTGTTAAACGTAAAACGTCTCGGTTTTATTTTAGGCCCGATAATTAATTATAACAGTTCCCGAACCATAACACGACTCAACTGACCCAGTTAAGTATAATATACGTGTGACTCGCTAAGGTAGACTTTGATCTAGACAATGTTGTCAACCTGAATTTGCCGGGTGTCACAAATTCTGCCCACCAAACCATAATATTAACCTTTGAAGGCAACCATGAACACCATTCCAGCAGAAATCCGAGCAGGTTTGATCCTGCATCTGCAGCCAAACTTTAGCATCTTTAACAGAAAAAGGGACCGATTCTTTTTGTCTCCATATCCATTTGTCCGCGCCTCCTGCAAATACAAGATCATTAATTAAAGTCCCACATGTTTCCTTCCCGGCTCTAATAGCAGCCCCGCCCGCTGCAGCTTGTTCCAAAACGCAGAAGATTCGGCATCTTGTAAATCACATCTAGTCGCGACTGACACAAATTTGTTTTTCTCCACCTTGAGCATATTCAGAAATTTATCTTGATTCTAATGATAAATTTCAAATGATATGGTTTATCTTGATTCTAAAACTTGTTGCCACATTATCTATTGCATTTAACCAACTACCCTCATATCCATTAATAGCTAAAAGTTTTGATTAACAGTTAAAATATTAAAAAAGATCAATAGATTTCGTAAATTAGGATACTGATCATTAAATGATTTATTTTGCTCAGGATCGAGAACCTCCTGTAGTGCTGAAGCAGGATCCCCACATACATTGGATCCTGTTTTATCAATTTCATCCAGCAACATAACATGATTGCAAACAGAAACTTTCTGAAAGAAACACAGGAAATAAAATAAAGTCAAAATGAACACAAAAGTTATTTGGTATGGTAATCATGATGAAATATATCTTTAGTTAAAATAGAACACCACCTTTAGTCCATCAATAAGCCAGCCCAGCATGCTGCCAATGTACGTCCTCCTATGGCCTCTAATATCAGTCTCATCTTTCACACCACCAAGGGATATCCGTACAAACTTCCTACCCAAAGCAACAGCAATAGACGACGCCAATGATGTTTCACCGACTCCTAGTGGGCCCACAAAGCATAAGATAGGGCCTCTTGCATCCGGCTTCAACTGAAATGCAAAATTCATAACTCGATTCATTACAGAACTGATCAAATCCTTGATCAGTTCAACTGCGATCAATAACATATGTAAGATATGAGAAACCATAAAACATTACTATCGTGTGATCTCTTCACCATTTAAGAAAATAAGAACCAAAACATGTCCACATTAAGCGAAACAAAGCAGCCTCTGTCAAGTAATTTGTATATTAGCCCAAATTCAAATGTGTGTGTATATATATTTATTTATATATATATTGCAAATGGAGAAATCCTACATGTCATTTATTTAGGCATTCTCTCCTTTGAGAGATGCCATGTAGGATCATATGTGACACTTACTACACCAATTAAAAAAAGCAAATAATATATTAATCTATCTATATATATATATATATATATACATATAATAAACCAAAACATTTTTGATGGCATGGCACTCAATGAGGCATTCTACCCCTTGAGTGTGCCATGTGGCATCCATGTGGCAATAGTTAATTTTAAGAAAAATAAATAAATAAATAACCCTAAGCTTTTAAACCCTCCCACAAACCCTAGAAACCTTCCATCTGCTCCTCACCTCTCTTTATGCATGTTTTGCGGAGGAACAAGGCGATGGATTTGGTTTTTGAACGGAGGCGAAAGCGGTTTTACGCTGCGGCGAATATCTAAAACCGTAGGCGGAGGAACAAGGCGATGGATTTGGTTTCTGAACGGAGGCGAAAGCGATTACGTAGGAGGCGGTGGTGGTGGTTATGCAGCTGCAACCGTAGGCGGAGAAACAAGGCGATGGATTTGGTTTCTGAACGGAGCCGAAAGCGGTTACGTAGGAAGCGGTGGTGGTGGTTATGCAGCGGTGAATATCTAAAACCGTCATCGCTCGAACGAAGGATCGGCGGAGAAGCGTTGTTTGGTGGTGAATCGATGATGAATATGTCGGTGGATGATCGGAATAACTGAGGGACGTTGTTTGCTGAGTCGAAGATGTAGTGAACAGTGAAACGATTTTAATGTTATGTCTGTGTACTTTGTCTTTTTGTTTGTCTTGTATTTGCAGCTTCTCCGTCTTGTAGCTGCAGCACCAGAGAAGCGCCAAAAAGTGTCTTTTGCTTGCAACATATTCATAAGTTAAGTACTTTTAATTTTAACACATAACATATAATATACTTTTAATTAAAAGATATTTTCTCCATGTTTAATATTATATATAATAGATGAGGAGAGATTAATTAACTTTGATATATGTATTTTCTGTGGACTGATTTGATAGCATCATGATTACATTAGAAAGCTATGATTCCTTGAATGATGATAATCTTGTCACGGAACTTCTTGATTCCTTTTGAATGAAAACATCGGTGGTGGAGATTCTCTTGCAAAGCTTTGCGGTGATTCTTTGAAAGATTTTAACTATATGCTTCATGTTTCTATAGAAAAAGGTATGCCTTAATATTCATCATAGGACATAATGATTATTAAAATTTAATTATCTATGCAACAGAGTATAGGTCAAATGGTTATATATTATTTAATTTGATGCCTACATGGTTATTTCACTCATTGTTTAAGTTATTTACTCTTTTCGTTTGTTTACTAATATTAGATTTTTCAACCCCGGGACGCTCCCAGGGTATAATCTAGTATATATATATATATATATTGCAAAGGGAGAAATCCCACATGTCATTTATTTAGGCATTCTCTCCTTTGAGAGATGCCATGTAGGATCATATGTGGCACTTACTACACCAATTAAAAAAAACAAATAATATATTAAAACCTAATCTATTAAATTTAAATATTAAACATTTATTATTTTCTCTATCATGTTTCCTCCCATAACTTTTAAACATTAATATATTTTATATACTAGATTTTTTAAAGAAAAAAATTACACTAAATTAACGAGCGTTTTATTATCTTTCCAACGAGTATCATAGTGCTATATAAAAAAGGAGAAAAAACGATTATTTTTTGTAACCCGACAGGTATTGTGTCGGGTTTGAGATTAGTTTAAAAAAAATTGTAGGTTTGGGTCGGGTCTGGGATTAGGTGATACCCGACCCCATTACCCGAAACCACATACCCAAATACCCGAACTATATACCCGATCACATACCCATGAATTTTTTAACGCATCACATAACCGTTAGACTAATGCGTTCGATATCTGCAATATATGTGCACCATCATAAACTAAAAACTTTATAGTATGTAACTAAAATATATGTATGGTTATTATAATACTATTTCAATAAATATTTTTTTTTCTTATTTCATGTTAGTTCTTTTTAGAATGACCGATTACAGTTTTCCTGCATGTAACTATAAAGCGCATCAGTCCATCCCATATGTAAAATTGATATGTTATATTTAGATATTTCAACCCAGGACGCTCCCGGGATAAAAGCTAGTATAATTATATATAAAAATAATAAATAAATATGTATTATTTTTATTCGAATTTCGAATCGAATCGAATTTAAAATCACAAATTCGTATTCGATTAACTTGACTCGAATTGAATCGAATTCGAATTTTCGATAGTCGAATCGAATTTTTGATAATCGAATCGAATTCTGAACACCCCTAGTATGGTATAACCTATAAACCCTAAGAAATTCTTGACCACCACCGAATTGTGAGCTTGGAATCAACGGCCGTCGGATAATGGGGAAGATATCATATATGAAGGTAAAGGGTAGCCAAAACCTTAGACAAAGACTGCTTCTTTCTACTCTCTCTTCAACTCCTATCTTGATTGAGGACATTCGTGCTGATGCCACGTGGCCTGGTCTTCTCCCTCATGAGGTCTCCTTTCTCCGTCTTCTTGAGACCGTTTCTGATGACTGTCATCTTGAAATCAACGAAACTGGTATTTATTTTTATTTTACTTATTTTTAAGTTAGAAAAAGTACATGTTTGAATTTTTAATTGCTGCTTTTGCAATGTCAAGTTTTGATGACAGGAAGTGAAATTTGATGTTGTTTATTATACAATACAATGTGATTGATTGAAAGTGTAGGGACAAAGTTGAAGTATAAACCTGGGATAGTGATGGGTGGGAGATATCTGGAACATGATTGTGGGTTGACTAGATCAATTGGCTATTTTCTTCAACCTTTGATTGTGCTTGCTTTGTTTGCCAAGAAGCCTCTTTCCATTAAGCTCAAAGGTAGGTACCTTGCTTCTTTCATCTTTTTTAATTCTCCTTCCTTCCTTCTCTTGATTAAGCTGCAATACTCACAGCATATTGCTTTTCAGGTATCACAAATGATTCAAAAGACCCATCTGTTGATACATTTAGATCCACCACTTTACCACTATTGAAGCGATTTGGAGTTCCGTCACAAGGCTTGGACTTGAAGATAGAAAGCCGTGGAGTTGCCCCTAATGGTGGTGGAGAAGTTACCCTTTCAGTTCCTATTATTCACGATAGTTTAAAGGTAAACTTCATTATCTATCATCATGTACGAATACATAGAGTCCTTGCTTGTAAAAAGCGTGCCTGAGGCGTGAGGCGCAATAATGCGCGATCTTTGGCGCCTTTTCACTCTGCGCTTACACAATTTCCAACAAGTGCCAATAAAGCGCATTTTTTCAAAAAATAATTTGTATTTTCAGGCCTGAGGTGCTTGCCTCATGTACCTGGGATATTTTTCTGCATAAAGGTGTTGTAGATTGGGTTTTTGGGCTTGTACATGTAGGTAAAATGATATAGGAACCTTATTTATAGCTATATTTTGAGTAAAGGAAGCTAAAAACCTATAGGATGTATATGGGATATATAAAAAATTATCTAATTAGCTTGCACCTTAGGCACGAAAAGCCCACCACTTTTGTGCTTGGCACTTCACGCCTTGCGCTTAGACCTCATCGCTTTTGTGCGCCTATCGCTTTTTAAAACCAAGATGGACTTTTTATCTCCATTGTTTAACCATGGTTGGGACGTGGGTTTGCAGGCAGTCACATGGACTGATGAAGGCATGGTTAAAAGGATCAGGGGGATCAGTTTTTCCACAAGAGTTTCAGTTCAGTTTGAAAATACAATGATTCATGCAGCTAGAGGAATCTTTAATCGATTGCTTCCAGATGTTCATATTTTCACTGATCATAAAGCCGGTGCACAAGCTGGAAAGTACGTATTTTTACCACCCATTTTGATTTTTTTGGGGGATTTTCTAAGAGGTGGTCGTTTCCACCCTTTTACTTGGGTCAGTTTGGGTTGTGTTGGATTGCAAATGGGTCATAGTTATCAAAGGCGCTAGGCTCACTCAAGGCGCATAGGCCACGCCTGGGGCCTAGGCGCGAGGCGCAAAAAAAGCGAGGGCCTGAGATAAAAAAAAAAAGCGAACGAGAAAATAAAGTAAAAATATATTAAAATAATACTATTTTTCATCTAGTCAATATCAAAAGTGTTAAAATATTGATCTATTAGTGTGTAGAAGTAGCTTTCCTTAGATAAAATGTAGAAATCTGATTGAAATCTAACCATAATTTAACGAATTTGGCTGGATGCTCTCCAAAATTTGGGAATCTAGCTGAAATCTGCGCTTAAACCATCACCTGGAAAATTAAAGCGCAATTTCCTCGACTCAAACGGAAATGCATCGCCTCGCCTAAAAAATGGGCCTAGGCGCAAGAGGCGATGGCTTTTAACAACTAAGAAATGGGTTCAATAAAAAGATAGAGCTAAAAGAGACTTTCACCCATATTCTTTTTTTATATATACAATCTTTTACATTGTTTGATTTAAAGTTGTAGATTATTATTGTAAATAATATTTATTGCAGAAAGTTAAGTTTTTTAGGTTAGCGACTGTACTCGATCTGACCTATGTTTCAACCACGAGTTAGTTGACCTTTTACCTGACCCACTCATGTTACCATGTGGCTCAGTTTTGACCCTTATAACAAACCTGCCGATCTTACCACCTAGCCCAGTTTAGATCTTTTACCCAACCCGCCTGTCTTGCCACCTGGCTCAGTTTTGACCTTTTACTCCACCTGTCTATCTTTGCCACCTGGCCCAATTTAGGCCTTTTATCCAAACTGCCTAGCTTCTTGGTTTCAAAAAGCAAGAAGCCTACCAACACATCAAGGTCTAAACTCTAAAACTGAGGCGTAAAAGCGCACCGCTTTTCGTACTAATGGCTCAAATATCTTATATAATTTTTTATATACCTCATAGGTTTTTAGCATCTCCTAAGTCCTACCTAAAATTAGCTATAAGTATGCTTTATATATGATTTTAATACATTAATTACCTACACATACAACATACAAGGCTGTACATGCAACATTTTGATATATAAAAGGGGCGCGCCTCAGGCAGCAAAATATCGTGCCTCAGCTGCGCTTCATGTACAACTCACGCCTTACGTAGCAAATATTGCAGACCCTCGGCATGTTTGCCTATCTGATCCAGTTTTGACCTTTTACCCAAATTGTCTACCTTGCCACGTGGCTCAATTTTGAGCTATAATCTAACTCGTCTATCTTTCCACCTGGTTCAATTTAGATATTTGAAGTTATTGTGGCTTGACATTATCTTCTCATTCGCATCCTTATAAGAAACCACCGTCAATGACTTAAAGTATTGTTTGGGACATGGGTACACGAAGTTGTTTTTTATACATAATTACAATCTTTTATTGAAATGTCATATGATTCACATGGTTATTGGCTTCTTTTTATCTTTAGTGATTTACATTTTTCCTTGTTTTGCAGCTCACCTGGTTATGGAATGTCCTTGGTTGCTGAAACGACATCCGGATGTTTCATATCCGTGGATACCACAATTTCGTATCCCAAAGGGAATGATGACATGGATATTGATGAAAAGAAAGAACTTATGCCTCCGGAAGAAGTTGGTGAGGAAATTGCATCCCTTTTACTTAGCGAGATTGAACAAGGTGGCGTTATAGATTCTACACACCAGGTTTGTATCTGAAGTTTACCACCAGATTGTCTAAAGCTATTGGTTTTCTTATATGTGTATATAGTCATATAAAAAATGGTTAAAGATTTTATATTTTTCAAATAAAAATGGTTTATTTTTTAAATGAAATAATCTACTTATTTTTACAAGGAGGATTTCATATACAACCCCTTGAAACTTGCAAAATGTTATAATACATGATATTTTGAGGCGCTTTGAGGGGTATAAATGAAATTCGCTCTTTAATAAAACGTTTAAAAATGCATTTCGGTTGACCCACTTGATATGTTTCATTTTAACCTTCTTCATTTTATAATTTTAACAGTCCAACCCCGATAAGAGATAAAATATGCCTAAGTTGACCCATTCCAAAGTAACAGTTTTGAAATTGTCAACTCTACTTCTTATGTAACTACTGATAATGTCCGACCCGTTACTCCGTTAGAGATAAGATATAACCTCAAGATAACTCATTTCTTTTGGGATTTTGTTATTCTTTCGAGTCTGTTGATAATATTTGAATTTCAGGGTTTGTTATTTCTTTTATGTGCGTTATGCCCACAAGATGTATCAAAGGTTCGTGTAGGAAAGCTTGTACCTTATGGGATTCAAACACTGAGAAATATCAGAGACTTTTTGGGTGTTAAATTTGTAATCAAGCCAGAGCCAGCAACAGGTACTGTCATGCTTAAATGCATTGGATGCGGGTTAAAAAATTTCTCTCGAAAATTATCTTAGATGTTCCATATATTTTATTTAGTAAAAGTTGAATTTTGTTTTAGCTTCTTTTTTTGAACTATGTAAGCTTGCCTTGACATATGAGTGTTATTGTGCAATCAATTTTGTTTTTTCCATCAAGTTACATTTATTGAGCTTGGGTACAAAAACACAAGAATTTTAGATGTATGTATGAACAGTTATCTATTGCAGTAAAACTTTGGGGTGGCAACTCCTTGACCTCGACTGAGTTGAGTCTAAAAGTAAACTGGTTGACCAATCTAACTGATAGAAACTGGAATTCTGATTAGATCTAAACAAGACTTGGAGATATAAACTCTAAACCTAATAGCCAGTTTTGCTCCGACGTCCCCAGCTGCTAAATTTTTTGAATCACTTCCCACCACCCGCATTAATTGTATCTGCCCCTGATCCGTTAGCTCTGGGTTTGCATCGATAACCTTGTTTTCAAAAAAGCTAATAAGGTGCTTTGTTACATACATTTAGGTTCTGAAAGCCCTGATACAGGCCCTATGTATATATCTATATCTATCTTTTAGTAATGTAAGCTATGATCTGTATTCTTATCCTTTTGGTTACTTTTACAGTGAGCGAGCCTCCTTCGGATACTGTATTTAACCGTTTCGATTTACCTTCACTCTTTAAAACTGAGCACCTAACTGAACATTCAGGGTGGTCAGCTTGTAAATAAATGTATAGCTAGAATAGAATTTAAAAAATACGCAAAAACTAGACTACAATTTTATTAACTATTTGATTACAACATATTAACGCTTTTAATAAGGGGATTGTGTTGGTATCTTTAACGCACGCATGTGAGTCAAGAACCCGTCAAATCCGAAACGAAACTTGCAACCCAAGACGGACGTTTAGCGGATTAATGTTGGAGGTTTCATGGTTAAATTATAGAAGAAAAGAAATACGTATCAGCTGAATTTTTTTTTTTTTTTTTTTTTTTTTTTTTTTTTGAGGAATTATTGATGTTTTTGACAAACGAGATGGAGATGAATCTAAAGAGCATTCCACTAATATGTAATCCTTATTTACAAGAAACATGAGGGTTTAGTTATACAAAAATATGATAATGAATACACATGGGAGATTATTATGTTGGACCAAAAAGAATCACAGTTTTAAGCCAAGTTAGTACTCGAGATCGGTCGTTAATCAAATTTCTTCAAAACTGTTCTTTTATTGAAGAGATTTAGCACCCGAGAAGGATTAAGCTCAAATAGGTAAAATTGCTGGCTAGTCGGCTTCTGGCAACAAAAAGCTAAAGCCTGAGTTCTCTCGGATTAAAGGTGGTGGTTCGATATCAGAGAGTTCTATTTGATCCATTGACTTTGATATATCATCAACTGAAAACGGAATGCTGTAAAAAATCATGAAAAAGTTGACATAAATATTCACAATCTCGATATTACTTGAATCTCGAATGCTGCTATTATCGCATTCCAAAATCTAGAGGTTGATCGGGTCAAAAGTCAACCTAGTGTTGCCTAAAACCTCCAAAATCACTTTACATTATTTTAACAATATAGCTTTTATGATCTTAATTAGGGTTGGGTTATTCTACAAAGACTATAAAAAATGAGAAGGGTGAGAAGCCACTAAAAAATGACATGTGGCAAAGGATTAAACAAGTGGGAAGGGTAATTTGGTCAAAAAAATATGCACATGCAAGTCACATGCCATTTCCACCTTCATTTTTAAATGTCCATAACTTTTGTATACGTCATCGTTTTTTAAAAAAAATTATACCATAAAATCGAGCGTCTTTTTATCTTTAATATGAGTACCATATTGTTATACTTTCGAAAAAAAAGTCAAAAACCCACTTGCGTAAGACACAATGGAGTGTAAAACACAATGAGCACCAATTAAATATAGGGTATAAAACATAATCAACAATCTAATAAAACACAATGGATGACATACTAAAGACACAATGAATAGAAGACTAAAACACAATGAATACTTTTGAAAAAAAAAGTTGAAAACCCAATTGCGTAAGACACAATGGATGACATACTAAAGACACAATGAACAGAAGACTAAAACACAATGAATACTTTTGAAAAAGGTCAAAACCCAATTGTGTAAAACGCAATGGACGATATAATAAGGATACAATGAACAAAAGATTAAAACACAATGAATACTTTTGAAAAAAAAGTTGAAAACCCAGTTGCGTAAGACACAATGGAGATAGCGTAAAACACAATGAGTACAAATTAAATATGCAATGAACAATAGGGTATAAAACACAATGAACAGTCTAATAAAACACAATGGACGAGATATTAAAGACACAATGAACAGAAGACTAAAAAACAATGAATAATAGACTTAAACACAATGAACAACATAATAAAACACATTGTACACCTAAATACAAACTAATTTGCGTAAAACACAATGAAAATCATACTAAAACACAATAGACAAAGTTAAATCATGTGTAGACTAAAAAAACATAAATAACATATTTATAAAGCACATGTGCATACTATAACACAATGAACGAGCAGAAGACACAATGGACAAGAAAACCCACTTAACACGATTTTTTTTTCCAATTTTAATGTAGCAATGTGGTACTCATATTAAAGATAAAAAAACGCTCGTTAATATGGTGAAATTTTTTTGGAAAAAAAATACCGTACGAAAAAGTTATAGACGTTTTAAAATGATGGGGGAATTGACATGTGCATTGCATGTGGAGAGAGAAAGTCAACAAATGTGGTTTTCCTTTTATGCCCTTCCTCTAATTTATTATTTATTTTTTTCAAACAAACTAATCTCAACCCTTCAAATACATGATCAATGGATCACAATCCTTCTCACCTTTCCTAGAAAAAGTTTCTTGTGTATTTGATCCTAACCCTCTTAATTAACGCATTAGTTAGTTCTAATATCATAAAAACGAAAAATTGTTGATGGGTCAGCCCAAACTCGGCCTGACCCATTGCATAACATGTCTGGCCCTTCCCATTTTGTGACCTCTAGTGGGCCAAGCGATCTATACAAATCCAATGAAATAAACATATCTATAAAAACATATCAAGATGCTATAAGTAAGAGAAAGTAACCTGGAATCGTCATCCAAAAGGAAAGAATTGCTTATTGCATTATTTTCTTCTGTCATCATAACCCTCATGCTGGATATAACCTAAAAGACAAGATAATATTACAAGAATGATCTGAATCTCTAAATAATTTAGAAGGTCGTTTACATTTAAAAAAAAACAGACTTTAGGTGAATTTCGGACCGTTTCAAATAAAAACGCAACCAAAATTGACCACCCAGTCCGCTTGTGACATCTATACAAACTTACATCCGGGGACACACTATGTGTTCCATATTTGTCATCCCAATACATTGTACTGATCCGGTACAACTGTTGTACACTAAGAACCTGTACAACAAAACAAAATATGACAGTTGAGACAAGTAAAAATGTAAATGTAAATGAAACATCTTTTGTAGCATGTCACTCACGGGACACAGGCCACGACTTATTTCATCCAGGGTTTTCTTCGGCTTTTGATGAACGACCTGAATTGAATTATGACATATATTCAATTTCTTTTTTTTTTGTGAAGACAATGTATCACAATCAAGCATATAAAATAAGAATAAAAAGTGGTCGGCAAAGATGATTATTTACCAGAAACCCGATAGCCTGCCGGATATGTTTAAGTTCTTCCCATGCAGAACCTGCATACTGCAGTACTTTTTGTTTAGCAAATGGTAGAGGTACACAAAGATCAGGCTTGGGCCTTGGTCCAGTCCTTAAAGATCCCTCTTCTTAAACAGTTGCTAAATCCTAGTCATTTGATTGGAAAAGGGACACTGATTCAGGCCCAATGGTCTCAACTCTCAACCAATCCTAGTTTTTTGTTTAAATATTTAAATTTAGATAACAGTTACAAAAATGTTTAAATTAAAGCAAGTTAAATCTATGAAGAAAAACAATGTGTAATTTTTTTAAGGTACCTCAGATGCAAATTTAAATTAATATTACACGTAAACACAAGTTAAATCATAAAAAATATGAAATAGTATATCAAAAAGCAAAACTCTACATATATATTACCTTGAGAAGAACAATTTTAGGAGTTGGCCTTCAGCGAACAGGCTTTTAGGACTGGATATTCAGGCCTAATTGGCCCTAATAGTGGGCATAAAAAGGACCAGGTTTTTTTGGAACCAGGTCCGTTTGTATCGAACGGGTAATGAAAATTACAAGACTCGAAAAAATACCTCATCAGTGGCATTGTAACACCAGTCTTTAAGTTCACCAAGTCCAGCTTTCACATATTCACCATTGCTGAATGAACAGCATTCTCGTCTCAAAAGAAGGCTGCAGCCAGAAGTATAAAAATTAAAAATAATCGAAAATTGTATCCATATATACATAAATATATACAATCTAGGAGAATGAAGTATACCTATTAAACAATTGAACATTAATGAATGAAAATATTTGTGTGAAAATTTTCCGGACCAAAAATGGTGGTACCTGAAATAATCAACAAAATCAGACAAGTAGAAAAGCTATTAGTGGATAAACAAAGTCTCAAAGTACATGCCACAATTTCTGTTTGGTGTTTCCATTATAATATTTCTATTCTGGTAAAGTTTTGACCCGCTATGACATTGATTTTCGTCCACAAGATTCCTCTATTTGCATTTATTTCAAGGCATTTCAGATATTTGGCAAATTGCAAAGTTAATCTTGTCATTGATTTTGGGACGGAGCGAAAGTATTCTTTTCTAGAGATGGGCAAGTTGGGTAACTAGCTAACACTTTGTGTCTGTTAAATGTTCTACAAATAATTATGCATTGATCATGGCTACAAAACAATGTTGCTAAGCTAAATATACAAATATTCAAATAACACAATTTACAAGGCTGTATGCATTAAAAATAGACTTTGGGTGACTTTCGGACCATTTGGCCAATTTCTCTTCTAGCTAAACTTTTGATTTGACGTGTTTGACCAATTTGAACAGTTTTGAGATAAAGACAAAACCCAAATTGACCACTTGTAAGTAAATGGTCACAACTGCTAACTCTCCTTATTTCTTTTGTGTTGCAAAAATGTGTACTTCGAGTTTATTTTGACGTTAGCAAGAGAAACACACGTAAACAAACCAAAGAAAATAAAAAGAAGGTCCACTAACATGATTTGTTTTTAGGGTGTTCAAGAAATCTCTAAGGCTCTTCACAATTCCTTGCCAGTGAGCAATCAAAGCTTGTTGAGCTGCATTATTAACCGGATGTGACGTTCCCTTTACTAGGCTTGCCCTAGAAGTTCTTGGTGCCTTGGATTAATATATCGATTAGTGCAATAAAAATATTTCACACATTCAAGTTAAAAAGAAAACAAGATAAGATACCTGAATACACATCCCAAGTAATGGAGATATTTCCTTTTTTAAATTATCTCGGATCATTCCATATATTTTTTCAACATATGCCGTAAGTTGTTGCTTAAAAAGCAAAGCAGGATATTTGGCTTCTACTTGGCTTACAGCATCTAATGCACTCATACTTCCATTATGAAAAGATAGATTCACTCCTTGATGAGTTCCACGAAAACTCTAACAAGATATAAGCAAGCACCTTTAAGTAAATAATATCGTCTTAAAATTAACCAACAAGTCAATTCGGGTTATGTTTTCTCTAACGGGTCAATTCGGGTAATGTTATTTTCATGATTAGGTTGATAGGCTATTTTTATGATAATCCCAATCAGGGCCAAAACTTTTTAAGCAAGTCAACATCATGCCCTAAACATAAAGAAACCGAACATAACTCAAATAATGACCTCAGTGGGACAAGAGACCATCTTTCAATAACTCAAATATGTAAAAAAAAATGTACAATGACTTAAACAAGACACTACCTAAAGTTCGTTTGGGATATCAAAAACACCCATCATTTTACTAAAAAAATCAAGAATTATTTAAGTAACTCTTTTAAACATTAATGACACATGAACTATTTATAAAAGGTTGAAAATGTTGGTAAAGTATTTTGGGTTAACCTGATGCATTTTGACCCACCCAAAAACTTACTCGTCCCACTCGTTATCCAATCCATCCTTTTTGTCCTTACAAAAACCACAAGTTCTAAGAAGCTTATGAAGTTACATTATTCACCCTCCCAAAAAGAGTAGCCGATGATCGTCGACGTTGTGGGCCCAGTCCAGATGTCACACCACTTGCTTTCAGAGTGCGTTGAAGTAGAAGCAAAAGCGTTGATGCATTCGACAACCAATAAGCCAATATCTCATTATTATCCTGAGATTTCTTTTAATATACAAAAGAAAAGAAAATTTTAGCAGAAAACATATGGAAACAGAAGTACAAGAGGTGAGCATTCAAACCCAATCACTTATGAATGGGCTAATATTGGGTTATGTTTTATATCTTACGGATCAACGAGTAACATAAAAGAACTAGCTTAAAAGGAAATGGGTCAAACGAGCTTAAATCGCTGAAAGTGTATTTATAATGCAAAAACCTCCTAAATCATTTATTTTTGTTAACTAAAGAGAGTCTCCGTACTATGGTAAAAGTTATGGATTTTGTCCCTGAACTTAGTCTATTACATTGGACGTCCCTATTATGGAACTCGCAACACTTACTGTCACGTAAAATGACAAAAATACCCTCATCTTCACTCTCTTGGCTTTTTTATATTTATAAACCTATATTCAAAAAGTTGAAGAAGATGAGGCCATGAGGGTATTTGGGTCTTTTACATGGATAAGGAACTAAAAGTATTACAAATTCTGACCAATGTAACAAAGTCAATGGGCAAAATCCTACCACTGTGGTACGATTCTTGTAGTTTATCCTATAATCTGGTAATCCTATTTGACACTCTATATGGTTTTGGATGAAAGTGTGACAAGTGAAATAGACTGGTACAAAACATGTTTTGATTTGTTATCCAACTTCCTCATTCTGCTACCTCTTAGAAGTACCAAAAAGGGTGAAACGTGAGAGATGATTAATATATTTGGAAATAGTTTGAACCTCAATTGCATGACCTATGGTCTGGATGATTCGGTCAAAAACAGTTGTTCTTTCAACTTCAAAAGATCTCCATTGTAAAAGGCATTTGTAAATTATACAAGCTGCAAGTGGTTTGCTTCCTGCAAATCCTATACGTTGTGCAATGCATTTGATTAGCAGTTCTTGATTCTCTATCTGTTTTTCGTTAAGTGACTTTTGTGGTTTGTCATCGAGTTCTGAAAGATCCCTTTGGTTCATCGACATGCTATGCAGTTCCTGAAATCAAATAAGACAAAAACTAAAGATAACAGTTGGAAAAATATAGTTGTAAAAATACATTTGATCTCTTTAGAATTGTGTACAAGAGAAATAATACCAGAGGTGGCTTTGTGTCTCCAAATAAGTGACTGTTCTCCGACCTCTGCAAAAAGATTGAAAGTTGGGACTGATTATATAGACCCATGGTTAAAGTAAGAGGAAAAACATTCAGATCAGAACGCCGCCAACCATATTTGTCCAACTTCTTTTGAATTTAAAAATTAAAACAAATTAAATATGATTATAAACATCATATTATTGATGTAGCAAAATATAATTTTTACATTTCAATCCATTTGAATTGCTTAACCATTAATCATTAAATTCTACACAATTAACTCGTTTTCGTATGAGTGGGCTGTGAACAGGGTAACTGGTCAGAACGGGTAACTTATAAATGCGGGTCAAATAGGTTGGGTTGACCGCATAATATTTCTCTTTCTGGTTTCTTTTGAACTACATAAATATATACCATACTATATATATTATAAAACAAACCATATATAAAGTAATAACATGCCTGAATTTAAATAAAACAAATTAGAGGACTGCAAGCATATACACTGTATGAAACTTTCAGCCCCGTTTGATCTGTTCGACCAGTGTGAGTTTTGACCCATTTCCTTTATAGCAAGTTTAAACTATTTACCTGTTTGACCTATTGCCAATAAAATTCAACCCAATCTAATCTGTTTTTATATGAATGGGATGAACTTGCCACA
Source organism: Ambrosia artemisiifolia (assembly GCA_032199755.1). Classification (NCBI taxonomy): domain Eukaryota; kingdom Viridiplantae; phylum Streptophyta; class Magnoliopsida; order Asterales; family Asteraceae; genus Ambrosia; species Ambrosia artemisiifolia. The sequence continues at coordinate 6,608,689 of CM063526.1, read as the reverse complement.
ATTAGCAATTATTATGTCACATCTGATAAGTAAATTTGTCAAAAGAGGAAAAAAAGAAAAGAAGAAGTAACCTGAATGATAGATTTGGAACGTAAGAGAAACTTATTAGGTGCCATTGAGACAGCTTGTTGGCGAAAAACTTTATTTTCTGAATCAATATTCTGTAGTTTCTCTTCCAGCCTATGTAGAATAAGAAAAGAAAACATGAGGAGGGTATATAGAAAGATTAAAGAGGGCATCTCAGTGTTGGTTAAAAGAACATACAAATTATCTTAAAAATGTGAAGGTAGGTTACTGTTTACACTGAAAATTTGACTTCTGAAACGAAACTGAAAAACTCATGAATGAGTCTACTAACCTGCTCAAAGAATCTTGTAAGTGTTGGACTTTATCTTCTGAATCTTCCAACTTCTTGAGTGCGTCTTCACTACGCTCTTGAGATTGAGCATATTTCTTTTCTAAATCAGCAGAATGTTGCTTTTCAGATTCCAACAACGTCTGCATGGCAAAAATGAAGCAAAAATTAATAAAAATGACACATAAAATGATCAATAAAATAAAATGATATAGTATTATTATACTCCACTAATTCATTAATTTTTGATAAAACTAAATTACCTTTAAATCTTTGATTTCTGCAGTGAGGGATTCAATTGTTTTAGTATCTTCAATGACTACTATTTTTTCTTGAATAACAGGAGGTGCTTCTTCAATAGCTTTCCTTGCTGCCTCTTTTTCCTTTATTATTGTTGCATTTGCTTCCTCCAGTTTTTTTTCCAAAGATTGCAAAGAATTTCTGAACTTGTTAGCTTCACTGGCTTTTGCTTCTTCTAAGTCGGTCTGGAGATATTATGAGCTCAACATTATTAGCCTTTAGAAAATGTATGTTCATTATAATAAATTAGGTGGCAGTTCTAAATTTTAACCCATTTACTTAATAATGGATTGGTTCAGGTTGTGTTTTATCTCTAACATATATAATCAAAAAATGTTATATTATGATGAATCATGTTGAACGTGTCAAATGTTACGCACAGTGCAACTTTAAAGCATAAAACCTCCTATATAAATCTTTCAACAGAAAGGGATAATGTCATAGAATATCAGCATAACATTAATGCCCAACCTCCTAGTATTATACTCTCTTGAAATGGGTTAGTTTGGAAATTTGATCACCCCATGAACGGGTTCTTGCTTATCTGGCCTTTTTTTTTCTGATGAGGTGGCTTGCCTTTAATTTAGCAGAATCTTCCATTTTAAAAAGCATAATAAATCATCAAACTACCCATTCAAATAATATCAAATGACCAAAGCGGCTTTACCACATTGTAGTTGTCCACTAACTTACAAACTAACCCATTTCAGAAAAGTATAAAGACATTAAATTAATTACAAAAATAGCCCACGAGCTTAAGTATATTGCTATTCTATGACATTGACTCTTACTGATATAATAGACTTAATCATATTTGATACACTAGTTATATGTGGAAAAACTGGACAGGTCAGCCCACCTGTGTTGACATGTAATGAAGAATCACCAAGATCCAAACCCATTTTAAATAATTACCCAACCCATCTATTTTGAATAATACAAAGTGTACCAAGAGAAGTTATGTTTTTATTAACTAAACATCAATACAACTTACCCTTAAGCGCTTTTCCAACTGCAAACGCCATGTTAACTCCTCCAGTTGTTTTTGAAGTTTATCTTTTGCTTCTTTAAGGGCACCTGTATCCCGTGCTTTCTGCGGAAAAGTAAGATAAATTTCATATCTAGTTCAAGACTAGTTCTGTATCTCAAACATGACTAATGAAATTTAGAAATATGGAAACCAACCGTTTTAAGTTGTCGTAACTCTTTCCTTGCGATTTTCCCCCTCCATCTGCATTGTGTAACTATGGCTGCCTTCTTTAGCCTTTTATGGTATGAATGACTCCTATGACAACGCCATCGAGCCTGGAAACAAAAAACAAAAATATAATTAGTTTATAGGCTACAAAACCACATGTGGCACATTCTACCCATATATGGATAATAAACCCATCAATTTCTGCTATACTTCACCTCAACTGAAAGGGGTCAGTCAAATAATGTAGTTTCTCTAATTATATTTGAAAGCATTAAATGTTTGTATCAATCAAAGAAGTAAACGACAAAATGTTTTTGTGGTCAACCAGATGTGATTTAATATATATATATACACACACACAATGGTCATATTTTATGAGAAGTGTGAGAAAAATTAAAAATTGGTATGTAGGCATCATTTTTTTAACGTAGTCATGATATTTTGGATTGTTTTGCCTATAAAAACCAAACATAACAATTAAGAACCGAAAGCAATGTATTTAGGCTTAAAAGTTGAACAACATACCAATAACATTAAGTGTGTGTTTAGGTGTTAAGTAATGTGTTTTAGCTATGTTGTAAATTTAATGACTATAATACACTGCGTCGTGACAATAGAGGCCTATATATGGGTAAACATGTCAATCTACAGATACTTTTCCTCTAATGGGTCAGATTGGTAAATTTAAACAATTTTAAGATGGAAACCAATTGAAAGTCACCGAAAATGTAATATAAATGCATAAAACCTCTTGAATAATTTTGATTCAAAACTTAGATTATTGTTGTAATAGTAACACTTACTAATAGTATTTAAAACATCACTTGTTTGGATTATTCTATAAATTAATAGATAAAAACGTGTTTGCAGGTCAACCTGACCTGATATAAAAAAAAAAAAAAAAGGCAAAATGGAATTTATTAATCCCAACTTTTTGCAGTTGGCCGATAATAATCCCAACTGGGTTTATTCTTCCCACCAGTCCCAACTTTCACACATTTTACTCTCACTGCACCCACCGTTAACTCGCACTAACCCCGTTAGCTGAAATCCACGATTCTAGGCGATTACTCACCGGACTTGAAAGAGGGAATCGAGACGAAGATATTGGTATGTTCAATTGCAGAAATAAGCACGGTTCGATGGTTTAATCGTCGGTTCCGGTCATCCCATCCGAGGAGAACATCAACCTACGACCGATGAACCGTGCTTATTTCTGCAATTGAACATACCAATATCTTCGTCTCGATTCCTTCTTTCAAGTCCGGTGAGTAATCGCCTAGAATCGTGGATTTCAGCTAACGGGGTTAGTGTGAGTTAACGGTGGGTGCAGTGAGAGTAAAATGTGTGAAAGTTGGGACTGGTGGGAAGAATAAACCAAGTTGGGATTATTATCGGCCAACTGCAAAAAGTTGGGATTAATAAATTCCATTTTGCCAAAAAAAAATCGTCCATTTTTTAGCCAAACCTAGTCAGTCCGATACCCAACCCAGCCATTTTGCTACGAATATGCAAAATAAATGGTAAAATGTGTGCCAGTTTTTATTATCAAATTAACCTGCATCTTGATTATGGCTTTTGTTTGTTTCTTTCTTTTAAATTCCTTCCAAGCCTTCATTGCACGTATGGTTGCTTGCATCTTAAGCGTTGACACACGGAGCTTACTGTAGACTTTCGAAGCATGGTATTTACGGAAGTGTTTCTCTATTTTTATTGCTGCTGTTATCCTTCTCAGTTCTTGAAAACGTTTGCCAGCCAATCTACCTAAAAGTCATTAGAGTTAAATGCATACAGTTTGAATATCTCTTGTATAGTGGATGAATATATTTAACTGAATAATTACAATGTAGGGGAACCCTCGGTATATACAAGAAGGAACCCTCAGTCAGTATACGTAAGAAAGAAACCCAATAAAGACACTGCCCCCATCACGCTAGTGATGAATTTTCAGTGATATACATCACAATTGTGGAGAGAGTTTGTGGTGCAAGGGGGAGTGAAGTGGCATGTGGTGATTGGTTGGTTAGTGATGAGTGTGATGGGTGTTGCAAGTGATTTAGCGATGGTGTGATAAATTGGGTGAAATGAGGTGACAACTCGTGATTGGTTGATTTTTAGTGATAGTGCGAGTGGGTGATGGGTGCCCCTCCACCCTAAACGTCTATCTCACACCATGGGTTGTACACAACTAAACCCTAATAAATAATATAAACATCTCTTAACGGATCAATAACTTAAAAAACGTATTTGCGAGGTCAAAAACAGTTCAAAATGTATTTTTAATGCACAAATTCTACTGATTTATTTCCCATAAAAGATCATAACATTACTAAAGTAATATTACTTTTGTAATCATATTTGACACTCCCTCCCTTAATAATAATCATCTACTCCCTCCAAACCAAAAATATTATCCACGTAAAAAAATAATTTTACTACTGAAAGGATATTATATTTATAATAATCATATCTAACTCTCATGATTTACTCCCTACATCCAGGGGCGGATCTACGGTTATTTAGTGGGAACCCCCTCGGTTTAAAATTTTTAGTGTTAATATATATAGAAAATTCTGTAGGAACCCCTAAATATATTTGAAAGGAACCTTAAACCAAATCATACCAGTGCTCAAGCGGTTATTCCATCCTTTCTAACCTTCAAAACCCTGGTTCGAATCCCGTCCCAATGCTTCTTTTTTTTATATTCTGTTTGTTGTTTTTTCTATTAACACAGTTAGGGTTTCATAATATATCAGGTTCACAACCCCTAACATCTCTTTCCTCCTGTCCACCTCCACATACCTGATACCTCAGACCTCAGCCTCTCCTACTCCTAACAGCGCCGCCCTCTTCCTTTTCTCCTCCTCACGGCCGCCCCTCGCCCTCCGCCTCTCCTCCTCCTCCTCGCAGCTCACTGTCTCCCTCTTTAGACTCACCAAGGTAGTCTCAAATCTCAATGTCTCTTGTTCTTTACTTCTTATTAGACATTAGTTATTATGTTCTTATAGTTATCATTTATCAATTAATCATCTATTAATGTTCTTGTTGAGTTGATGTGTTTGAGGATTTGAAGGGTAATTAGGAAATGTTTCTGGAATTAGAAAGAGTTGTTTTAGATTGTTATGTTTAGTTTTAGTTGGTGATTATGTGAACCTAATTCTGTATAAGCCTTTTTTTAAGCCTTCGGTTTTTGTTTTGGGGCTGCGTATTGACGATTAGCAATTTTGTTTACTTATTGCTCTAGGTTCATTAGACCTAGACAAATACGGATACCGTCGGAAATGTGCAGATACGATGAGATATATCCACTTCTGATTGCAAGGTGTCCATTGTATCTAAAGGAAATTTTGATTGCAAATCAGTAGTTGGTAGTCAAACACTTTATGAAAGTGGATCTAAAGTCAAACATTGCAAAACTATGTCAAGATGGGCCGGGTCAATATAGGTTGTCCCATTTTTGTAGATATTTATTCAAATATTGTGACTAATATCATTACAAAGCCTATGTTATTATACTATTTGTACAAACTAATTAATGAGGAGTGAAACTCACAGTTGTTACTCAATACTCACACTAAACAGCTTACAGATCATCAAATATATGAGGATGGTTAGCCATTACTCAACTTAATCCGCTAGTATTATTGTACTCATAACTCCATGAACTAAAACTCACATCTCCTATGAATGGTAATGAAGTTATGAAAGAGATCAAACTTCAAAGAATATTTTGGAGAGGTGAGATTATAATGAAGTCAGTTAGGTTTTCAATCAAATAAAGAAAAAAGAAAAGCATCAACTATGTATACAGGAACCAATGTAATTAGAAATTAAAAGAAATCAAGCTATGTTACAGTAAGGAATGTGCATGTGCAATTAAAAAGAAAAGCATCAACTATGAAATGAATCTAGTTATTTGAATTGAGTTGGGTTTGAACTTGCTTTAGTAAGGAAAGTGCAGGTGCAATTGAAGTGAGCCCGAGCTTGATTGGGTTTGAACTTGTTTAATTTATGATAGCTTGAGCCTAGTTTGATTTGAGCTATGTTTATAAGGCGTGAGCTTGCTTTGTTAGTAGTTTTCAAGGTTGTTTATTATTTATTACTATGAAAAACTACTAACAAATCAATCTCAAGCCTAAAAAAAAGCTCAAATCAAACTAAGCTCGAGCTCTTATAAATTAACCGACTTTGTTTTTGAGGCTTAAGCATATTATTTATTTATAATTTTTAATTTGATATCTAGGTAGTATGGAGACAAATATTTCAAGTTTCTATCAGACGACCATCAAACCTTGAATCACCTTCAACAAGTAAACCCGTGAAAATAGATTTGGAAATTCAAGAGCTTGAAAACCGTTTTAGCGAGGTAACCACCAACTTGCTTACATAATATATATTCTATTGTATTCTTATTATGTGATGGACTTTACCCGAACCGTCAAACCGACCCAGCTTTTTATGTTCGGTCATATGGAATTGGAGCATAAAAAAGGAACCCCCTGAAAAAATTTCCTAGATCCGCCACTGCCTACATCCCAAACAACTGTCCTCAATAATAAACTGATAGTTATAATTTAATATTTTTTCCATTTCACCTTTAATTACCCTTATCATAAATGCAAGATTTCCAAGTCAATGGTGTCTTAATGAAAGTTTTTCAGATCAATTGTGTCTGGTAGAACTAGCATTCTGCTAGCTAAATTTGCAAAGATCACACATATCTTAAATTGATATTTTTCTTCTTAGTGGAGAATAATCTTGGAACGGAGGGAGTATACAAAATGGACCCAAGAGTTTCACCATCAACCAATCTGAACCGAATCGTTCTAATTCTACTAAAGAATTACTTTTTTTGACTGATCCGTTATGATTTATGACCCGTACCCAACCCGTCTGACCTGACCCATTTTCCACCTCTAAGATCAAGTAGTAAGAATTTCACCTCGGCAAAAAGATTGCAAGACAATTGAACACTTCCGAGTGTCAATGAACTGTTTGTGAGCAATATGAGTTAGAATTCGCCTTTGAATAATTTGTGCTGCATTACTAAGGACTTCCGTTCTCCTTGCATCTAATTCTGCCATCTGTCCAGCTCTCAGGAAAACCTTAGTTTTACCAACCTGTATAAAATATAATGTGGCTGTCAGATTTTAGTCACACATTTAGATACATATGTGTATATATGTGTGTGTGCGTGCGTGTGCGCCCGCATTAATACCTGAAAGCCTTTGATTCCTTTCTTTTCTAGAATCTTTCCACATGCAACCTTTTCATCAAAGCTGATTGAGACAGTAAGAAATGTTGTAAAACGTAAAATTTGTCAAATTTAGATGAAAAAACTGGATATAAATTACTGTTACATTTGAGGGTGAAGAAAAGATCTACCATCCTATTAACACTTCAGGGGCAAGAAGTCCAAATCTGTTTACAAACTCAAAGAAAGGACGGCGAGTAGGATAACCAGCGCAACTGATTCTGATTGCCTCTAAAACACCCTATTAAACAGAATGAGTAATCACATATAGTTAGTTATAAATGAAATTGATCAAATGCGTTGGATGGATTAAATTGGTCAAATTCTTACAACATCCAAAAATAACGAATCATTCTTTTAGGTAACGAATCAAAAAAGACTCAGACTGAATATGTCATTTTTACATATGGCCGAGTAAAACAAAGAAATCCGTTTACCTTTTTGTCCGTTTTTAGTAACTAATATGATTACAAATGTTATCTAACGCTTTGAATAAAACGATTTAGGAGGATAAAAGTACACATGGATTTTCAACCAAGTTGGACTCATTCATGGGTGATCAGGTCAAAAATGTCATCTGTAGTAATGTAGTGTTTGCACTCATATATAAAACATATACTGTTTGCAATACAAACACCCGTTTTGAATTTAACCTGTTATGGCTTGAAATCCAAACCGTCCGCCCCACCCATTGGCCAACTTTAATAAACAGTAAACGACAAAAAGAAAATTTAATTTTGTGTACTCACCCCACAGCGTAATTGTTGCAAGATGTTGACATTCTCAAATATGGCAGGTTTAAGTTGATTATTTGGCTTTACACATCTAATATAATGAGGTTCTGTTGCACTTAGTGTCTCCATCAGTTGTTGCAATTGCAACTGCATCATTTAGTTGACTGTTAATGTACAAAACATGCACAAGGGGTAATTGTGTAATAAAAAGGTAGAAACTACATTGTCCTTAAGGGTGATTTTGACAGAAAAAAGAAAGAGGCATCAAGTTAATTAAAGAATAAGAGTCCCAAGGGTTTAGTTGTGTCGACCAGAAACAGGTATCATATACTATACCACTAATAATTCCAGGTCGTATCATATACGAGTTTTAGTTATTGGACAGAATGTGTTTTTGGGTCAACACAACCACACCCATTTTGACCCATAGCAAAATACAACCTGTTTTGACCCTTAAAACCTTTTGACAATGCTACCCAACTTGCCTTTTCTTCACCTCTATTGACAACTATGGGATTTTGGGGATTGCTTATTTTGAAAAGACAGATGACTGACTTATTTAACCCTAAGGACAAGAAGCAGACACAAGCTGCTTAATGGTAATAAGCAGTTAAGCAGAAGTACTTTTCTGTATCCAAAATTCACTTGTCTGCTTTAAAGATACCTTAAACCGAGACCCAATTGAAGAAAACTTGGAAGATTTGGGAGATTCTTCTGCAATTGGAGGGAAAAGGCCAGCTACAAAGGAACATTTGGAATCACCCAACAAGTCTTGGTGTTCAGGGACCACATAGTCTTTATTTTTGTCAATAAATTGATTGGATTGATACTGGACCTGAAATTACATTCAGAGAAGGTACATTTAAAGTTGTGTACTTGCATTATTATGCATTAGCATAATTCGACTAGAACACATACCTCTCCGGCATAATGTGCAATTGTGAAATCTGTACGTGACAGCTTGGGCTTCACAAAACGTTTATGATTTCTGAACGTCTGATAAAGCTTGTTTGAAAAGGTTTCATGTGTAGACTTTGGGAACATACTAATAATATAAGATTCAATAGTGAGTTTAAGACAAGAGAGTTATAAACCATGGTAATAAATGGAGATAGAAGACGAGAGGGTCGAGAAATGGGTCAAGATGGGTTTGGATTGAACAAGTCATAATTTAATACGGCTCAAACGAGTCAGATTGGGTTGACAAGCAAACACTTGGTTGTCCCTTTTCTATGATTTTTTTAAAAAAAAAAAATTTAAGCATTCATTAAGATTTAAAAAGCAATAGTATTAGAGTATCAATCTAAAATTTTGAACAAACACCTGAGGAGGTTATATGCATTACAAAAATAGACTTTAAGCAACCTTTTTTTTTTTAAATCAAGTTTAGTTTTATATTCACTGAAAAACAAGGGGGCAAATTACATAAGGATAGCTGTAAGCGGGAAACAAGTAAATGGCTTGAAATTACCTCCTACATTGATATGTTAAAGACCACAGTATGTGTAATTGAATTTTAAAAAATATATGAAGCAAGGAATATCTTACCAGGCTTCATCGAGGAGAGCAATGATTCCACCAGGTTTCTGCGATACATATACATCTTCAGGGGAATTATGTGGTTCCAAAAACACTAATAAATTCATTTTATATCCGGTAGATACAAATTAAAAAGTGCTTTTGTTATTAACTTTATGAACAAAATTACAATTCTATATACCTATTTGTGTTCTATATATGAAAACTAGACCCATTTAATCCCTACTTAAATAATCATATGCTATGCATTTAGTCAACTGCCTATCTCAACCTTGCCCTTTTAAAACACTGATTGCAGATGTTTGAAATAAAGTTTTTAATGTCCAAAATCACTTGGCGTTATAGTGAAGTAAACAAGAATGTCACAGGTTCGTGTCACATCAAGGCTGAATATATTAAAAACAAAAAAAAAATAAACTACTGGTGCCACATATACACCCACACATGTAGATACATGTATATGCATACATGTTATATGCATGTAGTGTATCTAACTATTTGCAGTTACGAATGGATAAATGCAACTGATATTTATAATACCTTTTCAATGAGATCTAAAACATCTTGGTTATCGACAAATTCAATGTAGCTCCAATTAATAGCTTCTTTTGTATATTCTTCTTGCTCCATCTTAAACACATGCTGATTAAAGTGTTGCTGCAGTTTCTCATTCGTGAAGTTGATGCAAAACTGCTCAAAGCTGCACTTTAATTTTTGTTAAAAAGAATATGTAAAATTGAATTTACATCAATTCCAGATATGTAGCATCTGGTTTTCAAAGTAAATAGTAGCTATATTTTTAGAACATGTTGAATACCAAACTATATATTCGCTTGTCACCTGTTGTTATTGAAGCTTTCAAAACCATATATATCAAGAACCCCAATCAGATTTTTTGAGGTACGATCTTGTCCAATTGAGACATTTATTTTACCCACCAGCCTGCAAAAGTACACGACAAACGCCATTGGCATTAGACCATGTGTAGTGGGAGGCTTTATTTATAAAGCCTCTCTTTTTTATTGGTCTACGTGACAGCTGAGTCAGCACGGGGGTTTAATTCAAAATAAGGGTGTAGTGGGGGAAACAAATTGGAGGGGCGCTAACTAGAAAAAAAAAACAAACCTGTGCTGAGGTGTCCTCCCTCTATTGGTCAAGGAACAATCAAACCAGCGTTATAAATATAACGCCTGCCCCGAATTCAGACGCATAGCGCCCCCCGTAGCGGTGTGGGGGGCGCCATTTTCCTTTTCTCACACCATATAGCGCCCAATTTTAAGCCCACTACGGTGGGTCTTAGAAGTGGAAAAATAGTAGCATATTCTATTGTTTAAATTATACTTTAATAGAGGTGGAAAAATGTAGCCTAAAAGAAAACGATTCAGATGTGTTGAACTCATCAAAATTCACCGAAAACATACTCTAATGCAAAAAATTAATGGCATTACATCCAATAAATCAGATTATAGTTGAAAGGGTTTCGATACCAACAGCCCTAAGGGGTGAAGGATTTTTTTTATATTTAAATGATAATTGAAGTACAAAAGGTTGATCTTAGTGGTTTTGGATGCTTGATGAATAGTGGTTAACATTTAAGCATAAAAGCATTCTTAACTACAGCCCTTAGAGCTAACACTATCAAAACCTTCGAGAAAACATTAATTTTATAATTGTATTCGACTCCCAATTTATTAAAAAAAATCTATGAAAAATACATATAAGGGTCAACAAAACTGACCCGCCCATTGACCACAACATGTTTTGACCCATTACCCAACTGGTCAACCCCCCCCCCCCCCCCCTTCTAATTTTGTCAGCCTCTTCTATAAAACTTCATACCAATCAAATAATCTGGAATATATTGTTTTAGCTAATCCATCCCTGCTGACTGCTGCACTAAGGGGATCAAGACTTCTTTTTATAATTTCTTCAGGAGTAATCATCACTCGTTTACACAATGCATCTTCCAAACCCACAGGATCACACCTAACATAATAACTCATATATAAACCACCACTCAAAACAATTTATTAAACTCATACATTTTCAAAGAATTTGAAAAAAAAAGATATACCTTAAAAGTTCTGCAGTCATTTTCAAATGAAATTTAGCTTTATTGTCTTTTAAAACTGAAGAATCAACCTCTTTCCCTTTGGTGAATTCAATATTGCCAAGATGAAGAATAGCAGCAGTAACTCTAAAAATCGCTTCCTGTGAGCGTAAGAGAAAGGTAATAACTCTAAAATCCCTTTTCTGGCAAAAGGGAGTAGTCGGGTAACAAGTCTAACAGATCAGATAAGTGACCCGTAAATACGGTCTTTTCTTCTTGGAATTTTAAAGTTAATTAATGTATTACATATGATTAAGAAAACTATATTATTACAATGCAATTCGTATAAAATTGATTTAGGAGTTTTTATGCATTTTAAATACACTTTGGGTGACTTTTCAACTTTTCCATTTTAGCATATTTTCATACACATAACCCATTTGACCCGTTTCCCGTTAGCTATTATAAAATTTTTACCCATCTAACCAAAATCAACCAGTCTACTCATAAATGTGTTAAAATTGCCACCTCTAATAAAAAAAGAAGAAACTTCTCCGGGAATTACCTGCTCTTCTTTGCTTATCCCAACAACATCCATAGCTCTCCTTGTGGCAAGATATTCATGGGCGTCATTTACATCACCCAACTCAAAGCATTTTGACTGGTTAAGATAATGAAAAGATTTTGGGCTCCCCAACTTATATTTCTCAATTTCCTAATCATACAAGAATACATAACATTAGGTAAAAGAAAATATTTTTCTAACAATTTAGTTACAAAACAAGATACCTCTTGGGGTGCTGCACATAAAAGGTAAAAACAATGATAGTTGCGCTCGGGGTCATTTATTTGGCAAACACGAGACCTTTCTAGAAGATAGGTCCTTATGGCTGCTCCTGATATTCTCCCATGCTTATCAAATTGGATTTCAACAAATTTTCCAAAACGACTGAAACATTATGAAGACAATAGAACCTTGATGTTAAATTTGAAGAATGACAGGGTAACAATGTAACATATACTGTAACTTGTTTTTGGTTTGATATAGAGGTGGCAATATATGGGTGGTCGAAAAAACTGGGTAACAAGTGAAAGCAGGTTCACGTTGGAGTAGGTCCTTTTTTATATCATTGGTTGAAACAGGCCATGTTGAGTTTGGTTTACCCATAATCACTTTTTTCGCCTACCTTATTATAGATGATTATTTTGGTATGTATGATTACAACAACATTATTCTTACATTAGTCACATAAATCTGTGAGTTAAGTGATTTAGAAGGTTGTATGCACTAAAAATTACTTTAGGCAACTTTTAACATGTTTGACCCATTTGAACCATTTCCATTTTAAATACATTCTAATTTGAGCCGTTTGAGTTAATACACAACCCATATTAGCAAATTCTTAAGTAAATTGCTGAACTTGTTGCCTCTAATTGAAATAAATCTATATAGATCACAAAAAGAATCATAATTGTCTCTTTACGGTACATACTATATCTACTATTGGATAGCTGCATAACAATTTATATTAGAAAACGCTAAATGTAAAATTCGAAGCCTTATGAAACAAACAAAAAACAAGTTGTGAGATGATATTGGAACAACACTTCATTTACTTACATAATACAAAAGAAAATCACCTGGAATTGTTATTTCTGACAGTTTTAGCATTGCCAAATGCTTCAAGAACTGGATTTGACTGCACTCACAATGGTGGCATAAGCTTAATCAGGATGATATAATGATATTAGTATGTTATGCATATACACACAAACAGAAATTTCATTTTACACACACACACATGCACGGGAAGGGTCCAGTAAGAACATAAATATAGGTCAGAACAGTATGAAACTAAGAACCCCAAATTTTCTTGAATCCAGATTATTAAGATCTCCAAATGGTATATCTCTCTCCATCATCAAAGTGTTTGATACCAAATTCAAGCATTTAACATCAGTGGAAGTCAACAAATTCACAAATGCATCTAGATGAACAAATCAAAAAATGTAAATTTGACAATTATAATGCTTCCATATTTTAATCAACTTATATGATTTGAATTCAAAGTGTTGATGTGTTACTTCTGTTCGTACCAATATTTGTGTTCTTGTTGGATACTTGATTCCTAGTTCCACAAACGCAAGTATGCATAATATGTGTGTGTGCGCATGTGTGTGTTTATATTATGTGTATACTTCTATACATGTACAGGTATAAATGTATATCCCAAGTTCCAAATTACAAAAATAATTAAGTAGTTTTAATATAGAACTATACGTCATGTATCATACTTCTAGAACTTGTTGTTCAACTGTGCGCCCTTCAGTAGCTTTCCGGCCACCTAAATAGGCTAAATACTGCATAAGCATTTTGGTTGTCTCCGTTTTACCTGCTCCACTTTCACCACTGACCAGAATGGAATTGCTTTTACCCTCCTTAATCATAGCCCTAGTTTCATTAAGGACAGACTTATATATTGAAGAAATGCGAAATTATTGCTAAGTGAATCAGAAAATGACAGGGACCTGTAAGACTCATCAGCAACTGCAAATACATGGGGACTCAATTCACCAAACGGTGCTCCCTTATATTCTTCCATCATATGACGATCATATAAATGAGGTAGCTTTTGGAACGGATTAATTGCAATTAGAATATTTCCGGTGTAAGTCTGCAATAATTTTGAAACATATGAGGATTAAACAAAATAACTATATATATTTCAACATGAGAAGGTAACCTACGTAAATTTCATTGAGTTCATATCTAGTTCTTAAGTTCTGCAGGACTCCTGGCTCATGCAAATATGATAGTTTTGTCATGTCATCAACACCACCAGCTGGAGCTTCCGTGTCCTTTGGATATACATTTGATAACTTAACAACGACCTGAAATTAAACCATAACAAAAAATGTATATAATCAGTTGTTCATATTAACATGAAAATATTATAACTAAAATAAAATAAGAATTAGCAACCTTTTTGAGGTCAGAAGTCTCGATCTCAGCTTCTTGGCCAGTAATCTTTGTTACTTGGCCATCAATCCATGCTTTGTTGGGATCGTCAACCCAAACATGAGATCCTACTATGATATTTACCGCAGTACTCTGTTGTAGAAACAAATTAGTCACAATTCACAAATACAATATAACCAAGTAGGCAAGTATATATTCATTCACACATGTATGTACATAAGGATGCATCAATGGATGGATGGTCATATGGATGTATTCATGCCTGCTTAGCTCTATAACAGCAACAAACATATACTATTTTGCCAACATGCATACCAAAAATTGACGATTACACTTGTTCAACATACGTAACATCTAAGTTAGATGCTATTCATTGCAAATCAACAAAGACACAAAAAATTACAATTTTCCTCTCTTAACATAGACTAATTAAATGGAAAGCAATTGCATAATTCAAATATGTGTGTGTCAATGTACATACAAACCCTTTCAATTTGTAATTACATTACATTACATTAGAGTTTATAATTGCAAAATGTTTCTAAATTCAAAACGCAACAATCTAGTAGATCTAAGGACACAAAAATGAAAATTATAGGCCTAATTTAGCAGGGAAAAAAAAGAAACATACCATATGGAAAGCTTGAAGGAAACCCTAGTAATTGTACGGGATCAATTTACGAAAGATTGTTTGTTCATCTTCCATCTATATTAAGTAACATGATTAATCAATCTGCATTGCAACTTATCTCAAACAATTCATTATGTTTTCTTGTAGTTTTCTTGTGTTTGAGGAAATGAGATCGTTGTTCCCTATTAAATCGGATCTCCTACACCAAATTCTCACCATTAAATCAAATACTACGTCTCAATTTCACACACATATATATATGTATATATAATATATATATATATATTTATGCATGCAAATGCAAATTTAATATGTCATCTACCTAATGTTGTACATTCTACACTTATAATTGTACTTTATTATGCCAAACCACCCCGAATACTCCAACCCTCTCTTCCTAGCTTCTTTATCACTCGTTAAATCGGTAATGGATATATGTATTTGGTAAGAGACCGGGTATGAGTTCACTTTTACAGTTTTTACATTATGATACTAGAGACTGATGGTACCCATGGCGCATACAAAAGAAAAAATAAAAAATTATTAAAATAAGATTTGTATTATTCAAGTGGTGTGTACATAATGTTAATAAAGATAAGTTAAAAAAATACATCAAAATGTTATAAAAATTATTCATAAAGCTTCAAATACTTTTTTGTACACAACGTTTGATGTTTTGTTCGTTAGTTTGCCATCTTGATCTAGTATTACTATCTTCAGTCCATCTCGATTTTCGATCCTTGATAGCGCAACATACAACTGTCCGTGTGAAAAAATAGGATCCTTCAAATTCAACCCAACTCTAGATAAGGATTGTCCTTGACTCTTGTTTATTGTCATTGCGAAAGAAACAACAAGTGGGAATTGTCTTCTGTTAAATTTAAAAGGAATTCTCTTATCCAAAAGGGACAAACTTATTCTTGGGATAAACGTTCGCATTCCAATGTTACTTCCTGAAATGATTTTAGCTTCAATTACACGTCTCCCCATTTTAACAACTTGTAACCTTGTTCCATTACACAAACCGCTTTTCTGATCAATATTTATGAGTAACATTACCGGGACACCAACTTTCGAAACCAATCGGTGGTTTGGTATTCCAGATAACTTAAGACCATTCAGAATATCAGGAGAAAGTAAGCTTTCATCAAACTATTCATTTACATCTTCGGACTGACCAACACTATCTGAACTTTGATACTCAATTTCCTCACCAGGAAACATTAACAGGATATGTCTATATAATGTCTGTTGAATATATCTTGAACTTAGATACTCAATTAATCGATCATTAATTTCTTGAACAACTTCATTCTATCTTGTATCTCGAGTATACATCCTAATGATAGTTAAGAGAGTACTATGTTCAGGATATGTTTATATAATGTCTACTGAATATATCCTGAAGATGACTAACAGTCTTTGTCAAGTTAAATCTATATTGCAGGTTCACTTCAACAAACTAGCTGAAGACTTGGTCTTATTTGAATCTCGGAGCATGGTTACTAACCGTTAGAAGACGCATGAACAAGTGGGACTCACAACGGCTAAGTGGACCGAGTATAAGCTATTTCGGATTTGTAGGGATGTTAGTTGTTTTCATTTCTGTTATAAATAGGGGCTATGGACGATCATTTAGGTCACTTACGACTTTCCTCTTTCAGCTATCACTCTTTCATACACAACACACTCACTGATTGTAACACACTTAGTCGATCGATCCATTGTTTCCAAAGTTGTACTAATAATTTTCTTTCAATAAAAACAACAAGGCAGGGGACGATTATCTGCTCCCGAGGTTTTGTGCCAGAGATCTAGATTGATCAAGGGCTTTCTGGTACATCTCGTGTCCTTTATTGCATTCTTTCCTTTAATTTCATTCATTTCATCCTGATGATATCATTTTTATAAAATTTGTTATTACAGTGATATTATGAGTATATCAGCCTATAGTTGTCAAAGATTTATCTTTATCAAATATTTTTAGCACTCTATCACACATTATTAATTTGAAATACAAAATTTGCTTGCTAATTTTTGACTAAAACAGTAAGGTAAGATATAACTTATTATATCCATATCAAGTAAATATGGTTTCCAATGTATTTACCTTTTTACTCCAAGTTATTGTTTCTTAAATGTCAATTTAACTATAACTAAATTATATTTTAGTATTATGTACAGAAACTAACATCAACAATGGAGAAATTTTTTTGATACATATATAATCAACAATTACTATTCAAGTATCAAATACAATTTATGCATCGCGAGAACAATCATAATTTCACAAGAATTTTCAAAATATATAGGGGATCAAGCATTTAACATCTTTAGGAAAATCTTCAAACTTGTCGACGTACCATCTTCTAGTCGCATAACTTCTTACACCTAAGTACATGGAGACTCCAAAAGTGCACGCGAAAGCCAACGGTGTTTGGCTAATCAATGATATCCCAACAAACATAAGGAATTCAAATAAATAGTGAGGGCAAATAATGAGATCAAACAATCCGCCCTTGGGAATCTTGTACTCTTTGTCGTTATTCCTTAGTTTCGAGAGGAGAATATGATGATAAAAGTTTCCTGAGATTCCCAGTATGTAAAAGATCAAACCAATGAATTTGGTGTCAATTGATGGGTCAGAGAGCCCTAGGCTTAGATATTGAACAAAGATCAAGCTCGCAGCTGCAGAGAAATAAGAGATTGTGATGAAAATGGTTGAACCTAGAGTCATGTCACCACTATACTTGTGAACAAAAACTACCTGCACGTTACCTCAACAAAGAAAAACTATATAAGCATTTGTAGAAGTTCAAACGAAATAATATAAAAATATACATGATTTTTTTTCTCAATGTTATATATACGATGGTATCCCGAGCGCCCCTCGTGATTTTTTCTCATCGCCCCCATGTTATCATGACTAGAGAAGACTATTGAGAGATAAAAATGAAAAAAAAAACGTAAATGGACTCTGACAACGTTGGATCTTGGATGCTTGGTGGTGAGCAATAGTTGCAGGGAAAAGGAAGAAGAAAGAAGAATAGAGATTTAAAAAATAATAATTTCATATTGTCATTTATTTGATTTTAGTATTTGAGTCTTGGGATGTGATAAAGTAGTATTTTAGTTTTGACTTGACAATACGCATGGCCACTCTTTATTTAGTTATTATTTTTTTATTGCTATAATAATTAATCTAATCCAAAATGTTTATGTATTTTTCTTTTAATTACTATAGTAATTTCCTTTGAAATGTTTAGATTTTTACCTTGTTTTATATTACTAGATGTGGAGTGTACGACTTTAGTAATTAAGTTTAGAGTTTGGTTATTTTTGAGTGTATTTATTATACATTCTAGTGTATGAGTTGAGATTGAATATATTTATTTACTAACTTACGTTTTTCATATTGTAAACATTTTTATAACCTGGATGTCTATTTTTATAAATGATTGATTTTTTTGTGATATATATATATATATATATATATATATATATATATGTTGTATTTTCATTTTTCTTATAGTATTAAAAATTGCAGTTTTTCAACGATTTCAAAATGTTAGTCCTTAAAGGTTACAACTAGTAGTTCACACCTTAAAGGTTACAACTAGTAGTTCACACTCTTATTACAAAGTTCGGGTTCTGCATCGATTTGGATAATCACCTCTCGAATCCTTTTGAAGAAAAACAATTTTCTCATATCAGCCTAATCGATGAGTCAAAGTAATATAAACCGACCTGACCCTAACTGAACTTTTTAAATAATTAGCAATAGACAACGGACCCCTAAAATTACGCCCCCATGTAAAAAAATTCTAAGTCCGCCGCTGAAAATATATATGTCTAAAATAACACATAAATCATAATTTCAAACTTCTTGTATCCTAGTCTTAAAACAACGTACGACCTTATAAAGAAAAGAGAGTATGTTGTTTGTACGACCTTATAAAGAAAAGAGAGTATGTTGTTTAACTTATCTTGTAAATGTAAATTCAGTTAAAAATCTAATAAACACAACTCCATAATTATTATCCAAACATAAGCGCAAAGTGCATAAACAACCATCCACTTATGTTAAGTTACAATGACAAGTATTTCTTTACCAAAATAATGGCATATGTTTTTATTCATTTCAAGTAATGTGCAAATTAAAACATTTTGGATCTCAATTTGCTAAACAGATTAAACCGAAGATGCTATGTGAGAATTTGAAGAGGTACCGGATGATCAATCAGAAGCCTTGATTGCTCCCTTCATGAAGAAAGAGATCAAGGCAACCGTTTTTTACTGCGGGTCATATAAGGTGCAGGTCTAGATGGTTTTAATTTAAGCTTTATGAAAAAGTTTCGAAGTTTCTTTGAAGATGATTTTTTTCCTCATTATGGCGGGTTTCCATGAGTCGGGAGTTATCAACAGGGGTTGGAGTTCCTCTGTTATTACCCTTATTCCTAAATCTAAAAACCCGTGGGCTGGATGATTTTAAACTGATTAATTTGGTGGGGATTATTAGTAAGGTGATTTATAAAGGTTTGGCGAGTCAGATAAAGAAAGTGATAGGGTTGGTGATTTATAATGCTCAAACGGCTTGTTTGTAATATAGATATATTTTGGATGGCCGGTTGATGGTAAATGAATTAATGGCGGGGATAAAAAAAGAAGGCTAACATAGCTTTTCTGATGAAAATATATTTTGAAAAGGCTTATGATAACATTAATTGGAAGTTTTTGCTTTCGATTATGGAGCAAATATGTTTTCCTAGTAAATGGTGCTCTTGGGTTAATGGAGTTCTAGAGTCAGCAAGGTCCTCATTTCTTGTTAATGGGGCGCCCATTTTTGAATTCCAAGGCAAAACAGGATTTAGAAAGGGGGATCCTCTTTCGCCATTTATTTTTTTTTTACTTTTTTTGTAGTGATGGAAGCACTTTCTTGTGTCATATACAAAGCGTGTTGCGTTGGTGAGTTTGAAGGGATAAAGTTATTTAATGTCTCACTTATTTTACGCAAATGATGCGTTGATTATGGGGGAATGGTCAAAGGTGAATATTGAGAAGACGACTAGAATACTAAGATGTTTTTATTTATGTTCAGGTCTGAATATCAATATTCATAAGTCTAACTTGTTTGGGATTGGTATGAACGGGGAGGTGGCGGCTTATATGGTAAAGGTTGAAGATGTTCCTTTTGAATACTTGGGTATGAAGGTGGGTGCTAACATGAATAGGTGTAACAATTAGAGAAGGGTTATTGAGAAAAGTTAATATGCTTTCTGTTGGGGGTAGTACGACATCCGGCATTTTCAGGATATTATCTGTACTGTAATGAAATGTATTAAGAAAAGTTAGCATCGATAGACTTAATTTACAACAAATTAAGGTCTTCTAAAAGTTTTGTAAAGCCCACAAATGCATAGGTTTGCATTTCATAATTTTTAGAAATTTCGGTAGCTTGTTTCAATAAATTAATCGAAACGAGCGTTGGTGACGACCCCGTTAGTCTTAAAAATCTAGAAATGGAATAATATGCTCGTATTAGCATAAATTAAATATTATAATTGGAATTTACGATACGACGTATAAAACCACCAACTTATGGTTTTTAGCCCGCAATGTCGGTACAACACGTAAATCTTGGATTTATCAAATAAATAGGACATGAGTTAATATTTTTTTTGGAAAGTAGCGTTTCAGCGGTAAATCCCGTATTGCAAAGCGACCACTGCCCAGGATCGAATCCCATAAGAACCACAAATTATTTGTTGAATGTTATATGGTTTAGCGGGTAATATTAATTCACAAATTATTTTACTAAAACATTCCTAATTTAAATTAACTTTTTACCAAAGTTTAGAAGAATTACACCCCAAATCACTAGAGTTTTGTTAAAAAGGGGTCATATTATCTAGACATCCCCATCCTAAACCCTAGACACCCCTCACGGGCCGTGGATTCCTCAATGGGTCGTGGAAAGAAAAAAAATGCAAAACCACGGGCCGTGGAAATGCAACCCTAACACGACCCAATATTCACGTTCGATTTTAGAGACTTGTTGGAAGTGTACAAAAAGGCTAGCAGTGAAAGATGGGAAGAGGTGATTCATGGTATTATTATGGTAACTTGTTGGTTGTTGTGGAAGGCTAGGAACGGAAATATTTTCAACAGTAAAGGGGCGAAGGTGTTTGAGGTTGTGTCTAGTATGACATTTTTTGGTGGAAGGATTGGTGTAATTACTCTCTATATATGATGTGATTGTTTTTTGGAGGTCGTCGCTTTAAGAACTCGTTTGGTGGTGACTAATCGTTACTGTTACAAAAAAAAAAATAATCTTTTAAGCACTCGAGAAAACAGTATAAACCGTTATGCCCTTTTTTTAAGTGATATATTACATGTTTATATAACCGTCTAATCACATTTTTCCTCTTTCTCACTAACTTATCAAATATAACTAAAGTGATTGTTAGGCTTACTGATTTTCAACTTAAATTGGTAGTATGACTAACATGTACCATGTACTCATATGATGTGCTCTATACAATAATCCGATTTTTCTGAGTTTATTATTTTGCATTATTTAATTTCAGTGGCCACATTTCCATTGCGCATATAGATAGGAGATGAATTTTTAGCTAACTTCAATCAAAAGAAATCTTAAAAAAAGTTAAATTGATATATTTCTAGATAAATGTGTAAATGATTACAATCTTAGCTACAAGAATAAACTTTTATTTAAAATTAGTCACCAACAGAATATTGTATTGGTTGGTTAAGTGGTATACTTAACAACCAACAAAATGTTGAGAGTTGATTATGTCATGTTGGACACACATTGTGGAGTATTTATTTGTGATAGTACTACTATCCCCCACTTGTAGCCTAGTGGTGTGGTTGGCCCTTTGTTTCCTTGGAGACGGGGGTTCGATCCCCACAGGCTGCATTTGGGGGTACGGGAAGTGACGGAAGACCCATCGGGCCGCAAGGCACACGGGTTCGATTCTAGATCCCAACCGGTTTTACCGGCTCAGCACCGTCGTGCCTTCGGGCGGGTGTTTGGGTCGGGTTTTCCCGTGTTCGGTTCCTGCTCAGGTCGTAGGCTTGGGGGGACTCGCAACGCACTCGCCGGAGGGGGCCGGGGGCCGGATCTCCTTTACGGAATCGAGCTCTAGATGCCTTTGCCATTGGGTCTACGGGTGTTAGTTGGCCGTTCAAAAAAAAGTACTACTACTATTATTAAAAGCACCCTGATTTTCTGTTTTTGGTTTTGTCATTTTGATTCTATTTTTTTTAAAGATAATTTTTCATTCTATTAATCACACTTTGTATTAGGTAGCTTACTATATGAATATGATGCGCCTGATTCATAGGGAGATGGTATGCTTTGTGGAGTGGGTGAAACTGGTCATTTTTGATGACATGGGGTAGAAAGATTTTTTGTATTGGTGTTTACTGGGTATTTTTCGGGTGTGTTACATTGTGTTAATGACTTGCTTTTACAATGTAATGTATATTTTGGGGATGAATAAAAGAAATTTGCCGTTAAAAAAAGGTAGCTTACTATATATAGTTTACATGTTAAAATGCAGGGCTTTCAGAGTCGATAGTCTCACAAAGAGTAGTCCCTACATGCTTTGGAATAAATGAAAATTTTTCTTTCGTCACATGCATCCTCCTCATACTCAACAATAACTTTTGATATAAGTGAGATTTTGCTAGTTATATTTTTTCTTATTAAAAGTTATAATTATCAAACATCAACAAAATTTGAGTGAAACTATAAAAGCAGAAGCCAACAATATGTATCATTGGATCCAGATCACTAATCTTTTCCATTTAAAACTTTTACCTAATATTTTTTTAATGGCTGTGTAACCTGATAAATAATTTAAATAGCGAAAATTACCACACTAACCTTTGACTTACCCCCCCCCCTTTAACCAAAATAGCCGCTTTCTATTTTTTGGGAGAGTCGGCTCACGATTTCCGAGACATCTGAAGCCTCTCCAAGAGGTTTCCCCTGAGGGACCAACCGGTGAGCAACACGTGCCCCTGAAGCCTTTCCAAGAGGGTGGGAGACCTCTCCAAGACGTCTTGTCTCAGGTTCAGCTTGACGTCTTCGAGACGTTTGAGCAGCAGGCTTCATGCGGAGACGTCTTGGCCGGAGGCATCAGGAGGAGATGTCTCGGTGGCGCTCAGACGTCACCGAGACGTCTGACAGGGGGAGAGACACGTCTGACAAGCGGAGACGTCTTGGAGAGGTCTCCCACCCTCTTGGAGAGGCTTCTGGGACACGTGTTGCTCACCGGTTGGTCCCTCTGGGGGAAACTTCTTGGAGAGGCCTCAGATGTCTCGGAAATCCTGAACCGACTCTCCTAAACAATGGGAGGTGTCTATTTTGGTAAAAATGGTGGGTCAAATGTTAGTTTGATGATTTTCCCATTTAAATATATTGTTTGTGCCTGTTGGTCATGGAATCTTGTAAATACCATATACTTCTTATGATGGTTTTGTGAGTGTATGTTATTTTCTATTACTATCATTATTTGGGATCCCTTCAGTACTGTCTTTTTGTAGTTGTTTTGATTCTCTTAGTAAAATTTAGATTATCATATTTTATACATTTTACTTGTTAAAAAATAGGGTTTTAGATTTGGGGTCTGAGTTACACCTCGGATTCTAACAGTAGCATTTGCATTAATAATAAAAGTAACAATAACTATCCAACAAAGTTTAAATAAGAATAGACTATATATATATATATGGATCAAGAAATCAGTTACCTCTAAATCCCTTTTGAAGAAATGAAACGTGACAGCAAATTTAAGGAGAGGGAGTCTGAGATCACCGCTAGGGAAGACTACGAACGAAAGAGCTCCAGCGAGAAACGCAGGCGTGTAAAGTATCAACATACCAATTTTGCTAGACAGTTTAATGGATGAAGGTTTGTTGTTTGAATAAGAAGAGTTCGTGAATTTGGAATACCTGAGATGATTACCAAAGATCTCTCCAAAACATAAATAAAGCGTTGATATCATCGTCGAAGCAGTCGTCGCTGTAACCCAAATCGATGGTTCGCTAAACATTATTGTGTCCAACACCGGTATCTTCATTTTGGATCTCTCCGGTAGGATTCCGCTGAATATGGCTCAAAAATTAATTTGTTTCGTGTATGTAAAGGGGGAGATCTAGGGATGGTATCAGTTGCAAATATTATTCTCTATGAAAAACAACAAAATGAAATTTTAGATATTTTAATATAAATGGTATTTTATTGCTCTAGTTCAATAATATCCACTTTAAAATGTGGAGCAGTACATGATTTAACATTTTAGGTCTCTTTCTGTTATGCACATAATGCCCTCGTTTTCTAAAGACCACAAATATGCAGTTTGGCCATTTTGGATCAAACACCCAACTAGCTTTGACCCAGTATAGTGGGGAAAATCACGAAACTAGCCCTTTGACCGTTTGAATTACGAGAATAGTCCCCTCCTGTTTCTTTGGAGAGACAGTTCACATTTCCCAAGCCGTCTGAGGCGTCTCCCGAGACGCCTTGGTTCCCAACTAATAAAACAACCACACGTCTCCGGAGACGTCTTTTCCAGGAGGAGATGGCGTCTCCGGTGACGTCTCCGGAGACGTCTTTTTTTTAACAAATCATGAAAAAACAATGAAAATAAAATAAAATAAAGGCCCTGAAATAAATGTAATAATTATTCAGTGGATTAAAAAAGATTCAAATTCAAAAAGATTCAAAACATAGGCATAAAGTAGTCTGACGTGTGCGATACTACACATAATTTTGCAATGAATAAACACACGTTTCTGCTTTAATATTTATAAAAATGGTTTAGACCTTAATATTAAAACACACACAATAGGGCAAGTGTACCCTGTCATATATGTAGTAATGTACAGATAAGAACCAGATATCGATCCATGGACGCGCGCGGAGAAATGGTACTAAAACTCTATCCCTGATTCACCAGTAGGAAAAGATAGTTTGAGTTTGTTTATAACTAGATTAATTCTAACACATGTAAATAACTTAACTACGACTCCAAATAGAAAATATAACTATATAAACTATAATACGCCAATCCTAGCATGTCATCTACATATAATAAGAAATAAAGGCGTGATCAACATTCCCATTTTCCGACAGTTAGTTTCCCTCTCGGGCATCCTAACATGACAACTATACAGAAAGCTAACACGAATACACACGTTAACCACCTCAAGTTGTTCATTAGTGCGCTGCTGATATGATCTCATGAGAATCTTTAAAGATAGGTTAGTATCACCTTTCGGGAGTCCTCAACCGCACTAATTAAGGAAAGCAATATCGAATACACAATACGACCACCTAGACTAGCATAAAGTAGAGCATTTCACAACCTATTCCGTTTTACCAACTTTGAACACAAATCTACTAAGATCGCCATTTTCACCAAAACAACTAACAAAGATCATTAACCGTGTCAAAGATTGGTAACAACACCATTAAGCTTTTAAAACTCTTTTACGTGCCGGTAAACATCTATAATCATTATTCAAGTGACTTTAACCAAACCAATACCCGGTTACAGTTTCAAGGTGTAAACTTTATTAACAAGTTAACTAGTCTACTATCGGACGATTAAACGGACGGTTTCTTCAACAAGTAATCCGCCTAACACATTCGACAATCATCAAAGTCATCCAAACACAACTACCAATCTAACAACAATGAAACAAGGTTGCGCTATGATCATCAAGATTCAAACATGAAAAACGCCAAATTCATACAAAACTTGATTTCATACAAAAGATTGTTTTAACTACTAACTACTACTAATGTTCTTGCCCGTAGGCGTACGATTAACTAAAATAACATCACAATAGCATACAAAATCAGATTTGGATCTTAAAAAGCTAAAAGGATCAAACCATAAGAATGCTAAAGAGATGGATTGGATGATGAAGGATGGATTGAATGGATTCCCGAGCTTGTTCCACGGCTTTCCAGCTGCTTGGTTCGTCCGAAAATCGCCCAAAATCGCCCCCCAAAGGTCCAATACTTGATCAATGGCTGAAATGGGCTATTTAAAAACAGAACAGACGATCCGACCGGCCGCGCGGATGATCCGACCGGCCGGTCGCTTTACTCGGGTCAGAAATGCTTCTCGAATGCTGACGTAGGCCTTCTAGAAGGTCCCCAGAAATATCAGGATGCTGCGCGCGGCCGGTCGGTTCATTCGCGCGGCCGGTCGGATTGACAAACGTACCGTTTTCGCGCAGAAACCTTCGTTTTTTATCCGGTTTGCTTCCTGGATACCGTTTAAGACCTGTAATCATAAAGATGCCCAAATAAGTACCAATTCATCGTGTATACGGCCAAAAACGTATATAAAGGGGAGTTAAACTGGGGCTTTTATATGTATAAATTAACGTATATCAAACATCCCCACACTTGAACTTTGCTTGTCCTCAAGCAAACAACAAAACAGAAATAAACGAAAAACTCGCCAAGTGGCAACAAAGACAAAATATAACCTGTACAGACGATAATAATCAAGCCCACAGAAGATATAAATAGGTGATAAGATAACTGAAAAGCAACGACTCACTTCCGATCCACAAAGCACGCTAACCCGTACACGACTCACAATGTTCACACACACTGGGTTTTATTTATGATACATACGTGTAATGTGTATGTGTAAATCGCTCCATTGCCATGACAATGAATCGTGCAATATCATAAGCTTGTCAAAAGATCTAGTCTTCACCAACTAACGTGTGAAAGAGCACGAATCAAGAGGTCTTATGAGGGTTGTAATGTCAGGCAAGGGTAAGGGTGTGGAATGGATATATAAACAGTGACGAAATGGCTAAAACTCGGCGGTTAAATCTAACTAAACTGAAGCAAAAACTACTATACAATACATACGCGAACATAACCGCATTTTATTCATATCGAGCTAAACGTACAATTTTTTAACTTTAAAGCTCTAAAAACTGCTCGATCACTACTAACTCACCCTATTTTAGGGTGTTCTATTTTTCTTTTTTTTTTCTTTTTTTCTTTTTTTTCCTTCTTTTTTTTTCAACATATATATCTATGATATAGCTGATATTAAAACATGAATATAATCAACATACGGGCTCTAAATATACAAACCCGAACACAAACTATTTACAACGCAAAAACGAGTCAGACATTAACCTAAACCGAGTTTTAACACAAAAGGTTTAAAAGAAAAAGGCCAAATTTGGTTTAGTGGTGAAATGGTGTGGTGAATAAGAAAAAACACGGGATTAGGCTCAACATGGTTAACTAGGGGATAATTTTTTTTTTGGGTGCGGGAAACAGATAGAACGAAAAGAAAAGGCTAAATCAAAAGGGTATCCTAAATGCCTCAATCATTTTCATACAATCTCACACGAATCTGGTCTAAACAAGCATGCTAATGACAAGTTCTAAATGGCACAAAACATCCGGCTCACTCGATAAGCATGTCAAAGAAATGAAATCTACACTAATAGGCTCAAACGCTCATGTAACCGGAAAGAAATGGGTGCAAATGTACAGATTTAGCATGCTAGTATCACGTCCGTTTGTCGCGCCTTAAGTTATTTTTATCAAAAATTGGTTAAGCTTGATATTTTATTACAAATATATACATATATGTACTTATAAAAGGGTTTTTTTGTATATATATAAGTATAAACACAAGAGGACAAACTAGAACACGATATAATCCCTCCCCACACTTAAACGTCACATTGTCCCCAATGTGAAAAATAGAAAGCGTTTATGAATTAGCCAACTATTGTGTGAAAAAGGAGAATAATACTCCCCTGGTGGTGATAACCCGAAAAGTATGGTGACTGCATTGAGCATCCATACCGGTGCTCGCCTTTTCCTGCACTATCACTATTCTTGCCAAAAGGAAAATACATCAAACACATCCATTCATCATCACACTTATGAAGTTTTCAAACAAATTTGGAATTTTGAACACCTACGCGCTATGATTTTGCAAAATCGTTTTAAATTCAAGTTATCCCGCGAAAGGTGTTTTAAAAACCAAATTATTATGAAGTATCATAGAACTTGGGGTGCGTTTGTTTAATTATGAAGAACGCCCCAAAGTTTTACGAACAAAACTATCTAAACTACAATAAAAACACTAACAATCTTAAAGTTTTGGGGTTTTGTTAAACATTTATGAAGGAAACCCCAAGAAATCAACAAATTATAACCTAAAACATGAGGAATTTGGGGATGTTTAAACATTTATGAAGAATCCCCAAAATTCCAAAAACAAACCTAAATTACACTAACATCTACACTAACATACAACCCTATTATGAAATTAATCTACATTTATACTAAACTACACTAAAAATAAGGTTACAAAATCACACAAATCTTTAAAAAATTTTCGGTTTTAGTTTAAACATTATGAAGAAAACCTCAAAAACTCAAACATTTGGACAACAATAACCTCTAATCTAAACTATCAAAGCATACAATCCATTCAAGAACACTAGGGTTTGTTAAACATTATGAAGGGACCCTAAAATCATGAAAAGATTGCAAAAATTTAAACTAATCTACACTAGAACAAGAAAAATAACAAGAAAGAGGAAGACCCATACCTTGATTTGAAGAATTGATGTGGAATTGAAAGGTGTTTGTGTGTGTGTTCTTGAGTGGAAGTTGCAAGTGCTCGCTCTGTTTCGACACAAACAACCAACTTACCTGTTTTGCTATGCTTCTTAGTAAAATAACACGGTTTTGAAGCGACTTTCCACACAATCATCTGGCGCGAATCAATCCTGGCTAAAAACTTTATGAAGTTATAGGACATTTCTACCCTTGCACATCGCTACATTTTGCTCGAGTGAGTGAGTCGATAGCTGGACTCGCTTTTCCACGCGCGATTAGGCGCGCGGCCGTGGAATTCAAGTATTTCCACATCCGGGTCAAACGGGCCTAAATGTTAAGATTTAATCGCTGTCCATTGACTTTAAACTTAGTCCAACTTGGACTTTGACTTATTGGAATGGCCGATTTCATAAAGGATTTTCTTTAAGATCGCTTTCGCCCGAATGGAGATTGAGTACGGGCGAGATGATCGATCGAGCAATGAACAGACATCGGCCATCCCCACACTTAAACTGATGCAATGTACGAAAATAAATACAGACTCAATCTATGAAAAATAAAAGAAATATACAAAAACTATACACTAAACTTAAATTACGATAATATATAAAATATGAAAATATACAATATTTTTAGCGAAATCTGAGTCGCTCGCGCATCGTGAAGAAGTATAGACCGCTTCTCGCGTGGCGCAAGTGACTACAATGACTCCAGGCGCTCGCGCGTTGCAACAAAATAAAGACCGTCCTTTTGCTTGCGCGAAAACAACCTTTTTCACCGAAAAATAATATAACGGAAGTTGATGAATAGAAACGATGATGGATGCCAATGTATTGAGTTAAAAACGGAAGATAGCGGTTATTCACGTCACACGAAGGACTCTGGTGATCCTGTTCGCGTATCGCGAACAATAAAAGATAAAATCCGGGGTAATTAGGAACCCGCTTAAAGCGGAACCATAAGGCCAGCTTCCTTGCGAATCGCAAGGAAGCATTTTTCACAGAAAATTATTTTTATTAAAACCACTTCTATATTAAATAAATTTCCCAGTTTTTCTTAACCCAAACCTTTTATAAAAGCATCCGAACCATCAACTTTAAACGTAACATACCCAGACTTCCATTATATATTTAAGTAAAAATAAAAACTATATATACATAAAAATCAAATAAAAACCAATAGAATCAATAAAATGAACAGAAACAAACAGACAAAACATAAAACTATCTAAAGAATGAAATTAATAATTAGTTCAAATACGAACAAATAAATCTAATCAATCAAATAAAGAATAAATCAAAGTCATAGATAAACCAATAAATCCAATAATCAATCAATAAATCTATCAACACCCTAATGAACGAATAATCAATCAAACAATCCTATAAGCAGATAAATGAACGAATATATGTGCAAACCTATGAACCAATCTAAAATCAATCCAATATATTAACAAACAGATAAATCAAATAAACAATCAAATAATCATATATGAAAATAAATGAATGAAATAAAGAACCAACGAAGTATAAACAAGTATTCACAAGCATGTACACTGGTAAAAAGTTGACTCGGTTCGTTCCTAAAGCTACTCGCGTCCCCGGCAACGGCGCCAAAAACTTGACGTGTGCGATACTACACATAATTTTGCAATGAATAAACACACGTTTCTGCTTTAATATTTGTAAAAATGGTTTAGACCTTAATATTAAAACACACACAATAGGGAAAGTGTACCCTGTCATATATGTAGTAATGTACAGATAAGAACCAGATATCGATCCATGGACGTGCGCGGAGCAATGGTACTAAAACTCTATCCCCGATTCACCAGTAGGAAAAGATAGTTTGAGTTTGTTTATAACTAGATTAATTCTAACACATGTAAATAACTTAACTACGACTCCAAATAGAAAATATAACTATATAAACTATAATACGCCAATCCTAGCATGTCATCTACATATAATAAGAAATAAAGGCGTGATCAACATTCCCATTTTCCAACAGTTAGTTTCCCTCTCGGGCATCCTAACATGACAACTATACAGAAAGCTAACACGAATACACACGTTAACCACCTCTAGTTGTTCATTAGTGCGCAGCTGATATGATCTCATGAGAATCTTTAAAGATAGGTTAGTATCACCTTTCGGGAGTCCTCAACCGCACTAGTTAAGGAAAGCAATATCGAATACACAATACGACCACCTAGACTAGCATAAAGTAGAGCATTTCACAACCTATTCCGTTTTACCAACTTTGAACACAAATCTACTAAGATCGCCATTTTCACCAAAACAACTAACAAAGATCATTAACCGTGTCAAAGATTGGTAACAACACCATTAAGCTTTTAAAACTCTTTTACGTGCCGGTAAACATCTATAATCATTATTCAAGTGACTTTAACCAAACTAATACCCGGTTACAGTTTCATGGTGTAAACTTTATTAACAAGTTAACTTGTCTACTATCGGACGATTAAACGGACGGTTTCTTCAACAAGTAATCCGCCTAACACATTCGACAATCATCAAAGTCATCCAAACACAACTACAAATCTAACAACAATGAAACAAGGTTGCGCTATGATCATCAAGATTCAAACATGAAAAACGCCAAATTCATACAAAACTTGATTTCATACAAAAGATTGTTTTAACTACTAACTACTACTAATGTTCTTGCCCGTAGGCGTACGATTAACTAAAATAACATCACAATAGCATACAAAATCAGATTTGGATCTTAAAAAGCTAAAAGGATCAAACCATAAGAATGCTAAAGAGATGGATTGGATGATGAAGGATGGATTGAATGGATTCCCGAGCTTGTTCCACGGCTTTCCAGCAGCTTGGTTCGTCCGAAAATCGCCCAAAATCGCCCCCCAAAGGTCCAATACTTGATCAATGGCTGAAATGGGCTATTTAAAAACAGAACAGACGATCCGACCGGCCGCGCGGATGATCCGACCGGCCGGTCGCTTTACTCGGGTCAGAAATGCTTCTCGAATGCTGACGTAGGCCTTCTAGAAGGTCCCCAGAAATATCAGGATGCTGCGCGCGGCCGGTCGGTTCATTCGCGCGGCCGGTCGGATTGACAAACGTTCCGTTTTCGCGCAGAAACCTTCGTTTATTATCCGGTTTGCTTCCTGGATACCGTTTAAGACCTGTAATCATAAAGATGCCCAAATAAGTACCAATTCATCGTGTATACGGCCAAAAACGTATATAAAGGGGAGTTAAACTGGGGCTTTTATATGTATAAATTAACGTATATCATAGTCATTCGATTAATAAAAGATAAAATAAATACATACACATTACAAAGTTAATAAAAATAAAATAAACATAGGCTACGCGTTAAGACGGTCCCTCATCATTTGTCAAGAAGACACGTGTTTGAATTCTTTGCCTTGCTTGGATTCATACTCTTTTTTTGGTATATCTGAAGGTACCGCTCGAAGTGTTCAATAGTGGTACCCGCTCAAGAGTTGACACTTGGTGTTCAAGTCATTCCACTTACGGTTTAGTGAATCGATGGTTCGGTTAGAGCCTCCTACCAACCGATTGAACTCATTTAGAATTCGGTACCACTTGTTTGTCGGGTGTGGGCTTTCTTCGACAAGTTGCCAGGCTGATACTAGGGCGATTTCTTGTTCTTCCGTCCAACGACTTGGTGCCATTTTCTTGTGTAAGAAGGAAACGGTTTTAGGGTGATGGGGACGTGGGAAACTGAAATGACGAACAAGACACTAGAGACGTCTCGGGACTCACCAGACGACACCGGAGACGTCTCGGGACTCACGAGATGGCACTATGACGTCTCCGGAGACGTCATTGGAGACGGGTCGTTGTTTTATTGGTGGGAAACCAAGTCGTCTCAGGAGACACCTCAGACGGCTTGGGAACTGTGAACCGTCTCCCCAAAGAGACGGGAGGGGGCTATTCTCGTAATTCAAACGGTCAAAGGGCTAGTTTCATGATTTTCCCTTAATAAATTGAAAGTCAAACTCAATAATTTTTCTTGGAAAAATTATAATAATGGCCATTGATCAACTGATTTTACCAAAATAGCCACCTCCCGTTTCTTAGGAGAGAGGCTTCACAGGTTTTGAGACGTCTCCAAGAGGCTTTCCAAAAGAACCAATAACTAAGCGACACGTGTCCTGGCAGTGGCGGATCCAGGATTTTTTTCCAGTGGGTTCACACTTTTCAGATGCCCCAACTTCATAGGACCGGACATAAAATTTTTGGGTTAGTTCGACGGTTAGGGTTGTTTGCTCTTTGTTGCGAAAACATGAGTATTAAATCTGCCGATGCTATACTAACACCGTACCATTAGCAGCGGGAATTCAACCAACGAAAAGGTGAAATTTCATGTATTATTTGGTACCCTGAAAATAAAAAAACCAAATCAAGTTGCAATCTCTATGGGGAGAAAACACTACTCCTTTGATAAAAAGAAAACACATCAATTTTTCAATGATATGCTAACATACAGTTTGCAAAACAACTAAAACAAACAATGTATATGGTATTATTGCTTTAAGAAATCAGAAAGAGCACCATACAATAACAAACTAAAAGTAAGGAACTACAACAAACAATATATATGGTATTATTGCTTTAAGAAATCAGAAAGAGCACCATACAATAACAAACTAAAAGTAAGGAACTACCATATTGATGATACTAAAACAATGAAACCAATCTAAGACTAAAAAATGTATGTATCATTCTAATCCATTCGAGTAAATAAAAAATGATATCATCATACCTTCAGATGTTTCCCAAGCAATTCCTCTATCAAAAAAATATATGTAACAAAAGGAAATATAGGGTTTGATTTTCAATTGCTTCCTTTATCATACATGCCCTGTGATAATATAAACAAAATAAGTCAAAGAACTAAGAAAGTTCTTGCATTTGATTGCTGCAAAGGGTGTATGATTATGACAAAATTTCATATTCCACATCATATATGAAAATTTAATTCATGTGGTCTGACTTTAAACTCAAATTTGAGGTCGCCGGAGGTCGGAAGGCACTTTAAACCAACAAAAAGGAACGTGGGGTTGGGAGTTGGTTATATGAATCTCTAATTCAGGTTTAGGCATTTAAAAGAAAAAGGAAACTTTTAAAACAAAAAATAAGTGTCATACACAAGGCTAGAACCCGGGCCATTTGTATAGAACCACGGAGCCTTAACCATGTAGCCATCTTCAACTTTGTGTTATGGCTTCATACATAAATTATCTATGGGTTCTTGCAGCTTTTTCATATATGATTTCTATTAAAAATGTGAAACCAAGTGGGTTCGCGTGAACCCAACCCACATAGGGTAGATCCACCCCTGTGTCCAGGTGTTTCTCTCTCCTATTCTCTCTAACTTCATCATTTTATCTTTTATTGTCTCTCTCTTTCTCTTTCTCTTCCCACAAGACCCACCACCTTCATCATTTTGTCTTCTCTCTCCCTTTCTCTTCCACTTCATCATTGCCATCACCTTCTTCTTCTTCTTCTTCTTCTTCTTCTTATTAACCAGCTTCTCTTCTTCCCATTACATCTTGTCTTGTTTTAAAAAAACGAGAACCCTATTTCATCTTTTTAACGGATTTGTTCAAAAATATGCTAAAAAGTTCCAATCTTTGAACTGGGTTTAGCTTCTTCAATCATAAAGTTGCTTCCTTTATAAAAAAACAGTTAAGTAAAAAACATCATGAGTTTTGGGACACATGAAAATATGGAAGATTTACACAGTGAAGGGAAAGAAACGAAGGAGAGAGAAACAGGTGGTGGTGGTGCCGGAGACGTCTCAGCGGCGCTCAGACGTCACCGAGACGTCTCATAGGGGGAGAGACACGTGGCGGTTCTGTGTTGGTCTTCACAGGAAGCCTCTCAGAGACAAAGAGAGGATTGCAAAAGTGATAAAGGGACGAATTGTGCAGCTATATATAGCTGCACAATTGTGTTTCTCCAAAACAATCAACGGCCAACAATCATACCATCCAACGATCATAAAGCATTTGTGCCTTTGCACATGGATTGCCAACCTGGCAAACAAAGCTGGGCCAAAGGCCAATAACCACGAATTGGCCCAATACAATATATGGACCTGGACTGCTTGAAACAACCCGGGCGTCTACAAACCAAACCAATGGACCAGCCCACCTGCAAAGAAGTCTTATGCAACACGCTTTAAGTTTTATAAAGAAAAATAATTTTTAATAAAAGAAATAAAATTGGAGAAAAAAATATTTATAAAGATAATACATTTTTAACACCCCCCCCCCCTCAATTGATAATTGTATGTGATGTGAGTTTGGCCTTGACCCACATTGGTTGGGAGATGAAAATTTTTTGAGTTTAAAAGGTGAAACTAGATGGGAAGGATTAAAATGTTAAGTCACATTATACTTGGGCACCTACCCGCGCACACAGAAGGGGGGGGGGTGCAAAAATGGGTTCCGGTTTGGGGAAAATTCCTGAACCAACGCGACGCCCGCACGACCTGCGGACACGAATGCAGCTCCAAAAATCCGGGTCTGCGTGACGCTGGTTTTTGCTACCCGTTTTTTTAATCCTTGTACTAGAAGAAACTTCAAGTCTCCTGGTCTTCTCTTACAGTTAAGTAGATAATTAATCTGGATTAGTTAACATTAATCTTGATTAATTATCTTTAATCTCGACTTTGATTGAGATCATTATTGCAGCAGAGGTGTCATATTCTACAATTTCCGTGTCTCTATAAGAACCTGCATTGTTTAGTGCAGAATAGAGAGAGCAAAATAAAGATGATACACATACACTCGAAACAAAGCAGTAGTACCCTTCTTCGATTATTTTTCAGGCAAGTGGGATAGTCTGGCAGTGCACCGTCACTGTTTTCGAACCGGTGTACCCGGGGAACACACCGTCATTTAAGGGAATTGTGTCAAACACAAGCCCAGTTCATTTAGATGATTTCGTCTTCAATTATAATTTGCTGCAGGAAGTGCAGCGACCATGATACCTGCGAGCTTCGTGTACGAGAGGCGTTGCGGCAATTACAATGTAAGTTTTTTAACAAACTTAAACAGATTAGTAAACAAACTTTCGTGTTCTTCTTAAGGAATTTGGGATCGCGAAAGTTTGTAAATGTTTTCCTTTTGGTACATCAAATTGAATTACATTCATAATGGGAATGAAATCTTTAATCCGAAAGTCTTTTTTACAAAACGAATTTTTGATTCAATTTTTCGGATTCATGGGTTTTGGGTTGTGTTTAGATAAACCAGACTACTACCATTTCTAACATGTGTTTACACATTTTTGAAATAATAAATTTCTAATGAAAGTATTAGAAAAGACATAATATTTGTAAACCCATGTAAAAACGTTTGATAACGTTTTCTTTCTAGTAAGCATATTAGAAAGATAATTTTAAAGTATTTGAAATGTTTACAGTTTCTAATGAAAGTATTGGAAAATAAAAGGTTTCAAAATATAAGGTTTTGAAACATGTATTTTTAACAAGCGTGTTAGAATCGTCGGCGTTGAAAGAATGACGTGTCATGAAATATTTCTAATAAGCGTATTAGAAATCATTATTTAAAAAATCGTAAGTTTAATTTTTAAACTTATATGTTGATTTTTCTAACGAGCGTGTTAGAAATTGATGATTTTGTAAAGACAAATAAGATGCTTATATTTTCTATCGAATGTGTTAGAAAATGTTATTGCACAAAATACATAAATGTGTTGGAAATGATTATTTTTGGAAAATAATCAACATTAAACCGGTTTGGTTAAAATTTGACGATTTCTAACGAGCAAGTTTGAAATGGATGCATTTTAGAAAATCAAAAGTTAATACCGTTTATGTAGATGGCTTAATTCTCTAACGAGCATGTTAGAAACGATTTATTTTATATATAAACCAATAAGTTCTAAAACGATTATCTAATCGTGTATTTCTACCAAGCAGGATAGAAACGGTTGAGAATAAAACCAATGATCTTTAAAACGATTTTGGATAATCATTTATTTATAAGGGGTGTGTTGAAAAAGGGTTTATTTGATATAACCAAAACTCTATATGATGAAAACATGTAATCGTTTGTATTCTAACAAGTCTGTTAGAAATAGTTAATTTTTGAAACTGTATATGTTTATATGGTACACGTATAGTTTCTAATGACCGAATTAGAAGCGATTAATCATGAAAACCACATACTCTAACAAGTGAGTTATGAATGGTTTAAATAATAAAACAATATTAGAATTTATGGTTTTGATTTGTAATCAAAACATAAATATGTATAGTTTATGGAAAACACTTGTAAAAGGAGAAATGTTTTGTATGAATAAAACATGTCTTTTGCAAATTATATATGGTTTGATGCTTGTATAAGAAGTATAATATCTTGAACCATATCATAGTCTTGAGATACTATTTGGTGTAAAACAACTTGATGTTGTTTTGGACATATTTACTTGTTCGACTACTTGTGAGTAGTTAATTATAAACAACTTTGTTGTTTTGAACAGTGTATTGAGGGAGTACCTCGAGACATGCCACGAGACGATATAATTGCTATTCTATCGTCGGACGATAAAGTGTTGAGGAGAATAACATTTTGAGATTTGATGTTTATATATCCTTATATGAATCCGTTTAAATATATTTGTAATGTAATACATCATATATATTTGGATTATCTATTATATTTTAAAATAATCAAGTGGATTAAATTATATATAAGAAAAGGATATGTAAGACAATATGTTTTGGACGACGAATTTAATAAGGATATATATATATATGCAAGAAACGATTTGCATAAACACCTGAGCGAGTTATAGTTATGAATTATGAAATTAGTCATAAATCATACATCAAATATACGACTACATCATGAGAGAATCATGAAAAACGTGGCAAGTGTATTGAATTTAAATCACGAAAACGAGATATGTCATCTAATGATGAGAGCATTTATGTAGAAATGCACAAATGTGGTTTTGATGACTATAACATATGATAGAAATATATGTTATTATTCATAAATGTTTGATAAATTTTGCGAGATTTATTATAAAGACTTACAATATTGATGGACGTGTAGAGTCTCTACAAACCATCAATGTTGGTTGAACCATATGGAGGATTTGTATAATTTTGGGATATGTGAATGACACGTCGTTGAGAATGTCATGTCGTTGAGTGTCAATATAATTGACTTGTTGATGATGAATATGACTTATGTTTAAGTCCTAAAGAGTCAATGGTGAAGCCTTGGAGATTAAAGGCAAACGAGTCTTGATCCTAATGGATGGAACTAATTATAGTATTGAAGCATTCTTAAAATCGAGGTTTTGGAATGGTAAACAAATCTCATTTTGTGTCTAAATTAAGATGTGAATGTTAGGAAGAGATAGTGAGTTATCTCTTAAGGCTGTGAAGAATCAGAGTGAGGCATCTTCTGTTCACATGCTAAGTATTCGTAGTCTAAGGCATGCTAGAGTAATACTTGTTAATTTAGATGCTCCACGGAGACTAAATTAACTTTGAACATTCAATCATATGTGACGACATAAGAATGAATTTTGTAAAAGCAAAATATATAATTCATTAAAAAAGGATGACTCGAAAGGACCGAATAAATAGTTCATTGGTTATGATACTATTTAGCTTAATATGAGAAGAACTCATATAGCTCAAAAAACGGTTTATGAGAGAAACCTAGGTTGAGTAATATAATGGATGACCTCAATAACACAAAGATATAGATAGTCGCTATCTTATCACGGGTGTCTAAAGTCTTCATGAGTGATATTACTCGAACTTAATCAAAGTGCAAGCAATTTTGGGGGAAGAGCCATTTAAGAAATAATCCGTAGGGATGTAAAAATGGTACTTGAGAAGTTGATATAAATTAATTTATACATATAAAAGTCCCCGTTTAACTCCCATTTTAATACGTTTTTGACCTAATACACAGGAATTGGTACTTATTTGGGTATCTTTACGATTTCAGGTCTTAAACGATGTCCCGAAAGCATAACAGAAGGAAAAACGAGGATTTCGGCGCGAAAACGGGATGCAGGGTCTGTGAGCGGCCGCTCACAGGCACCGAGCGGCCGCGCGCTCCTCCCTTATATTATTGGAGACCTTCTGGAAGCCCTACGTTAGCGCACGAGCGAATCTAGGAACTTTTTAAAAGTGAGTGGCCACGCGCAGCTCACTGATGTTAATAATTAGAGCTTTCAGCTCACTGATCGATGATTGGGTGATTTTGGGGCGATTTTGGGTGATTTTTAGGGCTCGTTAACTGCTGTGAAGCCGATTAACAAGATTAGGAAGGAATCCAAGTCCATTAACATCATCCAATCCATCATAAACTTGCTTGTTTATGGTTTGATTCTTGACCTAATCTTATTTCAAATCTGATTTTGAAGCTTTGTTATGATGTTTATGTTATAGATTGTACACCTACGGGTAAAAACAAGTAATCTTTAGTAGTTAGAACAATCATTTATATGTTAATCATGTTTTGTATGAATTTGGTGTTTTTCATGTTTGAATCTTGATGATCATAGTGCAACCTTGTTTCATTGTTGTTGGATTTGTGATTGTGTTTGAATGACTTTGATGATTATCGGTTGTGTTAGTTGGATACATGTTGAAAAACCGTCCGTTTAATCAACCGGTAGTAAACTAGTTAACTTGTTAATAAGTTTACACCATGAAACTGTAACCGGGTATTGGTTGAGTTAAAGTCAGTCGAATAATGATTAGAAATGCTTGTCGGCACGTAAAAGGGTTTAAAAAGCTTAATGGT
Organism: Ambrosia artemisiifolia; assembly: GCA_032199755.1. NCBI lineage: Eukaryota > Viridiplantae > Streptophyta > Magnoliopsida > Asterales > Asteraceae > Ambrosia > Ambrosia artemisiifolia. The sequence continues at coordinate 6,569,163 of CM063526.1, read as the reverse complement.
GTTGTTATTGATCTTTGACACGGTTGATAATCTTTGCTAGTTATTTTGGTTAAAATGGCGATCTTAGTAGGTTTGTGTTCAAAGTTGGTAAAATGGAATAGGTTGTGAAATGCTCTACTTTATGCTAGTCTCGGTGGTTGTATTGTGTATTGTGTATTCGGTATTGCTTTCCTTGATCAGTGAGGTTAGAAAACTCTTAACGGATGACTAACTTATCTTTAGAAGATTCACATGAGATCATATCAGCTGCTCGCTAATGAACAATTTGAGGTGGTTAACGTGTGTTTATCGTGTTAGCTTTCCGTATAGTTGTCATGTTAGGATTCTTGAAAGGGATACTAATTGTCTAAAAATAGAAATGTTGATCACATGCTTTTATTTCATATGTTATGTAGTTGACATGTTCAGGTTGTCATTATAGTATATATATATATATATTCTATTCGGAGTCTTATATATATATATATATATATATATATATATATATATATTTGCTATGCTTTAGTTTAAATTATATTAAATTAGTTAAAACAAACATTCAACTATCTTTTGTTACCGGTAAATCAGTGACAACGGTTCAGTACAATCGCTCCGCGTGCGTCCATGGATCGATACTTGGTTCTTATCTATGCTTTACTACATATGTGACAGGGTGCGCTTGCCCTTTAATGTGTGTTCTAATGTTAAGATTAAAATCATTTTTATAAATTTAAAACCCAATTTGCGCGAGTGTACATATTTATATGCATTCTCAGAGCACACCAAGTTTTAGGCGCCGTTGTCGGGGATGCGACGAGCTGTTGGAACGACCTGAGTTACTCCTTTGTCGCTGTACATGCTTGTGAATATCTGTCTATACTTGTTTATTTGATTAATTTGTTTGTTTATAGCAATCTTTATTTGTTCGTTTATTTGTTTATATAATTGTTTTTATTCTTTATTTGATAAATTTGTTTGTTGATAAGTTTGATTGATTCTTGATTTGATTTATTTGTCCGGATGCGAACTAATTGTTAATTTGTAGATTTCGAATGCTAAATTCTTTGTTGATCTTTGTTCATATTGTTTGTCCTGTTTATATCGTTATAATTTTTATGTGTATACAGTCTTTTGTGTGTATATATATATAGGAAGACTGGATATATTATGTTGAGATTCGATGGTTAGGATGCTTTTACAAAAGGTTTGGGTTAAGAAAATTTGGGAAATTTCATTGATATAAAAGTGGTTTTAATAAAAATTGTTTGTGAAAAATGCTTCATTGCGATTCGCAAAGAAGCTGGGCTTATGGTTTCGCTTTAAGCGAATTCCTAATTACCCCGGATTTTATCTTTATTTATTCACGATACGCGAACAGGATCACCAGAGTCCTTCGCGTGACGTGAATAGCCGCTATCTTCCGTTTTTAACTCATTTCATTGGCATCCATCATCGTTTCTATCCGTCATTTTCCGTTATATTATTTCTTTTTTCAGTTAAGAGGTTGTTTTCGCGCAAACAAAAAGACGGTCTTTATCTTGTTGCGACGCGCGAGCACCTTGAGTCATTGTATTCACTTGCGCCACGCTAGAAGCAGTCTATACTTCTTCACGATGCGAGAGTGATTATGATTCCATTGAAAATTTTATATATTTTCATATTTGTATATTGTCATATTTTTAAGTTTGGTTTTGTAGTTTTTAGTATTTTAATTTTTGTATATTTTCATAATGTATATCTTCATATTTTTAAGTTTAGTGTATAATTTTTAGTATTTTGATTTTACATATTTCTTTTATTTTTCATAGATTGCGTCTGTATTTATCTTTGTACATTGTGTCAGTCTAATCGTAGGATGGTCGATGTTCTTTTCAATGCTCGATCGATCTTCTCGCCCGTACTCAATTTCCATTCGGGCGAAAGCGTTCTTAAAGAAAATCTTTTATGAAAACGACCATATCAAGGAAGTCAAAGTCCAAGTTGGACTTAGTTGAAAGTCAACGGGCAACGATTAAATCTTAACATTCAGGCCCGTATGACCAGGATGTGGAAATACTTGAATTCCACAGCCTCGCGCCTAAACGTGCGTGGAAAAGCGAGTCAAGCTATCGACTCGTGCAAAAACGTAGCTTCGCAGGGGCATTCATGTCCTTAGCAACTTCATAATATCCTAAACGACTTCATAATGTTTTAGATGTGCAGGGGCAAAAATGTCCTAATGAACTTCATAAAGTTTTTAACTTGTTGTTTAGTTTGTTTTTAGTTTTTACAGGATTGATTCGCGCCAAATGATTGTTTGGATAGTCGCTTCAAAATCGGGCTATTATTGTACTAAGAAGTGTCGCGAAACAGGTATGTTGGTTGTTTATGTCAAAACTGAGCGAGTGCAGGCGCTTTGAGGTGAAACTGCAGCAGAAAACACATCTGCATGCAGTGAACGGCCGCTCACTTAGAGTGAGTAGCCGCTCGCTGTGGTCTGTTCGAAAATCTGCAAGGGTATTCTAGGAAATTCGAAATTTTTGATAAAAACTCAACCCTAGAAACCTTTTGAATGGCTGCTCAGTATTGTTTCATAACAAAAACCTGCACTTAGCTCTCAAGAACACTAACAAACCTCCCAATCCACCTCCAATTTTCAAATCCTAGGTATGAATCTTAGTATAAATTATTGTTTTCCTTCTTTCCATTTTAGGGGTTTCTTCATAATATTTAACTAAACCCTAAATTTGCAAGATGGTTGGCATATCTAGTATATTGTTAGAGTAGTATAATAATTGTAATGTAGTTTTAATCTTAGTTTTAAAGTAGGTTTGTTTAAGAAATTTTGGGCTTTCTTCATAATTGTTCAAACAAGCCCCAAATTTCGGACGTTCTTTTATGTCTTTGTTTTAAATTCAGTGATGATCAATGCTTGGGATTTTATTTCAATGAGTTGTGTGTTTTGAAACGCCTTTTATCACTTTTGCAGGTACTAAGGAAAAGGAGTTCAGGATACACACGAGCACTGAGGGCTGAGCAGACACGACAGCGTCTTTGGATAACCTTCAGTTTGCTTCGACACCAGGAGAGTTTTAGTTTCTCTTCTTTGCACTATAGTTTAGCTATTCATAATGCTTTACTATTTTTTGAGTCACATTGGGGACAATGTGATGTTCAAGTGTGGGGAGGGTAACTATATTAACTTTACTTAGCTTGCACTATAGTCTAGCTCTTCATAATGCTTTACTATTTTTTGAGTCACATTGAGGACAATGTGATATTCAAGTGTGGGGAGGGTTGTTAACAATATTAGCTTTGCTTGTCCCAAGTTGTGAAAAAACTCCCAGTTTTTAATTTTTTATGGCATAACATAAAGCAAAAAAGCCGTGAATTCTTCATAATTTTTGTAAATTAGTATGGTTGGTTGTGTTTTAGGAAGCATTAGATTTGATAAAAGCGGACAAGCCAAATGAAAAACAATAGAGTTTGATAAGCGTGGTAAACAAAAGAGTGACTGGCATGTTAATTTTTACACTTGTACCCATTCCTTCCGTTACGTGAGCATTCTTTTTTGAGCCTTTTATTGCTTTTTCGATACTTGCTCGCTATATGCGAAATATGATTGCGCCGAATGGCTTATGTGATTTAGAACTTGTTATTAGCATACTTTTCGAGATCATATATGTGTAGAGTTGCATGAAGGTGATTGAGGCATTTAGGATACCCTTTTGATTTAAGCCTTTTCTTTTCGTTTTATCTGTTTCCCGCACCCAAATGTTATCCACTAGTTAACCATGTTGAGCCTATATCCCGTGTTTTTCTTATTTAACCCACCATTTCACCACTTAACCAAATTTAGCCTTTACTTTAAACCTTTTGTGTTGAAACTCGGTTTATGTTATCGTTTGACTCATTTTGTGTTGTATATAATTCATGTTCCGGCATTTAGATCCTGTCTTTTGTATATATTTGTGTTATAATTATCAGTTATATTCGACATTGTAAGTAAAAAAAAAGAAGAAAAAAAAGTAAAAAAAAAATCCAGAAAAATAGCATACCCTAAAATAGGGTGACTTAGCAGAGTTTGAGCAGTTTTTAGTGCTTTAAAGTTAGAATTTTGTGGTTAGCTCAAAGTAAATAAAAATTGCCTATGTTCGCGTTTGTTTTGTATAGTTCGCATTTGTTTCTATTTAGTTAGACTTAACCGCCGAGTTTTAACCGTTTGTCACTTTAAATATCCATTCCATACCCTTGACCTTCGCCTATCATTACAACCCACAAGTCCTCTTGATTTATGCATTTCTATATATGAATTGGTAGAGATTAGATCTTTTAACAAGCATATGATATCGCACAAGTCATTGTCTAGGCATTGAGTTTTTACACATACACATTTCATATGTATGATCCACAAATTAGCCGAGTGTGTGTGAACATTGTGAGTGGTGTAAAGTTATGCATGCTTAGTTGATTTGATGTTAACCATTGCTTTGATTTTCTATGTATTTCCAAGTGCTTGTCGGTTTGAAATCTTTGATGATGTCTTTTGACAAAGCAACTAGCCATCTGATTTATTAACTTTCTGGTTTGCTACTCGTGTTGCCATTGGGAGTGTTGAGTTTTCTAGGGACAAGCAATGTTTAAGTGTGGGGATGTTTGATATACGTTAATTTATACATATAAAAGTCCTCGTTTAACTCCCATTTTAATACGTTTTTGACATTATACACAGGAATTGGTACTTATTTGGGTATCTTTACGATTTCAGGTCTTAAACGATGTCCCGGAAGCATCACAGAAGGAAAAATGAGGATTTCGGAGCGAAAACGGGACGCTGGGTCCTGTGAGCGGCCGCTCACAGGCACTGAGCGGCCGCGCACTCCTCCCTGATATTATTGGAGACCTTCTGGAAGCCCTACGTCAGCGCACGAGCGAATCTGGGAACTTTTTAAAAGTGAGCGGCTGCGAGAAGGCACCGAGCGGCCGCGCGCAGCTCACTGATGTTAATAAATAGAGCTTTCAGCTCACTGATCGATGATTGGGTGATTTTTGGGGGATTTTGGGGCGATTTCTAGGGCTCGTGAACTGCTGTGAAGCCAATTAACAAGCTTGGGAAGGAATCCAAGTCCATTAACATCATCCAATCCATTATAACCTTGCTTGTTTATGGTTTGATTCTTGACCTAATACTATTTCAAATCTGATTTTGAAGCTTTGTTATGATGTTTATGTTATAGATTGTACACCTACGGGTAAAAACAAGTAATCTTTTGTAGTTAGAACAATCATTTATATGTTAATCATGTTTTGTATGAATTTGGTGTTTTTCATGTTTGAATCTTGATGATTATAGTGCAACCTTGTTTCATTGTTGTTGGATTTCTGATTGTGTTTGAATGACTTTGATGATTATCGGTTGTGTTAGTCGGATACATGTTGAAAAACCATCCGTTTAATCAACCGGTAGTAGACTAGTTAACTTTTTAATAAGTTTACACCATGAAACTGTAACCGGGTATTGGTTGAGTTAAAGTCAGTCGAATAATGATTAGAAATGCTTATCGGCACGTAAAAGGGTTTAAAAAGCTTAATGGTGTTGTTACTGATCTTTGACACGGTTGATAATCTTTGCTAGTTATTTTGGTTAAAATGGCGATCTTAGTAGATTTGTGTTCAAAGTTGGTAAAATGGAATAGGTTGTGAAATGCTCTACTTTATGCTAGTCTCGGTGGTTGTATTGTGTATTCGGTATTGCTTTCCTTGATTAGTGAGGTTAGAAAACTCTTAACGGATGACTAACTTATCTTTAGAAGATTCACATGAGATCATATCAGCTGCTCGCTAATGAACAATTTGAGGTGGTTAACGTGTGTTTATCGTGTTAGCTTTCCGTATAATTGTCATGTTAGGATTCCCGAAAGGGATACTAATTGTCTGAAAATGGAAATGTTGATCACACACTTTTACTTCATATGTTATGTAGTTGACATGTTAAGGTTGTCATTATAGTATATATATATATATATGTATATATTTGCTATGCTTTAGTTTAAATTATATTAAATTAGTTAAAACAAACATTCACTTATCTTTTGTTACCGGTAAATTAGTGACAACGGTTCAGTACAATCGCTCCGCGCGCTGTAGGTCCTTTGAACGGATCGATACAAGCTAGATCAGATCTATCAAGGTGCGGAATCCCTTGATAGATGTTTATGCAAACTATGAATCGAACAAACGATGAATAACTATTAAAACTGGCTTGTCTATTGATAAACTTTCAGTGGGAATAATATCAATTACAAACAACTAAAGACCTAACCCTAGCCTACACCCCAATGCACATATTTATAGTGCATGGGCCTGAGAAGATGGACTTACGAAGATACTTGAGAAGATAACTATCTTCTCAAGATATCTTCTCGGGTTATCTTCTCAGGATATCTTCTCGGGATATCTTCTTGGGATATCTTCTCGGGATATCTTCTTGAGATATCTTCTCAGGATATCTTCTCGAGATATCTTCTCATTATAACTTTTCTAATAATCTCTGACTAGATATGTTTGCTAGGGTAATATGCAAAAAGGCTATCATGTTTAACTTATAATTACGTCAAACATGTTACAATAAACTTATCAACCAAATGTAAAATGATACTAATCTAGAGAAGCGTTTGTCACACAAACATGCACTAACAAACTCCCCCTTGACAAATGCTCTCTAGATCTTCAACCTTCTGCAGTCTTCAAACTTCAGAATAATCTGGAATAATCTCACCTTCTTTTAAATCACACACATCTTCACTTTTTGATTCTTCAGAAAGTAATCCAGTCTCTTTGAGGTTTTCGTTTGCATCTTCAAAGTCAAGTAAACTCTCAAAGGTAAACTCATCGAACCAGGAAACAACTCCTCGAGTAAATCAGTAGGTGTAAAAGTATCTGCAGGTTGAGGCATATCATCAACAGGCCTCTTCCCTGGATTACCAACACCAGTTGTCTCCACTCCAGTACCCGACTCCCCCTGAGTAGTAGCTTGCACACCAAGTGTTGTTGAAGCACTTGGAGGCTCACTTCCCGCAGAGCGGTTAGGATCATTGTCTGTATCATCACTAACGCCTCTCCGACCTCAAATCATCACCCTTACACGTCACATTCTCCCCCTGAGCCTGCAATTGCTTCATCAACTCAGCATTCTGTTGAAGAAGCTTCTGTATCAAGGCTCTATCTTTTGCCTGTAAGTGGTGGTTGTTGTGGTACTGTGACTACTAAGGTTGCTGATGGCATCTGTGAGCTTGACTAACGAAAAACTACTCCTCCTCTCTTCTTCTGACGAGTCCGGAGAGGTAGAACATCATCATCACCATCATCATCATAATCCTCGGGTTGATAGTCTTTGCCAGTCTTATCATCATCTCTCTTCTGTTTTCCCTCACAGTGTCAGTAGGAGGTTCCAACCTATGTGATGAGTCTGCAACAATCTCACATTCCAAACATTAACAAGAACAACTTAAACATGCATTAATTAAAATTGGGCCTTATGAATTGAGAACAATTTTTTTTAACAACTTAACCCAATAATTTTTTAGAACTGGGCCTTGAACATAAATCCATGCCCGAAAAGTTTCAGTTTTTAGTAATTTGTAACGAAGCAATGACTTAGCTTTTGATAAAAGTTGGTTAGTACGAAAACAAGACGTTTTCCCAAATAGTACAAGAATTCCCTTAAATGACCATTTCCCGTGTATTAAGACCTGAAGTGGAAAAATAGAAAATCTTTTTGTCATTTTTGAATTTTTTTTTATAAACAACTAAAAGAAATAAAAACACTAATAAAGTGAAACTAAAATAAAATGAAATAAAATTCAAAAAGTAAACACTCTATTTTTGTTGAGATCGATGTCACCAGCGAAAAGATCATATCAGCTATAACAGGACTGAACACACGAGTTAGAATAATTAAAGGTAAATTATTATAAGCAAAGTCGCAGTCCAAGGCGATTACCAGTATTCTTATCCACTTAAACAAACTTACATCATTGTCTTCAAAGCCTCACTGTACTTATTACGATTTTGAGCATCTGACTGTGAGTTCTGCGTGTCCCACAACATGACATACCCTCGCGATCAAGGTATGCACAAAGCTTCATCGTAATAGGTGAGTATATTGCTGGTATCCGTATAATTTACAAGGTACGAGACACGCAGGTGTACAGGTCAGCATATTTCTGGATGCAGCAAAGTGACGGGTGTGTTCTCAACCAGGGTTAGGGCAAATACCAGTGTGGTACGAATTTTAGCTTTGGGATTTTTGAGATAGCCGTTTAGCATATAGGGTTTTGGCATTTATCCTTTGGATTTGCTCTTTTAAGATATCCTGGCTGTGCCTAGGTCAGCATATATCTGGATGTAGCAGAAGGACAGCCAGGTTATCCCCGGATAGATCAACAATATAAAGACCCGAAACTTCTGATTTTGGCAATCTACCAATGCAAGAATTAAGATCATAAAATCGTACGCCGATGTTATGTTCCCCACATGTACCATAGTCCAGCTCTTTGCTATTATTATTATTGTTGAGGACTAAGTACGCGTTGTAAGTTTGCCTACTGGTATATCACATGATGAAGCGCAGTCGCACTTAGCAGTTTAAGTTCACTGTTCTGTTTTAAGTGCGACAGTCAAGCAGCTGATGTACTATCATATCTTTTCTTTCTCGCAGTGACAACTCGTGTTTTTTTTTAAGGAAAAATATTTACAAAATCTTCAGAAACTTATGGGAAACGTAAAATCATTCAGGATTCCTCATCTCGTTCAGTTGCACCAACAGTTCAAAACGAGCCCTGTTAAATGCCTGGGTGTAAAGGTCTGCCAAATTATCTTTCGTGTCAACTTTTTCTAAATGAATCATTCTCTTTTCAAAACAATCTCTTATAAAGTGATGTCTGGTATGAATATGTTTAGTTTTAGAAAAGTTGGTTGGGTTTTCAGTTATGGAAATGGTAGATTGGTTATCAATCATAATGGGAGTATTTAGAAAATTCAAACCGTAATCCCGCATTTGTTGATGTATCCACAAAACCTGTGAACAGCAGCTACCAGCTGCAACGTATTCAGCCTCGCATGAGGACACCGCTACAGAGGTCTGCTTCTTACATTGCCAGGATACGAGTCTCCCCCAAGTAGTTGACATCCACCAGTCGTTGATTTTCTGTTCTGGTTGCATCCTCCGTAGTCTGAGTCGGTGTAGGATAAGAGATCTAATCCACCATCTGATGGATACCAGAGACCTAATTTGGGTTTCCCCTTAAGGTATCTCATTATCCGTTTGACCGCAATCATATGTGACTCCTTTGGATCCGCCTGAAACCTGGCACAAAGACAAACTGGAAACATAATGTCAGGTCTAGAAGCAGTAAGATACATGAGTGACCAATCATTGCCCGGTACTCTGTGGGGTCGACATATTTGTCGCTTTCAGTATCTGGACCGAGACCGTGATTAACCGGTAGAGGAGTATAGTAAGGTGTGCCATCATTCATCTTGAAACGAGTCAGCATGTCATGCACATACTTAGTTTGATGGATGAACATTCCATCTGTCTTCTGATCCACCTGTAGACCAAGAAAGAACTTTAACTCCCCCATAGCACTCATTTCGAATTTCCTTTTGATGACCTGCTCGAATTCCTTGCATAAGTCTTCATCTGGTGACCCGAAGATGATGTCATCAACATACACCTGGACCAGCAGAAAATTTTCACCTTTTCTCCGAATGAAAAGTGTACTGTCAATCTTTCCTCTCTCAAAACCATTGTTCAAGAGGTAAGAAGACAGTGTCTCATACCATGCCCTGGGTGCCTGATGAAGTCCATAATGGGCCTTGTCAAGTTTGTAGACCCGATCTGGATGTTCTGGATTAGTGAACCCCGGTGGTTGTGAGACATACACCAGCTCTTGGACTTTTCCGTACAGAAAGGCGCTTTTAACGTCTAACAAGCGAATTGCCTCTAGCCTAGCAACTGGTGCAAACACTTCATTGAAGTCTATCCCTTCCTGTTGATTAAACCCTTTTACCACAAGACTAGCCTTATTCCTGACCACTACACCATTGTCATCTTTCTTGTTTCGAAAAACCTATTTGGTGCCAATTTCCTGTGCACCTCGAGGTAGATCAACCAACTCCCAGACTTTGAGATTCCTAAACTGAGAGAGCTCTTCTTGCATAGCTTCTACCCACGCATTGTTCCGAAGAGCCAATTGATAACTCTTAGGTTCAATTTGCGAGATAAAGCACTTCAAGCATTTGTTCACAATCCCTGAATCAACAATTCTTGCATACATGCAGTTGGCATTAGCAAAACTTCTCCGAGTCTGAATACCCGCATTAGGATCCCCCAGTATGAAGTCAACTGGATGAACCCTATTTGCGCGTGTTGAAATCACAGTGTCTACCGGCATATCTTCATCTAAATTGGAGCCAATATCTCCTGCAGCCACTTCATCATCAGTAGAATCTATCCCGAACGGATTCGTGAAAGGTTCTTCTTCGGTTTCAGTGACCTCTGGTGTGGATGAAGACTGGTTGTTTCCCGAAGAGCTGGTACTTGCATCTGTCTTGGTCTTTTCTGCAGAAATCTGGACTATTGAACGAGGTGAAACAAAGTCATCATCCTCCTCATCAACAATCACTAGTTCTTCTTCTTGTGGTTCTGCATTAAAGGTATGAGGAACATTAAAAGACTTAAAAACAGAGTCATAATCGAACATCCAACTTGGTTCCTGTGCACTATCTGGTGGTGAGTAACTTGTTATTTCAATATTAAAAGCAATTTCAACTACACCCTTTGATTTATTCCAAACACGTTTGTTTGGTGAGCCTGGGACATAACCAAGGAAGAATCCTTCGTCTGCCACCTCACCAAATTTTGGTTGGTTTTTATTTTTCAAAATAGTGCAAGGCATTCCAAATGGCTCAAAATCTTTGATGTTGGGTTTACGACCGTTTAAGAGTTCATAACACGTTTTATTGTGTTTCTTAACGGTCAAAACCCTATTCAAGACATAACATGATGTGTTCACAGCCTCCCCCCAAAAATGAACAGGAAACTTAGAGTCAGCTAGCATGGTTCGAGCAGATTCAATCAAAGTCCTGTTTTTCCTCTCGGCGACTCCATTTTGTTGAGGCTCATAGGGAGCACTGATTTGATGTTCAATTCCTTTGCGATTACAAAAGATTGAAAATGTGTTGTTCTTGAACTCCGAGCCATTATTGCTTCTGATCCTCTTCAGTGTGGTGTTGAATAGATTCTCTGCTTGAAGAATGAAATTCGTCAAGATTTCAGCAGTTTCATCCTTCGTACCTAAGAAAAACACCCATGAGAATCTAGAAAAATCATCAGTAATCACAAGGCAATAAAATTTTCCACCAATACTCCGAACATTCACTGGACCAAAGAGATCAATGTGAAGCAGTTCAAAAGGAGCAGAAATGGAATTAATAGTTTTTGGGTGATGAGGCTTCTTGTGTTGCTTTCCCTTTTTACAAGGGACACATTTGTCCTCAATCCCAAAACTTTTTAAAGGTACACCCGTTACCAAACCATGTTTGACAATGTAGTTCAGCTTCCTGAAATGGATGTGTCCCATCTTTCTATGCCAAAGAAGTGAATCTGATGCAGATGCTTTGGATAATAAACATGTAGTCTCCGTTGAAGAATCGTCATGCATGCTCATATCCATGATATGCGTGTCGTTTCTTCTAGGAGCCCTCATAATTATCCACTCTTTTGGAATAATTACTCCTGGTTTCAACACTAAAGCTTCAGTGTCGGTGAAGTGAACCGAATGCCCCTTGTCGCAGATTTGTGAGACACTCATGAGATTGTGTTTGAGCTCCTCAACATAGTTCACTCCTTCTAGGGTGATCTTGCCATTAGTGACCTTACCCTTTCCTTAGATGCGTCCGCCTTTGGCGCCAGCAAAGTTTACAAAACCTCCATCACATTTCATAAATTCGATCAACAATCTCAACTCCCCTGTCATATGCCTGGAGCAGCCGCTATCAACATACCACCAGTTGATAACCCTCCTCAGCAGCTCCTGCATTCACAAAGAAGATTAGTTAGAGTAGGGGACCCAAGCTGTGAAAGTCTTGGGTCGTCCCATTTCATCAACAACAGTAAACTCCCTCCAGTATCCATCACTCCCCACTGGAGTCCTGGATCTAGGTGGATGTTTCTGTTCATTTGGTTATAATGTCTGTATGTCCTTTTATTCTGAGAATTGTGATATCCTCTTTGATTCACTGGCCCGTTGTTGTTATTTTGAGGATAACTCCCTCTGTTGGAATCTCCCTCATTGTAATTATTTCTTGAAAAGTGTTGGTTATTTGAATACTGTCTATCCCTATAACCATTTTGATTATTATAATTATTTACAGAATTAAATTTGTCACCTTGTGGACTTTGGTGACGTTGTTGCCTATGAGGTGGTTGGTACTTGTTGGCATTTGCAGGTACTGCCTGCGTAAATGGTTGAGCACCAGATGTGCTTGCCTGGCCAACACTTTAGGGACAAACACAGGTTTTTCAAAATTCCTGTTAACTGGGCGTTTTCCTGGATCCCTAGACCCGCCGTCTGAATCCTTTTCTAATTGTCTCTGCAAAGATTTCTTTGCAGAGTTGCTTACCTCTTTCCTGCTTTCAGACTTAGCAGGAGTCTCACCTTTCTTTGCATAAGTTGATGCAGTGCTACTCTTCTTCTTGGCAGTGCACATGCTAGCGACATGACCTTTTTGATGACATTTAAAACAGGATCGCTTCTCAAGGGGCTTTTTGTATTGTCCCCTTGAGGTCGATCCCTCATTGCTAGCAGATTTTGGTGAAGTGTTGTCGGAACAATCAGCATTACCCTGTTTAATTTCAGTTTTGGCTTCACCTTTCTTAACAAATTTAGGATTTTGCAAAATCGTTTTTGGTTCAGCCTTTTTGGGTTGAGTCTTTGATTCAGTTGAGTTAATTCTAACTGGATTAGATTTATTAACCCCCGACCCAGTAATGTTCTTAAACACTTCACCTGTTTGTTCATCCTCAGACACACTGGATGAACTACCACTCTCAGGACTAACCACATTTTCACTCATATCAACTTTCACCTCATCTAGCTTAGGCTTACAAATTTCCTCAGTGACCTCCTTCTCAGTTGGTAGAAACGAATAGTTTCCTGTTACAGGAGGAGGCACATCTTGGTAACCTAAGCCACCATTTTCATCTATATATTTCTTGGTGTCTCTTCCAGAATCTATTAAGGCACTTATAAGATATTTTGAGCTGCGAACTTGATCTATCTGCCTATTTATATCAGCTACCTTAACCTTAAGTTGGTCTATTTCAGCATTTTTCTTAGCAATCTCTTCTTGTTTATCAACTAAGGCCAACTGTGTTAGATTAAGGTAATCTATCTTTTCCCTAAGAGCATAGTTAAGTTCTTTTAGATCTTTCTTAGCAGCATTAAGGGAGGTTTTCAGGTTCCCTTCTCTAATCTTATTGCCTATGTTAAACTCTTTCTCTTTATCCAAAAGCACGACTAACTCAGTATTATGCTCAGCAACTTTATCATTTTCTTTCACAAGTAATAGAATATGCTCAGCATAATCGACACACTTATTACAAGCTTCTACAGCTAAAGGTAAAGGAAGGAGTACCTTTTTCTCATTTGATGATAAGTCTGCCATGTATGCCATGAATTCTTTAGCAGACATCCATTCAGTTGATGCTGTTAGATGCAGCACCTAGGTAGAAACCTCCTTGTTTGCTTCACTCTCAGTTGTAGCTGCTTCAGCTTCATTCTCCTTACACTCATTCACTTCTGTTTCGGTCTCCTTAATCTGTTCCTCAGTCACTTGCTCAACAGGTGTCTCAGCATTATCAGATCCCTCTTCAACAATTTTTGCCATGAGAGCTTGATTGCCTGATCCATCAGCTCCATCTAAAACACTGCTCCATCTAAAACACTGCTCCAGTCATATGTACCATCAGGCTTAGCCACCATTAGTTCCTTAGAGCTTAAGTTACTCTGAGAAGGCGCTACAGATGAGCTTTGCCTTGTAGTGTTTCCCTGATGTTGACTCTTTGGTCTAGCACATTCTCTGGAAAAGTGCCCGTACCCGTAGCAGTTATAACACTTAACCTTTGACTTATCAAAACCAGGTCTGCCTCCAACTAGCTTCTTTCCTGTCCTCTCCATGAATTTTCTTGCTCTTCTCGAAATCATGGCAAGATTCCACTGGAGATCCATTTCCTCCAAGTCAGCCGGATCTATCTGATCGTAGTCATCATTGAACATTTCCGGATCATTTATCTTCCCTTGTATGTAGTTCTCATAAGATGCTACAAAGGAAGACAAAACTGCAAGCTGCTCTTCTGCTGATTTTACCCTCATGGGCATTGACTTGCATGACTTGTGGTCACATTGGGAGTCAGATTTGTTGGACTCAGCAGTGCTCTTTCCCTTGTCTCTTCCTAAGGGAATGTTCTTCACTTTTGTTGACTCACCTGAAACAGATACAAAACAAACTTCACCATCAGAATCTAACATAATGTTACTAGAATTTTCTCCTGAGAAGAATGCAGTTGCATTCCCACTGCTGCTTGAGGTGCCACCGGATGAGGATTTGGATGACGATTTCCCATAATACACTCCCGGATCTTGAACCTGATCAGAACCTTCATTCTTCCTCTTCATCGCCAAATCATAGGCTCTAAGCTTTCCTATAACGTCATCAAGCGTGTAGGTGGCGAATTCAGGATTCTCTTTAATGAGAAGAGTATAAACTTCCCACTTTGCAGGCAACGCATCCAGAATCTTGGTGGTCATCTCTACATCAGTGTGCTCAATCTTGTAGTTCTCCAATTCCGTAACAAGATTGTAGTATCTCTTGATGATCTCTTCTAGGGTTTCACTTGTGAATGCCCTAAAGATAGCAAACTGTTTCTTGAGTAAATCAACTCTATTTTTCTTAACATTATCATTTCCCTGAATCCGTTTTTCAAGAGCTTCCCACAAATCTTGTGCATTTTGAAATTTTCTAAACGTGTGCAATATCTCTTGTGGCATGCTCATTGTGATAGCAGCATGTGCTTTGTTCTCAGCTTCGAACATTTGCTTTTCTTCTTCATCCATATTTTTAAAGTCAACCTTAACAGTTCAACCATCAACATCTCTGGATGGTGGTATGTAACCATCTCTTATGCAAATCCATCCTCTCATCATATAAAACCTTGCCTATTCTTCAAACCTGTCCTTCCACCAATAATAATTTTTAACTGAAATCATTTTAGGTGGTGAGTTTGACTTGCCTACTTCATGGTCCATTTCTAACATCTTGTTTAGAGTCGACATTTTTTTTGTTTAATATGAATTAAATTAATTTAAATGTCCAAGATCCAAGTAAAGGTCCAAAGTCCAGGTCCAATGCCAAACGTTCAACTTCAAGTAACTGTTAAAGTCCACGTATTTAAATTAACTGTTAAAGTCCAAAAGGATAAAGTTCAACACATTGGATAAAGAGACAGGTCAAAAGTGCAGTGCGAAGATAGGACTAGGTGAATATAGTTATGTGAAGATGTTATGTGAAGATAGTTATGTGAAGATAGATCTCTGTGAAGATAATAGTTCTCTGACAAGATAGTTATGTGAAGATCTATGTGAAGATAAGTTCTAACAGAATCCCTATCGTTGTTCAAGAACAGTTTAGATCTGATCGATTTTTTTTATTTTTTTATTTTTTAACGAGTAAGACAAAAAAGGAAGCTAATATTTCAAACTACAAAAAGATCAATTTTTCTAATCTTGAACTGATTTAGATCTCAAGTCAGACGAAAAAATATATATATTTTTTTAATGACTTTAAAAAGAAGCTGGTTATTGAAAACAACGAAGTTGGTTATTGAAAGGAATATAGAACGATGATGGATTTCTAGAACCAAGGTGTTTCTTTAATAATAGTAGCTGGAAGTATTATAAACCAAGTTGACTTTATTTTAAACGAAGATGCAATTTAATGGAATAAAATATTTTGAACGAATTGATTTGCCATATCAAACTTAAAACGAAGATGAACCCTACAATCCCTATCTTCGTTTAAACTGGCACGATCGAAGCAGTTTTTTTTTAAATCGAAAACACTTAGGAATCACTAGAAACTTTCTGAATAGCACGATAATTGACTGAGAACGATTTTTAGACACGAAAAATAGAAGATTTAAACGAAAAACACGTTCCAATCGATTCAATATTTGCAAAAATCAAGCTTGAACCGTACAATCTTTTGAGCCTAAGGCTCTGATACCAATTGTAGATCCTTTGAACGGATCGATACAAGCTAGATCAGATCTATCAAGGTGCGGAATCCCTTGATAGATGTTTATGCAAACTATGAATCGAACAAACGATGAACACGATGAATAACTATTAAAACTGGCTTGTCTATTGATAAACTTTCAGTGGGAATAATATCAATTACAAGCAACTAAAGACCTAACCCTAGCCTACACCCCAATGCACATATTTATAGTGCATGGGCCTGAGAAGATGGACTTACGAAGATACTTGAGAAGATAACTATCTTCTCAAGATATCTTCTCGGGTTATCTTCTCAGAATATCTTCTTGGGATATCTTCTCGGGATATCTTCTCGAGATATCTTCTCGGGATATCTTCTCGGGATATCTTCTCATTATAATTTTTCTAATAATCTCTGACTAGATATGTTTGCTAGGGTAATATGCAAAAAGACTATCATGTTTGACTTATAATTACGTCAAACATGTTACAATAAACTTATCAACCAAATATAAAATGATACTAATCTAGAGAAGCGTTTGTCACACAAACATGCACTAACACGCGCGTCCATGGATCGATACTTGGTTCTTATCTATGCTTTACTACATATGTGACAGGGTGCGCTTGCCCTTTAATGTGTGTTCTAATGTTAAGATTAAAATCATTTTTATAAATTTAAAACCCAATTTGCGCGAGTGTACATATTTATATGCATGCTCAGAGCACTCCAGAAGTTTTCAAACTACATATGAAAGGAAGAAACTTTCATCACCCCATTTGGTAGTTATCCAATAAACACATAAGTGTGGAGGTGACTTGCATTTGAAAATAGAAGGTTTGATATGAACGGATGTGATTTTGGAAGTACAAATCACACAAACCCAGAATGTACTTGTTATACGTCAGTCCTATTATGTGGACAAAATTCTTAAGAAATTCAATGGAAATGACTCTAATGTGGCTAGAACTCTCATTGACACGAGTCAATGTCTAGCTAAGAATCGAGGTGAGCCTGTTAACCAATTAGAGTACTCAAGAATAATTGGCAACCTGATGTATCTGATGAGGTGTACCAGACCATACTTAGCAGCTGTAAGACCCATCCCGAATTAAACGAGATCTTATTATTTAAAACATAGTTTTAAAACATAATAATTGGGAATAAATTAAAACTTTTGGAACTTAAGCGTCATTCCCGTAGGTTTGACAAAATGAGTTAAGATATCAACGAGGGTCTATATTCCTATCTCTGTTCAGATGGTATGCCTTTAAACTTTTGGTTGTGATATCTGTAGAATCCGCCCTGTGCTTCCGGTTTCGGCCTTTTATCATCTTTTTCCTTCAGCTTCTGTAACAGAGTCTTCAAGTCGTCACTCTGTTCAGATGGTTTCTGTTTTTCTTCACCAAACACCTTCTCAACAAACTCTTCGCTTCTTTTCTCAGCTTTCTTCTTTGCTTCCCTCTGATGTGTTTAGTGAAATCTGGGAATACTTCATTTTCATCATTTGTTCTAGGGGTGTTCTTTTTAACCGATAACCAAAAACCGAACCGAACCCGAAGTGACCCGACCCGAGAAACTACCTTATCCGATTAACCCGAACCCGATTAAGTGCATACCCGAACCCGACTAGAGTCTTTAGGGTCGGTCTTCGGATTAGTTTTGTATAATTCGGGTTGACCCGAATAACCCGAATAATTCAAAAACAAATAAATGATCCATTTTCCATATTTTTATGTATATTGGAGTAGTGTTTTTGTATCCAAATTTGCAACTAAATATTATAGCCCATTTTATGGTTTTATTTTACACATATTGTAGCCTAAATGGATAGAAATACACAACCCAAATGGTTGGAAAGATGTAACTCAAACACCCGGACCATTAAACTGATAACCATTTAACCCGACCCGAAAAACCCGAACCCGATTAACCCCATAACCGATAACCATTTAACTAGATTGGGTCGGTTATCGGGTAACATTTTCACAACTGAAAACCCGATTAACCCGACCCGAATAACCCGATAACCGAAAACCAAACCCAATGAACACCCCTAATTTGTTCTGAAGTATTGAGGATACTCAGATGACGCTAAAGACGTTTATCTGGAGTGCCATTATCTCTTCTAGTGTCTTTCCTACTCGCTGTGCAATACCTTCTAGAATCTCTTTGGTCACAGCAGCAGACACCTCACCGTCTTCCAAATCAGGATCGTTATACTCTAATTCGTATCTCATATCCTCTGTTTGAAAGATTTCAGCAAACTTCCCAGTGAATTCTATAGTCCATTCTCTCTTTTCCAACATCTCCCGATAAACGTCTTTAGCGTCATCTGATAAAGCTCTAACTTTTTCATTCTAGAAAATACTTTCATCAGAATCAACATTTCCACCTGATTTCTTCGAGCTCGACTGACCTGCACTACCCTTCTTGGTCTGTCGTTGTTCAAATGTAAACTTGCTCGAGTCATCACCGTCGTCATCATCATCACTACTACTACTACTATCATCATCATTACTTTTATTTCCCGAACCTCCCTCAGCATCATCATCCTTATCCTTATCAGATTCATCGTCTGATTCATCCTCCTCTTCCTCTTCTTCATCTTCTTTATCAGAATCTTCGTAATCTACTTGCTCCTCCCCTTTTTCTTTGTCTTCTTCTCCCTCTTTCAGTTTGGGAGCTTCACCATATAGTTTGTCAAGTAGATCACTCATCCTCTTATTTTCTTTCTTCAATTCTTTGTTCTCTATCTTTACTACCTTAATCATCCTCCTATTCCTGTTACATTTAACATCAATCTCATTCTTCTCATCCTCTAGTTGTTTTAACTTCTTCTCAAGCCCATCCTGATTAGTCTTTGAAGCAACAACAATCTGTAACATCTTCTCTTCATTCTTCTTAAACTTCTCAATCTCAGATTGTTGAGCAACTATCATTTTCATCATTTCTTCCATCTTCCTGTTCACCTGTTTCATCACATCATCTAAAACAGTAACCTTTGATGACTTGGAAGATTCAATCAAAGGAGTCTTCTCTTTCTTAGGCTTGAACATATTAAGAACTTTTTCTAAAGTAGATTCCAGATCAGGAACTACTTAAGGTTCTTTAGCCTTTTTCTGTTTCTTTGCAGCAGGTGAAGAAACTTTAGATGATGTACCAGCCTCATGAACTTTCTTTCCTTTCAGCAATATCTCAATCTCCTTCTCTCTCAACTTCTTAGTACTAACCTTCTTAGCCATTGACTTGTGCTTTGGCTTTTTCAGATTCACTACTACTGTTGATCCACCAAAATCTTCAGTATCCACACCTAACTCACCTTCAACATCAATTGGTTCTTTTTGTAACATCTCTTCCACTGACTTGTTGAGTGATTCAGACTCCCCAACAGCAGTGGCCTTGCGTTTGGAAGACTTCCTCACCAACTCAGCTTCAGAATCCCACTGTTCCTCTTCCTCAGTCTCTTCTGAATCCACTGAGTCTTCATCAACCAAACTAGTACCCTTTTTCGCAGTACTTTTCTTTCTACCCCTCTGTTTCTTTCCAGATTCACCTTCATTAGCTTTCGCCTTACCCTTCCCTTTAGCTCCGGCGTTCTTTACTTGTCTTTTCCTCTTGGTACTAGCATCAGCGTGCACCAAAGGATCATCGTTATCAGAATCACTCTTCTCATGTCTCGCCTTATTCAATCCTGGGTCAGTGTAACCCGGATTCACCAAACATCCACACAAACGCTTGTATGGTGGCTTCTCATTATCTGGAATACCCTTATACCCTTTCATCCTCACCAAAGTTCGGATGTTTATGTGATCTTGTCCCAACACCATCGTTGGATCCTTCCTCAAGTTAGGGTATTTATTATCAAAGATCATCATCAGGAATCTGGGATACAACAAGAACTTCTTAGACTTTAATCCCTTCAACATCTCCATCATGTGATCTAAGATCATCCCAGCAATGTTAAATGGTTTGTTGAGTGTCAATGCAACCATTAACGAACTTAGACTCTTTCTCATCACGTCGTAACCACCACTAACGCAACCAAAGACATGAATAATCACATGTGCAAAATACTTGAACTGCACACTGAGCTTCCCCTTGTGTAATGCTCCATCTGTGATCGGACCTTTGTATTTCATTCTCAAGAAGCAAACTCTATGCTCAGTCCATGATAACTCTCTCGGATCCGTACACTCTTCATCTTTAATCCTGAGTGCCTCCCGAATGTCTTCTTCAGTAATCAGCATTTCCATTCCTTGTATCTTGCTGACTATAGCAGTTTTGCCCTCCCAGAAGTCGTATCGTGCATTCATCCAGAAATCTTCCACAATATCTTTGTATATAATTGCCGGTGTAGCAATGGCATCGATGATTCGACTCCTTCTAAGAAAATCAACAATCCCTGAAAACTCTGTGTTCTTCATGACTTCGCCAACATAAGCACAGCAATTATGTGGAGGTTCAAACGACCACACTTTCGGTGCATTCTCTTCTAAAGCTTCTGGCACTGGATCTTGAACAATCTCTTCCTCCACAGGAATCTCCACATTTTCTGGTTGTTCAGCCATCTGTAACACAAAGCATGAAAAATACGTCAAAATGATTAAAAACAACAAACTTTAAAATTTTAGGTTTTAACCATTTCCACATTCGCCCACTTTATGAGGTACGAATGTGAGAAATTTTAGGTTCGAATGTATAATATTTGGTTCGAATGTATAATATTTGGTTCGAATGTAGACTTCTAAGTTCGAATGTGAAATAAATTTCACCTTCGTCCCAAAACTTCCACTTTCGTCCATAGAAAAGTCACATTCGTCCACTTAGTTCCACATTCGCCTATTTTATATGGGACGAATGTGTCTCAGTTTTACCCAAAATTTGAAAACTGATTTCTAATGTGTTTTAATCTCTGATTTTGATTCTAACATGGTCTAAAACGACCGACTAAGCCTATTCAACCATCAATTTCGGTTTTCATTCATTGTTTATTGATTTTAAAAGAAAACTGGGTTCGATTAAAACATCCAATCAATTAACACATCTAATCAGTGAATTAATCCTAGTTTTTGTTACATTCTCCCCCTAAAATCTATAAACATTGAATCCTAATAAAAAAATCACACTAGAACAGTCCAACAATGTCCAGATTGTTAAGTCTAGGGTTCGAACAAAGAAACCTCAATTCTAACTTCGTTTGTTGGCCATTACCTGTAAAAATAGAGTCAAACTGATGAGAAATGAATAGGGAATAATATTCTGGATTGAAAAGAAACAGGGCAACAAGGTTTTGACAGTTTGAAAATTTTTGAAAAATTTGGAATGAAGGTTCAAATGTGGTGAAGTGGTTATATAGACGTCCACTTTCGCCCATTACCTGTGGACGAATGTGAGAAAATTTCCACATTCGTCCCAACCTAATGGCACGAATGTGAAAACATGACCCAAAGGTAAAAATTTTAATTAAGAAACCACCTTCGTCCACTGATAAAGGTTCGAAAGTGAAAAATTTTCCACATTCGACCCATTTAAGGGGCGAATGTGAATTGGAAAATTTTGAAATTTTTTACCAAATCACAAAATCGAATCCCGTTCAAACATTTTTCAACACGTTAAGTCCCAAACATGCATTATTTCAGTTTAAATGATATAAAGCTCAGATTGTTTCATCAAATCTTAGAAAATGACCATCAAACACCGTCGGTTATCTAAAAATAATACAGAAATGCAAAACTTTTGGTTTTTCTGAAATTTATATCAAAACACACCTAAAATCTTTTTGAGTTTTGTATCTTTTTGGAAAAACAAACTAAAATGCACAAAAGTAAAATAAAGCAATAAATGTTTTGTGATATCCGGTAAGAGGATCATATCAGTTGTTTCAGAAATCAGACCACAGCGTTGATCTAAACTTTTTATATTATCATTAGAAACAGTATGTGACCTGGCAACTGCTCATATTGTTGTCCACATAAGCTCACATGCAGACTGTTATGCAGTGCTTTAAAATGATACGATTTAGGTGTATTATACTAACACGTTGTGGTTCCCACACACACGACATACTCCCGTATCAAGAAATTGCACAAAGCTTCCTCGTAACGCGTGATTATGCCAGAGTTCTCCGTTTAGTTACAAGATATATAGCATAGAGGTATACAGGTCAGCAAACAAATGCAGCAAAGTAACATATGCATATATACCAGGTTGAGGCTGATATCAACTACTGATTCGCATCAGTAAATTGACATGATGTAATTATGATCTTTGATCAATAATAACATAAAGTTCCTAAATTCGGTAACTTTCGGTTTTTGGCATTTAAGCTCTTTTAGCAAATATTCTAATTCAACTAGGTACGTAAATTAATACGACAAAAGTTCAATCAGAATATCCCGGATAACAATAACATAACGACCCGAAACCTCAGATTTTGGCAACTCTATCAAACGAAATTACGGTACTAAGACCATATGCCCATGAGGTGTTCAGCCACGAACGAGTAGTTCGTTATGTTTGTATCACTAATGCACGCAGTTATTAGTCTACGAAGCCTATCAGCACATCACACGTAATCAACACACGCCTCATATCACATTACATATCTTTAGCCTGTGTCAGATCTCCACTGATGTACTATCATTTCCTCTTTTTATCCTGGAAATCATTTCGGGTTTTTCTATTTTAATGACTTTTTGAATTTTTCAATGTTTTTTGGTTTTTCTGATAAAAGACTCCCCCTAAAATGTAAAACATATTTTTGGGTTTTTGAATTTTTCTGAAAAACTGTAAAAACTTAAAGAAAATTTTAAAACTAAAAAGCGATAAACCGAGGTGATGATCAGTCTTGTTTTTCTTTTATATTGTTTACTTTTAAAAGATATTCGAATCTGGATCTGTCAAAAGCTTTTGTGAACAAGTCTGCTCGTTGATAGTCAGTGTGGATTTTGACCTTATCGATTAGCTCTTTGGCATAACAATCACGGATAAAGTGATACTTAATCCGGATATGTTTAGCTTTAGAGTGATTGCCCGTATCTTTAGTTAATGCGATTGCGGCTTCATTATCACAGTGTATAGGGGTTTTAAGAAATTGCAAACCGTAATCCACCATCTGCTGTTGAATCCAGAGAACCTGTGAGCAACAACTCGAGGCTGCTATGTACTCTGCTTCGCAAGTAGACAATGCGACCGAAGTCTGCTTCTTACACTGCCAGGTGACTAACCTGCTCCCTAAAAACTGGCACCCAACAGTCGTGGATTTGCTGTCCTTGTCACAGCCACCCCAATCTGCTCACTAAATGCGATAAAGTCAAAATTATCATCATTAGGGTACCAAAGTCCTTTCGAGGGACAACCCTTCAGATATCTAAGGATACGCTTGACCGCTGTCAGATGACTTTGTTTCGGCTTCGACTGGAACCGTGTGCAGAGGCATGTAACAAACATTATGTCTGGCCGAGATGCGGTTAGATACATCAGAGATCCGATGATTGCTCTGTATGTAAACGGGTCCGTCAGCTCCCCCTTAGCGTCAACACCAATCCCGTGATTAGGTTGAATCGGGGTGTCCATCGGCTTGGAATCCTCCATCTGGAACCGACTCAAGACTTCGGATACGTATTTGGTCTGGTGAATAAAGATCCCCGTTGGTCTTTGATCCACCTGCAAGCCGAGGAAGAACTGCATCTCCCCCATCGCACTCATTTCGAACTTTTCCTACATAACACGTTCAAATTCCCTGCAAAGAAGTTCGTTAGTTGAGCCAAAAATAATATCGTCTACATATATCTGGACTAGAAGCAAATCATCTCCTGTTTTCTTCGTGAACAGAGTACAGTCGACCAATCCGCGTTTGAATCCTTTCGACATGAGGTACATGCTCAGCTCCTCGTACCATTGGCGTGGAGCCTGGTGCAACCCGTACAGTGCTTTGTTCAAGACGTACACCTTATCCCGGTGGATAGGATCTTCAGAGCCCGGTGGTTGACCGACGTACACCTCTTCTTTGACCACACCGTAAAGAAAAGCACTTTTGATGTCCATCTGATACACCTTAAATTTCTTGTACGAGGCAAACGCTAGAAACATTCGGATTGCTTCTATGCGCGCCACAGGTGCATATATTTCATTATAGTCAATTCCCTCGATCTGATGAAAACCTTGAACTACCAATCTGGCTTTGTTACGTACGATCACTCCTCTATCGTCTTTCTTACACTTAAAGACCCACTTTGTACCAATCTTCTTTCGTCCCGGAGGTAAATCCGTCAGTGTCCAGACTCCCAACTTCTGAAATTGCAACAACTCCTCTTGCATCGCTTCAACCCAGGCATCATCCAAAAGAGCTTCTTTATATGTCCGCGGCTCGACCTGCGAAACATAACATGCAAACGACCAATCATTCTGACAACCAGACTTTTGTATTTTTGCATATAAAGCTAAAGCACCAAAACTTTCTGGTGAATTGTCACTTCTTAGCTGTCCTCTCGTCATAACACTTCTACCAGGGTCACCGATAACTTGCTCTAGCGGGTGAATACGATGAATCCGAGATTCCGGATGTTCAGGTACAGTCACTCCTGTCTGAGTAGTCAAGTTCTCTACTGCATCCAGATCATGACCCGTATAAGACTGTTAGGATCTGAGTATTGGATTGTTTTGATTAATAATGAAATATGAATGAAGTATAAATGGAAAGTGCAGCGGAATAAAGAATAATCAAAACATAGAGAATAATTGTTATCAATCGAAAGCTTTCATTAAAGTTGAAAGATTACAAAGGTACAATTATAACTCCCCCTCAGCCTGATCACTCAGAGTTTGTTTGTCTTAGAGAGAATGACGAGTGACCAATAGAACAGTACAAGTACTGTTCTATTTATAGACAAGTACAAACCTCTGATGATCACTTAGCTGACGTCACCTAGAAAGCGACCCCTAACTGACTAACAAACTACAACATCTGATAAACAATAAACTACTGTTACATTGAAACTACTAAAGGGAAACTCTGTTAAGCTAAAAACTCTGATGTCTTCTTAACATCTGTTGAACCAAAGTACTGTTGGTTCAACAGACCTTTGTTCTTCAGATCCTTGATCAGCACTTGTTCTTTATCAGACTTTTGCTCTTCAGACTTTATCCATCAGACCTTTCATCAGCAGCAGTTGTCTTGTATCAGTTGTTTAAGTCATCAGCAGTTTGGGAATCAGCAGTTCTTTGGAGGAAGCTTTCTTGTAAACTCTGTTATTTATTCATGATCAACACTTAGTATATTTTGGCTTTCAATCATCTGTTCTTCTCCAGGTCAGCAGACCCAACAATCTCCCCCTAGAACAGATGATGCCAAAACTCTGCTTTATTCTTGATCTTTATTCCTCATCAGACTTTCTCTAATTTGCCCTTTTAGTTGCAATTCAAAGTGCAAGGAGAAGAGGTCTTCAGCATCTCTATCCAGTGTCAAATTTAGAAGTGACTGGAGATCTTCAGCACTTAGGCCAGGTGCTTCATCCATGCTCAACTTCTGAATACTACCATCTGATCTGAGCAATGTCAATTCATGGGTCTCTTTATCAGACTTCCATTTTAGAATTTTAGAATCAGAGGAGTGACTGGGATGCATCTTTATTTTGGATGAGTTTGGTGATGGTGGCCTTCCAATGAGTTTTCTGAGCCTGTCTGACACAGGATCAGAAAAAGATCTGATTTGATTCAAGATCCCCTCTTTCACATAAGTATCAGTGAACTGTCTTGTTTCTTCTTCAGTCATTTCTTTTTGCTTCTTAAATTGTCTTCTAGCAGCAATGGTAAGATCTGAAGTTTCCAGTAAACTGTCTAATGTGAAGGCCTGAGAGGGTTTCTTGGGAGCATCATCATACACTGGTTTTCTTGGAAGATCAGGATTGGTCTTTCTTTCTTGTTCAAGCTTTTTATATGTTTCAATTAGCCTGATCTCTGACCATCTGGCAACAGATTTCATCTCTCCATACTTAGCTGCTACAAGCTCTTGTCTCATTCTTCTAAATTTCAAGGCTCTAGCTTCATCTCTCCCCTTTTTGAAATCAGGAGCAGAGACCTTAGCAGGAGGATTCTTGGCCATGTTCTCTATTCTGATTAGTTCTTCTCTTAGAGCATGTGTGGTCCAGCCTGTAAATTGATTCTTTGTTGCTTTATAAGGCTTGGATGCCAAGATCTGTTCCAGCAGTGAATCCCTTACTTCCATCTCCAGGTGTCTGCTGAGAGGCATGGTTGACATGGAGTTGCTCAGGGTCTTAGCATAATCTTCAATCCTTCTGAGTTTGCTAAGCTCTGCTGAATGGATGCCCTGAGCAGTCCTGTCATCCTTCCCTTTGCACTTCTCTTTGATGACAGCATCAGCCTGTTCACCCTTGTATTTGAGATATGTGTCTATATTGGGTGGAACAGGGAAGCCTTTAAGAGATGGGAAGGATCTTTCTGATGGCTGATCAGTATTATAGAAGGATTGAAGTTCCCCCTTGATTAAATCCAACTCAAGGGGATACTTCTCAGCCAATGGGGTGATGGTTGGTGGTGGTCTGTGTGATCTGAATTGGGCAGTGTGTGGTGAGTACGATGAGAGTGGAATGGCATTGACTGGTGTGGATGAGATTGGGGTGTTAGGTGGTGTGTTGTGGATGTTTTCATCTTGTATAACAAAGGTGGATTTCCTTTTTCTGCTATACAAGATTTTGGGTGAAGGTGAGGATGTGGCAGTGGATTGAGAAACATCTGTTGGTCCTTTTGTGGAACCAGCAGTTGTTTGGGTTTTGGGTTGTGTTGAAGTAGGTTTGGCAGTGGTTTGTGTTGGAGTAGGTTGAGTTGTGGTTGGTTTAGTGACAGGTTTGGTTACTGGTTTTGGTTGTGCAGATGTTTTAGCAGTGATTGTAGTTTTAGGTGCAGTGGTTTGGGTAAGAGAGGTTGTGGTGGCAGTGGTTTGTGGAGCAGTGGTTGTGGTAACAGGTGTTTGTACAACAGGAGTTTCAGCAGCTAATTTGGAAGGTGGTTTTCTAGTATGTTTGGCTGGCATTTTCTTTCTCTTTGAAGTGCTCACATCTTCCACTTCCTGCTGCTGTTCCTTTTTCAGTTGTACCAACCTCTCTGCCTTTACCTCCAATGTGTCAGCCCTTTTCATTTTGTCTTCAGCAGCCTTTTCAGCTCTTTCATTAGCTGAAGTGTCAACTTCTTTTGCCTTTGATGCTGGGGCTGGTTCAGAGACAGGGATCTGAACATTTGGTTGTTGTGTTTGTGGAGCTGATTTTGGTGACCCTGGTTTGTCAGCAGTTGGCTTCTTCCCTTTTTGTGAGGGTGGTTCACCAAATGGATTTAGTTTTGGTAGCCTATCTCTGCCACTCTCCCCCTTTTTGGCATCATCAGCAGTGAATTCATCATCATCTTCATCTCTGAGAATTGTGGTAGGGGCAGAGCCAGTGGTCTTCAGCAAGTGGTCTTTGATCACCTTGATATCAGCCTTTGTATCATTGAATCTGGCATCAACCATGTTTCTGATCAAGGTCATGTAGGTTTCCTGTGTCTGATCTGCTAATTTTCGATGAGCTATGATGATGGGGGAAACAGATTTCCATAGCTCATTAGCAACATCAGCAGTTGATGGTTGACTTTTTGTAAAGTTATTCAATGTTTCCAATATTGACTTGACATCAGATTTGATGTCAGCAACAGAGGATTCAAGGTTTTGAACTTTAACCGTCAATTCTTGTAGTTTTGACTCATCACCCAAATTAATAGGATCATCTGAGTCCCTACCAGAGGTAGTTTTAGCTGGTTCAGTCCTAGGAGGTGAGTCCATAGAAGAAGAACCTGCTGCCCCTTTGTCTTGGTTCTGGGGACTTCCAACTGTTTTTGGAGACACAATTGTGTCTTCAGCAGTTGTTGCCTTCAAGGAAGTCTTAGCAATGTAACCACTGTCCTGCTGTGAGACAATGGTCTCAACAGCAGTAGTGGCTGCTTCTCTTGAAACCTCATCAGAAGTAACATGTACTTCTGGGAGTATAACCTCCTCATCTGTTTGTGGGATGGCTGATTGATTTTCCTCAGTCCCAGTCACTGGTAGTGGCATACTCTCAGTGATAGGTGATTGAGAGGAACTGGGGTTGTCCTGAGTTTTATCAATAGCCTCAAACAGGGGTTGCATTGTTTGTGGGACATGTGGTGGTGATGTAGGTGGAGTAAGAAGCTGATTAGCCCTGGGAGATGGGCTTGTAAACATATGATCAAGTGACTCATATGCCTCAGTTTGAGGTTCCCTTTGGCTTACAACAAGTTCCTTTTGTGAGGAATCTTGAGGAGTTTGCTTGGGTTGAGATATCTCCAACTGTTGTGAGGAAGTAACAACAGTGGTTTCATGTTGCTTTGGTGATGCAACAGGGTTAGCTTCTGGTATCTCATCATCCAGAAGTCCCTTTTTGGTTTTGGTGGTTGTTTTGGTGGATGGACGTTTTCTTTTGGTGGCTGGTGTGGGTTTCACAGCACTGGATGAAGTGCCATGATCACCAGGAGCAGTGGGCTCACCAACAGAGGTTTCAACAACAGTTGTTGTCTTTGTCCTCTTTGGTTGTGTTTTGGAAACTTTTTGAACTTTTTGTGCTTTTTCTTGGGTTGAAGAACCCAGCATTCTAGTAAAAGTTTCATCAGTTAGACTTTTCATTTTAAATGACTCTCCCTTTTGAAAATCCTTTTCAGGTAAAAGCTTTTGTAGAATTACACTTAGAATTCTAGGGTAGAGCAGAAAAGCATTGTTTGAGCCAGATTTTATGGCTTTCACATTTGATACCAAGTCTGAAAACAATCCCTGAGATAGGTTGAAGTCAGAGTCTGACAACATAGCATATCCCAAGTATTGTATCCTCAATGGGATTTCATTGAAGGATGTAGTCTTGGCAGAGGCACAGAGGAGGAGGGTATGGAAGAAAAATTTTATGACTGGTGGGAAAAACTTTTTATATAGTGTGGAACCAGTCATTTGAGCATCATACCCCCTCTCTTGAAACTCAGTGTGAAGCTCTGTTTTTGGAAAAGTTTCCATACCTGACAAGTCGTTCAGTGAGAAGGTAGTGGAGATGATCTCAGGGGTTATGGCGATACTGGTGGCTCCAATTTTTGAAATTATGGACGTAGGCTTTTTGTCTTGGTACAAAACCTCAGCAGTTGCCCAAAATTCTTGGAGTGTTTCCAGGTAAATGGGGGCTTCAGCAATAAGAACATTTTTATATTTTGAGTTATTGATGATGTCAATGGTGGAATGGAATGGTGTGTTGTCTTCGGTTTTAACCAAATATGGAAGGAAATTGTGAGTGGCTTTTGTTTGGAGTTCCATTTTAATGGATTTTGATTATGAAAGCAAGGATCTTTTGATTGAGCGTTATGAGGAAGACGAGAGCGGTTTTTAGTATTTTGAATACAATGAGACAGTAAAACTGCTGTTGGGGGAAAGAACAGGGTTTTATAGGCTCTGGTGAAACCGCTGATGTGGCAAAAACTCTGCTTTTGAGAGCAGACGTGGCAAACATCTGATGGTTGAAACATCTGGTGGCAGACAGCTGTTTTGTTAAACCTCTGTTGCCAACCTCTGTTGTTTAACCAAAAGACTGATGAAAACAGTTGTTTTATCTGATCAGATGTTTGAAACAGATTTTTCAACCAACAGTGGTTGTTTTACCTGATCAGATGTTTGAAACAGATTTTTCAACTAACAGTGGTTTTAATAAAACAGTGGTTGTTTTATCTGAATCAGTGGTTTTAAAACAGATTTTTCAACCAAAGTGTTATTTTAGCAAAATTTGATTTTCTGAAAACATTTTAATGTTTTTATTGAAAACATTTTTGTTGTTTTTAATCCATGTTTAACATTCCAATTCGAGAGATCAGATTTGTGAAGGTAGATGTGTCTAAAGCTTTTGTCAGCACATCTGCCAACTGATCCTCTGTTGGAACATGGTGCAGAGAAATCAAACCTTTTTCATAGCTATCCCTAACAAAGTGATGTCTGATATCTATGTGCTTTGTGGTTGAGTGAGAGACTGGATTTTTGATGATATTTTCAGCAGCTTGACTATCCAACATGAGTGGAGTCCTAAGTGCAGTTATCCCAAAGTCCAGTAGTTGATTTTGAAGCCACATAAGTTGGGCTGTACAGCTTGCAGCAGCAATGTATTCAGCTTCAGCAGTGGATGTTGAAACAGCTGCTTGCTTTTTGCTTTGCCAAGAGACTAAGGCATTCCCTAGAAACTGACACCCTCCTGATGTGGACTTCCTTGTGGTATGGCAGCCAGCAAAATCACTATCTGAATAACCTGAAAGCTCAATGTTTCCATTAGCAGGATACCAGATACCAAGTGTGGGAGCACCTTTTAGGTATCTGAAGATCCTTTTCACAGCAATAAGGTTAGACTTTCTAGGAGAAGCCTGAGATCTAGCACACACACAGGTTGCAAACATAATGTCTGGCCTGGATGCTGTTAAGTACAGTAAAGACCCAATCATGCATCTATAGTGTGTCTGATCAACAAGTTCATCCTTTTCATCATCAGTGAGTGGCTTGACAGTGCTCATGGGTGTACTACATGGCTTACAATCATTCATCTCAAATTTTGTTAACAAGTTTTTCACATACTTGTTTTGATGAATGAAAGTGCCATTTTGCAGTTGCTTCACTTGGAGACCAAGAAAGCACTGAAGTTCACCCATTGCACTCATTTCAAACTCTGCTGTCATGAGTTCCCTAAACTCCTCACACATTTTATTACATGTGGATCCAAAAATGATGTCATCCACATATATTTGAACAATCATTAAATCTTTTCCTTTCCATTTTAAAAACAAGGTTTTGTCAATTTTACCTCTAGTGAAACCAATGGATAAGAGAAAAGTAGAGAGAGTTTCATACCAGGCTCTTGGTGCTTGTTTGAGTCCATACAATGCTTTGTTAAGCTTGTAGACATGATCAGGATGGAATGTGTCTTCAAAACCAGGTGGTTGACATACATAGACCTCCTCCTGAATTTTGCCATATAGGAAGGCACACTTGATGTCCATCTGAAACACCTTGATGTTGTGGTTGACAGCAAAGGCTAAGAAAAGTCTGATTGCCTCTAGCCTTGCTACAGGGGCAAAGGTTTCATCATAGTCAATACCCTCTTCTTGTCTGAAGCCTTGAACCACTAGCCTGGCTTTGTTCTTGACAACTATACCCCTTTCATCAGTTTTGTTTTTGAAGACCCACTTTGTGCCAATAGGACAGACATCCTTAGGCAGTGGTACAAGTTCCCATACTTGTTGTCTTTTAAACTGAAGGAGTTCTTCTTGCATGGCTTCTACCCAACTGTTGTCTTTCAGTGCCTCTTGGTACTTGACAGGTTGTGTAAGGGATAGAAAACCTGCAAAAAGACAGATGTTTGAAGATTGGCTCCTTGTGAGCACACCTTCTCTGATGTTGCCAATGATTTGATCTGGTGGATGAGCTCTTAGGTAGATTAAATCTCCCTGATATGGTATGATGGCATTTTGTGGTGAAGGACAGAGGTTTGGAGATTCTGTTGACATAACATCTGTTGGCACTTCTGAAGAGGCAACAGATGTTTGAAATGGAGGTGGAGGAATGGGTCCAAGTGGTGTAAGATTGGACTGACTTTTGTCAACAGATGATTGACTCTTGTCAACAGATGATTGAACAGTGGATTGGCTGGGTGAATCAGTGGATTGAAGATAAGACTGGCCAACAGTGGCTGACTCAGCTGTGACAGAGTTTTGACAGTTGTTTTGAACCACTGCTTCCTCTGATACAGGATAAACTTTGTAGTGGTCTGGAACCACAACATCTATTCTGTAATCTTGTTGTGAAGATTGTGGAGTACCTGCAGGGTTAGTTTTGACAGCAATATCTTCAAATTTGAATTTATCTAAATCAAACAACTCAGCAGGGTTTGCTGGGATTTTTAAAGAAGAAAGTTCATTGAACTTCACATTCAGAGTTTCTTCTATTGTTTTAGTCCTTGTGTTAAACACTTTATAGGCCTTTGCAATAGAAGAATACCCCAGAAAATATCCACAATCCACTTTGGCTGCAAATTTTGAAATGGAATCTTTAAGATTTAAAATGAAACATGGGCAGCCAAAGACTTTGAAAAATGATATCAGTGGTTTGATTTTAAACAGAATTTCATAAGCAGTCTTTTGATGTCTAGGGTTGATTAAAACTCTGTTTTGAACATAACAAGCAGTGTTTACAGCTTCTGCCCAAAAGGACAGAGGTAAACCAGAATCTGCTAGCATTGTTCTTGCAGCCTCAATGAGAGTCCTGTTCTTCCTTTCAACCACCCCATTCTGCTCTGGTGTTCTTGGGATACTGTACTGCCTTACAATCCCTTTTGACACACAGAAATCATCTAACTCCTTATTTTTAAACTCTGTTCCATTGTCACTCCTAAAGACTTTTACTGGCAAGTCATATTGTTTTTCAACTTTGGTAACAAAGTCCTTCAAGATACCTGCAGTCTCATCTTTAGAGTGTAAAAAGTAAGTCCATGTAAACCTAGAAAAATCATCAACTATGACAAGACAAAATCTTTTCCTTCTTAGACTCATGATTTTTACAGGGCCAAACAAGTCCATGTGCAACATTTGTAAACACTGACTAGTTTTGGACTCATCAATGGATTTGTAAGAGCTTTTATGTTGTTTACCTTTTAAACAGGAAACACAATGCTCATCACATTTGAATTCTTTTGATGGTAAACCTCTGACAAGGTTTTGTTTGGAGAGTGAGTTGATAGTTTGAAGGTTGGTGTGACCAAGTCTCCTATGCCACAATTCTGTCTCTTTGGTAGAGGCAGCTGAGAACAGACAGACATTAGCAGTAGGATTATCCTTCAACATATCAACCACATACACATTGCCACTTCTGTGAGCAACAAGTTGTGCTTTGCTCTCAGCAATGATGGTGTTAATCTTTTCTACAGCCTCTGGGCCAACAATCTTACAGGTTTGCTTAGTGAAGAATGACCCAAAGCCCTTGTCACTCATTTGTGACACACTAAGTAGATTAAATTTTAGATTGTCTATTAGATTAACATTTTCAAACTTAAGTCTCCCTGCTTTGACAGTACCAGAACCCAACACTTTACCTTTAGAATCATTACCAAAGGATATATCACCCCCTCCATGAGCAAGAAAGTCCAGAAGAAGGGCTCTACATCCAGTCATGTGCCTGGAGCCTCCACTATCTACATACCATAAACTGTCTAAACAAGCAGAAGCTCCCTGCACATCAGTAAGGATTTTAGTTTTGGTGAGTGTCCAAAGCCAAATTGGCTTTGGATGGGTCCTTAGCTGTCTCAGCCTTAAGTTGAGGAGAATGATCAGTGGTTTGGACTAGCTTTTGGACTAGATTCAACAGCTGCAGTTGACCATTTGCCAGTGCTTGTATGTCAACACTTGGTCCAGCAGAGGTTTGATCATTTCCTATCAGTTGTTGAAAACCATGAGGATGTCTGTTCACTTTTGGTTTTGAAGGCCTCTTGGGCTCATCATAAACATGTGGCAGACGATGGCAAGTGGGTTGTCCATATCCTCTTGGTAATCTGTTAACAGGTGGAGCATCTGTTACCTGAACCTCTCTGGGAGCAGAGTTTTTGTTCAGACTTTGGGTAACAGATGTTTGGACTGATTCAAAAGTCTGTTTGGATTTTCCTTTTGAAGTACTCATCACTTGACTCTCCAGAGTTTTAGCCTTATACTCTTTTATCTTTTCATCAAAATTTTGAGATATAAGCACTCTTTTGTTTTGTGATTCTTTTTCTTGCAGATTGAACATTCTTTAGATTTTGAATCATTTAAACTTGTTGTTTTGTTGATGTCATATGCTTTTAGAAGAAAACAGTTTTTGGTGACATGGTTCTTCTTTTCACAGAAATCACAAAACAAGTTGTTCTTGGCTTTCCCTTTTTCTTTCTTCTTTTCAACAGATGTTTCATCATTTGTTGGAAGACTTACTAGAGGGATAACCTTGGCCTGTGGTGCCATTTTACCATCAGAGGTTTTGAAGGTCATTGGTTTGAAATTTTCAAGGACTTCACACTCATCTGACCATGTTGGTTTGAATTGATATTTCTCAATTTCATCAAATGAGGGTGTACCTTCCAACTTTTCAAGAATGATTTTCTTGCCATTGGGTTCAGTAACCTTGATTTCTTGACCTTTTGAGTTTGTAGGGATGACCTCAACCAACTGTGGTTCCTTTTTGTCAGTGATTTGTGAAACTTGATCAGTGGTTTTAAAACCAAACCCAAATTTCACATGACTTTTAGATTGTTGGTTGACAATCATCTCAAAACCCTTTGATGATTCCACCCATTTCTTACATTCAACTTGGGTGGACTCAAGCTCCTTCTTACAACTATGATATTTTGTTATCATAGTCTGAAGCTGGTCTTTGGTTATGCTTGCTTCATGTTTTAGACTGCTGATTTCAGACTCTTTTTCAGACAATTTTGATTTTAACTCTTTTGTTAATTTTTCAACCTGAATTTCAGAATCCAAAATTTTCTTTCTAAAGTTTTCATTCACCTCTTTTATCTTAGCAAATGCTACAATACATTTGTCTGAGCACAAGTCATTTAAGATTTGAGGAGATACCTTAGCAGCAGCCATCAAGGCACAGTTACACTGGCAGTCACAGTCATCACTACCCCAGGGGTCTGATAGATTCACAACCTCCACTTCAGATTCTTCAGCTGAAACAATCTCACCAACAACACCATCAGTCACATTTTCAGACATAGATACCACTTCCTCAGAATCAGTCTCTTCAACAATTGTTTCTAGTGCCATAAAACAAAAATCCTTTTCAGTGTTGGCAACTAGAGCAATGTTGTCATCTGTTATCTCATCTGGTAGACTGCTCCAATCAACAAAGCCCTGAGTAAAGAAACTCTGTTGACCTGGTTGACTGGTCTCTGCAGGAGCAGAGGGTGGAGTAACAGTCATTGGCACAGGGGCCTGAGCAACAGGTGTTTGGACATAGTGATACTGAGGAACAGTGGTTTGGACATAATGCACAGGAACAGTGGTTTGGGTCTGTGCAAAGTGAGCAGTGTTTTGCACATTAGGTACATTAGGGATGGTCTGATAAGTGTTGGTCTGTGGTCTTTGATTTGGATAGGTGATCATAGGAACTCCATTTTGACTCCTACACTCCCTAGCAAAATGACCCATTCTATGACATTTGTAACACTTTATCTTTGATTTATCCAACCCAACCTTTGACCCACCATGTAAACCTGGGTATCTCCTGCCAGTTTTCTTATAGAAGTTATTGGTTCTAATACTGAGCAGGGCAACCTGATGTAAGATGTCCATTTCTTCTAGGTCCAAAGGGTCAATGTATTGCAAATCATTGTACACAAAAGATGAATTATCAGAAGCCTGGATATCACCACTAGCTGTGAAAGCACAGTTGTTTGGTGATGAGTAAGAATCATTATTGAAACCAGTTGTTATGTCAATGTAATGATCATAACTCTGATCCTTACTACTTCCAGAACCATCATCCTGACCCAACAGTGCAGTATTACCAAATACATAGTCATCTGACACTTTGCCAGAGTCCTGGAGCTTCTTTTTCTGGTTAAGCTCCCTTTCATAAGTCAGGAGCTTACCATGAAGCTGGGTCAGGGTTAGGTCTTTGAATCCGATAGAGTTTCTCATAACAATAGCTATAGTGTCCCATTTGTCCTGAAGTGATCTAAGAAACCTATGATTCAGTGTTGAATTAGGAAAAGTTAGACCAACCAGTTTTAGTTCACTAATTAGACAGTTAAACCTTTCAAACTGTTG
Organism: Ambrosia artemisiifolia; assembly: GCA_032199755.1. Taxonomy (NCBI): domain Eukaryota; kingdom Viridiplantae; phylum Streptophyta; class Magnoliopsida; order Asterales; family Asteraceae; genus Ambrosia; species Ambrosia artemisiifolia. The sequence goes on along the minus strand of CM063526.1, from coordinate 6,532,989 downwards.
TGTTAATGACTCCCCTTTTATGTGACTAAACGTTTCATATTGTTGGTTAAGTATTTCACGGTTGTTTTCAATCACATCATCAGTTCCCCCGAATTGCTCTTTAAGAGCATCCCACAGTTCTTTAGCACTATTGCAGTGCAGGAGACCGGCATAGATATCATTCGGCAGTGCCATGGCTACTATGCTGAAAGCCTTGGCATCTAGCTCGATTTTTTGAAAATCTTGCTCTGAGTAGTTCTCAACACTCTTTGGTACTTGGATCTTTGGATCCTCGGCACTCGGTACCATTGGAACATGTGGTCCAAATACTACCGATTTCCAGCACCCTGTGTTCTGTTGTGCTAACACATGAGCTACCCGACGCTGCCAGATGTTGTATTCTGACCTGACAAGCATCGGAGGCTTGTTGTGTGTGCCAGTGTTGTGTGGATCTTGATTAAGTGAAGTCATTCTCTTGGTTTTTCAAAAACAAAGTCTGTTTACTAACTGTTGAAACGAAAATAAACTATTACTCTGTTTTAACCCGACAAACAAACGATATCAATGATTGTGAGCTGATCTGTGTATTAAATTGATTGATTAGATCAGATTTAATTGACCAAGCTCTGATACCAATTGTTAGGATCTGAGTATTGGATTGTTTTGATTAATAATGAAATATGAATGAAGTATAAATGGAAAGTGCAGCGGAATAAAGAATAATCAAAACATAGAGAATAATTGTTATCAATCGAAAGCTTTCATTAAAGTTGAAAGATTACAAAGGTACAATTATAACTCCCCCTCAGCCTGATCACTCAGAGTTTGTTTGTCTTAGAGAGAATGACGAGTGACCAATAGAACAGTACAAGTACTGTTCTATTTATAGACAAGTACAAACCTCTGATGATCACTTAGCTGACGTCACCTAGAAAGCGACCCCTAACTGACTAACAAACTACAACATCTGATAAACAATAAACTACTGTTACATTGAAACTACTAAAGGGAAACTCTGTTAAGCTAAAAACTCTGATGTCTTCTTAACATCTGTTGAACCAAAGTACTGTTGGTTCAACAGACCTTTGTTCTTCAGATCCTTGATCAGCACTTGTTCTTTATCAGACTTTTGCTCTTCAGACTTTATCCATCAGACCTTTCATCAGCAGCAGTTGTCTTGTATCAGTTGTTTAAGTCATCAGCAGTTTGGGAATCAGCAGTTCTTTGGAGGAAGCTTTCTTGTAAACTCTGTTATTTATTCATGATCAACACTTAGTATATTTTGGCTTTCAATCATCTGTTCTTCTCCAGGTCAGCAGACCCAACAAAGACGATGAAGCAACATCTGGATTTGGGTTCACTGGCGGTGCCTCTGTTGCATGTTCAAGAATAACTTCTTCGAAATCTCCATCATCTTCCGATTCTGAAGTATCTAAAGTAGTTGAAGCCTCTTGAAACACTTCCTCCTCCGTACAGGCACATTGGTATCATTAGAAGCTGTAGGAGGAGTTACGGTGATCGGACGCACCAATGGTGAAGTCGCTGCGTTTTCACACTCGTAAAGTAATCAAATAACAGCCTCTTCAACCAAGCTATCTAGATTGAATGATTCAAAGAAATCTTTGTAATCAAACATCCAATCGGGACCATTTCCTTGCATATTCTGAGTATACCGTTGAACTTCAACGTTTGCCCAATCCTCCACCTGTCAAGTTCTTTTGTTGAATACCCGTTTGAGCGGGGTTGCATATCCAACAAAATATCCCTCTTCAGCTTTCGGACTAAACTTTTCGCTTGGATTCAACATCGTGCACGGAGCCCCAAAAGGTTCTAGATACTCCAAGTTCGGCTTTCTTCGGTGTAACAGCTCATAAGAAGTTTTGCCAAACTTCTTCACTGTTAAAACCCGATTAAGTGTATAGTTTGCTGCATAAATCGCCTCGTTCCAGAACATTACTGGAAGATTCGAGTCTGCTAGCATTGTTCTCGCCGCTTCTATGAGAGTCCTGTTTTTCCGTTCAGCAACACCGTTCTGTTGAGGAGTATACGGAGCAGAATATTCATGATGAATTCCTTTATTTTCACAAAGATCATCCATCTTGACATTTTTGAACTCCGTCCCATTGTCACTCCGAATTCGCTTGATCTTTAGACCATAGATATTCTCCAATCGAGTGAACAGAACTTTCAGATTATTAAAGGTGTCACTTTTCTGATGCAAACGCATTACCCATGAGAATCTCGAATAATCGTCAGTAACGACTAAACAATAAAGCTCCCCAAGATGACTTTTACATTTGACAGGTCCGAATAGGTCCATGTGCAATCGCTCAAGCGGCATCTCAACAGAGTTTACTTTCTTCACCTTATGGGATTGTCTGTGTTGCTTTCCTTTCTTACAACTTACACACTTGTCGTTCAAATGGAAATGTTTAACATTCACGCCGTCGACAAGTCCATTTTTCACTAAGTGATTCATCTTTCTCAAATGAATATGCCCCATCCTTCTATGCCACATAATCGATTCCTTCTCTGTAGCTTTCGATAAGAAACATGTCACTTGCCCCTGGGTCGTCATCGCCTTAGACATATCAAGAATATAGAGATTGTTGACCCGAGGTGCCTTCAACATAACCCACTCTTTTGGAATTTCGAAGCCCGGTTTGAGAATATAGCAAGATTTGTCATCAAAATAAACAGAAAATTGTTTGGCACATATTTGACTGACACTCAACAGATTATAATCGATCTGCTTCACATACGATATCCTCTCGAAACTCACAATCCCGTTACTCACGCTTCCTTCCATCGTGATATAACCTCCTTTGTTTCCAGCAAATGCAAAGTAACCTCCATTGATATTTTTCACATCAAACAGCAATGCTAAATCCCCTATCATGTGGCCTGAAGCTCCACTATCAACAATCCAAAGTGTGTCACCTTGGGGAGCACCTATCCTTTTTGTTAAAAAGAAAGACGATAGCATGCGGATGTGTATTGATTACCGTGAATTAAATAAGTTAACCATTAAGAATAGGTACCCTCTACCTAGAATTGATGATCTTTTCGATCAACTACAAGGTGCTAGCTGGTTCTCAAAGATCGATCTAAGGTCCGGATATCATCACGTAAAGGTACGAGAAGAGGATATACCTAAAACGGCTTTCCGTACTCGATATGGACATTATGAATTTGTGGTGATGCCATTTGGTTTAACAAACACTCCAGCGGTTTTCATGGATCTCATGAATCATATATGTAAGCCTATGATAGACAGTTTTGTCATCGTTTTCATCGATGATATTCTTATTTATTCTTAAACTGAAAGAAGATCATGCCCAACATCTTCGTGAAGTTCTTGCCACGTTAAGAAAGGAGAAGTTGTATGCAAAATTTTCTAAATGTGAATTTTGGCTTATGGAAGTTCAATTTTTGGGTCACGTGGTGAATGCACAAGGCATTCTAGTAGATCCTGCTAAAATAGAGACTATTATGAGATGGTCACCTCCTAAAACTCCCACTGAAGTCAGAAGCTTTTTGGGTTTAGCGGGTTATTATCGACGGTTCATTCAAGATTTCTCAAAGATAGTTGCTCCATTGACTAAGCTAACTCGTAAGAATTCAAAATTTGAATGGAAGCCAGAACAAGAGAACTCGTTTGAACTGTTAAAGGAAAAGTCGACAAAAGCTCCGGTATTGGCTCTGCCAGAAGGGACAGAAGATTTTGTAGTCTATTCTGATGCCTCAAGTGTTGGATTGAGTTGCGTTCTTATGCAAAGAGGGAAGGTAATAGCCTATGCCTCACGAAAGTTGAAGTCACATGAAGCGAACTACCCGACCCATGATCTTGAGCTGGCGGCAATAGTATTTGCACTAAAGATTTGGAGGCATTATTTATATGGAACGAAGTGCACTATCTATACTGATTATAAAAGTCTGAAATATTTCTTTGATTAGAAAGAATTGAATATGAGGCAACGACGATGGTTAGAGCTGGTAAGGGATTATGACTGTGAAATACTTTACCATCCGGGTAAGGCTAATGTGGTGGCCGATGCCCTAAGTCGGAAGGGGAATTACGCTCCAATCAAGGTGAAGTCATATAAACTAATTATAAATTCAGACTTGTTTGATCAAATTAAAACTGCGCAAACAGAAGCGTTGAAAGATGAGAATCTAAGGCGTGAAAGAATCATCGGGCAAATCCATCAGTTAGAAGAGAATGATAAGGGAATTAAAGTTTGCCTTGGACGAGTTTGGATTCCTTGGACATGTAAGATTAAAACATCTATTCTTGATGAGGTGCATAAATCAAGATACTCAATTCATCCAGGTGCGACGAAAACGTACAATGACTTGAAGAGGGAGTATTTGTGGCCTGGTATGAAAAGAGATATTGTTAAGTATGTGGAGAGGTGTTTGACTTGTTTACAGGTCAAGGCTGAACATCAAAAGCCATATGGAAAAATGCAACCATTAGAAATTCCCTTATGGAAATGGGAACACATTACAATGGACTTGGTGACGAAACTCCCCAAAACGGCCAAAGGTTATGACGCGATATGGGTAATTGTCGATCGGTTGACGAAAAGTGCTCACTTTATACCCATTCGTGAAAATTATTCATCAGAGCAAATGGCAGAAGTGTATACCAATGAGGTAGTGTCAAGGCATGAGGTGCCAGTATCTATTGTATCTGATAGAGACACTCGTTTTACCTCAAGATTTTGGAGAAAATTTCAGGAAGAAATGGGAACTAAGTTGTTAATCAGTACGGCCTATCACCCACAAATAGATGGGCAAAGCGAGAGGACGATTCAAACTCTTGAAGATATATTGCGTGCGTGTATTATTGATTTTGGTGGCAGTTGGGATAAGTATTTACCTCTGGTGGAGTTCTCTTATAATAATAGTTACCATTCAAGCATTGGGATGCCCCCATTTGAAATGCTTTATGTTACAAAATGTCGTACTCATGTATGTTGGGGAGAGGTCGGTCAAAGAGAACTTGCAAACAAATAAGTAGTACAAATAACCAATGAAAAGATTAATCAAATCAAGGCATATCTGAAATCTGCTCAGGATCGACAGAAATCATATGTTGATAAACGTAGACGCACAATTGACTTCCAAGTAGGAGATTATGTCATGTTGAAAGTTTCTCTATGGAAAGGTGTGATTCGGTTCCGTAAACATGGAAAGTTGAGTCCACGATTTATTGGTCCATTTAAAATTATTGCTCGTGTGGGGCATGTTGCATATCGTTTAGAGTTACCAGAAGAATTAAATGGTATCCATAACACTTTTGATGTGTCATATTTACGAAAATGCTTGGCTAATGAAACGGCATTTGAACGACATCGAAGTAGATGATAAGCTTAACTATGTGGAAAAGCCGGTGGCGATTCTTGATCATAAAGTTAAGCAACTTCAAAATAAAAGCATAAGCCAAGTGAAAGAACAGTGAAAACACTGGCGTGATTCTGACAACAGATGGGAAGCCGAAGACGAAATGAGAAAATATTACCTCTAAATAAGGGGGAGAGTTGTAACATCCTGTTTTGTTTATGGAAATAAAATATTTGAAACTTATATGCCAAATATTGCGGGTTAAATTATAAGTCGATACATTAAGTGTCTAAACAAGCACCTAGTGCTATTTAATATTTGGTGTAGTATATATATTTAATAATAATAATAATAACTGAAAATTCTCTTCTTTATTTGGTAATAAATAGACTTTCGAATTTTGTTTTTTTTAATCAAAAAATTGGTCATTTTTGTAGGTAATTTTCGATATAAAAAAAGGAATATATACCATTCAAATGGCGGCTACCTAGAGGGACACGTATCTTATGGATTGAAAGGTGTAGGGATGTTAAGGAGCACATCTATCCACAAAGTACCAAGTCTTTTGAGAAACCAAAATTTATATTAAAAGAAAAGGGAGGGTATTTCATAACAAAGGAGGAAATATAGAGATACGAATTAAAGTGTGTCAACTCCAAATCGTAAACTACTGTATCAAAAAGTTGATTAGCGAGCAGCGAACTTGGTCTCAAATAATTTTATCACTGACTCTAAAAGTAAGTACACAATCCCTTAAGAGTATACATGATTACTAGTTATGATTTAGTAATTATATCATTGTGTGCTTGATACGAGTTTGAAACAAATAGAGGCCAGTGGTCTTAAAAGTATATATGGTTGTTAGTGGTAATATAAGATTTGAGTAATTTATATTACTACTTGTTTGATATATGTTTGAAACAAATATATAGAAGAACGAATTTAGAGACCGGTGGTCTCATAAAATAAACTAGAGACCGATGGTCTCAGACAATAACATAGAGACCGGTGGTCTTGGACAATATAATAGAGACCGGTGGTCTCGGGAAATAAAATAGAGACCGGTGGTCTCAAGAAATAGAATAGAGATCGGTAGTCTCGAGAAATAAATAGAGACGAGTACTCTCAGAATATAAAAATGGGGACTGGTGGTCTCGGAGAATATAAAGGGGACCAGTGTTCTTTGATAATATATAAAAGACCTGTCATGTGTACTTACTTAGCTATGGCTAATATGATATTCATGTATACTTTCAGGAAAGAAACTGGACGAGGACTAGAGACCATAATCAGATCGATTAACAAGAATCACCTTTGTATAATTAGTACTTGTGTAATTTCTTTTGAAACGGTTGCTTGTAAAAGATATGTTATAATATAAAAAGTCGCTTGAGCGACTAATTTTGGATGTGAACTGGGACCGACTCTGATATATATGGTGAAAGTTTTATAAAAAAAGTGGCGTGTTTCAGATGCGAACTGGATATCTGACACGAATGATTCCAAGGCAACGAGTGGGTAGGTGGTCACACTTAAGATGCTGCTATAACATGGAAATCATCTAAGTGAACGGTTATTGCTAGATCCATGATGGAATCAAAATTCATCGCTTTGGAAGATGAATATGCAGAATGACTACGTCAATTTATATCTAGGTGGCCGAAGCCAGCATCGGCCTAATGCATACACTGTGATAGTCAATCGGTAACTGGTAGAGCTCACATCACAATGTGTATCAGTAAGAACAGACATATAGGACGAGGCATAATATGATACACCAACTAATCTCTATAGAAGTTATCACTGTTAACTATGAGAAGTCAAAGGATAACATCACGGATCCGCTAACAGAAGGCTTAAGCAGAGAGTTAGTTCTGAAGTCGTACATGGGAATGGGACTGAAGCCCATGAAAGACTAAGTTTATGCGAAGGAAACCTAACTCAGCTGACTGGAGATCCCAAGATCTGAGTTCAATATGACAACATAATTGTGTGAACAAGTGAGGTAACTGTGGGGGAAGAGTTGCTATAAACCCCGCACTTTTAAAAGGGAGTTTTGCCATAGGAATTTGGTAAGTTTCTTAGACCATTCCTAAAAGTGACAAGTTTGAAGCTAAGCTTATGGATTTTAATGATTCGACTAAGGTAACCAGTCCTAGTGAATCACCTATGTGAGAGAGAAGTGGGGTCGATTCGAAGGGTATTGTTGGGGCACAATACCTAAGAGCTATTGCAGAACCAGGCACGTGTCCATGACCACAATGGACACAACTATGAGGACTTGACGTTGTCAGGGAGAGTTTTGTGTGAAGCGTATTATCGTCTACACAAACAGGAGACGAGTTCAAAGACATCGTTGTCTACTTAGAGCTAGTGGGCTAAGTGCGTTTCATAAGCGAAGGTTCAGGGTCGCACCTACCTGCCATATGCAAAACTCAACTGTTGAAATTTGATCGGAATGGGGTTTTTTCTGAGAATAACTCCTATTCATGTGGGGGATTGTTGAAAACTTGTATGTGAATGTGAGTTTAGCCTTGTCCCACATTGGTTGGGAGATGAAAAATTGTTGAATTTAAAAGGGAAACTAGATTGGAAGGATTAAAATGTTAAATCACATTATACTTGGGAACCTACCCGCGCGCGCAGGAGGGGGGGTGCAAAAATGGGTTCTAGTTCAAGGAAAATTCCTGAACCAACGCGACGCTCGCACGACCTGCGGACACGAATGCAACTCCAAATATCCGGGTCTGCGTGACGCTGGTTTTTGCTACCTGTTTTTTGTTTTTAATCCTTGTACTAGAAGAAACTTCAAGTCTCCTGGTCTTCTCCTGCAGTTAAGTAGATAATTAATCTGGATTAATTAACATTAATCTTGATTAATTATCATTAATCTCGACTTTGATTAAGATAATTATTGCAGCAGAGGTTTCATATTCTACAATTTTTGTGTCTCTATAAGAACCTGTATTGTTTAGTGCGGAAAAGAGAGAGCAAAATAGAGATGATATACATACACTCGAAACACAGCATTATTATTTTTCAGGCAAGTGGGATAGTCCGACAGTGCACCGTCACTGTTTTCGAACCGGTATACCATGGGAACAGACCACGAATCTGTTTAAAGGAATTGTGTCAAACATAAGCCCAATTCATTTAGATGATTTCGTCTTCAATTACAATTTGCTGCAGGAAGTGCAACGACCATGATACTTGCGAGCTTCGTGTATGAGAGGCGTTGCGGCGATTACAATGTAAGTTTTCTAACATATACAAAATGATATAAGGATTATTAATGCAAGGAGACCTGCAACGTGATGCATGATTCAGCCATTTTTGTGTCTGTAATGAGAATATATGCTCTTAGAATTGTTTAACAACCTTTAGTTAGTACTGCTATACACAATTGAATGGGGCATGTTATTTGCATAACCCTACTTTTTCAATTTGCACAACCCTATACGGCTCGTATAGGCCTCTACAGGCCGTATAGGGTGTCAGTGTAATAAATGTTTCTGAAAAAGCAAACATATATGGGTTGTATAGGCCTATATGGGCCGTAGAGGGGTTGTATATGGGCCGTAAAGGGTTTTTTTTTTTAAGATTGTGTTAGAATGGATGTGTTGAGAACAAAAAGTAAAATAGCATAAAAAAAAGTTTTTTTCACTTAATAATAATTTAGTACTAGCTTATACCCGAAACGTCCCGGGGTTGAGAAATCTAATATGACATTTCAATTTTACATATGAAATAGAATGATGCATTTTATAGTTACATGCAGGAAAGCTTCGGGTAGCACCTAACCAAAAATAATTAACAATGTATCTCTAATCTTAACGCCTAACCTTAATAAACAATCTATAATTCTAATATTAATACCTAACCTAAAACAATGTATAACTCCAATGCTAACATATGTTGAAAATAGAATTCATATTTACTGATTTGAACATAATTAGTGTTTAGCCTATACATGATTAATGAATTACCTGAACACTTTGTGTTTTTTTTCTTGTATGAAGTAGCGGAAATACAGCCGTAACAATCTTATAGAACACGCTCTTGGTTCCTACTAGCTTATATAGGCCCACACAAACAAAGAAGACCCAATATGTTACATATTAAATAAAAAAATAAAAAACTTGTTGCTTATGTTGTTTTACCTTTATAATAAGAAATGAATTTTTTTTTTATAAAAAACTCAAATAACATGCTTAAAACTAATAAACAACACTTGAAAAAAACATAATTACTGCCCGTATAGGCCTTTACGGGCCGTAGATGGTGCCCATAAACGGGTCGTAGAGACCTTTATGGGCCATAGATGGTTTGGGGAAGGATCATAGAGGTTCTTTATGGGACGTAGAGGTTGTTTATCTACGGGCCGTATAGACCATTATGGCCCGTGGAGGATAAACCCAACACAATCTCTAAAAAAAAAAATAAAAAAAACTCTATATGGCCCATAAAGACCCATATACGGGCCATAGAGCCCTATATGGCCCATAAACACCCATATGTACCTGAACCATTGATTGGAAATCATTGCCAATCATTGGGAAACATATACGGGCCATATAGGGTTGTGCAGATAAAATAAAGGGTTGTGTGAATAACTTGAGCCAAATGAATTGACATATGCCGCATAACCAAAAGCTTTTCAAGGCTGTTTCTATAACATGCTCTGAAGAAAGCAATCAGGGATTAACATAAAAAAAATTTCAACTTTAGGTTAGCATTAACTTTTTTATTCAAGCTTATTATGGCACAAAAAGGCTAATGTTTTGCAGTGAAGTAGTGAGATCTTGTTTGCTACATCTCAAATTCTCAAAAAGGGAAAAAAAGAAAGTTTAATAATATATAACTAGTTTTTAACCCGCAGGTGTTTCCCTGTGAGGCTGTTGCATTTGTAATTCATTGTAATTTAAAACCAAAACTTAAAATGAGTTTTGCAAAAGCAATTCTCCAATTGTTTTTTTCAGGTCAATTTCTAGCTTCATATTAGCGAATTCAATAAAAGAAGGAAATTAGCAATCAATATAAAGTTAATATAACACAACTAAAAGCAAAAACACATACTCCTTTTTTAAATGCAATCAGATCTTCAGAAGTAGAAGGTGCCTGTAAACAACATAGTAGCATTTCTTGCTTTAGTACATCAAAATTAGATGGGTTTTTGACATTTATATATGTGTAAGTTGTTTAACATGATTTTTGGCTCTTAAAATTTATCTTTTCCAGATGAGATTTTTGTCACACCCAATTGCAATCCCAGTTCCCAAACACCTCTCTCAAGACAACTCTTACAACAATTAATCACAATGGAACTCAATTAAGATATGGGTATAAAAAGGAATACCAGAATAGGCTTCTTTGTATGGCCTAAAACATTTTGTTTGCCTCTTCTACATTCTTTAATTAACAGAGGGCTAGTTTCATATACATCCTGCAACTATTTGAAGTTAATAAACTTGTGGAAGAATGCAATAATATTTATAACAATCAAATACATAAAAGTTTAAAAATTCTGACCATTGCAAGCTTCATGTATTCGAAACCTCTGCTTGAGATGTGGTGGAGACTGCTCGAAGTGGCTACCATGTATGGCATCACTACTTTTCTATTCTCGAATACCTACATAATCCACATATCATTACAGCAAAAGTTGAAAATATGAAAGTGTTGTCTATAAAATTTAGTGCAATACAGAGGCAGTAAAGCAACAAATTTGTGATCATCTAATTCAAAACTACCATCCTTATTACTTGAACTACTATTCATTCCCAGATTTTCAATCAAACCTCGTGTTTCTTTGATTAGTTTTATAAATCAGTAATAAAGTTTCCATTATCATAAATTGAAGTATTTTATAAGGAATTCCTGGAAAATCAATGGAGGGCCGATTTCCCCTAACCCGTTCACTAAATCTAAAATCAGTATAAGACAACCAAGATAAAAGAAGGCATGCTATGCGATGAAATATCCCAAAACATAAACATTATTGGGGGCAGAAATCCGGAACCTTCACACACTATATACATATTCATGTGATTCAATTTCTATGTTACCTGAGTGTATGGCAAGAAAGACGAACCAAAATAAGATTACACCACTGCTACTTTGTTTGAACCTGTTGCTGCATCTCTTATGCCTTGAGACATGGACCACAACAAGATGATGAATACCTAGTTTATTCAAATTTGAACCACAACTGCCATAAGCTTATGTTTAGTAAACAAAAACCCAAAATCAAAACCTAGAAAGGGTACAAATTATAGAGGAAATTAAAGGGAAACCCCATTGTATTAATATTATGATCTTGGAATTTTGATCATATGCATTGAAAACTTCATAGTATTCACCAAAAGATACATTATATCTTTATAATCTCGAAGTTCGAAATGCAATACAATTTTATTTTACTTTTAATCACATGTTAATATATTGTTAAAAATATAAAATTTTGCCAAACCGTGAATCTCAGAGGTGATAAACTAGTTTAGAAAGATTTGAGATTAAAAATTGGTTTAATTAATAGGTCATTGATTTAAACATTAAATTTTGGCATTTTTGTCATTTTAACTTCATCGTCTCTCCTTTCTTGTCCATTATTTCTTTTTAACTTTATAAATAAACACAAATCTTATCAGTTTCTCTTCATATAAAATAACTGATGCAAATTATGCAAATATATGATCAAATAATTAAAAAAAATGGGTAGGTTGGTGGGGTTGTGTTAAAGGTGTAAAAAGGTAAGTGATAACTCTTAATCACGCGATAGTGAAGTGATGGACACTTTATAACGTGGTAGTTATAAAAAGAAAGGATTACAAGCACGGTCACTATGATTTGGTACTAATATTCATGACTGTAGTCCCTAAACTTTTTTTTTCATTGATAGTTCTGTGGTTTTTATTTGCTTACACCTTTAGTCCAAACTACAAATAGAGATAACTTTTTCTGTTATGTGTTCAGCCTATGTGAAATTACCATTTTACCCTTAGTCCCTGCAAGAAAGTGTACCTTAAAATATCAAATAATTACGACATTAATTATTAAATAAAGAAAATAACAAAAAAAAGTTCACACATGTAGTAACAGTTACAACCAACAATTACAGTTACTCAAAGATCAAATGGAGTTTGTTCATAAAAAGTGTACTAGGATGCATCATGAGAAGGAAATACATGATAATCTATATATCATACACAAATGTTCAAAACTTCAAAATATATAAGGGATCACATACTTAACGTCTATGGGGAAATCTTCAAACTTGTTGACGTACCACTTTCTAGTCGCGTAACTCCTTGCAATCAGGTATATAGAGTCTCCAAAAGTACACGCGAAAGCGAATGGTGTTTGGCTAATAAATGATATCCCGATAAAAATAATGATTTCAAATAGATAATGAGGACAAATAACAAGATCAAACAGTCCGCCTCGAGGAATCTTGTATTCCTTTTCATTGTTTTTCCTTAGTTTCGAGAGGAGATTGTGGTGATAAAAGTTTCCCAAGATTCCCAAAGTAAAAAGGATTAAACCAATATATTTAGTGTCGATTGATGGTTCAGGAAGCCCTAGACTTAGATATTGAACAACAATCAAGCCCACAGCAGCAGAGAAATAGAACAATGTGATGAGAACGACTGAGCCTAGAATCATGTGACCACTATACTTGTGAACAAACAGAACCTACATACATGTTGAGATAAGAAGCAATAAATTAGTGTCACCAAAGGAAAACCATATAGAAAAGCACTATTTGTAGGAGTTTATAGAAAATAGGGTCAAAGATCGTATGTTTATAACAACACATGAATCATAATTTCAAACTTCATGTGTTATTTTATTATTGTGGCTTTGGTTATTCATATAACGAAGGTTTTTATTTGCACAACTCTATATGAGTCATAGAGACCTTTACGGCACATAGAGACAAAACTATGCCCCATATAAACCTTTATGAGGCATAGATGGGCATAAAATATACGGTACGAGGGTTAATTGCATGTCAACCCGACACCCAATGATTGTGAGCACTTCTATGGTCCGTAGAGGTCTCTACGGGGCATAGAAAACCCTTGATTATTTTGTGCCTCTACGGCCCATTAACCTCTTTATGACCTCTAAATTATTTGAGTTAAAAAAAAATCATTTCTTTTTATGCCCCGTAAAGCCTCTATGAAACATAGTTTTGTTTCTACGGGTCGTAAAGATCCATACGTCCCATATAAGGTTTTTCAAATAAAAAACTTCGTTGTGTATATAACAATTATTGTAAATAACATGTACCATTAATGTAGCATTAAAACCAGTGTATATCACACCTTATTAAAAATAAAGGCACGTTACCAACTTACCATTAAATAAAGGCTTTGTCTATTTGGACACCCCTGATTTCTATTTGGATTTTGGACACTCTGGGTATGCCTCGTATTGGTCTATATGAGGCATACTTAGGTCAAAAAGCTGCACACAAACTTCAAGGGAATCTCAGACCTGAAATTTCGTGTGCCAATATGCCTCATATTGGCCAATATGAGGTATATCATAGTCAAGTATGTCTCATATAGATCAATATGATGCATATTACGGTCTTTTTATTATTTTTTTGTATTTTTATTTTTATTGTTTTTAAATAACTAAATATACTAAATTAACTTTAAAAAAAATCCAAAAATTGACGAAAAGTTAGTTATATTCATTCTAATATTATTTTAACAAAATTACAACTTTTTGTTAACAATATTATTTTTTTAAAAATATTTTTTTTGTTTGGTTGGTTTTGAAAATGTCTTTTTTGTTTTGGTGAGTTTGAAGAAGTTAGAAGTTTAGTTTAGATTTTTTTTTTAAATCGATTGATCGTTGTATTTTAATACATTCGAAAATAGTTTTTTTTAATAAATCGATTAATCAATGTATTTCAATAGGTTTTTTTTTGCAAATTTTTTACCATTTGTACATAAAGTTTATAAATTTTTTTATTTTTTTAAAGTAAAAATATTTTAAAACCGTAGTATAGACCTTGAATCGTATTATATGGTGTATTATTGAAAGTACACTATACTATTATAGACTACACGATAATGTTTTGAAAATAATAAAATATTTATAAAACTTTGTTAACAAAAAATAAATATTGTATAAAAGGTACAAAGTTTAAAAAAAAAGATTAATATGCCTCATTTTTAAAAACAATAAAAATGAAAATAAAAAAAGGCCTTGATATGCCTCGTATTGGTCAATATAAGGCATATCAAAGCCACCACGTATTGGGTCTGATACTAGGCCGAGAAGAAGTGATATGAGGACTAATATACCTCATATAGACCTATATGACCTATATGAGGCATACTGATGTGGTTTTTTTTTTTTACAATATATACCACACACCCTCATATCACCTTCCAACCCTAGTATTGCCACTAATACGTGTATTAATATGGGTCGTATTGCCCAATATGACTCATATCAAGTCACCCCATATCACTTTTCAAGCCTAGTATTGGTACCAATATTAGGCTTGATATGCCACGTATTGCCCAATACTAGGTATATCAACGTTGTTTTTACTTTTTTAAACTACAATATTATTGTAATATTATTGTTTAAAAATACTAAAATAACTTTTAAAAATCCAAAAAAAAAAATTAAGTTTTATTGATTTGAACAATATTTTATAAAATTAGATTTTTTTTGTTACAAATACGAGGCATCTTCAAAACCAACCAAAATAAAACCAAACAAAAAAAATAATTTTTATAAAATAATATTGGTAACAAAAAGTTGTAATTTTTTTTAAAATAATATTGGGCTGAATATAACTAATTTTTTTGTTAATTGTTGGATTTTTTAAAGTTAATTTAGTATTTTTAGTTATTTAAAAACAATAAAAATGAAAATATAACAAAAGACCCTAATATGGGTCATATTGCCCAATATGACCCATATCTGGGCACCCTCATATCACCTTCCAAACCAAGTATTGGTACCAATACTAGACTTGATATGCCACGTATTGCCCAATACTAGGCATATCAGTGTTTAATACTACTCATATTGCCCAAAACTAGGCATATCAAGGTTGTTTTTAGTTTTTTTAAATACAATATTATTGTTTAAAAATGCTAAAATAACTTTTAAAAATCCCAAAAAATAAAAAAAAAATAAAGTTTTATTGATTTGAACACTATTTTAAAAAAAATAGATATTTTTGTTACAAAGATGAGGCATATTCGTTTTTTTTAATTGTTTGGTTTGTTTTTGTTGGTTTTGAAGATGTTTGTTTTCTTTTGTTTCAAATGTATTAAATACTACAATCAATTGACTTAAAAAAAACTTTCTCAAACAAATCTTATAACTTCTTCAAACTTTGTATTGTTTACATAACTTTTTTAAACTCACCAAAACAAAACAAACATCTTCAATACCAACCAAAAACCAAACAAAAGAAATATTTTTTATAAAATAATACTTGTAACAAAAAGTTGTAATTTTGTTAAAATAATACTCCCTCTGTCCCAATTTAAATGTCTTTCTTTCCTTTTTTGTTTGTCCCAAATTAAATGTTTCTTTTCAAAAATGGAAATGTAATTTCCAGTTTTGCCCATAAAAGACAAAACACAATCACCACTTTTGAGGATATTATTGTCATTTTACCACATACAAACAAAAGATTTCTTAAAAATGTGTGTTTTTGGACATGAGACATTTAAATTGGGACGGAGGGAGTATTGGAATGAATAGAACTAACGTTTCACCAATTTTTGGATTTTTTAAAGTTAATTTAATATTTTTAGTTATTTAAAAACAATAAAAATGAAAATATACAAAAAATAAAAGTAGACCATAATATGCCTCATATTGATCTATATGAGGCATATTACTTTATTTTTTTCTGTATTGGTCAACATCAGTTAGCTAAAAGACAAAAATTGTACTTCGATATGCCTCGTATAGGTCTATACGAGGAGTATCAACTTTATTGTTTTCCGTGTTGGTTAACATCAGATAGCTAAAAGACAAAAATTGTACTTCAATATGCCCCATATAGATCTATACGAGCAGAGGCGGAGCTAGGATTTCAAGATAAGGGTGGCTTAGGTTATTGGAGTAAGCCTTAAGGGGGGCTTTATACAATTTTATTGAATTTTAACCTTAAAAACTTAATAAATTTGGGCCATTGGGGGAGGCTGGACACCCCTTGGTCAGTTGGTCCCCCTCCTCCCTCCGCCATTGTATACGAGGCATACTTAGGGTGTCCAAATAACTTTTTAGGGTGTCCAAATAATATCACCCTAAATAAATTATCTCATAGTATCTGTACAATACGTAAATCTTTAAATATAAACTATTATTATTTTATTTTTATAAAAAGTTCACCACTTCAAGATGATTACGTAACCGTGCAAGTCTCGTGCCATCTTTCTTTCTAACACTAAATCCGATCCGCACCATATATAACTGATTATCACGTCTCCAATAATTATCTAAGTTGGTAAAGTATACATGATAAAAATGAGTTTTTGTCTAAATAATTTATTTAAAAACATAATTAAATAAAATATCTTAAATGATATATAATACTCTCTCCGTCCCATTAGAAGTGTCCATATTTCCTTTTTTATTTGTCTCATTTCATGTGTTCACTTTAAAAAATTATTAGCCAACTTCCAAATTTACCCTTAAAAACATAACTAAAATAAACAAAGAATATGATGGACCCACATATGACAAGGGTATTATTGTCATTTGGCAAGCAAAAAAAAGCAATCATTTAATGTGCCTAAAACTTTGTGTTTTTCAAACTAAGACACTTCTAATGGGACGGAGGGAGTAGCTTGTACGACAATAATATTCAGAATATTAAAACCTTTTATCCAATATTATCTGTCATGATATCTTTTAATAATATACCAAACTAGTTTTTATCCCGGGAGCGTCCCGGGTTGAAATATCTAATATGACATAATAAAATATATTATTATTATTATTATTATTATTATTATTTTAAACAAATCTCCGCCATAAGTTATCATATTCAAATATAAAAAATACGAATCTCTGCGCCGGTGTATAAATCTAATGCCATTACAAATGAATTCCAGACCCGACCCAAATCCAAAATTTTTTTAAATTAATCCCAAACCCGACACAATACCTGTCGGGTTACAAAAAATAGTCATTTTTTTCTCCGTTTTTTATATAGCACTATGGTACTTGTTGGAAAGATAATAAAACACTCATTAATTTGGTGTAATTTTTTTCTTTAAAAAATCTCGTATATAAAAGATATTAACGTTTAAAAGTTATGGGAGGAAACATGAGAGTAAAAATAATAAAGTTTTAATATTTAGATTTAGTAGATTAGGTATTTAATAGATTAGGTTAAAGATTATAATAGATTAGGTTAAATCATATTGATTCCTTTTTTTTAATTGGTTTACACTTGCCACGTCACATCCTATGTGGCATCTCTTAAGGGAGAGATTGCATAAGAGTATGACATGTAGGATTAATCCATTTGCAATATATATAGATATAGATTTTTTTGAAGGCGTAGATCAGCTGGGAAATCCTTATGTGAAATCCTGATCCTACCCGAGTTCGAGCCCGACCAACAGCCGTTTGATACCCCTGCCCGTAGGACTTATTAGAGCCGGTCTGCTGGAGCTGCGAGTCGAACCGGGGAAACCCCAGGCGGGAACCCCACATAATGTGGGTAAACCCTCCCCCCCTCAGAATCGAACCCACAACCCTTAGGTTATGTTTCCGAATCTTCATTGAGGTGGCCAACTGGGCTAGCCCAGCTGGTTATATATAGATATAGATAGATACTATTTGTGACGCAGTTCCAGATGCGTGTAATCGTGTATCTTAAAGATAACTTTCTATAAGCGACAAATATAATAATACATATGTGAAAAGATCTGATATCGATCGTCCGATTGATTCAAACTATTAAGTAATCACCAAATTAACGATATCAAAAAAATTCAGATTGAAAAAAAAATATGTAAAAACCAGAAGCATATATAAAATACAATGATGATCAAGAACTTTCAATAAATAATAATTACCTCCAAATCCCTTTTAAAGAAATGAAACGTAACCGCAAACTGAAGGAGAAAGAATCTGAGATCACCGAAAGGGAAGACAAAGAACGAAACAAGTCCAGCAACGAACGCAGGCGTGTAGAGTATCAACATACCTGTTTTGCTGGATATTTTGATTGGTTGTTTGGATGAAGGTTTGTTGTTTGAATAATAAGTGTTTGTGAATTTGGAATAGTGGAGATGATTGCCAATGAACTCTGCAAAAGCTAAGTAAAGGGTTGATATCAACGTCGCCACCGTCGTTAGAGTAACCCAAATCGATGGTTCGCTGAACATCATCTTTTCCAACACTGCTATCTTCATTTACTTTGCTGGCTCCAGTTGTTATAAATTCGCGACCTGTATGTGTATATGTTTGTATGTATGTTTTGTGTATGTATCGTGATTGAGTGCAAAACCCAAGTTTGTTTTGTCGGTGTAATCTGTAAATGGAAGAAGAGGAGACAGGTGGAATGATATATATAATACACATATATCGACATCAGACACGTATCGGCTGACGAGAACTCACTTGGCACGTTTTGATTCGTGGTGCCACAATTTGCTTAAGAAAAAACTTTTTTTTGAACGGCAAAAACTTCTATATATAAAGAGTTAATTGTCAAATTCGTCCCTGGGGTTTGACCAATATTGCTAGATCCATCCATTTTGAAAATTTATGACATCTGAGCCACTAAGGTTTGAAGTTTTGTGCTAAATCCGTCCAATTTGCAAACTCTGTTAAATACTAACGTTAAATCAGGGGCATTTTGGTCATTTCCTATTTCTTAATTGCAAATTCGTCCCTGAGGTTTGTTCCAAATTGCTAAATCAGTCAAAAAAAAAACATTAATCAACACAATTAAAGGTTATCATTATTCAAAAAAAATCATTATTCAAGTCCATTTTTCCAATTTTTTTAATCTGATTAGCATTCTAACCAAGTTTTAAATTTAAATTCAGTTCTTGAATGAATTCGGATTTGTGATTTTCTAGTTTATCGAACCTAGATATCCAAATTAAATATATTCATTAAGGTTATGGGGCGTCATCCCCATCCGCCACATTTTTTTTTTCTAAAATGGACCCCAATTTTTTTATTCAATTCAGACTCTAAAAAATGTTAAGCCATCCTAGCTTTAAATATAAATTTATAACGAATTATATTTTAAAGACTGTTTTTGTAACAAAGTATATCAAATGACTTTTTTCGTGAGTTTAGACAGAATATCTAGTAGGATTTAAAAAAAAAAAGAAAACAAGCCCACACACTTAATACTTGTTTTTCATATAGGCTCGTAAGCGAGTCGAACGTTCAGTGAATTGTTTGTTGAGAAAGTTCATTTATAGTTGTTTATATAATACATACACAACACAAACAACATTTTTTGTTGATTTAGTTAAACGAACGAACATGAACATATGTCTCATTCGTAAACGTTCATTTATGTTTATTCATTCGCGTTGTTAATAGTTTTTTATTCATTAAATTTTTTTAGGTCCATTACAACATATGTCTCATTCGTAAAATTAAAATATTATCCATCAAAATTTAGTCTCGTCTTAATAATTTAATTGGTGGTCGCTTAATTAAGTACGTTCATATTTGTTTAGTTTTTCATGTTTGTTTGTGTTCATTTACGACTTTACGTTCGTGAACCATTCGTTTATATCGCTAACAAACAAACACAAACATACATGAATACATTCATTTTCTTAATGAATGACTAGTGGGAATGCGCGCGTGTTGCTGCGGGTATTTTTGTTTTTTTCCGCAGAGTGTGTGACGTATTAAATTAATTTGCTAATACAACTAATATATTAATTGATAAGGAACAAGTGAGTACAAATAAAATCCTTTACGTAGCAAAACTCCTATTTAATTTAAGTGATAAAATTCTAAATGATAAAATTCTAAAGTAATTTTTTACCTTAAAATTTATAGTTTATTAGAGATATTTAATTATAAGAAATTCAGAAGAAAATATTTTTTTAAATAAAAAAAATACGGAAGTTAATCATAATGGGTTTGTTTGGATTTTAATTTACAAGATATTATGAATTGATCAAATATAGTCATCCTCGTTATTAGTACATCATGTTTGTTTTTAAAATCCCTTTGGGCTTGTTAGTCTGTCTCTGTTGAATTTAGATCTTGTATCAATTAATGGTAGAAGCAGACTTATAGGTGAGTTAACTGGGTCTGCTTGGATGTGTTTTAAGACTTATGCTTGTAGCCGATGCTGAGTTTGATTCCATGAAATTTGTCTTCATTCCGGTGCTTCGTCGTTTAAGATGTCCAATTGTGAAAGAGTATTGGAAAGATTTCCTTCATTCCATTCAATAACAAACATTTATAATACAAGGTGATCTCCTATAATTATGGAGAGATCTCTACAAATTTGTTACATTATCTCATTACTATATTTACATATATTATTACACCCCGCAGTCGAAACGTCGGGAGGACCGATGCTGAGACTGGATCGAAAATCATCAAACAGAACTCGAGGAAGACCTTTGGTGAAGATGTCAGCAATCTGATGTCGAGAGGGAACATGTAAGACCCGAATGTGACCCCGCTGAACCTGCTCACGAACAAAGTGGATGTCGAGCTCAATATGTTTGGTGCGTTGATGTTGCACCGGGTTGCCTGAGAGATACACAGCGCTAACATTATCACAGTAAACAAGGGTTGCGCGAGTGAGAGGGTGACGAAGCTCAAGCAGCAGATTACGCAACCAGCAAATGTCCGCAACTACATTAGCTACGCCCCGGTATTCAGCTTCCGCACTAGATCTAGAAATAGTAGACTGTCGTTTGGAAGACCAAGATATAAGGTTGTCGCCGAAGTAAACACAATATCCTGACGTGGAGCGACGCGTGTCCGGGCAACCAGCCCAATCCGCATCAGTGTAGGCAACTAGAGAATGCTGAGGAACGGGGCCAAGATGAAGACCGTGATCCGAGGTGCCCTGAAGATATCGTAGAATGCGCTTTAAAGCGTTCCAATGATCCTGTCTGGGGTCATGCATGTGCATACAGACCTGTTGCACTGCATAAGAGATGTCGGGTCTTGTGAAAGTAAGGTATTGCAGCGCACCAGCCAGACTACGAAAAGTAGAGGGATCGTCATGCGGAGGGCCTGAGTCTGCAGAGAGTTTAGACTGAGTGTCAACCGGAGTAGCAACCGGTTTGCATGATTCCATGGCTGCGCGGTGAATAATGTCACGCACGTAAGCCTGCTGAGATAGAAACATCTTGTCACCAACCCGAGTGACCTGAATACCCAAGAAATAAGACAGTGGGCCCAAATCCTTCATAGCAAATTCTCCCGAAAGTACACTTAAAAGTCTGGTGCGAAGAGCCTATGTGGATGTAGTGAGAATAATGTCGTCCACGTAGATGAGAAGATAAGCAACATCAGACCCGTGATGATAAATAAATAATGAGTTGTCCGATTTGCTCTGTGTGAAACCCTGCAAAAGAACAAAATCTGTGAATCTTTGGTACCACGCACGAGGGGCCTGCTTAAGACCGTATAAGGACTTCCGAAGGCGGCAAACATGGTCAGGAAAGTCTCTGTGACGAAAACCCGCGGGCTGATGCATGTAAACCGTCTCCTCCAAGTTGCCGTGAAGGAATGCATTAGTAACATCCAGCTGGTGAATCGGCCAAGACTTGGAGAGAGCCAAGGAAAGGATGAGCCGAATGGTGGATGGTTTGACCACCGGGCTAAAAGTCTCGCCACAATCAATACCTGTCTGCTGTTTGCGACCATCACACACTAATCGAGCTTTGTAACGCTCCAAACTCCCGTCCGACCTGAATTTATGTTTAAATAACCACAAGCAACGTATAACATTCATGTCAGGGGTCCTAGGTACTAACTCCCAGGTCTTGTTTTTAATAAGTGCACTAAATTCATTGGTCATGGCATTGTGCCATTCTGGAGTGGACAAGGCAACCTGAGGAGTTTTAGGGATAGGGACGATAGTGGAGGTATGGAGGTTAAATTGGTGTTTGGGCTTGTGAATGCCACTCATAGAGCGGGTGTGAATGGTACGAGGAGGGGGTGGAGGTGGTGGAGGAGGAGGATGGGCGAGTGGGGCCGGAGATGGATTTTGGGCCGTGGAAGGTTGGGAGGGTGGTAACGGGTTGGGCTGAATGTTAATGAAGGGGTTTGGGCTGGTGGGGTGGGCCGGTAAAGTGGAAGAGGAGGCGGGGCTGACATGGTCAGGTTGGGCTGGGGGGTTGGGTAATGGAGTGGTGGAGTTTGGGCCAGAGTGTATTGGGCCAGAAGAGGAGGAAGTGGAATTATCGGGTGAGGGTGCAGTGGAAGCGGGTGGGATGTTTGGGGTATAGTGATTTTGTAAATAATCCCAAACAAGTGGGTTGATGGTGGGGTTTAAAAAATCATAGGTGGGTGATGTGGTGGGTGATTGAATAGCGTAGGGAAACACGGACTCTTCGAAGTACATGTGTCGAGAAATAATGAGTTGGTGAGAGGTGAGATCAAGGCATTTGTACCCACGATGGTTAGGGGGGTAACCAAGAAACACACATGGGTGAGAGCGGAAATTGAGTTTGTGAATGGTGGTGGAAGGGGTGATAGGATAGCAAAGACACCCAAAAACACGAAGGTGTTCGTATTCCGGGGTGCAATTGTAGAGAAGTGAGGTTGGTGATTTAAAATTATGTAGTTTGCTCGGTAAAATGTTGAGAAGGTAGGTGGCGGTTTCAAGGGCATGGTGCCACAAGTTGGGTGGTAGGGAGGCTTGGGCAAGAAGCGAGCGAATCATGTTGTTAATGGTGCGGATTTTGCGTTCCGCTTTACCATTTTGGGAGGAGGTGTAGGGACAGGAGAAACGAAATTGCATGCCGTTTTGATGACAAAAGTTTTTAAATTGTTGGTTTGCATATTCTTTACCATTGTCACATTGGAATTGTTTGATTTTACGTTCGAATTGTGTATGAATTAAATTGTGAAGGGTGATGAATGTTTGAAATACTTGAGATTTATGGGAGAGGGGGAATGTCCACAAAAAATTAGTAAAATCATCCAAAAACAAAACATAATATTTATGACCTCCCGTACTAAGTATAGGGGATGTCCATAAATCACTGTGAACAATGTAAAATGCAAACGAAGTAAAATTACTAGAATCATAAAACGGCAATCGAACACTTTTGCCAAACACACATGACTGACAAAGTGTCTTATTAAGTTTGCTATAATCAACAAAAGGAGAAAGTTTCAAAGACTGAAGTAAATGAGTGCCAGGATGACCCAAGCGTTGATGCCAGCGATCTTGAGTGACTGCAACAAAAGAGGAAGGTTGAGTGGTCTTGAGGGGCAGAGGTGCAGTGAGAGGGTATAGATCGCCGGTGCTATTGCATCGTAGGATAGGAGCCCGTGTTTTGAGATCCTTCACAAGAAAGCCAAAAGGGCCAAATTCCACAGAAACTAAGTTGTCAGTGGTAAGGCGACAAACAGAAATAAGGTTTTAGATTATTTTAGGGGCAAAAAGGACGTTATTTAGTTTAAGGGGAGGGTATGGGGGCGGAAGGACTTGGTTGCCTTGGGCCACAACAGGTATAGACATGCCATTACCAACGACAATAAATTTATTAGTGCAAGTATTAAAATTAGACGGAGAGTATATACCTTGGTCATTGGCGGAGTGAGAAGAAGCACCGGTATCCATTAATCCATGATCGGGCGGGTTGAGCGCCAGTGAGTACAATGCCTTCTCAATGTCAGTGGGAGAATATGTTGTATGATGGGCCTGATCAGACCTTGGGCCAAGAATACCCGGACTGCCAGATGTGTTGGGCCTCGTGGGGTATGGGCAGGGGGGTTGGGCCTTATTATTTTGAAGCAAGGTAGCCCACTGCGATAAAGTCCAATTAGAAGGAAACACAATGTAAGGGTGTCCGGTGCTGGGAGGGTTGGTTCCAGGAGGTCGCTGCTGATTGTTAAGGTTCCTGTTACGACCACGTCCCCGGGAGGCGCGTGGCCGATTGGAAGCAAGAGGGTTAGACGATGGAGCGGTGGGTTGGGAAGCGGGTGGAGGGCGATTCACAGCGGTGGCCGCCAAGGCAGTGGCAGCCGATTGAGCACCTCGAGTAACTTGTCTTTTCTTTTTGCTTTCTTCTAGGTTAAGACGCGAACGGACTTCACCAAACAGGGGTAGAGGATCACGGTTTTGTAGCACGGTTGATATACTGTCATACTGTTCCGGTAGACCGGTGAGCACTTTGAGAACCAACATCCGGTTATCGACGGGAGCACCGACACTCGCGAGTTGATCCGCAAGGTGTTTAGCATGCTCGCAATAATCCGCCATAGAGGAAAAATTATCCAAACAAAGATTAGCAAACTCCTGACCAAGAAAGATAGCCCGTGTATTCTGATTGTCGTTAAACTCGCTTTCAACGGCTGTCCAGGCGTCGTAAGCGGTCTGAGTCGGCTGAAGAATTATGCGTAGAAGGGGTTGTGAGACAGTGGCATAGATCCACTGTTTGACAAGAGCATCCAACCGATTCCATAACTGATCGGCAGCAGCGGCTGCCGCTGCGGCGGTGGCAGCAGCAGTAGGATCAGCAGGAGGTGGGAGAGGGGCGGCTGCCGGACGAGGAGATAAGTGATCAAAGACTTCGTATGCTTGACAATGCACTTGAAATAGAGTCTTCCAAGTGGTGTAGTAGGGGGAGTCTTTTTCAAGCAGGATAGGGATATGTGTTTTGATGTTTGTGACAGCAAGAGCCGGGTGGATGGACTTGGATTCCATGGTTAGAGAATGGAGAAGGGACTGTCGAAAGAAGAAGAAACAGAGGGGTGCAGCCGGCTGGAAGAAACAGCGGCGGTAAGGGAAGAAGGGTTAGGGTTGGATCGATGAGGATGATACCATGAAAGAGTATTGGAAAGATTTCATTCATTCCATTCAATAACAAACATTTATAATACAAGGTGATCTCCTATAATTATGGAGAGATCTCTACAAATTTGTTACATTATCTCATTACTATATTTACATATATTATTAAATTGTATCTGTCATGGGTCAAATGGGTTAAAGCCGCAAGAACATAGAAGTATTTGCTCTAATTAAACATGACCCATAAATCTAAAGTGGCTTGACCCATTTAATATGTTACTCACTTTGCTCTGCCCGACCAATTGTATCTGTCATGGGTTAAATAGGTTAAAGCCGCAAGAACATAGAAGTATTTGCTCTAATTTCACTCGTGATGGACGCGCGCAGCGCGTCTCAGAATCGAGTTTGTATTTAGCTTTCATGTAACTTAATAGTAGTGTCGTCTCAAAACATCGAGTCATGGTTACGTTGTGTAGGATATAAAATGTGGCCAAAATGAACCGTCAATTTAAAAGCATACAACGGTAAGCAATTCATGAAATGCATCTAAATTGAGTATGCATCCAAATATAAATCCCATTTATCTCTTTTCCATCTGCAAGTCTCCCATACATACTTTCTCTACAATTGTGATTCAAATTTTCAATTTTCAATCAGTAAACATAGATGCAACTAAAGAACATATGTGTCGTACCAAGAATCGGAGAGAAGAAAAAAGAATGTGGATGGCCTAAAGCACGACAGTTGTGGGCAAGGGAGGTGGTATTGTTAAAGAGGCGCTGATGAAAATTATCATCGACTTTACTCGTCTTCATCGCCGCGAATCCAAAACCACCGTAACCACTTCCGCTTTTGTCCCTAATCTACAACATGGCTGTCATATGTCTTTTGACGGAACCACCACTAATGTCTGCATGAGGTAGGAAACAGGCCACAACAACCTGCGATTAACATGTTAATAAATTTTAGCATAAATGAAAACTCGTCCAAGTTCATATAACGTTCTAATGTATTTGAGACAAAAGGCATAACAGGTAAACAAAAGTGTATGTTTTGGCATACATCAATTTACTGAATGCAAAAAGCATGTGAAGCAACATGTTAATTTATTCCAAATTTCTAAACTTGCAACCACAAACAAATACAGTTTTGTCTACCCGATGATGGTTGGAATTGATAGAAACAAAAAGATGGCCTCTCACATGTTTTGTTGCAGAGATTGTCTTTGAATTACTCCATGTGTTTACTCTTTGATTTCGTAGCCGCGCCATACATAAACATAATACGGTCTCTTTTCTTTCGTTTTTTTTTCATGTAACCTATGTATTTGTATCAGGTTTATCAAGAAGCCTTAAACCGAACTGCGCGAAAACAAATACACTTGGCGAACCATTACTATTTTTCTCACCACTAAACTACCTGTTCATTTTGGTCACAAAAGAGAACCATTTAGACTTGTACCTGTGATTATCAACTTGAAACACATTTTTATAATAAAATTATAAAAGCAAAAACTAAACTTACCTCTTCAATTATTTCAACAGCAACTCTGTCTTTGACACTTCTTCTAGGGTTCAAAAACCTTGCTTTTGCAAGAATCTGATTTATAATAAACCAAACAAATGATAAATTTAAAACGTGTAAAATATTAATAGAAAGAAAAGGAAAACTAAAATCAACAATTACTTCACAGTTAGTGGAATATGAGAGGCTATTAATTTGAATGAGAGGAGTTTTACAGTTTCTCCACTAATTTCAGTTCTTTTCACAAAGCACAAATCAAATTCAAAAGCATTCACATCCGATCCCAAATAGAAAGAATCCATACCTTCAGAGGCACCTAAATTGGCGTCGTATACGATATCCCTACCGTTCCATGGCTCCCAGCCGTCATACTCCATCAACATAATTCAGAACAAAACTTTCTTTAAAAAACCACCGTTGAATTAGAACAAAATTGCTATCATATACCGATGAGAGTTATTTTCCATTGAAGGGTTATCTGGTATTAAGATAGGGGAAATTGGGAAAATTGAAAATGGAAAACGGAATTAAATACAGGATTTAAGGTGCTCATCAATGATTTTGGTGATGAGATAAACCGTTCATGTTGCGAGATCAAACGTCAAAATCATCAATTTACACTGATGACTTAATATATCGATGGAAGCACTCAAGGAAGCATTTGATTTCTTTGTTAATGAATGCTTTTTAGTTATTGATTCTCAAACAGTTACAAAAACAATTGCCATCAATTGACTTGCATTATTATCTTGTATAATTGCTATCAAAGGTGGTACATAAGGGTATAAATGGAAGAGAATGGATAAAAGTTTGGAGATTACACTTGAGCCTCTTGGAATGCCATCTTAAAATAATGATGAAATTACTTTAATACCCATCTCTCCTCCTTAATAAGGTAACATAGATATGACAAAAACTTTGTTAATTTATTTAATTGTTTTTGTATGATCATTTGCTCGGTTGAATTTAAATAAAAAAAATACCATGCCTCAAATCATATTTGTTCAATTCAATTACGAGCCTTCAGAATTTCGTTTTGCTGTTAAGGAAAAAGTAGTCACGGTTAACTTGTTTTTTATGTGGAAACAATAATTATAACCCTTAATTGTGTTGATTAATGTTTTTTTTTTGGACTGATCTAGCAATTTGGAACAAACCTCAGGGACGAATTTGCAATAAAGAAATAGGAAATGACCAAAATGCCCCTGATTTAACGTTAGTATTTAACAGAGTTTGCAAATTGGACGGATTTAGCACAAACTTCAAACCTTAGTGGCTCAGATGTCATAAATTCTCAAAATTGATGGATCTAGCAATATTGGTCAAACCCCAGGGACGAATTTGGCAATTAACTCATATATAAATATAGAATCCAGCAAAGAGCTGGCCACAAAAACATCCGAAACAACACCAAACAACAACGGACAAGAAACAGACCACACAACTACAAAAGGCTAAGAACATCAAACTGAGCCCAACTAAAAATATCAACGTGTTTTAAATCTCAAATCATAAAAACAAACACCAATTTTGATGAGACCTACATTGATACTAATGTTGTTTGATCAAAATCGGTGCGGCTTGTCATGCTATCGGCACGTACGATACCAATACTTGAAAAAACACTCTACTTTAAATACATTTTCGTTGTCAAAAAATTACCCCAAACTAAATACAAACGCCTATTCAACTTTTTTTTAACAAACGCAAGTTATCAAAAGAGATTTTAAAATAAATAGATTAAAATGTATATTTTTTATGGTACACGAGGTTAAAATAATTAAAGGGTAGAGTAAGCGGTTTTAAAAAAATAAATAAATAAATAAAGAGTAAACAAAGATATTAATAATAATAACGAAATACAATAAAATGTTAAAAAAAATAAGTTTATGTAAATTTTGCTTGTTTTATTTAATATTGAGATATAACAATAACTAGATATCTACCCCGTGCTACGCTGCGGTACCCTTAATTACAAAATTGTTATTACATAACCATAACTGTTATTACGTAACTATAAGTTACTTAATTAAGTTATAAAATGTGTCTATGGGCGTTTTTTATTTATTTATTTTTTTTGAAAAGCAAACTTCATAAAAAAAAGACCGAACGAATCTCTCAAAGATGGAGAAGAACGTCAAAACAAGGCCACAATCTACATCAAATCGAAATTACACCAATCAATCGAAACCATTTTAAATCTACATCTAAATCAAAGAAAACCCAAGGATTTAATATCCGCCACTATTTCGACTACGTTCCGCCTCTTCTTTGAAAACATGATCCCATTCATTGCTTTCCATATCCTCCAACACGTTAAAATAATGATACCGTGCAACACCTTTTTCTTTACCTTGGAATGATTATAAATATTAAATAATCATTCATTGCTTTCCACTATCTCGACTACCCTATTTCTCTTTACCTTTTTTTAAGCCGAAATAGCGACGGAAACACATCCTTTAACCGAATACTCTGCACCCAGACGTCTACCCAAAACTGAATACTTGAACCCTTTCCCACTAGGGATGAGCATCCGGTCCCGAATACCGATCCCGAACCGAAAAAATACCGATCCCGTACGAACCGATACCGAACCGAGGGTGTTCGGTATCGGTATCGGTATCCACATTTAGAGGTTTTCGGTTTCGGTATTATCGGTATCGGTACGGGATCGGTATCGGTTCGGTATTGTAAGGTAAAATACCGATACCACACCGGTACCGTACCGCTACCGAACCGATACCGATACCGTACCGGTATAATCGGTATCGGTATCGGTATTGGTTTTTTGGACTTTTCGGTATCGGAATTGTCGGGATCGGTATCGGTTCGGTACCGATACCGTCCCGAGCTCATCCCTATTTCCCACAGCACCTCTAATCATGCTACCAAAGCCAATGTCTCGAATCTTGATCTTGTGACCGAACGAGACTGTTTTTGTCCATGTTCCTAACAATCATGTGTTACATCTAACCATATCGCACCTTCTTTTGGAGCTGTGAATAGCATCTATAGTTCTCTTCTACAAAGCATCCACTTTAATACGGTATCTCCATAGCCATTTTAGCAAAAGCGCGTTATTAGACCATTTTAGTTTAGTTAGACCCAAACCACCATTCCTTTTAGAGCAAGTCACGTTCTCCCATCGAATCCAATGAAGTTTTTTCTCTTCCGGGCCACCTCCCCATAAGAAATTCTTTATCAAGGACTAGTTTTTTAATGACGCAAATCAGAGCCTTATATAAAGAAAAATGGTATGTTAGAAGACTTTCAAGAACCGATTTTATCAAAGTAACTCGCCCACCAATAGAAATAGTATTCGCTTTCCATTTGGAAAGCCGAGATGTAAAAAATTTCACCACCAGTTCTCAATTATTCACCCTATTCATATTCGCCCCCACCAAAATCCCCAAATAAACGAATGGAACCTCTCCTACCTTACAACTGAACCCATCCGCTTTAAGTTGAACCTCCATTTTTCTCTTTCTAACTCCATACAAAGTCGACTTGTTTAGGTTTATTCGTAAACCTGAACACATGTAAGATATTCTTAAGATCCTTCTCAAATTATTAAACTTGAAATTTGACCGATCCCTCAAGATAATCGCATCACCGGCATATAACAAATGGGTTAGATTTGGACCCCTATTCGGTAAACCCACACCATCGAACGCTCCAATATTAGTTGTGACAACAGTCAACAAACCAGGTCAACATCCGTACACATTTCAGCTATTAATTCTTTATATGTGCATATTTAAACGTTTTTGCATACATTATACCCCCCAAGTCTTGTGAAGCGTGAGTTATTCAGAAAACTCAACAAAGGACACCTGTCTAATCATACAACACCCGGGAAATCACTGAACAAGCAATCAGAAGGGTTGTTACACCCTAACACATGGAAATCTCTCTTTAACACATGAATATGGAAACAAATAACTATGTTAAGATGCACAAAATACATGTTAATGTCGTCATCAATTCCTAGTTAACACACGGCACATGATCACCTACTTAGATGTTCCTACGTCTAAAATGATTAATGAATGATCAGACACGAACACCTACTCGATCTCACAACATATTTCACCACCACTATGGTTAGAAAAGAGCCTTATAACTTGATAACCACATGGACTTATATTATAAGTGAACACTTGATAATGTAAACATGTATATATATATATATAAACGCACGCACATACATCCGTACATACCTACAAATCGGCTACCTATATATACCTACATATGACAAGACTTTTCCTAAAACTCTTGGAAGTTTCCTTCTTGTTTCTAGTAGCCGCAAACCTAAGCCATGTTCCCACAAGTCTTTGTCAATGGATGATCCAAAACATACATGAAACAAGAAAGATAACTCTCTTACACATCAAGGCTTACCAAAAAGAAACTTCCTAAACTAGAGGAGCATGAAAATCGGCCAATGATGAGGAAACAAGAAGCCATGGTGACTCATGATAGTGACTACACCTTATAGAAACATCCAAGACACCCTATGCTAGTGCTAGGCCCTATGTTGCTTCCTTCCTTGAACCAATCAGTCGCACACACACACACTCTCTCACAAGTCACTATCCATGACAACTAGGAGACACTCTAGACACTTACACCTTTACACAAACATTCCAAAGTTCTTACACACCTCTTACACATGACACTTTGCCAAAAATGGAAGATCTTGGATGGATATGGATCGGCCAAGAGCTTCAAGACAACAACAATGCATTAGTCAACTTATTTCACTAATTTGGTATGATGTACTAAGCATTGAGCACAAGAATGAAGGTTTAGAACTTGCCATCTAATGCACTATATAAGGAGACCCAAGGAAGCCTTAAACATTCACACCACCACTCCTCTCAC
This sequence comes from Ambrosia artemisiifolia, assembly GCA_032199755.1. Taxonomy (NCBI): domain Eukaryota; kingdom Viridiplantae; phylum Streptophyta; class Magnoliopsida; order Asterales; family Asteraceae; genus Ambrosia; species Ambrosia artemisiifolia. Next base: position 6,501,275 of record CM063526.1, on the reverse strand, counting down.
CGTTGAAACACCTCTCGGCCCTCACCCTCTCTAAACCGAAGGCACCAAGGCTTGAGTAAAGGAAGCATCAAGACACCCCACTCCACTTTGGATCAACTAGGTAAGTTATCTAACTATTCTTTTCTTTCTTAGCTTAGAACCTCTCGGCCCTTGTGAACCCGATCTAAACCCTTGTTCTAATCGGTTACCATGATTAATCCAACTATCTAATTCCTAAAACACTCTAGAACAAGCACATATATCACAAACCTTGAACACATTGTTAGGTTTTATAACTAGTAGTCACTTGGGTAAACTATCACTTTTCCACATTATTAATCGGCCTTAACAAAATCACCATTATTTGAGTAGTGTTATTCGAACATGAGAACAACAAAGAGATCAACTAATGATCGGTTTTTACAAACAATAACACATTCGGTTTATACTCGAAGTTAAAGGCTTTAATGATGAGTTTTATAATCGGCATTATCACCACACACTACTAGAATGATTGGTAACTTTCGATAGTATCTTAACATATTGAGATCAAGCCTTGTTTGTCCACACACCCTTGGAAAATGAAGCCTAGATGGTACCTTGTTTCGGCTAGGTCCATTTGATGTATGGTAACATAGGCCGAAACATATGTTGACTCCATGTTATGGTTAAAAGGGTATTAAACATATGTTAAATCTTGTTTCTTCCAAAAACCAACCCCACATGACGATTTGGTGCCAACTATAGCCCATGACGACATGTGGAGTCCATTTTGCCTACATTAGATATTATGTTTCGACGAAACACCAAAGTTTTGGAAACATGTGTTTTATAGAACACTAACGAGTGTTACGTACACTAAAACACAACCCACAACCACTAAACACAACGCTCCACAAATATCGGGTGAACAATTTGTATGATAAACAACAAATTGAATGACTTACCATGTCCATAATGATCTTAGGGTATCATTTGTCAGGACGGTGACCATCTACAGCCTCACTAGACCTCATACATCATTATCAGGTGAGTTTTACGACCCCATTTTACTATTTTATATTTCGAGGGAAATACATGCATCAATACTTGTGTCATTTTCAAGTGTGTGTACATTCTATCGTGACTACCATGTGGAACATGAGACATATTGGTTCATGAGCTCACTAGTCCTCGTACAACGTTTACTGTAACCATTAGCTAAACACTTAGCCATGTAACACTTTAATAGATCTATTGGGTTGACACCCACACTCTTGGTTAGTCGCTCTAACCGGTTACATACAAAAGAGTGTTAGTCTTCTACTATCCATACATTGTCTTTAGTGTACAATGCGCGAAGCACAACAGTCAAGAGGTTTGGTTATGGGACTCATGGTTTGCACAGTGATCATTTGCTTAGCTAGCTTATGATTGGTCATACACGAATTACACATTGGTTTTACTTGTTACAATCAAACCCGTGAACTCACCAACATTATTGTTGACAAAACTCGTTATGCATGTTTTTCAGGTAACTAAATGGAGGGCCATAGAGATTTGAGGGAGGGGTTCGAGCAAGCACTACGTGGTATCACTTTGATGGGTCTTTGTCAACCGTATGTTTTATTTCAATTTCATGGGTACTAGACAATATCACTATTTGCTAATGTTATGATGTCGTTTTAAATAAATTTATGACAATATCCATCGTTTATGGTGGTACTATTTAAATAAAAATGTGTGTTGCTTGAACCTTGTGCTTGAAAACCTTTCGGTCGTCGCATCCGCGTGTTTCCGCCTTGGCGGGGTGTGACATTAGCAGCCTTATTAAATAAAGCCAAAAACCTCTCCATAACAATAATAAACAAAAAAGGCGAAATGGGATCCCCATGTCTAATACCTTTGCTACAGTCAAACTCAAACGTAGGAAGACCATTGACCAAAATCGATGATCTCGCCGAAGATACAACTCCATAAATCCACTTACACCATACTTCTGGGAAGCCCATTTGGCTCATAATAGACATTAAAAATTCCCAATGTACGTTGTCGTACGCCTTTTCAAAATCTATTTTCAACAAAAATATCTTTCTCCCCGTTCATCTCGCCCAATACATAATTTCACTAATTATCAACGGGCCATCAAGAATACACCCTTCCCGCCAAAAAAGCAGATTGAGTCTCCGAGGTGATGTTACCCATAACTCCCTTTAATCTATTAGCCAAGACTTTCGAAACCACCTTACTCACCAAACCGATCAAGTTAATCGGATGATATTCCCCAAGTCCCACAGGATCATTAACTTTTGGAATCAAATCAATAAAAGAAGACCCAACCCCCCGATTAATTTTCCCCATCACATAAAACTCCATGAAAATCTTTCGGAAGTCCTCCTCGAACAAGCTCCAAAAATGTTTTAGAAAACGAAATTTGAAACCATCTGGACCTGGTTCTTTATCATCCCCACACTCAAACACCGTCTCCTTAATTTCATTGTCTGTAAACTACCCAATCAAACCACATGCATCGTCTTCTGTAAGTTTCTTTAAACCCTCACAAACAAACGATGGCCTAGTATTCTCTTCCTCTTGGAATTTATTTTTATAAAACTTGAAAACCTCTTTTTTAATATCTCTTGGCCTTGAAATCCATTGCCCCTCCACCATTAAACCCATAATAGAGTTACTAACCTTCCGCTTATTAATATTTCCATGGAAAAATCTAGAGTTTTCATCCCCGTCCTTCGCCCATTTAACTCGAGCTTTCTGTCTCAAATCTTTCAGCTTCATGTCTTCTAATTCCACTAACTTCCTTTTCGATTCCTCAAAAACCCATAATTCCACATCCGCTAATTCCCTTTCCTCCATAACCAACTCCAATTCATTAAGTTCCTGTTTCAAGTTTTCCTCTTCCTCAAAATCAAAATCTTTTTGTTTGTTCCTCCACTCCATGATCAGACGTCTCAATGATCTAAGTTTGTGCATAAAATCAATGCCCGACACCCCACTTCCTTTAAACTTTGAAACCTTATTAGAGATCAACATCTGAAAATCTGGTCTATCAATCCATGAATTAAAGAAGCCGGACCAAAATTTTTTGAACTAATCTTCAAAAGTGGAGGATAATGATCCGATTTTTCACGTGCAAGAGCTCTATATATCACGTTCGACCAAGAATTAAGAAAACACCATGAAACTAGTATTCTATCAGTGCGACTAAGCTTCTTCCCAGAACAAAAAGTAAACTTTCTATCTCTAAGAGAAATTCGTGTAAACCTATACCTTCAATGAATTCATTAAAATCACGAGCCGCAACTAAATCAAACTTCGAATTCTTCCTTTCTACTTTATCCCGCACATAATTAAAAATCACCGCCTATAACCCAATATCCATCCGAATTGTTTATGACCCTCGCCAATTCACACCACAGTTCTGGGTTACCAATATTATTATGCGGCACATATACGTTCAAAAAATTGCACCACTCCCCGGTTTCTTTGAGCACCCCCCGAAACCACCAAATAACAATTGCCTTTCACCATTGAGTCTTGATTAAATATTTTTGGGCCCCAAAAGGATAATACCCCTCCTGATCGCCCATTAGCCTCTACCCATTCACTTATGTAGTAAGTTCACCCCAACAAGAGAAGCAAATTGAATTTCTTGTAACATTATAAACCCCACCTCATGTTTTATTCGTAACCCCTAAACCCAATTACACTTAACTTGATTCCCCATACCTATAATATTAAGTGAAAGCACATTCATGTCTCCACCGATTGTAATACTTCATCCTCTACCACTTTTAAAACCGAGTCTTGAAAGTCTTCTATATTATTAGCACCCAACGCTTTTCCCAAATTAACCGTTTCTTAAACTTCAGATGTACGTACGGCCTCTTTCAACGTGTCTATCTACTCTGCTTGTAAGACCCTAACCCGTAAACCTGAGATTTGTCATTTAAATTTTTGAGTTTAGGCCTTAACTAAAATCACTCCCGATTAAAACCTTGCTAACTACAAAAACATAACTCAATGAATCCCACCAATTTTTGTTTTACATTTTATCTACTAAAAACTTGTATTACAGTTTGTGTTTTAAACGGTACGGTCTATTGAAGAAGCCTTTTAAGTGTTCAGGTGTGCTCGGTTCTCTCGTGACTTGATCCTTGCTCCAGAACATCCAACAAATGTATACCTAGCACCATTACACAAGAAATGGTTAGTGGGATTGATAATAATGCATTTAGATTGGTGGAAGTGTCAAAACACGTCAAAACAAAACGATCAAGTTTGAATGACAAAACAATAATTTAGGAGTTTACACACGCCGTAAGCTATGGCTCTGACCGTATCTTACGGTCTGGGGCTATGGCTCTGGAGCTTGTTTTTAGCTTTAGCCTTCATTTCCTTGCTTATATTCCCACGATCTTTGGGTGTTTTTAAATCATGTTCAAGCCTCTTCTTAAAGGCATTCGGGGACTTGTTTAATATGACTTAATGAGTTATTTGAAAGCTTCTAAGCCCTCTTGGACTTAGTTTGATTACAATCCCATGATTTAACTATGGCTTTAGACATACTTGGCGCCAAGGCGCGCATTAAGCTTAGTTAGAATAATACTTACCGAATTGGCCTTCACACCTCTTAGGGTTGTTTTCGAATTGAATTCACTTTGCCCCAAGGATTTTATCTAACTACAGACTTACCGGGCGGTGTTGACCCATACCTTGCATCCATTGTGATTACTTAGGCATCGAGTGCCCAATTTCCGAGTGTTCTCCTGCATACATTCCAGATTGAACACATTAGTCTCTTGAGACTCAATGGTGATACATTTACCATTGGACCCGTTAACCATGAGATTCCTAAAGCTTAAAATACCGGCTTTGAATGTCGGGTTCGAATGATGAGAAAATCACCATTTGACCCATTAAGGCTAACACTATGCTATCCAAGTTTTTATCTATTGTTCAAGTGACAACAACACTTGACCGATTTACCAAAATGTCTAACTACTTCATTCCATTGATTTCATTTATTCATTGCAATTAAAACATCATTTTCCACATATCCTTACTAATTGACCTGTTTGATGGATTTCACCATTTGGTCACATCTTATTGTTTTATTTAATACCATAAATCTTATTTTGATACGAGTTCACATAAATCGACCCAATTAAGGGATTTCACCTCTTTGGGGTTTACCTTTATTACCCACATAAGATTATCACCAATGTATACAACACTAATCCATATTTATAATCTAATAATGTAAGTAAAACTTACCTTGTATTCATCTCATTTCCTTGCACTTAAGGCTTGTATTCGCTTAACCCGTTTGCTTGTTGATCCATCCTTTCCAAGCTTGCACCTAGCTTGACAAGATCAACATTCACTATACTCATAAGATTGATTAAGTTAGTCATCATTTCCAATAACTAACACATCTCATGAGTTTATTCACACCATTTCATCTAGGTTTGAGTTTGGGTCAGTTTGACTCCTAAAAGTCAAACTGTCCATAAACATATTCATGTAAACTAGCTTAGGCAATGATGCACACAAGTCCTAAGCTTTCATTTCCTATACCCATCTCATCCTAAACAACCTTTAGTGTTAAGGAAATGGGTATCTAGACATTCACATGTGTTAAGTTTATAAAACACCTTATTTTCACTGTTGCACTTTTTACGCAACAGCTGTTCGGGTTGCTTTTACCCCTTCTAAACCCCATAATCTGATTTTGACTTTCAAATACAAAATGTGCTAAGTTCAAATAGCTTTCCAGGCATATAAAGAATGCCTGGTAACGATTTTTCTATCATTTTATATGAATATTTGAAGATAAGGTCATAAACATATTATGTGCAGCGATTTCCTTTTCAGCTGCTGTAATTGTCCATTTTGACCCATTTAAAGTCTGAATTAGTTGAACATGTTCAAAGATGGATTGTGCTTCGTTCAAAGACCTTTCCAGGCGTATAAAGAAAACCTCCTAACGATTTTTCTATGATTTTATATGAATATTTAAAGATCAGGTAAGAAACATATTTTTGACCAAACATCTTTGCTGTCAAAACTAAAATGTTAACTTTAGGTGTTGTTTTGACCCACTACAACTCAGAATCAGCTTCTTATGACTAAATATGAAATGTAATATGTGCAATAAGCTTTTCAACGATATAAGGATCGTCTTCTATCCCCTAATAACAAATGAGATACAGCCTTTACAAGATGGTCACCTAGGGCTATCAAGAGTAACGAATTTCATACATTTTTACACTATTTGACCCAATTCAAGTTTCATGTAGGCATTTTATCAAACACTTCATGTGCACCCTTTTTGCAAGTGAATTCTAAGCCTTATGGACTTCTCAAACTTTACCATTTGACTAGCTAATCATCAACAATTGATCACCTTGATTTGTAACATTTAAAAGGCATAAAAATAACAACTTATGCAAGATTTCACCATATCCTTGTATTGTTCATATCTAGGGCAAAAACCCATTTAATACATAGAACAATTATTCCACTAAAATCTGATTTGAAGCCACCCTAGGTGTTTTTGTCACATGATTATGTGCTATTAGGCTCCCTAATCATGAGGGTAACCTTTATACTCCTATTAATCCCGTTTTTGAAAGCACCCTAAAATCTCATAAAGCTAGTTCATGAAGAGTGGATCAATTTAGGTCAAATAAAAGAGTACCTTGGTGATTGTCATGCCTTAGATGATGAGAAATTGCATCATGCATGAGATTTCTTCTTGCTTCGGCTTGGATTGCACAAGATTTATGAGTTGTAGGTGTGGTGTGTGTGTATTTTCATCCTCTGATGAAAATAATCGATGCACACACACATGCACTTATGTATTTTATATATTTTTTTATGTTTAGTCAAGTTTGATGACTTGACCGGTTTAGCCCCTCAAGATCACACAATTGTTTTACCAAGTTAACCACTAATTTAGTCCCATTTAAGTGTTTAAGCCTTGTCTAGCTTATGAAATTAATGGGTTTAATTCCCCCGATTAGGGAGCTTGGTATTATTTGTTATTCATTGGAGTAATTAAACCCAAAGCATTCGTATTAGCATAAGACATGTTTTGGTAAAATTTGGGGTGTTACACTGCTCGAGCCTATAATACTTTCGAATCCCAACTCCTCGTAGTTGTCTATCCCTCTAGACTCAATTGAAATCCTCTTATTAAGATCCGGAGTAGCAAAAACCACCGTATTATCCACATCTTGTCCTCTCAGTCCATGATTAATAGCTTCGATAAAATGAACCAAATCAAAAGGATCGCTACTACTTCTCGTGGACGCTTCTTAGGCCTTTCCTGACCTGAACCCTATCTAGTGACACCATTAGACACACTTTTGCGGTGAAATTTGCCCCTCCTTTTGTTTTTCCCCAGTCCAACCTTAACCAAATTATTAACTTGATTTTCAACATTCCCATCTTCATTCACCCTACCAGTATTATCCAATCCAGTACCAAACATAATATCATTACCATGCAACTCATTATTAACTGTGTTTACCATAGTTTCCGGCATACGGTTCCTGACTTCATCCTCACTAAACTCGTTACCAATGTCTGAAGATTCCTGTGACTCCTCATCCTCATCAAAAAGACAATCGGGGATCCACTCCCCTACCTCTTCCTCAACACAAACCATAAACGAGGGATCTTTCAATTTCATATTCAACTTCTCATTGAACCTGCCCACCTTGTTACACAAAATAGCAATAGAAATACTCAAAAAGTCACTGTCACCATCTCTAGTCTGCGCTTCCTGAGCAAATGCTTGAACATTATCGTCGATCTTAATCTCCTCCACTTTGTCATTCGGATCTTTATTACTAAGCGTATCCCGAAACGACCTCTCCCCCCACGAAGCTTGAATACTCAACATTAGCTTGTCTTCCTTGTTCGTTCTCTGTTTGATCTCTCACTATTTCATTCCTTTCATCCGGCTTCGATTGTTACCTCACAATCTCCTCCCTTTGAATATTCTCACCATCTACAAACCTTGCCAATGATATGAACAGTTTATAACTTCCTATCCATACGTCCTTCATCTCGTTCTCCATTGCTACCATGTCTCTAACATTACGAAACGAAACGAATCCAAATCCCTTTCCCAGTTTGTTCAGCTTTCTAGCAATATACGTCCTATAGATGACTCCAAACCCTTTTAGAACCGCAATCAGATCTATAGAAGCACAACCTCTTGGAAGATTTGACACAAAAAACTTGGTGATACCCTCGTTTGTCGATTTCCTTTCCGCCATCATTCTGAGAACTTCGGAGAAAACCCTACCTATAGGCGTTAGTTATGGACATTAGTAGGATGAGTTATAAGCTGAGATTTAAAATATTGTCATAATTACACATTAAATAAAGTTCAAACTTGATTGCAGCTTTCACTAATCCAAGGATTTCTTCCTTGAAATTATGCCCTATGTTTATTTCCTTGCATTTGAAACACTTTTAGGAGGCACGTGCGCAATTTTGAAGGTGAAGGACATTCTCGTTCTTATGTAAGCGTACCTGTTGCCCTTACATAAATCCATGAAAGGGATTGATGAAAGAAACATGATGTAGATCTTTGTTGAGACTTTGAGAGGCAAATTGAAGCACCCATCTGCTGCAAAACATAACATGCTTCTTATTACGATATACTCTTTAACATAAGATTAGACATTTAAAATATAAACTTCAAACCTCAATAAAGTATAGTATTAACCAAAAATTTTGTTGGATTTGTGTCAAACTAACATGGGTTTGTTTCTAACTTGTTGTAGCAAGACATCTTTAAACAAATTTTATTTGTTTCAGAGCGAACATGGGTTTTTTTAGCAAATTGTTGTAGAAAATTTAAACAAAGATGCCTCTGAGATGTTTGTTCAAAGTTTTATGTTTTAACTGGCATTCAGGGTTGTAGTTTCAAGCGTAATTTTTTTTCAAACTAAAAAGCATGTAAAACTTACCCTGTGAGCTGTATAGTAGTAGCTTGACACATAATGTTGTTCTCCATGTTAACATTCCTTGTAAACCTCAAAACAGAAGTCACAACATAAGAACTACGGTCAACATGTAATACCACTATTTTCAAGTTATACGATAATGGTGGTAGTTACCAATATATTTTCAGAAAAATATAGAAACCTTAAAGCAAACATGTTGACATGAGGGTGAGTTAGAGCTCCTCCTTTGAGATTAATATCACCCAAAAGTCTTCAGTTATTGCCACTAATCTTCACAGTGTTAGCCAGCGCTCGTTTTGATTGGAACCCAACCCTTGACCAAATTTTTTTTACAAAGGATTGACCGCTTCAGTTGTTGTGAGTGTTGATTCCAATTTTAAGGTTGCTTGATTTTGTGAATGTGGAAAACGGTTAGTGATTGCTAAAAGTATTTGTAGGTTCTAGTATTTTGAGAGTGTCTTACTTTCATACATAGTGACCATTACTACTACTAAAATCTGCACCCTTATCAGGCTTGAATCCTCAGTTGCATACGCGCCTTACTATACAAACGAATACGAGTCCGTATAGACGTTATACACTTTTCAGTTCCTATTTTCAAAATTTTTTGCTGTTAACTCATCCGATTTTGCGACAGGTATAATATTAAAAAATGATAGGAACCAACAATCTGAGAGAGTTCCAGCATTATACAATTAGTCTCTAGCATAATGTCTTGAGGATAAAACCAACAATAATTTAAACCCTAACATTGTCTCATGGATAACATTAAATATTACATACAATAAAACATATCACAATTTGTATGTGATTGAAGATCTTAAAATGAGACAAATTGAGACAGGTCTTAAATTCTTGAATTTGGAGTCTTAATATTAATTCAAAAAAAATCCTATGTGCTATTAAATATCTTAAATTGAGACAAAATCATCTAGGGTAAATCAACTGCTAACGCAGAGATAAAGATCAAACCTAGATGATATCCTAACATTAGTTAGCAGAAACTATAAAACCCACAAATAATTCCCAAAAAAAATGGAAAAATGTACTAATTTCAGTTTATAATGATCAAACAGTTTAGAAATTTAACTTGAAGAGATTTGACAAACCTAACATCACTGATCTATACATATCTGAGACATGCATGCATTATCCATTCACCATTCATTGGTGTACATATATCCAGGTTCGCAACCAAAATCAGAAACCCCCACCACCATCCACCACCGACCGAGCAGAAGGATAGCTAAGGCGGCGGAACAACCGATTTCTGATGAGGAGAATAAGTACATACCAAAAAACACCCAAACAACAAAAACCAACCATTAGCGTCGCCGTCGTCGATGGCCGGAGTCGTCGGCAACGACACAACAAAACACCTATTTCTCTGATTTTGTTTCTTTGTCTAGAAAATAAGCTGAGTGAGAATAAGAGACAGGGGAAAAGGCGTCTAAAGTGAGAGAGAGAACACATTCAGATAATATGTAAGGAGTTTATTGTAACACCCCGTTATTAAGTACCCGAAATTATATATATAATTTATGATTAATTAACATAATTATCTAATATTATAACTAAGCTAATCCGGCCCAATATATCGAGCCCACTCGATAATAGAAAATCAAAACATATTAGCCTATACTAATTGGACTCCATTTGTAAAAACCCAATACCCCTTCAGTCCGTTAAACATCTCGGCCCACTAGAACTATCCGGCCCAAACCCACACCACGTGTTCAAGTTTATCCTCATCATCCTCTAATTTAATCCTAATATTCATGCACACAAGCAAATCCATGAAAGACACTCATTCATCTCCCCTTCCATGCTTAATGTCCACGCACGTTCATCCACCTCCTCAACTTCTCCACATATGCAACCTTATCATTATCTCATCATTATCATGGGATAACATTCATGCATTCACGAAAGAAACACATATTCAAGTTTATCATCATCTAAATGATGACATTCATGCACCTACATTATCAATTCACCATACATACATGCACATGGAGCCCCTTTCTCTGCTGCCTTTCTACGCACCATTTACACCTCTTTTACTCTGATAATACTCAACCTCCATATTACCACCATTTGTCCATCCTTATCATCATACCATGATTACATTCATTCACCCTAAATATTATATAAAGTAACACATATACTATACCTCTTTTGTATACTCAAATTCATAATATACACACACAACATTTAGTGCATTCAAGATCTGCACCTAACGAACAGAATGAATGAAACAGAAAGAATGAAAGAATCATAAGAGGGAGAGAAGAGAGAGAGAACGTGAGAGAGATAGAGGAAGGCCACGACTTCCGGTCTTCTTCTCCGGAGGTTCTACTCGCCGGCGAACCACACAAACAACCATAACAACCCTTCGACTACCAACCTATTATATCGATAACCTTCTCCGGCCAGCCACCCCTTTGGGTCCCGATAGTCCCTCCGATGACCACTCACCATAACCCGACGTCTCTTCTCCGATTGCAATAACCGGCTCCGACCCTAAACCCATCTCGGTTATACACAAACCCGACCGCTTCCTTCCCCGGTAACCTTCGTCTTCTCCGACAACCCATCACCATATTATTACTACGGTCCCGACCAACCGCAACCCACTGCTCGGCTCATATATACAACCACCATGATATCACCTTATATTCGAACCTTAGTTGTTGCTTGTTTATCTCCGTAAACCATTCTGTTTAAGTTAAATATCTTCCAAACTCAAACCTACACACTCTTTATCATTATCCCTTTAATATAAAGATCTAGACCCGGTTAGATCGGTTCGTATATTCATATCAGGTTTGGTTCAAACCCGGTTACAACTCTAAACCGTTCTGAACGCATGGAAGCAAGGAGGTATATAAACTGTTAAGTTATAATTATTATTACTATGTTATTATTAATACTTTATTATTATTATTATTATTATTATTATTATTATTATATTATTATTATTATTATTATATACGTGAATCGTGTGGGACGATAATATTAACCCGACAATATTAAACCGGATATCTCTACATAAATACACGAGAATATAAAAGAATATAATATTAAAGGATTGTCCCCCACAGTTATCACGTGCCTAAGCATTGCACGCGCTAATGGTTATAAAACATATTAGGTACAATATTTGGAGAATATACCGTTAAGAAATAGATCACAGAAGCCTGAAGAATATAATAGAGGTGAGTACATGATCCTTTCCCCGTTTTATTATAAAGCTTTTGGGGTGATTACATGCTTGTCCAGTCGTTATCAAAGTATTTTATATGGTTTATATTATAAAAGTGTTATCGAGTTGTTAATAGAATATCATCGAATCATGATCATGTTATATAATAGAATTCGGTCGAATAGAAATCACGTAGAATGGATCCATTCGGTATCATAGAGTATAGACCCGGGCCGATTAGAGGCTACGGGACCATGTATAATCGATCTATACTCGAAAATAGAATGACCGGATATTTACATGCATGCGTAAATTATGTGTCGAAAAGGTTGTTTAAAGACTTTGGCATTACTCACTAGTATGAAAATACTAACGTACTTTTAAGCATGTGGTCAGGTATTGATACAAGATATTAAAGTGAAAGCTGACAAATAGAAGATCTGGATAAGAAGAGGATGCTATGGCTACATTTTATGTATTTCATTAATATTGAAATTCAGTTTAATGTAATCATTACAATTAAACCTGTTAATGCTAATCCGCTGCGCCACCTGGGTCGTTACATTTATAGAGAGGAAATTTAGAAGATAGAGAGGCAAGGGGTTTGATCTGAGAGATAGAGAGAGAAAGATAGATGAGAGAGAGCGAGAAATGTTCAAGGAATTGTACTATTTGCAATAGTACAGGTACTCTCACATACCCATTTACTAAATATAGTATTAATAATGTTAAGTTTAGTAAACGAAACTTAGTATATGTGATTTTATGTAAACTAGGTGTATTAATACGCGCGTTGCGCGTTTTTTCACATGACGCGTTAATACGGATTTTGGTAACCGACAAAGGCATAGAGACTAACCTTGGACAATGAGAAAATACAAAAGTGGCAGCAGCTACGCGGAGAATACCAGGAATCTTCCGCGGTCCGCGGAACATGGTGGAGATGGCGCACGGTAGATGGGGTCGGTGGCCGGCTGCGTACGTTAGAGTGAAGCAGCTATTCATTTCGTGGTCGTTAAATATATAGATGATAAACGGACAAAAACCGAACCCGTGCGAAATCGAGTAAAAAACGCATTATGTCGGGGGCCAAAATGACAAAAAATAAACTTAATAAAAAAGTTGGTTGCCAAAACGGGAAAAAAAAACTTAAACAAAAAGTAAAAAAAAAAACATTGTGTGGCCAAAATGAGAAAAAAAAACTTAGCAAAAAATTTGGTGGTTAAAATGAGAAAAAAAAAGTTAACCAAAAAAGCAAAAAAAATGTAGGGCCAAAATGAAAAAAAAAACTTAATAAAAAAGTTGGTGGCCAAAACGTGAAAAAAAACATAATAAAAAAGTTGGTGGCCAAAACGGGGAAAAAAACTTTAACAAAAAGTAAAAAAAACATTGTGTGGCCAAAATGAGGGAAAAAAAAAAACTTAACAAAAAATTTGGTGGTCAAAATGAGAAAAAAAAAAGTTAACAAAAAAGCAAAAAAAAAATGTGGCAAAAATGAAAAATGTGAAACTACACTATTTAAATTAGAAGGTCTATTATATATATAATAATAGTTGTGTACATAGTATGTCGTGTGTAATACTTGAACATATTAGCATTAATTAAGTATTGTAATTATGTAAACATTAGTGCAAATAGTCGGTTAAGATGGTTGAAAATAAGACTGCACACGTGGGATCATCATGAAGTGCGCCTTTTGGATGGTGGGACAAGATCATGCTTCATCAGACGTAATGGTTGTTCAAGGATTGCATCAGTTTTTGCCGGGATATAACCGTTATTTGAACTAAGGATACAAATAGGATTGTATGTCATACATTTAGGATTACCAAGATTTTATATTCCATATATCAATCCATCACAAATCTGTCCAAAAATATCGTTCAAATACTCATTTGTTTCATTGTATATTAAGTGTAATTCTTGATAGTTTGATTGTTTGTTTATTGTTCATTCTTAATCCGCTGCATATCGATCCTTATTTCCAACAAATAAAACATCAAAGATATAATCTATATCTATATCTATACTAGGTCTATTACACGGGGTGAATAAATTTAATTTTATATGATTAGTAATAAAAATGTGATATTAAAAAAACTTGTTATTGTATGGGTTAAATAAACTCGTGTCTTACATGGGTTGAATAAATATAATATAATTGTTTAACACATACAGTCGTCATCATATGTCCTTAAAAATATACTTTGATGTACTTTAACACATTATAATGTTTACTTTTTTTATTTGTTCTTAGGTTAAAAACATGTGTTTTATACGGGTTGAATTAGTAAAAGTTAAATTGTTAGTAACAAAAAAAATAGAATACATAGTTGAGAAAAATTAAATAAATAATAGATAAAAATATTATTTAATATTTTTATTTAATATGAGAGAAATAAAAAATTTTTATTATTTAATACGAGAGAGAAATATGAAAATTTTGATATAATATTATTATTTATAGAAGATAGAAAAGAAAATAAAGGTGATCAGGAATTATTTATTATATAGTAAATAAATATAAAGATAAAGAAAAGATAAACATAAAAATATTAATTATTAACATATTAATTAATAATATAATAATTATCTTTACTTAAAGAGTTCGTAGCCAAAATAGTCCCTGTGGTTTAGTGGTTTTTGCCAGTCCAGCACAAAATCAAAATAATTGATCGAACAGTCCCTTTAGTTTCACGAAATGTGCCAAAATGGTCCAATTACTTAATAAGGTTAACTCAACCTTGTTAAGTCAGGGGAAAACTCATCTACTCATCTCTAATATTCTAACCAGATGTTTGTGCTCCTGATTTAACCCTAATTTTTCACCTTTATAGTCATTTACATCCCCCTGCTTTTCCCTCCACCTCTGATTCTCTTTTTCTCAACTTTGATCATAGAGGAGGGATGGCGTGTGAGGAACGATGAAAACGACTTTGATCCGTACTCAGATTATGGTTAGTAATTCTCTTTCGATGTATGTGTTAATTACTGAAACTATTGTCACTGAAATTCCATGTTAACTGTATTCTTTATGACCCTACAGGTTCAAGCAAATAGGAGTTTTCAATTAAGCTTTATCATCGTGGTGAGTTTGGTGACCCTGAACTAGCTATGATGTATCTAGACGCCAAGGTGAACTACATTGAGCATCTGAACTCAGATTGTTTTATTATGGTAATTTTGTATGACATTTTGCTTGAACTGGGATACTTAGAGAGTGATGAAGTTAGGTTTTTTTATAGGCTGCCAGGACACAACCTAGATACATGACTAAGAGCAATCTTATTTGATGCACAAGTGCTAGAAGTAAACAAACTAGTTGAGAATGGGAAGCTAATTGTTGAACATATTAACCCAGACTATTTAAGTTTACAACATAGAAAGCTAGATGAAGATGTTCAGGGTAATAAGTCTGATGAGGATGAAATCTTATATCAGACAGATTTGGATATGTGGACATGTAGTTGTTTTGCTAAAAAAATAAACAACTAAATTTTGTATTCCAAGTTTGTTATATGAGGTAGAGTGCTAGAGTGATTTGGTAAGTTTGTTAAAACAAGTTTGTAGATATCTTAAAAATGCTTGTTTAAATAAGTAAAGAGACAAAACTTTGACAACTATAGTATGATTATCCTCAAGATATCACTGTAATGACATATATCATATCAATGATATCCTTAGGATGAAATAATAAGAATTAAGTAAAGAATGCAATAAAGAACACGAGATGTACGAGGAAAGCCCTTGATAAGTTCAGATCTCCGTCATAAAACCTCGGAAGGAAATAATCGTCCCTTCCTTATTTGTTTTATTAAAAAGGGTTTACAAATACAACTACGGAGACGATGGGACGATCAGCTAAGTGTTACAGCTAGTAATTATGTTGTGAGTGAGTAGAAATAAGTATTAGGTAAAAGTAGAAGCAACAAGTGACCTAAACGATCGTCCATAGCCCATTTTTATACTAAAAATGAAAATAACTAACATGCTGAGAAATCCAGGATTACTCCTACTAAGCCTACGTAGCCATTGCAACTCTTTCTCTCTTACACACGTCTTCCAACAAGTATAAACTGAACTTCTGATATTTAAGCAAGACCTAGTCTTCAGCAATTCAGTTAGACTTAACCTACACAAGGAATTTTAAACGACACGGACCGTTAGTGATTCTCGGGATATATTAAATAGATATAGAAGATATATCCTAATTAGCATAATACTATCTTAACCATCCTAAGGATATATACACGAGATACACAATAAAGTATCCCAGAAATATCTAGCACCAACAATAGTGATAGTCAAGTCAAGATAGTGCTTATAAGCCTGATAAGGATGAGGACATTGAATCATTTGGTAGTGAGGATAGAGTTGATGTAAACGTTAGCAAGAAAAAAGAAAAGCAAGGAAAATACAGGTAATGATGATGATGACTCTGACTTCATTATAGATAAGGACAATGAAGTAGAGGATTATGAGCTTGATATGGAAAACTTTAAGGTTGTAGTAGACCCTGAAGTTACTGATGGTGAGGAAATAGAGGATCAAATGGGTGATGAGGTTGAAGTAGATTTAGATGACTTTGACAGTTTGAGTGACGAGAATGAGCCTAGGTTGCATAAGTCAGTTAGGAAATACAGGAAACAGAAAAGGAGAAACAAATCAAAAAAATGATGATTGTCCATTTTATCTAGGTCAAACATTTAGTTCTAGAGCTGATATGAAGAAGTTGGTCAAGGATTTGGCTATGGAAAGCAGGAGGGAGCTGAGGGTTGTTAAGAATGATAAGTCTAGGTTTTGGGTTGTTTGCCAGGGTGTTAATCCACAACTTGGTGGTACTTGTGACATTAATGTAGAAAACTCAAATTTAGGGGGGCAATTCTGTAAAACCATCCAAAATAGCTAAAAAAGGATAGGTAGAACCCTCCACTTCAAAAACAAAGAAACCTAGGAAAAAATACCCCCCACATGTCCTTTTATTCTGCACCTCTCCTACAATAAAGTACTTGGGGATTAGGTTGTAAAGACCTTAATCACACATGATTATTGTCTTTAAAGAAGGGGTGTTAGATTATGCAAAGTGCCTTGGTTGGCTAAGGAGATCGAGCATATTGTCCAGCAATGTTGCAAAAGTCGCTAGGTGCTCCCTAGTCGGAGTCGAGAGTAGTCGGGGAGTTCTCGGCCTAGTCGGAGAGGACTCGGGGAGTACTCGGCCTAGGCCTACAGTAATCGGTCCTCAGCAACTACCTTGTAGCGATTACTCGGGGAGTACTCGGCCTCCGAGACCTTGTTTTACAACAGAGTTGTCCAGGAAAGTCCAAACATAACAGTAGTTTCTTTAATAGATATTGTTCAGAAGAATAAGCAGGTACAAATGACAGCTAACCAGATGTTTACGACGAAGGGGGAAGCATGGAGTCTTGGAGTTGGTTCTTGGTGAACTTGAGAGATGATTTGGATATTGGGCCCAATTTTGATTTCACTTTTATAAGTGACAGGAAAGGAGGAAGGTAAGTTTCTTTCTTGTTTCCTTTTTATGTTGTTTATGTTAAATGCTTCAATGAAATAATCAGTAATTACAATTATTTTCCATATGGTGTTATGCAAGGTATCATACCAGCCATCTTTAGGCTATTCCCAAAGGCAGAACGTAGGTTATGTCTAAGGAATATCCATGAGAATATGAATTCAAAATGGAGGGGACAAGTGTAAAAGGAGTTGCTATGGAGTATTTTGACTTTCCATGTTTAATACAGGTGGATCCAGGTACCAGGTTTCATTCTTTGCTACACAAGACCAGATGGCTGTTAACCTTGAAGAAAAGACATGCATTTGTAGGAAGTAGGTACTGACTGCTATATGGTGTTATGCATAGCATGGAGGTGATGGCATACCTGAGAGGTGGGTTGCTTAGATTTATTGGTTGGACACATGGAAGAAAGTGTATGATTGTACTATTGCTCCAATCAATGGTATGGATTTGTGGCCACAATCAAGATGCCCAACTACCATAACCACCCCCCCCCCCAAAGCATCACAAGCAACCATGAAGGCAAAAAAAGATGTGAAAAAGTCTGTAGAAGAAATTGCAGAGGCTAGTCAAGCAAACTAGTTGATCATGCATCTCGGTCTACTCAGCCAATCATTCCAGATAGGGGTAAACTGCAAAGAAAAGGAAATACAGTAACTTGTGCTCTCTGCAAGCAGAAGGGGCATAAAAAGAGATCATGCAAGCTGAAGAAGACTAGCCAGGTTGGCAGTTGTGATGGTGGTGGCAATGGCACTCGGGATGGTGGATCACAAGTAGTTGATTAGTAGGGTGTGTTGGTTGTCTGTTGACTTTTGAACAATACTTTGTTTATGTATTTGGGTATGTTGACTTTTGAATGTTATAGTTGTATATTGGCTTCTTTATGACCCATTTGGATATGTTGACTTTTAAATGTTATGATATGTTAGGTATTTGAATGATGTGTTATATTGTTTTATGTTGTTGGCGGTAGATGTTTATGTGTAGTAGATTTGAGCATATGTGTAGTAGATTTGTTTTATGTTGACTTTTGCAGCTGACCCATGACTCATTTGCAAAACTGTTGCTGAACCATGACCCATCTACCAAGACTGCACATTTGTGCAAGCATGACCAAACTGTAACTAATTACTCAAACTAATGACCCATTTTCATAACACCTACATAATATTTGACCCACTTACATTTTCTGACCCAAAGAACACACAATAGAATATGATCAACACCCAAGTTGCAGCCAAATAAAACTTCAATCTTTTGTTGTCCATTATCAACCTTGCATTTTCAGCAGACAAGTTTTGTTGGGTTAGATTGAGACCACAGTTACCAGGATTAAGTGTTTTTGATAGTTTGTAATGATGTTTAGTAGTTGGAGGGTCTTTTGTGTAATGATAGCATAGTTGTAGCATCCAAACCCTAGGCTGCGCACTTAGTAGACGGGCTCTGCGCACTTAGCTTAAGTGCGCAGGCCCATCAGCTTGCCTATATATAGAATGTTATGCTGCAGCTAGGGTTTAGGGTTTTGGTCATTCTCTTTGATAGCACAAGTGTGTAGGTGCGTACTTAGTGATTTCCAAGGTGTTGTAATGCTTAAATCAGTAATGGAATCTTCGTATTATTCATCTTGTGTGTCGGTTTCTATTATATTCATCTAGTTTCTTTGTTTGTATAGATTAATCACCTAAAACACCTAACAAATAGGTGTTTCTAGGTGATAACAATCTTGTGCACTTAAAAGATCTAGTATTTCGGGACTACAATTTGGTATCAGAGCCTCTGTGCTCTAGATTGTATCTAGCTAAAGATATCAAAACCCTCATCTTGTTAGTTCTTACTATCAAGAATTTTTTATAAATTTTTGTGTTTATCAAAACTTTGAGTGTTTTCTTTAGTTTTTGCTTCAAAATCTCGTGGATAAGGTGTTTCTAGGGTGTTTAAAGTTAGTTATTTTCAGTAGAAACATCATTCGAGAACTTCAGATTGATTGAAAACCTCCTGGATATGTTTCTGATATGATTTGTGTGTGTTCAGCCGCTGTTGCGCACTTAACTTGCGTACTTGTTTCATAATCTGAGTACTTGGTTCTTACTCTGAGTACTTATTTCATGTGTTGAGTACTTAGCTCATAAGTTGCATACTTGACATTTCAAGCTGTGCACTTATCTCAGGAACACATTGCGCACTTATTTCATAATTGTGCGCACTTGTGTCTTGTGTTGAGCACTTAAAATCTTAAACGAGAGTTTAAGTGTCTGTGTACTTAGATAAGTACGCAGACTGATCAGTCAAAGACTGAGCACTTGTCTTGCTCAGCCCTGACTGACCTGCGCACTTAAGCCATTGTGTGTACTTCAGGGACTGCGCACTTATCAGGAGATCAAGAACTTAACACTTCTGTTTAATTACTGTTTCAGGTTGCTGCTCAAAGTGTACTGCGTACTTGTTCCTGCGTACTTGTCTGCGCACTTGTGGACTGATCATCAAATTTTAAGGACTTTGGACTTTTCTTTGGACTGTAACCCGTAAAATTAATTAATCAGAATTTTAAAATCAATCTAAATCAATGGCTGGTAACAATTCATTCCAAGTTAATCCGATAACCCAAGCAGAACTGGAAACTGGAACAATAACCCGTATTCCCAAGTTGATGGGTGCTGAAGATTATGGTACCTGGAAAAACAGGATGAAAGCCTTCTATTTCGTTAATGATCACACTCAATGGAACTCTGTGCAACTTGGACCTCACATTCCTGTGAGGACCACTGATGCAGGAGAAGTGTTTAACACTGATCCTACTACCTACACAGATCTTGACAAACAGTTGATGCAACGAGATCACAAAGCCTATGGTGCTCTCACCATGGCTTTGTCAAATGATGTGTACAATATGTTTGAAGAGTACGGATCGGCGCATGATTTGTGGTTTGCTTTGAGTGAATACTACGAAGGAAATGCTGAGATGAGACAGAACAAGCAGGACATGATTCAGAAAGAATATGATATGTTTGGAAGTATTCGTGGTGAAAGCCTGTCCTCACACATTGACAGGTTCATGAATCTGTTAACTAAGATGAAGAAAGCTGGTATTCATGTGAACAACCGTAACTCCATCAAGAAACTACTTGACTCTCTTCCAAAGGAATGGAGTGTTCAATGTATGCTGATTAAGAAAGATTACATGGATGCTCAGTCCACTCTGGCTGATCTTATAAACACATTGAAGTCGTTTGAAATGGATATCACAAAGAGAGAAATGAATCAGACTGTCCCAAAGGTGACTTCTAGCAGTACAATGAAGAATCTGGCATTGATGACTCCGATTGGTGAGATGGGTTCAAGTTCACTACATCCATATGTGGACTCACTGGGTGGTGGTAGTTCAAGTTCAGGAAAAGTACCAATGTACTCTGAAAAGGCAGCGAAGACACTGACTCCACAGGTCGCCAAGCTGGCTACCGAACATGTGGAACTCTTCAACACCTTTATGAGCAGTTTTGAAGCACTAAAGACTGGAGAGATCAAGAATGAGATGATGTCCCAGAGGATATGTATCAAGTGGATCCAGATGATATGGAGGAAATGGACCTCAAATGGAAGATGGCAATGATTACTCTGAGAGTTAAACGATTTCAAGACAGAACCGATAGAAGAGTGGGAATGGGAAAGGCTGGGTTTGACAAGTCAAAGATTAGATGCTATAACTGCAAGGTCCTCGGGCATTTCAAATATGAATGCCCCACTTTGAACCAAGCCGAAATCAAGCCTGCTAAGAGGTTGGTGGCCATAACTGACGGAAATGAAGGAAATGAGAAGGAACCACAGAAGGCATTGGTTGTTGAAGATTTCGATTGGGGAGAAGAGGCAGCTGCTGCAGAGGTTGAAGTCAACAAAGCCCTGATGGCCACAATTTGCACCAAATCCTCTAACGGTGTGAATTCTCTAGAAGGGTCATCTACTGAGGTGCTGAAGCGTGAGATGCTGAAGAATGTTGGACTGAAGAGTGTGCTGGTTGATGAGAAAGTGAAAGATCAGACTAGGGAGGAGGCGTTGATAGCTGAGAAGACTTCTCCAGAGAAAGTTGCTGAGGAGATGAAGAGTGCTTCCAAGAAAGCTGAGGAGAAAGACATGGTAAATATTCCTCTCGAAATAAAATCTAAGCTGTGCTCACCTAGGTGTGTTACAGTTGTCGCTTACTGTTTGTCACACAACAGACGAATTTTAAGAGAAATGGATGATATTCGTAAAATTAATTCTGAAATGAAAGAAAACGAGTGGGCATATCAGCGAAAGTTAAATGCAACTCTAGCTGAAATGCAAACTTTAAAAGAATTTGTTCTTAAGAAAGATTTTCTCATAAATGATCTAACTTCAAAATTAGAAAAATCTAGAAATGAAACAACTCGTCTTCAAATCATTGTTGACAAATGGAATGTAAGCAAACAGGCTCATACTGATATCGTTGATTGTGCAAGACAATCATTTGTAAAGGATGGAATAGGGTATAAGGATAAGAATGGAATCGAAAGATCACTATTCTTACCCTTGAGCCGAAGTGAATACATACCCATTCCAACACCTCATCCAAAAAATGATCTTTTTGAAAACAAATGTGATGATTCTGAGTCAAATGCTAACATAATTAAAAGCAATGCAGATGTGACCCAACAGGCTCATGTGGAAGATGATGAAAGTTGTGGTGGGCAGACAGTGGGGTTAGGACATCCAGGTGCCAATTACTCGACAGTGAATTGGTTTATCTGGAACAATGAAAAGTCAAAAAACAATTTTATTTTGGATGACTGTAAAACTTTAACTAATTTGGATGACTGTAATAGTTTATCTAGGATGGATAACTGTAATAGTTTATCTAGGCCGGATGACTGTATTTCTAAACTTGACTTAAAGGGTGCTGTGGCCCCTGATGATAGGAAGCATCCTATCAAACGTTCTAATGTTTGTGTTGAAAATGTTATGCCTGTTTGTGTTGATCTTAATGCCGCATTCTCTGATGATAATCATACGCGCAAACCACCTGTGTTTGTGCCAGAACTAAAGCTTAACAGGTTTGGGAAATTTCTCACTGAGGAAATCCCAGAATTTATCCCCTCATCCACAGAT
This sequence comes from Ambrosia artemisiifolia, assembly GCA_032199755.1. Classification (NCBI taxonomy): domain Eukaryota; kingdom Viridiplantae; phylum Streptophyta; class Magnoliopsida; order Asterales; family Asteraceae; genus Ambrosia; species Ambrosia artemisiifolia. The sequence continues at coordinate 6,478,459 of CM063526.1, read as the reverse complement.
ATATCAGGTTCTGAAGAATCACAAAGTAAAACAGGTAACTCAAGTTCTGAAGAATCACCAAGTGATACAGAGAGCAACACCAGCCTATCTAACCTCAACACTAATGAAGAATCAAGCAACTACAAGGATGAATCGAGTTCAAGCGAAAGCTCCAGATCAGACAAGCTCGAGAAAAGAACATCACAACCATCATCATCCAGATCTTCTCCTAAGATCAAGCCTAAGCATTCAAAATGCTTCAGATGTGGAAAAGAGGGTCACGTGGTCAAAAACTGTCATATAAAACCTAAACCACAGAAAGATGTCAAAACACAAAACTCTTTTTCAGATCAGATAAAAAATCTTCAAGAAACCGTCAAAAGTTTTGTTAAAAACACACAAATCTGGAAAAGACAAGAGTCAATTTTGGGTGAAAATCATGACAGATCAAAGCTTAAACAGACTTGGAGTCCCAAAGTCACTTAATTAAATGGCAGAGTCGTGACTGGACATAGATTTTCTTTAGTTTATCTTTGCTTTTCTTTTGTTTTGTTTTGCAGAATAAATTACAAAAATGGTTGATAGCTCTTATGAGATATCTATGGCATGTCGACAGCGGCGCTTCAAGACACATGACTGGTCTGAAAGAACTCCTCAAGAACTATCGGTTCATCGATGGAGAGTTTGTAGCGTTCGCTGGAAATGAAAAGGGTGGAAAGATCGTTGGCATAGGAGATGTGGTCTCTGACGCACTAACACTAGAAGATGTCAACTATGTTCCAAAACTGTGCTACAATCTGTTGAGTGTATCACAAGTCTGCGACAAAGGAATCTCGGTGTTGTTCAACGACATGGAGTGCATCTTCCTTAAGCCAGGATTTAAACCACCCACCGACATGATCATGTTGAAAGCCCTTAGGCAGAATAACACATATGTGATAAACATGAGAGATGCCAAGTCTGAACACCCAATGACTTGCTTACTATCAAAGGCATCTGAGTCAGAGTCACTGTTATGGCATAGGCGATTAGGTCATGTGAATTTTAAAAATATGAACAAACTTTCTAAACTAAATCTAGTCAGAGGTCTTCCTTCCAAGGAATTTCCTTTTTCTGAAAAATGTTTAGCATGTGCAAAAGGTAAACAACACAAGAAATCGCATAAGTCCAAAACAGTGAACTCAATTGACTCTCCACTTCAATTATTACATATGGATCTCTTTGGTCCAATCAGTGTAAAAAGCTTGGGTAAAAAGTCTTACTGTTTGGTGATTACAGATGATTTCTCTCGCTTCACGTGGGTGTACTTCTTGGAGTTCAAGAGTGAAGCTGCTGAGACTTTGATGATGTTCGTTCCTTTGATCGAAAACATAATCAAATTGAAAGTAAAGTCGATCAGGAGTGATCATGGAACAGAATTCAAGAACCAAAGCTTTATGACATTCTGCAGCGGGAAAGGAATTCATCTTCAATATAGTGCTACAAGGACTCCTCAGCAAAATGGAGTGGCTGAAAGGAAGAATCGTACACTCATTGAAGCTGCCAGAACCATGCTCATCGACTCTAAGTTGTCAATCATCTTCTGGGCAGAAGCTGTGAATACCGCCTGTTATGTTCTTAACAGAGTCTTGATTGTCAAGCCACGTGGGAAAACGGCTTATGAATTGCTTTTTAAAAGAAAACCTCTCATCGATTATTTCAGGCCGTTTGGATGCTCCTGCACTCTTCTGAACAACTTTGAGAATATCATGAAGTTTGATGTTGTTGGAGACGAATGTTTCTTTGTTGGATACTCTTCTAGTCAAAAGGCTTATCGAGTATACAACAAACGTACCAAGATGGTTCTCGAATCTTTTTATGTTGACTGGCAAGAATCCAACTCCACTAATGTTGGAACCGGTCCTGACTGGTTCTTTGATGTGGATGTTGTGTTTAATCACTTTGTCATACCTGAACGTCAAGTTCCTGCAGATCAAGCTCCTGAAAATCAAGCAACAAGTTCATCTCCCTTTGGGAATATTCTCTACTCTTCTGACGACGAAGTTGCACCATTCACCACTCGCTTTTCTCCTCTTGTTGCCGATCCAATCGTTCCTCCTCAACTAAATAATGGTGATACAGCTGCTGAAACATCTAACATTCCTGAAAGCACGTCAAATGCTGAAGGAACACAATCAAATCAGCAGTCTGTAGATGAACCATCCAGCTCATCAGCACCTGGAGATCATCTTTCAAACCTACCTCCACAAGTGCAAGAAGAAGAAAATATGGGATACAAATCTTCAAAGAATCATCCAATTGAAAATGTCATTGGACCAATCAGTGAGGGTGTTCTAACAAGAAATCAGACAGACAAGCTCAACACCGCTCTCTCAGCATTCTTATCTCAAACAGTACCTTTCAGCATTGAAGATGCAGTTAGAGATGCAAGCTGGGTAGAGGCCATGCAAGAGGAGCTCTTTCAGTTCAGAAAACTCAAGGTATGGGAGCTTGTGGATCTGCCTGAAGGAAAATATCCTATTGGGACGAGATGGGTTTTTCGCAACAAAATGGATGAACGTGGTGTGGTGATCAAGAACAAAGCTCGTCTGGTTGTTCAAGGGTTTCGTCAGCAGGAGGGGATTGACTATGAGGAAGTCTTCGCACCGGTCGCTCGACTTGAAGCCATTCGCATCTTCTTGGCATATGCTTCATACCGAAATTTTAAAGTTTTTCAGATGGATGTGAAGAGTGCTTTCTTATACGGGAAGATCAAGGAAGAAGTCTATGTGTGTCAACCGCCAGGATTTGAAGACCCTCATCATCCAAACAGATACTACAAGTTGGACAAGGCTCTCTACGGTCTCCATCAAGCTCCTAGAGCTTGGTATGAGACTTTGTCCTCATATCTGCTACAGAATGGATACACAAGAGGGAAGATTGACATGACCCTGTTTACCAAAAAAGTCAACAAACACTCTATCCTTGTTCAAATATATGTTGATGATATTATCTTTGGTTCCACTGACGAAAATCTGTGCAGGGAATTTGAAAGCATAATGAAGTCTCAATTTGAAATGAGCATGATGGGAGAACTGTCATTTTTCTTAGGTCTCGAAGTCCAACAAAAAGAAGACGGCATTCTCATTCACCAAGCAAAGTATACAAGAGACATTCTGGCAAAGTACAACCTGTCTGAATGCAAACCGTCCAACACTCCTTTTGCTGCTCAAACAACGCTTGTACCAGATCTTCAAGGCCCTTCTGTGAACCCTCACACTTATCGTTCTATGATTGGCTCCTTGATGTATCTCACAGCCAGCAGACCAGACATCATGTGGGCAGTTGAATGCTGTGCTCGCTTTCAGTCAAATCCCAAGCAATCTCATGAAACTGCAGTAAAATGAATCTTCCGCTACCTCAAAGGAACACCAAAACTCGGTTTATGGTATCCTAAGAGTGATAATTTTGACCTAATTGCGTACTCTGATAGTGATCATGTAGGTTGCAGGATTGACCTAAGAGTGCAAGCTACCAAAGCGGGGCTATTAAATCAAATGAGCAACAAAAGACACGCAATGTTAGTGACGTGCAAACATATAGATAGCTCAAAAAGCAATCAGATGATCATCTTCTCTGCTTATGGGAACATAGACCTGAAGCTCTCATCATCTGATTGACATAATGATCATCTTCTCTGCTTATGGAAACATAGACCTGAAGCTCTCATCATTATATCTCAATAAACCTTGAGGATTGGTAGGCTTACACCTGGCACAAGTGGGGTCCATTAACCTTTCGTCAATATTACCAAAACATGATAAAGCTCATCACATAAAGTATGTTGAAAGACGAGAGGCATGGATTTAAGTGGATAAACATACCGACAGTTTTTTTTGAGTTGCAGCTATCCAACGGAAAGTTGAAATGTGATCTGGCAGGTATGGCTAGTATGATCTTGATGCAAAAGGTGAGAAACGGTTGATCTCCAAACCCAGATCTTTGATTAAAGCTTATTTTTTGAATTTTTGGGCCTGCGTACTTATTGGGCCTTTGGGCCTTGCGCACTTAAGTCAAGTGCGCAGCCCAAACTCTTTTACTATAAATACCACAGTAAATTTTATTTTTTACTTTTAATCTCAGAAATTCAAAAACCCTAATCCTTTGTCTTCATCATCGTCAGCCGCCGTGTTCTTCCCATTAACCACCTTTAATCCTCCATTAACCACCCAAATCACACCCGTGAATTCACTCTTTTCTCTATTATTACCTGTTGTCGTGTCTGATTAAGGTAGTACTTGATTCTAACAAGTTTCTTCGTTGTGATTAACAGGCCTTGCATCTGAAATCTGGGACTTAAACGATTGAAGTTTTGGGGTTTTTCATGAAATGCGCACTTATTTCTTGAATAATTGCGCACTTGTATCATAGATTGCGTACTTGCATCATATGATACAAGCTTGAGAATCCCTAAAATCACTGCGCACTTGGTTGCGAACTTAAAAATCTTAAACGAAGGTTTAAGTGTCTGCGTACTTGACTAGTACGCAGACTTGATGATTCTGACTAAGCTGTTACCATGCCCGAGTCAAGGCTGTCTTGCGTACTTATGACCTCGTGTACACATAGATCACAAGACTGCGCACTAACCCAAGTGCTCAGTCAAAGTGAGTACTTGGGTGCGCACTTGACTGAGTACTCAGCACTCGGGCTGCGCACTTAAGGGATCTGAGAACTTAACATTGAAACAAATCATGACTATTGACTTGACCATTCATGACATTTGACCGGACTGCATACTCTGACTCATTCACCCGTAAACCATGACTGGACTTAAATGATCATTAAAATGAAAGACAAAAATACCGTGTACACTGTTAAAACTAATCCATCAAAGGAATCACACACATGAAACCAAATAAAATAAACTAAGTCTACGTACGTTGTTCGTCAAAGTCAATGATAAGTCTTTCAGTCGTCAACTCAAAATCAAAATTTCTAACCTACTTTTCGTGCATGTGACCCATACAGATGGCTCTTGACTGGGATCCAAGAGGAATGCACAATCAACCAATGAATCTTGAGACTGATGACACAAAGTTCCGAGATGTCGTTACTTGGATCAGACGAAGCAGAATTGGTTATGCTGTGGAGCAGAATGTACAAGTTTACAGCTCGCACATTGAGGACTTCTGGAGGTCTGCCAAAGTAGAGGTCGTGGCACGTGTCAAGAGAATCAAAGCTACAGTCAGAAACAAAGCAGTTGTCATCACAGAAGACACTGTTCGAAACGTTCTGAGATTTCAAGATCAGCAAGCTACTGTTAGATTTCTACCAAAAGCCGAAATTCACCAAGAATTCAAGAATTTTGGATACAAGGGGGAGTTTGACAAAAAGGGGGATATCAAGAAGAGTCATCTGACAAGAGACTGGAAACTCATCAGTCACGTGTATCTTATGTCTCTATGTCACAGGAAAGGAGGTTACAACGCACTTAGCCCTGATTGGGCCACCGCCATGATAAAGATTTGCAAGAATGAACCATTTAATCTGTCAGGAATGGTGTTTGATTATATGGTAAAGAATGCTGAAGCGGGAAATGGCAAATGGGCGATGTACCCCAGATTTGTGCAGATGATGATCAACGCACAACATGAGGATCTGCCCCTTGGTGATCAGTACAATTTCGCCAAAGGTGCACGATTCTTCACAGAGTGCAATACACATGACTGGGAACCCATGTTTGAGAAAATGTATGCAGCACAACGATATCCTATCGTCATGGAACTATACAACAAAATCAAGAAGAGGAAACAGTCTGCTGCAGAAGCTCGTCAGCCATCCACAGTTGCACCCGAATCTTCTGAACCTGCTCCCTCAGCAGCCCAACCAACTGCTAAAGAGATTGCCAGAGAAAGAACAAGGGGCAAGAGAGTAGCATCTGAACCAGTTCCACCAAGGCCGACCAAAAGAAATAGGCCGACTGGTTTGTTACAGCAAGGGAGAGAATCACTGACACAAGAAGAACTTGATTTTGCTGAAGCTTCAAGACAAATCGCTGAATTAGCAAGGGCAGAAAGAAAGAAAAGGAGAGAACAGTTACCAGAATCTAAAAGGCCACGAGTTATGACTGAAGAAGATCTGGAAAATGAAGAGATTTGGGAATCTATGTTCGGGGGAGAGGATCAACCAGGGCCTTCCACTGCCAGGGCTCCTGTTCCTAAACCCCCTGTGAAGAAGCCAACTGCACCATCCTCATCTGTTCCTGCTGCACAACGTCGAAAACCTGTGCATCAAGAACTGTATGAGACATTATCAAAAGAGGTGGGAAAGACTGCAGCAAAAGAAATATGCACCTTGAATAATCAGCTTTACAACAATCAAGAGTTAAGGAAAAAGTTAAAGAAGTTGAAGCATAAGAATAAGAATCTGGAAAAGGTGGTTAAGGATCAGCGTTATCTGATCAAATTTCAGACTCATGTGCAGATGAAAATGTTCGATATGATTCAAGAGCTGAAGAAACAAGAAACAGGTGCTTCTGGTACGTCATTTGATGAGACGTTTGATTTTGGGAAGTTTATGGAAGAAGAGAAAGAAAAAGAGAGAATAGCTGAAGAGAGCGAAGTGGACGAAATAAGTGAGGATGAGATGCCAGAAACGTTTGTGGAGATGGGTGCAGGAGAAGACACTGTGTATGAGATGTCAGACGGATACAAGTTGGACCCTGAGAGATCTACCTAGTTTCCCAGAAGACCTATTACCATTCCAGCTCTGCATCAAAACATCCATCACACACGAGAAGCTCACCAAGAAAGAATCATCTCATGGGGATATGATGGGTTCAAAAGATTGTTTGTTGTGAAGAGAAGAGGGGGAGTGATACAGTATTTCAAAGGAAGACCAAGTCTGAAAACTCTTCCTCGCTGGGATATCAGGGAAATGTGCAGAGCGCCATTCATCAACCACTCCAAGGACGCCCAAGCTGACATGATCTCTGTCTTTATTGAAAGGGAGTGTGAGACTGATTTCCAGAACTGGAAACCTCAAAAGCCAAGAAGAAGAATCTCCAAAAAGAGAATCGATCCAGCAACCGGACGGGGAATGATCACCTATGTGATTGACCCACCCCAGGTCGTCACAAGAGTTCCCATACGTCCCGAGCTTCCTGTGATGTTGACAGAGTTTAAGAAATGGTTCTATGACAGCCTGACCGGTGAAGCTGTCATCAAGCTGAGAGACGATTCAGAGGCGTTGAGAATTCTAGACCCAGTGGATGTGTTTGCTCTTAACCCCTCAGATTTGACTGTTCTGTTTGCAAACCAGATTAACGTGGGTGCAGGAAATGTGTTGTTTGAAGAAGCAATCTTATTTAGGAGAGCGGTGGAACGAGCATTGAATCGAAAAAGGGAGTTGCTCGATTTGGTAGATAGGATCAATGCGGCCGACAAAGCAAGAGATGAAAAAGAGAAAGCCGCCCAAGCTGCTGCTGTAAAGACAACTGAAGCTGAGGTCATCTCAGAGGTGCAGACACAGGTTCCTGCAGCAACAACTGATCCAGAGGTTGAATCTACTCAAGCCCCACCAGTATCTTCAGAACAAGTCCCAGAAACTCAGCAGGAACCAGCAATTGTAGATCTTGCTGAGTTGTTCATCCAGGATCCACCAGTTGAAGAAACAAATGTTGAAGAAAGTATTGTTCAAGCACTTCCGGCGCACCAGGCTAGAGAAGAGGGGGAGTTAAGCGATGTGGAGATCGACTGAGATCGAAGAGCTGGTAGCTGTGGTCTAGGGGGAGCATTGTTGGGTTAGATTGAGACCACAGTTACCAGGATTAAGTGTTTTTGATAGTTTGTAATGATGTTTAGTAGTTTGAGGGTCTTTTGTGTAATTATAGCATAGTTGTAGCATCCAAACCCTAGGCTGCGCACTTAGTAGACGGGCTCTGCGCACTTAGCTTAAGTGCGCAGGCCCATCAGCTTGCCTATATATAGAATGTTATGCTGCAGCTAGGGTTTAGGGTTTTGGTCATTCTCTTTGATAGCACAAGTGTGTAGGTGCGTACTTAGTGATTTCCAAGGTGTTGTAATGCTTAAATCAGTAATGGAATCTTCGTATTATTCATCTTGTGTGTCGGTTTCTATTATATTCATCTAGTTTCTTTGTTTGTATAGATTAATCACCTAAAACACCTAACAAATAGGTGTTTCTAGGTGATAACAATCTTGTGCACTTAAAAGATCTAGTATTTCGGGACTACAAGTTTGAAACCGCCTCCTCATGCACACAATGATGATCCACCCAAGCAACAAAGCCACAACCACCTTCCTATGAGCACACATTAGTTAGAAATTGAAAATTAACACCTTTAATCCGGATGGAAAATTTACCATTTAATTACAACAATAAAAGCGTCAATCAGGGTTTCCTGATGCCCAGGAAGTCTTGATTATAGTGTTGGATCCACACGAGCAATTAAACAACCATTTTACCTGACTCGTCGAATCCACTCTACGGTTTTCAATTGTAACGTTTGGATTTCAAATTTAGGGTTTACATTGAATTGGGGGAAATCAAGTTTTTAAAGGAACGAACAAACGTCTGGTTTAAATCTTAGAGATGAGTTGGCGATTTTCCCCTAACTTAACGAGGTTGAGTTAGCCCCGTTAAGTAATTGGAATGTTTTATAGCGCATTTAGTGAAACTAAAGGGACTGTTCAAACAATTATTTTGATTTTGGGTTGGACTGGCAAAAACTATCAGACCACAGGAACTGTTTTGGCTATTAACTCTTACTTAAAAAAACTAATTATCCATAACAAGTAGGATAGAGAGGTAGGAAAATAAAAAATTAGAGGGCTCTAATAAATGACATGTGTCCTTCATTGAGTATCTTTTATTGTATAGCGTAGATAGCTATATGATAAAACGATTGGGGTGGGGATATTTGGTGGGCTATCCCCACCCTTGGATTACCGCCGAAAAATTTAGGTTATAAATAACTTAATTAACCCAATATCTATTAATTTATAATCTTTATATTTATTATTACTTTATTATATAATTAGTATTAAGCTCCCCGTGTAGCTGCGGATGGCATAAAACCTTACCAAATAGTATAAACGATACATTGTTGCTAGCGACCAACAACACTGAAAAACTCATAAGGAAATAAAATAAAAAAAATTAAAACTAAGTGAAATGTAGACTTAAAACAGTGAGCCATGCACGTCAGTTGCAGCGCGATAATATGCATAAATTAGTCTAAAACTTAAAACACAACGTGACCTTCCATCTCGATTGATTGTCTGATTCTTCTTCATTCTTGCCTTCTTGGGTTGTATGTCAACAACTACATCAAAATCATAAGGTTTGCACTTTGCATTCTTTTTTAGTTAGCTTTTTTGATGAATAATTTGGCATTCTTGTTTCACAAAATCAACCTAGGGTTTGCAATTTGAATTCTTGTTTGATATTCAGTTGTTTAATATTTAGAAACTAGAATTAATGAATTATGCAATAGCCTTTGATGTTTGTGACTTTGTGTGAATTAGGCATTCGCCTTTGATAGTTTGATGTTTTTTTTGTGAATTAGGCACTAGCCTTTGATGTGTGATTTATTATTTATAATTATTGTTACTGATTTTGAAATTTGTATGTTTGAACATTGTTGTTTAAAGACTATGCCTCCTGATCGAGAGCTTTGCTTCCAAAAACGCAAGGATATCCTCACAATTCGCTTAAGTAAATAAATTTGATCATTTTGCTACGCTACTTTTGTTTTGTTTATTTTATAATATTTTTTTTGATATATAATTGATGAGTTTATATTATAAAGAAGGGCCCAGATTTTTTGTCTCGCCCGAGGCCCAAAAGTCATTTATCATTCTCGGGGACGACCCTGGTGAAGGACTTACAATGATAGTGTTGGTTTAATTCATCAAGGACAAAGTTTTCGATCTAGCAAAACCCCGACCCATACAAGGAGTCAAAACCCGACCCACACAAGGAGTCAAAACCCGACCCACACAAGGAGTCAAAACCCGACCCACACAAGGAGTCAAAACCCGACCCACACAAGGAGTCAAAGTACCCCAAAACCCCGGATGTAAAAGTAGTCCCAAACCGGACTAGAAAAAGTTATATGTTTTGTCTCAAACCCGAGATGCATGCCTTTGAGAAAAAAAATAGTGAAACTCACCTTAGGTTGCAAGCTAAAAATCCAAACTTAGCAAATAAGGACGTGCTACCGTCTCCTTATTACATGTGATATCATGTGAGTATGTGTGTACATACAATACACCACATAACCCGTTTGTCCAAGACGTTTAATGTTGTGAAAACATTTATGTGACAGATAGTGCAACAACGTGTACAAGTTTACCCCTACGAACCCGTTGGTGAACGTTATGATTTACATCAGTTATACACTTCAATTACATATCATATAAGTGCACATACAAGTTCAAGTCATACAAGACCCCAAATAAGCACATATGCGCACATAGCATAATCTACGTTTTTAGGACAGATTATGCGCTATGAAAACGATTTTATTAAAAATACTTACTCAACAAATTAGACTTCCAAATTTTTATTGAATATCCCTGGAGGCCCATACGTCGTGTCCATATTTTTTTTGAGATAAAACCATACACAAAAATTATGAAAAAATCATACATTACTAGAAAAATTCCGAAAAATTGTGTATTGATCCAAACGGGATGAATCCACTTGGGAAAGCCAAGTTTTTCCGATATCAACCTACTGTCCAAATTTCATAACTTAACTCTTTGTAAAACTCAAGTTATGGTCGTTTAAAGTTGACCCAAAATATTAATCCGAAAATCAGATTAGACCTTTATTCAAATAAAATTCCAAAAACATATCAAACGAACACCAAATCGCATGATATTGCCCATTCCAGAAAACTAAGACCATGTATGACATGAACATAACAAGAATATATCAAAACTAGTGCTTTAAGGTTGAGTTACAGAGCCTACAAGTCGACATATACCTTTTGTCCAGATTTTAATCATGCAATATCATCAGTTATATGAAACCCTAGGTGTATATTATCAACCAAGAATCTCAAATAGCCATCACACATCATCCCTAGTACATTAACAAGACCAAAACATGCAAGATTAACCAAGAATACAATCATCTATAAACCCTAGACAATCGACAATCATCAACACATGTCAACATGCAATCATAATCACATAATCATGATGAAACCTATGTTTAACATGTTAATCTTTTGAAAACTCATGTTTTAATATTTATAACATTGTTTCAGATCTGGACAAACCAAAATATGGTGTTTAAACATAGTCAACAAGGTTAAAAACACAAAGGTTTAAGACAATATACCTAGCACACTTTACAAACAATAACCGAACACCTTCTAATCTTCCCGGATGATGTTCTTGAGCTTTAGCAGGTGTTAGAGGGTATACTTTTCGTATGGGGGTTGTTATGGACGATTAGGGTTGAGGTTATGAGGTGCATGGGGCTTAAGATTGCTTAAATAAAGGGTTAAAGTCGGTTTTGCTCGTCAGTCACCGCCGAACGGCCGTTCGGAAAGAGTGAACGGCCGTTCACTCTTCCTCGGTTCGTTTCGCGTGGTCCAGTCCAATGTGTTGTATGTTTTCTTTGATGTTTTTGTTATTTTGGACCATACCAAGCTTAACCCCATGTATTTAGATCCCAACCATCCTTACGGTTCATCGATTACGATTTTGATAACACGTTTGGTTTAAATTCACGTAACCACATAATAGTTTGCACATAGATTCACATAAACATGTAATTGCAATTAATATCAAACCATTAATTCACAATGATCTATTTTCTTAATTCACCAATGTCCAGGGTTCAATACTCGTATACGTAGTTCGGTAATTCCCTGAATTACCTCTGTTATGCAGTTACTAGTCTATAACTGTTCAACATGTGACTCACCTAACTAACCCTAGTTAAGTAACATGCTGTGAATGTAAGTAAAGCTAACTAGAGTTTAGTTAATGTAGGAACCTGAAAATACGGGGTGTCACAAAACCCGTGCTTGCTGCATGATATAATCCTTTGCTCCACACCTTGGCTGGATCCGAAACTCTAAAAAAGAAACTGTGGGCCGTATGAAAGGAGGCGACCGCCTAGAGTCACAAGGACTCGTGATAGCAGACACAAAAATGGTGTTTGGCCCGGTAGGTTGTAAGTGTATATTCGAGAGAATGAGAGATAAACAAAGGAGGTGTGAACTCCTTTATGTAGGGAGTACACGATTACCATTGACCCATAACCACCATGACGGGCCCGCCCTGACACGCGTCAGGTTATGACTGGTCCGCGGAAAACCATCGTTGAGCTGGGCGATGGATCTTGCGCGGATGGATTGCACTCCATGTGTGTCTTTGCAGGTCTTGGGCTCCGCAAAGGTTGAGACTCCGCGGAAGTTTGTTATCTTCAAGTACTTAGCTTTGTGGAAGGGCATTGGTGATTCTGTCTGCGGAGGTCTTGTGGGTCAACGATGTTGTGGGGTAGGGTCTGTCTCCGCACTAGGAATTAGGACCATATCCCTTTAAGACATAAGTTCATAATAAATTCAAATAGGCGTGCAATTCGCACCTTCAGACCTATATGATGTCTTATTATGAAGATATTGGTCAAACAGTCAAATCCAATTACACTAAAATATCCAACAAAAGTGTGATAATTTATACAGATACAATCGATTATACTCTCCAGTGCTAAACAAGAAACACAAAGTACACAACTTAGTTCGAATTAATCTAAATCTAATCACACAATGCTAAAATTGTTCTTTTATTTTAAACGCCGATTTACAAAGTAAAACCAAAACTATAATAATTTGAAAACCTTAAACTTAATCGTTTTTTTAACGGTTTAAGCTTAAATAAAATTCGCATTTGACGGGGCTTGAATCGTTGACCTCAAAAAAGCAATACCTTAACTCGATTGACTTTGTGAGTTGCACCCAACCCCCGACTGGCTGACCCTCTTCAACTTAATCTAACTATTGCTATGTACACATCATCTATACATATATACGTATCAAGGGTGCTAAATGGGTCGTGTTGGCGGGTTAGCGTGTCCAACCTGACCCAACACAAAAATTTTACATGAACCCGAACTCGAAAATTATGTCATACATATGAACCTGAACTCGACATGAATTTTCGATGGTTGGCCCAACCCCGACCCGTTCAACCCGATTTTTTTTTATTTTTTATATTCGCAAACTAATATATTAATATTAAAATCTTACTACAGAAAACATAAATGTATATAAAATACTTACGTTTTAATTATAAAATCTTATATCAATTTCTGTTTTAAGTTAGATGTATAACATAAAATACATAACCAATTGAATTTATAACATAAAACATTTTGTTAAAAATAAATATAGTATAAATGGGTTTAAACTGATTAACCCGCCAACCCGACCGGATTGACCCAAACCCAATCCGTATAACTAAATGAGTTTGCTGGTTCAATCTGAAACTAATCCAAACACGTTTTGAGTAATTTCGTATTACGTTCGGGTCGTGTTGAGGGTGTGGTTACATCCATCATCCCTCAATTTGTGGCGTCTACAAAGAATTGTTACGTACTTTAGAGTTGACGACAAAATGAGACGTCAATTTCGGGGGATTGAGAAGCAACCGCGTTTGTCTTGTTGTCCATGTGAATCAACGGTTCCATGTTCTTTAACAAACATTTTCATCTTACAACATATTATATACTTTATTTATTATTGTTTATCCTAATCTAATTATTAATATAATCTAACACCGATTCATTCATTCATTCCCTTGAACTAATCAAAGCCACCAAAAATAATTAAAAAATGTTGAAGAAGACTGACTAATTCAGCAGCAGCACCACCACCTCTGCCCCACTTCTCCATTGTTATCTTGGTTAGTAATCATTTGTCATTTCATGATCTATTATTATTATTATAATAATAATAATTCTCCTTCAATTTGGATGCTTTGACCCTTTCCCTTGTGCTTCTTCCTTGATTTCAAGTTGTGTCTATAAAATGCTTCTTCTTCTTTAATGCTCTTTATATGCTAATTGAATTGAAGTGGGTTTTGGGTTTCAGTTTGTGGGGTTTCCATAAAGTTTTCATCTTTGAATCTTTTCAGCTAAAAAGTTGGTCAAAGATTGATTGAATCTTTATGTAAAAACCATAAAAGGGTTTTCTTGAGAAGTCAATTTATCATTTTGTGTTGACAATCTTGTACTCAAATTAAGTGGGGTTGGGTTTAATTTTGTGGGGTTTTCATCTTTGTTTCATTCACCTAAAAACTTGGTGAAAGATTCAAGATTGGATCTTTATGTTATCATCTTGTGTTGACAGGCAGTTGAAGTTGGTTTGACTTTATTTTTATGGGTTCCTTTTTTTTTTTTCAAATAAGGTTTAGACATTGAGCAAATTTGGTGGGAAACATTGGATCTTTATGTTAATAATAACTGGAACAAGGGTTTATTGACAAGTGATCTAGACTCAATGGGGAATACATGTGTTGGACCAAATATTTCGAAAAATGGATTTATTCAATCGGTTTCAGCTGCAATGTGGCGAACCCCAACCGAAGAAACGCCACGTACTCCTAACGGAGAACAATCCTCAACGCATTCCAGACAACCCGAATCACCATTACCTGTTCAAAACAAGCCGCCTGAACAGATAATGATACCAAAACCGGAAAAGAAGCAAGAACAACCTGTGAAGCCCAAAAAAGGTCCCCAAATGAAACGGGTATCAAGCGCTGGGCTTCGAACGGACTCGGTTTTACAAAGGAAGACTGGGTCTTTGAAGGAGTTTTTCACCTTGGGGAAGAAGTTAGGCCAAGGGCAATTTGGTACAACTTTTCTTTGTACAGAAAAGTCAACGGGTCAACAATACGCTTGCAAATCGATTGCGAAAAGAAAATTGTTGACAGACGAAGATGTGGAGGATGTGAGAAGAGAAATCCAAATAATGCATCATTTGGCGGGTCACCCGAATGTTATAGCAATAAAAGGGGCGTATGAGGATGCAATTGCGGTTCATGTTGTTATGGAATTATGTGCGGGTGGCGAGCTTTTTGATAGGATTATTCAAGTCGGACATTATACTGAAAAAAAGGCGTCTGAGCTTACAAGAACAATTGTTGGTGTTGTGGAAACTTGTCATTCTTTAGGGGTTATGCATAGGGATTTAAAGCCCGAAAATTTCTTGCTCGTGGATAAGAAAGAAGATGCGCTTTTGAAAACTATCGATTTTGGATTATCCGTTTTCTTTAAGCCAGGTATACTTTTAGTTATATTTGTTGGAATTGATTTTATGTGTGTGATTATTTGGACTTGAAGAATCAGATAATAAGTTAGTTATAGCTGCAGATAGCTAATTATGCATTTATAATAATCATTTATTCATGTATGTTTATTTTGATCCTAAATGGTTAAAAACTCATGACCACTATCAATTTTTTCTGAACAGTATAATCAGTGTTGTCAATCATTTATTTACATTCTCTGATTATGTTAACTCTAAACCATCAGAAACTCATGATCATGATGAGTTTACCTAAACACTTAAAACCAGACGTCTGATTACAACTTATTTAATAAATCTGGGTTGGGTAACTGGTAACAGGTCACTTTTGGTATGGGTTATTTCATAAATGTTTTTAAAACCAGACTGGATTTCGAAAGTTCAGGTATTACTATTCAGATAGTTGCCTCATGTTTTCCACCGGTTATGTTCCGGTCTTCAATGAGTTTGCATGGTTCGCTTAAAAGTTAAATCAACATGGTCATTCATGCTTGGTTCTTTTGATGATAACTGAACCAGAGGCAGCAGCACTTTTTAGTTTATCTAAACATTCAAAACTGGGTTGGGTAACGGGTCAAACAGGTCACTTTTGGTATGGGTTAGATCTGTTTGGGTTGACACATAGTGCTTTTTATCAAAAGTTTTTAACTTATTTTTAATATAAGAAGCTAAAGTGTGTCAAATACCATAAAAAAGTTATGCTGTTTTCGATAATAATCTGAGTCTTTTAGTATATTGATACATGAAGTTTTACCTTGGGCAACTTTCAATCTGTTTGACTCGTTTCCTTTTTAGTTGATTCTCTTTACCCGTTTGACTGATTAAGCCATAACTCAAATTGACCCATTCATTAGTTGTTACGAATAGTTATAATAGTAGGGACTTGATTGTAATAATAAAGAAGTAAGAGGGTAAAATGGTAATTGTGTAGGTGAGTCGTTGTAATAGCCGTTAATAGCCGTTGGCTATATATAGGTGGTTGGTTAATGAGATAATCAGCTTGATGTGTGATTGAATCCTTCTCTCTGTTTTTCTATTCTAATCCTATCAAGTGGTATCAGAGCTATCGTTCCTCGGTAGCTGTGATCGGTTTCCATAACCATCTATCCAATAAACCCCCGTAACTACTTTTCCCGCCAAAAACTTCAACCACATTTCCACCCATAACCGTCATAACTAACTCTGTTCTTCATCTTCTACCTCTACCACCACCATAATTCTGCCATTAAACCACTAATACACTTCGATTCTACCTGTTACTTCTTCAATTTGTCTCAATTTTCATCCCTGTTCGATTCTATCGTCTTCCGTCTTCTTTCTTGAGCCGGATCAGATCAATTCGTGGTCGTTCCATTCTGTGTATTAATCGATTTGCGGTTAATTCACTCTGTAATTCCTCAATTCTTGCAATTCTTTTCTTATTCTTTGTTCATTAGTGTCCTGTTCTATATTGATAATAATAGTATTACTATAAACAAACCCAAATCATACAAATCTATAATAATAATAATAATTCACTCACAAAAGACAATGACTACTAGAAACCAAACCCTAGAACAACGAATGCAGGACACTGAAACTCTATTGGGTCGCAATATGGACGAGTTAGCAGCAGTCAAGATTGCTACTACTCAGAGTTCAACAGACATTGAGTCCATTAAGATCCAGATGCAAGAAAGTAATCAAAAGTTGAATGAAGTTCTGGCTGCTTTGACAGTTATTAATCAGACTCGTACTCAAGGTCCTCTAACAAGGGAGGAGCCAAGAACTCAAATGCAGATGCATGACCATTATGGTGGCAACAATCGATTTACTAAAATGGAGTTTCCCAAGTTTAATGGTGTCAATGTTGAAGGATGGTTAGTTAAAGTTGAACATTTCTTTTCTATTGACAATACTCCTGATAATTGGAAGGTTAAGTTGGTTGTAATTCATCTTGATGATGCTGCTTTGCTATGGCATCAATCTTTTGTTAAATCCAGAGGAGGGACCATTGAAGGAATGATGTGGGAAGAATATAAGGGGTTCATTACAACTCGGTTTGCTGCTATAATTGAGCAAGATGCTATGGGAGCACTTGCTGCAATAAGGCAAACAGGTTCTTTACAAGACCTGTGTCAGGAATTTGACTTAGCCTTGACTAAAGTCAACATTCCAGATGAGTATGCTGTGAGCCTTTTCTTGAGAGCAGTGAAACCAGAAATTGGTACTGCACTGAGGTTGTTAAGGCCAAGAAATATGCCTGAGGCTTATTACTTGTCAAGAATTCAAAATGATAATCTGTCTTTACTCAAACCTACTGAGTGGGGCAATAACACTAAATCAACCAAATGGTCTAACAAGAACTATGACTCAACTTACAAAACTACCCTGAATACACCTTCAACTTCTACAAACCTACCTTTATTACCAGCACCTTATCCCAAATCTAAAGTGCCTTACAGAAGAAGTTTGACCACAAAAGAAATAGAGGAAAAGAAAGCCAGGGGAGAATGTTTTGGGTGCAATGAAAAGTATACTTCATCCCACAAATGCAAGGCCAAGCTGTACTCTATTGAAATAATGGAAGAAGAAGAGGAATGTCAAGAAGTGTTAATTCCTAGACCTGAGTTAGTCCCACAAATCTCCTTAAATGCAATTATGGGAGTTCCCTCTTATTCTACAATGCAAATCAAAGGTTCAATAGGGACAAGAACACTTCATATATTGACAGACTCTGGGTCAACTCATAACTTCCTAGATGAAAAGGTAGCTGACAAGATGCAATGTCCTACAAGGCAGATTGTACCAATGAGAATTACTGTGGCAGATGGGAATGTTTTGATTTGTGAAAAGATGTGCCCTGATTTGCAATGGATGATGCAGGGAAACTGGTTCAAGACTGATGTATTACTGCTTCCCTTGACAAACTATGACATGGTGCTGGGCATTCAATGGCTTCAAAGCCTTGATGATATCACTTGGAACTTCAAAGATTTGACAATGAAGTTCAAGACTGATGACAGAATAGTAGAACTTAAAGGCTCAACTAACAAGGAGGTAACCCTGTGCACTACAGAGAAACTATCTTCCTATTTGCATAACCCATCCCAAGTGGCTCAGGCTCACTTGTTCAGTCTGCAGCCTGCTGCAACTGAAGAATTTGTTCATACACCTTTAGTTAAACCTACAACCCAAAATACCCAAATTGATTCCTTATTAAAAGACTTTTCTGACATTTTTGCTCTACCAACTTCTTTGCCTCCTAAAAGACCATGTGATCACCAAATTATTCTTAAAGAAGGAGTTCAAGTTGTAGCTCAGAAACCCTATAGGTATCCATCTGCACAGAAGGATATCATAGAAAAGATGACTCAAGAACTAATGGATATGGGGGTAATAAGGGAAAGTACAAGTGCTTTTGCAGCTCCTGTTGTACTTGTTAAGAAAAAAGATGGTTCTTGGCGTATGTGTGTGGATTATAGGAAATTGAATGATGCCACAGTGAAGAATAATTTTCCTATTCCTCTTATTGATGAGCTGCTAGATGAGTTGGGAGGAGCTTCTGTTTTTTCTAAATTGGACCTAAGGTCTGGCTACCATCAGGTTAGAATGTTTGAATCTGATATACATAAAACAGCCTTCAAAACTCACCAAGGGCATTATGAATTCTTAGTTTTACCATTTGGGTTAACTAATGCACCTGCTACTTTTCAAGCCCTTATGAACACCACTTTTAAACCTCTTTTGAGGAAATGTGCCCTTGTGTTCTTTGATGATATATTGGTCTATAGTTCTTCTATGGATCAACATTTGATTGACTTAAGGAAGGTACTAGAACTCATGAGGAAGAATTCATTATTAGCCAAGCAGTCTAAGTGTTCTTTTGCTGGTAAAGAAGTGGAATACTTAGGACATGTCATATCTCAGGAAGGGGTGAGTACTGATCCTTCTAAGATAGTGGCTATTACTGATTGGCCTGTCCCTAAGAATGTCAAACAATTGAGGGGCTTCCTAGGCTTGGCAGGTTACTATAGAAGGTTTATTAAGTCCTTTGGTGGCATTGCCAAACCATTGACAAACCTTCTCAAGAAAGACTCTTTTCACTGGAATGCAGAAGCTCAATCTGCATTTGATCAGTTGAAAGTAGCCCTTTCTTCTGCTCCTGTGTTAGCACTGCCCAATTTTGATGAGGTGTTTATACTAGAAACTGATGCATCTGCCAAGGGTCTAGGGGCTGTTTTGATGCAAAAAGGCCACCCACTGGCTTTCATTAGCAGGGGTATTTCAGTCAAACAACAGGCTATGTCTGTTTATGAAAAAGAGCTTCTAGCTATCCTAATGGCTGTCAAACACTGGCACCATTACCTGATTTTGAAGCATTTTATTATCAGAACAGATCAGCAGAGCCTTAAATACTTACTAGAACAAAAAGTGAGTACACCTCTTCAACAGAAATGGTTAGCTAAACTGTTACCATATGACTATGAGATTGTTTATAAACAAGGTGTTGAGAATAAAGTGGCTGATGCACTATCAAGGGTGGAGGGTTTGGCTTTATTTGAAATGAGTTTGAGTTCTTTAGACCCTTGTCTATGGCAAAGAATCAAACTAAGTTGGGAAGCTGATCCTGCTATCCAAGAAATCTTTCACAAGTTACAACACACTTCTTCTGTTCCTAATTACTCATGGAATGGTGAGATTTTGAAAAGAAAGAATAAAGTGGTTATTGGCAATGACTGGCAATTAAGAGATGATATTTTAAGGCTATGCCATTCTTCTTCTTTGGGTGGCCACTCTGGTTATTACCCTACCCTGCAACGGCTTAAGCAAATGTTCTATTGGAAGCATTGTGGAAAGGATGTCAGACAGTTTGTTAAGCACTGCAATGTGTGTCATAGAGCTAAGTATGAAAGGGTTGCCAGCCCTGGATTATTACAGCCTTTGCCTACTCCTACAGCTGCTTTCCTAGATATCTCTATGGATTTCATCAGTGGCCTTCCTAAAGCACATGGCAAAGATTCAATTTTTGTTGTAGTGGATCGTTTTACAAAGTATGCTCACTTTGTTGCCCTGTCTCATCCCTACACTGCTGCTCAAATTGCTCAAGTTTTCTTTGATAATATCTTTAAACTACATGGGTGTCCTAACTCTATTGTTTCTGATAGAGACCCTGTATTTTTAAGCACCTTCTGGCAGGATTTTATGAAACTACAAGGAGTCACATTGGCCTTATCATCTGCATACCATCCACAGTCTGATGGTCAGACAGAAGTCTTGAACAGATGTCTAGAGTCCTATCTCAGATGTATGACAATGGATGACCCACTCCAGTGGCCTAAATGGCTCACTTTAGCTGAATGGTGGTATAATACTACCTTTCATTCATCCATTGGGATGTCTCCTTATGAAGCTTTGTATGGTGTACCACCTCCCATACACATCCCATATATTCCTAATGAGTCTAAGTTAGATTCAATTGAGGAATGGTTCCAGCTTAAAGAGCAAAAGTTAATCACTTTAAAGGCAAATTTGGCTAAGGCTAAAAATCGCATGAAACAAATGGCAGACAAGAAGAGGACTGATAGACAATTCAATGTGGGGGATTGGGTATATGTCAAGTTGCAGGCCTATGTACAAACTTCTTTGAAGAAACACAGGAATAAGAAGCTATCTCCTACCTATTATGGTCCTTTTATGATAACAGAGAGAATTGGTAGTGTTGCTTACCGATTAGACCTTCCATCATCTTCTCAGATTCATCCAACCTTCCATGTTTCCCTTTTGAAAGCTGCTCCTGAAGGTCCTGTCTCCATTACTCCCTTACCTGAAGATCCCAGATTTTCTTTCAAGCCTAGGGCTATTTTGGATAGAAAGATGGTTCGCAAAAGAGGCAGAGTTGGAGTTCAAGTGTTGGTTCATTGCCATAATCTTCCTGTTACTGAAGCTACTTGGGAAGATTTTGAAGAATTCCAGCTGAGATTTCCAGAGTTTGGTTCATGAGGACATGAATGATTTTATGGGGGGGGGGGGGGGGGTATTGTTACGAATAGTTATAATAGTAGGGACTTGATTGTAATAATAAAGAAGTAAGAGGGTAAAATGGTAATTGTGTAGGTGAGTCGTTGTAATAGCCGTTAATAGCCGTTGGCTATATATAGGTGGTTGGTTAATGAGATAATCAGCTTGATGTGTGATTGAATCCTTCTCTCTGTTTTTCTATTCTAATCCTATCATTAGTAAATAGGCAGAAATTGCCCCTCTAAGTTGACCCAAACACTTCCATTGATTTATGTGTTGCAATAATCAATTAAAATACACATCCTAACATTTCTTTATTATTTGATTTTGAGAATTTCCACTTCACTCTTTTATTTGCTTCTCGCACTCTATAGCTTGCCATACCCTTTCCTCATCTTTCCTTAATATTAAGTTATAAAAATGCTTCATAACTAGTAAATAATTTATTAACACTAGTGGTTCTTTTGTTAAAATTTCCACAATTAGATATGTAACTTTAAATGTCATACTCATGGATGTCATTTGACCAAGTTACACGTCCTTGAATTAAATGCATGATAAAATTTTCAGTAAGGAGTCCATACTGGCCCAAAAGGAAATAATATATGTGTATAGGTGTTTGCGACTTTGCGGTTTATCATTATTATTTACAAAATAATATGAAATGGTTATGTCAAATGACAGGGGGTCAAAGTCAAATATATGGTTTTCAAAAAAAATTATGGATAACATATAAATTCTGCAAAAGTTAGGATATATGTGTGTGTGTGGGGGGGTGGGGGTGGAGGGTGTGTGTGTATGCGCGTGTGTGTGTGTGACACAAAAATAAAAAGTACTATTATGAACAATACCATCAACACAATGATACAGTTTATTCAAATAACGTAATTTAACAAACAGTTGAGTACACTTTGGGCGAATATTGAACTATCAACTCGTTTCCCTTTTAGCTAAATGCTTAATTTATCAATTGGACACATTAGTTGTAACATGTAGTCCAAACTGACTTTGCCCTCAATTAACATTCTTTTGGTTTTCTTAGGTGAATCATTTACGGATGTGGTTGGCAGCCCGTATTATGTTGCACCAGAAGTTTTAAGAAAACGTTATGGTCCTGAAGCAGATGTATGGAGTGCAGGGGTTATTGTTTACATCTTATTAAGTGGAGTACCTCCATTCTGGGCTGGTAAGCATTTTATTGTGTGACATTATATATTTACCCTCCCCTCCTTTCGGATCTTGAAATAAACGCGTCATTTTATTTTGACAATGGACAAAATGATAATTTTGATTTTTTTATAACCCTTTGGGAAACTTTGGCTGATATGGAAATTTTTGTTTAAATGTGATATAATTTTTGTTATTTGTTGGACCCATTTTAGGTTTTCATTCTTTTTCCTTTGTTTTTTGCGGGTATATAGAAACGGAGCAAGGAATATTTGAACAAGTCCTGCAAGGGGATCTTGATTTCGAATCTGATCCATGGCCAAGTATTTCTGAAGATGCAAAAGATCTTGTAAGGAGGATGCTTGTGCGGGATCCCAAGAAAAGATTAACCGCTCATGAAGTTTTATGTGAGCTTCTATTTTTAGAAATATTACTTTTTATGTGCCGTTGGTGTTAAAGAAAATTTACATATGGCTCTTCAAGTGTAAATTACTTTTTTTTTTTTGCCAATAAAAGTTGCAAACTGGGTGGGTTGGGTGGGTTACCCGCAAGCAATAACAGTAGTTTTGTGTAATTAACCTAAATATTAACAACATGATAATTCAAAAATTCTTATTAAAGCAATTTAGGAGTTTGTAAGCACTTAAAGTTAAATATGCTTTTGGTATTTTTTAAACCGTTCGGTCATGTTTCTCTTCTAGTCTTTTTTTTCCTTTCAGAGTTTACCCGTTTAATAAATATGAGCATGTAGTTATCCATTTGTTTGCTTCTACCAATACAAAATGTCATCTGATTAACTAAACATATCGACTCATTTTTTGACCTTTTTACAGGTCATCCTTGGGTTCAAGTTGATGGTGTAGCCCCCGACAAGCCTCTTGATTCTGCAGTCCTAAGTCGAATGAAGCAATTTTCGGCCATGAACAAGCTTAAGAAAATGGCTCTTAGGGTAAGTTCGCCCTTTTGAGATCAAACCAGGCTAAGTTTCAACATTAAAACTGTCAATCATTTAAGGTGTTATAACAAATCTTATTAGTTTGAGTTTAGCAATTAACTACTATAAATTATAATATTTTAGTGTTCAATTGCTAACTAAAAACCATATCAGTTATGAACTTGGAAATATCTGTGGATTGGTTGACCTAAAAGGTCAAAGGGTATCACTTGAAAAAAAAAAAAAAATCTGACTTGAGGTTTTTTTGTGTGTTTAGGTTATTGCGGAGAGCTTATCTGAAGAAGAAATAGCTGGGCTAAAACAAATGTTTCAAATGCTCGACGCGGACAACAGTGGTCAAATTACTTTTGAGGAACTTAAGGCTGGATTAAAAAGAGTTGGTGCTAACCTTAAGGAATCAGAAATTTATGATCTCATGCAAGCAGTAAGCCCTAAATCAAACACTTAATTTTGGGTTTTATTCATCTTACAGGTTTGATAGTAGTGAATATTTATTATTTGAATAATATTTCTTATCATTGTGTGATTTTGTATTTTAAAAAAACAATATTACACATTAAAAATCCATATTGAAGTTAAGAACTATTCTTTTGTTTTACATGTCGAAAGTACTTATATTCCTTTTACAAACATACTATTTTCCTGGACTATATTTTTTTTACAAGTTCCTAAAAGTTTAGATCTTGAAATTGGAAAAATAGTTTGTTTGACTTTGGAAATTAAATATGCGATCCTTTACAAACACAGGCAGATGTGGATAATAGTGGAACAATTGATTATGGGGAATTTGTTGCTGCAACATTGCATCTGAACAAAATTGAGAAAGAAGATCATTTGTTTGCGGCTTTTTCGTACTTTGATAAAGATGGAAGTGGTTACATAACTGCTGATGAACTTCAACAAGCCTGCGATGAATTCGGCATTAATGCTCACCTTGAAGAATTACTTCAAGATGTTGACCAAGATAATGCAAGTATTTCTACTTTAATCCCATCTTTTTGTTAGGAACTTGCTACAGTTTTGCATAGAGGTAGTAACTTTGACTTGTTTACTTTTGAACTGGTGGATTAGGGTCATGTTTGATCTCTAACGGGTCAAAGATAAACAAGTTGTCGCCAAAAATTTGTTTTTAGATTATTCCTTTCATAATATAGTTGTTATCATATTTAATGCAATCTTTATATATGAAGAAATTAAAGGATTGACGAAAAAGTGTTCATGGTCAACAGAAGCATTTTGACCCATTTCACACCCCACCCAACCCGCCCAAACCTATACGTAGAAATTCTAAATAGTTATTTTGACCCATTTTACTAGCTGAACTATATGGTTTATATATGAACCGATTCTAATAAAGCATTAGCTAACACACTCAAATTTCGCCCTCACAAGCATTAGCTAACACACTCAATATAGGACACCCTTTCTTGAGCACCATAAAATAGTTATAAGACAAACTATAAGGAGCGAGAGGATCATTCAATACAATAGAGAACCAATTTTTAGAGAACTGCTAGAAATGCATAACTGCTTGTGCAAATTTCTTTGACTTTGAATTTGTGATTCATAAGGCGGTTATGTAGCCAACACATAACCTCCCCACTTTCTTTTGTAAATCTGATATGCGTACGTATAGTTTCTACACGGTTCTGAGATAAAATTTTAAATTTTTGTTCATATACATATTCATGTTCTTCATTTTTTTTTTATATTTTTAATCTTTTTTTTTTCTATTTGCAGGATGGACGTATAGATTACAATGAGTTTGTGGCCATGATGCAAGGGCATACTGGTTCTGCACAAAAAAAGAGCCTAGACAATAGTTTCAGTATCAAGTTCAGAGAAGCATTTAAACTTTGAATCTCTCTCTTTTTTTTCTCCTTCCTTTTTTTTTTTCATTTTCATGTTCTAGAACTATATTGTGTGAAAATGAGTATAACTTTGGAAAAAAAAAAATTTAAAAACTATAATGACCTCTTTTTTGCATTTATGTTCTGTTAACATGTTTTAATGAGTAGTTCATTTTGGCAAGATCTAGTTATTTCTCTAGCATTCTTGTTAGAATACGGTTTTTTTTCTCTGTTCTGTGAACCATTCGTGATTCTGATTACGAGCCATGGCCAAGCAGAGATAAACTTGTCGGTTTTGAGTGAACCATACAAAACCAAAATTATCATGTATGCTTAACTACTTCCTTGGTTGGCTGACTGGTTTCTGGATTGGTCCAACCGACCAAACTAAAACGTGTTGGTGCCTCCGGTTCGGTTAGTGTTTCCCCTATATATAGGGTATTGTATTCCTTTGAAAGATCATCAATAATATCAAACCATAAACCACTTTTATGGTATCAGAGCTACGGCTCAAACCCTAAATCCTTTTTCGATCGGCAGCCTATAACCTGCAGCTGATTTATGTTCCTTTTTTTCCCCAATCATGACAAAAGACGCAGAGGCCTCTGAATCATCGGCTTCGGCCAAGCCCACACCCCTTCATCCCGCTTACACCGTAGCCAATATCAACACCAAAATCCGAACCCTAGACGGAACCAAAGTTACCTACACTGCCTGGGTCAAACTGTTTCGCTTACATGCGAGAGCCTACAAAGTTTTACATCACATCGGCAGTGACCCTCCGGCTGAGACCGATGCCGAGTACCCCATGTGGCTCAAACTCGATTCGTTGGTGCTATAATGGATAATCGGCGCGACCATCTGCCTCGTCTAATGGGTCAGGTTTCGACCGCCCGTGCCGCGTGGCTCAAACTAGAGAAGATGTACCTGAGTAACAAAAAGGCTCAGGTAGCCGCCTTAGAAACGCAATTCTGTAATCTGACTCTTGCAAGTTGCTCGTCTGTGGATGATTATTGTGAGCGGCTCAATGATTTGGCAAACCAATTGGAGGATGTCGACCAACCAGTCACCGAGTCCCGTCTCGTTCTACATCTTGTCAGGGGACTCCCACAAGAATACGACACCACCGCGTCTCTCATCCACCAAAACAACGCGGATTGGGATACCGCCCGGACAATGTTGCAGGACGAAGTTATACGCATGGAAGCTCGTAAGTCCACTACCTCCTCTGTCCTTCTTACTCAACAACAACAACAATCCAACAACTCCTCTTCGGCTACAACCCACCCGAGCCCCAACCCAAACCCGAACTCGTATCCTACTTCTTATGGGCCGTGAGGTAGGGGGAGGGGACGGGGTCAGGGATATCGGTCCAATAGAGGCGGACGCGGACGCGGGACAAGGAGAGCACAATCTGGATGGGTTCAACAAATGCAGACTTATCCCAACTGGGCTTGGTGGGCTCCTCCACCTTGCTCGTATCCTACTCAACCCGCCTGGCAGCAGTCTAACTTCAGCCCACAGCAGCCTGTGGCCCAGCAAGCCTTTGGCTCAGCCCTCTCAGGCCCGGCCCAGCCCAACAGCAGCTCGCAGCAGACCGTCCAGGCCCAGTACAGCGGCTTTCTTCCTGCTCAGCTTTCAGCCCCTTCCGGTTATGGGTATAATGCCCTCTGTCCGTCCGATTTAAGTGCAGCACTTTCCTCCTTGCATGTTAACTCACAGGATCCTACAAACTATATGGACACCGGAGCCGAGGTACATGTTATACAAGATCAAGGTATGATTCAAATCCCTTCATCATCTACTGCAAACACAAAAATTTTGGTCGGTAATGGTCAATGTGTTCCAATTGTTCGGTCCGGTACTGGTTTTTACCCACTCCCAAACCGAACCTATATTTTACCAAACCTCCTTTATAGCCCCCAAATAATTAAAATTATTATTTCGGTAAGACGTTTTACTCTTGATAATCATATCTCTATAGAATTTGATCCGTTTGGTTTTTCATTGAAGGACCTTCAAAATGGAAGAATTCTTTCCCGCCACAATAGCACCGGGGACCTTTATCCAGTCACACCACCGCAACTTCCGCCTCAAGCTTGCTACCTCACCACTGTCTCTCCTCTCTGGCATGACCGTTTACGACACCTAGGATCTCAAGTTTTAGACATTCTTAATCGTAATTTTAATTTCTCATGTAATAAAGACCATGCGTCTAAATTTTGCAACTCTTGTCATATTTCTAATAGCAAGCGTTTACCGTTTTATGCTTCTAATTCTTATACCTTTGCACCTTTTGATATTGTCCATTTCGGATTTATGGACAACACCTGTCACGAGTAAAACTGGCTATAAATATTACATGGTCTTAATCGACAATTTTTCCCATTTTGTTTGGGTCTACCCCCTTAAATTCAAATCCGAAACTTTCCCCACCTTTGTTAAATTTCACCGCTTAATTGCCACACAATTTAACTGTCAAATCAAAACTTTTCAATGTGAACTCGGGGGCGAGTTCGACAATAATGCATTTAAAAACTTTGCTACCCAAAATGGCCTTCTTTTCCGCTTCTCATGCCCCCAAACGTCCTCTCAAAACGGACGTGCGAAATGTATGATTCGTTGCCTAAACGACGTCATACGAGCCCTTCTCATCCATGCTAATCTGCCTCCTTCCTTTTGGGTGGAAGCCCTTCACACCGCCACATACCTTCATAACATCCTACCCACCAAACGCCTTAATTTTTTCACCCCTACCTTCGCCCTATATCTCCGCCACCCGACATATGAACACTTACGAGTGTTTGGGTGCGCCTGCGATTCAAACACCTCCGCAATCCAACCACACAAACTACACCCACGGGCTATTAGATGCATTTTTTTGGGGTACCCACCGGACTTTCGGGGTTACCGCTGCTTTGACCCATCTACGGGAAAAGTGCACATATCTCGTCATGTCACCTTTGACGAGTCTTCCTTTCCATACACCATCCCAAACACCGTCTCGTCCTGTGGCTTCTTGGACGATGACCTCCCACCATCCTTCACATTTTCTCAAAACCCGACCATACCTAAGGCCACACAAACCGCCAGCCCAACCCCTTCTCTTGGCCCAGCTTTCCCTCCACGCAACCCATTACCCACCTCACGTCCTGCCCCACCTCTAACTTACTCCAGACGCCCTCGACCTTCATTACCAACCCACCCATCGGCCCACATACCACAATCATCGACTGTAGCACCTGGCTTTGCACCTCGACCTAACCCACCCACTAAGGCCCAACCGCATACACCCACAAACACTCACCCAATGCCAAAGCCTTTACCGACCCTCATTGGTCACATGCCATGAAGGCCGAGTTTAATGCGTTGCAGGAAAATGATACATGGGATTTGGTCCCAAAGCCTTCTAACCGACCCGTTATTCGCTGCATGTGGTTATTTCGCCACAAATTTCGGTCAGATGGATCCTTGGAGCGCCATAAAGCGCGGCTCGTGGTTAATGGTAAGTCACAAACTGTCGGGATTGATTGTGAAGACACGTTTAGCCTGGTTGTTAAACCGGCTACTATTAGAACGGTTTTATCTTTGGGTGTCTCGCGCTCTTGGCCCATCCATCAGTTGGATGTCAAGAACGCCTTCTTACATGGTAATTTGCATGAAACAGTGTTCATGCATCAGCCTCCGGGGTTCGTTGATAAACGTTTCCAGAATTTTGTGTGTCGTCTGAAGAAATCCCTTTATGGTTTAAAGCAGGCACTACGTGCGTGGTATACTCGATTTTCCACTCACATCATTTCACAGGGGTTTCAAAGCAGTGCTTGCGACAACTCCTTATTTATTTTTAAGAAAGGGCAACATACCGCTTATTTGTTTACTATATGTGGATGACATCATTCCTACTGCGTCTACGGATGCTTTTCTTCAGGAGATTATTAGGGTGCTCTCTCGAGAGTTTGCCATGACGGATCTTGGCCGTTTACATCATTTTTTGGGCATTACGGTTACTCATATGTCGAATGGCTTGTTTTTAACACAGTCTCAATATACGGAGGATATCATTCAACGGGCTTCGATGACTTCATGTAAGCCCCGCACCACGCCTGTGGACTTATCAGCTAAATTGAGTGCCACCGATGGCCCCCTATTTCACGACCCTACTTTGTACCGGAGTTTGGCAGGTGCCTTACAATACTTACCTTTCACTCGGCCTGATATTTCTTACGCAATACAACAGGTGTGCCTCTTCATGCACGAGCCTTGTGACTCACATTTTTATTTCATGAAGAGGATCATTCGGTATTTACAGGGAACTATTCATTATGGTATTCGGCTTACCAAATCATCTGTCAACTCTCTTGTGTCTTATTCTGATGCTGACTCAAGCAGTTGTCCAGACTTGCGCCGTTCCACCAATGGTTATTGTGTTTTTCTAGGTGATAATTTAATCTCCTGGTCTTCCAAGCGTCAACCCACCGTTTCTCGATCAAGTGCGGAAGCAGATCTGCTGGATCCACAATCTCTTGCTTGAGCTGCATGTCCCTCTTTTGCAGGCATCCGTGGTTTTTTGTGATAATGTGTATGCAGTTTACTTGTCTAATAATCTGGTTCAACATCAACGGACGAAACATGTGGAGATTGACATTCACTTTGTTCGCGAAAAGGTCCGCATCGGTCATATACGTGTATTACATGTCCCTTCTGCTTCTTAGTATGCTGATATCTTCACAAAGGGATTGTCTCGCGAACTCTTTCAGTCATTTCGGTCCAGATTAACCGTCTGCTCCGCGCCCGATCAAACTGAGGGGGAATCTTAGCATAATAATATTGTCATATATTTATAAAATATTGTATGGTATTATAGATAGAGATTGATTTCCATTTTTATCATGTATTGTTTCCCCTGTATATAGGGTATTGTATTCCTTTGAACGATCATCAATAATATCAAACCATAAACCACTTTTACGGTTATCATCTAATGAACCAAGAATAAATAACCATGTTGGTTTAATTCTTAAGCGAGCCTTGCGAAATCAATGAAGACTAGAGCATAACCGGTGGAAAACATGAGGCAAACTATCTAAATTAGTAATACCTGAACTTTGGAAATCCAGTCACGTTTATAAAAGAAAGGTACACTCGGTCCAAAACCGATCTTGTAAACTAGTGAAGTTTGTATAATCCCCAAACAATATTATTTTTGTATTTTTAGTAGAAAGTAACAAGACACCATAATTCAACATAGACAACAAAAGGTAACTCGTAAGATCAAGTAAAAGAAAAAGATAAATGACTTTAGCTCCGTTTATATTATTAGTAGATTATACCTCGGGAGCGTTCTGAGGTTGAAAAATTTAATATGACACATCAATTTTACATATGAAATAGACTGATGTATAACTTTAATATTAATATCTAACCTAAAACAATGTACAACTCCAATCCCAATGCTAACACCTAACCTAAAACAATGTAAAACTTCAATATAATTCTAATATTAACACCTATCTTAAAACTAAACAAATGTACAACTCTAACATACTAATATTGATACATAACCTAAAACAATGTATAACTCTATTAACCTATTCGGCTCTGGTTGAAAATAGAATTCATATTTACTGGCTTGAACATAATTAGTGACTTGCTTATACATGTTTAATGAATTACCTGAACACGTGTTTTTTTTCATGTATGAACAATACCCCACAAAAAATAGTCGTTTTTTATATAGCACTATGGTACTCGTTGGAAAGATAATAAAACACTCGTTAATTTGGTGTAATTTTTTTTTTTTAAAAAAATCTCATAGATAATAGAAATTAATGTTTAAAAATTATAGGAGGAAACATGAGAGAGAAAAATCCAATTTTGTTTTTAAACTCTTTTTTTCCCTTTAAAATTAGTTAATGCCACATGACATCCTATATGGCACTCTCAAGGGAGATAATGACTATATGGGTGCCATGTAGGATAAATGGATTTGATTTATTATATACTAGATTAAACCCCGTGTGGCTACACGGGACGTCTATATCATTTTTTAATAAAATTAGTCTCCAATGTTTACTAAACACCAAATTAAAAAGTCAATCATCTGTTGCAAGCAAAATTTGTTTACTAAGATCTATTCCAGAGCAGTGGATCTATTAAGAAGATCTGTCAAACAGTTGTTTCTTCAAACAGATCTTGCTTCAAACAGACCTTAGTAACATATGTTCAACTTCAATCAGCTGTTGCTTCAACAACAACACTGTTGCTTCAAACAGATCTTAGTAACATCTATTCACCACAGCTGTTGTACAAGATTGTTGAATATCTATAATAAAACTCGGTATTATTTTATTTTTATTTATTTTAAAAGGCATAAAAGTCAATATCATTGTATACAAAAGGTATAATCATAACTTTTCTATAAAACTTTTAAAATAAGCCTACTGACAATTGTAATATTTACTTACATTTAATATCCATTTGTAATTGTTATTAATCAGTATTTTAACTACTTAAGTTTTGTTAAAATACGTAAACAACAAAAGTTAAAAGTAAATTGATGCTGTTGATTATATGATTATCCAAGACAACTGTTGTTTCTTGTCATTTGTATTGGCACTGACAGTCGCGGCAGCAGCCGCCGCCTTAGCCAGTGCACCAACTGTTGTTACTTTCACAAAGCTTTTCCAGTTCCTTCCGTAATTCTTTCATATGTATACGCGATTGAACCGTAATTTAATTCAATAAAAAAAAGAAGTTACAAATACTCTTGCAGTGATTAAACAATATGTTGTACAATAACTATTAGTAACACACTCACCAGAATTATCGAATAACAGTTGATTAGAGAATTTCTTTTCAGTTAGTACCCCAAGGAATGATGAGACCGGCTACAAACACATGTCATATGACTTCAAATATAATTTTATTCATACTTAAAAGAACACTAATCATTTATTGATTCGCTATAACTAATAACTTACCTTCTTTGATTTAAACTAATGATAGGAAAATATGAACTTACAAGTTGGCATTGTCGTCTCCAACTTAACACTTGTTCCCACCTTAAAGTAACCTAAAACAACAACAATAACAACAACAGCAACAGGAACAGCAACAACAACAATAAAGTTAAAGAATCTGATGTTAAGTAAAGAACGTAGTTTTGTTAATTAGAAACATACTCGTTTACGATGCGGATCATTTTTGAGTCTGTAACCAAGATGAACTGTATTAGATTTGGAGGATGAAATAGAGAGAGAGAGAGAGAGAGAGAGAGAGAGAGAGAGAGAGAGAGAGAGAGAGAGATAAGGGATGACGAAAATAAAAGAAAGAAAACAAAATGATTGTGTTTTCTCTCTCTCTTTTTGTATAATAAGGGTTTGATTTTGAATTTTGAATTTGGAGCTTAAATTTAGAAAGTAGATAAAATGATTGTGTTTTCTCTTTCCCCCCTTTTTGTATAATAAGGGTTTGATTTTAAATTTTGAATTTGAAGCTTAAATTTGGAGCTCAAATTTGGAACAGATGTTGGAGCTTCCTCTATGCAGCCTTTGCATTTCAACAGATGTAGCCCACATATTATTTAATTGGTAAATATCAGTAACAGATGTGACCCACATATTATTTAATTGATAAATATTAGTAACAGATGTGACCCACATATTATTTAATTGGTAAATGTTAGTAACAGATGTGGCCCACATATTATGCAAGTGGTATTATTTAATTACTTTATATGAGTGGACCATATGTGGCTTAATGAGAGCTTGAATAAAATTGAACTTGTACTATAGATGTGCCATGTGGCTTAATGAGAGGATGAATAAAATTGAAGTTGGGTTAATAAATTGACAAGTGGCACAAATGAGTTTTATTTATAATAATAGATACTAGGTGAAATCCCTTGTGAAAACACGGGAAGACTAAATCGTACTTTAAGGCCTGTTTACTAAAAACAACATTAAGAAGTCAATCGTCTGCTGTAAGGAAAACATGTTTAGTAGCATCCGTTCCTTTCACGATACCAGTTAATAGTACTGATCATATGTTTAATAACTGACATTGTTACAACCACGGAAAGATAAATCTACAGACGGATTAAAGCTCTGTTGAGATAACACATATTAAAAACAAAAACAGGATCACCAAATTAAAAAGTCAATCTACTCACCAAAATATAAAAAACATAAATAGGCCAATGACTATGGTCTGTTAAGTAACACCCAAATTATAAATTTAATTATCTAGAGTCAGTTAAGGAGATATTCCTAAACCTCTATTACTACAAACAGTTGTTAAATCAAACAGATGATCCTCAAACATTTTTATTCAAGCAGATGTTGCCTTAAACCCTTGTTACTAACAATGACACCACATTTACAATTTAAAAATTGTTCATATAAATAGAGGTAAAAACTGATTAAGCTTTGTGGACCTATATTAACCATATTCAGAACTACAAAATAAAGAAACAGGAAGTTAATACATTTAAGATCATCAATAATTTCATTCAATAAAAACGAAAAATAACAGTATTCATTATAAAACAAAAATACATAATAAAAAATAAAACAAAATACAGAATAAACCTACTTAAACGAAAAAAAATTAAACATAATATAACGAATCTGAATCTACTTCCTCTGATGACTGATCATCATCAGATGCAGGCGATTCCATTTCTTGCTCTTCAGCTTCCTCCTGCAATGTAACTATCCTTGATTGAATCATTCGTTCAAGATCCAACACTGTTGTGGTTCGATTAACGTTACCCATTCCGACTTCCATCAATTCCTGCAGGAACTCCAAACCATTGGACTTTACTATCTCATTTTGATGGTACATTTTTACCGAACCATCATCAAAATCCACTGATACCCTACTAACCGATTCAGCGTAAAACCACCACATCACATGCAATGGCTCTTCCTCTTCGTATTCTCCAAACTTGATATCTAATTTGACCTGTAATCTGGATTCTTGAAAACAACAAAGTTCCCTTATTTTTCCCACTTCATAAACTTGTCGTTGGAATTCATCATCCATTTCCAGGATGGCTTTCCTTGACCAAAATACGAAACGTGTGTTATCGCTCATATCAACCATGTAATGATGACGGAATTCATCGAAAAACCAATAAATAACTTGTGCCATTTTGAATGGATTTTTTTTTCTAGAAGTGTAATGGATAGATTATTTCAGATTGATAATTACAATCAATAGAAAAAATTACTTAAATACAAATAAAAATACCGCGTGACTTTAATAAATCGACTTTCAAGGTCGTCATTATTATTTATCAGTCACAACTCTTAATATTCTACGCTGAATTTCATTAGAAAACAAAACACTGTTTTATTATATTTTAAGGTCTGTTTACTAAAAACAACATTAAAAAGCCAATCGTCTGTTTTAAGGAAAATTTGTTTACTAACATCTGTTCCTTTCACGATAGTAGTTAATAGTACTGATCAGATGTTTAATATTGAATACAGTCACAACTAAACAACACTTTAAACATCTAAAACAATATATAAATACATGAAACCACATGTGAAAACACGGAAGACTATATCTTTTTTTTAAAACAATTACTCACCAAATTAAAATTCAAATATCTAGAATCAGTTAACGTCATTGTTTCTAAAACCGCTGTTACTACAAACAGTTGTTGATTCAAACAGATGATTCTCAAACACTATCCTTAAAACACATGTTGCATTAAACCCTTCTTACTAACAATATCATCACATTTACGATTTCCAAATTGATCATATAAACTTACATCAAAACTGATCAACCTTTGTCGACCTAAAATAACAATATTCAGAACTACAAAATAAAGAGTCAGGAAGTTAATACATTTAACCTAAGATTTACAATTAAACACCACAAATATGAAAGCATTGTATCAACATCAAAATATTTCCACTCCCTACCATACGATAAATGTTTAGTTATGACCAAAATTCCTAATAATTCATCAAACTTGAAATTACACCAGTCACTCATTTTCAAACCTTTGGATTTTATAAAGCTTACCCATCGACTAACTGCAAACCTATAAAGTGGGAATATAAGACTGTTAGTTATATTATAAAAATTAAATGCAAATTTAATTATTAAAATTTAAGTAATACCTTTAGTTATCCTTATATTTTTCCACATAAAGTTTACACTCATTTACTTCACCACCATTCACTTAAATCAAAATCTTATGTGGCAAACTACTGTTAGCTAACCTAACTATTGACACATGAAGCCGCTGAAAAGTTGATGTATATTTAAAACATTATTAGTTAATTAATTAATCGAAACTTACATGCCGAAGTTGGTGCAGATTCGTCATGTAGAAACCGAAAGCTCTATGCTTGATAATAAAAAAAACACGATTTAGGTAGATTATGATCCAACTGAAAGAGGACTTGTATAGGCTACGGGGTTATGAGGCGCATAGTTAGTTTGATTCATAAG
The DNA here is from genome assembly GCA_032199755.1 of Ambrosia artemisiifolia. NCBI lineage: Eukaryota > Viridiplantae > Streptophyta > Magnoliopsida > Asterales > Asteraceae > Ambrosia > Ambrosia artemisiifolia. Next base: position 6,442,701 of record CM063526.1, on the reverse strand, counting down.
ATATATACCAAATTAGCATGAATTGAGCATAGGCTTGATTGGGTTATATAAAAACAGTTTAAGGTTTTGAACTTAATTGACTTACCAAACAAGTCGATTGATATAATTTAATTCAAAATAAAACGCGGTTTCGAGGTTGAATGGGGTGTCGGTGTAAAAAAGAGAGAACTTTTTGAAGAATTCTTCTATCCATTGTTGTGGCAGCTTTGTTTTTGTTTTCCCACCAGTAAATTTTTGTTTTTGTCTTCCATACATCAACGCTATAATAGATTTTGGCCTTATTTTCATGTAATATTTCTATATTGAATTTTAATACTTTAATCATTATTGGATTAGTTGACTGGGAGTTACGAGTACTTAGATAGTACTAAGACATGATAAATTATAAATAAAATAATAGAATGGGTTTGTGTTAAGATAAGTTTGGGTTAGGATAAGTAAATTAGATAAAAACGGGTAAGGATGGGTATGGGTTAGGATGAGTTCAGGGCATAATGGGTTCGGACTGGACTGTGTCTGTTAACGAACTATAATGTTTCTTCCTCACAGAATCGTTAACCCACGCGGACCCTTTCGACCCCATCCTTGAAAGACCCAGACCATATCGTTTCGTACCGAACAGGCCCGTTAACGACCCGACCGACCTAATAGTGACCAGGCCGTTTCGACCTGAGAGGCCTGTTAATGACACGAACTGCTACAATCCAGACCGTGCCCGTTAACAACCTAGACTATTTCTTCTGCACCGACCATTTCTTCTTTACTTGCACATTCTTTACACACCATGTTATGAAAATAAAATAATGATTTAATTATTCGATTTATATGTATCCAATATCTACGTAAACATTTTTAGATACGCGTAGATATTTTTTATGCAACGACATTTACTAATTGGATATCTAATATTTACACATATTGTACATTTTTTAAAAAGTGTATGTATTTATTTGGCACGTCATTTAAAATAAATTTATTACTTTTTATATGTAACCAATATCTACATATGCTGTATATTTTAAGCATGTGTAGGTATTTATTTTGCCATGTCATCATAAAAAACTAAAATAAGAATTTATATAATTGATTTATCTACATATTTGTTTAAATATATTATGTGTTGGTAAACATAATCATTTACCTACACATATATTAGTTGTTTACATATTTGTAGATAATTTACCTACAAATAACAAAATTTTACTGTATGTGTAGGTAGTTTAACATTTAATTGATGTCAATTTTGGGGGGAAATTTTCCCACCAACTCTAATGTGTAGATAAAACGTATTACCAACATGTATTAAGTGTTAATTGTTATTTAATATAAAACGTCAACAATTACCCACACATGTACAAAAATGTGTAGATATTTACCCACACATTTACATGTGTAGGTAAGTTATGTGTGGGTAAACACCCCAAATTCTTGTAGTGGTTCAATAAGATAATGAAAAATATAAAACATAGAGTAATATATAACTTACATAACATTTAGCAATCACACATCATGCTCATAAACTTCAAAACTAATATTCTCATCCAAATCATCTACCTGTACAACCATTTAAAACAAATGTATTAGTACATAACATTAGATATGATGTAATATTAATTGAATATAAATACTTATATTATACACAAAACATATAAACGGTTTTTTAACCTATATATCAAGCTAAGCATCATAAGACATTTCAATGCCTTCAACTGATTGTTAAAGTTAGTGATTTTGCTGAAAAAGAGTAGTAGAATTGTTTAAAAAAACCTTAATTTCAAATGTGAAGAGCTCTCTGATCTCCAGAAAGACAAAATCGAAAACATCCAACCTAAGATCTTTAACTACTTTCAACCATCCATCATACAAATAATACTGTTTCTCCAAAGAAATTGTTAGGATCTGAGTTCTGGTTGTTTTGATTTGTTTGATTAAATATGAATAAATGAATGAAGTATAAATGGAAAGTGCAGCGGAATAAACTATAAATCAAAACATGGAGAATAATTGTTTTAATCGAAAGCTTTCATTAATCGAAAGATTACAATTGTACAACTAAAACTCCCCCTCAGCCTGATCACTCAGAGAATGTTTGTCTGAAAGAGAATGACGAGTGATGAATAGAACAGTACAAGTACTGTTCTATTTATAGATAGACTCAAACCTCTGATGATTAGTGCTGACGTCACCTAGACAGTGACCTCTAACTGACTAACAACTTCTAACATCTGCTAAGCTATAACTACTGTTACATTGAAAACACTGATAATACAAAACTCTGTAAACTAAAGCTCTGATGTCTTCTATCATCTGTTGAACCAAAGTGCTGTTGGTTCAACAGACCTTTGTTCTTCAGTTCTTTGATCAGCAGTTGTTCTTCATCAGACTTTTATCCTTCAGACCTTGTTCATCAGACTTTTCATCAACAACATTTATCTCTAACAGTTGATTCAAGCAGCAGCAGTTAGGGATCAACAGACTTTTGGAGGAAGCTTCATTGTAACAACTGTTTTATTCATGGATCAATTACTTAGTATATTTTGGCTTTTCAATCATCTGTTCTTTTCCAGGTCAGCAGACCCAACAGAAATTATCCTTAACCTCCATGAATGATCACCAAATTTAATAGTTACTAAAGCCTCAAAAACTTTAGCATCACGATAGACATAAGAAAAACCACCAGGTACTCTCTGTTAGTAAAAAAATAAAAAACTCTGTTATTTGTTATTTTTAATGGTAAATATGCGTATTGTTAGGATCTGAGTTTGATTTGTTAAGAAGGTTTAAGTATGAAATAGATGAATGAATACTAAAGATGGAAAGTGCAGCGGAAATATAAACTATATAATCTTTACAAATGGAACAATTGCTTTAAAACAAGTACTTTTCATTAGTCATCACAGATTGTGAGTTAATAGTACAAGTTATTACAATTCTCCCCCTCAGCCTGATCACTCAATTACTTTGTCTGTGCAGAGAATGTGTGAAGTGATGAATAGAACAGTACAGACACTGTTCTATTTATAGACAGACCAAAGCACTGATGACCTAAGACTGACGTCACCTAGACAGTGACAGCTAACTATATTAACAACATAAAACATCTTCTAGGCTAAACTACTATTACATTGATTAAACCACTTATAAACAGACAGCTGATAGGTAAACTCTGTTGATCTTCAACATCTGTTGGAACCTAAGTGCTGTTGGCTCCAACAGACCTTTAGTCTTTGTCAGCACTTTGTCTTGTTCCTTGTCAGCACTTTAATCATCAGTTGTTTTCTTCAATCAGCAGCACTTTAGATCAGTAGCACTTTCGTTGTCAGCAGTTAGAGTCATCAGTCGTTTGGGAGGATCCTTGTATAAAGTACTGTTTTATTCATAATCAGCAAGATGGAATATTTTGGCTTTCAATCATCTGTTCTTTTCCAGGTCAGTAGACCCAACAATCTCCCCCTAGAACAGATGATGCCAAAACTTGTCTTTATTCATGATCTTTAATATTCCTCATCAGACTTTCTCTTATCTGACCCTTCAACTGTAGTTCAAAGTCAAAAGAATAGAGATCATCTGCTTCCCTTTCAAGTTCCAAACTCATCAGATCCACGAGGTCATGTGAACTCATACTGTATGCATCATCCATGGTGAGTTTTTGGATCTTTCCATCTGACCTGAGCAGAGTCAATTCATGGCTGGCTTTGTCTACCTTCCATTTTAGAATTTTTAAGTCAGATGGATTTTTGGGTTGCAATTTTATTGATGATGAGTTTGGTGATGGAGGTCTCCCAATGATTCTTCTTAGTTGTTCACTAATGGGGTCAGATAAGTATTTGACTTGGTTGAAGATCCCTTCTTTCAGATAAGTTTCAGCAAATTTTCTTTGATCTTCTTCAGACATTTCTTTCTGCCTCTTGACTTGTCTTCTTGCAGCATTTGTAATGTCTGATGAAGGAACCAAAGTGTCAAATGAAAGGGTCTGATGGGACCTTCCAACTAGGGGTGTAAATGACACGTAGCGGCTTGGGATCGGCTAGGTAAAAAGCTTGAACGAGCCGAGCCTTAACGAGCCCGAGCCTGAGCCTGAAATATGGCTCGTTTAGTTATCGAGCCCGAGCTCGAGCCCAAGCTCGATTGGGCTCACGAGCCTAATCGAGCCTTAACGAGCTAGAGCCCGAACCCGAGCCCGAGCCTAAGTTATAGCCTTAACGATTGGGCTCGCGAGCCTAAGTTATAGCCGAGCTTTTGCGAGCTCGAGCCGAGCTTTTGAGCTTGTTTGAGATTCTCAAATCACCTCGAGCCGAGCCGAGCTCGAGCTTGAGCTTCACAAAACCTTAACGAGCCTGAGCCGAGCCCAGTCAGGCTCGGGCTCGGCTCGACTCATTTAGACCCTTACTTCCAACCTGTTCATCATCAGAGTAAGTTGGATTTGGTGGAAGAGTTGGATCAGTTTTTCTTTTCTCTTCAAGTTTCTTGTATGTTTCCCCAGTCTTATTTCAGACCATCTTGCTGCAGCTTCATTTCACCATATCCAGCATCAACCAGTTTAACCCTCATTCTTCTAAACCTGAAAGCTCTGACAGGGTCTTTGCCCTTCCTGAAGTCAGATACATCAGCCTTTTGGTTTCCCTTTTCAATTCTTCAATCCTCTAAAGTTCTTCTTTGAGTGCCTGAATGGTCCAGCCTCTGAAATGTTTCCTGTGGGCTTTGTAAGGCTTGGTGCCCATAATCTGATCAAGAAGAGATTCCCTGACCAACTTCACCATCTCACCACTGATGGGCTTTGCAGACATGGACTTGCTCAGGTCCTTGGCAAAATCTTCAATCCTTCTAAGTTTGCCAAGTTCTGCTGAATGGATGCCCTGAGCAGTCCTGTCATCCTTCCCTTTGTACTTCTCTTTTATGATCAAGTCTGTTTGTTGTGCCTTCTGATTTAGGTATTCATCAAGGTTTCTAGGCTTGGGCAGGTTCAGGCTTGAAAGAGATGGGAAAGATAGTTGTGTAACATCCTCAGTATTATAGAAGGATTGAATTTCCCCCTTGATCATGTCAAGCTCAAGGGGATACTGAGCTGCTAGTGGGATATCAGATGTTGGTGATTTGGTGGTGGTGAATTTGAAAGTGTGTGGTGAGAAGGATTGAAGTGGAATGGCAGGAATGGGTTGAGTTGGTGGTGGTGTGGTGGCTATGTTCTCATCTTGCACAACAAAAGTGGATTTCCTCTTTCTTTTGTACAAGATGGTGGGAGATGGTGGTGATTGTGGTGTGTTAACATCTATTGGCACTTGTGTAGTACCAGCAGATGTTTGAGGTGGTGATGGTATGGGTGATAAGGTCAAGGCTAAAGCAGTGGTGGTGGTTGTAGTGGAAGTTGTGGTAGATCGTTTGGCAGTTGTTTTGGTGGAGGCAGCAACAGAGGTTTTTGTTTTTGATGGAGGCTGCCTGACATGATGAGCAGGCCTCTTCTTCCTTTTGGAAGTTCCCACATTTTCATTTTCCTTCTGTTGTTCTTCTTTCTTTTTGGAAAGATTCTCTGCCTTGGTTTTCAAAGTTTCAGCCCTGATCTTTTTAGCCTCAGCAGCCTTTTCAGCCCTTTCATTAGCTGATTCATCAACTTCTTTGGTCTTGGCTGCTTCAGTAGTGGTTTGGTCAACAGACTTTGGTACAAGCTCTTGAGCAGACTTTTCTTGTTGTGAAGGAGGAGCCCCAAATGGTTTCAGCTTTTTCAGTCTATCTCTGCCACTCTCCCCTTTTTTTGGCATCAGCTGCTGTAAATTCATCATCATCTTCATCTCTTAATGTACTTGTGGGGGCAGAGCCAGAAGTCTTCAACAGATGATCTTTAATGGCTTTGATGTCTGCTTTTGTGTCATTGAACATTGCGTCCACCAAGTTCATGATCATTGTCATGTAAGTCTCTTGGGTTTGATCAGCTAGTTTTCGATGAGCTATGATGATGGGGCTGACTGACTTCCATAGCTCACTAGCAATGTCTTGTGTAGATGGTTGACTTTGTGTGAGAGTCACCAAGGTTTGCATGATGGTCTTGATATCACCTTTGATCTCAGATACTGATTATTCAATAGCATCTACTCTTTCCGTCAATTCTTGGTATTTTAATCCATCACCCAACTAAATGGGATCATTTGAATTCCTACCAGATGTGGTAGTTGTAACTGGTTCAGTCCTAGGAGGAATATCTTTTGGAAAGAAACCAGATGCCCCTTGTTCTTGGTTCTGGGGACTTCCAACTGGATTTGAGGTCAATATTATCGCCTCAGCAGTTGTTGCCTTCAAGGAAGTCTGATTGATGTAACAACTGTCCTGAAGTGAGAGAATGGTCTCTACAACAGTAGTGGCTGCTTCACTTGAACTACCACTCTGAGTTACATGTAACTCAAAGGGTGTGGCCTGCTCTGTTTGTGGGATGACCAATTGACTTTTCTCTGGACCAGTCACTTGTTGAGGAATACTCTCAGTCATAGGTGGTTGAGAGGAACTGGTTGTGTCCAGAGTTTTGTCAATGGCTTCAAACAATGGTTGCATAGTTGGTGGAATTGATGGTGAGGGTTGTGGAGTGATAAGAATATTAGCCCTGGGAGAAGGACTTGTAAACAGATATTCAAGTGAATCATCTGTTCCATGATGTGTGTCCCCTTGGCTTACAACATGATCCTTTTGAGAGGATTCATGAGGAGTTTGGCTGGGTTGAGATGTTACCACCTGTTGAGAGGAAGTATCAACAGTGGTTGTTTGTTGCTTTTGTGCTGCAACAGGATTTTTCTCTGGTATCTCATCCTCCAGAGTCACCTTTTTGGGTTATTTCTTGGGAGGTTTTGTGGATGGAATGTTCTTTTTGTTAGTGGCTGGTGTGGGTTTCACAGCACTGGATGTAGTGCCATGATCACCAGGAGCACTGGGCTCAGCAACAGAGGTTTGCACAACAGTTGTTGTCTTAACTCTCTTTGCTTGTGTTTTTGAAACTTTTGTTTTTGCAGGTTTTTCTTGATTAGGACCTAACATCCTTGTAAAAGTTTCTTGGGATAGGCTGTTCATTTGAAGGCCTTGCCCTTGTTTATAATCCTTTTCAGGTAGAACCTTTTGTAGGATAAAACTTAGAATTCTTGGATACATTAAGAATGCATTATTTGACCCAGCTTGAACCCCCTTCACATTACTCACCAAATCTAAAAATAGTGCTTGGGATAGATTGTAATAAGTATTTGTCAAAATAGCATATCCCAAGTACTGAACTTTTAAAGGGATTTCATTAAAAGAAGTAGTTTTGGGAGAGAGGCATACAAGTAAAGTATGAAAGAAAAATTTCATGTCTAGGGGAAAAAACTTTTTGTAAATTGTAGCCCCAGTCAATTGACCCTCATATCCTCTCTCTATGAACTCTGTGTGGAGTTCAGATTTGTCAAAAGTTTCTTACCTGCCTGATCAGCCAGTGAGAAGGTAGTGGATATGGTTTGTGGGGTAATAGCGACTTTACTGTCTTTCAATTGGAGATCCATTTTGTGGATTACAGAGAGAAAGTTGATGTCTTTTTAATGGAGGTTTTAGGTTGAAGAAGGCAGTTTTGGAATTTTGAATTCGATGAGACGGTGGAACGACTGTTGTGGATAAACAGGGTTTTTATAGTCTCAGGTGAAAAACCGCTGATGTGGCCAAAATGCTGCTTTTGAGAGCATACGTGGCAAACATCTGATGGAAGGTCTGATATAGTGGATGACAGTTGTTTATAACATTTGATTGATTTAGTCAACAGATGTTTGTGAAAACAGTTGTTTTATCTGATCAGATGTTTGAAACAGATTTTCAACCAACAGAGGTTACACTCAATGAAACAGTGGTTGTTTGCCTTGAACAGACTTTTCAACCAAAACTATTTTTAAGGATGAATTTTTGATTTTTTGACACATTTTAATGCTTTTATTCATCAAAACATTTTTATTTTATTCCATGTTTAGCATACCAATCCGAGAGATCAGATCTGCAAAGGTAGATGTGTCTAAAGCTTTTGTCAACACATCTGCCAACTGATCCTCTGTTGGAACATGGTGCAGAGAAATCAAACCTTTTTCATAGCTGTCTCTAACAAAGTGATGTCTGATGTCAATGTGCTTTGTTGTGGAGTGGGAGACTGGATTTTTGATGATATTTTTAGTTGCTTGACTATCCAGCATGAGTGGAGTCCTCAGAGCAGTTATACCAAAATCCAGTTGCTGGTTTTGAAGCCACATAAGTTGGGCTGTACAGCTTGCAACAGCAATGTATTCAACCTCTAGAGTAGATGTTGAAACAGCTGCTTGTTTTTTGCTTTGCCAAGAGACCAAGGCATTGCCTAGGAATTGGCACCCTCCTGATGTTGACTTCCTTGTGGTTTGACAACCAGCAAAATCACTGTCTGAATAACCTGAAAGCTCAATGTTCCCATTAGCAGGATACCAGATACCAAGTGTGGGAGCATCTTTTAGGTATCTGAATATCCTTTTCACAGCAATAAGATTTGACTTTCTTGGTGATGCCTGGTATCTTGCACAAACACAGGTGGCAAACATAATGTCTGGCCTAGATGCAGTTAAGTACAATAAAGACTCAATCATGCATCTATAATGTGTTTGGTCAACCAGCTCATCTTTGTCATCAACAGTGACTAACTTTGTGGTACTCATGGGTGTACTACATGGTTTACAATCATTCATGTCAAATTTTGTAAGTAAGTTTTTAACATACTTATTTTGGTGAATGGAAGTGGGGGAATAGGCTCAAGTGGTGTAGAGGTGGATAGACTTTTGTCAACTGAAGGTGGACTTTTGTCAGCAGATGATGGATCAGTGGTTGAGGTTGATGAGGCAGTGGTTTGAGGGTAAAACTGACCAACAGTGGTTTACTCAGCTGTGACAGAGTTTTGAACATCTGCTTGCCCTGAATTAGGATAGATTTTGCAAAAAGATTGTGGCATCACAATGTCATATATGTAATCTTGTTGTGGAGACTGTGGTGTACCTGCATTGTCAGTTTTAACAGCGATATCTTCAAATTTGAATTTATGTAAATCATAAAGTTCAGCAGGATTTGCTGGGATTTTTAGAGATGAAAGTTCATTGAACATTACATTCAGAGTTTCCTCTATTGTCCTAGTCCTTGTGTTAAACACTATATAGGCCTTGGTAGTAGAAGAATATCCCAGAAAATATCCACAATCTTCTTTGGCTTCAAATTTTGAAATGGAATCTTTTAGATTTAAAATGAAACATGGGCAACCAATGATTTTGAAAAATGATATCAGTGGTTTGATTTTGAACAAAATTTCATAAGCAGTCTTTTGATGTCTAGGGTTGATTAAAACTCTGTTTTGAACATAGTAAGCAGTGTTTACAGCTTCTGCCCAAAAGGACAGAGGTAAAACAGAATCTGCCAGCATTGTTCTTGCAGCCTCAATAAGTGTTCTATTTTTCCTTTCAACCACCCCATTTTGTTCTGGTGTTCTTGGAATACCGTATTGCCTTACAATCCCTTTTGACACACAGAAATCATCCAACTCCTTAGTCTTGAACTCTGTTCCATTGTCATTCCTAAAGACTTTTACTGGCAAGTCATATTGTTTTCAACTTTGGTGACAAAGTCCTTCAAAATACCTGCAGTCTCATCCTTAGAGTGTAAAAAGTAAGTCCATGTAAACCTAGAAAAATCATCAACAATAACAAGACAAAATCTCTTTTTCCTAAGGCTCATGATTTTTACAGGGCCAAACAAGTCCATATGCAACAATTGAAGACATTGACTTGTTTTGGACTCATCAATGGATTTGTAAGAGCTTTTATGTTGTTTGCCTTTTAAACAGGAAACACAATGCTCATCACACTTAAATTCTTTTGGTGGTAGACCTCTTATAAGGTTTTGTTTGGAGAGTGAGTTGATAGTTTGAAGGTTGGTATGACCCAATCTCCTATGCCACAATTCGGTCTCTTTGGTTGAGGCAGCAGGAAACAGACAAACATTTGCCATAGGGTTATCCTTCAACATATCGACCACATACACATTGCCACTCCTATGAGCAACAAATTGTGATTTGCTCTCAGCTATGATGGTGTTAATCTTTTCAACCACTTCTGGTCCAACAATCTTACATGTATTCTTAGTGAAGAATGACCCATAACCTTTGTCACTCATTTGTGAAACACTAAGAAGATTAAACTTAAGATTATCAATCAGATTAACATTTTCAAACTTGAGTCTCCCAGCCTGAACAGTCCCTGAACCCAACACTTTACCTTTTGAATCATTACCAAAGGATATATCACCCCTTCCATGAGCAAGAAAGTCCAGAAGAAGGGCTCTACATCCAGTCATGTGCCTGGAGCCTCCACTATTTACATACCATAAACTATCTAAGCAAGAAGAAGCTCCCTGCACATCAGTAAAGAATTAGTTTTGGTGAGTGTCCAAAGCCAAATTGGCTTTGGATGGGTTCTCAGACTTTTCAGCTTCAAGCTTAGGAGAATGATCAGTGGTTTGAACTAGTTTTTGAACCAAGTTCAACAACTGTTGTTGACCATTTGCCAGTGCTTGTATGTCAACAGTTGGTGCAACAGATGTTTGACCATTTCCTCTCAGATGTTGGTAATCATGAGAATGTCTGTTCACTCTTGGTTTTGAAGTCCTTTTGGGCTCTTCATAATCATGTGGAAGACGATGACAAGGTGGTTGTCCATGTCCTCTTGGAAACTTGTTAGAGGGTGGAGCATCTGTTACCTGAACATCTCTGAGAGCAGAGTTTTCATTCAGATTCTTGGTAACAGATGTTTGGACTGGTGCAAAAGTCTGTTTGGGTTTTCCTTTTGAAGTACTACCCACTTGACTTACTTGAGTTTTAGCCTTATACTCTTGTATTTTGACATCAAAATTTTTGAGATAAAGACACTCTTTGGTTTTATGATTCTTTTTAACACATATTGAACACATTGGTTTAGAATCACACACACTTGTTCCTTTATTGATATCATATGCTTTTAGAAGAAAACAGTTTTTAGTAACATGGTTCTTCTTTTCACAAAAATCACAAAACAAGTTATCTTTGGATTTCCCCTTTTCTTTCTTCTTTTCAACAGATATTTGAGCATCTGCTGGAAGATCTTTCAAGGGAATGATCTTGGCCTGTGGTGCCTTTGTCCCATCAGAGGTTTTAAAATTCATTGGTTGAAAATTTTCAAGAACATCACACTCATCTGACCAAGTTGGTTTGAACTGATATTTTTCAATTTCATCAAATGATGGTGAACCCTCAAGTTTTTCAAGAACAATTTTCTTACCATTAGGTTCAGTGACTTTGATTTCCTGACCTTTAGAATTTGTTGGAATGATCTCAACCAACTGTGGTTCCTTTTTGTCAGTGTTTTGTGAGACTTGATCAGTGGTTTCATTGAAACCAAAGCCAAATTTCACATGACTTTTAGTTTGTTGGTTGACTATCATTTCAAAACCTCTGGACGATTCCACCCATTTTGCACATTCAACTTGGGTCAAGCTCCTGTTTACAACTCTGATATTTTGTTATCATAGTTTGGAGCTGGTCTTTGGTTATACTTGCTTCATGTTTCAAACTGCTGATTTCAGATTCTTTTTCAGTTAGTTTTGATTTTAACTCTTTTGTGAGTTTTTCAAACTGAATTTCATCCTCTAAAATTTTCTTTCTAAAGTTTTCATTCACCTCTTTTATCTTTGCAAATGCTATGACACATTTATCTGAACATAAGTGATTTAAGATTTGAGGTGATACCTTAGCAGCAGCCATTAAGGCACAATTACACTTGCATTCACAGTCATCAGTACCCCATGGGTATGAGAGATTCACAACCTCAACCACAGATTCTTCAGCTGAAACAACCTCATCAACAACATCATTAGTCACATTTTCAGACTTAGACACCACTTCCTTTGATTCAACCTCCTCAACAATTGTTTCTAGTGCCATGAAGCAGAACTTTCTTGATTCATTTTCAGATTTTGGCAACTAGAGCAGTGTTTTCATCTGTTAACTCATCTGGTAAGCTGCTCCAATCAACAAAACCTTGTGTGAAAAAGCTCTGTTGGCTTTGTTGACTGGTCTCTGTAGGTGCAGAGGATGAAGTAGCAGCTATTGGCATTTGTGCCTAAACAACAGCGGTTTGAACATAGTGAATATGGGAACAGTGGTTTGGACATAGTGCATAGGAATAGTGGATGAGGATTGTGCAAAGTGAGCAGTGTTTTGCACATTTTGGTTTGGATTGGTAATCATAGGTGTACCATTTCGACTCCTACATTCCCTAGCAAAGTGACGCATTCTGTGACATTTGTAACACTTAATCTTAGATTTATCCAACCCCACTTTTGACCCACCATGTAAACCTGGATACCTTCTGCCAATTTTTTTTATAGAAGTTATTAGTTCTAATACTGAGCAGAGCCAATTGATGCAAAATGTCCATTTCCTCTAAGTCCACAGGGTCAATGTACTGAAGGTCATTATACACAAAGGATGTGTTTTCAGATGTCTGGATATCACCACTTGCTGCAAAAGCATAGTTGGGTGATGAGTAAGAATCAGTCTTAAAACCAGTAGTTATATCAATGTAATGATCATAACCCTAATCCTTACTACTACCAGGCACCTCATCTTGACCCAAAAGTGTTGTATTACCAAACACATAATCATCAGACACTTTACTAGAATCCTGAAGCTTCTTTTTCTGGTTAAGCTCTCTCTCATAGGTCAAGATCTTACCATGAAACTGGGTCAGAGATAAGTCCTTAAAACCAATTGAGTTTCTCATAACAATTGCAATAGTGTCCCATTTATCTGGTAGTGATCTAAGAAACCTATGATTCAAAGTTGATTTTGGGTAAGTTAGACCCACCAGTTTTAGTTCACTTATTAAGCAATTAAACCTCTAAAATTGTTGTGTTAGTGACTCTCCCCTCACATGACTAAATGTTTCATATTGTTGATTCAGAATTTCCCGGTTGTTTTCAATAATCTCCTCAGTCCCACCAAATTGTTCTTTCAAAGCATCCCACAACTCCTTTGCACTGTTACAGTGTAACACTCCAGCATAGATATCATTTGGTAGAGCCATGGCTACAATACTGAAAGCCTTAGCATCTAACTCAATTTTCTGAAAATCCTGCTCGGAGTAGTTTTCGACACTTTTAGGTACTTGGACCTTGGGATCTTCGGTACTCGGCACCATCGGAACATGTGGTCCGAAGACAACCGACTTCCAACAACCAGTGTTTTGTTGAGCTAGAACATGGCTCATCCGACGTTGCCAGATATTGTATTCAGATCTGACAAGCATCGGTGGCTTGTTGCTCGTGCCAGTGTTATGTGGATCTTGATTCATAGAAGCCATTCTCTGATTGTTTATAAAACAAAGTGTGTTTAAAGAACTTTGAACGTAAAATGAACTTTAACTCTGTTTTCAATCAACAAACAAAGTGATATCAATAATATTCAGCTGATCTATTTATATTAAATTGATTGATTATATCGAATTTAATTGACCAAGCTCTGATACCAATTGTTAGGATCTGAGTTTGATTTGTTAAGAAGGTTTAAGTATGAAATAGATGAATGAATACTAAAGATGGAAAGTGCAGCGGAAATATAAACTATATAAACTATATAATCTTAACAAATGGAACAATTGCTTTCAAACAAGTACTTTTCATTAGTCATCACAGATTGTGAGTTAATAGTACAAGTTATTACAATTCTCCCCCTCAGCCCGATCACTCAATTACTTTGTCTGTGCAGAGAATGTGTGAAGTGATAAATAGAACAGTGCCTGTTAGTTCTATTTATCACTTCACACATTCTCTGCACAGACAAAGTAATTGAGTGATCAGGCCGAGGGGGAGAATTGTATCACAATCTATGATGACTAATGAAAAGTACTTGTTTGAAAGCAATTGTTCCATTTGTTAAGATTATATAGTTTATATTTCCGCTGCACTTTCCATCTTTAGTATTCATTCATCTATTTCATACTTAAACCTTCTTAACAAATCAAACTCAGATCCTAACACGTATAACAATAGCAGAAAAATACGTACTAAAAATTCGCTTGAAGGGTCATATAACAACTGTATGAAAGAATTCACGCAAACCAAGTTCCGAAAACAGGACATTAACAAAGTATCTTTAGAAAGATACTAAAATAATAATATGTCATGCACTTCAAGTCCCATATCCTTAACAACAGTTTGCCATCCATCACTAAACTCAGCATCATTAAAAAAAGGCCTCCTTAAAACAACTCCCCATTTCCTTCTATCTGCTGTAGTAATTATTATTACATGATTATCCATAGCTTTAGAAGGATGAAAGCTATCAACAACATTTTTTGATAAGTTCTATAAAGACACAACAATTAAAAAAAATGTAAGAACCAAAAACATTTTATTACAGGTTTTAAAACTAATATAACTTTCAATAACATTATAAATACCAGATTTTCAGCTTCAAGATCAACAACACATGCAATGAATAAGCCCATTTCAACTGTTTAACATATTAGAATCAATGTAAAACAAATTACTAAGACAATTATATTATTTTAGACGAATCATAAAAATATAATCATAATAAAAAAATCATGGCTGATTTGCATGTTACTTAAATATTAGAATAATAAATGAATCACTAAAACTGATAAAAAAAGAAAACTAAATACTAAAACCTATAGTTAACTAACTTGTAAATATTCAGATAAGATAACTTGATTCAGAAATGTTTTACCTGATTTAATGTTTGTGAACTTAACTTTAGTAATTGTAAATAATGGATATGTAGATTACAGATTCAGTTGGAAGTCTTTTAATTTGTTCACAATATTGATAGAAAGCTTTAACAGTGATAATAGACAGCTTATATATTCGGTGGGGATACCGATGTAGTTTACTGTGACACCCGACAAACTCAGGTCGATAACATTGGTTAGGTTAAAGTCTACCTTAGCGAGTCACGCGTATATTATACTTAACTAGGTCGGTTGAGTCGTGTTATGGTTCGGGAGTCGTTACTGCGGTCTAAAGGGTCATTAGATGTTAGTCCATAACCATGGGAACAAGAATTGACGATTCGTAGAATCGTCGAACCTTAGTAAACACACAAGTCTCGAGTCCTGGGAATTGGTGAACGAATGTGAATGTGCTTGTTTTCATAATTTATGTGTGCATAATTGCTATGTGACGTGTCGGTATGTGTATACGTGTTTACATATGTTAAAATGGTGATTACACGCGATTGCATGACATTATAGGTGATTACGCAGTGCTGAAGGCGATTGGGAAGAGCCTGAAGGCGATTAGCCTTGTAATCGCCTGGCATGAGGGCGATTAGGGGGAGGCTAAGGGCGATTAGGCCCTAATCGTCTATAGCTATAGGCGATTAGGAGCCCTAATCGCATGGCACTGCTGCGTAATCGCCTGACGTGTTTTGAACGACTAGAAACGCCTATAAATACCACCCTTGACCTCTAAAACACCATTAGTGCAACCCTAGCCGTCCCATAACCTATCCCAACTCACAAACACCCTATGGAACACGTTTTTGCATCAAAACACGCATTTCCAAGCTTTACACATCATTTTCTCATAAATCCAAGGTGTGTTCTTCATTCCCAAACCTTTGTATGATTATGTTTTGTTCCCTAAAGGTCCAGACCTGAGTTCTAAGCTATTGTGTCTTTGAAAATCTATTAAAAACCGTTTCTAAACAAACCCAAACCTTTATGCATGTTATATGTGTTGTATTCGTTTAAAGGTACGATTTTTATGATTGAAACATGGTTATTCTTGTATTATAAATGTGATTCTAACTTATATGGATTATGATAATGTTAACTTAGGAGTTTGGAGGTCCATGGTGGTGTATTGTTGATGTTTGATATTTTGACCCATTTGAATGGTTTTGAATGATTAAGGATGATATGATGTGTTTTGTTGGTTATATGATGTTAGGGTTTGCTTTAGGATGATGCTAGAACAGTAGGGTATTATCGGACAACGTTGTTACATGATGAAATCTAGGTAGTTGCTATTTAGGGTAAGTTTTTGCATGTTGATGTGATGTTTACATGTTAAGGATGCTATTTTGGGAAAACGCTCGCATTCGGGACTGATAGAATGATGATAACTTAGGGGTTTTGCTTGAAATATGTTTGATAATGTTGTATGATTGATATTTGGTGTTTCCACACGTTCCGCATCTGATTTGGAGGGTTAAACGCGCGCAAAACCGGAACAGCAATGCTGAAGGCGATTAGGGAGCCTAATCGCCTGGGTTGAAGGCAATTAGGGGCCTAATCGCCTATAAGGAGGGCGATTGGGGGCCTAATCGCCTTCACTGAGGGCGATTACGTTCCTAATCACTAGTTAGACTCTGAATTGCATGTCTTATAGCCCTAATCGCCTATAGTGCACTAGAATAGGCCTAATCGCCTATATTTGAAGGCGATTAGAGCCCAATCATCTTCAGGGAAGGCGATTAGCCTTCCTAATCACCAGTTGACTTTCCTAATTGCTAGTTGACCTCTCCTAATCGCATGTACTGCTGCTGTAAGTGTATTTTGGCATTCCGAGACCCGATTTGACACCTAGGAACATGCTAGGAACCCCGTATCATACCTAGTAACATGGTAACACGTGCTCGGACTTATTTATGCACTGATTGAACTTTATGCTAGACTTTTTAAACTTTAACACGTGTTAAGTATGGTTGCATGATTTGTATGTCTTAGTGTATGAGGTTAAAACGTGGAGTCTCGGGTCACCAATGGGATGTCGAGTCTTGTCCAAATGGTCGGTTAAACAGTCAACGCGTTTTCAAATGAACTTGGTTATGGTTTGGACATCTAGGGGCTAACTAACCTACGGGTATTAGTCTAAGTACTTGTAACTGTCATATGTTAGGTCGCCGCTTTACGGGGCTAGCATAGCTTGCTGATTTTTTTATCATTTTTGAAGTAACGCAACCTAAGGTGAGTTCACGGCCCCACTTTATCTGGTTTTACTTTTGGGGGAGAAAACATGCGTTAAACTTGTATTTGGTAACTACTGTCATACTATGGGTTATTTTGGGTGACTATACGATCTTTGGAAGTCCCGGGGGAAACCATGAATGTGCAAGGTAGCACAATGGGGAAATGTGGATAGATCTATTGGGCGTGACCTGCCCCACTCGTCGGCTGGGAGCCGGGCGGGTGCATATTGTTTCAAACAGGAACGGTACACTATTCGGGCACAAACACTTCTGGTATGCGTGTTAGTAATGGTTCCCAATCGTAGTAGTAACAAAACATACGCCTAGCTTGCGTACTTTGGTATACATTTTACATAGTATGGACAGGGCGAACTTGGTAATTTTATTACAAACCTGTGAACTCACCAGCATTTTGTGCTGACATATTTTTGGCATGTTTTTCTCAGGTCGCTAAGGTAGCATCCCAGGGCTTAGGCGCACGCGTCTGCACGACATCTAGTTTAGGGTTCATGGTTTTTGAATGTTGAATAAGTTTGAATACTTTTGAATTTTGAGTTGTAAACAAAGCTTCCGCTGTTATGTCATGGTTTGAACTTATGTTTGTAAAATATCGTACGTTCATATAGTGTTGTTTATTGTGACCGTTGACTTGGATCCTGGTTTGTCACGCGCCTCGCGGTAAAACTCTGCAAGTGGAATTTGAGGGTGTGACAGATTGGTATCAGAGCCAATGGTTATAGTGAACTAGGACTACATGTAGAGTCTAGTCTATTGCAGAGTCACACACACACTAGACGGTCACATGGTACTAGTCGTCATAGTGGGTTATATATGGGCTTGTCGGGGTGTCTTTAAATCATCAAACTCTTTGCGTTACATCATCCGCTCTCCTGTGTGTTGGATTATTGATTTCCAAGGCAGTGTTGTATATTGGAGTGATTTGTGTACTCTTGAGATTTGTCCAAGGCTCGGACATCTCCCCTTCGTGCTCCAATAAACACACTCGCCCATAACATACCTTGGCATTTATGTCATTGCGGTGTACGGCTAGGCATCCGTGTCCGGTGACTTGAATTTTAAACTAGGAGGGCACTTGGAGGACCATGTAGAACGGTTTATCATTTCGGGTGCACACGAAATCATAAACTGAAATGCATGAAAGTCCTAGTGAGCTCCAGGTTTGAATAGATAGTTCTGGATTGGATCTAGCCTTGCTTTTGTGAGCACTAGTGGTTGCCACTAGCTGTAAATCTGAATTTCCTCGTTCTTGTTGCCAGAATCATGTCTGGAGTTCATGGAGGACGTAGAGGTGGCAGCACTGGTGGACGTGATGGTGGCGGTGGTCGTGGCGGCGTAAACCTAAGACAGGAAGATCTGAACAACCTGCTGCAAGCTGCCTTCCAGGCAGGACACAATGCTCATGGTGGTAAGTTGATTCTATCAGCTTTGCCTCATTTATGAGCATGGTATCTTTATTTTGTGGTTTTCTTACGTGTTTCATTTCAGGTGGTGTTGTTAACCCACCTCCAGCTATGTGCACGTACAAGATGTTTCGGGACTGTAAGGCCCATGATTTCTCTGGCACTGAGGGGGCAGTGGGGTTGCTCAAGTGGCTGGAGAAGGTGGAGTCGGTGTTTTTGATGTGTAACTGTCTTCCTGAAGATCGCGTTAAGTATGCTGCCGCACTCTTTCAAGATGTTGCTTTGACCTGGTGGAACTCTACTACTCGGAACATGGGTTTGGGGGAAGCTTACGCCATGCCATGGGAGAACTTCGTTCAGCTCTTGAAGAGGGAGTACTATCCTAGGGAGGAGATCCAGAAGCTGGAACATGAGGTTTGGAACCTCAAGATGGCTGGGTCAGAGATAGAGGAGTACACTGTGAGGCGTAATGAGTTGGCGGTGCTGTGTCCTGATTTGCACGCACCAGAGTATAGAAGGATCGAGCACTACATTTCTGGGCTAGTACCAGAGATAGCGGGGTTGGTGGCTGCGGGAAATCTTCCTACTTATGCAGATGTGGTCCGATCGGCTCATAGGATGACTAATCTGAAGGTGAATGAGGGTATCTTGCCTGCCCGTGGTTCGACTGTCAAAGCTCCTGAAAGTAACAAGCGCAAGTGGGATAGTGTTGGGAAGGGTTCTGTGCCAGCTCCATCTCAGCAGGGTAAGAAATTTGATGTTGGGGGTTCTTCTTCTTCGGGTTCGAAGCAGGGTGGTTATGCTGGGAAACTCCCAAAGTGCAACAAGTGTGGGCGTCATCATCAGGGGAACTGCGACCGTTCTCGTTGTCATCGCTGCCAGCAAATTGGGCATTTTGCTAAGGACTGTCGGGTAACACTTCCATCGACTCAAGCCCCTACTGTTGTCCCTACTCCTGCTGCTCAGGGGACTTCAGGGAAACAGGGTTGTTATAACTGTTGTGAGGTTGGGCACTTCAAGAGGGATTGTCCGATGCTGAAACCGGGCGAGGATGTGAAGGGCAGGAACGGTAACGGGAACAACGGGGGCGGTGGCAGAAACGCACGCGCCTTTGTTATTGGAGCCGTGGAGGCTAAACAGGATCCTGACACAGTTACCGGTACGTTCCTTCTCAATAATCGCCCTGTTACTGTTTTGTTTGATTCCGGTGCCGATAGAAGTTTCATATCTTTGGGAGTTAGCCAATTGCTAGATATAGTGCCCATCCCCTTAGAGGCTAAGTATTTGATCGGGTTGGCTGACGGTAAAAAGATTGAAGCGACTTATGTCCTTCGGGAGTGTCACTTAGAGTTGTCGGGTTTGTCCTTCCCCATCGACCTTATGCCTGTACCCTTGGGTAGATTTGATGTCGTTGTAGGCATGGATTGGTTATCGTTGTATCGTGCGGAGATCATTTGTTTTGATAAGGTTATTCGGATTCCTCTCCCGGATGGAGAATTTCTTTCGGTACATAGTGAGAAGAGCGGTACTCCGCTAAGTCTCATCTCCAGCATGAAAGCCCTTAAGTACCTTCGGAAGGGTTATTCGGCCGTTTTGGCACTTCTTTCTGTTTCTTCTACCGATGAGAAGAAGATCGAGGATATCCCTGTGGTTCGCGAATTTCCTGATGTTTTTCCCAATGATTTGCCTGGTCTTCCTCCCCATCGTCAGGTTGAGTTCGGTATTGAGCTTGTACCAGGTGCTGCCCCTATTGCTCGGGCCCCCTACCGTCTTGCACCTCCCGAGATGTAGGAATTATCTAGCCAGTTGCAGGAACTCTTGGATAAAGGTTTTATCAGACCAAGTTCTTCCCCTTGGGGAGCCCCGATTTTGTTCGTGAAGAAGAAAGATGGAAGCCTTCGGATGTGTGTAGATTACAGGGAGTTGAACAAAGTGACCATTAAGAACCGTTACCCTCTCCCTCGTATAGATGATCTCTTTGACCAGCTCCAGGGTTCTAGCTACTATTCGAAGATTGACTTAAGGTCCGGCTACCACCAGTTGCGCGTGCAGGAAGCTGACATTGCGAAGACTGCCTTTCGTACACGTTATGGCCATTTTGAGTTCTTGGTCATGCCTTTCGGTCTCACTAACGCACCGGCGGTTTTCATTGATTTGATGTACCGCGTTTGCAAACCTTATCTTGATAAGTTCGTCATCGTGTTTATTGATGACATCGTGGTTTACTCCAAGAACAAAGCCGAACACGAGGAACACTTGCGTTTAGTTTTGGAACTTTTGCGACGGGAACAACTCTATGCTAAGTTCTCGAAATGTGACTTTTGGTTACGTGAAGTTCAATTCCTAGGGCATGTGGTTAATGAACTAGGAATTCATGTCGATCGGGCTAAGATCGAAGCAATCAAAGACTGGGAAGCACCAAAGACGCCATCCGAGGTGCGGCAATTCCTAGGACTTGCGGGTTACTACCGTCGTTTCATTCAGGGGTTTTCGAAGATCGCTCAACCCCTCACCTCTCTTACTCAGAAGGACCGGAAATTCGACTGGGGTGAACCGCAAGAATCAGCGTTCCAAAAATGGAAGTCTAAACTTTGTTCTGCCCCCATCCTGTCTTTACCTGAGGGCACTGAGGATTTTTTTGTTTACTGTGACGCTTCTATTCGGGGTCTCGGTTGCGTGTTGATGCAACGCGAGAAGGTAATCGCCTACGCTTCTCATCGACTCAAGGTTCACGAGAGGACGATACCACCCATGACTTGGAGTTGGGTGCAGTGGTGTTCGCGTTGAAAATTTGGAGGCATTACTTGTACGGTACCAAATGCACCATCTACACCGATCACAAGAGTCTCCAGCACATTTTCGACCAACAACATTTGAACATGCGACAGCTTCGCTGGGTTGAACTCCTGAACGATTATGACTGTGCCATTAAGTACCATCCTGGCAAGGCGAATGTGGTAGCAGACGCCTTGAGCAGGAAGGAATCCGTAAACCCTCGTCGCGTTCGGGCGTTGCAACTCACCATCCATTCCTCTCTACCTGATCAAATCCGTTCTTCGCAGCTAGAAGCTTTGAAGGAGGAAAACCTTAAAGCTGAAACCATGCACGGTGCTGACAAACACCTTGACGAAGGCCTGACGGTCTACACTACTTCGCAGAACGCGTATGGGTTCCTTTGTTTGGAGGATTACGGGAGCTTGTCTTGGATGAGGCTCACAAATCCCGGTATTCCGTTCATCCTAGCTCGGACAAGATGTATCAAGATCTGAAGGTACTCTACTGGTGGCCAAACATGAAGGCGGATATAGCCTCCTACGTGAGCAAATGCTTGACCTGTGCTAAGGTCAAGGTGGAGTATCATAAGCCTTTTGGTCTCCTGCAGCAACCTGAAATTCCTGAATGGAAGTGGGAACGGATCACGATGGATTTCGTCATGAAACTACCTATGTCACCTAGTGGGTGTGATAAGATATGGGTGATTGTTGATCGGTTGACAAAATCAGCCCACTTTCTTGCCATTAAGGAAACCGACACTATGGATCGTTTGGCTCGTCTCTACCTTAAGGAAGTTGTTTCTAGACACGGAGTGCCTGTTTCTATCATTTCCGATCGTGATTCTCACTTCACTTCGCATTTCTGGAAATCTTTGCACAAAGCTTTGGGTACCCAGTTGGATATGAGTACAGCTTACCATCCACAAACTGACGGCCAGAGTGACCGAACGATTCAAACTTTGGAAGTGTGAGCGAAAGATTTTGACTAAAACAGGATTAATCGATCATACAAGTTACAAAACCAGGTGCGGAAACCCTAGCTTTGAACAAATAGATAAAACTCAAATCAAAACACAATCAACATCATTTTCAAAGGTTTTCATAGATTAACTTGTTCATAAACTTGATTACAATGATTCTATAGTTAATCTAGATCAAATACAGACACTCTCAAACAAACCAAGAACCTGACCTCTAAACACACACTTTCTAAAACTCTCTCTACATTACAAAAACACAACTTCTATTTATAATGTCTGCACGTTCGCCCATATACTGTGGTCGAATGTGGACTTCTTCCACATTCGCCCAGTTAAGGGTACGAACCTACATCTTCAGTCAAGGTCTATTCCACGTTCGCCCAATTGACTTCTACCTTCGCCCACTTCTGCTTACCTTTGACCAGTCAGTTTTCACATTCTATCCATCAGCATCTCTAACATATGTTAACATCCAATCACTAGTCGCAAAACGCATCTAGAAACTCCCCCTCGACTATTGATTGGATCGTCTTCTGTCTTCGTCCATGGCTTTGTTCAACAACTTTATTCTGAGCTGTTTCTTCTGCTCTTTGGTCATTTCAGGCTCCAACTTTCTCTTTACCGGTTTTGATATATTCGCCATCTTCACCATTTTGCCAAGTTTGTTATCCAAATTACTCCCCGCATTTATATCATATGCAAAACAAACTCCAACCACTTGAGTATATTTCTTTGCTTGATCAGCGTCATTCGGCTCATGATGAATCGGATTATAAAAGAGCATGATGATGTCTTCGAAAGTACAGTTAATCAACCACATCGGATCAAATACGTGAACATGCTTGTATTTATCCTTCCCGTCTCTCAACACTATCACTGCTTCAGCCTTCCTCCAATCATAATACCAGAAAATAAAATCAGCACTTAAATGTTGTGGCATGGGCATCAAAGGTATTTTCCTCATCACTTCAGGTGCCTTGTATATCAAAGTAACCCGCTTCAGCTTGGTTTTAGGATCAATATCGCTATGAACTTTCCTTCTGGGATATTGTGGCTTGAATCTATTCCATTTCGTTCTACTTTCCCAAACCAGCTTGTCTGCACACCAACCGACATGTGTATTGTTCACTGAAGCACCAGACATAGGGAATCTGCATAAATCTCTAACCGCCCAGTACGGTAGAGTTAGCAAATCAATGAATCTATAGAAGTATAGAATTCCTGATTCCCATTTGGCAGCTAGGCACTTCAGCCTGCCCAAATATGTCCACCCGAGAGCTCTGCCTTTAAACTTAGCATTATGAAATCTAAAGAAATTTCCTTGAGCTTCAGGCTTCGATCGGT
The DNA here is from genome assembly GCA_032199755.1 of Ambrosia artemisiifolia. Classification (NCBI taxonomy): domain Eukaryota; kingdom Viridiplantae; phylum Streptophyta; class Magnoliopsida; order Asterales; family Asteraceae; genus Ambrosia; species Ambrosia artemisiifolia. Next base: position 6,419,156 of record CM063526.1, on the reverse strand, counting down.
TTTCATCCATTTCTCTCAATTTCTTCAAATAACTCTTCAATTCATCAGATTGATTTGAAGATTCTTGCTTATCAGCACCAAACACCTTCTCCACAAACTCTGCACTTCTTTGCTTAGCCTTCTTCTTTGCCGAAGTGTTTGGTATCTCAGTAAAATCAGGAAATATCACATCTTCATCAGTTTGTCTGAAGTACTGTGGATATTCCTCATGCGTTATGTCTTCAATCTCCACTTCATCAAACTCAGGAGTATTCTTGTCATCTGAGTGACTTCCAATATCCTTTTCAAAAATATCTGGAATCGACTCATCTACTATAAACTCCTCAAATGTTTTCCCTACTCTCTGTGCAAGTCCATCCAGAATTTCCTTTGCCACAGAAGCAGATACTTCACCTTCCTCAAGATCAGGATCGTTGTATTCCAATTCATATCTCATGTCATCTGTTTGGAATATTTCAGCAAAACGTCCTGTAAACTCTATTGTCCATTCTCTTCTTTCCAACATATCTTTGTACACTTGTTTAGCATCATCTGTCAAAGATCTCACCTTCTCATTCCAAAAGATACTCTCATCTGAATCAACGTTCTCACCTTTCTTTTTCTTCGAACTTGATTCTCCAGCATCTTTCTTTTTCGGTGTTCTCTTTTCAAATGTAAACTTTGAAGTATCATCTCCTCCTTCATCATCATCACTATCATCACTACTATCATCCTCTTTCTGACTCCCAGACCCTTCTGCATCATCATGATCATCATCATCCTTCTTACTATCCTCATCATCACTCTTCTCAGACTCCTCATCATCCTCATCATCATCTTTCTCTTTATCCGATTCAGATGGTTCAAAATCAACTTGCTCTTCTTCTTTTTCCTTATCTTCTTCACCCTCCTTCAATTTGGGTGCAACATTATACAAATCGTCAATCAAATCACTAAGGCGTTTGTTCTCAGCCTTTAGTTCTTTGTTGTCTTCTTTGATAGCTTTCAATCTGTTCTTGTTCCTTAAACACTTACCCTCAAGCTTCTTATTCTTTGCTTCAAGCTTCTTAACTTTCTCGTCAATCTCATCTTGATTTGACTTTGAAGCAACCACAATTTGAAGCATTTTCTCTTCGTTTTGCTTGAACTTGGCAATTTCAGCTTGTTGAGCCACTATCATCTTCATCATATCATCCATTTTCTTGTTCACTTGTTTCATCACATCATCATCAACAATGACCTTTTTAGATTTGGATCTAGATGGCTCAACTTCAGCTTCCTTTTCTTTCTGAGGCTTCCTAAACATATCAAGTACATTATCCAGTGCAACATTGAATTGATCAACTGGTAATGTCTTCTTTTGCTTCTTAGTGACTGGTGAAGACAGCTTTGATGATGTACCAGCATCGGGTACTCTTTTACCTTTCAAGAGTTGGGCTAACTCTTTCTCTCTCAACTGCTTAGTACTTGTCTTTTTAGCCATTGTCTTATGCTTAGGCTTTGGCAAGTTTACTACCACAGTCTCTCCAGCATTCAGCTCATCCATATTCACACCTAAACCTTCATCTTCAGCACCAACAGACTTCTTATTTTTCTCAGCTTCTTCAATTGATCTGTTTAAAGATTCAGACTCACCAACCATAGTGGCCTTACGTTTGGTGGCCCTGACATTCTCAGCATCAGAATCCCATTGTTCCTCTTCCTCAGTCTCCTCCGAGTCTACAGATTCTTCATCAACTAAACCTGTTCCCTTCTTTGCAGTCGTTTTCTTCCTAACCACCTGTTGCTTCGAACTACCTTGGTCAGTTTTTCCCTTACCCTTCCCTTTGGCTCCGGGATTGACTACTTGCCTCTTCCTCTTGGTACTAGCATCAGCATAAACCAATGGATCATCATTATCCGAATCGCTCTCAGGATGCCTAGCCTTGTTCTTTCCAGGATCAGTGTAATCCTTTTTATCTAAGGCTCCAAATAATCTTCTGTATGGTGGCCTTTCATTGTCTGGCACACCCTTGTAGCCCTTCATCCTAACCAGCGTTCGAATATTCATATGATCTTGACCAAGTATCTGTGTCGGATCCTTTTTCAAATTAGGATACTTGTGATCAAAGATCATCATCAAGAATCTTGGGTATAACATAAAATACTTCTTCTTTAACCCCTTTAACATCTCCAGCATGTGATCCAGAATCATTCCAGATACGTTGAATGGTTTGTTGAGAGTCAACGCAACCATCAACGAAATTAAGCTTCTCCTCATGACATCATATCCTCCACTTACACAGCCAAACACATGAATGATGACATGTGCAAAGTATTTAAACTGCACACTCAACTTCCCTTTGTGCATTGAACCATCAGTAATTGCTCCCTTATACTTCATTCTAAGGAAACATGCCTTATGTTCAGTCCAAGATAACTCCCTGGGATCTTCGCTTACTTCAAAATTAATCTGAAGTGCTTCCCGAATATCAGACTCTGTAAGGAACATCTCCATTCCCTGTATCTTGCTTCTAATTATGGTCTGATTCTCCCAGAAGTCATACTTTGCGTTCTTGTAGAAGTCTTCAATGATGTCTTTGTAAATGATGGTCGGAGTAGCTAAAGCATAGACAACTCTGCTCCTCTTCAAGAATTCAATAATACCAGAAAACTCTACATTCTTTTCAACATCCCCAAGATAAGCACAGCAGTTGTGTGTTTTCTCAAACGGCCAGCTTATCTTCGTAGAAGATTCAGCCTCTTGAACAGTCTCTGGAACTAGATCAGTAACCACATTCTCTACTGGAGTCTCAATATTTCCTTGTTCCTCAGCCATCTGTTCATCAAAATCAAAAACAAACGTCAAAACACAAAATCGTCAAAAATTCAAAAATTTTCAAGTTTTAGAGTTCCACATTCGCCCGTTTAGTCAAGGTCGAATGTGAATTTTATGGTTCGAATGTAGAACATTTTGGTCGAATGTGAAAAGATTTTGAATGAAAATCACATTCGCCCGTTTTGTAGTTACATTCGCCCCAAAACTCTCCACCTTCGCCCGTTTCCTGGACCGAAGGTAAAACCTGTTCATCTTAAAAATTCAAAAATTTTCTAACTTTGTTTTTAACATGTGATTTTGATCAGGATATGATCTAATATGGCCGATTATCCCTCGTATGACATCAATTGTCCTTATCATTCAATTTACATCTGTTTTAAAGAAGAATTAGGGTTTTATTGTTTCAATCGATCAATCAATCATCTATTGATGTTGTTAACCTAATTCATTATACTATCTCCCCCTAAAACTGATGTGGATTGAATGTATAGCAAAATCAAACATAAACAAACACCCTAAGTCCCGAAAATCGAAAACCCTAGGTCCGTTTATAAAAACCACGATTCTGGTCTCAATAAGCATCCATTACCTGTGATTGTTATATGAAAATGATCAGTAAGGATCAGGGAACAAAACGCACAAGCAAAATTAAACAAAGCAACAAGGTGACAGATCGAAGGAAAAATTTTGAAGAACACTGAATGGGTTCGAATCTGGAAAACAACTTATATATAAGGGCCACCTTCGCCCGTTTTTGTGGTCGAATGTGGGATGTTCCACATTCGGTCCAAATAAATGACCCGAAAGTGAAAGAATTCACCCGAAGGTGGAAATTTGATATTAAAACCCACATTCGTCCGTTTTAAACAACCCGAAGGTAGAGATTTTTCCACATTCGACCCAATTAAGGGGCGAATGTGAAATGGAAAAATCTGAAAATTTTGCCAAATCACGAATTCGAATCCCGTTCAACATTTTTCAATCTGTTAAACTTCCAAAACTCATATTTTCACATTTAGAATGATACAAAGCCCAGATGGTGTTATCAAATCTCAGAAATTGACCATCAAGCATCCCCGGTTATCAAAAATAAAGCAGAAATGCAAAAATTTTGGGTTTTTCTGAAATTTAATCAAAACACACCTAAAATCTTTTTGGATTTTGTATCTTTTTGACAATAAAAGTAAAATGCAACAAAGTGAAATACATCAAAGTAAATGAAAGCAGTAAACATTTTGTGATGTCCGGTAAGAGGATCATATCAGTTTTCTGAGAAATCTGATCACAGCATTGATCTTTTTGTTTAATATTATCATTAGAAACAGTATGTAACACGGCAATTGCTGATATTGTGGTCCACGTAAGCTCACATGCAGACAATTACGCAATGCTTTAAAATGATACGAGTTAGGTGTATTATACTAACACGATGTGGTGCCCACACACACGACATACTCTCGTATCAAGTAATTGCACAAAGCTTCGTCGTAACGCGTGATTATGCCAGAGTTATCCGTAAAAGTTACAAAGTATATAGCACAGAGGTGTACAGGTCAGCAAATGAATGCAGCAGAGTAACATGTGCGTATACACTAGGTTGAGGCTGATATTAATCACTGATTTGCATCAGATGATCAATACGATGTAATAATGATCTTTGATCAATTAAAACATAAAGTTCCTCAATTCGGTAACTTCCGGTTTTGGCAATTAAGCTCTTTTAGCAAATATTCTGATAAAACTAGGTCCGTAAATTAATACGACAAAAGTTTAATCAGAATATCCCGGATAACCATAACATAACGACCCGAAACCTCAGATTTTGGCAATCCTATCAAACGAAATTACGGTACTAAGACCATATGCCCATGAGGTGTTCAGCCACGAACGCGTAGTTCGTTATGTTTGTATCACTAATGCATGCAATATTTAGTCTACGAAGCCTATCAGCATATCACACGTAGTCAACATACGCCTCATTAAACTATACAATTCTTTAGCCTGTGTCAGATCCCCACTGATGTAATATCATTTCCTCTTTTTATCCAGGAAATCATTTTTGATTTTCTAATTTTTAGGTCTTTTTGAATTTTTCAATGTTTTTTTTTTTTTTTTTTTGATAAAATGGCTCCCCCTAAAATAAAGAATATATTTTTGGGTTATAATTTTTCTGAAAAACAAATAAAAACAAAAATTTGAAATAAACAATCCACTCGAAAGCATCAACTTCTTTGAGGATTAAACAATCCCCTCGAAAGCATCAACTTCTTTGAGGATTACGATAGTAAAGAGAAATTCCCAATTAGCAAAGAGAAATTCCCAATTAGCAAAATATTAAAAACTAAAACTAAAAAGCGATAAACCGAGGTGCCGATTAGTCCTGTTTTTCCTTTATGTTGTTTACTTTTAAAAGATATTCAAAGCGGGATCTGTCAAAAGCTTTTGTAAACAAATCTGCACGTTGGTAGTCAGTATGGATTTTGACCATATCTATCAATTCCTTAGCGTAACAATCACGGATAAAATGATATTTGATCCGGATATGTTTCGCTTTAGAATGATTTTCAGTATTTTTAGTTAATGCGATTGCGGCTTTGTTGTCACAGTGTATAGGGTTTTAAGAAACTGCAAACCGTAATCTACCATCTGCTGTTGGATCCAGAGCACTTGCGAACAGCAACTCGAGGCTGCAATGTACTCAGCTTCACAGGTAGATAGCGCCACGGAAGTCTGCTTCTTGCACTGCCAGGTGATTAACCTGCTCCCTAAAAACTGGCAACCGGCTGTAGTAGATTTACTATCTTTGTCACAGCCGCCCCAATCTGCATCACTAAAAGCAATAAAATCAAAATCATCATCATTAGGGTACCAAAGTCCTTTTGAGGGACAACCCTTCAGATATCTAAGGATACGCTTGACCGCCGTCAGATGACTTTGTTTCGGCTTCGATTGATAGCGAGCACAGAGACACGTTGCGTACATAATATCTGGTCGAGACACCGTCAAATACATCAGAGATCCGATGATTGCTCTGTATGTAAATGGGTCCGTCAGCTCCCCCTTAGCGTCCACTCCAATCCCGTGATTGGGTTGAATCGGGGTATCCATCGGCTTGGAATCCTCCATCTGGAATCGGCTCAAGATATCGGATACGTATTTCGTCTGGTGAATGAAGATCCCGTTGGGTCTTTGGTCCACCTGCAAGCCTAGGAAAAACTGCATCTCCCCCATTGCGCTCATTTCGAACTTTTCCTGCATGACAGTTTAGAACTCCCTGCATAAAAGCTCGTTAGTTGAACCAAATATTATATCATCAACGTAAATCTGCACTAGAAGCAAATCATCCCCAGTCTTCTTCGTGAAGAGGGTGCAGTCGACGAGTCCGCGCTTAAATCCTTTGGTGATGAGGTATGTACTTAGCTCCTCGTACCACTGTCTCGGAGCCTGGTGCAAGCCATAAAGAGCTTTGTTCAGCACGTAGACCTTATCCCGGTGGATTGGGTCCTCAAAGCCTGGTGGCTGCCCGACATAAACCTCTTCCTTGACTTTCCCGTACAGAAATGCGCTCTTAACGTCCATTTGATACACTTTGAATTTCTTGTATGAAGCAAATGCAAGGAACATCCGAATAGCTTCAATTCGTGCTACCAGTGCATAGATTTCGTTATAATCAATCCCTTCGATTTGATGGAAACCCTGCACGACAAATCTGGCTTTGTTACGAACAATAACCCCACGATCATCCTTCTTGCACTTAAACACCCATTTAGTGCCTATTTTCTTCCTTCCAGGTGGCAAATCCGTGAGTGTCCAAACTCCCAATTTCTGGAATTGTAATAACTCCTCCTGCATAGCTTCAACCCAGGCATCTTCCTTCAAAGCGTCCTTGTATGTCCTTGGCTCTACCTGCGACACATAACACGCAAACGACCAATCATTTTGACTACCAGATTGTTGAATTTTGGCATATAATGCTAAAGCACCAAAACTCTCTGGCGAGTTAACGCTTCTTAGCTGCCCTCTGGTCATCACACTGCTACCAGGATCACCAATAACTTGCTCCAGCGGGTGAATACGATGAATCCGAGATTCCGGATATTCAGGTACAATAACTCCTGTCTGAACAGTCAAGTTCTCTACAGCATCCAGATCATGACCCGTGTTTGATGATGAAGCAACATCTGGAGTTGGAGTTGGGTTCACTGGCAGTGCTTCCTGTTCTTCTGCATGTTCAAGAATGACTTCTTCAAATTGTTCATCTTCAGATTCTGAAGAGTCTAATGAAGTTGAAGCCTCTTGAAACACTTCTTCCTCTTGTATAGGAGCATTGGTATCATTAGAAGCTGGTAGGGGGTTCACGGTGATCGGACGCACCAACGGTGAAGTTGTTGCATTTTCACACTCGTAAAGTAATCTGATAACAGCTTCTTCAACCAAGCTATCTAGATTGAATGATTCAAAGAAATCTTTGTAATCAAACATCCAATCAGGACCCGTGCCTTGCAAATTTTGAGTATATCGTTGAACTTCCACGTTAGCCCAATCCTCCACTCGACGAGTTCGCTTGTTGTATACCCGTTTGAGCGGGGTTGCATATCCAACAAAGTATCCCTCCTCAGCTTTAGGACTAAACTTCTCGCTTGGATTCAACATCGTGCATGGTGCCCCAAAAGGTTCTAGATACTCTAAGTTCGGCTTTCGTCGGTGTAACAGCTCATAAGATGTTTTACCAAACTTCTTCACTGTTAGAACCCGATTAAGTGTATAATTTGCTGCATAAATCGCCTCGTTCCAGAACATTACCGGAAGATTTGAATCAGCGAGCATTGTTCTAGCCGCTTCAATTAGAGTCCTATTTTTTTCGTTCAGCAACACCGTTCTGTTGTGGGGTGTACGGAGCCGAATATTCATGATGTATCCCTTTGCTTTCACAAAGTTCATCCATCTTGGCGTTTTTGAACTCCGTCCCATTATCACTCCGAATTCTCTTTATCTTCACATTGTAGAGATTCTCCAATCGAGTGAACAGAACTTTCAGGTTGTCAAAGGTGTCACTTTTATGCTGCAAACACATCACCCATGAAAATCTTGAGTAGTCATCAGTGACGACTAAACAATAAAGCTCTCCAAGATGACTTTTGCGCTTGACCGGTCCGAATAGATCCATGTGCAGTCGCTCAAGTGGCATCTCAACAGAGTTGACTTTCTTTACTTTGTGGGACTGTTTGTGTTGCTTCCCCTTCTTACAACTCACACACTTGTCATTCAGATGGAAATGTTTCACGTTTACTCCATCGACAAGCCCATTTCTCACAAGTTCATTCATTTTTCTCAGATGAATGTGCCCCATTCTTCGGTGCCACATTATCGATTCTTTCTCTGTCGCCTTGGATAGAAAACATGTTATTTGTCCCTGTGATATCATCGCCTTGGACATATCAAGAATATAGAGATTGTTGACGCGAGGTGCCTTCAACATTATCCACTCCTTTGGAATTTTAAAGCCCGGTTTGAGAATATAGCAGGATTTGTCATCAAAATGCACAGTAAATTGTTTATCACAAATTTGACTGACACTCAACAGATTATAATCGATCTGCTTCACATAAGATATCCGCTCAAAGCTCACTATTCCATTACTCACGCTTCCCTCCATCGTAATATATCCACCTTTATTTCCAGCGAATGCAACATACCCTCCATTGATGTTCTTCACGTCGAACAACAACGCAAGATCCCCTGTCATGTGGCCTGAAGCTCCACTATCAACAATCCAAAGACTGCTAATAGGGCCAGCTGAAGCTCCCTGCACACAAAAAGTAAATCATTTAGTTCTTTCGGGGGACCCAAGCCTGAGTCTTGGGTCTTGGAATATCATTTTTCACAGAAACATTTTCACAAACATTTTCAACAACTTTTTGTTTTGGATCAATCTTTTTCTGATTGCTCAAAACATTTTCCTTTTTCTCATTAACCTTTGAAGTTGAGGCTCCTGGAGTACCATTGGGTGACCAAGATTGTTCAGTTCTTTTCAAGATACGAATCTGAGACTTTGGGTTCTCAGTCGGTTTCTGAACATTGTTAACAAATGTAACTTTCTTGATTACCTTATCTGATTTAACAGACTTAGGTCCAACATTTGATTTGACAATCGGTTTTAGTGGAACCTTTTGCCTATCATTTGTTGTGTTCACCACTGGCTTCCTCCATGATTGTTCCATAGCAATCCGATTCCTACGATCATATTGAATTGGACGATTGTTCCTCATTTGATGAAAATTGTTTTGATTATAAAACTGTTGTGATTGTTGAGGAACAACTCGTCTATGTGGTGGAACATAATGATCAATCGGTTTCCTTATGGAATTCCTCAATTCAACTTCGTGCCTTTTATGCCTTACATATGGGCACTGAGCAAGTAAATGCCCTCGTTCCCCACATTTAAAGCATGCACGGTATTCTTCAAAAACATTTGGAGCATTTGGTTGAGCAAATGATCTAACAGGATATTGATCATTGTACTGTTGATTCCTCAAACTCTCAGGGAGTGGCCCTTTTGAGTAAGTAGGCTCATGAAAACCATTAGTTCTGTTTTTGGGTCGAATGAACTCTGTGACATGGACCTTTGGTTCTTGAGGAACATCCAAATACAATTTCTTTCAAATAGCAGGTGGAATCTCATTTGTTCTCTCATGTTTTGGGAACCAAATGGTGCTTTCTTGCCAGATTTTATCGATTTTAGCATAGTTAGCATTTTTGATTGGAAATTCCTCGTCAGAGATGATCTTATCGGATCCTTCCATCCGATAAAACACCTTGACAGGTTTGTCACACGGTTCATTCTTATCATTCTTTTCAAGATCTTTCTTTACAACATTCTTCTCAAGATCTTTCTTAACAACTTTCTTTTCAGACTTTTTCTCACGATGAGCATTTGCCATCGGATGTACAAGCTGAGATGGTGAAACTGGTTCATTGGTAATGATGTGATTTTCTTTTGGAATTTCACATGCATTAACAGTTTGATTACAACCAGTATCATCACTCTCAGAGTCTGAATCCACACTCTCAGCAGTAACACCCTCATCATTCAAACCTAAAATCGGTCTCACATCGGAATGTGGATCACCAATACTCGAGGTATTAGATTCATTTTCCGATGATGAGTCGGATTTTACCGAGCTCTCCGGTGTAACTTGATGACAATTATGGTTTTCAAAAAGTACCGGAGATGGCACAGACCGGTAATTAGTGGTTTGATCATCAATGATGTGGTCTACCACATAAGCAATGTGCTTATAACTCTCCAACTTTTTGTTTACTTTCTCAGCAAAGCATTTGATGGCGGCCATTTCCAACTTGGTATTTTCAATTTCATTTATGTAGTTATTAATTGCCAATTGTTTTAATGACAAAGTGTTTTTCAAGTCGGAAATGTCCTTTTTATAGCCATCTAATACCTTGTTGAAAGCAATCAACTCTTTGCGAGTAGATTGACTGTTCATGATAGCACTATCACGTTGAACACGGAGTTGTTTGTTCTCCTCAGTCAATCTATCACATGTACCACAATATTTATCACTTTTAATATCAGTGCTACACTCAGAACTTACAGGTTTTGGCGGATCAGTCATGGCCATCAATGCGAAATGAGCTTCCTTTCCAGCAAAGAATCTGGAATAGTCAATCTTGGTGAAAGCATCATCAGCAATGCACGACTTCCTCGTCATCAGAAAATCCGCTTCTGCTAGCAACTGATCAATGTCATCATCTAGAGAAGTAACACTTGCCTCCGTATCCGATTCACTGTCTGAATCAGAATAAACCGATTCACACTCCTCAGGAACATCGGAAACAGTATTAATCACCACTCCAGAATTAGCTTCCTCAGCCTTAACCTCAACAGGTTCAGTCTCCACCTCCATTTCAGCCTCAGACACATCAACTTCAACCTCAGTTTCTATCTTCTCATCAACTGTCACCGAATCTTCAATATCAACCTGATATGCAACACAAGCCACATTGCCACCAGTAGTAATTTCCTCAACACCTATTTGCATTGCCGACCAATCAAACCTTTCATCTTGTTGAGTCACCAATGCTTGATTCTGATTGGTGTTCTGGTGTGTCTCATTAGGTGTAGTGATCGGTATAACTGTTCGGTTAGTGTTGTTAGGAGATTGGTTTTGAGTCTGGTTTGATGTGTTTGGTTGTCTGTTTTGGTTGTTATTAAAATTGTTTTGACGGTTTTGGTAGTTGTTATTGTTTTGGTAAGAAATTTGGTTTTGGTTTTGTTGTTGACGGTTCTGGTAGCTTGCATTAAATGGGTTTCTATTACCTTGTTTTGGTGGCTGGGTGCATTCTCTTTTAAAGTGACCTTTCCCTCCACAATTAAAACAAGTAACTTTCTCCTTGTTGAACCCGTAGGTTGTGTTAGGAGAAGTTCCCAAATCCGTTCTACCGGTCTTCTCAATAAATTCTGTTGCTCTTCTCATGATGCTCGCAAAAGCCCATTGGATATCAATCAGTTCCATCTCTTCCTTGTCAATCTGTGCATAGTCTTCATTGGTTAAGTTGTTATTCCCAATTTGACTAGCAACAAATCCGTTGTAGGATGAAACCATTGCAGAGACTAACGCAATGTGTTGCTGAGCAACTTCCACCGTCACATTTCCCAAGTTAGAAGTCTCCAAAACCACCGGTTGTTGATTAGGTTGAGTGCTTTGGTTCATTGTGTGAAGTGGTTGTTGAGATTGGCTATCAGTATAAAAGGCTGCTTGTTGCATTGGTGAGAATGGTGAAATGTAGGAATTGTTATATTGTTGTTGTGGATGTGGGTTTGATGGTTGTGAGAAGGATGATGTTTGTTGATGATAGTTGATGGTAGGTTTTGGTGATTCCATAACATTGGAAATACATGCAACATGTGGAGCCACTAATCCTCCTGAACTTGAGTTACCAGCTGGAACTGAAGTACCTCCAAAATATAAGTTGGGATTCTGAGGAATCTGTGATCTTCTAGCTTTCCTCTTCTCTTCCAATTCTTTGTTTTCCAGCTTCTCTATAAACTCTTGAATGGACCAGAATTGGTATGCATCCTTCTCCCTGAGAACTTCCTGATCGGATGTCGCGGTCCGGTCAAAGATAGTATTTATAAGTCCTATATTACCTCAACTAATGTAGTAGTGGCAACAAAGGGTGTCGAACCACGAAGAGTTTGTGGTCGGTGAAATAGGTTTTAGTTGATTGAAAAATGTCACTTATGAAGAAATAGTTAATTATGAAGTTTAATACTTTTTGTTCATTTAAGAAATTTGATTGAAAAAGGTTTTTGATTATTAAAACTTGGAATTGGAAAAATAATAGAAATGATGATAAACAAATTAAGTTGCAATCAATTAATTAAAAAGATCACACTAAGGTTTCAACAAATGAAGTCTAAGGTTTTCACAAACGGGTCAAACAATTATGGTGCAAATGGTGTTAACGGATTGACTATTCAATAGGTTTAGGTGTCAAGTTTCATCAACATTTCAACAATGGACTAAACTACACTTCATTACCTAGAACATACAACCCTATGTTTGTATTAGAGCAAGAAAACATGTTCATGACATTTAGAAATTGGCACAAGATCAATTAACTAGAATGGCTTCAACATAAGATTAATCACAATCTAATACGATAGTTCAAACACACAAACACACATCAATAGTTTAAGAAAATACCCAAATGTTAAACCCTAGATCATCAATTGTTTACTCCCAAAGTATGATACAAAAGATTTAGCCAAGCATGGCCATGGAGTTCTTCAAGTCTTGTGTTCTTGATTCTTCAATCTTCATGGAAATGGTGAGATAATGATTGTAGAATGGAATGGGATGATTGCCTTTGATTAGGAGTGATAAAGATGATGATTCTTGGTCAAAGATATTGGTTTTTAACTTCCCAAATCGTAACTCCCGTCAAAAAGGAGAAAAAAGAGGAAACAATTGACCAAGATCTGGTCTTGGCGTATCCTACGCCAGTTTTGGCGTAGGCTACGCCAAACTGCCTTGCCTTAGCTGATCTCTGCTGCCCTACGCCAAACTGATGCACCTTCCCTACGCAAATGGCGTAGGCTACGCCACTTTTGGCGTATCCTACGCCAAATCTCCCTTCAACCTTGGATTTTGATTTTTCAGCTCGTTTATGCTTCCGTACCTTGCCCGAGCAACTCCAAAGCGTCATTTTTGCTTCCTTTAGTCATCAAATCCTGAAACAACATAATAATATCAAAGCAACACCATTCGACAACTTAACATTCCTTAAAACTCATTTATAGGCGCATTTATACACATCTTTTAACCAACCCATCACATCCCCACACTTACCTTTTGCTTGCCCTCAAGCAAATCATTGAACTTTACTCATTCAACCAATTCCAACCTTTTTATCGATTCTCAAAAGACGGTCCGTAGTCATACCCTAACTCACAAGACTTACGCCTATCAGTAGGTTTACATTCCAAGGTTTAAATCAAAAGTTTGCCTAGCCAAATTCAACTAGTTCCAAGTTCACATTCTTGCACACCCCTCACAATGGTTCACTCTGCTCGGTTTAATCAAAACTAGTCATGATGCACTAGTATTTTCATTAATCATTCAAAACCGATTATAATGCATGTTAGTATAGGTTTGCAACTCAATCACCTTCCACCAATTTACACAAGAGTGAACACAAATCAAAAGGTCTTTAAAGGGTTGTAATGGGGCTAGGCTAAAGGTGTGGAATGGGATAATTAAAGTGACTATGGTGATGAACATTCGACTTTTATTACATAAAAAAAATAAATAAAATAAAAAAATACAACTACTCAAACATAAGGCAATATTGCGCCTTTTATTCAACTAACCAAAATCTATTTTTGAGCTTTTCTATGAGACTTTAAAGCTCTTTCTTTCTCTCTCTTTTTTTTTCAGCTTTTTTTTTTCCAGCTTTTTTTTTTTTTTTTTTTTTAGCTAATTACAAAACAAAGCAAGGTCCTAAAATCAAATTTTCATCACTTGGGTTTAAAGTTGAAAGGTTAAACGGGTCAAATGGGTCGAAATGGGTGATCAATTGAAAGGTCAAAGGCTCAAGATTGTTTGACTAAGGAAGGTTGTTTTGGGTTAAGGATGTGAAATTGGTGTAAATATGAAAAGGTAAAACCTAATGCCTTAATCATTCTTGTGCTCACAATTGGTCTATGGTGGCAAGCGTATCAAAAGTCGCAAATTCTACCTTATGCAATTATAATGGCACACTCAATTCAAATGAAAACAACATGCCAATAGATGTGGGATTTTTATAGGGTGTTAGCATGTTGTAGTGGCTCAATAATCTCTCATGAACATGAAGGGGAAAATGGGTTGCCGATGTGCAAGCAATGCTATACTCTTCACTTGTTTTTTTTTTTTTTTTTTTAACTAAGCAATTCATATACCTCGGAAAAACACATCAAGGAACTTAAAGAGTTTATGACCATGACTAGGGATCGACTTTCATGATCCAATAATTAGGCGGAAAAGTTCAAAAAAAATTTTAAATTTTTGAGAGTCTTAAAAGTTCAAGTTTAAATAGATATCCCCTCATCCCCACACTTTGAGCATAACATTGTCCTCAATGTGGATTTGTCATGAATAAGGGAAAAACTATTACTCAAAGTATAAGTGTGAAGATGCCCATTTCCGTCCCAATGTACACCCACGCTAAAGTAAAATCAAGACCTCACCCAACTCCCTATTCTAACAACTAAACACATTAATAAAGGAATAGGGTGCACCTGATAAGCAATTTTTTTTTCCTTTCACAGTCCTCTTGCTCCTTCGCTTCATTCCCAGCTAAACACTCTATCATCACTGGCCACGTGTAACCTAGACTCAAGCAAAAACATCAAACTACCCAAAAACAAATAAAATGCAAAATAGAACTTAAAAACATAAAACTACCTAGCACACCAAAACACACCAAAATAAAAACGAATAAAGAAAAACAAGTCATACCATCATACATACTGTACATAGAAAACACTACCTCGGCCACTCATCAGCGGTAATATGGGTCATTCGGACCCGGTGGCGGATAAGGAGTGCTTGAATGCCCGAAAATCGCATCCATCCATCCATGGTAATCACTGAATGGGTCAGCAGATGAAGAAGGTCCTTCAGCAGGTGGTGGAGGTGGTGTCGGTCGTGGAGTGGGGAGATAACTGGAGGAGACCCCTTGAGGCCACCTAACTTGATCAATCACCTCCTGGGGCTGCTCTCTTATGGTTGAGTAGCCAACATATGGAACCACTGGCACATATGGGCGTCCTGCTACTAGATCCTGATGGTGCCTGATCTGTTCAGCCTCCATGAATCTATTAACTGTATCCATTTCCCGAGCATAGTTAACCGCCCACCAATGCTTATCCTCTCTTTCTTTCCTTTCTGCTTCTCTTCTTTCTTCTCTCGCCATTGCAGCTGCTTCTCGTTGCCTTGCAAGTTCCATGGTTCGTGTACCTCTATCCCAAATACATTTCTTAAATGAGGTCCACCCTCGGTACTCTGCGGGCCTTGCCCTGTTGATTGCTGCCACCATTTCCAACTCTTGTCTAGTCATCTCTCGAACTGGGCGTTCCCTCACAACCTGTGCCTCCTCTTGTAACTCCTCTTCCTCATCCGTATGTACCTCTTCATCATTCGCATGCTCAACACCCTCTCGCAGAGCCATCATCTGAGTGTTACCCTGTTTGTCAAGTAGGATATGATATTCTGCGGTCCGCTCATATGTGAATTTTGCCTTGTAATAATCTCCCCAGTTCATCTTAACAACCTTCACCTCAATAGCCGGTGTAGACCTTGTTACCACTCCTTGAGCCTCCATCAAATATGATAAAAGTCTAACATGCGGGATCATTTTTCGCTCTTGACTTTCCCGGCTGTCCCAAATATTCGTCAGAACCAAATGCCTAAATGATAGGCGCGGTGTACCAAACATTATTGCATGCACCACTCGAACATCCCAACCTCTGACCTTTGATCTATCCCCGAGTCTTGCCATTAAATTCTCAAATGAAATCCCTAATATGAATCTGGCTTCACATGCCATGTCTTCCCTGCAATATTGAGTTCCTCTTTTTCTTGGAATCACATTGTCAAACATATTTGATGGGTCAGTGTCTAATTGTGTTTTGGCCCAAAAATATTCTTCAGGGATATAATAGTATTCATGTGCTGGACAAGAGTCAAAGTTAGCAATTTGACGCATTGTCTCGAAGGATAAGGTCATCTTCTTCTTCCCCACAGTTCCGGTCAACTTCAATGTGTGGGGTGGGTTATCACCAAAATCTCGTTCGAGCGTAGACATCCACTGCTCTATCGCCTTCATGTAAATCTTGTTCCCCCTATTCTCACAGAAATTCAAAGCTGCTTCACAACCAATCCTTTCAAACTTCTGTGTCAGCCCTATCAATCTCAACTGCTCCACATTATACGCCCTTTCGTAAACAAGAACACCCTCGGTACCATGTTGTAATGATGACATTTTTTGATACCATAATGCAGGTCTAATTGCTTTAGGGAATGCAGATAACCGCTTGGACTTCTCCTTCCAGTCGGGAAGGTCTACATCCATCTGTTCGCCACGATCCAACTCGCGCTGGATTTCATCTCCTTCGTTATCAGATTCGTCTCGTAGATTGGGCCGAATCCCCTTTTTTCGTTTGGGCTGAGTAGAAGATTCACAATGTTCCTTTCCTTTTCTCCTGAAGACATTCTGCAACAACATCCATGAACAATATTGTAGTATTAATATCCATTCTCAATAATACTATTACCTCAACTAATGTAGTAGTGGCAACAAAGGGTGTCAAACCACGAAGAGTTTGTGGTCGGTGAAATAGGTTTTAGTTGATTGAAAAATGTCACTTATGAAGAAATAGTTAATTATGAAGTTTAATACTTTTTGTTCATTTAAGAAATTTGATTGAAAAAGGTTTTTGATTATTAAAACTTGGAATTGGAAAAATAATAGAAATGATGATAAACAAATTAAGTTGCAATCAATTAATTAAAAAGATCACACTAAGGTTTCAACAAATGAAGTCTAAGGTTTTCACAAACGGGTCAAACAATTATGGTGCAAATGGTGTTAACGGATTGACTATTCAATAGGTTTAGGTGTCAAGTTTCATCAACATTTCAACAATGGACTAAACTACACTTCATTACCTAGAACATACAACCCTATGTTTGTATTAGAGCAAGAAAACATGTTCATGACATTTAGAAATTGGCACAAGATCAATTAACTAGAATGGCTTCAACATAAGATTAATCACAATATAATACGATAGTTCAAACACACAAACACACATCAATAGTTTAAGAAAATACCCAAATGTTAAACCCTAGATCATCAATTGTTTACTCCCAAAGTATGATACAAAAGATTTAGCCAAGCATGGCCATGGAGTTCTTCAAGTCTTGTGTTCTTGATTTGTCACACCCTCAAATTACCACATGCGGAGTTCTACCGCGAGGCGTGTGACACACCAGGATCCA
Source organism: Ambrosia artemisiifolia (assembly GCA_032199755.1). Taxonomy (NCBI): domain Eukaryota; kingdom Viridiplantae; phylum Streptophyta; class Magnoliopsida; order Asterales; family Asteraceae; genus Ambrosia; species Ambrosia artemisiifolia. The sequence continues at coordinate 6,401,792 of CM063526.1, read as the reverse complement.
AGTCAACGGTCACAATAAACAACACTATATGATAAGATACGTAAAATAAAAACATAAATCCAAACCATTTGAATTAACAGCGGAAGCATTGTTTTACAAACTAAATCCCAAAAGTTTCCAAACTTGTTTAATAACAAAACCATGAACCTAAACTAGACGCCGTGCAGACGCGTGCGCCTAAGCCCTGAGATGCTGCTACCTTAGCGACCTGAGAAATCATGCCAAAAACGGGTCAACATATAATGCTGGTGAGTTCACAGGTTTAAGTTTACAATAAGTTTCCGTGTGTTGCGCGTTGATCACAAAATACCATGTCATAAGATACGTTAAACGAATAAACAAACGAACAAACAAGCGTTTCCTACTACTACCACGACTGTGATGCTGAAACCATTACTGACAGCGTTGCTTGAGTTGCTGCCCGTGTTTGAGTTGCTTGTGTTGCTAAACTAGAGACAATATGCACCCGCCCGGCTCCTAGCCGACGGGTGGGGTTGGTCAGGCCCAATAGATCTATCCACATTTCCCCGTTGTGCTACCCCGCACATTCATGGTTTCCCCCGGGACTCCTTGTTTCGTCGTGTAGTAAACAAAAGTGTTGCAAATCAAGAGTTGTGTTTCAAAAGCGTTGCATTCAAAAGTGTTGCTTTCCAAAAGTGTTACTTCCCAAAAGTGTTTCAAAAGCGTAGCGGGTTTACAACAAGTCACTTCCCAAAAACAGTTACGTATTCAAAATGAGTAAAGCGTTTCCAAAAGAGTTACATGTTTATATGAAAGCATTGAGTTTGTTAAATTGCGTGGCATGTTTCTCCCCCGAAAGAAAACGTATAAAAGAGGGGCCGTGAACTCACCTTGGGTTGCGTTACTTCGAAAGTGATTTAAACCAACAAGCTGTGCTAGCCCCGTAAAGCGGCGACCTAACATATGACAGTTACAAGTACTTAGACTAACAACCCGTAGGTTAGTTAGTCCCTAGATGCCCAGACCATAACCAGGTTCGTTTGAAAATGCGTTGACTGTTAAACTGACCAAATGTACAAGACTCGACATCCCATTGGTGACCCGAGACCCCACGTGTTCATCTCATACTCAAACATACACAAATCATGCAACTTAGTCCTTAACATGCGTTAAAGTTCAACGATTCTAACACATAGGTCAAATAACGTACGAACAAGTCCGAACACGTGTTACTATGTTACTAAGCATGTCACGGGGTTCCTATCATGTTCCTAGGTGTCAAATCGGGTTTCGGGATGTTAAAATACACTTACAACAGCATTTCATGCGATTAGGGACTTAACATGCAATTAGGAAAGTCAACACGTGATTAGGGATGGTCAACAGGCAATTAGCAGGGCTAATCGCCACCTATGTTAGGTGATTAGGGCTAATCACATGCATATCAGGCGATTATGGTCATGTGGTATGCAATTCAGGGCTTAACTAGTGATTAGGGTCACAATTGCATGACTTGCTAGCAATTAGGATCACAATTGCATGACTTGCTAGCAATTAGGGGGCTAATCGCCACCTACAACACACGAGTAGCCCATCCTTTAGGCGATTATGCCCCTAATCGCCTGATACATAGGCGATTAGGAATCCTAATCGCCTATAGTGCAGCAATTGTGGTTTTTCGCGCGTTTAACCCTCCAAATCAGATCCGAAACGTGTAAAAACACCCAATAATCATCCAAACATATTAATGAACATATTTCAAGCAAAACCCCTAAGTTTTCATCATTCTAACAGTCCCGAATGTGAGCGTTTTCCCAAAATAGCAATTTATCATGAAAACATCACATCAACATGCAAGAACTTGCCCTAAATAGCAAATATCCAGATCTAATCACATAATCACGTTGTCCGAAAGCATCCTACTGTTCTAACATCATCCTAGAGCAAACCCTAACACCAAACAATCAACAACACACCTCATATCATCCTAAATCATCCAAAATCCTTCAAACGGGTCAAAACATCAAGTATCCAAAATACACGACCAAAACCATTCAAACTCTTGGGACCTCCTCATACTAACTTGTAACAGCTATAAACATCATAATAACACAAAAACAATCATGATTAGATCCCAAAAACTCTATCTTTAATCACATATAACACATATAACACATGTAAAGGTGTGGGTTTGTTTAGAAACGGTTTTAAATGGATTTTCAAAGACAAAAACCTTTAAAAGTCAGGTCTGGACATTTAGGGAGTAAAACATAATCATTTAAAGGTTTGGGTTTGAAGAACACACCTTGTATTTAAGAGTAGATGATGGAATAAGCTTGGAAATGGTTGTTTGTGTGTAAAAATGGGTTCCAGAGGGTGTTTGTGGGTTGAGATATGTTATGGGACGGCTAGGGTTGTGTAAATAATGTTTTGGAGGTCAAGGGTGGTATTTATAGGTGTTTTTAGTCGTCAAGTATGTTGCAGGCGATTATGCAGCAGTTGCAGGCGATTAGGGCTGCTAATCGCCTACAGAGAGGGCTAATCGCCACCCCTGAAGGCAATTAGCCATGCTAATCCCCTACAGAGAGTGGCTAATCGCCACCCCTGAAGGCAATTAGCCAGGCTAATCGCCTACAGGGTCCAAGATGGTGTATTTGGCGCGTTAAACTCCGTTTTAACATATGTTAACACATTTTCACATACCGACAAGTCACATAATGATTATAAACACATAATGCATGAAAGTAAACACGTTCACACTCGTTCACCAATCCCCGGGACTCGAGACTTACGTATGTTAAAACCCAAATGACGTGCGACTCGACTCGACCGACCGTGTTTTGTGTAACGTGTGCGTGACTCGCTAAGGTAGACTTGCTAAGTTTTCAAAAGTTAATTACCGGAAGTTGCCGGGTGTCACATCATCCCCCTGTTAAAAGAATTTTCGTCCCGAAAATTTCCCGAAGTCGAAAAGAGAAGACAAAACAAGAAGAAAAATTTTTCCGGGTCGTCACATCATCCCCCTGTTAAAAGGAATCTCGCCCCGAGATTCTTTTGGCCCCAACAGTGATGAGCGTCGACCTCTGTGTATGCCCAAGTAACGTTTCCCCAAGGAACAGCGAGTGGATATGAGACAAGAGACCCCCGATCGAAGGCCTACTGGGGACTATTGTGATCGGTATAACTAACCCACTGGTACCGTCCAAGTAACACCCCCAAAGGACCCTCATCGACCCCAAAGAATGAGAAGTAAAGACCAAACCCCAAGGAAACACCCAAAGACACGAACACACAACATTGCGAAAGAGTAAAACCAAGGCGTACAAGCGTAACAAGAGATAAGAAAGAATACGTACGGGTAACAGTGTCTGGGTCCTCCTGGTTCTCCCTAGCCCCAATAACATAAGCACGAGCAGCTACACCACCGCCCTGGTTGTTCCCTCCATTTCTTGCTGTGCCTGCCACTCCCTGATTCAGCTTTGGGCAATTTCGCTTGAAATGCCCTGTTTCACCACAATTGAAGCACCCTTGATTTCCCCGAGGGGTAGGAGTGGGGGCAACTGCTTGAACTTGTCCTGCCTGAGTGCTGACCCTACAATCCTTGGCCAGATGGCCATAGCGAAGACAACGGTTGCAACGAAACGTATCACAACTCCCAACATGATGGTACCCGCACTGGTTGCACTTAGGGTTCTTTCCTGTGTACCCACCCTGATTCTGAGTCGACGGTGACCCCACCGCCCCTAGCTTCCTGGTCTGCTGCTGCGGCTGTTCTTGAGCCGAACTCTTCCCCGAGCCTTCCAACTTGCGCTTGCTGCCCTCTGGAGCCTTGACAGTCGAACCACGAGCAGGTAAAACACCTTCATTCACCTTCAGATTAGTCATCCGATGAGCCGATCGAACCACCTCTGCATAAGTAGGAAGATTTCCCGCAGCCACTAACCCCGCTATCTCTGGTACTAACCCTGAAATGTAGTGCTCGATCCTCCTGTATTCTGGTACGTGCAAGTCAGGACACAGCACCGCCAACTCGTTACGCCTCACAGTGTACTCTTCAATCTCAGACCCCACCATCTTGAGGCTCCAAACCTCATGTTCCAATTTTTGTACCTCCTCCCTGGGACAGTACTCCCTTTTCAATAGCTGCACAAAGCTCTCCCATGGCATGGCATAGGCTTCACCTATACCCATGTTCTTAGTGATGTTGTTCCACCAAGTCAGAGCAACATCTGTGAAGAGCCCAATAGAATACTTCACCCGATCCTCGGGAAGACAATTGCACATTATGAATACGGACTCCACTTTCTCTAGCCACTTGAGCATGCCTACAGCCCCTTCAGTGCCAGAGAACTCATGGGGCTTACAATCCCGAAACATCTTGTACGTACACATGGCTGGGGGTGGGTTAACAACACCGCCTGAAACGAAACACGTAAGAAAACCACAAAAGAAGGATACCATGCTCACAACGAGGCAAAACTGATAGGATCAACTCACCGCCATGAGCATTGTGTCCTGCCTGAAAGGCAGCCTGCAGCAAGGTGTTCAGATCCTCCTGGGTTAGGTTCACCCCTCCACGACCACCGCCACCATTGCGTCCGCCAGTACGACCACCGCCTCTACGTCCACCGCGAATTCCAGACATCTCCTGAGAACGACAAGAAACAAACACTCAGACCCATCACCAACGCTAAACCAAGAGAATACGAAAAATCCAGGATTGGGTACAATGTGACCATTAATCCCAACCCGAGATCCACCAAGTCTTTCATGCATTTCAACTTATCATTTCGTGTGCACCCGAAATGATAAATTGCTCTACATGGTCCTCAAGGCGTGCCCCGAGTTCGAACCTCAAGTCACCCGACACCCACATCTTAGGAAGATATAACCAACTCAAAAGATCATCAAACAAGTTCCCACGACTGTAAACCCGAAGGAGAAGATAAAGTGAAGCTAGGAATAACCAAGAATGAGATAAGCAATGTGACACCGTGTGGTAAGGATACCGACACCCCGACAAGGTTAGTATGTTTACCAAAAGACACGACTCGAATGTATGTGACCGTCTAGTGTGTGAGACTCGGCTATAGTCTAGACTCTACATGCAGTCCTAGTTCACTATAACCATTGGCTCTGATACCAATCTGTCACACCCTCAAATTACCACATGCGGAGTTCTACCGCGAGGCGTGTGACACACCAGGATCCAAGTCAACGGTCACAATAAACAACACTATATGATAAGATAGGTAAAATAAAAACATAAATCCAAACCATTTGAATTAACAGCGGAAGCATTGTTTTACAAACTAAATCCCAAAAGTTTCCAAACTTGTTTAATAACAAAACCATGAACCTAAACTAGACGCCGTGCAGACGCGTGCGCCTAAGCCCTGAGATGCTGCTACCTTAGCGACCTGAGAAATCATGCCAAAAACGGGTCAACATATAATGCTGGTGAGTTCACAGGTTTAAGTTTACAATAAGTTTCCGTGTGTTGCGCGTTGATCACAAAATACCATGTCATAAGATACGTTAAACGAATAAACAAACGAACAAACAAGCGTTTCCTACTACTACCACGACTGTGATGCTGAAACCATTACTGACAGCGTTGCTTGAGTTGCTGCCCGTGTTTGAGTTGCTTGTGTTGCTAAACTAGAGACAATATGCACCCGCCCGGCTCCTAGCCGACGGGTGGGGTTGGTCAGGCCCAATAGATCTATCCACATTTCCCCGTTGTGCTACCCCGCACATTCATGGTTTCCCCCGGGACTCCTTGTTTCGTCGTGTAGTAAACAAAAGTGTTGCAAATCAAGAGTTGTGTTTCAAAAGCGTTGCATTCAAAAGTGTTGCTTTCCAAAAGTGTTACTTCCCAAAAGTGTTTCAAAAGCGTAGCGGGTTTACAACAAGTCACTTCCCAAAAACAGTTACGTATTCAAAATGAGTAAAGCGTTTCCAAAAGAGTTACATGTTTATATGAAAGCATTGAGTTTGTTAAATTGCGTGGCATGTTTCTCCCCCGAAAGAAAACGTATAAAAGAGGGGCCGTGAACTCACCTTGGGTTGCGTTACTTCGAAAGTGATTTAAACCAACAAGCTGTGCTAGCCCCGTAAAGCGGCGACCTAACATATGACAGTTACAAGTACTTAGACTAACAACCCGTAGGTTAGTTAGTCCCTAGATGCCCAGACCATAACCAGGTTCGTTTGAAAATGCGTTGACTGTTAAACTGACCAAATGTACAAGACTCGACATCCCATTGGTGACCCGAGACCCCACGTGTTCATCTCATACTCAAACATACACAAATCATGCAACTTAGTCCTTAACATGCGTTAAAGTTCAACGATTCTAACACATAGGTCAAATAACGTACGAACAAGTCCGAACACGTGTTACTATGTTACTAAGCATGTCACGGGGTTCCTATCATGTTCCTAGGTGTCAAATCGGGTTTCGGGATGTTAAAATACACTTACAACAGCATTTCATGCGATTAGGGACTTAACATGCAATTAGGAAAGTCAACACGTGATTAGGGATGGTCAACAGGCAATTAGCAGGGCTAATCGCCACCTATGTTAGGTGATTAGGGCTAATCACATGCATATCAGGCGATTATGGTCATGTGGTATGCAATTCAGGGCTTAACTAGTGATTAGGGTCACAATTGCATGACTTGCTAGCAATTAGGATCACAATTGCATGACTTGCTAGCAATTAGGGGGCTAATCGCCACCTACAACACACGAGTAGCCCATCCTTTAGGCGATTATGCCCCTAATCGCCTGATACATAGGCGATTAGGAATCCTAATCGCCTATAGTGCAGCAATTGTGGTTTTTCGCGCGTTTAACCCTCCAAATCAGATCCGAAACGTGTAAAAACACCCAATAATCATCCAAACATATTAATGAACATATTTCAAGCAAAACCCCTAAGTTTTCATCATTCTAACAGTCCCGAATGTGAGCGTTTTCCCAAAATAGCAATTTATCATGAAAACATCACATCAACATGCAAGAACTTGCCCTAAATAGCAAATATCCAGATCTAATCACATAATCACGTTGTCCGAAAGCATCCTACTGTTCTAACATCATCCTAGAGCAAACCCTAACACCAAACAATCAACAACACACCTCATATCATCCTAAATCATCCAAAATCCTTCAAACGGGTCAAAACATCAAGTATCCAAAATACATGACCAAAACCATTCAAACTCTTGGGACCTCCTCATACTAACTTGTAACAGCTATAAACATCATAATAACACAAAAACAATCATGATTAGATCCCAAAAACTCTATCTTTAATCACATATAACACATATAACACATGTAAAGGTGTGGGTTTGTTTAGAAACGGTTTTAAATGGATTTTCAAAGACAAAAACCTTTAAAAGTCAGGTCTGGACATTTAGGGAGTAAAACATAATCATTTAAAGGTTTGGGTTTGAAGAACACACCTTGTATTTAAGAGTAGATGATGGAATAAGCTTGGAAATGGTTGTTTGTGTGTAAAAATGGGTTCCAGAGGGTGTTTGTGGGTTGAGATATGTTATGGGACGGCTAGGGTTGTGTAAATAATGTTTTGGAGGTCAAGGGTGGTATTTATAGGTGTTTTTAGTCGTCAAGTATGTTGCAGGCGATTATGCAGCAGTTGCAGGCGATTAGGGCTGCTAATCGCCTACAGAGAGGGCTAATCGCCACCCCTGAAGGCAATTAGCCATGCTAATCGCCTACAGAGAGTGGCTAATCGCCACCCCTGAAGGCAATTAGCCAGGCTAATCGCCTACAGGGTCCAAGATGGTGTATTTGGCGCGTTAAACTCCGTTTTAACATATGTTAACACATTTTCACATACCGACAAGTCACATAATGATTATAAACACATAATGCATGAAAGTAAACACGTTCACACTCGTTCACCAATCCCCGGGACTCGAGACTTACGTATGTTAAAACCCAAATGACGTGCGACTCGACTCGACCGACCGTGTTTTGTGTAACGTGTGCGTGACTCGCTAAGGTAGACTTGCTAAGTTTTCAAAAGTTAATTACCGGAAGTTGCCGGGTGTCACATGATTCTTCAATCTTCATGGAAATGGTGAGATAATGATTGTAGAATGGAATGGGATGATTGCCTTTGATTAGGAGTGGTAAAGATGATGATTCTTGGTCAAAGATATTGGTTTTTAACTTCCCAAATCGTAACTCCCGTCAAAAAGGAGAAAAAAGAGGAAACAATTGACCAAGATCTGGTCTTGGCGTATCCTACGACAGTTTTGGCGTAGGCTACGCCAAACTGCCTTGCCTTAGCTGATCTCTGCTGCCCTACGCCAAACTGATGCACCTTCCCTACGCAAATGGCGTAGGCTACGCCACTTTTGGCGTATCCTACGCCAAATCTCCCTTCAACCTTGGATTTTGATTTTTCAGCTCGTTTATGCTTCCGTACCTTGCCCGAGCAACTCCAAAGCGTCATTTTTGCTTCCTTTAGTCATCAAATCCTGAAACAACATAATAATATCAAAGCAACACCATTCGACAACTTAACATTCCTTAAAACTCATTTATAGGCGCATTTATACACATCTTTTAACCAACCCATCACATCCACATGCTGATCCCAGTGTGGTGGTAAAGCATCTGCAAACTTATCCACCTGCTTTGTCATAGGAATCTGTATACCATAACTTGACAATTCAGTTAGCAAATGACTATATCTAGGAGTTAATTCTTTTAAAGTTTCATTGCCAATGTAAGAAAAATTCTCAAACTCCTTTCTCAATTCTTCCATCCTTAAATTTCTAGTCTTATCATTCCCATCATGTCTCCTTTTAAGCATATCCCACAGTTGCTTAGATGTAGTGCAAGTCCCAAACTGATGCAACAGATCGTTTGTGATTGCCTGTGTCAATTGGGAAAAAGCTTTCTTCTCCACAGCAAACTTCTTTTTCTCCTCCTCAGCCATGCTCTCCAATGGAACTGGTTCACCTGTATTCTCCAAAACTGGTGCTGTGTAACCTCTAGCAATCATATTCCATGCCTCTGCACCCTCCACTCCCATGCCTTCCAAATGTATCTTGAACTTTTTCTGCCACTGATTATATTCTTGTATCTCCATAAGCTTCGGTGGCCGATTCCCGCTACCTCAAGACAAATCATTAATCAGTGTGGAAATAGCATTTGTAGTTTGAGTGTTTACCACCGCTGCTGCTACTCCCCAGTAGTCAGGTTGTGGTGCTGGAGGTGCTACACTTTGAGGCATCGAGCTAGTCATCGCCATATAGTTAATCGGTTGCGAAGACTGTGTGCTCGTCTTTTGTGCTGCCACCGTCCATGGGTCCATCACTTGCTGTTGTGGTTGTGTCGTTGCTGGTCTCGGAGTAGTCGGAAAGTTCCACATGATCACAAACTTCGAAAAAATTCAACACTTAGAAAATTTTCCAACACTAAACTCTAGATTCGACCGTTTAACTCTCACTTTCGTCCCTTCTGTTTCACTTTCGCCCAGAAACAACTCACCCGAATGTAGATGTTCACCAGAAAGTAAAACACTCTAACACATTTCCACTTTCGCCCGATAAAAATCTAGGTTCGACCAGTATGATTCTAGGTTCGCCCGCCCGATCAATCTGAAGTGGAAAATGTGACCCGAAAGTGAAAAATTCAACAAAAAGTTTCAGGTTCGCCCAAAATTTTCTCAGGTTCGACCAAAAACTACTCAGATTCGCCCACAAACACTCAGGTTCGACCACTTAGGTTCCAGGTTCGCCCATTTCAGGTTTGAAAAACGGTTACACTTTGAAAAACGGTTATTTTGATCTCTAATTTTCAAAAGTTTGTGGATTTGAATGATCTTAATCAGGTTTTGATTCGGAATTGATTTGGAACAACTTTAATTCTTGGAATTTTGAATTTTAATAACAAAATCAACTTCAAATCAATCAAAAACACTTAAAAACCATTTTCATTCAAAAACAGATGTGATTTGATCAAAATTAGGTCCAAATCAGCTCTGAGTTTATCAAATTTGTTGTTGTATGATCCTCTATGCTCTGATACCACTTTGTGAGCGAAAGATTTTGACTAAAACAGGATTAATTGATCATACAAGTTACAAAACCAGGTGCGGAAACCCTAGCTTTGAACAAACAGATAAAACTCAAATCAAAACACAATCAACATCATTTTCAAAGGTTTTCATAGATTAACTTGTTCATAAACTTGATTACAATGATTCTATAGTTAATCTAGATCAAATACAGACACTCTCAAACAAACCAGGAACCTGACCTCTAAACACACACTTTCTAAAACTCTCTCTACATTACAAAAACACAACTTCTATTTATAATGTCTGCACGTTCGCCCATATACTGTGGTCGAATGTGGACTTCTTCCACATTCGCCCAGTTAAGGGTACGAACCTACATCGTCAGTCAAGGTATATTCCACGTTCGCCCAATTGACTTCTACCTTCGCCCACTTCTGCTTACCTTCGACCAGTCAGTTTCCACATTCTATCCATCAGCATCTCTAACATATGTTAACTTCCAATCACTAGTCGCAAAACGCATCTACAGGAAGACATGCTTCGGGCGTGTGTGATTGATTTTGGCAAAAGTTGGGAAACTCATCTACCGTTAGTGGAGTTTTCCTACAACAACAGTTACCATTACAGTATCAAGGCGGCTCCGTTCGAGGCTCTGTATGGGCGGAAATGCCGGTCTCCTCTTTGTTGGGCTGAGGTGGGTGAGAGTCAACTCACTGGGCCTGAGCTAGTGTACGAAACTTCGGAAAAGATCGTACAGATTCGTAACCGTTTGGCGGCGGCACGGGATCGACAGAAGAGTTATGCCGATCGTCGTCGCAAACCATTAGAGTTCCAGGTTGGGGACAGGGTACTTCTGAAAGTTTCACCATGGAAGGGTGTCATACGCTTCGGAAAGCGTGGCAAACTTAACCCTCGATATGTTGGACCGTTTGCAATCCTGGAACGAATTGGACCGGTGGCATATCGGCTCGATTTACCGGCGGAGCTCAGTAGTGTGCATAACGTCTTCCATGTGTCTAACTTGAAGAAGTGCTTGGCTGATGAATCTCTTATTGTTCCACTGGAAGAGATCAAGGTTGACGATCGTGTTCGCATTGTGGAGGAACCTGTTAAAGTTCGCTAGAACTTGAACCGTGGACTGGAATACACTTGGGAACGGGAGGACCAGATGAAGTCTAAATATCCTCACCTCTTTCCTAAGCGTGCTTTTGAATCGAGACATGTTACCACTGTAGCTGAATTAATCTCGGGCGAGATTCCTTCTAACGTGGGGATGATGTGACAACTCGGGTAAATTTTTCTCGTTTCTATCTCTTTGCCGTTTTATTTTTGGAACTTTTGCAATTTTCGGGACGAAAATTCTTTTAACGTGGGGATGATGTGACACCCGGCAAACTCAGGTCGATAACATTGGTTAGGTTAAAGTCTACCTTAGCGAGTCACGCGTATATTATACTTAACTAGGTCGGTTGAGTTGTGTTATGGTTCGGGAGTCGTTACTGCGGTCTAAAGGGTCATTAGATGTCAGTCCATAACCATGGGAACAAGAATTGACGATTCGTAGAATCGTCAAACCGTAGTAAACACACAAGTCTCGAGTCTCGGGAATTGGTGAATGAATGTGAACGTTCTTGTTTTCATAATTTATGTGTGCATAATTGCTATGTGACGTGTCGGTATGTGTATACGTGTTTACATATGTTAAAACGGTGATTACACGCGATTGCATGACATTATAGGTGATTACGCAGTGCTGAAGGCGATTGGGAAGAGCCTGAAGGCGATTAGCCTTGTAATCTCCTGGCATGAGGGCGATTAGGGGGAGGCTAAGGGCGATTAGGCCCTAATCGCATGGCACTGCTGCGTAATCACCTGACGTGTTTTGAACGACTAGAAACGCCTATAAATACCACCCTTGACCTCTAAAACACCATTAGTGCAACCCTAGCCGTCCCATAACCTATCCCAACTCACAAACACCCTCTGGAACACGTTTTTGCATCAAAACACACATTTCCAAGCTTTACACATCATTTTCTCATAAATCCAAGGTGTGTTCTTCATTCCCAAACCTTTGTATGATTATGTTTTGTTCCCTAAAGGTCCAGACTTGAGTTCTGTTGGGTTCAGTTGAGACCACAGTTACCAGAACAAAGACTTTTTGTAGCTTATTTTGTAGTTTGATAGTTAGAGGACTAGTTATGTAATTCTTTGTTAGTTTATGTGTAAACCCTAGAGTGTGAACTTAGGAGATGGGCACTGCGAACTTAAGCTTAAGTTCGCAGTCCATCAGGTGCTCACTATATAAAGTTCACTCATATGCACACTCTAGGTTAGGGTTTTTGTTATATCTTTTGAGAGCACAAGTTGAAGGTGCGAACTTATCTAATCCATGGTTGTTCACTGCTGAAATCATTAATGGAATCGTGTCTTTATGTTTCTTCTGTGTCGGCTTTTATAATCTTCATCTAGTTCTTTAACTTGTCTTGATTAATCAACTAAAACACCTAACAAATAGGTGTTTCTAGTTGATAACAATCTAGTGCACACTTAAGATCTAGTGTTTTTGGGACTACAATTTGGTATCAGAGCCTCTGTGCTCGAGATTGTATCTATCTAAAGATATCAAAACCCTCCTTGTTAGTTTTTGCTATCAAGTTTTTCAAAAATTTTGTGTTTATCAAACTTTGAATATTTTCACTAGTTTTTGCCTTAAAATCTCGTGAACAAGTGTTTCTAAGGTGTTTAAAAGGTATTATTTTCTGTAGAAACATCATTCAAGAACTTCAGATCATTTGAAAATCTCTTGGACATGTTTCTGATATGATTTGAAATTTTCACAGCCGTAAGTGCGTACTTAATGTGCGAACTTAGCTCATAAATTGAGTACTTGTTTCTTGTTTCTGAGTACTTGTTTCAAAAGTTGAGTACTTAGCTCATAAGCTGTGTACTTATTTCTTGCTGTGTGCACTTAAAGTGCGAACTTAGCTCAAAAAGTGTGAACTTGTTTCTTGCTTGTGAGTACTTGTTTCAAGAGTTGAGTACTTGTTTCAAGAGTTGAGTACTTAGCTCATAGAGTGTGAACTTGTTTCTTGCTTGTGAGTACTTGTTTCAAGAGTTGAGTACTTGTTTCAAGAGTTGAGTACTTAGCTCATCTTAAAGTGCGAACTTAGCTCATAGAGTGTGAACTTGTTTCTTGCTTGTGAGTACTTGTTTCAAGAGTTGAGTACTTAGCTCATAAGTTGCATACTTGACATTTCAAGGTGTGCACTTATTAACAGCCACAACTGCGCACTTAAGCCAAAAGTGTGTGCACTTGTGTCTGTGTGAGCACTTAAATTTACACAAGGCTTTACAGCTTTCTCTCTCCTGGCACCACAACTAGGGTTTCTGCATACTTATCTGAAATCTCTAGTTGGTGTGCGAACTTACTGAAAAGGTGCATTTTCTGAGCACATGGCTAGGGTTACTGCGAACTTAAATCTTAAACGAGAGTTTAAGTGTCTGTGTACTTATACAAGTGCACAGGCTGATCAGTCAAGACTGAGCACTTGTGCTGCTCTGACTTGGTTGAACTGCGAACTTAAGCCAAAAGTGTGTGCTACAGGGACTGCGTACTTAACAGGAGAATCAGGGACTTATCATCTTTGCTTCTTATTTGTTTCAGGTTTCCAAGGAACTGCGAACTTAGTGACTGCGAACTTAGTGACTGCGAACTTAGTGACTGCGAACTTAGTGACTGCGAACTTAGTGACTGCGAACTTGTGGACTGTTTGAATTTTTCAAGGACTTTGGACTGTAACTTGATAATCTAATTAATCAAAACCCTAAAATCAGTCTAAAATCAATCTTAAATCATGTCTGGTAACAACTCATTTCAAGTTAACCCCATAACTCAAGCTGAACTTGAAACCGGCACTATAACACGTATTCCCAAGTTGATGGGTGCTGAAGACTATGGGACATGGAAAAACAGAATGAAAGCTTTTTATTTTGTTAACGATCACACCCAATGGAACTCAGTTCAGCTCGGACCTCACATTCCCACAAGAACCACTGATGCAGGAGAAGTGTTCAACACTGATCCCACTACATACACTGATCTCGACAAACAACTGATGCAGCGAGACCACAAAGCCTATGGTGCTCTCACCATGGCTTTGTCAAACGATGTATACAATATGTTTGAAGAATACGGATCAGCGCACGATCTGTGGTTCGCTCTGAGTGAGTATTATGAAGGAAATGCAGAGATGAGGCAAAACAAGCAGGATATGATTCAAAAGGAATACGACATGTTTGGAAGTATCCGTGGTGAGAGTCTGTCGTCACATATAGACAGGTTCATGAATCTGTTGACTAAGATGAAGAAAGCTGGTATTCCTGTAAACAACCGCAATTCCATCAAGAAGCTGCTCGATTCTCTCCCAAAGGAGTGGAGTGTCCAATGTATGTTGATCAAAAAGGACTACTTGGATGCTCAGTCTACTTTGGCTGATCTTATAAACACTCTGAAATCGTTTGAAATGGACATCACAAAGAGAGAGATGAATCAAACAGTGTCAAAAGTTACTCCAAGGAGCTCTTTAAAGAATCTGGCTTTAATGACTCCAATTGGACAGAAGGCACTGGTGGTTGAAGACTTTGGCTGGGGAAAGGAAGCTGTTGCAGCTAAAGCAGATGTTAACAAAGCATTGATGGTAACGATATGCACCAAATCCGCAAATGGTGTAAACTCTGTGGAAGGATCTTCAGTGGGAGTGCCAAAAGAAGGAATGCAAGAGAGTGCGGGTCTGAAGAGTGTGCTGATTGCTGAGAAGAAGAAAGATCAGACTGGAGAGGAGGCTTTGATAGCTGAGAAGACACCCACTGAGAAAGCAGCTGAAAAGATGGAAAGTGCACCCAAGAAAGCTGAGGAGAAAGATATGGTAAACATTCCTCTTGAAATAAAATCAAAGCTGTGCTCACCTAGGTGCGTTACAGCTGTTGCTTACTGTTTGTCACACAACAAAAGGGTTTTGAGAGAAATGGATGATATCCAAAGAATCAACTCTGAAATGAAAGAAAATGAGTGGGCATATCAGCGAAAGTTAAATGCAACTCTAGCTGAAATGCAAACTTTAAAAGAATTTGTGCTTAAGAAAGATTTTCTGATAAATGATTTAACCTCAAAACTAGAGAAATCTAGAAATGAGACAACTCGTCTTCAAATTGTTGTGGATAAATGGAATGTGAGCAAACAGGCTCATGCTGATATAATCGATTGTGGAAGACAATCATTCGTAAAGGATGGAATTGGGTATAAGGATAAGAATGGAATCGAAAGATCTCTATTCTTGCCCTTGAGCCAAAGTGAATACATACCCATTCCAACACCTCATCCTAAAAATGATCTTTTTGAAAACAAATGTGATGAATCTGAGTCAAATGCTAACATAAGTAAAAGCGATGCAGATGTGACCCAACAGGGTAGGGTGGAAGATGATGAGAGTTGTGGTGGGCAGACAATGGGGTTAGGACATCCAGGTGCCAATTACTCCACAGTGAATTGGTTCATCTGGAACAATGAAAAGTCTAAAAACAATTTGATTTCGGATGACTGTAATACTTTAATTAATATGGATAAATGTAATAGTTTATCTAGGATGGATAACTGTAATAGTTTATCTAGGCCGGATGACTGTATTAACTTGACTTCTAAACTAGATTTAAAGGGTGCTGTGGCCCCTGATGATAGGAAGAATCCTATCAGACGTTCAAATGTTTTTGTTGACAATGTTATGCCTGTTTGTGTTGATCTTAATGCTGCATTCTCTGATGATAAACATACGTGTAAACCACCTATGTTTGTACCAGAACTAAAGCTTAACAGGTTTGGGAAATTTCTCACTGAGGAAATCCCAGAGTTTATCCCTTCATCCACAGATGTATCAGGTTCTAAAGAATCACAAAGTGAAACAGGTAACTCAAGTTCTGAAGAATCACTAAGTGATACAGAGAGCAACATCAGCATACCTGACTGCAACACAAATGAAGAATCAAGTAGCAGCAAGGATGAATCATGTTCAAGAGAAAGCTCCTGCTCAAACAAGATCAAGAAAAGAACATCACAATCATCATTATCCAGATCTTCTCCAAAGATCAAGCCTAAACACTCAAAATGCTTTAGATGTGGAAAAGAAGGACATGTGGTCAAAAAGTGTCATTTAAAACCTAAACCACAAAATGATGTCAAAACTCAAAACTCTTTTTCTGATCAGATCAAAAATCTTCAAGAAACAGTAAAAAGTTTTGTTAAAACCACACAATTTTGGAAGAGAAAAGAGTCAATGATGGGTGAAAATCACGACAGATCAAAACTAAAACAAACTTGGATTCCCAAAGTCACTTGATTAAATGTCTGAGTCGTGATTGTACATAGATTTTCTTTAGTTTATCTTTGTATATTATTATTTTTTTTGAGTTGGATGTTGTGCTCGTTTTCAGTCAAATCCCAAGCAACCTCATGACACTGCAGTCAAAAGAATCTTCCGCTACCTCAAAGGAACACCAAAGCTTGGTTTATGGTATCCTAAGAGTGATAATTTTGATTTAATCGCTTACTCTGATAGTGGTCATGCAGGTTGTAGAATTGATAGAGAATTTGTCTCTGGTGGATGCAAATTTTTGGGGAATCGGCTTGTATCTTGGCAAAGCAAAATGCAGATAATAGTGTTTATCTCCACTGATGAAGCCGAGTACACTGTTGCGTTCAGTTGTTGATGTCAAGCTTTGTGGATCCAAAATCAGTTGCTGGATTACGGTTTGAATGTCAAGAAAACCCCAATCTTCATTGATAATGATGCTTGTCGTGACATCGTGAAGAATCCTATCGACCATTCTAAAACACTACATATTGAGATCAGGATTCACTCTATTCGCGATGCTCAAGATAAAGGATACATTCAAGTGTTATCCATTGATACTGCTGATCAAAAGGCAGATATCCTCACAAAGGCTTTTGACGAAACTCGTTTCCTCCAATTGGTCACTTGGCTGGAAATGATAAATTTTGAGTGAGCTCACATTATGTCATGGTGTTAAAAAAAAAAATAATAATAAAAAAAAAAAAATCCTATTTTCATACAAAACAAGATTTTTGGGGGAGAAAGTATATCTCCATTGCAAAATTAACAAGAAATGATAGGGACTAATCATATTTTGTCAGCATGTGAATAGGATCCAGAGGATGTTGCGGCTTCAAGCAACGACATGTCGGTAGATTCAGCTTGGAATCGAGTAAACTGCTAATAGGTGATTAACAGAATAGATCTACATGGAAAGCTGGATTCCCACTGTGTTTTAGGTCAGCACAAGCTGAGTCCGGTCATACACAGGTTGAGAGATCAAAAGACACAGAAAATTTTGTGCATATGTAATCAAAAGACACCTAAGAGTGCAAGCTACCAAAGCGGGGCTATTAAATAAATGAGCAACAAAAGACACGCAATGTTAGTGACGTGCAAACATATAGATAGCTCAAAAAGCAATCAGATGATCATCTTCTCTGCTTATGGGAACATAGACCTGAAGCTCTCATCATCTGATTGACATAATGATCATCTTCTCTGCTTATGGAAACATAGACCTGAAGCTCTCATCATTATATCTCAATAAACCTTGAGGATTGGTAGGCTTACACCTAGCACAAGTGGGGTCCACTAACTTTCCGTCAATATTACCAAAACATGATAAATCTCATCACCAAACGTATGTTGAAAGACGAGAGGCATGGATTTAAGTGGACAAACATACCGACAGTTTTTCTTGGGCTGCAGCTATCCAACGGAAAGTTGAAATGTGATCTGGCAGGTATGGTTAGTATGATCTTGTATGCAAAAGGTGAGAAACAGTTAACCCCTCCTTGTTGTGTTTGTTTTTATTAAAATATAAAAAGTTTAGGGGGAGCATTAAAATATGTGTTAGAATGTGAGATGTGTTTATTGCATATAATCCTGATCATCATCCAGTCTGTGATCAAGAACAGTGCAGGGGACTAGATTGTGAGATTCTTCAATCTGGTAGATGTATTCATGTTTTATCTGTTAGAGTTGATGTAGCTGTTTGGGAACACATTCAGAGTTGGAGCCGGTTAGACACTGCTGGAAGAAGGAATGCTATTTCAAAGAGCAGTAGATCCTGCTAAAGAAAGGAAGCTGGAGATGCTAGAAATTTTGGAAATGATCGAGGCTGCAGACAAAGAGAAGGAGCTTGGAGACAAAGACAAGGAAATTGCTAACAAAGACAAAGCTGACAATTAAAGAAAAGCAGCCAGAAACTCTGAAGCTCCAGAAGTGATAGTTCCAAAACAACCAGTGCGGGTAAAGCAGGAAGAAGGTGAATCGAGTGATATCTCGGTTTGAAGCTAACAGACGAAGATCTGGTATCTGTGGTCTAGGGGGAGTATTGTTGGGTTCAGTTGAGACCACAGTTACCAGAACAAAGACTTTTTGTAGCTTATTTTGTAGTTTGATAGTTAGAGGACTAGTTATGTAATTCTTTGTTAGTTTATGTGTAAACCCTAGAGTGTGAACTTAGGAGATGGGCACTGCGAACTTAAGCTTAAGTTCGCAGTCCATCAGGTGCTCACTATATAAAGTTCACTCATATGCACACTCTAGGTTAGGGTTTTTGTTATATCTTTTGAGAGCACAAGTTGAAGGTGCGAACTTATCTAATCCATGGTTGTTCACTGCTGAAATCATTAATGGAATCGTGTCTTTATGTTTCTTGTGTGTTGGCTTTTATAATCTTCATCTAGTTCTTTAACTTGTCTTGATTAATCAACTAAAACACCTAACAAATAGGTGTTTCTAGTTGATAACAATCTAGTGCACACTTAAGATCTAGTGTTTTTGGGACTACAAGTTCTAAGCTATTGTGTCTTTGAAAATCTATTAAAAACCGTTTCTAAAAAAACCCAAACCTTTATGCATGTTATATGTGTTGTATTCGTTTAATGGTAGGATTTTTATGATTGAAACATGGTTATTCTTGTATTATAAATGTGTTTCTAACTTATATGGATTATGATAATGTTAACTTAGGAGTTTTGAGGTCCATGGTGGTGTATGGTTGATGTTTGATATTTTGACCCATTTGAATGGTTTTGAATGATTAAGGATGATATGATGTGTTTTGTTGGTTATATGATGTTAGGGTTTGCTTTAGGATGATGCTAGAACAGTAGGGTATTATCGGACAACGTTGTTACATGATGAAATCTGGGTATTTGCTATTTAGGGTAAGTTTTTGCATGTTGATGTGATATTTACATGTTAAGGATGCTATTTTGGGAAAACGCTCGCATTCGGGACTGATAGAATGATGATAACTTAGGGGTTTGCTTGAAATATGTTTGATAATGTTGTATGATTGATATTTGGTGTTTCCACACGTTCCGGATCTGATTTAGAGGGTTAAACGCGCGCAAAACCGGAACAGCAATGCTGAAGGCGATTAGGGAGCCTAATCGCCTGGGTTGAAGGCAATGAGGGGCCTAATCTCCTATAAGGAGGGCGATTGGGGGCCTAATCGCCTTCACTGAGGGCGATTACGTTCCTAATCACTAGTTAGACTCTGAATTGCATGTCTTATAGCCCTAATCGCCTATAGTGCACTAGAATAGGCCTAATCGCCTATGTTTGAAGGCGATTAGAGCCCAATCACCTTCAAGGAAGGCGATTAGCCTTCCTAATCACCAGTTGACTTTCCTAATTGCTAGTTGACCTCTCCTAATCGCATGTACTGCTGCTGTAAGTGTATTTTGGCATTCCGAGACCCGATTTGACACCTAGGAACATGCTAGGAACCCCGTATCATACCTAGTAACATGGTAACACGTGCTCGGACTTATTTATGCACTGATTGAACTTTATGCTAGACTTGTTGAACTTTAACACGTGTTAAGTATGGTTGCATGATTTGTATGTCTTAGTGTATGAGGTTAAAACGTGGAGTCTCGGGTCACCAATGGGTTATCCAGTCTTGTCCAAATGGTCGGTTAAACAGTCTACACGTTTTCAAATGAACTTCGTTATGGTCTGGACATCTAGGGGCTAACTAACCTACGGGTTATTAGTCTAAGTACTTGTAACTGTCATATGTTAGGTCGCCGCTTTACGGGGCTGGCATAGCTTGCTGATTTTTTTATCATTTTCGAAGTAACGCAACCTAAGGTGAGTTCACGGCCCCACTTTAACTGGTTTTACTTTTGGGGGAGAAAACATGCGTTAAACTTGTATTTGGTAACTACTGTCATACTATGGGTTATTTTGGGTTACTATACGATCTTTGGAAGTCCCGGGGGAAACCATGAATGTGCAAGGTAGCACAACGGGGAAATGTGGATAGATCTATTGGGCGTGACCTGCCCCACTCGTCGGCTGGGAGCCGGGCGGGTGCATATTGTCTCAAACAGGAATGGTACACTATTCGGGCACAAACACTTTTGGTATGCGTGTTAGTAATGGTTCCCAATCGTAGTAGTAACAAAACATACGCCTAGCTAGCGTACTTTGGTATACATTTTACATAGTATGGACAGGGTGAACTTGGTACTTTTATTACAAACCTGTGAACTCACCAGCATTTTGTGCTGACATATTTTTGGCATGTTTTTCTCAGGTCGCTAAGGTAGCATCCCAGGGCTTAGGCGCACGCGTCTGCACGGCGTCTAGTTTAGGGTTCATGGTTTTTGAATGTTGAATAAGTTTGAATACTTTTGAATTTTTAGTTGTAAACAAAGCTTCCGCTGTTATGTCATGGTTTGAACTTATGTTTTTAAAATATCGTACGTTCATATAGTGTTGTTTATTGTGACCGTTGACTTGGATACTGGTTTGTCACGCGCTTCGCGGTAATCCGCAAGTGGAATTTGAGGGTGTGACATTTACACTATAATTAGTTGTATTTCAGATATTGTATTATAATAATGCACTTAAAGTTCTATATTAAATTAATTTTTACTTAAATACCTTTCATAATAAACTTATTACTTAAATGAAATATTTATTTGATATCTTTTTACTAATTTAAATTACAACTATAAATTCACTTAACTACGTTTAAATCAATAATAGTTACGAAACATTTTTTAATCTTATCTTTTATGTATTTTCTAATCATCTGTTTGAGATAACGGATTTTACAAACATCTGATAAAATGCCAGATACTGAGCCATATCCTCAAATCATTCTACAGTAGATTAAATATCTGCTGACGTTTATCATCTATTTTGCCTTAAATGTCTGTTCACTCCATCGGAATTTCAATTAACTTTTTTTACAACACATGTTGATCATTGTAAAATGTGTTTAGCTTCTATAGAGTTATAGCAAAATATATTTTTTTTCTAAATAAAAAACATCATGTTTAAGTAGTTTTGAACAATAATTAACCACAATGCATTTTTTAATCTTATCTTTTATGTATTTTCTAACCATCTGTTCGACAGAACAGATTTTGCAAACAACTGATAACATGCTAAATACTGTTGCCATATCCTCAAATCAGTCTACAGTAGTTTAAATATTTGCTGACGTTTATCATCTATTTTGCCTTAAATATTTGTGTTCCATGTATCTATAACACAAATAACATAAACAAAAACTAATATTTTATTTAAATAATATGCTATTAGATCAAGATCTACTACATTACCAAAAACATATAAAAAAATAATAAACATAACATTCAAAATGAATTTAAAAACTTCAACTTCAACTCGATAGAACACTTCAGTGAATTTACAATATCGGAAATTATTTCTAACTGCTCCAGATCACTTTTCATTGAATCAATGTACAAGACTACACCAATGTACGAACTGTTGATGGTGGCAAACACTTCAATTTTTCGATTACTTTGGCTTTTTTATCAAAACAGTTTGAAGTACGTGTGAAACTCTGCTTCAACACATCTTTATATAATGCATCTTTGTCTTATTGCATAAGAACTTGTCTTATTAAATCGGCCTTCAAATCCTCTGCAAGTACTGCTGGTGAAGATGATGATGCCATAACTTGAACAAACTAATAATAAATATCCAATATGATATATGACTATATTATAGAATTTTCAGTAAACGATCTACATATTTATAAGCCGATAGTTCAAATAATAACCAAAGTTACCCATTTCGTATTAATTACCGAAATTTAATTCTATAAATGCGGTAGATGAAAAACTATATTTAACAAGTGCCAACTGTAAAATCTATACGGTATAGCACAAAAAATTAATGTATAATATACTAGTTGGAATTTAAACGTCACTACATGACGTGTAAAACACGTGTAGCATAACGTGTTCAAAGTTCTTTTGTATTCACACCATAAGAATATACATATATAAATTTACAAGACACTCTATTACCATGCACGTCTAAACATACAATAATCAAATATTTACATAACACAAAAACATGTCATCCTCTCAAAATTACCAAACCAGAGTCCAACAAACAGCTCATGAAATTCTTATTGAGGCCTTCAAAAAAGAATC
This sequence comes from Ambrosia artemisiifolia, assembly GCA_032199755.1. Lineage (NCBI taxonomy): Eukaryota > Viridiplantae > Streptophyta > Magnoliopsida > Asterales > Asteraceae > Ambrosia > Ambrosia artemisiifolia. Next base: position 6,379,215 of record CM063526.1, on the reverse strand, counting down.
TTTTGAAGAAGAAACAATAAGAAACTCATGTGGAAGCTTACATCTATAGTAGTTGCATACCTAAGGAAAAACGGCAAAACCATGACTCGTATGGTTGAAATTCCTAAATTAATTGAACGAAACAAAGCTCTACAGTACTCGAGGGGGTAACCTCAACCCTTGTTTCTGCCGCGGAGGTGAGGACAGGAGGTTGGGAGGTTCCCGAACCTTGGCCTCCGGGAAGAGATGTTCCTGGTACATGGTTTAGGGGAGGTAGAACCTGCCATGGGTAGCTTCCTGGCCAACTGGGGAAGTACGGCGGCACATAGGGTGAGTACTGAGGGTGCGAATAGCTGGGGTACACTGCTCCCGTAGGAAATACAGGACCCCCGGTAGGGTAACTGACTCCCATCAGGGAGGTGGCTACTGCACTTCTGGCTAGGGGTAAGGATCTCAAAGCTTCCCCATAGGAGAGTGGTGTTGAAGATGGTAGGGAAGCCTGTGTGCCTTCCAACAGCTGTTCTACCGTATACTATTGGACCTCGGGGGAGAGCACGGAATGACTGGGGCCTCCTCCTGAAAAGATACCCCCCTGATCGTTTAGGTAAGGGTGATGGTTCGTGCTAAGTCGTCGCGTGACCGGTGATATGGTGGTTCCGATCAATGGAGGACCAGGTGAGAGGGTAACAGTAGGTTCTTCATCATAAGACAACCTGACCCTCACACCTCGGGATCTCTCCTCCCGCGCATAGCCGTTGAGGAGGTCTCGGAGTTGCAAGAAGTTTCTTAGTACTCCCTCTGGGGTGATATCCATATGTTCAATGGGTAACAATACATTGTCTCCAGGAGACGAGTTGATATCCTTTGAGGACTGTGGAGTTCGGAAGTCAGGCATGTCTCCTAGAGACGGTTCTACACGTGGTTCGTCCGTTCCAGATGTCTCTCGGCCCGTAGCGTCACCAGAAGTGTGACAGTTGGCCGGTTGTCAAACCACAAGGAAGTCAACATCAGGTGGGTGTCAATTCCTAGGCAATGCCTTGGTCTCTTGGCAAAGCAAAAAGCAAGCAGCTGTTTCAACATCCACTGCAGAGGCTGAATATATTGCTGCTGCAAGCTGTACAGCAACTTATGTGGCTTCAAAACCAGCTACTGGATTTTGGTATAACTGCTCTGAGGACTCCACTCATGTTGGATAGTCAAGCAGGTTAAAATATCATCAAAAATCCAGTCTCCCATTCAACCACAAAGCACATTGACATCAGACATCACTTTGTAAGAGACAGCTATGAAAAAGGTTTGATTTCTCTGCACCATGTTCCAACAGAGGATCAGTTGGCAGATGTGTTGACAAAAGCTTTAGACACATCTGCCTTTGCAAACCTGATTTCTCAGAATGGTATTCTAAACATGGAATAAAACAAAATGTTTTCATGAATAAAAGCATTAAAATGCTGTCAGAAAATCAAAAATCCATCCTTAAAAATAGTTTTGGTTGAAAAATCTGTTTTAAGGTAAAACAACCACTGTTTCATTGAAGTGTATCATTTGTTGGTTGAAAAATCTGTTTCAAAACTCTGATCAGATAAAACAACCACTGATTGGTTGAAAAATCTGTTTCAAACATCTGATCAGATAAAACAACTGTTTGCACAAACATCTGTTGACTAAGTCAATAGATGTTATAAACAACTGTCATCCACCATAACATACCTTTCCATCAGATGTTTGCCACGTATGCTCTCAAAAGCAGCGTTTTGGCCACATCAGCGGTTTTCACCTGAGACTATTAAAACCCTGTTTATCCCCAACAGTTGTTCCACTGTCTCATCGAATTGAAAATTCCAAAAACTGCTTTCTCTCAACCTAAACCTTCATCTAAAAATTCATCGACATTCTTCCTGTAATCCAAGAAATGGATCTTCAATTGAAAGCTCCCCACAATTACCTACCATATCTGACTAAAACTGATGTCAATTGTCACTTCCATTCTATCATTGATATACTAAATGAATGAAAATACTTGCCTGCTCTCACTTCCAGTTCCCTCATTTATGTTGACACACTTCAAGAATTTTGGTTGAAAGCTGAAACCATGTTCACAGACAAAAAGCCAACTTCCATAGTTTCACAAATTGGAGATACACGTGTCGCCATTACCCCACAATCCATATCCACTACCTTTTCACTGGATGATCAGGCAGGTAAAGACTCTTTTGACAAAACTAAACTTCACACAAAGTTCATAGAGAGAGGCTACGAGGGTCAAATGACTGGGGCAACAATTTACAAAAAGTTTTTCCCCCCAGCCATGAAATTTTTCTTTCATAATTTACTTGTATGTCTCTCTGCCAAAACTACTTCTTTTAATGAAATCCCATTGAAAGTTCAGTACTTGGGATATGCCATTTTGTCAAAAACTGATTACAATCTATCCCAATGACTATTCCTAGATTTGGTAGCAAATGTGAAGGGTGTCCAGTCTGGGTCAAATAATGCATTTTTAATATATCCAAGACTTTTAAGTGTTATCCTACAAAAGGTTTTACCTGAAAAGGATTATAAACAACGGGAAGGCCTTCAAATGAACAGCCAATCCCAAGAAACTTTTACAAGGATGTTGGGTCCTAACCAAGAAAAACCTTCAAAAGCAAAAGTTTCAAAAACAAAAGCAAAGAGTGTTAAGACAACAACTGTTGTGCAAACCTTTGTTGTTGCGCCCACTGCTCCTGGTGATCATGGCACTACATCCAGTGCTGTGAAGCCCACACCAGCCACTTCCAAAAAGAACATTCCATCCACTGAATCCACCAAAAAGCAACCCAAAAAGGTGAATCTGGAAGATGAGATACCAGAGAAGAATCCTATTGTAACACAAATGCATCAAACAATCACTATTGAAGCTTCCTATCAACATATGGTAAAATCTCAACCTAGCCAAACTCCTCATGTATCCTCTCAAAAGGATCATGTTGTAAGCCAAGTGGACACACATCATAGAACAGATGATTCACTTGAACATCTGTTTACAAGTCCTTCTCTCAGGGCTAATATTCTTTTCACTCCACAACCTTCACCCTCAAATCCTCTTATTCCACCTACCATGCAACCATTGTTCGAAGCCATTGACAAAACTCAGGACTTAACCAGTTCCTCTCAACAACCTATCAATGAGAGTATACCTCCACAAGTGACTGGTCCTGAGAAAAGTCAAGTGGCTAGCCCACGAACAGAGGAGGCTACACCTCTTGAGTTACAAGTAACTCAAAGTGGTATTTCAAGTGAAGCAGCCACTACTGTTGTAGAGACCATTGTCTCACTTCAGGACAGTGGTTACATAGATCAGACTTCCTTGAAGGCAACAACTGATAAGGCCACGAGAGTGACCACAATACCAGTTGGAAGTCCCCAGAACCAAGACAAAGGGGCATCTGGTTTCTTTCCCATGGACACACCTCCTAGGACTGAACAAGTTACAACTACCACATCTGCTGGAATTCAGATGATCCTATTAAGTTAGGTAATGGATTAAGATACTAAGAATTGACGGATAGAGTGAATTCCATTGAGTCATCAATGACTGAAATCAAATATGATATCAAGACAGTGATGCAAACTTTGGTTACCCTCACACAAAGTCAACCATCCACCGAAGAGATTGCTAGTGAGCTTTGGAAGTCAGTCAATCCCATCATCATAGCTCATAGAAAACTAGTAGATCAAACTCAAGAAACCTACATGACAATGATCAGAAACATGGTTGATGCCAGATTCAATGATTCAAAAGAAGACATCAAGGCCATCAAAGATCATTTGTTAAAGACTACATATCTGCCCCCACAACTATTTTAAGAGATGAAAATGACAAGGAGTTCACTGCAGCTGATGCCAAAAAGGGGGAGAGTGGCAGAGATATACTACCCAAGTTGGATCCATTTGGGATACCACTGTCTCAAAAGGGTAAAAAGTCTGATGCACAAGAGTCTACTGCCAAAACCACTACTGAAGCAGCCAAAACTGACAAGGCAAAGCAAGTTGATGAATCTGCAAATGAATTGGCTAAAAAGGCTGCTGAGGCTAAACAAATCAGGGCTGAAACCTTGGAAACTAAATCAGAGAATCTTTCCAAAAGGAAAGAACAAGAATAGCAGGAAAAAGAAAATGTTGGAACTTCCAAAAGGAAGAAAAGGCCTGCTCATCATGTAAGGCAGCCCCCTTCAAAAACTAAAACCTTTGTTGCTGCTTCCACCAACACAACCACTGAACCAATTACCACAACATCCACCACAACCACCACCACTGCTTTAGCCCTGACCATAATACCAACACCATCATCACCTCAAACATCTTCTGGTACTAAACAAGTGCCAACAGATGTTAACACACCACAATCACCACCATCACCAACCATCTTGTACAAAAGAAAAAGGAAATCCACATTTGTTGTACAAGATGAGAATATAGAAACCACACCACCACCATCTCAACCCATTCCTACCATTCCACTTCAATCTTTCTCACCACACACTTCACAATTCATAACCAATCCTTCCACCACCAAATCACCAACTTCCACTATTCCATTGGTTGCTCAGTATCCCCTTGAGCTTGACATGATCAAGGGGGAAATTCAATCCTTCTATAATACTGAGGATCCTTCACAACTATCTTTTCCATCTCTTGCCAGTTTGAACATGCCTAAGCCCAAAAATCTTAATGAATACTTAAAACAGACGGCTCAATAGACTGACTTGATTATTAAAGAGAAATGCAAAGGAAAACATGACAGAACTACTCAGGGCATTCATTCAGCAGAGCTTAGCAAATTGAGAAGGATTCAGGATTTTGCTAAGGACCTGAGCAATTCTATGTCTACCAAGCCCATCAGTGGTAAAATAGTGAAGTTGGTCAGAGAATCTCTTCAAGATCAAATCATGGCAGCCAAACCTTACAAGGCCAACAGAAAACATTTCACTGGTTGGACCATTCAATCTCTGAAAGAAGATGTAACAACACGACATAGGGGGGGTCGGTAGTTATAGACTGATGTCGTAATTAGATCTTTAAATTCTAAATATTTAAAGATCTGTTATAAGCGCAACATATTTTAACCAACAAGAAGATTCACCATAATAAACTATCCAGGATTTAACTTCTTACATATTTAACATACCACACACTAGTTATATTTACATCAAAACATTCATATTTAAAACTACCATAAGTTCACTTCACACACAACTTTATTGTCTTAGCCATACAGCAGCTTACTTTAACACCTTCCAAAACACTAGCTTGCTTTATCTACCTTGAGCTTGTTCCCTGAAAATAGTTCATTTAAAAAAAAATGGGTCAACACCTTTGTTGGTGAGTTCATGTAAATAAGCTAAATAACCACAATTATTTCTTTGAAATGATGATTCTTAAGCCACACCCTCAAACCTGAACATGAATCACCAAACTGCCCATGGTGATTCGATGGCAAAATATATGCCGCATTGGTCTCAAACCTTGGTGGAGGGTATCTCGGGCCTCAAATCCCGAGTCCACCTTGCGTGGGGGATTCCCCAAATAGTACTATTCATATATTAAGTGGCTCGTTTCCGAGTTAATGAGTTGTGAGTGTTTTGGCAGTTTAAGTATCTCGAGTTCATCAGGTTTTATCAAAATAGTCTTTTCGAATTCTGATACATTTTTCCGAATAAAACAATATAAACATGATTAACCATGAACTCACCTTTGATGATGTCCTGCTTCCACAATTTCTGATCTTACCTTGCACCTACACATTCAAGAGAACAATAACCCTAATATTAATATCCTACAACGTTTGCTTAACCCCAGATTCAAATACTTATTCGTAATTTCTTTAATATAACTAGGAAAGACAAATGATTCATACCTATTGTTATAACTTCTAAACTTCAACCTTTCAACTTCTGCTTATGATTCCTACAAACGAAGCATTAAACTGGATCAAAACAAAGAGTATGAATGCTTATAAATATTAATCCTTCATACCTACTAGTGTTGATGAAATACCTCCTGATTCAGCCCTTCTCTTTGAGGATCTTCATTTTCTGTGATTGAGTTTTTAGGGTTAGATTGCATGTAACGGGAGAAGTCACAACCGGTGGGTTTATATAGGGCTTCTTGATATCGTAGGGGAAAGACAAGTGTCCTATGAGGTGTATTTCAGCCCTTTGTTTTGATCCCTGGTAAAAAGTTTCCAGGCAAATGGTTTTTAATTTTTGGATACAAAGTGTTTTTATTTACCTACCTTTATTATAAGTTTTTACTATAATTATTAATATGGTAGTTTAGATATTATGATCTTAATGCTATTATTAACTTAACCCCTCTAGCCATATTGTTACATTCTCCCCCCCTTATTAAAATTTTGTCCTCAAAATTTGATGTGTCAAACTTAACTCTTACTTATTGGGAATAGATGAGGATAATTTTTCTTCATGATATCCTTCCTTTCCCAAGTATATTCTGGGCCCCTTCTCGAATTCCATTTCACTTTTACTATTGGAATTTTACTCCTTCGAAGTCTCTTTTCCAATTGAGAGGTTATCTCTATTGGTTCTTCCTTGAAACATAACCTTTCATCCACATGAACCTCGTCCACAGGTATAATTTGCTCCGGATCCATGACACATTTCTTTAAGTATGAAACATGGAAAGTGTCATGTACTCCTTTCAATTCCGGTGGTAGCTTTAATTGATAAGCTACTTTTCCGATCCTTTCCGTGATTTCATAGGGTCCTATATACCTAGCATTCAATAATACTTTTTCCCCAACTTCAAATTCCAAAGGTTTTCGACGATTATCCGCATAACTCTTTTGTCTATCTCTTGCGGCTTTGAGTCGATCTTTGATTTGATGTATCTTATCTGTTGTTTCTTGTATGATTTCAGGTCCAGTTAGTTTGTTTTCTCCTACTTCCATCCAACATAACGGGGATCGACATTTCCTTCCATACAAAGCTTCGTAAGGTGCCGCTTGTATGCTTGTATGATAACTATTGTTGTACGAAAACTCTATAAGTGGTAAATGTCTTTCCCAATTTCCCCCAAAATCCAATGCACACGCCCTTAGCATATCTTCCAACGTTTGTATTGTCCTCTCACTCTGTCCATCTGTTTGTGGATGATAGGCGGTGCTTAAATCTATTCGTGTTCCTAATGCATCTTGAAAGACCCTCCAAAAGTGGGAAGTGAATTTACTGTCCCTATCCGAAATGATTGATGTGGGCACTCCATGTCGAGATACGATCTCTTTGATATATAATTCAGCCATCTTTTCTAAAGAGCAACCTTCTTTTATGGGTAAGAAATGTGCCGACTTGGTGAGTCGATCAACAATTACCCATATAGCATTATAACCTTGGGATGTTCTTGGTAATTTTGTAACGAAATCCATTGTGATTCCATCCCATTTCCATTCTGGAATTTCAGGTTGCTCAAGCATTCCTGATGGTTTTTGGTGTTCTGCCTTTACTTTGGAGCACGTCATACATCTTTGTATGTATCGAGCTATTTCTTCTTTCATATTTGGCCACCAAAAGTTTTCTTTCAAATCTTGATACATCTTATCAATTCCCGGGTGTATTGAAAGTCGAGATCGATGGGCTTCATCCAGGATTTTTCTTTTTAGTTCTTCATCTCTTGGTACCCATATCTTCTTCTTATAAGTTCTGACCCCATCCTTTCTAATCTCAAGCGACTCATTTATTCCAATCAACCTTTCTTCCTTCAAATTCCCTCTTGCTAACGCTTTCTGTTGCGCTTCTTTCACTTGCTTTCTTAGGTCTTCTCTTTTTACAATGGTCATTGCTCTAATTCTTATAGGTTTTTCTTGTTCTTTCCTACTTAGAGCGTCGGCTACCAAGTTTGCTTTTCCCGGATGGTACTTAATTTCGCAATCATAGTCGCTAAGCAATTCTACCCATCTTCTTTGTCTCAGATTTAGCATTTTTTGATTGAGAATGTATTGGAGACTCTTATGATCCGTATAAATGATACATTTTGTTCCAAATAAGTAGTGTCTCCAAACTTTTAGTGCAAATACTACCGCTCCTAATTCTAAATCATGAGTGGCATAATTCTTTTCATGTGGTTTGAGTTGTCGTGATGCGTATGCTATAACTTTTCCTCTTTGCATGAGTACGCATCCTAACCCTTGGTGGGAGGCATCACTATACACTACGAAGTCTTCTTCTCCTTCGGGTAAAGCTAGTATGGGTGCACTGCATAGTTTTTGCTTAAGTGTTTCGAATGCCTCTTTTTGCTTATCTCCCCATTCATACTTTTGATTTTTCTTTGTTAACATGGTCAAGGGTAGTGCTATCCTGGAGAAGTTCTCTATAAACCTTCGATAATATCCAGCTAGTCCAAGAAATTGCCTAATTTCGGTTTGAGTTCTAGGTGTCTCCCAATTTTTAATAGCCTCGGTTTTGGTGGGGTCTACCTGCACTCCTTCTTGATTTACAACATGTCCTAAAAACCGAACTTCTTCCAACTAAAACTCACATTTGGAAAATTTTGCATATAATTTCTCTTTCTTAAGCATTTCTAAAATAATTCTCAAATGTTGTTGGTGTTCTTCTTTGCTTTTGGAATAGATTAATATATCGTCAATGAAAACTATCACGAATCTATCCAAATATGGCCTACAAATTCTGTTCATCAAGTCCATGAATACGGCGGGTGCGTTCGTTAAACCAAATGGCATTACTAAAAATTCATAGTGCCCATATCTAGTTCTAAATGCCGTCTTTGGAATATCCTCTTCCTTAACTCTTAATTGATGATATCCAAATCTAAGATCTATCTTTGAAAAATACTTGGATCCTTGTAGTTGATCAAATAAGTCATCGATCCTAGGAAGTGGATATTTGTTCTTAATGGTTACTTTATTTAGTTCTCTATAATCTATGCACATCCTAAAGGTCCCGTCTTTCTTTTTGACAAATAATATCGGTGCTCCCCATGGAGAAGTACTTGGCCTTATGAATCCTTTCTCTAATAATTCTTGCAATTGAGTCATTAACTCTTTCATTTCTGAAGGTGCAAGTCGGTATGGGGCTTTGGCTATTGGTGCGGCTCCTTGGGTTACCTCAATCTTAAATTCTACTTGTCTAAATGGAGGTAATCCTGGTAATTCTTTTGGAAAAACATCCGAAAATTCTGATACTATAGGTATATCTTTCAACTCTTTTTCTTCGTCCTTAGTGATTACAATGTGAGCTAAAAATGCTTGATTCCCCTTTCTTAAAATCTTGTTTGCTTTCAAACATGAGATTATACCTATTTTATTTTTGGGTTTTTCTCCATGAATTATTATAACTTCATCATGCTTAGGTATTCTTAACAATCTTTCCCCACATATAATTTCTACTTGATTTCTAGATAGCCAATCCATTCCTACAACGATGTCAAATCCTCCTAATTGAATCGGCATCAAGTCTATATCGAAATTATAATCATCTAAAGTAAGAGTACATTTATTTATGACTTCTCTAACTTCTATTACTTCACCATCAGCCAGTTCCACTGAATATTTGTTTTCTAATTTTTGTGGTTTCAATTTTAATTTTTCACTAAATACTTTAGAAACAAAACTCCTACTAGCCCCGGTGTCAAACAAAATTTTTGCATAATGATGATTGAGTTGAAACGTACCCATGACAAGTTCAGGTTCCTCAATCGCCTCTTCTATAGCCATAACGAATGCCCGTCCTTTTGGTCTTCCACTCTGATTCCGCTGGTTTCTAAGTTTCGGGCAACTTGCCCGGAAATGGGTTGTATCTCCACATTCAAAGCATCCCTGATTTGTATCTAACTTGGCTTTACAATCCTTGAACATATGCCCTTCTTTCTTGCATCTGTAACAAACCGCCGTCTTACATTCCCCATGATGATTTCTTCCGCACTTGTCACATTTAGGTTTACATTCTCCTTGATGATGTAGTCCACACTTATCACACATCGGATTGTTCCCCTTATACTCTTTCTTCGATCTTTCCCCTCCAGACTTTGTTCCTTGATTATTAGTTTTCCTTGCTGCATCATTAAAGTTTCTTAAACTAGCTTGTTCCCAATTCCTTTTTGTTCCAGCAGAATTTCCTTCTTTAATTCCTCCACATCGGATCAAATCATCGGTCAATGTTCCCGAAATTTCTACTGCGGCTTGATATGTGATTGGTTTTGCAGCTCTTACTAGGCTTCTTATTTGTGGAATCAGTCCCCACACAAACCTTCCAATCCTTTTACTTTCTGGAGTGACTAAGTGAGGAACCAATCGAGACATTTCATTGTATGTGTTTACATATTCCATGTGAGCCGTTCCTTTCATTTCTAACTTCAAAAATTCAGCCTCAATGCGATCCATTTCGTTGCTCGGACAATACTTTTCAATCATTAATCCACGAAAATTTTCCCATCGCATTCTTTGCACTGCATTCCTTCCACGAGTTTGTATAACCATGTTCCACCATGCTAGCGCTCCTGCCTTTAATTGATGTGTTGCAAACTTTACTTTATTTCTTGGGGCACAATCACTTATATCTAACACAGCCTCCATCTCTTCTAACCACCTAATTGTTCCAGTGGCTCCCTCATGACCATAAAATAAGGTTGGCTTGCATGCCATGAAAGCTCAATAAGTACAACCAGCCCTCCGATTTCCTATACCAGCTTCTTCATTCAATTCATCGTCTTCTTCATCATTATTCTCTTCTTCAAAATTATCATTGTTATTATTATTATTGTTTCCTCCCCCTCCAAAGTTTCCTCCATTATTTCCTACGACCATTCGATGATCGTTACCTCTCTCCGTTCCCATTTGAGCCATTATTCTTGGTAATGCTCGTGTAATGCCTTCAGATATCATTCGCTCAATTCTATCTGCAAAGCTTTCATTTCCTTCATTATTTATTTCTGTTCCATGTCCTGTGTTTGTGTTTCCTTGATTGTGTTCTGAATTTGTTATACGTCTCGTAGATCTTGTGGCCCGGGTGTTACTTGGTCCACTTTCGTTAGTTTCAGGTTGTTTCCCATGTCTTCTTCCAGCCATTTTTCTGAATTGTTTAATAAATTACTAACTGGTAATAAATAACAAACAAAGTTCACACTTAATATTTTAAAATACCACTTGATTATATATTACATGGTCAAAATTATCAACTGGCATACAGCAACATACAAATTACCCTACCACAAACCTACGTAGTACCCTACAACAAACATACATAATTCCCTACTTCAAACATACATATGCATCATAAGCATCAACCTAACAGAAACTTTTTTATTGTATTTACATAGGTTGTTGCTATTACTACTTGTCTTAGTTGGGGCCATCGTTCATTGCCCTCCTAACCCTTAACACCAAGCGTTGAAGCTGCCTACTAACCCTCCGAGTTTGCATCTCTGCTACATCCCTTTGAATTATCAACCTTTCAAAGTCTTCACATCGGGAGCATCTTTGGTTTCTCCACCTATTGGCCCTTGCATTCCTAAGTCTCCAAGCTCCTGCTTCCCTTCTGAACTGTTAATACGGGTCATTGACTTGTACTCTTTCTGCCCTGAATCTGTACTGCACATGATTACTTTCCCTATGATGGCTCGGTTCTTCCTCCTCACTAGTTTCCCTTGAGTCTCTTTCAGCTAGTTGCCGAGCAGGAAAACCAGGTCGAATACTTATCCTAGCCCCTCTTCTCCTATCACTTCCTTGATCCCTTTGTGTTTCAGGTTCTATTTCCTCAGATCTGCTTCGGCTTCTGTCTGACCCGAACAGTCCTTGTTCCTCATTATCAGGCTCAATATCTTCTAAATTAGGTTCTTCCTGGTTAGTTCTCATTGTTTCATTCCTGGGTGAATCTTCCTGTTCATTAGTTGCTGGGTGATCTACTTCCATCATAATTTCTTTATCCTTTCCTGCCATTCTATACAAATTTGTTATATTTTTATCTTTCTTATCTAATATCCTTTGATATTTGTTCATACTTCTATTGGTTATAATTGTTTCGCTCTGATACCAATCTGTAACAACACGACATGGGGGGGTCGGTAGTTATAGACTGATGTCGTAATTAGATCTTTAAATTCTAAATATTTAAAGATCTGTTATAAGCGCAACATATTTTAACCAACAAGAAGATTCACCATAATAAACTATCCAGGATTTAACTTCTTACATATTTAACATACCACACACTAGTTATATTTACATCAAAACATTCATATTTAAAACTACCATAAGTTCACTTCACACACAACTTTATTGTCTTAGCCATACAGCAGCTTACTTTAACACCTTCCAAAACACTAGCTTGCTTTATCTACCTTGAGCTTGTTCCCTGAAAATAGTTCATTTAAAAAAAAATGGGTCAACACCTTTGTTGGTGAGTTCATGTAAATAAGCTAAATAACCACAATTATTTCTTTGAAATGATGATTCTTAAGCCACACCCTCAAACCTGAACATGAATCACCAAACTGCCCATGGTGATTCGATGGCAAAATATATGCCGCATTGGTCTCAAACCTTGGTGGAGGGTATCTCGGGCCTCAAATCCCGAGTCCACCTTGCGTGGGGGATTCCCCAAATAGTACTATTCATATATTAAGTGGCTCGTTTCCGAGTTAATGAGTTGTGAGTGTTTTGGCAGTTTAAGTATCTCGAGTTCATCAGGTTTTATCAAAATAGTCTTTTCGAATTCTGATACATTTTTCCGAATAAAACAATATAAACATGATTAACCATGAACTCACCTTTGATGATGTCCTGCTTCCACAATTTCTGATCTTACCTTGCACCTACACATTCAAGAGAACAATAACCCTAATATTAATATCCTACAACGTTTGCTTAACCCCAGATTCAAATACTTATTCGTAATTTCTTTAATATAACTAGGAAAGACAAATGATTCATACCTATTGTTATAACTTCTAAACTTCAACCTTTCAACTTCTGCTTATGATTCCTACAAACGAAGCATTAAACTGGATCAAAACAAAGAGTATGAATGCTTATAAATATTAATCCTTCATACCTACTAGTGTTGATGAAATACCTCCTGATTCAGCCATTCTCTTTGAGGATCTTCATTTTCTGTGATTGAGTTTTTAGGGTTAGATTGCATGTAACGGGAGAAGTCACAACCGGTGGGTTTATATAGGGCTTCTTGATATCGTAGGGGAAAGACAAGTGTCCTATGAGGTGTATTTTAGCCATTTGTTTTGATCCCTGGTAAAAAGTTTCCAGGCAAATGGTTTTTAATTTTTGGATACAAAGTGTTTTTATTTACCTACCTTTATTATAAGTTTTTACTATAATTATTAATATGGTAGTTTAGATATTATGACCTTAATGATATTATTAACTTGACCCCTCTAGCCATATTGTTACAGAAGAACTACAAAGAATTGAAGATCTGAACAAACAAAACCAAAAGGCTGTTGTTCCTGATTTCAGAAAGGGCAAAGACCCTGTCAGAGCCTTGAAGTTTAAGAGAATGAGAGCTGATCTGGTGGAAGCTGGATATGGTGAGACGAGATCTATGTCTAAGTGGTTTGAGTTAAGATTGGTGGAAACATATAAGAAGCGGTGTAACACCTCGGTCCCAGGGCCCAAAATTTTTCGCGTTTAAAGCTGCTATAACGAATATCCGAGTAGTAATAATAATTAGAAATATATAATTATAAAACCGAAGTTGAGGGCGTTATATATTTAGTTTAGTGAATTATTATGTAAGAGCGTACATTATGGCAACAAATCGAAACCCGAACTAGTATATAATAAAATCTTACACGAGTACTCGTTACGTAACCGAATCAAAACATGATAACGAACCCACCTCGATTTCTCGTGGTGTGTCACTAGGGGGAGGACACTTGTCCTCCCCATGTTATAACATCCCCCACCATGTTCCTTGGTAGCACACATGTAAAGCCCCACCATTCTATTATAAATCTGTACACTATACACACTACACCTCATCCCTCTTATCTTCTTTTAAACTCATCCATACCATACATCTCAAAGAAATAGAAAGAGAGAGACACTCGTAGGAAGAGGCAGAAGAAAGACTCAGAGAGGAGAGAGAAAGAGTTAGAGAGAGAGACAAAGGACCCGTCGACCATGGCCATCGGTCGACGCCTCCACCCTGCTCCGATAGTGACAAAAGATCGGGTTAGAAAAAGAATAAAGGGAAAGGAAGACGGCGGCGACTAGGTTAGGGTTCCTGTTAGGATTCCAAGCAATCAGGTATGAAACCAAGGACTCTTGAATCTTGAAATAGGCTTAGTTGTTGTCATTTGAGGTGGTTATCAGTGGTGTTGATGGTGGATTATCAGGTGATGGAGCAGACGGTGATGATGTGCGGCAGCGCCAGTGGGTTTCCAATGAGTTCTGTAATTGTCTCCCATGAACAAGGAAGGTTTGGCAACTCCCGACTCTGTATTTAGATGTAGAAGGTTTAATAGTGAATATTGTTGTTAGTTAAGGATGATGTTGGACTATTTTGTTTAGTATCGAGGGATGGTGGTTGTTGGAGTCGGGTATATGCTACGGTGAAGCTGGGTCAAGAGATGGTCAACAACAGTCAAGGGTCGGTCAACTCTGGTCAACTGACCACGTTAAACCGGAGGTGTGTCAAGAGGTATAACCGAGTCCGAGAGTTATTTATTACTTCGTATCTTATTTCGGCGTGTGTGCACGTGTGGGAATTGGATAACATATCGGACCCGAACCAACTATCTAAACTAGATAATAGTATGTGTAAAGACGACGATTGTATACACATAATTGGTCATATGGGCAATTAAGAGATAGAACGATTGCTAGACGAATAAGGTATTGAACGGAATGGAATAATGGAGCATTGGACCTGACCTTAGATGAATCACTGACTCATGGAAAACAATGGACAAAACAAATAGCTATGTTGTTCCTAAAAACACTAAAACATATAAGTATTGGCACCTAAACATACAACTAATATTAGTCATAAAATGATGACGGATTGATGTATGTTTGCACTATATACATTTAAGAAGCAAGGCTACAAGATTGAAATATAGACTATGGGTCATTAGTTGCATATTCGACTATTAGACAATTTCACTAAAGATTAAAATATTATAAAATGCGAGACTTATGATGACGAACAATATAGGGATAGGACGCAAGACGTTAAACATGACGTATGATATTACTGATTAAGAATTATTATCTTATGACAAGGGACGAGTAGAACCATAACCCGACAATTAGAATTAACCCACATAAACAATTAAAGGTCCTGGTACCCACACGTGTAACCGCAATGTTTGGTTACACCCACTGATGTTTACGATTACCGTAGGACCTTGTGTGCTAAGGACAGATGGGCTCCCTACTTGGGACGCCGTGTGACATGATGTGATACGCTGCTAAGGTGAGTTCGTGTACCATCCCCTGCTTTTGTTTTTATAAATGTTTTGGGGTGAATGCATGCTTCTGTGTATAAATTGTATGATGTGACAAGGTGCTCCCGAAACCAGATTCACACTCATTAACCCAAGGGATTGGGCCACTTAATGTATGGGTAGTACTACTTGGGGAATCCCCCACGCACAGTGGATCCGGAAGCCCGAAAAACCCTCCACTGAGGTCTGCGGACCGTTGTGGCATATATTCTGCCATGGGAATCCATAATGGGAGTAGATGGATTCAGTGTTAGGATTGAGGTGTGACTTGTACATCACCATGTGTTGTGTTGTGAAAACTTGTGAACTTGTTTTTGAGATGACAAACTTGTTTTGGGATTTACCTAACTATTAAACGGACTCACCAGTGTAATTGCTGACCCAATTCTTTTTAAGCATGTGTTCAGGTACTGCAAATGAATGGATGACATCTGCGAGGTATATGCTTGCTAGTAACGGATTGGAGAATATTTGGTAGAGGATTATTGCTACAATGTTGCGGTTTAGAGTGTCTAGAGATAAGAAGGATAGAGAATGGATCGACTAGTGGGTTACACTGCAATAACTGCTTCGACGACCGCCGCGACTCGTCCCTGCATAATTATAGTTTATTTATTTAAGTTGTATATTTATATTTTTGGATTAGAATTTGTATTAAATGATAAAATTTAGTCATCGTTGCTTCCGTTGTGCAATTTTATTACCAACTGTCATTTCGTCCAGGCCCCTGGGTCGGGTTGTTACAGTTGGTATCAGAGCAACGGTCGTAACAAAATTGGAAATCTCCAGATATCCTATACCACACCAGGATAACTTAGAGGAATTAGCGTCTAAACCTTTAAAAGTACCTAGCTAGGAAATGATTTGGAAATATATAAGATCGATAAGAACAATGGCGAAATAAGTTAATAAGAACAATGGTAAAATAAGTTGGAAACTTGAGTACCTGAACACGCCAGAATGCTTACCAGGAATTAGAACCAGTGTGACCAGTATACGAGTTTGGTGTGATACTTGAATAAGGACTACAACGGAGATTACTAGAACGATCTCGTGAGGTAAATTGACGATTACATTTGACGTCATGTAATTGTGAATTTACAGGCACGAAAAAGTTCTAAGAAATCCAAGGAGTCGTCGAGATCAGATGTATCAACTAGGATGACCATAGGCATATATGGGAAAATGGACAACGATAGAATCGTAAACGAATGCGTGACATACTTGCGTAACCATGGTGAAGGTTTTGAACTAGATATACTTAGTACAACTTGGCATGTTACGATAATGGACTATGTTAGAAATCTAAACAAGAATGCGATAGGCTTGCATGCCCATAATAAAGGTTTTAAACTTGAAATTATTGATACGACTAGGCATATTTGATAATATATATACACACATGCATGATGATGGAAGTAATTGTCCTCTTAACTTTATATATATACACATAGTTCTTAACAAATACTGATATTTTGCAATTAACTTTCATGACTGAGTTATAAGCTAACCATGAAATCTAGGTATCTTGCCAAAACTTGGCGCTACAATTTGAAAGAAATTGAAGTATCAAGGAGAAACTTGATCAACCCAGCAAATGGATACCCCTAATCCGATAAGTTTTGTTTTCAACCATATAGTTATCGCTTATTATATGCTTTGTGTGCTTACATAAATTGAAATTTGCGTTAATATCTCCTTACCAACTAGACCAAAGATAGAAATTAAACCATTGGAATTTTAGATCATTCGTTCGGACTTGATCGATATCGATTTCTACAGATTTAAGTTAGTATTGTGTATTGGATTTGTACCCATATAACAGGTTGTAGAATTGATCTAGGAATATCAAAACAGAGCGGTAGTAATCAAGGCTCAAGAATGTATCAAGATGAATTTCGATCAACCTAGCGAATGGATAATCCGATAAGTTTGTCTTCTAACCAAATAGTTATTGTCGATTAAATGGTCCATTGTGGTGTGCGGGCATATATATATAGGTAGAAATTTTGTGTTACCAATTATACCAAAGATAAAAAGACTAAACCAATAATTACTAGGTTCCTTTATACAGATTTAAGTTAATATTGGATTCCATGAATTTTAGTCAAGAATAGATTATTGGATTCGTAATCGCGTGACAAGTTTTAAGGATTTCCGAATGTCAACCGGAAAGGCGACAACTTAGGTTCGAGAATCTGTCAACCACCACGACTATACAACTTTCGCTAACTAAAGGGAATAGGATTGACCGCCACTTGAGGTAAACTAAAAATTTAATAGATGCTCCGTTATCTTAGTACCCTACGTTGTATCTAGACTAGTGTCGGAATCTTCTTAACCATTTAGAATAAGAACGAGTTATTTGTATGAAACTCGTTAGAATTATAACGGGGGAGTGGATATGTTCGAAATAACCGTTATAAGGAATATTTGATAAGAATAAAAGAGCACCGCCAAGGTTAGTAGGAAGAATTTACATGAATAGCAAAATCGATCATACGAGAATATAAGTTAGGATTCTAAATAAAAGATATGAGCCATGGATATGGTTAAGATCAATTTAGTGTGTTTAGATGGTGACTTTTCCATGATTATTAACATTTCGTCACCACATCCAACACCACGTACCATAGAAAAATTTGGAAGGCTTAAGAAATTTGACAAGACACTGATGATGTAAATAGAATTAACCACAATATTAGGCATAAAAGATACCGAAGTAGCATACAAACCTTGAAACATAGTTTTATATAAGACCCCATTTTAGTCAGCTTAGATTAAACAACGTTCCTAAAAACTATAAATTCTCAGAAGAAATAGGATTTCTCGATAAGGTACGTTTTCAAGAATGTTTTCTATCAGGTTTTTGGAAAGATTTTCAGTACGTTTACAAGACATCATTGGTGTGTTGGGTTTGCTGCGGTACACCCTATATATAAACACCGATGACGCATTGGAAACAAGACTAAAAGTCGATCCAAAAACAAACCATAGTCTCTAAAATTCCAGTACGTTTTCGAGGTTATCAGAGGTGTGGTGGGTTAGCTGCGGTACACCCTATATATAAACACCAATGGTGCATCGAAAATGGGACTAGGAATTAAACCGATGTTTGTATATAATCTGTCGATAATTTAAGCTATTGTTTTAAATATAAACCTTAAACGTTATGTTAGATTCTACCACTATTCCTAGAGTCTAGTGTTAGGCTCTGAGAAGGTTTGACCATCCTTTTGATCTTGAGAGATCTTAGTACGTCGTAAGTATTACAACAATACCCAAAGTTTAGTAATGAAGGATATCAGTATAAACACATTGGAAACAAATAAGCATGCCTTGATGAGGGACATCGTAGCAAACATTATATAAGATGTCACGTAGGAATCCGGGAATGGAGTATGGGGTTAGTATGGAATCGCTATAATTACAATTCGGTACATGAGAAGATTATCTACACGTGAGCATGTAGATCAAAGCACTGAATCCGAGTATGAAACAAACTGGATGTGTAACGATAGATAGCCCGAAAATAATTCCGAGGACGGAATTCTATTATCGGGGGGAGAAGGTAACACCCCGGTCCTAGGGCCCAAAAATTTTCGCGTTTAAAGCTGGTATAACGAATATCCGAGTAATAATAATTAGAAATATATAATTATAAAACCGAAGTTGAGGGCGTTATATATTTAGTTTAGTGAATTATTATATACGAGCGTACATTATGGCAACAAATCGAAACCCGAGCTAGTATATAATAATATCTTACACGAGTACTCGTTATGTAACCGGATCAAAACACGATAACGAACCCACCTCGATTTCTCATGGTGAGTCACTAGGGGGAGGAGACTTGTCCTCCCCATGTTATAACATCCCCCACCATGTTTCTTGGTAGCACACATGTAAAGCCCCACCATTCTATTATAAATATGTACACTATACACACTACACCTCATCCCTCTTATCTTCTCTTAAACTCATCCATACCATACATCTCAAAGAAATAGAAAGAGAGAGACACTCGTAGGAAGAGGCAGAAGAAATACTCAGAGAGGAAAGAGAAAGAGTTAGAGAGAGGGAGACAAAGGACCCGTCGACCATGGCCATCGGTCGACGCCTCCACCCTGCTCCGATAGTGACAAAAGATCGGGTTAGAAAAAGAATAAAGGGAAAGGAAGACGGCGGCGACTAGGTTAGGGTTCCTGTTAGGATTCCAAGCAATCAGGTATGAAACCAAGGACTCTTTATTCTTGAAATAGGTTTAGTTGTTGTCATTTGAGGTGGTTATCAGAGGTGTTGATGGTGGATTATCAGGTGATGGAGCAGACGGTGATGATGTGCGGCGGCGCCAGTGGGTTTCCAATGAGTTCCGTAATTGTGTCCCATGAATAAGGAAGGTTTGGCAACTCCCGACTCTGCTTTTAGATGTAGAAGGTTTAATAGTGAATATTGTTGTTAGTTAAAGATGATGTTGGACTGTTTTGGTTAGTATCGAGGGATGGTGGTTGTTGGAGTCGGGTATATGCTACGGTGAAGCTGGGTCAAGAGATGGTCAACAACAGTCAAGGGTCGATCAACTCTGGTCAACTGACCACGTTAAACCGGAGGTGTGTCAAGAGGTATAATCGAGTCCGAGAGTTATTTATTACTTCGTATCTTATTTCGGCGTGTGTGCACGTGTGGGAATTGGATAACATATCAGACCCGAACCAACTATCTAAGCTAGATAACGAATTGTTAAATGTTATGAAGTGATAATAGTATGTGTAAAGACGACGATTTTATACACATAATTGGTCATATGGGCAATTAAGAGATAGAACGATTGCTAGACGAATAAGGTATTGAACGGAATTGAATAATGGAGCATTGGACATGATGAGAAATAAAGATCAGCAATAAAGATGAGTTTTGGCATCATCTGTTCTAGGGGGAGATTGTTGGGTCTGCTGACCTGAAAAACAACAGATGATTGAAAGACAAAACATTCTACACTTCTGATTATTAATAAAACAGTACTTGTACAATAATCCTCCCAAAAGACTTTTGAAGCTAACTGCTGATTCTCCAAACAACGGATTGATTCCAAGTGCTGATGAAGAAACCACTGATGATTAAAGAACTGATGAAGAAACAAGACAAAGTGCTGATGAAGACACAAGGTCTGTTAGAGCCAACAGCACTTAGGCTCCAACAGATGTTTCAAGCCAACAGAGTTTCACTTGTTAGTTGTTTAGTCATCAAAGGTTTAGGCAATGTAACAGTGTTTGTATTAGCAGATGTTTTATGTTGTTATTATGGTTAGATGTCACTGTCTAGGTGATCTCAGTCTTAGGTCATCAGAGCTTTCGTTTATCTATAAATAGAACAGTGCATGTACTGTTCTATTTGTCACTCTTTCATTCTCTTACACAAACAAAGTTTTAAGTGATCAGGCAGAGGGGGAGAATTGCAATCTTATACTTGAATCTGTGTTGACTAATGCAAAGTATTTGATAAAAACAATTGTTACATTTGTTATGATTTATAGTTTAAAATTCCGCTGCACTTTCCATTATTGTTCATTCATTACTGTTTCATTATTTAAACATTCATAACAAATCAAACTCAGATCCTAACACGATCCTGTGTAGCTGTCGAGCCGCTATGCCTCATTTACACCCCTACTATTTAACCACTTCTTTTGTTATTGGTAGAATGGTAGTTTTCTGTTTGTATGTATTTAGTTTTGTTTGATTGTTTGTATGGTGCTTATTTGGAGTCAACAATCTCTCTATCCCAAGGGATAGAGATAAGTTTTGTCTGCATCTCATCTTTCCTATGCCTAATATGTTGGGAAATACACCTTGTTAATATGCTCGTTTTATATATATTCTAATGTTTTGATTCGTGTATTTTAGGTAAATTATTTCATATTATTTATAATAAAAATACACCGATATGGGTATGAAAGACATTTCTTTCCCTTGGTTTTAGTATTTTAACAAATCATTGCAAAGACAAGCTAAAAACTAAAATGATGATTTTATAAATTTGCTGGACTTGGACCGATGGTGTAGTTGTTGGGTAAAGAAATTGAATAGCCCATTAGTTGAATCCGGCTTACGAGATGGAAAGGCATTCTATTGTATCTATCTATCTATACATATAATAAACCAAAGCCATTTTAATGACATGGCATTCAAAGAGGCATTCTCCTCCTTGAATGTGCCATGTGTCATCCCATGTGGCATTGAGATATTTTAGGAAAAAAAATTTAAAAACAAAATTAGATTTTTCTCTCATATGTTTCCTCCTATAAATTTTAAACGTTAATATCTTTTATATACGAGATTTTTTAAAGAAAAAAATTACACCAAATTAACGGACGCTTTATTTTCTTTACAACGAGTACCATAGTGCTATATAAAAAACGGAGAAAAAAAACGACTATATTTTGTTGTGTTTTGTTCAAACATGAAAAAAACACAAAGTGTTCAGGTAAATCATTAATCATATATAGGCAAGCCACTAATTATGTTCAAATCAGTAAATATGAATTCTAATTTCAACATGCGTTAGCATTGGAGTTATATATTGTTTTAGGTTAGATAGTAATATTAGAGTTATACATTGTTTAAGGTTAGGCGTTAACATTGGAGATATATTTTTAATTGTTTTAGGTTAGCTGCTACCCGAAGCTTTCATGCATGTAACTATAAACCGCATCATTCTATTTCATATGTAAAATTAATATGTCATATTAGATTTTTCAACCCCGGGACGTTCCCGGGGTATAATATAGTAATCTATATCTATACTATATTATAATGCATGAGTGAGAGGTAGTTTAAGATACCCAAAAATTAAGAACTTATGTTTCATTAATAACCCTTAAATGAGGATAAAATAGTCATTCATACATTATTACATTTTAATACCCTATCTTAACGCCCCGCTTACGGATGTGCACATATAATGTGTATATGTGTGCCCTAGGGGGCAAAAGTAAAGTTACACTAATTTTAACGTTATTTTACTAATTTTGTGAAAATAACGTTAAAAACGACGGATGGTTAATCATGCAACATGTGGTGGCGTTGATAGCCAAAAGACAAGGGGTTACATGCACCAATCGGGCTTGTCCCGATTGCGAAGTGTTATGTGCCTTATGTCCAATGGCTGATACAAAACCACTATCGAGTCGGGGGTCTCACTGGAAGCAACCTCTCTATTCCCACAGGGTAGAGGTAAGGCTGTCTACATCTTACCCTCCTCAGACCCTACCTTAGCTTTGCTATTGGTGGGATTAACTGAGTATGATGATGATGATGATGAATACCCTATCTTAGTTACACTTTAATCCTTAAACTTACTTAACTTTTGCTTATTTAAATTATAGTTAAACTTCTTTCCTTATTTTAAGCAAACCATCTCTCATGACTTTTAAATAGTCATATTTTTTTTGCATACGTTTATAAAAAAATATAACATCATAATAATGAGCATTATATTACCGTTAGTTTGAGTATAGTATTGCTATTTTTTTATTTTAAAAATCTTTATGTGCTACGTGATTGACGATATCTAGGAGTGAACAATAAATAAACCGTTCACCGAAGCCAAACAAAAAATTTGATAAAACTGAACCAAAATCTATTAAAAATTGAAAACATCCGATTTAACTTAAAATTGGTTATAGTTTTTTTTTTTGGTACCCTTAGTTAACCCAATTAGTTAAACTGAAACAGACCCATTAATATATTTATAACAACATGCCCGCTTGATGTGGTAGGGAACACAGACACTTATAATTGTTCATGGTTGGGTTAGGTTCAGTTCGGTTATAAGCCTCAACCAAAACAAAAATCGTCATTATCGGTTTATCAATCTTGTTAACCAACCGTTAATTGGTTCAGTTTATTTGGTTAGATTTCCGTTTTTAGTTCGGTTTAGTTAATTTTGGTTAATGACCAAAACCAAACTTTTGTTAAAATTTTGCTTAAAGCACATGAAATGAAAGTATAAATACATGTAATGGATGTATAAAAGGTATATATGTATGAATGGTTCAGTTTTGGTTTGTTAATTGTGGTTAACATAGGGTATAAAAAAATCGATATTATGTTAACTCAGTTTTGGTTAATTTTCAGTTCGGTTTTGTATGTTTTTGTTCGATTTCGGTTGAGTTTTAATTATTGTTTACCTCAAGATATTGTTAATCAAGTAAAAAAATCAAAATTTTAATTAAAAGTATATAGCAAATTATACTTTAATATGGTTTGAAGCTAAGTAGATAGGTTTATGAATTGTAGTGGCAGTATAAATAGAGGGGGTTTTGAAATTTTTAGCTTTTATACCTAGGCCTGTAAATGAACCGATTGTTCATTTAATTTTAACCGAACACGAACACATTTTTGTGTTCATGTTCGTTCATTAAGGAATTTGTCATGTTCTTGTTCGTTTATGTTCATTCGTTTAAACCTAAACAAACAGTTCTTCAACGAATATAAACGGACGTTCACGAACGTAATAAATGTGAACGATTTTGTATTACTGAAAAAACCCGGTTACTAATTGGTTATATATTTATACAAGTAGCTAAAGCTCAATTTATGTTGGTATTTATGAAAATATAACTACAAATGTAATTAATAAACTTAAACGGACATAACTAAACGCACATAAACAGACGTTCACGTACATAAACGAACAAACTCAACGTTTGTTCATGTTCGTTCACTTAACTAAACGTTTTTTAGTTTGTGTTTGTTCATTTATTAAATAAACGACATAAACGAACTTCCCACGTACCGAACAAGTTCACGAACAGCTCATGAACATTTGGTTCATTTACAGGCCTATTTTTTACCTCGATATCATGTACTTATACCTCCATTTCATGTACTTCAAGGAAAAATACTTAGCCAAAGTTTGTTTTTGTTATTCACCAAAATTAACTAAAACGGACTAAAAACCAATAATCTAACAATACTATCCGAACAAAGGAACCAATTGTTTAATAAGATTGATTAATTGATGACCTTTGGTTTTAGTTTCGGTTGAGGCTAATAATCGAACTTAACTGAACCATACACACCCTTAAAAGTGTTTGTGTTCCCCGCTGCATCGCGCGGGTACTCTACTAGTTCTACTATGTATTAATAGAACACACTTTAATAGTGTACTTTTCAACCTTTTGATTTTTATCACAACTGTTTGCTTTTATGACCCTATAATGTCGTCAGCCATGCATGCAATGATGCAACCATTAGAATATATCTATATTACTCCCTCCGTCCCATTTTAAATGTTAATTTTTGCACTTTTTGTTGTCCCAAATTAAATGTTCATTTTTAAGTAATTTTCAGTTTTGCCCATAAAAGAAAAGGACAATAAAAAATTTGAAATAATAACTTGAGGATATTATTGTCATTTTACAACATACAAACCAAGATTTCTTAATATGTGTGTTTGTGGGCCCAATGACATCTAAAATGGGACGGAGGGAGTATATATATATTGGACAAATGAAGAGTGATACAATATTATTGGCCCACGTAATTGAAGATTATTGGCCCACGTATTGCTAACGTAATTGAAGATTATTAGCCCACGTAATTGAAGAAATTTGCTAGATTGCGGTACGACACTATTGCCAATTGGTGGAAATAACTACCAAAGACATTTATTTTAGAATACTTTGAAGAAGTAATAGTTACCTAATATTATCTCTAATAATGTTATTTTTAATGCCCACCAAACCTGTAACGACACGAGCGTCCCCGCAGGGAAGGAACTAAAACACTAGTTACCCCCAATGAGTCCCGGCTCAGTTGGGGAGAGGTGGAGGGTTTACTCCTTAGGGAGGTTCCCGCCCGGGGGAGGTGCACGGTTCGAATCCTAAGGCAAGCAAAAATACACCCCTTGACGTTGAAAGGGCTTATACCCTCAAGGACGATGTGGAAGGAGATTCGAAACGGGGTACCGAGGTGATGTCCTTAGCCAATAAAAAAAAAACTAAAACACTAGTTTGAGATGAAAGTCGGTAATTTTTAATTTTAAATTGGAGTTCCACGGCTGGGAAATTCTTTTGGGAGCAGCCACCCGCAAATCAAGGAGGTTATCAAGAGAAAATAAAGAATTATTACCAACATCGGAGGCTAAATCTATTATAACTTCTAACAAACATCTAAATAGGATTGATGTAACTAAAACAATTGATTTGTGTTTTGAGTCTTTTATTTACAACTTGTTCAGTTGATTACAAAATTTAGTAGCAGGTTTGGTAACAGAAAAATTGTTGACCTGATACTTACAATTGGATATTTAATAGGGTTTGATAACAATTTAAAACCTGTGCTACTGGTTAATTAACTTATTTCTAGAACCATGTCTATGTGGTTTTCAATCTATAAACTGAAAATTGTGTGAAACCTAGAACCCAGAGTTTAGAGAAGATTACTTTGTTCTTATTATTGTTTTTATCCGGCAATCAAATTCATTAGTTTTTAGGGGGGACGGGGCGCTACCAGAATTGGGCACGGGTACCCCATTATCAGCACGGTAATACCGCCACCACATGTGCTGGTAGGGTTCTCGTGGACCGTTTTCTGGTTCTTGTTACCGTGCTGGTACAAAGAAACAGTCCTTTTCTTGACCAATGATAATATGCCACGTTTTTTTTTCACCTTTGACCGTGATATTTTGACCGTGTTTTATTTTTTGACCGTTTACATTTTGCCCTCTTTTTATGTTTTACCCCTATACAAATCATACATTCACATAAAATAATTGACACGGTAAACTTTCATTAAAAATTTAAACACCATTACACAATAAACATTAAACAACCGTAAACATTAATTATTAAATAAATCTCGCAACATTCGCCATGACGCAAAATGGGTGAAGTTAGTCATTTGTGCACGGTAGTAGTCACCGCGAGTGAGTTGGATTGCAATGTCTTCTTGAACATTAAGGTGCCTCTCCATCGTGGCTTCATAGAGGACGTTCCAACGGATACACCTGGACCAGAGAAGAATCCACCTACGAACGAGCGAATCCTTGGAGCGGTCATTTGTGCCGGTTAAATTATTGAATATCCCCGACACCCGTTGCTAAAACGAAATTGGGGTATCGACTTCATGAAGCCATGTGTTTCTCACTATCAGGTATGCCCTCGTTAACGCGATATCCTCATTTGCATTCCACGGGTCCATTTTTACGAAACGATTAAAGTATAAACGGTTTATTGTGTGATTTTTTGTATTGAAGTTTAAGGTATTTTTATAGACCAAACCGGAACGGTACAGATTCCAAATGGTTGCAACGGTTTAAATGTAACGGTAACAAAATTAATTACCGTCTGCCTATATAACGGTTAGTTTTCTCAAATTTAAATGAAATATAATAAAAGAATCAGTGGAGTGCTGCCTACAAAAAAGTGTTTCAGTGAAGTAAATCAGTGAAGTGATGTGGCAGTGTATAACTGGTTAAAATCAGTGAAAGAAAATACATATTCTAGTAGTGCCCCTTATACCATTATAATTCTCCATAACAATCAAAGAAACTAATTAGATAAATAGTTAAATTAGTTAAAAACTTACTTTCCACCAATTCCCTACGGAGACGACTCAACTTTCACTTACTACTTTAATATATATTTTTTGACCGACCAAACGACATCTATCAATACCCTACTAATAGCTTTGTTAATTATGTGATTTACCGGGTATGATTGTTGTATAAGTTACAAAATCAATTGCAATTTGCGACTAACAAATGCTAAAATTTGAAATGCACACTTTAATTTAAAAAGGATAAAATCATAACTAATAATGTTCTAATGAAATAATTTTTATCTTTTACTTTTTCATACTATTAAGAGTACTGAAAACGGTGTATTCAGGGTCTTTTTCCTACAGGTTTGGAAATTTTTAAGGGACGAACTACCTATTGCCTATCACTAAATTTCGGCTTTTTTTCGGTCCGGTTAAGTGGTTCAGGTAGCGTAACACAAATAAAAATAGAAAAAATCAAGTTAAAATGCAAAAATTAATAAAAATTACGTCAATCAATATTAAAAGTGAATAATAGAATTCATGACTTTTTTGATATGGATGAAAATGGTTTATGGGCTAATGTGGCGGTCTTAAACATTAATGTGTGTTTTTATTGAATGTGGGTTAAATTAGTTAATGGGTTATTTTATAATAGAATGTGAGCTTAATAAGCTATTCCTTTTTTTTATTGAAACGTGGGTTAGGCCAAGGTTCGTTGTTAGATTTTCTAAGATTTTGTGCCAAGTTTTGCAAGGGTTTAGTGTCAACGTTTCGAAGATTCAGTCTATAGAGTTCTATGGATTTGATGTCAAATTTTATACGAACGCAATGTCAAAGTACACTAAAAACAACTTTTGATACGGGTTCGGCCGAACCCGTACCTTATTATGTGCCTACGCCCATGAGCACTGAGGATTCAATATTAATAATTCATCATTGTATTTTCTTTGTCATAATTGTTTAAATTAAACGAACAATTGTAAAATTAGTTGTTCTTTAGTGATTTATTTATTTATTTATTTATTTACAATTACCTCCACTTCACGTTTAATTTGGAACTAACGAAAAGATAAGTTTAATATCCTACTTAGGTCACTAAGTTTTAACATTTATATGATTTTCGAAAATAATTAAACAAGAATGAAACTAGAACGGGTTTTATGTTTAGCAAAGGTTTAAAATGATTTAATAAACAATAGTAATAAAATTTAGCTAGTGATGTTTCTAGTTTTGAAAACACTTGTAGATTAGATAGGACAAAATAGGTAACATCATACTCTTGAGATGGAATTTTGGTCCTTGTAAAGTATAACATGATAAAGCAACATCACTTATAGATGTTGCATTGCTTATCAAATGTGGAATGCATTTAGAGGAGGCAATTGTAAGTGATTCATGGTGTAGGGACCTTCAAATAGACCTTTGGCCATTGGCTATTTTCCACAATGTTTAATAGTGCAATCATATCTTATATATTAATTTTAAAGTTGGTAAATAGATGGATAGGATTTAAATAACAAGTTAAAACATGTATGGACAAAAACAAATTTTTATTAGTGTTAAAAGCGGGTTAGGTCACATTAGTCGGTAATTACTTTCTCTTTTTCTTTCTAGAGTTTTATGAATATTTACTTTTTTAATTAATCAATATATAACATTTATGTTTTTAACATAGTTAACAGATTTTTATGTGATTTGACATGTTTTCATACCATATAACATGTTATGGTTGATTAAAGCTTGCAAAACAGTCTTTTTGGTATAGGGTAAAGAAATTAGGGGTGAACAAACCTTAACCGTTAACCCCAACTAACCGATAATCAAACTGTCATCGAACCGAATTAACAAATAACTGAAACTAACCGACAGTTATGGTTAAGGTTATTTAATTAAGCGAAATCGGTGACAATTATGTTTATGGGTATCCCATAAGCGATGTTAACTGAACTGAATAAAAATTAAGACATTATTTTAATAATATCTAATATATAAAATATACATGTTTAAGGAATCAAACTTTTTATATAACATAAAAAGCATATACAAAAAGGTTTTGATACAATATAATTAGTTAAAGTTGGTTTAAAAAATAATAAAATTTAAACTTTAACTCATTTGATGCATGTTAATGTTTTATCTTGATTCGAAATTATAAATCAAAAGTAATATACAAAGAACGAATAATTAACTGAAATCGAATCATAACTGATTAGGTGTCGTGGTTCGGTCAAAGATAGAGTTAAAGTGTTACCATTTACCTCAAACTATGTAGTTGGTGACAATAAGGGTATCAAATCCACGAAGAGCCTGAGGTCCGTGTTAAAAAACTAAGTTGATTAGAAAATGTGTATATGAAGCTTGCTATTATGTTTATATTGGTAAATTGTTTTGAAGAAATTGGACCCAAGGATATGAATCCGAATTGGTTTTTTATAAAAAATGATTTCAATTGATAATGGGAAAGATTAAATGGTGAATGAAAACAAGTTGTAAACAATAATATGAAAAAGGATCATACCCAGTTCGAAGTTATAAAATCTAAGGTTCTCTATCAAAATAAGTTTCGAAACACAATCAGAATTGGTATTAACGAGTTGGGTATTTCAAGGATTAGGCATTAATAACTATCAACATAAAAAGATGGACAAGGATACGCTTTGTTACACTAAGACATAAAAACCCTAATATCATGTCAAAGCATAACTAACCAAATTCATTTCACAAAGTTAATGGTGCGAGTATATATCAACATTTTTTTAATTCAACACAAGATTAATACAGTTAACATGATTGTTAAAATAACCAAATGCAAACACAATGATTCAAAAGTAAAAAATAATATTCAAGAACTCTAGAATCTTACAAAATCTACACGACAAGTGAATCCTAGGAGAATTAGTCTTCAATCTTCATGAAGTGCATCTTGAAATCTTCAATTTTTGAGTTGCAATCTTCAATCTTAATTATGGAATTGGGTTTGGAATGGTAAGTAAATAATGATTAATTTTTTTTTGAAATCCAGGTCAAATCCCCCCCAAAAAAACACCTCTTAATGACCATTTAATTTGGTCAAATCTATGACTACATTAGGGAAGGCCGTCGGCAGTGGCATCAGACCCAATCTTCGACTGCGTAGTGCCGCCTACGGAGAATCGGTTTGTCTACGCCTAATCCACGAGTTTTTGAGCCGCCGCTGATGGCTTAATGCCTCGTCTGCAACGCCGTTTGACTTCTTATTTTCTTCATTTTTTCCTTCCGGATCCCCTTAGCACAAATCCAAATCCCCCTTTAGCTCCTAAAATGCACCTTAAACTCATCTAGACCTGCAAGACACAAACATATCAAAGTAATGCATTCGAAAACATTATATTTCATAAAAAACGCAATGTTAAACACGGAAAACTAAGGACTTTCAACCACATAGCAACAACCTAGCTACATAACTGATTAACCAAAAACAAAGTTTTGTTATGGTAACGGTTATGAAAATCCGATAACCGAAGCAAGCAGTTATGGTTACGGTTAAATGAAAAAATCAAACTAAGCCAAACTTTGCATACTCCTAAATGGAATAGACAAGGTAATGAAATTGATAAATGTATAAATTGATCCTTAACATTCCATCTCTTGTTTGGTTACCATGTAGGAATGTAAGGAATAAGTATTTTGGGTTGTTTTGTAGATATGAAAAGATGGGGGAATAAAATCGGTGGTGCATAGCGGTGGTTGTGGGTGGTGGTAATAGGTGGTGATCAGTGGCGAATGGGTATCGGCAATGGTGGTGGGTGGCTAATTTGGCCTAGAACCGAGCCAATACTTACCAAACAATATCGATATTCTTATTATTGCCATTGAAACAATGTCGATGTCGATATTGTTTTTACATAAAAACAAGTTAAAGTATTGCTAATTTGACCTGACATAACATTACTTGCAATTATGGAACACAAAAGCCTTAAAGCATTAGATTCCTATATATTTGTGAACAAAATATATATATATATATATATATATATATATATATATATATTTTAGGAAGTGGGTTTGAGTAGAGAAATGCAAAAATGTTACTGCTCATCTCTATATTTGGGAAGACACTATTCATCTACATTTATTTTAACATTTTTGAAATTGTTGTGAGTGGAAGAGAAAGAAAAAATAATGATCGAAGTATAATTGTGTGAATGTTTGGATTATTAAAATCCAACATCGCTTTTATAAAAGGCTCAAAAGTTTTCTTATTAGCTTTTCTTAATTTTCATTTAATCAAGGGTGTTTCTATTTTTTGTATATATATACACACTTTGTGTTCATATCTAACAAGTTTTATGTCATATCAGTGAATACATTGTATAAATATAGACAGATACATATAATTATATAAATATATACGGGCATAACATATTTATAATTTTCTCAAAAATCGTAACTAATGTTTGAAGGTTACATTTGTTTATGCATGCGTGTTTGCATTCTTGAATAAAACATGTGATAATGCCTCAAATAAAAGTTAAAAGATTTAACCTCATCAACCAGTGATGACATATATAGGTGCACGTTCAAGAATAATAAACACATAATAACGATACATATCGTAATGGTCCGGACATTACAATTACCAAACATTCCTCAATGCAATGGTCCGAACTATCAAATACCGGCTTGTTGAGTTGACTTAAATCTTGTCATTTCCTAGGCTTTTAATTTGGGGTAGGGAAATGGCTAAGTACCTGGGAGACTTTCAATTTGGGGTAGGGACTCCCAATGGGGTAGAGGCAGTGCTTCACAGGGCGAATATGTTCTTAAGTTCCTTCCATGCGGATGGGTCTTTGGCTATGCTTACTGTGGATTTTCCGAACGCGTTTAATATGATCGACCACACTGCCTTTCTTCAAGAGGTTCATCAACATTGCCCGTTTATCTATTTATGGGTCCAGTTCTTATATACCCAACCAGCTAGGTTGTATGTTTGTAATGATTGTATAGGGGCTACTACGGGGGTTCAACAAGGGGACCCTTTAGGCCCCCCTCCTTTTCGCCCTTGCTTTACACCCTATGGTTCTTCGGGTATAAGAAAATTGTAAACTCCCATTTCATGCGTGGTACCTGGACGATGGGACAATCATTGGTGATGCCATCGAAGTTGCTAAAGCCTTAGACATTATTCGGCTGGAGGGGCCATCCTTGGGGCTTCAGCTTAA
This sequence comes from Ambrosia artemisiifolia, assembly GCA_032199755.1. NCBI lineage: Eukaryota > Viridiplantae > Streptophyta > Magnoliopsida > Asterales > Asteraceae > Ambrosia > Ambrosia artemisiifolia. The sequence continues at coordinate 6,347,009 of CM063526.1, read as the reverse complement.
TATTAGAAAACTGAGGTTTTTTGGCCGTCTTGTAATGGGGTGAAACTTAAGAACGGGCTTTTTCCCAGTGGGATTGGTAGGCCAGAAAAAGGGGTGAAGCTCCTCGGAGGGGCCATTAGCCGTGACTCTTACTTTATCCGCGAATCGGCAACGCAGAGGGCATCGCGCGCCGTTGAACTTATGAAACTCTTGCCCTGCCTTAGGGATCCCTAGAGTGAACTCCTTTTGCTCATGTCTTGTATAGGGGTCGCTAAGTTGCTTTTTGGCTTACGGACCTGCCAACCCTCTATGATGGATGAAGTTGTTTCCTGTTTTGATAAGGGCCTAAGGGAAGCCATTGAAGACATAGTGGTATGTGGGGGGCCATTCTTTGGTGACCTACAGTGGCGGATGGCGTCTTTGCCGACGCGTTTGGGAGGATTAGGGCTCCTCTCCGCGAAGGATGTCGGGATGTATGCGTTTATGGCGTCGCGAGCTCAGTCTTGGAACCTTCAAGACCACATCCTACGAAATAGCGGGGTTATCAGCGTGGACTTGGACTACAAGCAGGCCCTTGAAAGGCTAAATGACTACCTCCCAGGTTTTGATATTGGCGGTTTTTCTAAAAAGGACACCCCCCCCAAAGCCTCAGAAAACTTTGGCGAATGCTCTGTTTGGCAAAATCGCTCAGAGCCTTGGTGAAGTTTTTGGTCTGTCCCCCCGCCGGAATGCAGTTATTGAATTCTTAAATATCGTTTGACAATCCCAATGTACCAGGAGGATGAAATATGTCCGATTTGCCGTAACACTTTCCTGGATGAATACGGGGAACATGCGGTTCACTGCAAGGAGTTACTCGGGTTCAAATATCATCATGATTGGGTTCGAGACGTTATGTGGGACATCTTAAGATGTGCTGGGATCTCAAACAAGAAGGAGGCCCCTATGAACTTCCTATCGGATCCCGCTGAAGGGAGATCCACCTTGCGTCCAGTAGATCTCCTTGTCTTTGGGTGGGCCGGGGGGAAGCATGCTTGTATTGACCTAACAGGTGTATCTCCTCTGGTTGCGTTGAGGGATAGTGGGTTTGTAGCAGGGCAAGCGGTGCGGCAAGCAGAGGCGAAGAAGGTAGAAAATCATGCTAAAGCCTGCGAGGAGAACCAACATGTTTTCGTACCCCTAGCTTTTGATACATTTGGCTCGTTAGCACCAGAGGCTATCCGTTTCCTGACCAGGGTCCAGCGAGTTATTCATAGTAGTGTCTCGGCTCCGGGTGGACAAGGTTACATTTTTAGTCGATTAGTGTTTGCCATTCAGAAAGGGGTGGCGGCGCAGCTTGTTACCCGCCTTCCCGCTATCTTGATGTAATTTGTAATGGTTTTTTATTTAAAAAAATAAAAAAAAAATGAAAGAAAAAACACCTCATGCAGTGTATCTTAGGGGGCAGGGGCGCTTACCGTGAGTTTTTTCAACTTTACCGATTTCAACCAATCCTGCACTGCCATATCACTTCACTGATTCACTTCATTGAAGCACATTTTTGTAGGCAACACTACCCTGAACTACGCAACCCATAAAAAACAACCCCCCCCCCACACAAAACCACTATCAAAATTTGCTTCACAGTCAGTTAACTAGAACCAGAATTTGCATCACTGATCCACTACCAGCATCACCGGTGACGGTGTTACCGTGCTGGTAGTGGCCTACCCGTGAAAAATTCTGGTAGTGCCACATCCCCCCTTAACTTTATTAACTTATATATATACCTATTTATAAATTCAAATAAAACCAAGTTTGCTTAGCTACCCTTTTTTTGGACGAATAGATAAAAAAAGTGGAAAGTTAGAACTTTAGGCTCTTCAATCCGCGAAGACATACATAGGTACTCTAGAAAATATTAAAGCTCATAAGAACGGTATATATCGCTATGGCCTGGAACTATGGACGTTAGAGCTTCCACAATGAAAGGTTTGGAAGGTGGTTTGGATTCGGATTACGAGTGTGTGCGATGGAGGAGGATGAGGAGGTTTGGTTGGGTGAAATCCGATATACTGGACCGGTTTGGAAGGTGAGGCTTGGAAGAGGTGGGGACCACGTGCTGACTTTTAGTAATTAAAAAAAAGGTTTTTTTTGTAGGTGGTTTGCTCAGGCCTTGGTTGGGGCCTTACGCAAAGTGCTGGCCTCACCAGGTTTGGTCGAAAATTGGGTCAAGTTTCTATTATTGCCGCGATGTACTATGGCGGGTGGTCAAACCGTTCACTAGGCAGGAACGCAGGTCGGGGAATAGAAATCTTTGCAGTACAACATCATCCAACAAGCCCTTGCGGTGTGGAAAGATGGATCCGGGTTTGCAGATTTGGTTTCCTCTCTCTTTGATAGCTTGAGGGACGGTGTTTTTTCTTTTCAGAAATGAAGTATGAAGGGAGGAGGCCACGGAAAGAAGCCAAATTGTTAAGCAATGCCTTTGAAAAGTCAGGGATGGTCATTTCACGGACGCAGTCAAAGTGTTGTGTTCTAGCGGGGTTGCCCCTTTTGGTGATTCAATCATGAATGTCCTTATTGATAAATTCCTAGTGGTACCGCCCCCGTCCCTGCCTCCCAGCTCTATCGCCGAGCCTGCTTTAACTGTGGATGGAGATTGTGTGTTTAGATTTATTCGATCCTTCCCTAAAGGGACTTCCTGTGGAAGGGACGTGATGCAGGCTCAACACTTGCTGGACGCTTTTGGTGGCGAGGGGGCCGTGACTTCAACAGGTTTGCTCTCAGCTATCACTAAGGTCGTCAACCTATGCCTGGGGGGTTTGGGCCCCAAGGTTCTTGTAGAATTTGTTGCTCCGACCCCCTTACCCCTTTATTGAAGCCGGATAATGAAATTCGGCTCATTGCCGTTGGGGTTATTTGGCGTAGGTTAGTTTCTAAAGTGGTTATGAAAAAGGTTGGGAAATAAATGGCTCAGTACCCAGGGGACATTCAATTTATAGTGGGGACCCCCAATGGGACTAAGGCGGTGCTTCACAGTGCGAACAAGTTTCTTAACTCGTTTCACGCAGATGGTTACTTGGCTTTGCTCACTGTGGACTTCTTCAACGCTTTCAACCTGGTCGATCCCACAACCCTACTGCGGGAGGTTCATCAGCGTTGCCCATCTATTTGTGGGTTCAGTACCTTTACGCCTAGCCAAAAAGGTGTATGTTGGTAATGACTGTATTGGGGCTACTACTGGACTTTAGCAGGGATACCACCTTGGGCCCCTCCTTTTTGCCCTTACAATACACCCCTTGTTCTCAAGATACAGGGAGTTGTAACCTCCCCTTTCATGCTTGGTACCTGGACGATGGGACGGTTATTGGTAATGCCACTGAAGTCGCTAAAGTCCTAGCCATTATTAGTTCGGAGGGTCCATCCTCGGGGCTTAAACTTAACATTAAGGGGCTGTTTGGCAAGTTCTGAACCAGTAAGTGCTGAACCATTAAGAGGTCTGAATGGGTAAGAGGCTCTGAACCAGTAAGTGCTGAACCATTAAGTGGTGTTTGGTTGTACCTCTGAATAACTATGTTAAATGACTATTTTACCCCCTCACAACCCCCACCTACCCATCTCTTTTTTCTCTCTTTTATTAACGTTCCCAACCCCACCCACCCACCCCATCTCTTATTTCTTCCCATCTCTTTCTTTCTCTGCATTTTTTTACAAACCCTTCAATCCTTCATCACCAATCAATCAATCCCTTCCATCCTTCCTCACCACTTCACCACTTCCCCATCCTTTTTGTTTTTCTTTTCGAATAGACTCGAAAGGGAGGAAGAGGAAAGGAAGGTTGGGGGCGGCTGGCGGAGGTCGTTGTCGTCGGAGGAGGAGGAGGAAGAGGAAAGGGAGGAGATGGGGCGGCGGGTGGCGAAGGGTGATGAGTAAGAAGAAGGGTTGAGGGCAGTTGAGTCCTTTTTTTCATTCAGAGAGTGTGTGGAGCTGAATGGTTCAGACTGAACCCACACCCATCCAGAGGTTGGATTTTTGCAACCAAACAAGCTCACCTCTGACCGAATCAGAGGTTGCCTCTGAATGAATATCTCAGAGGTGAACCAAACAGGGCCTAAGAAAACTGAGGTTTTTTGGCCGACTTGTAATGGAGTGAAAATTAGGGATAGGCTTTTCCCCAGTGGGATTGGTAGACCGGAGAGAGGTGTGAAGCTCCTTGGAGGAGCTGTTAGTCGTGATACTTGCTTTATTAAGAAGTTAGCGGGTCGGAGAGCCTCAAGTGCAATTGACCTTATGAAACTTTTGCCTTGCCTTCGGGATCCACAAAGCGAACTTCTCTTGCTTAGATCCTGCATGGGGGTCACTAAGCTGCTTTTTGGGTTACGGACATGCCAACCCCATATGATAGATGATGCGGTATCCCGTTTTGATATGGCCTCCGGGAAGCCATTGAAGACATAGTTGTATGTGGTGGCCCATTCTTTGGTGGCCTCTAGTGGCGATTGGCTTCCTTGCCGATTCAGCTGGGAGGTTTAGGCCTTATTTCAGCTCAAGTCATTGTGGTTTACGCTTTTGTGGCGTCCAGAGTTCAATCTTGGAAGCTGCAGGACCACATCCTATGGAATAGCAGGGTTGTTAGCCTGGTCTTGGATTACGTACAGGCCCTTGAACGCTTAAACAACTCTCTCCCAGAGTTCGATCTTGGCGGTTTCTCTACTAAGGACATTGCCCCCCTAAAGCCACAAAAAACCTTTGGCGAATGCCCTTTTTAGCAAAATTGCTCAGAACCTGGGTGAAGTTTTTGGTTTGTCTCCTCGTCAAAAGGCGATAATTGAATGCTTCCAGGGTCCTCATGCCCAGGATTTCCTGATTGTTATCCCGATTGAGGGTTTAGGGCAAAGCATGTCCGCGGTTGAATACAAGACAATTCTTAAATATCGTGTTATGATTCTAATAATTCCTGAGGATGAAGCATGTCTGATCTGCCACAAAGATTGTCTGGATTCACATGGGGAGCACGCAGTCCAATGCAAAGAACTGCCCGGTTTCACATACCGGCATGACTGGGTGCGAGGTGTTCTATGCGATATTCTAAAGCGAGCCAGGATTTCGGATAAGAAGGAGGCTCCAATGAATTTCCTTACGAACCCCGCGCAAGGCAGGTCTACTCTGGGCCCAGCGGATTTGCTGGTCTTTGGTTAGGCACGGGGAAACACGCTTGTGTTGACCTCACAGGTGTGTACCTACTATTTGGTTTACGAGATAATGGTTTCGTGGCTGGACATGCAATGAGAAGGGCGGAATCAAAGAAAGTGGAAAAACACGCCAAAGCTTGCGAAGATAACCAACATGTTTTCGTCTGCTTGGCTTTTGATACCTTTGGCTCCTTGGCACCGGAGGCTATCCGTTTCCTGACAAGGGTCCAACGGGTTATTCATAGCAATGCTTCGACTCCAGGGGCAGGGGTTTGTGTTTAGTAGATTGTGGTTTGCGATTTAGAAAGGTGTGATGGCGCAACTTGTTGTCTGTCTGCCTGTTTTAATGTAATTTGACAGTCATGAAATGAAAGAAAATGTGGAAATTTCAACTAAAAAAAGAAAGGACTAATTATGTTAAAAAACTATAATTTAAATAAATGAAAAGTAGGTGACAAGGTGGATATGATATGGAGGTTTGAAATGGTTTAGTGTTAGAGGAAAAAATACACTTTGGATTTGAATCAGTCTTGAATGATATGGCAAGTTTTAAAGGTTTAAACCAGTTCAAACATAAACAACGTCGTGGATGCTCTTGCAATGACAAAACAAACCCTAATGGTCCGTACTTTTAAATACTCTTTTGTTAAGTTGATTGTTATATCCTAAAATTCAAAACATTTTTTTTTAAAAATACCTCATGCATTTTTTAAAAAAAATACCTCATATAAAACAAAGTTCGATTAGGTATCTTGAACGAATAGATAAAAAAGAATGAAAAATATAGTGACCACTAAAATGAAAAGAAGAAAGAGTGATTATATATCGCCCATTTGCGCAATCATGGTGAATCCATTGACTAGTGCCACACCTTTTGTGCTTTGTGCATGTTAGTGATTAGTGAAGTGGCTTCTTTAGTTGGTCAAAATATATGGGCCACTCAAAAACCCTTTAATATGTTTGGTTAACATCTTAACCATTCGTGGCATTCGTGTGTAGAAAGGTGTAGATTCTCTAGGGAAGGATTAATTGAAATCTTCAAAAATGTGAGAAAACTCAAGAAAAGCTTGCTTCCCAAGCTTTGTATTTTTTGAAAATTTTAAAGCATGTAGTATACATGTTTCTAAGAATTTTGAGGCAACAAAATTAAAAAAGCGCTGACCGTTTTTTTTTAATAAGTTTTGCAGTGTTACATATGTAACACTGCAAAACTTATTTATTTAAAAAAACGCTCAACACTTTTTTTTGATTTTTTTGCCTCAAAAATCATAAAAACATGTATATCACACGCTCTAAAATTTTCAAAAAATAAAAATTTTGGAAAGTAGGGTTTTCTTAAAAAAGTGGGTTTTCTCCCAATACTTAGCTTATATATACATATGAGTGTGCATGTATTGTGTAAATTACTACTAATAATAATAAGGATGGACACAATTAAATGTTGTTATATGTATGTACATTTTGTCCCATCTTTAATGAACCATCCCATCCTATCTTTGTGTCTAACTATAAGTGTTTATAAAGCTTCATAGCCCAAAATAACCATCTCAACATCACCACCACTAGCCACTTTCCTTTTCCCTTCCTTTCCTTGTTATTTTTCAACCCAAACACCCTCTATGTCACCTTGTCTCTTGATCACACTACACTAGAAATACCACCATCCCAAGTCACATCTAATACCCCATGTTTATTCAAATCATATGATAAATTTTCATAGAATGACTAATCAAAGAAAGTGTGGTCAACACCATGATAATCTAAGATTAAAGATAAGATCAAACCAAATAAGGAAAGATGCTTCTAAACACTTGGATCCATAGAAGATTATGTCCAAATTTAGCATGATACTCCTCCTTCCTTTTCCTTTCCTTGAACCGTCGCCCCATCTCTCCTTTCGTCTCTTTTCTATTCGGCTCACAACCACCAAGACACACCAACAACCTTTGATCACAATACCAAGGAAATCTAGATGTTATGTCAAATCAAATCAACACCTTTTACACATGAATGATCTATCACATCCTCCACATTCTTTCTTTCTCTTTTGTCCCCTATTTCGGCCGCCACCACCATCATTAACATAAACATTTTTTGTTTCCTAGATAAGCTTGACTAATCACATCATTAAACCTATGTAATGTCACATTATGGAAGATGGTGAATCCTAACCTTATCACTAGTCACATTGTGAAATATTGAACTCCAACATAATTCATGATTAGTCACCCTCATTTGATTTGTTTAACTTGACATAAAGCATGATTATGTTCCCTCTAATCCCATACAAACCTTGTCAAATCTTACAAGACCTTACACAAATTTAGTAATATTCCTTAATCACTTAGAACCATAAGAGATATCCTTCCAAAACAAGTATGATGCTTCCCCTTTGTTGAACCAAGTGAGCCGTGTCCCATGTATGGTCTAATCACCATCTAACTATATAAACAACATAATGATGGCCTAAACTTAGTGATATGTCAAGACTAATTGTAACCGATTAAACACCAAAATAGTTAGATTCCCTAATCTCTCACAAACCCATGAACGTTGACTTATCCATAATAGAAACCACCCTCCTTTCCTCATTCTCTTTCCTTCTCTCCCACTGAATCTCTCTCTCTCTCTCTCTCTCGGCTCTCTCTCTCGATCTCTCACCCTCTCATTTCCTCTATAAATAGTACCCTTGGTTGGACACTTGTTTATTTATCCTACCTCTCAACCTCACTTGCAAACACACACTTACACTTAACTTCTTTTAGCTTCCAAGCTCACCTTGAAAGACTCAAGAGAGGTATGAACATCCATCTATCTTTTTGTTCTTATGTTTATCATCTTCCCACACACTAGTGTTCACCCATGACAATGAAATAGATACCATGTAAGAACATTTGTAATCTTGAGTCACAACTACTAAAACTTGTTACAAGAAAAATGTGTTAAAACTTATCTATATAAATATATATATATATATATATATATATATATATATATATATATATATATATATATATATATATATATATATATATATATGCGAGTAGTGTGTATGTGTAGATATGTATGTTTTAAGTCATGGATACATGTATGTTCAATAATATATTTTATAGGTATATATATGTATGTATGTATGTATGTATGTATGTATGTATGTATGTATATGTGTGTATACATGAGTGTATATGCGTGTGTGTATATGTATGATGTGTATGTGTTTGACCAATTTATAAACATAAGTATTAATGTGTATGGACCTACCAAGAGGCACATGTATATGGGTATGTATGTACAAGTGTAGAGCCCATGGACATGAGTGTATGTACCGAGTAATAACATGTGTTTAATAAGTAACAACATGTGTACATGTACATAAAGTCATATATTGTTCAAAAGATAACATAACTAGTTTTGTACCGTATATACGCGTATGTACACATGAGTGTACATAACTAGTTTTTTACTGAGTAATAACATGTGTTTAATAAGTAACAACATGTGTTAAAAGACAAGGTTTTGAAAAAGGACTTCCATAATATAATACAAACTATTTTCGGACAATATCGGAAAGTATAAAGGTCACCAATGAAGCTAAACCAACTTACCATAATAGATTGGGTGAACCACGAGTATCATGGACTTGTTTCGATAGACCTAAGATGCCCATTGATTTATAGGACGCGTAGGTCGGACTATTTAGTTATCGGACGCTTGTATTTGCTAGACTTCGCACAGACTTGAGGTGAGTTTCACGGCCCCTTTTTACTGTTTCATATTTTGAGGAAAAGCATACATTGTTTACTAGTTTTAGAATGAATTCCAAGCAGACCGGTATACATGAGACAATATGTTTAGAGTACTCACTAAGCCCTCGTGTAATTAGTTTACCGTAACCATTAGCTATGGATTTACTTGAATAGATCTATTAAATTGACACCCCCACTCTTGGTTAGTCGCTCTAACCCGGATACATACGACAAAAGAGTGCTTGTATTTCTTTTATGATGATACATTGCCTTTATTGTGCGATGTGCGAGGGACCACTCGTCGAGGTTTGGTTATGGACTCATGATCGTTTATTATCATTGATCTTAACTAGACAATGATGGGTCATTCATGGATTTCATTAAACTTTACATTTTCAACTATTTCAAAACATGTGAACTCACCAACTTTATGTGGACAAAGTTTTTATGCATGTTTTTCAGGTAACTAAGCTATGGATGGAACTTGGGATATGATTGGGCATTCATTCACGACTATCACTTTTTGTGTTTTCTAAACTTATGATCACGTGTTTCATTTTAAACAATATTTTGTGATGGTTGTTGTTGTTAAACAAGTTTGCTACTTTAAATATTAAGTTATTTTGAATGTTTGCTCGAATCTTGTGCTTGAAAACCTTTCGTGTTGCACCTCGTGTTTTCGCCTGGGCGGGGTGTGACAGATTGGTATCAGAGCCCAAGGTTATAGCAAACTAGTTTTACCTAAAAACGAAACTATAACTACAATGATTTTTCAAATGAAAAGTTTTCATTGCATGAAAAATGTTTTCATCACAATCCAATGCCCAAGTTCCATGCCCTTTTTATACATTGCATTCACACGAGTATAATATTTGAGTTCATGACGCTTATGTATGTGTATATGTGTACCTTTGGATTTTGACAGGATCATGGCTACTCCTACTCACCCGATTATCATCTCGGATTCAGAGGATGATTCCTCCATGGTTCCCAAGACATCTAGTGATGATGACGTTGACACCTACTTTGTGGATTCGGAGCCCGAGGAGGAAGATGAGGTGGACGTTGTGAGAAACAAAATGCAGTTGGATCCCGTCGTTTTGGATGATGAGCCCGATGTCCTTCCGGTGAGCCCCAAGGAGTCGATATGGATGCCGCTGACCCAGCTCGTATGGTCGTGGAGCCGTCAGTTGAGGTCCCTCGCGTGGAGGAGGCACCGCCTGCCGATGTGCCGGAGTCTTCTTCCCGCCCTCGCTGTTTGATTCTTGGTAGTTGTGCGTTATTTGCATTGCCAGGAAGCGGGTGCGCAGGCCCCAACCCGTGGAGCCTGTGGCACCGGCCAGCCTAGTCACACTGCTGAGACTTCCGAGCCCCTCAGAAGAAGTTAGTTAGGAGGTCCTAGGCCCGCAAGAGGACCTTCCTACCTACAGTAGGTGGCTATTTGGCTCACAGCGACGAGGACTCTGACGACGACATCTACATTGCTGCTGACGGTGGCGAGACCTCCCAACCCCCTACTGACCCTCTTGCACCTAGTCCTCTTGGTACCTTACCTATGCGTTGTACCCTTCACATATGCGCTGTACCCTTCACACGGTGCGTGGCATGGTTGGTACGCATGATAGTATCATCCGCGATCAAGAGGACGAGCAAGATGCCGATGCTCATGCCAAGGGTTTTGCGAGGGCTGCCATCATTGAGCACTTCACCAGCCTGTGAGCGCGATTGGATAATGCTGAGCGAGGACGTATGGTGGCTGAGCATGAGCGCATGGAGGCTGAGCGTGGGCGTGTTGAGGCATGGAGGCGTATGGACATCCTTGTGCATCGGTTGGATGTGCTGGATCATAGGATGAGGGCTGCGGTCGTTACTTTAGCTGCTGCATTTCCCCCCTCCTCCTCAGTAGTTTAGTTGTGGTTGTTGTAGTTTGTGGTTCTTGTTATCTATCATAGCCAGTAGTAGTATCCTTTGGGTTGTTTTATTATATGACTTGTACCGGTCGTTGTGCCCCACTTATCTTGTATTTCCATTACGAAACGATGTACCAAAAACAGTTTAATGAAATGATGATATTATGGTTTACTGGTTGTTCTCTATTATCTGTTTATGTTCTGGTTTATTGGTTCCTCTTGCGTTTGATTGTGTGGTTGTGTATGGTTATCATTGCATATGATGGTTGTATGGTTGTGTATGGTATGGTATTTGTGGATATCATGGTTGTTTATTCGAGCGCACATGATTGACAATATTATCGATAAATTTGTCTCATTCTTTTTATATCTGATGTATTAGAAAGAAGTCATGCCGCCCCGAAGGAACACCCGCAATACCGAGGACAACACATTCCCAACCACGTCCGAGGAGCTTGCCCGCGTGATTGCGCAAGCCATTGCGTAGCACGACGCTAACCGCGCAGACTCCAGCGGTGGATCTGGTGGAAATGGCCGGCGAAGGACTAGTGACAATGATAATGGTAAAATACCAAATTGCTATACCTTTTATGGCCTTGTAATCACTTACTGTTATTGATGATGTCTCATTATCTATGACATAGAAGTTGAGAAATCGGTATATGGTTGTTCCTACAAGACTTTCATGGCTTGTAAACCATGGAATTTTCGTAGGTCTGAAGGAGCGATCGGTATTTGTTGTTCGATTAAGAAAATGGAATCAGTTTTGGATATCAGTGGATGTGCTAAAGATCAGAAGGTAAAGTATGCTACCTGCACCTTCCAGGACGAGACATTGATTTGCTAGAATCTGCAAGCTCAGACTCTAGGTTGAGATGCTGCTTTTGGCCTTTCATGGAGTGATTTGAAGCCCATGTTGATGGAGAAGTATTGTCCCCGAAGTGAGCTTCAGAAGCTTGAGTCAGAGTTTTGGAATCTGTCTATGTCAGGAGCGGAGATCACTGCCTACACTACTCGTTTTCATGAGCTGTCTCGATTGGTACCTCATATGGTCACACCGGAGTACAAAAAGGTTGAAAGGTACATTTGGGGTCTCTCCCCTAAGATTCGCATTATGGTAACTACCGCTGAACCCACCACCATTCAAGGTGCTATCACCCTATCTCATAGTCTTACGAATGACGCGGTGCGTATGGGCGCATTGCTTAAGAAGGAAGTTGAAAAAGGTGGAAATTCGGGTGACAAAAGAAAATGATGTGACACCCGGCATGTTCAGCTTAAACATTTTGAGAACATATAAGTCTACCTTAGTGAAAAACAGTTGTTAACATACTTAGCTGAGTCAGTTAAGTCAGGTCAAGTGAGGATTGTCTAGGGTTCAATGATCCGAAGGATCATTGAGGAGTCATTTGGTAGTCACACTAGGCTTGGGTCCCGTAGTTGGTGAAATTACATGGACTGAATTAAGTATGATAAGTAGATTGTTAACATACGTGTAACATAACATGATAATACGTGCTACAAGGGTGTGAACATGATTATACGTGCTTATATATGCTTAACATGTGTTAGGATTGCATGTTCATATGTTTGGATGTGCTTAAATGCGTTAAAACGACAAAACTGGAAAATCTAGAAAACATAGGTTTTGGTTCGACTTGTAGTGTGGTCGAACCTGGGATGGGAAAACAACAGGAAGGTCATTCGACCTGTATAGGGTCGAATGTAGATTTCTTCGACCTTATACAGGGGTCGAATGTGGCCTTGTATAAATACCACACTTTGTCATTTTTCACCATTTCACAAACCCTAGACGCCTCTAAACACTCTATAACGATTTTAATCAAGGAGGAAGGAGTTTTTACTCTCGTTTTTAATAATCTAACCTACAAACATCATCTAATCAAGAATCTAAGGTGTGTTCTTAATCCAAAACCCTTTTTAATACATTTTGATTCGTTTTCATCTAACCCTAAATGTCCAGATCTGTTCTAAGGATGTTTTATGATTTAAAAACTTTTCAAACATCTTTCTAAACAATACCTAATCATTTAACTTGGGTTTTCACATAAATAAACATGTGCTAATGTTGTATTTTGTGATATTATGTGTTACTCATTGGTTTGCTACTGTATAGATGGTATAAATATGATCTAGGACTGCTATTGATGATGGTTTATGCTTAGTTTAAGTTATTATTAGATGAATGTTGATGTTATGTTAGTTTTGGGGATTTTGATGAATCTAGGGTTTGCTATATAATATGATTATTGATAAAACGAATTGGGGATTTTCATAAACATGTAAAACTGAGTGTTTTGAGATGAATATGAAAAGATTTCAACAAGTTTCCAAATTAGGTAAAGTTTTCATGCACGTTGTGACGTTTCCATAATCTTTACCATTTTGGGTAAGTGTTAAAACGCATTGATTTTCAGAGAAAATTGGTAGGGTTTTGTGGGGATATGTTATTCATGCTTGACTGCTGTGTTTGGTGATGTTTCGTGATGTTTTCGGATGGTTTTGATGCGTTTTGGTGCGTTTTAGAACATGTGCAGCAGGGGAGGTCGAACCTGGAACACATTCGACCAGCGTGGGGTTGAATGTGGGAATCCAAGGGTCGAACATGGAAACCTGCAGGTTGAACAAGCTCCTGTAAGGTCGAACAAACTTGATTTAGGTCGAATTAACACATGTTAAGGTCGAATGAACATGTGTTAAGGTCGAAGGAACATGTATTAGGTTGTATGAACTTGTATAAAGGTTGGATGAACCATAAGAGAGTCTAACAAAGGTCAAAAGGGTCGAACCTGGACCTGCTGATCACTAATTCGACCCTATGACCTTAAAAGTGAGATTCTTGATGCAAACTAAGTGTTTTATTCTTGAACCTTGTGTGTAATCTATGTGTACTTGATTAGTTTGTGTAATGGGTCACCAACGGGATGTCGGGTCAGTCTATTTAGTCGGTATAAGAATCAAACGTGTTTTAAACATACTTAGTCATGATCTGGACAATCGGGGACTAGATAACCTTATGGTTATTAGTCGGGACACTTATGTGAACTTTTTGATAGATCTCCGGTAGTTGGGACTATCAAGGGCATAGCTTTATTCTTTTATTTGAAGAACGCAAACTAAGGTGAGTTCACGGCCCCACTTTCACTAGTTTTACTTTTGGGGGAGAAAACATGCGTTGAACTTGTATTTGAGAACTTGTGTCATACTACGGGTTATTTTGGGTTACTGTATGATCTTTTAAAGTCTTGGGGGAACCATGAATGTGTGGGGTAGCACAGCGGGGGAAATGTGGATAGATCTATTGGGCGTGACCTGCCCCACTCGTCGGCTGGGAGCCGGGCGAGTGCATATTGTCTCGACCTTGTAACTTGTAACATCATTCGGGTGGCTTGAACTTGTAACATGCTGAACTTGCTTAAACGTGTCCAGCAATGGTTTCCAATCGTACTAGTAACAACACATACGCCTAGCTAGCGTACTTTGGCTTAAACATTTCATAGTATTGACAGGATGAACTTGGTAACATTTGGTAACATTTATTGAAAACCTGTGAACTCACCAGCATTATATGTTGACGTATCTTTGGCATGTTTTTCTCAGGTCGCAAAGGTAGCAATTCAGGGAATAGGCGCACGGGTCTGCACTGCGTTTAGTTTTGAGTCTCATATTTTGAACTTTAGATTTGAAACATGTTTTGTCTTTGGAATTAATGTTATGATATTGCTTCCGCTGGTTTTAAAATCTTAAAAGTTATGTTTTGGGTTACGTATCATTCATATAGTGTTGTTTATTGTGACCGTTGACTTGGATCATGGTTTGTCATGCGCCTCGCGGTAAAACTCCGCAAGTGGAAATTTGAGGGTGTGATAGATTGGTATCAGAGCCAATGGTTATAATGAACTAGGACTGCATGTAGAGTCTGGTCTATAGCCGAGTCGCACACACTAGACGGTCACATGTTACGAGTTGTTTTGTGGGTTTTGTACTAGCCATGTCAGGGTGTCTCTTAATCATCATCGTACGTATACGTTACATCATCCATTCTTATTTGTGTTCTGCTTACTCTTATCTTTCTCTTCGGGATTTGAAGAGGAAGGGATCGACTTGTTGAACTTGGCACGACAGTGTTGTATATTGGAGCGGTTTTCGCGTACTCTTGAGATCTGTCCAGGATTCGGACATCTCCCCTCTGTGCTCCCATAGACACACTCGCACACACATGTCCTCTTACACTTGTACTTTTTGTGGCACATTATTAGGCAATGGTATTCGGTGACTTGAGTCCGAACTAGGAGTACACTTGGAGGACCATGTAGAGCAGTTTATCATTTCGGGTGCACACAAAATCATAAACTGAAATGCATGAGAATCTTGGTGGACTCTAAGTTTGGATGGATAGTCCTGGATCGGGCCAAGACCTAATCCTTGTGATTTCTAGTGTTTAACACTAGCAGTGAATCTGAATCTCTCACTCTTGTTTGTTAGATCATGTCTGGCTCTCGTGGTGGACATACTGGTGGTCGTACTGGCGGTGGCGGTCGTGGTAACATCAACATGACCTAGGAGGAACTGAACAACTTGTTGCAGCAACAAGTGAATGTGGCTTTGGCTGCATTCCAGGCTGCGCATAATGTTCTTGGTGGTAAGTTGATTTCTATCAACCCTAACTCATGCTTGGATTGTGTTTTCTTTTCTGTTGTTTATTCGTGTGTTTTGTTCCAGGTGGTGTTGTTAATCCACCTCCACCCATGTGTACCTATAAGATGTTTCGGGACTGTAAGCCCCGTGATTTCTCTGGAACTGAGGGAGCAGCGGGACTGCTCAGGTGGTTAGAGAAGGTGGAATCTGTGTTTCTGATGTGCAATTGTCTTCCTGAGGATCAGGTTAAGTATGCTACTGCTACCTTTCAGGGCCCCGCATTGACTTGGTGGAACTCTACTTCTCGGAACATGGGGTTGGGAGAAGCTCATGTTATGCCTTGGGCGGATTTTGTGCATATCTTGAAGAGGGAGTACTGTCCTAGGGAGGAAATCCAGAAGTTGGAACACAAGGTCTGGAACTACAAGATGGTTGGGTCGGAGATAGAGGAATATACAGTGAGACGTAATGAGTTGGCAGTGATGTGTCCTGATCTACACACACCAGAGTACAGGAGGATCGAGCATTACATTTCTGGGTTGGTGCCGGAGGTAGCAGGGTTGGTGGCTGCCGGGAATCTTCCTACGCTTGCTGAGGTTGTCCGATTGGCTCATAGGATGACTAAAATGAAGGTGGTTGAGGGTGTTTTGCCTCCCCGGGGGTCAGCTGTTAAGAGTTCTGATAGTAACAAAAGGAAGTGGGATAGTGTGGGGAAGAGTTCAGTGCCGGTGCCATCTCAGCAACCGAAGAAGTTTGATACTGTGGGTTCGTCTTCAGGGCAGAATCAGAGTAGTTATGTTGGGAAACATCCGAAGTGCAACAAGTATGGGTTTCATCACCAGTGGAACTGTGATAGGGCTCGTTGTCATCGCTGTCAGCAGTTGGGGCATCATGACAATGATTGTTGGGTGACACTTCAGCCGTCTCAGGCTCGTACTGATGTTCCTGCACCAGCTGCTCAGGGGACTTCAGGAAAGCAGGGTTGTTTTAACTGTGGTGAATCGGAGATTTTCAAGCGCGAGTGTCCCAAGTTGAAGCAGGGTGAGCATGGGAAGGGCGGGAACGGTAACGGGAACAACGGAGGCAGTGGCAGAAATGCACGTGCTTTCGTCATTGGAGCGGTGGAAGCTAAGCAGGATCCTGACACAGTTACCGGTACGTTCCTTCTCAATTATCGCCATGAATCTGTTTTGTTTGATTCCGTTGCCGATAGGAGTTTTTTATCCGTGGGTATTAGCCGGTTGCTAGATATAGTATCCACACCTTTAGAGGCTAAGTACTTGATAGAATTGGCTGACAGTAACAAGATTGAAGCGACACATGTTCTTCGTGAATGTCGCTTGGAAGTGTTGGGTTTGTCTTTCTCCATTGACATTATGCCTGTACCTTTGGGTAATTTCGTTGTCATTGTAGGCATGGATTGGTTATCGTTGTATCGTGCGGAGATCGTTTGTTTCAATAAGGTCATTCGGATCCCTCTCCCTGATGGAGAAATTCTTTCGGTACACAGTGAGAAGAGCGGTGCTCCGCTAAATCTCATTTCCAGTATGAAAGCCCTTAAGTATATTCGAAAGGGTTATTCGGCCATCCTGGCCCTTGTTTCTATTTCGTCTAATGATGAGAAGAAGATCGAGGATATCCCAGTGGTTCGTGACTTTCATGATGTGTTTCCCGATGATTTGCCCGGTCTTCCTCCTCATCGTCAGGTTGAGTTTGGTATTAATCTTGTACCAGGTGCCGCTCCTATTGCCCGAGCCCCGTATCGTCTTGCACCTCCTGAGATGCAGGAGTTATCTAGTCAGTAGCAGGAACACTTGGATAAGGGTTTCATTCGAACGAGTTCTTCCCCGTGGGGAGCCTCTATTCTGTTCGTGAAGAAGAAAGATGGAAGCCTTTGGATGTGTGTCGACTATCGGGAGTTGAACAAATTGACCATCAAGAATCGTTACCCTCTCCCTCGTATTGAGGATCTCTGTGACCAACTCCAGGGTTCTAGTTACTACTTGAAGATTGATTTGAGGTCCGGTTATCACCAGTTGCACGTGCAGGGAGCTGACATTCTGAAGACTGCTTTTCGTACTCGTTATGGCCACTTTGAATTCTTGGTCATGCCTTTTGGTCTCACTAACGCACCAGCGGTCTTCATGAATTTGATGAACCATGTTTGTAAACCCTATCTTGATAAGTTCGTCATCGTGTTTATTGATGACATCTTGGTTTATTCCAAGAGCAAAACGGACCATGAGGAACATTTGCGGCTAGTCTTGGAACTCCTACGACGGGAACAGTTGTATGCTAAGTTCTTGAAGTGTGACTTTTGGTTACGTGAAGTTCAATTCCTAGGACATGTGGTTAATGAACTGGGAATTCATGTCGATCCGGCTAAGATCGAAGCTATTAAATACTGGGAAGCACCAAAGACGCAATCGGAGGTGCGGCAATTCCTGGGTCATGCAGGTTACTATCGTCGTTTCATTGAGGGATTTTTGAAGATCGCTCAACCCCTCACCTCTCTTACCCAGAAAGACCGAAAGTTTGACTGGGGTGAACCGCAAGAATCGGCATTTCAGATGCTGAAGCTTAAACTTTGTTCTGCTCATATGTTGTCTTTACCTGATGGTACCGATGATTTTGTTGTTTACTGTGATGCTTCTATCTGGGGTCTCGGTTGAGTGTTGATGCAACGCGAGAAGGTTATTGCTTATGCCTCTCGTCAACTTAAGGTTCACGAGAAGATCTATACTACCAATGACTTGGAATTGGGTGCAGTGGTTTTTGCGTTGAAAATTTGGAGGCATTACTTGTACGGTACCAAGTGCACCATTTACACCGATCACAAGAGTCTCGAGCATATTTTCGACCAGAAGGAGTTAAACATGAGGCAGCTTCACTCGGTTGAACTCCTTAACGATTATGACCGTGCTATCAAGTATCATCCTGGCAAGGCGAATGTGGTGGCAGACGCCTTGAGCAGGAAGGAATCCGTGAAACCTCGTCGTGTTCGAGCTTTACAGCTCACCGTCCATTCTTCTCTGCCTGATCGAATTCGTTCCGCACAACTGGAAGATTTGAAGGAGGAAAACTTTTAAGCTGAAACCATGCACAGTGCCAACAAGCATCTTGAACTTAGGTCCGATGGCCTACACTACTTTGCAGGACGTGTTTGGGTTCCTTTGTTCGGGGGATTACGGGAGCTTGTCTTGGATGAGGCTCACAAATCCCGGTATTCTGTTCACCTCGTCTCCGATAAGATGTATCAGGATTTGAAGATACTCTATTGGTGGCCAAACATGAAGGCGAATATAGCCTCCTATGTGAGCAAATGTTTGACTTGTGCATAAGTCAAGGTGGAGTACCAGAAGCCGTCTGGTCTCCTGCAGCAACCTGAAATTCCTTAATGGAAGTGGGAACGGATCACGATGGATTTTGTCACCAAGCTTCCGAAATCACCCACTGGTTGTGACATGATTTGGGTGATTGTCGACCGGTTGACAAAATCACCACATTTCCTGCCTATTAAGGAAACAGATGGACTTGAGCGGTTGGCTCGCATATACCTTAAGGAGGTGGTCTCTCGGCACGGGGTGCCTGTCTCTATCATCTCTGATCGTGATTCTCTTTTCGCTCTGCGCTTTTGGAAGGCCCTGCATAAGGCCTTGGGTACTCAGTTGGATATGAGTACGGCTTATCATCCGCAAACTGACGGTCAAAGTGAGCGGACGATCCAAACCTTGAAGGACATGCTTCGGGCATGTGTTATCGATTTCGGCAAAAGTTGGGAGATTAACCTACCGTTGGTGGAGTTCTCCTACAACAACAGCTATCATTCCAGTATCAAGGAAGCTCCGTTCGAGGCACTCTACGGACGGAAATGCCAGTCTCCTCTTTGTTGGACCGAGGTGGGTGAAAGTCAGCTCACTGGGCCGGAACTAGTGTACGAAACTTCAGAGAAGATCGTACAAATTCGTAACCGTTTAGCGGCTGCACAGGATCGTCAGAAGAGTTATGCCGATAGCCGGCGCAAGCCATTGGAATTCCAAGTTGGGGACAAGGTACTTCTGAAAGTTTCACCATGGAAGGGCGTCATACGCTTTGGAAAGCGTGGCAAGCTTAACCCTCGTTATGTTGGACCATTTGTAATCCTGGAACGGATTGGACCGGTGGCATAGAGACTTGACTTGCTGGCGGAGCTCGGTACTGTACACAACGTCTTCCATGTGTCTAACTTAAATAAGTGTTTGGCTGACGAATCTCTTATAGATCCACTGGAAGAGATCAAGGTTGATGATCGTCTTCGCATTATGGAGGAAAATTGGTAAGGTTTTGTGGGGATATGTTATTCATGCTTGACTGCTGTGTTTGGTGATGTTTCGTGATGTTTTCAGATGGTTTTGATGCGTTTTGGTGTGTTTTATAACATGTGCAGCAGGGAAGGTCGAACCTGGAACACATTCGACCAGCGTGGGGTCGATTGTGGGAATACAGGGGTCGAACCTGGAAACCCGCAGGTCGAACAAGCTCCTGTAAGGTCGAACGAACTTGATTTTGGTCGAATTAACACATGTTAAGCTCGAATGAACATGTGTTAAGGTCGAAGGAACATGTATTAGGTTGTATGAACTTGTATAGAGGTCGAATGAACCATAAGATAGTCGAACCAAGGTCAAAAGGGTCGAACCTGGGTCAAATTGGTGGAACCTGGACCTGTTGAACACTAATTCGACCCTATGACCTTAAAAGTGAGATTCTTGATGCAAACTAAGTGTTTTATGCTTGAACCTTGTGTCTAATCTATGTGTACTTGATTAGTTTGTGTAATGGGTCACCAACGGGATGTCGGGTCAGTCTAGTGTGTCGGTATATCAGTCAAACGTGTTTTAAACATACTTAGTCATGATCTGGAAAATCGGGGACTAGATAACCTTATGGTTATTAGTCGGGACACTTATGTGAACTTTTTGATAGATCTCCGGTAGTTGGGACTATCAAGGGCATAGCTTTATTCTTTTATTTGAAGAACGCAAACTATGGTTAGTTCACGGCCCCACTTTCACTGGTTTTACTTTTGGGGGAGAAAACATGCGTTCAACTTGTATTTGAGAAATTGTGTCATACTATGGGTTATTTTGGGTTACTGTACGATCTTTTAAAGTCCCGTGGGAAACCATGAATGTACAGGGTAGCACAGCGGGGGAAATGTGGATAGATCTATTGGGCGTGACCTGCCCCACTCGTCGGCTGGGAGCCGGGCGAGTGCATATTGTCTCGACCTTGTAACTTGTAACATCATTCGGGCGGCTTGAACTTGAAACATGCTGAACTTGTTTAAACGTGTCCAGCAATGGTTTCCAATCGTAGTAGTAACAACACATATGCCTAGCTAGCGTACTTTGGCTTAAACATTTCATAGTATCGACAGGATGAACTTGGTAACATTTGGTAACATTTATTGAAAACCTGTGAATTCACCAGCATTATATGTTGATGTATCTTTGGCATGTTTTTCTCAGGTCGCTAAGGTAGCAAATCAGGGAATAGGCGCACGGGTCTGCACGGCGTCTAGTTTTGAGTCTCATATTTTGTACTTTGGATTTGAAACATGTTTTGTCTTTTGAATTAATGTTATGATATTGCTTCCGCTGGTTTTAAAATGTTAAAAGTTATGTTTTGGGTTACGTATCTTTCATATAGTGTTGTTTATTGTGACCCTTGACTTGGATCCTGGTTTGCCATGCGCCTCGTGGTAAAACTCCGCAAGTGGAAATTTGAGGGTGTGACATGGTCAGATATCAGGAAGGGTAAAAATGGTGGAAATCAGTCTGGAAAGAAACAAGAGACTGTCCAAGCATTTGTTGCAACCATTACTGCTGCTACTGAGCCTCGAAGGAAGTACAATGGACCGCACCCTCTTTGCAACAAGTGCAACTATCATCACATGAGTTATTGTGATAGCATCCGTTATGACCACTGCAAGAAGATTGGTCATCAGACTTCTCTTTGTCATGCTAGAGCTACGGGTAACCCTGCTAGGAAGTCAGGGTGTTACGAGTGTGGTGCTGCTGATCATTTCAAGAAGGGCTGCCCGAAGTTGAAGAATCAGGCTCGCAGTAGAGCTTTTGTGATTGGAGGCGGTGATGCTTGTGAGGATCCCAATGTCGTTACCGGTACGTTCCTTGTTAATAATACTTATGCTTCCGTACTTTTTGATACTAGCGCTGATTTAAGCTTTGTGTCTACCGAATTTAAGCAAACCCTCTGGGTAGAATCAAGTGGGTTGGGGACACGCTATTCTGTAGAATTGGCTAACGGTAAGGTTATTGAGTCGGAAGAAGTAGTTGAAGGATGTACCTTGAACTTGGGAGATCACGAGTTTAGTATAGATTTGTTGCCGATAGACTTGGGTAGTTTTGATGAGGTAGTTGGCGTGGATTGGTTGTCGAAAAACATGCGGAGATCATGTGTCGTGAAAAGCTAGTTTGTATTCCCCTTCCGACTGACGAAGTTCTTTCGGTCAAAGGAGAGAATAGTCGAGCCACGTTAAGAATTATATCTTGCATGAAAGCCCAGAAGTGCGTTTGCAAGGGCTATTGTGCATTTCTAGCACACGTGATCGAGAAGAAGTCTAAGGAGTTGAAAATCGAAGACATCCCTGTCGTGAGGGATTTTCCAGAGGTCTTTCCTGAAGATTTGCCTGGACTGCCACCTCTGAGACAAATCGAGTTTCGCATCGACTTAGTTCCGGGTGCTGCACCTATCGCCCGGTTTCCATATCGCCTAGCGCCGTCAGAGATGCAGGAGTTATCGAGTCAGTTGCAATAGTTGTTGAATAAATGTTATATTCATGTAAGTTTCTCCCTATGGGGCGCGCTTGTGTTGTTTGTGAAGAAGAAAGATGGATCTTTCCATATGTGCATAGACTACCGAGAGTTGAATAAGCTCACCATCAAGAATCGGTACCCTCTCCCCAGGATTGATGATTTGTTTGTTCATTTGCAAGGCTCCAGCTTCTATTATAAGATTGACCTGAGATCGGGATATCACCAATTGCGTGTGCAAGAGGAAAGCATACCTAAAACGTCTTTCAGGACGCGTTATGGTCATTATGAGTTCTTAGTCATGCCGTTCAGATTGACCAACGCACCGAAAGTATTTATGGATTTGATGAATAGAGTGGGCAAGCCGTATTTGGACAAGTTCGTGATTGTCTTTATTGATGATATATTGATATATTCACAGAATCAAGAGGAGCATGAGCAAAACTTGAAGTTGATTCTTGAGCTACTTAAGAGTGAGAAGTTGTATGCTAAGTTCTCCAAGTGCGGATTTTGGATACGTGAAGTCCACTTTCTTCGCCATGTGGTTAATGAAAAAGGTATTCATGTTGATCCAGCAAAGATTGAGGCAATCCAAAATTGGGAAGCGCCCAAGTCACCAACGGAAGTGCGACAATTATTAGAACTCGCTGGATATTATCGACAATTTATTGAGAACTTCTCCAAGATAGCTTAATCGTTAGCCGTTTTGACTCAGAAAGATAAGAAGTTTGAATGGGGTGATAAGCAAGAATCTGCCTTTCAGTTGTTGAAGCAAAGGTTGTGCATCGCTCCAATTTCGACTCTGCCCAAAGGAACGGATGATTTTGTGATCTATTGCGATGCTTCACAGCAAGGTCTCGGGTATGTTTTGATGCAAATGGATAAAGTGATTGCGTATGCCTCTCGTCAACTCAAGGTTCACGAGAAGAATTACACTACGTGTGATTTGGAATTAGGAGTCGTAGTTTTTGCGCTCAAGATTTGGAGACATTACTTGTATGGAACCAAGTGTACTGTCTTCACGGACCACAAGAGTATTCGACACATCTTCGACCAAAAGGATTTGAACATGAGACAAAGAAGATGGGTTGAGTTGCTGAACGATTACGACTGTGAAAATAAGTATCACCTGGAAAAGACAAACGTCGTAGCGGATGCCTTAAGTCAAAAGGAACGCGTCAAAACCCTGCGTGTTCGCGGACTAGGTTTAAAGATTCATTCAAGTCTCACGGATCAGATTCGGGAAGCCCAGCAAGATGTGCTCAAGGAAGCCAACATCAAGGAAGAAGCTTTGCATGCCATGGTTAGATTATTGGAACCAAGGACCGACGGAATGTTGTATTTCGCTAGTAGGATTTGGGTTCTATTATTTGTTGGATTGAGGGAATTGATACTCGAAGAGGCTCATAAGTCAAGATATTCGGTTCATCCAGAAGCCGGTAAGATGTATAAGGATTTGAAGGAATTATATTGGTGGCCTAACATCAAGAGTAGTATTGTTATGTACGTGGGAAAGTGCCTCACATGCTCTAAAGTCAAAGATGAGTAACAGAAACCCTCCGGCATGTTGCAGCAACCTGAGATACCCATGTGGAAGTGGGAGCAACTCTCGGTGGATTTTGTCACTAAGTTGCCAAAGACGTCAAACGGTCATGACGCAATTTGGGTAATTGTGGATCAATTGACTAAGTCTGCTCACTTTTTGCCAATCAAGGAAAAAGACAAATTGGCAAGGCTCTACATCAAGGAGGTTGTATCAAGACATGGTGTTCCAGTTTCTATCATCTCCGATCGTGATAGTCGGTTCGCTTCAAGAGTTTGGCAGACTCTGAATGATGCGCTTGGTACTCAATTAGATATGAGTACAGCCTACCATCCCCAGACGGACGGCCAGAGCGAAAGGACAATTCAGACTCTTGAGGATATACTCCGTGCATGTGTGATTGACTTCGGAGGTAATTGGGATGCCTATCTACCTCTAGTTGAGTTCTCGTACAACAACAGTTATCACACTATCATTAAAGTTGCTCCGTTTGAAGCTCTTTATGGACACAAGTGTAGATCGCCATTGTGTTGGGCAGAAGTTGGGGATAAGCAGTTGATCGGTCCAGAGATAATTCAGGAGACGACAGACAAAATATTTCAAACCAAGGATCGATTGAAAGCTCCCCGGGATAGGCAGAAGAGTTATGCGGATATGAGGAGGAAACCGCTAGAATTTCAGGTGGGCGACAAGGTCCTACTGAAAGTTTCTCCTTGGAAAGGAGTCCCCTGGTTTGGAAAACGCGACAAGTTGAGTCCAAGATATATTGGTCCATTTGAAATCTTGGCAAGAGTTGACCCTGTCGCATACAAGCTTAAGTTGCCCCAAGAATTAAGTGGAGTTCAGGACACGTTCCATGTGTCAAATATCAAGAAGTGCTTATCGGACGAATCATTGATCATTCCGCCAGAGGAGATCCAAATTGATGAGCAACTCCATTTTATTGAGGAACCAGTCGAGGTCACGGACTGGAAAGTCCCGAAGATGAGGCGTAGTCGGGATAAACTTGTTAACGTTCAGTGGAATTCTCGATGCGAACCCGAGTTTACTTGGGAACGAGGGGACCAAATGAAGTGAAAGTATCCGTCTCTCTTCAAGAATTTCTCGGTATCGGATAAGCCACGTCGAATTTTGCGGACGAAATTTACTCAACAGGGGGAGAATGTGACACTCGCCACTTTACCAGGTCAAAATACGTATACTTTCTAGTCAACATTTAATTTTCTACACAAAATGGATATCATTTTATATGCATATGTCCCCCGAGAAAGTCTATCAAGGCCCGAACAAGTATAATTTCACCCATATCAACGAGCATTGGTGACACGAGATTAAACAAATATAATCTATTTTCCCAAGCGCTTATGTGTAGGTTCACATATGTAAATTGTAGAGGAGAGAATTCGACACGAAAACAGGATTATATGATCATACAAGTTGCTAAACCAGGTGCGGAAACCCTAGCTTAGAACAAACTGATATAAACTCAATCAAAACACAATCAAAGTCATTTTAAAAGCTTTTCATAGATTAACTTTTCCAAATAAACACTTACAGATTGATTACAGTTAATCTAGCACACTTCTAAACACTCTCAACACACTCTGGAACACACCTCTAAAACACACACACTGAATGACTCATTATACATTACAAAAACCCAAAATCTATTTATAACACCTGCACATTCGCCCCTTTCCTTAGGTCGAATGTAGGCTTTTCCACATTCGCCCACTTCATGTGGTCGAATGTGTTCTTCCTTCAGTCTTGGTTCCAGATTCGTCCCTTATACAAGCTACCTTCGTCCCCTTCTATTCACCTTCGCCCATCTAGTCTTCCTTCGCCCCTAACACATGTTAACATCTAATCATTAGTCGCAAAACGGCATCTACAAACTCCCCCTCGACTATTGATTAGATCGTTTTCTGTCTTCATCCATGGCTTTGTTTAGCAGCTTGATTCTGAGCTGTTTCTTTTGCTCAGTTGTCATCTCAGGCTCTAACTTCCTCTTAACCGGCTTCGACACATTTGCCATTTTCACCTTCTTGCCAAGCTTTCCCTCCAAATTACTTCCAGCATTAATGTCATAAGCAAAGCAAACACCCACAACTTGTGTGTATTTCTTTGCTTGATCTGCATCGTTTGGCTCATGATGAATCGGATTATAAAAGAGCATGATGATGTCTTCGAAGGTGCAATTGATCAACCACATAGGATCAAATACATGAACATGCTTGTATTTGTCCTTTCCATCTCTCAACACAATCACCGCTTCTGCCTTCCTCCAATCATAGTACCAGAAAATGAAGTCAGCACTGAAATGTTGAGGCATAGGCATCAAAGGTATCTTTCTCATCACTTCAGGTGCCTTATAAATCAAGGTAACCCTCTTCAACTTGGTTCTGGGATCAATATCCCTGTGAACTTTCCTCCGGGGATATTGTGGTTTAAATCTGTTCCACTTAGTTCTACTCTCCCAAACCAATTTGTCTGCACACCAACCGACGTGTGAATTATTCACTGAAGCACCCGACATTTGGAATCTGCAAAGATCTCTAACCGCCCAGTATGGTAGAGTAAGCAAATCAATGAATCTGTAAAAGTACAGGATTCCAGATTCCCACTTAGCAGCTAAACACTTCAGCCTGCCTAAGTATGTCCACTCGAGAGCTCTGCCTCTGAACTTTGCATTATGAAACCTATAAAAGTTTCCTTGAGCTTCAGGCTTCGGTCGGTTCTCATCCATCAGTCTTAATTTCTTCAAATACTCTTTCAACTCATTAGACTTATTTGAAGATTCTGGCAAATCAGCTCCAAGCACTTTCTCTACAAACTCAGCACTCCTCTTCTTTGCCTTTCTTTTAGCAGACGTATTATGTCTCTCAGTAAAATCAGGAAACACCACATCTTCATCAGTTTTTCTGAAGTACTGTGGATATTCCTCATGTGTAATATCCTCTATCTCAACTTCTTCAAATTCAGGGGTCTCTTTGTCATCTGAGTGACTTCCAATATCCTTTTCAGGAATATGTGGACTCGACTCATCAACAATGAATTCTTCAAACGTTTTCCCTACCCTCTGTGCAAGTCCATCTAAAATCTCCTTTGCCACAGATGCAGGTACTTCCCCTTCTTCCAAATCAGGATCGTTATATTCCAATTCATATCGCATGTCATCAGTTTGGAATATTTCAGCAAAACGACCTGTGAACTCAATGGTCCATTCTCTTTTCTCTAACATATCCTTGTATACCTGTTTAGCATCGTCAGACAAGGACCTCACCTTCTCATTCCAGAACACAGTCTCATCATCAACATTCTCACTACTCTTCTTTGAACTTGACTCACCTGTGTCTTTCTTCTTCTTTGAAGGTGGTCTCTTTTCAAAAGTAAACTTTGAAGTATCATCTCCTCCATCATTATCATCACTACTACTACTATCATCCTCCTTTTGACTTCCCGAACCTTCAGCATCATCATCATCATTATTATCACCTTCATCATTACTCTTATCCGATTCTTCATTCTCATCATCCTCATCATCCTCATCTTCCTCTTTGTCAGATTCAGATGGTTCAAAGTCAACCTGTTCAACCTCTTTCTCTGTATCCTCCTCACCCTCCTTCAGCTTGGGTGCAATATTGTACAGGTCATCTATCAGATCACTAAGGCGTTTGTTTTCAGCCTTCAACTCTTTGTTATCTTCTTTAATCGCCTTGTATCTGTTCTTGTTTCTCAGAACCTTACCTTCAAGCTTTTTATTCTTTGCTTCAAGCTTCTTTACCTTCTCGTCTATCTCATCTTGATTAGACTTTGAAGCTACAACGATCTGAAGCATTTTCTCTTCATTCTGCTTAAATCTGGCAATTTCTGCTTGTTGAGCCACTAGCATCTTCATCATGTCGTCCATCTTCTTATTCACCTGCTTCATCACATCATCATCCACAGTGACTTTCTTCGATTTAGACTTTGACTTAGATGGCTCAACCTCAACTTCTTTTCCTTTCTGAGGCTTAGTAAACATGTCAAGAACATTATCCAGGGCAATATTAAATTGATCCACTGGTAATGGTGTAGCCTCCTTAGTCTTTTGCTTCTTAGCTGCTGGTGAAGATTGTTTAGATGATGTACCAGCATCAGGTAATCTCTTTCCTTTCAACAATAAGTTCAATTCTTTCTCTCTCAGCTGCTTTGTACTGGTCTTCTTGGCCATGGTTTTGTGTTTGGGCTTGGGCAAGTTTACTACAACGGTTTCACCTTCATTCAACTCATCCAAATTAATAGTCAACCCTTCATCTTCAGCACCAACAGACTGTTTGCTCTTCTTAGCTTCCTCAATCGATCTGTTCAGTGATTCAGACTCACCAACCAAAGTGGCCTTTTGTTTGGTAGTCCGGACATTTTCAGCATCCGAATCCCACTGTTCTTCAGTTTCTGTTTCCTCTGAATCAACAGACTCTTCATCTACCAAACTCGTACCCTTCTTAGCAGTAGTTTTCTTCCTCACCACTTGTTGTTTTGAACTCCCCTGATCTGTCTTTCCCTTACCCTTCCCTTTGGCTCCGGGATTGACAACTTGTCTCTTCCTCTTCGTGCTTGCATCAGCATAAACTAATGGATCATCATTGTCACTGTCACTATCAGGATGCCTCGCTGTATTCTTTCCAGGATCCATGTAATCCTCTCTAGCCAAGGCTCCAAACAATCTCCTGAAAGGTGGTCTCTCATTTTCAGGCACACCTTTATAACCTTTCATTCTTGCCAAGGTTCTAACATTCATATGATCCATATTAAGTATCTGTGTTGGATCCTTCTTCAAGTTTGGATATTTGTGATCAAAGATCATCATCAGAAATCTAGGATAAAGCATGAAGTATTTCTTCTTCAATCCCTTCAACATCTCCAACATGTGATCTAAAATCATCCCAGCAACGTTAAATGGTTTATTGAGAGTCAATGCAACCATTAACGAGCTCAAACTCTTCCTCATCACGTCATAACCTCCACTAACACATCCAAATACTAGTATGATGACGTGAGCAAAATACTTGAACTGCACGCTCAGTTTCCCTTTATACATAGAACCATCAGTAATCGGTCCTTTGTACTTCATCCTCAGGAAACAGGCTTTCTGCTCAGTCCATGACAATTCCCTTGGATCCTCACTCGTTTCAAACTGGATCTGGAGAGCTTCCCTAATATCAGCTTCAGTAATAAACATCTCCATTCCCTGAATTTTGCTTCTGATGATAGTCTGATTATCAAAGTAATCATACTTGGCGTTGTTGTAAAAGTCCTCAACTATATCCTTGTAGATAATAGTTGGTGTGGCCAAAGCATAAACCACTCTGCATCTCTTCAAAAACTTAATAATCTCTGTGAACTCCACGTTCTTCTCCACATCTCCAAGATACGCGCAACAATTATGAGTCTTCTCAAACGGCCATTTGCTACCGCTTGATGATCCTTCTTCTTGCACAGTCTCTGGAACTGGATCAGTCACTGCAGTTTCCACAGGAATATCAACATTTGCTTGTTCTTCAGCCATCTGAAATGTAAAATCAAAATAAAACGTCAAAACACGAAATCGTCAAAAATTCAAAATCTTAGGTTTTGGTATTCCACATTCGCCCAAAATTAACTGGTCGAATGTAGATTATTTTGGCCGAAGGTGTAATATTTTGGTCGAATGTAAAGTGATTTTGATGAAAAAGATACATTCGCCCGTTTAAGGTTTCCTTCGTCCATCCCATTTCACCTTCGTCCATACGAAGACCCGAAGGTGAAAATGGTTCATACCCAAAATTTGAAAATTTTTCAACCGTGTTTTTAAACCCTGATTTTGATTAGAATCTATCCTAACATGACCGATTAAGCATCGTCTATCATCAATTGTCCTAAATCATCATTCTATATCAGTTTTTAACAAAAATTAGGGTTTATCTTTATTTAAACAATCAAACATTACTGAAACATTGTTAAAAACCTAATTCCTTTCATACTCTCCCCCTAAAACTGATATGGAATGATTGTCTATCAACAATAAGCATTAACAAACACTGAAAATCCCTAAACCCCTAAACCCTAGGTCGGTTTAAGAAATCAACGATTCTGGCTTCAATCTGTGACCATTACCTGTAATATTTATATGAAAATGATCAGAATCAACTAGGGAACAAAACACACAAGCAGGAAAATCAAAATCAACAAGGGTCTGATATGGAAGAAATTTTGAAAAATTTTGAAGTGTCTGGTCGAACCTGGTTTGGCATATTTATAAGGTCCACATTCGTCCGTTCCGTCTGGTCGAATGTAAAAGCATTCCACCTTCGCCCCAAACAAATGGCATGAAGGTAAAACCGTTTTACCCGAAAGTGAATTTTAATGTAAAAGCCACATTCGCCCAGAACGATAACGCCCGAAGGTAGAAAAATTTCCACATTCGTCCCAAATAAAGGGCGAATGTAAAATGGAAATTTTGAAAAAAAATTTTGCCAAATTACAAATTCGAATCCCGTTCAACATTTTTCAATCCGTTAAGCTTCCAAAATGTCAAATTTTCACTTTTAGAATGATACAAAGCCCAGATGGTGTTGTCAAATCTCAGAAATTGACTATCAAGCATCCCCGGTTATCAAAAATAAAGCAGAAATGCAAAAAAAAAATTTTGGATTTTTCTGAAATTTTATCAAAACACACCTAAAATCTTTTTGGATTTTGTATCTTTTTGACATTAAAAGTAAATTGCAACAAATAAAATGCATCAAAGTAAATGAAAGCAGTAAATATTTTGTGAAATCCGGTCAGAGGATCATATCAGTTTTCTGAGAAATCTGATCACAGCGTTGATCTTTTTGTTTAATATTATCATTAGAAACAGTATGTGATACGGCAATTGCTGATATTGTGATCCACTTAAGCTCTCATGCAGACAATTACGCAATGCTTTAAAATGATACGAGTTAGGTGTATTAGACTAACACGATGTGGTGCCCACACACACGACATACTCCCGTATCAAGTAATTGCACAAAGCTTCGTCGTAACGCGTGATTATGCCAGAGTTATCCGTAAAAGTTACAAAGTATATAGCACAGAGGTGTACAGGTCAGCAAATGAATGCAGCAAAGTAACATGTGCGTATACACTAGGTTGAGGCTGATATTAATCACTGATTTGCATCAGATGATCAACACGATGTAATAATGATCTATGATCAATTAAAACATAAAGTTCCTCAATTCGGTAACTTCCGGTTTTGGCAATTAAGCTCTTATAGCAAATATTCTGATAAAACTAGGTCCGTAAATCAATACGACAAAAGTTTATCAGAATATCCCGGATAACCATAACATAACGACCCGAAACCTCAGATTTTGGCAATCCTATCAAACGAAATTACGGTACTAAGACCATATGCCCATGAGGTGTTCAGCCACGAACGCGTAGTTCGTTATGTTTGTATCACTAATGCACGCAATATTTAGTCTACGAAGCCTATCAGCATATCACACGTAATCAACATACGCCTCATTATACTATACAATTCTTTAGCCTGTGTCAGATTCCCACTGATGTACTATCATTTCCTCTGTTTTACCAGGAAATCATTTTTGATTTTCTAATTTGTAGGTCTTTTTGAATTTTATAATGTTTTTGGTTTTTCTGAAAAAATGGCTCCCCCTAAAATAAAGAACATATTTTTGAGATTTTGATTTTTCTGAAAAACAAAAACAAAAATTTGAAAGAAACAATCCACTCGAAAGCATCAACTTCTTTGAGGATTAGACAATCCCCTCGAAAGCATCAACTTCTTTGAGGATTACGATAGTAAAGAGAAATTCCCAATTAGCAAAATATAAAAACTAAAAACTAAAAAGCGATAAACCGAGGTGCCGATTAGTCCTGTTTTTCCTTTATATTGTTTACTTTTAAAAGATATTCAAAGCGTGAACGGTCAAAAGCTTTAGTAAACAGATCTGCACGTTGGTAGTCAGTATGTATTTTGATCATATCGATCAATTCCTTAGCGTAACAATCACGGATAAAATGATATTTGATCCGGATGTGTTTCGCTTTAGAATGATTATCCGAATTTTTAGTTAATGCAATTGCGGCTTCGTTGTCACAGTAAATAGGAGTTTTTAGAAACTGCAAACCGTAATCCACCATTTGTTGTTGAATCCAGAGTACTTGCGAACAGCAACTTGAGGCTGCAATGTACTCGGCTTCACAGGTAGATTGTGCTACGGAAGTCTGTTTCTTGCATTGCCAGGTGATTAACCTGCTCCCGAAAAACTGGCAACCAGCTGTAGTAGATTTGCTATCTTTGTCACAGCCGCCCCAATCTGCATCACTAAAAGATATGAAATCAAAATTATCATCATTAGGGTACCAAAGTCCTTTTGAGGGACAACCCTTCAGATATCTAAGGATACGCTTGACCGCCGTCAGATGACTTTGTTTCGGCTTCGATTGATAACGGGCACAGAGACACGTTGCGTACATAATATCTGGTCGAGACGCCGTCAAATACATCAGAGATCCGATGATTGCTCTGTATGTAAAAGGATCCGTCAGCTCCCCCTTAGCGTCCACTCCAATCCCGTGATTGGGTTGAATCGGGGTATCCATCGGCTTTGAGTCCTCCATCTGGAATCGGCTCAAGATGTCGGAGACATAATTTGTCTGGTGAATGAAGATCCCGTCGGGTCTTTGGTCCACCTGCAAGCCTAGGAAAAACTGCATCTCCCCCATTGCGCTCATTTCGAACTTTTCCTGCATGACAGTTTCGAACTCCCTGCATAAAAGCTCGTTAGTTGAACCAAATATTATATCATCAACATATATCTGCACTAGAAGCAAATCATCTCCCGTCTTTTTCGTAAAGAGGGTGCAATCGACGAGGCCGCGCTTAAATCCTTTGGTGATGAGGTATGTACTCAGCTCCTCGTACCACTGCCTCGGAGCCTGGTGCAAGCCATAAAGAGCTTTGTTCAACACGTAGACCTTATCCCGGTGAATTGGGTCCTCAAAGCCTGGTGGCTGCCCTACATACACCTCTTCCTTGACTTTACCGTACAGAAATGCGCTTTTCACGTCCATCTGATAAACTTTGAATTTCTTATAAGAAGCAAACGCGAGGAACATCCGAATAGCTTCGATTCGTGCTACCGGTGCATAGATTTCATTATAATCAATCCCTTCGATTTGATGGAATCCCTGCACGACCAATCTGGCTTTGTTACGCACAATTACCCCACGATCATCCTTCTTACACTTAAACACCCATTTGGTGCCAATCTTCTTCCTATCCGGCGGCAAATCCGTGAGCGTCCAAACTCCCAATTTCTGGAATTGTAATAACTCCTCCTGCATAGCTTCCACCCAGGCATCATCCTTCAAAGCGTCCTTGTATGTCCTTGGCTCTACCTGCGACACATAACACGCAAACGACCAATCATTTTGACTACCAGATTGTTGAATTTTGGCATATAAAGCTAAAGCACCAAAACTCTCTGGCGAATTAACGCTTTTAAGCTGCCCTCTGGTCATAACACTACTTCCAGGATCACCAATAACTTGCTCCAGCGGGTGAATACGATGAATCCGAGATTCCGGATAATCAGGTACTTGCACTCCCGTCTGAACAGTCAAGTTCTCTACAGCATCCAGATCATGACCCGTATTTGATGATGAAGCCACATCAGAAGTTGGAGTTGGGTTCACTGGCGGTGCCTCCTGTTCTTCAGCTTGATCAAGAATAGCTTCTTCAAATTGTTCATCTTCAGATTCTGAAGTGTCTAACGAAGTTGAAGCCTCTTGAAATATTTCTTCTTCTTGGATAGGAGCATTGGTATCATTAGAAGCTGGTAGGGGGTTCACGGTGATTGGACGCACCAACGGTGAAGTTGTTGCATTTTCACACTCGTAAAGTAATCGAATAACAGCTTCTTCAACCAAGCTATCTAGATTGAATGATTCAAAGAAATCTTTGTAATCAAACATCCAATCAGGACCCGTTCCTTGAATATTTTGAGTATATCGTTGAACTTCCACGTTAGCCCAGTCTTCCACACGACGAGTTCGCTTGTTGTATACCCGTTTGAGCGGGGTTGCATATCCAACAAAGTAACCCTCCTCGGCTTTAGGACTAAACTTTTCGCTTGGATTCAACATAGTGCAAGGCGCCCCAAAAGGTTCTAGATACTCTAAGTTCGGCTTTCTTCGGTGTAACAGCTCATAAGATGTTTTACCAAACTTCTTCACTGTTAGAACCCGATTTAATGTGTAATTTGCTGCATAAATCGCCTCGTTCCAGAACATTACTGGAAGATTTGAATCAGCAAGCATTGTTCTAGCCGCTTCAATTAGAGTCCTATTCTTCCGTTCAGCAACACCGTTCTGTTGAGGGGTGTACGGAGCCGAATATTCATGATGTATTCCTTTGTTTTCACAAAGTTCATCCATCTTGGCATTTTTGAACTCCGTCCCATTATCACTCCGAATTCTCTTTATCTTCACATTGTAGATATTCTCCAATCGAGTGAACAGAACTTTTAGATTGATAAAAGTGTCGCTTTTATTCTGCAAACACATCACCCATGAAAATCTTGAGTAATCGTCAGTGACGACTAAACAATAAAGCTCTCCAAGATGACTTTTGCGCTTGACCGGTCCGAAAAGATCCATGTGCAATCGCTCTAGTGGCATCTCAACAGAGTTAACCTTTTTCACTTTGTGGGACTGTTTGTGTTGCTTCCCCTTTTTACAACTCACACACTTGTCATTCAGATGGAAATGTTTCAAGTTTACTCCATCGACAAGTCCATTTCTCACAAGTTGATTCATTTTCTTCAGATGAATGTGCCCCATTCTTCGGTGCCACATTATCGATTCTTTCTCAGTCGCCTTGGACAAAAAGCATGTTATTTGTCCTTGTGATGTCATCGCCTTGGACATATCAAGAATGTAAAGATTGTTGACGCGAGGTGCCTTCAACATTATCCACTCTTTAGGAATTGTAAAGCCCGGTTTTAGAATATAGCAGGATTTGTCATCAAAATGCACAGTAAATTTCTTGTCACAAATTTGACTGACACTCAACAGATTGTAATCTATCTGCTTCACATACGAAATCCGCTCGAAACTCACTATCCCATTGCTCACACTTCCCTCCATTGTGATATATCCGCCTTTGTTTCCTGCAAACGCTACATAACCTCCATTAATGTTCTTCACGTCGAACAGCAACGCAAGATCCCCTGTCATGTGGCCTGAAGCTCCACTATCAACAATCCAAAGACTGCTAATAGGGCCAGCTGAAGCTCCCTGCACACAAAATGTAAATCAGTTAGTTCTTTCGGGGGACCCAAGCCTGAGTCTTGGGTCTTTCAACATCAGGTGCCCGATCTCCCGAGGGTGAAAAATTTGACCCGAATGTAAAATATTCTAGTGAAAAACTCTACGTTCGCCCTAAAAACTCTAGATTCGCCCAGAAATCCTCTCACCTTCGACCTAAAACTCACACGTTCGCCCAACAACTCCAGGTTCGCCCATATCTGACTTTTGAAAAACGGTTACACTTTGAAAAACGGTTATTTTGATCTCTGATTTTCAAAAGTTTGTGGATTTGAATGATCTTGATTAGGTTTTGCTTCGGAGATGATTTGGAACAACTTTAATACTTGGAATTTTGAATTTTAACCACAAAATCACCTCTAATTCTTTCAAAAACACTTAAAAACCATTTTTATATGAAAACAGATGTGAATTGATGAAAATTATGTCCAAATCAGCTCTGATACCACTTTGTAGAGGAGAGAATTCGACACGAAAACAGGATTATATGATCATACAAGTTGCTAAACCAGGTGCGGAAACCCTAGCTTAGAACAAACTGATATAAACTCAATCAAAACACAATCAAAGTCATTTTAAAAGCTTTTCATAGATTAACTTTTCCAAATAAACGCTTACAGATTGATTACAGTTAATCTAGCACACTTCTAAACACTCTCAACACACTCTGGAACACACCTCTAAAACACACACACTGAATGACTCATTATACATTACAAAAACCCAAAATCTATTTATAACACCTGCACATTCGCCCCTTTCCTTAGGTCGAATGTAGGCTTTTCCACATTCGCCCACTTCATGTGGTCGAATGTGTTCTTCCTTCAGTCTTGGTTCCAGATTCGTCCCTTATACAAGCTACCTTCGTCCCCTTCTATTCA
The DNA here is from genome assembly GCA_032199755.1 of Ambrosia artemisiifolia. Taxonomy (NCBI): domain Eukaryota; kingdom Viridiplantae; phylum Streptophyta; class Magnoliopsida; order Asterales; family Asteraceae; genus Ambrosia; species Ambrosia artemisiifolia. The sequence continues at coordinate 6,310,941 of CM063526.1, read as the reverse complement.
CCTTCGCCCATCTAGTCTTCCTTCGCCCCTAACACATGTTAACATCTAATCATTAGTCGCAAAACGGCATCTACATAAATATATATTGATAAGTATGTTAATATAAATGTATAAGGAAGTGTAATCGTATTTTCACTAATTAAAATTTCTTAACTTATATATATATATACATGCGAAATATATATACATATGAGTGTGCACGTATTGTGTAAATTAATAATAATAATAATAATAATAATAATAATAATAATAATAATAATAATAATAATAATAAGGATGTACACATTTAAATTTTGTTATATGTATGTACATTTTATCCCATCTTTAATGAACCATCACATCCTATCTTTGTGTCTAACTATAAATGGTTAAACCACTAATCAACACTAGGACTTATAAAGCCTCATAGCCTAAAATAACCATCTCAACATCACCACCACTAGATGCTTCTAAACACTTGGATCCTTCCTTTTCCTTTCCTTGAACCGTCGCCCCGCCTCCCCTTTTCACTTTTTTCTTTTCTTTTCGTCTCACAACACACCAAGATATGCCAACAACCTTTGATGACAATACCAAGGAAATCCAGATGCTATGTTAAATCAAATCAACACCTTTTACACATGAATGATCTATCACATCCTCCACATTCTAACTTTCCCTTGTGTCCCCTATTTCGGCCGCCACCACCACCATCAACATAAGCATTTTTTGTTTCCTAGATAAGCTTGACTAATCACATCATTAAACCTATGTAATGTCACATTATGGAAGATAGTGAATCCTAACCTTATCACTAGTCACATTGTGGAAGATAGAGCTCCAACATAATCCATGATTACTCACCCTCATTTGATTTGTTTAACTTGACATAAAGCATGATTATGTTACCTCTAATACTATAAAAACCTAGTCAAATCTTACAAGACCTTACACAAATTTAGTAATATTCCTTTATCACTTAGAATCATAACAAATTTAGTAATATTCCTTTATCACTTAGAATCATAAGAGATATCCTTCCAAAACAAGTACGATCCTTCTCCTTTGTTGAACCAAGTGAGCCATCCCCTTGTCCCATGTATGGTCTAATCACCATCTAACTATCTAAATAACATAATGATGGCCTAAACTTAGTGATATGTCAAGACTAATCCTAAGTGATTAAACACCAAAATAGTTAGATTCCCTAATCTCTCACAAACCCATGAAAGTTGACTTATCCATAATAGAAACCACCCTCCTTCCTTCCTTCCTCATTCTCTTTCCCTCTCTCTCATCGAATCTATCTCTCCCGGCTCTCTCTCTCTCTCTCTCTCTCGATATCTCACCCTCCCTTTTTCTCTATAAATAGAACCCTTAGTTGGACACTTGTTTGTTTATCCCACCTCTCAACCTCACTTGCAAACACACACTTACAGTTAACTTCTCTTAGCATCCAAGCTCACCTTGCAAGACTCAAGGAAGGTATGAACATCCATCTATCTTATTGTTCTTATGTTTATCATCTTACCATGTATAAACATTTGTAATCTTGAGTCACAACCACTAAAACTTGTTACAAGAAAAATGTGTTAAAACTTATCTATAAATATATATGTATGCGAGACATGTATGTGTGTATTCATGAGTGTATACGCGTGTGTGTATATATGTATGATGTGTATGTGTGTGACAAATTTATAAACATAGGTATTAATGTGTATAGACCTACCAAGAGGCATATGTATATGGGTATGTATGTACAAGTGTAGAACCCATGGACACGAATACTTATGGTTATACATGGAAATACACATATAATGTATACATATATGTATATATGCATATGTACACATGAGGGTACATAACTAGTTTTGTACCAAGTAATAACATGTGTTTAATAACTAACAACATGTGTTAAAAGACAAGGTTTTGAAAAAGGATTTTCCATAATATAATACAAACTATTTTCGGACAATATCAGAAAGTATAAAGGTCACCACTGAAGCTAAAACCAACTTACCATAATAGATTGGATGAACCACGTGAACATGTTTCGATAGACCTAAGATGTGCATTGATTTATAGGACGCGTAGGTCGGACTCTTTAGTTATCGGACGCATGTATTTGCTAGACTTCGCATGGACTTGAGGTGAGTTTCACGGCCCCTTTTTGTTGTTTTATATTTGGGGAAAAGCACACATTGTTTACTAGTTTTAGAATGAATTCCTAGCAGACCGGTATATATGAGACAATATGTTTAGAGTACTCACTAAGCCCTCGTGTAATTAGTTTACCGTAACCATTAGCTATGGATTTAGCCTAGAAACTCTTGAATAGATCTATGGGTTGACACCCCCACTCTTGGTTAGTGGCTCTATCCCGGATACATACGAAAAAAGAGTGCTTGTATTTCTTGTATGATGATACATTGCCTTTATTGTGTGATGTGCGAGGCACCACTTGTCGAGGTTTGGTAATGGACTCATGATCATTTATTATCATTAATCTTAGCTAGACAATGATGGGTCATTCATGGATCATTAAACTTTACATTTTCAACTATTTCAAAACATGTAAACTCACCAACTTTATGTTGACAAAGTTTTTATGCATTTTTTTCAGGTAACTAAGCTATGGATGGAACTTGGGATATGATTGGGCATTCATTCACGACTATCACTTTTTGTGTTTTCAAAACTTATGATCACGTGTTCGGTTTTAAAAAATATTTTGTGATGGTTGTTGTTGTTAAACAAGTTTGGTACTTTAAATATTAAGTTATTTTGAATGTTTTCTCGAATCTTGTGCTTGAAAACCTTTCGTGTTGAACCTCGTGTTTCCGCCTAGGCGGGGTGTGACACTTACCCACAATGTTTTTTTCTATACATGTATGTAAAATCATTTCAAAATATTTGCACATGTATGTACATTACAAAACATGCATGTACATATATGTAGAACACTAGTTTTTGTTGTTTTAGACACACATATACACATATGTATAAATGAAAAATAAAAATATATTCTTGTAAAAAAAAACCCGTGATTAAGCAAAAAAAAATTGCCTTAGAGAAATGTGTGGTCCAGAATAGTTCTTCCAGTTCTCAGTTTGGCCAAATGTTCTCATTTGGACCAAATCCTATATAGGGTATGGTTCTATGGAAAACCCTATATTAGGGTGTAAATCGGGGAACATCTAACTTCCGAAACTTTTTAGGGTCTGGAAATTTTAGGGCATGTAATATACATAATTCTAAGCATTTTGAGCCAAAAAAATCATAAAAGCGCCGAGCGGTTTTTTTCAAAAAAAAAAAACGTTTTCGGGTAACATGTGTTACCCGAAAACGGTTTGCTTTTTTGATTTTTTGGGCTCAAAATTCTTAGAATTATGTATATTACGTGCCCTAAAATTTTCAGACCCTAAAAAGCTCGGGAAGTTAGAGTTTCCACGGTTTTCACCCTAATATAGGGTTTTCCATTTATCCTTATACTATATGTGTATATATATATATATATATATATATATATATATATAAGTAGAGGATCCTATAGGAAATTGGTTTTTGTGAGAAGTGTGAAAAGGATTAAGAATTGACATGTAGATGTTTTTGGTTGTTTTGGCTTCAAAAACACTAAACACAACCATTTACAACACTTTAAAACACAATGCAATGTATTATAGCCATTAAAACTAGTAACATTCAGCCGCGCTACGCGCGGCAATTGGGTTGGCATCGAGTTGCTTTGTTTCAGTATGGGCTCTCGTTACAAACGAAATACGCTACACATAATTTGTAAACACAATTTAGAAAAGACAATTGCAAAGCATTGTAAAACACATTGCTAGACACGGAATGTAAAAGACAATGCTTAAAACATTGTACACTACACAAATTGCAAAGATCAAATAGATTGTTTCAAACGGATGTTTAGCAAATGTCAAACCAAAAGCTTAGCATACACCAATTACAATAAACATAATATGTTTATAGAGGAGTGAATTGAACTGTAGTTCAACAAATCCCCTCTTGACACGTGTCTACAACATCCGTGTACGTGTCTTCAAGTCTTCATGATATTTATTAGACGGAGGGGTGTGGGACGGGGAGAAGCTTCGGTATGATGAGGTGGAGGGGGTCACCAATAGTGTACACCCCCCCCCCCCCCCACGAAGATAGCTCAGGACGTTCGGTGGAAATCCACCGTTCTCCCCGATCCCTCCTCTCTATCTCTCTCTCTCTCTTAATTCCTCTCTCTCTCCTCTCTCTCTCTCTCTCTCTTCTCGATTGCTGAGGTGGCTTCGGTGACTGGGAGGTTTATACTGTAAGGCATTGAGATTACCATAGTCCCTGGTGTAGATGCACGTATTGCGACTAGTGATTGGATTTACAAGTTAACATGTGTTAAGAGATGCTGATGGGTTGAAAGTAGAAACTGACTGGGCGAATGTAGAGTAGAAGGGGCGAAGGTGAAGACAAATGGGCGAAGGTAGAATGGAGCCTGATCAGAGAAACACGTTCGTACCATAAAGTGGGCGAATGTGGAAGAATTCCACATTCGACCACATCAACTGGGCGAACGTGCAGTGGCTATAAATAGATTTTGTGTATTTGTGATTTATAGAGAGTTTTCAGTTGTGTGTGTGTTCAGGTTAGGTTCCAGGAGTTTTTGAGAAAGTGTCTAAGTGTTCTAGATTAACTAAAGTGTGATTGTAATCAAGTATTTGAACAAGTTAATCTATGAAAAAGCTTTGAAAATGATTTTGATTGTGTTTTGATTAGAGTTTTATCTGTTTGTTCAAAGCTAGGGTTTCCGCCCCTGGTTTTTGTGACTTGTATGATCAATTAATCCTGTTTTAGTCAAAATCTTTCGCTTACAAAGTGGAAATGTGGGGTTATTGTTCGTAACAAAGCCAGATTGGTCGTGCAGGGTTTCCATCAAATTGAAGGGATTGATTATAACGAAATCTATGCTCCGGTAGCACGCATTGAAGCTATTCGGATGTTCCTTGCGTTTGCTTCCTATAAGAAATTCAAAGTGTATCAAATGGACGTTAAGAGCGCATTTCTGTACGGGAAAGTCAAGGAAGAGGTTTATGTCGGGCAGCCACCAGGCTTTGAGGACCCAATCCATCGGGATAAGGTCTACGTGCTAAACAAAGCTTTATATGGCTTGCACCAGGCTCCGAGACAGTGGTACGAGGAGCTAAGTACATACCTCATCACAAAAGGATTTAAGCGCGGACTCGTCGACTGCACCCTATTCACGAGGAAATCAGGGGATGATTTGCTTCTGGTGCAGATTTACGTTGATGATATAATATTTGGTTCAACTAACGAGCTTTTATGCAGGGAGTTCGAAACTGTCATGCAGGAAAAGTTCGAAATGAGCGCAATGGGGGAGATGCAGTTTTTCCTAGGCTTGCAGGTGGACCAAAGACCCAACGGGATCTTCATTCACCAGACGAAATACGTATCCGATATCTTGAGCCGGTTCCAGATGGAGGATTCCAAGCCGATGGATACCCCGATTCAACCCAATCACGGGATTGGAGTGGACGCTAAGGGGGAGCTGACGGACCCATTTACATACAGAGCAATCATCGGATCTCTGATGTATTTGACGGCGTCTCGACCAGATATTATGTACGCAACGTGTCTCTGTGCTCGCTATCAATCGAAGCCGAAACAAAGTCATCTGACGGCGGTCAAGTGTATCCTTAGATATCTGAAGGGTTGTCCCTCAAAAGGACTTTGGTACCCTAATGATGATGATTTTGATTTTATTGCTTTTAGTGATGCAGATTGGGGTGGCTGTGATAAAGATAGCAAATCTACTACAGCTGGTTGCCAGTTTTTAGGGAGCAGGTTAGTCACCTGGCAATGCAAGAAGCAGACTTCCGTGGCACTATCTACCTGTGAAGCAGAGTACATTGCAGCCTCGAGTTGCTGTTCGCAAGTGCTCTGGATCCAACAGCAGATGGTGGATTACGGTTTGCAGTTTTTTAAAACCCCTATACACTGTGACAACGAAGCCGCAATCGCATTAACTAAAAATACTGAAAATCATTCTAAAGCGAAACATATCCGGATCAAATATCATTTTATTCGTGATTGTTACGCTAAGGAATTGATAGATATGGTCAAAATCCATACTGACTATCAACGTGCAGATTTGTTTACAAAAGCTTTTGACAGATCCCGCTTTGAATATCTTTTAAAAGTAAACAACATAAAGGAAAAACAGGACTAATCGGCACCTCGGTTTATCGCTTTTTAGTTTTATTATTTTTCTTATTTTTGCTAATTGGGAATTTCTCTTTGCTAATTGGGAATTTCTCTTTACTATCGTAATCCTCAAAGAAGTTGATGCTTTCGAGGGGATTGTTTAATCCTCAAAGAAGTTGATGCTTTCGAGTGGATTGTTTCTTTCAAATTTTGTTTTATTGTTTTTCAGAAAAATTAAAAACCCAAAAATATGTTCTTTATTTTAGGGGGAGTCATTTTATCAGAAAAACCAAAAACATTGAAAAATTCAAAAAGACCTAAAAATTAGAAAATCCAAAAATGATTTCCTGGATAAAAAAGAGGAAATGATAGTACATCAGTGGGGATCTGACACAGGCTAAAGAATTGTATAGTATAATGAGGCGTGTGTTGACTATGAGTGATATGCTGATAGGCTTCGTAGACTAAATATTGCGTGCATTAGTGATACAAACATAACGAACTACGCGTTCGTGGCTAAACACCTCATGGGCATATGGTCTTAGTACCGTAATTTCGTTTGATAGGATTGCCAAAATCTGAGGTTTCGGGTCGTTATGTTATGGTTATCCGGGATATTCTGATTAAACTTTTGTCGTATTGATTTACGGACCTAGTTTTATCAGAATATTTGCTAAAAGAGCTTAATTGCCAAAACCGGAAGTTACCGAATTGAGGAACTTTATGTTTTAATTGATCAAAGATCATTATTACATCGTATTGACTTACTGATGCAAATCAGTGGTTAATATCAGCCTCAACCTAGTGTATACGCACATGTTACTCTGCTGCATTCGTTTGCTGACCTGTACACCTCTGTGCTATATACTTTGTAACTTTTACGGATAACTCTGGCATAATCACGCGTTACGACGAAGCTTTGTGCAATTACTTGATACGGGAGTATGTCGTGTGTGTGGGCACCACATCGTGTTAGTCTAATACATCTAACTCGTATCATTTTAAAGCATTGCGTAATTGTCTGCATGTGAGCTTACGTGGACTACAATATCAGCAATTGCCGTGTCACATACTGTTTCTAATGATAATATTAATCAAATAGATCAACGCTGTTGTTCAGATTTCTCAGAAAACTGATATGATCCTCTTACCGGATTTCACAAAATGTTTACTGCTTTCATTTACTTTGATGCATTTTACTTTGTTGCTTTTTACTTTTCTTGTCAAAAAGATACAAAATCCAAAAAGATTTTAGGTGTGTTTTGATAAAATTTCAGAAAACCCAAAATTTTTGCATTTCTTCTTTATTTTTGATAACCGGGGATGCTTGATGGTCAATTTCTGAGATTTGATAACACCATCTGGGCTTTGTATCATTCAAAAAGTGAAAATATGAGTTTTGGAAGTTTAACAGATTGAAAAATGTTGAACTGGATTCGAATTCGTGATTTGGCAAAATTTTCAGATTTTTCCATTACACATTCGCCCCTTAATTGGGTCGAATGTGGAAAAATCTTCACCTTCGGTTGTTCAGAATGGGCGAATGTGGGTTTGTTTAAACAAACTTCACATTCGGGTAAACACTATGTACATTCGGCCAATTCAATTTGGGCGAATGTGGATAAGTCCCACATTCGACCACAAAAACGGGCGAAGGTGGCCCTTATATATAAGCTGTTTCCAGATTCGAATCTCTTTCCAATTTTTTCAAAATTTTTCCTTCGATCCATAGACTTGTTGCTTTGATTCCGTTTTCTTGTGCATTTGATTCACGTGTGATTACTGATTATTTCTAGCCTACTTTTACAGGTAATGGAGCTGTAATGAGACCAGACTAGTCGTTTTTGTTACCGGACTTAGGGTTTCAGAATTGAGGGACTTAGAGTGTTTATTGTTGATTGTTTTTGCTTGTATTTCAATACACATCTGTTTTAGGGGGAGAATCCTGAAGGAATTAGAATAATAACAACATTTAGAGTGTTGATTGATTGAATGAAACAGTCGTGACCTAATTCCAAGGGAAAACTGATGTATATTGATATTTAGGAACAATTGATGGTGGACGAATGATGACCGGCCACTTTAGAACACATCCTAATCAAAATCATGTGTTAAAAACAAACTTAGAAAATTTTTGAATTTTTAGGGTTTAAAATTTCACATTCGATCCAGAAAACGGGCGAAAGTGAATTTAAACGGTCGAATGAAGTCCAAACTGGGCGAATGTACTTTTTATCAAACAGTTTTTCACATTCGTCCTGAATACTTCACATTCGTACCAAATTTCCTACATTCGACCAGTTACTAAATGGGCGAATGTGGAACTTAAAAATGTTAAAATTTTCTATTTTTGTCATTTTCGTATTTTGACGTATGTTTCTGATTTTGATGTACAGATGGCTGAGGAACAAGAAAATATTGAGACTCCAGTAGAGAATATTGTCACAGATCCAGTTCCAGAGAATGTTCAGGAGGCTGAATCATCAAGTGCAAGCAGTTGGCCGTTTGAAAGATCCCATAACTGTTGTGCATATCTTGGTGACGTGGAGAAAAATACTGAGTTTGCTGGAATTATAGAGTTCTTGAAGAGAAGCAGGGTTGTACATGCTTTAGCTACTCCGACTATTATCTACAAGGATATAGTTGAAGACTTTTACAAGAACGCGAAGTATGACTTCTGGGATAATCAGACAATTATCAAAAGCAAGATACAAGAAATGGAGATGTTTATAACAGAGTCTGATATACTAGAAGCACTTCAGATAAAGTTTGAAGTGAGCGAAGATCCCAGAGAATTATCCTGGACTGAACAGAAAGCATGCTTCCTAAGGATGAAATATAAAGGAGCAATTACTGATGGTTCCATGCATAAAGGAAAGCTGAGCGTGCAATACAAATATTTTGCACATGTCATAATCCACGTGTTTGGATGTGTGAGCGGTGGATATGATGTGATGAGGAGAAGTCTAAGCTCGTTGATGGTTGCGTTGACTCTCAACAAACCATTCAACGTGTCTGGGATGATACTGGATCATATGTTGGAGATGTTAAAGGGCTTGAAGAAGAAGCAGTTCATGTTATATCCTAGATTTTTGATGATGATATTTGACCACATGAACATTCGAACTTTGGTGAGAATGAAAGGTTATAAGGGTGTGCCAGACAATGAAAGGCCACCATTCAGAAGATTATTTGGAGCTCTAGCGAAACAGGATTACACTGATCCTGGAAAGAACAAGGCTAGGCATACTAAGAGCGATTCTGATAATGACGATCCCTTAGTATATGCAGATGCTAATACTAAGAGGAAGAGACAGGTTGTTAATCCCGGAGCCAAAGGGAAGGGTAAGGGAAAAACAGACCAAGGAAGTTCGAAGCAACGGGTGGTGAGAAAGAAAACAACTGCGAAGAAGGGAACGGGTTTGGTTGATGAAGAGTCGGTGGATTCGGAGGAGACTGAGGTAGAGGAACAGTGGGATTCTAATGAAGAAAATGTTAGGACCACCAAACGTAAGGCCACTATGGTTGGTGAGTCTGAATCACTTAACAAGACGATTGAAGAAGCAGAGCAGAGTAAGAAGTCTGTTAATGTTGAAGATGAAGGTTTAGGTGTTAATATGGATGAACTGAATGCTGGAGAAACTGTTGTAGTAAATTTGCCAAAACCAAAGCACAAAACAATGGCAAAGAAGACGAGTACTAAACAGTTGAGGGAAAAGGAGATTGCCCAGCTTATGAAAGGAAAAAGAGTACCCGATGCTGGTACATCATCAAAGTTGTCTTCACCAGTTTCTAAGAAGCAGAAAAAGACACAGGAGGCTGAGAAATTACCAGTTGATCAATTTAACATTGCACTGGATAATGTGTTAGATATGTTCAGAAAGCCTCAAAAGGAAAAAGAAACAGAAGTTGAGCCATCTAAATCCAAGAAAGTCACTGTTGCTGATGACGTGATGAAGCAAGTGAATAAGAAAATGGATGAGATGATGAAGATGATAGTTGCTCAACAAGCTGAGATTGCCAAGTTTAAGCAGAACGAGGAGAAAATGCTTCAGATTGTGGTTGCTTCAAAGTCAAATCAAGATGAGATTGATGAGAAGGTTAAGAAGCTTGAAGCTAAGAATAAGAAGCTTGAGGGAAAATGTTCAAGGAACAAGAACAGGTTAAAAGCAATCAAGGAGGATAACAAAGAGCTAAAGGCTGAGAACAAACGCCTTAGTGATTTGATAGACGATTTGTATAATGTAGCACCCAAGTTGAAAGATGGTGAAGAAGACAAGGAGAAAGAAGAAGAACAGGTTGACTTTGAGCCTTCTGATTCGGATAAAGAAAAGGATGATGATGAGGAAGATGAGGAGTCTGAGAAAAGTGATGATGAGGATAGTAAGAAAGATGATGATGATGATGCAGAAGGGTCTGGGAGTCAGAAAGATGATGATAGTAGTAGTGATAGTGATAATGATAAAGGAGGAGATGACACTTCTAAATTCACTTTTGAGAACAGAACACCGAAGAAGAAAGATGCTGGAGAATCAAGTTCTAAGAAGAAGAAAGGAGAGAACACTGATTCAGATGAGAGTATCTTTTGGAACGAGAAGGTGAGATCTTTGACTGATGATGCGAAGAAAGTGTACAGAGACATGTTAGAAAGAAGAGAATGGACGATTGAGTTCACAGGACGTTTTGCTAAAATATTCCAGACGGATGATATGAGATATGAATTGGAATACAACGATCCTGATCTTGAAGAAGGAGAAGTACCTGCTACTGTGGCTAAGGAAATTCTTGATGGCCTTGCACAGAGAGTAGGGAAAACATTTGAGGAGTTTATAGTGGATGAGTCGATTCCAAATATTCCTGAAAAGGATATTGGAAATCACTCAAATGATAAGAATACTCCAGAAATGGATAAAGTGGAGATTGAAGATATAACACATGAGGAATATCCACAGTACTTCAGACAGACTGATGAAGATGTGATATTTCCTGACTTCAATGAAATTCCAAACACTTCAGCAAAGAAGAAGGCAAAGAAAAGGAGTGCAGAGTTTGTTGAGAAGGTGTTTGGAGATGATAAGCAAGAATCTTCAAGTCAATCTGATGAGTTAAAGACTTACTTGAAGAAGTTGAGAGAAATGGATGAAAACCGACCGAAGCCTGAAGCTCAAGGAAGTTTCTATAGATTCCACAATGCTAAGTTTAAAGGCAGAGCTCTCGGGTGGACATATTTGGGTAGACTGAAGTGTTTAGCTACTAAATGGGAATCAGGAATTCTGTACTTCTACAGATTCATTGATTTGCTAACTCTACCGTACTGGGCGGTCAGAGATCTGTGCAGATTCCCTATGTCTGGAGCTTCAGTAAACAATACTCATGTCGGTTGGTGTGCAGATAAGTTGGTGTGGGAAAGTAGAACGAAGTGGAATAGATTTAAGCCTCAATATCCCAGAAGGAAAGTTCATAGGGATATTGATCCTAAAACCAAGCTGAAGAGGGTTACTTTGATATACAAAGCACCTGAAGTGATGAGAAAGATACCTTTGATGCCCATGCCACAACATTTCAGTGCTGACTTTATATTCTGGTATTATGATTGGAGGAAAGCTGAAGCGGTGATAGTTTTGAGAGATGGGAAGGACAAATACAAGCATGTTCATGTATTTGATCCGATGTGGTTGATTAACTGTACTTTTGAAGATATCATCATGCTTTTCTACAATCCGATTCATCATGAGCCGAATGATGCTGATCAAGCTAAGAAGTATACTCAGGTTGTAGGAGTTTGTTTTGCATACGATATAAACTCGGGGAGTAACTTGGATAATAAACTTGGCAAAATGGTAAAGATGGCGAATGTATCGAAACCGGTGAAGAGAAAGTTGGAGCCTGAAATGACCAAAGAGCAAAAGAAACAGCTCAGAATTTACTTGTTGAACAAAGCAATGGATGAAGACAGAAAACGATCCAATCAATAGTCGAGGGGGAGTTTGTAGATGCACGTATTGCGACTAGTGATTGGATTTACAAGTTAACATGTGTTAAGAGATGCTGATGGGTTGAAAGTAGAAACTGACTGGGCGAATGTAGAGTAGAAGGGGCGAAGGTGAAGACAAATGGGCGAAGGTAGAATGGAGCCTGATCAGAGAAACACGTTCGTACCATAAAGTGGGCGAATGTGGAAGAATTCCACATTCGACCACATCAACTGGGCGAACGTGCAGTGGCTATAAATAGATTTTGTGTATTTGTGATTTATAGAGAGTTTTCAGTTGTGTGTGTGTTCAGGTTAGGTTCCAGGAGTTTTTGAGAAAGTGTCTAAGTGTTCTAGATTAACTAAAGTGTGATTGTAATCAAGTATTTGAACAAGTTAATCTATGAAAAAGCTTTGAAAATGATTTTGATTGTGTTTTGATTAGAGTTTTATCTGTTTGTTCAAAGCTAGGGTTTCCGCACCTGGTTTTGTGACTTGTATGATCAATTAATCCTGTTTTAGTCAAAATCTTTCGCTTACACCTGGCTCCCTGCACGTGTCTTCTACTGCCATTATGTTTATTATTATTATCATTATATATTTTCATTGTTATTATATGTGGACTTTACTGCAGCAAAACCAAAGCAGCATATAAAGATCCACGTGACAAGCAGACAAAAACACTCTACAGCCTTTATTCTCTCTTTCTTCTATCTCTCTAGTGCTCTCTCTCTTCTCACTTCTTTACCAATTCCTTTTATCCCTCAGCTCTTCCACTTTATCACTTTCTAATTTCCAGAAGACTTCTCTCTATGAACTCACAAGAGACACAAATAATCCAAGACCTTCTTTCTTTTCTCCTTGCTCTCTCTCTCTCTCTTCTCTTAATTTTCGTGTACCAACACAAAGACAAGACTTCATTTTCTCTTTCACTTATGAACAATGAAAACCCCAAAACCTCTATACTTTCCGCACTCCTCGGTTTCTGTGGAAAGGTTTGAGTTTGGTTTTCAGATCAAGACTGGGTTTCCGGCCGGGTACAAGGTGAGTTTAGGGTTCTTGGTTGCAGGTAACGGATCGGGTTGGAATTGAAGGTGGTGAATAGGGAAAAGCAATGAATCAAGCGGGCGCAGTTTCACAACAACAAACCCACAAGTGTTCCGTTTGAGCGTGGCGACTACGTCGCTGTCTCCAGTCTCACCACCACGACAGTCGCGCTGTCGTGGCGGGCTTCGTCTTCGTCGGAATCGAAGAACACCGTTTAAGAAGCAAACCAGAACACTAAAATTGTGGCTAAACTGGGAAGACAAAAAGCTTGGGATAAAAGTTTGGAAACCGGGAAGACGGTTGTTGCGCCGACATTTACAAATTAGTATATATAATAATTAAAACACACTAGTAAACACTTAAAACGCACTACTTAATGTTCTTGGCATGGTGTTTTAGGTTTTAAGATTAAAATACATTGCTTTCGATTCTTAATTGTTATGTTTGGTGTTTTTCTAAGCTAAATAATCCAAAACATCATGAATAAGTCTAAAAAATGATGCATACATATCAATTTTTAATCATTCCCACACTTCTCAAAAAAACCTAATTTTCTATTGGATTTGTACCACGTATATATACACTAGTGGGAAACCCGTACGATGCGGCGACGACAAAGAAAATGACACTGATCCATATGTTCTTGCTGTTAATTCTTCTTCATCATGTCAAATTTGTAAATCAACAAAAAACGTTTGTAAGTTTACACTCTTAACTCTTTATAGACCATATTTAATAACTTTGACACAAGTTTTGAGGTTAATCTTTATTTCAACTTTGATACCAACATCCAAGTTATCTTTGACTTAACTTCAATCTTATCTATGAATCACAATCAGCGCAAATTATAATAGTTTGAAAGATTTTTTTACTTATCCACTTTCTTTTAGACATTGGATATTTTTGTTTCTTTTCTTCAATAAACAATAATTATAAAACTGTATTATATGTGTATAAGTTCATTTAAACCTACATGCTCAACAAAATGTAACCCGTAAACCTATGATAATCCATTATATGTGAATAATTTATCTTATACATTGTTAAATTTTCATATCTTAACATAAATATATGTTCGTCCACCATATAATTCTAAAATTTGATTTTTGTGTTTTTCTATTGACCACATCATTTGTATGTTTACTTTATTCATGAGTTCTAACCCTATATTATATTTAAAAAAAACATTATCAACATTGATCTCATTTAACTCCCAACGATGATATAGTTATCTATATATGATTAGATGATATAGTTGACCTAAATCTGTTATTTTATCTGACGAGGTTATCATGGCTAAGGCAACATAGGTGTTTGTTAAACTGAAGGGAAAGAAAAATGATGTAAAAAATATATGCCACAATACATACATATACATGTTTATAAAAGTTGAAGCTCCTACAACATCATCAAATGAGAACACGCGTAGACAAGGATGTCTTGTATGAACAAAAACAAGTCATCTATTTAAAATAAAAATCCAAAAATGCATACAAACATAACCAAAGTAGAGACAAAACATACATCACTTAAGTAACCTTGCTTGCTAAAATACACGTTCACGTCTTTCGGTGTATTTAAACAGAAATCATCTTGCTTGGCTACTTTCTCTTAACATTCACCTTGTGTCTACCCATTATTTTTATGAACAATGAAACTTAATTTATAAGAGTTTGTTGTCTATTTAGTTTTCTCAAGTAATTATTAAATCATTAAATTTTATGAGTTGCATCTCTTTGCTTTCTTCTTTTTAATTACTATTATGTTACAAGAATATCATGAGATAGTACTACTATATAATTCAAAGCAATTTAATTGTATTTATCAATTTATCCAACAATTCATTTATCAACTTAATGCTTATATAGAAAGAACATATTATCCCTTACTAACTTCATTAAGTTGTTGTACCATAAGTATAAAATGTTGTACTTACTTAAATTTTCATGATATCCTTCCTAGATGCTTTATAATATATTATAGATATACATTGTTTTAATTATAAGCATTTCTCCATATGGTCTTGTATTGTGGTGTGTTTTTGGGCTTAAATGCTTATTTAAATGCGTATTTCATTTAATGGCCTAATAAAGATTTTAACCTTTTAACTATGTATGTGTTACCGTGTTAGGAGAAGGTTAAATAGAAACTTATAGTTATGGAGAGAACTAGAAAACTTTCACTTAAATTAAAAATAATAAAAAAATCACAACTCATAATTTAAGTAAAAGACTAGAAATTTGGTTCAGAGCTTCTCTTTCTGACGTCATATCGTAATATTTTTTCAGAAAAAAATAAAAAATAAATAAAATGTGAATTCTAATGAACATGTGTCGTAAATGTCCGGTTAAGCTTTAGGTTTAGTTTTTTTTTAGTTTGGCTTCTAAGGTTTAGTTTTTGGGGGTGAGGTGGGGGTAGGTAGTGTGGGTTTAGGTTTTTGGGTGGGGGTAAGGTTTTTGACTGTGGTGGATGGGAGGCTAGGTTTTTGGGTAGGCGATGGGTGGGGTGGGTTTAGGTTTTTAGGTGGGGGTGGATAGGTGGTTTAGGTTTTTGGGTGAGCGGTTTAAGTTTTTGGGTGTGAGTGAGGTGGAATTAGGTTTTGGGGTGGAGGTTGGGTTGGGGGTCGGGGTTTAGATTTTTGGGTTATACTACACATATGCGGTAGTGTTTTTTTAGATTTTTTAATTTTTTATCTGAACGGATATGGCGTGGGAAAGAGAAGCTCTAAACTTATTTTCTAGTTTTTTACTTAAATTTTGAGTTGTGATTTTTTTAATACTTTTTTACATTTAATTAGAAGTTTTCCAGTTCTCTCAATAAAATGAGTTTTCTATTGAATCATCCCTTACCAAGTTATATCGTTAAAAGTTAAAGAAAACTTCTCACTTAGTTTCTTTTTTGTTATATTTTTTCTGCATCTTTTATTTGTATACAAATAAGTCGAATAACCCCAAATTGAATAAGCTTATTTGAACCGAATAAGTTGAATTCCATGCAAATTCGAATACAATTTAGAACTTCAAATTTGAACAACTCGATTCAATTAACTTAAGTAACTTATGAGGAGCAACGTGCCTCATTGGGGTTGAAACATGTTGGTGAACGTACTGTAAAATTTGTAGTAGATCAAAACTGCTGGCGGTGGCCTATCATGGCAATTAACGACTTAATATTCAGTCATGTGTTTGCGAGGGATGAAGATGGTTAGTTATGGTTTTAAAAGATAATATGGCAACTCCAACTATCACTCCTACAAATCCTCCTGTTATTATTAGTTGTATATGATTTAGTCATCACATTCATTTCACAGTCAATATGGTTATTGACTTTCCTATTTTATTGCTTTTATAACTTGTATATATTTTGATGTAATTCTTCAAAATCAATATAGGGAATTAACATTGTTACATGGTATCAGCCTAAAAACTGGTCCTGTTTCTTTCTCAGTCCCTTTCCGCCGCCCCTCTTTCATCATGGCCAACCCTTCTTCTTCAACCACCCTCACCGGAACTGCCCTACCCATGACCGCCCTCCTCCACCTCATTTATGTCAAGCTTTCTTCCTCAAACTATCTTATTTGGAAAAATCAAATCCTTCCCCTCCTTGCAAATCAAAAATTGCTTTCCCACATTGATGGAACCACTTCTCCTCCTCCTCCAACCGTAACTGTTGATTCGAAGGAACAACCAAATCCGGCTTATGCCGACTGGCTGTCCTCTGATCAGCAGGCTATCCTTATCCTACATGCTACCCTAACTGAAGAAGCCGTTGCTGAAGTGCTTGGCCTTTCCACTGCACGTCAGATCTGGACCGCATTGGAAGCCGCTAGTAACACTTCTCTTGAACGGATGCATCTCTTACGAGATAATCTCCGTCAACTATCCAAAGGCTCCTCCAGTGTTGCTGAGTTTGGTCGCAAGTTCAAGTCCATTTGTGACCAACTCTCGGCAATCGGTCATCCTGTCAGTGAAACCGACTAAACACACTGGTTTCTTTATGGCCTAGGATCTTCCTTTGAAAGCTGGTCTACGGCTATTCGTACTACCCGAGATCCGCTTCCATTTCGTGACCTTCTCACCAAAGCTGAGAGTCAAGAACAATTCCTTCAACATATCCATTCTTCATCTCCTTCCACTGTTGCTTTCGTTGCTCATCAATCGAACTCCACTGCTTCAAATCTGGATCTGGTTCGAGCCGTTCTTCCTCACAAACCAACTCTTATAATCGCCCAAAACGCCCACCACACTGTCAACTATGTCGCACAAATGGACATTACGCAAACAAATGTCCTAAACTAAAATCTTTTGCGACAGCCTCTACCTCGAGTGATGATGATCTTGCTCGTGCCTTCCATGCTCGTTGCCATGTTTCCTCTGACGAACCTGATTGGACCACGGATACCGGCGCTGATCTTCATATGACCGACAACACCGGTAATCTACACTCTTCGTCTCCCTATTCAGGTTCTTCCAAAGTTTGTTTCGGTAATGGTCATTCGCTACCTATTACCCACAAAGGTCATGTTTCCCTCAATAAACATGTATCTTTGAAAGATGTCTTAGTTGTTCCGGGTATTACCCGGAACCTTCTTTCGGTCAGTAAATTAACTCGTGACTATCCCGTTGATGTCTTATTTTCTGATTCCTTTTTTCTCATTCAGGATCGGAAAACAAGCCAACCACTCGCCCGCGGTCGGTGTGAAAATGGTCTCTATGTGCTCCAGGACAAGTCTTTTGCTTTTGTTGCTTCCGTTTCATCTAATAAAGCGTCTTTTGAATTGTGGCATAATCGCCTTGGACATGTTGGTTTTGATGTTATTTCTATTTTAAAAAGACATGGTTGTTTATCATTTACTTCTTTATTGCCAAAACCAAGTATTTGTTCTCCATGTCAATTGGCTAAAGCACATAAATTACCATTTGATCTAAATGAAAAACGAGCATCCAACCCCTTAGATCTTGTACATTGTGATTTATGGGGCCCCTCACCCGTCTTGGGTACAAACGGTCACAAATATTATGTTGTGTTTATAGATGATCATTCTAGATTCTCATGGTTATATCCTATTAAAGCCAAAAATGAATTTTACTCGGTTTTGGACACTTTTCTACGCCTTGTTCAAACACAATTTTGTCGCAAAGTTAAAGTGTTCCAAAGTGACGGAGGAACCGAGTTTGTCAATCAACATGTCCGCAAAATCTTTGAAGCTAATGGAACATTCCATCGGCTTTCTTGTCCTTACACCGCTCCTCAAAATGGTCGCGCGGAACGAAAGCATCGTCATATTGTCGAAACGGGCCTAGCTATGCTATTTCATGCCCGGGTTCCCATCTCTCATTGGGTCGATGCTTTTAGCTCCGCTACCTACATAATAAACCGATTACCTACCAAAGTCTTGAATGAAAAATCCCCATTTGAGATACTCTACTCTACCACACCAAATTATGGCAACTTTCGTGTCTTTGGCTGTTGTGTGTATCCATATCTACGAGACTATGCCCCTCACAAACTTTCACCTCGAAGTATCCCTTGTATATTCATGGGTTACGCCCCTCAATACAAAGGATACAAAGGCTTCGACCCATCAACGTCTCGTACATATGTTACTCGTCATGCTCGCTTTGATGAATCGTGTTTCCCTTACAAAGACGACTCTTCTCACACAAACATTGCCAATCTCTTCTTATCCACCTTTACCGAACCTACACTCATTCCAACCACTCAACCGAACCCATCGCCCTCTCCTTCCACTCCCTCTTCACCACCCGCATCCCACCACAACACTCCATCTCCTTGCTCTCTTTGCAAACACTCTCCTGTTACCAATGACCCTCCAGCCAATCTTCCTTCATCGGTCCCTATCACTACTTCCGATTCCATCTCACCCCCACCATCTTCCTTACCCTCAACCAACTCTTCACCCGTCCCATCTCCTTCTTCCGCTGACCCATCCCCCACTAGTTCATCGGCACCTCCTGTTGTGCCTCCCTCCCCACTCCTACTCATCCCATGGTGACTCGATCCAAAGTTGGCACCTTCAAACCCAACCCCAAACAAACCTCTTATCTTGCCAATATCATGCACTCTTGTCTTCATGCATCCTTCCTCTCCTCTGTTGATCCCAAAGGCTTTAAAAGTGCCTTAAAACATCCACATTGGGTTGATGCAATGCATGCGGAGCTTCAAGCTCTTGCCAAAAATCACACGTGGACACTCGTTCCACGTCCTTCCTCAACCAATATCGTAGGATCAAAGTGGGTCTTCCGCACTAAATATAAGTCCGATGGCTCCATTGATCGCCACAAG
This sequence comes from Ambrosia artemisiifolia, assembly GCA_032199755.1. Taxonomy (NCBI): domain Eukaryota; kingdom Viridiplantae; phylum Streptophyta; class Magnoliopsida; order Asterales; family Asteraceae; genus Ambrosia; species Ambrosia artemisiifolia. The sequence goes on along the minus strand of CM063526.1, from coordinate 6,291,407 downwards.
GCTCGTTTAGTTGCACAAGGCTTCACCCAAATCCCGGGACTCGATTTCACTCACACCTTTAGTCCTGTTGTTAAGGCATCCACCATCCGAATTGTCTTATCATTGGCTGTCATCAATAGTTGGTCTCTTCGCCAACTAGACGTCAACAATGCCTTTCTAAATGGTTCTTTGTCCGAGACCGTCTAAATGGAGCAACCCCCCGGTTTTACTGACTCCACACATCCGAACTATGTATGCAAGTTAAACCGAGCCCTTTACGGTCTTAAACAAGCTCCTAGAGCATGGTTTCAACGCCTTAGCTCTTTCCTCATTTCCTATGGTTTTCTTTGCAGTCGTGCGGATCCATCACTATTTGTTTTTCACAAAGGCGATGCCCTCATGTACCTTCTAGTTTATGTCGATGATCTTATCTTAACTGGCAACAAACCCTCCTTACTTACAACCTTCACAAATCGGTTGCATCAGGAGTTTGCCATCAAGGATCTTGGGTCTTTAAACTACTTTCTCGGTCTTGAGGTCCTTCCCACAGATAGTGGTCTTGTTCTTACTCAAACCAAATACGCTAATGACATTGTCACTCGTGCCGGCCTCACTCATGCCAAACCTGTACCCACTCCTCTTTCCACCACGGATACCTTTGTATCGGATGGTGTTCCTTTTGATGATCCTACCCTTTATCGTTCCATCGTTGGTGCCCTTCAATACTTGACCATCACCCGTCCCGATCTAGCCTATGCCGTCAATCAAGCATGTCAACACTTACATGCTCCCACTGAGAAAAATTTCCAACTCGTCAAACGAATTTTGCGGTATGTCAAAGGTACGATATCTCATGGTCTAGTGTTCACTCGTCCTACCTCCTCTTCTATTTTGGGGTACTCCGATGCAGACTGGGCAAGGTGTATAGAAACAAGACGTTCTACATATGGCTACTCCATCTTTCTTGGAGGCAACTTAGTTTCATGGAGTGCGAAGAAGCAACCAACCGTTGCACGTTCAAGTTGTGAATCTGAATACCGGGCCACGGCCAATGCCGCAGCTGAAATTGTTTGGATTACGCATCTCCTGCAGGAACTCCGCGCACTACCTCCTTCCCGTCCGACCCTGCTATGTGATAACCGCAGTGCCTTGTTCATGAGTCAAAATCCCGTCTCCAATAAACGGGACAAACACATTGATTTAGACTATCATTTTGTTCGTGAACTAGTTATGTCTGGGAAGCTTCATACGAAGTTCATTCCTACCAAGCTTCAACTAGCGGATATCTTCACCAAGAGCTTGCCTCGACCTCAATTTGAACATTTTCGGGAGCTTCTTCGTGTTTCTCCACCGCCGTTTCGCTTGCGGGGGGATAAAAGATAATATGGCAACTCCAACTATCACTCCTACAAATCCTCCTGTTATTATTAGTTGTATATGATTTAGTCATCACATTCATTGTACAGTCAATATGGTTATTGACTTTCCTATTTTATTGCTTTTGTAACTTGTATATATTTTGATGTAATTCTTCAAAATCAATATAGGGAATTAACATTGTTACAGGTTTTGATTTGGTGATTAAGATACTAATAGCGGAGATAAAAATAACAGCTTGTGTTGTTGGCATCCATAACCTATTGGTCTAGTGGTATGGTGTCCCCTTATAAGTGTAAAGTTGCGGGTTCAAATCCTTGAAATGCAAGATACACGTAGAATAAAAGGTGTTAAAAAAGTTTGCCGTTCAAATATATATATATATATATATATATATATATATATATATATAGGCTAAGTATCCATAGAAAACCCTATATTAGGGTGACAACCGTGTAAACTCTAACTTCCCGAGCTTTTTATGGCCTGAAAATTTTAGGGCATGTAATATACATAATTTTGAGCATTTTGAGCCAAAAAAATCAAAAAAGCGCCGAGCGGTTTTTTTTTTAAGAAAAAAAAAAACCTTTTTCGGGTAACACATGTTAGTGGAAAATAACATGTGTTATTTTCGTGTAACATGTGTTACCCGAAAACTTTAATTTTTATTTTTTAAAAAACCGCTCGGCACTTTTTTGATTTTTTTGGCTCAAAATGCTTAGAATTATGTATATTACATGCCCTAAAATTTTCGGACCCTAAAAAGCTCGGGAAGTCAGAGTTTCCACGGTTTTCACCCTAATATAGGGTTTTCTATAGAACCTTACCCTATATATAGTGAAAGCAAAAAACCTTATGAGTAAGAAAGAAGAATTGATTGAATATATGAAACAGGACATACTCTTACTAGGTGGTATAATGCAAAAGGCGCAAGAGATTTCTTTTGAGAATTTTCAATTAGATATTGTGAATCTAATCACCCTATCCTCACTAGCTATAAGCATATATCGTTTGATGCATTATGATGAGGAAAACTGGCCTATCTTCGTACCTAACATAGGCTAAGTATCCATAGATCGAAAACCCTATATTAGGGTATATATATATATATATATATATATATATATATATATATAGGATTTGGTTCAAATGAGAACCTTTCCCCAAATTGAGAACTGAGAGAACCATTCTAGGCCACACATTTCTCTAAGGCAAAAAAATTTTTTTTTTTTTTTTTTTTTTTTTTGCAAAAATCGCTGCTTTATATGTAAGAAAATTTTTTTTTTATTTTTTTGTATTTTTTTTTCAGTATACACATGTGTATAATTGCATTATACACATATGTATATTGCAATATACACATATGTATAACTGAAATATACACATATGTATAGCTGAAAAATGCTATATACACATATGTATAAATGAAAAAAAATTCAAAAAAAATAAATTTTTTTTTTCCTTGCATAAAAATGTGCGATTAAAGCAAAAAAAAAAAAAAAAAAAAAAAATTTTTTTTTTTGCCTTTATATGAAATGTGTGGCCCAGAATGGTTCTCTCAGTTCTCAAATAGGAGTTGGTTCTCTTAGGATCCCTACCCTATATATATATATATAGGTAGAGGATCCTGTAGGAAAATTGTTTTGTGTAGGAAGTGTAGGAAATGTTTTCAACCATTGGATCAAATCTGATCAAATCTTGAGATAAAGGACATTTTAGACTTTTTAACCATTTTATTAATTATACCAATCCCACTTTTTTAGCAACTTCCTTTGGTGATTATGGAGATTTATTATCCTTAAATAACTAATTATTTTTTCTTTTCAACTTGATTCATAACATCTTCTTAATTCCTACAGGATCTAAGTATCTTCTATAATAATCAGAATTAATCTTCATCTTCTTATAATAATCAGAAGCAGTGTTTTTTAACTGTTACCAATGGTAGTGTTTTATTAGTTGTTAGTAAGAGTTTCTGAACATAAGACAAAGTTTTCTAAAAAATAAGTAGTGTTTTTTAAATGTTACCAATGGTAATGTTTATTAACTGTTAGTAATTAGTAGTGTAATAAGTAGTGTTTTAGAACATAAGTAAATTAGTTTTTTATTTAACAATAGTGTTTTTAAAACACCGATTGAAACAATAGTGTTTTTTAAACACTAAAGATTGAAACAATAGTTTTTCTAAGTTCCTTCGGTTAGTTATTTGTTATGGTATTGATTGGTTTGAAATTTTAAGATTTTATTTTTTATAATCGAAATCTCTAAGTTAAATGGGTATTTAATTTTATTGCAAATGTATAATGCTTTTGAAAATTGTGATTTTATTAGAAGCCTGCATCTGAAATGGGTATACAAAAATGCAATTAAGTATGTGAAATGGGGTTTTAATTTTGTGGATTTGTTATGTGATTTTTATCTAAAATCCCCTGCAACAATAATGTGTTTGTTAACATGCATGAATAAGTAGTGTTTTATACGGCTAAGTAGTGTTTTATACGAATAAACATTGTTTTTTATAAGATGTTTTGTTAACAGGTGATGTAGTGTTTTATACGGCTAAGATGAAGAAGCCTGTGTTTTTTTATTTTATGAGAGAGATTTAGATGATAGAGAAGAATCCCATGAATTAAGGGATAGACAAACAGTTACTATATCAAATTAAACAAAATGACATTAGTGCCCTCTTTTAAAACACTTATTGGACCATCCTACCCTTAATTATTAAGTTATAATTACTAGAATCTTTAGAACCCTAAACTTTTAATCTAAACCATCCGTTTCTAGATCCAAAGGTTGAAAACACTTCCTACACAAAACAATTTTCCTACAGGAACCCTACCCTATATATATATATATATAGAGAGAGAGAGAGAGAGAGAGAGAGAGAGAAAGAGAAATGGTAAAATGAGAATCACCCTTTCATGCAAGAACTAAACTCAGTTTTTAACCACAAACATATTTTAATCATAAAAGAATTTGTGGTTGAGAATTAAAGTTGAATAAAATATAAAAGGGAATATTCCCTTCCCTAATAAGACAAAACAAGGTGGGCCCAGGTCTTTACACCACTTAAACCCATCGTAAATTTTTTTTTTACGTTGAGGTTACCCATTTTTACACGGTGGAAAAAAAATTTTAAAATTCACTTTTTACATTGGGGTTCTCACGATTCTTTCACGAAAGGGTAGTTTGCATTTGAACCTAATCCTATATATATATATATATATATATATATATATATATATATATATATAATGGGTCAAGATACCCTAAAAAAATTATGGAGATTAGTTGCAAAGAAAGAAGTAAAAAATGCTAGTAATGTTATAAAGCTTAATTGTTTTTTTCTTTTTATGTTTATAAGTGCCATGGTTAGTTTAAGTTTCATGGGAGTGAATTTTAAAGCCCAAACACGTAAATTCTTGAACTTAGGGACCACAACCACAATATATCATATGATGATGAGGTTGTATCGTTCGCTATGGTCTCGAGAGATGTCGAAAATTTCATTGTTGGGATACGAAAAGCATGTCAAGTGTTAGACGACGCAAACCCACGTCACCCAACCGGGATGGCTGGGGATGTTTCCCTCCTCGAGCGTGTTTTTTCCCTCCCTATTCAAGCTGTTAAAAGCATTCCCCCAGTTGTCGTCTGATGTTCGCTCAAGTGTTAACAGGTGCCTTACACAAAGTGGTGGCGTCGCCAGGCTTGGTTGACAATTGGGTCCAATTGCTATTGCTTCCGCGCTTAACCCTGAGGCTGGTTAGACCGTCCTCCAGGCAAGAGCGAAGATCTGGGAACATGAAATCTCTAGAGTGTAGTAGCATCATGCAAGCGCGTGCAGTATGGAAAGATGAGTCTGGGTTTGAAGTCTTGGTCTCTTCCCACTTAGATAGCATGGGGGAGGTTGTGGTACCTAGGGGAGAAGTCACAAGGGAAGAGGACAATGAAAAGGAACCTAATATAAAGCAATGTCTTCAAAAAGTCAGGGATGGGCATTTCACAGCGGCGGTTAAGGTTCTGTGCTCCAGTGGGGTTGCCCCTCTATGTGAATCGACTATGAAAGCCCTCATTGATAAACACCCAGTGGTGTCACCTCCATCCTTGCCTTCTAACCCTATCGCCCAACCCGCCCTATCTGTAGATGGGGATTGTTTGCTCAGATGTTACCGATCTTTCCCTAAAGGGACGTCTTGCGGCAGGGACGGGATACGGGCCCAACAACTGTTGGATGCTATTGGTGGTGAAGGCTCGGTGACTTCCTCGGGTTTGTTCGCGGCCATTACTGAAGTCATCAACTTATGGCTTGGGGGCCTGCCCTAAGACACTTGCCGAGTTTGTTGCCTCGGCCCCCCCTCACCCCCTTATTGAAGCCCGATAATGGAATTCGGCCTATTGCTGTGGGGGCATTTGGCGAAGGTTAGTTTCTAAAGTGGCAATGAAGAAGGTTAGGAAAAACATTGCACAGTACCTGGGGGGCTTTCAATTTGGAGTAGGGGTACTAAATGGGGCAGAGGTGGTGCTTCACAGTGCCAACAGCTTCCTCAACTCTCTTCATGCGGATGGTTCCTTGGCTCTGCTTACAGTAGACTTCTCCAATGGCTTCAACATGGTCGACCGCACAGCCTTTCTCCAACAGGTTCACCAACGGTGCCCTTCCATCTACCCGTGGGTCAGTTCCTTTACACCCAGCCTGCTAGGCTGTATGTGGCAATGATTGTATTGGGGCTACTACTAGAGTGCAGCAAGGATATCCTTTGGGGCCTCTTCTCTATGCTCTTGCCTCACACCCCCTTATCATGCGGGTTCAGGAACACTGTAACCTCCCGTTTCATGATTTGTATTTGGATGATGGGACGATTATAGGCAACGCAGCTGGGGTTGCTAAGGCGTTAGACATTATTAACGGGCATGGGCCATCTTTGGGGCTTCATCTCAATATTAAGAAAACAGAGGTCTTTTGGTCGACGTGTGACGGGCTGAAAGTTTTGGCCAGGCTTTTCCTGAGAGGGATTGGTAGACCAGAGAGGGGGGTTAAGCTCCTTGGTGGGGCTGTTAGCCGAGTTCCTATCTTTATTAGGGAGTTGGCAAGGCTGCGGGCTACGGTTGCGGTTGACCTTATGAAACTCCTGCCCGCCTTAGGGATCCCCAAAGTGAACTCCTCCTGCTCAGGTCATGCATGTGGGTCGCTAAGTTACTTTTTGGTTTGCGAACTTGTCAACCCCACTTGATGGTGGATGCGGTATCCCTTTTCGATGATGGCCTCCTAGAGGCTATTGAAGATATAGTTTTGTGTGGTGGCCCCTTCTTCGGGGACCTCCAGTGGCGATTGGCATCCTTGCCGATGCGTTTAGGTGGTTTGGGCCTCCTTTCAGCTCGAGATGTTGGGGTTTATGCCTTTGTGGTGTCTAGAGCTCAGTCTTGGAAACTTCAGGATCATATCCTTCGAAACAGTGGGGTCATCGGGCTAGACTCAGACTATCAACAGGCGCTCGAACGCTTAAACGTCTATCTCCCGGACTTTGATATTGGCGGTTTTTCTAATAAGGACACCGCCCCCTCAAAGCCACAAAAAACTTTGGCGAATGCTGTGTTTAGCAAAACTGCTCTGAGACTGGGAGAAGTTTTTTAGTTGTCCTCCCGCTAGAAGGCAGTGATTGAATGCCTGAAGGGTTTTCATGCTAAGGATTTTTTGACCGTTATCCTGATTGAGGGTTTGGGTCAATGCATGTCCGCAGTGGATTACAGGGCTATACTCAAGTACCGGTTGATGATCCCTATGTACCCGGAATATGACACATGCCCCATCAGCCGTAAAGCTTGCATGGATAAATATGGGGAGCATGCAATTCATTGCAAAGAGCTCCCTGGGTTCAAATGCCGGCATGACTGGGTGGGGGACGTTTTGTGGGACACCCTGAGAAGAGCTGAGATTTCTGCCAAAAAGGAGGCCTCTATAAATTTTCTAACAGACCCAGCGGAAGGGAGATCCACCCTGCGACCAACGGATCTGCTTGTCTTTGGTTGGGAGAGGGGGAAACAGGCTTTGTAGCTGGGCAAGCATCAAGAAAGGCGGAATCGAAGAAAGTAGATAAGCTTGCTAAAACTTGTGCTGAGAACCATCATGTCTTTATCCCCTTGGCCTTTGATACCTATGGCTCCTTAGCACCAGAAGCTATTCGTTTCTTGACTAGGGTCCAACGGGTCGTCTACAGCAATAGTTCATTTCCCTAGGGGCAAGGATTTGCCTTTGGTAGACTAGGGTTCGCAATTCAGAAAGGGGTGGTGACGTAGCTTGTTGCCCGTCTACCTTCTATTGTGATGTTACTTTCATATTTCGTTTTAATGAAATATATCAGTTTATAAAAAAAATAAAAAAAATAAAAAAAATACCTAGATTATTCCTCGGGTGCTTCACGGGATAGACAAATCTAATATGAAGTGATAAAATATGTGTACCGTAAAAGGAATATGTCATTTTTTCGGTATATTTTAAAGGATCAACACTCGATAACTCATAAAACCTACTTCTAATTCTACGTGTGCACATCTTGTTCAAGTGATGTCTCTGTACAACTTTATCACTTCCTCAAGACATTCTAAAGCTGTAATGTGAACCTGAGAAAAAATTAACCAAATTGGTATAAAATAATATGTCATGATGATGATTGTTTTAAAAGGTGTGCGCATGGTAGGGTGATTAATTATGACCTATCAGCTAGAGATTTATCTAGTGTCTAACAATCATAGGATACATCTAACCAACTTAGCAACCTTTCTAATAAATGTTCTTAGCAACACCAATCAAAATATAAAAAAATAGATTTTTACCAAAATGATTATATATGTGAATATATATGTAATTGAAGGGTTATTGTAGGTTCAAAAGCATATATACTATCATAACATGATTAGTGACTTGTTTAAACATAATTAATGAATTACCTAAATAAATTGGCTTTTGTTCTATATAAACAAAAACCTATAAAAAAAGTCATTTTTTAATATCACTAGCTCATTGAAAAGATAATAAAATGCTCGTTAATTTAGTGTAATTTTTTTTAAAAAAATTGTCGTTAATTTGGTCTATTTAGTCACTAACACATGTAAGTTCTCTGATTAAACAATGAATACAAGGTCACATCCAAATTGCATGGATCTAAAACATGAAAAAACTATAAGGCTTTTTGGCAACTTCTAAATAGGTAAAGGCTGAATCAGTAAGAAGTTTGAACCATTAAGTGCTGAATTAATAAGAGGTCCGAGCCATTCAAACTCAGTATAATGCTTATCTATTCAGAAGCAAATGTCTGACCGATTCAGAAACATGCTCACAAAACAAACAATCTGAATCAACTATGTCTAGCCGGTTTAGACATCTGTGTCGTTATAAAACTTTACCGAAGAAAATGATATTTATGTTATAGATAGGAAATTTTTTTTTTTTTCATATTAATATATTTCATTCAATACGTGAAGAATTACATTAAGATAGCGGGTAGATGGGTATACAACTATCTATAAGATATTTTTCAAACTTTTTTCTTACAAACTAAATACATATATTTCATATAATTACAATACAAAAAAAAAAGTAAAGATGATAAATATAAAATAACTTTCTAAAAGTGGAAAATAGAGACGTTACTCCAAAGGCTTTGTTAGCTTACAAAAGCATGATCACCTCTTCTTCTTCTCCTTCCTATATAAACAAGACTCCTTCCTTTCAACCAATCTATCCTCTCCAATTACAACAACAACAACAACAAGAATGGTGGTTAGGATGATGAAGTGGAGGCCATGGCCACCACTCTCATCAAACAAATTCCACGTCACCATTGTTGTATCTAGTCTCCAAGGCCTGCCAGTGCCGGAGACAACCACCCCAACTAGTTCATTATTGGGTGTTGAAGTTGAGTGGACAGGGTCGAAGAAGAATCGGGGGATTCATTTTAAAAAGAGTAGTAGTAAGGTGAAGAGGGATTTAACACAAGAGAGATTGGTAAATGAAGATGGTGTTGTTGAATGGAATCAAGAGTTTGTTGCTGTTTCTCATTTGCTTCGCTTTGGAGATACATGCTTTCATCCCTGTCATGTTGCATTCAAAGTCTTTAATGTGAGTTCTCAACTAACTTTTATTTATTTTTATTTTTTTTGGATGATTAATGTTAGGGGTGTAATTCATTAATTTGTTAGAAAATAGATTAAACTAAAAATCGAACCGAAACTGAATTGTTACTTGCTTCTGTTAGGGCCTATTAAAATCCAAAACTGAATAAACCGAACTGATGAACGCTCTAATTTGGATTTGAATATTTATTGTTTTTTTTTAATCTATGGATTTTGTTTTTGTTTTTAAATATACATGTGAGATGTTCATCCTAATGAGGAGATTTATGAACTTGTATTGAATTGATCATAATCAATTAATGCAAAAAGTGATTGCATATTTCTTTATCCAATTGTTTGTTGTATCTGATTTGTTAGTTGTGTGACTTATTTACTTCTTGATAGAATTATGTTTCTCAAAAACTAGTATCTGATGTCTATGTCTTGGTTTTGTAAATTAAGCGATTGGATCGAATTTATTAGGTTTTCGTCAAGCAGAGACTAGTCTTAGACCGAGTGTGATTCCTTTTTTATTTCCACCACATATTTTAAAGCTTTCAATATGAATGATCAAATTAAGAAAGGTGGAATTTGACTATGGAGGGATAATCAGAAAGCATATTCTTTCTTTTTTTAGTGGTAGCTTTGGGTTGCTGGGAAAAATAGTGGTTATAACTCATAAGATACTGATATGACATATGCCTTGAGCCTTGCCTTTGTAGTGTTTACTTTTTTTGACTTCTCAATGTGTTGCCTTTCATGTTAACCACTAAGTTATATGTTTCACTAAGAATTGACTTTTTAATATTTCACTCTCTTCATTGCAAAAAGAGAAAACATTTTTGAATGATGATCAGATATTAAACTAACCTTTAATATGGCGAAATTCAGAGAACCTATGACCCTGGTAATCCCATCAATATCTTATAACAGTTGCTGATAAAAACTTGTTAAGAGGGCTTTCAGCTGGTTTATATTGAGCAAAGGTTAAAAATTGTTTATGACCTGTTTTTGGATTACTCAAATGGCAATTTGAAATTTTGAATTTGTATTTCGCGGCCCAGAAACGTATGGTTTCTTTCGATGTGTCGTTTAATTAAAATGTTAGACTAGCGATCATATGACCATTAACTAGGACAAAGCAAAGAAAACATGTGGACCTAAATCCATTATCCATGTTACCAATATTAGGTAATAATGAAGATTTTTTTTAAGAACACACCACAAAAGGATATGTTGCATTGTCTTGTGATAACCCAAGATAGAAAATGTTTAAACTTTTTTTTTTTTATGGTTGTGCTGTTTTTGTAGGGCTTGAACCAAGGACCAAAAAAATGGAATGATGTTGTTGCGACTGGATCACTGAACCTTGCTGAATTTGCTTCTATTGAGCACGAAAAGACCCCAATAAATATTCATCTATCACTGCCTAATACCAAAGATTGCAGTCCTATACTCTCTGTAAGTACCTTCTAAAATTTCTGTTATTATGAATATTATACCATGCTCACTACTCACTAGAGGTGGCAAAATGGGCGGGCAAGTATTCGAATAACATATCAAAAGGGTCTTAGTTTGGTATCCATTATTCCGATGGAACTGATCAAAGATACTTCTTTTTCTAAGCCTGTGTATATATGGTTGGTTACAAGAACTTTATTAGTTCAGTAATAATCTATTTTTTGTTAATACTGATTTAGGAGGTTACATGCTATGGCATAACACTTTTGGTGACTTTGAACCATTCACCCCATTCCTTTTAATCTGTAAATTTTTTTTTTTTACCTATTTGATCCAATAGAGATATAACATAACCCTTTTGACCCACAGGTATCCCTCAGCATTATAGAACTAAAGGATGCACAAGGATCTGTGAATCGAGATGAGCCCATGGGTCTTAAAGCTGGTTTAAAAAAAGGCAAAATCTTTAAAGCAATTATGGGTAAACACCGGGCGAAAAAAGCATGTCATGAAGAAGAGGACAGTGTTGGAAAAAGCTCAGTCAGAACCGACAGTTCAGATTATCCGTTTGACACAGACTCATATGATGGAATTGATTCTGAAGAAATCGATTGTTCTGATTCTAATATCAAGGAGTCTTTCGGGTATGGAACGTTGGCTTATGCAAATCATGCAGGTGGATTATTTGATTTTAAGTCAAATGGTAGTGAAGACGAGGACATGATATATTTTCGGAGTCATAATAAAACCAAAAAAACAGATGATTTAGGTGAACTTGTCTCAAATGATCGGTCAGAAAATCAAATCTCGAAAAAAGGCATGTTTCCTTGGAGAAAAAGGAAGTTGAGTTTCAGATCTCCAAAAGCCAAAGGCGAGCCGCTTTTGAAACGAGATGTTGGTGAAGGTGGGGATGATATTGACTTTGACCGCCGAATGTTGACCTCGTCGGATGAATCGTCACATGGGGTAATTTTCTCATTTTATTTGACGCACCATTTTCAACCTATTTATATGCAAATGGGTCGATTCAGGTTATATTTGTTATAACGGGTCGATTCAGGTTATACTTTGTTATAACAGGTCAAATCTGAAGTCACCCAAAGTTCACTCAAATTTCTAATTGTGTTATTCATATTCAGATTATCACCTGAATAATATTACAAATCAAGTATTAATAAAACTTTTGGAAAAAGGAGAGAGAGCATGTGTGTGGGTCGACCCATACTAAAAGACTAACCGTTTTGACTGGTTACCCGACGTACCTGAATTGTTCTGTCAAATCAGGGGCGAAGTATAAGAAGAATTTTTTTTTTCAAGCTCTGTCAAAAGATGTTTAGGCCAACCCGACCCGTATTAAATTTATCTTTTGATCCAAACATGTTTTGACATGTTAGACAACTCGCTCATTTCCATCTAATTTCTCATAATTTTTTTATTGTTATGGCAGTGGCACAAAAGTGACGATGACTCAACAACTAGTAGATCTTCGATATCTGAATTTGGAGATGATAGTTTCATCATAGGTGCATGGGAGAACAAGGAAATTATAAATAGAGACGGGAATATGAAGCTTGCAACCCAAGTTTTCTTTGCTTCAATTGATCAAAGAAGTGAAAAAGCATGTGGTCAAAGTGCATGCACTTCATTAGCTGCTACAATTGCCAACTGGCTTCAAAATAACCGCCGCCAACTGCCCATAAAATCAGAATTCGACACCCTGATTCGCCAAGGCTCGTTAGAATGGAGAAGCCTGTGTGAAAATGAAGATTATAAAAAGCAATTCCCTGATAAACATTTTGACCTTGAAACTGTCCTTGAATCCAAGACTTGTAATTTTGAAGTCATAACCAAAAAATCTTTCATTGGTTTCTTTCAACTTGAAGATGGCGGTTTTGACTTTTTAGAAGGCGCCATGTCGTTTGACAACATATGGGATGAGATAAGTCAAAGCGCGTCAAACCATACTAACGACATAGAGGCGTTGGTTTATATTGTTAGTTGGAATGACCATTTTTTCATATTGAAAGTTGAAAAGGATGCTTACTATATCATTGACACATTGGGGGAGAGGCTGTATGAGGGGTGTAGTCAAGCATATGTGTTGAGGTTTGACCAGAATACTAGAATTCAACAACAAAAGTCAAAGGAGAGAGAGTTGACAGTGTGCAAAGGTAAAGAATCATGTAAAGAGTATATTAAGAGCTTTTTAGCTGCAATCCCTTTAAGGGAATTGCAGGCGGATGTGAAGAAGAAAAGGCTGATATCAGCATCAAGCCCCATTGCTCATCATAGACTGCAAATAGAATTTCATTACACAAAGTTTTTGCAGCCTGTGACTGGTGAGTTCTCTTGATACCAATGATAATAACACTTTTTTATTGTTATTATGTTAGATGCATATGTATATGTATGCATGAATGTATATACATATGCATGTATGTATGTATGTCTCTGTAAGCATATACATGTACGTATGTTTTGGTATTCTTACAATCAATGTGTTTCCTTTTTTTGTCCGTTACAATGTAAAATGACCGAATAACAACGTATTCAAATGAGTTACGATTATAATAATAATAATAATAATAATAATAATTATTATTATTATTATTATTATTCTATGTTTTAGTTATTATCTATCTTGTCTAGTTTCTGAAACCCTTGAGTGGTCTATGTTAAGAATGAATGAAATCTGTGTATACTAAGAAGCTTACGTGGTAAAGGCGTTTGTGAGGTCAATTGATGTTGTAAAAGACTGACTCATAATTTCGACCTTTGAAAAATGAAAAGTCTTGTCTTGGTCCAGAAGTATCATAATAATCATGTGTTATATATTAAGCAATGAAGGTTCTCGTTTTGTCACATAGTTTGTGCCCTAGAGGCATAGGAGCTGAGTAAAATGAATATATTGGTAATTTAAGGTAAAAACATATGAATTTATATTTTATTAACCTATCCACAACTACTTTAATCAACTTATCTACCCATGATGTAAATCTAATTCCTTACTAGTTGGTTTTAAATGCGATATGTATTCACAAAAGTTGACATTTTTTATTATTTAAGACACTTCTTACATCAACGTTTAAGAACCTGGTTCATGACATTGAGTTGTTTGTCAATGTGTAGTCCCTTGTAAATAGTGATGGTTCAAGTCCCATTGTGGGCAAAATGGAGATTTTACAAGTAGGTTAGTTCTCGAAACTCGTTAGAAAATAGCCTGTAACACTGGGTCAAAATCAACTCTTCATGTATTTGGTGAACGTGGTTCGGTCAAAAGGATCTGGGATTTAGTTGAAGGGTTGCTCAATGTGAAATGACAGGTTCTAAGATTCCCTTATGATCTAATGGATTGACTCGATAATTCGTCCTTAAAATTAGCTAAAAAAGAGAAAGTGACATCAGTTTTTTATGTAGTATGGTGGGCTATCTGAAAGCTTCGGAACGACGCAGTTTTCACGAAGAGTCGTCCGAAAAAGTGAGATGCTTTTTGATGATGTTATTTATTTGTCTTTTTTTCGTAATCAAGTAGAAAGAATAAGTGCAAATAAGTTGGATAGAGTAGTTGCAATACTCTATTAATCAAACTTTTCTCTTTCCGCTCGTCTATTGCTACTAAATGCATAATAAAACATCACTATCCAAAAAAGGCTTGTAAATATAATGGCCGAGATGAAGTCGCTCATTTGCTAAGGTTCCATTTAAGAAGCACAACTTGTATATAGAGAAAAACTCACCCCCGGCCACCTGTTTGGTTGCTATATCTATAAAGAGAAAGTATACGGTATAAAGCCCCTTAAAATAAGAAGCGTAAGAAGCCACCAGAGATTGACACCTGTCAATCTAACCTAACCAGAGTTAAACATAATAAAACCTATCTTCCCTGTTTTAAACCTAAGCCATTTTCATTTTGAAACAAACCAGCATCATCATCACCACCAACACCCACCAACACCACCATCATCATTACCACCATCATCACCACCACCACCACCACCACCACCACCACCACCAGCAGAACCGTCAGTCCAACTTTCCTTGCACTCAACCCAAAACATACCTTCTTTCCTGCAATTAAATCTGAACATTAAAGAAGAGAGAGGGAGAGAGAACGTGAGGGAGAGATGAACACCACCGGTACCGACCGCCTTTCCGGTCATCTTCTCCGGTGGGACTCCTCCTCCGATACCGACCATCACCACCACAACCACAACCACCACCACCACAACCACCACCACCTATAAATATGAAACCGAACCAGAAGAGAAGCAGGGGCGGAAGTGTTTCTTTATACTTTGGAGCTTGTTCTTGATTGAAAGAAAAGTAGAAATAGGGTTTGTTGTGGCTGTGTGAATGTGACAGTGAAAACAAAGAGATAAGGTGTGTTTGTTTGTTAGTGCATTTATTTATTTATTTTTTTGAGTGCGTTTGTTTTTTTGGAGTGAATGTGGAGTGCGTTTGTTTTTTTTGAGTGAAGGTGATGAGTGCGTTTGTTTTTTGTTTGGGTTTTGATGAGTGCGTCCAAAATTTTCAATGTGTGGTTCCAAACTTTCAATGAGTGCGTCTGAATTTTTGATAAGTGCGTCTGAAATTTTTGATGAGTGCGTCTGAAATTTGGATGAGTGCGTCTGAATTTTTAATGAGTGCGTCTGAATTTTAATGAGTGCGTCTGAATTTTAATGAGTGCGTCTGAATTTTAATGAGTGCGTCTGAAATTTAATGAGTGCGTCTGAATTTTAATGAGTGCGTCTGTTTTAACCCAGGTATGGTTAGGGTTTTTAATCTGCATCCTTAATCTAATGGCTGAGATTGCTTCTTACGCTTCTTACGTTAAGGGGGCTTTATACGTTATCTCTCCCCATCTATAAATATGTGTGCAAGAAATATTAATTTTTGTTGTATCTAATTCACATGTAAGAACTTATAAGATCTTTACATATATGCGAGTTGGCTAATATTTAAAAAAAAAAGAAGCCTAAATATATTGGGTTTAAATTATTAATTTGGGTGGGCTAATATTTAATTGGTAGAAGCTGATTATGGTTAGGCACACAATCAAATGAACCGGCGTGAGTAGTTAAAAGGTGTCCACGTTCGTTGGGCAAGGAAGGCACAAATGCACCATCAATGCTCACAGTTTGTATGGGCTAAATTAATGGACCCAGAGGAGAGTCTGTGAAGGGCAGAGTGAATAAATCAGAAACAATGACCATCAACTGGGCTATCGTTTGGTTATTCATTAACTTTTTTTTTAAAGCAAAGCAAACCAAACCAAACCCTTCTCATTTTAATAGAACAAAACATAACAACAGACGAGCTTTTATGTTTATTATTTGGATTCGATATATCGTAGTGTGCAAAGGTGGTTGGCTTCAGTTTGTTTATGAAGCCTTAACCATAACCTAGTTTCGATTGTGGAAAATTGCTTAACCATATCCATAATCGATGGTTGATTAAGCATGGTTGAGTTAAACTTCGGTTATGGATCGTTTCTTTATGTTCGGTTAATTGTCCAATGCACTTTTTCATTTGTTGAAATTAAAAATGGTTCGATTATGGTATTCTATAAAAAAAATAGATTACAAAATACATAAAGAACTACAAAGCCAGAAGTATCTCTTCTAGAAACACAAATTATGATTTATACAAAAATAAAATAAAACAATAGTTAAAGACTTTATAACATGATTACCTACTAAAACCAAACATTTCAAACAATTTCAAAATAATAAATGTTTAACAACTTGTATTATATATTTTAAATATTTGGTTTGGTTTCGGCTAAGTTGGTTATGGAAGATTGCTTAACCATAACAAATGGCTTGGTTATAGAGATCCACTTAACACTAACCTATCGATGTGATCGGTTTTTGGTTTGGTTTTTATCTTGGTTCGGCTTTTGCACACCCCTACATCATACATGAATCATCAATGTTTACGAATTGTTAAAATATGGATCTAATTTATTTATGTGATATTTATTGTTTGCTTATGTGACTTGTTGAATGGATTATTGTTAAATTTCTAGATGTTGTCATTCCTGAGTGATTTTAGATGTGTAGTGGATGTCTTGTTGGTGCCGTTTAATATGGTGCGTGTTCAATTTTAATTAAATAAATTAATATATGTGAAGAAACAAATGGTCTTACCTTTTGCTAGGGATAATGTGACTACTGAACCACGAGAACGATCCTTCATTAATATCTCTACATCACTAGAATTCCTGCGAAGCAATAATACAGCCGGGTAGGGAGACGACTACGAATGTAGTTGCTTGTAGCAAAAACTGGGGTGATGAGGATACTATCTTCGATAGCTTTTATGGTTAACAAAAAGTGTCCTCTCTATTAGAGATATCATCCCTTATATAGAGTTCGACATATGCCACCATCACCCATAACCCTAATCATAATGAGCTAGGGCCCGATTAGGGTTGTCTCCACTACCCTAAGTTATATTAATATGGTACTTTAATTAAGGCGGTAAATAAGGAAAGCATGGAACAGATACCGCATTACCATCCTGTGCACGAGGCTTCCCATGATTATAGGAAAGTGGATGACGTCCTACTGCATGCGCAGATGGATGATGGTTGCGCAGGTTTCTTACATTGCGCAAGGTAACATCTGGGTTGGGCTGATCCAACTAATGGTTTAATACCCAATCCCATCAAGTCCCCCCAGTCCAGTGTGTCTGTTATGTCTGAACTTGTGATGGTATCGGAGGGATGCTGGACTCAAATTGTCAGTTTTGGATGAGAGCTTATCCACTTGTTCGTGATGTGTCCTCCGGGTTGACGTGTAGTATGTGGAAGTAATGTGTCGATTTTGATGCGGGGGGACTGTTGTGGAGAACGCGTGCAGGAAAGACTGGAATGCGGAGCTGCACTCATGAGAGAGTGGATGGGCATTGTGGACAATGAAACTTACGAGTTGACGTCAATCATCCACAGTGCATGTGACACGTCATGGGTGAGCAGATGCCTGTTGTCTGTCATTGAGCGAAGTTGAAAAGGTGGAGACGTGCTGTCAGCGCAGTCAGCACAGATGTGACATTGCACAGTGACGGTTGCCGTCCCGTCAGACATGTTCTCTGAATTGTGTCAGGCGCGTGAGCAGCGAATCGCGCGTGTGTCGTCTCCTCTACTGTCGTGGGACATGTGTCGCGTGCTCCGTGGCTGAGCGTCTGAAAAGTCGCCTACTCACCCGTACGCATACGTCAACAGCATTTATTGCACACCCTATATATAGATTTCAAAATCCCGTCTTTCCCTCTTTCTTAACACATTCTCTTCCATCCTCCATAAAAATTATACCTCTTTCTTCCTTACTTCTCCTCTACTCTCATTCTTGATCTTGACGAAATGGTCAAGGAATCACCGGCAGAGATGAGCAACAAAAAGAAGATTCTTCTTCCAAAGGCATTTATACCACCACCATCAAGACCATCAAGTGGGAGGCTGGTGCCTTTGACACGTTTCTTGATCAATACAGAATTGAAGAGGCTTGGGAGCCGGAGTTGCCGGCTGAGGGTAAAACGGCACTGCAATCACCCAAAGGAAAGATCACCCTGTATGAATCTTTCTTCACCAGGTGCTGTTTCCGGTTACCGACTACCCGGTTCGTTGTGAACACCCTGTTTACGTATGGTGTTCCTGCGACTCAGACGAGCCCTTATGGGCTCCTCCAGAGAATCCATTTTGAGGCCACATGTCGTGCACTAGACATGGAGCCCTCTTTTGAAAAATTGAACGTGTTCTACGTTTTGGAGGAAGCTCGAGGCGGTGGGTGGTATAGCCTGGGGACCCGGCGCAATGTGGCACAACTGACCACTGAGAATCCAAAGTCAATGTATGACTGGAAAGATAAATTTTTCTATGTGAACAGGGGATTCATTCCTACGCCCCTACAGTGGATGGCTATTAGTGTTAAGGAGAAAATTGCCGAGTTTCCTTCGATGGCCAACTATAAACAGCAAGCTTGGTACAAGACGTTATGTGAGCATGCCACCCCATTAGCGAGGCATCGATGCCCTGAGGCGGTGTTGGTGATGCTTGGTCTCAGCCGGCTAGATGTCCATGCTGGATATGACCCATGCTTGCCTGCAGAAGGTACGTATCTAGCCTAACTTAAAGGGTAATACTTTCTTCAACTATTGATCTCAGCCCTTCTTTATGCGCAACAGGTGTAACGAAGTTTGACTTGTTTGCCCAGAGAGGGTGGCAAAGGTTGTGTTCCAACCCACCCTTATTGGTGCGCAATCTGTTCTTGACAGGATGTTGCCGAATTTTTTGACTCCAGAGTTCATGAATCCACCTCCGCATTTTCACCGGACAAGTAAAAGCTATTTTCACCAATCTTATGTTATTGCTGATATTTGAACACTTGCCACGCCCGAAGGGTGCTCAATCGTCGGCGCGTTGGTGTACTAACTCACCGCACCCTTCTTGGTAGGTGCGGGTATTGAGCCCCGAAGAAAGATTGTAATAGATCTAGAGGCTTCCTCACGGAGTCGTAAGAAGTTGGCATGTACAGGTGGCAACGGTGTCTTCTCGTGACGGCCTTCATTTTAAAATTTGTTGTTTGTGTGAGTTCTAACACCCCATGTCTTCAGGTGCTAGTCCGAAATCATAAAGGAAACGGTCTACGAAGTCATAGGGTGCTACATCGTCTTCCGCTCCGCATAGCGATGATGAGGATACTGAATCAGAGGTAGAGGCTCATCTTAAACGTTGCAGGTAGCAATCTCCTATGCCAACTGCGGAAAAAGTCCCTGATGGACTATTTTAGCAGCGGATAGATGACTTGTCCCAGACACAGGTGCAAATTCATGACCGAATGACCGGGCTAGCCATCCCGCGGACAATGAAAGTTGTTCCTGTTGTCCCCGTCAATGTAGCTCCTCCACAGGGTTTGACGAAGGGACCAAAAGTGAAGGTGGCAATGAAACCCCCTCCTTCGCGAAAGTCTGTTTACATTAAGATGGTTAAGATCACATCTGGTAAGCTCTCCCTTCATTATATTATATTGTGATTCTATTCCCATTGAGGTGTGGTTATAACTTTTATTCATGTTGTTCAGTTGAAACCTCGTTAACTGTTCCGTCCTCATCTGTGAATTTTCTCAGCAGCGGTCAGAGGAAGAGGCAGCCCAAGCCAAAAAAGAGTTGGCAGATGCAGAAGCTGCAAAACGTCAGCAGGAAGTTGAGAAGGATGGGGGGAAGAAGAAGGTAGACGCACTGTGAAGCTAGTTCATGAAAACCCTGTGACCATTCCACAACCGGAGCATGCAGAAGCAAATCCTGATGCTTTGGTGGTTGCCCTGTCTGACCTTGGTGCTCACGCCAAGGGTTAAAATGATGCGCCATCTGATGTTGTTGAAACCGACACACATGATCCAAAAAAGACGCAAGATGATCCCGTTATTGCTACTCAGTTGGTGACGGAAATGTTCTGGGATTCCCGCGGATCGGGATCTCAAAGGAGTGGGAGGGGTAAGAGCACCGCTCGTGTTTACGATTCCACCCGGACTTACCAGCCCCAGTGGGACATCATGGAAACTACTAGCTTCTCAAACCCCATGTTCGCGGAGGTGTTTGTGAGTTATGCTATCCCTTCCAGCGAAGGTGACTACCAAGACAGCCTCAATCGGCGTGTGTTGTTTACTGATATGAGTGTGAATGCTACTCATAGGTGCCAGGCATTGGGTTGTTGATCGATCGTGAAAACGATTTTATCCATGCCTGGGAAAATATGAAAGACTCCCAAGCTTCCCTTGCTGTAACGCCCCAAAAACCCGCTTCATTTAAAGACGTTGAGAGGCGGGATTTATATAACGAGATGGAGTCAAGAGGTTATAAGTTGGACGGTGGATATTGCCAAATACCCAAAGTCCATGCTTAATTGATAAATTAAGGTTGCAACACCAAAAAACACACACACTTGTGTGTGTTTTGGTCGATCATCAGGAGAAAGAAAAGGGTTCCAACCCTAACTCAACTACCATCTCAATCTAGCAAGGAATTCAAAGGGGAAATTGATGCATTAGCCAATAAAGGGCCGTTTATGGTCGATTGAACCCAAAGGTACATCTTGTTTGGTAGAATTTGATGCATAATTCGTGTAGGGTTCGAACCCCACATGTGGGTTTCGAAGAAAACACGTTAAATTCGTATTATGGCTTGATTGTAGGTGGTATTAACCATCCCTAATGGTTTAGGGATGAGTTAACCACCAAGAGTTTGTTTATTTGCATAGATGATGATGTTGGGTTTTCCATTAGAGCTTAATGTTGCTAAATGAGTTGTGAATCCTTGTAATTGTAAGAATAATATGTAGTAGATGACATGCATGTGGGAAATTTTGGTTATGATAGAAGGTGATTACTCATTGGTGGAATGTGTGTATTAGGAGCTTGTACATTGAGCTTAGAATGTTGTACGCACACCATGTGTTTGATGAAATGTCTAAATAAGTATGATGTAAGAATTTTTATGCAAAACTTGACTAAGTATGGGAGTAATGGGATAATTGGTGAAATTGGTAGTAGGTTAACATAAGGATTTCATCTTAAAGAGTAATCTTGTGGGGACTTGGTTGATTGTATGATATGGTAGGAAGTATGCATTAGTAGTGTGTACACTAATGCTTAAATACTATGATTGGAATAATAAATAATCTTGCTTGTTAATGAGATAAGAATATGATGACTATGGTAAATCTTGTATTATCTAGTACATCAATATGGACATATGTTTCTAAGTAGGATGTTGGTATAGTTGGAAGTTGACTTTCTGGAAAGTCAACAATGTAGAATAACATGGTTAGGCTCCCAAACTTGATTGTGTGATTAGAAGCACTATGTGATGCTTAACATGTTAATACTATGAGATATATATGATAAGGAGTGGTATTACGTGATGTGAGAATAAACGTGGTTGTGAATGTATGTTTTAAATATGATAGAAGTTGACCAATGAAAGTCAATGTGAGATTTGATTAAGAATGGTTGTTAGTGTGATATGATCATGTATGCTAACAATGATGTGAACATGGTGATATGAAAGGATAGGAATAATGGACTCAAGCATGGGAAGCTAATGGGTCAAGACGGAACAATTAAACACACATGAACTTGGAGGACTTGAGGTAAGTGATTCCTAGCCCGACTAGAATGATGAATTTATACATGTTTATTTGTGAGAAAGTAGAACGGGAATCATGGAATGATGGTACATTAGATATAGTGCCATAAGTCATTTTGCGGAGATTATAATGGATGAAACGCAGCTTCGGACGGATCGGCGTGGATGGGTCAAGAAGGGGTGGAAAGAAGAAGCAAAAGAAGGAATTGTGCAGGGTCCACCGTAAGGTACGGTGGCACCGTACCTTACGGTAGCCCCTGCAACTTTCCTTCCCACCGTAAGGCAGTAGAGAACTGCCGTGGGTTTTTGGGATCCACCGTAAGGTACGGTGGGCCACCGTAAGGGAAGAAATGTTAATTTTCATCGTTTGTGGCTGTTTCGCTTATGTGCGCGACCCGTAATTGCATTTAACGCACCAAATAACATTGTTGGACCTTGTGTAAGGCTTCGTAAGGGTATGGCGTGTAATAGTAATGTCGGTTTTGCAAATAGGATCCTAGTACGGAATGATATATGCGTGTAGTCTATTTGACACGTTGGTTGATGGTATTAAACACGGTAAGTAGAATGTCGTGTTTATGTGGATTGAAATGTGAGGTACATATGGGTTCTCATGCTCGGGTTAGAGGGAGAGAGTTTCTTGTATGTATGGTGGTGTCATAGGCGGAAATTGTATGCTTGTATATGTTGTAGAATTACGAAGGAATTTGTATACTCGTATAAAGGGTGGTATTATAGGTAGAAGTTGTATACTCGTATGTATTGTAGAACTATGCGAACGAATTGTATGCTTGTAAGCATTGTGGTATTACATGTAGGAGTTTATGCTAGTATGTATCATGGTGTTGTAGGTGGAGGTATATGCTTGTATGCGTTGTAGTAACACATGTGGGAGTTTTATACTTGTATGTATTGTATGTATTGTAGTAACACATGTGGGAGTTATATTTGTACGTATTGTATGTATTGTAATAACACATGTGGGAGTTTTATACTTGTATGTATTGTATGTATTGTAGTAACACATGTTGGAGTTTTATACTTGTATGTATTGTATGTATTGTAGTAATACATGTGGGAGTATATACTTGTACGTATTGTAGTATTACATGTGGGAGATTATGCTCGTATGTAATGTGGAATTGTATGTAGGTGATTATATGCTTGGATATATTGTGAGGTTGTTAATCCTTGTTATGAGAATGAAAGAGATGCAGGTATGTAAGTACGATGGTAGGAGACATGGAGGTTCGGATCGGGGCAACCCACCCGAACTTGAAAGCAGGAATTTAGACAGGATCACAGAGTATCGTGGGATACTACTTCCGTGTCATGAGTAGATTTCATGAGGTTGCCTATTGAACTAACGAATTGGTTATGTGGTGGTTGCAGGATGTCTGGTTTACCTAATAAAGCAAGGGATGGAGATCGAGCGAGGAAGCGGATTGTACGTGGTCACGACCGTCTGATCTAGTAGAAAAGAGTCACGTTGATTGTATTACTAAATATTTTAAGATGTAACACCAAAAATAATTAGAAGATTCGGTTTCTTAACCTTTAAGTTGTTTTTAAGGAAATGAATTTTTGGGTTGGTATTTTCCGCTGCGAGTTTTCTGTAAATCAGATTTAGGGTGTTATAAGTTGGTATCAGAGCCCTGGTTTGAGTGAAATCTAGTACAAGGAAGTATGTACTCGAACTCAAACTTGTGTGCTCCTGAACGAAATGACCCGTACAATCCAAGGCTCGATCAAGACCCGAAGGTAGAATCTAATATTAACTCACATGACATGTTAAAAACTAATTGTGGTGTTTATGTTAAGGTGAACTTTTGTGGATAATGAAGAGGTCTTAAGGACACGATCCAAGATAGATCGCGGAAGTTGTAGATAAGATGGGACAATCACAGGTACGCGATAATTGACTATTTATACCGGGGGAAAGAAAAATCCTCAGGGATGGTAAAACATAGAAGGAAATTTAAATGGGGCACGAAGCTGAAAACCAGTCCCCAGGCATAAGGTAATG
The DNA here is from genome assembly GCA_032199755.1 of Ambrosia artemisiifolia. Lineage (NCBI taxonomy): Eukaryota > Viridiplantae > Streptophyta > Magnoliopsida > Asterales > Asteraceae > Ambrosia > Ambrosia artemisiifolia. Next base: position 6,267,310 of record CM063526.1, on the reverse strand, counting down.
ATTACATGAAGGCACGTGGATAACATGTGGACTGTACACCTGGCCAGTGCACAAGAGACATGCGACACACGTGAGACCATGAGAATCATTACAGGTATGCCCCGTGGAATTGGAAAGTAAGTAGTCGTGTGGGTGAGTAGTTGGAATAAAAAGTTGAGTCCGTAGACAAGTACGGATCAAATCAAAATAATAGAAATACCATTTGTGGGTTAAAGTGGTGAATGACCTTAATGGGTCAAGTGGTAGAATTACCCTTTAAGGGTTAAAGTGGTAGAATTGACCCTAACGGGTCAAAATAGTATAAAAGCCCGTATGGGTTAAAACAGTAGAATTGACCTTAAAAGGGTCAAATGGTTGAAAAGCCCGTATGGGTTAAAACAGTAGAATTGACCTTAAAAGGGTCAAATGGTGGAAAAGCCCGTATGGGTTAAAACAGTAGAATTGACCTTAAAAGGTCAAATGGTGGAAAAGCCCGTATGGGTTAAAACAGTAGAATTGACCTTAAAAGGTCAAATGGTGGAAAGGCCCGTATGGGTTAAAACAGTAGAATTGACCTTAAAAGGTCAAATGGTGGAAAGGCCCGTATGGGTTAAAACAGTAGAATTGACCTTAAAAGGTCAAATGGTGGAAAAGCCCGTGTGGGTTAAAATAGTAGAATTGACCTTAGAGGTCGAATGGTGGAAAAGCCCGTGTGGGTTAAAATAGTAGAATGACCATGATGGGTCAAAATGGTGGAAAAGCCCTTATGGGTTAAGATGGTAGAATGACCATGGTGGTTCAAAATTGTAGAAGTACCCTTGTGGGTCAAATTGGATGAAAAGACCTTAGTGGATCATAAGGGTTGGGAGGACCTTAACGGTTCTTAGGGCGGAAATCATGTATGATAGGTAGGAGAACCCTAATGGGGCAAGGTTGGAAGGACCTTGATGTGTAAGGATGGATAATAATATACGGTAGTTAAGATAGAGACAGATTGTAAAGGAAAGAAAGCACATGATGAGACATTACAAGAGGAGGAAAAACTTGCATAGGCCATTGAAGGTCGATTTTCATGAATAAAAGGTATGTGCTTGACCAATGATTTTGTAGATACGAATGGTCAAGATTGGGGATTTGACGAAATCTACAAGATAGATGGTATGAAGATAATGAGTTGGAATTATTAAGGAGAAAGTCAAGCCGACGACGAGATGATCGGTTAACATTCCGAAAGGAAGGTTAGTGAATTCGGTTGTTTTATGATTGTCAAGTAGGGAATTGATATGACGAATAGTACCCACGTAGGAATGTATGATATCTTACGTATGTTGCAACTTGGAATGTTTGACTTTTAAAGGTCAAGGAGATAAATGAGTCTTAGCATTGGACTCGGTGTTGTTAGGCAAAAGACATACGTGTCTACAGTAAATACTGCACGAAATGAACTAACAACCAAATAGGTATGAATAGAATGACTCTAAAACCTACCAGGAAGGGGTGGGGTGAGTATGGTAAATATACTTACCCCGTAGGGACTATAGAACGATGTCGGACTCTCAAGTCGAGTACGAATAAGGGGAGGTGAAGCAGTAGCTAGGTAGTAGTAGTTGGTATACTTGATAGTTGCTTAAAGGCTTGTGTAATATTAGATGGGGTGGACACATGATTATGTTGTTCACAATTAAAGTCGTTGAATAGTCTAGAATGCGGGCTTGTGACATGGCATGAATCTTGAAAGTGAGAAAAGAGTAGATAAATGAGTGGAAGTAATGTTGGATAAGTGTATAGCATTATACGAAAATATTAGCTTCGAATGGCTAGGGTGGATGCCTAAGGGTCATGATAAATTAGGTTGCGGGTAGTGAAAGAGGTTTCGGGGACGAAACCTTCTTTAAGGGGGGTAGACTTGTAACGCCCCAAAAACCCGCTTCATTTAAAGACGTTGAGAGGCGGGATTTATATAACGAGATGGAGTCAAGAGGTTATAAGTTGGACGGTGGATATTGCCAAATACCCAAAGTCCATGCTTAATTGATAAATTAAGGTTGCAACACCAAAAAACACACACACTTGTGTGTGTTTTGGTCGATCATCAGGAGAAAGAAAAGGGTTCCAACCCTAACTCAACTACCATCTCAATCTAGCAAGGAATTAAAAGGGGAAATTGATGCATTAGCCAATAAAGGGCCGTTTATGGTCGATTGAACCCAAAGGTACATCTTGTTTGGTAGAATTTGATGCATAATTCGTGTAGGGTTCGAACCCCACATGTGGGTTTCGAAGAAAACACGTTAAATTCGTATTATGGCTTGATTGTAGGTGGTATTAACCATCCCTAATGGTTTAGGGATGAGTTAACCACCAAGAGTTTGTTTATTTGCATAGATGATGATGTTGGGTTTTCCATTAGAGCTTAATGTTGCTAAATGAGTTGTGAATCCTTGTAATTGTAAGAATAATATGTAGTAGATGACATGCATGTGGGAAATTTTGGTTATGATAGAAGGTGATTACTCATTGGTGGAATGTGTGTATTAGGAGCTTGTACATTGAGCTTAGAATGTTGTACGCACACCATGTGTTTGATGAAATGTCTAAATAAGTATGATGTATGAATTTGTATGCAAAACTTGACTAAGTATGGGAGTAATGGGATAATTGGTGAAATTGGTAGTAGGTTAACATAAGGATTTCATCTTAAAGAGTAATCTTGTGGGGACTTGGTTGATTGTATGATATGGTAGGAAGTATGCATTAGTAGTGTGTACACTAATGCTTAAATACTATGATTGGAATAATAAATAATCTTGCTTGTTAATGAGATAAGAATATGATGACTATGGTAAATCTTGTATGATCTAGTACATCAATATGGACATATGTTTCTAAGTAGGATGTTGGTATAGTTGGAAGTTGACTTTCTGGAAAGTCAACAATGTAGAATAACATGGTTAGGCTCCCAAACTTGATTGTGTGATTAGAAGCACTATGTGATGCTTAACATGTTAATACTATGAGATATATATGATAAGGAGTGGTATTACGTGATGTGAGAATAAACGTGGTTGTGAATGTATGTTTTAAATATGATAGAAGTTGACCAATGAAAGTCAATGTGAGATTTGATTAAGAATGGTTGTTAGTGTGATATGATCATGTATGCTAACAATGATGTGAACATGGTGATATGAAAGGATAGGAATAATGGACTCAAGTATGGGAAGCTAATGGGTCAAGACGGAACAATTAAACACACATGAACTTGGAAGACTTGAGGTAAGTGATTCCTAGCCCGACTAGAATGATGAATTTATACATGTTTATATGTGAGAAAGTAGAACGGGAATCATGGAATGATGGTACATTAGATATAGTGCCATAAGTCATTTTGCGGAGATTATAATGGATGAAACGCAGCTTCGGACGGATCGGCGTGGATGGGTCAAGAAGGGGTGGAAAGAAGAAGCAAAAGAAGGAATTGTGCAGGGTCCACCGTAAGGTACGGTGGCAACGTACCTTACGGTAGCCCCTGCAACTTTCCTTCCCACCGTAAGGCAGTAGAGAACTGCCGTGGGTTTTTGGGATCCACCGTAAGGTACGGTGGCCACCGTACCTTACGGTGGCCCCTGGGAAGAAATGTTAATTTTCATCGTTTGTCGCTGTTTCGCTTATGTGCGCGACCCGTAATTGCATTTAACGCACCAAATAACATTGTTGGACCTTGTGTAAGGCTTCGTAAGCGTATGGCGTGTAATAGTAATGTCGGTTTTGCAAATAGGATCCTAGTACGGAATGATATATGCGTGTAGTCTATTTGACACGTTGGTTGATGGTATTAAACACGGTAAGTAGAATGTCGTGTTTATGTGGATTGAAATGTGAGGTACATATGGGTTCTCATGCTCGGGTTAGAGGGAGAGAGTTTCTTGTATGTATGGTGGTGTCATAGGCGGAAATTGTATGCTTGTATATGTTGTAGAATTACGAAGGAATTTGTATACTCGTATAAAGGGTGGTATTATAGGTAGAAGTTGTATACTCGTATGTATTGTAGAACTATGTGAACGAATTGTATGCTTGTAAGCATTGTGGTATTACATGTAGGAGTTTATGCTAGTATGTATCATGGTGTTGTAGGTGGAGGTATATGCTTGTATGCGTTGTAGTAACACATGTGGGAGTTTTATACTTGTATGTATTGTATGTATTGTAGTAACACATGTGGGAGTTATATTTGTACGTATTGTATGTATTGTAATAACACGTGTGGGAGTTTTATACTTGTATGTATTGTATGTATTGTAGTAACACATGTGGGAGTTTTATACTTGTATGTATTGTAGTAATACATGTGGGAGTATATACTTGTACGTATTGTAGTATTACATGTGGGAGATTATGCTCGTATGTAATGTGGAATTGTATGTGGGTGATTATATGCTTGGATATATTGTGAGGTTGTTAATCCTTGTTATGAGAATGAAAGAGATGCAGGTATGTAAGTACGATGGTAGGAGACATGGAGGTTCGGATCGGGGCAACCCACCCGAACTTGAAAGCAGGAATTTAGACAGGATCACAGAGTATCGTGGGATACTACTTCCGTGTCATGAGTAGATTTCATGAGGTTGCCTATTGAACTAACGAATTGGTTATGTGGTGGTTGCAGGATGTCTGGTTTACCTAATAAAGCAAGGGATGGAGATCGAGCGAGGAAGCGGATTGTACGTGGTCACGACCGTCTGATCTAGTAGAAAAGAGTCACGTTGATTGTATTACTAAATATTTTAAGATGTAACACCAAAAATAATTAGAAGATTCGGTTTCTTAACCTTTAAGTTGTTTTTAAGGAAATGAATTTTTGGGTTGGTATTTTCCGCTGCGAGTTTTCTGTAAATCAGATTTAGGGTGTTATAAGTTGGTATCAGAGCCCTGGTTTGAGTGAAATCTAGTACAAGGAAGTATGTACTCGAACTCAAACTTGTGTGCTCCTGAAGGAAATGACCCGTACAATCCAAGGCTCGATCAAGACCCGAAGGTAGTGTAACACCCCAACCGATGGCGGAAACATCGAGGTGTCACGTAGGAATGATTGTTCAGTAGCACATGGTAGACAAATTTTAATTAAAATATAATTAAGGCAAAATATCCAAAGTCGAATTACATAACAAAGTTTTAAATAAAAGTCTAGAACATCAAATAATCCAAACAAGCATAAACTTCAATAAAGATCTTCTCATGCTAGTACTCTAATCTTCATGCCTCATTATTTCCTGTTGAGTTGTAAAAATGGGAGGGGTCAACTAGAAGTTGGTGAGAATACATAAGTCATGTTAAGCAAATAGTTTAAGTATAAAAGTTTAGCAATTCATATGTCTATCGTAAATTAAGTCTACATGCATAAACACAATATGTTGAATCGACATAATCAAACCTCCGACTAGTTTAGGTCCATCCCGTCATCCACGGTTCACCTTATTAATATGTTGGAACGATAACAATCACCCGCGCTCCCCATAAAAGATGGTCAACGAATCTAGGTGGGATTGTCAATCCAATAGATCTATTATTGAGTATCGCCGGCTTGGCCATAGCTAATGATTATGTAATGTTGAAACTTGTTGAAACTGTTGTTGTTGTCTAAGTCATGAGGCATTAAAGTTTACAACTAGACATGTATGTAGAATTGCTTATAATGTTGCATGTAAAAAGAATTGCATAAACATGGTTACGTAAACTCACCTTAGCAAAGCGTTAAGTCTCAAAAAGAAAATAGAATAAGCGTATCCCCAAAGATGCCAAGTATTACCCTATGTATAAGGTAACAAATATGTCTAAGTCTAACTAGTCTACAAGTATGTTTCTAGGGTTTCGAATTTGGGGATAAATGTCCGTTTGATTAATAATAAAAATGTTTGATAATTGAGAGAATTTTAGTAAATAAATAAACAAGAATCTTTTTATAAAATCTGAACTTAAGATGGTCACATTAATGAGTTTAAAGTATAAAAATAATTTTTATAAAATTATTTTCTTTAAAATAGAATATTAATTCTATTTATAACAAATTAATAAAATTTAACTTTAATATTTAAAAATACTAAAATTAAAGGATTATTAGTTTAAAATTTATATTCCTGTTCTAAATAATCAGGAATAATTTATATAAAATTTTGGTGCAAAAATATTAAAAATTGAATTTATTATGATTTAATTATGATTAAAACTAACAAAAATTGATTAAAAATATTAAATAAATGATTTTTCCGAATTAAAAATTATTCCAGAAAAGTTTATTGTTGTAAAAACTCAGGATAATTTTTGTGGAAATTTATATAATTGTTTTGATATTTTTATAGAATTTTATAAATAAAATTGAATTAACTTGTAATATTTATTATAAATAGTAAATAAATAATTTTTGAAAAACTAAAAGTTGGGTAATTAACTTTATCATCAGAATAACTTAAAATAAATTTTATAGAATTTATAAACCATATTTAGTATTTAAAAATTAATATTGAATATATAAGTAATAAAAAGTAAAGAAAACAAAACAAAATAAAAAGGGTGCTTGTGCCAGGGCTCGAACCCGAGTCCCTGGCCGGTTCGGTGCCTTAATCACAAGCCAGCCACCATCTGGGCTGACCCTGAGAACGAGTAAACTTTGGATTCAAATAATGATAATACTTTCTATGTTAGTTTCATAATTTAAAAAAAAATAAAATGCATGTGTGGGAATCGAACCCGGGATGATTTCCGGTTCGTGGGTTTTGGGTATCACACCTTACCAACTGATCTGTACATCAGTTGGTGTTCGAATTCGTTTCGTTTTACAGTTATATTATAACAGTGACAAACCAAGAATCCCCAAAATCGAATAAAAGCCCTAGTTGATCAATCGATCGAATTAATAAGCAATAGCCCCTATGATGATGGGGCTATTGTTTGTTAGGGGCCGAATAACAAAACCAAAGCAGGAATTTATACTTACAATACGTTTAGAGCTTCGAATGGATTGGTCAAACGGAAGAGTCAAAACACGATTGATTCGAATAAACCACGAACGATTAACAGAAATTGAAAGTGAGGAAACGATTTTCGGTGTCCAGGGAACGTGTTTGAGGGTCCAATTTATAATAATAATCAGTATTCGTTTAAATGGAAATTATTGACCCATTAATCAATAAAACGCGTATTTTCGTTTAATTGGAAGGTTTTAAAAACTGAAAATCGTGGGGAGGAAGTTAGGGTGTCGGTGGAAAAGCATTCCATAAACGAATACGCGGATTGTGTAGAAAAAAATTGCACGAATTGATCATGATCCGTCGTTTGACTTGTGAAAGTCAAATAGTTAGAATTTGAGATTTGGGTTATGTTTAAGGCGGGTGGGTTTAAAACCAAAAGTCTGTGTAGCCTAGTTGGTTGAGTGTTTGTGTTTAAGAGGTTGACTCGGCTGGTACTCGGGTTCGAGTCCCAGCCCGAGTAATTATTTTTTTTAACCAAGTTTTTTTACATATTTTTCAATACTTACTGTTATGATTTGGTTATTTGATGCAAAATACGTCATGGAATATTTTTTTTTTTACGCACAAAAAGGATAGAAAAATGCCACGTTTTATTAATGATAGTTGAAACGTACAAAACGATAAATGCGAAAAGTTACAGTCTCCCCTACTTTTAGGAACTTCGTCCCGAAGTTGGAGTTGGAGAGTCTGCTGGGAAAAGGTGCGGGTATTTAGACTTCATTTGATCCATGCGTTCCCAAGTGAACTCTGGACCTCGTTTAGATTCCCAACGAACCTTAACGATCGGAATGCGACTGCGCTTGAGTTTCTTGACTCCAGTATCTACGATCTCGACGGGTTTCTCGACTATGTGCATAGTTTCATCGATTTGCACATCTTCAAGAGGAACATGAAGGTTCTCATCTGCTAAGCATTTCTTCAGATTCGAAACATGAAAGGTTGGGTGAACATTGCTTAGCTCTAGTGGTAGATCAAGTTTGTAAGCCACCTTCCCAATCCTGTCAAGAATTTTGAATGGGCCTACGTATCGAGGAGCTAGTTTTCCCTTTCTACCAAAACGAATGACTCCCTTCCAAGGAGATACCTTAAGAAGCACAAGGTCCCCGACTTGAAATTCCAAAGGCTTTCGACGTTTATCAGCATAACTCTTTTGTCGACTCCTAGCCTTGAGAAGATTATCCTGAATAAGCTGGATTTTATCAGTGGTTTCCTGGATCAGTTCAGGTCCAGTGATCTGAGCTTCACCAACCGCAGTCCAACAGACAGGTGAACGACACTTACGACCATAAAGTGCCTCGAAAGGAGCCATGTTAATGCTGGCATGATAACTGTTGTTGTACGAAAACTCAACCAAGGGAAGATGAGAATCCCATGCGCCACCAAAATCAATGACACATGCCCTGAGCATATCTTCAAGTGTCTGGATGGTTCGTTCGGTCTGACCATCTGTTTGAGGGTGATAAGCAGTGCTCAGGTTTAGCTTGGTACCCAAAGCGTCTTGTAAAGAATCCCAAAAGTGAGAGGTGAAACGACCATCACGATCAGAGATAATGTCCAAAGGTATACCATGGCGACATACAATTTCACTCACGTACAGCTTTGCCAACCTTTCCACAGAATATTTCTCACGATATGGTAAGAAATGGGCTGACTTGGTTAGACGATCAACGATTACCCAAATGCTGTCGTAACCTTTAGGTGTACGAGGGAGTTTAGTAATGAAGTCCATTGCTATGCTTTCCCATTTCCATACAGGAATTTCTGGCTGTTCAAGCATACCAGATGGTCGTTGATGTTCGGCCTTAACCTTTGAACAAGTAAGGCATTTTGCAACGAAAAGAGCGATATCTTTCTTCATACCAGGCCACCAATACGAATAACGAAGATCTTGGTACATCTTGTCAGCTCCAGGATGAATAGAATAACGAGACTTATGGGCCTCGTTCATAAGGAAAGTACGAAGATCGTCACGGTCAGGAATCCAAAGTCGATTGAGAAAATAAAGTAGACCATCAGGTTTGGTTTCAAGTTGAGTCTCAGCACCACAAGACATTTCCTCGTACATGTTACCTTGTGTGACTGATGTATGTTGAGCCTGGAGGATACGATCCTGAAGATCAGTACGAACTCTCGCACAATGAAGTTTGATGCGCTCTTTACGACTGAGTGCGTCAGCCACGACATTCGCCTTGCCAGGATGATAGCGAATCTCACAATCATAGTCGTTAAGCAACTCAACCCAACGTCGTTGCCTTATGTTAAGAAGTTTCTGGTCGAAGATATGTTGGAGACTCTTGTGATCTGTGAAGATCACACATTTAGTACCATAGAGGTAGTGTCTCCAAATCTTAAGAGCAAAGACGACTGCACCCAATTCTAGATCATGAGTGGTATAATTCTTTTCGTGAATCTTGAGCTGTCTGGACGCATATGCAATAACCTTGCCTCGTTGCATAAGAACACAACCAAGACCTTGGTTTGATGCATCACAATAGACCACGAAGTCATCATTACCATCAGGTAGAGACAGAATAGGTGCTTCACAAAGTTTCCGTTTAAGACTCTCAAATGCTTCCTCCTGTAATGGTCCCCACTCATAAGGTTTACCCTTGTGAGTTAAAGCAGTGAGAGGAACAGTGATCTTGGAGAAGTTGGCAATGAATCGACGATAATAACCAGCTAAGCCAAGGAAAGAACGGACTTCAGTTGGAGTTTTAGGAACACTCCAATCTTTGACAGCTTCGATTTTTGCAGGATCAACATGAATTCCGTCCTTGTTGATGACGTGTCCTAAGAATTGAACTTCCTTAAGCCAAAATTCACATTTCGAGAATTTGGCGTACAGTTGTTCTTTCTTTAGGAGACCCAAGATTGAGTGAAGATGCTGTTCGTGATCGGATTTTGTTTTTGAGTAAATCAGAATGTCGTCGATGAAGACGATCACGAATTTGTCAAGGTAGGGTCTACAAACCCGATTCATTAGATCCATAAACACTGCGGGAGCGTTGGTTAAACCAAAAGGCATGACCATGAATTCGTAGTGACCATAACGTGTACGGAAAGCTGTCTTGGGAATGTCTTCATCGTGAACTCGAAGCTGATGATACCCAGAACGAAGATCAATCTTCGAGAAGTGGGTTGCTCCTTGAAGTTGATCGAAGAGATCGTCAATCCTAGGCAGAGGATAACGATTTTTAATGGTGAGTTTGTTGAGTTCACGATAGTCGATACACATCCTGAGAGAACCATCTTTCTTCTTAACAAACAAAACAGGGGCTCCCCATGGCGAAGAACTGGGACGAATGAAACCTTTATCAGAAAGTTCCTGTAGCTGACTGGCAAGTTCTTGCATCTCAGAGGGTGCAAGACGATAAGGAGCTTTGGCGACTGGATTTGCACCAGGAACAAGGTCGATTCTAAATTCAACTTGACGAGCAGGAGGCAAACCAGGTAAGTCCTCTGGAAAGACTTCAGGATAGTCCCGAATGATTGGAATATCTTGGATACTCTTGCCCTTGTCTTTCTTTTCTATCACGTTAGCCAAGAAAGCCATATACCCCTTTCGTAAGTATTTTTGGGCAGTCGTACAAGACATGAGTTTAAGTTCACCACAAGGCTTTTCACCATAGATCTTCAAGATGGCACCAGAATCGAGTGGAATGCGAATAACTTTCTCGAAACATAAGATTTCAGCATGATGGGTTGACAACCAATCCATGCCTACTATGACATCAAAGCTTCCAAGATGCATAGGAATGAGGTCAATAGGGAAGGTGTGTCCGTCAAGGTTCAACACACAGTTACGTATAACAGAATCGATCGAGACAGACTTCCCATTAGCCACTTCTACTACTAGGGGTTCCTCTAGATTAGTTTGGGGTATGTCAAGTAGGGGTTCAAATTTAAGCGACACGAACGACTTATCAGCACCCGAATCAAATAGTATAGAGGCATAGTGGTTATTAACAAGAAACGTACCATTAACCACCTCATTGTTGTTGCGGGCCTGATTAGCATTGATGTTGTATGCACGACCACGAGCGCCTTGGTTCTGATTCTGGTTACGGTTTTGGTTCTGGTTCTGGTTCACACGCTTAGGACAAGCATCTCTATAATGGTCTGGGCTGCCACACTCGTAACACTGACCACGAACAGGCCTAACATTCTGAACATTGGGAGCTGGGGCATTCCTGGCAGGGTTGTTTTGGGCGGCAGGTGCTTGGCAGGCATTGGTGTAGTGTCCATACCGCTTGCAGTTATTACATTGGCGGCATGGTCTGCCAGGGAGATGGTGGTATTGACAGGTGTTACACAAAGGGTGGTTCCCCACATACGGTTTCTTGGCTGGGGTTGGCACCACTGGTGGGGCGGTAGCAACCACATAGTTCTTAGCCCTGCGTTTCCTGTTGGTTGAGGGCTCAGACTTGACCTCAATGGCAGGCTGGGGAGTATCCTTTGCAACAGTCTTCTTGGTGTCCTTGCGAAAGAGAGTGCCATTCTTCACATGATTATCAGTTAAAGTAGCTGCTAGGCGTTTGGCTTCCTCGAGAGTGGCAGGATTTCTTCCCCACACAGTATCTTGAATCTGCATGGGTAGACCTCCAATGTACTTCTCAATAGCAATGGGTAGGGGTGTGACCTTATGAGGTAGCAGCAGGCTCAGTTCATGGAAACGAGTATTGTATGCCAAATTTTCCCCACTATCCTGGACCAAGACATGAAACTCATCCTCTAGCTTCTTGACTTCATTACGAGGACAAAACTCTGCCATCATAACTTCCTTAACCTGCTCCCAAGTCATAGCTAGTGCAACTTCAGCCCCGCGGGTCCTTTTCTCATCGTTCCACCATGTGAGTGCCCTTTTGTGGAGGACACTCATAGCATAGCGAACCTTGAGGTTGTTGGGACACTCGCTATTGATGAAGGTATTCTCTATCCCTTCAAACCACTGTAAGAGACCCGTGGCCCCTTCATCACCACTAAACTTGGGGGGGTTGCAAGTGTTGAAATGCTTGAGGGTGCAAGCAAGGTGAGCATTTCCGTTCCCATTCCCGTTGCCATTCCCATTGCCATTCCCGTTTGTCTGAGCAAGTTGGGCTACTAGGTTGGGGAGTATTGCCGCCATTTGTTGAGCCATCTGCTGAGAAATAATCGCGGCGAGTTGGGCACTGTTAGGGGTACCGTTGCCTGGGTTAAGGTTGTTATTGTTGTTATTGTTGTTGATGCTTTCATCCTCATGTTCGTTGTCAGTGTTAAGACGATTGCTGCGACGAGGAGGCATGATCTGAAAGTGACACAAAGAAGGGTTTAGTGAGACATAGGGTGAATCAAAGATAGTTATGGTAGTATAAGGAATGTAATCATTTATTCATTACTTAAAACGAATAAACGAAAACGTTGACTTATCAAAGATTCTAGATTCTAATAACATAGTGAAGACATGCTTTAGCCTATAAGTGAACACTCATCCCGAGAATTCCCAGGTAGGCATCCGGGTCCCTCGTCTGATTGGGATATATGCGCAATGCCAGCCTAGACAGAAGACTCAGAATACAGGCATTCACCCTTCCAGATTGCACGTGTTCGCTATTAAAATCTAGAACTTCGACGGGATCTCAAGGTGGTTCAGGTTAAACCTGAGGATTTTGTCCTATTAATCTAAAGGTGGATAGGGATTGCAGCAGACGAATAAGAGTAGGCATCTTGTAGTATTGTGGTAGTATAGGGTGTAGGGTAGGTATAAGGATAGATATAAGCAAGTAGGGTTTCAAGTAATGAGAGCAAGTACTGGTTAAGTCCCTAAGGTTATAGTCTAGATTATTTTCTAATAACCTAATTCCCTATAACCAAGGCTCTGATACCAATCTGTAACACCCCAACCGATGGCGGAAACATCGAGGTGTCACGTAGGAATGATTGTTCAGTAGCACATGGTAGACAAATTTTAATTAAAATATAATTAAGGCAAAATATCCAAAGTCGAATTACATAACAAAGTTTTAAATAAAAGTCTAGAACATCAAATAATCCAAACAAGCATAAACTTCAATAAAGATCTTCTCATGCTAGTACTCTAATCTTCATGCCTCATTATTTCCTGTTGAGTTGTAAAAATGGGAGGGGTCAACTAGAAGTTGGTGAGAATACATAAGTCATGTTAAGCAAATAATTTAAGTATAAAAGTTTAGCAATTCATATGTCTATCGTAAATTAAGTCTACATGCATAAACACAATATGTTGAATCGACATAATCAAACCTCCGACTAGTTTAGGTCCATCCCGTCATCCACGGTTCACCTTATTAATATGTTGGAACGATAACAATCACCCGCGCTCCCCATAAAAGATGGTCAACGAATCTAGGTGGGATTGTCAATCCAATAGATCTATTATTGAGTATCGCCGGCTTGGCCATAGCTAATGATTATGTAATGTTGAAACTTGTTGAAACTGTTGTTGTTGTCTAAGTCATGAGGCATTAAAGTTTACAACTAGACATGTATGTAGAATTGCTTATAATGTTGCATGTAAAAAGAATTGCATAAACATGGTTACGTAAACTCACCTTAGCAAAGCGTTAAGTCTCAAAAAGAAAATAGAATAAGCGTATCCCCAAAGATGCCAAGTATTACCCTATGTATAAGGTAACAAATATGTCTAAGTCTAACTAGTCTACAAGTATGTTTCTAGGGTTTCGAATTTGGGGATAAATGTCCGTTTGATTAATAATAAAAATGTTTGATAATTGAGAGAATTTTAGTAAATAAATAAACAAGAATCTTTTTATAAAATCTGAACTTAAGATGGTCACATTAATGAGTTTAAAGTATAAAAATAATTTTTATAAAATTATTTTCTTTAAAATAGAATATTAATTCTATTTATAACAAATTAATAAAATTTAACTTTAATATTTAAAAATACTAAAATTAAAGGATTATTAGTTTAAAATTTATATTCCTGTTCTAAATAATCAGGAATAATTTATATAAAATTTTGGTGCAAAAATATTAAAAATTGAATTTATTATGATTTAATTATGATTAAAACTAACAAAAATTGATTAAAAATATTAAATAAATGATTTTTCCGAATTAAAAATTATTCCAGAAAAGTTTATTGTTGTAAAAACTCAGGATAATTTTTGTGGAAATTTATATAATTGTTTTGATATTTTTATAGAATTTTATAAATAAAATTGAATTAACTTGTAATATTTATTATAAATAGTAAATAAATAATTTTTGAAAAACTAAAAGTTGGGTAATTAACTTTATCATCAGAATAACTTAAAATAAATTTTATAGAATTTATAAACCATATTTAGTATTTAAAAATTAATATTGAATATATAAGTAATAAAAAGTAAAGAAAACAAAACAAAATAAAAAGGGTGCTTGTGCCAGGGCTCGAACCCGAGTCCCTGGCCGGTTCGGTGCCTTAATCACAAGCCAGCCACCATCTGGGCTGACCCTGAGAACGAGTAAACTTTGGATTCAAATAATGATAATACTTTCTATGTTAGTTTCATAATTTAAAAAAAAAAATAAAATGCATGTGTGGGAATCGAACCCGGGATGATTTCCGGTTCGTGGGTTTTGGGTATCACACCTTACCAACTGATCTGTACATCAGTTGGTGTTCGAATTCGTTTCGTTTTACAGTTATATTATAACAGTGACAAACCAAGAATCCCCAAAATCGAATAAAAGCCCTAGTTGATCAATCGATCGAATTAATAAGCAATAGCCCCTATGATGATGGGGCTATTGTTTGTTAGGGGCCGAATAACAAAACCAAAGCAGGAATTTATACTTACAATACGTTTAGAGCTTCGAATGGATTGGTCAAACGGAAGAGTCAAAACACGATTGATTCGAATAAACCACGAACGATTAACAGAAATTGAAAGTGAGGAAACGATTTTCGGTGTCCAGGGAACGTGTTTGAGGGTCCAATTTATAATAATAATCAGTATTCGTTTAAATGGAAATTATTGACCCATTAATCAATAAAACGCGTATTTTCGTTTAATTGGAAGGTTTTAAAAACTGAAAATCGTGGGGAGGAAGTTAGGGTGTCGGTGGAAAAGCATTCCATAAACGAATACGCGGATTGTGTAGAAAAAAATTGCACGAATTGATCATGATCCGTCGTTTGACTTGTGAAAGTCAAATAGTTAGAATTTGAGATTTGGGTTATGTTTAAGGCGGGTGGGTTTAAAACCAAAAGTCTGTGTAGCCTAGTTGGTTGAGTGTTTGTGTTTAAGAGGTTGACTCGGCTGGTACTCGGGTTCGAGTCCCAGCCCGAGTAATTATTTTTTTTAACCAAGTTTTTTTACATATTTTTCAATACTTACTGTTATGATTTGGTTATTTGATGCAAAATACGTCATGGAATATTTTTTTTTTTACGCACAAAAAGGATAGAAAAATGCCACGTTTTATTAATGATAGTTGAAACGTACAAAACGATAAATGCGAAAAGTTACAGGTAGAATCTAATATTAACTCACATGACATGTTAAAAACTAATTGTGGTGTTTATGTTAAGGTGAACTTTTGTGGATAATGAAGAGGTCTTAAGGACACGATCCAAGATAGATCGCGGAAGTTGTAGATAAGATGGGACAATCACAGGTACGCGATAATTGACTATTTATACCGGGGGAAAGAAAAATCCTCAGGGATGGTAAAACATAGAAGGAAATTGAAATGGGGCACGAAGCTGAAAACCAGTCCCCAGGCATAAGGTAATGATTACATGAAGGCACGTGGATAACATGTGGACTGTACACCTGGCCAGTGCACAAGAGACATGCGACACACGTGAGACCATGAGAATCATTACAGGTATGCCCGGTGGAATTGGAAAGTAAGTAGTCGTGTGGGTGAGTAGTTGGAATAAAAAGTTGAGTCCGTAGACAAGTACGGATCAAATCAAAATAATAGAAATACCCTTTGTGGGTTAAAGTGGTGAATGACCTTAATGGGTCAAGTGGTAGAATTACCCTTTAAGGGTTAAAGTGGTAGAATTGACCCTAACGGGTCAAAATAGTATAAAAGCCCGTATGGGTTAAAACAGTAGAATTGACCTTAAAAGGGTCAAATGGTGGAAAAGCCCGTATGGGTTAAAACAGTAGAATTGACCTTAAAAGGGTCAAATGGTGGAAAAGACGTATGGGTTAAAACAGTAGAATTGACCTTAAAAGGTCAAATGGTGGAAAAGCCCGTATGGGTTAAAACAGTAGAATTGACCTTAAAAGGTCAAATGGTGGAAAGGCCCGTATGGGTTAAAACAGTAGAATTGACCTTAAAAGGTCAAATGGTTGAAAGGCCCGTATGGGTTAAAACAGTAGAATTGAACTTAAAAGGTCAAATGGTGGAAAAGCCCGTGTGGGTTAAAATAGTAGAATTGACCTTAGAGGTCGAATGGTGGAAAAGCCCGTGTGGGTTAAAATAGTAGAATGACCATGATGGGTCAAAATGGTGGAAAAGCCCTTATGGGTTAAGATGGTAGAATGACCATGGTGGGTCAAAATTGTAGAAGTACCCTTGTGGGTCAAATTGGATGAAAAGACCTTAGTGGATCATAAGGGTTGGGAGGACCTTAACGGTTCTTAGGGCGGAAATCATGTATGATAGGTAGGAGAACCCTAATGGGGCAAGGTTGGAAGGACCTTGATGTGTAAGGATGGATAATAATATACGGTAGTTAAGATAGAGACAGATTGTAAAGGAAAGAAAGCACATGATGAGACATTACAAGAGGAGGAAAAACTTGCATAGGCCATTGAAGGTCGATTTTCATGAATAAAAGGTATGTGCTTGACCAATGATTTTGTAGATACGAATGGTCAAGATTGGGGATTTGACGAAATCTACAAGATAGATGGTATGAAGATAATGAGTTGGAATTATTAAGGAGAAAGTCAAGCCGACGACGAGATGATCGGTTAACATTCCGAAAGGAAGGTTAGTGAATTCGGTTGTTTTATGATTGTCAGGTAGGGAATTGATATGACGAATAGTACCCACGTAGGAATGTATGATATCTTACGTATGTTGCAACTTGGAATGTTTGACTTTTAAAGATCAAGGAGATAAATGAGTCTTAGCATTGGACTCGGTGTTGTTAGGCAAAAGACATACGTGTCTACAGTAAATACTGCACGAAATGAACTAACAACCAAATAGGTATGAATAGAATGACTCTAAAACCTACCAGGAAGGGGTGGGGTGAGTATGGTAAATATACTTACCCCGTAGGGACTATAGAACGATGTCGGACTCTCAAGTCGAGTACGAATAAGGGGAGGTGAAGCAGTAGCTAGGTAGTAGTAGTTGGTATACTTGATAGTTGCTTAAAGGCTTGTGTAATATTAGATGGGGTGGACACATGATAATGTTGTTCACAATTAAAGTCGTTGAATAGTCTAGAATGCGGGCTTGTGACATGGCATGAATCTTGAAAGTGAGAAAAGAGTAGATAAATGAGTGGAAGTAATGTTGGATAAGTGTATAGCATTATACGAAAATATTAGCTTCGAATGGCTAGGGTGGATGCCTAAGGGTCATGATAAATTAGGTTGCGGGTAGTGAAAGAGGTTTCGGGGACGAAACCTTCTTTAAGGGGGGTAGACTTGTAACGCCCCAAAAACACGCTTCATTTAAAGACGTTGAGAGGCGGGATTTATATAACGAGATGGAGTCAAGAGGTTATAAGTTGGAGGGTGGATATTGCCAAATACCCAAAGTCCATGCTTAATTGATAAATTAAGGTTGCAACACCAAAAAACACACACACTTGTGTGTGTTTTGGTCGATCATCAGGAGAAAGAAAAGGGTTCCAACCCTAACTCAACTACCATCTCAATCTAGCAAGGAATTCAAAGGGGAAATTGATGCATTAGCCAATAAAGGGCCGTTTATGGTCGATTGAACCCAAAGGTACATCTTGTTTGGTAGAATTTGATGCATAATTCGTGTAGGGTTCGAACCCCACATGTGGGTTTCGAAGAAAACACGTTAAATTCGTATTATGGCTTGATTGTATGTGGTATTAACCATCCCTAATGGTTTAGGGATGAGTTAACCACCAAGAGTTTGTTTATTTGCATAGATGATGATGTTGGGTTTTCCATTAGAGCTTAATGTTGCTAAATGAGTTGTGAATCCTTGTAATTGTAAGAATAATATGTAGTAGATGACATGCATGTGGGAAATTTTGGTTATGATAGAAGGTGATTACTCATTGGTGGAATGTGTGTATTAGGAGCTTGTACATTGAGCTTAGAATGTTGTAAGCACACCATGTGTTTGATGAAATGTCTAAATAAGTATGATGTATGAATTTGTATGCAAAACTTGACTAAGTATGGGAGTAATGGGATAATTGGTGAAATTGGTAGTAGGTTAACATAAGGATTTCATCTTAAAGAGTAATCTTGTGGGGACTTGGTTGATTGTATGATATGGTAGGAAGTATGCATTAGTAGTGTGTACACTAATGCTTAAATACTATGATTGGAATAATAAATAATCTTGCTTGTTAATGAGATAAGAATATGATGACTATGGTAAATCTTGTATGATCCTGTACATCAATATGGACATATGTTTCTAAGTAGGATGTTGGTATAGTTGGAAGTTGACTTTCTGGAAAGTCAACAATGTAGAATAACATGGTTAGGCTCCCAAACTTGATTGTGTGATTAGAAGCACTATGTGATGCTTAACATGTTAATACTAAGAGATATATATGATAAGGAGTGGTATTACGTGATGTGAGAATAAACGTGGTTGTGAATGTATGTTTTAAATATGATAGAAGTTGACCAATGAAAGTCAATGTGAGATTTGATTAAGAATGGTTGTTAGTGTGATATGATCATGTATGCTAACAATGATGTGAACATGGTGATATGAAAGGATAGGAATAATGGACTCAAGCATGGGAAGCTAATGGGTCAAGACGGAACAATTAAACACACATGAACTTGGAGGACTTGAGGTAAGTGATTCCTAGCCCGACTAGAATGATGAATTTATACATGTTTATATGTGAGAAAGTAGAACGGGAATCATGGAATGATGGTACATTAGATATAGTGCCATAAGTCATTTTGCGGAGATTATAATGGATGAAACGCAGCTTCGGACGGATCGGCGTGGATGGGTCAAGAAGGGGTGGAAAGAAGAAGCAAAAGAAGGAATTGTGCAGGGTCCACCGTAAGGTACGGTGGCACCGTACCTTACGGTAGCCCCTGCAACTTTCCTTCCCACCGTAAGGCAGTAGAGAACTGCCGTGGGTTTTTGGGATCCACCGTAAGGTACGGTGGCCACCGTACCTTACGGTGGCCCCTGGGAAGAAATGTTAATTTTCATCGTTTGTGGCTGTTTCGCTTATGTGCGCGACCCGTAATTGCATTTAACGCACCAAATAACATTGTTGGACCTTGTGTAAGGCTTCGTATGGGTATGGCGTGTAATAGTAATGTCGGTTTTGCAAATAGGATCCTAGTACGGAATGATATATGCGTGTAGTCTATTTGACACGTTGGTTGATGGTATTAAACACGGTAAGTAGAATGTCGTGTTTATGTGGATTGAAATGTGAGGTACATATGGGTTCTCATGCTCGGGTTAGAGGGAGAGAGTTTCTTGTATGTATGGTGGTGTCATAGGCGGAAATTGTATGCTTGTATATGTTGTAGAATTACGAAGGAATTTGTATACTCGTATAAAGGGTGGTATTATAGGTAGAAGTTGTATACTCGTATGTATTGTAGAACTATGCGAACGAATTGTATGCTTGTAAGCATTGTGGTATTACATGTAGGAGTTTATGCTAGTATGTATCATGGTGTTGTAGGTGGAGGTATATGCTTGTATGCGTTGTAGTAACACATGTGGGAGTTTTATACTTGTATGTATTGTATGTATTGTAGTAACACATGTGGGAGTTATATTTGTACGTATTGTATGTATTGTAATAACACATGTGGGAGTTTTATACTTGTATGTATTGTATGTATTGTAGTAACACATGTGGGAGTTTTATACTTGTATGTATTGTATGTATTGTAGTAATACATGTGGGAGTATATACTTGTACGTATTGTAGTATTACATGTGGGAGATTATGCTCGTATGTAATGTGGAATTGTATGTAGGTGATTATATGCTTGGATATATTGTGAGGTTGTTAATCCTTGTTATGAGAATGAAAGAGATGCAGGTATGTAAGTACGATGGTAGGAGACATGGAGGTTCAGATCGGGGCAACCCACCCGAACTTGAAAGCAGGAATTTAGACAGGATCACAGAGTATCGTGGGATACTACTTCCGTGTCATGAGTAGATTTCATGAGGTTGCCTATTGAACTAACGAATTGGTTATGTGCTGGTTGCAGGATGTCTGGTTTACCTAATAAAGCAAGGGATGGAGATCGAGCGAGGAAGCGGATTGTACGTGGTCACGACCGTCTGATCTAGTAGAAAAGAGTCACGTTGATTGTATTACTAAATATTTTAAGATGTAACACCAAAAATAATTAGAAGATTCGGTTTCTTAACCTTTAAGTTGTTTTTAAGGAAATGAATTTTTGGGTTGGTATTTTCCGCTGCGAGTTTTCTGTAAATCAGATTTAGGGTGTTATAAGTTGGTATCAGAGCCCTGGTTTGAGTGAAATCTAGTACAAGGAAGTATGTACTCGAACTCAAACTTGTGTGCTCCTGAAGGAAATGACCCGTACAATCCAAGGCTCGATCAAGACCCGAAGGTAGAATCTAATATTAACTCACATGACATGTTAAAAACTAATTGTGGTGTTTATGTTAAGGTGAACTTTTGTGGATAATGAAGAGGTCTTAAGGACACGATCCAAGATAGATCGCGGAAGTTGTAGATAAGATGGGACAATCACAGGTACGCGATAATTGACTATTTATACCGGGGGAAAGAAAAATCCTCAGGGATGGTAAAACATAGAAGGAAATTGAAATGGGGCACGAAGCTGAAAACCAGTCCCCAGGCATAAGGTAATGATTACATGAAGGCACGTGGATAACATGTGGACTGTACACCTGGCCAGTGCACAAGAGACATGCGACACACGTGAGACCATGAGAATCATTACAGGTATGCCCGGTGGAATTGGAAAGTAAGTAGTCGTGTGGGTGAGTAGTTGGAATAAAAAGTTGAGTCCGTAGACAAGTACGGATCAAATCAAAATAATAGAAATACCCTTTGTGGGTTAAAGTGGTGAATGACCTTAATGGGTCAAGTGGTAGAATTACCCTTTAAGGGTTAAAGTGGTAGAATTGACCCTAACGGGTCAAAATAGTATAAAAGCCCGTATGGGTTAAAACAGTAGAATTGACCTTAAAAGGGTCAAATGGTGGAAAAGCCCGTATGGGTTAAAACAGTAGAATTGACCTTAAAAGGGTCAAATGGTGGAAAAGCCCGTATGGGTTAAAACAGTAGAATTGACCTTAAAAGGTCAAATGGTGGAAAAGCCCGTATGGGTTAAAACAGTAGAATTGACCTTAAAAGGTCAAATGGTGGAAAGGCCCGTATGGGTTAAAACAGTAGAATTGACCTTAAAAGGTCAAATGGTGGAAAGGCCCGTATGGGTTAAAACAGTAGAATTGACCTTAAAAGGTCAAATGGTGGAAAAGCCCGTGTGGGTTATAAAATAGTAGAATTGACCTTAGAGGTCGAATGGTGGAAAAGCCCGTGTGGGTTAAAATAGTAGAATGACCATGATGGGTCAAAATGGTGGAAAAGCCCTTATGGGTTAAGATGGTAGAATGACCATGGTGGGTCAAAATTGTAGAAGTACCCTTGTGGGTCAAATTGGATGAAAAGACCTTAGTGGATCATAAGGGTTGGGAGGACCTTAACGGTTCTTAGGGCGGAAATCATGTATGATAGGTAGGAGAACCCTAATGGGGCAAGGTTGGAAGGACCTTGATGTGTAAGGATGGATAATAATATACGGTAGTTAAGATAGAGACAGATTGTAAAGGAAAGAAAGCACATGATGAGACATTACAAGAGGAGGAAAAACTTGCATAGGCCATTGAAGGTCGATTTTCATGAATAAAAGGTATGTGCTTGACCAATGATTTTGTAGATACGAATGGTCAAGATTGGGGATTTGACGAAATCTACAAGATAGATGGTATGAAGATAATGAGTTGGAATTATTAAGGAGAAAGTCAAGCCGACGACGAGATGATCGGTTAACATTCCGAAAGGAAGGTTAGTGAATTCGGTTGTTTTATGATTGTCAAGTAGGGAATTGATATGACGAATAGTACCGACGTAGGAATGTATGATATCTTACGTATGTTGCAACTTGGAATGTTTGACTTTTAAAGGTCAAGGAGATAAATGAGTCTTAGCATTGGACTCGGTGTTGTTAGGCAAAAGACATACGTGTCTACAGTAAATACTGCACGAAATGAACTAACAACCAAATAGGTATGAATAGAATGACTCTAAAACCTACCAGGAAGGGGTGGGGTGAGTATGGTAAATATACTTACCCCGTAGGGACTATAGAACGATGTCGGACTCTCAAGTCGAGTACGAATAAGGGGAGGTGAAGCAGTAGCTAGGTAGTAGTAGTTGGTATACTTGATAGTTGCTTAAAGGCTTGTGTGATATTAGATGGGGTGGACACATGATAATGTTGTTCACAATTAAAGTCGTTGAATAGTCTAGAATGCGGGCGTGTGACATGGCATGAATCTTGAAAGTGAGAAAAGAGTAGATAAATGAGTGGAAGTAATGTTGGATAAGTGTATAGCATTATACGAAAATATTAGCTTCGAATGGCTAGGGTGGATGCCTAAGGGTCATGATAAATTAGGTTGCGGGTAGTGAAAGAGGTTTCGGGGACGAAACCTTCTTTAAGGGGGGTAGACTTGTAACGCCCCAAAAACACGCTTCATTTAAAGACGTTGAGAGGCGGGATTTATATAACGAGATGGAGTCAAGAGGTTATAAGTTGGAGGGTGGATATTGCCAAATACCCAAAGTCCATGCTTAATTGATAAATTAAGGTTGCAACACCAAAAAACACACACACTTGTGTGTGTTTTGGTCGATCATCAGGAGAAAGAAAAGGGTTCCAACCCTAACTCAACTACCATCTCAATCTAGCAAGGAATTCAAAGGGGAAATTGATGCATTAGCCAATAAAGGGCCGTTTATGGTCGATTGAACCCAAAGGTACATCTTGTTTGGTAGAATTTGATGCATAATTCGTGTAGGGTTCGAACCCCACATGTGGGTTTCGAAGAAAACACGTTAAATTCGTATTATGGCTTGATTGTATGTGGTATTAACCATCCCTAATGGTTTAGGGATGAGTTAACCACCAAGAGTTTGTTTATTTGCATAGATGATGATGTTGGGTTTTCCATTAGAGCTTAATGTTGCTAAATGAGTTGTGAATCCTTGTAATTGTAAGAATAATATGTAGTAGATGACATGCATGTGGGAAATTTTGGTTATGATAGAAGGTGATTACTCATTGGTGGAATGTGTGTATTAGGAGCTTGTACATTGAGCTTAGAATGTTGTACGCACACCATGTGTTTGATGAAATGTCTAAATAAGTATGATGTATGAATTTGTATGCAAAACTTGACTAAGTATGGGAGTAATGGGATAATTGGTGAAATTGGTAGTAGGTTAACATAAGGATTTCATCTTAAAGAGTAATCTTGTGGGGACTTGGTTGATTGTATGATATGGTAGGAAGTATGCATTAGTAGTGTGTACACTAATGCTTAAATACTATGATTGGAATAATAAATAATCTTGCTTGTTAATGAGATAAGAATATGATGACTATGGTAAATCTTGTATGATCTAGTACATCAATATGGACATATGTTTCTAAGTAGGATGTTGGTATAGTTGGAAGTTGACTTTCTGGAAAGTCAACAATGTAGAATAACATGGTTAGGCTCCCAAACTTGATTGTGTGATTAGAAGCACTATGTGATGCTTAACATGTTAATACTATGAGATATATATGATAAGGAGTGGTATTACGTGATGTGAGAATAAACGTGGTTGTGAATGTATGTTTTAAATATGATAGAAGTTGACCAATGAAAGTCAATGTGAGATTTGATTAAGAATGGTTGTTAGTGTGATATGATCATGTATGCTAACAATGATGTGAACATGGTGATATGAAAGGATAGGAATAATGGACTCAAGCATGGGAAGCTAATGGGTCAAGACGGAACAATTAAACACACATGAACTTGGAGGACTTGAGGTAAGTGATTCCTAGCCCGACTAGAATGATGAATTTATACATGTTTATATGTGAGAAAGTAGAACGGGAATCATGGAATGATGGTACATTAGATATAGTGCCATAAGTCATTTTGCGGAGATTATAATGGATGAAACGCAGCTTCGGACGGATCGGCGTGGATGGGTCAAGAAGGGGTGGAAAGAAGAAGCAAAAGAAGGAATTGTGCAGGGTCCACCGTAAGGTACGGTGGCACCGTACCTTACGGTAGCCCCTGCAACTTTCCTTCCCACCGTAAGGCAGTAGAGAACTGCCGTGGGTTTTTGGGATCCACCGTAAGGTACGGTGGCCTATTGAACTAACGAATTGGTTATGTGGTGGTTGCAGGATGTCTGGTCTACCTAATAAAGCAAGGGATGGAGATCGAGCGAGGAAGCGGATTGTACGTGGTCACGACCGTCTGATCTACTAGAAAAGAGTCACGTTGATTGTATTACTAAATATTTTAAGATGTAACACCAAAAATAATTAGAAGATTCGGTTTCTTAACCTTTAAGTTGTTTTTAAGGAAATGAATTTTTGGGTTGGTATTTTCCGCTGCGAGTTTTCTGTAAATCAGATTTAGGGTGTTATACTTGCCCATAGAGAAGAGGAGTTTCAAAACGCTTAAGCAGAAATCCATGCAGAACTGGACCGATATAAGCAGTGTGCCCGTGTCGCGGAGGAAGAGGTAAGGAAGTTGAATGCTGACCAGGCGCAGGCCGCGCAACACTGGAAAAAACCATGCCAACTGTAACACCCCACCCGTAACCTGGGTGATCATGCACAATTGATACCACTTACAGCGGAAGCAAACTAAACTTTCATTATAACTTATAACATCCGAGTACAAATATTATTTATTTACAACTCTTAACAACTAAAAACTTCATAGTCTCTAGGCTTCACTACTGCCAAACGGGTTCTACAGCTGTCCTCATGGTTCACCTGAGATAAGTATACTCAAAACGACGTCAGTATATTACTAGTGAGCTCATGCTACACAATTGACACAAAACATCACATTAACATTTATGCATACACAATATGGGTTATGACTACCGTACTGGCTATCCCATAACCACTGTACAACTGACACACTGACCCCCAGTAGTGTCACCACAGCCACCTATAGGTATGGAATCCGTTACTGAGCGCATGGTTACTCCATACTGGACACCCCTGGCCCTATTTCAGCTTTTCGTAACGTACCATTAAGCATACAAGGATCCTTTATACCCCCATAGATATACGCATATTGCAGCATTCCCATTTATTACCAGTTTTGACAGGACGAGTATACTATCACAGTTTTATAAACAAACATGATAACTCACCTGTTTAACGATGCTCAACAATTGCTCAACACTTGCTAGTATAACCAGGAAATATCTCCGAGTCCTGACACAATTACATAATCCTAGATTAGGCAATGGTATGCCTAACTAATTATTATTATGTTTGGATATTCGTTAACGCTACCTTGTTTAAGCATGGGTGATCAGTCCATGCCTAACTAAGGCTAGGCTATCCAATACCCACCTCTAATAATAATCCTAATAAATAAAAATAATAATACTAAACTACCACTAATAATACTTACTAATAAAAATAACTAAATATAACTTAAATGAGAACATACCTCAAAACTATCTACGGCATGTTGATGTAGAGTCTCCCCACTCGTGCTCCTACTCGTGCTCTAAAATTGACTATTAACAACATCCAACAGGGTATCGTAGACTCGGGATTCTCTTATACTAGAGCGTTCCCAAATTTTTAGTGTAACTTAAAAAGAATACATAAGATTCCTATATATAACAGTGGGTGGACGGTGGGTTTCTTTGTTGGGATCGATGTGGGATGTTATTGACCAGGGTGCTTATTTACTTTCATACTGAACCTTCTGATCCATATGAGATTTAATTAGAAATAAGATTCAGTGTAAGACTACCAACATTCTTTTTACTAAACTCATTATACGGACATAATAATTTGGATATTTCAAAGTTATTTTTCATTATTTATATATAATTATTTCAGCTGCTTAACTCGTTTTTCTCGTATAACTTTTAAACGATAACGTTTTACTAAATTTCGAATATGTTGTTAAGACGAACTAATTTGTACCTACGGGTCAACCTAAGTTTCATCACAAACGGAGTAGGGTTTAAATATAATATACATTATTATTATTACTAAACGGTCACATATATTAGCCAGGACTCATCTGCATATCTTCTATTTCAAATAACCATCCTATTCGTTAAACTATATACGAAGTATAAACTTTATGTTTCACGCATTCATAATTATTTCATTAAGGTTCTGGGGGTATTACATTCTCCCCCCTTACAAAAATTTCGTCCGCGAAATTTGTCATTACTTAAAAAGATATGGGTATTTTTCTTTCATTTTATTTTCTAGTTCCCATGTATAATCGGGTCCATGACGAGCATTCTATTTGACCTTAATGGCTTAACCAGTGGGATTTCTTTTCTACGCAACTTCTTAATCTTTCTGTCTTCGATCTGTAGTGGTTCTTCAATGAAGTTAAGCTTTTCGTCGACGTGCACGTCTTCCAATGGAATTTGCTGAGCTTCATCTACTAGACATTTTCTTAAGTTTGACACGTGAAACGCATCATATAGTCCTGCGAGTTGTTCAGGGAGTTTTAGTCTATATGCTACCAGTCCTACTTTGGCCGTTATATCGAATGGTCCGATATATCGTGGTTTGAGTTTTCCTTTCCTTCCAAATCTGATCACTCCCTTCAGATGCGATACTTTTAACATCACTTTATCCCCTACTTGAAATTCTTGAGGTTTTCGTCTCTGATCTGCATAGCTCTTCTGTCTATCTTGGGCACTTTTCATCCTTTCCTTGATTTGTTGAATCTTTTCTGTGGTTTCCATGATGATTTCTGGTCCTGATAGTTGACTTTCACCCACTTCTGTCCAGTAAATAGGAGTTCGACACTTCCTTCCATACAAAGCTTCATAAGGGGCAGCCCTGATGCTAGCATGATAACTATTGTTGTAAGCGAATTCGATGAGGGGTAGATGATTGTCCCAACTTCCACCAAAATCGATTACACATGCGCGAAGCATGTCTTATAATGTCTGAATAGTTCGTTCACTCTGTCCATCTGTCTGAGGGTGATAGGCAGTACTTAGATTTAGCTTGGTTCCCAGTTCCTGTTGGAAACTTTGCCAAAATCTAGATGTGAAATGACTATCTCTGTCTGATATGATTGATACAGGTACCCCCTACCGTGATACTATTTCCTTGATGTAGATTTGAGCGAGCTTGTTCGTCTTATAGTCTCCGCGAATCGGCAAAAAGTGCGCAGACTTGGTCAATCTATCTACTATTAGCCAAATAGTATCATAACCATGACTCGATCTTGGGAGCTTTGTAATAAAATCCATAGTGATTTTCTCCCATTTCCATTCTGGGATCTCCGGCTGTTGCAGACAACCTGAGGTTTCTGATGTTCCGCTTTGACTATAAGGCAAGTCAGACACCTTCCTACATATCGGGCGATAGATGGCTTCATTCCTGGCCACCAATAGTCATTCCTAAGATCCTTGTACATCTTGTCACTGCCAGGATGAATAGAATATTTGGACTTATGGGCTTCCTCTAAGATCGTGTCTTGCAGTCTTCCAAAACTTGGGACCCAAATCCTATTGTTATACCTTAGTATATTATCATTTCCAGTTGACAATAACTTTAGTCTCCCAACCATCCTTTCTTTTCTAATATGATTCTCCTTTAAGGCTTCTCGTTGTACGTCCTTAACTTGATCTATGAGACTAATTTTAACCTCTATCCTTGTTGCAAGAATTCTTATTGGCTGGGGTTTCTCTTTTCTACTTAGAGCGTCCGCTACTATGTTTGCCTTACCTGGATGGTACTGGATCTCGCAATCCTAATCACTTAATAACTCCATCCACCTTCTTTGACGTATATTGAGCTCTTTTTGCTCGAATATGTGTTTTAGGCTTTTGTGATCAGTGTAAATGGTGCATTTGGTACCATAAAGATGATGTCTCCAAATTTTAAGTGCAAATACTACAGCACCAAGTTCCAAATCATGGGTTGTGTAGTTCCGTTCATGAATCTTTAATTGTCGAGAAGCGTAGGCAATCACCTTGCCTCTTTGCATGAGTACACATCCCATACCATAATGAGAAGCGTCACAGTAGACAGCAAAATCGTCTGTTCCTTCTGGAAGTGATAGTATTGGTGCGCTACACAACTTTTGTTTTAGCGTGTTAAAGGCTTCTTCTTGTTTAGGCCCCCAATCAAACTTGGATGCTTTCTGGGTTAACATAGTTAGTGGTGTTGCAATCTTGGAAAAGTCCTGAATAAATCTTCTATAGTATCCTGCTAGCCCTAGAAATCTTCTTATTTCAGTGGGATTCTTTGGTACTTCCCACTTTTTAATGGCCTCAATCTTTGTAGGGTCAACTTGTATTCCTTGCTCGTTGATCACATGGCCCAGAAATTGAACTTCACGTATCCAAAATTCACACTTCGAGAATTTTGCGTACAGTTTCTCTTTCTTTAAGAATTCAAGGACTATTCTAAGGTGTTGTTCATGCTCTACCTCATTCCTAGAGTATATCAAGATGTCATCAATGAAGACGATAACAAACTTATCAAGAAAGGGTTTACAGACCCTATTCATAAGGTCCATGAACACTGCAGGTGCATTGGTAAGCCCAAATGGCATTACCAAGAATTCATAATGACCATACCTAATCCTAAATGCAGTCTTAGGTACATCTTCTGGTGAAACTTTCACCTGGTGGTATCCGGATCTCAAATCTATTTTAGAGAAATAACATGCTCCCTGCAACTGATCGAATAAGTCATCGATCCTAGGTAACGGGTACTTATTCTTTATTGTGGCTTTATTCAAATCTCTATAGTCGATGCACATACGCATCGTCCCGTCCTTCTTCTTGACAAACAAGATGGGCGCTCCCCAGGGCGATGAGCTAGGTTGGATAAACCCTTTATCGAGCAACTCTTGCAATTGCTTCTTAAGTTCTTGCATCTCTGTTGGGGCTAATCTATACGGGGACTTAGCAATTGGCGATGTTCCAGGTACTAAGTCGATGTGGAACTCGACTTGTCTTTCGGGTGGTAGTCCTGGAAGGTCATCAGGAAATACCTCGGGGTATTCCCGTACTACTCGCACATCCTCGATCTTTTGTTTCTCCGTGCTATTTACGGCATATGCTAAGTAGGCAATACATCCTTTTCTTAAACACTTATGTGCTTGTGCTATAGTGATGAGGTTCTTAACCTTATTAGTGCGATCTCCAGGTACTATTAGTCGCTTGCCATTGGGTAGTCGAAGTCTAACGACCTTTTTATCACATATGATTTCTGCCTGATATAGTGCTAGCCAGTCCATTCCTATGACTATATCAAATTCTCCAAGTTCCATTCGCATTAGGTCTATAGGGATCAAATGGTCATTTAAACTTATTGTACAATTCTTAATAATGTCAACTATTTCCTTCTGACTTCCATCGGCCAGTTCTACTGTGAAAGTGTGACCTAAACTTTGGGATGCCCGGTTTAAATAAGGTCTAAATGTAGTTGACACTAAGCTTCTATTAGCACCGGTATCAAATAACACACGTGCGTATACATCATTTACAAGATACGTACCCGTGATGACTTCTGGAGTGTTCTTAGCTTCCTCTGTGGTAAGGACGAATGCACGTCCCTTCGGCTGATTTGGTTGTGGCCTTTCATCCCCTTTGAGCTTGGGACATTCAAATTTCATGTGGTTGGTAACACCACACTCAAAACATCTCCTCTCCTCCTTGCATTCTTGAAGGACATGGCCAGTCTTTTTGCAATTGGGACATGACTAAAGACGGCATATCCCAGAGTGATATTTGTTACAGGTCTGATAGAGAGGTACACTCTTTGGCCTTTTAAAATTGTTGCCTTTATTGTTATCTTTCCTTTCTTCCCACTTTCTCTATGGTGCAGGAGATTCAGCTTCTCGCCGCAACATTTCAGCAGCCATGATGGCTCCAGCTTCAACAGTTTCTGAAAACGTCTTGGGAGATTTGGATTTGATGAATACCGTCATTTCAGAGGGTAATCCCCCAATGAACCTATTAATCAGTTGTTCCTCAGTCAAGGTTAAATAAGGAACCAATCGAGATATCTCATTAAAACGTGTAACATACTCTCGATATGTTTTATTTCCCAATTTTAACTGGAAGAACTCCACTTCTAGTTGCTCAGTTTCACTAGGAGGACATAATTTTGCAAGAAACAAGTGAACAAATTCCTCCCAACTCATTTTTTTAACTTTTTCTTTGCCTTCTATATGGACTACAATGTTCCACCAGTGAAGGGCTTCAGCTTCAAACATGTGCACGGCAAACCTTACTCTGTTGTAGTCATCACAATCACAAATATCTAGTTTGGACTCCATTTGGTTGAGCCAGTCTTGTGCCTCAATTGCTCCCTTTCTGCCGTCAAATGTCGGAGGTTTGCAGGACATGAAGTGTTTATAATTGCACTCCTTTGATTTGGTTTCGGCTTTTTCTAAGTTTTCACCAGTTCTTTTATTTTCTTTCACTCTTTCCTTTGCTCGTACTGGTGTGGAGGCAGCTGAGCTTTGTTCGGGTTGTTCTTCCGATTGGTTAACATTACCAGTTTGTGCATTCGCCATTATCTTAGCCACTTCAACCGCAATATTGTGGATATCTTCCGTATTTAATTTCATGCTCATACTAGATCGAGATCTGACACTAGGGGAAGGAGTTAGAGCATTATTAGAACCTTCCTCTCTTCTGCTACTATTATGTTCATGTCTAGATCTTTGTTCACTTTTATGTTCAGACATTGTCTCTTCCTATAGGAATATAATAATTATATATAAGTTACTGTTACATATTAAGCATTTTTACATCATAATAGCTACATCACACAAAACATACACACTATACAGAATTTGGGATTACCCAGACATAAGACAAATTATTCACTTAGGTCATACCTAAAGTGTTAACGTGCGTGTTTCTCCTGCACACGACATACTATTCTCTTTACTCAGAGCTTAAGTCAGATAATTATCTTATAGAGCAATACTAGTTGTACTGGTTAAAGCTTAGGCATTCCACTAATACCTAATTCACTAAAACCTCGGGCCCTGATACCAACTGTAACACCCCACCCGTAACCCGGGTGATCATGCACAATTGATACCATTTACAGCAGAAGCAAACTAAACATTCATTATAACTTATAACATCCGAGTACAAAACATTATTTATTTACAACTCTTAACAACTAAAAACTTCATAGTCTCTAGGCTTCACTACTGCCAAACGGGTTCTACAGCTGTCCTCATGGTTCACCTGAGATAAGTATACTCAAAACGACGTCAGTATATTACTGGTGAGCTCATGCTATACAATTGACACAAAACATCACATTAACATTTATGCATACACAATATGGGTTATGACTACCGTACTGGCTATCCCATAACCATTGTACAACTGACACACTGACCCCCCCAGTAGTGTCACCACAGTCACCTATAGGTATGGAATCCGTTACTGAGCGCATGGTTACTCCATACTGGACACCCCTGGCCCTATTTCAGCTTTTCGTAACGTACCATTAAGCATACAAGGATCCTTTATACCCCCATAGATATACGCATATTGCAGCATTCCCATTTATTACCAGTTTTGACAGGATGAGTATACTATCACAGTTTTATAAACAAACATGATAACTCACCTGTTTAACCATGCTCAACAATTGCTCAACACTTGCTAGTATAACTAGGAAATATCTCACGGTCCTGACACAATTACATAATCCTAAATTAGGTAATGGTACGCCTAACTAATTATTATTATGTTTGGATATTGGTTAACGCTACCTTGTTTAAGCATAGGTGATCAGTCCATGCCTAACTAAGGCTAGGCTATCCAATACCCACCCCTAATAATAATCCTAATACCTAAAAATAATAATACTAGACTACCACTAATAATACTAATAAAAATAACTAAATATAACTTAAATGAGAACATACCTTAAAACTATCTACGGCACATTGATGTAGAGTCTCCCCACTCGTGCTCCTACACATGCTCTAAAATTGACTATTAACAACACCCAACGAGGTATCGTAGGCTCGGGATTCTCTTATGCTAGAGCGTTCCCAAATTTTTAGTGTAACTTAAAAAGAATACATAAGATTCCTATATATATAATAGTGGGTGGACGGTGGGTTTCTTTGTTGGGGTCGATGTGTGATGGTATTGACCAGGGTGCTAGGGTGCTTATTTACTTTCATACTGAACCTTCTGATCCATGTGAGATTTAATTAGAAATAAGATTCAATGTAAGACTACCAACATTCTTTTTACTAAACTCATTATACGAGACATAATAATTTGGATATTTCAAAGTTAATTTTCATTATTTATATATAATTATTTTAGCCGCTTAACACGTTTTTCTCATATAACTTTTAAACGATAACGTTTTACTAAATTTCGAATATGTTGTTAAGACGAAATAATTTGTAGCTGCGGGCCAACCTAAGTTTCATCACAAACAGAGTAGGGTTCAAATATAATATACATTATTATTATTACTAAACGGTCTCATATATTAGCCAGGACTCATCTGCATATCTCCTCTTTCAAATAACCATCCTATTCGTTAAACTATATACGAAGTATAAACTTTATGTTTCGCGCATTCATAATTATTACATTAAGGTTCTGGGGGTATTACACCAACGGATCAACGTTGACATGGAACGCTGTCGGGGGCAGATTTAAAAGTTGAAAAGTGACGTTACCCGTTTGAATAATGATGTCGAGGACCAGCGGAAGACCCTTGCGCCGAAAGAGTCGGAGTTGGCCGACACAATCTTGAAGTTGAATCTGCGAGATCAACAAATAGTCTTACCTTTTGTTAGTGTGACACCCGGCAAACTCAGGTTAGTAACGTTGACTAAACTAGTAAGTCTACCACTACGTGAAAAAGGGGCTACGGCCACACTTTTTCCAGAATCGCCCTGCCACACTTTTGATTAAAGTGTGGCTAAAAGTCATTTATCACGTTTCAAAATTTTCTAGCCTACTTTTAGCCACACATCTTATGTATACATGTGACCATTGTATAACAGTTCAAAACATTCAGCCACGTTTTAAGAAAAAAATGTGACATTTAGTAGCCACACAAGAAACGTGTGGCCAAATGTGATCTATAGCCACAATATTGGTTTGATAGTGTGGCTAAAAGCTGATATATATCGCCACATATATTAATTTGTGACCAAAGACTTGAAAATAGCCACACTTAATATTACAAAATTTCATGTGGCTTTACATAAAATTCGTCACACCATCGTTACTTTGTTTATATTTGTGTGACGGTAGGATATCAAATGTCATGGAAAAATATGTGTGACTAAAGTTTAGACAATAGCCACACAAATGTTATTGTTTTTTTTTTGTGTGACGAAATGATTGCAAATGCGATGGGAAAAAATATATGTGACCAAATGTTAGACAATAGCCATTGGGCTGACGGTGGTGGATGTCGGTGAGGGTCATCAATTGGTAGCTGAACACTAGGGAAAGGAGGGTGCAGTGCGTGCAGTGGCAGAGGGAGGGGAGGGACCAAGGGGTGTCCAGCCTCTCCCAATGGCCCAAATCTAATTAAGTTTTTATGGTTCACATTCAATAAAATTGTATTAAGCCCCTCTTAAGGTTCACTTCACTCTCTACTATATCCTTCTTCTTTTTTCCCTTTTTTTTGTATCAAGCCCCCATTAAGGCCCACTCCACTCTCCACTAGTAATAATAGTTTATTATATTGTTCGATTTTTTTTAATGAGTACTAGTTTAAATAATCTAAGCCACCCTTATCTCGAAATCCTGGCTCCGCCTCTAAGTGCGTGGCTAAGTCTCGGTTATGGTTTGTGAGGGTTTGAGTTGAAAAAATATAAAAAACAAGCCTTCAAAATTTTTGGCTGTGTAAACAAGCGCCAAAATACGAATCAGTTTTAGGGAAGATGCAAAGCGGTAACAATAAAAGTTAAAATATTAATACGTTTGAAATTAAACACACGTATATCCTGTTATATTATATATCCTTTTTTAAAAAAATGGGGCAATTTCTTTGGATGTATAAAACTAAAACAAGATATTTACGTAACATTTAAAATTTATCTATGAAGTTAAAATAATTCAAAATATCTTTTTGAAAAACTATTATAATTTGTAGTTTTAAATAAATCATATATGAAAATAAAGAGCATTGGTTTTGGACCACATGAACCCTATAATTAAGTGTGCTTAAGTGAGAGTAGCGGCATGATACGTGACATCTTGGGAAGTCTCTACCAGGGTATGAGAGGCTGAATCTTATAACTAATGACCAGTCTGTGATAATCAACGACTCTAGTTGATCATTATTAACTCTGAGTGATTTTATTGACCCTAAATAACGAAGAATTACAAGCATTGACCAAAAATGGCCTTGGTTAACCACACTTTCCTAAAAAGATAATAATCCCAATTACAAAATTACGTTTTTTAACATGAATATTCAAAATATATAAAATGGTAAATTTTCATTTTATTATTTTAGTAATTTAATTTCAAACATATATATATATGTGTGTGTGAGAGATGACTAGTTTAGATAAAATATAACAAATGCGTTAACTTTGAAGTTAATGGGTTTTATCATGTCATATGAGGGACAAAATGGTTAGATTGAGTTGTAATGAGTAGCAATGAGCTTAATATTGAATCGGTACCAGTAATTGAAATACCGGTCCAGAAAAATGGAAAAAACGAGCATCGGTCCTAGTACCGAAAATGATAGTTACGGTACAAATATTCAAAGGTAGATCAACCCAAAATATCGGACCGTAGGCCCTAAAAACAGAAAATTTGAGTATTGGTACCGAAAGTGCTCATATATGCCTTAAGGGATCACAATTGATAATAGTAGATAATATATGTCTTAATGAGTCATATTGGGCCTTAGTGGATGACAATGGACACTAACAGATCATATATATCTTTATGTAGTATATTGAGCGTTAATGGATCACAATACATAGTAGTAGTAGTAGATCATATACTTCTTAAGGGACCATATTGGGTCTTAACAGATCACACTGGATAATAGTAGATTATATATCTCCTGATGGACCATATTGGGCCTCAATGGATCACAATTGATAATAGTAGATCATATATCTCTTAACGGGTCATATTGGGCCTTAATGAATCACACTGGATAGTAGTAGATCATATATCTCTTAACGGACCATATTGGGCCTTAATGAATCACAATGGATAGTATTAGATTATATATGTCTTAATAGAACAGAATGAGCCTTAATGGATCATAATAGGCAATAGTAGATCATATATGTCTTAATGGACCATATTGGGCCTTAATAGATCACAATAGGCAATAGTAGATCATATATGTCTTAATGGACCATATTAGGTCTTAATGAATCACAATGGACAATAATATGTCATATATGTCTCAATGGACTATATTAGGCCTTAAGTGGGTCACAATGGGCAGTAGAAAACATTATGTCTTTTAACTGAAAATACTGGGCCTTAATGGATCGTAATGGACAACAGTTATCATATATGTCTTAATGGATTGTATTGAGCCTTAATGGATGAGAAAACACTGCCTTCTTTCTTTAGTGGAAAGTTGGAGACCCGGACTCACGAAATTTACATGGCAATTTGAAACTTGATTCAGAAAAGATTCCATGAAAATCCCGACACCCATGCATTCAAGGTAGGTTTGTCTAAACTTGTGTGTCTTTCTAAACAATTTTTATCTTGCATTTTATATTAAGTATCTTATATGCTATTAATTCTTTTATCATTTCCCAAGCTTTACATGGTGCTGAAAGGGGGGAACCGGCTGCTTTAGCCAACATTCAAGAGTCAGTTTGGTGATATCACCCAAAATGGAAGTCATTTCACTTTGTTTTCATAGTTAACTGAAAAGATTAATAAATGTTGTCTGCTCATGCATTGTAAACTGACAACAAAGTGGAAGCTTGTGAAAATGGGTCAAAACTCTCAAGAAGGTGGTGTTTGTTTTGTGCCATCGAATTTGATACGGCGGATTCCACCACCAATGAAAATGATACTATGGCCATTGAAAAAAAGATTAAAACGCTGAGGTATTAAAATACTCTTTTAAGCTTTTTTTAGAAAGGATTTTTCTTAAAATTTGGCTGTAGAGTTTCACACCTTTTGTTGATAGATTCCATCAATTTTGTTGACCTTATATGATACATATAATTTGTTCCTTGGTTATTCATTCAGTTGTTGACATATAGCCTGAAGTAATGTATAGAATGACTTAGGTACACATAACTTAATGACTTAATGGCATTCTTTTAGTAAAGATTTTATTTTGTAATGTGGTATTTTTATTATAAATTTAATGTCATTCTTTGAGTAAAGATTATTTTAATACTAATTTTTTTCTTTTTTTTTTCTTTTGTAATTCGTGCTTGTGTTAATTTTTAAATGAGAAGTGAAGTTCTTGTTTAACTTCAAACAGTTTTAAGCTCTAATTGTATATTCATTTTGTTTAATTTTAGCAGTTTCTAAGCCTCAGCCTGTAAGGTTGCATATTGTCTTCCTTCCTTTGTTGGCATTTGATGTAGATTTGTAATTAAGTAATAAGACACTATATTATAATTGATTTTTAAGTTTTAGTTGCATTTTACAAATTTTGTGGTAAATATATAAGATGAAGAAAGACTATTGGAGAAGCCACCAAAAAAGCTGAAGACGTAACCGGAAATACCTGGCAACAATGTAAGTTTTTTAAATAGTTCATTTTTTTTTGTGAAATTGTGTTGCTTTAGTTTCGTTTATTCAACTATGCGAATACATTGTTATGGTAAAATGATCACCATACCTTCCAATGTGGTCTAATTGCATTGTTCTTTTGTTAGGCATTTTATAATGGCCGAGAACGATGTGATCTTATAACTTGTGGATCAACTCTGGAACTTCTACTGGTAAGAGTGATGCAGGATCTGTTGCGATAGCTGCTGTTGCAAGTGTTGCTCGGAGTCATGCGAGTTCTGTTACAGTTTGTGCAGTATTTTTAGATAGTTTTTTGACTATAAGTTTATGTCTTTAGTGTATAAATTGAGAACTTATGTATGGATTTTGGTTTATTATTAATATAATTTTGTATTCAGGTTTTATCATGCATGTTTATTGCTTTTAATTATTTTATTAAAAAAATAAAAATAAAATAGCTAATTACACATAAATGGTCACATAAAATCGCAATAAATATGTGTGGCCAAAGGTTAGACAATAGTCACATTTAAAATTTAAAAATTTTGTGTGGCTATAAATAACCATTAGCCATACCATAGTCATTTTGTTTTTTATTTGTGTGCCTATATGATACCAAACGTCACGGGAAAAAAATATGTGTAGCCAAAAGTTGTACAATAGCCACATTTCACAAAATTTTATGAGGTTATATATAACTATTAGCCATACCATAGTCATTTTGTTTTTTTAATGTGTGACGGAATGATGCTTGACGTCATACGGAAAAAATTGTGTGTGACTGAATATTAGACAATAGACACACTTAAAATAGTTATTTTTTTGCATGTCTAGAAATAGTTTTTAGCCACACTTACAGTTAATTGATGTGACTATATAGTAGAACCAACCACACTTACAAGAAATTCATGTGGCCTTTACTATTCGTTAGCCATACTTATTGAATAAAATGCTGGATTACGACAACCCTTTTTGCCACGTTTTTTTAATTGATGTGGCTAAAACAGTCTTTTTTAGTAAATTCATGTGACTATATAACATATACAGTCACACTTAAAGTAATTTTATGTGGCTGTTGCTACCCTTTAGCCACACTTAATAGAGAAAAATGCTTGATTCCAACAAGCAATGTTGGTACCCTTTAGCTACACTTTTTAGTAGTTACCGCCACTTAATGTGAATGTGGCCATATAATACCTACGATGACTCGACCTTTGGTCACACTTGACTTGGATAAAAAATGTGTGGCGAAAGGCATACGGTCACACTTTTTAGGTGTGGCTAAAGCCTATTTTTGACGTAGTGTACCTTAGCGAGTCATACTTATTACATACTTAATTAGATCAGTCGGGTCGTTATGATGATTCTAGGGAGTCATCGGGAGTCGTTACGATGATCCGCGGGATCATCGGGAGTCGGTCCATAACCATGTGTACAAGGATTGGTGATTCGTGGAATCACCGGGTTTAACGCACACACGCAAGTCTTGAGTCCCGGGAATTGGTGAACGGATGTAAATGTGTTAGTTATCATGAATTATGTGTTTATAATCATTACGTGACTTGTTGGTATGTTAATGCGTGTTTATATGTGTTAAAATAGTGTTTAACGCGCCGAAAACCCAGACAAATGTGTTACAGGCGATTAGGAATCAGAGGATTGCCTAATCGCCTGTCTATAGGCGATTGGGAGAGCTTAGGGGGCGATTAGGCCCCTAATCGCCTGAAGTGTCAGGCGATTAGGCCCCTAATCGCCTGCTAAGGTCTGCTAATCGCCTGCATTGCTGTGTTCGGGGCAAAACACCTATAAATAGAACCCTTAACCCCCCAAACACCCTTAGAGCAACCCTAACTGATCCTAAGCCACCCACACACCCTAGAACACCTCTGGAACTTGATTTGCTACAAAAATCACCATCTCCAAGCTTACACACCTTTCTTTGACAAAATCCAAGGTGTGTTCTTCGTCTCTAACCTTTGTAAAGTTGTTATTTTGGTTCCCCAAAGGTCCAGACCTTGTTTTTCTATGTTTGTGTCTTTAAAACCCTTTGAAAAGAGTTCTAAAACAAGTCTACACCATAATACTTGCTATATGTGAAGTTTACATGCATATGTTGATCTTCTTGGTGTTTATAACTTGAATATTTCCATGAAATGGTTGTACTTCTGTTATGTAGAGGTTATTAGGATGATTATCTAAGAGTTTGAGCTTTTGTTGTTGTGTTTTGATGAAAATGTGTATTTTGACCCATTTGGATGGTTCTTGCAGATCTAGGATGATTATGGTATCATTAATGATGGAATGTTGTTAGGATTTACACTAGGGAAGTGTTAAAACAGAGAAATGTTGATTTGCAAACTTGTAGGAGATGAAATCTGATTGTTTCCATTTAAGGAAAGATAAGGTTAGTTGGTGAAACCTAGTACTTTGCCATTTTTGGAAATAATTGCATAAAGGATGTTAGATCAGTGATAAATTGGGGGTTTTTGCTGGGAATGGGTTGGTAAATGGTTTAGGTTTGATATTGGGTGTTTTTGCATGTTTCGGATCTGATTTGGAGGGTTAAACGCGCGAAAATCCGTTGCACAGCTGCAGCAGGCGATTAGGAATCCTAATCGCCTGATGCAGGGGGCGATTAGGACTGTTAGGGGGCGATTAGGCCCCTAATCGCCTGTTGACCAAGCCTACTCACCTGTTGACTTTTCCTAATTGCATGCTAAATTCCTAATCGCGTGTACTGCTGTTTTAAGCGTATTTTGGCATCCCGAAGCATGATTTGACATCTAGGAACATTATAGGAACCCCGGGACATGCCATATGACTTGTTAACACGTGTTCGGACTCAACTGTACTTTAAATGTGCGTTATGCTAAACTAGGTGAACTCTTGCGCGTGCTAAGTGTTTAACTTCATATGTTGCATGATACTTTGCATTTAGCTAACACATGGAATGTCGGGTCACCAATGGGATGTCGAGTCTTGTATGGCACGGTCGGTTTATCAGTCAAAAGTGTTTTCAAGCGTCTATGGTTATGGTCTGGACATTTGGGGACTACTTAACTTGCGGGTTATTAGTCCGGATACTTATACATATCTTATGATAGGTCGCCGCTATTTGGGGCTATCATAGCATAATTACTTAACTATTTTCAAGTAACGCAACCTAAGGTGAGTGTCACAGCCTCGCTTTTACAGTTTTGCCTTCGGGGGAGAAACATGCTACGGACTTATTTATTAAAGATCATGTTATACTGTGGTTACTTGACATTACTATACGGCTTTTTCGGAAAGTCCCAGGGGGAAACCATGAATGTGCGGGAATGCACAACGGGGGGAAATGTGGATAGATCTATTGGGCCTCACAAGCCCCACTCGACGGCGGGGCCGGGCGGGTGCATATTGTCCTTAACATTCGGGTTACCGAGGCATCGGTAGCCCAGTCAGTCTGGGCTGGTTTCATCTTCTTGTTCGTGTTTAGTAATGGTTCCCAACCGTAGTAGTAAAAACATTTAACGTCTAGCTAACGTTCTCATAACCAAGTAGTAACGAATATGATCTTTGGAACTTTTAAAACTCGTTTATAAAAGAAAACCTGTGAACTCACCAGCATTATATGTTGACATCTTTTTGGCATGTTTTCTCAGGTCGCTAAGGTAGCAGTCAATGGACTAGGCGCACGGAGTCATGCACAGCGTATAGTATTTTGAAACGTATAAACAATGTTTTGTAAACTTTAATATGTCTTTTGGTTGTAAACAAGAAATGCTTCCGCTGCTGGTTTACGGCTCAAAGCATGATATTTTGGGTTATATATATATATATATATAAATGCATGTTTGTTGAATGTTTGTTGTGATCGTTGACTGAGATCCTGGTGTGTCACGCGCCTCGCGGTAAAACCCCGCACCTGGAAATTGAGGGTGTGACAGTTAGGGATGATGTGACTACTGATCCACGAGAACGATCCTTCACTGATATCTCTACAGCATTAGAATTCCTACAAAGCAATAATACAGCCGGGTCGGGAGACGACTACGAATGTAGTTGTTTGTAACAAAAACTGGGGTGATGAGGATACTATCTTCGCTAGCTTTTAGGGTTAGCAAAAAGTGTCATCTTGTAACAGTACTGATTTCTGAGAAGATTAACATGGACCATTGTATGACACCCTAGGAAAATCCCACATCGGCCGTGGACAGGAGAGATCCTTGGTTCAAAAGTAATCCAAAGCCTCTTAAATCACCAACGCGTTTTGGGCTTAATGTTAGTGGATGAGAGGAGAACTCCACAGTTAAGCGTGCTCAGGTGGGAGCAGTACCAGGATGGGTGACCTCCTGGGAAGTCTCCACCAGGGCAACCAAAAACAAATCCGTGAGCTCTGGATGGGTAACCCATCGGGGCAAAGCGGACAATATTGGTGGTGAGAGGGGCCGGATGTTACAAATGGTATCAGAGCCACTCCTGTGTCGTTCGGGTTGGTGGGGCAAACCTCATCGAGGACAATGAGTCCCTAAGGGGGGGTGATTGTAATAGTACTGATTTCTGAGAAGATTAACATGGACTATTGTATCACACCCTAGGCAAATCCCACATCGGCCGTGGCCAGGAGAGATCTTTGGTTCATAAGTAATCCAAAGCCTCTTAAATCACCAACGCGTTTTGGGCTTAATGTTAGTGGATGAGAGGAGAACTCCACAGTTAAGCGTGCTCAGGTGAGAGCAGTACCAGGATGGGTGACCTCCTGGGAAGTCTCCACCAGGGCAACCAAAAACAAATCCGTGAGCTCAGGATGGGCAACCCATCGGGGCAAACCGGACAATATTGGTGGTGAGAGGGGCCGGATGTTACACATCTCTATTACGAATATCATCCCTTATATAGAGTTCGACATATGCCACCATCACCCATAACCTTAATCATAATGTGCCAGGACCCGATTAGCGTTGTCTCCACTACCTTAAGTTATAATAGTAAGGTACTTTAATTAAGGCGGTAAATAAGGAAAACATGGAATAGATACTGCTTGTACCGTCTTGCGCGCAAGGCTTCCCATGATTGTAGGAGAGTGGATGACGTCCTGCTGCAAGAAAAGAGGTGGGACACATAACATTAATGAGGCAATCCATCCCCTTAATTTCCCTCCAAAACTATTATATTATTTTTTCTATCTCATGTGCATGGCACATGCACTTTCACTTTCACTAACGATTTCTAAACGTTAATAACTTTTTTATACGACATGCTTTTTGAAAAAAAAATACAACAAATTGACTAGCGTTTTATTATATTTCCAACGACTACCATAGTGCTATACAAAAAACTAAAAAAAATGATTTCTTTTATGTAGTAATTATTGAAATAGATTTTTAAATTATATGTGAGTAGAGAAAATAGTCTGGAGACACGGAAAATTACCATCCTACAATCATTTTAGTTGATTGCAGTTCGATCATGTTTATAGTCACTGCTTACCCATTGATTGTTTTATTTAGTGAAAATTGAACATGTATGCCGTTCTTTAACATATGCTCACTTTACATATCAGT
Source organism: Ambrosia artemisiifolia (assembly GCA_032199755.1). Classification (NCBI taxonomy): domain Eukaryota; kingdom Viridiplantae; phylum Streptophyta; class Magnoliopsida; order Asterales; family Asteraceae; genus Ambrosia; species Ambrosia artemisiifolia. The sequence continues at coordinate 6,224,540 of CM063526.1, read as the reverse complement.
ATCATCTATCATCATCATTATCATGACATATCCTTTGATATAAACTTGGTTTTCTTTTTCAGGTTCACATTGCAACTTTAGAGTGTATTAAGAAAGTGACAAAATTATACAAAGACAACTGTTGATCCTTTAAAAAAACAAAAAACCAAAAAAAAATCTAAAAAAAACGGCTTATTCATTTTATGATACACATATTTGCCACTTCATATTAGATCTGTCTATCCCGGGACGCTTCCGGGAGATAATGAAGTTAATAATATATACATCTGATTGATACGATACTTGATGAGGAGTGTGTCCAAGAACTAAAATACTCCTACTTAGCCCAGCTAGATAAGGGAAAACAGGGCATAAAATGTTCAAAATTTAAAGATCATAACTTGGGCTACAACCAGAGTTATGGGGCCCATGAGCAAGCGTAGCAAGGTCGACAAGCCATATCATAGGACAAATAGTCGTAGGCGGTTTTACCCAGCTGTCAAGCCCAATTCCTTGATCTAAGGCCCTGATTTCGTTAATCAAGAATTTTTTCAGATCTCGTCAATCTTCATAAGACTTTCATATTTTAAGTAATAACACATTAATCAATGATTAGCGTGATTTACGCCTATATTTATGTTTTAATTTTAATTTATTTTTGACAATTTGTAATTTTAAAGATTTGATACTATCTGCTAAATTTAGAAAATCTCTATATAAAAACCCTTCATGTATAGTATTTTGGCAATAAAAAATTAATGAACTTTCTTTGAGGATTTATGTCTTGGTGGATATTCTTGGGTGATTTCAATGATGTAAGATGTGAAAGTGAAAGAATGAACTCGATCTTTGTGGCGGCAAATTCGTTATCATTTAACAACTTCATTGCTGAAGCGGGCCTTATGGAATACAACATGGGTGGTAGAAAATATACGTACATGTCTCCTGATGGAGGGAAGCTTAGCAAGCTAGATCGAATACTCGTTTGCGATGCTTTCATGGCTGAATGGCCAAATGCGAAGGTTTCGGCCCTGGACCGGGATGTGTCCGACCACTCACCGGTGGTGATGACGCTTCATGATGCAAACTTCGGGCCGTGCCCCTTCCGTTTTTACAGTTCATGGCTTGGAAAGAATGGTCTTGACGAGGCTGTGTTAGAAGGTATTAACACGACAGTGAATGCAAGTCGCAGCGATGTACTTCTAATTCAGAAACTAAAGGCTATTAAATTTGCGATAAAAATGGAAAGAGGATGCCAGTGACTTGAACGAGGCAACCGTGAAAAATGCTTACCACCAGGTTAAAATTTTGGAAGACCTTGCTGAGAACAGACTACTTGGGGAGGATGAAAGAAATCGTTGGAAAGATGCCAGACTGGTCATTAAAAGATGCCAAGATGGGAATGGGACAAATGTAGAGATTTGAAACAAAAGGCAAAAGTGAAATGGATCGAGTGTGGGGATGACAATTCGGCATTCTTTCACGGGGTGGTTAGAAGCAGGAATGCTCGGAATAGGGTGGTAGGGATGTACATTGACGGAAACTGGGTGGAAGATCCAATAACAATCAAGGAAAAGGCGGTGGAAATATTCAAAGCCAAGTTCGACGAACCATTACCGATTAGACCAAGACTTTCGGGTGAGGGCTTCAAGAAAATCTCGGAGGCCGATGCGAATGCGCTGATCATTCCATTCACAAAAGAGGAGGTTAGGGAGGCTATCGGGGACTGTGGAGGCGACAAATCCCCCGGCCCGGACGGATTCTCCTTTGCCTTTATTAAAAAATATTGGGAAAAGTTAGAGCCATATATCATGAACATGATGAATGAGTTCTATGTTCATGGATCAATTCACCCATCTTGCAACCTGTCCTTTGTGGCTTTGATACCCAAAGTAACCGATCCATTGGCATACTCGGACTTCCGACCAATCTCACTAATAGGGGTAATAGGCAAAGTAATTTCCAAGGTGCTCGTAGCAAGACTGAAAATGGTTCTCGGGAAGGTCATCTCACCAGTCCAATCAGCTTTCATTGCGGGCAGAAATATTTTCGATGGACCTTTAATGGCAAACGAGATTGTATCTTGGGCGAAACATACAAAAAAAGAGATTTTGCTATTCAAGGCAGACTTCGAAAAGGCGTACGATTGTGTTTCATGGAAGTTTCTGTTGACTATCATGAACCACATGGGATTTCCTACCAAGTGGAAGTGTTGGATGATGGGTATATTAACCACCGGAAGAGCTAGGGTACTAGTCAATGGGTCACTGACTGAGGAATTCCAGCTGAAAAGGGGCCTTAGGCAGGGTGACCCGTTGTCGCCCTTTCTATTTTCAATCGTGATGGAGGCTTTACATATTATGATGGTTAAGGCGGTTCAAGCTGGTAAATTTCAGGGGGTACAACTACCTAATGCAGGACCGACTATATCTCATCTATTCTATGCGGACGATGCACTTTTCCTCGGGAATTGGTCGGTTAAAAACATTCATAACCTTAACCGGATCCTTAGGTGCTTCTCGGTGGCCTCAGGTTTAAATGTAAACCTGAACAAGAGCTATTTATTCGGGGAGAACACAACGGCTGCCGATTGCGGTCTAATGGCCGGCTGAAATGTTAAGATGCAGGGTTGGCACGCTTCCATTTGTGTATTTGGGCCTTCCGGTGGGTCAAAATATGAGGCGCATTTCTAGTTGGAGGCCGGTGATTGAAAAGTTCCAGTCAAAACTATCGTTATGGAAGGCAAAAACACTATCCTTTGCGGGGAGAGTGGTGTTGGTTAAAGCGGTCTTGGGAGCGATACCGAACTATTTTTTATCATTGTTTCGTGTTCCTGCAGGTGTTATTAAGACGCTAGAAGGGCTTCGGAGAAGATTTTTGTGGGGAGGATCGGCAACAAGTAAAAAAATTAAATGGGTGGCGTGGGATAACATTACAAAACCAAAAAAGGTGGGGGGGTTGGGAGTCGGGGCCATTGATGACTTAAACCTTGCTTTACTCGCGAAATGGTGGTGGAGGTTAAAGTCGTATCCGGAACAACTTTGGTGCGAAGTTGTGAAAGCTATTCATGGTGGTAGAAGATCGGTTGGTTTCATTCCTGCAAAGAAAGCCAGAAGCGGTGTTTGGGGCTGCATTGCTAGTATTCACAAAGACTTTCACAAAGCTGGCGTAGACTTGGAAGAGAAATTTATTTGTAAACTTGGCAGGGGCAACTCAATTAGATTTTGGCAAGACCGATGGTGTATGAATGTGAGGCTGATGGAGGAATTCCCTACATTGTATGCTATCCGAAGTACGAAAGAACCACTTGTTTCAGATTGCTACAAACTGATAAACAACATTATTTGGTGGGAGGTGCCGTGGAAGCGGCTTCCACAATCCGAGTCTGAATGGCATGATGCGACTAGATTATGGAGCATGATCAACGGACAGGTTATATCGGGTGTTAGCGATACTTGGAGCTGGTCCTGTCAAGGGGTTAAAAAAGATTTTTCTGTCAAACGGGTGCGAAAGGACCTGCAGAATTTAACAACACAACCTGGTGCAGCCGCGGATTTAGGTGGAGCAGGATCGCTATTCCGAAAGTGAACCACTTTGTTTGGAGAGCTCTCAAGAATGGTATACCATCTACAGAAGCCCTCGCATTCAGGGGCGTGCAGGTTGGAGATGGATTATGCAAAGCGTGTGGACTTGAAGTGGAAACGTCCGATCACATATTCGCCAAGTGCTTGTGGGCACGAGCTACATGGTGGAATGCGGCCGAATTGGTTAAGCTACCAGGTTTGAAGGCTGATTTACCACTCAAACAGCGGCTAGATCTATGCTGGGAAATGGACGGGGAGGGGCGAAAGATCAAAGCGATTTATGCCATAGTCTTGATGACTATATGGAAGTTATGGCTTAGGAGGAACGAGAAAATTTTCAGAAACGAATCTAAAAGGGTACCGACAATGATTGAGGAGATAAAGATCGAAACGTTCTGGTGGATGTCTAAGCGCGCAAAGGAAGCGAATGTGGAAAAGGCGAAATGGTGGGACTTCTCCTTATTTGATAATGGGTGAAGGGCAATATTTGGCTAAAGATGTGTCGGGTTTATTCGTATTTTAATGTTTTGATTGTAATATATAATGGCGTTTATATTTGGCCTAGGTAACCACTGGCTATATGGGCCTGGGCGGCGTTGTATCGGTTTCTTTTTGGTGAAATGAGAATTTCGTTTGTTTGTTCAAAAAAAAAAAAAAACTTAACCTAATTAATTAATGATATCTTAACCTAATTAATTAATGATATGAGGTAATTATATGGCGGTCATCAACCCTTCAAAAATTCCCTCTTTAGTCGATTACGTTCAGGACTTCAAGTTTTTTATTCTTCATCGTCCCTGTATTTTACCATGCCTTATTTTGTAGGCCTAAAACGTAATAGCATATCTATATATTTCACTAAATTGGTAAGACAAACTTAATGCAACAAGTAAATGCTTAGTTTATTGATTAATATTAAATTCACTTCTTTTATGATACTAATTTGAGTTTATACAATTTTTCATGTTTTTAACTTTTTTTTTTAACGGCCAACAAAATTTTCATTCCATAATTGGCTATCAGGATGATAACCAAACACCATAGTATATACACCAAGATATTTTTAACTATTACCCATGACAATTTGCTCAACTAGATTAAGTTTTGGAGCATCATCATATCAAATAAAATCAGTTTTTATCATCCTTTTAAAAGATAAGAAACATAGGTGCTATGAATTTTAAAGACTTTCTTTGTGGTTGGAGATAACATTTGTATATGGTGTTTCTATGTATAATATTTCAAGTAAAACGTAGATAATTTCTTTTATGTGTTTCGCATCCTATGTAGCATAATAAGTCTATATAAACAAACTATCAACAAGGGAGACGATTCAAAAGTCTTTTACCCAACTTCATATCTTAACCGTATGAAACGGATATGACAATTATTATAATTCACTCAACAAAATTATTACAATTCACTCAACACAATTATTACAATTGAATCTTGTGTAACCGATAGGAGACAATTGAGCTTAAAACCCAACACTCACACCACCACCAAGCAACCTTCGTACCTCTTGGCTCCGTCTCTTTCTCTACGTTTTTTGGACCGAAATCCGGCAAGACGAAACCCACCATGAAACAATTGAGCTTAAAACCCAACACTCACACCACCAAGCAACCTTCGTACCTCTTGGCTCCATCTCTTTCTCTACGTTTTTTGGACCGAAATCCGGCAAGACGAAACCCACCATAACAACCTGCGACTACACCTCACGTCGCCACCACCGCACAACGCACACACTTACCACCCGGTTGTACCGTATTCTTGTCGAATTGTAAACAGGATGTTGCCACACCTTCGACCACCACTACAGACTGTAGTTTTCGGTAATGCTTCAACTTTTGATTGGGAGTTTAGTTGGAGAATAGAGTTGATGATGGGGGTGAAGAAAAAAAGAAGGAATTAGCAGAGATTTTAAAAAGAGAAAAAGAGAGCGGCGGGGTGCAGAAAAGAAGTGATGATACCTATAGAAGAAGAGGCAGTAGACGCTGAGTGAGTTTATAATAAAAAGGTTTGGTCCTTGTGGCCTTTTCTCAACTTTTCTATTTTTTTAACTATTGTTTGTCTTGTGAAAGGGAAAAAAGGAGATAGAGTTGATTATTTTGTGCTTATTTTTTTCTTAATCGAGGTCTTCATGCTATCAAGGCAGAGTATAAAGTTCATCATTACCATATATAAATTGACCAAATTGTCCAAGAAACTAACACGTAAACTCAGGAACCATGCTGGAGGACCTATAAACTTTATTTATTTATTTAAGAACTAAATTTTTCATTTTATGACTGCCAAATTACATTAAACCAGACAGACAGACTAAATTCGTAATTTACTGATAACCATATGACATATAGACCATCATTGTATGATAAATAATTTATTATTAAATGATGTTTTTAGTTTTAACAACTTCGCTCAAATCGTTTACACCTATAATGGTAACCACTTTTATCTAGAATTGTATTAATAGTAGTGAAGATTTGATGGTAAAACAAGGCTTCAATTGGTCAACATTCTCAAAACCGTTGACAACAAATTATAACATGCCTAATTGAATTACAACATGTCTAATTGAACTACAACATGCTTAAGTGAATCGTGTTTAAAATACTATTACTTTCCCTTTTAAACTTGAACGCCGGTGGACAGAAAAACAAACAAGACAACGATGGTGGTTCAACCTGTTTTGATGGATTTAATTTCAAATGAAAATTATATTATTTTTTTTATATTTATGTTTATTAATATTATACTAATATTTTTGTTATGACATTTCTTATAATGTTACCAAACTAAAGAATTACGTTGGCAATTTTGTCAGGAATCTGTTGGTAACCACAACAGGTTTATTCATGTTAGTGACTACCAACTGATTGTTACAATATCCACTTTGATTAGGCATTTCCTGGGTTTTGAGATGTGTTTTTTGGTTGGCTTTTGTTACATGCAGTCATGTTAGGCAATTGGTGGTTCGAGAAATAAAAAAGATTTATAATAATCAACTAAATTAAATAAAAAAAGATAAAAAAAAAAGAAGGTATCTTTATAATAATCAACTAAACTAACAAGAACACATTTATTTTTTTATGTGAAAATAACCAAAATTTTACCCTAATAAATATCAACAAAATTAAATCAGGATAAATAACCTAATTGAATACGGAGGTGTGGGGCACACTATTAAAATTTCTCTCTTCGTAATACAAAGTACATACGCTCTTGCTTGTTTTTCAAAATATTAAATCTTTGTTTCTTTATCATAATTCATTGTCATATATATGATGATATCCAGATAAAATTTTGATCGAAGAGCAGTTTTCAAACATTTTTTTTCAAAATATAAACGCAACAGCCAAGTAGGGTGCACTTTCGCCGCAACACGCGGGTTCTTACTAGTAAATCTTAAACCCATGAGTAGTTCAGTCCGTTGATGACTTGACGTCAGTATTTAGGTTTTAAATTGGGCCATATTTTAGTCCAAAGGAACTCATATTGATAGGCTGAATCCGTTTTGTTAGATAGTGCTTGCCGGAAAAGGTGACCTAATGGGCTGGAAAAGTCTTGAGCGTACTGATTAAATTTATTATGAAAAATAGAAAACATTGTTTGACATGTTGTTTTTATCTAAGATTGATAAAAATAAAAAACTAAGGCCACATTTTCCTTGTGAGTTTTCAAGGTAAAAGCAAATTTGAACACATACACATTCTAATTTCAATATTTTGTTCTTAATTTTTTACATCTTTCTTTTTTACAATTAAACACACTCTTGATTTATTTGTTTTTAATTTAAACTTAATCATATACAATGTTTGACATTTTTCTTTTTACCTAAGTTGATAAAAATAGAAAACTAAGGCCACATTTTCCTTGTGAGTTTTCAAGGTAAAAGCAAATTTGAACACATTCTAATTTCAATATTTTGTTCATAATTTTGTACATCTTTCTTTTTTACAACTAAACACACTCTTGATTTATTTGTTTTTAACTTAAACTTAATCATATACGATGCTTGACATTTTTCATTTTACCTAAGTTGATAAAAATAGAAAACTAAGGCCACATTTTCCTTGTGAGTTTCAAGGTAAAAGCAAATTTGAACACATTCTAATTTCAATATTTTGTTCACAATTTTTTACATCTTTTTTTTTTACAACTAAACACACTCTTGATTTATTTGTTTACAATTTAAACTTAATCATATACGATGTTTGACATTTTTCTTTTTACCTAAGTTGATAAAAATAGAAAACTAAGGCCTCATTTTCCTTTTAAGTTTTCATGGTAAAAACAAATCTAAACACATTCTAATTTCAATATTTTGCTCATAAGTTTTTTACGTCTTTCATTTTTTTACAATTAGACACACTCTTGATTTATTTATTTTTAATTTAAACTTAATCATATACAATCGCTAACGGTGAATTTTCTTCTACAAGAACCTCTTATATCATTGTTACTTTCCTGGGGATTAATGTTTTGCTAAGGTTTGCATAGTTAAATCGAATATCAACTGAAGTCGGTTATGAGCTAATGGATGACACACAAATAAACCCGCAGATTTTGAGTGAACCATAAAATTAATGAAAATAAAAGCAACACGTATAAAATCACCAATACCCACCTCCTCTTGCTGACTATCATATTTTAAGACCTTTCCAACTCGTTTATAAGACGAGACCAACCCTTTAGAACCGGATTTTTAAAACTTTGTCAATTATTTATTTTATCAATCTATTAGTTCTTTGGTTCACACAAATCAATTGAGGAGGGTTAGGGAACTTAGGGGTTGGGTTTTACAAAAACAAAAGTAAGAGGCATGAAAAGCACATGACAGAAAAAAGCTACAATCTCTCTCTTCACTTTGTTTCTTTTCTTTTTATCTCATTGATGAAAAACAATAACTAAATAATCATTAAAAGCATCATCATAACATATCCAAGATCTGATCAAAACATTCTTCATTTAACTTTTGTCTTTCATGCCCTTTTTGACTGGTCTTATGTGTTACCCCAACACTCTACACACACATAACCCCACATCTATCTTTAAATCCTTGGATCCCTCAAAATCATAAAATCCAAATCATGTAAACTAAAGATAGATATGATTCATGTTGTCTGTATTTGTGAACTTCAATGGAAAGATTCCACTAAAAAGCATCTGGGTGACAGATCCAAGACAAGCTTCTTGTTACTTTCATGCAAAAGAATCATATATAGAAAGAAAGAAATAGCCTTTAAATGTGTGTGTAAATTGTGTAATTAGGTAAGGCTTGGTCTATTCACATCCCCCTCCTATTTCCACCCCTCTCAAAGCGCCTCGCTTTGGTCAAAGCGAGACGCTTTGCTCCTATTTCGAGAAGGTCAGTATGAGGGGGCAGAAAAAACTGAAATTTAAAAGCGAAGCGCCTCGCTTTGGCCAAAGCGAGGCGCTTCTGATCAAATTTTTATTTTGGTGTGTTTTTTGATGTTTTGAATTGGTTTTTTATTTTCTTTAAGATAATAATTTAAAAAGTTAAAAAAAATTAACAAACAAAGTAATAAGCCTAATCAAACGTCTATATAGGCGTTTTCGATTTTCAAACGAATCAACGACTTAAACTTGACATCATCAACCACGTATAGTCAAAGATTTTAACACAAAACAAAGTAATAACCCTAATTATACTATCATTAATAACTCTAAAATTGGTTTTGTTATTTTTTTATTCATTACTTCCGGGAAAGATACAACGTTAATCTTCGTTATCCTGTATCATCTCTTAACATGCTTGGTAACAGTGAGGAATACTTTCTTCTTTTGTTGTACAATCTTTGTTAGTTATTATTTACCTTCCAATTGATTTCATGTATGTTGTACTGGTTGTGGAAAGAAATCAACAGTCGGATCAATGTGACCAGGTTTTACATCACCATAATGTGAAGAACTTGATCTTCGAATCCGGTATGCCCGTTAAATTTCATTAAATAAGTCATAAGTGAAAAGGCGAATTAGTCAAACTTTGTAGAGGCCTATGTTCTACGGGAGGTGAGTTGGCAATCAAGAGATCCGCTTGGAGTCTAAAACTTCGCGTGTCATCTTGGTCGAACTCATGTTGGAACATTCGTCTCGTGTGTGTCAGGGTCAGAAATTTTAAGGCTTTTTAGTGGGTTTTTCCAAGACTTCATCCTTGTGCTTTTTTAGTGGGTTTTTCCAATGCTCAAACAACACATGCAACTCCTCGTCTGATCCACAAAACAAAACCATAATCTTGAAGTGTTTTACTATAGCCATTTTTCCCCGGTTTACGAGGAATGGGTTGAAGGTGTGTGTTGCAAATATAATAAACAAAGATAATAGGAAGAAGATCAGAGCTCCAAAAGCAAGTGTGAAGATCAAGAGAAAGAAATTAGAAGAAGATGATGAAAAGTGCTCCAACATAACTTGCACCGCCGGCTTGAGATATGAGTTTGATTAGCTTAAATCTCTCTGATCCATGGTATCCACTTTTACCTGAAGCTTTCTTTTCCTACCCCTGTTTTGAATTAGTATACGGAGAGCAAATAGACGAACATCATTCAAAATTTCAACTTTCCGTTCAGGTGCTTAAGTCCACCAACCTACTTGATCGTTGTCAGAAATCTCACCGATAACAGAAGAGTTATCTTCATTGTAGTTTAGATTTTGTTAGGACTTTAAACAGAGAAGATGGAAGGTTAGTTACTACTCTGCACTTCAAGTAGAAGAAGATGAAGAAGAATAAATGAAGTCTATTAATAGAGGTTAGTATGTTACTCATTACTGGTGGAAATGGGAGCTTGCCATGCCCGAAGTCGTTAACTTGAAAGATGAGGTACCTTGAAGACTAGATTCGGTGCAATCGGAATCTGAATATTATATTACAATAATATTACGTTGAGCAAAAAGTAGTGTTTGAAGCCTAGTTCTTTTGGCCACAGGTACAGAAAGGTTATAAATGATCAGAAAATATATTCCCAAACAATTAAAAACAACTTTTCATGCAACCAAGTAAAATTCAGTTGTTGGACAGTGAGATTGATAACTTCTCTATGGAAGTTGCTAAAATAGTTAAAAAAAGCTGAAATTGAACAGTTATTTGGAATGTTCCTGATCATTACAGTTATGCCTTTTTTGATCAGAAAATATATTCCCAATCAATTAAAAACAACTTTTCATGCAAGCAAGTAAAATTCAGTTGTTGGACATTGAGATGTAGAATTCCTGTGGAAGTTGCTAAAATAGTTAAACAAAAGCTGAAATTGAACAGTTATTTTGAATGTTCCTGATCATTACAGTTATGCCTTTTTTGATCAGAAAATATATTCCAAAACAATTTAAAACAACTTTTCATGCAAGCAAGTAAAATTCAGTTGTTGGATATTGAGATGGAGAATTCCTATGGAAGTTGCTAAAATAGTTAAAAGGAACTAGGTTGCAAAGGAACTTCCGGCCAGCTAGACGTTTTGTCAAAAGAACATACTTGAAATTGATGGGGAAGGTAAACAAAATCGTGTAAAATCAATAATAACTTCTCTTCAGGAGAAAAGTGTGGATTATCGGAAGATTGATTTTAAGAATTGTTTGAGAATATATTTTTTGATCAACGGAACCATAATGTTGTTTATGCAAACAATAGCACAAGTCCTTCTTTAATGTTGTTTATAATTAAAAGGAACTAGGTTAAAGGAACTTCAAGTCAGCCAGACGTTTTGTCAAAAGAACATACTTGAAATCGATGGGAAGGTAAACAAAATCGTGTAAAATCAATGGGAGGGTAAACAAAGTCGTCGATCCGACTGTTGATTTCTTTCCACAACCGGTACAACGAACTCTGTGTGGGTTGCTTGGTAGCGTCGATCCGACTGTTGATTTCTTTCCGCAACCGGTACAACGAACTCTGTATGGGTTGCTTGTTAGCGTCGATCCGACTGTTGATTTCTTTCCACAACCGGTACAACGAACTCTGTATGGGTTGCTTGTTAGCGCCGTTCCGACTGTTGATTTCTTTCCACAACCGGTACAACGAACTCTGTATGGATTGCTTGTTAGTGACGATACGACTGTTGATTTCGTTCTGCAACCAGTACAACGAACTCTGTATGGATTGCGTCGATTGTTAAAACTATCAAGAATCTGAAATTAGTAAAACAACTGTTCATCAATCTCCTAGATCTACACAAATATTTCCATCTTTCCCGCTATTTTATTCACAATTATTTTCCGTCAAGTTGATACAAGTTGGTGGCTATTATTTTGTTTTTAATTTTTTTTTATAATAATTATATTAAAAAAAATTAAAAAAAAATAAAAAACTAACTCAAAACACCAAAAAACAACCAAAAATAAAACTTTGATTCGAAGCGCCTCGCTTTGGCCAAAGCGAGGCGCTTCGGGTCACAAATCAACTTTTTCTGACCCCAGGTAGTTAAAAAAGTAGCCAAAGCGAGGCGCTTTGAGAGGGGTGAAAATAGAAGTGGGGGTGTTTAATATAACCACCCTTAGGTAAAGATATTTCCTTTTACTAATTCACATCAGATGCTGCTGCATTCCTTTGTAAATTGTGCTGTGGCAGTCATACATTGAGTTGGAGTTTGCATTTTTGATTTAAAAGAAAGGGCTTCCACGTTTCAAAAGGGTTACCTTTCTTTTATGAAATTATAAAACTTGTAGGAAGCTCAAGCTTTGGAAACTTCGCTTGCATGCTTTTCTTTTGCATGGAAGAATGGGCTGCTAGGGTAGAAACAGGCTCAGGAAAGTAGGTTCGGGTCAAAACTGGTTGTTTGAAAAAAATATCAGTTTAGTTCAGGTAAAATAAGTTCTCACCAAAATGGGCTCGTGATACGGATTATCAGCCGTAAAACCCGTTGACTCCATCAAGCTTTATGCTCTATTTGGCACATTTATTTACTACCCACGTAGGCATGATAATGTAGCTTCCATGTTTCCCATTTTCTCCATGTTCAGCCCCATGTCCCTTAATTCTAGCATGCATTTGCAAGTTTATGTTTCTAGTTGTAAGCCTATTTAAGGCCACCTTTTGTTGAATGTTTTAAGAAGAAAAAAATTGCAGAAAAGTTTTACGTTTTGTTATTTACATTTGCTTTACTTTGTGGGAGACCGCTGTTGCTACAACAAATAACTGCTTAACGTTGGTTCTGAGTCACGAGGGAGGTTCAGGGGTTCAAGGGTTCCAATCTGCCTAACGCAGGTCGTGGTGTCCTTCTACGTTGCAAACGTAGAAGGAGGTTCAAGGCTTGTATTATTTATTTATATGCTTTAAGGTTCTGGTCTGAGATGAACTCAAAGCCAGAAGTAGAAGTTCTCGAGATCCGAGTGAAGAAGATTGTTCTTCCCACGTGAGAGACCAAGAGAATAATAAGAGTGAAGTGAGAGTGATTGAGATGGTGTAATCAGGGCTGAGAATCAGCCTCTGATTTATAGAGGAGAGGGTATTCCCTAAAGAGAAAGCATATAACCTTGATCCTTGTTGCAACTAAAGGACATCCCACAAAAGGCAAGAGGCTGCTATGGACCTGCGGTCTATTGACTGATGTTACTCCATCAGTTTGTTTGTTTTGCTCGATGAAAAAGATGACGTGACAAGTCATCTTTTTGACTTAGGATGCTACTGGTTGTGGAACCTTTGTAGGCTCCAACCCTTCAAGCATTTGTTTGATAACATCGTTTATTTATTTTTTGCTTTGAGCTACCCACGTCATCAGCCCCCCAAGTCAGAAGGTTTGACGAGTTATCTTGAAAGCTTCTGACTGTTTTCTTAGTTTATTCCTTGCTTGAAAGGTTCGAGGGTTCGCTGTGATTTGGGCGGTTATTACTCAGTGTTTTAATTTTGATTGGACCCTGATGTGACATGTGGCAGTCTGTTCAGGGCTTATTACTGCATGTCATTATGACAGTTGTTTTTTAAATTATTATAACCGTTTCTTTTTTCTTTTTAACCCCTCTACATTTCATTTTTACTTTACTTCTTTCACTTTCTTCATCTTCTTCTCTACAACCGTTTCCTCCATCCTTAGGGTTTCGTGATTTCCAATCAGCAGGTTAGTCTTTTTTCTTGTTGTATAGTTTACTGATCATCCTTTTTAAGCACAATGGGCGCTAAAAAGGACATGGCCGTTACTTTTTCAACCCTTTCTCAAAAAGAGGTTGAATCGTTTTGTTCGGAGTGGGATATAGACTTGTCTTTTAATCCCGTGGCTCCTGGCAAGCAACTTGCTGTTTCTGATTGTCCATCTGGTTCCATTGCTTTATATTGTCGTCATTTTGAATTTGCAAATCTTCGTCACCCCTTCTCTGTATTTTTATTGAATGTTCTTGAGTATTATAGGGTTTCCCTTGGTCAAATCCACCCACACGGTATTGGCCGTGTGTTGCACTTTGAATGTTTGTGTAGAGCCTTAGGGTATGATCCCACTTTGTTGATGTTTAGGCGATTCTTTCGTCTTGCCAAGAATGGTGACTGGTTCACCTTCGATGGATCATCAGTGGAGACGAACCTTCTTTCTTCCCACGTCACAACTGTTGGGCAGTGGAAGACCAGGTTCTTCTGGGTTTCCGATTCGATTTTTCCTTTTAAGCCTGTTTGGAGGCATCCTGAGGCTGTTCTCAACGAAGGGGAACCTTCAGAATCTGAACTTGATCACAACTTTTTAACTGCTCTTAGAGCCTGTCCTTCAAGGCTTCGTCCTTTTGCTGAGCCATTCCTAGTGTTATCCGGTGTTAGCACTCGTTGGGACAAGCCAGGTAGAGATCCTGTTGTGATGAAGGATGATCAGGGTATGAGTTTTTGTTTGTGGTTGATTTCATTTTTTCTTTTTGTTTTTTCCTTATGCTTTGCATTTTTTGCAGTTATGTCGGCTCTAGACTTCATTAAAGGTGATGATGCTTCGGGTGTTGTGTTTGCTGATGCTGAAGCAGCAGATGGGGAGGATGCTTTAACCAAGTATGAGAAGGGTAGGTACGACGGGACCAACTATGTTGCCGTCCCTAATGTCAAAGGTTTTGCTAAGGCAAGTTCATCGAAGGCTTCAACAAGGAGGTCCAACAGACGGCTTTTAAAGGCTGCCAAGTCTGCTGATCCTTCTGAAGCAGTGACTGTTAGTGACGACATTGAAGAATCTGATGATGAAAAAGATCAGACAGTGGATGATACTCCTGTGGATGTGGTTGTGAAGAAAAGCAAGGGTAAGAAGGTTAAGGTTGTGAAGGAAGCAGATGTGTCTGGTAGCTTTGATGAGGGGGGTTTGTATGTGCCTGGGTGGAATGTGAAGTCAACTGATAGTTTCAAGTCTTCTGCTGTGTGTGAGGAAGTTTTGGCACACTTTGCTACTCCAGGTGCCAAGGCTTGTCTTGAGGGCTTGGATGATGATGCTCTTCTAGCAAAGATGATGGTGGGTACCTGCAACTTGGCAGCCATGTTGCCAGAGGGGATTAGCAGGTTTAGGAAGGTTATGGGTGAGTACAGTGAGTTTGCAAAGAAGAAGAAGGAAATGAAGCAGTCCATAGCTGACATGAAGAGGGATGCTAAGGAGTATGCTCAAAAGGAGATCACTTTGATTGCCCTAATTGACGAATTAAAGAAAGGGCATGAGGCTGAGATGGCAAGGCATGAAGCTGCCAGGCTGAAGGTGGAAGCAGATCAGCTGGCCTTGGAAGCAGAAAAGAAGGCATTTGAGAGTGAAAAGAAGGAGTTGGAGATTTCTCTTGCTGCTGCTCAGAGTGACAACAAGTGGCTAATTGAAGAAGGCTTCCAACAAGTCGTTACTTATCTACTTCACTCTGCCGAGTTTAATTCTGCCCTTGGAGAAGTGTACACCAAGCTTTTGACCCATGGTAAGCATGTAGGTTTTGTTGCAGGGTTCGAAGCTCATGAGTCTGGCCAAGTCTTAGAAGAATCTTCTCTCTATCAACCCAACTCCTTGGATGTGTTCAAGGAAACTGTCCTCAAGATGGAACACTCCAGCTATCCTTATGTTGCCCAAGTCTCTTCCCTTTATGGGAAACCTTTGAAGGAGCTGAAGGAATTGAAGCCTGCTGGATTGAATGAAGCCGTATCTGCTAAAGTGCTTCAAGCTGTTTCAAAGAAGAGGGCACACTCGGGTGATAGTGAAGAGACTTTGGACATGACTGATACACTCTCTAAGGATGCCAGTGTTGAAGCCTCTGAAGCTGGTCTTGTGGAGAAGTTACCGAAGAAGGGGAAGAAGGCGAAGAAAGCAAAGGTGGTCAAGGCTGGGAATGAGGATGAAGCCTCCAAGCCTTCAAGGTCTGGTAATGACGTCTGAACCCTTTATTCGTAGCTTTCTTAGCATCTTGGTGTGTAAAAACAATTAACTATGTGGTTGTGTCTTAAACACTTTTTACCTTTTGTTGGAACCTGTGATGGTTCATTGGTGGTTATGGGCTGATGCCCTTTGAACAATTATGCTACTGTTTGGCTTTTGTTAAAAGCCTGTTAATGTTAGGCCTTTAGGGCTATTTGTTTAAGTCTTATTGTTGTTCATCCTTACTTTGTTTCTTGCTTTGTTGTGTGTTTGTTTGTCTTTGTTGTTGTTTGGGAATGTTTATCCGGTAGCACCTTCAAAGGTTGAATGCTGCAGTCATTCATCCTTAAGGTAGTCTAGGCAAACATGTCACCAGCTATCCTATACACACTTATACAAGTGTTTTGAATGTATTTTTGTAAGTTTGTTTTCTAAACTTAAGGAACGATTGGTGTAGGTTGTTCAAGCCTGTCGATGAGATTTATAAAGTTATTTTTGTTTATCTCATGGAGTCGAATTGATTTAGGAACTCACCCCTTACATAGGTCCGCTCAACCCTCGAACCTATTGAGCGAAATGGCCTGGGAGCTCATCCCCTTACATGGCCCTTGCCATGGAGTTTCTTGCAAGGTCCTCAACCTGATCATAGGATAGAAAGACAATATTTCCAAAAGAGGATTCAGTGATCCTTTCATTCATTAGATGATAACATTACATAGGTTTTTGAAGAGAACAACTTTTCTTACAACTTAAACAAAGAACCTTTTGAGGTTCTTGCCATTCCAATGTCGAGGGAGCTTCTTGCCTTCCATGTTGGCAAGCTTGTAAGACCCTCCTTTGTGAGATTCAAGGATGGTGTAGGGGCCTTCCCATTTTGGTCCTAGCTTTTCTTGGTTCTCTTTCTTGCTTGCTTCGTTGTTCCTGAGGACCAGGTCACCTGGCTTGAAGCGTTCATGTTTGACTTTGGCATTGTAGTAAGACTCCATCTTTTGCTTGTACTTGGCTTCTCTTATTGCTGCCAAGTCTCTTGCTTCTTCTAGTAGATCAAGATTGAGTACTGTTTCATGTTCGTTGGCCTGGATGTCGACATGAAGGGTTCTGGGTGTGGTGACTCCAATCTCAGCAGGTATGACTGCTTCAGATCCGAAGGTAAGGCTGTAGGGTGTCCTCTTGTTACTTGTTTTTTCAGTGGTTCGGATTGCCCAAAGAACGCTTGGCAGTTCTTCCAACCAATTTCCCCCTTGACGACCCAGTCTAGCCTTGATTCCTTCAACCACACTTCTATTCATCCTTTCAACCTGCCCATTGGATTGAGGGTATGCTACAGAGCTGAAGACTTGTGTTATTCGATACTCTTTGCACCAAGCACTGAATGGCTTTTCTGCGAACTGTTTGCCATTATCTGTAACTAGCACCCCAGGCAAGCCATATCGACAGATGATACTTTCCCAGACAAAATCAATTATCTTTTTTCCAGATATTTTTCCCAAAGGCTTCACTTCTGGCCACTTCGTGAAGTAATCAACCGCAACCAACAGGAATTTGACCCCTCCTTTAGCAGGTGGGAAGGGTCCAACGATATCCATCCTCCATTTGTGGAATGGCCATGCTGAAGTGATGGGCACCAAATCATGCTTGGGACTCTTTGGGACAGGTGCATGGATCTGGCAAGCTTCGCATTTCTTCAACTGCTCTGATGCATCACGATGCATGGTAGGCCAGAAGTAACCTAGGTTCATGAGTTTTGCCACCACTGATCTTGGACCACAATGAGCTCCACATATTCCTTCATGAACCTCTTTGATCAAGTACCTGCTTTGCTCAGGACCAACACATCGAAGCAATGGAGCCAAGTACCTTTTTTTACAGAGTATTCCGTCTTGGATTGTGTATTGCCTAGACTTGATCCGAATCCTTTCAGCTTCAACAGGATCTTGGGGCAGTTCACCTCTTTGCAGGAACCTTTCAAATGGAGTCATCCAATTTGGTTCATTTTCAGTAATGACGTCTTGAACTTCAATTTCAGATATTGAAGGATGTTTGATCACTTCAACCAACACCTTTTTAGTAAGGTGAGCAAAGTTTAACGAAGAAAGCTTGCTAAGATCATCAGCCTTCTTGTTATGAGACCTTGGGACTTGTTTAATCTTGCAACACTGGAAGGTGTTCATGATCACTTTAGCCCTCTCTATACTTTTTCATGTTAGGTTCTTTAGCGATGTAGCTATCATTCACTTGATTGGAAACAAGTAACGAATCGGTGAACACTTGAAGCTTGTGAACCATCATCTTTTTTGCAAGCTTGAGTCCTGCTATCAAGGCTTCATATTCTGCTTCGTTGTTTGTTGTCTGAAATTCCAAACGAAGAGCATATGTGAATTCTAACCCTTCAGGGTTGATTAATAAAAGACCAGCCCCTGATCCTTCAACACAGGAAGCTCCATCTGTGTAAAGCTTCCAGGCTTCAGGGTCGATGTGTTCATCTATGGTGATGTTAACTTCGGCCGTTTCCACCCTTGGAATTTCAGCAATGAAATCAGCAAGTATTTGTGCTTTTATTGCTTTTCTTGGGATGTAGGTGATTGTGTGGTCACCTAGTTCAACAGCCCATTTGGCTAGCCGTCCCGAAGTTTCAGGCCTTTCAAGCACATTTTTGATTGGTTGGTCAGTGACCACTTGTATGGGATGTGCCTGAAAGTACCTTCGAAGTCTTCTGGCTGTTTGCACTAAGGCTAAGGCCAGTTTTTCCAAAGGAGGGTACTTGACCTCTGCTAACTTTAACGTTTTACTGAAGAAATAAACGGGTACCTGAGCTTTGTCTCTTTCTATGGTGAGAACAGCGCTGAAGGCTTCATCAGTAACTGAAAGATAGACAGAGATCGTTTCCTCAGCTTCAGGTGTTGCAATTGTGGGCAGGGAAGCCAGGTGATGCTTCATGCTGTTGAAGGCTTCCTCCGCTTCTTCCGTCCACCTGAAGTCTTTCTTGTCAGTGCAACCTTTGAGGGTCTTGAAGAATGGTAGCGATTTCTCAGCTAACTTTGAGACGAAACGCTTCAAGGAAGCCAGTTTACCATTCAAGCTTTCAACCTCTTTCTTGGTCTGAGGTGACTTCATGTTGAGGATGGCTCGAACCTTGTTCGGATTGGCCTTTATGCTTTGTTTTCCTACAACGTGACCCAAGAATTTTCCCTCTTCGAAACCAAAGGAACACTTGACAGGGTTCAGCTTCATATTGATTTCTCTGAGTTTGTTGAAGGTTTCTTGTATGTCAGCGAGCATTTGATCTTCAGTTTTGCTCTTGATGACCAAGTCATCAACGTAAGCCTCCATGTTTTTGCCAATCTGCAGGGAAAAGGCTTTGTCGACCAACCTTTGATAAGTAGCACCTGCATTTTTTAAACCAAAGGGCATTTTTCTATAACAGAAAATACCCTTGTCAGTATGGAAAGCAGTTTTTTCTTCGTCCTCCTCCTTCATTTGTATTTGGTGATAACCTTTATAGGCATCCAGAAAACACTTGAAGGGGAAGCCTGTAAGCGAGTCTATTTTCAGATCAACCTCAGGTAAAGGATAGCAATCCTTTGGGCAAGCTTTGTTGAGTTCTTTAAAGTCGATGCACATCCTCCAAGAATCATCAGGCTTTCTAACCATCACAGGGTTTGCAACCCATGATTGATACTTTACCTCTCGAAGGATACCAGCTTCAACTAGTTTGTCAACCTCTTGGCATGCAGCCTTGCTTCGTTCTGGGGCAAGACTTCTTTTCTTTTGAACAATGGGTTTGACGTTGGAGGGAATCCTTAGTTCATGTTCAGCAACATCTCGTGGGATCCCAGTCATGTCACTTGGGCACCAAGCGAAAACGTCAATGTTATCTTTCAGCAACGCTTCAAGCCTAGTGAGAGTATCACCAGGAAGGGCTGTGTTGACCCGTATCCTTTGATCAGGGTACCTGGGGTTGATGCTGAGACCAAGTTTGCTGTGATCTTCATCGATGGTTAACACCGAAGTGGAAGGTTGGAGGGTTCCAACACCCTCTTTGGTGGGGAATTTTGCTCTTTTTCGGCTAATGGAGACCGTCATATCAAAGATTACTACCCCAGGCCTTCCAATGATGACGTCATATCTAGACGGTAGGTCTAGAACAACGAAGGTTAACGGTTCGGTCCTTCGCAGTTGACCATCAGAGAAGGTTACATCAAGTGTTAGTTCGCCCAGAGGCTTGATAGGTATGTCAGCAATGCCTTTTATGGCAGCTTCAGCAGGCCGTAGCATGGAGCGTTCTTCAGAGCTTAGAAGGTTGAAATACTTGGCAAACATTATTTCAGTCGCCGATCTCGAACTCGGTATCTATCAGCTCGCCTTGAAAATGGTCGTTTTAGAAAGAAGTATCAAGATAGCTTCACTCACTATATTTGTTTTTATGGCAGTTGATGGCAATGGATAACAAGTACTGGCCGATGGCTTAAAATATATGGTCAAATCATTATATTTTTAGGATTTTAAAATAGGTTGGACTGAAAATTAACATTTTTTCTTTGAATTTCGTGTGTGTATATTAATACCTAACGGAAAATATGATTACAAGTGTCCTCAATGAAACATCATAATATATATGACTAAGTGGTATCCTTCACAAAAAAAATGTCAAGAGTTCAAATCCTACAAAGTGCAGATAATAATATAGAAAATCTATGAATTATTGTTAAAAACAGATTAATCTATCTATACATCTAATAAAACAAAGTCTATGAGGACACTTGGCACTCCCATATTTCACCTCAATTCCTCTCTTTTCCCATATTGTGCCATGTGTCCTCCTCTTGTAATTTATAAAATTTTTCTTTTTTAAAAAATTAAAAATAAAGTAATAATACATAAATATGGTCAAAATTGGACAATAAATACTTTCCTAATCTAATTAACCTACTCAATCAATTACCCTAAATCAAAACACACGTTTCTTTCTTCTCCTCATTCTCTCTCATCTGTTCTCTCTCATCTGAAGAAGGCGATCGTGTCTCCTTCATCAAAACACAGCTTCCATCGCCGATCATTCATCTTCTTCGTGTTTCTCCTTCAAGGTAACGATTCTTTCTTTCTTTTTCATACGATTCCTGTTACATATTGTTGTTTGTTATAATTATTTTCAGATTTAATCGATTGTTTATGTTTCTCTGTTTCTTTTTGTGTCTGTTCATCGGCTGTTTATATTCACCGTCCATCGCCGATCATTCATCTTCTTCGTGTCTCTCATTCAAGGTAACCATTGTTTCTATTTTGTTAATACGATTCCTCTTATATATTGTTGTTTCTTATAATTATTTTCAGATTTAAGCGATTGTTGATGTAAGGTGTTTCTTTTCTCTCTGATCGTCGCCTGTTTAGATTCTAATATTTGATTCTGATTCTAATATTAACCTATTTTTTTGTATTGTTGATTGGTTTTTAATAATTTTTCAGATTTGGGGCTTTAGGTTTCATCTTTCTTATTTGACTACTGAGATGATATTGTTACTTTTAAGTTTCAGTGTTTAGGTATTGTTTTTTGTTTTCAATGATTAGGTATTATGTTTGTTGTTTTCAAAAATTATGAGATTTTAATAATTTCCAGAATTGTGCTATGATGGTTCATGTTTTCTCAGTAGCTTCAAACTTTAGGTGTTGTTTGTTGTTCTTAAAATGGTATGTATTGCTATTATGGTTGATGCCCTGTTAAGTATTGTTTTTTGATTCTAATCCATTATGTTTCAATTCAATGCTTCTTTATTTGTAAGGTGTATCATTCTCTTTGTTTTTGTCATTTATGTATTCATCAAATCATGCAATTGTAGTAATATCAATGATGTTTTAATTTGTTTTTTAATGATAATACAGGTTGTTCATAGGTCGTCTCATAATGGTGTCCGGTTTTTGGGTCAAGTCTGAGGACAACGATCGTGTATGTTTGGTAAGCAACCTTTGTTATGCGTAAACTAATCCGTTAGATCTTAATATATGTTCATGGATCAGTCCACTGTTATTGATCTGAATCATAAATCAGTCCACAAAATTAATTGTTGGATCTGAGTGTATGGTCATAAATCAGTCTACAATCATATATGTCATTTGATTGAGATTAATTATATTTAGATTTTGCTCATATGGGTCACACAAAACTGTTAATTCAATACATTATCATCAACTTGGCAACGATCATGTATGTTTGGTAAGCAACCTTTGTTATGCGTAAACTAATCCGTTAGATCTTAATATATGTTCATGGATCAGTCCACTGTTATTGATCTGAATCATAAATCAGTCCACATAATTAATTGTTGGATCTAAGTGTATGGTCATAAATCAGTCTACAATCATATATGTCATTTGATTGAGATTAATTATATTTAGATTTTGCTCATATGGGTCACACAAAACTGTTAATTCAATACATTATAATCAACTGCTTTTTTGTGATTATGTGTAGCCCTTGCCTGGTGAATATAAAGACTGGATTACGAAGTATAACTTCCCTACTGGCATGACCAGAATTCACACTTTAGACGAGAGATCATTTGAAGTTAAGGTCATGAAAATAGCTGGCAAATGGTTTTTTTACAACGGCTGGAAGCATATGATAACCACGCTAAATTACCCAGGTGGTTGTAACTTTGTTTTTGAATTCGAAGAGATGCTGCATTCTTTCAGGATGATGACTTTTCATCAGGATGCCATAGCTGCACCAGGGAAATTTTTCTACTGCAAACTTGATGACCCACTCAATGATGAGAATCGTCTGGTATGTGTTTTTAACTGTCGTTTAACTACATTACCTAACTCATCAAATAAAGTAATATGTAGTAATGTTTCAACATTGTTTTCAACTTTTCAGCATATAAGTTGCTTCGTTCATCATGGTTTGTACAACCGAAACCCTCCAATGGAACCGATTATGGTCAGCTCATTTCCAGGTCATGTGATGTATATATTATTTATCAAATAATGATTTACCATTAAATGACAGTTTTTACATATTGATATTCATAATAATAACAGTTTACTATTTACCCATAGCTTTTGTTTCTGTCTATATATATTGCTTTGATCTTATAGATTCGTTGATCTCTATTTGTATGATTAACATTAATATTTATCTATCTTTGTTCAGGGCATGTTTTCCAGATACAGCTTCAAGACGATGGTGATGATGTTTTCATTACTCAAGGATGGCCGTACATGAAAGAGACGTTTGAGATAACAAAAGATCATCTGATGGTCTTTGAAATTTACAATGAGGTTTGTTTCTCAACTTCTAAATGTCAATAACTATCATTATTTTTCTATTGAAAAAAATAAAATAACATATTATTTTTAAACATCATTACTTTGTAGACTTCTCATGTTTTTCTTTGTTAAACACAAACAGAGAACATACGAGTTGTCCTTCTTTAAGAAAAACAAGCTCACTCTGCCTCCCGATTTGTGGGAGGACGATGACCAGTACGAGGATGATCACCATAATGATGAGGAAATAATTGTTGTTTCCGATGATGATGGAGAAGAGGAATCAGAGGGAGATGATATGGAAGTTCAGGATGATGAAGCTGCTGCGGATGAAGATGTATTTGATACAGAGGATTGGCCCGTTCCAGTTGTGTTTGTGGTTGACAAGTATTTTGTAAGTCTTATATGTTAAATTCCATAAATTATAATCATATTGATGCTAGATAGACCTTTTTTAATAAATTGCAAATTATTGTTATTGTTTTAGCGAATGAAGGCAGATTAGGCTAGGGAAAATGGATTGAACAGGGCGAGGGGCTTGACAATTTAGGATGGTGAGGGTTATACTTGGGGAGTTTCTGTTGGTATTGAAGACAGGGGATCCAGTAAGCGTTACTACATCAAAGGTATGTCAGCGTTTGTTGCTGATAAGGATTTGCAGGCTGGTGATCAGATGCATTTCCTTTGGTTTGAAAAACAAGGTCTGTTCAAGCTCTCTAAAGTAGTTAGGGTTGATGGTAGTTAGTTATCCTGATGGTGGTAGTTTTTTGGGTGTTCACATACTTTTGCTCCTAACTGGTGGTAGTTTTTTGGTGAATATAGTGGTGGTGGGTAACTTTTAGCACCTTGGTTATGGTGGTTTTTTGGAAGATGATTAACTCTTAGTGGTCACATACATTTACACATTTTACTGTTGATGTAGTAAATTGTGTGTTTTTTGGGTTGTTATGTGTTTTAAACAATACATTTGTGATATGGTTTGTGTTCAAAACATATGATCTTCTATGGCTTCATAGTTGTTAGCAGTATGAAAATATTGTATATGTTAATGCAATGATTTGGGAAGTATGTTATTCTAAAATTAGGTAAATATGGATAATATGATGTGCCTGCTATCTAGAGATTTAAAATTTAAACAAGTTTAAGTGTTAACCTTTGACTTTGTTAATAGTCTTGATACAACTTAAATTTGGTAAATTATTAATCATTATCATTAATCATTCTCATTATTAAAAAAATGTAAATTTCGTAGAACAATATTTGGTACATTGCTTAACAAACTAAACACGATCCATGTATGAATGCTTATGTAAATTTTTAACATTTATTAGTATCCACCTATTTGTTATGTACCATTTTTATAAAAATATTTTTTTTTAATATTTGAAAGTCAAATCTAATTAATAATTTTCAAATTCTACAAACACACAATTTGCAATAAAACCGTTTTAAGTTGCCAAACAAGAATCTAACTTATTACTTTTTATGGTTATAATCACGCTATAATTGAGCTGTTTGTCATCCTATAAGAGTCGTTGACTTTTTTTACAAGAAATTTTTCGAAGTGTATTTTCTGAATGTTATTATGTATTTTTTAAAAATCTATACACTAACGTGAAATGTTAGTAACTCAACAACATTATTTACTACATTTATAACATATATTTTTTTTTTTCAGAAATTGTTATTAGTATAATAACATTTTACTTTTCCATCATAAACTAAAATGAATCAACTTGCAAACTTAATATTTACTTTATTTCATACTATTAAATTTTACATCATTGTCGTTGTAGTTGGACTTATTTTTTAAATGTTTTTGTACAAACAAAGTGTACATGTTTTGGTAAATAATTTTAATAAAAAAAAACTTTAATAAACCTCATTTTGGCGGTAAGGGTCAATTATAGTTATCATTTGACCTACATCTTTTGTATAATTTACTAAATATAAGTTTGATTTACATAATTTCGGAAACTTTTATCATTTATATTGATTGAAAATGTATTATGGAAACCTTTAAACTTAATCAATTAGATTGCCATTTCATATCCTGTTTCCTATTTCTATAATCTATACTAAAAATACAAAAAAAGCTTCCTTATGTACGACAGATAGCATCATTATAAATACATGTACAATTCAATCCATAATCATTCAATTTTTTTCTTCTACACTTGCTCAGGTAGCATCTACTACTTATCCTTCTTACATTCTTTATTTATATATCACTATAATACTAACATTGTTTAATTCTCGGTTATTTGTGATACATATTACAAACGTGCAGGATTATGGATCCAAATAATGTAACCTTTTTGAATGACATAACATGGCGGCTCAGTCAGTACACAATCAAAGTTAAGGTACTTAGACTTTGGAAGAGAGCAAATCGAAAGATACCAGGTGAAACTCTTGCTATTGATATGGTTGTTATGGATGAACAGGTTAGATTTGCTATCATCATTTCCTTTATCATTTATATG
Organism: Ambrosia artemisiifolia; assembly: GCA_032199755.1. NCBI lineage: Eukaryota > Viridiplantae > Streptophyta > Magnoliopsida > Asterales > Asteraceae > Ambrosia > Ambrosia artemisiifolia. The sequence goes on along the minus strand of CM063526.1, from coordinate 6,198,938 downwards.
TTACACGACTTTTTTTAATATTATTTCTGATCAAACTTTGTTTTTTCTCTTATAATTTTTAAACAGGGTTCTAAAATGCAAGCGATTGTGTGGAATAGATACATGAAGAAGCATGAAAAATTTTTACGTGAAAATGAAGCTTATTATATCTATAGACCACAACTAGCTGATAACAAATCTGTTAAACATTTTGATAAAAAATGACATACTATCGTTTACTTTTGAAACAAATCTTACGAAGTGTAGCAGGTTTGATGGAAGCCAATATGGTTTTAATTTCTCTTCTTTTGAGTCAATTAAGTCTGGTAACCTGTCTCAAGAACAGAGGATTGGTCTGTTTGCTAATCCTTAATCTTTTATATATCTTTACTCTTTTAATTTTGATTCTTATATATTAGTTTAAATAACTTTTTAAATCTTTTAGATTTCATTGGGTTTGTTGAAGAATGGAGTCCACCAGAGCCAACAGAAACAAAAGTTGGGTTGAAAATGAAAATGAACCTTATCTTGATTGATCTAGAGTATGTGTTTCATGTGTTCGAATCATAATTTATTATTTCATAATCTCTAATGTTATATTCATGTGTCATTTATACGATCAATACTTAGGAAGACATATTTGAAATATGTGAATGATCTAATAAAAAATGTATTGTATGTAGTGGGGTAAAAATGTCTTGTTCTTTGTGGGATGAATATAGTGAGCAGATGTTCGAGTACATCAAGCAGAATGAAGCCGAAGTCCATGTTGTTCTCATTGTTCAATTTGGTAGCTTTACCAATTATAAAGGTTTGTCATTTCTTACAGTTTGTATTACATTTTACATATTTTTTACTTTTTTTTAAAAAAATAACACTTGCTTATGTTTTATATTTAAAGGTAATACAAGCGTGCAAAATGGATTCAATATAACTCGGCTTTTTATCAATGAAGACATTGAGGATATTCGTGCTTTTAAGAAAAGGTGATATATTTAAATTCTCCTGTTATTATTTACATATATATTTTTGAATTATGAAAGATAAGTTATACACTTTTTTTTACTTACAGTTATATTGAAAAGTTTATTTCTAAGGAATCATCTTCTGTTCAACGATCTCTTGGATCGTCTGGTAGCATGAATATTACTGATGAATTCTTGAATAAAACACCTTTCAGCACTATTCGTGATCTTCCTTTGATAACAGAGGTAAGAATGAATTGATTTATCATATCATTATATACAAGTAATATTTTTATTACATTTTTAACCGATTCCTGTTTCTTTTGTAGGTTAACAAACAGGTCATTGTTGTTGGAACCGTTAAGGGTGTCGATGATAAGGATGAGTGGTATTATCTGGGATGTGAGAACTGTAACCACAAGGTTGAGCCTACTTTAAGTTTACCTGATGATAATGAAGAAACAGATGTTACTTCATTTAAACAGGTCTTGGTTTGCACCAATAAAGATTGTCCAAAGCACATCGTCTCTGCTGATCCAGTGTAGGCTTTATCTTAAATATACAAACCTTAAAGTAAAACAATATTACATTTTTTAATAATATTTTGTAATTCGTAAATGTAGGTTTAGAATTCCAATAAGGGTGCAGGATTTTACTGGTATAACATCCCTTACATTGTTTGATCGTGAAGCCAAGAAATTGCTGGGAATGTCAGCAATGCAGCTGTTAGAAATATCTAAACAGGTAAGTTGTTTATATTCAGTCCTTAACAACTTACTTATTTTACTTTATATTACCTATGTCATTTGTTATTAAGGTTTCTGGTGAAGAAAAAACAACTCATGCTGAGTTTCATGCTTTTGAAGACAAAAAGTTTGCGTTCAAAATTAAAGTTGGTCAATTCAACATTGATAAGCACCTAGATGGATATGGTATACGTAAACTTACAAATGAGTCATCGATAGTTGCTTCACTTGAAGAAAGGTTCTCTGATATTCAGGTTTTCATTCTCTTCCTATATTCCTTTATAAGTTGTTTTTATAAATAATTATTATTGTTTTACTTTAATATGTGACACATACAAATCGTTTAATGTTTTTAGGTGGATCAACCTGGATTTGAAAACTTGGATGTAGGTGAATCGTCTACACAAAATGCAGTCTGTCTTAAGGTTGTTTTCACCTCTTAAATCACTCACGCAATTAAATTTTAATGTCTTTTAATCTCAAAGTTTTTACCTTTCATTTACTTTTGTAGGATTCTGTTGCAGATAACAACACTCCAGAATCATCTTGCAGAGTTAGTTTTATACATGACGAGTCAGAAGTGAAGCGTAGCCTCGACAAAGTGTACGAGCTGGACGATGATGCAACCGAATCTACAACTAAAGTGCTTAAGGCTGATAAGAAAGTTTACACTGACAAGTCACCTGAGACCCCCCTTTTGATCCCTAAGGTTGAAAAATAGGAACAATGATCCGTTTGTTTACTATTTTTTTTATTTTCCGGATGTTTGTTTACGGTGTGAGACAATTTGTTTTTAATTATGGTTTGTTTGGTGTTTGATACTATTTTCATTTGAATAAATGGTGTGTTTGAACTTTATGTTTTTTTTCTTACCTTTGACAAATAATTATTGCATTGTTGAATAAATTTTTATGATTTATACCTTATGTTCATTTGTTTATAAGAAGAACAACATTATAAATATGTACACCAATATGTAAATGACATTTTTGATCATATTTATATTAGTTAAAAACAAGTTACCAAACATGTCATTATAATACATTCAATAACATTAATCAACAAAATTTTACAAAAATTTAATTATATTCCGTTTATACATTTTTTATTGACAAAATATTTTTTCATTACTTTAATATAAAATGGTAAGTAATCAAACGAAATATTATCTTAAAATTACAAAGTTGCTATAATACAATTCAATTAAACAAATTCATTGTAATTACACACTTACTAAAAATCAAAAAACTAAAAATCTGAATAAATTCAAAATTTCGAAAAATTTAAATTATAATTACACCAAAAATTCAAATATTGAGATTTCTTTAATAATGGTAAGTAATTAAGCATATCAATTAACATTTTTAATTACAAATTTAATTTGAAGGTTCTATAAAACCGATACTACTCTCAAACAAATGAACGTATTTCTCCTAAATTAATCCATTTAGTCTTACAAACAAATCAGAACACTCAAAGCTTCAAGAGTTCATCTTTGCTTTTTTCTGCTTGCTCGACTCTTCTATCATACAAGTTGAACGTATGTCCTTCTTTTATCTCAATTTTACATATTTTCGCATAACATGATTATCTACATTTTTTGTTTATTTTGTTGTATTCTATATTTGTCAATAATACTTGATTATTTGTAGTTTACGTTGATTTATAATCTATTGTTAGTTAAGTATTATGTATCGTTGAATGTTTACATATCTATCAACTTATCATCCATAGTTTTAAGTTTGTTTATATTGTGTTACACTCTTATGATGCATTTTATGTGAATTGCCTCCTTTTAGGTGAAATGGGACGTAAAAGACTATCTAACAGTTCAAATGGTAAATTTTTTTGGATATATATACAATGTATTTCTATTTGTATTATTTTTGGTTTGTCATCTAATTTTTCGTTTTTTTATAAGGTCATGACAAACGAACGCCGTTATCTAATATCTCAAACGGTACACATATTTCATAGTTATCTATGTCTTTATTTATATTAGCGTTTAGTTATGTAACTAATAGATAATTCTTCACAGTTGTCTTCCATGATGAAAAAGTTAAGAACGCGGCCGAGTGTCGTAAATATAGAAAATTACAACTGGATGCAAAGAGATGCAAGGTGAACAATCATAATAATGGAATTCAAAATGTGCCGCCAACTGCAATATTTAACCGTGACTCCGTTGAATGTTCCAACCATTATATTTAGCAAAGCTCAACTTTCCAAAGTACATTGAATGTTTCGACACCCGGTAAACCAACGAATAACACTTTTTACTTTTATATCTTTCTATAAAGTCTGAACTTCCAATCCATATTTATAATTTAAGTCAATTTTATTTGTTCGTCTATTCTTTATAGGACAATTGCAACAAAATCCTTTGTCTACTTCATCAAATGGTATTGTTATTTATTTAAACTACATGTTTTATTGTATACGAAAATCCTACTTTCTTATTGACTGCAGTATAAAAACTAATATTATTTCATACGTTGTTTCTACGCTTGAAGTCAATAATAATAATGCATCCGAGTGTCGAAAATCCAGAAAACTGCAAATGGATGCTAAAAGACTCAATGCTAAACAATGTCAAAATACAAACCCATCAACATCCAAAAGTACTTTAGTTTCAATCGATATATCATCCGTTAGATCAAGCTTCAACAACCCATTTAACGCATCTTTTTCCGGTAATAAATTTGTATAACATTTAATAATTTGAAAGCTTTACTTTTTAAATTGATGACAAATTTTTTACTCTAACCCTGTCTTTTTATTATTTCTTTATGTATTAGCAGGTTCTACACAACGCACTCCTTTGTCCAATATTACAAACGGTATCATAGTTCTATGTTATACAAGTTTTATTTTATATTAGTCTACTATTTTAAAACTAAAAGTTCATTTAATATACAAACTGATATTATTTTTATCCATAGTTTCGGTGCCTGAAGTCCAAAGACACAATTCTGCAGAGTTACGAAACTTTAGAAAATCACAACTTGATGCAAAAACACGTAAAGTTGGTTCTGTTACTGGAGCTCGAAAACAACCCACTGTTACACATGAGTGTTCAAATAATAACACATCTAGAACTCCTAGTTATCCAACCCCATCTGGTACAATTTTCTTTGTGTCGATTAATTTTATAAATTTATGAATCTTATTAATATTAACCTTGAAATGTTATGATTAATTACAGGTGGACTTACTGATGTTAACACGGTCTCACTTGCATCATCTTCTGCTCAATGAGAACCGATTAATACATCATGAAATAATCGACGTTGCATCTCACCTGTCCGAATGGTTAGTTTGTCTGACGAAGAAGATGTGGAACCTCAAGCAATTGAAGGCTTGCAATATAAGGGTGTCTCTAAAGGTAAATATTAAATTTACAAAACATTTAAAAGCTTTTTGTTTTCTTTTATAAGTTAATGTTATTTTATTTATTCTGTTTGCAAGATTATCTGGATCATGGTGATCAAACGGTTGTATGTCAAATGTGTAATGCAAAATTGTGGAGATCAGAAGCTGGTAGAAGCGTAAATGTTGGTGGAAGAACAAGCTATATGCTATGTTGTGGTTATGGAAAGGTACAACTTCCAGATTTCAAAGAGAGCAGTTTAGATTATCAGAACCTTTTCAAAAACATAGAATAAAAGAGCAAATATTTCTTAGACGGTGACAAAGAATATGTAGAAGCTATTTAGGAGGCTCATTATACAGGTTCTGGATATTCTCTTCGTAATTTGTTTGCGATGATGTTGCTGTCTAATACCTTATCTAGGCCTGAGCATGTTTGGGAAAAAATCATGGAAGTATCTGTCAGATGGTATTATGCGTAGACACGAAGACTTATTCCAAATTGAAGGTAAAAAATTTTTATTTCGAAATTTAATGATTTTATTTTTTTTAACGTCCCTTTTCTTTTAAATTGAATGTTACAAACTTTATCGTTATTAGGTTTGTCTCTTCCTGATGAACAAATCAAGAACCTTACGTTGCTTGAAATTGAGAAACAGTTGCTTCGGAATAACTCAAGCCTACGTAGGTTTCCTTCTATGCCTTATCCGAATAATGATTCGATATCATCTGCAAATAACCGTTTGATTCTTGATGAGCTGAATTATCAAGTAAGTACGTTGGCTGAGGAATTTCATACCAATTCACGTTCTTTAACTGATGAGCAACGTTCAATTTTTGATGAAATCATTCATGCGGTTGATTGTAACAAAGGTGGGCTATTCTTTGTTTATGGTTTTGGAGGCACTGGTAAAACCTTTTTATGGAAAACATTGTCCGCTGCCATAAGATCTAAAGGACAAATTGTTTTGAACGTTGCATCCAGTGGTATTGCTTCTCTGTTGTTATCCGGTGGAAGGACAGCGCATTCTAGGTTTCGTATACCTTTGAATGTTACTGAACAGTCATTGTGCGGTATAAAGCCGAATAGTGACGATGCTGATTTATTGAAGCAAACTAAGTTAATTATTTGGGATGAAGCTCCAATGATTCACAAGCATGCTTTTGAGGCACTTGATCGTACAATGAAAGACGTCTTGCAGTCAACTTCTTCAGGTAATTCTGAGTTGCCTTTTGGTGGTAAGGTTATGGTTTTGGGTGGTGATTTAGACAGATCCTTCCTGTTGTTCCAAATGGGAGTAGAAGAGATATTTTAAATGCATCAATAACTTCGTCTCCTATTTGGAATAGTTGCAAAGTCCTTACATTAACCAAAAACATGAGGTTAACGTTGGGTAACAACACGTCTGAATCCGAAGAAACAAAGGCATTTGCAAACTGGCTTCTTGAATTAGGTGAGGGTAAAGTTGGTGAGTCAATTCATGATGATGACTTTGATGTGGACATTCCAGATGATCTTCTTATTAAGGGTACATCAGATCCGATTTCTAGATTAATTGACTTCGTCTACCCTTCACTTCTTCAACTTTACAAAGATAAAGATTACTTTGGAGAACGAGCAATACTTGCACCTACAAATGAAGTCGTACATGATATAAATGAAAGGCTGCTTGCATTGTTTCCTGGAGATGATGTCGAGTATCTGAGCTCTGATAGTATATGTCAGATTGAGAATGGTGATAACCGTTCACAGGAAGACTTATACTCTCCTGATGTCCTTAATGGTTTAAAAATTTCTGGCTTACCTAATCATCGTTTAGCACTAAAAGTCGGTGTACCCGTTATGTTGTTGAGAAACATAGATCAACAAAATGGTTTGTGCAATGGAACGAGATTACGAATCACCAGACTTGCAAAGCGTGTTATTGAAGCCGAGATCATATCAGGTGGAAACATTGGTACCAAAACTCTTATTCCTAGAATAAATTTGATACCATCTGATATCAAGATTCCAGTAAAGTTCCAAAGGCGTCAATTCCCAATAAGCGTATGTTTTGCAATGACCATAAATAAAAGCCAAGGACAGTCTTTATCGAAGGTTGGATTGTATTTAAGAAACCATGCATTCTCACATGGCCAGCTTTATGTCGCATTGTCAAGAGTTAAAATCAGGGCAGACGTGAAGTTACTTATACTTGATGCTGATGGGAAAGTGATGACTAAAACAAAAAATGTGGTTTATAAGGAAATTTTCAGCGATATTTGAATAAATGTGTATTCGTTGCTTTTAAATTTTAATAAAATTTTTCTACTTTATTTTTCTTATACGTTATACTACTCCAAATAATCGTACGTTGGTGAACTGCGTGTCAACGCGGGCAAATATCTACTTATTACTATAACGATGATCAAGTAAGAGGCTGTAAGCACTTGATAATGGCATATAAATCAATGTTTTAAAAACCAGTTTTTATAACACACCGGGTTGGGCTCATAAAAGGTTTAACCGGGCATACCTGGCGGTTCAACCAGGTGTTCTGGAGGCTTCAACCGGTTATACGAGATGGTTCAACCGGTTACATTGCCCAATAAACATTTGTAGTATTTAATGTGTTGACTTCGTTTTCTTTTTAGTTGATTTTATCAATAGTTAGTAAAATAGTTCCCGATCTTGTAACTCGTTTGTTGGTTTGTTTACATCAGTTAATTAAAAACTTGAGTTGAATTTGTTTGAGATAGCTCTTTGGCTCCTATAAATGTTCGAGCCAAGTTTGAGCTCGTTTGTTTGTATAGTTGTTTTCTTACCTTGTAAGGGGATGGTTCAATAGAGAACTTATTTTAGGGAGAGAACTCGATAACTCCTAACTAAATACAAAAAAATAATAAAAAGATCATAACTCAAAATTTAAGTAAAAAAATAGAAAACTAGTTCGGAGCTTCTCTTTCCCACGTCATACCCGTTCAGAAAAAAAATTAAAAAAAATAAAAAAAAAACACACCTAAAAAACGCTACTGCACATGTGTAGTATAACCCAAAAGCCTAAACCCCACCACCCCTAACTTACTCCCACCCAAAAACCTAATTCCACCCCACCCACCCTCACCAAAAAACATAAATCGCTTACCCAAAAATCTAAACCACCCATCCACTCCCACCAAAAAACCTAAACCCACCCCACCCACCGCCTACCAAAAACCTAAGCCCCACCCGCCACAACTAAAAACCTAACCCCAACCCAAAAACCTATACCCACCCTACCCACCCACCCCCACCCCACCCCAAAACCTAAACCTTAAAAGCTAAACTTAAAAAAACTAACCCTAAAAGCTAAACTAAACCCAAAAACTAAACCCTAAAGCTAACCGGGCATTTACTACACACATGCATTAGAAGTCGCCTATTTTTTATTTTATTTTATTTTATTTTTTTTCTGAACGGGGATGACATGGGAAAGAGAAGCTCCGAACCAGATTTTTGGTTTTTGACTTAAATTTTAAGTTATGATTTTTTTTTCTTAATTTAAGTAGGAGTTCTCAAGTTCTCTCCCTAACTATAAATTCTCAATTGAATTTTCCCCTACCTTGTAAATTGGTAATGTGGTATTTGACTATTTGTATTACTTAAGATTATTATTAACTTGTTAATTGAATCTTTATACCCTTGACAAATAAAATCATCAAAACATGAGATAAATGAGCTAACTTGTCAAGCCTAGAGCTTACTCGAGTTGGGGGCATGCCAAATACAAGCTCAGCTTATAAACCCTTATAATTTATAAACTAGATTTTACCCCGTGCGCGTTGCGGCGCGTTAAGCAGCCTTTGCGGGTTTGAAATATACATTACTTAGGCATTCTCATTACATATGGTCTTTTATAATGTAACACGTTGTCAACCTAAGCAACCCGAACTCAGTCTTCTGCATATTTAACAAAATTAGCACCTGATTTATAACATTCATCCATTAGTTGGGCCCATTTCACTTCGTCTTCGGTTACATCTTGACTTTTGTATCAAGGACAAGGTCAACTTTTAAAGACAGCCCAATAAAGTCAAGTTAATTAATTATTAATTATTAATTAATTTGAGCCTGATGAAGTGTATTTATAAGATGAGTGAGGGCATCATGCAAAAGCCGAGCTGGAACCAAAGACGCATTGAAGAAGAAATGGATAAGGTAACGTTAGTGCGCCATAAACCAGGTGCCAATTTTGGTGAATATGAAGAAGACTAACCTCAAGCTGACATGATACACGTGTTTCATGTGTCATAGAAAGATGCACACAACCAGGTTTTATTGAAAAGAAGCAGTTCAAGCATAAATCAGAAGCTAAATTACCTTAAATCATTGATGCTGGTTACGATGATCATGAGAGAATGTATCACTGATGTGACGGTCTATAGTTCAGCGCTTCTGTTGAGAGTAAGTGGACTCCTCTTTGGAGCTAGACTACTTTCAATTGAGGAGCTAGGCGCTAGACCATCAACATCTGTAATATGTTAGCTCTTGATCAACATGACCAACATCAGTGATTTCAAGTAATTTTCCTTCTGATTTATGGTTGAAATCCTTCCTTGTAGCGAACTTATGGTGATACCTTAAATGTCTACATGTTTTATGTGTCACAGAAAGATGTACACCACCAGGTTTTGTTGAAAAAAAGGAGTTCAAGAATAAATCAAAAGCTAAATTACCTGAAATCATTGATGCTGGTCACGATGATCATGAGAGAATGTATCACTGATGTGATGGTCTAGAGTTCAGCTATTCTGTTGAAAGTAGGCGGACTCCTCTTTGGAGCCAAACTACTTTCAACTGAGGAGGTGGATGCTAGACTATCAACATCTGTAATATGTTCGCTCTTGATCAACATGACCAACATCAGTGATATCAGGTAATTTGCCTTCTGATTTATGGTTGAAATCCTTCGTTGCAGCAAACTTTTGGTGATACTTTAAATGTCTACATGTTTTATATGTCACAGAAAGATGCACACCACCAGGTTTTGCTGAAAAGAAGGAGTTCAACCATAAATCATAAGCTAAATTACCTGAAATCATTGTTTCTAGTCACGATGATCATGAGAGAATGTATCATTGATGTGATGGTCTAGAGTTCAGCACTTCTGTTGGAAGGCGGACTCCTCTTTAGAGCCAGACTACTTTTAACTAAGGAGGTGGGCGCTAGACCATTAACATCTGTAATATGTTCGCTCTTGATCAACATGACCAACATCGGTGATTTCAGGTAATTTACTTTCTGATTTATGGTTGAAATCTTTCCTTACAGCAAAACCTCATTTAAACAATAAACAGTAAACCGCCAGGTTTTACTGAAAAGAAGGAGTCAAAGCATAAATTAGAAGCCAAATTACCTGAAATCATTAATGTTGATGATAATGATCATGAGAGAATTTATTATTGATGTTGATGGTATATAGTTAAGCGCTTCAGCTGAAAGAAGGCGGACTCCTCTTTGGAGCCAGACTGCCTTCAGCTGAGGAGGTGGATGCTAGACCATCAACATCTGTAATACGTTCGCTCTTGATCATCATCACTAACATTAGTGATTTTGGGTAATTTACCTTTTGATCTATGGTTGAAATACTTCCATTTAACAAAACCTAGTGGTGTACACCTTTTGGTGACACATTAAATGTGTACATTGAGATACCAAACAGTAAAATAAAGGAAATAAAGTAAGATAAATAGTAAAATGCACTTCAAAGAATCGGACACACACTGTTTACGTTTTGCATTAGATGTCGTAGACGTGATAAATTCACCTACAACATTATAACAAAAACGAATTTGCAATAGAGACCAATTAATTATTGTTTAAAAAAAAACTAAATAAAAAAGCGAAAAGTTAGGCTCAGAGCTGTTGAAATATGATGTATTGTAAAATACATCTATTTCCAGTGTAAAGTTTGTACCATTTTCGAGTCGTTTAGATAGTGTTTTATTAGTTTTAGGCTTGTACCGGTATATTTTATTTATTATAGGTTTTTGTAGATTTTATTAGCTTTGGGTCATTGTTAGTACTTATATATTTATTTTTATTTTTATATTTTGTAGGTGTTCAAGGACGTTGGGGCGTAAACGAGTAAATTTGGTCAAGTCAAGAACATCCGAGTCGAGATCACGGAGCTAAAAAACTATATATTAATAGTATATTTAATAATAATATATTAATATTAAAAGCAAAAAAAAAAAATAAAGAAAAAGAGAATCAGAATGTGACTTTGTTGTCACGGCCCACATGGCCCAAATGAAGTTTTTTAGGACGGCTGCACAACAATTTCGAAGGGCAGCCAACACCAAGGAGAGCAGAGGGATATTATTCTTTGAAGGAAGAGGAATATTATTCGGGGAGCACAACAGAAGCAGCGGCCAACATTTTTTTTTGGGGGATCGAACGAAGACAGCAGCATATTTCAAGAGAAGGGAGTCAAGGGTTGAAGGATAGGTGTCAGCACGGGTCGGTTCTAATTCAACTATTTATTATTTATTTATTTGAAACCCGTTGTGAACACCATGAATTTTATTTGTTTATATTGTTTTGATTCTGTCATGACTTTTAGAGGCTAAACCTTGATGCTACCTAGGTTAAAGATGAATGTATTTGTGTGATTTATTTTCTTTTGGTTTTGAAACTTTTGGTTGTGGGTGAATTTTAAAGTAGAAAACTCTTTATTTTCTGGTTTGATGTGTATGCATATTTAGTTTTATTTAAATAACTTTTATAAACTCCACTTGCGTTTTTGTGAATGTCTTTCATGTATGAATGCGGGTTAGGTTGCGGACTGGGTGTTAGAAGCTAGTTTATGGTTAATTTCTGCAGGTTATCCATAGGAGTTGTAATTGTTAGTTAGGTAATTCTAAGTGTTCTACCAATTCTCAATAGTTGTAAGGTGCGAGATTGTTGGTCTGTCTAGGGTGTTAAATTGCTAGATCTAGAGGCTTTGTAAGAAGATCTTCCTAGTTTCCCTAGCATTCCTTGTAGGCCAAGTCTTATCAGAAATATTATAGTTACCCCTTGCACTTTCAGGTGTATTGTGACTTTAGCGATGTGAGCTAGATTGTCTAGCGGGTACTTTAAGATTCGAGTAGGTAAGCCTGTGAGGGTAACCTCTCAACCGGTGGTTTAACAACATAACAATATTCTAGGGTTTCTCCTTGAGAAGGGTCGAGGGTGTCTAGTTTATTCTTGATGTTTAGTATTTTAAGATCCCGGTTCCACACCAGTTCTATAGCTGTTAGAAGATTATCATTCATGTGTAGGATTCTAGCTTAGGTAGTGCCTTCCCATCATCTGATCCTAGTTGCAGTTTCCAGTTTGTGTCTTTAGTTATTTTAGTTTTATTTTATTTATTTGCATTAGTTTGTTAGAAAACCCCCCTTTAAACAACAACACATTATTAAGTCAGTATTTAGGATAAGTAATCGAGTCTAGTTTACGTTTTCTAGTAGAGTCTCGTGGGTTCGATACTCGGACTTACTTTAGCTGTACTGGACTGACCGGTACACTTGTCGGTTGTGTGGTTTAGGTTTAGAGAGTCTTAGGTTATAAATTTAAAACTTAGAGTGTCTAGTTTAGGTTAATTTAGTTAGTTTTTACCAAACCACTTTGAGCACATCAAAATAGTTGGCTGCACGGGGGTTGCAGGCTCATAACCTACCATCCACCATCCATGCGGCACCACTTTCATGAATACTCAAGTACATACATCCACTCATCATAGCCAAGGTCATAGATGCCAAACAAACACAAAACAACCGATACAACCAAAAGCTGTACCCAAACGAATTATTTTAGACGGGTCAGGGGCAAAGAAGACCGGGTAACGCCATGGCTGCAAACACACAGACAGTTGCATTGTAAAACACTATCACGTTACAATGCCACCCGGATGTTGCCTCGCCAAGATATGAACCAGATCTTGGATGCCCCTTTATTAAATTTTCGTCAAAGTAGGCTAATAAATAATAGTAACATCAGCCCACCATAGTTGCGTAGGAGCATCTAAGCTGCAGGATGCATCAGCGACATTATAACAGCAGCAGCTGTAAACTGCAGTAACAACAGCCACTGTCCATGGCACGTCACTTTCGTGAATAATGAATCACAGATAACCATACAATCCAATTTTCAAGAAATCAAGAATAGACAAAAGAATAACTACCAAACTAAAAACACCAATTACAGCAAAAGTGAAACACACTGGCGAAGCCAAGCCAGGGACCAAATCAGTGGTTTATCACTCAAGGGTGCCACTGCAGGCCTTAACTTGGAAGCCCCTAGACCTAGCCACAACAACCCAAGACACAACAAAAGACAATCGACAAATAATCCACACAATCAAATTTCCAAGAAATCAAGAGCAGGGAAAATAGTAACTACCAAACTAAAACACCAATTACAGTGAAAGTAAAACACTCTGGCGAAGCCAAGCCAGGGACCAGATCAGTGGTTCGTCACTCAAGGGTGCCACCGCAGGCCTTAACTTGGAAGCCCCTAGACCTAGACACAACAACCCAATACACAACAAAACTCAATCAATTACCGGTCCTTCTGAGCCGGTACTAAGACTTCCAAACTCAACAGACTTTATTAAAAATCAAGAACAGAGTTAGAACGATCTCACCGAGAGGGTTGCCCATGTTAGGGTTCTCCAAACTCACAATCATATAACCTTCATTTAGGGTTACACAGACTGTGAGGCAATTAAAGCTAAAGAAAAACCTCAAATCCAGCTGTCAGCAACTGTAGAGGATCGTTTTCACAAAAGCAGTTTAGATGATCATACAAGTCTACCAATCTAGGTGCGGAAACCCTAGATTAGTTACAAAATGATAGCTAATGAATCAAACAATCAAATTCACCTTTTCAATCTTCATTTTCATTAATTAACTTGATAATGTTCTTTACCATTGAGTTTACAAGTTAATAAAACACTTTGACAATGATCAAACCCTAGAGAGAAAACCTAGATTGAAACACAAACTCAGAATGGCAAAAGTTACAAAGCAAAATAAAGTTCAAGTTTATATATTGCTGCACATTCGCCCTCCCGATGAGGTCGAATGTGCAGGTTCGTCCCTTCACATAGTACGAATCAGCACTTCTGTCTTTCAGTCTCTACATTCACCCATAATAAACTACATTCGACCTCCATCTTTTCCACATTCGCCCCCACGTAATCACTTAAACAACTTTGTATTTGCAATCGAAAGCATTAGTCGCACATTGTGCACTAACAAACTCCCCCTCGACTATTGCTTGGATTGCCTTCGTGCTTCGTCCATCACTTTGTTCATCAGCTTCAATCTAAGTTGCTTTTTCTGATCTTTCGTCATTTCGGGCTCAAGCTTTCGTTTTTTCGAATGTTTCGGCATTTCGTTCATCTTCACCTTTTTACCAAGTTTCTTCTCCAAATTACTTCCAGAATTGATGTCATAAGCAAAACAAACACCAACAACTTGTTGATGCTTTCTCGCTTGATCAGCATCCTTTAGTTCACAGTAAATTGGATTGTAGTAGAGCATGATGATGTCTTCAAACGTACAGTTAATGATCCACATCAGATCAAAAACGTGAATCTTCTTATAAGCATCCTTCCCATCCTTCAACACAATCACAGCTTCTGCCGTTCTCCAATCGTAATACCACATCACGAATTCAGAGCTGAAATGCTTCTGAATCGACATTAAAGGAATTCTCTTCATTACAACCGGAGGTTTATACTTTAAAGTCACTTTCTTCAATCCAGTGTTCGGATCAATCTCTTTATGAACCTTCCGTTTGGGATATTGTGGTTTGAACATATTCCACCTCGTTCTGCTTTCCCAAGTTAGTTTATCAGCAAACCATCCCACAGCATCGCAATTAGCTGAAGCTCCAGACATTGTGAATCTGCAAATGTCTCTCACCGCCCAGTACGGTAGAGTTTGAATATCATGGAATCTGTAAAAGTACAGAATTCCTTTTTCCCACTTCACCCCGATGCACTTCAGTTGTCTCAGGTATTTCCATCCCAAGGCTTTGCCTTTGAACAACTGATTGTGATATCTATAAAATCCACCTTGTGCTTCAGGTTTAGGTCTTTTCTCATCCATTTCTTTCAGATTCTTCAATAGTGTCTTAAAACTATAATTCTGTTCAGCTGTTGGTTTCTGATTTCCTTCTTTAAACACATTCTTCACAAACGCATCACTATTCTTCTTAGCTCTATACTCAGCTTCTTTCAAATTCACTTCAATCAAGTCTGGGAATACCTCATCATCTTTGTCTCTGTAATACTCAGGATATTCTTCGTGTGTGATATCCTCTATCTCAATCTCTTCTTTCTCAAACGACTGTTCATCAGAATGACTTCCTACATCCTTTTCAGGAATGTCAGGAATCACCTGTTCTATCATAATCTCCTCTAGTGTCTTACCAACTTGCTGTGCAACCCCTTCAAGAATTTCCTTTGCCACAGCAGCAGACACCTCACCTTCTTCTAGATCTGGATCATTATACTCTAACTCATACCTCATATCATCAGCTTTGAATATCTCTGGAAACTTTCCAGTTAGCTCAATCGTCCAGACTTTCTTGTTCAACATTTCTCTGTACAAATTCTTATTATCAGCAGATAGAGATTTGATCTTCTCAGTCCAAAAGATATCATCATCATCGTCAACGTTTTCTCCAGACATTTTCTTAGAGCTAGATTGTCCCGCACTTCCCTTTTTACCCTTTCTTTCTTCATAACTGAATTTACTGACATCATCATCATCATCAGAACTACTACTCTCCTTGTAACAACCCGACCCGGTGGGGGCTGGTCGAAATGACAGATTGGTAACAGCCTTGCACAACGGAAGCAACGATAACTAATATTTAAGTGTAAAATACAAATTCTAATCCAAAATATAAATACATAACTCAATTTAAAAGTCTTCTAACTATGCAGGGACGAGTCGCGGCGGCCGTCGAAGCAGTTGATAAAGTGTGTTCCGCTAGTCGATCCATATCTCAATCCATGCTTAGCTCTAAATGCCCTAAACCGCTATACTTGCAGCTTGAATCTTCTACCGTAACCATCTCTAATCAACACAAGCAAGTATATACCTCGTCTTCATGTTTATTCCAAAGCAGTACCTGAACACATGCTTAAAAGAGTTCGGTCAGCAATTATGCTGGTGAGTCCGTGTAAGTAGTTAAATAAATCTAAAACAGTTTAACAGTTCGAAAACAAGTTTACATAGTTCAAACACACAGTGATGTACAAGTCACACCTCAATCCTAACACGGAATCCATCTACTCCCTTTATGGATTCCCTACTGCATAACATATGCCGCAACGGTCCGCAGACCTCAGTGGAGGGTTTTCCGGGCTTCCGGATCCACTGTGCGTGGGGGATTCCCCAAGTAGTACTACCCATACATTAAGTGGCCCAACTCCCTTGGGTTAATGAGTGTGCATCTGGTTTTGGGAGCCCTTGTCACATCAAGTAAGTTTATACACAAAACAGTTTAGACACACAAGCATGTATTCACCCCAAAACAGTAAAACAAAAAGGGGAAGTACACGAACTCACCTTAGCTTTATGTGGCATGATTATATGGTATTACAAGTTCTTGAGTCCACCTATGATTCACGTGCAAAGTCCTATTGTAAGCATAAGCATTAGTGCGTGAAACGAATCATTGTGGTTACACGTGCGGACAAGCTAGGACCTTTAGTTGTTTAAGTTTATTCTAGTTGTCCGATTGTGATTCTACTTATCTAATTATATATTGTATGGTTCTTAATTGAAATCCATGTGTCTAACTTAATATCTTGGATCCTATTCACAATTCACATGTATCATCCGTTATACAAGTAGGAGCTAAATATAATGTTTATGTCATGGTATACACGTAGTCTTGTCACTGGCATGTAATTATATGTACAGTATCTATGGTTCCAATATTATGTAAATACACCAAGTTACATATCTTACATTCCATATACATGGCTTTTGTTTTAGAGCCCCCATGTGTCAATAGTCGTCTATTCGTTAGGAGTTACATCTTATGAATTGTAAATGGTCGTCCTATCAAGATTATATTATTATTATACAACTAGGCATCTCGACTTATATCCCTTCACTCTAATTTGTATTTATCGACTTACGGGTTATGTGTATATTATTATTCCGGTTTGTATGGCTTGGTCCTAGATATGTCCACACGTTAAGTTATATATATGTATAATAAAGATAAACAAATCGTCAAGTTGTTGTTTATACCTTTACATTTACTCTAGCTATATTAGATTTGCAACCACCTCATTAGCTTATGCTTTTAACTTGTGATAACCATCTCTAATGTATGATTGACCAACGTTGGTCACTGGTTGACCAGTCAACCCTAAACCCAAGTTCTAATCAACAACACAACCATCAATTTGTACCATCTCAATCCATCGTGACCACCATTAATAACCGTCAAGCCTAACCCCTTTGTTAACCACTGGTAACCACCACTAATCACCATCACCGTTGCTTCTGTTAACCGATTAAACTACCATTGTCACCTTATTTGACAAACCATCATTATAACAACTAACAATCCTTCATAATCTCCATCAGGAACACTCTTTGAAACATCATCGGTCACCGTCATTGTCGCCTAAATTTCCATCATTCAACAATGATCTTTAGAAGCAAAGACAACAAGGATTATATACTTACTAGGCTGGTCAGTTCCTTAAAACAATCAGCTCTACCGTAACCTTATTCGGAATCCCACTGTTCCTCATCTTCTTCCTAAACCTCACACTATGTTACTCCATCCTGACAAAACTGAAACGCCACTCGTCTATCTTCTTAAACGAGTGCACTTAACTTCAAGAAGCCTAATAATTAATCGTCTCCAGATCTGTGTAGGGGCGGCGGCGCCGTGGCTCAACCACCGGCCTCCGAGCACCACCGTCGCCTTGTGACTGAGCTACAACATCGCCATCCTCATCCCCATCTTTACCAATCCTGCACACACACCTCCCAATCGGTTCCCCTATCTATCTCTCTCTCTCTCTCTCTCTCCTGATATAGGTGTGGTTATGTGTGTTGTCGGGGATAGATCCGTCGGTGAGCCGGTGAGACGCTGTGCTCCTCCCATCAAATCTGTTTCCTTCTCTCTCTATTACCACCGAGTGTGTGTGTGTGTTAACAAGGATTGTGATGGAAGATAATATTATAAAGGGGGTGGGGTGAGCTGTTGATGTGTATGTGGTGTTTTAAAATTAGAATGCCATGGGGCACATGGCATGTGTGCCATGTGTCCCATGGGTGACTAACCCTTTAGTCACGGGTACGGGTTCGTTAATACGTTTTAGCTTGGTTCCGCAACGTGTATATACGAATAATAATTACATATACTGATTCGGTTTTTGATTTCGTGTATAAACGTGCTATTATAGTACTCGAAGCGCGAAAAAATTCTGGCCCCTAAGACCGGGTTGTTACATTCTCCCCCCGTTAATGGAATTCCGTCCTCGGAAAATTTTAGATCTATCCATTGAACATAACGATTATATTTCATACCCGGATTCGATGTTTAAGTCTACACACTTGTGCGTACAAAATTCTTTTATAGACCAAATCGTATCTATAGTGGTTCTACTCTAAACCTCATGCCTGTTATGGTTGAAATAAAAGGTTTAATTATTTTGTCAGGTTACGATTGGTTATTGGTTTGATTCTCAGTTTCATTTTTGATGCGTCATTGGTGTTTATATATAGGGTGTACCGCAGCTAACCCACCACACCAATGATACCTCAAAAATGCACTAAAATCTTACCTGAACCTTGATAGAAAACATATTTGAAAACTTATGTTGTCGATAAATCCTATATGTTTTTCTAAAATTCATTAGCTCTTAGGAACTATGCTTAAGGTAGACTAAATACCAAAGTGGAACCTTATATAATACTAGATTCTTAGAGTTATATGTTATTCTCACGAGTTTCTATGTTTAACACTACGGTTAAATTCTATCTAAACCATCGGCTATATTGTTGAATTCTTAAAGCTTCAAAATTTTTACGACGGGTGGCGTACGGTATAGTGACTAATTGTCAAGGAACATGGAGAAGTTAGCTATCCAAGCATATTATATTGCTCTTAAACATACTATAAGCACACCGCATTTCCTTGATATCTTAAACTTTAGCTTTTCATATGGTCGTGTTGTTATCTCTAAAGATTTTTCCTATATAACTTTGACCGTGTTTTCTTATTTCATACACTGGTTGTCATAAAATATATTCGCTCCCCCGTTAGATCCTATCTTATAAAATTCTAACAAGTTTTCAAACTGATAACTCTTCTCGACATTGGAATGTTATGGAACTAATCCAAAGGTTTTGGGCAATAACCTAAAGACATCATAGGTATCAAAGCGCTAAAATACATATTAATCCTTACAAATACCTCATGTTGTGTTCAATCTTAGTCTCTTCGGGTCACCGGGTTGAGTATTCACGGAGTACATATACTCTTGAATAAAGTTTGTTGGTATTTCTGTTGATACTTTCGGAATCATCTCCAAGACCTGATACGTGATCACAAATCCAATATGCCATACTTACTTAAATCTAATGGGGATTGATGTAACTTAAGTCCAAACTAAAAGGATCTAGTTAATTAATGGTTTTAACTCTCCAACTTTGGCTTGATTGATAAGGTGATGCTTAACGGAAAAAAAATTTCAGCCTATACATGCGCATGGACCATATATTGATAAACCCTACCATTGACAATATCTATTTTATTAGGAAACTAAGCTTATCGGATCATCTCTAAAACACGGTATCATATCGTAGATCCAAGACACTATATTTGGCTTAAATCGGTCAAGTTTGGATAGGAGAATCTAAGAATCAAGGGTTAAACTTGCAACTTTTATGCTTAGTCGACATATGATTCTATGGTTATCAATACCTGAACATAAATTTTGCAATAATATAATAGGCAATACTACTTCGTTAAAAAAAATAAATAAATAAAATAATACTTATCGAGTCATCCGTTTGCTAGGTTGGTCGAAATTCGCCTTAGTATTTTTGGGTTCTTTCGATTTGTAGCGCCAGGTTTTGGCGAGGTACCTGATTTTCATGGTTAATTCACATCTTGGTTATGGAAAGTTACTCAATCATAATATTATTCACTAATAGTTATGCGTATATAATGTTAAGAAAACAATTACTACTATTAACACACACCAAGTCGCAAAATATGTTGGTTCTAGTTACATAAGTATATCACGTATTTGGTTACGACTATATCGCAGTCCGTTTTCTTACATAATTCTATAGTTGTCATAGTTAATACTTATAATCTTGGCAACTCTTCGGATTTCCTAGGACTTTTTCGTGCCTGTAAATTCACAATTACATGACGTCAAGTGTAATCGTCAATTTACCTCACGGAATTATTATAGTAATCTCCGTCGTAGTCATCATTCACGTAACACTAAAAGCTCGTATACTAGTCGCACTAGTTCTAAGTCCCGGTAAGCATTCTAGTGTGTTCAGGTACTCGAGTCTTGACTTATTTCATTACTTATTCAGGTAGGTCTTATAATTTCGGGGCATTCCCTAGCTAGGTAATCTTAGAGCCTTAAACGCTAAGTTCTCTAAGTTGTCCTGGTGTCGTATAGGATATCTGGGGATATCCTATTTCGCCAAAACCGTTGCTCTGATACCAACTGTAACAACCCGACCCGGTGGGGGCTGGTCGAAATGACAGATTGGTAACAGCCTTGCACAACGGAAGCAACGATAACTAATATTTAAGTGTAAAATACAAATTCTAATCCAAAATATAAATACATAACTCAATTTAAAAGTCTTCTAACTATGCAGGGACGAGTCGCGGCGGCCGTCGAAGCAGTTGATAAAGTGTGTTCCGCTAGTCGATCCATATCTCAATCCATGCTTAGCTCTAAATGCCCTAAACCGCTATACTTGCAGCTTGAATCTTCTACCGTAACCATCTCTAATCAACACAAGCAAGTATATACCTCGTCTTCATGTTTATTCCAAAGCAGTACCTGAACACATGCTTAAAAGAGTTCGGTCAGCAATTATGCTGGTGAGTCCGTGTAAGTAGTTAAATAAATCTAAAACAGTTTAACAGTTCGAAAACAAGTTTACATAGTTCAAACACACAGTGATGTACAAGTCACACCTCAATCCTAACACGGAATCCATCTACTCCCTTTATGGATTCCCTACTGCATAACATATGCCGCAACGGTCCGCAGACCTCAGTGGAGGGTTTTCCGGGCTTCCGGATCCACTGTGCGTGGGGGATTCCCCAAGTAGTACTACCCATACATTAAGTGGCCCAACTCCCTTGGGTTAATGAGTGTGCATCTGGTTTTGGGAGCCCTTGTCACATCAAGTAAGTTTATACACAAAACAGTTTAGACACACAAGCATGTATTCACCCCAAAACAGTAAAACAAAAAGGGGAAGTACACGAACTCACCTTAGCTTTATGTGGCATGATTATATGGTATTACAAGTTCTTGAGTCCACCTATGATTCACGTGCAAAGTCCTATTGTAAGCATAAGCATTAGTGCGTGAAACGAATCATTGTGGTTACACGTGCGGACAAGCTAGGACCTTTAGTTGTTTAAGTTTATTCTAGTTGTCCGATTGTGATTCTACTTATCTAATTATATATTGTATGGTTCTTAATTGAAATCCATGTGTCTAACTTAATATCTTGGATCCTATTCACAATTCACATGTATCATCCGTTATACAAGTAGGAGCTAAATATAATGTTTATGTCATGGTATACACGTAGTCTTGTCACTGGCATGTAATTATATGTACAGTATCTATGGTTCCAATATTATGTAAATACACCAAGTTACATATCTTACATTCCATATACATGGCTTTTGTTTTAGAGCCCCCATGTGTCAATAGTCGTCTATTCGTTAGGAGTTACATCTTATGAATTGTAAATGGTCGTCCTATCAAGATTATATTATTATTATACAACTAGGCATCTCGACTTATATCCCTTCACTCTAATTTGTATTTATCGACTTACGGGTTATGTGTATATTATTATTCCGGTTTGTATGGCTTGGTCCTAGATATGTCCACACGTTAAGTTATATATATGTATAATAAAGATAAACAAATCGTCAAGTTGTTGTTTATACCTTTACATTTACTCTAGCTATATTAGATTTGCAACCACCTCATTAGCTTATGCTTTTAACTTGTGATAACCATCTCTAATGTATGATTGACCAACGTTGGTCACTGGTTGACCAGTCAACCCTAAACCCAAGTTCTAATCAACAACACAACCATCAATTTGTACCATCTCAATCCATCGTGACCACCATTAATAACCGTCAAGCCTAACCCCTTTGTTAACCACTGGTAACCACCACTAATCACCATCACCGTTGCTTCTGTTAACCGATTAAACTACCATTGTCACCTTATTTGACAAACCATCATTATAACAACTAACAATCCTTCATAATCTCCATCAGGAACACTCTTTGAAACATCATCGGTCACCGTCATTGTCGCCTAAATTTCCATCATTCAACAATGATCTTTAGAAGCAAAGACAACAAGGATTATATACTTACTAGGCTGGTCGGTTCCTTAAAACAATCAGCTCTACCGTAACCTTATTCGGAATCCCACTGTTCCTCATCTTCTTCCTAAACCTCACACTATGTTACTCCATCCTGACAAAACTGAAACGCCACTCGTCTATCTTCTTAAACGAGTGCACTTAACTTCAAGAAGCCTAATAATTAATCGTCTCCAGATCTGTGTAGGGGCGGCGGCGCCGTGGCTCAACCACCGGCCTCCGAGCACCACCGTCGCCTTGTGACTGAGCTACAACATCGCCATCCTCATCCCCATCTTTACCAATCCTGCACACACACCTCCCAATCGGTTCCCCTATCTATCTCTCTCTCTCTCTCTCTCTCTCTCTCTCTCTCTCTCTCCTGATATAGGTGTGGTTATGTGTGTTGTCGGGGATAGATCCGTCGGTGAGCCGGTGAGCCGCTGTGCTCCTCCCATCAAATCTGTTTCCTTCTCTCTCTATTACCACCGAGTGTGTGTGTGTGTGTTAACAAGGATTGTGATGGAAGATAATATTATAAAGGGGGTGGGGTGAGCTGTTGATGTGTATGTGGTGTTTTAAAATTAGAATGCCATGGGGCACATGGCATGTGTGCCATGTGTCCCATGGGTGACTAACCCTTTAGTCACGGGTACGGGTTCGTTAATACGTTTTAGCTTGGTTCCGCAACGTGTATATACGAATAATAATTACATATACTGATTCGGTTTTTGATTTCATGTATAAACGTGCTATTATAGTACTCTAAGCGCGAAAAAATTCTGGCCCCTAAGACCGGGTTGTTACACTCCTCATCATCATCTTTCTTCTCACCAGACTTACCATCTGCATCATCATCATCATCAAAATCATCGTCTGATTCATCATCATCATCATCTTTCTCATCTGGTGAATCTTCATAATCAAGTTTTTCTTCCTATTCCTCCTCTTCCTCTTCACCTTCTTTCAGTTGAGGAGCTTCATTATACAATTTGTCTAACAATTTACTCATTCTCTTGTTCTCTTCACGCATCTTTTTATTTCCATTTCTAATTGTTACGATTCTTCTAGTGTTTCTCTTACTGCGTGCTTCAATCTCCTCTTTTTCTTCGTTCAAGCACTTTAAGCTTCTTCTCTAACTCATCCTGATTAGTCTTAGATGCTACAACAATCTGCAACACAGTTTCTTCATTCTTCTTGAACTTATCAATCCCAGCTTGTTGTGCATTGATGATCTTCATCATCTCTTCAAGTCTTTTGTTCACAACCTCCATCACATCATCTGAAACAGATACTTTAGGAGTAGATGATTTAGCTTCTGGAGCTTTCTGCTTCTTTTGAAACATGTTCAATACATTCTGCAAAGATGTATTCAAATCAGGAACTGGTTCAGATTCCGTTGCTTTATCAGACTTCTTATGCTTCTTTGTTACTGGAGAAGTAACTCTAGATGAAGTGCCAATCGCAGGAACTTTCTTTCCTTTAAGCAAGAATTCAACTTCTTTTGCACGTCTCTTCTTAGGATTCTCTTTTTCCTCTCTCTTTGACATCGTCTTATACTTTGGTTTCTTCTGTTTATAAGCAACTACAGGAGAACCACCAAAGTCTTCAGCTCCCAAACCAAGATCTCCTTTAACTCCTTCTAAATCAATAGGATCTTTCTGTAGAGATTCTTCTATTGTTTTGTTTAGACTTTCAGACTCACCAGCCACAGTGGCCATGGGCTTGGTTCGTTTGATTGTCTCATCACCAGAATCCCATCTTTCATCCTCTTGAGTCTCCTCAGAATCGGCTGACTCTTCATCAACTAACATTGTACCTTTTCTCGCTACACTCTTCTTCCTTCTAGTTTGTTTCTTTGTCTGTTCAACCTCACTTTCCTTTGCTTTGCCCTTCCCTTTGGCACCAGGATTCACAACTTGGCGTTTTCTCTTCATCTCTGGATTAACATGAAACAGAGGATCATCGTTATCTGATTCACTGTTATCATTCCTTGCCTTGTTCTCACCCGGATCCTTATAACCTGGATTCACTAAATGTCCAAACAGATTCTTATGTGGTGGTCTTTCATTCATAGGAACCCCTTTATAACCTTTCATTCTGATTAATGCAAACAGATTCTTATGTGGTGGTCTTTCATTCACAGGAACCCCTTTATAACCTTTCATTCTGATTAATGTATTTAGATTCATATGATCTTGAACAAGTATCTGAGTAGGATCCTTCTTCAGAGTTGGATACTTCCTATCAAATATCATTTGTAGAAACCTGGGGTACATCAAAAACTTCTTCGTCTTCAACCCCTTCTATGGTTCAAGCATATGAACTAGTATCATTCCTGAGACATTGAATGGTTTATTCAACACCAAAGCAACCATCAATGAACTTAGGCTCTTCCTCATAACATCATAACCACTGCTCACTGATCCAAACACATGTATAATAACATGTGCTATATACTTAAACTGCGGACATAACTTCCCTTTGTTCAAAGCACCATCTGTTATCGGTCCGTTGTACTTCATACGTAGGAAACACAACCTCTGTTCTATCCATTATAAGCTTCTGGGATCAGTTGGTTCATCTCTCAGATTCAATGCTTCTCGAATATCGCTTTCAGTAACAATAGCAAGCTCCCCCTGAATGTTGCTAACTATTGCTGTTCGATCTTCCCAGAAATCCATCTTCGCATTCCTCCAGAAATCCACTTGATGGTCTTTGTAAATAATAACAGGAGTAGCCAATGCATCAACAACTCTGCTTCTTCTTAGAAAGTCAACGATCCCGGAGAATTCAGTATGTTTCTTTACTTCTCCAAGATACGCACAACAATTGTGCGCATCCTCAAACGGTAACTCTTCTTCTTTTTGCTTCACAGTGGTTTTTCTAGAAGATCCAGCTGGTGTTTCAGTGTTTTGTGGTTCTGCCATTTGGAAATCTGCAAAAAACGAAACATAGAAATTTGTTAAAATCGGACAAGATTGACAAATTTGAAATTTGACATTCGACCCTACGGGGGTACGAATGAAGAAATCCTGAGGTTCGAATGTGGCTTTAAGAGTTCGAATGTGAAAAATCATGAACAAAATTCCACATTCGTCCGTTTTTCCACATTCGACCCTATGAACAGGTTACATTCGACCAGAAAAATCACATTCGACCCTTCTTTTTGGTCGAATGAACTGATCATATGGCCAAAAATCAAAACATCAATCCAGACACTTTCAACTTGTAATTTTCATTTGATAATCACCTAAAACAACCGATTAAGCCTTCTACACAATCAATTGATTCATTTATTTAGTTTTAGATTGTTTTCAGTAACAATCTAGGTCTTATCAGTTTTTAATGATAAAAAACACTTAATTAATCTGTAATTAACCTAGATTGTCTATTATTCTCCCCCTAAAACTATCTAATACTCAATATCAATCAACAATTTCAATAACATTGGGTAAAAATGGTCCAACAATCATCATAAGGGTTCGAGAACAAAAACCCTCAATCTGTCTGTGTTTGTGGGTTAATACCTGTAAAAATGGTATCAAAATGATCAGAAATGAGTAAGTAACAATAATCCAAAGTCAGAGAATCAAGGGCAACAAGGGTTGGTTATGACAGAAATTTTTGAAAATTTTGAAATGAAGGATTGAATGAGGGATTAGGTATTTATAAGAGCCCACATTCGACCACTGATATAGGGCGAATGAGAAACTATGTCTACATTCGACCCTACTTAAAGGCTCAAACGTAGATATAGGGTTCGAATGTATAAAAATACACATGAACACTCACATTAGACCAAAATATAAAGGACGAATGTAACAAAAATTCCACATTCGACCCATCGAAGGGGCGAATGAGGATTGAAATTTTTGAAAATTTACCAAATCTCATAATCGAATCCCGTTCAATCATTTTCACACATTTTAAGCTTCAAACATTCATTATTTCACATTTGATAGATACAAAACTCAAATTGGTTCATCAAGTTTCAGAAAACGACCATCAAACACCATCGGTTATAAAAAATAACGCAGAAATGTAAAATTTTTTGGTTTTTCTGAAATTTATGCTAAAACACACCTTAAATCTTTTTGAGTTTTTGTATATTTTGCAATAACAAATGACATAAAGCAATAAACTTTTTGTGATTTCCGGTAAGAGGATCATATCAGTTGTTGAGAAAGCTGATCACACCGTTGATCTTTATTGTATATTATCATTAAAGACAATGCGTGATCCGGCAACTGCTGATATTGTTGTCCACATAAGCTCGCATGCAGACCGTTATGCAGTGCTTTAAAATGATACGCTATTAGGTGTATTATACTAACACGCTTATGGTTCCCACGCACACGACATACTCCCGTATCAAGGAATTTGCACAAAGCTTCGTCGTAACACGTGATTATGCCAAATGTTATCCGTAAAATTACAAGATATATAGCACAGAGGTGTACAGGTCAGCAAATTAATGCAGCAGAGTAACATGTGCATATATATCAGGTTGAGGCTGATATCAATCACAGAATTTCATCAGTGAATTGATACGATGCAATTAATGATCTTTGATCATTAGTATACATTAAGTTCCTCAATTCGATAACTTTTAGGTTTTGGCAATTAAGTTCTTTTTAGAAAATATCCTGATTGAATCTAGGTCCGTAAATCAATACGACAAAAGATCAATCAGGATACCCCGGATAACAATTAACATAACGACCCGAAACCTCAGATTTTGGCAACCCTATCAAACGAAATTACGGTACTAAGACAATATGCCCATGAGGTGTTCAGCCACTAACGAGCAGTTCGTTATGTTTGTATTACTAAGGCACGCAGTAATAGGTCTACGAAGCCTATCATCACATCACACAAAATCACCACACGCCTCATATTGCATTACAATTCTTTAGCATGTGTCAGATCCCCACTAATGTACTATCATTTCCTCTTTTACTCCTGGAAATCATTTTGGATTTTTCTCTTTTTATGGCTTTTTGAATTTTTCAATGTTTTTGGGTTTTCTGAATAAAGACTCCCCCTAAAATGTAAAACATATTTTTGGGTTTTTGAATTTTTCTGAAAAACAGTAAAAACTTAAAAAATTGAAAACAAAAAGTGATATACCGAGGTGATGATCAGTCTTGTTTTTCTTTTATACCGTTAGCTTTTAAAAGATATTCAAATCGAGATTTATCAAAAGCTTTGGTAAAAAGATCTGCAATCTGATAATCAGTGTGGATTTTGACCATATCAATCAACTCTTTTGCATAGCAATCACGGATAAAGTGGTACTTAATCCGGATGTGCTTAGCTTTTGAGTGATTGACCGTGTCTTTAGTTAATGCAATTGCGGCTTCGTTCTCACAATGAATAGGGGTTTTTAGAAATTGCAAACCGTAATCAACCATCTGCTGCTGAATCCACAGAACCTGTGAGCAACAACTAGATGCTGCTACATATTCTGCTTCGCAGGTAGATAGTGCGACTGCTGTCTGCTTCTTACACTGCTAGGTCACAAGCCTGCTCCCCAAGAATTGATATCCAGCCGTTGTGGATTTGCTATCTTGGTCACAACCGCCCCAATCTACGCTTGAAGTCAATAATAATATTGCATCCGAGTGTCGAAAATCCAGAAAACTGCAAATGGATGCTAAAAGACTCAATGCTAAACAATGTCAAAATACAAACCCATCAACATCCAAAAGTACTTTAGTTTCAATCGATATATCATCCGTTAGATCAAGCTTCAACAACCCATTTAACGCATCTTTTTCCGGTAATAAATTTGTATAACATTTAATAATTTGAAAGCTTTACTTTTTAAATTGATGACAAATTTTTTACTCTAACCCTGTCTTTTTATTATTTCTTTATGTATTAGCAGGTTCTACACAACGCACTCCTTTTTCCAATATTACAAACGGTATCATAGTTCTATGTTATACAAGTTTTATTTTATATTAGTCTACTATTTTAAAACTAAAAGTTCATTTAATATACAAACTGATATTATTTTTATCCATAGTTTCGGTGCCTGAAGTCCAAAGACACAATTCTGCAGAGTTACGAAACTTTAGAAAATCACAACTTGATGCAAAAACACGTAAAGTTGGTTCTGTTACTGGAGCTCGAAAACAACCCACTGTTACACATGAGTGTTCAAATAATAACACATCTAGAACTCCTAGTTATCCAACCCCATCTGGTACAATTTCCTTTGTGTCGATTAATTTTATAAATTTATGAATCTTATTAATATTAACCTTGAAATGTTATGATTAATTACAGGTGGACTTACTGATGTTAACACGGTCTCACTTGCATCATCTTCTGCTCAATGAGAACCGATTAATACATCATGAAATAATCGACGTTGCATCTCACCTGTCCGAATGGTTAGTTTGTCTGACGAAGAAGATGTGGAACCTCAAGCAATTGAAGGCTTGCAATATAAGGGTGTCTCTAAAGGTAAATATTAAATTTACAAAACATTTAAAAGCTTTTTGTTTTCTTTTATAAGTTAATGTTATTTTATTTATTCTGTTTGCAAGATTATCTGGATCATGGTGATCAAACGGTTGTATGTCAAATGTGTAATGCAAAATTGTGGAGATCAGAAGCTGGTAGAAGCGTAAATGTTGGTGGAAGAACAAGCTATATGCTATGTTGTGGTTATGGAAAGGTACAACTTCCAGATTTCAAAGAGAGCAGTTTAGATTATCAGAACCTTTTCAAAAACATAGAATTAAAGAGCAAATATTTCTTAGACGTTGACAAAGAATATGTAGAAGCTATTGAGGAGGCTCATTATACAGGTTCCGGATATTCTCTTCGTAATTTGTTTGCGATGATGTTGCTGTCTAATACCTTATCTAGGCCTGAGCATGTTTGGGAAAAAATCATGGAAGTATCTGTCAGATGGTATTATGCGTAGACACGAAGACTTATTCCAAATTGAAGGTAAAAAATTTTTATTTCGAAATTTAATGATTTTATTTTTTTTAACGTCCCTTTTCTTTTAAATTGAATGTTACAAACTTTATCGTTATTAGGTTTGTCTCTTCCTGATGAACAAATCAAGAACCTTACGTTGCTTGAAATTGAGAAACAGTTGCTTCGGAATAACTCAAGCCTACGTAGGTTTCCTTCTATGCCTTATCCGAATAATGATTCGATATCATCTGCAAATAACCGTTTGATTCTTGATGAGCTGAATTATCAAGTAAGTACGTTGGCTGAGGAATTTCATACCAATTCACGTTCTTTAACTGATGAGCAACGTTCAATTTTTGATGAAATCATTCATGCGGTTGATTGTAACAAAGGTGGGCTATTCTTTGTTTATGGTTTTGGAGGCACTGGTAAAACCTTTTTATGGAAAACATTGTCCGCTGCCATAAGATCTAAAGGACAAATTGTTTTGAACGTTGCATCCAGTGGTATTGCTTCTCTGTTGTTATCCGGTGGAAGGACAGCGCATTCTAGGTTTCGTATACCTTTGAATGTTACTGAACAGTCATTGTGCGGTATAAAGCCGAATAGTGACGATGCTGATTTATTGAAGCAAACTAAGTTAATTATTTGGGATGAAGCTCCAATGATTCACAAGCATGCTTTTGAGGCACTTGATCGTACAATGAAAGACGTCTTGCAGTCAACTTCTTCAGGTAATTCTGAGTTGCCTTTTGGTGGTAAGGTTATGGTTTTGGGTGGTGATTTAGACAGATCCTTCCTGTTGTTCCAAATGGGAGTAGAAGAGATATTTTAAATGCATCAATAACTTCGTCTCCTATTTGGAATAGTTGCAAAGTCCTTACATTAACCAAAAACATGAGGTTAACGTTGGGTAACAACACGTCTGAATCCGAAGAAACAAAGGCATTTGCAAACTGGCTTCTTGAATTAGGTGAGGGTAAAGTTGGTGAGTCAATTCATGATGATGACTTTGATGTGGACATTCCAGATGATCTTCTTATTAAGGGTACATCAGATCCGATTTCGAGATTAATTGACTTCGTCTACCCTTCACTTCTTCAACTTTACAAAGATAAAGATTACTTTGGAGAACGAGCAATACTTGCACCTACAAATGAAGTCGTACATGATATAAATGAAAGGCTGCTTGCATTGTTTCCTGGAGATGATGTCGAGTATCTGAGCTCTGATAGTATATGTCAGATTGAGAATGGTGATAACCGTTCACAGGAAGACTTATACTCTCCTGATGTCCTTAATGGTTTAAAAATTTCTGGCTTACCTAATCATCGTTTAGCACTAAAAGTCGGTGTACCCGTTATGTTGTTGAGAAACATAGATCAACAAAATGGTTTGTGCAATGGAACGAGATTACGAATCACCAGACTTGCAAAGCGTGTTATTGAAGCCGAGATCATATCAGGTGGAAACATTGGTACCAAAACTCTTATTCCTAGAATAAATTTGATACCATCTGATATCAAGATTCCAGTAAAGTTCCAAAGGCGTCAATTCCCAATAAGCGTATGTTTTGCAATGACCATAAATAAAAGCCAAGGACAGTCTTTATCGAAGGTTGGATTGTATTTAAGAAACCATGCATTCTCACATGGCCAGCTTTATGTCGCATTGTCAAGAGTTAAAATCAGGGCAGGCGTGAAGTTACTTATACTTGATGCTGATGGGAAAGTGATGACTAAAACAAAAAATGTGGTTTATAAGGAAATTTTCAGCGATATTTGAATAAATGTGTATTCGTTGCTTTTAAATTTTAATAAAATTTTTCTACTTTATTTTTCTTATACGTTATACTACTCCAAATAATCGTACGTTGGTGAACTGCGTGTCAACGCGGGCAAATATCTACTTATTACTATAACGATGATCAAGTAAGAGGCTGTAAGCACTTGATAATGGCATATAAATCAATGTTTTAAAAACCAGTTTTTATAACACACCGGGTTGGGCTCATAAAAGGTTTAACCGGGCATACCTGGCGGTTCAACCAGGTGTTCTGGAGGCTTCAACCGGTTATACGAGATGGTTCAACCGGTTACATTGCCCAATAAACATTTGTAGTATTTAATGTGTTGACTTCGTTTTCTTTTTAGTTGATTTTATCAATAGTTAGTAAAATAGTTCCCGATCTTGTAACTCGTTTGTTGGTTTGTTTACATCAGTTAATTAAAAACTTGAGTTGAATTTGTTTGAGATAGCTCTTTGGCTCCTATAAATGTTCGAGCCAAGTTTGAGCTCGTTTGTTTGTATAGTTGTTTTCTTACCTTGTAAGGGGATGGTTCAATAGAGAACTTATTTTAGGGAGAGAACTCGATAACTCCTAACTAAATACAAAAAAATAATAAAAAGATCATAACTCAAAATTTAAGTAAAAAAAATAGAAAACTAGTTCGGAGCTTCTCTTTCCCACGTCATACCCGTTCAGAAAAAAAATTAAAAAAAATAAAAAAAAACACACCTAAAAAACGCTACTGCACATGTGTAGTATAACCCAAAAGCCTAAACCCCACCACCCCTAACTTACCCCCACCCAAAAACCTAATTCCACCCCACCCACCCTCACCAAAAAACATAAATCGCTTACCAAAAAATCTAAACCACCCATCCACTCCCACCAAAAAACCTAAACCCACCCCACCCACCGCCTACCAAAAACCTAAGCCCCACCCGCCACAACTAAAAACCTAACCCCAACCCAAAAACCTATACCCACCCTACCCACCCACCCCCACCCCACCCCACCCCAAAACCTAAACCTTAAAAGCTAAACTTAAAAAAACTAACCCTAAAAGCTAAACTAAACCCAAAAACTAAACCCTAAAGCTAACCGGGCATTTACTACACACATGTATTAGAAGTCGCCTATTTTTTATTTTATTTTATTTTATTTTATTTTTCTGAACGGGGATGACATGGGAAAGAGAAGCTCCGAACCAGATTTTTGGTTTTTGACTTAAATTTTAAGTTATGATTTTTTTTTCTTAATTTAAGTAGGAGTTCTCAAGTTCTCTCCCTAACTATAAATTCTCAATTGAATTTTCCCCTACCTTGTAAATTGGTAATGTGGTATTTGACTATTTGTATTACTTAAGATTATTATTAACATGTTAATTGAATCTTTATACCCTTGACAAATAAAATCATCAAAACATGAGATAAATGAGCTAACTTGTCAAGCCTAGAGCTTACTCGAGTTGGGGGCATGCCAAATACAAGCTCAGCTTATAAACCCTTATAATTTATAAACTAGATTTTACCCCGTGCGCGTTGCGGCGCGTTAAGCAGCCTTTGCGGGTTTGAAATATACATTACTTAGGCATTCTCATTACATATGGTCTTTTATAATGTAACACGTTGTCAACCTAAGCAACCCGAACTCAGTCTTCTGCATATTTAACAAAATTAGCACCTGATTTATAACATTCATCCATTAGTTGGGCCCATTTCACTTCTTCTTCGGTTACATCTTGACTTTTGTATCAAGGACAAGGTCAACTTTTAAAGACAGCCCAATAAAGTCAAGTTAATTAATTATTAATTATTAATTAATTTGAGCCTGATGAAGTGTATTTATAAGATGAGTGAGGGCATCATGCAAAAGCCGAGCTGGAACCAAAGACGCATTGAAGAAGAAATGGATAAGGTAACGTTAGTGCGCCATAAACCAGGTGCCAATTTTGGTGAATATGAAGAAGACTAACCTCAAGCTGACATGATACACGTGTTTCATGTGTCATAGAAAGATGCACACAACCAGGTTTTACTGAAAAGAAGCAGTTCAAGCATAAATCAGAAGCTAAATTACCTTAAATCATTGATGCTGGTTACAATGATCATGAGAGAATGTATCACTGATGTGACGGTCTACAGTTCAGCGCTTCTGTTGAGAGTAAGCGGACTCCTCTTTGGAGCTAGACTACTTTCAATTGAGGAGCTAGGCGCTAGACCATCAACATCTGTAATATGTTAGCTCTTGATCAACATGACCAACATCAGTGATTTCAAGTAATTTTCCTTCTGATTTATGGTTGAAATCCTTCCTTGTAGCGAACTTATGGTGATACCTTAAATGTCTACATGTTTTATGTGTCACAGAAAGATGTACACCACCAGGTTTTGTTGAAAAAAAGGAGTTCAAGAATAAATCAAAAGCTAAATTACCTGAAATCATTGATGCTGGTCACGATGATCATGAGAGAATGTATCACTGATGTGATGGTCTAGAGTTCAGCTATTCTGTTGAAAGTAGGCGGACTCCTCTTTGGAACCAAACTACTTTCAACTGAGGAGGTGGATGCTAGACTATCAACATCTGTAATATGTTCGCTCTTGATCAACATGACCAACATCAGTGATATCAGGTAATTTGCCTTCTGATTTATGGTTGAAATCCTTCGTTGCAGCAAACTTTTGGTGATACTTTAAATGTCTACATGTTTTATATGTCACAGAAAGATGCACACCACCAGGTTTTGCTGAAAAGAAGGAGTTCAACCATAAATCATAAGCTAAATTACCTGAAATCATTGTTTCTAGTCACGATGATCATGAGAGAATGTATCATTGATGTGATGGTCTAGAGTTCAGCACTTCTGTTGGAAGGCGGACTCCTCTTTAGAGCCAGACTACTTTTAACTAAGGAGGTGGGCGCTAGACCATTAACATCTGTAATATGTTCGCTCTTGATCAACATGACCAACATCGGTGATTTCAGGTAATTTACTTTCTGATTTATGGTTGAAATCTTTCCTTACAGCAAAACCTCATTTAAACAATAAACAGTAAACCGCCAGGTTTTACTGAAAAGAAGGAGTCAAAGCATAAATTAGAAGCCAAATTACCTGAAATCATTAATGTTGATGATAATGATCATGAGAGAATTTATTATTGATGTTGATGGTATATAGTTAAGCGCTTCAGCTGAAAGAAGGCGGACTCCTCTTTGGAGCCAGACTGCCTTCAGCTGAGGAGGTGGATGCTAGACCATCAACATCTGTAATACGTTCGCTCTTGATCATCATCACTAACATTAGTGATTTTGGGTAATTTACCTTTTGATCTATGGTTGAAATACTTCCATTTAACAAAACCTAGTGGTGTACACCTTTTGGTGACACATTAAATGTGTACATTGAGATACCAAACAGTAAAATAAAGGAAATAAAGTAAGATAAATAGTAAAATGCACTTCAAAGAATCGGACACACACTGTTTACATTTTGCATTAGATGTCGTAGACGTGATAAATTCACCTACAACATTATAACAAAAACGAATTTGCAATAGAGACCAATTAATTATTGTTTAAAAAAAAAACTAAATAAAAAAAGCGAAAAGTTAGGCTCAGAGCTGTTGAAATATGATGTATTGTAAAATACATCTATTTCCAGTGTAAAGTTTGTACCATTTTCGAGTCGTTTAGATAGTGTTTTATTAGTTTTAGGCTTGTACCGGTATATTTTATTTATTATAGGTTTTTGTAGATTTTATTAGCTTTGGGTCATTGTTAGTACTTATATATTTATTTTTATTTTTATATTTTGTAGGTGTTCAAGGACGTTGGGGCGTAAACGAGTAAATTTGGTCAAGTCAAGAACATCCGAGTCGAGATCACGGAGCTAAAAAACTATATATTAATAGTATATTTAATAATAATATATTAATATTAAAAGCAAAAAAAAAATAAAGAAAAAGAGAATCAGAATGTGACTTTGTTGTCACGGCCCACATGGCCCAAATGAAGTTTTTTAGGACGGCTGCACAACAATTTCGAAGGGCAGCCAACACCAAGGAGAGCAGAGGGATATTATTCTTTGAAGGAAGAGGAATATTATTCGGGGAGCACAACAGAAGCAGCGGCCAACATTTTTTTTTGGGGGATCGAACGAAGACAGCAGCATATTTCAAGAGAAGGGAGTCAAGGGTTGAAGGATAGGTGTCAGCACGGGTCGGTTCTAATTCAACTATTTATTATTTATTTATTTGAAACCCGTTGTGAACACCATGAATTTTATTTGTTTATATTGTTTTGATTCTGTCATGACTTTTAGAGGCTAAGCCTTGATGCTACCTAGGTTAAAGATGAATGTATTTGTGTGATTTATTTTCTTTTGGTTTTGAAACTTTTGGTTGTGGGTGAATTTTAAAGTAGAAAACTCTTTATTTTCTGGTTTGATGTGTATGCATATTTAGTTTTATTTAAATAACTTTTATAAACTCCACTTGCGTTTTTGTGAATGTCTTTCATGTATGAATGCGGGTTAGGTTGCGGACTGGGTGTTAGAAGCTAGTTTATGGTTAATTTCTGCAGGTTATCCATAGGAGTTGTAATTGTTAGTTAGGTAATTCTAAGTGTTCTACCAATTCTCAATAGTTGTAAGGTGCGAGATTGTTGGTCTGTCTAGGGTGTTAAATTGCTAGATCTAGAGGCTTTGTAAGAAGATCTTCCTAGTTTCCCTAGCATTCCTTGTAGGCCAAGTCTTATCAGAAATATTATAGTTACCCCTTGCACTTTCAGGTGTATTGTGACTTTAGCGATGTGAGCTAGATTGTCTAGCGGGTACTTTAAGATTCGAGTAGGTAAGCCTGTGAGGGTAACCTCTCAACCGGTGGTTTAACAACATAACAATATTCTAGGGTTTCTCCTTGAGAAGGGTCGAGGGTGTCTAGTTTATTCTTGATGTTTAGTATTTTAAGATCCCGGTTCCACACCAGTTCTATAGCTGTTAGAAGATTATCATTCATGTGTAGGATTCTAGCTTAGGTAGTGCCTTCCCATCATCTGATCCTAGTTGCAGTTTCCAGTTTGTGTCTTTAGTTATTTTAGTTTTATTTTATTTATTTGCATTAGTTTGTTAGAAAACCCCCCTTTAAACAACAACACATTATTAAGTCAGTATTTAGGATAAGTAATCGAGTCTAGTTTACGTTTTCTAGTAGAGTCTCGTGGGTTCGATACTCGGACTTACTTTAGCTGTACTGGACTGACCGGTACACTTGTCGGTTGTGTGGTTTAGGTTTAGAGAGTCTTAGGTTATAAATTTAAAACTTAGAGTGTCTAGTTTAGGTTAATTTAGTTAGTTTTTACCAAACCACTTTGAGCACATCAAAATAGTTGGCTGCACGGGGGTTGCAGGCTCATAACCTACCATCCACCATCCATGCGGCACCACTTTCATGAATACTCAAGTACATACATCCACTCATCATAGCCAAGGTCATAGATGCCAAACAAACACAAAACAACCCATACAACCAAAAGCTGTACCCAAACGAATTATTTTAGACGGGTCAGGGGCAAAGAAGACCGGGTAACGCCATGGCTGCAAACACACAGACAGTTGCATTGTAAAACACTATCACGTTACAATGCCACCCGGATGTTGCCTCGCCAAGATATGAACCAGATCTTGGATGCCCCTTTATTAAATTTTCGTCAAAGTAGGCTAATAAATAATAGTAACATCAGCCCACCATAGTTGCGTAGGAGCATCTAAGCTGCAGGATGCATCAGCGACATTATAACAGCAGCAGCTGTAAACTGCAGTAACAACAGCCACTGTCCATGGCACGTCACTTTCGTGAATAATGAATCACAGATAACCATACAATCCAATTTTCAAGAAATCAAGAATAGACAAAACAATAACTACCAAACTAAAAACACCAATTACAGCAAAAGTGAAACACACTGGCGAAGCCAAGCCAGGGACCAAATCAGTGGTTCATCACTCAAGGGTGCCACCGCAGGCCTTAACTTGGAAGCCCCTAGACCTAGCCACAACAACCCAAGACACAACAAAAGACAATCGACAAATAATCCACACAATCAAATTTCCAAGAAATCAAGAGCAGGGAAAATAGTAACTACCAAACTAAAACACCAATTACAGTGAAAGTAAAACACTCTGGCGAAGCCAAGCCAGGGACCAGATCAGTGGTTCGTCACTCAAGGGTGCCACCGCAGGCCTTAACTTGGAAGCCCCTAGACCTAGACACAACAACCCAATACACAACAAAACTCAATCAATTACCGGTCCTTCTGAGCCGGTACTAAGACTTCCAAACTCAACAGACTTTATTAAAAATCAAGAACAGAGTTAGAACGATCTCACCGAGAGGGTTGCCCATGTTAGGGTTCTCCAAACTCACAATCATATAACCTTCATTTAGGGTTACACAGACTGTGAGGCAATTAAAGCTAAAGAAAAACCTCAAATCCAGCTGTCAGCAACTGTAGAGGATCGTTTTCACAAAAGCAGTTTAGATGATCATACAAGTCTACCAATCTAGGTGCGGAAACCCTAGATTAGTTACAAAATGATAGCTAATGAATCAAACAATCAAATTCACCTTTTCAATCCTCATTTTCATTAATTAACTTGATAATGTTCTTTACCATTGAGTTTACAAGTTAATAAAACACTTTGACAATGATCAAACCCTAGAGAGAAAACCTAGATTGAAACACAAACTCAGAATGGCAAAAGTTACAAAGCAAAATAAAGTTCAAGTTTATATATTGCTGCACATTCGCCCTCCCGATGAGGTCGAATGTGCAGGTTCGTCCCTTCACATAGTACGAATCAGCACTTCTGTCTTTCAGTCTCTACATTCACCCATAATAAACTACATTCGACCTCCATCTTTTCCACATTCGCCCCCACGTAATCACTTAAACAACTTTGTATTTGCAATCGAAAGCATTAGTCGCACATTGTGCACTAACAAACTCCCCCTCGACTATTGCTTGGATTGCCTTCGTGCTTCGTCCATCACTTTGTTCATCAGCTTCAATCTAAGTTGCTTTTTCTGATCTTTCGTCATTTCGGGCTCAAGCTTTCGTTTTGTCGAATGTTTCGGCATTTCGTTCATCTTCACCTTTTTACCAAGTTTCTTCTCCAAATTACTTCCAGAATTGATGTCATAAGCAAAACAAACACCAACAACTTGTTGATGCTTTCTCGCTTGATCAGCATCCTTTAGTTCACAGTAAATTGGATTGTAGTAGAGCATGATGATGTCTTCAAACGTACAGTTAATGATCCACATCAGATCAAAAACGTGAATCTTCTTATAAGCATCCTTCCCATCCTTCAACACAATCACAGCTTCTGCCGTTCTCCAATCGTAATACCACATCACGAATTCAGAGCTGAAATGCTTCTGAATCGACATTAAAGGAATTCTCTTCATTACAACCGGAGGTTTATACTTTAAAGTCACTTTCTTCAATCCAGTGTTCGGATCAATCTCTTTATGAACCTTCCGTTTGGGATATTGTGGTTTGAACATATTCCACCTCGTTCTGCTTTCCCAAGTTAGTTTATCAGCAAACCATCCCACAGCATCGCAATTAGCTGAAGCTCCAGACATTGTGAATCTGCAAATGTCTCTCACCGCCCAGTACGGTAGAGTTTGAATATCATGGAATCTGTAAAAGTACAGAATTCCTTTTTCCCACTTCACCCCGATGCACTTCAGTTGTCTCAGGTATTTCCATCCCAAGGCTTTGCCTTTGAACAACTGATTGTGATATCTATAAAATCCACCTTGTGCTTCAGGTTTAGGTCTTTTCTCATCCATTTCTTTCAGATTCTTCAATAGTGTCTTAAAACTATAATTCTGTTCAGCTGTTGGTTTCTGATTTCCTTCTTTAAACACATTCTTCACAAACGCATCACTATTCTTCTTAGCTCTATACTCAGCTTCTTTCAAATTCACTTCAATCAAGTCTGGGAATACCTCATCATCTTTGTCTCTGTAATACTCAGGATATTCTTCGTGTGTGATATCCTCTATCTCAATCTCTTCTTTCTCAAACGACTGTTCATCAGAATGACTTCCTACATCCTTTTCAGGAATGTCAGGAATCACCTGTTCTATCATAATCTCCTCTAGTGTCTTACCAACTTGCTGTGCAACCCCTTCAAGAATTTCCTTTGCCACAGCAGCAGACACCTCACCTTCTTCTAGATCTGGATCATTATACTCTAACTCATACCTCATATCATCAGCTTTGAATATCTCTGGAAACTTTCCAGTTAGCTCAATCGTCCAGACTTTCTTGTTCAACATTTCTCTGTACAAATTCTTATTATCAGCAGATAGAGATTTGATCTTCTCAGTCCAAAAGATATCATCATCGTCGTCAACGTTTTCTCCAGACATTTTCTTAGAGCTAGATTGTCCCGCACTTCCCTTTTTACCCTTTCTTTCTTCATAACTGAATTTACTGACATCATCATCATCATCAGAACTACTACTCTCCTTGTAACAACCCGACCCGGTGGGGGCTGGTCGAAATGACAGATTGGTAACAGCCTTGCACAACGGAAGCAACGATAACTAATATTTAAGTGTAAAATACAAATTCTAATCCAAAATATAAATACATAACTCAATTTAAAAGTCTTCTAACTATGCAGGGACGAGTCGCGGCGGCCGTCGAAGCAGTTGATAAAGTGTGTTCCGCTAGTCGATCCATATCTCAATCCATGCTTAGCTCTAAATGCCCTAAACCGCTATACTTGCATCTTGAATCTTCTACCGTAACCATCTCTAATCAACACAAGCAAGTATATACCTCGTCTTCATGTTTATTCCAAAGCAGTACCTGAACACATGCTTAAAAGAGTTCGGTCAGCAATTATGCTGGTGAGTCCGTGTAAGTAGTTAAATAAATCTAAAACAGTTTAACAGTTCGAAAACAAGTTTACATAGTTCAAACACACAGTGATGTACAAGTCACACCTCAATCCTAACACGGAATCCATCTACTCCCTTTATGGATTCCCTACTGCATAACATATGCCGCAACGGTCCGCAGACCTCAGTGGAGGGTTTTCCGGGCTTCCGGATCCACTGTGCGTGGGGGATTCCCCAAGTAGTACTACCCATACATTAAGTGGCCCAACTCCCTTGGGTTAATGAGTGTGCATCTGGTTTTGGGAGCCCTTGTCACATCAAGTAAGTTTATACACAAAACAGTTTAGACACACAAGCATGTATTCACCCCAAAACAGTAAAACAAAAAGGGGAAGTACACGAACTCACCTTAGCTTTATGTGGCATGATTATATGGTATTACAAGTTCTTGAGTCCACCTATGATTCACGTGCAAAGTCCTATTGTAAGCATAAGCATTAGTGCGTGAAACGAATCATTGTGGTTACACGTGCGGACAAGCTAGGACCTTTAGTTGTTTAAGTTTATTCTAGTTGTCCGATTGTGATTCTACTTATCTAATTATATATTGTATGGTTCTTAATTGAAATCCATGTGTCTAACTTAATATCTTGGATCCTATTCACAATTCACATGTATCATCCGTTATACAAGTAGGAGCTAAATATAATGTTTATGTCATGGTATACACGTAGTCTTGTCACTGGCATGTAATTATATGTACAGTATCTATGGTTCCAATATTATGTAAATACACCAAGTTACATATCTTACATTCCATATACATGGCTTTTGTTTTAGAGCCCCCATGTGTCAATAGTCGTCTATTCGTTAGGAGTTACATCTTATGAATTGTAAATGGTCGTCCTATCAAGATTATATTATTATTATACAACTAGGCATCTCGACTTATATCCCTTCACTCTAATTTGTATTTATCGACTTACGGGTTATGTGTATATTATTATTCCGGTTTGTATGGCTTGGTCCTAGATATGTCCACACGTTAAGTTATATATATGTATAATAAAGATAAACAAATCGTCAAGTTGTTGTTTATACCTTTACATTTACTCTAGCTATATTAGATTTGCAACCACCTCATTAGCTTATGCTTTTAACTTGTGATAACCATCTCTAATGTATGATTGACCAACGTTGGTCACTGGTTGACCAGTCAACCCTAAACCCAAGTTCTAATCAACAACACAACCATCAATTTGTACCATCTCAATCCATCGTGACCACCATTAATAACCGTCAAGCCTAACCCCTTTGTTAACCACTGGTAACCACCACTAATCACCATCACCGTTGCTTCTGTTAACCGATTAAACTACCATTGTCACCTTATTTGACAAACCATCATTATAACAACTAACAATCCTTCATAATCTCCATCAGGAACACTCTTTGAAACATCATCGGTCACCGTCATTGTCGCCTAAATTTCCATCATTCAACAATGATCTTTAGAAGCAAAGACAACAAGGATTATATACTTACTAGGCTGGTCGGTTCCTTAAAACAATCAGCTCTACCGTAACCTTATTCGGAATCCCACTGTTCCTCATCTTCTTCCTAAACCTCACACTATGTTACTCCATCCTGACAAAACTGAAACGCCACTCGTCTATCTTCTTAAACGAGTGCACTTAACTTCAAGAAGCCTAATAATTAATCGTCTCCAGATCTGTGTAGGGGCGGCGGCGCCGTGGCTCAACCACCAGCCTCTGAGCACCACCGTCGCCTTGTGACTGAGCTACAACATCGCCATCCTCATCCCCATCTTTACCAATCCTGCACACACACCTCCCAATCGGTTCCCCTATCTATCTCTCTCTCTCTCTCTCTCCTGATATAGGTGTGGTTATGTGTGTTGTCGGGGATAGATCCGTCGGTGAGCCGGTGAGCCGCTGTGCTCCTCCCATCAAATCTGTTTCCTTCTCTCTCTATTACCACCGAGTGTGTGTGTGTGTTAACAAGGATTGTGATGGAAGATAATATTATAAAGGGGGTGGGGTGAGCTGTTGATGTGTATGTGGTGTTTTAAAATTAGAATGCCATGGGGCACATGGCATGTGTGCCATGTGTCCCATGGGTGACTAACCCTTTAGTCACGGGTACGGGTTCGTTAATACGTTTTAGCTTGGTTCCGCAACGTGTATATACGAATAATAATTACATATACTGATTCGGTTTTTGATTTCGTGTATAAACGTGCTATTATAGTACTCTAAGCGCGAAAAAATTCTGGCCCCTAAGACCGGGTTGTTACACTCCTCATCATCATCTTTCTTCTCACCAGACTTACCATCTGCATCATCATCATCATCAAAATCATCGTCTGATTCATCATCATCATCATCTTTCTCATCTGGTGAATCTTCATAATCAAGTTTTTCTTCCTATTCCTCCTCTTCCTCTTCACCTTCTTTCAGTTGAGGAGCTTCATTATACAATTTGTCTAACAATTTACTCATTCTCTTGTTCTCTTCACGCATCTTTTTATTTCCATTTCTATTTGTTACGATTCTTCTAGTGTTTCTCTTACTGCGTGCTTCAATCTCCTCTTTTTCTTCTTCAAGCACTTTAAGCTTCTTCTCTAACTCATCCTGATTAGTCTTAGATGCTACAACAATCTGCAACACAGTTTCTTCATTCTTCTTGAACTTATCAATCTCAGCTTGTTGTGCATTGATGATCTTCATCATCTCTTCAAGTCTTTTGTTCACAACCTCCATCACATCATCTGAAACAGATACTTTAGGAGTAGATGATTTAGCTTCTGGAGCTTTCTGCTTCTTTTGAAACATGTTCAATACATTCTGCAAAGATGTATTCAAATCAGGAACTGGTTCAGATTCCGTTGCTTTATCAGACTTCTTATGCTTCTTTGTTACTGTAGAAGTAACTCTAGATGAAGTGCCAATCGCAGGAACTTTCTTTCCTTTAAGCAAGAATTCAACTTCTTTTGCACGTCTCTTCTTAGGATTCTCTTTTTCCTCTCTCTTTGACATCGTCTTATACTTTGGTTTCTTCTGTTTATAAGCAACTACAGGAGAACCACCAAAGTCTTCAACTCCCAAACCAAGATCTCCTTTAACTCCTTCTAAATCAATAGGATCTTTCTGTAGAGATTCTTCTATTGTTTTGTTTAGACTTTCAGACTC
The DNA here is from genome assembly GCA_032199755.1 of Ambrosia artemisiifolia. NCBI lineage: Eukaryota > Viridiplantae > Streptophyta > Magnoliopsida > Asterales > Asteraceae > Ambrosia > Ambrosia artemisiifolia. The sequence continues at coordinate 6,155,366 of CM063526.1, read as the reverse complement.
ACCAGCCACAGTGGCCATGGGCTTGGTTCGTTTGATTGTCTCATCACCAGAATCCCATCTTTCATCCTCTTGAGTCTCCTCAGAATCGGCTGACTCTTCATCAACTAACATTGTACCTTTTCTCGCTACACTCTTCTTCCTTCTAGTTTGTTTCTTTGTCTGTTCAACCTCACTTTCCTTTGCTTTGCCCTTCCCTTTGGCACCAGGATTCACAACTTGGCGTTTTCTCTTCATCTCTGGATTAACATGAAACAGAGGATCATCGTTATCTGATTCACTGTTATCATTCCTTGCCTTGTTCTCACCCGGATCCTTATAACCTGGATTCACTAAATGTCCAAACAGATTCTTATGTGGTGGTCTTTCATTCATAGGAACCCCTTTATAACCTTTCATTCTGATTAATGCAAACAGATTCTTATGTGGTGGTCTTTCATTCACAGGAACCCCTTTATAACCTTTCATTCTGATTAATGTATTTAGATTCATATGATCTTGAACAAGTATCTGAGTAGGATCCTTCTTCAGAGTTGGATACTTCCTATCAAATATCATTTGTAGAAACCTGGGGTACATCAAAAACTTCTTCGTCTTCAACCCCTTCTATGGTTCAAGCATATGAACTAGTATCATTCCTGAGACATTGAATGGTTTATTCAACACCAAAGCAACCATCAATGAACTTAGGCTCTTCCTCATAACATCATAACCACTGCTCACTGATCCAAACACATGTATAATAACATGTGCTATATACTTAAACTGCGGACATAACTTCCCTTTGTTCAAAGCACCATCTGTTATCGGTCCGTTGTACTTCATACGTAGGAAACACAACCTCTGTTCTATCCATTATAAGCTTCTGGGATCAGTTGGTTCATCTCTCAGATTCAATGCTTCTCGAATATCGCTTTCAGTAACAATAGCAAGCTCCCCCTGAATGTTGCTAACTATTGCTGTTCGATCTTCCCAGAAATCCATCTTCGCATTCCTCCAGAAATCCACTTGATGGTCTTTGTAAATAATAACAGGAGTAGCCAATGCATCAACAACTCTGCTTCTTCTTAGAAAGTCAACGATCCCGGAGAATTCAGTATGTTTCTTTACTTCTCCAAGATACGCACAACAATTGTGCGCATCCTCAAACGGTAACTCTTCTTCTTTTTGCTTCACAGTGGTTTTTCTAGAAGATCCAGCTGGTGTTTCAGTGTTTTGTGGTTATGCCATTTGGAAATCTGCAAAAAACGAAACATAGAAATTTGTTAAAATCGGACAAGATTGACAAATTTGAAATTTGACATTCGACCCTACGGGGGTACGAATGAAGAAATCCTGAGGTTCGAATGTGGCTTTAAGAGTTCGAATGTGAAAAATCATGAACAAAATTCCACATTCGTCCGTTTTTCCACATTCGACCCTATGAACAGGTTACATTCGACCAGAAAAATCACATTCGACCCTTCTTTTTGGTCGAATGAACTGATCATATGGCCAAAAATCAAAACATCAATCCAGACACTTTCAACTTGTAATTTTCATTTGATAATCACCTAAAACAACCGATTAAGCCTTCTACACAATCAATTGATTCATTTATTTAGTTTTAGATGGTTTTCAGTAACAATCTAGGTCTTATCAGTTTTTAATGATAAAAAACACTTAATTAATCTGTAATTAACCTAGATTGTCTATTATTCTCCCCCTAAAACTATCTAATACTCAATATCAATCAACAATTTCAATAACATTGGGTAAAAATGGTCCAACAATCATCATAAGGGTTCGAGAACAAAAACCCTCAATCTGTCTGTGTTTGTGGGTTAATACCTGTAAAAATGGTATCAAAATGATCAGAAATGAGTAAGTAACAATAATCCAAAGTCAGAGAATCAAGGGCAACAAGGGTTGGTTATGACAGAAATTTTTGAAAATTTTGAAATGAAGGATTGAATGAGGGATTAGGTATTTATAAGAGCCCACATTCGACCACTGATATAGGGCGAATGAGAAACTATGTCTACATTCGACCCTACTTAAAGGCTCAAACGTAGATATAGGGTTCGAATGTATAAAAATACACATGAACACTCACATTAGACCAAAATATAAAGGACGAATGTAACAAAAATTCCACATTCGACCCATCGAAGGGGCGAATGAGGATTGAAATTTTTGAAAATTTACCAAATCTCATAATCGAATCCCGTTCAATCATTTTCACACATTTTAAGCTTCAAACATTCATTATTTCACATTTGATAGATACAAAACTCAAATTGGTTCATCAAGTTTCAGAAAACGACCATCAAACACCATCGGTTATAAAAAATAACGCAGAAATGTAAAATTTTTTGGTTTTTCTGAAATTTATGCTAAAACACACCTTAAATCTTTTTGAGTTTTTGTATATTTTGCAATAACAAATGACATAAAGCAATAAACTTTTTGTGATTTCCGGTAAGAGGATCATATCAGTTGTTGAGAAAGCTGATCACACCGTTGATCTTTATTGTATATTATCATTAAAGACAATGCGTGATCCGGCAACTGCTGATATTGTTGTCCACATAAGCTCGCATGCAGACCGTTATGCAGTGCTTTAAAATGATACGCTATTAGGTGTATTATACTAACACGCTTATGGTTCCCACGCACACGACATACTCCCGTATCAAGGAATTTGCACAAAGCTTCGTCGTAACACGTGATTATGCCAAATGTTATCCGTAAAATTACAAGATATATAGCACAGAGGTGTACAGGTCAGCAAATTAATGCAGCAGAGTAACATGTGCATATATATCAGGTTGAGGCTGATATCAATCACAGAATTTCATCAGTGAATTGATACGATGCAATTAATGATCTTTGATCATTAGTATACATTAAGTTCCTCAATTCGATAACTTTTAGGTTTTGGCAATTAAGTTCTTTTTAGAAAATATCCTGATTGAATCTAGGTCCGTAAATCAATACGACAAAAGATCAATCAGGATACCCCGGATAACAATTAACATAACGACCCGAAACCTCAGATTTTGGCAACCCTATCAAACGAAATTACGGTACTAAGACAATATGCCCATGAGGTGTTCAGCCACTAACGAGCAGTTCGTTATGTTTGTATTACTAAGGCACGCAGTAATAGGTCTACGAAGCCTATCATCACATCACACAAAATCACCACACGCCTCATATTGCATTACAATTCTTTAGCATGTGTCAGATCCCCACTAATGTACTATCATTTCCTCTTTTACTCCTGGAAATCATTTTGGATTTTTCTCTTTTTATGGCTTTTTGAATTTTTCAATGTTTTTGGGTTTTCTGAATAAAGACTCCCCCTAAAATGTAAAACATATTTTTGGGTTTTTGAATTTTTCTGAAAAACAGTAAAAACTTAAAAAATTGAAAACAAAAAGTGATATACCGAGGTGATGATCAGTCTTGTTTTTCTTTTATACCGTTAGCTTTTAAAAGATATTCAAATCGAGATTTATCAAAAGCTTTGGTAAAAAGATCTGCAATCTGATAATCAGTGTGGATTTTGACCATATCAATCAACTCTTTTGCATAGCAATCACGGATAAAGTGGTACTTAATCCGGATGTGCTTAGCTTTTGAGTGATTGACCGTGTCTTTAGTTAATGCAATTGCGGCTTCGTTCTCACAATGAATAGGGGTTTTTAGAAATTGCAAACCGTAATCAACCATCTGCTGCTGAATCCACAGAACCTGTGAGCAACAACTAGATGCTGCTACATATTCTGCTTCGCAGGTAGATAGTGCGACTGCTGTCTGCTTCTTACACTGCTAGGTCACAAGCCTGCTCCCCAAGAATTGATATCCAGCCGTTGTGGATTTGCTATCTTGGTCACAACCGCCCCAATCTGCATCACTAATAGCAACAAAGTCAAAATTATCATCATTAGGGTACCAAAGTCCTCTCGACGGACAACCCTTCAGATATCTAAGGATTCGCTTGACTGCTGTTAAGTGACTTTGTTTCGGCTTCGATTGGAAACGTGCGCAGAGACATGTGGCGAACATTATATCTGGTCTAGATGCGGTGAGATACATCAGAGATCCGAAGATTGCTCTGTATGTAAAAGGATCTGTCAGCTCCCCCATAGCGTCAACTCCAATCCCGTGATTAGGTTGAATCGGGGTATCCATCGGCTACGAATCTTCCATCTGGAACTGGCTCAAGACTTCAGATACGTATTTGGTTTGGTGAATAAAGATGCCCGTTGGTCTTTGATCCACCTGTAAGCCGAGGAAAAACTGCATCTCTCCCATCGCACTCATCTCGAACTTTTCCTGCATCACTTTTTCAAAATCTCTGCATAAAAGTTCGTTAGTAGAACCAAAAATAATATCGTCAACATATATCTGGACGAGAAGCAAGTCATCCCCTGTTCTTTTGGTGAACAGTGTGCAATCTACCAAGCCTCGTTTGAATCCTTTGGATAGCAGGCACATGCTTAGCTCCTCATACCATTGGCGTGGAGCCTGGTGCAACCCGTAAACTGCTTTGTTGAGAACGTAAACCTTATCCCGGTGGATAGGATCTTCAAAGCCTGGAGGTTGACCGACGTAGACCTCTTCCTTTACCACACCATATAGAAACGCGCTCTTGACATCCATTTGGTACACCTTGAATTTCTTATACGAGGGAAACGCTAGAAACATACGGATAGCTTCTATACGTGCCACAGGTTCATAGATCTCATTGTAGTCAATTCCTTCAACTTGATGAAAACCTTGAACTACCAACCGAGCTTTGTTTCTCAATATTACGCCTCTATCATCTTTCTTGCATTTGAAAACCCATTTAGTTCCTATCTTCTTTCTTCCCGGAGGTAAATCTGTAAGTGTCCAAACACCCAGCTTCTGAAACTGCAACAACTCTTCTTGCATCGCCTCAACCCAAGCATCGTCCAAAAGAGCTTCCTTGCAAGTCCGCGGCATAACCTGCGAAACATAACAAGCAAAGGACCAATCATTCTGACAACCAGATTTTTGAATTTTTGCATATAAAGCGAAAGCGCCAAAATGAATTTTTGCATAACAAGCAAAGGACCAATCATTCTGACACTTTGTATTTGCAATCCAAAGCATTAGTCGCACATTGTGCACTAACAGGAACAACAGCAACAGATTGAAAGCAACCGAGAAGATGATGAAGAAACTAAGAAGATGATCGAGAAAAGCTACTAACCGGTTCCAGATATGATGCAATCGCAACCAAGTTGAGAAGAAGATAAATGCATGCAATAGAAGACAACAATAGGCTTCTATAATTCAGACTATAAAAGTCCATAGGGCAGCATGCATGAGTAACAGCTGGAGCCCACCAAACCAGACTCAACCATAGTTTTCTTGAATCAAGAGTATGAGAGATCGAAGAAAACCTTCAATCAATCAGTATCAGGACTCAATTGTAACCCTAGAGCTCTAATACCATGTAAAAAATACATGATATCAAAACTTCTAAACTTATGAAAACCAACCTCAAACAACATTGCCTTGAAAGTATTCAATTTTGGTTTTGAATGATACATAGTTTAATGTAAAAACCCAACTTAATGAGGCTCAGAGGCTATAAAAGGATCAGACCAACTTGGCTGCAAAAGATGTTGCTGCTGAACAGCTGCTAACCTTTCAATTTGCCTCGCCAAGATGATATCATGACCCGATTTTTAAACCAAATCCGTACACTCATCATAGCCTCATCTTATAGAACCAATTTCATTTTTTGACATCATGTTAGCAATCAAATGCTCGTTAAATGAAGCTCAGAAGCAATCAAATTCTCATTAAATGAAGCTCAGATAAGTGCAAACTCATCATCACTGCCACAAACCTTTGGTTTTGTATGATACATAGTATAATGTAAAAATTCAGCTTCATAAGACTCAGAAGCTATAAAAGGATCAAACCATCATGGCTGGAAAAGATGTTGCTGCTGAACAGCTGCCAATCTTTGACTTTGCCTCGTGTGACACCCGGCAAACTCCGGTTATTTATTTTTGAAAACTCAGTAAGTCTACCTTAGCGAGTCGTGCATACATTACACATGAACGTGTTTGTTTTCATGAATTATGTGTTTATAATCTTTATGTGACTTGTCGGTATGTGTATACGTGTTTACATATGTTAAAACAGCGATTACACGTAATTGCATGATGTTATAGGTGATTACGCGTAATTGCATGATATTAAGGGGTGATTAGCCCTAATTGCATGCTGATAGGCGGTGATTAGCCCTAATTGCATGCTGATAGGGGGTGATTAGCCCTAATCGCCTATAGGGTAGGCGATTAGGAACCTTAAGGGGCGATTAGGCCCCAAATCGCCTGATAAGGTAGGCGATTAGCAGCCCTAATCGCCTGATAAGGCTGCACAATCGCCTGACATGTTTTAAACGACTAGAAACGCCTATAAATACCACCCTTGACCTCTAAAACACCATTTGTGCAACCCTAGCCGTCCCATAACCTATCCCAACTCACAAACACCCTCTAGAACTCGTTTTTACATCAAAACAACCATTTCCAAGCTTTACCCATCATTTTCTCCTAAATCCAAGGTGTGTTCTTCATCCCCAAACCTTTAAATGATTATGTTTTGTTCCCTAAAAGTCCAGACCTGATTTCTAAATATTTTTGTCTTTGAAAACCCATTAAAAACCGTTTTTAAACAAACTCAAACCTTTATGCATGTTATATGTGATTAAAGGTAGGATTTTTAGGATTTAAACATGCTTGTTCTTGTGTTATTAAGGTGTTTATGGCTGTTATGAGTTAGTGTGATGATGTTCTAGGAGTTTGGATGGCTTTGGTTGTGTATTGTTGATGTTTGATATTTTGACCCATTTGAATAGTTTTGAATGATTAAGGATGTTATGAGGTGTGCTGTTGATTGTATGATGTTAGGGTTTGCATTAGGATGATGCTAGAGCGCACGGAGTCTCACTTGGCGTCTAGGATTCTAGTTTCATGTTTTCAGTAATTTCAGACTTCAGTCACGTTGTTTAAGTTGTAATCAAGATTTTAAAAAGCTTCCGCTGTTGGTTTATGTTATGAAACTAAATGTTTTTATTTTACGTATTTTATCATATAGTGTTGTTTATTGTGACCGTTGACTTGGATCCTGGTGTGTCACACGCCTCGCGGTAGAACTCTGCAGGTGGAAATTTGAGGGTGTGACAGATTGGTATCAGAGCCAATGGTTATAGTGAACTAGGACTGCATGTAGAGTCTAGACTATAGCCGAGTCTCACACACTAGACGGTCACATACTTTTGAGTCGTGTCTTTTGGTAAACATACTAACCTTGTCGGGGTGTCGGTATCCTTATCACACAGTATTGTACTATCTATCTCATTCTTGGTTATTCGTAGTCTCATTTTATCTCCTCCTTCGGCTTGCAGTCGAAGGAACTCGTTGTTGATCTTTTGAGTTGGTTATCTCTTTCTAAGATGTGGGTGTCGGGTGACTTGAGGTTCGAGCTCGGGGCACGCCTTGTAGACCATGTAGAGCAATTTATCATTTCGGGTGCACACGAAATCATAAGTTGAAATGCATGGAAGACTTGGTGGATCCCGGGTTGGGATTAATGGTCACGTTTGGACCCAATCCTGGACTTTTCGTATTCTCTTGGTTATGCGTTGGTGATAGATCCGAGTGTTTTGTTCCTATTCTTGTTTCAGCAGAAGATGTCTGGAGTTCGTGGAGGACGTAGAGGTGGCCGTACTGGTGGACGTGATGGTGGCGGTGGTCGTGGAGGTGTGAACCTAACGCATGAAGATCTGAACAACTTGCTGCAGGCTGCCTTTCAGGCAGGACACAATGCTCATGGTGGTGGTGTTGTTAATCCGCCCCCAGTTATGTGCACGTACAAGATGTTTCGAGACTGTAAGCCCCATGATTTCTCTGGAACTGAGGGGGCTGTAGATTTGCTCAAGTTTCTGGAAAAGGTGGAGTCGGTGTTCTTGATGTGTAACTACCTTCCCGAGGATCGGGTTAAGTATGCTGCTGCGCTCTTCCAGGATGTTGCTTTGACCTGGTGGAACTCTACCACTCGGAACATGGGTTTGGGGGAAGCTTACGCCATGCCGTGGGAGAATTTCGTTCAGCTTTTGAAGAGGGAGTACTGTCCTAGGGAGGAGATCCAGAAGTTGGAACATGAGGTTTGGAACCTCAAGATGGTTGGATCAGAAATAGAGTAGTACACTGTGCGGCGTAATGAGTTGGCAGTGCTGTGTCCTGATTTGCACGCGCCAGAGTATAGGACGATTGAGCACTACGTTTCAGGGCTAGTACCAGAGATAGCAGGGTTGGTGGCTGCGGGAAATCTTCGCACTTATGCAGAGGTGGTTCGATCGGCTCACAGGATGACTAATCTAAAGGTGAATGAGGGTATCTTGCCTGCCCGAGGTTCGACTGTCAAAGCTCCTGAAAGTAACAAGCGCAAGTGGGATAGTGTTGGGAAAGGTTCTGTGCCAGCTCCATCTCAGCAGGGTAAAAGATTTGATGTTGGGGTTCTTCTTCTTCGGGCTCTAAACAGGATGGTTATGCTGGGAAGCTCCCGAAGTGTAATCAATGTGGATTTCATCATGTGGGCGATTGCGATAAGTCCCGCTGCCACCGGTGTCAACAATTTGGCCATCATGCTAAGGATTGCAGGGTCGTTTTACAACCACAACCAATTCAGGACGCTGCTCCTGTCCCTGCTCTTCAGGGGACTCCGGGAAAGCAAGGTTGCTACAATTGTGGTGAAGCAGGGCATTTCAAGCGAAATTGCCCAAAGCTGAATCAGGGGGAGGCAAGTACAGCGAGGGATGGAGGAAACAACAAAGGCGGTGGTGTAGCTGCTCGTGCTTATGTTATTGGGGCTAGAGAGAACCAGGAGGATCCTGATACTGTTACCGGTGCGTTTTCTCTCTTATCTTTCGTTACTCTTTGGTTTTACCTTTATCCACATCATTGTGCATTTTGTACCTTTGAGTGTTTTCTGTTTGGTGTTGGTCACCGCTTCGTATTCAGTGGGTCGATGAGGGTCCTTTGGGGATGCTACTTGGACGGTACCGGTGGGTTAGTTATACCGATCATAGTAGTCTCCAGTAGGCCTTCGATCGGGGGGTCTCTAGTCTTGTATTCACATTTGGGAAAGTGGTTTCCCGGTTGTTACTATCGCGTTCTGGTTCACAACATTCATTCGTTGCATTTTGGGGAAACGTTACTTGGGCACACACAGAGGTCGACACTCATCACTGTTGAAGCCGAAAGAATCTCGGGACGAGATTCCTTTCAACAGGGGGATGATGTGACGACCCGGAAAATTTTTCTTCTTATTTGTTCTCTCTCTTCGACTTCGGGAAATTTTCGGGACGAAAATTCTTTCAACAGGGGGATGATGTGACACCCGGCAAACTCCGGTTATTTATTTTTGAAAACTCAGTAAGTCTACCTTAGAGAGTCGTGCATACATTACACATGACAAGGTCAGTCGAGTCGAGTCGTGCATCATTGGGGTTCTAACACACACAAGTCTCGAGTCCCGGGAATTGGTGAACGAGTGTGAACGTGTTTGTTTTCATGAATTATGTGTTTATAATCTTTATGTGACTTGTCGGTATGTGTATACGTGTTTACATATGTTAAAACAGCGATTACACGTAATTGCATGATGTTATAGGTGATTACGCGTAATTGCATGATATTAAGGGGTGATTAGCCCTAATTGCATGCTGATAGGGGGTGATTAGCCCTAATAGCATGCTGATAGGGGGTGATTAGCCCTAATCGCCTATAGGGTAGGCGATTAGGAACCTTAAGGGGCGATTAGGCCCCTAATCGCCTGATAAGGTAGGCGATTAGCAGCCCTAATCGCCTGATAAGGCTGCACAATCGCCTGACGTGTTTTAAACGACTAGAAACGCCTATAAATACCACCCTTGACCTCTAAAACACCATTTGTGCAACCCTTGCCGTCCCTATCCCAACTCACAAACACCCTCTAGAACTCGTTTTTACATCAAAACAACCATTTCCAAGCTTTACCCATCATTTTCTCCTAAATCCAAGGTGTGTTCTTCATCCCCAAACCTTTAAATGATTATGTTTTGTTCCCTAAAAGTCCAGACCTGATTTCTAAATATTTTTGTCTTTGAAAACCCATTAAAAACCGTTTTTAAACAAACTCAAACCTTTATGCATGTTATATGTGATTAAAGGTAGGATTTTTAGGATTTAAACATGCTTGTTCTTGTGTTATTAAGGTGTTTATGGCTGTTATGAGTTAGTGTGATGATGTTCTAGGAGTTTGGATGGCTTTGGTTGTGTATTGTTGATGTTTGATATTTTGACCCATTTGAATAGTTTTGAATGATTAAGGATGTTATGAGGTGTGCTGTTGATTGTATGATGTTAGGGTTTGCATTAGGATGATGCTAGAGCAGTGGGATACTATCGGACAACGTTGTTACGTAAGGAAATCTGGATATTTGCTATTTAGGGCAAGTTTGTGCATGTTGATGTGATGCTTACATGTTAAGTTTACTATTTTGGGAAAACTCTCGCATTCAGGACTGTTAGAATGATGATAACTTAGGGGTTTTGCTTGAAATATGTTTGTTAATGTGTTATGATTGATATTGGGTGTTTACACATGGTTCGGATCTGATTTGGAGGGTTAAACGCGCGAAAAAGGCGAAACGGAACAGCATAGGCGATTAGGAATCTCAATCGCCTATGCTACAGGCGATTAGCCCCCTAATCACATGACTTGCAGGCGATTAGGAGGCCTAATCGCCCCTTAACATGCCTAATCGCCTATCATGTCTAGAATAGCATGTCTTATGACTCCTAATCACTAGTTAACTTCAGAATAGCATGTCTTATGACTCCTAATCACTAGTTAACTTCAGAATAGCATGTCTTATGACTCCTAATCACTAGTTAACTTCAGAATAGCATGTCTTATGACTCCTAATCACTAGTTAACTTCATAATAGCATGTCTCATGACTCCTAATCACTAGTTAACCTCTGAATAACATGTCTTATAGCTCCTAATCACCAGTTGACTTTTCCTAATCACTAGTTGACTTTTCCTAATCACATGTAATGATAATGTAACTGTAACTTGGTATTCCAAGACCCGATTGGACACATAGGAACATGCTAGAAACCCCGTAACATGTCTAGTAACATAGTAACACGTGTTTGGACTTATTTGTTCGTTATTTAATCTATGTGTTAGAACTCGTTGAACTTTAACACGTGTTAAGTACTAAGTTTCATGATTTGTATATGTTGGTGTATGAGATGAACACGTGGAATGTCGGGTCACCAATGGGATGTCGGGTCTTGTCTGTGGGGTCAAAGTAACAATCAAACGTGTTTTCAACACGTACTTGGTCATGGTCTGGACACTTGGGGACTATTTGACCTGCGGGTCAATGGTTCGGGTACTCATATGCATTCGATGATAGGTTGCCGATACTAGGGCTGTCATTTGCATTGTCTGTGGTTTATTAAGAAGAACGCAATCTAAGGTGAGTTCACGGCCTCTCTCTCTACTGGTTTTACTTTCGGGGGAGAAAACATGCTGGGTATTCGTATCCATTAAACATGTGTCAAACTTACGTTTTGGTATTCATGAAAGATGTGTTAAACTACGTTTTGGAATTCATAAATGTTTTACAAGGTATTCGTATTCATAAAAACTTACAAGGAAGGTAATGGTTGTTAAAAGGAAATTGTGTATTCTTGAATTCATTTCATATTGGGTATTCTTTTGGGGTTGCTATGCGATTTGTTAAAGTCCCGGGGAAAACCATGAATGTGCGGTGGTTGCACAACGGGGGAAATATGGATAGATCTATTTGGGCGTGACCGGCCCCACTCGTCGACTGGAGGTCGGACGGGTGCATGTTGTCTCTTAGAGTATTCTTGTATTCTTGTATTCGGGCAGGTGTAGTCTTGTATTCTTGTATTCGAGTCCAGTAATGGTTTTCCAATCGTAGTAGCGACAGGTATTCATTTTAGATGGCATTCTTTGAGTAGTATTCTTTTGGTCGGTTTACGTATGGTTTGGTCTACTTTGGAATATTCTTTGAAACTAACTAAGTTGCTTTTCACAAAAACCTGTGAACTCACCAGCATTATATGCTGACGTTTTTAGCATGTTTTTCTCAGGTCGTTAAGGTAGCAGCATCGGACTTAGGCGCACGGAATCTCACTTGGCGTCTAGGATTCTAGTTTCATGTTTTCAGTAATTTCAGACTTCAGTCACGTTGTTTAAGTTGTAATTAAGATTTTAAAAAGCTTCCGCTGTTGGTTTATGTTATGAAACTAAATGTTTTTATTTTACGTATTTTATCATATAGTGTTGTTTATTGTGACCGTTGACTTGGATCCTGGTGTGTCACACGCCTCGCGGTAGAACTCCGCAGGTGGAAATTTGATGTTGGGTCTGCTGACCTGGAGAAGAACAGATGATTAAAAGCCAAAATATACTAAGTGTTTGATCATGAATAAAGAACAGTTGTTACAATAAAGCTTCCTCCAAAGATCTGTTGATTCCTAAACTGCTGCTGCTCAACAACTGTTAGAAGATAACTGCTGCTGATGAAAAGTCTGATGGATAAAGTCTGAAGGTTAAAAGTCTGATGAAGAACAACTGCTGATCAAAGATCTGAAGAACAAAGGTCTGTTGAACCAACAGCACTTTGGTTCAACAGATGATAAGAAGACATCAGAGTTTTAGATTAACAGAGTTTTGTATTGTCAGTTATTTCAATGTAACAGTAGTTTATAGCTTAACAGTTGTTAGAGTTTGTTAGACAGTTAGGGGTCGCTATCTAGGTGACGTCAGCAACTGATCATCAGAGGTTTGAGCTTGTCTATAAATAGAACAGTACTTGTACTGTTCTATTCATCACTCGTCATTCCCTTTTAGACAAACATTCTCTGAGTGATCAGGCTGAGGGGGAGTTTGATTGTACAATTGTAATCTTTCCTTTAATGAAAGCTTTCGATTAAAAACAATTATTCTCTATGTTTTGATTTATTGTTATTCCGCTGCACTTTCCATTTGTACTTCGTTCATCTTTCATACTTAATCAAAACAATCCAATACTCAGATCCTAACAATTGGTATCAGAGCTTGGTCAATTAAATCTGATCTAATCAATCAATTTAATACACAGATCAGCTCATAATCATTGATATCGTTTGTTTGTCGGGTTAAAACAGAGTAATAGTTTATTTTCATTTCAACAGTTAGTAAACAGACTTTGTTTTTGAAAAACCAAGAGAATGACTTCACTCAATCAAGATCCACACAACACTGGCACACACAATAAGCCTCCGATGCTTGTCAGGTCAGAATACAACATCTGGCAGCGTCGGGTGGCTCATGTGTTAGCACAACAGAACACAGGGTGCTGGAAATCGGTAGTATTTGGACCACATGTTCCAATGGTACCGAGTGCCGAGGATCCAAAGATCCAAGTACCAAAGAGTGTTGAGAACTACTCAGAGCAAGATTTTCAAAAAATCGAGCTAGATGCCAAGGCTTTCAGCATAGTAGCCATGGCACTGCCGAATGATATCTATGCCGGTCTCTTGCACTGCAATAGTGCTAAAGAACTGTGGGATGCTCTCAAAGAGCAATTCGGGGGAACTGATGATGTGATTGAAAACAACCGTGAAATACTTAACCAACAATATGAAACGTTTAGTCACATAAAAGGGGAGTCATTAACACAGCAGTTTGAAAGGTTTAACTGTCTAATTAGTGAACTTAAACTGGTTGGTCTAACTTTTCCTAATTCAACACTGAATCATAGGTTTCTTAGATCACTTCAGGACAAATGGGACACTATAGCCATATTTATGAGAAACTCTATCGGATTCAAAGACCTAACCCTGACCCAGCTTCATGGTAAGCTCCTGACTTATGAAAGGGAGCTTAACCAGAAAAAGAAGCTCCAGGACTCTGGCAAAGTGTCAGATGACTATGTATTTGGGAATACTGCACTGTTGGGTCAGGATGATGGTTCTGGAAGTAGTAAGGATCAGAGTTATGATCATTACATTGACATAACCACTGGTTTCAATAATGATTCTTACTCATCACCAAACAACTGTGCTTTCACAGCCAGTGGTGATATCCAGGCTTCTGATAATTCATCTTTTGTGTACAATGACTTGCAATATATTGACCCTTTGGACCTAGAAGAAATGGACATCTTACATCAGGTTGCCCTGCTTAGTATTAGAACCAATAACTTCTATAAGAAAACTGGCAGGAGGTACCCAGGTTTACATGGTGGGTCAAAGGTTGGGTTGGATAAATCAAAGATAAAGTGTTACAAGTGTCACAGAATGGGTCATTTTGCTAGGGAATGTAGGAGTCAAAATGGAGTTCCTATGATTACCTATCCAAACCAAAGACCACAGACCAACACTTATCAAACCATCCCTAATGTACCTAATGTGCAAAACACTGCTCACTTTGCACAGACCCAAACCACTGTTCCTGTGCATTATGTCCAAACCACTGTTCCTCAGTATCACTATGTCCAAACACCTGTTACTCAGGCACCAGTGCCAATGACTGTTACTCCACCCTCTGCTCCTGCAGAGACCAGTTAACCAGGTCAACAGAGTTTCTTTACTCAGGGCTTTGTTGATTGGAGCAGTCTACCAGATGAGATAACAGATGACAACATTGCTCTAGTTGCCAACTCTGAAAAGGATTTTTGTTTTATGGCACTAGAAACAATTGTTGAAGAGATAGATTCTGAGGATGTGGTGTCTAGTTCTGAAAATGTGACTGATAGTGTTGTTGGTGAAGTTGTTTCAGCTGAAGAATCTGAAGTGGAAGTTGTGAATCTCTCAGACCCCTGGGGTAGTGATGATTGTGACTGCCAGTGTAACTGTGCCTTGATGGCTGCTGCTAAGGTATCTCCTCAAATCTTAAATGACTTGTGCTCAGACAAATGTATTGTGGCATTTGCTAAGATAAAAGAGGTGAATGAAAACTTTAGAAAGAAAATTTTAGATTCTGAAATTCAGTTTGAAAAACTTACAAAAGAGTTAAAATCAAACATATCTGAAAAAGAGTCTGAAATCAGCAGTTTAAAACATGAAACAAGCATAACCAAAGACCAGCTTCAGACTATGATAACAAAATATCATAGTTGTAAGAAGGAGCTTGAGTCCACCCAAGTTGAATGTAAGAAATGGGTGGAATCATCAAAGGGTTTTGAGATGATTGTCAACCAACAATCTAAAAGTCATGTGAAATTTGGGTTTGGTTTTAAAACCACTGACCAAGGTTCACAAACCACTGACAAAAAGGAACCCCAGTTGGTTGAAGTCATCCCTACAAACTCAAAAGGTCAAGAAATCAAGGTTACTGAACCCAATGGCAAGAAAATCATTCTTGAAAAGTTGGAAGGTACACCCTCATTTGATGAAATTGAGAAATATCAATTCAAACCAACATGGTCAGATGAGTGTGAAGTCCTTGAAAATTTCAAACCAATGACCTTCAAAACCCCTGATGGTAAAATGGCACCACAGGCCAAAGTAATTCCTCTAGTAAATCTTCCAACAGATGATGAAACATCTGTTGAAAAGAAGAAAGAAAAAGGAAAAGCCAAGAACAACTTGTTTTGTGATTTTTGTGAAAAGAAGAACCATGTCACCAAAAACTGTTTTCTTCTAAAAGCATATGACATCAACAAAACAACAAGTCTAAATGATTCTAAAACTAAAGAATGTTCAATCTGCAAGAAAAAGAATCACAAAACAAAAGAGTGCCTATATCTAAAAAATTTTGATGAAAAGATAAAAGAGTATAAGGCTAAAACTCTGGAAAGTCAAGTGGTAAGTACTTCAAAAGGAAAACCCAAACAGACTTTTGAATCAGTCCAAACATCTGTTACCAAAAGTCTGAACAAAAACTATGCTCCCAGAGATGTTCAGGTAACAGATGCTCCAGCTGCTAACAGATTACCAAGAGGATATGGACAACCCACTTGTCATCGTCTGCCACATGTTTATGAAGAGCCCAAAAGGCCTTCAAAACCAAAAGTGAACAGACACCCTCATGGTTTTCAACAACTGATAGGAAATGATCAAACATCTGCTGGACCAAGTGTTGACATACAAGCACTGGCAAATGGTCAACTGCAGCTGTTGAACCTAGTTCAAAAGCTAGTCCAAACCACTGATCATTCTCCTCAACTTAAGGCTGAGACAGCTAAGGACCCATCCAAAGCCAATTTGGCTTTGGACACTCACCAAAACTAAAATCCTTACTGATGTGCAGGGAGCTTCTGCTTGTTTAGACAGTTTATGGTATGTAGATAGTGGAGGCTCCAGGCACATGACTGGATGTAGAGCCCTTCTTCTGGACTTTCTTGCACATGGAGGGGGTGATATATCCTTTGGTAATGATTCTAAAGGTAAAGTGTTAGGTTCTGGTACTGTCAAAGCAGGGAGGCTTAAGTTTGAAAATGTTAATCTGATAGACAATCTAAAATTTAATCTACTTAGTGTATCTCAAATGAGTGACAAAGGCTTTGGGTCATTCTTCACTAAGCAAACTTGTAAGATTGTTGGCCCAGAGGCTGTAGAAAAGATTAACACCATCTTTGCTGAGAGCAAAGCACAACTTGTTGCTCACAGAAGTGGCAATGTGTATGTAGTTGATATGTTGAAGGATAACCCTATGGCAAATGTCTGTCTGTTCTCAGCTGCCTCTACCAAAGAGGCAGAATTGTGGCATAGGAGACTTGGTCACACCAACCTTCAAACTATCAACTCACTCTCAAAACAAAACCTTGTCAGAGGTTTGCCATTCAAAGAATTCAAATGTGATGAGCATTGTGTTTCCTGTCTAAAAGGTAAACAACATAAATGCTCTTACAAATCCATTGATGAGTCCCAAACTAGTCAGTGTTTACAAATGTTGCACATGGACTTATTTGGCCCTGTAAAAATCATGAGTCTAAGAAGAAAAAGATTTTGTCTTGTCATAGTTGATGATTTTTCTAGGTTTACATGGACTTACTTTTTACACTCTAAGGATGAGACTGCAGGTATTTTGAAGGACTTTGTCACCAAAGTTGAAAAACAATATGACTTGCCAGTAAAAGTCTTTAGAAGTGACAATGGAACAGAGTTTAAGAATAAGGAGTTGGATGATTTCTGTGTGTCAAAAGGGATTGTAAGGCAGTACAGTATCCCAAGAACACCAGAGCTGAATGGGGTGGTTGAAAGGAAGAACAGGACTCTCATTGAGGCTGCAAGAACAATGCTAGCAGATTCTGGTTTACCTCTGTCCTTTTGGGCAGAAGCTGTAAACACTGCTTGCTATGTTCAAAACAGAGTTTTAATCAACCCTAGACATCAAAAGACTGCTTATGAAATTCTGTTTAAAATCAAACCACTGATATCATTTTTCAAAGTCTTTGGCTGCCCATGTTTCATTTTAAATCTTAAAGATTCCATTTCAAAATTTGCAGCCAAAGTGGATTGTGGATATTTTCTGGGGTATTCTTCTACTGCCAAGGCCTATAAAGTGTTTAACACAAGGACTAAGACAATAGAAGAAACTCTGAATGTGAAGTTTAATGAACTTTCATCTTTGAAAATCCCAGCAAACCCTGCTGAGTTGTTTGATTTAGATAAATTCAAATTTGAAGATATTACTGTCAAAACTAACCCTGCAGGTACTCCACAATCTTCACAACAAGACTACAGAATAGATGTTGTGGTTCCAGATCACTACAAAGTCTATCCTGCATCAGAGGAAGCAGTGGTTCAAAACAACTGTCAAAACTCTGTCATAGCTGAGTCAGCCACTGTTGGCCAGTCCTATCATCAAACCACTGATTCACCCAGCCAATCCACTGCTCAATCATCTGTTGACAAAAGTCAATCATCTGTTGACAAAAGTCAGTCCAACTTTACACCACTTGGACCCATTCCTCCACCTCCATTCCAAACATCTGTTGACTCTTCAAAAGTACCAACAGATGTTATGTCAACAGAGTCTCCAAACCTCTGTCCTTCACCACAAAATGCCATCATACCATATCAGGGAGATCTAATCTACCTAAGAGCTCATCCACCAGACCAAATCATTGGCAACATCAGAGAAGGTGTGCTCACAAGGAGCCAATCTTCAAACATCTGTCTGTTTGCAGGCTTTCTATCCCTTACACAACCTGTCAAGTACCAAGAGGCACTGAAAGACAACAGTTGGGTAGAAGCCATGCAAGAAGAACTCCTTCAGTTCAAAAGACAACAAGTATGGGAACTTGTACCACTGCCTAAGGATGTCTGTCCAATTGGCACAAAGTGGGTCTTCAAAAACAAAACTGATGAAAGGGGTATAGTTGTCAAGAACAAGGCCAGGTTAGTGGTTCAAGGCTTCAGACAAGAAGAAGGAATTGACTATGATGAAACCTTTGCCCCTGTAGCAAGGTTAGAAGCTATCAGACTTTTCCTAGCCTTTGCTGTCAACCACAACATCAAGGTGTATCAGATGGACATCAAGTGTGCCTTCCTATATGGCAAAATTCAGGAGGAGGTCTATGTATGTCAACCACCTGGTTTTGAAGACACATTTCATCCTGATCATGTCTACAAGCTTAACAAAGCATTGTATGGACTGAAACAAGCACCAAGAGCCTGGTATGAAACCCTCTCTACTTTTCTCTGATCCATTGGTTTCACAAGAGGTAAAATTGATAAAACCTTGTTTTTAAAATGGAAAGGAAAAGATTTAATGATTGTTCAAATATATGTGGATGACATCATTTTTGGATCCACATGTAATAAAATGTGTGAGGAGTTTAGGGAACTCATGACAACAGAGTTTGAAATGAGTGCTATGGGTGAACTTCAGTGCTTTCTTGGTCTTCAAGTAAAGCAACTGCAAAATGGCACTTTCATTCATCAAAACAAGTATGTGAAAAACTTGCTAACAAAATTTGAGATGAATTATTGTTAGCCATGTAGTACACCCATGAGCACTGTCAAGCCACTCACTGTTGATGAAAAGGATGAACTGGTTGATCAGACACACTATAGATGCATGATTGGGTCTTTATTGTACTTAACAGCATCCAGGCCAGACATCATGTTTGCAACCTGTGTGTGTGCTAGATCTCAGGCTTCTCCTAGAAAGTCTAATCTTATTGCTGTGAAAAGGATATTCAGATACCTAAAAGGTGCTCCCACACTTGGTATCTGGTATCCTGCTAATGGAAACATTGAGCTTTCAGGTTATTCAGATAGTGACTTTGCTGGCTGCCATACCACAAGGAAGTCCACCTCTGGAGGGTGCCAGTTTCTAGGGAATGCCTTAGTCTCTTGGAAAAGCAAAAAGCAAGCAGCTGTTTCAACATCCACTGCTGAAGCTGAATACATTGCTGCTGCAAGCTGTATAGCCCAACTCATGTGGCTTCAAAATCAACTACTGGATTTTGGGATAACTGCACTAAGGACTCCACTCATGTTGGATAGCCAAGCTGCTGAAAATATCATCAAGAATCCAGTCTCCCATTCAACCACCAAGCACATAGATATCAGACATCATTTTGTCAGAGATAGCTATGAGAAAGGTTTGATTTCTCTGCACCATGTTCCAACAGAGGATCAGTTGGCAGATGTGCTGACAAAAGCTTTAGACACATCTACCTTCACAAATCTGATCTCTCGAATTGGAATGTTAAACATGGATTAAAACAACAAAAATGTTTCAATAAAAACATTAAAATGTTTTCAGAAAATCAAATTTTGCTAAAATGACACTTTGGTTGAAAAATCTGTTTTAAACCACTGATCAGATAAAACAACCACTGTTTCATTGAAACCACTGATAGTTGAAAAATCTGTTTCTAACATCTGATCAGATAAAACAACCACTGTTGGTTGAAAAATCGGTTTCAAACATCTGATCAGATAAAACAACTGTTTTCATCAGTCTTTTGGTTAAACAACAGAGGTTTGCAACAGATGTTTAACAAAACAGCTGTATGCCACCAGATGTTTCAACCATCAGATGTTTGCCACGTCTGCTCTCAAAAGCAGAGTTTTGCCACATCAGCGGTTTCACCAGAGCTTATAAAACCCTGTTTCTCCCCCAACAGCAGTTTTACTGTCTCATTGTATTCAAAATACTGAAAACCGCCTTCGTCTTCCTCATAACCCTCAATCAAAAGTTCATCACTTTCACAATCAAAATCCATTAAAATGGAACTCCAAACAAAAGCTACTCATAATTTCCTTCCCTATTTGGTAAAAACCGAAGATAACACTCCATTCCATTCCACCATCGACATCATCAATAACTCAAAATACAAAAATGTTCTTATTGCTGATGCTCCCATATACCTGGAAACACTCCAAGAATTCTGGGCGAATGCTGAAGTCTTGTATCAAGACAAAAAGCCAACTTCCATAATTTCCAAAATTGGAGACACCAGTATCGCCATAACCCCTGAAATCATATCCACTAGCTTCTCACTAAACGACTTGTCAGGTATGGAAACTTTTCCAAAAACAGAGCTTCACACTGAGTTTCAAGAGAGAGGGTATGATGCACAAATGACTGGTTCCACATTATACAAAAAGTTTTTTCCTCCAGTCATGAAATTTTTCTTCCATACCCTACTCCTCTGTGCCTCAGCCAAGACTACATCCTTCAATGAAATCCCATTGAGGATACAATACTTGGGATATGCAATGTTGTCAGATTCTGACTTCAATCTGTCTCAGGGATTGTTCTTAGACTTGGTCTCTAATGTGAAAGCCATAAAATCTGGCTCAAACAATGCTTTTCTGCTCTACCCTAGAATTCTAAGTGTAATTCTACAAAAGATTTTACCTGAAAAAGATTTTCAAAAGGGAGAGTCTTTTAAAATGAAAAGCTTAACTGATGAAACTTTTACTAGAATGCTGGGTTCTTCAACCCAAGAAAAAGTATCAAAAGTAACAAAGGTTTCAAAAACACAACCAAAGAGGACAAAGACAACAACTGTTGTTGAAACCTCTTTTGGTGAGCCCACTGCTCCTGGTGATCATGGCACTTCATCCAGTGCTGTGAAACCGACACCAGCCACCAAAAGAAAACGTCCATCCACAAAAACCACCTCTAAACCTAAAAAGGGACTTCTGGAAGATGAGATACCAGAAGCTAACCCTGTTGCATCACCAAAGCAACATGAAACCACTGTTGTTACTTCCTCACAACTGTTGGAGATATCTCAACCCCAGCTAACTCCTCAAGAATCCTCACAAAAGGATCTTGTTGTAAGCCAAAGGGAACCTCATACTGAGGCATATGAGTCACTTGACCATATGTTTACAAGTCCATCTCCCAGGGCTAATCAGCTTCTTACTCCACCTACATCACCACCACATGTCCCACAAACCATGCAACCCCTGTTTGAAGCTATTGATAAAACTCAGGACAACCCCAGTTCCTCTCCTTCACCTGTCACTGAGAGTACACCACCACCAGTGACTGGGGCTGAGGAAAGTCATTTAGCTATCCCACAAACAGAAGAGGAGGTTATACTCCCAGAAGTCAATGTTACTTCTGATGAGGTTTCAAGAGAAGCAGCCACTACTGCTGTTGAGACCATTGTCTCACAACAGGACAGTGGTTCCATTGATAAGACTTCCTTGAAGGCAACAACTGATGAGGCCACAATTGTGTCCCCCAAATCAGTTGGAAGTCCCCAGTACCAAGAAAAAGGGGCAGCAGGTTCTCATTCTATGGACTCACCTCCTAGAACTGAACCAGCTAAAACTACCTCTGGTAGGGATTCAGATGATCCTACTAACTTAGGTGATGAGTCAAAACTTCAAGAATTGACGGTTAAGGTTCAAAACCTTGAATCCTCTGTTGCTGACATCAAATCTGATGTCAAGTCAATATTGGAAACATTGAACAACTTTACCAAAAGTCAACCCTCAACCTCTGATATTGCCAGTGAGCTATGGAAATCAGTTTCACCCATCATCATAGCTCACAGAAAACTGGCAGATCAGACCCAAGAAACCTACATGTCCTTGATCAGAAACATGGTGGATGCAAGATTCAATGACACCAAGGCTGACATCAAAGTGATCAAGGAACATCTGCTGAAGACTACTGGCTCTGCCCCTACCACCATTCTCAGAGATGAAACTGACAATGAGTTTACAGTTGATGATGCCAAAAAGGGGGAGAGTGGCAGAGATAGGCTGCCAAAGTTAAATCCATTTGGTCAACCACCCTCACAAAAAGGGAAGCCAGCTGCTGACAAACCAGAGTCACCAAAATCAACTCCACAATCACAGCAACCAAAAGCTCAGATCCCTGTCACTGAACCAGCTCAAGCATCAAAGGCAAAAGAAGTTGACACTTCAGCCAATGAAAAGGCTGAGAAAGCTGCCCAGGATAAGATGAAAAGGGCTGATACTTTGGAAGCAAAGGCAGAGTTGTTGGTGCAGCTGAAAAAGGAACAACAGCAAGAAGTGGAAGATGTGAATACTTCTAAGAGAAAGAAAATGCCAGCCAAACACACTAGAAAACCACCTTCCAAACTATCTGCTGAAACCTCTGCTGTTCAAACACCAGTTATCACAACCACTGCTCCAAAAACCACTGCCACCACAACCTCTGCTACCCAAACCACTGAACCTAAAACAACTGCTGCTAAAACATCTGCTCAACCCAAACCAGTGACCAAACTAATCACCACACCATCAACCACTAAACCAGCCACAACTCAAACAACTATCAAACCTACCACAACACAACCTAAAACCCAAACAACTGCTTCATCCTCACCTTCACCCAAAATCTTGTATAGCAGGAAAAGGAAACCCACCTTTGTTATACAAGATGAAAACATCCACAACACACCACCTAACACCCCAATTTCACAATCCACACCAGTCAATGCCATTCCACTTTCATCTTTCTCACCACACACCTCTCAATTCAGATCCCATAGACCACCACTCACCATCACCCCATTGGCTGAGAAGTATCCCCTTGAGTTGGATTTAATCAAGGGGGAACTTCAATCCTTCTACAATACTGATCAGCCATCAAAAAGATCCTTCCCATCTCTCAAAGGCTTCCCTGTTCCACTCAACATTGACACATATCTTAAATACAAGGGTGAACAGACTGATGCTGTCATCAAAGAGAAATGCAAAGGGAAGGATGACAGGACTGCTCAGGGCATCCATTCAGCAGAGCTTAGCAAACTCCGAAGGATTGAAGACTATGCTAAGACCCTGAACAATTCCATGTCTACCATGCCTCTCAGCAGAGACTTGGAAATGGAAGTTAGGGATTCACTGCTAAAACAGATCTTGGCAACCAAGCCTTACAAAGCAACAAAGAATCAATTCACAGGCTGGACCACACATGCTCTCAGGGAAGAACTCATTAGAATTGAGAGCATGGCCAAGAATCCTCCTACTAAGGCCTCTGCCCCTGATTTCAGTAAAGGGAGAGATCAAGCTAGAGCCTTGAAGTTCAAAAGAATGAGACAAGAGCTTGTAGCAGCCAAGTATGGAGAGATGAGATCTGTTGCTAGATGGTCTGAGGTCAGGTTAATTAAAACATACAAGAAGCTTGAACAAGAAAGAAAGACCAATCCCAAACTACCAAGAAAACCAGTCTATGATGATGCACCCAAGAAACCCTCACAGGCCTTTACACTAGACAGTTTACTTGAAACCTCTGATCTTTCTATTGCTGCTAGAAGACAATACAAGAAGCAGAAAGAAATGTCTGAAGAGGATACAAGAAAGTTCACTGAAACCTATGTAAAAGAGGGTCTCTTGAACCAAATCAGATTCTTCTCTGACCCTGTCACAGAGAAGTTCAGAGAACTCATTGGCAGGCCTCCATCTCCTAACTCATCAAAAATAAAGATGCATCCCAGTCACTCCTCTAATTCTAAAATTCTAAAATGGAAGTCTGACAAAGAGA
Organism: Ambrosia artemisiifolia; assembly: GCA_032199755.1. NCBI lineage: Eukaryota > Viridiplantae > Streptophyta > Magnoliopsida > Asterales > Asteraceae > Ambrosia > Ambrosia artemisiifolia. The sequence goes on along the minus strand of CM063526.1, from coordinate 6,131,334 downwards.
CCCATGAATTGACACTGATCAGATCAGATGGTAGTATTCAGAAGTTAAGTATGGATGATGCACCTGGCCTAGGTGCTGAAGATCTCCAGACCCTTCTGAACTTGACACTGGATACAGATGCTGAAGACCTCTTCTCTCTAAGCTTTGAATTACAACTAAAAGGGCAAATTAGAGAAAGTCTGATGAGGAATAAAGATCAAGAATAAAGCAGAGTTTTGGCATCATCTGTTCTAGGGGGAGATTGTTGGGTCTGCTGACCTGGAGAAGAACAGATGATTAAAAGCCAAAATATACTAAGTGTTTGATCATGAATAAAGAACAGTTGTTACAATAAAGCTTCCTCCAAAGATCTGTTGATTCCTAAACTGCTGCTGCTCAACAACTGTTAGAAGATAACTGCTGCTGATGAAAAGTCTGATGGATAAAGTCTGAAGGTTAAAAGTCTGATGAAGAACAACTGCTGATCAAAGATCTGAAGAACAAAGGTCTGTTGAACCAACAGCACTTTGGTTCAACAGATGATAAGAAGACATCAGAGTTTTAGATTAACAGAGTTTTGTATTGTCAGTTATTGCAATGTAACAGTAGTTTATAGCTTAACAGTTGTTATAGTTTGTTAGACAGTTAGGGGTCGCTATCTAGGTGACGTCAGCAACTGATCATCAGAGGTTTGAGCTTGTCTATAAATAGAACAGTACTTGTACTGTTCTATTCATCACTCGTCATTCTCTTTTAGACAAACATTCTCTGAGTGATCAGGTTGAGGGGGAGTTTGATTGTACAATTGTAATCTTTCCTTTAATGAAAGCTTTCGATTAAAAACAATTATTCTCTATGTTTTGATTTATTGTTATTCCGCAGCACTTTCCATTTATACTTCGTTCATCTTTCATACTTAATCAAAACAATCGAATACTCAGATCCTAACATTTGAGGGTGTGACACCTCGCCAAGATGATATCATGACCCGATTTTTAAACCAAATCCCTACACTCATCTTAGCATGACATCATCTTAACAATCAAACGATCATTAGATGAAGCTCAGATCAGTGCAAATTCATTATCACGGGCAGAGACCTACAAAGTTTTAGAGGTAACACATATTTATCACAACTTCAGGAGGATTCGTAAAGCAACAACCAACTTCGGATTTAGCCTCTGAAAGCGTTTCATCGAACACCTTACATGCACAATTTAGTGACCCACGTATAAACCATAGGCAACAACTAATCTGAGTGAAAAAGATAACTTCCTTTTGTATCCGATAATACTATACACTAATGATAATTAAATCATTAACAATGTATTATTGGAAACGGAAGGTAAATAGTCATCAACTATGCATTATTAAAAATGGAAGATGAACAATTAAGGGTTACCGGTTACCACCAAACAACAGTCCGAAGACGGCGGTGGATTACCGATTTACTCCATCAGCGAACAGAGACGGTGAGCAGTAATAATGGTTACCGGTTACCACCATACAACAGTCCGAAGACGGCGGCGAATTACCGATTTTCTCCGTCGGCGAACAGAGACGGTGAGCAGTAATAATGGCGGGCAGCGCCGACAATGGTAATCTGATCGACAACTGTTGTACAAAATCATAGATCTAACCACCACCGGCATCAACCAGGCGGCACCAACACCATCACCACCACCATACACGACCGTCAAAGTAGAAACAATGAGTAATAGATGTTACCCATGCATGCTGCCAAATGGAGATGGATGATGATGGATTGTGGCAACCGACAACCAAATCATAGATCCAAACACCACCGGACGGCGCCACCACCACCACAACCACCAAAACCACCACCGATAACGAACAGCAAGACGAAAGCTTATAATCACCACCATCCAAGTAGAAACAATGGATATCGTTTCAATCGGAGACGGTTACTTAATAATGGAATGCAAAACGCACCCAATGACAGAACTGAGAAGAAGAACCCAGAAGACGACACGTACACTGCTAAGTGTCAAACAACCCCAATTCATGTATGTTATGTATACATATGGGCGAAAATGACACATATACCCCTACAAAACCTGATAAATTACGACAGTGCCATGAACAAAAAAGAAAAAAAAACAACCCAAATAGACTCGAACCCAGGTGACACGGGTAACAAAGCACGCATCAAACCACTGCACCACCAAGAAAACTCGTTAATGAACATGGAAGCTATAGGTATGTATGCTATTATACCGTTTTTACTATTCACCACCAAATCACTATTCCCATTCCGTTTCCAATAATACATAGTTAATAGTGCTTGTCAAATTATTACAGACTTGAGTCAACTCGAGTTGAAATCACTCGTCATGCAACCTAAGTTGCATTTTGTTGCTTTACTTGTTAACAAACTAGATTATACCCCGGGAGCGTCCCGGGGTTGAGAAATCTAATATGACATATCAATTTTACATATGAAATAGAATGATGCGCTTTACAGTTACATGCAGGAAAGCTTCGGATAACACCTACTTTAAAACAATTAACAATGTATCTCCAATGTTAACGCCTAACCTTTAACAATGTAACTCTAATGTTAACATCTAACCTAAAACAATGTATAACTCTAATATTAATACCTAACCTAAAACAATATACAACTCCAATGCTAACACTTGTTGAAAATAGAATTCATATTTACTGGTTTGGACATAATTAGTGACTTGCCTATACATGATTAATGCATCACCTGAACACTTTGTGTTTTTTTTCCTGTATGAACAAAACCCCACAAAAAATAGTCATTTTTTCTCCGTTTTTTATATAGCACTATGGTACTCGTTGGAAAGATAATAAAACGATCGTTAATTTGGTGTGATTTTTTTATTTAAAAAATCTCGTATATAAAAGATATTAACGTTTAAAAATTATTGGAGGAAACATGAGAAAGAAAAAGCCAATTTTATTTTTATTTTTTTTATCCTAAAATTACTTAATGCCACATGGCATGCCATTTTTAGCTTAATTTTTATATTATTTAACAAAGTTGTGAGAAAACAAAAAAAAATATAAAGTGCCTCCCCCAAGGTTCGACCCTGGGACCTTGGACAATTAAACCTCACCACAAACCACTCCACCACCAACACGCCTTGTGTTTTTTGAAATGAAACCATAAGTATATATTATTTAACAAAGTTGTAAAAAAATAAAATAAAGGCCACCTCCCCCAAGGTTCGAACCTGGGACCTTGGCCAAGAAAACCTCACCACAAACCACTCCACCACTAACACATCTTGTGTTTTGAAATGAAACCATAGATATATATTATTTAACAAAGTTGTGAGAAAAAATATATATATAAAGTGTCTCCCCCAAGGCTCGACCTTGGGACCTTGGACAACTAAACTTCACCACAAACCACTCCACCACCAACACACTTTCTGTTTTGAAATGAAACCATAAGTGTTTATTGTTTAAGAAAGTTGTAAAAAAATAAAAATAAAATAAAGGCCTCCCCGAAGGTTCAACCTTGGGACATTGAACAACCAAAGCTCACCACAAACAACTCCACCAACAACACACTTATGTTTTGAAATGAAACCATAAGGTCTTATTGTTTAACAAAGCTGTAAAAAAAATAATAAAAAATAAATTAAGGCCCCCCCCCAAGGTTCAACCTTGGGACCTTGAACAATCAAAGCTCACCACAAACCACTCCACCACCAACACACTTATGTTTTGAATTGAAACCATTAGTATATATTGTTTACCAAAATTGTAAAAATAAATAAATAAATAAAGGCCACCGCCCCTCTCAACCAATGAGAGGATGGATGACACTATTCACCTCACTCTTCAATAATACGTATATATAACTAGAAGGGTGCCATATGCGGCACAGAGTCACAGACCATAAACATTGGTAACCCCTAGCTTGTTATTATTATTTTTTTTAAACTATAACAAGAACTCTAGCAATACCATATTAATAATAAAGAGAGTAAAATGCTTGTTGTTTTTTCAAATTAACATTTAAAAATTTTATGCCGTTTAATAATTGTAGGAGTACTTGGTTTAAGGGAGACCGGAGTGCTACCATACGGAAGACAACACCACCCGTACTCGACTACTACCTCCGGAACTAGAGGTGCTACTAGTCGGGTATCTCTGTAACACACACATTGGTAACACACATACATATATTACTAGTGGGTTGCCCGCGCTTTGCGGCGGGGACCACAACATTTTGATTGGTGATTTTAAGGTGTGCATAAACTGTTGTTCGGTTCAGTTTGGCTTTGAGCCATAACCAAAATCAAAACTTTCGATTAAGACTATGAGCAATGTTATCTCAACATTTCAATCTGAGACGGTCTTTGATATAAAAATTCTCAGTAGATTGATTTGACTAAATCAAAAGAACACAGTACTTTAAAAGAAAACTGATTCAAAATCAATAAAAAAAGTTTCCATATGAACAGGTGTGATGATCCATGAAATGATAATGATATTTATTGTAACCGATACGATGAATTATATAAGAATGACATTAAATGATCTTGCACCTTTATTTTTTTTTAGCTTTTATAAGCAATATATTATCTATTTGTATCACTCAATGTATAGCGTAAATGTCAATAACATCATGAAGATAAAATTTATATTATAAAGTGTCTTAAATAGTCATTTTTTACATAAGTGGTAAAAAATTGTTTTCCTTTATATAAGAATGACATTAAAATCTTGCACCTTTTATTTTTTTAGTTTTTATAAGCAATATATTATCTATTTATATCACTCAATGTATAGTGTAAATGTCAATAACATCTTGAAGATAAAATTTATATTATAAAGTGTCTTAAGTAGTCATTTATTACATAAGTGGTAAACAATTGTTTTCCTTTATAACGTATCATTAACAAATCAGTGAAATATATATGTTTTTCTTTTATTTTTAAAATTTGATAATGGAGATAACTACGTACTATGAATCTAACCATACCTTTCTTTGAAATCATCATAAACAAAAACTTTCTTCTCCGGTCATAGATTCCAGTGACCTTCTAGGTTAGATCATATTAGGCATGTTTACGTGTATGAATATAATAGTTCCATACTCAAACAGTTACTTCATGATTAAAAACACATCGTTTATAATAGATTTTTCGATTTTGATTTGTTGTAGAACCTTAAGTTTTATAAAGTACCTAATCTTATATAAAAGATTATAACACAACATATAGCATTATAGATTTTTTTTATATGTTTTCTATTTAATATATTTAAAGCAATTGTAGAATTAAAGTCATGAGCCCTTATAAACATCTCTTGACACTTGACTTCTTTTGATTAAATGTAGTGTTTTAAAAGACAAATTTACCCCCAAAAAGTAGTGTTATTATATGCATTGTATGTTGTATCATTAGCAAATAAACTTATACCTCTTAAGTTTTAAGAAGCCCTTATCAAATGCTTTATAATATAGATATAGATATAGATAATATATTATAGATGTATAAAATAAAGATTTTGGAATATAGAAGCTAGATTGTATTTTTTACTTTATAAAGAGAAAGCTGAAATGGGTTTCAAAAGAAAACACCTAATGGAATGCTTTAAAGCATTAAACTACCGTTAAAAGGAATTGTGTTTTTGCTTTTCTGCTTTCCCCCTTTCTTTGTTCATCATCCTTTTTTCCTTTCAGCAATGATGGCTATCCATATCTATATTATTCTGAATTTATCTCTTTTGTATTATTAATATTCATATTCTATGATTACAGAACCTTCAAACCATTGAGATTATCTCTTCAATAATTGCAATAAACTTTAAGATTGCATTTCTTATTTGCTAAATCCTCTGCTTTAATTACTTCTAGTAAACATGCATCCCTTACCCTAAAAGTTGTACATTCTTATATCCCCGAGTCAAACAAACATGATATATGCATACAAAATTATAGCCGTATGTTTGTAGGTAGGATTGTAAAATGCGTGTATTGAAAACAGATTTGGTTTGGTAGATGTGAACGCTTTCATTTAAAGCTAATGTTAACTTGATTAAAACACTATATTTATGTAGTAACGATGTATATTTATATATTTTTATTAACAAACTATGTTGGTCGTAAACATTTGAATGTAATATGAATGACTTTGGACACGTTGATCCGCCAACCAATTTAATTGGTTGACTCTTCAAACTTAACCGTTATAACTTGCCACACTTATAAGAGGATTTGGCTGGTTTGTACGTAAATGAATACCGTTATGTCTTGTTACTTGTATTATTTGGTCGCTTCAACATAGAGATTACATGTTAATCAACACTTGGATCCTTAGTGAGGAAGATGTGCAACTAAAAACTACCATAGATTCTACAAATAACGCATTGCCAACTCACTTTTACCTTAACATACTTCAAAACACCTTAATTGGTGATAACACCACCCTAATCCATGGATCCTACCCTTTTACACTTCTCTCTCTCTCTCTCTCTCTCTCTCTCATACCAATTGGCTATTACAACCCGACCGCTCATCGTTACCGAATACCCCTACCTAAGTGACCGACGGCGCTGTTAATGATTGGGTAGAGGGCACCCAATGAGCAGTGGAGCTTGAATTTTAAAATAGTGTGGGCCGAAAGTCACGAGACCTAAATTACGCAATATTAAATCAAACCGGTGGGAACTGAACTCATATATACAAATTTTTTGGATAAAAGCGAAAAAAATTACCCTACTGAGCCAAAATACAGTAGAGCCCAAGCACCCCGGAACCCTTCTTAAACTTCCCCTGTCATTGAGGGTAACAGAAAACATCCAGCCCACTTAAGAAATTACATAAACACTTGAAATGACATTAATAATTATAGCCCTATCATAATTAAGCCGAGTCATCAATGTTTTCAGGGCATACGGTAAACCAAACTTAGAGAAAGAATGTAATGATTTAAAGTTGCGAGAGAAAAGGGGATTTTTCTGAAAGTGTTTTCACACATAATTTTGTCAAATTATCGTCTCTTTCCATAGCCCATGTCTTGATAAGGTTGATGAAATTGACTACTAGCAAATATATATAGGGATAATATTTAGGGAAAATCATGAAAATGGCCCGTTGATCAAGCCTTTTACAAAACTAGTCCCCTTCCGTCTTTTTGAAGAGACGGTACATGGCTCCCGAGACATTTCAGACGTCTCCCGAGAGGCCTTCGATTCCAACCAATAGAGGACCGCCACATGTCGTTGTTGATACTGAGACTTCTAAGCCGACTCTGGAGTCGTGTCCGGTGACGTCTCCGAAGACGTCTTCGGTGAGGTTTTCTGGAGGTGGCACTCATGATAAACTCAGAAACCGATTAAGCACTATTGGTTCTCGGTTTCTGGAGATTGAATTGTAAATCTCATAATGTTACATCTAACCGGAGATGCAGAGGAAGAGGAAATGTACAGAAAAGGTGAATTCGTCACACTTAGAAATCAATTTTGTATCTTCCTCAAACGGTTCCTTCTGCTCGGAGACGTATTCGTCCCTCACCCACTTAAAAAGGAAAAGAACCCAACTCAAACCAGTGGTTGATGGTGTGCAGTTAGATGTTTGTGGTGTCCTTTCCTTATTGTCATGATCTTGGTTGAAGGTTGAAGATTTTTCTTTTGGTTGAAGCTCACTGAAGATCTAGGTGAAGTCGCCTGAGAAAAAAAGGAAAGAGAGAGAAACATTTGACAATAGAAAGAGAAAGAGTAAGGAAAAAAAAGGAAAAAGAGAGAGAAACACCTGGACTCGTATCACATAATAATTGGACCTCGCTAAAGCCTCTCTCCAAAGAGACAGGATGGGGCTATTTTCGTAAAATGCTTGGTCAACTGGCCATTTTTGTGATTTTCCCTAATATTTATTTACTTTAAGAAACTAATGGGATTCGACGCGTTACGCGGCAGGTTTTTAATCTATATTGGTTGGATTTGTTATAATAGTAGTATCAGTTAGATTCAGTCGAATTTATGTAGTACCGGTACGCTAACAACACTCACTATGGCAATAGACAAGTATTACATCAATCGAAAACCATATAAATGAATCCTACCATTTGCACCAATGTTTAAACGGTACCAAAACTCGATATAGCTTACAAAACCCAAAATTACTCTATAGCGAATGCAATTGAGTTTTCAACAAAATTTATACCAAAAGGTCATGAAAACGAAAAAAGTGAATACATTTATCGATATCGAGTTTGTTCCAACGATCGGTTTGTTTGTCTGTAGAATACTTTTTAGAATCTAGAACAACTTAGATTATGTTCGTATCTTAACAAGACGGAATTTGTTTGTAAGATAGTATGCGTATAATAATTGTTTAACTAATCAATCATTACAAATTCCGATTCATACATACACATGAATAATTAATCTACTAGTATGTTACCAGCCGCGCGTTGCGGCGGCGTCATAACGTACGATAACTCGAATTTATATCATCGAAACGCATAATAAGTCGAAGTTATACCAACTCTAATCCATACAAAATTTACATTTAGAAAATAACAACAATATAATTGTTTAATTTAAAGATAATAAAACCATCAACGTCAATAATCAAGTGTCATAAAATTCTATGAGTGAGGGGTTAACGTATATTTTAGTTTTTGTTTTAATTACAAAAGGAGAAACAATTTTGTTTCTGTTAATACTTTATAAAAAAAACAAAATATAAAAAGAGCCGATGGAAACTTTGTATAATGATTATGTTTATATATAATAACAACTTAAAATATACAAATTTAATTAAATCCATAAATTGCACGTAATGAATATCCTTATTTATAATTTTACAAAATCAATAATGTAAAAGCTCTTCAGAGCATCACGTTTTACTATTTTAACTCATATAGTCAAATCAAATTTATATTTGCTTCACGTTTGTCCTTTTGTATTTTAAAACATCATCTTCATCTCTTTCTAGTTTCTATTTACCCTCTCCTCTACCAAGGAAAAGCCACCGTCACCGCCACCGGAATGAACCCCCACTCTATGGCACATATGTCATCCTACTGGTCGTCATCCTCTGGCGACGGACACCGGCAAAAAATCACAATATGAGAAACGACTTCTCCGCAACCCACCACCAGGCCACCGTCGCTAAAGATCTGTGAACCACTGTTTTCTCCGACTCAGCTGCCAAACTCTTAACCCATAGCCGCCACCATCACCAACCGCCAACCTCTACACTTACAGAGAATACCATTCATCTGCCGTTGGTTCTTTTCCCTCCTCGCCACGTCCTTTGCTTGCCTCGCCAATGGAAAACGACTCCCCCATCTTATTCTGAGGTTTTCGTTTTGTGAATAAATAAACCACAACACAAAAAAAAAAAAAAAAAATTGTAGCTGCTACAGTAGTACTGTAGCACCGACATTGTATTTTAATAATAATAATAATAATAATAATAATAATAATAATAATAATAATAATAATAATAATAATAATAGAGATGACTTGCATTAGTCATTTGTACAATTGTAATCAAATGTTGCACATAGGGGCATAAAGGGAATGATTTGGCAAAAATATAGTTGCTTAGCTTGTGACCTTTTGTATGCCATCTTAAAATGATGGTCAAATTACCTTCTTACCCATCTCTCCTCCTTAATAAGGTAGTAGAGATACATAGGTTTGACTGTCTATATATAGACACACACATTCGTTTCCCTCATTGAAACGTATGTGTTATAAGTTTCTCAGCTAGAAATGTATGTAAGACATATACAATCGTATGTGATACAAACTCATACTCTAGTTCAACACAAGACTACACATATATAGTCTATTCGTGCACCGGAGGACACGCAAATATGTACTAACATTTTCACGGAAAATATATCAGTTATATTTAATTGTTCATTAGAACCGTGAACAAAACGTTTATGAAATTTTCGATAAAGAATCATGCATGTATTTAACTCCCAAAGATTTAATTGACCAAAAACATTATACAACAGTTACAATGGTAAAAAAAAAGTATTATGAGAAATAATCTTTTTGATATTAAAGATGGTACGAAGATGAATACATCATCCACTGTGGAAAAAGTAAATTCCTAATCCCTAATCAGTGAACTGAGTGATTACTTTATATTATCCTGATTAATAAACTTGATTTTAATAGCAAGTGACATCTTAATCAATATGTAGTATGTTATCATGGGCGTTGAGTGGTGTTGTTTAGTATGTGTTAATAACTATTTAAAGGGTTAGTGGGGGACTGTATAATTGATGGTTTTAAGGGTACAAAGTGGGAAAGTAGTTACTTATAAAATCATTTAACATATATCAGCATATATAATATAAGTCAAAACATATATAAAATTATTGCAATTATAAGATTCTTAATACAAAGTTAGAAATAAGTCCTTATATCTAGGGTGCATATGGCTCATTATTTTTTTTTTTTTATTTTTTTTTTTTTTATGGAATTGGATTTAGATATAAAGTTTGTCAACATGATTTATAATTTAATGGAAGCAGAATATATCAAAGGAATTTAGATTTTTATTATGTATTTTGATAACAAAACAAATCACAATTATGCATGGAATTATATTTATAACATGTCATTGCGACCACCATGATCTAGCGGCGACACCCGCCCCTCCATCATTATTTGGAAAGTGTGTGGGATTATATTTACATGAACGATAATAATGAAAATTCAAATTTCAATTCCAACAACTTAAAAAATATTATTTAGATTTCAATCTCATTTAACTCCACTATCAAATGCACCATTGATTAACAAAAAAATCTTTCAAGTTATTTGAACATCATATATACATTTCAATTTCAATAGAACCATAGAGAAATCTGAAAGCAATCCCATGCATGAAATTATAACTTGAACACAAACATTACCAACATATATTATAAGAAACAAGATAAACACAGTTGTTAGTATAATCTAATTGACCTCATATTTCTATCACAAGATCCCTCTAAAACCCTAGTTCGAACTACACCCCTAATTACAAACAAAAACTTATTAGAACATCTGGAGTTTAAAGATAACTTGATTATCAACTAAATCCAAGATCCCAATGTCAAAAACTGATTCATCTTCATGTGAACTCTTATGAGTTTGTGTAGCAATGTTTAAATCCAAATTGATCGTAGGCTCTTTTCCTTCATCCTCAACAGTTTCTTGTCCATTTTCGCTGTACTTTCGCATTACGCTAGGAGAACAAGCAGCTCGCGAGATTGAACTGAAACTTTCACATGTGAATATAACAATGGCATCATTCAGAAAAACTGTTTCACCACCATTGAGTGTAATTCTTCCATTCTTGATTGCTTTCTTGATTCCCATTTGGGAATGATAATCAACTAGCTCAACATCTTCCATGAAGAACACACGGTGTGTGTCTTCTTGTACAGCTTCAATGAATCTTTCAAGATAACTTTGTCCATTTTCGTCTCGAGCCCGTTTGTTACTAATAAATTCTTGATCATCATCGGTCGAATCGGCCCGTGTTGCTGAAAACCTGCTCAAGCCCATTTGCACAAAGTTGTTTCTTGATCCAAATACAACTTTGGCCAACTCTCTTGCTATCTTTTCTTTTCCATTGTTGTCAGCACCCAAGAAAGACAACCATGTTTCTTGTTTCCCTTTTCTTTGCATTCTACCAGACCTGCATTGGAGGATTGTGCTTACTATTTTTGGAATGATCTCTCTTTGCCATGGTACAACTTCCTCCAATGCTTCGGTTAGAATTTTTACATTCTCAATGTTCATTTCTTTGAATGTGTGCAAGGAGTATTGATGATCATTATCTTGTTCACTAGCTTCACTACAAGAAGCCGAGTTTGGACTAGAATTCGGATTCGATAAGAGTTCTGGCATGAGGGTTTTCTGAGGGTTCTCTTCAAAACATTCACCACCCATGAGAAACTGATGTTCTTTAGGGATGCTGGATTCAAAAACTGGCCAAGTGGGATGGTGTTTGGGAAGTGAACTATAAGTTGAGCTCCATTTCTTGCAAAAATTCCCAACCTTTTCACATTCCTGTAAACACATTTATCATATAGTTTTAGATCAGTGCTACAATAACAAACAAACGTTCTCAATAATATTCTAATCTAGCAAAGTTGTTTGTAATTAAGGTTTTAAACAATTTATATAGTAATGTCCCACTCATAGCATATCAATGCCACAAGATTAATTAAATAGGGTTTTATTATTTATAGTATATAACATGAGCCTAACCTGATCATTGTTGGTTTGTCTTGAGTTATCTTCTTTATATTGTTGCAGCCATGAAGGCAAAGTGGACTCGCTGGTTCGACCAGAGCTCGTCGTGGTTCGAGCCTCTCGTGTTAAGTTAACCGAACACTCGCCATAACAAGAGAGCAAGTTCTTCTCGTTTTCTGAATCATTACTACTGAAAAAACAAAACCCACATAGAATATCAATATTCTAGCATGAATAAACATTCTTTAAGAGAAAAGTATTCTTAAAGTCAGTCTTTACCTTTCAAGGTTGAGAGTGAGGTCCAAAGTAGCAACAGGAAGTGTAAGAGGACAAAGATCCCATAGAGTTTCAAGTGAAGGATGACCTGTTTTGCACCTCATGTATGTTTGAGAACTGGCTATCCCCATCAACCACAACTTCCCAACATCAACACCAAACATGAGTCCACTAAGCTCCATGATCATATGCTCTATTGGAGAGTAGTAGTAGCTTCCATTGCGCTTTCTTTCGCTGTGCTCCGACCAGTAACTCGAAATCCATTGTAGATCACCTAAATACAAGATTACTCCTCTACCAACAAAGCTTCTTACTAGACACTTAAGTTCCCTAACTTTATCTTGAACATCTTCCTTTGAAAGATGATTTAGTGAGTGTAAAGGAAGGCTTACAAACTGCATGAACCTCAAATTGTTGTGGTTTTTGGTTTCAAACTTTTCAATAACTCCTTTAACTATAGCATCAGCACTACCTAAACACTCTCTTATAACAACGATATTCTTTCTTTTCCTAGTCATCATCATTTCTATAACACTCATGACATCTTCATCTTGGACTTTGGCTAAAGATTTGGGTATGATGTTTTCTTTAGATTGAGAAAAATTGAGGGGATTTGGAGAAGAGATTGATATCTCCATTTGTTCAATGTTGTTTTTGACTTGAGTGCTAGAAAAACCGGCTTCTCTCATCACTCTACTAACACTAGGATCATCTAAGATGGATATAACAAGTTGTTCTATCTCAACTTTAAGAGCTAAAATGGGTTGATGTTGGTTTTCAATGGAACCACGCCGTTGGTGAGCTTGAGCGCGCTTGAAGGCCGCCACCAACGCGTTGGAAAGAGAAGGGTGGTGAGATTGATTAGGGTTTAACATGATAGGGTTTGATTGTGTGGTAGGGAGGCGGTTTAATGCGACATTGAAACAAAGCTCGAGAGCTTTACAATGAAGAGGGTGAGAATTTGGTTGCAAACAAGCCTTTCTGAAAAGGCTTGTCGGGGATGTTAGCATCGCGCTGGCAACATGCAATGGCGTGACCTGAGCATGGCCACGCCGTCTAGCAAGGCCAAGTGCTTGTTTGACAATGTTTGCGGATTCGGGTGTTAGTGTGTGTTGGATGGTGTAACCTCCGGCCCTCATGGTTCACTAGGGTTTTTGAAGATGTATAAAAATAGAGTTCTAAAATATGGTTTGATTTTTGGAAGTTGGTGTGGTTACTGCATTGGTAAGTATGGTATGAGGTTTATAAGAAGAGCACTAAAGAAGTGATGTGAGGTGGGGCTTTATGCTTTTCTTGTAGTTGTTAGTTTGTATGTGAAAGTGGAATGCATGTGAAGCAAAGCAATTCTCTCTCATAAAAAGACTAAATCAACCTTTAAAACATTATTATAAACTTGCTTATGACGACAATTTTTCCATCTTTATCTTTTTTTTCTCATTGTTTTTCGGTTAATAATAAGATTGTTATCTTAATCAATGAACTAATTAAAATCAGAAATGGATATTAGCATGAATATATAGAGAAAGTTTACTATAAAAAGAGTGTTAGCATAAAACGTGTAGGCTTTTGATTAAAAATAAATCAATGAATGAGATTAAAATAGAAAAAGTATACGTTAAGTTTCTAAAAAAGAAAGGGAATGACAAAATAGGTATAAACAATTGTTGCGTTCTAACTTTGTACCGTAAACTTTCTCTCTAAACGATTATTATTTTTTTTTGAACGGCATCTCGCTCAGGGCTCTTTTGCTTTCTAAAATAGTTTCTCTCCTCACTTTATCTCTCTTATCAAACCAAAAAGGTAAAAGTACACAGAAAATAATGGAAGTTGGACTGCTTTAGACTGATAATGTGAAGTTATAGATCCAAGACAATAGCTTCCTCTACTTTCAAGCAAAAGATCAATTAAATAAATTAAATAAAACAAAAAGAAATGTGAAGCTTTATCTGGACAATGACCATATTTAAAAGGGTGTGATATGTAACTTTCTTTTTCTAAAGACTGCCTGCAAAAGCTACAAGCTGTGGAAACTATGTCCCCCTTAACTATCTTTATTTTGCTAAATGCCACCCTTCACTTTCTCTTTCTGCAAAAGCTATGTGGTGTGGAAGCTTGTCTTGGTTATAGATTCTATGCCGATCAAAGAGAAAGAAACAAAAGCTGAATTGCCTTTAACACCACTAATTATATGCCCTTGTACTCTATTTTATTTACTTCCACTAGGATATCGATGATGTGTTTTTAGATTTGGAATATGTGTGATGTAAAATAATTTTTTTTTAATTAGTTGTATATTAATTAATAAATAGATGAATCATTTGATGTGAATATAGTTTGTTTATTTATTTATTTAGTAAACGAACAAACATTACCACATATATTGTCTATTCCTCTACGTTATGAACATTTGTTTTTGAACGTTATTTGATGACGTGGGTAGTCTAAAGCAAAATAGGTCGACGACATTATATAACTATGCTTAAAGTGTTGAAAGGTACGATGGTTCAAGGGATCGAGAAGCACTGATCAAAAGATGACTTGTCTTGTCATCGTTTTCCTCTGTCAAAACAAGCAGCTGTCCATGTCTGGCACATGGAAACGTTGCAATGATCAGACCGCAAGTCCACAGCCATCCTTGGCTTAAAGTGGCATGTCCTCTAGTTGCACTACATTTCAAGATAATATCCTTTCCAAAATAAGAAGATGCTCTTGCTATAAATCAGACCTCCCTTCCACAAATCTGATTACACCTTTCTGATTATTCTCTCTTACACTTCTTCTATTTTTTTTATCATACACGTGGGGAGAATCTCTGTACCACACTTACACCTCACTTGAGTTCATAACAACAATTCTGGCTTTGAGTTATACTCAAACCAGAATTACAACACTCAAAAATACAAATATCTTGAACCTCCTTCTACGTTTTGCAACGTAGGAGGACACCACAACCTGCGTTAGGCAAATCAGAACCCTTCAACCTTTTAACCCTTCTTAGACCCAGAACTAACGTTAGACCCTTATTTGTTGTAGCAACAAGATGGCGCCCACCATGGGGCTGCGCCATTGTCTCTTTGCAAAAACCAATTGGGTAGCTCCAAGTCTTCAATATGTGTAGATGCATTATGTGCGACTAATGCTTCGGATTGTAATTATTAACATGTGTTAGAGAAATCAGAAGGTCGAAGGTGACAGATGAAGGGACGAATGTAGAAATATATGGGCGAAGGTAGAAGACGGAATGAAGAATGTTCTGGTTCGTACTATTATGAAGGACGAATGTGGAAGAAGTCCACATTCGTACTCACGTCTTGGGCGAATGTGCAGAACATATAAATATGTTTAGTTTGTTTTGTTTGTTAGAACTTTGGTCATTGTGTTGTGTTAAGGTCTGAGTTAAGCTCTCTAGGTTAAGTCTTTGAGTTTGTGATTAGATTAACTTGTAAAGGCGTATGTAAGCAATATTTGAACAAGTTATCTATGAAAATGAGTTTGAAAAGCGTAATTCATGTGTTTTGACTCGTTGATTATCATTTTGTTCTGTTCTAGGGTTCCGCACCTGGAATAGTGCCTTGTATGATCAGATTTCCTGTTTATAGCTAAAATTCTTCATTTACAAAGTGGTATCAGAGCCATAGAGATCATACAACAACAAATTGATAATTTTTGAACTGATTTGGACCCAAAATTGATCAAATTTTCTCTGTTTTCATTGAACAATGGTTTTTGACGCAATTTGAATGATTTGGATAGGTTTTCGTGGTTAAAATCAACAATTCCAAGTATTAAAGTTGTTCCAAATCAATTCCGAATCATAACCTGATTAAGATCATCAAAATCCATTAACTTTTGAAAATTTCAGATCAAAATAACCGTTTTTCAAAGTGTAACCGTTTTTTGAACATGGTAGGGTCGAACCTAGAGAGCTTGGGGTCGAAAGTGGGTTTTTAGGTCGAACCAACGGTATTTTGTGGACGAAGGTAGCCATTTCTTGGTCGAACCTAGGTTTGTTGTGTTGGATTATCACTTTCTGGTAAAAACTTCCACATTCGGTTCATCGGGGGTGCGAAAGTGGAAATAGGAGGGACGAAAGTGAAGTAATTACGGTCGAACTGGGTTTTGTTATTGGATTTCTACATTCGGGTCACTTTTTGAGGGCGAAAGTAAAGGTGACAAAACTTGTTTACTTAATGTGTGCAGGGAGCTTCAGCTGGCCCTGTTAGCAGTCTTTGGATTGTTGACAGTGGAGCTTCAGGTCACATGACAGGTGAGTTAGCACTGTTGTTCGACGTGAAGAATATTAATAGAGGATATGTTGCATTTGCTGGAAACAAAGGAGGTTACATCACGATGGAGGGAAGCGTGAGTAACGGGATAGTGAGTTTCGAGAGAATTTCTTATGTGAAGCAGATCGACTATAATCTGTTAAGTGCAGTCAGATATGCGACAAGCAATTTTCTGTGTATTTCGATGACAAATCTTGCTATATCCTCAAACCGGGCTTTAAGATTCCAAAAGAGTGGGTAATGTTGAAGGCACCTCGAGTCAACAATCTCTATATTCTTGATATGTCCAAGGCGATGACGACTCAGGGACAAGTTACATGCTTTCTATCAAAGGCTACTGAGAAAGAATCAATCATGTGGCATAGAAGAATGGGACATATTCACCTGAGGAAAATGAACCATTTGGTAAAGAACGTACTTGTGGAAGGTGTCAATGTTAAACATTTCCATTTGAACGACAAGTGTGTAAGCTGTAAGAAAGACAAGCAACACAAACAATCCCATAAGGTGAAGAAAGTAAACTCTGTTGAGATGCCACTTGAGCGGTTGCACATGGACCTGTTCGGACCTGTCAAACGTAAAAGTCATCTTGGAGAGCTTTATTGTTTAGTTGTTACTGACGATTTTTCAAGATTCTCATGGGTGATGTGTTTGCACCATAAAAGTGACACATTTAACAATCTGAAAGTTCTGTTCACTCAATTGGAGTTCAAAAATGCACAGATGGATGCTCTTTCTGAAGAAAAAGGAATTCATCATGAATATTCTGCTCCGTATACCCCTCAACAGAACGGTGTTGCTGAACGGAAAAACAGGACTCTCATAGAAACGGCAAGGACAATGCTCGCTGACTCAAATCTTCCGGTAATGTTCTGGAACGAAGCGATTTATGCATCAAATTATACACTAAATCGGGTCTTAACAGTGAAGAAGTTTGGCAAAACTTCTTATGAACTGTTGAACCGAAGAAAGCCGAACTTGGAGTATCTAGAACCTTTTGGGGCTCCGTGTACTATGTTGAATCCAGGTGAAAAGTTTAGTCCGAAAGCTGAAGAGGGATACTTTGTTGGATATGCAACCCCGCTCAAATGGGTATTCAACAAAAGAACTCGACAGGTGGAGGACTGGGCAAATGTTGAGGTTCAACGGTATACTCAAAATGTGCAAGGAAATGGTCCCGATTGGATGTTTGATTACAAAGATTTCTTTGAATCATTCAATCTAGATAGCTTGGTTGAAGAGGCTGTTATCAGATTACTTTACGAGTGTGAAAACGCAGCGACTTCACCATTGGTGCGTCCGATCACCGTAACTCCTCCAACAGCTTCTAATGATACCAATGCTCCTGTAGCAGAGGAAGAAATATTTCAAGAAGCTTCAACAACACTTGATACTTCAGAATCGGAAGATGATGGAGATTTTGATGAAGCTATTCTTGATCATGCAACAGAGGCACTGCCAGTGAACCCAAATCCAGATGTTGCTTCATCGTCAAACACGGGTAATGATCTGGATGCAGTGGAGAACTTGACTACTCAGACGGGAGTGATTGTACCTGAACATCCGGAATCTCGGATTCATTGTATTCACCCGCTAGAGCAAGTTATTGGTGACCCTGGTAGAAGTGTTATGATGAGAGGACAACTACGCATTGTCAATTCACCAGAAAGTTTTGGTGCTTTAGCTTTATATGCAAAAATACAAAAATCTGGTTGTCAGAAGGATTGGTCGTTTGCATGTTATGTTTCGCAGGTTGAGCCGCGGACATACAAAGAAGCTATTTTGGATGATGCTTGGGTCGAGGGGATGCAAGAGGAGTTATTGCAATTCCAGAAGTTGGGAGTCTGGACACTTACAGATTTACCTCCATGAAGAAAGAAGATTGGTACCAAGTGGGTATTCAAATGTAAGAAAGATGACGGAGGCGTGATCGTGAGAAACAAAGCCAGATTGGTAGTGCAAGGATTTCATCAAGTTGAAGGAATTGACTATAATGAGATATATGCACATGTGGCACGCATAGAAGCTATCCGAATGTTTATAGCGTTTGCCTCGTACAAGAAATTTAAGGTGTATCAAATGGATGTCAAAAGTGCGTTTCTCTACGGTGTGGTCAAAGAAGAGGTCTACGTCGGTCAACCTCCGGGCTTTGAAGACCCTATCCACCGGGATAAGGTTTACGTTCTCAACAAAGCATTATACGGGTTGCACCAGGCTCCACGCCAATGGTACGAGGAGCTAAGCACGTACCTCATGTCAAAAGGATTCAAACGCGGATTGGTCGACTGTACTCTGTTTACGAAGAAAACAGGAGATGATTTGCTTCTCGTCCAGATTTATGTAGACGATATTATTTTTGGCTCTACTAACGAACTTCTTTGCGGAGAATTTGAACGTGTTATGCAGGAAAAGTTCGAAATGAGTGAGATGGGCGAAATGCAGTTTTTCCTCGGCTTGCAGGTGGATCAAAGACCAACGGGGATCTTTATTCATCAAACCAAATACGTATCTGAAGTCTTGAGCCGGTTCCAGATGGAAGATTCCAAGCCGATGGACACCCCGATTCAACCTAATCACGGGATTGGTGTTGACGCTAAGGGGGAGCTGACAGACCTATTTACATACAGAGCAATCGTCGGATCTCTGATGTATCTAACCGCATCAAGGCCAGACATAATGTTCGCTACATGCCTCTGCGCACGTTTCCAATCGAAGCCGAAACAAAGTCATCTGACAGCGGTCAAGCGTATCCTTAGATATCTGAAGGGTTGTCTGTCGAGAGGACTATGGTACCCTAATGACGATAATTTTGACTTTATCGCGTTTAGTGATGCAGATTGGGGCGGCTGTGACAAAGACAGCAAATCCACGACAGCTGGATGCCAGTTTTTAGGAAGCAGGCTAGTCACCTGGCAGTGTAAGAAGCAGACTTCGGTCGCATTGTCTACTTGCGAAGCAGAGTACGTAGCAGCCTTGAGTTGTTGCTCACAGGTTCTCTGGATTCAGCAGATGGTG
Source organism: Ambrosia artemisiifolia (assembly GCA_032199755.1). Classification (NCBI taxonomy): domain Eukaryota; kingdom Viridiplantae; phylum Streptophyta; class Magnoliopsida; order Asterales; family Asteraceae; genus Ambrosia; species Ambrosia artemisiifolia. The sequence goes on along the minus strand of CM063526.1, from coordinate 6,111,553 downwards.
GATTACGGTTTGCAATTTCTTAAAACCCCTATACACTGTGTTAATGAAGCCGCAATTGCATTAACTAAAGATACGGTCAATCATTCGAAAGGTAAGCATATCCGGATTAAGTATCACTTTATCCGTGATTGCTATGCAAAAGAGTTTATCGATATGGTCAAAATCCACACTGACTATCAGAGAGCGGATCTTTTCACAAAAGATTTTGATAAATCCAGATTCGATTATCTCTTAAAAGTAAACGGTATAAAAGAAAAACAAGACTGATCATCACCTCGGTTTTTCATTTTTAGTTTTCAAATTTTCTTTAAGTTTTTACAGTTTTTCAGAAAAATTCAAAAACCCAAAAATATGTTTTACATTTTAGGGGGAGTCTTTATTTAGAAAAACCAAAAACATTGAAAATTCAAAAAGCCATAAAAATAGAAAAATCCAAAATGATTTCCAGGATAAAAAGAGGAAATGATAGTACATCAGTGGGGATCTGACACAGGCTAAAAATATGTAATGTAATATGAGGCGTGTGTTGATTTCGTGTGATGTGCTGATAGGCTTCGTAGACTAATAACTGTGTGCATTAGTGATACAAACATAACGAACTACTCGTTCGTGGCTGAACACCTCATGGGCCAATGGTCTTAGTACCGTAATTTCGTTTGATAGAGTTGCCAAAATCTGAGGTTTCGGGTCGTTATGTTATTGTTATCCGGGATATTCTGATTGAACTTTTGTCGTATTAAATTACGGACCTAGTTTTAATCAGAATATTTGCTAAAAGAGCTTTAATGCCAAAACCAAAAGTTACCGAATTGAGGAACTTCATGTTTATTATTGATCAAAGATCATTAATTGCATCGTGTCAATTTACTGGTGCAAATCAGTAATTGATATCAGTCTCAACCTGGTATATATGCACATGTTACTTTGCTGCATTCATTTGCTGACCTGTACACCTCTGTGCTATATATCTTGTAACCAAACGGATAACTCTGGCATAATCACGCGTTACGAGGAAGCTTTGTGCAATTTCTTGATACGGGAGTATGTCGTGTGCGTGGGAACCACAACGTGCTAGTATAATACACTTAATCTCGTATCATTTTAAAGCACTGCATAACAGTCTGCATGTGAGTTTATGCGGACAACAATATCAGCAGTTGCCGGGTCACACATTGCTTCTAATGATAATATAAATCAGATCAACGCTGTGATCAGATTTCTCAAAAACTGATATGATCCTCTTACCGGATATCACAAAACATTTACTGTTTTTGTTTATATTTGTGCATTTTATTTTGTTTTTACAAAAAGTTACAAAACTCAATAAGATTTTAGGTGTGTTTTAATATAAATTTCAGAAAAACCAAAAGTTTTACATTTCTGCGTTATTTTTAGATAACCGACGGTGTTTGATGGTCATTTTCTGAGATTTGATGAAACAATCTGAGCTTTGTATCATTTAAAACTGAAATAATGCATGTTTGAGGCTAAATATGTTGAAAAATGTTTGAACGGGATTCGATTTCGTGATTTGTAAAAATTTCAAAATTTTCCACTTCACATTCGCCCCTTAAGTGGGTCGAAGGTGGAAAATTGGCTCACATTCGAACCTTGGAAATGGACGAAGGTGGGAATCTTCTTTACAAATTCTACATTCGTGATACATTTCCACATTCGGGTCTTTCAATAGGGACGAATGTGGAAAATCCCTTACATTCGTCCAAGGGAAAAGGGCGAGTGTGGACCCTATATAAACAGCAGACCAGGTTCGAACCCTCATTCGAAATATTTTTCAAAAATTTTCAAAGCCTGAAACCCTTGTTGCCCTGATTTCTTTTATCAGTGATTTTTGTTCCTGACATTCTTGTGATCATTTTCATTCCATTTACACAGGTAATGGACCAGGATTGAAGCCAGAATTGGGATTTTTATTCGCAAACCCTATAATTTTTAATCTGGACTAATGAGGACTGTTTTAATGTGTTTCTGTAGTTGCACGTTTTGCGACTAGTGATTGGATGTTAACATATGTTAAGGGATGCTGATGGATTGAAGGTGAATCATACTGGGCGAAGGTGAAGAATAGTGGGCGAAGGTAGAAGACAAGTGGGCGAATGTAGAATGGAGCCTGATCATGATACAAGTTCGTACCTTCAGGTGGGCGAATGTGGAAGAATTCCACATTCGACCACTGTAACTGGGCGAACGTGCAGAGCTTATATATAGATTTTGTGTATTTGCAATGTATAGAGAGTTTCCCAGTTGTGTGTGTGTTCAGGTTAGGGTTCAGGTTATTTTGAGAGAGTGTGTGAATGTTCTAGATTAACTAAAGTGTAATTGTAATCAAATATTTGAACAAGTTAATCTATGAAAAGCTTTGAAAATGTTGTTGATTGTGTTTTGATTTGAGTTTTATCTGTTTGTTCAAAGCTAGGGTTTCCGCACCTGGTTTTGTGACTTGTATGATCAAATTAATCCTGTTTTCGGTCAAAATCTTTCGCTCACAGTTTCCTTGATAGGGATTCAGTCCTTATTGATTTTAGGGGGAGAATATAGAAAAACTAGGTTTAATTCATTGATATGATGTGTTAATCGATTGATTGTTTTGGCCAAACCCTAGTTTTCGTTTAAAATCAATAAAAACTGAATACATAATATAATTGATTGTTCAAGTAGCTTAGTCGGCCATGTTAGAGAATGTGTGAATCAAAAACAAAGTGTAAAACACATCAGAAAACGTTTTTGAAAATTTGGGTAAAACCAGTCACATTCGACCAGGTCAAAAGGGGCGAATGTAGATCTGTCTGGTCGAAGGTGATATGTTTAGGGACGAAGGTGATTTAAAATGGACAAATGTGGAGTTTATTCATTAAATTTTCACATTTGAACCAAATTTCACACATTCGAACCCATATTGTCTCACATTCGTACTTCATTTTGGGCGAATGTGGAAATCTGAAAATTTCAAAATTTCAAAGTTTGTCGTTTTTGATTGTTTTTGACGTATTTCTTGATTTTGTGATACAGATGGCAGAACAACCAGCTGAAAACGTAGAAGTTCCTGTTCAAGAAGTTCCTGTGCAAGAAGAACAAGCTCCAGTAGCTCCAGTTGATAATGCTCCTCAAGTGTGGCCATTTGAACCTGCTCACAATTGTTGCGCGTTTGTAGGAGAGGTTCAAAAGAACACTGAATTTTCTGGTATCGTTGACTATCTCAGAAGAATCAGGATAATACATGCCATTGCTACACCTCCTATCATCTACAAAGACATTGTGGAAGAATTCTGGAGAAATGCACGATATGATTACTGGCAAGACAAGACTTCTATTGTGAGTAATATTCAGGGGAATTTTGTTTTGGTCACTGAAGATGATATTAAAGATGCCCTGAAGATTAAAGATGATGATTGTATGGATCCAAGGTGTTTATCATGGACTGAGCAAAGAGTGTGTTTCCTAACGATGAAGTATAACGGTCCAATTACTGATGGAGCGTTACACAAAGGAAAGCTGAGTGTCCAGTTTAAGTATTTTGCTCATGTCATCATTCATGTATTTGTGACAGTGAGTGCAGCCTATGATGTTATGAGAAAGAGTCTGAGCTCGTTAATGGTTGCTTTGACGTTAAATAAACCATTCAACATAGCAGGGATGATTCTAGATCATATGTTAGAGATGTTGAAGACACCAAAATCGAAGAAATTCTTGTTATATCCAAGATTTTTGATGATGATATTTGATCACAAGTATCCAAAGTTGCAGAAGGATCCGACAATGGTGTTGGGACAGGATCACATGAATATCAGAACCTTGATTAGGATGAAGGGGTATTAATCCGGGTTACACTGACCAAGGAGAGGATAAGGCTAGGCATGCTAAAAGTGAATCAGATACTGATGATCCACTTGTGCATGCTAATGCAACTACAAAAAGAAAGCGACAAGTAAAGAATGCCGGAGCCAAAGGGAAGGGCAAGGCAAAGGCTGATGAATCTGAACCTGCTAAAAAGCAGAAGGCTAGGAAGAAAAGTACCGCTAAGAAGGGTACATGTTTGGTGGATGAAGAATCTTCAGTCGATTCTGAAGAAACTGAAGAGGATGAACAGTGGGATTCTGAAACTGAATTGCTAAGGAAGAACTCCAAACGCAAGGCCACTGCTGTTGGAGAATCTGAATCACTTAATAAAGATGTGGAAGAACAACTACAGAAAGAGCCTGTTGATTTGGAAGGTGAATTAGGGCTGGATACTGGAGATTTTGATGGATCTACAGTAGTGGTGAATTTGAAAAAGCCTAAACACAAATCTATGGCTAAGAAAGTGAGTATGAAGAAGTTAAGAGAGAATGAAATTGAAAAATTGTTGAAAGGAAAGAAAGTTCCTGAAGCTGGTACTTCATCGCAGGTTTCCTCACCGGCTGCCAAGAAACAGAAAAAGGCTTCCAAAGAACCTGAAGTAGTTCCGAATCTGGAATCTACTTTAGAGAATGTTCTAAATATGTTTAGGAAGCCAGAACAAGAGAAAACTCCTATTGCTGAATCTTCCAAGAAATCCAAGATTACTGTTTCTGATGATGCAATGAAGCAAGTGAACAGACAACTGGAAGATATGATGAAGATGTTGACAGCACAGCAAGCTCAGATAGAAAGGTTTAAGAAAAATGAAGAAAAGATGTTGCAAATAGTTGTTGCTTCCAAGACTAATCAAGACGAGCTTGAGAAGAAGCTGAAACAACTTGAAGAAGAGAAGAATGAACTTGATGTGAAGTGCAATGGGAATAGAAGAATGATAAAAAGTATTAGAAAAGAAAATAAGGAGTTGAAGAAAGAGAATAAGAGAATGAGTGATCTTCTTGATAAACTTTACGGTGAAGCTCCTAAGATGAAAGAAGGAGAAGAAGACAAAGAAAAAGAAGAAGAACATGTAGATTATGAAGAGTCTTCAGATGATGAAGAAGGAGATGATGAATCAGATGATGAATCTGATGATGATGATGATGCTGAGGGAAAATCAGGTAATAAAAAGAATGATGATGAAGAAAGTAGCAGTGATGATGATGATGATGATAATGATGATTCGCGCAAGTTTACTTTTGAACAGAGACAGACCAAGAAGGGGAGTTCTGGTCAGTCAAGCTCAAAGAAGGCAGGAGAGAACGTTGATGCTGATGATAACATTTTCTAGAATGAGAAAATCAGAGCGTTATCAGTTGATGCGAAGAATGTTTATCGAGAGATGTTGAGTAAAAGAGAATGGACTATAGAGTGTACTGGGAAGTTTGCTGACATATTTCAAGCTGAAGATATGAGATATGAGTTGGAGTATAATGATCCTGATCTAGAGGATGGTGAGGTGTCAGCTGCTGTGTCTAAAGAAATTCTTGAAGGGATTGCGCAGCGAGTTGGGAAGACACTAGAGGAGATCATGTCGGATCAAATGATTCCAGACATTCCTGAAAAGGATGTTGGTAATCATTCTGATGACAAGCGAACACCAGAGGCTGAAGAGATTGAGATTGAAGATATAACTCATGAAGAGTATCCTCAATACTTCAGAGAAAATGATGAAAATGAAGTATTCCCAGACTTTACCGAAACACATATGAGGGAAGCAAAGAAGAAAGCTGAGAAGAAAAGCGAAGAGTTTGTTAAGAATGTGTTCGGTGAAGATAAGCAAAAACCAACTGAACAAAGTGATGAGTTAAAGACTTTGTTGCAAAAGTTAAAAGAGAAGGATGATAAAAGACCGAAACCAGAAGCACAGGGAGGATTCTATAGATATCACAACCAAAAGTTTAAAGGCAGAGCACTTGGTTGGAAGTATCTTAGAAGTCTCAAGTGTATTGCAGTCAAGTGGGAAACTGGAATTTTGTACTTCTACAGATTCTATGATTTACTTACTCTACCGTACTGGGCGGTGAGAGATATATGCCGATTCAGAATGACTGGTGCTTCTGTGAATAATATAGCGGTCAGATGGTTTGCTGATAAGTTGGTCTGGGAGAGTAGAACAAAATGGGATATGTTTAAACCTCAGTACCTGAGAGGAAGGTTCACAGAGATATTGATCCAATGACGGGTGGAAAGAGAGTGACATTGATTTACAAAGCTCCTGAAGTGATGAGAAAGATACCGCTAATGCCAATTCAACAGCATTTCAGTAATGATTTTATTTTCAGGTATTATGACTGGAGGAATGCTGAAGCGGTGATTGTGTTAAGAGATGGGAAGGACTCGTACAAGAAAATACATGTTTTTGACCCGATGTGGCTCATAAACTGTACATTTGAAGATATTATCATGCTGTATTACAACCCGATTTACAGTGATCCCAATGATGCATCACAAGCAAAGAAATATCAACAGGTTGTTGGAGTATGCTTTGCTTATGATATCAACTCCGGTAGCAACCTTGAGCAGAAGCTGGGTAAGCAGGTGAAGGTAGCTGAAGTACCGAAGCGTTCAACAAAGAGGAAACTTGAACCGGAGATGACAAAAGATCAAAAGAAACAATTAAGGATCAAGTTGATGAACAAGCAGATGGATGAAGCGAGAAGGCAATCCGAGCAATAGTCGAGGGGGAGTTTGTAGATGCATTATGTGCGACTAATGCTTCGGATTGTAATTATTAACATGTGTTAGAGAAATCAGAAGGTCGAAGGTGACAGATGAAGGGACTAATGTAGAAATATATGGGCGAAGGTAGAAGACGGAATGAAGAATGTTCTGGTTCGTACTTGTAACACCCCAACCAATGGCGGAATCATCGAGGTGCCACGTAGTGACGATTGTTCAATAGCTCATGGACTAAAGTATAAATTTAGATACATTGATTAAATAGTTTATTACAATGAAATAAAATACAACAAGTCTAAATGTCAACTAAACTGAAATACAATGAATCAAAATCTAAATATAAATCCGAAAGCTTAAGAATGCATCTCAAAATAACCTGAGACATGTACAAAATAATTGTGTCAATACAAAAATTGTATTGGTGAGCATACCCTGTTTTGAATACATATAGTAGAATAAGTGTTTAGCAATTCATGTGTTGTATACCGTTTGCAAATATGTAATAAGTAGTATTAGTCAAAACCAAGCCTTGATGAATAATGACTAACACATGAATAACCAACTGAATAATGAATTAACAAGACAATGACCAAGATTCTCTCAACAGAGTCTCAAGGGGGTATACCATAGTACTATTCATTGAAATGCTAGGCCGCAGAACGGTTAATGATTATGACTAAGCATACACACAAATTCACATAAAGCAAATACACATGAGAATTGCATTAAGTATAAGAATAACATTTGATAATAATGTACATGAGTAGCCCCAAAATAGTAAAACATGAAAAAGGGGAAAGATATACTCACTGTTTTGCTAAGCGTATCAATTCCAACAAAACTTGTCTCACGATTAACTTGGGAATTCTGAAGAATTCAATCTATATGTATAATCATACTAATGAGGAAAGTGTCTTAAAAAGTCTAAAGCATCTAGACTCTAAGGGATTAGGGTTTTACTAAGTCGAGTTAATATAAAAGTCGTATATTAAAATAATATACCAAAGTTTGTAAATGTGGTTTAGGTAATATAATTATTACCAATTTAATATTTAGATATAAGTATGTTTGAATAATCAAGACAAAGTAATTTAATTAATTATTTTCACCAAATTATTGTAAATAAATACAACAATTGTAAATGTGTAAATATATAACGACAAGTTATTCATTGATCCAAACAAATGATAATTTAGATTTTAAAACATAAGAATATCCCTATTTTGCATGAAAAATATTCATAAATTAGATGTCAAATAATATAAATAAACAAATGTTTAATCATGTCTAATTAAACACAAATAAGACTAAAAATACAAGACATGTTCCAAAAATATTATTTTTATAGAAAATAGGTGCTTTCTGATGTAAACCAATAGAAATAATTTTCCCATAATTTTTCTAGGCTTATTTTTATTTAAAACTGATTTAATGAGATTAAATCATGTTTAAATGATTAAAAATAGGAAAATTAATAAAAATAAAAGTTTTCTGAACCAATAAATTTTATTTCAGATTAGAATTCTTAGAAATAATTATCCTAAAATTTTGAGATTAAAATCATTAAAAACGAATTTTTAACCAATTAATTATGATTAAAACAAATTAATTCAATAAAATACAAAAATAATGTATTTTCCAGAAATTAAAAATATGATAATTTTCTTTATGGTGTGAAGAGTCTACACCTAAATTTTCATAATTTTTGAAGCAAAAATAAATTTATTAGGAATATTTCAAGATTAATGTATTATATATGTATATAATAAACAAAATAAAAGGAAAGAAAAGAAGAAAAAAATGCTGAAAACAAGGCAGTGCCTGGGTTCGAACCCGGCCTGCTTGCTTTGATAACACACACACCAACCACTAGGCTAAGTACCACTTTGTTGTTTTATTTGAATCAAGAAAACTTTTAACTACTAATACTTACTCATCTTCTTCCCCAAATCAACCAAACCCTAACCCTAATTCCTAACACCTTCCATTCGTGATTAATAAGACCCGAAACAAGAGGGCTTTCATTCAGACAATAGCGATTAACATGACTGTATAGAATAATTATACTTACCACATTGATTAAGGGTCGAAAAAATGGAGCATGAATTTCGAACCATGTATCACGATTTGGAGTGCATACAGACACGATTTTCTAGGTTTTTTTTGTGGGTATGGATCGAGTATCAGTCCAGAAACGTTTTGACATCAAAAATTTATATAATGGTCAAGTAAAATCGGGTCTTTAATTCGTTTAACTAATTCCGGTCGGTTACACAATACATCCGATTTAAAGTCATGTTTTAATGCTGTTAATGCGAGTTTTTATGATTGGAATTTAATGTTCCATGATGGAGAAACGTAAACGGGTCGAAGTTGCACGATTAGAATCATTAAAGAGGGTGTTTAAGGTCTTGCCGGACCTTAGCCGGAATTTGGCCGGATCCGGCCATTCCTGCCAGAATTGAGAGAAAGGAGGAGGGAGGACTTTGGGTTTTAAAAGTTTGTGTTTTGGCAGAAGTGGTCCCTCGAGCTTTGAACTTGACATATTATCCATAAAAACTTAATAACTTTCTTTCAAAATTAACCAAACTTTCTAACTTTTAATTTAGATTTTAAAAGTTTAAAATAAATATCTATATATATATAGATGTATATATGTATTTACTTATTTAGAATTTGAGAACTTGATAAATAACATCAAGCTTATTCTTTCAAAATAGTTTATATAAATTCATGTATATATGTATTCAAATGACACGTGTTTATGTAAATACAGAGTACATAACTCAAAATTTCATTAATTTGGGATAAACAAAAAGCATGAAGACTAGATTTGCAAAACGACAGAACATACCGGGACTAAAATTGACAACTTGGTAAAGATGAGGGTGACGGATGTCACAGTACTATTATGAAGGACGAATGTGGAAGAAGTCCACATTAGTACTCACGTCTTGGGCGAATGTGCAGAACATATAAATATGTTTAGTTTGTTTTGTTTGTTAGAACTTTGGTCATTGTGTTGTGTTAAGGTCTGAGTTAAGCTCTCTAGGTTAAGTTTTTGAGTTTGTGATTAGATTAACTTGTAAAGGCGTATGTAAGCAATATTTGAACAAGTTAGCTATGAAAATGAGTTTGAAAAGCGTAATTCGTGTGTTTTGATTCGTTGATACCAATCTTCTTTCTTCCTGGAGGTAAATCTGTAAGTGTCCAGACTCCCAACTTCTGGAATTGCAATAACTCCTCTTGCATCGCCTCGACCCAAGCATCATCCAAAAGAGCTTCTTTGTATGTCTGCGGCTCAACCTGCGAAACATAACATGCAAATGACCAATCCTTCTGACAACCAGATTTTTGTATTTTTGCATATAAAGCTAAAGCACCAAAACTTTCTGGTGAATTGACACTGCGTAGTTGTCCTCTCGTCATAACATTTCTACCAGGGTCACCGATAACTTGCTCTAGCGGGTGAATACGATGAATCCGAGATTCCGGATGTTCAGGTACAATCACTCCCGTCTGAGTAGTCAAGTTCTCCACTGCATCCAGATCATTACCCGTGTTTGACGATGAAGCAACATCTGGATTTGGGTTCACTGGCAGTGCCTCTGTTGCATGATCAAGAATAGCTTCATCAAAATCTCCATCATCTTCCGATTCTGAAGTATCATGTGTTGTTGAAGCTTCTTGAAATATTTCTTCCTCTGCTACAGGAGCATTGGTATCATTAGAAGCTGTTGGAGGAGTTACGGTGATCGGACGCACCAATGGTGAAGTCGGTGCGTTTTCACACTCGTAAAGTAATCTGATAACAACCTCTTCAACCAAGCTATATAGATTGAATGATTCAAAGAAATCTTTGTAATCAAACATCCAATCGGGACCATTTCCTTACACATTTTGAGTATACCGTTGAACCTCAACATTTGCCCAGTCCTCCACCTGTCGAGTTCTTTTGTTGAATACCCGTTTGAGCGGGGTTGCATATTCAACAAAGTATCCCTCTTCAGCTTTCGGACTAAACTTTTCACCTGGATTCAACATAGTACACGGAGCCCCAAAAGGTTCTAGATACTCCAAGTTCGGCTTTCTTCGGTTCAACAGTTCATAAGAAGTTTTGCCAAACTTCTTCACTGTTAAGACCCGATTTAGTGTATAATTTGCTGCATAAATCGCTTCGTTCCAGAACATTACTGGAAGATTTGAGTCAGCGAGCATTGTCCTTGCCGTTTCTATGAGAGTCCTGTTTTTCCGTTCAGCAACACCGTTCTGTTAAGGGGTATACGGAGCAGAATATTCATGATGAATTCCTCTGTCTTCACAAAGAGCATCCATCTGTGCATTTTTGAACTCCGTCCCATTGTCACTCCGAATTCTTTTGATCTTAAGACCATAGACATTCTCCAATCGAGTGAACAGAACTTTCAGATTGTTAAATGTGTCACTTTTATGGTGCAAACACGTGATGAGAATCTTGAAAAATCGTCAGTAACAACTAAACGATAAAGCTCTCCAAGATGACTTTTACGTTTGACAGGTCCGAACATGTCCATGTGCAACCGCTCAAGTGGCATCTCAACAGAGTTTTCTTTCTTCACCTTATGGGATTGTTTGTGTTGCTTGCCTTTCTTACAGCTCACACACTTGTCGTTCAAATAGAAATGTTTAACATTGACACCTTCCACAAGTCCGTTCTTTACCAAATGGTTCATTTTCCTCAGGTGAATATGTCCCATTCTTCTATGCCACATGATTGATTCTTTCTCAATAGCCTTTGATAGAAAGCATGTAACTTGTCTCTGAGTCGTCATCGCCTTGGACATATCAAGAATATAGAGATTGTTGACTCGAGGTGCCTTCAACATTACCCACTCTTTTGGAATCTTAAAGCCCGGTTTGAGGATATAGCAAGATTTGTCATCGAAATACACAGAAAATTGCTTGTCGCATATCTGACTGACACTTAACAGATTATAGTCGATCTGCTTCACATAAGAAATTCTCTCGAAACTCACTATCCCGTTACTCACGCTTCCCTCCATCGTGATGTAACCTCCTTTGTTTCCAGCAAATGCAACATATCCTCCATTAATATTCTTCACGTCGAACAACAGTGCTAAGTCACCTGTCATGTGGCCTGAAGCTCCACTGTCAACAATCCAAAGACTGCTAACAGGGCCAGCTGAAGCTCCCTGCACACATCAAGTAAACAAGTTAGTTCTTTCGGGGGACCCAAGCCTGTGTGGTCTTGGGTCTTTGAATATCACCCTTCAAAGATTCATTAACATCAACATTTGGTTTTGAAACGATCTTCTTCGGATCATTCAAAACTTTCTCAACCTTCTCACTTGATTTTGAAGTAGAGGCTCCCAGAGAACCATTAGGTGTCCAAGACTGTTCCGAACGTTTCAGAATTCGAATATGAGATTTTGGAGTCTCAGTCGATTTCTTAGTTTCGTTCACGAATGAAACTTTCTTGATAACCTTCTCTGATTTAACCGAGTTAGGTCCAACAGTTGATTTAACAGCAGGTTTTTGTGGAACCTTTTGTCTATCAATCGTTGTGTTCACCATAGGTCTCTTTAATGGTTTTTCCATTGCAATCCGGTTTCGACGATCATAAAGAAATTGACGATCATTCCTCTTTTGATAAAAATTATTTTGATTATAAAATGGTGCTGGTTGAGGAACAAATCGTCTTTGAGGATAATAATGATTGTCGACCGGCTTTCTCATGGATTGCCTCACTTCAACGTCGTGCCTTTTGTGCCTCACGTACGGGCAGTGAGCAAGTAAATGCCCTCTCTCCCCGCACTTGAAACATGCACGGTACTCTTCAAACACGTTCTGAGCATGCGGCTTAGCAAATGTATTGATGGGATATTGATGATCAACACATCTGCGCCTTAAACTCTCAGGAGCTAGGCCCCTAGAGTAAGCTGGCTCATGAAAACCGTTTGCTTTCTGTTTCGGTTTGATGAATTCAGTGACATGAACCTTTGGTTCTTTTGGAATATCCAAATACAATTTCTTTAAAATTTCTGGTGGAATATCATTTGACCTTTCATGTTTAGGGAACCATATGGTACTCTCTTGCCAGATTTTCTCAATTTTAGAGTAGTTTGCAAATTTGATTGGATACTCCTCGTCAGAGATAATTTTATCGGATCCTTCCATCCGATAAAATACTTTGACGGGTTTGTCACTTGAATCCTTCTTAACCTCTTTCTTTTCGGATTGTTTAACACGATGTGCATTAGCCATCGGATGACTCAGATGAATCAAGCCAATCAAAAACCTGTAGTGTTGGAGACATCCAACATGAATAACGTCACCGTGGAAGTTGCTCAATAACACATTGCCTTGGTTTCAGCAATGGTTACCTCGTACAACGGTCTAGTAGCGAGTCAAATTGGTAACAACAATCTAACCAATGAGGACTATGCTCAAATCGATAAAGAAGAAATGGAGCTTATCGATATACAGTGGGCTTTCGCAAGCATCATGAGGCGAGCAACTGAATTCATTGAAAAGACCGGAAGAACTGATTTGGGTACTTCTCCAAATACAACATATGGCTTTAACAAAGGAAAGGTCACATGTTTTAACTGTGGAGGGAAAGGTCATTTTAAAAGAGAGTGTACACAGCCTGCAAAACAAGGTAACCGAAACCCATTCAACTCAAACTACCAGAATCGACAATCTCAAAACCAAGTTTCTTATCAAAACAACAACAACTATCAACACCAAAATAACTACCATTGAACTTTTGTCGTATTAAATTACGGGCCTAGTTTTAATCAGAATATTTGCTAAAATAGCTTTAATGCCAAAACCAAAAGTTACCGAATTGAGGAACTTCATGTTTATTATTGATCAAAGATCATTAATTGCATCGTGTCAATTTACTGGTGCAAATCAGTAATTGATATTAGTCTCAAACTGGTATATATGCACATGTTAATTTGCTGCATTCATTTGCTGACCTGTACACCTCTGTGCTATATATCTTGTAACCAAACGGATAACTCTGGCATAATCACGCGTTACGAGAAAGCTTTGTGCAATTTCTTGATACGGGAGTATGTCGTGTGCGTGGGAACCACAACGTGCTAGTATAATACACTTAATCTCGTATCATTTTAAAGCACTGCATAACAGTCTGCATGTGAGTTTATGTGGACAACAATATCAGCAGTTACCGGGTCACACATTGCTTCTAATGATAATATAAATCAGATCAACGCTGTGATCAGATTTCTCAAAAACTGATATGATCCTCTTACCGGATATCACAAAACATTTACTGTTTTTGTTTATATTTGTGCATTTTATTTTATTTTTACAAAAAGTTACAAAACTCAATAAGATTTTAGGTGTGTTTTAATATAAATTTCAGAAAAACCAAAAGTTTTACATTTCTGCGTTATTTTTAGATAACCGACGGTGTTTAATGGTCATTTTCTGAGATTTGATGAAACAATCTGAGCTTTGTATCATTTAAAACTGAAATAATGCATGTTTGAGGCTAAATATGTTGAAAAATGTTTGAACGGGATTCGATTTCGTGATTTGTAAAAATTTCAAATTTTTCCACTTCACATTCGCCCCTTAAGTGGGTCGAAGGTGGAAAATTAGCTCACATTCGAACCTTGGAAATGGACGAAGGTGGGAATCTTCTTTACAAATTCTACTTTCGTGATACATTTCCACATTCGGGTCTTTCAATAGGGACGAATGTGGAAAATCCCTTACATTCGTCCAAGGGAAAAGGGCGAATGTGGACCCTATATAAACAGCAGACCAGGTTCGAACCCTCATTCGAAATATTTTTCAAAAATTTTCAAAGTCTGAAACCCTTGTTGCCCTGATTTCTTTTATCAGTGATTTTTGTTCCTGACATTCTTGTGATCATTTTCATTCCATTTACACAGGTAATGGACCAGGATTGAAGCCAGAATTGGGATTTTTATTCGCAAACCCTATAATTTTTAATCTGGACTAATGAGGACTGTTTTAATGTGTTTCCTTGATAGGGATTCAGTCCTTATTGATTTTAGGGGGAGAATATAGAAAAACTAGGTTTAATTCATTGATATGATGTGTTAATCGATTGATTGTTTTGGCCGAACCCTAGTTTTCGTTTAAAATCAATAAAAACTGAATACATAATACAATTGATTGTTCAAGTAGCTTAGTCAGCCATGTTAGAGACTGTGTGAATCAAAAACAAAGTGTAAAACACATCAGAAAACGTTTTTGAAAATTTGGGTAAAAACCAGTCACATTCGACCAGGTCAAACGGGGCGAATGTAGAACTGTCTGGTCGAAGGTGATATGTTTAGGGACGAAGGTGATTTAAAATGGACGAATGTGGAGTTTATTCATTAAATTTTCACATTCGAACCAAATTTCACACATTCGAACCCATATTGTCTCACATTCGTACTTCATTTTGGGCGAATGTGGAAATCTGAAAATTTCAAAGTTTGTCGTTTTTGATTGTTTTTGACCTACTTCTTGATTTTGTGATACAGATGGCAGAACAACCAGCTGAAAACGTAGAAGTTCCTGTTCAAGAAGTTCCTGTGCAAGAAGAACAAGCTCCAGTAGCTCCAGTTGATAATGTTCCTCAAGTGTGGCCATTTGAACCTGCTCACAATTGTCGTGCATTTGTAGGAGAGGTTCAAAAGAACACTGAATTTTCTGGTATCGTTGACTATCTCAGAAGAAGCAGGATAATACATTCCATTGCTACACCTGCTATCATCTACAAAGACATTGTGGAAGAATTCTGGAGAAATGCACGATATGATTACTGGCAAGACAAGACTTCTATTGTGAGTAATATTCAGGGGAATTAATGTTTTGGTCACTGAAGATGATATTAGAGATGCCCTGAAGATTAAAGATGATGATTGTATGGATCCAAGGTGTTTATCATGGACTGAGCAAAGAGTGTGTGTTCCTAAGGATGAAGTATAACGGTCCAATTACTGATGGAGCGTTACACAAAGGAAAGCTGAGTGTCCAGTTTAAGTATTTTGCTCATGTCATCATTCATGTATTTGGGACAGTGAGTGCAACCTATGATGTTATGAGAAAGAGTCTGAGTTCGTTAATGGTTGCTTTGACGTTAAATAAACCATTCAACATAGCAAGGATGATTCTAGATCATATGTTAGAGATGTTGAAGACACCAAAATCGAAGAAATTCTTGTTATATCCAAGATTTTTGATGATGATATTTGATCACAAGTATCCAAAGTTGCAGAAGGATCCCACAATGGTGTTCGGACAGGATCACATGAATATCAGAACCTTGATTAAGATGAAGGGGTATAAGGGTGTTCCTGATAATGAGAAGCCGCCGCACAAGAATTTGTTTGGTCATCTTATTAATCCGGGTTACACTGACCCAGGAGAGGATAAGGCTAGGCATGCTAAAAGTGAATTAGTTACTGATGATCCACTTGTGCATGCTGATGCAACTACAAAAAGAAAGCCACAAGTTAAGAATGCCGGAGCCAAAGGGAAGGGCAAGGCAAAGGCTGATGAATCTGAACCTGCTAAAAAGCAGAAGGCTAGGAAGAAAAGTACTGCTAAGAAGGGTACATGTTTAGTGGATGAAGAATCTTCAGTTGATTCTGAAGAAACTGAAGAGGATGAACAGTGGGATTCTGAAATTGAATTGCTAAGGAAGAACTCCAAACGCAAGGCCACTGCTGTTGGAGAATCTGAATCACTTAATAAAGATGTGGAAGAACAACTACAGAAAGAGCCTGTTGATTTGGAAGGTGAATTAGGGCTGGATACTGGAGATTTTGATGGATCTACAGTAGTGGTGAATTTGAAAAAGCCTAAACACAAATCTATGGCTAAGAAAGTGAGTATGAAGAAGTTAAGAGAGAAAGAAATTGAAAAATTGTTGAAAGGAAAGAAAGTTCCTGAAGCTGGTACTTCATCGCAGGTTTCCTCACCGGCTGCCAGGAAACAGAAAAAGGCTTCCAAAGAACCTGAAGTAGTTCCGAATCTGGAATCTACTTTAGAGAATGTTCTAAATATGTTTAGGAAGCCAGAACAAGAGAAAACTCCTATTACTGAATCTTCCAAGAAATCCAAGATTATTGTTTCTGATGATGCAATGAAGCAAGTGAACAGATAACTGGAAGATATGATGAAGATGTTGACAGCACAGCAAGCTCAGATAGAAAAGTTTAAGAAAAATGAAGAAAAGATGTTGCAAATAGTTGTTGCTTCCAAGACTAATCAAGACGAGCTTGAGAAGAAGCTGAAACAACTTGAAGAAGAGAAGAATGAGCTTGATGTGAAGTGCAATGGGAATAGAAGAATGATAAAAAGTGTTAGAAAAGAAAATAAGGAGTTGAAGAAAGAGAATAAGAGAATGAGTGATCTTCTTGATAAACTATACGGTGAAGCTCCTAAGTTGAAAGAAGGAGAAGAAGACAAAGAAAAAGAAGAAGAACATGTAGATTATGAAGAGTCTTCTGATGATGTAGAAGGAGATGATGAATCAGATGATGAATCTGATGATGATGATGATGCTGAGGGAAAATCGGGTAATAAACAGAATGATGATGAAGAAAGTAGCAGTGATGATGATGATGATAATGATGATTCGAGCAAGTTTACTTTTGAACAGAGACAGACCAAGAAGGGGAGTTCTGGTCAGTCAAGCTCAAAGAAGGCAGGAGAGAACGTTGATGCGGATGATAACATTTTCTAGAATGAGAAAATCAGAGCGTTATCAGATGATGCGAAGAATGTTTATCGAGAGATGTTGAGTAAAAGAGAATGGACTATAGAGTGTACTGGGAAGTTTGCTGACATATTTCAAGCTGAAGATATGAGATATGAGTTGGAGTATAATGATCCTGATCTAGAGGATGGTGAGGTGTCAGCTTCTGTGTCTAAAGAAATTCTTGAAGGGATTGCGCAGCGAGTTGGGAAGACACTGGAGGAGATCATGTCGGATCAAATGATTCCAGACATTCCTAAAAAGGATGTTGGTAATCATTCTGATGATAAGCGAACACCAGAGGCTGAGGAGATTGAGATTGAAGATATAACTCATGAAGAGTATCCTCAATACTTCAGAGAAAATGATGAAAATGAAGTATTCCCAGACTTTACCGAAACACATATGAGGGAAGCAAAGAAGAAAGCTGAGAAGAAAAGCGAAGAGTTTGTTAAGAATGTGTTTGGTGAAGATAAGCAAAAACCAACTGAACAAAGTGATGAGTTAAAGACTTTGTTGCAAAAGTTAAAAGAGAAGGATGATAAAAGACCGAAACCAGAAGCACAGGGAAGATTCTATAGATATCACAACCAAAAGTTTAAAGGCAGAGCACTTGGTTGGAAGTATCTTAGAAGTCTCAAGTGTATTGCAGTCAAGTGGGAAACTGGAAATTTGTACTTCTACAGATTCTATGATTTACTTACTCTACCGTACTGGGCGGTGAGAGATATATGCCGATTCAGAATGACTGGTGCTTCTGTGAATAATATAGCGGTCGGATGGTTTGCTGATAAGTTGGTCTGGGAGAGTAGAACAAAATGGGATATGTTTAAACCTCAGTACCCGAGAAGGAAGGTTCACAGAGATATTGATCCAAAGACGGGTAGAAATAGAGTGACATTGATTTACAAAGCTCCTGAAGTGATGAGAAAGATACCGCTAATGCCAATTCAACAGCATTTCAGTAATGATTTTATTTTCTGGTATTATGACTGGAGGAATGCTGAAGCGGTGATTGTGTTAAGAGATGGGAAGGACTCGTACAAGAAAATACATGTTTTTGACCCGATGTGGCTCATAAACTGTACATTTGAAGATATTATCATGCTGTATTACAACCCGATTTACAGTTATCCCAATGATGCATCACAAGCAAAGAAATATCAACAGGTTGTTGGAATATGCTTTGCTTATGATATCAACTCCGGTAGCAACCTTGAGTAGAAGCTGGGTAAGCAGGTGAAGGTAGCTGAAGTACCGAAGCGTTCAACAAAGAGGAAACTTGAACCGGAGATGACAAAAGATCAAAAGAAACAATTAAGGATCAAGTTGATGAACAAGCAGATGGATGAAGCGAGAAGGCAATCCGAGCAATAGTCGAGGGGGAGTTTGTAGATGCATTATGTGTGACTAATGCTTCGGATTGTAATTATTAACATGTGTTAGAGAAATCAGAAGGTCGAAGGTGACAGATGAAGGGACGAATGTAGAAATATATGGGCGAAGGTAGAAGACGGAATGAAGAATGTTCTGATTCGTACTATTATGAAGGACGAATGTGGAAGAAGTCCACATTCGTACTCACATCTTGGGCGAATGTGCAGAACATATAAATATGTTTAGTTTGTTTTGTTTGTTAGAACTTTGGTCATTGTGTTGTGTTAAGGTCTGAGTTAAGCTCTCTAGGTTGAGTCTTTGAGTTTGTGATTAGATTAACTTGTAAAGGCGTATGTAAGCAATATTTGAACAAGTTATCTACGAAAATGAGTTTGAAAAGCGTAATTCGTGTGTTTTGATTCGTTGATTATCATTTTGTTCTGTTCTAGGGTTTCTGCACCTGGAATAGTGCCTTGTATGATCAGATTTCCTGTTTATAGCTAAAATTCTTCATTTACAATATGTCTGACCGAGTCTCCGGATGAGGTGAACCAGATCTCTCCAAACACAGATCAAATTTCTCCTGACATATCTGTGTCATTCTCCACTCCTGGAAGTACCCCCACTGGTACTCTGTCTCCCGAGTTTACACTCTTTCAAACTCCAACTCCCACTATGCACGTGCATGTACGTGTAGATCTCACCCCTGAAGGAGTTGCGAGTCACTTTCTGCAAGTCGGATCTCTTTTGAATCAGCATGTCATCAAAGAAAGGGAAAAGGGAGTCCGTATACGGCTAGATTATAATGAGGAGGAAGCATCACTCTCTCCTGGATCACCTCGTCCTCCTCTTATTACCCCCTCTGGTCCTCAACCTACTCCTCAAAACTATGGAGCAGGTCACAGTATGATATTTCCTACTCCCTATCACGTAACTAGGCCAAGTCCTTTGTTCACTACCCAAGTTGCCCCCTCCGGTGCACCTATTGGGCATGAACTTACCTTGGAACAACTTTTACAGTCACCCATCACAAGTGTTCCACCTCCAACCACCACTTCATGGGAGCAGGCCATGGCCTCTCTACCCATGGCTCGTAGTGCTTCCATGAGCACACCTATGGGAACAAGCAATGTGGCTGTGTCAGAAAGCCTTCAGGGATACAACCTTATGCCTCACATGATGGCTCAAATGATGGCTCACTTTCCATGACAACAGCTCATCAGCCAAGCTATTGCTGCTCAACAAGTAAACACTAATGGAAACAACAACAACAGGGTTGAACATAACGACAACCAGCCATATAAACCTGGTAGCCGGTCTTGTTTCTCCCAAGAAATAGCATACTACGACTTTTCAAACAAGTTGAAGATGCCAGCCAACATAAGAACCTATGATGGTACAGATGACCCTGAGGATCATCTGCAGATCTTTTCTAGGGCTGCCTGGATAGAAAAATGGGGCAACCCCGAATGTTGCATTATGTTCATGCAAACCCTTGTTGGATCAGCTCGCATTTGGTTCAATGACCTGCCTGCTGGAAGCATTAAATCCTTCAACGATTTGGGCAAAGGATTCTTGGACAACTTCTCACAGCAGAGACGTTGTGTCAAGGATGCTACAGTTATCTTCTAGATCAAACAAAAAGACGATGAAAGCCTCAAGAGCTTCATCGAACGATACAAAAAAGAAGTTCTTACCTATGTGGGAAGGGATGAAAAGATGAAGGTTGCAGGGTTCATGAACGCCATCAACTCTAAATATCTGACAAGAGACTTCAACAAAAGTCTCCCAAGAACCCTTGAAGAGGCCCTGGAAATGGCCGAAGCACATATCCGAGGGGAAGAGGCTGTAGACATCAAGGAACAGAGAAAGAGGACTGCCAACCGGAGAAGTACTAGCCCAAACAGAAAAAGAGGCAACTATGGAACATATGACAGAAGATCCAGAGGATCTGAGTCTCGAAAGTCTGAAACAAAGATCGAACCATAAACTTCACAGCTCTTACCAAAACCCCTCAGGAAATCTTGGCAACAGAAGAAGTCAAACACACCTTCCGACCTCCTTGTCCCATACCAAAAAGCAAAAGAAACGAAAACTTCAACCAATACTGCGAGTTCAACGAAGAAAAGGGACATCACACTAATGATTGTTTTCAACTCAAGAAAAGGATCGAGGAAGCCGTTAAGTCTGGAGAATTAGCTCATTTGGTGAAAGGAGTTAAAGAAAACATAGCCGACAACAAAAAGAAGGAGGTTGCCATGGTCCTGGTTGAACAAGAAACTCCCAACAAGCGTCAAAGGTTGGAGGCTTGGGAGCATCAGGGTGTCTGCTTCCCCCAAACCAAAGAGGAAAAATGTTGTGACCCCCTCATTCTCGAAGCCCTTGTCGGCTCAATCAAGACACAAAAAGCCTACATAGACACCGGAGCAGCAACCGAGATCATGTTCGAAAGGTACTTCAACCTTCTAAGCTCGAGGGAACGCTCCAAGCTCCAACCAGCTGAGTCTTCCATTACAGGAATAGTAGATATACCCATCAAACCCTTAGGGGAAATAACGCTTGATGTTACTTTCTCTGATGGAAAGATGCTTAGAACCGAACCACTAACCTTTGTTGTTCTCGACTTACCATCCAGTTATGATGTTATTATCGGAAGACCTGGGGTGGTAGTCTTCGACATGACCATCTCATTCAGCCGAAAAAGTATTAAGTTCCCTACAAGAGATGGAATTGCAACCCTCCAACCCTCTGCTACAATACTGGTGGTAAACGAGAATGAAGGTGAAAGAAGCAAGCTAGGCCTTAGCATCAACCCAAAGTACCCTGAACAAAAAATTCTGGTTAATACAGACCTCCCTCAAGAAACAATTTCGAAGCTTGAAGGGTTGCTCCGAAACAATGCTGATGTCTTTGCCTCTCCCAGTGTCACACCCCGATTTTGCCGTCGGTTGTGAACGTTTGGCACCTTTACTACGCAGTGAAATATTTTGACTAAGACTTCTACATGTTCCGAATGCCTTTTTCTAAGCCTTCTAGGGTCTCCAATCCCAAGACATCGCTTATTTCCAACCGTGTCGTTGCCAAAATCTAGACCTGAAAGACATGCTTAAAAAGGTCAGCATAAAGTCGGTGAGTTCATGGTTTTATGTTTATCGTTCATAACTCGTTTTTCTTTCAAACCACTTGGGAAAATATTTGCAGACATTATTGAGAAAGTTTATTTTCTTTACGCAAACATTATTTGGGAAAATACATATAAAAATCCCGTTTCAATCCTTAATGGATATTCCTTTCTTACCTTTCGACTCGACTCACTTTGCCATATATTTACCTCCCCATAATGATAAATATATCCAAGTTTTGTTGGTCGAACATACATATAAAAAGTCTCTTTAAAATTCTTACCGGGCGTTCCTTTCTTAACCTTCGACTCGACTCACTTTGCCATATATTTACCTCCCCATAAAGATAAATATACCAAAGCTTTGTCGATCGAACTTTTAACCCAAAAGGAGACTTCCACAATAACTTTTGAAAAACTTTCTTATTTAAATCATTTTCCCACATCGGATTCCTTACCGGACATCCGTACACATTACCATGAAAATCATTTTCCCCCAGAATTACCCACCGGGCAAACATACGCCGACATTGGAAATGATCAAATAAAAAAAATAACCATTATTTGAAAAGTTAGTGTGCGTAACTAACATAAAAATTGTGCTACATAAACTTAGGGTTGCAAATCCTAATACCGATGACGTCCCCATGAGCCCGTAACAAAAACCAGACTACTTACTTTTGCCCCGCACGTTGTTATAGTGGTAACAACAAGTTTAGAATATCGTAACACCCCTTGGACCATCCGAGTTAACGCTAATCAACCGGGGGTGGGTCCCCGTCAAGGACCGATAGTACTATTCCCATATTCTACGGCTACATCACTTTGTATTAATGGTTACAGTTAACTGCGGAGTCTGCACGTCCCACTAGACTTTTCTGTTAACCATGTGCCCATTTTATGTACCATTTCAAGTTTCCCACATGTGACTGCACATTTTAATACTTTCTTACTTGCATGGCATTCATTTCCCTTTTTACCCACGTACGATTTTATAAATGCATTTGTAACTTTACACGTTTTTCATAAACTTTGTTACGCTTTATAACAACCAGGTTTTCATAAAACAAGCATGTCTTCCCCCTGAAAACATTTACAAAAACGGTAAAAAGTGGGGTCATGAACTCACCTTAATTTCCTCTCTTAGCTAGCAAACAAAGCCCGAAGCTTTGACCGATCTCCTCGTGCCCTATTACCAACAAAGGACACCTTAAAAGTCTATCGCATATAAACCTAGCCTATTATCTGGCTAAAAGATAATTTATCCAACTACCTAAACTCATGGGTAATAACCCGAGTCTTAAGTGTTTTAACTCCACAAACCAATCGTGACTTAAATTTATTATGTTTACCATACGACGTAGTACCCAAGTTGCGCACTTGTTACTTATTGTGTGTAAACCATGTTGGACTAGTACCTCGAAACGTATAGCTTACCTTGAGTCGTAGCTCGTCTCGTTAGTCGAATAAATGTATTTGTCGTGTACGTTACTTTTAGGAAAATAAACTTTGCAAAATATAATTCTTGTTATTAATTTCCGATTAATAACATAAGTTACCTCATTTACAAAATCCGAACATTTCAACGTTTTCAAGACTTCACTTTTTATAAAACGATTCCCAAATAAAATCGAACGTTCATATGTTTTTGAATTCGAACAATAAACATTTATTTAGATACCGAAAACCTTCGAAAACTCGTCATACTTGACGTTTGCAAAACTATATATATTTGTTTTCAAAACATTGTCCGGGATTCACTTATTATTGTTACAAATAATTCTTGTCAAAACGTCGTGGTTTTCATATAAATACCTTTATTAAGACACTTGGAAAATCATTTATAAAACATATTCAACGATATTCGTTTCATTGAGCTTCGGACTTTTATAAAAATTTCGACAGAGTTTCCTCTGTTTTTGTACAAACCAGACAACACAAGTCGTCTACTATTTTCCCAAAATCAATACCAAACACAAGACCACATTTCATTTATCCGCAATTTCCAATCAAACGAGACTTTATACATTTCGATAACTTTATATAAACTACATTTATTTATATTTATATACATATATAGTTATATCTAGTCCAACATATTTAGTCCAATATCGATATTATAAGTCACGCATTTTAGTCACTATTACCAATCGTCCGATTATACTTATCGTTTATTATTAAACTCGGTTCGTTTCGCGAGTTATGGTCGGTTATTATTTTATATCGCGTTCGTATCTATAAATACAACACAAAATAACCACAAAGTTATTTATACCGAAAGTAGGAGCGTTGACTAAGTTGACCAGCAGTTGACCGAGTTTGACTGCACATTGACCGGTCCCGAACCATCCAGATCTGACCCGAACAACACAGATCAAACCCGAATCGTAGGGATCTGACCAGAACTGGTCTGCGTGATACAAAGTTAATCCAAAACAACAAGATCTGAGTTGAGAAACTACCGGATCTTTAACCACCACAACCCAACCAGCTCTGACCGGGTTGATTCGGTTTGACTGAGCCCGAACACTAACCCAAAAGTTGAAATCTGACTCGAACTTAACCCACAATCACACCCAAACCAACCTTTTGACCCTAGATCAAAACCACGGCCAGACCTATGAACCGAGACTCGAGCCCGAAAACAAAACCCAAAACAAGTTGCTCACCAATCGGACCCCCATCTGAGCCAAAACCACCATCATGACCACAACCAACAGGAAAACCATCACCCTCGTCAGCCACCAACGCCCACCGCTCGACAACCACCACCTAACCCGATTCATACCCTAAACTCGAGACCCGATAAAAACCACTTATCACTATCGGGCCATCACAGCTACAACCCGTCCATGACTCACTTCGAAACACCATAAACCAACACGACCCGACACCCACCCATCATCTTCACTCCTAATTTTAACCAACCGAACCAAGAATCCAACACGCAGACCTGATTTGGAGCCAGTAACTCGTCGTGCCTCCACCACTTGGAAAGATCTGCAGCTATTACCACACTTTGATGGTTGTGGCTGCTTAAGATCTGCAAGAGAAGGAGGGAGCTCGTGGTGAGAGAGAGAGAGAGATATGTTTAGTGAGAGAGTAGAGAGGGAGGTGCAGGGTTTCTAGAGAGAGGGAGTGGGAGGATAGAGGCTGCAAGAAAGAATGAGAGGGAGGAGAGTGTAGTGATGCTTTTATAAGTAGGGTTTGGGGTAGGCAGATACCGCGTATCGAACCCGTTTTAAACGCTTTAACTTTCGGTTTCTATTTTAGGCTCGATAATTTGTCACAAAACTATTTGGTTTTATTCGAAATTAAAAACGCAACTAAACCGAGCAATTTAGATATTATTTTCGCTACCCGACGCGTGAAATTCAACCACGCGCTAAATACTCCGGTCGCGTTTTCCTTAATTTAAACGATCTGGCAACTTCCGAAATTTAATAAATAACATTATTTATAATAAATAATTGTTTCGAAAGCCCAAATATGGTTAAAACTACATCAGACGTTGATCGGAATTTGCCGGTTGTCCTACCCAGTGACATGACAGGCACTCCTCGAGATATCGCCGAACATGAGCTTAGGATTCCTCCTAATGTCAAGCTAGTTGTTCAGAAAAAACGAAGTTTTGCTCCAGAAAGAAGCAAAGCTGCTTGCCAAGATGTTGACAAACTCATTGAAGCAGGAATCCTTCGAGAGGTTAAGTATCAATCATGGGTTGCAAACCCGGTGATGGTTCGAAAGTCAGATGAGTCATGGAGGATGTGCATAGACTTTAAAGACCTCAACAAAGCATGCTCCAAAGACTGTTATCCATTGCCTAAGGTTAATCTGAAAGTCGACTCGCTTCCAGGCTTCCCCTTCAAGTGTTTCTTGGATGCCTACAATGGTTACCACCAGATACAAATGAAGGAGGAATATGAAGAGAAAACTTCTTTTCATACTGATAAAAGGTATCTTTTGTTATCGAAAAATGCCTTTTGGTTTAAAAAATGCAGGTGCCACTTATCAAAGACTGGTTGACAAGGCATTTGCTAAGCAAATTGGCAAGAACATGGAAGCCTACGTTGATGACCTAGTCATCAAAAGCAAGACAGAGGAACAAATGCTCAAAGACATACAAGAAACGTTCAACAACCTCAGGGGAACTAACATGAAGCTCAACCCTGTAAAATGCTCGTTTGGTTTTGAAGAAGGGAAGTTCTTGGGACACATTGTAGGGAAGCAAAGCATAAAAGCCAACCCCAACAAGGTCCGAGCCGTTCTAAACATGATGTCACCTCAAACCAAGAAGGAAGTAGAAAGCCTGAATGGCAAGCTTGTTGCCTTAAAACGCTTCATGTCCAAGCTAGCTGAGGACCCTTCTTCAGGAAGTGTGTAAAACTACCCACACCTTGGGGAGTTGTGAAGGTCAACATCGATCAATAGGAAGCTAAGGATTGCTACACGACATCAATGAAGGCCTCATCCCGACAAGCATAGCAATTACAGCAGGATGCACAGTGCAATCCTCGGGATGTTAAAGCACATCCTGATCAGGATGTAAAAGTCGCCTGCCTCGACGACAGTAACAAGGATATCACTGTGCAAATCGCTAAGAATATCACACATTATATTGAACAATCACTAATCTCATTTCTTAAATGCAGGATGTCTACTTTTGCATGGAAACATGAAGATATGACAGGCATCCCTAAGGATGTCATTACCCACAAACTTGGGATATGACAGGCTGCTGAAGTCTAAAATGATAAGGGAAGTGAAATTCCCAAGATGGCTGGCGAATGTTGTGGTGGTTCAAAAGAAAAATGGGAAATGGAGAGTGTGTGTGGACTATACAGACCATAACAAGGCATGTCCTAAAGATCCATTCCCATTACCACACACAGATTCGATGGTGGATGCTACAGCGGGACACGAGATGCTAACGTTCATGGATGCATCTTCAGGATTCCAACAGATACAAATGGAACCAAATGATCAAGAGGATACAGCGTTCATGACACCATCAGGTATATATTGTTATATAGCTATGCCGTTCGGACTAAAAAATGCAGGTACCACCTATCAAAGGCTAGTGAACATGATGTTCAAGGAAAAGATTGGGGACACGATGGAGGTCTACATTGACGACATGGTAGTGAAATCCAAGAAAGCAGAAAATCATCTTCGGGATCTCAAAGAAGACTTTGACATCCTGGATGCTTACAACATGAAGCTAAATCTAGCAAAATGCCATTTTGGAGTTGGAGCTGGAAAGTTTCTTGGATACTTGGTAACAAAAAGTGGGATAGAAGCTAGCCCTGAACAAATAAATGCCATCCTTGATCTCAAATCCCCAAGAAATATCAAGGATGTGCAAAGGCTGACCGGCAGGATAGCAGCCCTGAATAGATTCATCTCAAAATCCTTAGAGAAATGCAAGGAGTTCTATGACATCCTGAAGAAGAATAACAAATTCTACTGGGGACAGAGACATGAAGAAGCATTGAAGAAGCTGAAAGATTATCTTGCAGCAGCTCCATTACTGATGAAACCTGAGGATGGAGAACCTCTCAAGCTATATCTTGCAGTTTCTGGGAATGCAATAAGTGGTGTCTTGGTAAAGGATTTCGAAGGGCAACAACATCCTGTCTATTATGTAAGTAAAACTCTACTAGATGCTGAAACCAGGTATTCACATCTCGAAAAACTTATCTTAGCTTTAATAATGGCTTTTACTAAGTTAAGGCACTATTTTAAAACACATAAAATATATGTTCAAACTAATTATCCAATCAAGAATGTACTTAGAAAACCTGAAATGTCTGGAAGAATGGCAAAATGGTCAGTTTAATTAAGTGCTTTTGACTTAGAGTATGAGCCTAGAAATGCAATCAAGTCACAGGCTCTAGCAGACTTTGTGGCTGATTTCAGTAGTGACATCCTGAGTGAAGTAAAGTCTGAAGTTCAACAACTAAATGAAAATTTGGAAAAATGGACTCTATACACTGATGGTGCTTCGATGCATGAGGCACAGATCTAGTGTTGGGTCTGCTGACCTGGAGAAGAACAGATGATTGAAAGCCAAAATATACTAAGTGATTGATCAAGAATAAAGAACAGTTGTTACAATAGAACTTCCTCCAAAGAACTGCTGATTCCTAAACTGCTGCTGCTTAACATCTGTTAGAAGACAACTGCTGCTGACAAAGTCTGATGGATAAAGTCTGATGAAGAACAACTGCTGATCAAAGATCTGAAGAGCAAAGGTCTGTTGAACCAACAGCACTTTGGTTCAACAGATGATAAGAAGATATCAGAGCTTTAGATTAACAGAGTTTTATTTATCAGTTGTTTCAATGTAACAGTAGTTAATTGTTTAACGGATGTTATAGTTTGTTAGTCAGTTAGGGGTCGCTTTCTAGGTGACGTCAGCAACTGATCATCAGAGGTTTGTACTTGTCTATAAATAGAACAGTACTTGTACTGTTCTATTCATCACTCGTCATTCTCTTTTAGACAAACATTCTCTGAGTGATCAGGCTGAGGGGGAGTTAATTGTACAATTGTAATCTTTCCTTTTAATGAAAGCATTCGATTAAAAACAATTATACTCTATGTTTTGATTTATTCTTATTCCGCTGCACTTTCCATTCATACTTCATTCATATTTCATACTTAATCAAAACAATCCAATACTCAGATCCTAACAATTGGTATCAGAGCTTGGTCAATTAAATCTGATCTAATCAATCAATTTAATACACAGATCAGCTCATAATCATTGATATCGTTTGTTTGTCGGGTTAAAACAGAGTAATAGTTTATTTTCATTTCAACAGTTAGTAAAAAGACTTTGTTTTTGAAAAACCAAGAGAATGACTTCACTCAATCAAGATCCACACAACACTGGCACACACAACAAGCCTCCGATGCTTGTCAGGTCAGAATACAACATCTGGCAGCGTCGGGTGGCTCATGTGTTAGCACAACAGAACACAGGGTGCTGGAAATCGGTAGTATTTGGACCACATGTTCCAATGGTACCGAGTGCCGAGGATCCAAAGATCCAAGTACCAAAGAGTGTTGAGAACTACTCAGAGCAAGATTTTCAAAAAATCGAGCTAGATGCCAAGGCTTTCAGCATAGTAGCCATGGCACTGCCGAATGATATCTATGCCGGTCTCTTGCACTGCAATAGTGCTAAAGAACTGTGGGATGCTCTTAAAGAGCAATTCGGGGGAACTGATGATGTGATTGAAAACAATCGTGAAATACTTAACCAACAATATGAAACGTTTAGTCACATAAAAGGGGAGTCATTAACACAGCAGTTTGAAAGGTTTAACTGTCTAATTAGTGAACTTAAACTGGTTGGTCTAACTTTTCCTAATTCAACACTGAATCATAGGTTTCTTAGATCACTTCAGGACAAATGGGACACTATAGCCATAGTTATGAGAAATTCTATCGGATTCAAAGACCTAACCCTGACCCAGCTTCATGGTAAGCTCCTGACTTATGAAAGGGAGCTTAACCAGAAAAAGAAGCTCCAGGACTCTGGCAAAGTGTCAGATGACTATGTATTTGGTAATACTGCACTGTTGGGTCAGGATGATGGTTCTGGAAGTAGTAAGGACCAGAGTTATGATCATTACATTGACATAACAACTGGTTTCAATAATGATTCTTACTCATCACCAAACAAATGTGCTTTCACAGCCAGTGGTGATATCCAGGCTTCTGATAATTCATCTTTTGTGTACAATGATTTGCAATACATTGACCCTTTGGACCTAGAAGAAATGGACATCTTACATCAGGTTGCCCTGCTCAGTATTAGAACCAATAACTTCTATAAGAAAACTGGCAGGAGGTACCCAGGTTTACATGGTGGGTCAAAGGTTGGGTTGGATAAATCAAAGATAAAGTGTTACAAGTGTCATAGAATGGGTCATTTTGCTAGGGAGTGTAGGAGTCAAAATGGAGTTCCTATGATTACCTATCCAAATCAAAGACCACAGACCAACACTTATCAAACCATCCCTAATGTACCTAATGTGCAAAACACTGCTCACTTTGCACAGACCCAAACCACTGTTCCTGTGCATTATGTCCAAACCACTGTTCCTCAGTATCACTATGTCCAAACACCTGTTGCTCAGGCACCTGTGCAAATGACTGTTACTCCACCCTCTGCTCCTGCAGAGACCAGTCAACCAGGTCAACAGAGTTTCTTTACTCAGGGCTTTGTTGACTGGAGCAGTCTACCAGATGAGATAACAGATGACAACATTGCTCTAGTTGCCAACACTGAAAAGGATTTTTGTTTTATGGCACTAGAAACAATTGTTGAAAAGACTGATTCTGAGGAGGTGGTATCTATGTCTGAAAATGTGACTGATGGTGTTGTTGGTGAGTTTGTTTCAGCTGAAGAATCTGAAGTGGAGGTTGTGAATCTCTCAGACCCCTGGGGTAGTGATGACTGTGACTTCCAGTGTAACTGTGCCTTGATGGCTGCTGCTAAGGTATCTCCTCAAATCTTAAATGACTTATGCTCAGACAAATGTATTGTGGCATTTGCTAAGATAAAAGAGGTGAATGAAAACTTTAGAAAGAAAATTTTGGATTCTGAAATTCAGTTTGAAAAACTTACAAAAGAGTTAAAATCAAAAATATCTGAAAAAGAGTCTGAAATCAGCAGTTTAAAACATGAAGCAAGCATAACCAAAGACCAGCTTCAGACTATGATAACAAAATATCATAGTTGTAAGAAGGAGCTTGAGTCCACCCAAGTTGAATGTAAGAAATGGGTGGAATCATCTAAGGGTTTTGAGATGATTGTCAACCAACAATCTAAAAGTCATGTGAAATTTGGATTTGGTTTTAAAACCACTGACCAAGTTTCACAAACCACTGACAAAAAGGAACCACAGTTGGTTGAGGTCATCCCTACAAACTCAAAAGGTCAAGAAATCAAGGTTACTGAACCCAATGGCAAGAAAATCATTCTTGAAAAGTTGGAAGGTACACCCTCATTTGATGAAATTGAGAAATATCAATTCAAACCAACTTGGTCAGATGAGTGTGAAGTCCTTGAAAATTTCAAACCAATGACCTTCAAAACCCCTGATGGTAAAATGGCACCACAGGCCAAAGTAATCCCTCTAGTAAATCTTCCAACAGATGATGAAACATCTGTTGAAAAGAAGAAAGAAAAAGGAAAAGCCAAGAACAACTTGTTTTGTGATTTTTGTGAAAAGAAGAACCATGTCACCAAAAACTGTTTTCTTCTAAAAGCATATGACATCAACAAAACAACAAGTTTAAATGATTCTAAATCTAAAGAATGTTCAATCTGCAAGAAAAAGAATCACAAAACAAAGGAGTGCCTATATCTCAAAAATTTTGATGAAAAGATAAAAGAGTATAAGGCTAAAACTCTGGAAAGTCAAGTGGTAAGTACTTCAAAAGGAAAACCCAAACAGACTTTTGAATCAGTTCAAACATCTGTTACCAAAAGTCTGAACAAAAACTCTGCTCCCAGAGAAGTTCAGGTAACAGATGCTCCACCTGCTAACAGATTACCAAGAGGATATGGACAACCCACTTGTCATCGTCTGCCACATGTTTATGAAGAGCCCAAGAGGCCTTCAAAACCAAAAGTGAACAGACACCCTCATGGCTTTCAGCAACTGATAGGAAATGATCAAACATCTGCTGGACCAAGTGTTGACATACAAGCACTGGCAAATGGTCAACTGCAGCTGTTGAACCTAGTTCAAAAGCTAGTACAAACCACTGATCATTCTCCTCAACTTAAGGCTGAGACAGCTAAGGACCCATCCAAAGCCAAATCTCACCAAAACTAAAATCCTTACTGATGTGCAGGGAGCTTCTGCTTGTTTAGACAGTTTATGGTATGTAGATAGTGGAGGCTCCAGGCACATGACTGGATGTAGAGCCCTTCTTCTGGACTTTCTTGCTCATGGAGGGGGTGATATATCCTTTGGTAATGATTCTAAAGGTAAAGTGTTGGGTTCTGGTACTGTCAAAGCAGGGAGGCTTAAGTTTGAAAATGTTAATCTAATAGACAATCTAAAATTTAATCTACTTAGTGTATCTCAAATGAGTGACAAAGGCTTTGGGTCATTCTTCACTAAGCAAACTTGTAAGATTGTTGGCCCAGAGGCTGTAGAAAAGATTAACACCATCATTGCTGAGAGCAAAGCACAACTTGTTGCTCACAGAAGTGGCAATGTGTATGTAGTTGATATGTTGAAGGATAATCCTACTGCAAATGTCTGTCTGTTCTCAGCTGCCTCTACCAAAGAGACAGAATTGTGGCATAGGAGACTTGGTCACACCAACCTTCAAACTATCAACTCACTCTCCAAACAAAACCTTGTCAGAGGTTTACCATCAAAAGAATTCAAATGTGATGAGCATTGTGTTTCCTGTCTAAAAGGTAAACAACATAAAAGCTCTTACAAATCCATTGATGAGTCCAAAACCAGTCAGCGCTTACAAATGTTGCACATGGACTTGTTTGGCCCTGTAAAAATCATGAGTCTAAGAAGAAAAAGATTTTGTCTTGTCATAGTTGATGATTTTTCTAGGTTTACATGGACTTACTTTTTACACTCTAAGGATGAGACTGCAGGTATTTTGAAGGACTTTGTCACCAAAGTTGAAAAACAATATGACTTGCCAGTGAAAGTCTTTAGGAGTGACAATGGAACAGAGTTTAAGAATAAGGAGTTGGATGATTTCTGTGTGTCAAAAGGGATTGTAAGGCAGTACAGTATCCCAAGAACACCAGAGCAAAATGGGGTGGTTGAAAGGAAGAACAGGACTCTCATTGAGGCTGCAAGAACAATGCTAGCAGATTCTGGTTTACCTCTGTCCTTTTGGGCAGAAGCTGTAAACACTGCTTGCTATGTTCAAAACAGAGTTTTAATCAACCCTAGACATCAAAAGACTGCTTATGAAATTCTGTTTAAAATCAAACCACTGATATCATTTTTCAAAGTCTTTGGCTGCCCATGTTTCATTTTAAATCTTAAAGATTCCATTTCAAAATTTGCAGCCAAAGTGGATTGTGGATATTTTCTGGGGTATTCTTCTACTGCAAAGGCCTATAAAGTGTTTAACACAAGGACTAAAACAATAGAAGAAACTCTGAATGTGAAGTTCAATGAACTTTCATCTTTGAAAATCCCAGCAAACCCTGCTGAGTTGTTTGATTTAGATAAATTCAAATTTGAAGATATTACTGTCAAAACTAACCCTGCAGGTACTCCACAATCTTCACAACAAGACTACAGAATAGATGTTGTGGTTCCAGACCACTACAAAGTCTATCCTGCATCAGAGGAAGCAGTGGTTCAAAACTACTGTCAAAACTCTGTCATAGCTGAGTCAGCCACTGTTGGCCAGTCTTACCTTCAAACCACTGATTCACCCATCCAATCCACTGCTCAATCATCTGTTGACAAAAATCAATCATCTGTTGACAAAAGTCAGTCCAACTTTACACCACTTGGACCCATTCCTCCACCTCCATTCCAAACATCTGTTGACTCTTCAAAAGTGCCAACAGATGTTATGTCAACAGAGTCTCCAAACCTCTGTCCTTCACCACAAAATGCCATCATACCATATCAGGGAGATCTAATCTACCTAAGAGCTCATCCACCAGACCAAATCATTGGCAACATCAGAGAAGGTGTGCTCACAAGGAGCCAATCTTCAAACATCTGTCTTTTTGCAGGCTTTCTATCCTTTACACAACCTGTCAAGTACCAGGAGGCACTGAAAGACAACAGTTGGGTAGAAGCCATGCAAGAAGAACTCCTTCAGTTCAAAAGACAACAAGTATGGGAACTTGTACCACTGCCTAAGGATGTCTGTCCAATTGGCACAAAGTGGGTCTTCAAAAACAAAACTGATGAAAGGGGTATAGTTGTCAAGAACAAAGCCAGGTTAGTGGTTCAAGGCTTCAGACAAGAAGAGGGAATTGACTATGATGAAACCTTTGCCCCTGTAGCAAGGTTAGAAGCTATCAGACTTTTCTTAGCCTTTGCTGTCAACCACAACATCAAGGTGTATCAGATGGACATCAAGTGTGCCTTCCTATATGGCAAAATTCAGGAGGAGGTCTATGTATGTCAACCACCTGGTTTTGAAGACACCTTCCATCCTGATCATGTCTACAAGCTTAACAAAGCATTGTATGGACTGAAACAAGCACCAAGAGCCTGGTATGAAACTCTCTCCACTTTTCTCTTATCCATTGGATTCACAAGAGGTAAAATTGATAAAACCTTGTTTTTAAAATGGAAAGGAAAAGATTTAATGATTGTTCAAATATATGTGGATGACATCATTTTTGGATCCACATGTAATAAATGTGTGAGGAGTTTAGGGAACTCATGACAGCAGAGTTTGAAATGAGTGCTATGGGTGAACTTCAGTGCTTTCTTGGTCTTCAAGTAAAGCAACTGCAAAATGGCACTTTCATTCATCAAAACAAGTATGTGAAAAACTTGTTAACAAAATTTGAAATGAATGATTGTAAACCATGTAGCACACCCATGAGCACTGTCAAGCAACTCACTGATGATGAAAAGGATGAACTGGTTGATCAGACACACTATAGATGCATGATTGGGTCTTTATTGTACTTAACAGCATCCAGGCCAGACATTATGTTTGCAACCTGTGTGTGTGCTAGATCTCAGGCTTCTCCTAGAAAGTCTAACCTTATTGCTGTAAAAAGGATATTCAGATACCTAAAAGGTGCTCCCACACTTGGTATTTGGTATCCTGCTAATGGAAACATTGAGCTTTCAGGTTATTCAGATAGTGGTTTTGCTGGCTGCCATACCACAAGGAAGTCCACCTCAGGAGGGTGCCAGTTTCTAGGGAATGCCTTAGTTTCTTGGAAAAGCAAAAAGCAAGCAGCTGTTTCAACATCCACTGCTGAAGTTGAATACATTGCTGCTGCAAGCTGTACAGCCCAACTTATGTGGCTTCAAAATCAACTACTGGATTTTGGGATAACTGCACTAAGGACTCCACTCATGTTGGATAGCCAAGCTGCTGAAAATATCATCAAAAATCCAGTCTCCCATTCAACCACCAAGCACATAGATATCAGACATCATTTTGTCAGGGATAGCTGTGAAAAAGGTCTGATTTCTCTGCACCATGTTCCAACAGAGGATCAGTTGGCAGATGTGCTGACAAAAGCTTTAGACACATCTACCTTCACAAATCTGATTTCTCGAATTGGAATGTTAAACATGGATTAAAACAACAAAAATGTTTTCAATAAAAACATTAAAATGTTTTCAGAAAATCAAATCTTGCTAAAATGATACTTTGGTTGAAAAATCTGTTTTTAAACCACTGTTCAGATAAAACAACCACTGTTTCATTAAAACCACTGATAGTTGAAAAATCTGTTTCAAACATCTGATCAGATAAAACAACTGTTTTCATCAGTCTTTTGGTTAAACAACAGAGGTTGGCAACAGAGGTTTACCAAAACAGCTGTATGCCACCAGATGTTTCAACCATCAGATGTTTGCCACGTCTGCTCTCAACAGCAGAGTTTTGCCACATCAGCGGTTTCACCAGAGCCTATAAAACCCTGTTCTTTCCCCCAACAGCAGTTTTACTGTCTCATTGTATTCAAAATACTAAAAACCGCTCTCGTCTCCCTCATAACCCTCAATCAAAGTTCATTGCTTTCACAATCCATATCCATTAAAATGGAACTCCAAACAAAAGCCACTCACAATTTCCTTCCCTATTTGGTAAAAACCGAAGAAAACACACCATTCCATTCCACCATCGACATCATCAATAACTCAAAGTATAAAAACGTTCTTATTGCTGATGCTCCCATATACCTGGAAACACTCCAAGAATTCCGGGCGAATGCTGAAGTCTTATATCAAGACAAAAAGCCAACTTCCATAATTTCCAAAATTGGAGACACCAGTATCGCCATAACCCCTGAAATCATATCCACTACCTTCTCACTCAATGACTTGTCAGGTATGGAAACTTTTCCAAAAACAGAGCTTCACACTGAGTTTCAAGAGAGAGGGTATGATGCACAAATGACTGGTTCCACATTATACAAAAAGTTTTTCCCACCAGTCATGAAATTTTTCTTTCACACCCTCCTCCTCTGTGCCTCTGCCAAGACTACATCCTTCAATGAAATCCCATTGAGGATACAATACTTGGGATATGCAATGTTGTCAGATTCTGACTTCAATCTGTCTCAGGGATTGTTTGTGGACTTGGTATCAAATGTGAAAGCCATAAAATCTGGCTCAAACAATGCTTTTCTGCTCTACTCTAGAATTCTAAGTGTAATTCTACAAAAGATTTTACCTGAAAAGGATTTTCAAAAGGGAGAGTCTTTCAAAATGAAAAGTTTAACTGATGAAACTTTTACAAGAATGCTGGGTTCTTCAACCCAAGAAAAAGTATTAAAAGTTCAAAAGGTTTCAAAAACACAACCAAAGAGGACAAAGACAACAACTGTTGTTGAAACCTCTGTTGGTGAGCCCACTGCTCCTGGTGATCATGGCACTTCATCCAGTGCTGTGAAACCCACACCAGCCACCAAAAGAAAACGTCCATCCACCAAAACAACCACCAAAATCAAAAAGGGACTTCTGGAAGATGAGATACCAGAAGCTAACCCTGTTGCATCACCAAAGCAACATGAAACCACTGTTGTTACTTCCTCACAACAGTTGGAGATATCTCAACCTAAGCAAACTCCTCAAGAATCCTCACAAAAGGATCTTGTTGTAAGCCAAAGGGAACCTCATACTGAGGCATATGAGTCACTTGACCATATGTTTACAAGCCCATCTCCCAGGGCTAATCAGCTTCTTACTCCACCTACATCACCACCACATGTCCCACAAACAATGCAACCTCTGTTTGAAGCTATTGACAAAACTCAGGACAACCCCAGTTCCTCTCCTTCACCTATCACTGAGAGTACACCACCACCAGTGACTGGGGCTGAGGAAAGTCAATTAGCTATCCCACAAACAGAAGAGGAGGTTATACTCCCAGAAGTCAATGTTACTTCTGATGAGGTTTCAAGAGAAGCAGCTACTACTGCTGTAGAGACCATTGTCTCACAGCAGGACAGTGGTTCCATTGATAAGACTTCCTTGAAGGCAACAACTGATGAAGCCACAATTGTGTCCCCTAAAACAGTTGGAAGTCCCCAGTACCAAGAAAAAGGGGCAGCAGGTTCTTATTCTATGGACTCACCTCCTAGAACTGAACCAGCTAAAACTACCCCTGGTAGGGATTCAGATGATCCTATTAACTTAGGTGATGAGTCAAAACTTCAAGAATTGACGGTTAAAGTTCAAAACCTTGAATCCTCTGTTGCTGACATCAAATCTGATGTCAAGTCAATATTGGAAACATTGAACAACTTTACAAAAAGTCAACCCTCAACCTCTGATATTGCCAGTGAGCTATGGAAATCAGTTTCACCCATCATCATAGCTCACAGAAAACTGGCAGATCAGACCCAAGAAACCTACATGTCCTTGATCAGAAATATGGTTGATGCAAGATTCAATGACACCAAAGCTGATATCAAAGTGATCAAGGAACATCTGCTGAAGACTACTGGCTCTGCCCCTACCACCATCCTCAGAGATGAGAATGACAATGAGTTCACAGCTGATGATGCCAAAAAGGGGGAGAGTGGCAGAGATAGGCTACCAAAACTTGATCCATTTGGTGCACCACCCTCACAAAAAGGGAAGAAGCCAACTGCTGACAAACCAGAGTCACCCAAATCAGCTCCACAAACACAACAACCAAATGTTCAGATCCCTGTCTCTGAACCAGCTCAAGCATCAAAGGCAAAAGAAGTTGACACTTCAGCTAATGAAAAGGCTGAAAAAGCTGCTCAAGACAAAAGGAAAAGGGCTGATACATTGGAAGTAAAGGCAGAGATGTTGGTGCAGCTGAAAAAGGAACAGCAGCAGGAAGTGGAAGATGTGAATACTTCAAAAAGAAAGAAAATGCCAGCCAAACACACTAGAAAACCACCTTCCAGACTAACTGTTGAAACCTCTGCTGTACAAACACCTGTTACCACAACCACTGCTCCTAAAACCACTGCCACCACAACCTCTGCTACCCAAACCACTGAACCTAAAACAACTGAACCTAAAACCACTGCTAAAACATCTGCTCAACCCAAACCAGTAACCAAACCAATCACCACACCATCAACTACTAAACCAGCCACAACTCAACCAACTCCCAAACCTACCTCAACACAACCTAAAACCCAAACAACTGCTGGTTCCACAAAAGGACCAACAGATGTTTCCCAAACCACTGCATCACCCTCACCTTCACCTAAAATCTTGTATAGCAGAAAAAGGAAATCCACCTTTGTTATACAAGATGAAAACATCCACAACACACCACCTAACACCCCAATCTCACAATCCACACCAGTCAATGCCATTCCACTTTCATCTTTCTCACCACACACTGCCCAATTCAGATCCCATAGACCACCACCAACCATCACTCCATTGGCTGAAAAGTATCCCCTTGAGTTGGATCTAATCAAGGGGGAACTTCAATCCTTCTACAATACTGATCAGCCATCAGAAAGATCCTTCCCATCTCTCAAAGGCTTCCCTGTTCCACTCAACATTGACACATATCTTAAATACAAGGGTGAACAGACTGATGCTGTCATCAAAGAGAAATGCAAAGGGAAGGATGACAGGACTGCTCAGGGCATCCATTCAGCAGAGCTTAGCAAACTCAGAAGGATTGAAGACTATGCTAAGACCCTGAGCAACTCTATGTCTACCATGCCTCTCAGCAGAGACTTGGAAATGGATGTAAGGGATTCACTGCTAGAACAGATCTTGGCAACCAAGCCTTACAAAGCAACAAAGAATCAATTCACAGGCTGGACCACACATGCTCTCAGGGAAGAACTTATTAGAATTGAGAGCATGGCCAAGAATCCTCCTACTAAGGCCTCTGCCCCTGATTTCAGTAAAGGGAGAGATCAAGCTAGAGCCTTGAAATTCAAAAGAATGAGACAAGAGCTTGTAGCAGCCAAGTATGGAGAGATGAGATCTGTTGCTAGATGGTCTGAGGTCAGGTTAATTGAAACATACAAGAAGCTTGAACAAGAAAGAAAGACCAATCCCAAACTACCAAGAAAACCAGTCTATGATGATGCACCCAGGAAACCCTCTCAGGTCTTTACATTAGACAGTTTACTGGAAACTTCAGATCTTACTATTGCTGCTAGAAGACAATTTAAGAAGCAAAAAGAAATGACTGAAGAAGAAACAAGACAGTTCACTGATACTTATGTGAAAGAGGGGATTTTGAATCAAATCAGATCTTTTTCTGATCCTGTGTCAGACAGGCTCAGAGAACTCATTGGCAGGCCACCATCACCAAACTCATCCAAAATAAAGATGCATCCCAGTCACTCCTCTGATTCTAAAATTCTAAAATGGAAGTCTGATAAAGAGACCCATGAATTGACATTGCTCAGATCAGATGGAAGTGTTCAGAAGTTGAGTATGGATGAGGCACCTGGCCTAAGTGCTGAAGATCTCCAGACACTTTTGAATTTGACACTGGATAGAGATGCTGAAGACCTCTTCTCTTTACACTTTGAATTACAACTGAAAGGGCAAATTAGAGAAAGTCTGATGAGGAATAAAGATCAAGAATAAAGCAGAGTTTTGGCATCATCTGTTCTAGGGGGAGATTGTTGGGTCTGCTGACCTGGAGAAGAACAGATGATTGAAAGCCAAAATATACTAAGTGATTGATCAAGAATAAAGAACAGTTGTTACAATAGAACTTCCTCCAAAGAACTGCTGATTCCTAAACTGCTGCTGCTTAACATCTGTTAGAAGACAACTGCTGCTGACAAAGTCTGATGGATAAAGTCTGATGAAGAACAACTGCTGAGCAAAGATCTTAAGAGCAAAGGTCTGTTGAACCAACAGCACTTTGGTTCAACAGATGATAAGAAGATATCAGAGCTTTAGATTAACAGAGTTTTATTTATCAGTTGTTTCAATGTAACAGTAGTTAATTGTTTAACAGATGTTATAGTTTGTTAGTCAGTTAGGGGTCACTTTCTAGGTGACATCAGCAACTGATCATCAGAGGTTTGTACTTGTCTATAAATAGAACAGTACTTGTACGGTTCTATTCATCACTCGTCATTCTCTTTTAGACAAACATTCTCTGAGTGATCAGGCTGAGGGGGAGTTAATTGTACAATTGTAATCTTTCCTTTTAATGAAAGCATTCGATTAAAAACAATTATACTCTATGTTTTGATTTATTCTTATTCCGCTGCACTTTCCATTCATACTTCATTCATATTTCATACTTAATCAAAACAATCCAATACTCAGATCCTAACATCTAGGGATACTACAAAAATCGCCACAAGGGGACAAGATACTCCATGCCATTAGATGTGCATTTCAAACAACCAATAATGAGGCAGAATATGAAGCTCTCGTTGCTGGTTTACAACTTGCTAGAGACATGCATATTGTTAATATTGAAGTCTTTGTTGATTCTTTGTTGATTACTAACCATTTCAATGGATC
Organism: Ambrosia artemisiifolia; assembly: GCA_032199755.1. Lineage (NCBI taxonomy): Eukaryota > Viridiplantae > Streptophyta > Magnoliopsida > Asterales > Asteraceae > Ambrosia > Ambrosia artemisiifolia. The sequence continues at coordinate 6,071,055 of CM063526.1, read as the reverse complement.
ATATACAGTAAAAGGACAAAAGTTAGCCGTTTATCTCGAAATTGTTAAAAATTTAGCTACTTCTTTTGTAGAATTTTCACTAACACAGGTACCTAGGGAAGAAAATGCTGAAGCTGATGCCTTAGCAAACTTGGGATCCTCCTTAAATCTACCAGAAGGATCCAAGATTCCCATCATCCACATCCTGAAACCAGCTATTGAAGAATGTCATCCTGAGGATAACCAGGCACATCCTGAGGATAGCCAGGCACATCCTGAGGATAAAACAGCCCATCCTGAGGATATCACTGTTCTAGCCACTCAGGTACAAGACGATTCATCATGGATGACTCCCATTATGAAATATTTACAAGAAGATGTCATTCCTGATGGAGAAAATCCAAAGGCTTTCAGGATAAAGGTATCTAAATTTACGATTATAGACAATATTTTGTATAGAAAATCCCTTGCAGGTCCATATTTGAGGTGTCTAAACAAAGATGAAGCAAATGAAGTACTCAAGGATATCCACGAAGGAGACTGTGGAAATCATACAGGAGGAAGATCTCTCAACTCGAAGAAGGATGCCATGCTATATTCCCAAAAGTGTGACCCATGCCAAAGACATAGCAACATCCTTCACCAGCCTGCTGAACCAATACATCCTATTATTTCACCATGGCCCTTCATGAAATGGGGAATGGACATAGTAGGGAAGCTACCCAAAGCTCCTGGAGGAAAGGTATTCATGCTAGTGATGACAGACTACTTCTCAAAATGGATTGAAGCTGAAGCATTTGTGCAAGTCAGAGATAAAGAAGTGGTCTCATTCATCAAAAGAAATATCTTAACAAGATTTGGAGTACCATCTGAAATTATTTGTCATAATGGCTCTCAATTCATTGGCAAAAGAACAACTGACTTTTTTGAGAGTTAAGGGATCAAGATGGTGACTTCAACACCAGTCCATCCTCAAGCTAATGGACAAGCAGAATCTTCAAACAAAATCATCGTCAAAAACTTGAAGAAGAAGCTTGGGGAAAAGAAAGGGAAATGGGAAGAAGAACTTCCATTTGTACTCTGGGCTGATAGGACTACTTCCAAGAATGCTACTGGTCAAACGCCTTTCTCCTTAGTCTTTGGAACAGAAGCGATGCTGCCAACAGAGATGGTCATGCCTACAGCAAAGAAACATCTTCAGGATACAACTACCAATTCCGAAGCATTACTACAGGACTTAGAAACTGTGGATGAACTTAGGGATGTTGCTAAATTAAGGATGGCAGCATATCAACAAAGGATTGCTAAAGCTTACAACAAGAATATCAAGATAAGAAGATTTCAAGAAGGAGACTTGGTATTAAGAAAAGCCTTCCAAAACACAACGAAACCAAGCGATGGTAAGCTAGCTCCCAAGTGGGAAGGTCCATATTTGATCGATTCTGAAGCTTGTAAAGGAGCATATTGGTTATCAACAATGGAAGGAGAGATTCTACCAAGGGCTTGGAATGTCATTCACTTAAAATACTACCATGCCTAGGGATGCGTGTGACTGATCTCTCTGGAAGAGAAACCATGGTCCGAATCACATATTCGAAATCATTTATTATTTGTCAAAACAAGTTACATTTAGATGGTGGGTAAGCGGGCAACAAGCTGCGCCGCTATCCCCTTTTGAATCGCAAAGCCTATCCTGGTAAACACAAACCCTTGGTTCTTAGGGCTCTGCGAGTCATCTCCATATGTAAGTGCTTATCCTTAATTTATTTCGATCGATTATATTTTCACTAAACATGGTCTAGAGATAGTCCATCCTGAGAATTTTGCAGTACCATCCTGAAGATGGAATGCTTAGAAGACTAGAGGGTTCGCCACCCTCTCCTCCATTAAGGTGTCTGACACCTTCCTAAGGTTTAAAGGTTTTCATCTTTCTCATTGGGTTAGCAACCCTCGCCTGGTGCGCACGTTGCCCACGTATATTTTCGGGATGGTGGGACCAGTCCATGTAAAAGTGGCTGACAATTTCATTATCTTTGAGATATACGATGGAGCTCTTATGGTTTAGACATTTTTCAATGTCTCTTACGTATTTGGTCTAGTCACTAGGGCCTTGTCGCCAGATATTCTTAAGGGCCTTGTCGCCAGTTACTCCGAAGGGCCTTGTCGCCAGTTATTCTCAAGATGTTACATATTGGTTTTGTCACCAAGTTATTACAAAGGGGTTTGATCCCAGTTAAACCAAAGGCCTAAGTCGCCAGTGTAATAACAAAGTTTTCCTTTACAGAATATTATTAAAACACAATTCTTTCTTACAAAGGATTGTAGATTTAAAGTCTATCTTGAAGATATTACACTGGGGACATCCTCAGGATGCAAGACAATCCCAAAGATGAAGAAGAAACTGGGACATCCTCAGGATAATGAAGACCATCCTAACGATGAGAAGGGTTTATGAAGAATATGGCAAGATTAGTAGAATTATTCAACAGAGAAAATACAAAAGGTATTATTTTTTATTATTTCTTTACACCCTAAGTGTTTACAAATGTTTGCAGAATATCAAGGAAAATAAAGAACACAAAGATGATAGCGTCAAAAGATTGTTACCATATATTATTAATGCATCATAGTTAAAATTTGATGTCAACCCCTGGCTTCATCCAAAACCAGGACCCATCCACCAGGGGTCAACATCTACGGTCGGGTCAATAAAAGATTTGGGGCTTCGTCTTGAAACCAAGATCCCTCCACCCCAAACCTTATAATATCCTAAGTTATTACATATTAGTAATTGTCTGAAATTGTTCAAAGACTAGAAGGTCCTTCACCACCTCAGCAATCTTGGCCTCTGCATCCTCAGGATCTCTGGCCACATCCTCGGGGTGGACAATAGGAGCAGGCTCATAAAACACTTCTTTTCCGCCGCGGCTCTTAATTTTCTCCTTCCAGGCTTCGACATCCAAGGTATTCTGATCAAAACCTGGATCCTTGGCCTGGAGAACCATCTTCACTCTGGCCTGAAAGACAGAATTAGTAGCAGACTTGATGAGCCCATTCCTGTGATCCTCTGCCTCCTTCTCCTGATCCAACAGGGCCTTAGCATGCTCAGCCTTCACTCTCTTCAGCTCAGCCTCAGTCTATGCCAGCTTGGCTTCAAGAAATTTGTCCTTCTCATGAGAAATCTTTTGAACATCTTCAAGCTTGGTCTAGGCTTCATGAAGTTCTTGCGCAACCGCATCCAGAGACTTTGATAGATACTCATGGCCCTAACAAGAAAAATAAAAGTTAAGTATTCCTAACCTTTTTTAACATATCAGTGTTATCCTCAAGATAGGACCATACCTGAAGAGTGAATTGGGAGATCTTGCTTAAATTTCGTTATAGCTCAAACCCTCAAAAGGGGTGATCTCCTGAGCAATGGCAGTAGCAGCACTCCCCTTCCTTTTCTTTGAAGCAGCAGCAGCCCTAGATTTAGGGGGTTGGAGGAAGGAGTGACCATCTTGGAGCTTGAAGGAGATGGGGAGGTCACTTTGGTAGCCATACTATTAATATCATCCAGGTCAAAAGAAGCAGGTTTATTGGCTGAGGCTAAGATTATAACAGGGTTAGTAAATAAAATGATAAACATCCTCAGGATGTAACATGACATGCTCACCAGACATCTTAGAGGCTTGACTGGTGGTATAACTTTCTTCTACTTCGAAGGTCCTTACTAATTCAGGTAACTTATAAACAACTCCACTCCGAGGAAAAGCATCATTCACATGGGTGGCAAACTTAGCAAAAGAAGCACCTGTTGATCAAAAAGTTTCAGGATGTTAGCATCTTCAGGATGTAACTAAATTTTTTTTATAAAAACACTAAAAATAATTTTACCACTTTTTAACCAATAAAGAGGAATCTCATCCCCATGAGGAATAGAACTCCTCTTAACAAAAAAGAACTTCGTTTTCCAATTTTTCTCAGATTTTACTACATTAAACAGAAAGGGTGGATCCTTTTCTATAACTTGAAGAACATAACGGTGGAAACCGTGTGTCCTCAACTTATAAACATGAGCCCGGTCCCCCACTTGAAGATGGACACCATGACCTTCGACGAGCCTACTATAAACCATCAGAATCTTCCAAAGTTCAAGCATGGCTTGGGAATAAGCCATCCCAGTCATATCAAAGAAATCTTTGATAAACTTGGGAAAAGGATACCTCAACCCTAGAAGGAATGGTAAGTACAGGAAATAGACCCAGGTAGGAGATGCAAAATCTGATCTTGCATGAGGGTCATAAGGACGAAACTCAGCAGAACTCGGGAAGATTTTTGAGTTCTTTAGGGCTCGAATATCCTTATCGTCGAAAGAACAGATCTCCTGTTCAGGATGACTCAAGAGATTTTGGGGAATGAAGTCACTAGAAGTTCCCACACTCCCCGAAGCTCTTGTGGATCTTTTTGCCATCTTCGGAATATTACTAATATTTTGCAGGTGTAACAAGAAAAGTGAGAGAAAGAAGAAGAAATTACCTTCTTAAAAAACAGATGTGATTATAAAGGAAGGGATAAGCTCTAGATATAGAGGGCATGAGATGATGATTGTAACGGTCATCACAAAATTACCGTCGAGAAACTAGCCGTTGTCATCCTAACAAGACATCCCATCAGTCATCAGATTAGATATTTAGATTAAAAAATATATTTGTCGTGGAAGATATTAACGGTAACATATTTTTTAGGGACAATTATTGGTGGTGAAAATCCTCAGGATGATTTTACCTCACATCCCTAATGTACCATCCTCAGGATGCTGAAGGACTCAACTGAGTTCAGGATGTCACAGTATTTCAACATGTGCACATCCTGAGAATGAACTAACGAATTAGCTTTCTTGTGTATAATTGCAGGTACAACTAAGTTATAATATGGATTTATATACTCAGCAACGTCTATATTATAAATCTTAGTTGAAGAAGTCAAAGGCCAAAGTGTAACTCATGCGAAGCCAAAATCCAAGATTGAAGATAGAGTCAAAATTGTAACAGATATACATTAAATATCGGCGACAAATAAGGAAACAGCTGGAACAATGACTAGCTGAGAAGAAACCGTTATCCAACGACTACATTCTGTTGAAGACCTCCAACGTTCACCTGAAACGACTGTTAAACAACATTAAAGGAGCTTAACTACATAGCGGATCTCACGGGATTCATTATTTACTTCATTGTACTATATAAATGGGGGTGTTGGACGAGTATAGGACACATTGCTTACACTATGGCTACACACATACACTTAGCTTCTTAGAAACACTCACACAATCATTGTAAATTTAGTACACTCGTCCATTCACTCATCCAAAGTTGTATCTTTTTACCAAATTAATATTAACAAAAAAGGCAGGGGCCTAGTCTCCTCCCGAGGTTTTATCCCGGCGATCTACAACTGATCAAGGGCTTTCCTCGTAGATTGAGTGTTTTTCTTTGTGTTTTACAACTTTATTTGGTCATTATAAACAGTTTCATCCCGAAGATATAACTGTCCATCCCAAAGCAAACCTAAGCCATACCGAGCATAGTTGTCACTTATTTATTTCTTATTACATCCTGACTAAGCATTTTCAGAATATAACTAGTTTTAACAATAGATTTAAACTATTAGCACTCTACCTCACCATTTCTAATTTGGAATACAAAATTATTTCTACTAGGTAATTTTTGACCAAAACAATACTGTCATCTATTAACCGAGTTATCAAACTATGATATCAAGATTCCTATGTCAGAATTAGTAGACAAGTTTGCTGATTCATTGCCTCCATATTGGAGTCAACACATTGAAGTCTTGAAGGAAAAGGATGCATATCACTATTGGACAATCAATGAGCTTATTCAGAAGTTGGAGAACAAGGAGCTAGAGGAGAAGAGAAAAGCTAAACGATCACAGTTCCCACAGAACCCGGAATTGTATCATGCTACATCATCCTCTTCTATGTCCAGTTCAAGTGTTGGTGGAAGTATTGCACCACATATAGCTTGTGTTTCTAGCGTTGTTGAACCACCAAGAAACCCAATCAACTATCTTGCACAAACATCAACCTACACACCAAACTATATAACAAACTCTTACATTCCACCTCCACCTCAAATGTCTGCAGCATGTTACACATCAAACTTGAACACACCTCAACAACAATCATATGTTCCACCAATGACACAAGCTTCATCAAGACAAGTCCGATCGTGCTGGAAACTTCCAACATGAATAATGTTACAGTTGAAGTGGCACAACAACACATTGCTTTGGTTTCAGCAATGGTCGCTTCTTACAACGGACTTGTGGCAAGTCAGATAGGGAACAACAATTGGACTAATGAAGATTATGCCCAAATAGATAAGGAATAGATGGAATTGATAGATATTCAATGGTCGTTTGCAAGCGTGATGAGAAGGGCTACAGAATTTATTGAGAAAACAGGCAGAACTGATCTTGCTATCTCACCAAATACCACTTATCGCTTCAGCAAAGCCAAGGTAACATGTTTTAATTGTGGTACTCGAGGACACTTCAAAAGATAGTGTACTCAACCGATGCAGCAAGGTAACATGAGTCCTTTTATTTCCAACTATCAAAACTGTCAGTCACAAAACCAAGTTACCTATCAAAGCCAAAACAACAACTATCCACAACAAAACAATTTCTAAAACCGACAAAACACCTCTCAAAATACCTCTAATAGACAAAAATCTACACCCAATCAAACTCAAACTCCATCTAACCCAACTAGAACCATTATTCCTATTTCTACACCAAATAGCCAACCTCAAAACGAGAATCAGAATCAGGCATTGGTGATTCAGAAGGATGAAGGTTATGATTGGACCTCAATGAAATTGGGAGTTGACGAGATTATGAGTGGGAATGTAGCATGTCTTGCTAAGGAGATGGATTTATAGGATTCGGTGATAGCTGAAGAAGTTTTGGAATCTGAGAAAGTATCTGAGGTGGTGATTGAGGAGATGGTTGAAGAAGATCAAGTTTCTGTTGCTGATTAGGTTAAAGACACAACTGTTGAGAAGATTTTGGGAACTATCATTGACTCTGTTGCTGAAGTTTCTGATGAACCTGAATCTGTATATTCTGACTCGGAAAGTGAAGCTGACTCGGAAGCAAGTATTAATTCGTTGGATGATGACATTGATCAATTATTAGCCGAAGCAGGCTTTCTGATGACGAGGAAATCATGCATTGTGGATGATGCCTTCACAAAGATTGATTATTCGAAGTTCTTTGTTGGAAAGGAGGCTCATTTTGCACTGATGGCTATGACAGATCCAACCAAATCGGTAAGTTCTAACTCTACAACTGATATGAAAAGTGATAAATACTGTGGTACTTGTTATAGATTGACTGAGAAAAACAAGCAACTCAATGTTCATCTTGAGAGTGCGAGAATCAACATTCAATCTTATCGTAAGGATGCACATGAATTCAACAAAACACTTGAAGGGTATAAAAAGGACATTTCAGATTTAAAGAAGACCCTTTCGTTAAAACAAATTGCCATTAATAATTACATTAATGAACTTGAAGAAACAAAATTGGAAATGGCCACTATTAAGTGTTTTGCTGAAAAGGTCAATAAAAAGTTGGAAAGCTATAAACATATAGCTTATGTTGTTGACCACATAATTGAAGAACCATCACAATCCAGTAGTGCAAACTACAAATCAGTTCCTTATCCAGTGTTATTTGAGAATCACAACTGGAACTCAGTAACACCGGAGATTTCAGTAAAATCGGACTCGACATCGGACATTGAATCTAACACTTCCAGTGTTGGAGATCCACATTCTGATGTGAGACCGATACTCGGATTGAATGATGAAGGGGTGGTTGCAGTAACTGATGATTCAGATACTGAAGATGAGAAACCTCATAAAGGTAGTGATATTCCTTTGGAAAATCACATTATCACAAATGAACCAAGGTTACCTTCTCAGGTTTCATATCCTCAGGCAAATGCACATAGAGTGAATCAATCAGTAAACAAGAATGATAAAAATGATTCAGTTGACAAACCCATCAAGGTTTTCTATCGGATGGAAGGATCCGATAAGATAATCTCTGACGAGGAGTATCCAATAAAATTTGCAAATTATTCAAAGATTGAGAAAATTTGACAGGAGAGTACCATTTGGTTTCCTAAACATGAAAGGACCAATGATATTCCTCCTGAACTTTTAAAGAAACTGTTGTGATACTCCTAAGGATTCAAGAGTTTATGTCACTGAATTCATTAAACCGAAAGAAAAGGTAAACGGATTTATTGAACCGGCTTACTCAAAGGATCCCGCTCTAATAAGTTTAAGGCGTAGATGTGTTGACGATCAATACCCGGTCAATTCATTCGCTAAGCCTAATGCTAAAAATGTCTTTGAAGAATACCGTGCATGTTTCAAATGTGGGGAGAGAGGGCATTTACTTGGTCACTGTCCATATGTGAGACATAAAAGGCACGAAGTTGAGAAAAAGCAGACTTATAGAAATCCAGTTGACAATCATAGATATCCACAAAGATAGTTTGTCCCTCAAAGACCACCATTTTATAATCAAAGTCGTTATTTTCAAAAGAGGGAAAACCGTCAATTTGTCTATGATAGTAGAAACCGGATTGCTATGGAAAAGAAACTGAAGAAACCAATGGTGAACACAACTAATGATAAACAAAAGGTTTTTCCAAAACCGGCTGTTAAGTCACCAGTTGGACCTGTATCTGTTAAATCAGATAAGGTAACCAAGAAAGTTACTTTTACGAACGATACAAAGAAACCTACTGCGATTCAAAAATCTCAGATTAGGATTCTTAAATGTTCTGAACAATCTTGGACACCAACAGGTTCTCTAGGTGCTTCTACATCAACTGCTAATGTCAAAACTCAAAGTGAGAAAGGTTTAAATGACCTAAAAAAAGTCGATTCAAAACCAAGTGTTTTTTAGAGTGAATCTTTGAAGTCTAACATTCAAAGACCCAAGACCAGATAGGCTTGGGTCCCCCGAAAGAACTAATCGTTTCCTTGATATGTGCAGGGAGCTCCAACTAGCCCTGTTAGCAGTCTTTGGATTGTCGACAGTGGAGCTTCTAGGCACATGACCGGAGATTTAACGCTGCTATTTGACATCAGGAACATAAATGGTGGGTATTTGGCATTTGCGGGAAACAAAGGCGGTTATATTACAATGCAATGGGATTGTGAGTTTTGAAAGAATTTCTTTTGTGAAGCAAATCGATTATAGCGCCTCTTGGCTATGTCATAATAGATCCGAACACTTGCCCCGGATATGACTCTGTTGAGTGTCAGTCAAATTTGTGAGAAACAGTTTTCTGTACACTTTGACGATAAATCTTGCTATATTCTAAGACTCGGTTTTGTCATACCAAAAGAATGGATCATGTTGAAGCACCAAGAGTGAACAATCCGTACATTCTTGATATGAGCAAAGCAATGACAACCCAGGGCCAAGTCACGTGTTTTCTATCCAAAGCTACAGAAAAAGAATCGATCATGTGGCACAGAAGGATGGGACACATTCACCTTAGAAAGATGAATCATTTGGTGTAGAACGGGCTTGTAGAAGGGGTTAATGTGAAGCATTTTCATCTCAATGACAAATGTGCGAGTTGCAAGAAGGGAAAATAGCACAAACAGTCCCACAAACCAAAGACAGTGAACTCTGTAGAAATGCTACTTGAGCATTTGCATATGGACATTTTCGGACCTGTCAAGCGTAAGAGTCATTATGGAGAGCTTTACTGTATTGTGGTTACAGACGACAACACAAGATTCTCGTGGGTGATGTGCATGCAACACTAAAGTGAAACGTTTAATAACTTGAAGGTTCTGTTCACCCAGTTAGAAAACATCTACGGCTTGAAGATCAAACAAATTTGTTGTGACAACGGGACGGAGTTCAAGAATTCTCAGATGGATGCACTCTGTGAAGACAAAGGAATTAATCACGAGTATAGTGCTCCGTACACTCCACAGCAGAACGGTATTGCAGAGAGGAAAAACAGGACTCTAATAGAAACGGCACAGACAATGCTTGCGGATTCGAATCTTCCAGTAATGTTTTGGAATGAAGCCATATACGCAGCTTGTTACACATTAAATCGTTTATTAACGGTGAAGAAGTTTGGCAAAACTTCTTATGAGCTGTTAAATAGACGAAAGCCGAATTTGGAGTATCTAGAACCTTTTGGGGCACCTTGTACTATGCTGAATCCCACTGAGAAGTTTGGACTGAAAGCTAAAGAGGGATACTTTGTTGGATATGCAACCCCGCTTAAACGGGTATTCAATAAAAGAACTCGACAGGTTGAGGAGTGGGCTAATGTTGAAGTACAACGCTACACTCAGAACATACAAGGCAGTGGTCCTGACTGGATGTTTGACTATAAAGATTTCTTTGAGTCATTAAATCTAGATAACTTGGTTGAAGAGGCTGTTTTAAGACTTTATTACGAGTGTGAAAACGCAGTGACTTCACCGTTGGTGCATCCGATCACCGAAACTCCTCCAGCAGCTTCTAATGATACCAATGTTCCTGCTAATGAAGAAGAGGTTTTTCAAGAAGCTTCTACTACTCTTGATTCATCAGAATCAGAAGATAATGATGCATTCAGTGAAGCTATTCTAGATCATGCTACGGAGGAACCACCAGTGAACCCAAATCCAGATGCTGCTTCTTCGTCTAATACGGGTAATGATCTGGATATGGCAGGGAATCTGATTACTCAAACAGGATTTCAAGTTCCTGATCATCAGGAATCTCGGATTCATCAGATTCATCCGCTTGAGCAAGTTATTGGTGATCCCGAAAGTAGTTTCATGACTAGAGGACAACTTCGTCATGCAAGTTCACATGATAATATTGGAGCCCTAGCCTGTATGCTAAAATTCAAAAGTCTGGTTGTCAAAATGACTGGTCCTTTGCTTGTTATGTTTCGCAGGTCGAGCCGCGGACATACAAGGATGCTTTATTGCATTATGCCTTGGTTGAAGCTATGCAAGAGGAATTGTTACAGTTTCAGAAACTGGGAATTTGCACACTTACAGATTTACCTCCAGGAAGAAAGAAAATAGGCACGAAGTGGGTTTTTAAATGCAAGAAGGATGATCGAGGCGTAATCATAAGAAACAAAGCTCGGTTGGTTGTTCAGGGATTTAGTCAAACTGAAGGAATAGATTATAATGAAGTCTATGCACTGGTTGCGCGTATAGAAGCTATTCGAATGTTTCTAGCGTATGCTTCATACAAGAAGAGGTATACGTTGGTCAACCACCAGGCTTTGAAGATCCTATCCATCGGGATAAGGTTTAGTTACTCAACAAAGCACTTTATGGGTTGCACCAAGCTCCACGACAATGGTATGAGGAGCTACGCACGTACCGACTTTCAAAAGGATTCAAACGAGGTTTGGTAGACTGTACCATGTTCACAAAAAGAACAGAGGGTGACTTGTTTTTGTTCAGATATATGTTGACCACATTATTTTTTGTTCTATTAATGAGCTTTTATGCAGAGAATTTGAACGAGTAATGTAGGAAAAGTTCGAGATGAGCGCGATGGGGGAAATGCTATTTTTCCTAGGCTTGCAGGTGGATCAATTGCCAACGGGCATTTTCATTCACCAGACGAAATACGTATCTGAAGTATTGAGCCGGTTCCCAATGGAAGATTCAAAGCCTATGGATACCCCAATTCAACCTAATCACGGGATTGGAGTTGACGCTAAGGGGGAGCTTACAGATCCCTTCACGTATAGAGCCATCGTCGGATCTTTGATGTACCTGACTGAATCTCGTCCAGACATAATGTTCATGTCTCTGTGCTAGATTCCAATCGAAGCCAAAATAGAGTCATCTTACAGCTGTCAGGCGAATCCTGAGATATCTGAAGGGTTGTCCGTCACGTGGACTTTGGTACCCTAATGATGATAATTTTGACTTTGTTGCTTTTAGTGATGCAAATTATGGTGGTTGTGATAAAGATAGAAAATCCACAACGGGTGGATGTCAATTCTTTGGGAGCAGGCTCGTGACCTGGAAATGTAAGAAGTAGACAACAGTTGCACTATCTACATGTGAAGCCGAATACGTGGCAGCCTCGAGTTGCTGTTCACAGGTTTTGTGGATTCAACAGCAGATGCGCGACTACGGTTTGCAATATCTTAAAACCCTAATTCATCGTGATAATGAAGCTGCCATAGCACTCACTAAAGACACGGTCAATCATTCTAAGGCTAAGCATATCCGGATTAAGTATCACTTTATACGTGATTGCTATGCTAAAGGGTTGATTGATATGGTCAAAATCCACACTGACTATCAGAGGACTGATCTTTTTACCAAAGCTTTTGACAAATCAAGATTCGAATTTTTGCTAAGAGCTAATGGTATAAAAGAAAAACAAGACTAATCGTCACCTCGGTTTATCACTTTGTTTTTAATCTTTAGTTTTTACTGTTTTTCAGAAAAATCAAAAATCCGAAAATATGTTTTACATTTCAGGGGGAGTCTTTATTTTCAAAAAAACCAAAAACATTGAAAAATCCAAAAAGCCATAAAAATTAGAAAAACCCAAAATGATTTTCTAGGAGTAAAAGAAGAAATGATAGTACATCAGTGGGGATCTGACACATGCTAAAGATTTGAAATGCTATATAAGGCGTGTGTTGATTCTGTGTGATGTGCTGGTAGGCTTCGTAGACTTATTACTGCTTGCCTTAGTGATACAAAAATAACGAACTACTCGCTAGTGGCTGAACACCTCACGGGCATATGGTCTTAGTACCGTAATTTCGTTTGATAGGGTTGCCAAAATCTGAGGTTTCGGGTCGTTATGTTAATTGTTATCCGGGGTATCTTGATTGATCTTTTGTCGTATTGATTTATGGACCTAGATTCAATCAAGATATTTGCTAAAAGAGCTTATATGCCAAATCCTGAAAGTTACCGAATTAGTAAGATGTATAATGATGATCAAAGATCATTAATGCATCGTATCAATTCTATGATGACAATCATTGATTGATATCAGCCTCAACCTGGTATATATGCACATGTTACTCTGTAGCATTGATTTGCTGACCTGTACACCTCTGTGCTATGTATCTTGTAATATAACGGATAACATTTGGCATAATCACGCGTTACGATGAAGCTTTGTGAAAATTCCTTGATACGGGAGTATGTCGTGTGCGTGGGAACCATAAGCCTGATAGTTATAATACACCTAATTACGTATCATTTTAAAGCACTGCATAACAGTCTGCATGTGAGCTTATGTGGATAACAATATCAGCAATTGCCGGATCACACATTGTCTTTATTGAGAATAAAGAATAAAGATCAACGGTGTGATCAAATTTCTCAAAAACTGATATGATCCTCTTACCGGAAATCACAAAATGTTTACTGCTTTATGTTTACATTTGTGCATTCATCTTCTGCAAAATATATAGAAAAACTCAAAAAGAATTTTGGTGTGTTTTAGCATAAATTTTAGAAAATCCAAAATTTTTACATTTCTGAATTATTTTTGATAACCGATGGTGATTGATGGTCATTTTCTGAAGTTTGACAGACTAATTTGAGTTTTGTACCATTCCAATGTAAAATGATGAATGTTTGAAGGTTAAAATGATTGAAAATGTTTAAATGGGATTCGATTTTGATATTTGGTAAAATTTTCAGAATTCCAAATGTTCATTCGCCCCTTCGGTGGGTCGAAGGAGCATTTGTGTCTTCATTCGGACCTACAAATGTGGTCGAATGAGAGTGTTTTAACTAATTATGTTCATTCGAACCCTTCTGTTTCATTCGAGCCTTTAACTAGGGTCGAAGGAAGCCTGAAGCTTCACATTCGAACCTATATCAGGGTCGAATGTAGAGTCTATGTATACCACATCCTCCTCATTCGAACCCTCATAATTTTTCAAAAATTTCTGAGATTACCAGACCTTGTTGCCTTTACAATTTAGACCGTATTATCTTGTTCCTTGTGTTCTTCTGATCATTTCCTTATCAAAATTACAGGCAATGGACCACAAACAAGATCAGAATCATTACTTTTGTTCCTGGAACCCTAGCATCCAAATTAGATCTACTAATGACTTGATTTTGAAAAAGTGTTGATTGCCAAACCATTTTCGATGGTTTTAGGGGGGAAAATCCAAAAATCTAGTATTAAAACACAACATTGAACTGGATTGATGATTTTATAGACCCTAGATTTTTATTAAAAACCATCAAAAATAGTTGTTTGTTAAAATTGATGTTTGATAAATGTTAGTCGGCCATATTAGGACACAAACAAGCCATAATGTGATGTTTATCTTGACAGATTTGAGATTTGGTAATTCTAAACTTCAAACAGTCAGATTCGACCACCTTAACAGGGTCGAATGATACTTTGACAGGTCGAATGATACTTTGACAGGTCGAATGAAGCCTAAGAAGGTCGAATGTGATTATTTGAGGGTCGAAGGTGATAAATAGGTCGAATGAAACATTTTATATTATGATTTCTCACATTCGAACCACTATATTTCCTCATTCGAACCACCGTATGGGTCGAAGGAAGGAATTTTGACATATTTCATGTTTATTGTTTTGCAGTTTTCAATGGCTGAACAACAAAATCCTGAGAAAGAGGTTGCTGTAGAAGAAAAACCAGTTGAAAAAGCCAAAGAGAAAGAGTTATTGTTTGAAGAAGCACATAACTGTTGCGCATTTATAGGAAAAGTTAAACAAAACGTAGAATTTGCTGGGGATTGTGGATTTCCTTGGAGAAGAAGTAGGGTGATTTATGCACTCGCTACAACAACAATGATTTACAAAGATCATCAAGTAGATTTCTAGAAAAATGCATTGATTAGCTTTTGGGACGGCAAAACAGCTATTCATAGTAAGATTCAGGGAGAGCTTGCACTTGTGATTGAAGACGACATTCGTGAAGCTTTGGATCTAAAAGATTCTCCTACTGATCCCAGAGAACTTTATGGATTGAACAGAGATTGTGTTTTCTGAGAATGAAATACAACGGTCCTATCACTGATGGTTTATTACACAAGGCCAAACTGTGTCCACAATTTAAGTATCTAGTACATGTGATCTTGCATGTATTTGGACCAGTTCGTGATGGATACGATGTGATGAGGAAAAGTTTAAGTTCTCTGGTGGTTGCTTTGATATTGAACAAGCCGTTCAATGTATCTGGAATGATTTTTGATCATATGATGGAAGTTCTGAAAGGATTGAAGGTAGAAAAGTTTCTTATGTACCCAAGATTCTTACAGATGATTTGTGATCAGAAGTATCCCAATCTGAAGAGAGATCCCAAGCAGATTGTTGTTCAAAGTCATATGAACCTAAGCACGTTGAGCAGGATGAAAGGTTACAAGGGTATTCCAGAGAGTGAAAGACCTTCGTTCATGAATTTGTTTGGACACTTGATCAATCCAAACTACAAAGATCCAGGTCAGAATAAAGCAAGGAATGCAGATAGTGAATCTGATGAAGATAATCCATTATTTCTAGTTGAACCTGATGCATAGAGAAAACGTTAGGTGATTAACAAAGGTGCTAAGTCTGGAAAGGGTAAAGCAAAGATTGTGGAAGTGGAACCAAAGAGGCAAAAGAGTGTTGCAAAGAAGAAAACTGGAAAAGCCAAACATTGCTTGTAGATGAAGAGTCTATAGATTCTGAAGAGACTCAAGACGATGAAGAATGGGATTCTGGTAATGAGAACATCAAATCCACCAAGCCCAAGGCCACTGAGGCTGGTGAGATTGATAGTTTGAATAAAGCAATAGAAGATCAACAACAGAAGAGTCCAATAGTGTAAGACCCGCAAAACCGGTGTCAAACAGTTGGGTTAACATTCTTAAATAGGCAAAAACACGAGTAAATTTTTCTTTGAAAGAGTATGTATACGCAGCGGAAAATCATTTAGAATAAAATTTACACAACACATGAAAAATATTTATTCATTTGTAACTCGAATATAAAATTTATCATGTCTAGACAAAAGTTGTCTTCCACTAGAAATGCCTTCAATTGCTGGGTAACTTCTTGCATCGCCAAGCAGTCATCCATCCATCTCTCTTTTAACCTGAAATCAATCTAACGTGTATGCAATAGTCAGCTACGCTGAGTGAGTTCAAGTTTTAGAAATTTATATAAAAAAGTAATTTGTCAAAATAAGATTTAACAAAATACCCCAACCTCAAAGTTAACAATAAGCGCAATCCGCTAATTTGTTTTTCCTCAAGCAAAACAAAAACCAAAGGCTAGGTTAGGCATCATATGCCTATTTACCTCAAGACTTCACTTACCAAATATATAATAAGCGCATCTCACTTTTCAACACGAAGAACAATACAGTCTATTTAAGCAAACCAAAGCTAGAGATTAGAGCAGGCATATCCCACTTCTGTCATAGCTCAGTTTATAAAAATACACATAATATAATCTATGTAATAACCCTCACTCAAAACCAAGACCAGAGATCAGAGCAGGCATATCCCACTTCCATCATAGCTCAGTTTGACATATCAGGTAGCCATCAAACATAGTTTATTATACTTAATAATAGGTATAACATAAACTAAGCAACAACCAAGACGCAAAACCAATACCACATATCTGAGCAGGCATATCCTACATCCATCATAGCCCAGTTTATAAGGTCATGAAGTCGCGAAACACAGTTTATGTAAATATACATATAATAATCCATATAACCTAAACAAGTAACAAGTCAAAACGATACCTGATCTAACAAGCAAGGTTTCAAATACGTGGCCAAGACATTAAACGCATTCCGTTTATTAAATAAAAACTTAAGCCACACTTTAGTCAAGACAACAGTCTATTCATATATATATAATAATAATAACACCTATAACTCAAACCATATAATAAACATTCGGCACATTAGGCGCATTCCCCCTATTCACGTTTCATGCCAAAATATTATAAATGAGTAAATATGGATTTATATCGTAAGCAAAAACTACGCCACACACCAGAGTAGGCCTATCCCACTTCTAATAACACATATAACTCAAACCATAAAATAACACATTAGGCGCATTCCGCCCACTTACGTTTCATGTGCTAAAATAATATGTATGAGTAAATATAGATTTCGTTCGTACACAAAAATATTTATAACGCCATCAAAATATTTTGTGACTTCATAAAAATAATCATACTAGGTTAGCATGCACGTCAGCCCAAAAATATTTAGAAAAATAATAACTAAAAGAGTGGGCACAAGAACTCACTGATTGCAATGCTTCCAAATCCACAGTTGATCTGCATCCAACAGCGATTCATCTGGCACGAACGCAGCCGTTAAGATAATGTGAATCCACTTTGAAAATGGTCTTGTAAACCCAAGACCAAACTTCTGTGAACATGCAACACATGGTTTCACACACTACCCTCATCCTCATTCATATTCACCATAATCCCATTCTAAATAAAAGCCATCACCATAATTTGGATGATCAAATTATATGCACGTGATTAGCACCATCAATTTCAACATCATAAAGTATCAACCATGTCCTTTGTCATTACCATATACTACGTCCATCATCTTCATAACAATTTATTATAAACTAATTACCATGAACATCATGAGCCTATTTCATCATCAACGACATCATCTGCACATGATTACAATAGGAAAGCCATAACCAAATCCCATCGCCATCATCATAGTCACCTCCTTTGGCCTTCGCCCGATCCACCGATCGCCTACCCCGTCAACAAACAGTCCATAACCGTTCCGCGAAAATCTTCCTTCTCCGACACATTTGCCACAACAGTCGACACCTACCTCTTTATTGTTCCTTACCACCACCGGAATCCCAGCACCACCATTAATGATATCACCATTGTCAACATCAAAATCACACACCATCACCACCTCTCATCACCGAAACCCGAACAACCGGTCACCCTCATCGACGCACAACCTCCCGAACCACCATCACTTATCACCATCAACATGACAGAACCAGACATCCAACGCTAGCTCACTGTAATACAAAACAAGCAACGAAAACGGACGACCAAACGTTTATGAACGTGTAGAGAACTACATCGAAATAAACTTGGAGTCACGTAACCGGAACCACCATGAACCACCACTGTCGACGTCTCGTATGATTCTTGTCGCTCAAGTTTGTTTCTTTGCGGCAGAGACACCCTAGGTCTTATGAGACCTAGGGTTGTTATATAACTTAATTCAAGATTTGTACGAATTTACACTTTGGTCCCTCCACCATTTCATTAGTACAACTTGAATTCAAAGGCATAAAAACATTTTAAACATTGTCGTTTGGGCCCTTTTATTTCTTCTAACCCAAGACATATGCATCAAACTCATTAATCGGTTCATAAACATCATCATATACGTCAAAACCTGCTGACGGATCCATTCTATAAGAACCGGGTAACCGTTTCCATATAAATAAGTGTCTAGCAAATTTTCGGGATGTTACAAATAGCTGTGGATGAAGAAGAACTTGATCTTGGAATTGATGATCAAGATTTTGGTGGATCTCCTGTCGCTGGAGGAAAGATAAAGAAGCCTAAGTTCAAAACAATGGCTAAAAGGGATAACCCGAATAAGAAGAGGGATAGAGAAGTGGAGTTATTGATTGCTGGGAAGAAAGTTCCTGATATTGGAAGCTCTAAAGCTACCACACCTGTGACATCCCTAGATGCTTAGAAAAAGAAGAAAGCAACTCAAGAAACAACTGTTAATCCTCCTCCAGATTTTGAAACAACTTTAGAGAATGTTTTGAAGCAGTTTCAGAAGAAAAAGTCTCCAGTTGCTGAGTCATCCTCACCTCAGGTTACTGTGTCAAATGAGGTAATGGAAGCTGTGAATAAACATATTGCTGAAGTGATGCAAGCTTTTAATAAGCAACAACAGGAGATTGAAAAGTTGAAAAAGAATGAAGAGATTATGTTGAAGATTGTTGTATCATCCAAAGCTAACCAAGATTAGCTGGAAGCTAAAATCAATGAGCTTCAAGAAGAAAACAAGATGTTGTTTGCTCATGGTAAGAGAAATACTAGAAGAATTAAAGTCTTACTGATTGAAAATACAAAGATTCAAGCTGACAACAAAGCTATGAAGAAGTTATTGGATGATTTATACTCTAAAGCTCCTCAGCTGAAAGGTACTGAAGAAGAGGAGAAGGAGGATGATGAAGAACAAGTTGATTTTGAAGACTCTGATGATGAAAAAGAAGGAGATGATGAGTCTGATGATGATTCTTCAGATGATGATGCTGGAGATAAATCGGGAAACAAGAAAGATGATAAAGCAGATGATGATGATTCTGATGAAGATGAGGATGATGTTGACAAGTTCAGTTATGAAAAGAGTGAGTCTGATAAAGGAGATGCAAGTGAATCTAGCTCAAAGAAGACACCTGATGAAAATGTTGATGATGATGATATCTTCTGGACTGAAAAGATCAGATCTTTATCGGAGGATGACAAGAAGTTGTATAGACAGATGTTGAATAAGAAAGTCTGGACTATTGAATCTTTGAATCTGAAGATATGAGATATGAATTGGAGTATAATGATCCGGATCTGGAAGATGGAGAAGTGTCTGCAGCTGTATCTAAAGAAATTCTAGAAGGTTTGGCTAAACAGATTGGAAAGTCTCTTGAGGATATTATGAATGAAAAAGAGATTCCAAATATTCCTGAAAAGGATGTTGGTACTCATTCAAATGATAAGCAGACTCCAGAATTTGAAGATATTGAGATAGAAGACATCACACATGAAGAATACCCAGAATATTTCAAAGAAAAAGAGAATGTGGTGTTTCCAGATCTGAATGAAGAAACTCTAAAAGAAGCTGAACAACTTGCTAAGAAGAAAAGTGAGAAGTTTGTTGAAGAAGTGCTTAATGATTCAAGTCAGAAACCAACTGTTGAGCAATGTGATGATCTGAAGACATTATTGAAGAAACTGAAAGAGAAAAAATAGAATAGACCAAAAACATGTTTACTCCTCAGTATCCCAAGAGAAAGGTGCATAAAGAGATTGATGCAGTGACTGGAAGGAATAAAGTGACTTTGAAATATAAACCTCCAGTGGTGATGAAGCGGATTCCTTTAATGCCAATTCAGCTACATTTCAGTACAGAGTTTGTAATGTGGTACTATGACTGGAGAGTTGCTGAAGCTGTGATTCTTTTGAAAGACAAGAAGGAAGACTATAAGAAGATTCATATCTTTGATCCGATGTGGATTATCAATTGCTCGTATGAAGACATCATCATGCTTTACTACAATCCGATTTACTGTGAGGAGAAGGACGCAGAGCAAGAAATGAAGTATCATCGCGTCGTATGTTTCTGCTTTGCTTGGGATGTTAATGCAGGTGGTGATTTAACAAAGAAGTTGGGTAAGTATGTGAAAGTTATTGAATTGAAGAAAAAATCGACAAAGCGTCAATTTGAACCAGAGATGAGCAAAGAAAAGAAAAGGATTCTCAAGATCAAGTTGATGAACAAGACGATGGACTATGAACGACAACAATCCAAGCAATAGTCAAGGGGGAGTTTGTAGATGCATGGAATGTGACTAATGCTTTGGATTGTCAATATAATGTGTTTTGTAGTTATCATGGGACCGAAGGAAGTAAATATAGAGGTCGAAAGAAGATAAAATGGTCGAAGGTAGAAGACTGAAGACAGAAAGTATGTTCGAGCTATATAATGGGTCGAAGGAACACATTCTCCCATTGCACTCATCTCGAACTTTTCCTGCATGACTCTTTCGAATTCTCTGCATAAAAGCTCATTAGTAGATCCAAAAATAATGTCGTCAACATAAATTTGAACGAGAAGCAAGTCACCCTCTGTTCTTTTCGTGAACAGGGTAGAGTCCACCAAACCTCGTTTGAATCCCTTTGAAAGTAGGTACGTGCTTAGCTCCTCATACCATTTCCGTGGAGCTTGGTGCAAACCATACAGTGCTTTGTTGAGTATGTAAACCTTATCCCGGTGGATAGGATCCTCAAAGCCTGGAGGTTGACCGACGTATACCTCTTCCTTGACCACACCGTACAGAAACGCGCTCTTCACATCCATCTGATACACCTTGAACTTCTTATAAGAAGCATACGCTAGAAACGTACGAATAGCTTCTATATGTGCCACAGGTGCATAGATTTCATTATAGTCTATTCCTTCAACTTGATGAAAACCCTGAATGACCAACCGAGCATTGTTTCTCACGATTACGCCTCGATCATCTTTCTTACATTTAAAAACCCACTTCGTTCCTATTTTCTTCCTTCCTGGAGGTAAATCGGTAAGTGTCCAAACACCCAGTTTCTGAAACTGCAACAATTCCGCATAGCTCCAACCCAAGTATCATCCAAAAGAGCATCCTTGTAAGTCCGTGGCTCAACCTGCGAAACATAACAAGCAAAGGACAAGTCATTCTGACAACCAGATTTTGAATTTTATCATATAAGGCTAGGGCTCCTAAATTGTCATTTGAAGTTGCACGACGAAGTTGTCCTCTAGTCATGACACTGCTCCCGGGGTCACCAATAACTTGCTCGAGCGGGTGAATCTGATGAATCCGACATTCCGGTTGACCAGGTACTTGAACTCCCGTCTAAGTAGTTAGATTTTCTGCCGTTTCCAGATCATTACCCATATTAGACGATTAAGCAACATCTGGATTAGGGTTCACTAGTGCTTCCTCCGTTGCATGATCTAGAATAGCTTCACTAAAAACGTCTTCATCATCTTCTGATTCTGAAGTATCAAGAGTAGTTGAAGCTTCCTGGAAAACTTCTTCTTCAGCTGCAGGAACGTTGGTATCATTAAAAACTGTTGGAGGAGTTACGGTGATCGGACGCACCCAACGGTGATGTTACTGCGTTTTCACACTCGTAATAGAGTCATAGAACAGCTTCTTCAACAAAGTTATCTAGATTGAATGATTCAAAGAAATCTTTGTAATCAAACATCCATTCAGGACCACTGCCTTGTACGTTCTGGGTGTAACGTTGTACTTCTATGTTAGCCCATTCCTCAACCTGTCGAGTTCATTTGTTGAATACCCGTTTAAGCGGGGTTGCATATCCAACAAAATATCCCTCTTCAGCTTTCGGTCCAAACTTTTCAGTTGGATTCAACATCGTACAGGGTGCCCCAAATGGTTCTAGATACTCCAAATTCGGCTTTCGTCTATTTAACAGCTCATAAGAAGTTTTGCCAAACTACTTCACCGTCAATACACGATAAAGGTATAATAAGCTGCATAAATGGCTTCATTCCAGAACATCACTGGAAGATTTGAATCTGCAAGCATTGTTCGTGCCGTTTCTATTAGAGTCCTGTTTTTCCTCTCTGCAACACCGTTCTGTTGTTGAGTGTACGGAGCACTATATTCATGATGAATTCCTTTGTCTTCACAAAGTGCATCCATCTGGGAATTCTTGAACTCCGTCCCGTTGTCACTATGAATTCGTTTTATCTTCAAGCCGTAGATATTTTCCAATCGGGTGAACATAACCTTCAAGTTATTGAACATTTCACTTTTGTGTTGCATACACATCACCCACGAGAATCTTGAATAATCATCTGTAACCACAAGACAGTAAAGCTCTCCATTATGACTCTTACGCTTGACAGGTTCGAAAAGGTCCATGTGCAAACGCTTAAGTGGCATGTCTACAGAGTTCACTTTCTTTGGTTTGTGGGACTGTTTGTGTTATTTTCCCTTTTTGCAACTCACACGCTTGTCATTGAGATGAAAATGTTTCACATTAACCCCTTCTACAAGCCCATTCTTCACCAAATGATTCATCTTTCTTAGGTGAATGTGTCCCATCCTTCTGTGCCACATAATTGATTCTTTTCTGTAGCTTTGGATAGAAAACACGTGACTTGGCCCTGGGTTGTCATAGCTTTGCTCATGTCAAGAATGTACAGATTATTCACTCTTGGAGCTTTCAACATGATACATTCTTTTGGGATGACAAAACCGGGTTTCAGAATATAGCAAGATTTATCATCAAAGTGTACAGAAAACTGTTTGTCACAAATTTGGCTGACACTTAACAGAATATAATCAATTTGCTTCACATACGAAATCCATTCAAAACTCACAATCCCATTGCTAACACTTCCTTCCATGGTAATATACCCACCTTTTTTCCTGCAAACGCTACATACCCACCATTAATGTTCTTGATATCAAAAAGCAGCGACAAATCACTAGTCATGTGACCGCAAGCTCCATTGTCGACAATCCAAAGACTGCTAATAGGGCCAGCTAGAGCTCCCTACACACATCAAGGAAAACAATTAGTTCTTTCGGGGGACCCAAGCCTGTTTGGTCTTGGGTCTTTGAATGTTAGGCTTCAAAGATTCATTCTCACAAACACTCGGTTTTGAATCGATCTTTTTCTGATCTATCAAACCTTTCTCACTTTGAGTTTCGACATTTGCATTTGAGGTAGAAGCACCCGTAGAACCCGATGGTAACCAAGACTGTTCAGAACGTTTAAGAATCCTAATCTGAGATTTTTATGTCTCAGCCGGTTTCTTTGTATCGTTCGTAATTGAAACTTTCTTGATTACCTTATCTGATTTAACAGATACAGGTCCAACCGATGATTTAACAGTCGGTTTAGGAAAAACCTTTTGTTTATCATTAGTTGAGTTCACCACATGTTTCTTCAGTTTCTGTAGATGCACGTTTTGCGACTAATGATTTGGATTGTGACTTAACATATGTTAGAATGATATAGAAGGGGCGAAGGTGAATTAGTAATGGGCGAATGTATGTTCTGAAGGGCGAAGGTAGATAGAAGAAGGGCGAAGGTAGGAAGCTGACTGAAGAAATCCATGTTCGTACCTGGTAACAGGGCGAATGTGGACAAAGTCCACATTCGCACCTTGGAAATGGGCGAACGTGCAGACACTATATATAGTTTTGGCTCATTTTGTAAGTTAGAATAGTTGTTGATAGTGTGTGTGTTGAGGTCAGGTTTCTCTCTAGATTAAGGTTGAGTGAAAGTGTTTTAAATTAACTTGTAAGGTCTTTGTATGAACATTTTGAAACAAGTAATCTATGAAATGTTGATTGAAAAGGTATTTTACGTGTTGTGATTTGCGTATTATCATTTTGTTCAGTTCTAGGGTTTCCGCACCTGGAATTGTGACTTGTATGATCATATAATCCTGTTTTAGTTAAAATTCTTCATCTACAAAGTGGTATCAGAGCCATAGAGATCATACAACAACAAAATTGATAATATCAGAGCTGATTTGGACCTAATTTTGATCAAATTTTCTCTGTTTTCAATGAAACTGGTTTTTGATACAATTTGAAGGTTTTTTTATTTGAATTCGTGGTTAAAATCAAGTTTTCCAAGAATTAAAGTTGTTCCAAATCAATTCCGAATCATAACCTGATAAAGATCATCAAAATCCATAAACTTTTGAAATTCTCAGATCAAAATAACCGTTTTTCAAAGTGTAACCGTTTTTCAAACATGAATGGGTCGAATCTAGAGAGTTTTGGGCGAACCTAGACCTTTTAGGGGCGAACCTGAGCTTTTTCTGGGCGAAAGTAGCAAATTTCAGGTCGCACCTAGGATTGTGTGTTGTGTGTTCCACATTCGGGTCAATATTTCCACTTCCGGTTGATCGGGGGTGCGAAGGTGGAAACATTCAGGACGAAAGTGCAAAGTTTGGTTGAAGGTGGGAAGTGTTAGTTGATTTTCTACATTCTAGTCAAAGATTCTACATTCGGGTGTACTGTTTGGACGAAAGTAGGATCTTACAGGGCGAAAGTAGAAGTGTTTTTGGGAAATTTTCTAAGTGTGATAAATTTCTAAGTTTGTGAACATCATGTGGGGTTTTCCAACTACACCGAGACCGGGAACGACACAACAACAGCAGCAAGTGACTATGGACCCATGGACAGTGGCAGCTCAGAAATCGAGCACTCAGTCTTCACAACCGATTAATTACTTAGCGATGACTAGTTCGATGCCTCAGAGCGTTGCATCTTTGTCACAACAACCTGCAACAGACTATTGGGGAGTAGCAGCCGCGGTGGTAAATACTCAAACTACCAATGCTATTTCTACACTAATAAATGACTTATCTTCAGGTAGCGGGAATCGTCCACCCAAGCTAATGGAGATGCAGGAGTACAACCAGTGGCAGAAGAAATTCAAGATTCATCTTGAAGGCATGGGGTTGGAAGGTACAGAGGCTTGGCAGATGATAGCAAAAGGATATGTTGCACCAGTTTTAGAGAACACCGGTGAGCAGGTTCCTTTGGAGAGTTTGACTGACGATGAGAAGAAGAAATTTGCTGTGGAAAAGAAGGCATATTCTCAGTTAACTCAGGCGATCACAAACGATTTGCTACATCAGTTTGGGTCGTGCACTACTTCTAAGCAGTTATGGGATGTGCTAAAGAATCGTCATGATGGTAACGAAAAGACGAGAAGGTTAAGGATGGAAGAGCTGAGAAAAGAATTTGAGAACTTCAGCTATGTCGGGAACGAGACATTGAAAGAGTTGACTCCTAGATATTTTCATTTACTAACTGAATTGTCTAGTTATGAAATACAGATTCCTATGACAGATCGGTGGACAAATTTGCTGATGCACTTCCACCGTACTGGGATCAACATGTCGAGGTACTCAAAGAAAAGGATGCTTACAAGTATTGGACAATTAACGAGTTTATTCAGAAGCTGGAGAATAAAGAACTCGAGGAGAAGAGGAAAGCAAAGAGATCTCAGATTCCTCAAAACCCAGAGTTGTATCATGGTGGTACTTCAACAACTGTGGGAAACTCGAATGTTGGTGGAACAGTGGCACCTCACATAGCTTGTATTTCAAGTGTCATGGAACCACCGAAACAACCAATCAATTACCTAGCACAAACCTCATCTTATTCTCAACCATCATATACACCACCACCACAACAATACACCAATTCTTTCATTTCACCATTTTCTCCAATGCAACAAGCTGCATTCTATTCTGCTAACCAACCACAACAACAACCTTACATGACACAAATGAATCAAGTAAATCAAACCAATCAACAACCGGTAGTATTGGAAACATCCAATATGAGTAATGTGACTGTGGAGGTTGCTCAGCAACATATTGCGCTAGTCTCAGCAATGGTTGCTTCGTATAACGGTTTAGTTGCAAGTCAAATTGGGAATAACAACTTGGCCAATGAAGACTATGCACAAATCGACAAAGAGGAGATGGAGCTGATAGACATTCAGTGGGCTTTTGTAAGCATTATGAGAAGGGCAACCGAGTTCATAGAAAAGACTGGGAGGACTGATTTGGGTACTTCTCCGAACACAACCTATGGTTTTAACAAGGAGAAAGTTACATGCTTTAATTGTGGAGGTAAAGGACATTTCAAAAGAGAATGCACTCTGCCTCCTAAACAAGGTAACAGAAATCCATTCAGCTCAAACTATCAAAACCGTCAACAGCAGAACCAAAACCAAGTTTCTTTTCAAAACAACAACAACTATCAAAACCAAAACAATTACCAAAACCGACAGAACACCTCTAACAACAACCAAAATAGACAACCAAACACAACCAACCAGAATCAAAATCAATCACCAAATAATCCAAACAGAACAGTTATACCGATCACTACTACCAAATGAAGAGCCACAAAATAACAATCAGAATCAAGCTTTGGTGATACAGAATGATGAGAGGTTTGACTGGACTGGAATGCAAATTGGTGTTGAGGAGATAACTACTGGTGGGAATGTTGCTTGTGTTGCCCGACAGGTTGATATCGAGGAGTCGGTGATAGTTGATCAACATGAAGAAACTAAGAGTGAGGTTGAGGTATCGGTGGAAGAGATGAATGTGGAGACTGAGACTGTTGAAGTTCAGGCTGAAGAAGCAAATTCAGGAGTGGTGATTGACTCAGTTACAGATGTTCCTGAGGAGTGTGAGTCAGTTTATTCAGATTCAGAAAGCGAATCAGACTCAGAGGCCAGTATTACTTCTTTGGATGATGACATTGATCAGTTGCTGGCTGAAGCTGATTTTCTAAAGACGAGGAAGTCGTGCATAGTGGATGACGCTTTCACCAGAATCGATTATTCAATGTTCTTCGCTGGGAAGGAAGCTCATTTTGCTCTAATGGCCATGACAGATCCTCCAAAACAGGTAAGTTCTGAGTCTAGTACTGATGTTACAAGTGATGAGTACTGTGGAACTTGTGACAGATTGACAGATGAAAACAAAGAACTTCGAATTCAACGCGATAGTGCTATAATCAACTGTCAATCTGCTTGCAAAGAAGTGATTGCTTTTAACAAAGTACTTGATGGGTACAAAAAGGACATTTCCGACCTAAAGAAAACTCTTTCATTAAAACAATTAGCAATTGACAATTATATTAATGAACTTGAGAATACTAAGTTGGAAATGGCCACCATCAAGTGTTTTGCTGAAAAGGTCAACAAGAAATTAGAAAGTTACAAGCATATTGCTTATGTCGTTGACCACATCATTGATGATCAAACCACAAGTTATAAGTCTGTGCCATCTCTGGTGCTTTTTGAAAATCACAATTGTCATCAAGTGACACCGGAGAGCTCAGTAAAATCAGACTCTGCATCGGAAAATGAATCCAATACTTCAAGTGTTGGTGATCCTCATTCCGATGTGAGACCGATTTTAGGTTTGAATGATGAGGGAGTAACAGTGGAAAATGATGATTCAGACTCTGAGAGTGACAAAAGTGATAATGTGTGTGATATTCCAAAATAAAATCACATTATTACAAATGAACCAGTGTCACCGTCTCAGCATGTTCATCCGATGGCTAACGCACATCGTGATAAGAAGTCTGAAAAGAAAGACGTTAAAACGGAAATGAGTGACAAACCAGTCAAGGTATTTTATCGGATGGAAGGATCCGATAAGATTATCTCTGACGAGGAATATCCAATTAAGTTTGCTAACTATTCCAAATTTGATAAAATTTGGCAAGAGAGCACAATATGGTTTCCAAAACATGAGAGAACAAATGAAATTCCACCGGAAATTCTAAAGAAACTGTATTTGGATGTTCCAAAAGAACCAAAGGTTCATGTCACCCAATTCATTAAACCGAAAGACAAAGAAAACGGTTTTCATGAGCCAGCCTACTCGAAGGGTCCACTTCCTGAGAGTTTAAGGCGTAGACAGTATGATGATCAATATCCTGTCAGAACATATGCTCAGCCGAATGCTTCAAATGTGATTGAAGAATACCGTGCATGCTTTAAGTGTGGGGAGAGAGGGCATT
Organism: Ambrosia artemisiifolia; assembly: GCA_032199755.1. Classification (NCBI taxonomy): domain Eukaryota; kingdom Viridiplantae; phylum Streptophyta; class Magnoliopsida; order Asterales; family Asteraceae; genus Ambrosia; species Ambrosia artemisiifolia. The sequence goes on along the minus strand of CM063526.1, from coordinate 6,042,644 downwards.
TACTTGCTCACTGCCCGTACGTGAGGCACAAAAGGCACGAAGTTGAAGTTAGGCAATCCATGAGAAAGCCGGTTGACAATCAGTACTATCCACAAAGGCGTTTTGTTCCTCAACCACAGCAATTTTATAACCAAAACAACTTTTATCAAAAGAGGAATGATCGTCCATTTCAATATGATCTTCGTAACTGGATTGCCATGAAGAAACCGTGGAGAAAACCAATGGTGAACACAACAAATGATAGACAAAGGGTTCCACAAAAACCTGCTGTCAAGTCAAATGTTGGACCTAAATCTGTTAAATCAGAGAAGGTACCCAAGAAGGTTTCATTTGTGAACGATGTTAAGAAAACGACTGAGAACCCAAAATCTCAGATTCGTATTTTGAAACGTTCGGAACAATCTTGGACACCAAATGGTACTCCGGGAGCCTCAACTTCAAAATCGAATGAAAAAGCTGAACAAGTTTTGAATGATCCTAAAAAGATCGATCCAAAACAAAATGTTGAAGTAAATGATTCTTTGAACAATGATATTCAAAGACCCAAGACCACACAGGCTTGGGTCCCCCGAAAGAACTAACTGGTTTACTTGATGTGTGCAGGGAGCTTCAGCTGGCCCTATTAGCAGTCTCTGAATTGTTGATAGTGGAGCTTCAGGCCACATGACAGGGGATTTAGCTTTGTTGTTTGATGTGAAGAATATTAACGGAGGGTACGTTTCATTGGCTGGAAACAAAGGAGGATATATCACGATGGAAGGAAGCGTGAGTAATGGGATTGTGAGTTTCGAGAGGATATCGTATGTGAAGCAGATAGATTATAATTTGTTGAGTGTCAGTCAAATCTGTGACAAACAATTTACTGTTTATTTTGATGACAAATCTTGCTACATTCTCAAACCGGGCTTCGAAATTCCAAAAGAGTGGGTTATGTTGAAGGCACCTCGCGTCAACAATCTCTATATTCTTGATATGTCCAAAGCAATGACATCCCAGGGGCAAGTGACATGTTTTCTATCAAAAGCGACCGAGAAGGAATCGATAATGTGGCACAGAAGAATGGGGCATATTCATTTGAGGAAAATGAATCATATAGTGAAAAATGGGCTTGTCGATGGCGTGAATGTTAAACACTTCCATTTGAATGACAAGTGCGTGAGCTGTAAGAAGGGAAAGCAACACAGACAATCCCACAAAGTGAAGAAAGTTAACTATGTTGAGATGCCGCTTGAGCGATTGCACATGGACCTATTCGGACCGGTCAAACGCAAAAGTCATCTTGGGGAGCTTTATTGTTTAGTCGTTACTGACGATTATTCAAGATTTTCATGGGTTATGTGTTTGCATCAGAAAAGTGACACCTTTAATAATCTGAAAGTTCTGTTCACTTGATTGGAAAACATCTATGGTCTTAAGATCAAGCGAATTCGGAGTGATAATGGGACGGAGTTCAAAAATGCCAAGATGGACGAACTTTGTGAAAGCAAAGGAATTCATCATGAATACTCGACTCCGTATACCCCTCAACAGAACGGTGTTGCTGAACGTAAAAACAGGACTCTAATAGAAGCGGCGAGAACAATGCTAGCAGACTCGAATCTTCCAGTAATGTTCTGGAACGAGGCGATTTATGCGGCAAACTATACACTTAATCGGGTTTTAACGGTGAAGAAGTTTGTCAAAACTTCTTATGAGCTGTTACACCGAAGAAAGCCGAAATTGGAGTATCTAGAACCTTTTGGGGCTCCGTGCACGATGTTGAATCCAAGCGAAAAGTTTAGTCCGAAAGCTGAAGAGGGATACTTTGTTGGATATGCAACCCCGCTCAAACGGGTATACAACAAAAGAACTCGTCAGGTGGAGGATTGGTCTAACGTAGAAGTTCAACGGTATACTCAGAATGTGCAAGGGATTGGTCCTGATTGGATGTTTGATTACAAAGATTTCTTTGAATCATTCAATCTAGATAACTTGGTTGAAGAGGCTGTTATCAGATTACTTTACGAGTGTGAAAACGCAGCGACTTCACCGTTAGTGCGTCCGATCACCGTAACTCCTCCAACAGCTTCTAATGATACCAATGTTCCTGTACCGGAGGAAGAAGTGTTTCAAGAGGCTTTCACAACTTTAGATACTTCAGAATCGGAAGATGATGGAGAATTTGAAGAAGTTATTCTTGAAAATGCAACAGAGGCACCGCCAGTGAACCCAAATCCAGATGTTGCTTCATCGTCTAACACGGGTCATGATCTGGATGCAGTAGAGAACTTGACTATTCAGACGGGAGTTACTGTACCTGAACATCCGGAATCTCGGATTCACCGTATTCACCCGCTGGAGCAAGTTATTGGTGACCCTGGAAGTAGTACTGTAATGACGAGAGGACAGCTGAGAAGTGTCAATTCACCAGAAAGTTTTGGTGCTTTAGCTTTATATGCAAAAATACAAAAATCTGGTTGTCAGAATGATTGGTCGTTTGCATGTTATGTTTCGCAGGTCGAGCCGCGGACATATAAAGAAGCTCTTTTGGATGACGCCTGGGTTGAAGCGATGCAAGAGGAGTTATTACAATTTCAGAAGTTGGGAGTCTGGACGCTCACTGATTTACCTCCAGGACGGAAGAAGATTGGTACCAAGTGGGTGTTTAAGTGTAAGAAAGACGATCGAGGAGTGATTGTACGGAATAAAGCCAGATTGGTCGTACAAGGTTTTCATCAGATCGAGGGGATTGACTATAATGAAATTTATGCACCTGTGGCGCGCATAGAGGCAATTCGAATGTTTCTAGCGTTCGCCTCCTACAAGAAATTTAAGGTGTATCAGATGGATGTCAAAAGTGCTTTTCTGTACGGAGTAGTCAAAGAGGAGGTTTACGTCGGTCAACCACCGGGCTTTGATGACCCTATCCACCGGGATAAGGTTTATGTCTTGAACAAAGCACTGTATGGGTTGCACCAGGCTCCACGCCAATGGTACGAGGAGCTGAGCACGTACCTCATGTCGAAGGGATTTAAACGCGGACTGGTCGACTGTACCCTGTTCACGAAGAAAACAGGAGATGATTTGCTTCTAGTCCAGATATATGTTGACGATATTATTTTTGGCTCAACTAACGAACTTTTGTGCAGGGAGTTTGAACGTGTTATGCAGGAAAAGTTCGAAATGAGTGTGATGGGGGAGATGTACTTTTTCCTCGGCTTGCAGGTGGATCAAAGACCAACGGGGATCTTCATTCACCAGACGAAATACGTATCCGAAGTCTTGAGCCGGTTCCAGATGGAGGATTCCAAGCCGATGGATACCCCGATTCAACCTAATCACGGGATTGGAGTTGACGCACAGGGGGAGCTGACGGACCCGTTTACATACAGAGCAATCATCGGATCTCTGATGTATCTTCCCCCATCTCGGCCAGACATAATGTTCGCCACATGTCTCTGCGCACGTTTCCAGTCGAAGCCGAAACAAAGTCATCTGACAGCGGTCAAGCGTATCCTTAGATATCTGAAGGGTTGTCCCTCGAGAGGACTTTGGTACCCTAATGACGATAATTTTGACTTTATCGCATTTAGTGATGCAGATTGGGGCGGCTGTGACAAGGACAGCAAATCCACGACAGCAGGATGCCAGTTTTTAGGGAGCAGGTGAGTCACCTGGCAATGTAAGAAGCAGACTTCGGTCGCGCTGTCTACCTGTGAAGCCGAGTACATTGCAGCCTCGAGTTGCTGTTCGCAAGTGCTCTGGATACAGCAGCAGATGGTGGATTACGGTTTGCAATTTCTTAAAACCCCTATACACTGTGATAATGAAGCCGCGATCGCATTAACTAAAGATACGGGCAATCATTCTAAAGCTAAACATATCCGGATTATGTATCACTTTATCCGTGATTGTTACGCTAAAGAATTGATAGATATGGTCAAAATTCATACTGACTATCAACGTGCAGATTTGTTCACAAAAGCTTTTGACAGATCCCGATTTGAGTATCTTTTAAAAGTAAATAACATAAAAGAAAAACAGGACTAATCATCACCTCAGTTTATCGCTTTTTAGTTTTAAAGTTTTTCTTTAAAGTTTTTGCAGTTTTTCAGAAAAATTCAAAAACCCAAAAATATGTTTTACATTTTTGGGGGAGTCGTTTTATCAGAAAAACCAAAAACATTGAAAAATCCAAAAAGACATAAAAATAGAAAAACCAAAAATGATTTCCAGGATAAAAAGAGGAAATGATAGTACATCAGTGGGGATCTGACACAGGCTAAAGATATGTAAAGTAATATGAGGCGTGTGTTGATTACGTGTGATGTGCTGATAGGCTTCGTAGACTAAAAACTGCGTGCATTAGTGATACAAACATAACGAACTACTCGTTCGTGGCTGAACACCTGATGGGCATATGGTCTTAGTACCGTAATTTCGTTTGATAGAGTTGCCAAAATCTGAGGTTTCGGGTCGTTATGTTATTGTTATCCGGGATATTCTGATTAAACTTTTGTCGTATTGATTTACGGACCTAGTTTAATCAGAATATTTGCTAAAAGAGCTTAAATGCCAAAACCGAAAGTTACCGAATTGAGGTACTTCATGTTATTACTGATCAAAGATCATAATTACATCGTATCAATTTACTGATGCAAATCAGTAGTTGATATCAGCCTCCACCTGGTATATATGCACATGTTACTTTGCTGCATTCGTTTGCTGACCTGTACACCTCTGTGCTATATATCTTGTAACTAAACGGATGACTCTAGCATAATCACGCGTTACAAGGAAGCTTTGAGCAATATCTTGATACGGGAGTATGTCGTGTGTGTGGGAACCACAACGTGTTAGTATAATACACCTAAATCGTATCATTTTAATGCACTGCATAACAGTCTGCATATGAGCTTATGTGGACCACAATATCAGCAGTTGTCGTGTCACATATTGTTTCTAATGATAATATAAAACAAAAAGATCAACGATGTGATCAGATTTCTCAAACAACTGATATGATCCTCTTACCGGACATCACAAAATGTTTACTGCTTTATTTACCTTTATGCATTTTAGTTTCATTGTCAAAAAGATACAAAACTCAAAAAGATTTTAGGTGTGTTTTGATATAAATTTCAGAAAAACTAAAAATTTTTCATTTCTGCTTTATTTTTAGATAACCGACGGTGTTTGATGGTCAATTTCTGAGATTTGATGAAACCATCTGAGCTTTGTATCATTCTAAACTGAAATTATGTGTGTTTAAGACTTAACGTGTTGAAAAATGTTGAACGGGATTCGATTTCGTGATTTGGTAAAATTTTCAAAATTTTCCATCTCACATTCGCCCCTTAAATGGGTCGAATGTGGAAAAATTGACACATTCGTGCTTTTGGTTTTGGGCGAAGGTGGGTTTTTAAATAAACATTTTCACCTTCGGGTTCAGTTTCACTTTCGGACCATTTGATTGGGACGAATGTGGAATTTATCTCACATTCATCCAATGCCAAAGGGCGAAGGTGGCCACTGATAAATACCTCATTACAGGTTCGAACCTTCATTCTGCATTTTTTAAAAATTTTTCAAAACGCCAAGACCTTGTTGATTTGTTTCTTTTCACCCTAGAATCTTGTTCCTTGTTATTTGCTGATCATTTTCAAGTGATTTTCACAGGTAATGGACAAGAAACACGATTGGAATTGGGGTTTTTCTACTCGAACCCTAACTTTATCATCTGGACAAGATTTAGACTGTTTTACACCATTTTTTTGTCAAGGATTCAATTCTTATTAGTTTTAGGGGGAGAATGTATAAGGAATTAGATTAATTCGTTGTTAAAATCTGTTAATCGATTGTTTAAGGGTTACGAACCCTAATTCCTTGTGAAAACTAATAAAAATTGAATGGAAACAACAATTGATGGTTTGTTAGGCTTAATCGGTCATATTAGGACTAGTGTGAATCAAAATCAGAGGGTAAAACACATAAGTTAACAAATTTTAAATTTTGGGTCAAAACAGTTTACATTCGTCCTGTAAAAACGGGCGAATGTGGAATAAAAGGGACGAAGGTAAACTGGAACGGACGAATGTGAGTTTTAACTCAAAGATTTCCACATTCGGGCCTAATTTTCCACCTTCGAACCATAAAACCCACGTTCATACCAAGAAAAATGGGCGAATGTGGAATTTTGTTAAAAACCTAAATTTTCTAAGTTTGTCGTTTTTGTGTTTTGACGTATTTTTCTGATTTTTGTTTTTACAGATGGCTGAACAACAAGAAAACGTTGAGATTCCAGTAGAAGATGTGGTTATCCAGGATCCAGTTCCTGAAGCTGCAGAGGAGAATGTTCCAAAAGTTTGGTCGTTCAAACCTCAGCACAATTGCTGTGCATTTGTTGGCGACGTATTAAAGAACACAGAGTTTTCTGGAATTGTTGATTTCCTAAAGAGAAGCCGAATCATCCATGCTATAGCCACACCAGCCATCATATACAAAGACATTGTAGAAGATTTCTGGAAAAACGCGAGATATGATTTCTGGGAAGATAAGACGATTATCAGAAGTGTTATTCAGGGGATGGAGATGTTTATTACTGAAGATGATATCAGAGAGGCACTCCAGATCAAGTTTGAAGAGAGTACTGATCCTAGAGTTCTATCTTGGACGGAACAGAGGGTTTGTTTTCTAAGGATGAAGTATAAAGGACCGATAACTGATGGTGCACTTCATAAAGGAAAGCTGAGTGTGCAGTTTAAGTACTTTGCACATGTCATTATCCATGTCTTTGGATGTGTTAGTGGTGGGTATGACGTGATGAGAAAGAGCTTTAGTTCATTAATGGTTGCGTTGACTCTCAACAAACCATTTAATATTGCTGGAATGATACTAGACCATATGTTGGAGATGTTAAAAGGTCTAAAGTCCAAGAAGTTCATTTTGTATCCAAGGTTTCTGATGATGATTTTTTATCACAAGTATACACATTTGAGGAAAGATCCAACAATGGTGATGGGTCAAGATCACATGAACATAAGAACGCTTGTGAGGATGAAAGGTTACAAGGGTGTGCCTGACAATGAGAAGCCACCACATAAAAGATTGTTTGGAGCTTTAGTTAATCCGGGTTACACTGATCCTGGATTGAACAAAGCAAGGCATGATAAGAGTGATTCAGATACAGATGATCCTTTAGTGCATGCTGATGCAAGTACTAAGAGGAAGAGACAGGTTAAAAACACTGGAGCCAAAGGGAAGGGCAAAGCAAAGATTGATCAGGGTGAATCAAAGAAACAAGGTGCACGAAAGAAAACAACTGCAAAGAAAGGTACAAGTTTGGTAGATGAAGATTCAGTTGATTCAGAGGAGACTGAGGAGGAAGAGCAGTGGGATTCTGAAGAAGAATTAGTAAAGACTACCAAACGCAAGGCCACTGCGGTTGGGGAGTCTGAATCTCTCAATAAAACTGTTGAAGAAGTATTGCAGAAAAAGTCGATTGATGTTGAAGGTGACTTGGGACTAGATGTTGGAGATTTTGAAGGATCGACAGTGGTTGTAAACTTGAAGAAGCCCAAGCACAAATCGATGGCAAAGAAAGTTAGTACGAAGAAGCTTAGAGAGAAAGAGATTGAACTGTTGCTGAAAGGTAAGAAAGTACCTGAAGCTGGTACATCATCCAAGGTATCTTCACCTGTTGCTAAGAAGCAGAAAAAGGCAAAAGAACCTGAGGTAGTTCCTGATTTTGCAGCTACTTTAGAAAATGTTCTTAATATGTTTAAGAATCCTGAGAAAGAAAAGGCTAAAGAGATTGAATCTTCCAAAGCATCTAAAGTTACTGTTTCTGATGATGTAATGAAACAAGTTAACAAGAAGATGGAAGATATGATGAAGATGATTGTTGCTCAACAAGCTGAGATCAATAAGTTCAAGAAGAATGAAGAAAAGATGCTTCAGATTGTAGTTGCATCCAAGACAAATCAAGATGAGATTGAGAAGAAGGTAAAGCAACTTGAAGAAGATAAGAAAGAACTTGAAGAGAAATGTAACAGAAATAGAAGGATGATAAAGATTGTGAAGGTTGATAACAAAGAACTGAAGAAAGAAAACAAACGAATGAGTGATTTACTTGATAAACTCTATGGAGAAGCTCCAAAGTTGAAGGATGGAGAAGAGGATAAAGAAAAAGATGAGGAGCAAGTAGATTTTGAACCCTCAGATGAAGAGAAAGAAGATGATGAAGAAGATGAATCAGAGGAAGGTTCTGATGATGAATCTGATAAAGATGATAAGGATGATGATGCTGAGGGATCGGGTAGTAAAGATAATGATGAGAGTGATGATAGTGATGATGATGGTGGAGATGACTCAAGCAAGTTCACTTTTGAGAAAAGAAAGACAAAGAAAGGTGATGCAGGAGAGTCGAGTTCAAAGAAGAAAGCTGGTGAAAATGTTGATGCAGATGAGAGTATATTCTGGAATGAGAAAGTGAGATCTCTATCAGATGATGCAAAGAATGTTTATCGTGAGATGCTTGAGAAGAGAGAGTGGACGATTGAATTCACAGGAAAGTTTGCTGAAATCTTTCAAACGGAGGATATGAGGTTTGAGTTAGAATACAATGATCCTGATTTGGAAGAGGGAGAAGTGTCTGCTGCTGTAGCTAAGGAGATTTTGGAAGGTACAGCACAGCGAGTGGGAAAGACATTGGAAGAGATTATGGCAGATCAAATGATTCCAAGTATTCCTGAAAAGGATATTAAAAGTCATTCTGATGATAAACATACACCGGAGATGGAGGATATTGAAATAGAGGATATTACTCATGAAGAGTACCCTCAGTACTTCAGAGAGAATAATGAAAATGAGGTATTCCCAGACTTCACAGAACTACGTCAAAGAGAAGCTAGAAAGAAAGCTGAGAAGCGTAGTGAGGAGTTTGTTGAGAAAGTATTTGGTGGAGGTCAACAGAAAACGTCTGAACAGAATGATGATCTGAAGACGTTGTTAAGGAAGTTGAAAGAAACTGATGACAAAAGACCAAAGCCGGAAGCTCAAGGTGGATTCTATAGGTATCACAACCAGAAGTTCAAAGGCAGAGCTCTGGGTTGGAAGTATCTTGGAAGATTGAAGTGCATTGCAGTTAAGTGGGAATCAGAAATTCTGTACTTCTACAGATTTCATGATTTACTAACTCTACTGTACTGGGCGGTTAGAGACATTTGCAGATTCCCTATGACTGGTGCATCTGTAAATAACACGGCTGTGGGTTGGTTTGCTGATAGATTGGTCTGGGAGAGTCGTACGAAGTGGAATATGTTTAAACCACAGTACCCGAGGAGGAAAGTTCACAGGGATGTTGATCTTAGAACGGGTAAGAAGCGGGTTACTTTGATTTACAAAGCTCCTGAAGTGATGAGGAAGATTCCTTTGATGCCATTACAACAACACTTCAGTGAAGACTTTATCTTCTGGTATTATGATTGGAGGAATGCAGAGGCTGTGATTGTGTTGAGAGATGGGAAGGATAAGTATAAGAAGATACACGTTTTTGACCCGATGTGGCTCATTAACTGTACGTTTGAAGACATCATCATGCTTTATTATAACCCGATATACAGTGATCCCAATGATGCATCGCAAGCAAAGAAGTATCAGCAGGTTGTTGGAGTGTGCTTTGCGTATGATATCAACTCTGGTAGCAACTTGGATACTAAGTTGGGAAAGAAGGTGAAGATAGCTGATGTGCCGAAGCGATCTACGAAAAGAAAACTTGAGCCTGAGATGACGAAAGATCAAAAGAAGCAGCTGAGACTCAAGTTAATGAACAAGGCGATGGATGAAGCTAGAAGGCAATCTAATCAATAGTCGAGGGGGAGTTTGTAGATGCACGTTTTGCGACTAATGATTTGGATTGTGACTTAACATATGTTAGAATGATATATAAGGGGCGAAGGTGAATTAGTGATGGGCGAATGTATGTTCTGAAGGGCGAAGGTAGATAGAAGAAGGGCGAAGGTAGGAAGCTGACTGAAGAAATCCATGTTCGTACCTGGTAACAGGGCGAATGTGGACAAAGTCCACATTCGCACCTTGGAAATGGGCGAACGTGCAGACACTATATATAGTTTTGGCTCATTTTGTAAGTTAGAATAGTTGTTGATAATGTGTGTGTTGAGGTCAGGTTTCTCTCTAGATTAAGGTTGTGTGAAAGTGTTTTAGATTAACATGTAAGGTCTTTGTATGAACATTTTGAAACAAGTAATCTATGAAATGTTGATTGAAAAGGTATTTTACGTGTTGTGATTTGTGTATTATCATTTTGTTCAGTTCTAGGGTTTCCGCACCTGGAATTGTGACTTGTATGATCATATAATCCTGTTTTAGTTAAAATTCTTCATCTACAGTTTCTTTTCCATAGCAATCTGATTTCTATTATCATAGACAAATGGACGGTTTTCCCTCCTTTGAAAGTAATTGTTTTGATTATAAAATGGTGGTATTTGAGGAACAAACTGTCTTTGAGGATAACTATGATAGTCAACCGGATTCCTATAAGATTTCCTCTTCTCAACTTCGTGCCTTTTATGTCTCACATACGGGTAGTGAGCAAGTAAATGCCCTCTCTCCCCGCATTTGAAACATGCACGGTATTCCTCAAAAACATTCTTAGCATTTGGCTTTGCGTAGGAATTGATCGGATATTGATCATCAACACATCTACGTCTTAAACTCATTGGAGCTGGGTCCTTTGAGTAAGCCGACTCAAGAAATCCATTAGCCTTTTCTTTTGGCTTGATGAATTCAGTGACATGAACTTGTGGTTCTTTAGGAGTATCCAAATATAATTTCTTTAAAAGTTCAGGAGGAATATCATTGGTCCTTTCATGTTTGGGAAACCAAATCGTACTCTCCTGCCAAATTTTCTCGATTTTCAAATAATTGGCAAATTTAGTTGGATACTCCTCGTCAGAGATAATCTTATCAGATCCTTCCATCCGATAGAAAACCTTGACGGGTTTGTCAACTGATTCATTTTTCTCATTCTTCTTCACTGACTGATTCATTGCCTTAGGATTTTTCAGAGGATGTGGAACTTCAGAAAGTGATCTTGGTTCATTAGTAATGATGTGATTTTCCATAGGAATATCACTCACTTTCTTAGGTTCCTCATTTTCTATATCTGAATCATCAGTGACAGCAACCACCCCTTCATCATTCAATCCGAGAATCGGTCTTACATCAGAATTAGGATCTCCAACACTAGAAGTGTTAGATTCATCATCCGAGACAGAATCCAATTTTACTGAACTCTCCGGTGTTACTGTGTTATAATTGTGGTTCTCAAATAACATTGGATATGGAACAGATTTGTAGTTTGCACTACCGGATTGTGATGGTTCTTCAATTATGTGATTACCAACATAAGCTATGTGTTTATAGCTCTCCAATTTCTTATTGACTTTTTCAGCAAAACACTTGATGGTGGCCATTTCCAACTTAGTTTCTTCAAGTTCATTTATGTAGTTGTTAATTGCAATTTGTTTTAATGAAAGAGTTTTCTTTAAATCAGAAATGTCCTTTTTGTATCCCTCAAGTGTTTTGTTGAATTCATGTGCGTCTTTACGATAAGACTGAATGTTAATTCTGGCACTCTCAAGTTGAACCTTGAGTTGCTTGTTTTCTTCAGTCAGTCTATCGCAAATACCACAATACTTGTCACTATTCATGTCAGTTGTGGAGTTAGAACTTACAAATTTTGGCGGATCAGGCATCGCCATTAGTGCAAAGTGCGCTTCCTTCCCCGCAAAGAATTTGGAATAATCAACTCTTGTGAAAGCGTCATCAACAATGCACGATTTCTTTGTCATTAGAAAATCTGCTTCAGCCAGAAGTTGATCAATATCATCATCCAACGAATTCACACTAGCTTCCGAATCCGATTCACTCTCACAGTCTGAGTAAACAGATTCTGGTTCATCAGGAATATCAGTAACTGAATCAATGATTGTTCCTGAAATCTTCTCAGAACATGTGTCTTCAACTTGATCAGAAACAGAAATCTGATTATCATCAACTATCTCCTCAATCACCACCTCTAAAACCTTCTCAGTTTCCAAAACTTCTCACACTATCACCGACTCCTATACTATTTCCTTTGCAAGACATGCAACATTCCCACTGGTGATCTCCTTAACTCCCAATTGCATTGAGGTCCAATCATACCCTTCATCCTTTTGAATCACCAACGCCTGATTTTGATTCTCGGTTTGAGGTTGGCTATTTGGTGTTGAGATAGGACTAATGGTTATGGTTGGGTTATGTGGAGTTTGAGTTTGAGCCTGGTTGGGTGTAGTTGGTTGTCTGTTTGAGGTATTTTGTGAGGTGTTTTGTCGGTTTTGGAAATTGTTTTGTTGAGAATAGTTGTTATTGTTTTGGCTTTGATAGGTAACCTGGTTTTGTGATTGACGGTTTTGATAGTTGGAATTGAAAGGATTCCTGTTACCTTGTTGAGTTGGCTGAGTACACTCTCGTTTAAAATGACCTTTGGCACCATAATTGAAACATGTAACTTTGGCTTTGTTGAAGCCATATGTGGTATTTGGTGAAGTAGCCAAATCAGTTCTTCCGGTTTTCTCAATAAATTCTGTAGCCCTTCTCATAACACTTGCGAACGCCCATTGAATATCAATTAACTCCATCTCTTCTTTGTCAATCTGGGCATAATCTTCATTGGTCAGATTGTTATTTCCGATCTGACTAGCCACAAGTCCGTTGTAAGAAGCGACCATTGCTAAAACCAAAGCAATGTGTTGCTGTGCCACTTCAACTGTAACATTATTCATGTTGGAAGTTTCCAACACAACTGGACTTTGACTTAGAGATGCTTGTGACATTGATGGAGCATATGGTTGTTGTTGCGGTGTGTTAATATTTGATGAGTAGCAAGCTGTGGACATTTGAGATGGAGGTGGAATGTAAGAAGTTGTTGAATAGTTTGGTGTGTAGGTGGATGTTTGTGCAAGATAGTTAATTAGGTTTCTTGGTGGTTCTGCAACGTTAGAAACACAAGCTATGTGTGGTGCAACATTCCCGCCAACACTTGAACTAGTCATAGATGAGGATGAAGTAGCATGGTACAATTCCGGGTTTTGTGGAAATTATGACCTTTTTGCCTTTCTCTTATCCTCTAACTCTTTGTTTTCCAACTTCTGAATAAGCTCATTTATCGTCCAATACTGATACGCATCCTTTTCCTTCAAAACTTCAATGTGTTGATTCCAATAAGGTGGTAGAGAATCAGCAAATTTGTCTACCAACTCAGACATCAGAATCTTAATATCATAGTTAGACAACTCGGTCAAAACACTACAAAAAAATTGCCATGTAGTGACACTCAAAAAATGTCACAAAAGACCAAAAAAGTGTCACTAAAAGCCCACGTAAGAATGGGCGGCACACAAAAAAAGTGTCACTAAAAGAGCTAACACTAAAGCCTTTTAGTGACACTTTTTCAATCTGTCGCACAAAGTTTACAAGGCTTTAGTGGCATTTTTTTTTGCCACAATATAGAAAAGACTTTTGTGGCACATATTTTATGCCTCTAAAAATTGATTCTAGTTACATATCTATATAAGTTTTAGTGGCACTTTTTTTTGCCACTATAAAAAAGCTTTTATGTCACAAATTTTGTGTTGGTAAAAAATGTTTCTATGTATATGTACGTTATTTAGTGACACATAATTATACCACAAAAATCACATTATTTACAATTTAAATATAAAATAAAAGTACGATAAAAACTGTAAATGTAATAGTATTTTAACTTCAATAATAAGTTCAATCCGAAACATATTTCAAACGTTAGCAAAATAATATGTAATAGGTAACATATCCCAAATTTCAAATAGTTACACAAAAAGTCAAAACATTCTTTTTGGAGAGAATTCCACTATCATAGAAATTGGCTTCAAAACTTCTCATGATATCTACCCTGTCATCATCAACCATATAAATAAGTTTATCACTTCCTATTAATTTTCAAGCGATAAACGTGTGTATATCTTTTAACAAAAAGTATTCCGAGACTATACATATGCGATATATAGGAAAGAAAACAGAACAGGGAACAAAACCACTACAACTAACCTGCATAAAACCCAAATTGGTTGCAACTGCAGATGTGTGATAGGCAAAACAGTAAATCTTGTAGTCAAAGATGACAATCAAGAGTCAGTGCTCAAACCTCCTAAATGAAAAAGAGGTTAAAAATACATAGCGGAAAATCAAACTCAAGAATCAAATACATGCATTAAAAACGGAATTACAAGGAAAAAAAGAGCAGAACCGAGCAATCCACCTTGGATTTTCAAGCGACATGCCGACATATCAGCAATACTCACCTGATGAAGACAGAGCAGTATTCATAACAACCTTAATCGATCCCAGAAAAGCCTCACCAGAAGGAGCGCAAGAACAGAAGCATCGGCGGTGAAAGAATAGTGTCGTGAAATTTTGGTGAAGTGAAGACATCTGGTCATTGTTGAGATAAATGACCAAGGAACCCTTCTGACTTGCTTAAACCTCCCTGCAAATCAAAGAAAAAAAAATACACTAACCATATGCTTTAGAAAACACAAATAATAGTATTCATATATGATTAAAAGAACTAAAAAATAAACAGAAAAGAACAAAACTGAACTAATAATTGTTTAGTTTATACAACACAAACTTTGGTATTCATATATGCAAAAAAAAAAGGAACAGATGATAACAAAATTGAAAGTCTACCATCTTAGTTTCAATTGTGGCCTACTTTTTTGAACAAACAAACTAACTTGATCAAATAAGAACTGGAACCTTATAATCATAAGAACAATTAACAAATAAACTAACTTGATCAAATAAGAATAATTAACAAACTAACAGGACTTTATCATTTTAGAACAATTAACAAACCAACAGGACTTGATCTTAATTGCTTATTGGTCAATTCATTAGCTATTTATTTGAAATTGAATTCTGAAAGAAACTAAAACCGAAGCCTCAAAGAAAACCAGAAATCATGTGGAACCGTTAACCGTAATCGACCAAGAAACCACAAACCGGCAAAGGATAATTCGATTTACTTTAGAACCAAACACGGATAAGACACACTTACGTATGACCTAAAGAGCAGCGCCTGGAAGCAAATAGATCAGCTACGCACTATAGTCCCTTTGTCAAACCAAAATGGCTGCAAAGTACCATACGCAAGAGCGGTACAGAATAAAACTGCATATATCTAACCCGCGCTTCGCTGCGGTACAGTAGGACAATCTACTACCACTCATAATAGATTTGTTTCACGAAGAGTCTAGTAGCTACTATGTAAGTAGAGTCAATGGAAAAGAGGAACTTTCAAATAATACTCATGTTTGTTGCTCATAAATCCGTGAAAGCGCAGCAGATGCAGGTTGCAACATTCATTACATAGGTCAGACAACCTTCTGTAAGAGTCAACAACGACAACTTAAATGACAAATTCAAAAGCAAAAGCAAAAGCAACAGCAGACCCCCTATGGTTAGCCTAAGCAACCATATAGAGGTTCTTTACATAAATCCAATATTAACAGAAGCATACACACATATATTAGTTTGTAGAGCTTAATCAGGTTATTTCATCCCTTTTTTAATCAATTTACTTGGCATCATCTTACATCCCTTGTGACAGATAATTTTTATATTGTGATCTAAATAATATTAACATCAATAACTCAATATACTTTGGAAATTTAGTTGTTCAGACCATTACACTTGCATATCCATCTCAAAATTAATATATTCAATATATGGTACCTTCTGTTACATGCTTGAATCATGTATTTATGAGTTGTCGACCTTTCGTGAAGGCGGATAGTCACATATGAGGACGTGATGGGACCAACATCGGGCTACGACCATCAGCGCCGCTTCATTCAATTCCACTTCCAAGGTTTCGCCACAGGCTGGACGCAACTATGATTTTGATACTTACACAGAATTAAACCTTGTAAATAAAAGCAAAACTGAATTAAAATATCCAAAAGCTTACCTAGGAAAAGGTCAAATTTGTGAATAAGCTGTGAAAGGTCAAAACTGTATATAGAGTTGTCATGTTAGGGCTTAGGAACTTAATATTTATTCATTCCATTAGAGCCAGTACTAAAATTTTGACCAGTTAACATGCGGATTAGTCGGCAATTTGCATAGATACTGACATATGGGGTATATTGGCCTACCATTTGTTCACAAGTAACCACCAAAAGAGATCATAAGTATTTAATTTTAGGTGAAGGACATGGCCAAATTATACACGACAAGTAGGCCATCACAACCACTTTCATAAATATGGAAAATGGGTATCAAAGGTGGCTTCATTTCACAAATCTTCTTCCAATAAAAATGGCCTACATGCACATGCTACCCATTGCATATTATGTTAAAACAGAAGCAAAAGATTCAAATCATTGAACAAGATTGTTATGCATACTATAGCTAACTACCAAGTATACATACCTTTCAATAACATAAGGCGGTAGCGGCGGCGTTTGAAAGAATCAAAATCGGCCATTTCAAAGCATACAATATGCATCTGCAAACAAGATTGATATGAACATAGTTGGATCTATAGACAAAATTAGCAAATAGATATTAACTAAGAAGCCAAAATTGTCAAGAGGGTAATAAGTTTCTACCTTTAAGGGTTCTCATGGTTAAAACAATTAAAAAAAAAATCAAGAAACAATTAACTTGAAAACAAGTACTTTTATTACCGTAGCTGGAATAAAGGACCATGATCTGTTGCTTACAACTTGTCCCAAATCAGCTCCTGCACTTCTTGATCTCAGCAGCCGCTCCTTCAATATACACAACCACCTGAAGAGACTGCAAATAACAAATTACCTTAAGGTAATCTAAATTACAAAAGCAACAACAAATATCTCTAAATAATGAAGTCATAATCAAGCATTGATAATACCTTTCTAGTTTTTATAAAAAGTTCCCTATAAAAAAATTGATAATACCTTTTCGAAAATTGATATTTTTGTCTTTCAATGAAATATTTATGTTGTATGATATCTACAGCGACATTAACATGATGTTGGTTGGGGATCCTTCTATTGCCAAGTCACAGCTTCTTAGAGCTATTATGAATATCGCTCCATTGTCGGTATCACCAGTGGGCGAGGTTCTTCTGGGGTTGGATTGACAGCTACAGTCACCTCTAATTAGGAAATAGGTTAAATTTATTGATAAACTCTAATTTGAATCCCATTTATGGAACAGTAAGTTGTTAAACGATGTTTGTTTCTTTCATAAGACATATCTTAACTTTGTGTTATGCTATTTTATCAACTGCAGTATGACCGATCAATTACTCCAACAAAGAACATTGGACTTCCCGATTCATTACTTTCACGTTTTGATTTGATTTTCATTGTGTTGTACCAAATGGATCCTTTTATAGATAGAAGTATCTCTGATCGTTTTTTGCGTATGCACCACTTTCAATCTGCCACAAATGGAGGTATGATCATTAGCTCAATGGTTCTTTTTTTTTTTTTTTTTTTACACAGAAAACTGGCAACTTCTGTAACATATGTTTAGAATTGTTAAATATCAAACATGTTTTTTAGGTGACTCAATGTATGGAAGGGAAGCTGAATCCAATCATGATTCTTCACTTTTATTATGTATGTAATGTCACATTTCACAGTTATATTAAATATTATCTCATTTATAATATTGCAGGATGACAATGGCAATTTGTTAGTAACTGAGTATGCTCTGGTTAACTCATGCAAGCCATTGTTGGAAAAAGTCAAGGCCATGTGAATGGAGTGTTCAGGCTAATTGTTTTTATTTTGTTGGACGGAAATCTATTTGTTTGCATGGGTGGGGACGTGATCCAGTTATCGTTGATAACACAATGGGTACAACTAAAAAAGCAAAGCGTCCTACTTATGATAAGTTGGTCGATGCACTTCAAACAGTGACAAGTAAATGCGCAATTATGGAACAAGCACAAATTGAGAATAATATCATGCCTCCTTCACCAAGCACATCTAGACAATCTTTGCTAGTAACTTATGGTCAATATTTGCTTTGTTTGTTTAAGTATTTTGTTTAGTTGTTTGAACATTTATGTTTGACTAAGAATGTTAATTTGGTCGTGTATGTTTCAACTGTTTTTGTATTTGTTTGTATATATTTAAAAATTATTATTTAAATAAATAATGGTTGTTATCTACACATTTGAATATTTTTACCAACACATCAATATATATTATTTCTACACATGTTAAGATAAATATCTACGCATCTTTTACATTTACCTACACATAATTAACTGCCACGTCAGCTGCCACGTCAGATGCCATGTCATACGCCAATTTAACAAGTTGCTATACTTCTACCAACACATATATATTAGTTTTAGCCACACATATATGTGTAGGTATAGCTTGCTATATACCTACACATAATAAATGTGTAGGTAATGATCTATATCCACAGTGCTGAGTCTACACATCATTACACTTAATTTATGTGTAGGTAAACGTTACTACTAACACATTATATGGTTTTATCTACACATACTATGTGTGGGCAAATACCCAAATTTCTTGTAGTGTTCACTGCCATGTGACCATGTCAAAGAGATTCTTGCTTTCTGCACTTTAAAAAAAAATACAACATAAGATATATCAAGTCAAAAGTCAAAAACAAGACATTACAATAGCAAACCATACACACTTCATATATTCAGAAAAAAAAACAAAATAGAACAAAAATCATATTCCTATATGTTCTTATCTCGTGATGTCTGCAGTAATAGAACAAAAATCATATTCTTATATGTTCCTGCACCTATGACAAATATAAAGAGCTTAAGATAAGATTTATAAAAAAGACTGAAAACAATACCTTGTTCACTCGTACTCGCTTCCATATAACTTGATTATATTGAGGCTAAAACATCTAATGTTGGCAGCCTTTCCTGTTCAGCTCTCCACGCCAAAAGCGATACTTTTTTCAGTGCGTCTGCAGCCCTGTATCAGCGAAACGCATTCCTGCAGCTCCTTCGTCTCGAGCGGTAGCATTGGCTCTCATTTCCAACACCATCATCCCATTAAAAGACCATCAACGACCTGTGTTCTCGCTGAAACTGTACAGCTTTTTTCTTCTTCCAAAATGAACAGATCTGGGATTAATGTCATAAACAGTTCATCCCCACACCAGGAATCAATCCAGAATCAAATAGTCGAGTCGTTACCCAACTTGCCTCTAATTAACCTGGCGGCTTTAATGTTGACTTCATCCAACTCCCTCCCCACTTTTATAATAGAACTCCACACCCCAGCCGAGCATAACAGTTGAGAAAATTTAAGTAGATAAGTCCATAAATATATAAAAAATTTATTATATTAGATCAACTTTTGACTTTTAAAGTCAAAACAATCTTCAATAACTATACATGAACCCTAATTTGTTCTTCTACCAATGAAGTAACAAAACTTATGATAAAAATATACCCATACACAGAGACATATACACACATATAAACATATATAAAGGCATCAACTTCTTAAAAAAGACTAATAAATACCTAAAGAAACAACTAAATTCCTACACATACACACACAAATACAAACAATCTAAACATGTAAGGACTGAGCCTAGTTAGGGGAAGAGATTAGCAGAATAGGCCAGTAAGATGGAAGAAATCGATGAGGTTACTCAAAGTGCAATAAGGGTAGAAATCGACGAGCTTAAGGAAAGAGAAATACCTGGGATAGTGACCGATGGATGGTGGGAAAGGTGGCTGATCGGAGGTGGAAGGCAAGCGATGGCTGTCGATTGGTGGGTGGAGGTGAATAGGCTGGTGGTGATTATTGGGAAGGGTAGAGAAGTAGCAGGTTTGGGGGAGAATGGAACACTTATCTCTTTCTTTTTTTTGGGTACACGAATGATAAAAATGATTTGGAGGGATAATTTCCCTCCTAAGCGGGAAAAAAGTTTAGGTCTAAAATTTGTTCAAAATTTTTTTAAGTGATTAAGTTACCTCTTTTATGGCATAAATGTTATGGCATAAATGTAGCACACGTAAATGTTAAAATGTTAAAATGCCACTAAAACTATGGATCAAGCAAATATAGCACACGTAAAGTGTCACTAGAGCCTTATATTAGTGGCACAAAAGCTAAATGCTATTAAAAGTGTGTGCCACTAAATGGCATTTTGTTTGTAGTGAAAGATGACAATATCTTGGAATAAGATCCTTCAAAGTCTCATTTCCAACATAGCTAAAGTTTTCAAACTCCTTCTTTAGCTCTTCCACCCTCAATCGTCTTGTTTTCTCATTCCCATCATGTCGATTCTTCAACATATCTCAAAGTTGTTTAGATGTATTACACGATCCAAACTGATGTAGTAAATCTATGGTTATAGCTTGAGATAATTGTGAGAAAGCTTTCTTCTCCACCGCAAACTTCTTTTTCTCATCTTTAGATAAACCATCAAGTGGAATTCGTTCTCCTGAATTCTCAAGCACCGGAGCAACATACCATTTTGCAATCATCTGCCAAGCCTCAGTTCCTTACATTCCCATGCCCTCAAGATGTATCTTGAACTTTTTCTGCCATTGGTTGTACTCTGACATTTCCATCAGCTTTGGTGGACGGTTTCCACTACCTGAAGACAAATCATTGATTAGTGTAGAAATAGCATTAGTAGTTTGAATGTGTACCGCTGCTGCTGCAACGCCCCAATAGTCATTCATTGATTGCTGTGGAGGTTGAGCAACAGTTTGTGGAATCGAACTACTCATGGCAAGATAGTTAATCGGTTGAGATGGTTGAGTGTTCGTCTTCTGAGATGCTACAGCCCATGGATTCATTGGAACATGTTGCTGCTGCATTGTTGTAGGCCTAGGAGTCATAGGAAATCCCCATATGTTGTCCATGATGTTTGAAATGTAAAACACTTAGAAAATTTCCCAAAGAAAAGCTTGGTTCGACCTCTGATGTGTAAACAAGGGTTCGAAGGTAAGAATTACCAGGTTCGACCCCCTAACTTAGACTCGAATGTAAAAATGAAACACACTAGACTCACTTTTGACCACTATAAACCTTCTTTCGACCTCTCAGTTGGTCGAAGGAACAACACTTGGTCGAATGAACAAACAACACACAAACAGAGTCTTGGTTCGACCCAAATGAACTCAGATTTGACCTAAAATAACCTGGTTCGACCCTAATCTCTCTGGTTCGACCTGACCCATTTGAAAAATGGTTATTCTTCAAAAATCAATTATTTTGATCCAAATTTTTCAAAAGTTTATGGACTTTGATGATCTTTAGCAGGTTTTGATTCGGATTTGATGTAGAACAACTTTAATGAATGAAATTTTTGATTTTATCCGTAAAATCTAGTCCGAATCAATCAATCTTCATCAAAACTCAATGTTCATGCAAAACAGAAAAATTTTGATCAATTTTGGGTCAAAATCTGTTCAAAATCTATCAATTTGTAGTTGTACGATCTAGATAGGCTCTGATACCACTTTGTAAAGGATCATTTTTGTCAAAAACAGTTATATGATCATACAAGTTTATCAATCCAGGTGCGGAAACCCTAGATCAATTACAAATTGATAGAAATCGAATCAAACACAGTAATTCACCTTTTTAATCTCCATTTCATTCATAAACAATGTTATAAAGCTTTACAATTAAGGTTTAAGATGAAATAAAGAACTTCCAGACTCTTCCTATAACACAGAGAGAAAACCTAGTTGACACACACGCAAATGGCAAAAGTTAATTACAAAACAAAATTTTCAACTTATATAGGCCTGCACATTCGACCCCTCGACATGGTCGAATGTGCACGTTCGACCATCAACATTGCTCGGACCAACACATATGTCTTCTACAGCTTCCTTCGACCTACAACTTCTTCATTCGACCTATCAGAAGCTTCTTTCGACCCCACATTTTTACCAAAACACTTTATAATGTACAATCCAAAAGCATTAGTCGCAAAACTTGCGTCTACAACTTTACATTCAGAGTTTCTTCTAATGTCCTAGTCCTTGTGTTAAACACTTTATAGGCCTTGGCAGTAGAAGAATATCCTAGAAAATATCCACAATCTACTTTGGCTACAAATTTTGAAATGGAAACATTGAGATTTAAAATGAAACATGGGCAGCCAAAGATTTTGAAAAATGAGATCAGTGGTTTGATTTTGAATAGAATTTCATAAGTAGTCTTTTGATGTCTAGGGTTAATTAAAACTCTGTTTTGAACATAGCAAGCAGTGTTTACAGCTTCTGCCCAAAAGGACAGTGGTAAACTAGAGTCTGCTAGCATAGTTCTTGCAGCCTCAATAAGGGTTCTATTTTTCCTTTCAACCACCCCATTTTGTTCTGGTGTTCTTGGAATGCTATACTGCCTCACAATTCCTTTTGACACACAGAAGTCATCCAACTCCTTATTTTTGAACTCTGTTCCATTGTAACTTCTAAAGACTTTTACTGGCAAGTCATGATGCTTTTCAACTTTGGTGACAAAGTCCTTCAAGATACCTGCAGTCTCATCCTTAGAGTGTAAAAAGTAAGTCCATGTAAACCTAGAAAAATCATCAACTATGACAAGACAAAATCTCTTTTTCCTTAGACTCATGATTTTAACTGGGCCAAACAAGTCCATGTGCAACAATTGAAGACATTGACTGGTTTTGGACTCATCAATGGATTTGTAAGAGCTTTTATGATTTTTCCTTTTAAACTGTAAACACAATGCTCATCACAATTGAATTCCTTTGATGGAAGGCCTCTCACAAGGCATTGTTTAGAGAGTGAGTTGATAGTTTGAAGGTTGGTATGACCCAATCTCCTATGCCACAATTCTGTCTCTTTAGTTGAGGCAGCAGAAAATAGACAGACATTTGCCATAGGATTATCCTTCAACATATCAACTACATACACATTTCCACTCCTATGAGCAACTAGTTGTGCTTTGCTCTCAGCAATGATGGTGTCAATCTTTGCAACCACTTCTGGTCCTATAATCTTACAAGTTTTCTTAGTGAAAAATGACCCATAACCTTTGTCACTCATTTGTGTGACACTAAGAAGATTAAATTTAAGATTATCAATAAGATTGACATTTTTAGACTTGAGTCTCCCACCCTGAACAGTCCCTGAACCTAACACCTTGCCTTTAGAATCATTACCAAAAGATATATCACCCACTCCATGAGCAAGAAAGTCCAGAAGTAGGGCTCTACATCCTGTCATGTGCCTAGAGCTTCCACTGTCTACATACCATAAACTATCTAAGCAAGTAGAAGCTCCCTACACATCAGTAAAGAATTAGTTTTGGTGAGTGTCCAAAGCCAAGTTGGCTTTGGATGGGTTCTCAGACCTTACAGGCTCAAGTTTAGGAGAATGGTCAGTGGTTTGAACAAGTTTTTGAACCAAGTTCAACAACTGTTGTTGACCATTTTCCAGTGTTTGTATGTCAACACTTGGTGCAACAGATGTTTGACCATTTCCTGTCAGATGATAGTAACCATGAGGATGTCTGTTCACTTTTAGTTTTGAAGGCCTTTTTGGCTCTTCATAAACATGTGGCAGACGATGACAAGGTGGTTGTCCATGTCCTCTTGGAAACTTATGTGAATGTGGAGCATCTGTTACTTGAAAATCTCTAGGAGCAAAGTTTTCATTAAGATTTTTGACAACAGAAGTTTGGACTGGTGTAAAGGTCTTTTTGGGCTTTCCTTTTGAAGTACTAACCACTTGACTCAATTGAGTTTTAGCTTTATAATCTTGTATTTTGACATCAAAATTTTTGAGATAAAGACACTCTTTGGTTTTATGATTCTTTTTACCACATATTGAACAAATTTGTTTAGAATCACACACACTTGTTCCTTTTTTGATGTCATATGCTTTTAGAAGAAAACAGTTTTTAGTAACATGGTTCTTCTTTTCACAAAAATCACAAAACAAGTTTTCTTTCAACTTCCCCTTTTCCTTCTTCTTTTAAACAGATGTTTGAACATCTGTTGGAAGATATTTTAAGGGAATGATCTTAGCCTGTGGTGCCTTTTTACCAGTAGGGGTTTTAAAATTCATTGGTTGGAAATTATCAAGAACATCACACTCATCTGACCAAGTTGGTTTAAACTGATATTTTTCAATTTCAGCAAATGATGAGGAACCTTTATGTTTTTCAAGAACAATTTTCTTACCATTAGGTTCAGTGATTTTAATTTCTTGACCCTCTGAATTAGTTCGAATAACCTCAACCAACTGTGGTTCCTTTTTGTCAGTGTTTTGAGAAATTGAGCAGTGGTTTCATTGAAACCAAAGCCAAATTTTACATGACTTTCGGTCTGATGGTTGAGGATCATCTCAAAACCTTTTGATGATTACACCCATTTTGCACACTCAACTTAGGTAGATTCAAGCTCCTGTTTACAACTCTGATATTTTGTTATCATAGTTTGGAGCTGGTCCTTGGTTATGCTTGCTTCATGTTTTAAACTGCTAATTTCATATTATTTTTCAGTTAGTTTTGATTTTAACTCTTTTGTGAGTTTTTCAAACTGAATTTCATCCTCTAAATATTTCTTTCTAAAGTTTTCATTCACCTCTTTAATGTTAGCAAAAGCTATTACACATTTGTCTGAACATAAATCATTTAAAATTTGAGGAGATACCTTAGCAGCAGCCATCAAAGCACAATTGCATTTGCATTCACAATCATTTTCATTCCATGGATCTGAGAGATTCACAACCTCAGCTTCAGACTCTTCAACTGAAGCAACTGTATCAACAACATCATTAGTCACATTTTCAGACTCTGAAACCACTTCCTCATATTCAACCTCCTCTACAATTGTCTCTAATGCCATGAAACAGAAATTCCTATGTCATTTTCAGATTTGGCAACAAGAGCAATGTTTTCATCTGTTAACTCATCTGGTAAGCTGCTCCAATCAACAAAGCCTTATGTGAAAAAGCTCTGTTGACTTTGTTGACTGGTCTCTGCAGGGGCAGAGGGTGGAGTAGCAACTATTGGCGTTTGAGCCTGAGCAACAGGGGTTTGAACATAATGAATCTATGGAACAGTGGTGTTGGACATAGTGGACAGGAATAGTGGATGAGGATTGTGCAAAGTGAGCAGTGTTTTGCACATTTGGTCCAGGGGTATTTTGGGAAAACTGATAAGTGTTTGTCTGAGGCCTTTGATTTGGATAGGTAATCATAGGTGTTCCATTTTGACTCCTACATTCCCTAGCAAAATGACCCATTCTATGACATTTGTAACACTTAATCTTAGATTTATCCAACCCCACTTTTGACCCACTGATAACACATAATTAACATATAAACCAGGCTTAAACAGTCCCAAAATAGGTCACAATTAGGCTTATATTAGTTATAATTGATGCTTAATTCGTTCCTATTTGATTATCTTAGGAAACTTGAGCTCTAAGACGGAAACGAAGGATTTCCGAGTAAAAGCATGCAAAAACTGGAGATTCCTGAAGATACCAGACTTCAAGCCTGTTCCCTGTGTGTTCAGAAGACAATCCCGGGACTTACACAATGCTAAAATCAGTCCCGGAGTGACTTTGCACGCCCACACTCACCTGCACGAAGGCCCTGCACGCGAGAAGACAACCCTTCTTATGCTCTTTTGGGGCCAAACTCCAAGCTTCTTCCAGAGATCTTGGGGTCTTGTTGGAGGCCTTCTGGCCATCCTAACATCCCTCAATGGTTAGGCCTCATCCTACCTTGATCGGCTTGGCCAAGAAGAGGATCGTAGAGTAGTTCATATGCAAGAAAACATTGAGGGTCATGAGGTAGTTAGATGCATAGCACTTGAAGATGGAGAGCTTGCCTATGAGCAGCCATGTTCTTGGGTTGATCATTCGATATGGTTGTATCTTTCTATTATTATAAACCCATTTCGATATGTAGACTATTATTATTATTATTGGTAGTAATAGCAGTAGTAGTTTATTTTTAGTTATTTGTTGTGTTATCTTCTTATAATCTTTATTTGTTTATCTTTGTGGCAGGTTTGAATGAAGATTAATTTAATTAACTTAAAAATCAACTATAACTTAATACATAAATAACGGTATAATCAGCTTCTGGTAGTCCCGAGCTAGATCCAAGGCGAGGAAACCGGTGGTGAGACTGATCCTTCGGGCTTCTGATATCTGAACTGGGTTCTAAGCAACGTCCTCTGAAGTGGACCAGATCTGAGTGACACATTTCTGGTACACACCAGCTGACTGAGTAATTTTCTTGGTAAAGGGAGGATTCCCTACGGGTGCACCAGTGATCTTCGGATTGCACACCTTTAGGATTATGTTCCACCTTTATCAAGGATTTTACTCAGTAGTTGAATGACTTTCTTAGCAAAGGGAGGATTCCCTACAGGCGCACGAGTGATCTTTTGTATCATACGCCTTTAGGATTATGTTCCACCTTTGTTAAGGACTTCATTCAGCTCGGGAGGTTATGGGTTGGGTTAATTAAGTCATTAATTATCTAACCAACTTTATATTTATCAGGCCTGTGAATATTAATGTGTCACCAAAGATAAATAAAATAAAGATTCTATATCTAGTTCTCGTTAGTACAACGCCGTTAACCAATGGGGATACGTGTCTTCTGAACCGACTGTAAGAGAGATCCTTCGACCTAGTTCGTTAACCAATGGGGATACGCTGTCGGTAAGGTTGGCTATAAGTGAGATCCTTCGGTACGAAACGCGAGAGGTAAGGCGAGGTGTACGGCGTTCCAGGTCGGAAGTGAAACCTCCATATTAAGAAGAAGATGAGTTTGAAGACCAGAGACTTGACCGCGGTTTGAGGAGCCCGCTATACGCGAGGCCCTGGCGGAGACCCCAGGTAGACGCACGCTGGAGAGGTTTAGCATTCTACGTAGTAGTAGCCTCCGCTTCTCTATTAAAGAGTCAACACTTCAAGAACACTCTTCTCTTCCTCACAAATAATTAAACTTAACTGTTAGTTGTAATAATAAAATTAACTACTTATTCGGAGGGTCCCGAGATGTGCATATTTGATCTCTCTACTATTTTTATCTTTTTACATTACAAAACCAAAACCCTTTTTCAAAAACTATTTTTATCAAAGAACCCCTCCGTTTTATTTTTCTTTTCAAAAACCCGATCAGTTGATGGATGAAAGGTTGAGTAGGGAAAAGTGTGATCCTTGGGGATACGATACTCAATACTTACCCTAGAGACTATACTATGTACGCCAGGTTCTCTGCCTATGTGTTGGTTTTAGTTTCTAAAGTAAATATTGTTTACTTTATAAATTTAAAACTGAGTAATAACCAGTTTAGTAAAAATCAGTCATTTATCCAAAACCAAAGTTTCTGAATTAAAACATCAAAGTTTTTGGCCGGGAAAATGATATCTTTTTATTTTGCTAAAACCACGCACATAACCCACCATGTAAACATAGATATCTTCTGCCTGTTTTCTTATAGAAGTTATTAGTTCTAACACTGAGCAGAGCCAGTTGATGCAAAATGTCCATTTCTTCTAAGTCCAAGGGGTCAAAATACTGAAGGCCATTATACTCAAAGGACATGTTGTCAGATGCCTGGATATCACCACTTGCTGCAAAAGCATAGTTGGGTGAATAAGAATCAGAGTTAAATCCAGTAGTTATGTCAATATAATGATCATAACCCTGATCCTTACTACTACCAGGCACCTCATCCTGACCCAAAAGTGTTGTATTCCCAAACACATAATCATCAGACACTTTTCCAGAATCCTGAAGCTTCTTTTTCTGGTTAGGCTCTCTCTCATAAGTTAAGAGATTACCATGAAGCTGGGTCAGAGATAAGTCCTTATATCCAATTGAGTTTCTCATAACAATTGCAATAGTGTCCCATTTATCTGGTAGTGATCTTAAAAACCTACGGTTCAATGTTGATTTTGGGTAAGTTAGACCCACCAGTTTTAGTTCACTAATTAAATAATTAAACCTCTCAAATTGTTGAGTTAATGACTCTCCCTTCACATGCCTGAATGTTTAATATTGTTGATTCAATATTTCCCGGTTGTTTTCAATAACATCCTCAGTTCCACTGAATTGTTCTTTCAAAGAATCCCACAACTCCTTTGCACTGTTACAGTGTAACAGCCCAGCATAGATATCATTTGGTAGAGCCATGGCCACAATACTGAAGGCTTTGGCATCTAACTCAATTTTCTGAAAATCTTTCTTGGAGTAGTTTTCAATGCTTTTTGGTACTTGAACCTTGGGATCTTCGGTACTCGGCACCATCGGAATGTGTGGCCCGAAGATAACCGACTTCCAACACCCAGTGTTTTGTTGAGCTAGAACATGGCTCATCCGACGTTGCCAGATATTGTATTCAGATCTGACAAGCATCGGTGGCTTGTTGCTCGTGCCAGTGTTGTGTGGATCATGATTGATTGAAGCCATTCTCCGATTGTTTGTAAAACAAAGTGTGTTTAAAAAACTTTGAACGTAAATAAACTTTTACTCTGTTTTTTCAATCGACAAACAAAGTGATATCAATAAATTTGAACAGATCTATGTATATTAAATCGATTGATTAGATCGAATTTAAGTGACCAAGCTCTGATACCAATTGTTAGGATATGGGTTTGATTTGTTATGAAGTTTAAGTAATGAAACAGTAATGAATGAATACTAATAATGGAAAGTGCATCGGAAATATAAACTCTAAATCATAACAAATGGAACAACTGTTTTCAACAAGTACTTTTCATTAGTCATCACAGATTCTAAGTATAAGTATACAATTCTCCCCCTCAGCCCGATCACTCACAGACTTTGTTTGTGCAAGAGAATGTGTGGGGTGATAAATAGAACAGTACAGGCACTGTTCTATTTATAGACAAACGAAAGCTCTAATGACCTAAGGCTGACATCACCTAAGACAATGACAGCTAACTATAATAACAACATAAAACATCTGCTAGATACAAACACTGTTACATTGACTAAACCTGTGATGACTAAACAGCTGATAGGTTAAACTCTGTTGGCTTGAATCATCTGTTGGAGCCTAAGTGCTGTTGGCTCCAACAAACCTTGTGTCTTCATCAGCACTTTGACAATCAGTGGTTTCTTCAATAGTCTTTTGCAATCAGCACTTTGTCCAACAGCTGTTTGGGAACAGCACTTAGTGTCAACAGTCTTTGGGAGGATCTTGTATGCAAACTACTATTTTATTAATGATCAGATGTTTAGTATGTTTTGGCTTTTCACTTCATCTGTTCTTCTCTAGGTCAGCAGACCCAACATCTCTCGATCTTCTTCCTCAAAGCTGATCACTTTCAAAGTTGTCAGGATGGTAGTCTTTGTGCTGCTAAGTAGGATGTTCCATAAATATCTGAACCACCTGAAATGAAATTAATAATGCCAGCATCTTTGGGTGGAGATGCTGCCATTTCTGGGATGCTAGTGCCATCCTGAATCTTTGGCTTCTCTTGCCTAGGAGATCCTTAAGATGGCCCTTACTTAGAAGATATGTTATTTCCTATCTCAAGGCAATGCAATCCTCGGTAATGTGGACAAAATCTTCATGGAAGGCACACCATTTTGATTTATCCTTCCATCCTGACTTGCCATCCTTCCTTGGCCATCTTGCTTTATCTCCAAGATCCTTCATAGCATACATTAATCCTGTTACATCTACAAAAAAACAATAATCTGAAAGTTTAGGACAATCCTCATCATCATCATCCTCCACCACATTGACCTTTTTGTTATCAGGTCTAGCATAAGGCTTATGCTTATAAGGCTCATATGTGGGAGTGGATTTTTTATTAGGATTATTGTATCTTGAGGATGCTTCTATCCTCTCCTGGATTTTTTTATCATCCTCAAGACAAATGAACCTTAGAGCCCTGTTTCCGACTTCATCCAAGTTCCTACAAGGATTCATC
The DNA here is from genome assembly GCA_032199755.1 of Ambrosia artemisiifolia. Taxonomy (NCBI): domain Eukaryota; kingdom Viridiplantae; phylum Streptophyta; class Magnoliopsida; order Asterales; family Asteraceae; genus Ambrosia; species Ambrosia artemisiifolia. Next base: position 6,012,627 of record CM063526.1, on the reverse strand, counting down.
ACCAATTCTTGATAGAAAGGTGAATCTCTTTGGCGTCTCATCTGGAATGCTTGTACTACCGTTGTGACATCAAAGTTAGGGATGTCAGTGCTTCTTTTCCAAACCTGGTGATATACTCCCTTAATGATTCTCCCTATGCCTGAGTCACCCTGTACAAGTCACTCGTCAAACGTTCAAACGTTCGGCTAGAAGAAAATTGGTTATTAAACATATTAATCAAATGTGCAAAGGAAGTAATAGAATAGGGTGGAACACTTGGGCGCCATTTTAAGGCTGGACCAGTGAGGGTGGAACTGAATCCTTTACAAGCATGCTTCCTTGAGGCCAGCAGGGATTGGATAATTTATTTCCATCCTTTCCCTGTATTATGCTACATGCTTAGAGTCTGGAATCTTTTTGGGATCTCTGCGTCACATATTGGAGGTGGAAAACGAGACACCCTGTGACATGCTGAGGATACTTCAAGGATTAGTTGTACTATCCCTGGTACACTAGATACCATATCCTTGATCTTTTGAAGCTCCCTTGCCAATTGTGGGCTTATACCTGTATCCTGCAAAGATGCAACATCGTTAGTAGCAAAAGTACTTGAACTTAAATTGTTACCATTGTTGTTGTATCCTCGCGATGGCTCACGTGTATATCGAGGATCCCTTATTATGGTCATCCTGGGTGCTGTAGTAGTCTCAGGAGTAGTGTATCCCGTATTCATGGGAATAAATTCTCCCTAATGATTGCCCCCAAAATGGTAGAGTTGAAATCCAAGACCTTGTGTTGTATTGGTGTTATGATATCATCAACATCTGATTTGTTTCTTGTTACCCATTCATTTGATCCTTCATTTGTGTAAACATGGAAAGAATCTCATCATTTGATACCAAAACAGGAGGAGTGAGTCCAGATGTCCCCAATGCTGGTCTAGGTGGAGTTTGAGAGGTGGAACTCTTTGAAAATGCAGGTGGAGGTGGTAATGTCACATTTTTAGTAGAGGTTGAAGATGGCATGGATGAGGAAACAGATTTCTGGTTGGAAGCCATAGTTGTCAAGATTTTTTAAATGAGTTGATTAAGGAAAAATTTTAACAAAGTTTTTGTTAAAAATAGCACCACTTGCCACGGTGGGCGCCAAATTGTTTTGGTCAAAAAGTACTTAGTAAAAATAATTTTGTTTTCCAAATCAGAAAAAGTGAGGTAGGGTGCTTGATGTGTATAAATATGTTATAGACTTAGTAATATTCTAAAAATGGCACGTTAGGATGTTAAGGAGACAACAAATGACAACTATTCTCATGATGGCAAAGAAATATGTTCAGGATGGACAGTTATATCCTGAGGATATAACCGTCTGATAGAATGATCGATTAGGTAAGAATGAACGATTGTAACTGTAAAGTAAGGAAAGAACAACACTCAATATACGAGGAAAGCCCTTGATCAGTTGTTGGTCGCCGGCACAAATCCTCGGCAGGAGTCTAAGCCCATGCCTTGTTCGTTAATATTAAAAATGGTAAAAAGGTTTACAACTTTGGAAGTATGATGAACGAACTATGATTACAATGTAGTGATGTGTGTGTGAGTAGAGAGAGTTTCAGCTAGTGTTAAAGTAGCTAAGTGTCAATCATGTGTCCTATTTCGTTCATCATGCCCCTTTATATAGTTTTAAATAATAAATCCCATGATATCCGCTGCTTAGTTACGTTCCTTGAATGATTCAGATGACCATTGGAGCTATTTCAACTGAATTATACGTTGGTATAATAGTTTCCTTGTTTTTCGCCTTGCATTCAACACTGGACGGTTACACATTGACGTGTTCTTTAGGCTTGGACTTGCTTGAGCTATTACGCACTCTTTCAAGGGTGGCTGCTTCTAGGCAAACCTCAACTTCTTTGACTTAGTATGACAATATAACTGTTGGATAAGAGTTACAAGTCTTTATTTATGATTAAGCATAACTGCAATAATATCATAAGAAGATAATCTGTTAGTCTATCCTCATGATGCACATAAGGTAAATCACAGTTACATCCTGAACCCTGTTTAGTCCTTCAGCATCCTGAGGATGCACATGGAGAATACAAGGTAAAATCATCCTGAGGATTTTCACCACCAACAATCCTCAAGACGAATGAATCTTAATTATCTATTTCTAACTTCATCAAGATTTCTACAAGGATTCATCACCAATTCTTGGTAAAAAGGTGAATCTTTCTGTAGTCTCATCTTGAATGCTTGTACTGCTATTATGACATCTAAATTTGGGATGCCAAGTGCTTCCTTCCCAAACCTGGTAATGAACTCCCTTAATGTTTCTCCTTGTGGTTGTGTTACCCTATACAAATCACTTGTCAAATCTTCAAATGTTCGACTACATGAAAATTGGTTATTAAACATATTAATTAAGTGAGCAAAGGAAGTAATAGAGTAAGGTGGAACACTTAGCAGCCATTTAAGGCTGGACCAGTGAGGGTGGAACCAAATCCTTTACGTAAGCATGCTTCCTTAAGGTTGGAAGGAATGGGATTTATCTCCATCCTTTCCCTATATTGTGCTACATGCTCTTTAGGATCTTTGGATCCATCATAAAGCTTCATGCTTGGAGTCTGGAATCTCTTTGGAATCTCTGCATAACATATTGGAGGGGCAAAACGAGATACCATGTGACATGCTGAGGATACTTCAGGGATGGGTTGCACTATCCCTGGTACACTAGACACCATGTCCTTGATCTTCTGAAGTTCCCTTGCTAGTTGAGGGCTTATACTTGTATCCTTTATAGAACCAAGATCATTAGTAGCAAAAGTACTAGAACTTAAATTGTTACCAAGGTTATATCCTCGAGATGGTTCAGTTGTATATCCTGGATCCCTGGTTGTGGTCATCTTGGGTGCTATGGTAGTTTCAGGAGCAGATAATCCCGTATTCATGGAAATGAAATCTCCCTGATGATTTCCCCCAGAGATGGTGGAGTTGAAGTCCAAAACCCTGGGATGTATTGGTCTCATTACATCTTCAACTAGTCTCTTTGAGGATGTTTTAAGAGATTAAATTTCTCTCGTTAACATTTGGTTAGTTTCCTGTTGCTTCTTCATTTGATCCTTCACCATTTCAAACATGGAAAGAATTTCATCATTTGATACAAGGATAGGAGGAGTAGATCCATATGTGCCCATCCCGGATCTAGGAGGAGTTTGAGAAGTAATTCGAATGATAAAATCGGAACTTTTAGAGAATGCAGGGGGAGGTGGTAATGTCACATTTTTGGCAGAGGTTGAGGATGGCAAGGATGAAGACACAGATTGTTGGTTGGTAGCCATAGTTGTCAAGACATTTGAAATAAATTGATTACGGATAAACTTTAACAAAGATTTTGTTAAAAATAGCACCACTTGCCCCACGGTGGGTGCCAAATTATTTTGGTCAAAAAATTACTAAGTAAAAATAACTTTGTATTCCAAATTAGAAAATGGGAGGTAGAGTGCTAAAATGTTTTATACGTTCAAAACTTAGTTATATCTTTAGGATAGCACGTTTAGGATATCAAAGAAACGTTATTGACAACTATGTTCAGGATGACAAAGGAGAAAGTGAGGATGGATAGTTATATCCTGAGGATCTAACTGTCTAGGACAAGGATATAAAAATGAATGTAAATGAAATGTAACAAGAGAACAACACTCGATACAAAAACTCGGGAGGAGTCTAAGCCCTGCCATGTTTGTTAATATTAATATGGTAAAACGATTACAACTTTGGAAGTGTGATGAACGAGCTACTATGAGTACAATTCAGTGTAGCGTGTGTAAAACTATGGAAAGTATGAGTTCTAGTGTTGCGAAGTGTGTATCAAGTGCTGAATACTAAGTGTCAAGTGCCTTAATTTCGTTCATCACACCCCTTTATATAATACAAGTGATAAAATAAGAATCCCATGAAATCCGCTATGCATGGACTGTTTCAGCTCAACGTTCTTGTGTTTGAATGAACCCCAGCCGTTACATAACTCTTCTCCGAGATACTCGCCTATTATTAATCCTTGACGGTTACATTTGACTCCTTCTTCATCAAAGACTTGTGAAGGATGTCATCTTAATTTCCTTTGACTTAGAATAAGTCAATAGAGCCGTTGGGGCTTTGTTATGTGTCTTGGTATTCTTTAACTATACCTGCAATCATAATATTAAAATAATTCGTTAGTCCATCCTCAGGATGCACATAAGATAATATATTGTTACATCCTGAATCCTGCTCAGTCCTCTAGTATCCTAAGGATGTCACATAGAAAATACAAGTTAGAATCATCCTGAAGATTTCACCACCAACAATATTGGAGGTGCAAAATAGGATATCCTGTGACATGCTGAGGATACTTCGTGGATAGGCTGTACTATCGCAGGTACACTAGATACCATGTATTTGGTATTCCGAAGTTCCTTTGCCAATTAAGGGCTTATACCCGTATCCTGCATAGAATAAAGATAATTAGTAGCATAAGTGTTAGTATTCACGTTGTTATCAGAGTTATATCCTCGAGATGGTGCTGTTGTATATCCTGGCTCTCTGGTTGTTGTCACCCTGATCGTTGGGGTTATTTGGGAATGGTAGATCCAGAATGCATGGGGATAAAATCTCCATGATGGTTGCCCCCAGAGAAAGCAGAGTTGAAGTCCCTAATCTTCAGCCGGCCTTTTTGAGGATGTATTGAGAGATTGGATCTCCCTCATCAGCATTTGGTTAGTTTCCTATTTTCTCTTCATTTGGTCCTTAGCCATTGTAAACATGGATGTGACTTCTTCATTTGATACCAAAACAGGAGGAGTAGAGCCAGATGCACCAACTCCAGATCTAGGATTAGATTGATGAGTGGTTCGAGTCATAGAATCAGAACTCCTAGAAGATACAGGAGGTGGTGGTAATGACACATTTTGAGCAGAAGTTGAAGATGGCATGGACGTAGACACAGATTTTGGATTCGAAGCCATAGTTGTCAAATTTTTTGAAATAAATTGATTGAGAATGAATTTTAACAAAGTTTTTGTTAAAAATAGCACCACTTGCCCCACAGTGGGTGCCAAATTGTTTTGGTCAAAAATTAACTAATGAAAATTCACTTTGTATTCCAAATTAGAAATGTGAGATAGTGTGCTAAAAGTATTTGTTATGTTTAAAATCAGTTATATCTTAAGGATGTCACGTTTAGGATGTAAAAAGAATAAGTTTTGACAACTACGTTCAGGATAACAAAGAAAACAATAAAGACAGACAGTTATATCCTTAGGATAGAACTATCAAAGATAAAATGAAATGCTCGAACAGAAATGAAATAAATCAATGCAAGAACACTCGATACACGAGGAAAACCCTTGATCAATGATGATCGCCGACACAAAACCTCAGGATGAGTCAAAGCCCCTGCCTTTGTTATTTATATTAATGAACAATGGTAAATACAACTTTGGAAATGAAATGGACGAGCTACTAAGATTACAATGAGTGTTGTGAGTGTGTGAGCTTATAGAAAGAAAGAACAACTGATAACAATTGTCCTATACTCATCTATAACACCCCTATTTATAGTAGGAAGTTACAACTATCATCCCGAAATATCTGAGATATCATCTACTTAGTCCACTAGCCATTTGAAGCTCTTCCCACGATCACATGAGCTCCAACGTTCATCAACCAAGTCCTCCGAGATTCTAGCAGGACTCAGTCAAGTTTATTTGTCGTCCAAGTTTACCTGCATTCAGATAAATTCAAGATAGTCTGTTAGTCTATCCTCAGGATGTACACAGGATAATATACAGTTATATCCTGAATCCGGCATAGCCTTTAGTATCATGAAGATGTCAAATACAGAACACAAGTAAATAATATTCTGAGGATTTCACCACCAACAAGCATGTTCGTTTATATTTGTTCATATGTATGTTTGTTTAGAATATTAATCTATCTCGCTCTCTCTCTCTCTCTCTCTATATATATATATATATATATATATATATATATATATATATTTCAAAGGGCTAAATCCTACATGGCACTCATATAGTCATTCTCCCCCTTGAGAGTACAATGTAGGATGTCATGTGGCATTAAGTAATTTTAGGAAAAAAAATTGAAAAACAAAATTTGATTTTTCTCTATCATGTTTCCTCCCATAATTTTTAAACACTAATATCTTTTATCTACGAGATTTTTTAAAGAAAAAAATTACACCACATTAACGAGCGTTGTATTATCTTTCCAATGAGTACCATAGTGCTATATAAAAAACGAAGAAAAAAAACGACTATTTTTTGTGGGGTTTTGTTCATACAGGAAAAAAACACGTGTTTAGGTAATTCAATAATCATGTATAGGCAAGTCACTAATTATGTTGAAACCAGTAAATATGAATTCTATTTTCAACCAGAGAAGAATAGGTTACTAGAGTTATACATTGTTTTAGGTTAGGTATAATATTAGTATGTTAGAGTTGTACATTTATTGTTTCAAGTAGGTATTAATATTAGAGTTATACACTGTTTTAGGTTTGATGTTAACCTTAGAACTATACATTGTTTAAGGTTAGGCATTAACATTGGAGTTACATTGTTAATTATTTACATTGTTTTAGGTTAGGTATAATATTAGTATGTTAGAGTTGTACATTTATTGTTTCAAGTAGGTATTAATATTAGAGTTATACACTGTTTTAGGTTAGATGTTAACCTTAGAACTATACATTGTTTAAGGTTAGGCATTAACATTGGAGTTACATTGTTAATTATTTTAGGTTAGGCGCTACCTGAAGTTTTCCTGCATGTAACTGTAAAGCGCATAAGTCTATTTCATATGTAAAATTGATGTGTCATATTAGATTTCTCAACCCTGGGACGCTCCCGATATAAAATCTAGTGAACGAATACATACATATATATATATATATATATATAGGGTTAGGATACTTTGAAAACCAAGGTGAGTTGTGAGAACCATAGGAACTCTTTTGAGCCATTGATCTTGATGATCCAACGGTTGAGATCGAATGATTAGACTTTTTGTCTTGACATCTTTTTTTAGTATTTTTTAATATAATAAAATGTGTGAAAGGGTATTTGAGTAAAATTGCATGTGAGAGAAAAAACTATATAATATCATATTATTTTTTTATTCCATTACTAAAATACCCGCATTTTTTTAACTTTAACTTATTTTTTTAATTCATTTGTTTTTCTAAAAAAAATAATACATTCAGTAAACTTTCAAAGTTCACCATTGTAAAATAATACATTCAGATAACGTTTTTACACCAGTGTAAAATTTCAAAGTTCAACAATTTTATATCTGCTAATCTGTCATCTCTCTCCATGTATGAAGCGTTGTTACACCAGTATAAAAATTGTAAATCTACCATACACAAAACTATTACAAACAAAATACATTGTATTACACTAGTGTAAATGCCCACGGTAAATGTATTACACCACGGTAAATGCCCACCACATCTATACATTGTATTACACCACGGTAAAATGCCTACCAAAAAAACATTTATACATTGTATTACACTAGTGTAAAAAAAACCCCAAAAACAACATATATACCACAAACTTCTACAGAAAATACATGAGTGTAAAAAACCAAAACTACAAAAGATCTACACCTTTCATATTTTACACTGGTGTTTTTACATGATCATCTTCACAGCATCTCCTTACAAAACCCAAAAAATTAATATTAATAATTTTACACTAATGCACAAATAATATCAGAAATAATAATAATAATAATAATAATAATAACATAAATAATAATAATAATAATAACAGGAAATAATAAAAATATTAATAATAATAACATAAATAATAATATTAATAATAACAGAAAAATAATAATAATACTAATAAATAATAACATAAATAATAATAATACAAGTCAACATTTTAGTTTTTCTTTGCATTTAACTCGAGAAAAAAAATACAAATTATATATCATCAGCATTTGTTCATCACTACAGTATAAAACCATATCAGAATTAAATTCATTCATCATACATGGGTTTTGTACATTGAGTTAAAGCTGACAAAATCGAGCAAACAAACAGGTGAAAAGAGATCTGAATAATATGGAAGATACCTTGTAATTATAAGATATCTGAAAATTGGAGTGTTTGGGGAAGATTTTAGGGTTTTGTGGAGTTGAATCGTTTCCTGAACATTGTTACGGATCTGATAGCCACAGATCTAATCTGACCTGTTCACTTCACCACCACACACCATCGTTCGTCTTCTTCTTCACATGTTCGTTCGTCTTCTTCGTCACAGTTTCGTCTTCTTCATCGTACCACCACAGATCTGTAGCCATGGCCTTCTTCATCGTACCACCATAGGACCGTCTTCTTCATCTGGGCCACCGTCATCATCATCATGGATGAGCAGATCGGTTTTGTGTTTCAATGTGTGTGTGAGAGAGAGAGATGAAGAAAGAGACAGGGAGAGTGAGAGAGAGATTAATCATCTGGAGGGTTTTAAAAAAAAAGAGAGAGATAATATTATTATTTAATAGGGTGGTCATTTCAGGGTTTCAAAATTACTAAAATACCCACAATTAACAATGTATAATGACCTTTTTAACCCTCGTTAAAATAATACTAAAAAATACAAAGTTGGGGATGTGTCACTTAGTGATTGGTCCAGATGAGTTCTCAAGTTCTCGCAACTCACACGAGTTCTCAAAATATCTGGATCCTATATATATATAGGGGAAAGTGAATATGATGCTGTTAAGCATCTAACCTTATATGCAAAACCATCAAAACTACGTAGTTTTAATTAAATCTAGAAAAAAAATAACTTTAATTCTCCTTTGCCCTTGCTTCTCTCCATTTATCCAGCAATTTGCGAACTATCTCCAATCTCCTCTCCCGATTCTATCGTAGCACATCCTTCACCCAGCTGGTATTAACCAATTAGGTTTTTTTCTATAAGTATTAAGTTTAAAAGTTGATATACGATTCACAATTATGTACAACAAATCAGTAATATCAGTTTCTCTATTTTTATACAACAGATTGCTAATAACATGATCATATATTTTAGAGCATCCGTCATCTCATTTTTTGTTGTAGTCTCCTAATATTACTTTCATATGCAACATTAAAAGTCAATTTCATATTTAGAGCCGTTGTCCTATTTGGTATATACCAAAGACTCGTAACCGATTTTAGGATTGGGTTTAACTAAACTCAAAACCGAATGGATGATACTCAATCAGAGCCAATGGTTTTCCTGGAATAAAAACTCTTAGGGTCTGTTTGTATGGCGTAATGGAATGGATGAGGGAATGGAATGGACGAGGTAATGGAATGGACGAGGTAATGGAATGGATCATTACCATTCCATGTCTTGTTTGGTTGCCATGTGGGAATGAAACAAAACATTACTTTATGTTGTTGAATAAGCAGGAAAAGACGAAGAAATAAAATCGGTGGTGAGTGGTGGTCAGTGGCGGTGATGGTGGGTCGTGATATGTGGCGGTAGCGGTGATGGTGGGTGGTGGTGGTAGTGGTGGTGATGGTGGAAGGTGGAGGTGGATGGCCGTGATGGTGGGTGGGTGACGATGGTGAGTAATGGCAGTGGTGGGTGGTGGTTGGTGGTGGCGAAGATGGCGATGGGTGGAGGTGGATGGCGGTGATGGTGGGTGGCGGCAGTGGTGGGCGGGTGAAGGTAGTGGGTGGTGGTGGTGGTTAGTGGCGGCGACGACAGTGATGGGTGGTGACGGCGAGGGTGGGCGACGATGGTGGGTGGTGGGCGACGGTGGTGGTCGGCGTTGGGTGGTGTTGGATGGGTGACGGTGGTGGGTGGCGACGGTGGTGGGTGGGTGAAGGTAGTGGGTGGCAGCAACGGCGGTGGTGGGTGGTGACGACGGTGGTGGGTGGTGGCGGCAATGGTGGGGGCGACGGTGGTAGGTGGTGGGCGACGGTGGTGGGTGGTGGCGATTATGGTGGGTGGTGGTGGTGGTGGTTGGTGGGTTATGGTGTTGTTAATAAAGGGTGTATAAGGGATGGAATGAAAAAAAAAACATGGGGGTGGATGGAATGGTTTTGTGGGAATGGAATGCCATATGGAATGAGTGATTCCATTCCTTTAACCAACCAAACACACTATTTTTCATTACCTCGTAATGATCCATTCCATTCCCCCTTCTATTCCATCATACCAAACGCTACCTTATGTGTTTTGGGATATTGGGATGGGCTGGTTAACTTGCGATAGAGAAAGAATTAGAATCTATATTGTTGATAGGTGGTGATGGATGATTTAAGAAGAAAGGTCTGGTATATGATCAAATCATAAACGACTTAATCAGGGATGCAAAATTAGTGGGGATGAAACAAGAAAAGAGATTAATTTGTTTTTATTTATATTTAATCAAAACTACGTCGTTTTGGTGAGTTTCGCATCTAAGATTAGATGCTTAACAGCCCCATATTCACTTTCCCCATATATATATATATATATATATATATATATATATATATATATATATATGTACACACTATATTATAATGCATAAGGGAGGGGTAGTTTAAAATACCCAAAAGTTAAGAATTTTATTTTCATTTACCACCATAATTCAGTCATGGGAATCTTAATCTCATAGTTTGATAATTCTGACAACAAATGACAATATCTAGGAACAAGCTCTTTCAATGTTTCATTTCCCACATAACTAAAATTCTCGAACTCCTTCTTCAACTATTCCATGCGAAGTCTTCTTGTTTTCTCATTACCATCATGCCTATTCTTCAAAACATCCCATAACTGCTTCAAAGTAGTACATGATCCAAATTGATGCAGCAAATCTGTGGTCAACGCCTGAGACAGTTGTGAAAACGCCTTCTTCTAAACAGCAAACTTCTTCTTCTCATCATCTTTCAAATCTTCAAGAGGAATTGGGATATCTGTGTTCTCAAGCATTGGAGGACTGTATCCCTTCATAATCATTTGTCATGCCTCTCCTCCTTCCAATCCCAAGCCTTCCACATGAATCTTAAACTTCTTCTGCCACTGATAGTAATCTGACATGTCCAACAGCTTAGGAGGACGATTCCCACTTCCCGATGATAAGTCATTGATCAAAGTAGTAATCGCATTCGAAGTCTGATTCTGCACTGCTGCTGCTGCAACTCCCAAAATCAGTCACTTGTTGTGGAGGTTGAGTAACAGGTGGTGTTGAACTTGTCATAGCAATGTAGTTGATCAGCGGTGTCGATTGTGGGTTCGTCTTTTGAGAAGCAACTGCCCACGGATTCATAGGAACATGTTGTTGTTGTGTTGTTGCAGGTCTAGGTGTCATCGGAAAACCCCAAATGTTGACCATAATGCTCGGAATGTCAACACTTAGAATTTTTTTCAAAAACAGACTCAGGTTCGACCTCTTTTGATGATTGTGGGTTCGAATGTAGAAATTTGTCTGGTTCGACCCTCTTAGTTGACTCAAATGAAAAACTGTGACAGACTAACTCTGGTTTGACCTTGACAAACTCTGGTTCGACCTCCCGATGTGGTCGAATGAGACACAAATGGTCGAATGTAATCACAACGCACTCAAAAACTCTTGGTTCGACCTAAAAGTCACTCGTTCGACCAAAAATCAACTCGTTCGACCCAAAAACTTACCCCTTTGACCTAAAACCATCTGATTCGACCTGACTCATTTGAAAACGGTTATTCTTCAAAAATCAGATATTTTGATCCAAATTTTTCAAATGTTGATGGATTTTGATGATGTTAATCAGGTTTTGCTTTGGATTTGATGGAGATCAAGTTTAGTATATGAAATTTTTGATTTTATCCGTGAAATCAAGTCAAAATCAATCAATCTCCATTATCATTCAAAGTTCATGCAAAACAGAAAAATTTTAGGTGTTTTTGGTGAAAAATCTGTTCGAAATCTATCAATTTGAAATTGTATGATTGAGCAAAGCTCTTATACCACTTTGTAGAGGATCGGATTGTAAACAATCAACTACGTAATCATACAAATAGAACAATCCAGGTGAGGAAACCCTAGATCGTATGCAAAATGATAGAAAACAAATCAAAACACAATCAATTCTATTTTAATAATCATTTTCATTCATAAACAACTTGATAATACTTGTTATAGCTTAGGTTTACAAGGAAAACACTTAATCAGAATATTCTAGATCACAGAGAGAACACACACACTAGACCTATCTGAAATGACCAACAACTATTACATAAATAAAATCAAAACTATATATAGGCATCTCATTCGACCCCCCGTATAGGTCAAATGAGATCCTTCAACCCTATCATTAGCTCGAACCAAACCATCTACTAAACAAAGCTTCCTTCGACCTCTATAAACCTCCTTCGACCCCACGACATGGTCGAATGAGCTCTTCAGAAACATAAAATCTTCAATAAATGCTATATTGTCAATCCAAAGCGATAGTCACATTCGTGCACTTACAAACTCCCCCTTGACTATTGCTTGGATTGTTCTCGTTCATGATCAAGCGCCTTGTTCATCAGTTTGATCCGAAGAATCTTCTTTTGCTTTTTGCTCATTTCAGGTTCTAATTTGCGTTTGTACGAACCTTTCTTCTCTTCACGAATCTTCGCATACTTTCCCAACTTTTGATTGTAGTCACACCCCGCGTTCACATCCCATGCAAAGCAGAAACACACAACCTTGTAATATCTCCAAGCTTGTTCAAGATCTTCAACATCAAAATGTATAGGATTAAAATACAGCATGTTGATGTCTTCAGCTTAACAGTTTATTAACCACATTGGGTCAAAAACTCTTATCTTCTTGCATATAAGCTTAGGATCTTTGTCTCCCAGCACAATCACCGCTTCTGCCGTCTTCCAATCATAGTACCAAAAGTTAAAATATTTGGGAAATTTTGTTGTATCGGCATCAGAGGAATTCACTGAATACTTCATCGTTGTCTTCGGATTCTGATGAATCAAGAGTTGTAGAAGCTTCTTGAAAAATCTCTTCTTCATTTACAGGAGCATTGGTATCATTAGAAGCTGCTGGAGGAGTTACGGTGATCGTACGCACCAACGGTGAAGTCACTGCGTTCTCACACTCGTAATACAGCCTCTTCAACCAAACTATCTAGATCGAATTACTCAAAGAAATCTTTATAGTCAAACATCCAATCGGGCCCACTTCCTTGAACATTCTGAGTGTAGCGTTGAACTTCCACATTTGCCCACTCTTCAACTTGTCGAGTTCTTTTGTTAAAGACGCGTTTAAGTGGTGTCGCGTACCCAACAAAATAGCCCTCTTCTGCCTTAGATCTAATCTTCTATAGGAATTAGCATTGTGCATGGTGCCCCGAAAGGTTCTAGATACTCTAAGTTCGGCTTTCGTCTATTAAGTAGTTCATAAGAAGTCTTGCCAAACTTCTTCATCGTTAATACACGATTCAGTGTGTAACAAGCTGCGTAAATTGCCTCGTTCCAAAACATTACTGGAAGATTTGAGTCTGCAAGAATTGTCCTAGCCGCTCCAATTAGAGTCTTGTTTCTGCGTTCTGCAACACCGTTCTACTGAGGAGTGTATGGTGCACTATACTCATGATGAATTCCTTTTTCTTCACATAGTTTATCCATCTGAGAATTCTTGAACTCCCTCCCGTTGTCACTTCTTATGCGTTTAATCTTCAAATCATAGATGTTTTCCAACCGGGTAAACAGAACTTTCAGATTGTTAAACGTCTCACTTTTGTGTTGCATGCACATCACCCACGAGAATCTTGAGTAGTCGTTTGTAACCACAAGACAGTAAAGCTCTCCATAATTACTCTTACGCTTGACAGTTCCGAAAAGATCCATATGCAAACGTTCAAGTGGCAATTCAACATAGTTTACTTTCTTTGGTTTGTGGGACTGTTTGTGCTGGTTTTCCTTTCTTACAACTCACACATTTGTAGTTCAAATGGAAATGCATCATATTAACTCCCTCTACAAGCCCGTTCTTCACAAAATGATTCATCTTTCTTAGGTGAATATTCCCCATCCTTCGGTGCCACATAATAGATTCTTTTTCAGTAGCTTTGGATAGAAACACGTGACTTGGCCCTGAGTTGTGGTTGCTTTGCTCATGTCAAGAATGTACAGGTTGTTCACTCTTGGAGATTTTAGCATTACCCACTCTTTCGGAATAACGAAACCAGGTTTCAGAATGTAGCAAGATTTGTCATCAAAGTGAACAGAAAACTACTTATCACATATTTGACTCACACTCAACAAATTATAATCGATATGCTTCACATACGATATCCGTTCAAAACTCACAATTCCATTACTAACACTGCCTTCCATCATTATATACCCTCCTTTGTTTCCATTAAACGCCACATAACCTCCATTAATATTCTTGATATCAAAAAGTAGCGTTAAGTCACCGGTCATGTGCCCAGAAGCTCCACTGTCGACAATCCAAAGACTGCTAACAGGGCCAGCTGGAGCTCCCTGCACAAATCACAAACAAGATTAGTTTTTAACAGGGACCCAAGCCTGTTTGGTCTTGGGTCTTTGAATGTTAGCTTTCAAAGAATCACTCTCGCAAACATTTGGTTTTGAATCAAACTTTTTCTGGTCATTTAAAACTTTCTCATTTTGAGTTTTGACTTTAGCAGATGATGTAGAAGCACCTGGAGAACCCGTTGATGTCCAAGATTGTTGTGAACGTTTAAGAATCCTTATCTGAGATTTTTGACCCTTAGTAGATTTCTTTGTATCATTCGAAAAAAGTTACTTTCTTGGTTACCTTATCTGATTTAACAGATACATGTCCAACTGATGACTTCACAGCCGGTTTTGAATAAACCTTTTGTTTGTCATTAGTCGAGTTCACCATAGGTTTCTTCAGCTTTTTCTCCATGGCAATTTAGTTTCTGTTATCATAGACAACTGGACGGCTTTCCCTCTTTTGATAAAAATGATTTTGGTTATAAGATGGTTGCCTTTGAGGAACAAACTGTTTTGGTGAAAAATGTTGTCTATGATCATCAACCGAATTCCTATAATTCTGCTTTCTCTCAACTCTGTGCCTATTATGTCTCACATATAGGCAGTGAGCAAGTAAATGCCCTCTCTCCCCACATTTGAAACATGCACGGTATTCTTCAAAGACATTTTTAGAGTTAGGTTTAGCGAATGAATTAACTGGGTATTGATCATCAACACACTTTTGCCTTAGACTCATTGGAGCGGGCTCCTTTGAGTAAGTTGGTTTATAAAATCCGTTAACCTTCTCTTTTTGCTTAATGAATTCAGTGACATGAACCTTCGGTTGTTTAGAATTATCACCATACAGTCTCTGAATCAATTCAGGAGAAATATCATTTGTCCTTTCGTGTTTAGGAAACCAAATGGTACTCTCTTGCCAGATTTTCTCAATTTTTGAATAATTGGCAAACTGTATGGGATATTCATCATCTGAGATTATCTTATCGGATCCTTCCATCCGATAGAAAACCTTCACAGGCTTGTCAACTGATTCATTTTTCTCATTTTTCTTAACTGGCTGATTCATTTTGTTTTCAATTATCTGAGGATGTGAAACCTGAGAAAGATCACTTGTCTCATTTGTACAAATGTGATTTTCCAATGGAATCTCAACATTTTTCTTAGGTTCCTCATCTTCAGTATCTGAATCATCAGTTACTGCGACCACTCCCTCATCATTCAATCCAACTATCAGTCTCACATTGGAATTTGGATCACCAACACTTGAAGTGTTAGATTCATTATCCGATGAGGAATCCGATTTCACTGAACTCTCAGGTGTTACTGACTTTAGATTGTGATTTTCAAATAACACTGGAGCAGGAACAGCTTTGTAGTTTGCACTACTGGATTGTGATGGTTCCTCAACAATGTGGTCCAAAACATATGACACATGTTTGTAACTTTCAAACTTTTTGTTGACTTTTTCAGCAAAACACTTGATTTTAGCCATTTCCAATTTAGTTCTTCAATTTCATTAATGTAATTATTAATGGTTGTTTGTTTTGAAGAAAGAGTTTTAGTTAATTCTGAAACGTCCTTTTTATAACCTTCAAGTGTTTTGTTGAAATCATGTTCGTCCTTATGATACGATTGAATGACAATTCTAGCACTCTCAAGCTGAAGCTTGAGTTGCTTTACTTCTTCAGTCAATTTATCACAAGTACCACAATATTTATCACTAGTCAGACGAGTAGTAGAGTTAGAACTTACCGGTTTAGGCGGATCTGTCATGGCCATCAATGCAAAGTGAGCTTCCTTTCCTACAAAGAATTTTGAATAATCAATCCGTGTAGAAGCATCATCTACAATGCATTCATCATCAAAAAGTCTGCTTCGGCTAGCAATTGGTTAATATCATCATCCAGAGAATTAACGCTTGCTTCCGAATCAGGTTCACTTTCTGAATCAGAGTAGACAGATTCTGGTTCATCAGAGACATCGGCAACGGAATCAATAATCGTCCCTAAAACCATCTCAGCAACTGGTTCTTCAACCTTCTCATCAACAGAACCTGAAACTTCTTCAGCAATCTCCTCAATCACAACTTCAGAAACTTTCTTAGAATCCAAAACATCATCATCCACCGGCTTCTCTAAAACCATCTCTTTAGCAAGACATGCTACATTACCACCTGTGATCTCCTCAACTCCCAACTGCATACAATTCCAATCATAACCCTCATCTTTTTGTATCACCAATGCCTGATTCTGGTTCTCATTTTGAAGATGGGTATTTGGTGTAGAAATAGGAACAATGGTTCTGGTTGGGTTAGATGTGGTTTGGGTTTGAGTTTGGTTGGTTGTAGATGTTTTTCTAGATGTGGTATTTTGAGAGGTGTTTTGTTGGTTTTGGTAATTATTTTGTTGTGGATAGTTGTTGTTGTTTTGGCTTTGGTAGGAAACTTGATTTTGTGATTGACGATTCTGATAGTTGGAGTTAAACAGGTTTCGGTTACCTTGTTGCATTGGTTGAGTACATTCTCTCTTGAAATGACCTCGAATTCTACAGTTGAAACAAGTTACCTTGGCTTTGTCGAAACCATAGGTAGTATTCGGTGAGGTAGCAAGATCAGTTCTGCCCGTCTTTTCTATAAACTCAGTAGCTCTCCTCATCACACTTGCAAACACCCACTGAATGTCGATCGGTTCCATTTCTTCCTTATCGATCTGGGCATAATCCTCATTTGTCAAATTGTTGTTGCCTATCTGACTTGCCACCAGTCCATTGTATGAAGCGACCATTGCTGATACTAGAGAAATGTGTTGTTCTGCCACTTCTACAGTCACATTATTCATGTTGGAAGTTTCCAACACAATTGGACCTTGACTTGAAGATGCTGGTGTCATTTGAGGAGCATATTGTTGTTGTTGTGGTGTATTCACAGATAAAGTATAACAAGTTGCAGACATCTGAGGTTGAGTTGGTATATAAGAGTTTGTTGTGTATGAAGTTGGTATGTAAGTTAGTGTGTAGGTTGGTCCGGGAGCAAGATAATTTATTGGATTTCTTTGTGGTTCAGTGACATTGGAAATACAAGCAATGTGAGGTGCAACACTTCCACCTACTGATGAACTAGACATAGAGGAAGATGATGGAGCATGATACAGTTCCGGATTCTGTGGAAACTAAGCTCTTTTGGCCTTTCTCTTTTCCTCCATCTCTTTGTTCTCCAGCTTCTGTATGAATTCATTGATGGTCCAGTATTGATATGCATCTTTTTCCTTTAATACTTCAACATGTTGTCCCAAATACGGAGGCAACGAATCAGCAGACTTGTCCACTAATTCAGTCATTGGAATCTTAATCTCATAGTTTGATAATTTTGACAACAAATGACAATTTCTAGGAACAAGCTCTTTCAATGTTTCATTTCCCACATAACTAAAATTCTTGAACTCCTTCTTCAACTCTTTCATGCGAAGTCTTCTTGTTTTCTCATTACCATCATGCCTATTCTTCAAAATATCCCATAACTGCTTCGAAGTAGTACATGATCCAAATTGATGCAGCAAATCCGTGGTCAATGCCTGACACAGTTGTGAAAACGCCTTCTTCTCAACAGCAAACTTCTTCTTCTCATCATCTTTCAAATCTTCAAGAGGAATTGGGATATCTATGTTCTCAAGCATTGGAGAACTGTATCCCTTCATAATCATTTGCCATGCCTCTCCTCCTTCCAATCCCATGCCTTCCAGATGAATCTTAAACTTCTTCTGCCACTGATAATACTCTGACATGTCCAACAGCTTAGGAGGACGATTCCCACTTCCCGATGATAAGTCATTGATCAAAGTAGTAATCGAATTCGAAGTCTGATTCTGCACCACTGTTGCTGCAACTCCCCAAAAATCAGTCACTTGTTGTGGAGGTTGAGTAACAGGTGGTGTTGAACTTGTCATAGCAATGTAGTTGATCGGCGGTGTCGATTGTGTGCTCGTCTTTTGAGAAGCAACTGCCCACGGATTCATAGGAACATGATGTTGTTGTGTTGTTGCAGGTCTAGGTGTCATCGGAAAACGCCAAATGTTGACCATGATGCTCAGAATGTCAACACTTAAAAAATTTTTCAAAAACAGACTCAGGTTCGACCTCTTTTGATGATCGTGGGTTCGAATGTAGAAATATGTCTGGTTCGACCCTCGTAGTTGACTCAAATGAAAAACTGTGACACACTAACTCTGGTTCGACCTTGATAAACTCTGGTTCGACCTCCCGATGTGGTCGAATGAGACACAAATGGTCGAATGTAATCACAACACACTCAAAAACTCTTGGTTCGCCCAAAAATCAACTCGTTCGACCCAAAAACTTACTCCTTCGACCTAAAACCTTCTGATTCGACCTGACCCATTTGAAAAATGGTTATTCTTCAAAAATCAGTTATTTAGATCCAAAATTTTCAAATGTTGATGGATTTTGATGATGTTAATCAGGTTTTGCTTCGGATTTGATGGAGATCAAGTTTAGTACATGAAATTTTTGATTTTATCCGTGAAATCAAGTCAAAATCAATCAATCTCCATTATCATTCAAAGTTCATGCAAAACAGAAAAATTTTAGGCGTTTTTGATGAAAAATCTGTTCGAAATCTTTCAATTCGCAATTGTATGATTGAGCAAAGCTCTGATACCACTTTGTAGAGGATCGGATTGTAAACAATCAACTACGTAATCATACAAACAGAACAATCCAGTTGCAAAAACCCTAGATCGTATGCAAAAAGATAGAAAACAAATCAGAACACAATCAATTCTATTTTAATAATCATTTTCGTTCATAAACAACTTGATAATACTTGTTATAGCTTAGGTTTACAATGAAAACACTTCATCAGAATGTTCTAGATCACAGAGAGAACACACACACTAAACCTATCTGAAATGACCAACAACTATTACATACAATAAAATCAAAACTATAAATATGCATCTCATTCGACCCCCTGTATAGGTCGAATGAGATCCTTCGACCCTATCATCAGCTCAAACCAAACCATCTACTAAACAAAGCTTCCTTCGACTTCTATAAACCTCCTTCGACCCCACGACATGGTCGAATGAGCTCTTCAGAAACACAAAATCTTCAATGAACGCTATATTGTCAATCCAAAGCGATAGTCACATATGTGCACTTACATTATTAACTTATGACTTTTTAAAAATGAGTTTTTAGAAAAGTGTTTGGATTAGCTTATGTGGTGGGGAAAAATAATAAGTCAATAAGTTATTTTGTAGAAAAATTATAGAAATTGTCCTTTATGTTTACATCGTTTTTAAATGGTTGTCCTTTAACTTTAAAATTGATGAAAATCATCATTTATGTTGTAAATCTTGCAGGTCCCGTCTTTTAGGCCTAATCTTGTTAGTTTTTTTTTTTTTTTTGTTAAGTTTGGTCATATGGACCCACATGAGGGCAAAATGACAATTATACCATCATCTCTATCATCTTTATTACCACCACCACTTACATTCTTCAATAACCACCACCACCCCCACCACATCCACCAATTGGCCATACCGCCACCTCTACCACCAACCAACCACGAACAAATTTAAAGCATAAAAACCATTGATACAGTCATACAGATTCATCTACTAAACTTTGAATAATATTATAAAAACATACAGACAAGTTGGCCGTAGATTTAACTTATTCAAGTAAAATGACCAAAAAAGATATAAGGAGGGTAGGTAGAAGGATATAAAGAGGGTATGTAGGTAAATATTCATCAATAAGTTATAAGGAAGTTCAAAAAGTCACATATTCCTTACTTTTCCAAAAAAAAAACTTATTATAGGCAAATGAAAAGTTAAAACATTAAGTCCTTATCATTTGCCAAATACTTTTTTTAACTTATCAACTATTTGGAAAAGTAATAAGTTATAAGGAGGTGGAAATAAGGAGAGCCAAACATGCTCTTAGTCAATATTGATGTGTACATTGAAATGTACAAGAAAGAAATGCTTTATGTACAAGTGATTATTGTATTGTATGTTTAACTAAAAGAATCCAAAAGAAACAAATATTATTAATTACCTGAAAGAATCCAAATTTCACCTACAACGAAATGCTTTATAGCTAAAACTTTAAAAGATGTAAACACAAAACAGCTAACGCGTTGTTTTAGGAGAAAATATTATAAAACTTGCATAGACATTAAATTAAAAACTAAAATGTAGATG
Organism: Ambrosia artemisiifolia; assembly: GCA_032199755.1. Classification (NCBI taxonomy): domain Eukaryota; kingdom Viridiplantae; phylum Streptophyta; class Magnoliopsida; order Asterales; family Asteraceae; genus Ambrosia; species Ambrosia artemisiifolia. The sequence continues at coordinate 5,991,900 of CM063526.1, read as the reverse complement.
AAATTTGGATTACAGGTCAATATAATTTGGACAAAATTAAATAACTTAGGCATGTTTATTGTTAATATGCGTGTTGAATCATAACAACATTTTATGACCAAGTAAAACTCACAATCATAAAATTGAATTTGGTTCTAGATATTGTTCCTCCCAACATCAATCAAATGCAACGATTCAAAAAACTAAACAGGGCACTCGAAATCTACATACCAGCTTTTGTGATTCTTAAAATATGATAATGTTGTTAAACGTTATGATTCATCCTTTCTTTAGTAGGCAAATAATTTGTCACATGGTAACAATACTGCAACACAAGCCTGAGCTTTTAGAATGCTTTATCACATTTGCTACAGATAGCTACAATTGGAGTACCCTGTTTAGCCTTATATGCATATGTATATGGGTATGCATGGATATATTAATAGGTATACACATAAATATAATTAACTAAAGAAATCTCATTAAACTTTTAAATATACATAATTAGCTATATATATAAAACTTTAAAATAATTAAGCTTAAAAAAATGTAAAGATGAATATTAGAAAGGAAAAAATAACTATTAATAAACATAAAAGTTGAAAACTAAAAGCTCAAGTGTGAACTACTTGAATCATGAGATCAATTTAATTAGTCATACGTCATCCAAGTCTGCATGATCTCATCTATATTGTCTGTCAACCATTTGTCATCAAGAGCGATCCCTGGAATATCTTGTATATCTTCACGTTTGAGTATTATATCTTTTAGATGATAAAATTTATTTCAATAATCAAAATCTAGAACAAATTCTTGCTTCCAATCTATCTTTAATATTTTTAGCGGACACATGTATTTTTATTTTCTTGTTGTTGATTTGCAAAGTCAAAATGATAATGAAAATGAAGAAAAATCATATCATAACTGAATAAATTAAATGAAAAGTTACTTGAATATACAAAATAAAATACGTACTAAAAATAACACAACTTTTAAAGAAACAAATAATATTAAACTACATGAAATCTATTGCGTTTCTGAATTGATACCCAAGGTATCTTAAATGAAGTTCTTAGGTTAGTTCATGAATCTACAGTATCATCAAATATGTCTTCTTTGTCATTTTCATCAGAATTGTCTAGGTCAATAACTTGACTCCATTTCCGTTCAGAGAATCTCTTGGATCTCTTCATATGAGTTTCATGCATCCAATCCTTAAAAAAATATTTAATACACATGTTAATAGAAGATGAAATAAATATTGACGTCATGTGGTGTATTAATCCTATATCCCTTCCTTGTAATACTTGCATCTAGCCGCTTGCCGTTGCCGTTCAAGGAAAACATTTCTTTAATCATTTTAAGGTATCAATACATTCTGTTTTTGTTTTTTTTTTCTTTTTTTGTTGTGAACATGTGATATTCTTTTAGCACAAATAATCTAAACTTTTTAAATGTAATTAAAAAAAACGAGTAAAACTTGTACATTCAAAATTTCATGCCTATGTAAATAAAATATTTGTGCATTCAAGATGTTTTTGATAGCTTGATACTTTAGCTAAAACCACTAGATTAATACCGCCAAGTATATCATGATGTTATAATTGTTAAAATGTTTAAAGTTTGGTTTTATGATTTATGTAATAATCGTGGTACTTATGTTGTAGCTTTTTGAAAGAAAATGATGGAATTCAAAAACCAAAGAAGATCAAACACAGGAATAATATTAACACTTTTTGTAAAGCACTATAGTTTGTTTTATCTTTGTTTTCTATATTTCTTCTAAAAGAACATTTGTTATTCCAACTAAAATATATAACTATACAAGTTAGATGCACTGAAGTATATCAGGGTTTAAACAAAACATGAAACACATATTTCAAATTCATGAATAGCTTCACTTTTTCTTAAACAAGGAGTAACTTAACAATATTCTTTAAAACAATGATTCCAAACATTATGAAATTAAGTGTCTTTCCAATTTCCTTACAATCCCCCTCAATGCAAGTTTTTAGAAAATGTCGTCATGTTTTTTTTTTTTAAGTATACTTCATAAAAAAACGCAAAAAACCCACGAACCGAGGCAAGCACGAACCAACAACCAAGAAAAAGAAACTACATAATTACAAGATTACAAATCTACACCATTTGGCCCAAAGGAAGCCCAACGCCTTGGTTTCACCAATGATGTTCTCAACACGCACCGGAGTCCCTTCAAACACCCACCTGTTCCTAGCTCGCCAAATACTCCAACAAGCAATAAGAACGATGCCGTGCACCAACTCTCTACTTTTGCCTTGCAGCCCAATGTGGTGGTGTATATCGAACAAGTCCCTAACCGAGAAGACGAAAAAACCGGCAAGATTGCACCACCTCGAAATACAATCCCAAACCACCGAAGCAATGTAATTTCAAACTCATGGAGAAGCTATTTTTTTTATAAAAAAACCAATGACTCAACAATATAGGACTATGTCACCCATCCATCAACAAGGTGTACAAAAACGTGATTCAGACAAAAGCAAATAAACCGTCCGTCAAATTTCCTAACAATTCCCACAATAAAAGTTTTTAAAAAAAATGTCATCTTAATATAGCACGGTACTAAAATCAATTCCCTCGTGCCTTGCGGCTAGAATTCAGTTGGTAGGTTCACTTGCATTGATACAGTATAGACACTTAGTATAACAATGAAAGAAAAAAACGAATGCCAGTACTACTATCAAATTGCAACTAAAAGAGAAAAAAAGGAATGCTGATTTGTCATCAAATAGCAAGTGAAAGAGAAAAACACAAATACATATATTGGTACTAAAGTCATTAAAATGGTATATTTACCAATGGTTCTTTTCTTTCACTATAACAAATTTACACAACTTCCAAGATTTCACATATGAGGTTTGGAAGTTTGCAACTTATACCCAATGGTTTATAAAAATATAATAACATGCACATATATAATTTCCACATCAGTTCGTTGAAAGATCTTACAACTGTTAATTTGTTTAAGGTTTACATATCCTTAAATGATAACAAAACGAAAGTAGCTTGTTGTTTGATGACCAATGTTAATCTGATCGGCATCTATATATGTGGTGATTATGCGGCACCTTCACAATATTTGGTGTCTTGGTCTACCTATGGGTCAGCTAATACTCCACGTGGGTCAGAACACTCCTTAATATAGGACCAAGTTGACCAATTTAAAATGTTAAATAAATGTGAATTTGCAAAATGAATGTCCGGCGGAATGTACCAAGAGGTCAACAGCCAGACGACCCAGCAATACACAACAGGCCCAAGAGAGCAACCAGAAGCCCAATTCGTTTTGAGCCTTGATCCGAAAGTCTGGGAAAAATTTGCAATTTATTTATTTTATTGTTGTATTTACTTTGGTTAATTAGTGGACCCTGATCTCAATGAGTGGGTGTTCATGGCCAATAATAAAGGTAGGGCATGGTTTATATGCTTTAGTGGCCTAGTGAACATGTATTCTTACTTTTCTGTTTAAGTTGTAATGTTTTTGTTAAAGAAAATCATCAAAAAATTGTTCCAATTTGTCTTTCTCTAATTTTCTTCAAGGGCCTAATCCCATCTAAGGATTATCTATCATTGGTGCTTTCATTCCCCAACTTGCTCTCCCATGACCCCTCGCAAAGATACCACTTTCGACGACCAACAAACTTCCGTCAACGAGTTGTTACAACAACTCATCACCAAAACTTCAAACGTTGCAGCGTAGCAAGCATCCGAATTCCAAACTTTGATTGAGGAAACCCGCACACTACACACTAAATTCGATCTCCAAACTAACTAAACACATAATCCTCATCTGGCCCAATTTCAAATCCCCACAATCGACATCCGGTTCACCGCAGTCTTCGTCCAACAACCAAAACCATAGTCGTACTCCTCAAAATTACCCTGCCACTCTTTGACGGTCCAATCCAGTCGGATGGATTTTTCAAAGGAAAAACTTTTTTGCCTATTACCACCCCCCCCCCCCCCCCAACAATGAACGAGTCTCCTTGGCGGTTTTCTACTTCACCGGTGACGCATTGGCGTGGTACCAAAACCTGGCCAATAAAGACCTCCTCCCAGCATGGACTAGTTTCAAAAGAGAAGTTGAAAGGCGTTTTGGACCTTCGGCATACGAAGACCATGAAGCCGCTCTTTTTATGCCTAATGTAACAAATTATAGGCATAATGCAATATTTTATCGGGGTTGCATTAGGCCCATTTTGTTGTAGTGATGAAATTTATGAACGGGAAAATCACCAACATAAAAAAGGACCGAATGGTTTAAGCGAAAATAAACATAGGCAGCTGCTTTGTGTAGGGATTTCTAGAAATACAAGGCAACTCGAAAATGAACACTTAGGCAAAAAAACAAAGGGGGAAGCTTAGGAGTTTAGCCGTTTCCTTTGCTAGACTGACAAACTAACCAATAATATTGAGACACGATGCAATTATACTAGGAGTATATATATGTACCCGCTTGTTTGAGAAGAGTCTATGCCTAACCTTTACCTCTGAAACGACAATGGTTTAGACGTTTCCTACACATGTAGAGGTTTAGAGGCATCCTCCCTTGAGCATTCACAATAAACACTTCATCTTCATCTCAATAATTACACTAAAATCACTACCTTTCTCTCTCTTTTTCTATTTAATAATACTTATTCTATACTTTTATCATTACCTTTTCTCCCTCCTCTACTCACAACCACTTTTAAAAATATTAAAAAATTATTGAGGGTGAACAGTGTCTCCTCCAAATTTACTAATGAACAGTGTATCCTCTATATATTTTCTCTCTCCTCTACTCACAACCACTTATATCCACTCTATATAATATAGAGGCCCCCCTCACACTAATATAGAGCATCTACTGTGAATGCTCTTAGTCTTTAACTTGTAGCCGTTTCTATTTAGAGGCTTAGGGCTTCCTCTTTTAGTCTTTGACATGTAGCCCTTTTCTCTAGTTTAAAAACAAATTAGTCGTTTTCCATTTAGAGGCTTAGAGATTTCCTCCTTTAAACTCTTGTTTGTAGCCATTTCCTATGGTTTTAGATATTATATATATATATATATATATATATATATATATATATATATATTGAAAATTGCTACACGTTTAACAAACGTTTACATGTAGCGTCTACAATTAAATTTATAAACAACATTAGTGTGTGTGTGTGTGTGGGGGGGGGGGGGGGTTCATGTTGGTGTCTATGAGGGATGGGCAGCTAGAGAAGTACAAAACATGCTACAGAAGTAAGGAAAGGGCTAGGCTTCAGCTGCTACACTCACATGCAACTACATTACCTTTTTCTCTCGAAAAATCGCAATGTGTTGTAGTTTTATTGGTTGCTTTGTGGAACCCACCAATTTCTAAAACGTCTAGAGAGCCGCATTTTCCCTCCATGTGGTAGTGTTTGCACTGCCTAATATGTAGACATCTGACATGTTTATTTTGTCTTTCATTTTTGGTCAAAGGTCATTCTGGTGATTTTCCTTGTAAGAATTCTACTTTAATAGGTGAGATTAAATAGAAAAGATTATAAACAAAGTTTTTTTTTTTTGTGGGGGGGGGGGGGGGGGGGCTCATGTTGGTGTCTAGGAGGGATGGGCAGCTAGAGAAGTACGGAACATGTTACAGATTTAAGAAAACGGCTAGGCTTAAGCCGCTACACTCACATGCCCCTTACTCTCAAAAAATCGCAATGTGTCGTAGTTTTACTGGTTGCTTTGTGCAACCCGCCAACTTCTGAAACGTCTAGAGAGCTACATTTTCCCTCCATGTGTTAGTGTTTGCATTGCCTAATATTTAGACGTTTGACATGTTTATTCTGACTTTCGTTTTTGGTCAAAGGTCATTCAGATGATTTTCCCTAAGTAAAGCTACTTGCTCATTTAAACCCCACACAAACTTGGACCCAAGAAAAAAAAAACAAACTCAATGTACAAATCAATAAAAAAACTTCCATTAAAAAGTATTTCAATGCTAGCGTACTATCAATCTTGTACCCCAGGCATAAGTGATTAAAAATATATACTTTGAAGAACAAAATCTGATAAAGAACATCAGCAACATAGGAGTAACTCATTGTTTTGAAATGACGCGAGTGCAAAGCACAAGCATATATATTGGTGGTAACGAACAATAATGTGCAATAAAACCTACTCTGCATTTAAGATGCACTAAAGCGCTTTGACATTCTCTTGTAACGGCGTTTCACCTGTACAAAACATACACGCATATTAAACCAAGGTCTAGCGAAGACACTTTATATGTGACAAGTTGACAACAAGACTCAACTTTCATTCCAGAATATACAAATCAATATAACATTACCAGAGGTGGGGGGAATTTCTAACACATCAAAAACCCAATACAAAATTCACAGGTGGTGTTCATGTCAACCTAACAAGTTCATACGTCATAAATTTTTTTAGTCTATGATTTATGTCATTAGTTAAACTGGTTGGTCATTTCACGTCAAGAGTTACAATTTTGTGTTTTATGTCACTAGAAATTTTATATACATTTGTATTTTTTGTTGTAAATTTCTAATTTTTATATACCTATTTTGTTGTATTTTAACATGTAAAAAAAGAATTCAGACTAGTTGTGTTTGTGTCAAACTGTGAGTATTTGTGTCATCTTGTGTTTATGTGTATGACATGACTTTTGGATTCATATTCAATCTGTGTCATTTTAGGATTCGCAAAATCCAACCCAAACAGTACTTGTGTCTGAATGTTGTTGGTTATGCTATAAATAATGGCTATGTATGAAGACATGGCACTCACTATATTGAGGTAGTTAGTAATAGTATACCTTATCAGAGATGGAGCGCTTGATTTGTCGCAATGCTAGCTCAAGATGAGCAGCTTTAATAGTATATGACATGTCTGATGATAACACAGATTTCTCTTCATAATTAGTGAATGCTTCTTTAAAAGCAACCGTTGCAGCTATATGGATCTGAGATATGATCAAAAAGTTAAAAACAAATAAATATAAAACATATTGGTTGGCGGGAAAACGTAACATCAATCAAACCATATAGGGATGATATTCACCTGTTCGTGTTTTGTCTATACATGTCCGGGTTTCATGTACACGTTTAATTAAAAGGGTTAGGTCCGAGAAGATGTGGTGAGTTCACAAGAACTCTTATGCATGTTGTGCCCAAACTTAAAAGTAAAAGTCAGTTAAGCATAAGATTTATAGTATAAACATAATGTTCATATACACAATTGTATTTTTTTTGTAGTATAAATCCACATAAAAAATAGATTAATAGAAAATACAGGTTATACATATTGAGTTTGTGTCGACCCGTGAAGACTCATGTCGTGTTAGAATTCTTATTAAAAAATCGAATCCATGTTAGATTCGACCGCCACCCCACGCACACAGGTTGTTTAGCACCCCTGCTACCAAATGGCGTTATATTTCTATTATTACGTATTCACATCACTGAAAGTATCGACCAGCTTGTACTTGATTGCGTTATTCTATCATTGTAACTTGTTAGCATTTATAAAAGTAAAGAAAAACTAACCACATCTTCAAGATCGGCACCACTTAAATTTTCACAAGCCTTGCTCCGAGCAAAAGCACCCAAGTCCACATCAGCATCTAATGTCTTATTCCTCGAAAGAGCTTTTAAGATTAACTCACGTTCATCTCGGTTTGGCAGAGGAACATACATACGTCTCCCTAACCTTCCAGGTCGTAAGACTGCTACGTCCATCGTGTTTGGCCTATAATTGTTGGCAGTGGAAGATTAAAACAATCGAATACAGAACAAAGATAAAGATCAAACACAAATTTAAGAACAATAATCGATGAAATAGTGAACAGTTTTGAGAACAAAACAAACAAATGACGAACAAACTTTAATGGATTGATTCTTAAGAGTAATCTTGGTGGTCACAAATGAAAGATACATATCCTATATATACAAACTGAAGAGGTATGAGTTTGTTGACAGTTATGTTCGAACCATGATTCTCCCGCCAAATTAACTGTTTTTAACGAACAGGGACATAATGGTCATTTTCTGCGAGTCGCGCCTTTTGTATTTAGAAGCCATATTACTGCAGCCTCTTCATTTCTTTTTCTGATCCATTTGCAGCTTCTCCTTTTGACCCATTTGCAGCCGATCAATCCTAATCTTTGTCCTTATAATTCTATCATACTAAGATCCTAAACATTTACATATGTGCTACTTATATACATATACACATACATACTAATACATACATTTAGAGTTTACATATTTACAAGTTTGCATTTACATAATAACAATAATAATCAAAACCTCAAGAAGATAAATAACTATAAACCATATATCATCAATAAGTGAATTTATAATGTATACCTGTTGGTAGCAGCAATTACGTAAACTCCCTTGCGTCGATCACCACCATCTAGCTCTATCAATAGCTGAAAAAAAATTGATTTTTTGAATTAATAGAAAACACAGTGGTATATAAATACTGGATATTTAAAAATATTGACACACGATAAGCAAGATTAATAATACGATTCATAAAATTTACTTACTTGGTTTAAAAGTCGGTCACCAACCACTCCCCCATCCTTTCCACGATCTTTTGTTATAGTATCGATCTAAAATATTAATCCAATAAAAAACATAGCCACAATTTTAAAAATAAATTAGAAGGCAGATTTAAAAAAGAAAAAGGAAAAACCTCGTCAAAGAATAATATGCATGGAGAACATGTCCTTGCACGACTGAATATAGTCCGCAATGCCAATTCACTCTCCCCAACGTATTTGTTCAGAAGCTCAGGGCCCTTCAAAGTAAAAAAAATATATATATAAATATATAAATGTGTGTGTGTGTATATATTATGTAATGTTTAGGGTGTGGTAAAATATTGAGAGGGGTAAAATCCATGACAGACCTGAATGTGTATGAAATTTACTCCCGCTTCATTAGCAACAGCTTTGGCGATCAATGTTTTTCCACAACCAGGAGGTCCATAAAGCAAAAACCCTGTCTTCGAATCCAGTCCAAATTTCTATAAAAAAAAAATAGGAAATTAACTATGAAAAGCATACCTTTTAATTATAGAAATTGACCAATAATATTTATTACCTTGGCCAAATCAGGATATTTTAAAGGTGCGACTATGTTATCGTAAAACTCACTCCTCAACAAATCAAGACCTCCAACGTCTTCCCATGTGACATCTGGAATACTCGTGAATCCTTCTCTTGTTAAAGAGGGTTGAACCAGCTTGGCAGCTGCCTGTATATATAATAGCTTTTAAATCAATAACAATAAAAAAAATTGATGATTAAACAGAGCAATTACTATCTCTTGATACCTCAAAATCGGACATTGTGTAGTTACAGTTGGTCATCTCTTCAGGAGTCCAACTATATGCCTTCCTCCACCAGTCTTCATTGTCTGTAGAATGTTCCAACTTTCGTTCAAAAGTTCTTTGCATAGCAATGTAACCAGCCTCTTTCACCAAAGCTTCTAAATCAGCTCCAACAAAACCCGGAGTTGACCTTGCAAGTTTGACCAGGTCAAAAGCACCCTCAAGTTGTATATTTCGTGTAAGTGCAGAAAGAATCTTTATTCTAGCATTTTCATCTGGAACACCTAATTTGAACTCACGGTCAAAACGTCCAGGCCTTCTTAATGCGGGGTCAATAGCATCAGGTCTGTTAGTAGCACCGATTACCAAAACATATCCTTGTTTGCGATCGCCCATGCAGGTCATTAATTGTGTGACCATACGTCTTTCCATCTCCCTGTCAAGGTTTTCTCTTTTTGAAGCAATTGCATCAATCTCATCAATGAAAACTATAGATGGTGCGGTTTTGTATGCTTTTGAAAACAGGTCCCTTATATTCTCTTCTGATCCACCTAATACAGTTATTGATGATCGAAAAAGAATTATAGATTATTTTAGTTACCTAGCTAGTAGCTTGGTTTTAAAAGACATGAGGCATGCTCTGATGTGCTTAGTTCGCAAACGTCGATGCATGATGTGTGACGTGCTCACATCACATACGTGTTCGTTATTAAAAAGCACTAGAAGTTAATTACATGATCAACTGCATCATATATGCTTATAAAACCTAAGTTGCAACATATATACTTACAAAGCTATAAAAAACTACTTAAACAATAACCATTATACCCAGTATAATCTCACTCATAGTCAAAGCTAATTAATAGTAAGATTTGAAGAAAAACATGTAAAACTTATAAAAGAGTTCAATATATATAGATTAAAATTCTGACTCAATGAGAATTTGCCACATGAATCCCAGCAAATCAAACGCAACATCCATGTGTGCCTAATGCACACATTTTTTAAACCAAGTCAATATAAAACTTTTTATCTTAGGATCGAGCATATATATAATCAAATCAATATATGACATAGAGGTATATGCAAAAAAAAAAAAAAAATTACATGTAGTACCTGATACACCAGAGACCAACTTAGTGGCTGAAATGTGATAAAATGGAAGACCAGACTCATTAGCAATGGCATGAGCTAGTTTAGTCTTGCCACAGCCAGGCGGGCCATGTAACAAAATACCAGCCATCAGACTTACTCTATATCGACAAGCTACCTTTGGATTATACAAAGGAAGAATCAGATTCTTCTTGAGCTCACCCAACACATCATCCATACCACCAAGGTCCTTAAACCATGGCCCATCATCTTTATCTTCTTCTCCATTATCACTAGACAAACCTTTGGGTTTATGTGATGTAATTAGTTTAGCCACTGGCTTAACGGCTTTACCAGCTTCCATCACCAAATTGACTTTTTTATTCTCCTTATCTCTAACCAACTCTACCTCTAAAGTTTTAGGTTTCTGGCTGTATTTGTTTCGGAGCGTTGATTTAGTTATATCAAAGGCCGGGTCGTTGTAAAGCTCATCCTCAGAAGTCAAAACCGTACGTGAAGAGTCCGAATCAGATGATTGAGATTTCGACTCCTCCGTAGAGTCGGAATGAGATGATTGAGAATCCGATTGGATTGGTGTAGGTGTAGTTTTCTTGGGTGCAGGAAGGTGTTGATGGTAGGTAGGTAATTTGCGCTTAGCATTGTTATGTAGGGTTTGTTTGACAAGGGTGGTGAAGAGTTGGGGTTTGTGGCGACAATATTCAGGGTATTTGGCGCGGAGGCCGTCCACGACGTCGTTGATGGATGGAATGGAGCTGCCGTACGTTTCCTGCACACGCCGGAGTAGGACTTTTGAGAACAACAAACTCGACATTGGTATTAAGAAACCTACCTGCAGGTTGGTTTTCCTAGCTAGGTCAATAATATATTATGAGATTTATATATATAGGTTTGGTTTGTAGCATCCCTGTGTGATGAAGCCGCATCGTTTGGAGTTTTTTTTTTTTAATTTTGAACATTATTAAAATAGTCGAAATGTTTTTTTTTTTTTTTTTTAAACTAGAGATTGATTTTTAGCTAGTTGGTCACCAAAAGCTCCGGTTAACCTTACTAGAAAAGTTTAAAAAATTTAATGTTTTTCAATTGAATTTTTATACAGAAACTTATCAATTTTTATATAATATAATTTTATAAATACCTTGTATCATTTTTAAAATTTAACTGTAACAACTATTTTCAGGAACAAATACGATTCTTCTATTTCATCTTATTACCCTTTTAATCTTCCCACTCTTGGTTCATTTCCTTCCTATAATGAATTATAGGTCACATTGTCGAAATGAATCAGACGATGACTTCATAAACAATTACAGCATATACAAAGGGAAATTACACCATTCTTTCCAAATTAGGTTTCTGAAGCTCAACCTATTTTTTAAACATAAAAACGGTAGCGACCTGACATTTGCAATAATGTCACAAATCTTGAAGGCTTTAGCTTTGAAAATCTTTTCGTTCTGAATGCTCCATATAAGTGCCAAACGGTAGAAAACAGAATGCCATGAACAACTTTTCTCGTTTGTTTACCCAACTTCACAAACGTGTGCTTATCTACTATGTCTTGAAAATCACAAAATATAAATTCCTCCAATCAGCACCAATTGACAACCTGTACCAAACTTCGGATGATCAAATGAATAATCGATTCACATAAAGCACATAAGTCGGAAGTAAGTCCTATGTTTGTGCTGATCAATGCGTCACAGGTTGTAAGCCTGTTTAGAGTTGCTCGCTTGCACGCAAGAATGTTGCATTTTAAGGGGACCCATTTGCACCATTTCATCTTATGATCCGCGCTGTGATTGTTATCCTTATAACCCAACTTTTTCAGTCCCTTCACCAAGAAAGTACCGGAAGAGTCCCAAGCCAGACCCATCGATCCTTAACTCCATGAGGCTCCACGGAGGCGCACTTGCTGCTGCATTCAGACCATTCAAGGGCTGCATCAGTAGATAAAGGCGCTGTCCACCTCCAAATCCACCCAGAATTCCGATTAACCATTTACAAAAATAGATGTAAACATATATAGCAAGCATAAGAGTTCAAATTTAAAGCAGACTCTGCACCATTACCAAATTTAAACGGTCAACTTAGATTCACAAACAAAAAAAAATGTAGAAATTTCATTGCACAATGTACAAGTCACTACAGCCTCAACATTAAACCGTTTACCAAATATACATCTAGTACCAAAGGCATATATCAATTCTCGTCAATATCACCATCAGAGTCACTTTCATATAGCAACTCGTCATCATGTTCACGATCAACCCCGGCAATTTCATCCAGCGTGTTTTGTGAATTCCAATCAGGCGGGAACGTTTTTTGAAGTGCTTCAGTAAGATCTCCACCACACCGTTCAATCTTGTGTAAACAACGGGCCCAATGCACTGCGGTCCCCATGTCAACAGTCAACCCGGCGTCAATCATTTCTGCACAGATTTGCTGAATGCCCGAGTAAATGTAGTCTTCGGCTACAGAGGCTCGGGACAGCAATGATGTCATCAAGCAATGGTACACGGCTCGGTCCGGTTTCAGCCCAGCTAGCTTCATGTCTTCAAAACATTTCATAGCTTTCTCGGGAAGTGAAGCACGGGCCCACCCATGAATTAACGTTGTGTAGGTTTTTAAGTTAGGTTTTAATCCTGCAGCCTCCATGTCTTCAATTGTTTTGGCTGCACGCTGCACTCAAAATGCATGATTAATTCATGTTTTGAAACGGATTATTAGATTATTTGCAGCAAGGAAACTAGTTATGTGAGCAGGAAGTAAAGTTACCACTCTAACCCTTTCCTAACTTGACTTGCAGAAAATAAATTACCAATTTACCGTTTTTTACATAATCTAATGGGCTTTAAGCTTTTACTCTCATCTCATCAGTTGTATCACCATTTTTTATTAAAAAAATGTGTTTCTGGTCATTTTATCTACTATTAATACCTTAAATAATCAGGATTTAGCAAGCACTCAAATACTAATTATAAGGCATTATCTCCTACAGTCGATTTTATTACAACGGATTATCTGATTATTTAATATCACACTATTACTTTTTCAAAACCCAAATTTAAACACCTTATAGCAGTATCTACCTGATCCCCTAGGGTTCATAACCCATCTTCCCCTGGCCTAAAAAACAACACACAAACACACACAAAGGGAAGGATGAATAATAAAGAAGACATACAAGCATATCTCCAGCTTTACCACAAGCGTTGACCAAAGATGTGTAGGTACGGATGTCGGGTTTGACCCCTTCTTGCTTCATTTGTTGCATTAGGTCAGCTGCTTCCCAAACATCACCCCTTCGAGCCCATCTACAAGATAATAATATATTAATAACTAATAAATACTCTCCAAAAAGTAATTATAGGTTAAAAATGGCGTGCATTCATTTAATATTATGCTTGACGGTCAAATGCATATTTGTGAAACCCTAATTAAACACGTAGAACATCCAAAAACTAACATTTACAAAAACAGACCATCGCCAAAAGTATATTGCTATTTCACATAATTGGTAAGAAAAAGTTTGTAGAAGTCCTTACCCGTCTATAAGGATATTGTAAATAAAAGTATTTCTTGGAATTTTTTTGGCATGCATTTCTTTGGTGACTGCTAAAGCACTTTGCATCCTCCCAGCTTTACAGCATGCTTTGAGTAGTGCCTCGTATGTGAATACATCAAGATTTAATCCCTCGTTTTTAACTTTAGAAAAATACTCAAATGCTTTTCCGGTATCACCCAGGGATGCATAGCCATGCATGATTGTGGTGTATGTGTGCTCATTTGGTCCAACCCCCGCAAGTGACATTTCATCTAATACTTTTACTGCTCTTTCCATCTGTAAAAAAATAAGTAAAAATTCATCATTTCACAACTAAAAGATTCAGTGTTTGGAAGTGTACTTCAAAACATATTATGTATTATTGAATAACTGGTATAAATTGTCAATGAGAACATTTTATTGAGAAAAGCTTATGAAATGTGAATAAAAGTCTCAATCATGTTCAAAGAATCGGTTTTGTTGTTATTTTGTATGAAAATGATTATCCATATCCAATGGTCTGTAAATAATCAAATAATGGGAAATGGGGTCTAATTATTATAAATAAAAACTTATTATTGCAACTTCAAATTGCAATAATGGAGGTGGCAAACTGAGCAGGTCAGACAGGCTGTGTGATGGGTCAAAGTGGGTACTTTTTGTGTGGGTTGTGTTGACCCAAATACTTTTTAGCCTAATTTTATAAATTTATATAAATATAAATAATCACGGTCAAATCTGGCTACATGAACCATATATTTAGATACATTCAAATTTTTGATTAAAACGATATAAGAACTTTTATGCATTGAAAATTAAAGCTCCACCTATTTTCTATTAAACTAATCTTTGTTGAATTACCCATTTGACCCGCTAGAAATAAAACATAGCCCGAACTGACGCAAAGTAAATGATTTGAATTTGCCATCTCTATGCATCATTCAGATAATCATCTACAAAAAGCAAAAACGCATCATTAATTTAATTTCTTAAACACAACAAACCTGGCGTTTCTCAACTAAACCGAGAATTAGGGCATTGTAAGTATGGACGGTGGGGATGCAACCACACATTCTCATCAAATTAAAAACTTCAAGAGCTCTTTTAGCTTCTCCGGCTCTTGCAAAACCATGAATTATAGGCATAAATGTTCTTGAAGTAGGTTTATGTCTCAACTTTTGCATTTCTTCAACGGTACGGATTGCACGATCCATGTTACCCATACCACAAAATGCGGTAATAATGTTATTGTAAAGCACAACATCGGGTTTTAAACCGTCTTTCACGACATCTTCAAATATCGCAAATGCATTAGCCCAGTCTTTTAATTTTATAAAGCCATTAATCAACATTGAATATGTCTTCATGTTATGCTTTATGCCATCAGCTTTCATTGTTTCACCAACCTGCAATGCTTTGGAAACTTTTCCCATCTGGAAGAGTTGATCATATAAAACTGTATCAGCGTAGTCCATGTTGAAGTTTTGACACATATACTTGTGAATATGTTGAGTTGGATCAGGTTATATACAAACAACCTACTAAAAGAGAAACAGGACAAATAGGTTGAATGTTTTCGAAGGTGTATTTTTAATAGTTACAGACTCCTACTTGATTTATTTATTTATAGTATTTATTGTAATTTGTAATTACTCGTTTTGCATTGTTACCCATTTTTCATCTCTAAGCAAAAGATAACCAGCGTACAATGGACAAACATTTAAAGCTACTGTGATTTTAATGCTTGCAGCATCCAACTTTTTATATTTTGACAAAAATATATGACCATTGTGATAACATAACAAGTGAAATCACATTTTACCCTTTCAACCCAGAACTTGCTCTGACAATTTACCCAGCCTGCCTTGTGATCTCTATGAAAAAGAAAAACATGGTACCATAGAGAAAAAATGCGATTAAGTTACCTTGGTATATAGATTAATAAGACATCCATATGTAATTACTGTTGGTGTAAAGCCACATTCCTGTGACAGATTTAAGGTTAGTTTACTAGCTAAAATCCAAAAACATTCATGTGTCAACATTGAAAAGATTAATATAATGATGATCTAATCACATGATATAAAAAAAACCATCTCAGTTTTAAACCTAAAGATCATATTTCCCTCCAAAGAATTAGCATCTGAATTTTTTATACTTGATGAGAACTAAAAACCAATTAGCCTATATCCAAATAACAAGCTTATAAACCACTCAAACTCCTATAAAAATGGCAAAATGACAATGATTCTAATAATAATAAGAAGAAGAATAACAATAATAATAATAACAACAACAACAATAGAGATAACAACAATCTTACCTTAAGCCTCTTAAACACAACCAGGCATTTATCTTCTTCTTTAATCATTGTATAACCATCCATCATCATGTGATATATATCCCTTGTAGCATCAATGCCCTCTTCTTCCATCTCCCTGACCAATGCTTCCGCACGCTCCATGTTAAAGGCTTGGCTGTGTTTTTTCAGAGTGTATAATTGTAAATCGACAAAAATTATCAAGTTAAAATAATTAAAAAAACAGCAACACTTTTAAAAGGTTGTTGACTTGTCATTTTTTTCCCTTTTGAAAAGTAACGATCATGGTCTCATTTTTTCCATTTTTTTAGACCATGGCATAGACCACAGAATGTTTGTAGTAGCTCAGAATGGGGACGGCAAAATAAGCAGGCTGGGTGGGTCTGGAAACAGATCAAAACGAGTTCGGGCCAAGTGATTATTTTTTAAATAGGTCAGGCCACATTAGGCAAAGCCAACATTTTGTGTCCATTTTTATAGCCTTTAGAGATATTTATCTATTAAAGAAGATCACAATAACTACATCGTAATAATAATTATCTTTGTTTAATAAAACCATTTAAGAGGTCTTAATCATAAAATGACACTACGATGACTTTCAATTTGTTTTCATTTTAGCTATAAATTTTAATATTTTACCCGTATCACCCGTTGAAAATATGATACAAAAATCAAACCATTGTCAATAAAAATGTGTCAAAACTGCCCTTAGGGGCAGTGACACCAAATTAGCTATAGATCAACCCCTTGGGGTATTTTTTTTTACAGACTAATCATCTACTACTAAACCAGAGAGGCATGATTATGCAGGTCCAATAGTTTATCAGAACAGTAAACTTTTTAAACAAAAAAAAATCATTTTCACATTTAAATACATACGAAAAAAGGGAATACTTACCAATTAGCATAAATTATGTTTCCATATATAATGGCATTTAAAGTTGGTTGTGTCTCTTTGGCCTCCTTGAACCACTTCTCTGCAGCACTTCAAAGTAAACAATTGAAAGAATTAACTTAAGCACAGTCGATAAAAATGAGCAACAAGCAATTGTGAAAAAAAAAAAAAACAAAGTGTAGTAAATAAATAGTATTGCATAAGCTGTAAACAACATCCAAGGTGCAAAGTACATGTATATGTAATACGTAAATGGATGTGTGTGTGGGTTTTACTTACTTTACATCACCAATTTTAGCAAATCCTCCCACAAGAATACTATATGTCACCAAACTCAATTCAATTCCCTCGTCTTCCATTTTTCTTACACAAGAAAGTGCTTCCTCCATATCTCTACCTACTGCATAAGCGTGAATTAGGCTGCATAAAATAAATTATCTTTAATGCTGGAAATTGGATTAAAAATGATGAACCAAAAACTTAGAATCCGCAATTTACTTTAGAATCTGGTAATAGCTTCTCCTTTTGGAGTATGGCGTAATTTTTATATTCAAGATCAAATTTCATGATTAGAAAGATAATACAATGATCTATGCGCACACACAAAAAAGAGATAATATAGATTACTACATCAAAGTCCCTTACTTGGTAAATACATGTGAGCTTGGCTCAATTCCCCTAGCCCGCATACTCTCAAAAGTTTCTCTTGCACGATGCATATCTCCTCGCCTTGCATAATAGTTAACCATCAACCCAAACTCTTTCCTGGAAGGCTGTAACAGTTGACTTTTAGGATAACATTAAACTTCTCACTCTGACATTTAAACATGTTTTCAGGCAAGTGACTTATATACACATGCATAAATATATAAGATAATTAATTAATGCTAGGCCAGAGTAAAGTAACTAAAAAGAAAAAAAGTCTCAGAATCCTATAAAGAGAATCCTAACTGGATATGGATCTTGAATTTTAAATCAACAAGAGAAACTAAACTTATCATTATCTAAGGGCAGTATGTGATATATACAAGACTAACAACGTTAAAAAAATGCAACCAGTATATAGTGTGTGACACAAATCAAATATTTGATGGGTGATTGCACCAAAAAAATGAAGCAAACAATCAGCATATCCAGATAAAGCTACAAAGTAGGGTACAGAAACAAAAGAAAAACTGAAAGCCATCGTGTGCGTCTCTTTTGTGTCCTTTTACGTTATGAGTATTTATGACTAGAGGAGACAAATTCGACCATTTACTTATAAATGGGTCAATTTGGCTTATGTAGTAATCTCTTACGCGTAAGACATATGAAATAAAAGATGGCTTAACAATAAACAAGTGAAATTGATCGACTGGGTTGACCAAGGGGTATTTTCAATTCATAAAATCTTATCCTCGTATCAATCATTTTTTACAAGAAACCAGATTATTTATGACATAACATAATTGTTGCAATCATATTTAACACAAAGTGTTTATAAGAAATCAAACGTTTGCGTTTTTACCCGACCGACATGTTTGACCCACTACCGAACCCACTCGACCCACCTATTTTGCCATCTATAGATAAAACTGAAGTAATTACCTTCTTAATCTTTTGAAAAGCTCCCACGACAGCCTGCCAGTTCTCTGGTTGGGTTTCCAACACCTTTTTAAGCTCTTTTCGTGAACTGTCCCTCTCTTCTTGCCATGCTGACTTGTATTGCACACTTTCATCCCCTTCTATCCACCTTGCTCTCTCCACAGACTTCTCCTTCATTCTCCTCCCGTCATCAAGTTTCACAGTTATCACCCGCCCATGAAACTCCATACCATCAAATTCCACCGCATTCATTGCCGCCTTTTCAGCAGTTGCACCACCATATATTACAAACCCGAACCCCATGTTTCTTTCTGTATCATCGTAACCTTTTATCAATATCACATTCTTTATTGGTCCAAATTGCCTAAAAAATTCGGTAAGTTCAGTTTTCTTTATCCACAATGGAAGGTTCCCCACAAAAATTTTCCCTTTTTCTCTGTACTCAATTTGTTTGGATCCCGAATGACCTGAACTATCCAAATAACTAATATTCTCAGTTTCATCCAAATCAGGTGGTGGAGGTGGAGGTGTTGGAGCTGGTTCTGGTGGGGGAGAGAGTTTGCTGGTTAACCAGAGCTTTTCAGTTAGGGTTTGTGATTTATTATCAAAAGGATTTCTTTTAGGGGTGGGATTGAGGAGTTTTTGAAGGGGATTGGTGTTTTGGGTTTTGGGTTTGGGACGGTGGGGATTGACGGGGGAGTTGGCGATGGGTTTGAAGGGTCTGTTATTAGTGGGGCGGCGGAGCGATGATGAGGTGGTTGTGGTGGGGTTTTCAGAGTCATGTGAGCATGTGGTGATGGGGTACAAGGGGATAGTGGTGGCGGTCCTGGTGGACACTGAGTATGGCTTGCTGGAGAAAGTAGAGCAGTAGTGTGTAGTGGACGAAGCAAGTGAAAAGTTATCCATAATCTCAAGTGATTTAAGACTATCCAGTCAGTTGGTTGGTACTTATGTATTCATTTCGCTTGGCTAAAGATTCTCCACAAGCTAAAATTGATCAAGTAAGAAACATGTTAGCAGAGACAAAAGTACTTTTATATGGTATAACAAATAACAAAACAAGTAAACAACAAATGAAGAAGAAGATGAGCTTTGTTTCGTCAAGTACATGATACGTTGTTTTCAGTTGCATAATATAAAACATTTCCAATCACGTCCTTCTATTTCACAAGCATATCAAATATATTATTTATGTCCAATGTTCATACAAATTAAATCAACAAGGGACTTAAATAAGTCAATAGAGTGAAAGAAGGAAATTGCTTGTAAACTAAAGCATGAACCATATTTTGCCGAGCACCTTATCTCACACAAACTATAGTATACTATAAGGAAATCAAAATGACTTTAAGCACCTAACTATGTGATCGAGTAATTTAATATCGAAGGGATATGATCCTGAATAACATAATATCCTGCACGGATCCAACCCACCGGTCACGTGACGAATCACCACAGTCGATCGACTATCACACCACAATCGACCGTTGGGCACCAATTAATTACGAGTGTGAGCAATTACTGTCTCTATGAAATCAGAGCCGACATCGTTGGCATTTACCATCCCACGCTGTGTTACTAACACGGATACAAATACTGACCAATCATGAGAGAAATAGGATAGGTTACTTACACTCTCTTACCCTACTCCTACTTATGTCATGCTATTCTCCCAATCGAAAAGAGAATACTTATTTTTACACCTGAGGTTGGTCACATCACATGGAGAAATCCCCACAAGGCCGACGGTGTCGTTCTTTGCTTTGCAGAAGTAAAGCTCAAAATATGAGTGATGAAAATAGGAATATTATCCAGTAAAAAGTATTCATTTAATCTACTCAATTAATTCGTAAAATTGCAAAAGCTGAAACCAATTTGTAAACCCCTAGTTCAACTCAAATTATTCCAACAGAATGTTGATTATAGAAACTAAGCAACGACCACGAACCCTAACTTTGGAAAAACGAAAACCATAGCATATAAAACAACATCGTGACGGAAGCAGTGAAGTGTAGTGTAATCTGGACTAGCGTAAGGATATTATTGACGAATATAAACAAATTTGAAAGTGCATAATAATAATCAAAGTATAGGGCGGCGAATAAAGTACCACCTAGGTGCGACGGTAGTTCCGGTAAAGAACGACGGTTAGCTTCCCTTGTGTGGTGGTTGGTAGGGTACGTCAGTCTCTTTTAACACTCTATCTATCTTCTGCTACTTGAATCACTTATCCGCAACACTTCCATGGTTAAAAGGTAGGGGTGCAAACGAGCCGAGCCGCTCGCGAGCTACTCGAGCTCGGCTTGGTAAAAGGCTCGAAAAACGAGTCGAGCCTTATCGAGCTCGAGTCGAGCTTGAACCTAAAACAAAGCTCGTTTATTTATCGAGCTCGAGCTTAGCATGTAAAGCTCGTTAGGCTCGTCGAGCCTTATCGAGCCTATTATAATATTGGTTTTTTTAATATTTAATAATATCTACCACCCATTTAAAATTGTTTAGTAAACGAGCCCCGAGCTCGAGCTTCACTTATCGAGCTCACGAACCTAAACAAACTATTATTTACATTATTTTTATTCAATGTATTAACTAATTAATAATAAACGAGCCGAGCCCGAGCTCGAGCTCGAGCAAAGTCGAGCTCGGGCTCGGCTCGGCTCGGCTCGTTTGCACCCTTACTCAAAAGAAATGATGTCATACAAGTTCCTTTTTTAATTTTAAAACGTATTAATTAATTTGACACGCGTATAAAAATATTACTTTTAGTTAATAAAAAAAATAGTGTTATTAGACCGCGTGGTGCGGCGAAAACATGATGGGAATTCGGTTAATATTGGCTAAGGTCGTTTTGGTACCTGTATGATAAATGAAACCCAAAAAATAAAATCGTAATGTTACCGTAGTGATATCTACACACGGCGGGAGTGTGCTTGTTTTTCCCCCACGCAACGGCGTAGAAGTTTGGTCATTATCGGTTTGGCTTGTGAAAGAAACATAAAAGGGAAACTTTTAAGATAAAAAAACGAGTATGATATTAATCTACTTATTAAAAATAAATGCAAAAGTTATTTGTAGTTATGATCTTTGTTTTCAGTAATAATCAGAACGGTCAACGCCTCATCCCCCTTAATCTCCTATCCACCTTTGATTGCAATGACTCATGTTCGTGAATGATGTTTTAGAAGTTATCGTGGTGGGTGGGTAGCTATGTGAAGAAACACCAATATAACAATACTCTAGATCTTAGGCACAAGTAAAGACACGATTCTTATTAATGATTCAATGACTATTACAAGACCAGAATAGCTATTGTTACAGCGCTTCGACTATAATCTAATTCTCATAACTATGGTTGTCTCTCGCTCTGTGATTGTTCATCCTTTTCTTCGTCTGACCTCATAGGGTATTTATAGGCCACCTGAAGTCTTCTGTGATTGGACGAGGGGAGAATGACAGCTGGCTGTACGATTGGGCCGTTGTCATCCCCTGCGCTGTCCTTTCGCTATTGGTCCACGTGTCTTTGTCTGTCCTTTCTTGTACTATTCTGTACCTCGTACCTGCAGGCGATCGTGGAGCAGGGAATGGACGTCTCTGATTGGCTGAACGTCCCTTTCCTGTCGGTTATTAGCTGTCATGCCACGAGGTACTCCGCGCCGCTTTCTAGAAGCCCACGTAGGCCTGTTGTGCTGGCATATGTGGAGATGTGGGCCCGTGCGCTTGCGCGGTATCATATCTCTTCAGTAGGGTTGCACCAGGGAATGACCATCAATCTTCTAAAGTAGTACATGGTTTTGAAAAGGCAACTAACGCATAATCAATCTAACGATCAACCGATAGATCGACTATAATACTACTGGACAAATAATAATAAATTAACGGCATGTTTTAACAATGACAAACTTAAGTACCCATTTCATGCCAAATTAGAGAGGATAATATCTAAAGAATATGATTATTTGAAACAAATTTTATTTACAAAAAAATACTCAATAATTTTAAAAACCCAAAAAACCTCATAAGCATTTTTACCAAAAAAAAATGGTCAATAAAATATAAGGAATTTGCTTTTGAAGCGGATGTTGAGGTAGATGTGTGGGTACACTATGTTAGATAGGACAAGAAATAAGGTTTTTAGGGAAAGATTAAGGGTGGCTTGTATTTCCAATAAGATGAGGGAGGGGAGGTTGAGATGGTTTGAGCATGTCCGGAGGAGGCATACGCTTAGAATTGTGGAAACCCTCACTGTAGAGGGGAAGATGAGTAAAGGCAGGCCCAAACTACTTGGGATGAACGGATTAGGAATAATTTGTTGGACTTGCATCTCTCTAAGGACATGGTCGAGGATAGGAGTTCGTGGAGACACAGGATTAAGGTTAAGGATTTTTAGGAGGATAGTGGGACTTTGTTTTAGGGTCTTGCTTTTGGAGCTTAGCTTTGAAGTCTTCTATGTGGCCTTAGCTTGTGATCGTTGCTTTACGTGTCCACATTGTGTGTTCTTTATCCATGTTATGCATTTTTTAGAATCTATGTTTTCTGGATGTGTGGTTTTTTAGTAGTGATGAATATTTTATTTGATTTTATGGTTGGTTTGCTTTCGAGCTGGGGTCTCTTTGAAAGCAGTCTTTCTATCATTTAAGGTAGAGGTAAGGTTTACCTACATGTCAGCCTCCCCACGCGCTGCCAATAGTTTGACTATTAGTGTGATTATACTGGGTATAGTGGTGGTTGTTGTTGCTCTAGAAGCGCATAGGAGAAGGTGTTGGCTTATAGAAAGGGGTATTTAGGGAAGAGATAAATGTCTACCATATGTGTAACGGAAGGTGTTTAGCATGTTAAGCATTTGTCCCTCTACTCTGGGAAAGACAAAACTACGATCAACAATCCTGAATTTTAAGTTTTTAAGCTTTGTTAAGATGAATAAACTCGGTTTTTAGTCACAATGTGACAACTTATTTTTTGAGGCAAGTTGAGGATAGTACTAAGTCAATGCACGTATGAGTATGTCATCAACCATTCGGACACGAACCATGTTATGTCCCCTCTAGCCATTTAAACTAATACTCCTCGTACGTTTTGACTCGTATGTTCTGTTGCATTGCAATACGCCAATCCAGTTACATCAAGCTTTCGTACTCCTATCCTGGCTGATCTACTTAGGGGTGTTCATGGTCTGGTTTTCGCGGTTTATAGGTTAAACCATAAACCAAACTGTTAGTAACGGTTTTTTTTTTTTTTTTTTTGTAAACCGAAACCAAACCGTACGACTCTCAAATCGAACCAAACCAAACCGTTACTTGTAACGGTTTGGTTCCGGTTCGGTTTCACGGTTTGAGTTCTTTAGGCCTTCATACAAGAACCGTCCAGTTTGATGTATGATATATATAAGTAAAGCTGTCCAAAATTTGAATAACTCAACTTGCAAAACACAATCAAACTTGCTAAAGAGTAACAACGTTCTCCAAAAACAACCTGAAAAATGTGATAATGGGCTTAACCCATGTCAAATAATATGTATAATGTAAAATATTTGAAAAGTTTTATATAATAATGTCTTACGGTCCGGTCCGGTTTTATACGGTTGGTTTTCGGTATAAACTGTAAACCAAACCGTTCGCTACAGTTTAAAAATATAAAAACCGACCGACCGAAAGTTGAGTAAAAAACCAACCGCGAAACAAAACCAATGATCGGTTTGGGGGGTTTCAGTGTTTGAAACCAAACCATTAACACCCCTAGATCTACTCATTATAGGCTAGGCCCAGCCTATATAAGTAGAAACTATAGAGTGAATAAACTTAATCAAGAGACCTTGTGAGAATTCAAACTATTTTTTTAACTAACAGAGCCCCTTGGAACCGATTTCTTCATTTTCATTTTCTTGTTATACTCCACGTCTTTTTTTAATATATAAAACATCCATAGCTGAACTAAAATAAGTAATAATATTGTGAGTAATGTTTTCATCAAGAAAATGAACGCCTTCTTCATCATACACGTATTCTGTGATTGAGGTTGGTGAATCAAAGTTGTACCAGGGTGCATCAAGGCGCAATCAAAGTCAATTAGATTGTTTAATTTCTACTTCAAATCAATTTCTAATCGGATCACTTAACACGAAACATCATCCTTGAAGAAGACAAATTCTAATTGGTGTTGAAAACTAGTTGACCGTTAAACAAAGTGTTTTGTCAACCGTCAGACTATAAATTGGTTCTAGTCATTTTAGTTATGAACAAAATAATAATATGTGTGTTAAGTTAGATAAACAAACACAAACAAGCTTTTACATTGGCAAACGCTCAGTAAATTATTCATTCATGTGGGTCCGTTTGTGTATAAACAAACAAATACTATTCACAACTTAACCTGTAATACAGTTTGTTTTTATGTGAAATAACTTCAAATTTTCATTTATTTGGTATCAAAATTCATAATAAACCCTAAACTCTAGGCTCACGCCATCGTGTTGTTCTTCAACAATTTAGTAATTACCGCGGAAAGAGCAGAAGCACTCACCTTACATTCATCACCAGCAAAGCAAGATCTACCTTCTTCAGCAGCTTTACATAATCTAGGATACAACGGTACTTTCCCAAGAAACGGGACCCCCATCTCGACACACATTCTTGCCGCCCCACCACGGCTGCTATCTACACCTCGCTAGACGCTACAACATCCAACAATTCAGGTGCCTTTTCTCTCAAAACCGCCATAACCTGCTCTGTAACATCCTCTTGTTCTTCTCCCCCGTTCTTGGACTGTTTCAAGTACTTGAAATCCGAAAGGGGTTGACATAACCCGCTCATGTTCTCAACAACGCCAAGAACCCAAATCCCGACTTTTTTACAAAAGCTGACTTCTTTCCTTACATCTATTAAAGAAACTTGTTGTGGGGTGGTGACTATAATGGCACCATCGATTTCTGATTCTTTTAAAAACTGGACGATCGAGATGTGTTCATCTGAGGTGCCGGGTGGGGCATCAACCACTAGAAAATCGAGCTCGCCCCAATAAACGTCTTTTAAGAACTGTTTTATGATCCCGTTTTTACGTGGGCCTCGCCATATGACAGCGTCATCGGGGTCAGGGAGCATGAACCCGATCGACATTACGCCTATGGAGTCGACATAAACAGGGGACCAACCTAGGTTGCTTTGGTGAATCTCTTGGCCTTCTAATCCGAGCATTTTAGGGATGCTTGGCCCGCAAATGTCGATGTCGAGTCGTCGTATTTGGAAGTCCATGTCAGCAAGGTAGCGTTTGGTATGAAGGAATCAAAGGTGGAATGGAATAGATCATTCCCATGGAATGTAATTAAACATGTTTGGTTACCATGTAGTAATGGAATGGATCATTCCATAAGGAATGAGATTCCTTCCATTTTAAGAATTTTCATTCCTTGGTAAGGTGGTGTTTTTTTTCATTCCTTCAAGGAATGGAAACAAATATGTTATTATTATTATTTATTATTAATTATTATTATTATTATTATTATTATTATTATTATTATTATTATTATTATTATTATTATTATTATTATTATTATTATTATTATTATTACAACCCACCATCGTTGTCATCATCCAACCACCACCGCCTATTGCCGCCACCCACAACCATTGCTACCATCGTCGTAACCCACCATTGTCACCACCGTCCAACCACCACCACCACCTGCGTCACTGCCACCCACTGGCTCCACCACTGTCATCGCCGCCGCCACCCACCGTCACCGCTGCAACCCACCACTGCCGTCGTCGCCCACCCACAAATCGTCACCGCCATCGCCCACTGCCACCACCACCGTTGCCACCGCCGCCGCTACCCACCACCACCGTCACTGCCGTCACCCACCACTCACCATCGATTTTATATTTTCGTTTTTTCTTACATACCAAATAACACAAAGTAAGAATTCATTCCATTCCCACATGATAACCAAACAAGACATGGAATGGTAATGATCCATTCCATTACCTCTTCCATTCCATTCCTTCTCTCATTCTATTACCCCATACCAAACAGACCCCAAGGGCGAACGAGAGCTGGGCTGAGAATGTGCTCTTGCCAACCCCACCTTTACCGGATAAAATTAAGATCTTGTGCTTTACTGCAGCCATTCTTTCTGCAATTGCAACCAAATCTGTCCCCAAAAAAACCAAAGTTCAATCAAAAAGTTGAATATTAGTATAAGAATATTTGAGTATAATCAAATATGCAGAACACATCACATTCAACAGGAAAAAGCACAAAAGCAAGTGAATCTTCAACTGGGGTGCACATAAACACCTGAAACCCCAAAACCGTCGAAACTGAAGAAAGTCAGCCGGTTTGAGATACATATGGTTGATTAATGGCTCGTTTTAGCGGTTTATGGCCTGGCACTGGCCGTGTAAATAAAAGCGTTTGTTGAACATTTATTATTATGTCTTTGTCAATCAGGAATATAGTGTTATGCATATACATTACATTAATCAACAGTAAATTTAGATTTAATACAACACTGTGTTTAGAAAAAAAAAATTATTTATTTTGGTTTAAATCCGCGTAACCAACAAAAGCGAACCGTAAAACCATGAAAACTGACCAGTCCCCCAACCCAACCAACATGGACTGTTCGGTTAGTCTTTTTCCAAAATCGTGGACAGATGTTGAAGTAGGGATGATCATCCCAAATTTTTTTTTGACCAAAACCGGCTGAAACGGACCGTGAACATCCCTACTTCAACATAAACCAATGCTATCTACTCTTGATTGATTGATTGAATAAGCAATTAAGCAAAGTCTTAATATGGAAAAAAGTGTTCTTTTTTTTTGTTGTATTCAGAAATGAGAAATCGTTTTCAAGAACAATTGCATATATTCACAGCAATAGTTCATCTCCAGCAGAGCAGGGCAGGGGTTTGTATTAGGTAGGTTAGGGTTCGCAATTCAAAAAGGGGTGGCGACGCAGCTTGTTGCCTGTCTACCTTCTATTCTGATGTAACTTGATAAGTTTTAAGGAATGATATGAAAATTAACCAAAAAAAATTTGTCATCTATCAACTAATTTAACCTACTTCCACTACGAATTTTAAGTCAATATCGGCCGATATTATCTCTACCGAGATTATTAAACCGCTATAACTTGTTAGGGCCTGCTTAGCTTAGCTTAGGTATCAAATTTTATACTTGAAACTGTGAATCTCATTCACATTAAAAAAACACATTGAGTTAATCCAATTCACGCAATAACTAGTAAAGGAGGATGAAAATCCAGAAGAATAAAATAATACACATGTAATTAATAATCAACTAGGGAGTAAAAAGAAAAAGAAAAAGAAAGAAAGAAAGAACCTGGATCGGGGCCTTTAGGAGCAGAAGCACAAGCTTGTTGATTAGGGCAACCGACACACGCATCAGATTTTCCTGCGTCTTCCGATTACGTCCCCGGACAATCTATCTAAACACAAATTAAATTATAATATCAACATAAAAAGTAACTGATTCAATAATAATAATAATAATAATAATAATAATAATAATAATAATGAGTTGATCATACGTTGATTGGCGTTGTCTGGGACGTCTTAGTGGTTGCCGTTTTCCATCTCTACTTCTGATAGGGTTCTGTTCAGCAGAAGAAGAAATAGGTGTTGAACCGGGTTCACTCGTGCTTAGTTTTAAGTTTTTAAATTTGCCAAAACACCCTTGTTTTTGTCCAAACTGGTTTAGTAGTAAACCTATTAGGGAGGACGGGGCACCAAGCGGATACCCGTCTAGGGTTCCAACACACCACCGCCACCATCGTCGGATTGGCAGCGCCGCAGCGGGTTGTTTTCATGGGCTAGTGAACCCGAGGAAAGGAGATGGATGTTACCATTGAGATGTGATCAGTGGGGCCGAATCCCAATGTCAAATGTGATCATTTGAAATCAATAAAAATCAAATCTTTTTCTCCTTTCAATTTACAATTCAATATTGCAAATTCATTTCATTCATGGATAAAAGGAGTAGTTCAACCAAACAAAACCTCTAAATCCCGTGTAGTAGGTTCGAAAAAAGAGGAGATAGTTCGAGCAGACACGCCGGTGGTTCGAACACTCAAGCGGGAGTCTTTAGGCCCAATGTTTATAGACCATCCATACCTTCACAACTACAAACCCCGGTTTAGTACACACATCCACCAACAATGAATTTTTTGGCCTCCTATACCAACAAAACTTTTTTTTTTCGAAACCACAAGTCCCATTCTCTCACGATGCTATGACCTCATCCAACCCATTCGGTACGTATAGGAGCTATCTCTCGTGAAATGTGAATAGACCGTTAATCGAAAATTTGAGTTTAGACAATGATGATTGGGAGGGCATGCCAAAGACGCAACTTGAACCTCGTCTAAAAGAAATGAACGTGCATGAAGAAGAAGCTGATGAAGATAGTGTAGTAGTAATTTAGAAAAAAGAAAGAAAAGGGGAAATTTGTAAATCAAGTCGACAAAATTGAGTGGATTCCGGAACAAGAAACTGCTTTAGCTAAAGCGTTTGTTCATAAATATGAAAATCAAAGGAAAGGAAATTTTTGAAGAAAAAAAGATAGTTTGTAGAAAGTCGTTCTTAAAACACTACACAGAAGAATTGGTTCAATGATTTTTGGATCCACTTGGTACCATTATATATATATATATATAATATAATTTTGTTTTATTATTTTATTCAATTATAGTATATATTTTTTTTGTATTTAGAGTTAATTGATATATATTTAACTCTTTAAGTTTGTTACGAGAAAGCAGGTGCACATATATTGTTGTTATGTAGAAAGCACTTGAAGATTTTCGTAAAAGATACCGGCACGATTTAAAAAATGTTGGTGCGTGGAAGATTTGCAAAGACCATGATAACTAGAGCAAGATCCTAATTTTTGACGAGGAGTCCGATAGTAGTTCCAGCAAGAGAAGGAAATCATCAAAAACTGGAAACTACCACTGTTGGGTCAAAGAGGATTGATAAGCATTTTAACCTTAGTCTAATATCCTCTCTGCAACTTTTGGTTAACTATAAGAAGTGCTGAAGAAGAAGAAGATACAAGTACTGATGAAAAGCTGAAAGCTAAGACAAAGTGCTGAAGAGTAAAGTTCTGAAAATGAACCAGACAAACATTTGAAGAACAACTACTGAAGAGCAACCTTAGAAGGATTACTCATCAGCAGTTTTATACTCATCAGCAGTTCTAGTAGAAGCTTCCCACCGCCTTTATCTTTAGCAGTTTATATTATATTTGTATTTAATAGATATTTTGTACAAGTTCCAATACTACAACCTGTTGTAGTATTATACTATTATTACCATGCTTCATATGTACGTTTTGTAGTCTATAAATAGAAGGGTTCACACCTTCTATTATTAACTTTGGAATATACAGACTTTGAATCAGAAATCCATTGTCTATCATATGAGAATTATCTGAATATATACAACTGTTTTATCATTTAATGTTTTGATTCTCATATACATTTATTGCACTTTGGTTAATCATTTGAGAGGGAGCATTTACTGATATTAAAAGTGAACTGTTAACTTAGAACATTTATTATTCCGCTACTCATTTACTTTGATTAAACTGTTCTAAAAGAGACTGTCATAAGGACTTATCCAACAATTGGTATCAGAGCTCTAGTTTATTGATCAAATATCAATCTAACAAATTGAGAATCAGACACAGACTCTTATTGATATTCAATCAAAGGATAAAAGTTCACTTTATTCAAATCCATCACTTGAAGAAATTGTTAATCAATTAATATTCTTAAAAATGGATCCTCATAATACTGGATCTGCTAATAATCCTCTCATGCTAATGAGAAATGAATTCAATATCTGGCAAAGAAGGATAACACATACATTATCACAATAAAACACTGGTTGTTGGAAGTCTGTCTTGTATGGACCCCATAGACCAGTGACTTCAGATCTAGAAACTAAAGTGGAATAAATAAAAGAACCAAAAGACTACACAGATGAAGATTTTCTAAAACTTGAGCTAGATGCCAAAGCTTTTCCAATGTTGGTAATGGCTCTCCCAAATAAAATTTATGCTGAACTCTTACATTATGAGAGTGCAAAAGAACTTTGGGATTGTCTAAAAGAACAGTTTGGAGGAACCGATGAGGTGATTGCCAACACCAGAGAGATCTTTGCTCAACAATATGAAACTTTTACTCATGTTAATGGAGAAACTTTAACACAACAATTTGAAAGATTTTCTTCATTAATATCTAAGTTAAAATTAAATGGAAAGACCTATTCAAATCCATCTATGTTACATAGATTTTTAAGGTCTTTACCTGAAAAATGGGAAACTTACTCAATAGTCCTCAGATCAAATGCAGATTTTGATTCCCTATCACTTACAAAATTACATGGGAAACTGCTAACTTTTGAAAGAGAAATAAACCAAAAGAAAAAGTTACAAAATTCTGGCAAAACTGCTGATGACTATGTTCTTGATAGTACAACTCTTTTGGGACAAGACTCGCCATCTTGTTATAATGACTTTGGCTCTTTTGACCATATTGACATTACAGCTGGGATCTCATCAGAAAGATCATATCTAGCTTTTGACAATATTGAAAATCAAACTACTGATAACATGTGGTTCATTCTTGATGACTTAAAAAATTTCAGTAGTAATGATTTAGAAGAAATGGATATTCTGCACCAACTGGCCATGTTAAGCATAAAAACAAACAAATTTTACAAAAGGTCAGGTAGAAAATTTCCAGGTTTAAACAATCAAACAAAAGTTGGTTTTGAGAAATCTAAACTTAGATGTCATAAGGGTCAAAAGTTGGGACACTTTGCTAGAGAGTGTAGAAGCTCTAGCTTTAACCAACAACAATCTGGAAATTAACCAAGCTCTAGTTATACATACCTTTTGTCGATCACTGATGAAGGTGAAGTTGCTGTTTGATGCCAAATCCAAATCATCTCCCAAAAGCTCTAGAAACCATGTCCAACTTGCTGTTGTTTCTGCCTCAACCACAGCATATGCCACTGGGTATATCCCATTGTTGGCATCAATAGCTACTGCATTTAAAATTTGTCCTGGAAAAGGGCCTTTTAAGAAACAACCATCAAGCCCTAGTAGGTCTTTCAAACCAGCTTTAAACCCTACTTTAATGGCCCTATGCAGACATAAATTCTCTTGAATTACCTTGTGGGGCTGCTAGGGTTAGGTTCACTCTCAACATCAATCTTAACAGTAGTACATGGGTTAGATCTAATCAAATCAGCACCATAATCCCTTAGCTGTTCATATTGGGCACTGTAATCACCATTAAGCTTAGTAGTTGCCATTGCTTTAGCCCTAAAGATCTGATTACCTGTTACTTGAACTTGGTATTTTGTCACCATGATTTGTTGGAGTGCCCCTATCTTAATTTCAGGATTTGTTTTAAGAATATGCTCAATCTTTCTTGTAAGCCGACTCACTGTGCACAAATTGACATCCCGTGTTTGAATACACTCATGTTTCTTGTGAAGTGTCACTACCATCCATGTGCCATTTTGTTTCATATTTGATGCATGCAGTGTCCAAGGACATGTGGGTTCTAACTTCTTTTTAGAAGTTGTCCCTCTTTTTCCTCTAGTTGCCTCTTTTTTAGAAGTTTGGGTCCCACCATCTTTACCCTTCTTTACTCCACTTGACCTACCCTTTCTCTTACTAGAAATTACCACATTACCCTTATATTTTGATGAAGTTCCAAATTTACCACTCTCCTGTCCTTGTCCCACAGGCTGTACACTCTTCGGATTTACTCCAATACAACAAACCCTAAATCTCCTTTTTTTTCATTTTTTACTATATGTAGCTGCCTCCTACTCTTTATTGCACATTCCTTCACTATATTCTTAATCATTTTTTTATCAAGAAAACATTGTCCAAGAGCGAATGGGCAATCTAGAGTCCCTTCCGCACCATATGCTTTTCTTTATCTCCGTTTTTTTTTCCTACAATCCCTAATAGCTCTATGCAAAGTGTTGTCTTCATCATCACTTAAACTGTTAAAATTATCTAAGTCTATGTCAATGTCTTCCTCAAGTGGGTCAACATTTTCATCATCACTAGCATTAAAGTCAACAGCAGCCTTATATTCATCCATGTTAACACTAATAGCATCATCTGCATTCTCCTCATCAACTATGAAGTCCCTATCCTCCCCATCACTACCCTTATCACCAGGCCTATAATCACCATCATCTGGATCAGGGTTTACATGAGTACCCTGCTTCACCTTGTTCTTCTTAATGGCCACAAGTCTTTTCCCACGTTCTGCAAGTATATAAGAACTAGCACTACCATCACTACTACTACTATCATCACCACCACTATCGCTATCCTCATGCCTACCATCATCAGTACCACCATCAACACCCTCATCATCTTCCAGATAAAATTTTGCCTCGGTTATGACACCTGTATCAGTAGGAGTTGCCTGGGTTATGACACCCATATCACTAGGATCAGGCTGTGTTGGATTACTTGAATTGGAAAAGGTTATAATAGGTTGAACATAAATTTCTATCATCCTATTATTTCCAGCAATTGTCAGCATTCTATTATAATCAGTTTCATTATTCAATGGTCTTAACCCAAAGTCTAAATCCTCACGTGGAACTTTAAAATAATACCTAAAAATTGGAAACATCCTTGTAACACCCTAAACGTTTTTACAGAAAATATGCAGCGAAAAATACGGACTAGAAAATTTCTTGCTTAATAGAACATTCTCAAAGGTTTGGAAAACATATCTAAGAGATATTTTGGTGTTACATCTTTTATTGTTTCTTATTACATTCAACATGACTCATATTTATTAGATTATGTGACCGTGACCACGTACAATCTGCTTTCTCGCTCGATCTCCATTCTTTCCTTACTTCATTAGATAGACAAGACAACCTGCAATCGCCACATACCCATTTCGTTAGTTCATTAGGTGAATTCATGCAAATTACTCACGATGCGGAAATAACATCCAACAATACTCCATAATCCTGTTCAAACGCCTTTTTTTGCAAGTTCGGGTGTGATACCCCGATCCGAACCTCCAAGTCTCATGCATTCATACTTACATACCTGCATCTTCATTACCATTCTCATAACAAAGGTTAATAACCCTACAATAGATACAAGCGTACAATTCCCACATACAACTTACCTTGACCTGTCATGTTACTCTTCCTTCAAGAATTCTCTAAGACAAATATGACGTTTCCAATCCTATACTCAATCTACACAAAATGACCAACCCTTACATACATAAAACTCTCACTCAAACCCGAGTATGAGTACCCATACATACATCACATTCTCAATCTACAAAAGCATGACAATCTACTTACCGTATTTGATACCATTATACAAACGTATCAATTAAATTACATACACATGCATCATTCCGTACTTGAGTCATATTTGCAAATCCGACATTCCTATTACTTATTACACCCATACCCAACATTCACAAGGTCCAACGGTGTTATTCGATGTGTTAAACGCGAATACGGGTTGCGCACATAAGCGAAACATCAAAATACGATAAAAACTGACAATTAACCTCAGGTTCCACCGTAACTTACGGTGGTCACCGTAACTTACTGTGGCCACCGTAAGTTACGGTGGACATCCGGAAGCTATGGTGGATCTCCACTATGGTATGGTGGAGAAATGTGCCAGGGGCCACCGTAAGTTACGGTGCCACCGTAACTTACGGTGGAACCCCGAAATCTACCTTTTGTTTCTCCTTTCCATCCTTTCTTGACCCATCCCACGCCGGTCCATCCGAAGCTGCGTTTTACCCATCATAAGCTCCAAAACATGCCTTGGCATTATTATTAACGTTCCATCATTTCATGATTCCCATTCTACTTACACACACATTGTATACATGTATAGATTCATTATTCTAAATGGAATAGGAATCACTTACCTTGAGTCCTCCAAGTTGATGCTTGTTACTTGCCTCCTCTTGACCCCTTAGCCACTCATGCTTGAACCCATCTTACCTATGCTTTCATTTCATCATTCCCACCATTCCGTTAGCATACATAATTATGCATACTATCAATCATATTACATTTACTCGTTCCCATGACTTTCATTGGTCAATTACTAATATGCACATCACATAATTAACTACCACGTTGTTTATCAATCAAGCAATCCAACATACCATCATGTATGATGCTTAGATAATCTAACCTATATCACATGATCTCCTTAATATTCACAATTATGTTGGGTAGCCTAACTTTGTTAGTCATACATTGTTGACTTTTCAGAAAGTCAACTATCAAGTATGCAAGTTTCAATATTTAGATTCATACATCCATATCGATATACTACCCCATATCAATTTTACCCTAAACATTACATTAGCATGTTATAGGACACATATCATCACATGACTACTTATGTGCACATAGAATTCATTCGACACATACTAGCTCTTCCATGATTCCACAAGTGGCAATTACAATCCAAGGTTAGCAAACATCACATAATACCAACATTGTCTTTTCTTAATAAGTTCATACACTTCACAATTAGTACACATTCATTTCTTAATCACAAATAAGAAATAAATCCAATACTTAGTGTGCATCATACTATCCAAACATAGAGTACAACATCCTAACGCACACTTCTTACCAAATCATATAATTCAATAAACTCCCACATGAATACTCTCTAATACAATCCTCATGTTAATCTACTATCAATTGTATCTATCATCACATTACTTTCATATTTGTCAAGTCTTGCATACAAATTCATACATCATACTCATCTAGACATTTCGTCAAACATATGGTGTGCGTACAACTTTCTAAGCTCAAGGTACAAGTATTTCATGCCTAATATCCTAGCTCATAGTATCCATCATCACATTTCATACCCACATCAATTACCCTTCATTCCATAGACATCAAACATAACAAAACCTCACTTTCTTTCCAATCTATTCACCCATTTAACTAAAAATGACCATGGGTTACATCAATAGCAACATCCACTTCCAATTCTAAAATATCCTTCAATTCATTCAATTTCTATACAATTAACACATATACAACTTTCAGTCATCAATCACAACTAGTTTCTGCATGAATTAACATATTAACTATGTGTGAACCTTAGTATTACAACATACAATGACCTTAGCCAAAAATCTATCATTAAATGAACCCACTCAACATACCTTAGGTTTAGATATCACTAGATGATAGAAATCCTTGAACATGCAATGAAAATCATCCAATTTCCCTACTGATTTGTGCTCAAATTGCAGAATTTGACTTTGGGGAGACTTGGTTCTCCTTGCATGTTCCCACCCACCAAAATCTAGGGGAAAATGTCGACTCCCCTTTCTTCCATCAATTTTAAACCCTCAATTAACAACTTTAACCCTCCAAGTTTGGTGTCTATACCCATTTTAACTAAATCTTTCTTTCCTTTCTATTTAGCCACTATTCCAACTATGTTATATAATTTAGATATTTTATTTCATGCCATAATAACATAGCACGCAAATTAATTAAAGTTCGGATTTTGGGGCGTTACAATCCTCTTCCGAATACCCAATTTCTAAGACCATATCATTCAGCACTTCCAAAACATTAACATCCACATAGTCAATATATGCCACTTTACCTCCTACGTATGTACCATCTGGAAAATCAGTCAGCTCACCCCATAATGCAACTCCACTGAAAAAAGCTCATGATTGTTACCTGAAAACAAAAAAAAATTATTGATCATGTCGACGTGTGAAGACAACAACGATGAAAAAGCAGCAATAACTTACGGTATTCGAGGTGAGGATTGAAATCAACATCCTTGTTTTGAAATTTCCACATTGGATAATCAAACTTGTTATAATGTCGAAGAGAGGTGAAGAGGAATACGAAGGAGGTGAAAAGTTAGGGTTTTTTTTACTTGGATCATAATGACTGAATGGGGGGTAAACGAAGGAGTTAAAATGAGTTTTTTAAATGTTAAGACATAAAATGACGAAGTTGCCCCTGGGAGTTAACTGAGTTTCAATCCTCAGTTAAAAACTCAGTTAAAAAGTGCCCAAAATGGCACTTCTTGAAACGTCATGGGTCACAGTGATAAAAAACAGGTTTGGTGTCCAAACAAGCATTTTGGGGTAAACCTCAGAGGTCATTTTGGCACTTTACTCAAAATAATAACATTAAATCGTAACCAATCTTGTTACGTGTTTCACTATGTTACAAACTCGTGTATTATATGAGTTGAATACAAGAAACATTTAATATTTAAAGAAAAAAAGAAAATGACCTTTAATTGAAAAAGAAAAATAAGGAAACGATGATTTTATTGCATAGGAAAACAAAGAAAGGACTGGTGAATTTTAAAAGAAGCTCGTTTGCTATTTGTGAACCATAATAGATTAATTAAAAAACGGGAAAAACATTGTTAATGTTATAGAATTAGGTTACATGACATCATATTTACTCATTTATTAAGTGTTAAAAACTGGCTCAATTTTTTCTTTAAAAATTAACATTGGTTAAATCATATATAGGATAGATAAAATGCTCTTAATTAGATTGGCTTTTGGATGA
Organism: Ambrosia artemisiifolia; assembly: GCA_032199755.1. NCBI lineage: Eukaryota > Viridiplantae > Streptophyta > Magnoliopsida > Asterales > Asteraceae > Ambrosia > Ambrosia artemisiifolia. Next base: position 5,954,464 of record CM063526.1, on the reverse strand, counting down.
AATATCGAATACGGGTTATCTCGAACAACCCGGTATAGTCCCAATATTAAAACCCCCGAACTTTCCTAGAAGATTTTATGAAAATCTTTCAAAGTTATAGTTTCAAATTATCACTTACGTATTATGAATCATATTTTACTTATAACATAATTCCAATATCTAATAAAATGTACTTCATCTGTCCCATTTTAAATGTCCATTTTTCTACGTTTTGTTGTCTCAAATTAAATGTTCATTTCTAAGAAATTTCTAGTTTTGCGCATAAAAGACAAAAGACAATCAATATTTGAAATAATAACTTGACTATATTATTGTCATTTTACAACATACAATCAAAGATTTCTTAATCTGTGTATTTGTGGGCCCATGACATCTAAAATGGGACGGAAGGAGTATATTAATTATCGGCATTATTGTTTCTTGGTCGACATCCAAGATCAAACTTTCACCGAGATTTCCAAGTTTCCATCTTCCTACATTTTGAGAAGGTTGCACCCTATAAAGTATAAACTAAACAACAACGGATGTATAAATCCTACAAAATTGTATAAAGCCTAACGTAAATGATGTATAGAGGCTACCGAATTTCAGATAGTTTATTAACCTGAGACCCGAATTACATAAACCCGATTTATCCAATACCCATACAATCCGAAACTAGAATGGATTTATTATGGGGTTATATTCCGACCGAATAACCTGATCCGATTAACCTCGAAAATTGATAAAATAACCTGATTAACATACAAAGATCGAGAAATCACATTAGATGAACTTTTAGGAGAATAGGCACAAGTATAGGGAGGTTTTGTGTAACTATCAGCTTGTGATTGATATAATTCAGTTCCACATAATCAAATAATAATAATACCGATAATTTCATTCGAACGAAGTCGCCAATTTCTTCAGCGATTCGAAGTATATACATACATCACGATTCACAATCACCATAATAGATAGCAGCAATCAATTATGTATCATCCGTCCAGAGGTGGTGTTCGTGGCGGTCGAGATCGTAAGTTTAAATCTCATCTTCGTTTTTTAGGGTTTTAAGATTTGTAAATATATTTCTTATGTCTGTGTATATATGTGTTTGCAAATTTGTTTCTGAAAACTGGATGATAACTGTTTCTGTTATTGATTTTGTGAATTTGGGTGAAGTAAGCGACATGTTACAGAAGGTTATTTTGAAATCGTTTATATCAGGTTTTGTTAAATTAGGTTGTTAAATTGAGGTATTTATTAAGCATGTCAAATATGTAATTTAATTTAATAAGTTGGCGGATTGTTGGGGGAGTATTTAGTTAAAATGTTCATCTTGCCGGCGCCTTATGCAGGATTTGAACAGATTAGACCATCAATTGATCAAACCTGACCAGAGATGATGGGAATATATTATGATTTGGTGTTTAAAAGTTAACGAGTTAAAATATTATTTATAAATTAGTTGTTAACAAACCAACCAACCAACCAAGCCCAGTAAGTCCCACAAATAGCAAAGCTATTGATAGGGTCCGGGGAGGGTGGGATCTAGGCAAACCTTACCTCTACCACTGGGGTAAAGAGGCTGCTTCCAGAGAGACCCTCGGCTCATAACACACAATCAAATCCCCAAAAAAGGTATAGACACACACACACACACACACTCACACACACACACACACACACCCAACTACTCATAACAACATAGACAGTGAAAAGTGTGTATGGAAAGAATAGACAAGTACAGCATGGCGCATCGCACATCGACTTTTGGGATGGAAACAATCGGACGTCTTCTGCCTTGTAATATTCATATTTTCTTAGTTTGATACATGTAAATTTGTAATTGATGGATTCATGTATCATAAAGCTTTAGTATCTTTACAATTTACGATTCTGAATGCTTTAGCTTTCTGCCTTCCTCTGCCTTGTGTCTTAAGCTACTCCTTTTTTCCTCTTGGTAACTTCTTTTTGTGGCTTGTAATATTCACGTCTTATGTGTTTTTCAACTTCCGAATGTATATCAATACAGGTCTAGAAATAGTAGAGATCTGCTTAATTTTAGCATAGTTAAATGCAATGGCTTTTTGGACATATGCTCATTTTAGTTACCACTAATTTCTTTTAGGTTTATAGTTGCACACTTGCGTGAGGTATGTACTATGTTGTATCGCATTGGAGAGAAAGAATCACATACACCATTTATTAACGTAATATATGTTATCTGCGTGCAGAGTTTAGCTGGGATGATGTGAAGGTTGATAAATATAGAGAAAACTATATTGGTCACAGTCTCAAGGCTCCTGTAGGGCGATGGCAGAAAGGTTGGTCTTTTTATTACAGATTACATGTCTAAAATGTTTACTAAAATTCGTGATGTTTGACTGGATATATGGTTTCCTGAAATATGTAAATTATTGGCTCATGGTGAGTTGTGACAGAACAATAGATTTTTTTGGTTATCAGAGTATATGCTACTAATATCTGTATTGATGGACAAGTAGACAACTGTAGCTTAATGTTTTGCCAAAAAGGAAATTTGCAAATCACAGTGGATATCCATGAAAAAGCTTATAGGCCCCAATCTACTTGTTTTTTCTAATCTTAAAAGGTTTTTGTCTAACGTATTTTAACTATGGTTTGTGTTGTCACCTTAGCATTATGTAGATGTCTTTCATTTCCATAGGCAAAAGATGTAAATAACTAGTAGCTATTAATGTTGTGTCAGGTCGGGTTGGTCTTAATTTTTTAACACATTTTGTTTAATAATTATATCTTTTTACTAACAATAACCGTATCACAAAAATCATTCCATCCACCCACCAGTAATCTAATTTTTTAAATAGTGATTTCAGAGGCTTATGCCTTGTAAATACACTTGGGGAGATTTTTAATCTGTTTGACTGTTTACTTTGAACTGTTAGAAATAAAAATGACTCGAATGGACCCATTTTTATAAGTAAACGGATTAAAATCGTCTACTCTACACATATAGCAGGCATAATCGTGTTAGCCCCACATTTTTCACGATGAGATCCTAGGAGTAATGTGCTTCTGTAATATAGTCTTCTAATCTGAGTAACTGAACCGATTGTCCTTGGCTTCCTTATTTTTGTTTTCTTTCTAAGGGTTTTCGTTATTATGTGTTCAACAGGAAAGGATTTACACTGGTATGCTAGAGATAAAAAAGGCAGCCAGGCGGATATGGAGGCTGCTAAAGAAGAAATAAGAAGGATTAAGGAAGAAGAAGAACAGGCTATGAGGGAAGCTTTGGGTTTAGCTCCTAAACGTTCTACAAAACCTCAAACTAATAGACTTGATAAACATGAGTTTTCTGAACTTGTGAAACGGGGCTCCACTGCAGAAGACTTGGGGGCTGGACATGCTGAGGCGGCTCATGTTCAAGGTCTTGGTTTTGCTAAGTAAGATTCTTTGACTCAATTTGAATTTCACCTATTAGTTGTGAGCTTGGTACCAGAGGTGACAAATGGGTGGGTCGGGTATCAGGTCACAACAGGTGGATTGGGTAACAGGTCAGAAAGGATGTGGGTTGTGTTCCTGGTCAGAATGGATGGGTTACGTATCTGATCAAAATGAGATGGGCTGGACTGGGCTGACCTCAAATGCATTTCTAACCTTTTCTTTTCTAGAATTTTATCATTTTACAAATAATTACGTTTGTATGGTAAAACAAACTATATTTACAATTATAATCTAGGGTTTGAAACAAAACAATATAGCATTGTAGGAGGGGTTAGGTACATTTAGGTAACTGTCAACCCGTTTCCATAAATCATTTTTCTGAAATTTACCCATTTGATGTGTTAGGTAATCTGTCGTCGTTTAGCCCAAACACCCCATCCACGTATGGTCGAAATTGCCTGCCCACTACTACTAGATTATCTTTATTACTCCAGTCCATTGAAATTGTCTGGCATTTTGCTTCTTTGACAATAAAATTAATCTACTTCCACGTTTATTATCTTTACGAGTCATTAACTTCTCAAACATTGTGCATGGATTTTTGTAGCAAACAAGCCATTGTTTTACAAGATGAACTAGAAAAGGACTAAATTTTGTATGAATAATCAACATTGGTAAAATGTGAATATAAAAAGAATCATCATACTGGATAGTTGTTCACAGATGCTACTGTAGTTGGTTCTTCCGTTCTTGGAGTTTTTGTGTGATCCAATTGTTTGCTACATGATTGTGGGTTTTTTGCTACATGATTGCCCTTTTAGATAAGGTTTCAGTTAATGGCTGAAATTAACGTCTTTTGTATCTACTTTTTAACTGCAGGGCACCTAAAGCGTGGGAAGGATCGAGTTCTCTACCTCCCACTGTTACTATGACAACAGATGTGCCTAAAAGCACGAATGTATCTGCAGCAGATGCGAAGGAAGATTCAGAAGATGAAAGTACCCGAAAGAAAAGAAGGCGGGAAGAAAGAAAACAAGAAAAATATGAAAAACGAGAAGAACGTAAACATGAACGAAGAGAAAAAAGGCACCATGCCCGTGACTCGGATGACAAGAGGAAGCACAAAAAAGACAAGGGTAAAAGAAGACATGATTCTGACTAATGTTAAAATATGTCATTTCACATAGAAACGCTTTTAATCGATCTTAAGTTGAACGGGTTGTGTTTTTACGGTTTGTTTTGTATGCACATTTCTATCTTAATTTCTATTTTACAATGTTTTGTCGTGTCTACTTCGACATAAATGGCCAATATAGGTGTTCAAAGTCTGGTTTGAACGAGTCTTACGTTAAACGGGTTGTGTATTACGGTTTTTATAACATTTTTATCAGTGTTGTTAGAATTGCTAGGCGCTAGTTGGGTGGTGAAGTACCGATAAGCTATTAATCGGGATTAGTGATTTTTAGTTTCATATATATGTACACACATTTTATATGTAGTTGTTTAGTAGATTTGTTTTAACCCTTTCCTTATGTAATTTGCTTTTTATTTATTAATGAAAGATTCAATTGGTATTAAAAAAAAAAAAACCTTTCCTAGACTCATATCTTTAAGTATCTAAGATTAATCCCTAGAATTTACAGGTTTTGGTTGAAATCTGACCAAAATTTACAGATTTTGGCCGAAATTTGACTGGAATCACTAGATAGCCACTGACTAGCGATTAATCGGTGATTACTCGACTAGTGATTAATTGGAGCCTAGGCCAGGTTTTTACAACCATGATTTTTGTATCGCCACTCTCATTTTACCATGTTTTGTCACTTACACTTGACATATGTAGCTAACACGGGTGTTCACTGTTGGGTTTAATCGGCTTTAAGTTTAGTGGGTTAAGTTTTACAGATTATATGAACATTTCTGTCTTGATTTCGTATATCATTCTACCATGTTTCGTCACCTCTAGTTTACTTACATAAACGCATAGGTGTTCGCAGTCTAGTTTTGACAAATTTTAGGTTAAACCATGAGGCAAACCATTGCAAAATATATATCCAAAGCAAGTCTCATTGCTTAAGTTTGTTTTAAGGTTTGTGCTTATGGGCCCTCTATTTTGAGGGCTTTTAAATCATAGCATACCGATCGATCGTATAATAACCACATAAACAGTTTGGTTTGTTTTTGTACTTAATGAGCCTTAAAAATGTAAGAACAATTGAATATATTTGTTAAGCTTGCAAACAAGTTGACGCTATATCTACACCTTTCATAACTGTGACAAGCTGCTAGGTGAAAAACACAAATTATTGAATAATGCAACTTAAGATAAACTAGGATGAACACCAATGTTATCGTAGTTAACATGGTTTTTCCAATTCGGTTCATAAACCAAACCAAACCAACCAAAAAGTTCATTTCACTTGGTATAAAAAAGCACAGGGCGCTAGGCTTTTATGCTCCCAAAGCCCAAGCGCAAAGCTTTACGTATGCGAATAGAAAAACTACTATAAAATTTTTTATAAACAGTATTTTAATTTGTAAATTTTTAAACACTAAAAACCAAACCAATGACCGGTTAGGATGGTTTAAAACGGACCATAAACATCCCTAATTAAAATAACATATTATTACAAACACCTGATATACAACAAGAATCATAGATTTTATTAACCAATTTAGAGAACAATTAAGATGGAATGTCACAGAAACTTGAAAGCAGAAATGGACCAACCAGAAACCTAAATCCTTTCAAACAACCACTGAACCGATAATAAGTTTTCGGAACTTGATGTTAATTACCTTATCAGGCTTTAAGGCCAGTAACAGACGGGGCCATGCCCCTTGTCGTTGTCACATAGTTAACATAGTCATTGTAGTGCATAGTGAACAATGTGCTTTGGTAGCGAGTTAGTCGAATGCGGTTCCTCACGGACTCAGTAATAGCACCTCTATAACCGGCTTTCCTCATCAATGAGTCGATTGCTTCGATTGTTGTCCAGCCTGGAGAACAAAACACAACCAAATGTAACATACACGCTCTATTATATGTGACATGTGTGAAACATGTAATTTTTTTAGTACAGATCAGAACACACAAGATCAAGTAGAATTAACCAGCCAACACTTTGTTTTTATTTCTTTTTTAATGGTTTTATTTGTCTAAAAGAAGTACATACTTTCACTTTTAATCTTGGTCTAAAAAAGTGTGTAGTGTTGCTCTATGCACAACGATACGAGTCACTAATAGATGGTATTGTGTCTCATTCGGGTCGTAGGTAACCTAGAAACTAGCTGAACAGGAAAACAAAACTGAGTTGGCAAATTGAGACGGCAGTGTGTTATTATTTGGCATTTTTTCTATTAACGTTGACATGGCAAGTGACATCAGTCCTTTTATTAACAGGACAAGAAACCATCTTTTAACGACTAGGTGAGACAAAACACAGTATGCTTTCCCATTTGAGATAAGAGTGAAAACACATTTTTATTTTAGGTACAAAAGATCCGTTTTAACAAGCAACAAAACCAACCTTCTTGGGCAGCGACATCAGGTAGGTATGTTGCGCTTCGCTTGGTATTATAGTCAGGATCAGTGAATTCAATAATTATACCATGCTTTCCAACCTGCAAATCGCATGAATTCAGAAAAAGGCATTGGTATCCAAAATGGTAACAAGAAAACATCTAACTATTTTAGTACAGGCAGTCGGGTTCACTCAAAACGCTTTTTGTCCTAAAAGTTCAGTTTTGTATAGAGAATTTGAGCTACTTGTAAGTTGTAATTATGAAATTTACAATATTTCACATAAAAAAAAAATACACTTTAGGCGACTTACTGTCCGTATGACCTGTTCCTTTTTAGGTATTTTTTAATAGACATATTTCACCGATAAAGATAAAACAAAACTCAAATTCGGTCCCAATTCCGATTAATATAAACTAATTTAGTACATTTCATGTTACATATACATGACCTTAACTTATTGAAACATCATGTAATAATCAAAAGTAACAAGCTTAGATTTGAACAAAATATAAAAAGCTTACCTCCCAATCGAGATAGTTAGCAGCATCTTCATAATTAGTAAGAATAGAGACTGTACATTGCAAGAATGGTAACTCTTTAGCTTGTATCGGAGGAAACCGATGATCTCTCAGAGCACTGCAAAAGAAAACATACATAGAAATAATTAAACAATATACACTAATATTGCAATTAAAAACATTAAAAAATGATCAAAAATTCATATGAATTCTTCTACAACTCGAAAACTTCTACTCTTTCAAAACACTAAACATGTCATACTTACCCATTTGTTAGTAAAATAAATTCAATTTCTTGTAAGTTGTAACAATCATTAACAAACGAATAGGAAAATGTCATCACACCGAACCATGCTAACATATATAATGTTCTCTGCTTTTATTCAGCGTAACAACTTACAAGTATCTGAACTTATTTTATTTACCATGAACACTAGATATGATACTTTGTCTTTTGGAAGGGTAAATGTGATATTATACACCTTAGAAAGATTTATATGAATCTTTGCCCTGTAAAAGAAAAACTGAAGTGATTTAATTAACATATTTTTTTGGACCATTTCTCGATTTGTGCATGTCATTCTTGCACAAGGGCCATTCTACTCTTCTGTGTATAGGTCCAATTTTAATTAACATCTTTTTAGTTGATAGAGTACTAACCTTGTTAAAGCATAATCCTTGAAACCGTTGACTATATCACGAGCAGAAAGTGTCCCTATGCACCCACGTAAACGAGGTTCATAACCATTTACCACTTTCTTCCAAGTCACAAATAATGGGCTGAAATCACATATAATGGTTGATGAATACAGACGATCTAAAGTTAAAAATATTAAATGGCAAAATAAAACATATAGAACAACAATCATGCCCAGTGGATCCCACATATATCGTTTAATTTGATTGCAATCAAATTCAAACCATAACTTATAGGTTGTCTAGAAAAAAAAAAGAAAACCAAAATAAAAAGAAACAAAAAGGTAAGAGCTTTAGCATTTATACAAGAAAAATGTATATTCTCTTGACGAATAAACTGATACATAAACACAAGGTATACATACATATAGACAAAGTAACCAACATGAGCAAGGGAAACATAGTGCACGTGTACGCAATGTTTGACTGACGTATATGATGAGACTTAGAAAGAGAGTGCTTCTATGCATCACAGTTTTCTACTATATAGTACTATTTACATAATATGCAAATCCAAACTGGCTGGCAAATCGTGTCCTAACAGGTTAACAGGTCTTTGACGCGTGCGAACAAATCAAGTTCTAAACATGAACACGACTCGTTTAACTCATTTATATCTCATGTTTATAACACAGTTTTATGTTTTATGTACAAAAAAAGGGAAATGAAAGATTTTTGCCTCTTAATTCTAAGTATTAAAAAAAGTCAAAAAATCAAATATTGTACTTTTCAGTCAAACAGGTCTTAGCGTGTCTTAACAGGTTACCCATTGCCAGCCCAACAAACACCCCACCCCTTATCAATAATATAATCAGCAAAACATATCCACTAACCAAGATAAAATAGAACTATGACATATAGTAATCCAAAAGCTAAATAACTACACATCCAAACAAACAAACAAAATCAATAAACAAATATCCATCCCAAAGCATTAATTAAGTATACATATAGAGAAAAAGAGAGAAAGAAAGTATTACTGTTGACCCTGATCAAAAGCAGGAGGGGGGACTTGTTGATCATTGTAATGAGCAACAAGTGTATCAAAGCAATACACCACCATCTCCCTATTTGCACACACCATTTTCTCTAAATTAATTCAATAAAAAAAAATACAATAAGAGGGATCAAGGGTCCAATAATAATAATAATCAGGCGAATTCCAATTGCATAATAGCAATAATAATTGAATTTTTTGAGAATTGTTAAAAGAGGGATTTCTTAAAATTAAAAAAAATAAAAATCTCAAACGGGTGTTGTTGGAAATCGCTTTGATGGATGGATGGATTCACAAAAGTACTGAAACAACACCAGTTGAGGAAGAAAGTTGAATCAAAGTTTTGTTTTGTTTTGTTTTTTTTTGTGAACTTATGTGGGAACGGACCCTTTTTATAGGAGGAAAGTAGGTCTCTTTTTTAGAATATTAAATTTTACATTTTGGTACCATCATTTTGGATATATTACCAATTTGATCTTTGGTTCATAATTTTACAGTTTAAATCCTTGATAAGTAAAGTTCACAAGTGGTCTTCGTCAATGTTTTCATATGCGGACCAATCATGTCATCTTAAATAATATAAAAATGAAGAGGGTGAACTGGAAATTTTTTAATTAAAATCCGGTTCTCATCCCAGCAGTCCAATACCTTGAACCAGATCGGCTTAGGTCCCGATTCTCGGTTCGACTGGTTGGTCTGGTCCAGGTTTCAGAACATTAGGTTATGTTCTTTTCCAAAGTATTGAAAGCGGGGAATAGAATGGTTCCTGCAAAGATGAAGAAAGCATAATGTAATTCTTTAATATTACGATCCATGCCTAGTTTCTTTAATTTTGATTTGATTTGATTTAGGCGACATGTGGATGGTAATGGGTGTAATGTTGGAGACGACTATGGCAACTCGTGAGTTCTTCTATTACCATAAGTCTTGATAATCGAATAAGGGGTTTAATGGTTGTTGTAATTTTATAGTTAATTTACAGGATGTTGATATGAGGAGAAGGGATTTGCAAAGGAAGTGTTGACGTTATAGAGATAATACGTCCCATATTCAATTTGTCAAATTTGACCACTCAAAATTTCATTTTGGTGATTTTCCATGTAAATAAACCAACCAATATTGATATGTATTACTGTTTCGAGCCAGCCCAATTTTGACAACCAACTTTGTTGCGTATTATAAGTAAATGTTTTGGGCCAATCCCGTTTTGATTGTTAAGCGTATTGATACAACTTGGTGACTCGTGATATTATCATTTTTTGATCATAATTGATATCAACATTTAAGTGGAGTCTGTTGATGGTATAACATACACTTGTAACTGTTGATATGCAATTTAACTAAGTGTTGGAAGGAGTGGATAGATTAGACGGCATGGATAAACATCCATGCCTATAGGTTAGGCGTGGGTATGGGTTAGGCTAGTTTGTGGGTCTCGTAGTATAAATATGGGTTTTGTGTCATTTGTCATTAACACTTTTCAGACAGGTTTAGTGTTTAGGACTAAGTGTTTAGGTTGTCCACACTATATGTTAGCGTGGACAACCAGGTATGTATGTGTGTATGTATGAAGCAAATCTGTGTTGATTAATGAAATCTTTGTTTTCTACATCTTACATATCTTTTTTTTTTGTTTTGTTCTCATGTGTTTGTTAGATTTCCTCTAAGTCAAAAGTGATGCACGACATGGATAACCATATCTTAACAAGGTGCACAAGCACATGCTTATTGAATAAGTGATCCTTGTATATGACATATGGGCCGACAAGTCGACAACATAATTATGACCTAAAAGTTAAACAATCAACAAAAACTTTTGAGGTGTTTGGGAGTAGAGGTGCACATAATAATCGATGGAGGAATACTACTTAGTGGTTATTTTTAATCGTAGGTTAGTAACCGGTTAGGGATACTTTGGAGTGTAGTCGGTTATTAACCTGTTTTTTAACCTACCTTTAACCGATCCCATTTTTTGTTTTTCCTGAAAATGATCGTTAGATGTATTTAGCCGTTAGAGACCGTTAGAGAATGGAATTCTACATGTAGTTTGAGCCCCATAACTTGTTTTGTGTATTGTCTTAGTCCCACAACATTCCAAGCTAAAATACCACCTAGAAATTATCGAAAAATTGCAAAAATCATAAATCACAATCTTCTTTACCTCATTCTTAACTATCACCGACTCCTCACTCACCATTTCCTAAGCTAAACAAGCGTCATTTCTACCATTGACCTCTTCAGCACCTAGTTGCATTGTGTTCATTGTATTCCAATCAAAACCTTCATCCTTTTGAATCATCAATGCTTGACTTTCATTTTGCTGTTGGGTGTTTAGTGTTGATATTGGAACAATGGTTCTGGTTTGGTTTGGTGTTGTTTGGTTTTGGTTGAATGTGGATGTTTGTCTTTGCTTGGTATTTTGAGAGGTGTTTTGTCGGTTTTAGTAATTGTTTTGGTTTTGATTGTTGTTATTTTGGTTTTGGAATGTGACTTGGTTTTGTGATTGACGGTTTTGATAGTTTGAGTTAAATGGGTTACGGTTACCTTGTTGTTTTGGTTGAGTACACTCTCGAGCAAAATGACCTTTGGTACCACAATTAAAACAAGTCACCTTTGCTTTATTGAAACCATAGGTAGTGTTAGGTGTAGTAGCAAGATCTGTTCTACTAGTCTTCTCAATGAATTTTGTAGCTCTTCTCATGACACTTGCAAACACCCACTGGATATCAATCAATTCCATCTCTTCTTTGTTAATTTGGGCATAATCTTCATTGGTTAGATTGTTATTCCTAATCTGACTTGCCACAAGTCCATTGTATGATGCAACTAATGCAGAAACCAATGCAACATGTTGTTGTGCTACCTCGACTGTCACATTAGTCATGTTAGAAGTTTCTAACACGATTGGACCTGAGCTTGATGTGGCTTGACTAAGAATTGGTGTAACTTGTTGTGGTTGTTGTTGCTGTGTCATGTTTACTGATGATGTTCCAAAGTAATTAGGAACTTGAAAGTTTGATTGAGGTGGTGTGTAAGATGGTGTTGCAAAATAACTTCCTGTACTGAGAGGTTCAACTTTTGAAACGAATGCAGTTTGTGGTCCTCGTGCAACACTCACACCTCCACTAGGAATGGAAGTTGGTGTAGAAGTAGTAGCAAAATAGAGTTCCGGATTATGTGGAATCTGGGATCTCTTCTCTTTTCTCTTTGCTTCCATCTCCTTGTTTTCTGGTAAGCATATTTCTCCTTTAACACTTCAATATGCTGATTACAGTATGGTGGTGAAGCATCAATAAACTTCTCTACAATCTCAGTCATTGGATAGGAAACCTGATAGTTTGACAACTCAGTCAACAAATGAAAGAACCTTGGAGTAATTTCCTTCAAGGTTTCATTCCCAATATAACTAAAGTTATCAAACTCCTTCTTCAACTCTTTAGTCCTCAACTTACGAGTCTTCTCATTCCCATCATGTCTACTCTTTAAAACATCCCATAGTTGTTTTGAAGTAGTACATGTTCCAAACTGGTGTAGCAAATCTGTATTCAAAGCTTGAGAAAGATGTGAAAAATGCTTTCTTTTCTGCTGCAAACATCTTCTTTTCATCATCAGCTAGAGCTCCAAGTGCTATTGGTGTTGTTGAGTTCTCAATGGTAGGTGCCACATACCCATTCTCTATCATCTGCCATGCTTCCCCACCATCTAGTCCCATACCTTCCAAATGAATCTTGAATTTTCTTTGCCATGAGTAGTACTCATTCATGTCTAACAACTTTGGTGGTCGAGTTCCATTCCCCGAAGATAAGTCACCCACCAAGGTTGTAATTGCATTGGTAGTCTGGCTTTGAACTGCTGCTGCGGCTGCTACTCCCCAAAAATCTGGCATTGGTTGTGGAGGAGGTTTAACATCAGGTTGTGATGGTGTCGAAACAGCCCATAAGTTCGGCATTTGTGTTGGTTGTGTGTTTGCTCTTTCAGTTGCTGCAATTGCCCAAGGATTCATTGGTACTTGCTGTGGTTGTGTCATAGTAGGTCTTGGTGTCATAGGAAAGCCCCAAATGTTATCCATAATGTTCGGAATGACAATCACTTAGAAAAATTTAGAAATCTGATTTTGGCTCGACCTAATTCAGGTAGACGGGGTTCGAATGAACTTGAAAAGTTTGGTTCGACCCCTAGGATGAACTCAAATGAGAAACTGAAACACTAAGACTTGATTCGACCCTGAAAAGACTTTGGTTCGACCCTACGTAAGGTCGAATGAACTAGATTGGTTCGAATGAAGACACAACACACTCTGAATGAAGAACAAACAACTGGTTCGACCCTAAAACTCACCTGGTTCGACCTAAAAATCCAACTGGTTCGACCTGACCCATTTCAAAATCAATTTTTCTTCAAAAATCACTCAATTTGATCTGAATTTTTCAAATGCTGATGGATTTCAATGATGTTTATTAGGTTTTGCTTTGGATTTGATGAAGATCAACTTTTGTGAAAGAAATTTTGATTTTATCCGTAAAAACATGTAACGCCCTAAAACCGTAATACAGAAAATGCGCAGCGGAAATACCAACCGAAAAATTCATTTCTTTAAAAACAACCTTGACTGTTTAGAAACCAAATCTACTAAATATTTGGGTATTACATCTTCTATTGTTTCTTATTGCATCCAACTAAACTCATCTTTATTAGGTTATGTAACCGTGACCACGTACAATCTGCTCCCTCGCTCGATCGCCATCCTTTCCTTGCTTTAAGAGGTAGACAATACAACCTACAATCACCACATAACCATATCATTAGTTCGGTAAGTGACTATAGTCAGTATTTTTACAACATAGTAATAACATCCCAAGGAAGCTAGATAATCTCTTTGACTTGTCTCCGCAACTCGGACTAATACAATATACGAGCTTGAATCCGATCTTTGGATTCTAGCCTTGAAATTCCATGCATTCATCCTCATCTATCCTGTGCCTTTGTTGTAATTCACATAACAATACGGTTAATAACATTAACAATACATACATAAACACGACCTCCACGATTTCATCTCAATGTCCCACCATCCTTTAATCTTAAACATTCTTACTAAGATCTATCATGGAGCTTAGAGTAACCTTAAGAATCCTTACATTCCCATATAATGACACATGATAAACCATGTTAGAAAGAAGAAACAAAACAAAAGATTTAGGGGTCCACCGTAACTTACTCTGGCCACCGTAAGTTACGGTAGCCCCTGTTTCAGTTTCCACCATAAGGCAGTAGAGGTCCACCGTAAGGTTTCTGATGTCCACCGTAAAGTACGGTAGCTTCTGCAAATTTGGCTTATTTTCTTCATTTTTCCTTGCCGCTTTCCCCCAATCTTTGAACGCCTTTAAACTCATGTTCAAGGCCATTCCTAAAGGGCACTTGGGGAGTTGTTTAACACCATTTAATCATGCTTTAAAGATGTCCATTTGTGGTGGTTTATAACCCCTTTCGGTTTAACTACAATCCATCCGATTCTCACCCAAATCGACCCGTTAAGGTCTTTGTTATACCAAAACCTTATTTGATCATCCAAAGGGCATAACCATCATTTTGTTAACCCATCTAAATCTTGTTAAACTAAAAATCATCGTCCAATTATTTAATTATGACCCAGTTTATAGGTTTATCCTTTGGTAATTCCTTGGAATTCCTAAAACACCCTCCTCGGCTTATTTTACAAACTAGTCACCCGTGGGTGACACTACTTGGTTTAATTCCATTGTTTTTAACCGCTTAACTTATTTGGAAATCTCTAAGCCCTCATGGACTTAGTTTTCTATCATTTTCAATATTACATTACTATTGGTCATTCTTAGGCGCATTAGCGCGCACTGGACATAGTTTTGCAAATAACTACCAATTTAACGCCCACACTTCGCGAGGGTGGTTTTCATACGCATATACTACTACTACATCCTTCCCATTCTATATGAACATAATTCAATATCATAGATGCGAGTTAAGTTCGGGAATCACTTACCTTAGGTTCTCTAAGTTCATGCTTGTTTACTTGCCTCATCTTGACCCATTAGCTTCCCATGCTTGAGTCCATCATTTCTATCCTTTCATATCACCGTGTTCACATCATTGTTAGAATACATGTTCATTCATAAGCAATCATACCCAACTCATATATCACATTGACTTGCATAGGTCAATTTCTAACATGCATATAACATAGCTTCCCACCCTTTTTGATTTACCATACAAGTAATTAAACTCAACATCATATGTGTCACATAACCAAGCTAACGTGTCTCACAAGAAATCTCAATCTCACAATCATGCTAGAAAACATACCACATTATTTCCATGTTAGTTGACTTTCCAGAAAGTCAACTTCAATCATACAAACTTTCCTTTTTACAAACATATGTCTATATTAGCATACTAGGTTTTATGAAATTCACCCTAAGCGTCATGTCCTATCTCATTAACATACGAGATCACTCGTCATACCAATTATGTAACACCCCAAAAATGTTAAGTAATAATAGTATGGTGGAAATTATATATATATATATATGTGTGTGTGTATAAGTGTAGGCGTATGTATGTATGCGTATATATATATGTGTAGAAAGGTGTGTACCTCTAGTTGTAAGTGATGCATTAATAGTTGTACATTTAATAAACATGAATATTTACCAAGCTTATTACTTGGGTAAAATAGTGGGAATTTAGTTGATAAAAGAGAGGGGCCAAACATGAGATAACACATACCTTGAAGGGTTAATATGGGGTGGATGGTATAACAAGTAAATAAGGGACTAAACAAGGAAAATGGGGGAATTCTAGAAACAAAAGAAATTATCAGGAAGGAGGAGGTGGGTGGCGACATTAGGGGTCTTCACCTCATCCACTCTTTGCAAAAATTGGAAGTAAGAATCACCTCTAATCCCTTGCATGTCCTTGAATTTCTAACCCTCTTGTGGTATTAATCTCATTAGTAAGTGGTAGAATTAGTTTTAGTGAGGTTGAAAGTAGTATGTGGGTTTCATGATTTGTTGTAAAAATTACTTGTTGTGGCAAGGATAGCATGCTAACTATGTGTAGTAGTGTAAATTGAAGAGATGTATGTTAATTGTTTGTATTAGGGCTAAATTGGGTATGTTGCATCATAGAATGGTATGATCACTTGAATATATGGGTATGCACACCAAGTGTATGATGAAATGCCTAGCATGTTAGAATAGGTGAAATTGTGAGAAAATGCATGATAAATATATGGTAGAGGTTGTAACTATGAGATTATGCTAACTTATCCACCTTGAACCAAGAATGGTAATGGGTAAAGTATGAAAAAGCTAAAGTATGAATTCCTTCACTATGTAGGTGTGAAGGTTGAAGGTTCAAGTGATCACAAGGAGCAAGGTGCACACAACAAAGGGAAGTTGGTTACTACCAACTAACTAGCTAATGATTATAATTGTCGTATTGGTTATGTATATATTGTCGTTGATGAAAATGGATGAATTGGAAGTGGTATGAAGCACCTTTGTGGTCACACAAAGTGCAACTAGTAGAATGATTTATCATAGTAGAAGCACTCTAACGGGTCAAAAGGTAGAAGCACCCTAACGGGTCAAAAATGTAGAAGTACCCTAATGGGTCGAAAATGTAGAAGTACCCTAACGGGTCAAGACGGTAGAAATGCTAGTCTTCTAAGCGTTCCATCTTTAGGATGGTACTGCAAAATTCTCAGGATGGGCTATATCTAGACCACGTTTAGTGAAAATATAATCGATCAAAATAAGTTAAGGATAAGTACTTACATATGGAGATGATTCATCTCTATCAGCCTTCACCTTCATCTCACTAGTAATTCGAACTATGGTTTCTCTTCCAGAGAGACCAGTCACATGTATCCTTAGACATGGTAATATTTCAGGTGAATTGCATTCCAAGCTCTTGGTAGGATTTCTCCTTCCATTGTTGATAACCAATATGCTCCTTTGCCAGCTTCGGAATCTATTAAGTAGGGTCCTTCCCATTTAGGAGCTAGCTTGCCATCACTTGGTTTCGTCGTATTTTGGAAAGCTTTTCTTAGTACCAAGTCTCATTCTCGGAATCTATTAAGTAGGGTCCTTCCCATTTGAGTAGTTAGAACAGTGATATCCTCGGTATGTACTGTCTTATCCTCAGGATGGTCAGTGATATCCTCAGGTTGTGCCTTGCTATCCTCAGGATGCCACTCTTTGATTGCTAGTTTCAGGATGTGGATGATGGGAATCTTGGATCCTTCAGGTAAATTCAAAGAGGATCCCAGATTTGCTAAGGCATCAGCTTCAGCATTTTCTTCCCTAGATACCTGTGTTAGTGAAAATTCTACAAAAGAAGTTGCTAAATTTTTAACTATTTCAAGATAAACAACTAACTTTTGACCCTTTACTGCATAAGATCCATTAAAATGGTTAGTAATCAACAAAGAATAAACAAATACTTCAATATTAATAACATGCATATCTCTAGCAAGTTGTAAACCAGCAAAGAGAGCTTCATATTCTGCCTCATTATTGGTTGTCTGAAATGCACATCTAATAGCATGGGCTATCGTGTCCCCTTGTGGCGATTTTAGTAGTATTCCTAAACCAGTGCCTCTTGCATTTGAAGCACCATTAGTATATAAAGTCCATTTTTCTAAATTTTCATTTAATTGTTGAACTTCAGACTCTACTTCACTCAGGATGTCACTACTGAAATCAGCCACAAAATCTGCTAGAGCCTGTGATTTGATTGCATTTCTAGGTTCATATACCAAGTCAAAATCACTTAATTTTACCGACCATTTTGCCATTCTTCCAGACATTTCAGGTTTTCTATGTACATTTTTAATTGGGTAATTAGTTTGAACATGTATCTTGTGTGTTTCAAAATAGTGACTTGGTAGATGCCATTATTAAAGCTAAGATAAGTTTTTCTAGATGTGAATACCTGGTTTCAGCATCTAGTAGAGTTTTACTTACATAATAGATAGGATATTGTTGCCCTTCGAAGTCCTTAACCAAGACTGCACTTATTGCATTCCCAGAAACTGCAAGGTATAGCTTGAGAGGTTCTCCATCCTCAGGTTTCATCAGGAGTGGAGCTGCTGCAAGATACTCTTTCAGCTTCTTTAATGCTTCCTCATGCCTCTGTCCCCAGTCGAATTTATTATTCATCTTTAGGATGTCATAGAACTCCTTGCATTTTTCTGAGGATTTCGAGATGAATCTGTTTAGAGCTGATATCCTGCCAGTTAGCCTTTGTACATCCTTGATATTTCTTGGGGATTTGAGATCAAGGATGGCTTTTATTTGTTCGGGACTGGCTTCTATCCCTCTTTTGGTTACTAAGTATCCAAGAAACTTTCCAGCTCCAACTCCAAAATGACATTTTGCTGGATTTAACTTCATATTGTAGGTATCCAGGATGTCAAAGGCTTCTTTGAGATCCTGAAGATGATTCTCTGCTTTCTTGGATTTCACTACCATGCCATCAATGTAGACCTCCATCGTGTCCCCAATCTTTTCCTTGAACATCATGTTCACTAGCCTTTGGTAGGTTGCACCTTCATTTTTTAGTCCAAATGGCATAGCTATATAACAATATATACCTGATGGGGTCATGAATGTTGTATCCTCTTGGTCATCTGGTTCCATTTGGATTTGTTGGAATCCTGAGGATGCATCCATGAATGTCAGCATCTCATGACCTGCTGTAGCATCCACCATCGAATCAATATGTGGTAATGGAAATGGGTCCTTAGGACAGGCTTTGTTTAGGTCTGTGTAGTCTACACACACTCTCCATTTCCCATTCTTCTTTTGTACCACCACCACGTTCGCCATCCATCTTGGGAATTTTACTTCCCTTATCATCTTTGATTTGAGCAACCTGTCCACTTCTTCTTGTATAATGGCATTTCTTTCTGGTGCAAACTTTCTTCGTTTCTGCTGGATGGGTTTGAAGCTCTTATCAATCCCAAGTTTGTGGGTAATGACATCCTTAGAGATGCCAGTCATATCTTCATGCTTCCATGCAAAGGTAGACATCCTACATTTAAGACATGAAATTAGTGATTGTTCAATATCATGAGGAATATTCTTACCAATCTGCACAGTGATATCCTTGTTATTGTCATCGAGGCAGACGGCCTTTACATCCTGGTCAGGATGTGCTTTAACATCCTGAGGATGGAACTATGCATCCTTCTGTAATTGCTATGCTTGACATGATGAAGCCTACATTGATGTAGTATAGCAATCCTTAGCTTCCTATTGATTGATGTTGACTTTAACAACTCCCCATGGTGTAGGTAACTTTACACACTGGTGATATGTTGAAGGGACTGCCTTCATGTCATGTATCCAGGGTCTCCCCAGGATGACATTATAGCAGGATAAGGAATCTATCACACAGAACCTCTGGATAGAATACACTCCCTCTACATATACCGGTAGCTTGATGTCACCCACTGTACTCTTAGTTTCTCCACTGAAGCCCACCAGGACTGATGATCTGGAAACTATTTCAGATTCCAGGATGTTCATTCTTTTGAGGGCTTCTAGCTGGATTATATTTACTGAGCTTCCACCATCTACAAGGATCCTGCGAACAAAGTGATTAGCAATATATAAATTTATAACTAACCATCATGATGAGGTCAAGAATATTCTCCCTGTCTTCTTCCTTAAAGCTGATCACTTTAGAGGTTGTCAGGATGGTCGTCTTTGTGGGTCACTCTCCTTTTTCTGACTTTCTTTCTCTCGCACGCCTTTTAGCAGTTGAATATGATGTTCCACAAATGTCTGATCCTCCTGAAATAAAGTTGATTATGCCAGCATCCTTAGGTGGGGATGCTGCTCTTTCTGGGATATTGGTGCTATCCTAAACCCTTGGTTTCTTCTTGCCCAGGAGATCCTTAAGATGGAATTTTCTAAGAAGATATGCAATCTCCTTTCTCAAGGCGATACAATATTCGGTGATGTGACCGAAATCTTCGTCGAAGGCACACCATTTCGATTTGTCCTTCCATCCTGTGTTGTTATCCTTCTTCGGCCATCTTGCTTTCTTTCCGAGATCTTTCATGGCATACATCAATCATGGTACATCCACAGGAAAACAATAATCTGATAATTTAGGACATTCATCCTCATCTTCATCCTCCACCACATTGACCTTTTTATGATTAGGTCTAGCATATGGTTTATGCTTGTATGTTCGTATGTGGGAGTGGATTTTCGATTCGGATGGTTGTATCTTGAGGATGATTCTATCCTCTCTTGTATCTTCTTGTCATCCTCAAGTCGGATGAACCTTAAAGTGTCACACCCCAACCGATGGCGGAATACATCGAGGCGCGACTTGTGATAGATTGTTCAAAGACTTCATAACACTAAATTGTGACAATAGATTAAAATAGATTTATTTGTATCTAAGATGCAACAAGTTTACAAATCGTTCACAAGAAAAATACAACATAAACATGAAGTAAAATAAGGATTGTTTCGTTTGTTTCTAAGGCCGAATCCTAAGTGATATTTCTTGTATCATCTCATCAAGCTTTTTCCTGCAACATGTATAAAATAACCGTCAACACATAAAGTATTGGTGAGCATACTAGTTTTAGTTTACATACATAATATTTAGAATGATTTACTCGAATCTCATACTATAGCATTGCACATACATACCATACAAAGAACATAACTCAAACCCGCGAGTACCACAGCGTATACCTAGCATATTCATGCTAGGCCGTTTAAATCTTAACAATGACCCATAAAGGGGGCGGTGTGCTAGCGCTATACATGTTAAGTGGGCTAATAATAGTTAATGATTTATGTCTAAGTATCTAAGAATCATAAGCATGGCAACTAGCATACAAGTATGTTTAATAGATTGAGCATGATAGTTTAAGAGTATGAAATCGTTTAAGTTTTGATAGTGATACATGTTGAGCCCCAAAGAATAAAGAATAAAAAGGGGACAAGTATGAACTCACCTGAAATTCACCGTGTAGGTACTAGTAAAACAAAAGCCTGAACTTGAATTAATTGAACATCTTGTATCCTATTACAAATAAATGATGCCTTAAATTCTAATGCAAATAAGCGTGTTTCGTTTCTTGGTTGTAAAGATAGTTGATTCAACTACCTAGACTCGTATTGTAAACAATACGTGTCTTAATGTGTATAACTTAACGAACCGATAGTACTTAGCTTAGTTTCTTGAAAGGTGTATGTGTATGTATAATCACACAAAGTATATGCCTTTAATATAGTATTCAATATAGCGTCTCTAAACCAATTGTGAAACAAACATTTTTGGATAATGAAAATAATGCACGAGTTGTTCGTCTAACGATATATAAATATGTATTTACAGATATATACTTCTATTATGATAATATAGAGTTTGAATATAATCTATTTGTAAAATATAGCTTTAATTGTACCAAATAGTAGATTTGACTAACCGATATGTTTCTTATATTTTGTAGAAATTTGGGCAGAGTTTCCTCTGTTTTTGTAATAAGCAACGAAACAAGTCGTCTATTTTTATCTCAAAACTCAATCGTCAATTTCTAAATCACAACATTGTTTAGCTAAGCAATTATAAATACGACAAACGGTTAAATTTATTAAAACTAGAATAATGAGAAGCTATACATTTTAATAGGCGATATGTTTACATATGTAGTTCAACATTTAATTAAAAATCGTTTGTATATAAGTAAGTTATTATTTATCGGTCCGAAGACAAAATGGTAAAAACGACTAGTATTAGACTTGAATAATCGTGTTAATAATACAAGTATACGTATAAGTATTCATCTGCTTCGCCTATTCGAATATCCCATATATTCATTAACATAAGTGTTTTAAATAAACAAGTTGGTTCGGTTCGTTTAAGTTTTCTACAATATATTTATATAAAATTGTACACGAAAAGAATAAGAGTCGTGACGTGCGTTATACCTTCCTATGACAACTCGCGAACGAAACGTCACGCCATCTGTCCTGGTTTTCGTGTTGACCAGCTTTGACTGCGACTAAGTGTTTGACCAAAGTTGGCCATGGTTGACCCGAGCTTGACCGGATTTGACACGACTAGGCTCTCTTGTTTACTGGTGGTCAGTCACCACCCGAGACCAAGACCTGAACTGTAGCCAAGAACAAAAGACCCAAACCGAACCCATCTTGACCTGAAAGAAAGTGGACCATAGTCGAGAACCAACAACCGAAAGTCACACGAAAACAGGTTGTGGACGGCTCCCACATCTGTAACCAAACCTGCAACTCGAACTGGCCCTCTTGTTGACGCAGAACCACCCGACCGGACCACTATTCCCGTCGCTGCATCACCATAATCATGCGCAAGGAACCCTTGGTTGTTTTACAGTGATGTTGATGGGTCTGGAGCGTAATGTCGAGACTCGTGACCCTGTGTTGTTGCCGTTGCTTGAATAGTGAGGAAAAGAGGGGTTTGTAGTTGGTGGTGGTTGTAGGCGGCCGCCGCCGCTGCTGCCCTTAGAGTGAGAGGGGGTGCGGGAGAGAAAAGAGGGGGAGAGAGGAGCTTGAATGTGATGGGTTAAGATTGAGGTTGGAAGGATATGAGGGTGGTTGGCGGAGGAGCCTGGTGGCTGCTAGCGGCTGCCGCCGCTGCTCTTGAGAAGGGAGGATAGGGATTGTGATGGTCTTTATTGGAGGTGTGGTATGTGTAGAGAATGAGGGCAGGGAAAGGAAATAGAGAGGTTGGTGTGTTGTAGGTTATTGAGAGGAAGAAGGAAAGGATATAAGGTGGTGGCTAGGTTTTGGTGAAGAAGATGAGATAATAAAGTGTTATATAGATAGGGTTTTGGTGTAGGTTGGGTTAGGTTAAGTGGATGGTACCGCGTATACGAACCCGAAATGCTTCGGCACTCGTTTAAATTGGACAACTTGCTTAAGCGTTAAAACAGATATGTTGCTAGATTTATTTATATAAACCGACTTCAAACGAGTGGTTGGACTATATATTTTTAGTCGCGTTTAGAAATTTACAAGGATAAGTATCGGTTACTAGCGTGTTATTACTTACAACCCGTTATTTGGCGAATTTAGATAATTAAATTTATAAATGAAATAAGAATGTATTTCTTATTAATGAGATAATATTGTTAACGAATTAACAAATCGTTTTATGAATAAAATATTATTATTATATTATTGGAGAAACGCTGGGCGTTACATAAAGCCCTGTTCCTGACTTCATCCAAGTACCTGCAAGGATTCATCACCAATTCTTGGTAGAATGGTGAATCTCTTTGCAGCCCCATCTTGAATGCTTGTACTGTCGTCGTGACATCCAGCTTCGGGATGTCAAGTGCTTCCTTTCCAAACCTAGTAATGTACTCTCTTAGTGACTCCCCATGTGTAGATGCGTTTTGCGACTAGTGATTGGATGTTAACATATGTTAGAGTGCTGATGGATAGAAGATGGAAATGGTCTGGTCGAAGGTAGACTGATTTGGGCGAAGGAAGAAGAAAGTGGGCGAAGGTGAATGGAGCTTGACAGAAGGAATACATTCGTACCCTGCATATGGGCGAATGTGCAGTCCCTATAAATAGAAATTGTGTTTTTGCAATGGATAGGGAGTTATTAGTTGTGTGTGTTTTGAGGTCAGGTTCCAGGATAGATTGAGAGTGTTTGTGTGTGTTCTAGATTAACCTAAAACTCATTGTAATCAAGTTTATGCAAAAGTTAATCTATGAAAACCTTTGAAAATGATGTTGATTGTGTTTTGATTTGAGTTTCTATCAGTTTGTTCAAAGCTAGGGTTTTCGCACCTGGTTTTGTAACTTGTATGATCAAATAATCCTGTTTTAGTCAAAATCTTTCGCTCACAAAGTGGTATCAGAGCATAGAGGATCATACAACAACAAATTTGATAAACTCAGAGCTGATTTGGACCTAATTTTGATCAATTCACATCTGTTTTTGAATGAAAATGGTTTTTAAGTGTTTTTGATTGATTTGAAGTTGATTTTGTGGTTAAAATTCAAAATTCCAAGAATTAAAGTTGTTCCAAATCAATTCCGAATCAAAACCTGATTAAGATCATTCAAATCCACAAACTTTTGAAAATCAGAGATCAAAATAACCGTTTTTCAAAGTGTAACCGTTTTTCAAACCTGAAATGGGCGAATCTGGAACCTGAGTGGTCGAACCTGAGTTTGTTTGGGCGAACCTGAGTCATTTCTGGTCGAACCTAGGTATTTTTGGGCGAACCTGAAAAGTTTTTGTTGAATTTTTCACTTTCGGGTCACATTTTCCACATCAGATTGATCGGGCGGGCGAACGTAGATTTGAAACGGTCGAACCTAGATCATTTTGGGCGAACGTGGATTTGTGTTAGTGTGTTTTTACATTCTGGTGAGATTTTACCTTCGATAGTTACTGTTTGGGCGAACTTGCATCAGAAGGGACGAAAGTGAGATTATTTGGGCGAACCTAGGACTAGTTTTTGGAAAATTTTCTAAGTGTTGAATTTTTCGAAGTTCGTGATTATGTGGAATTTTCCGACTACTCCGAGACCAGCAACAACACAACCACAACAGCAAGTGATGGACCCATGGACGGTGGCAGCACAAAAGACGAGCACACAGTCTTCGCAACCGATTAACTACATGGCGATGACGAGCTCGATGCCTCAAGGCGTAGCACCTCCAGCACCATAATCTGACTACTGGGGAGTAGCAGCAGCGGTGGTAAACACTCAAACTACAAATGCTATTTCCACACTGATTAATGATTTGTCTTCAGGTAGCGGGAATCGGCCACCGAAGCTCATGGATATACAAGAATATAATCAGTGGCAGACCAAGTTCAAAATCCACTTGGAAGGCATGGGAGTGGAGGGTGCAGAGGCATGGAACATGATTGCTAGAGGTTACACAGCACCAGTTTTGGAGAATACAGGTGAACCAGTTCCATTGGAGAGTATGGCTGAGGATGAGAAAAAGAAGTTTGCTGTGGAGAAGAAAGCTTTTTCCCAATTGACACAGGCAATCACAAACGATCTGTTGCATCAGTTTGGGACTTGCACTACATCTAAGCAACTATGGGATATGCTTAAAAGGAGGCATGATGGAAATGAGAAGACTAGAAGTTTAAGGATGGAAGAATTACGAAAGGAGTTTGAGAATTTTTCTTATATTGGCAATGAAACTTTAAAAGAATTAACTCCTAGATATAGTCATTTGCTAACTGAATTGTCTAGTTATGGTATACAGATTCCTATGACAAAGCAGGTGGATAAGTTTGCAGATGCCTTACCACCAAACTGGGATCAGCATGTGGAAGTCCTCAGAGAGAAAGATGCATACCAATTCTGGTCTATTCAAGAGTTTATAGAGAAGCTGGAAAACAAAGAGATGGAAGAGAAGAGGAAAGCTAGAAGATCACAGATTCCTCAGAATCCTAGCTTATATTTTGGAGGCACTTCAGTTCCAGTCAGTAACTCAAGTTCAGGAGGACTAGTGGCACCACATGTTGCGTGCATTTCCAATGTTACGGAATCACCAAAACCTACCATCAACTACATGGCACAAACATCATCCTACTCACAACCATCAAACTCACAACCACCACCACAACAACAATACAACAATTCTTACATTCCACCATTCTCCCCAATGCAACAAGCAGCTTTCTACACTGCTAGCCAATCTCAACAACCATCTCACTCAATGAACCAAAGTACTCAACCGAATCAACAACCAGTGGTTTTGGAGACTTCTAACCTGGGAAATGTGACGGTTGAAGTTGCTCAGCAACACATTGCATTAGTCTCTGCAATGGTTTCATCCTACAATGGATTAGTTGCTAGTCAAATTGGGAATAACAACTTAACCAATGAAGACTACGCACAGATTGACAAGGAAGAGATGGAACTCATTGATATCCAATGGGCTTTTGCGAGCATTATGAGAAGAGCAACGGAGTTTATTGAGAAGACGGGTAGAACGGATTTGGGAACTTCTCCTAACACAACCTATGGGTTCAACAAGGAGAAAGTTACTTGTTTTAATTGTGGAGGAAAAGGTCACTTTAAAAGAGAATGCACCCAGCCACCAAAACAAGGCAATAGGAACCCATTCAATGCAAGCTACCAGAACCGTCAACAACAAAACCAAAACCAAGTTTCTTACCAAAACAACAACAACTACCAAAACCGTCAAAACAACTTTAATAACAACCAAAACAGACAACCAAACACACCAAACCAGATTCAAAACCAATCACCTAACAATGCTAACCGAACAGTCATACCAATTACTACACCGAATGAGACACATCAGAACACCAATCAGAATCAAGCATTGGTGACTCAACAAGATGAACGGTTTGATTGGTCGAGTATGCAAATAGGTGTTGAGGAAATTACTACTGGTGGCAATGTGGCTTGTGTTGCTTATCAGGTTGATATTGAAGAGTCAGTGACAGTTGATGAGAAGGTAGAAACTGAGGTTGAAAGTGATGAGTCTGAGACTGAAATGGATGTGGAGAATGAACTTGTTGAGGTTAAGGCTGAGGAATCTAATTCTGGAGTGGTGATTGATACTGTTTCCGATGTTCCTGAGAAGTGTGAATCGGTTTACTCTGATTCAGACAGTGAATCGGATACGGAAGCAAGTGTTACTTCTCTAGATGATGACATTGATCAGTTGCTAGCAGAAGCGGATTTTCTGATGACGAGGAAGTCGTGCATTGCTGATGATGCTTTCACCAAGATTGACTATTCCAGATTCTTTGCTGGAAAGGAAGCTCATTTCGCATTGATGGCCATGACTGATCCACCAAAACCTGTAAGTTCTGAGTGTAGCACTGATATTAAAAGTGATAAATATTGTGGTACATGTGATAGATTGACTGAGGAGAACAAACAACTCCGTGTTCAACGTGATAGTGCTATCATGAACAGTCAATCTACTCGCAAAGAGCTGAATGCTTTTAACAAAGTATTAGATGGCTACAAAAAGGACATTTCCGACTTGAAAAACACTTTATCATTAAAACAATTGGCAATTAATAACTATATCAATGAAATTGAAAATACCAAGTTGGAAATGGCCACCATCAAATGCTTTGCTGAGAAAGTAAACAAAAAGTTGGAAAGCTATAAGCACATTGCTTATGTGGTAGACCACATCATTGATGATCAAACCACTAATTACCGGTCTGTGCCATCTCCGGTTCTTTTTGAAAACCATAATTGTCACCAAGTGACACCGGAGAGCTCGGTAAAATCAGACTCATCATCGGAAAATGAATCTAATACCTCGAGTATTGGTGATCCACATTCCGATGTGAGACCGATCTTAGGTTTGAATGATGAGGGTGTTACTGCTGAGAGTGTGGATTCAGACTCTGAGAATGATGATACTGGTGGTAATCAAAATGTTAATGCATGTGAAATTCCAAAAGAAAATCACATCATTACAAATGAACCAGTTTCACCATCTCAGATTGTACATCCGATGGCAAATGCTCATCGTGAGAAAAAGTTTGAAAAGAATGTTGTTAAGAAAGATCTTGAGAAGAATGTGGTAAAGAAAGATCTTGAAAAGAGTGTTAAGAATGAAGCATGTGACAAACCTGTCAAGGTGTTTTATCGGATGGAAGGATCCGATAAGATCATCTCTGACGAGGAATTTCCAATCAAAAATGCTAACTATGCTAAAATTGACAAAATTTGGCAAGAAAGCACCATTTGGTTCCCAAAACATGAGAGAACAAATGAGATCCCACCAGCAATTTTAAAGAAATTGTATTTGGATGTTCCTCAAGAACCAAAGGTCCATGTCACAGAGTTCATTCGACCCAAAAACAGAGCTAATGGTTTCCATGAGCCTACTTACTCAAAAGGGCCACTCCTTGAGAGTTTAAGGAAGCAACAGTATAATGATCAATATCCTGTTAGATCATTTGCTCAACCAAATGCTTCAAATGTTTTTGAAGAGTACCGTGCGTGCTTTAAATGTGGGGAACGAGGGCATTTACTTGCTCAGTGCCCATATGTAAGGCATAAAAGGCACGAGGTTGAAGTGAGGAATTCTATGAGAAAACCGATTGATCATTATGTTCCACCACACAGACGAGTTGTTCCTCAACAACAACAGTTTTACAATCAAAACAATTTTTACCAAATAAGGAACAATCGTCCAATTCAATATGATCGTAGGAATCGGATTGCTATGGAACAATCATGGAGGAAGCCTGTGGTGAACGCAACAATTGATAGGCAAAAGGTTCCACCAAAACCGATTGTCAAATCAAATGTTGGACCTAAGTCTGTTAAATCAGATAAGGTAACCAAGAAAGTTACGTTTGTTAACAATGTTCAGAAACTGACTGAGAATCCAAAATCTCAGATTCGCATCTTGAAAAGATCTGAACAATCTTGGTCACCCAATGGTACTCCAGGAGCCTCTACTTCAAATGTCAGTGAGAAAAAGGAAAATGTTTTGAACAATCAGAAAAAGATTGATCCAAAACAAAAAGTTGTTGAAAATATTTGTGAAAATGTTTCTGTGAAAACTGATGTTCCAAGACCCAAGACTCAGGCTTGGGTCCCCCGAAAGAACTAAATGACTTACTTTTTGTGTGCAGGGAGCTTCAGCTGGCCCTATTAGCAGTCTTTGGATTGTTGATAGTGGAGCTTCAGGCCACATGACAGGGGATCTTGCGTTGTTGTTCGACGTGAAGAACATCAATGGAGGGTATGTCGCATTCGCTGGAAATAAAGGTGGATATATCACGATGGAGGGAAGCGTGAGTAATGGGATAGTGAGCTTTGAGCGGATATCTTATGTGAAACAAATTGATTATAATCTGTTGAGTGTCAGTCAAATTTGTGATAAACAATTTACTGTGCATTTTGATGACAAATCCTGCTATATTCTCAAACCGGGCTTCAAAATTCCTAAGGAGTGGATAATGTTGAAGGCACCTCGCGTCAACAATCTTTATATTCT
The DNA here is from genome assembly GCA_032199755.1 of Ambrosia artemisiifolia. NCBI lineage: Eukaryota > Viridiplantae > Streptophyta > Magnoliopsida > Asterales > Asteraceae > Ambrosia > Ambrosia artemisiifolia. The sequence continues at coordinate 5,925,280 of CM063526.1, read as the reverse complement.
TGATATGTCCAAGGCGATGACATCACAGGGGCAAATAACATGTTTTCTATCTAAAGCGACTGAGAAAGAATCGATAATGTGGCACCGAAGAATGGGGAACATTCATCTGAGAAAAATGAATCAACTTGTGAGAAATGGACTTGTCGATGGAGTCAACGTGAAACATTTCCATCTGAATGACAAGTGTGTGAGTTGTAAGAAAGGAAAGCAACACAAACAGTCCCACAAAGTGAAGAAGGTTAACTCTGTTGAGATGCCACTTGAGCGATTGCACATGGATCTATTCGGACCGGTCAAGCGCAAAAGTCATCTTGGAGAGCTTTATTGTTTAGTCGTCACTGATGACTACTCAAGATTTTCATGGGTGATGTGTTTGCAGAACAAAAGTGACACCTTTAACAACCTGAAAGTTCTGTTCACTCGATTGGAGAATCTCTATAATGTGAAGATAAAGAGAATTCGGAGTGATAATGGGACGGAGTTCAAAAACGCCAAGATGGATGAACTTTGTGAAAGCAAAGGGATACATCATGAATATTCGGCTCCGTACACCCCACAACAGAACGGTGTTGCTGAACGAAAGAATAGGACTCTAATTGAAGCGGCTAGAACAATGCTCGCTGATTCAAATCTTCCGGTAATGTTCTGGAACGAGGCGATTTATGCAGCAAATTATACACTAAATCGGGTTCTAACAGTGAAGAAGTTTGGTAAAACATCTTATGAGCTGTTACACCGAAGAAAGCCGAACTTAGAGTATCGAGAACCTTTTGGGGCGCCATGCACGATGTTGAATCCAAGCGAGAAGTTTAGTCCTAAAGCTGAGGAGGGATACTTTGTTGGATATGCAACCCCGCTCAAACGGGTATACAACAAGCGAACTCGTCGAGTGGAGGATTGGGCTAACGTGGAAGTTCAACGATATACTCAAAATTTGCAAGGCACGGGTCCTGATTGGATGTTTGATTACAAAGATTTCTTTGAATCATTCAATCTAGATAGCTTGGTTGAAGAAGCTGTTATCAGATTACTTTACGAGTGTGAAAACGCGACAACTTCACCGTTGGTGCGTCCGATCACCGTGAACCCCCTACCAGCTTCTAATGATACCAATGCTCCTATACAAGAGGAAGAAGTGTTTCAAGAGGCTTCAACTTCATTAGACTCTTCAGAATCTGAAGATGAACAATTTGAAGAAGTCATTCTTGAGCATGCAGAAGAACCAGAGGCACCGCCAGTGAACCCAACTCCAACTCCAGATGTTGCTTCATCATCTAACACGGGTCATGATCTGGATGCTGTAGAGAACTTGACTGTTCAGACGGGAGTGACTGTACCTGATTATCCGGAATCTCGGATTCATCGTATTCACCCGCTGGAGCAAGTTATCGGTGATCCTGGTAGCAGTGTTATGACCAGAGGGCAGCTGAGAAGCGTTAACTCGCCAGAGAGTTTTGGTGCTTTAGCGTTATATGCTAAAATTCAACAATCTGGTAGTCAAAATGATTGGTCGTTTGCGTGTTATGTGTCGCAGGTAGAGCCAAGGACATACAAGGACGCTTTGAAGGATGATGCCTGGGTTGAAGCTATGCAGGAGGAGTTATTACAATTCCAGAAATTGGGAGTTTGGACGCTCACGGATTTGCCGCCGGATAGGAAGAAGATAGGCACTAAATGGGTGTTTAAGTGCAAGAAGGATGATCGTGGGGTTATTGTTCGTAACAAAGCCAGATTGGTCGTGCAGGGTTTCCATCAAATCGAAGGGATTGATTATAACGAAATCTATGCACCGGTAGCACGAATTGAAGCTATTCGGATGTTCCTTGCGTTTGCTTCATACAAGAAATTCAAAGTGTATCAAATGGACGTTAAGAGCGCATTTCTGTACGGGAAAGTCAAGGAAGAGGTTTATGTCGGGCAGCCACCAGGCTTTGAGGACCCAATCCACTGGGATAAGGTCTACGTGCTGAACAAAGCTTTATATGGCTTGCACCAGGCTCCGAGACAGTGGTACGAGGAGCTAAGTACATACCTCATCTCCAAAGGATTTAAGCGCGGCCTCGTCGATTGCACCCTCTTCACGAAGAAGACGGGAGATGATTTGCTTCTAGTGCAGATTTACGTTGATGATATAATATTTGGTTCAACTAACGAGCTTTTATGCAGGGAGTTCGAAACTGTCATGCAGGAAAAGTTCGAAATGAGCGCAATGGGGGAGATGCAGTTTTTCCTAGGCTTGCAGGTGGACCAAAGACCCGACGGGATCTTCATTCACCAGACGAAATATGTTTCCGACATCTTGAGCCGGTTCCAGATGGAGGACTCCAAGCCGATGGATACCCCGATTCAACCCAATCACGGGATTGGAGTGGACGCTAAGGGGGAGCTGACGGACCCATTTACATACAGAGCAATCATCGGATCTCTGATGTATTTGACGGCGTCTCGACCAGATATTATGTACGCAACGTGTCTCTGTGCCCGCTATCAATCGAAGCCGAAACAAAGTCATCTGATGGCGGTCAAGCGTATCCTTAGATATCTGAAGGGTTGTCCCTCAAAAGGACTTTAGTACCCTAATGATGATGATTTTGATTTTATTGCTTTTAGTGATGCAGATTGGGGCGGCTGTGACAAAGATAGCAAATCTACTACAACTGGTTGCCAGTTTTTAGGGAGCAGGTTAGTCACCTGGCAATGCAAGAAACAGACTTCCGTGGCGCTATCTACCTGTGAAGCCGAGTACATTGCAGCCTCGAGTTGCTGTTTGCAAGTGCTCTGGATCCAACAGCAGATGGTGGATTACGGTTTGCAGTTTCTTAAAACCCCTATACACTGTGACAACGAAGCCGCAATCGCATTAACTAAAAATACTGAAAATCATTCTAAAGCGAAACATATCCGGATCAAATATCATTTTATCCGTGATTGTTACGCTAAGGAATTGATAGATATGGTCAAAATCCATACTGACTACCAACGAGCAGATTTGTTTACAAAAGCTTTTGACAGATCCCGCTTTGAATATCTTTTAAAAGTAAACAATATAAAGGAAAAACAGGACTAATCGGCACCTCTGTTTATCGCTTTTTAGTTTTTAGTTTTGAATATTCTGCTAATTGGGAATTTCTCTTTGCTAATTGGGAATTTCTTTTTACTATCGTAATCCTCAAAGAAGTTGATGCTTTCGAGGGGATTGTTTAATCCTCAAAGAAGTTGATGCTTTCGAGTGGATTGTTTCTTTCAAATTTTTTTTGTTTTGTTTTTCAGAAAAATTTAACAACCCAAAAATATGTTCTTTATTTTAGGGGGAGCCATTTTATCAGAAAAACCAAAAACATTGGAAAATTCCAAAAGACCTAAAAATTAGAAAATCAAAATGATTTATTGGATAAAAAGAGGAAATGATAGTACATCAGTGGGGATCTGACACAGGCTAAAGAATTGTATAGTAATATGAAGCGTATGTTGACTACGTGTGATATGCTGATAGGCTTCGTAGACTAAATATTGCGTGCATTAGTGATACAAACATAACGAACTACGCGTTCGTGGCTGAACACCTCATGGGCATATGGTCTTAGTACCGTAATTTCGTTTGATAGGATTGCCAAAATCTGAGGTTTCGGGTCGTTATGTTATGGTTATCCGGGATATTCTGATTAAACTTTTGTCGTATTGATTTACGGACCTAGTTTTATCAGAATATTTGCTAAAAGAGCTTAATTGCCAAAACCGGAAGTTACCGAATTGAGGAACTTTATGTTTTCATTGATCAAAGATCATTATTACATTGTATTGATCATCAGATGCAAATCAGTGGTTAATATCAGCCTCAACCTAGTGTATACGCACATGTTACTCTGCTGCATTCGCTTGCTGACCTGTACACCTCTGTGCTATATACTTTGTATCTTTTACGGATAACTCTGGCATATCCCGCAGGAGATCCGGACCCTTTTTTCTCCTGCTACCCAGCCGAGAGCCTTAAGCATTGTACAAGGACGTGCTGTAGGAGTAACCCATTACCTATCCATTAAAATGGAATTTTTACCTGGGATCGCAAATACCAAATTTGTCTATGAAGTCAGTTTCGGGAATATCCCCATTCATAGGTCCGAGATCTACATCTATGAATTGAAAGGTCCGAACGAATTGCCAAACCATTTGACTCTTCAACCATTCCAATATAAAGGATTAGTCAATCTAGTCAATTTTGAAAGAACTTATTGTCAACCTCTTTCAGATATGAATCTATCTGATTCAGAAGGGAAGAACTTGTACGACGAAGCTTTGTGCAATTACTTGATACGGGAGTATGTCGTGTGTGTGGACACCACTTCGTGTTAGTCTAATACACCTAACTCGTATCATTTTAAAGCATTGCGTAATTCTCTGCATGTGAGCTTACGTGGACCACAATATCAGCAATTGCCGTATCACATACTGTTTCTAATGATAATATTAAACAAATAGATCAACGCTGTGATCAGATTTCTCAGAAAACTGATCTGATCCTCTTACCGGACATCACAAAATGTTTACTGCTTTCATTTTATTTTGATGCATTTTACTTTGTTGCATTTACTTTTATTGTCAAAAAGATACAAAATCCAAAAAGATTTTAGGTGTGTTTTTGATAAAATTTCAGAAAAATCCAAAATTTTTGCATTTCTGCTTTCTTTTTGATAACCGGGGATGCTTGATGGTCAATTTCTGAGATTTGATAACACCATCTGGGCTTTGTATCATTCAAAATGTGAAAATTTATGTTTTGGAAGTTTAACAGACTGAAAAATGTTGAACGGGATTCGAATTTGTGATTTGGTAAAATTTTCAGATTTTTCCATTTCACATTCGCCCCTTAAATGGGTCGAATGTGGAAAAATCTTTACTTTCGACCGTTACACATTGGACGAATGTGGGCATTTTATAACAAAATTTCACCTTCGGGTGATAGTTTTACCTTCGGGCCATTAATTTGGGGCGAAGGTGGAATAGCCTCACATTCGCCCACTTCAACGGGCGAAGGTGGCTTACCTTTATAACCAGATCTCACCTTCGAACCTTCATTACGTTTTTCAAAATTTTCTTTCGAACAAAGACACCTTGTTGCTTTGATTTTTATTGTTTGTGCGTTTGATTCCTGGTGTTTTACTGATCATTTTCATATCAAATACACAGGTATTGGAGCTGTTAACAGGCCGTAATCATCGTTTTAACAACCGGACTTAGGGTTTAAGATTTTAGTGATTTAGGGTGTTTGTTTGTGTTTAATTTTGATATACATTCAATTCACATCAGTTTTAGGGGGAGATAGTATATCGAATTAGGTTAACAACATCAATAGATGTTTGATTGATCGATTGAAACAATAATAACCCTAATTCTAATTGAAAACTGATGTAGATTGAATTTTAAGAGCAATTGATGGGTCACGAGCCTTAATCGGCCACTTTAGAACATGTTTGAATCAAAACCAAGTGTTAATAACGAAGTTGCAAAATTTTCAAATTTTTGGGGAAGAAGGTTTTACCTTCGGTTCATTAAAACGGGCGAAGGTAAAACAGAATGGACGAATGTATACCAAAAATGGGCGAATGTAATTTTAATTCAAAAACTGTTTACATTCGACCATAAACATTCACATTCGAACCATAATTTCTATATTCGACCAGTTCAAAATGGGCGAATGTGGAATTCTAAAACTTAAAAATTTTCAATTTTTGTCGATTTTGTGTTTTGACGTTTGATTCTGATTTTGTGTGTTCAGATGGCTGACCAGACTGAGAACGTTGAGATTCCAGTTGAGAATGTTGTTCCAGATCCAGTCCCAGAAAATGTTCAGGAAGGAGAATCGTCAAGCAAAAGCAAATGGCCGTTCGAGAAAAACCATAATTGCTGTGCTTATCTGGGAGACGTGGAAAAGTACGTTGAGTTTGCTGATATTATCAAATTCTTGAAAAGAAGTAGAGTAGTGTATGCTTTGGCTACTCCGACTATTATCTACAAGGACATAGTTGAAGACTTCTACAATAACGCGAAGTATGATTTTTGGGATAATCAGACTATCATAAGGAGCAAGATACAAGACATGGAGATGTTTATTACAGAGTCTGATATCAGAGAAGCGCTCCAGATAAAGTTTGAAGTGAGCGAAGATCCCAGAGAACTTTCATGGACAGAACAGAAGGCATGTTTTCTCAGAATGAAGTACAAAGGAGCTATCACTGATGGTTCGATGCACAAAGGGAAGTTGAGTGTGCAATTCAAATATTTTGCACATGTCATCATTCATGTGTTTGGCTGTGTTAGTGGAGGATATGATGTCATGAGGAGAAGCTTGAGTTCGTTGTTGGTTGCGTTGACTCTCAACAAACCATTCAACGTGTCTGGGATGATTTTGGATCACATGCTGGAGATGTTAAAGGGCTTGAAGAAGAAGTATTTCATGTTATACCCTAGATTCCTTATGATGATCTTTGATCACAAGTATCCAAATTTGAGGAAGGATCCTACACAGATACTTGGTCAAGATCACATGAATATTCGTACGTTGGTTAGAATGAAGGGCTACAAGGGTGTGCCAGACAATGAAAGGCCACCATACAGAAGATTGTTTGGAGCTTTAGCTAAAGAGGATTACTCTGATCCTGGAAAGAACACGGCTAGGCATCCTGAAAGTGATTCTGATAACGACGATCCTTTAGTATATGCTGATGCTAATACTAAGAGGAAGAGACAAGTGGTCAATCCCGGAGCCAAAGGGAAGGGTAAGGGAAAGACTGATCAAGGGAGCTCTAAGCAACAGGTGGTTAGAAAGAAAACAACTGCAAAGAAAGGTACTGGTTTGGTGGATGAAGAATCAGTGGATTCAGAAGAAACTGAGGAAGAGGAACAGTGGGATTCTGATGCTGAGAATGTTAGGGCCACCAAACGTAAGGCCACTATGGTTGGTGAGTCTGAATCATTAAACAGATCAATTGAAGAAGCTGAGAAAAGTAAGAAGTCTGTTGGTGCTGAAGATGAAGGTTTAGGTGTGAATATGGATGAGTTGAATGCAGGAGAGACTGTGGTTGTAAACTTGCCCAAGCCTAAGCACAAGACCATGGCTAAAAAGACAAGTACTAAGCAGCTGAGAGAAAAAGAGTTAGCCCAGCTCTTGAGAGGTAAAAGAGTACCCGATGCTGGTACGTCATCGAAGTTATCTTCACCGGTCACTAAGAAACAGAAGAAATCTAAAGAGGCAGAAATATTACCAGTTGATGAATTCAATGTAGCACTGGATAATGTACTTGACATGTTTAGAAAGCCTCAGAAAGAGAAGGAAGCTGAAGTTGAGCCATCCAGATCTAAGTCTAAGAAAGTCACTGTGGATGATGATGTTATGAAGCAGGTGAACAAGAAAATGGATGATATGATGAAGATGATAGTGGCTCAACAAGCTGAAATAGCCAAGTTCAAGCAGAATGAAGAGAAAATGCTTCAGATTGTAGTAGCTTCAAAGTCGAATCAAGATGAGATTGACGAGAAGGTTAAGAAGCTTGAAGCAAAGAATAAAAAGCTTGAGGGTAAATGTTCAAGAAACAAGAACAGGCTAAAGCTGATTAAAGAAGACAACAAAGAACTAAAGGCTGAGAACAAACGCCTTAGTGATTTGATTGATAATCTGTATAATGTTGCACCCAAGTTGAAGGAGGGTGAAGAAGATAAAGAAAAAGAAGAAGAGCAAATTGATTTTGAACCGTCTGAATCGGATAAAGAAAAAGATGATGATGAGGATGATGAAGAGTCAGAGAAAAGTGATGATGAGGATGATAAGAATGATGATGATGATGATGCAGAAGGGTCTGGGAGTCAGAAAGAGGATGATAGTAGTAGTGATGATAATGATGGAGGAGATGATACGTCAAAGTTTACATTTGAAAAGAGAACACCTAAAAAGAAAGATGCTGGAGAATCAAGTTCGAAGAAAAAGAAAGGTGAGAACGTTGATTCAGACGAAAGTATTTTCTGGAATGAAAAGGTGAGATCTTTGACAGATGATGCTAAACAAGTATATAAAGATATGTTGGAAAGAAGAGAATGGACAATAGAGTTCACATGTCGTTTTGCTGAGATATTCCAAACAGATGACATGAGATATGAATTGGAATACAACGATCCTGATCTTGAAGAAGGTGAAGTACCTGCTTCTGTGGCAAAGGAAATTCTGGATGGACTTGCACAGAGAGTAGGGAAAACATTTGAGGAGTTCATTGTAGATGAGTCGATTCCAGATATTCCTGAAAAGGATATTGGAAGTCACTCAGATGATAAGAATACTCCTGAGTTTGAAGAAGTGGAAATTGAAGACATAACACATGAGGAATACCCACAATACTTCAGACAGACTGATGAAGATGTGGTATTTCCTGATTTTACTGAAATTCCAAACACTTCGGCGAAGAAGAAGGCTAAGCAAAGAAGTGCAGAATTTGTAGAGAAAGTATTTGGTGCTGATAAGCAAGAATCTTCAAATCAATCTGATGAGTTGAAGAGTTATTTGAAGAAATTAAGAGAAATGGATGAAAACCGACCGAAGCCTGAAGCTCAAGGAAATTTCTATAGATTTCACAATGCTAAGTTCAAAGGCAGAGCTCTCGGGTGGACATATTTAGGCAGGCTGAAGTGTCTAGCTGCCAAATGGGAATCAGGGATCTTGTACTTTTACAGATTCATTGATTTACTAACTCTACCGTACTGGGCGGTCAGAGATTTATGCAGATTCCCTATGTCTGGTGCTTCAGTAAACAATACACATGTCGGTTGGTGTGCAGACAAGCTGGTTTGGGAAAGTAGGACGAAGTGGAATAGATTCAAGCCTCAATATCCCCGAAGGAAAGTTCATAGAGATATTGATCCTAAAACCAAGCTGAAGCGGGTTACTTTGATATACAAGGCACCTGAAGTGATGAGGAAAATACCTTTGATGCCCATGCCACAACATTTCAGTGCTGACTTTATTTTCTGGTATTATGATTGGAGGAAGGCTGAAGCGGTGATAGTGTTGAGAGACGAGAAGGACAAATACAAGCATGTTCATGTATTTGATCCGATGTGGTTGATAAACTGTACTTTCGAAGACATCATCATGCTTTTCTATAATCCGATTCATCATGAGCCGAATGATGCTGATCAAGCAAAGAAATATACTCAAGTGGTTGGAGTTTGTTTTGCGTATGATATAAATGCTGGAAGTAATTTGGATAACAAACTTGGCAAAATGGTGAAGATGGCAAATGTATCGAAACCGGTGAAGAGAAAGTTGGAGCCTGAAATGACCAAAGAGCAGAAGAAACAGCTCAGAATTATGTTGTTGAACAAAGCCATGGACGAAGACAGAAGACGATCCAATCAATAGTCGAGGGGGAGTTTGTAGATGCGTTTTGCGACTAGTGATTGGATGTTAACATATGTTAGAGTGCTGATGGATAGAAGGTGGAAATGGTCTGGTCGAAGGTAGACTGATTTGGGCGAAGGAAGAAGAAAGTGGGCGAAGGTGAATGGAGCTTGACAGAAGGAATACATTCGTACCCTGCATATGGGCGAATGTGGAAGAAGTCCACATTCGACCAGTGCATATGGGCGAATGTGCAGTCCCTATAAATAGAAATTGTGTTTTTGCAATGGATAGGGAGTTATTAGTTGTGTGTGTTTTGAGGTCAGGTTCCAGGATAGATTGAGAGTGTTTGTGTGTGTTCTAGATTAACCTAAAACTCATTGTAATCAAGTTTATGCAAAAGTTAATCTATGAAAACCTTTGAAAATGATGTTGATTGTGTTTTGATTTGAGTTTCTATCAGTTTGTTCAAAGCTAGGGTTTCCGCACCTGGTTTTGTAACTTGTATGATCAAATAATCCTGTTTTAGTCAAAATCTTTCGCTCACACCATGTGGTTGAGTCACCCTGTACAGGTCACTTGTCAAACGTTTGAACGTTCGACTACAAGAAAATTGAATGTTAAACATGTTAATCAAATGTGCAAAAGAAGTAATAGAATAAGGAGGAACACTTAGGAGCCATTTCAAGGCTGGACCAGTGAGAGTTGAACCGAATCCTTTGCATAAGCATGCTTCCTTAAGATTGGCAGGGATTGGATTTATATCCATCCTTTCCCTATACTGAGCCACATGCTCCTCAGGATCTATAGACCCATCATAGAGCTTCATGCTTGGAGTTTGAAACCGCTTCGGGATCTCTGCATCACATATGGGAGGTGCAAACCGAGACACCCTATGACATGTTGAGGATACTTCGGGGATAGGTTGTACTATCCCTGATACACTTGATACCATATCCTTAATTTTTTGTAGCTCCCTTGCTAGTTGTGGACTTATACCTGTATCCTGCAAAGAAGCAACATCATTAGCAGTAAAAGTACTGGAACTTAAATTGTTAACGTTATTGTTGTATCCTTGGGATGGCCCAGGTGTATATCCTGGATCCCTAGTGGTTGCCATCCTGGGTGCAGTAGTTGTTTCAGGAGCAGAGAATCCAGTGCTCATGGGGATGAAATCTCCTTGATGAACGCCTCCAGAGACGCCAGAATTGAAATCTAATGCCCTAGGTTGTAATGGTGTCCCCATGTCTTCAGTCGGTCTCTTTGAGGATGTTTTGAGAGATTGTATTTCTCTCATTATCATCCTATTGGTTTCTTGCTGTTGATGCATCTGATCCTTCACCATTGCAAACATGGAAAGAAGTTCATTGTTTGATACAAAAATAGGAGGAGTGGATCCATATGCCTCCACTGTCGGCCTAGGTGGAATATGGGAAGTAGCACTTCTTGAGAATGTAGGTGGGGGTGGCAGTGTAGCATTTCTGGTAGAAGTTTAAGTTGGCATGGATGAGGAAATAGTTTTCTGGGAAGACGACATAGTTGTCAAGATTTTGTAAAGTGAGTTGTTTTGGAAAAAAGTTTTAACAAATTTTTTTTGTTAAAATAGCACCACTTGCCCACAGTGGGCGCCAAATTGTTTTGGTCAAAAATTACTAAGTAGAAATAATTTTCTTTTCCAAATTAGAAAATGTGAGGTAGAGTGCTATAAGTGTTAAACAAGTTTATAATCTAGTTATATCCTGAAAATGGTGTGTTAGGATGCTAAAGAAGCAAATACATGACAACTACGCTTGGGATGGTAAAGGTATAATTCGGGATGGACATTTATATCCTGAGGATGTAACTATCGATGGATTGAAGAATTAAGCTAAGTTTGATGAATATGAATGAAATGCTATAAAAGAACAACACTCGATGTACGAGGAAAGCCCTTGATCAGTAGTAGATTGCCGGCATAAAACCTCGGGAGGAGACTAGGCCCCTGCCTTGTTTGTTAATATTAAAGTGGTAAAAAAATGTTCCAACTTTGGATGAATGATTGGACGAGTGTACTAACTACTAAGATTACAATGATTTGTGTGAGTATTCTAAGTAGCAGAGTGTGTGTGTAGTTCTAGCAAAGATAATGTGCTCTATACTCGTCCGTCATTCCCATTTATATAGTACATGGAAGTAAATAGAGAATCCCGTGTAATCCGCTGCATAGTTAAGTTTCTTCAAGTCTTCAGGTGACCGTTTGTGACAGTTTCTCCTCGGCTAGTCGTTATACCAGCTGTTTCCTGTTTCTTCGCCAATATTTAATGCATATCGGTTACAACTTTGACTCCATCTTCAATCTTTGACCTTGGTTTGTATGAGTTACTCTTCTATCTTTGACTTCTTTGACCGGGTATTATAATATAGACGTTGTAAAGCAGTTACGTGTCCATATTATAACTTAATTATACTTGCAATCATATCATATAGAGATAATTTGTTAGTCCATTATCAGGATGTGCACATGTTGTAATATAGTTACATCCTGAAGTCAGTTGAGCCCTTCAGCATCCTGAGGATGCTATGCTAGGGATGTGACGTAAAATCATCTTGAGGATTTTCACCACCAACAAAGAGTATAACTCTCTTCTGCTTCAAAAGTCCTAGCAGAAACAACTTATAAATATGAGACAAATCCCCTATCTGAAGATGGATACCATGATTCTCAATGATCTTATTACAGACCATCAAGATCCTCCAAATCTCCGGCATGGCTTGAGCATATGCCATCCCAGTCACATCAAAGAACTCTTTGACGAACTTAGGGAATGGATATTTGAGACCAAGTTGGAAAGGCAGGTATAGAAAACAGACCCATATGGAAGACGCAAAATCAGACTTTGCACTTGAGTCATAAGGACCAAACTCAGCAGAACTAGGGAAGGCCGCTGAGTCCTTCAGAGCTTGGATCTCCCTGTCATCAAAGGAACAGATTTCCTGACCAGGATGGCTTAATAAGTTTTGGGGAATGAAGTCTTTTGAGACTCCTACACTCCCAGAAGCCCTCGTTATTTTCTTGCCCATCTTCAAAATTTTTCAAAAAAGTTTTGCAGGTTTAAAAGAAGAAAAGATAAAGAGGAGAGAAATACCTTCTTTGATAATCAGATGTGATTATAAAGAAAGAAGCAAGGTCTAGATATTGATGGAAGAAGATGATGTTGTGTAATGGTCATCACATGATCATAGACGAGAAAATAGCTGTTATTATCCTGACAGACGTCACATCAGGATCATCAGATAAGATTTTCAATTAAAAAAATATTATAACCATGTAAGATATTAACGGTAACATATTTTTTGGTGACAATTATTGGTGGTGAAAATCCTCAGGATGATTTTACCTCATATCCTTTATGTGACATCCTCAGGATGCTGAAGGACTAAGCAGGATTCAGGATGTAACTATGATTTACCTTATGTGCATCCTGAGGATAGACTAAGAGATTATCTTCTTATGATATTATTGCAGGTACAATCTATCAATAATAAAGACTTGTAACTCTTCTCCAACGACTATATTGTCTTACTTAGTCAAAGAAGCTGAGGATGCTAGAGTTGTACGTGTAAGGCAAGTCCAAGCTTAAAGAAAGAGTCAAACATGTAACCGACGAGCATTAATAATAGGCGAGAAACAAGGAAACTGTTATCCCAACGTCCATATCAGTTGAAACAGCTCCAACGTTCACCTGAAACAGTCTTGATGATCATTGAAGACGACGGATATCATGGGATTCATTATTTAATTCATGTGTAACTATATAAAGGGGCATGATGAACGAAATAGGACACTACACATTATCAAGCACTTGATACTAGCTAGCTAACACTTGATACTCTATCTACTCACACACACAACACTACACAATCATTGTAAACTTAGTTCGTTCATCATACTTTCAAAGTTGTAACACTTTTTACCATTTTTAATATTAACAAACAAGGCAGGGGCTTTGACTCCTCCCGAGGTTTTGTGCCGGTGATCATCAAGTGATCAAGGGCTTTCCTCGTACATCGAGTGTTGTTGGCTTGCTCTCTTTCATTTACATTCAGTTACTATAATCTTGTGTCAGACAGTTTCATTCTCAGGATATAACTGTCCATCCTGAAATATACCTTTGCCATCCTGAGAATAGTTGTCATATTATTGTTTCTTTATTATTATAAACTGCCATCTTGAATATAACACTAAGTATTTAACATATTTAAACACATCTAGCACTTTACCTCACTTTTTCTGATTTGGAAAACAAAGTAATTTTTACTAAGTAAATTTTGACCAAAACAGTAACATCTTACATCAGCCTGTTGAATTGTTATATCCCATCATATCACCATGGCTATTCATGAAATAGGGGATGGATATAGTGGGAAAGCTACCAAAATTCTCCCGATGTAAAGGTGTATATGTTGGCAATGACATACTACTTGTCAAAATGGATTGAAGGTGAAGCCTTTGTTCAAGTTTGGGATAAAGAAGTAGTATCTTCAATCAACAGGAACATCATGACCAGATTTGGTGTTCCAGCAGAAATAATCCAAGACAATGATTCTTAATTCATCAGCAAGCGAACAGTAGATATTCGTAGCAACTGGGAAATCAAGATGATCATTTCAACACTAGTTCATCCTCAGGCTAACGGATAAGCTGAATCTTCCAACAAGACTGTTGTTAGCAACTTGAAAAAGAAATTAGGTCAAAAGAAAGGGAAGCGGGCAAAGAGCTCTAATTTGTTCTTTGGGCCGATAGGACAACATCGAAGAATGCAACTGGCCAAACCCCTTTCTCCTTGGTATTTGTTACAGAAGAAATGATTCCAACCGAGATGGTCGTACCGACAGCAAGGAAGTATCTTTAGGGTGGCAATACAAATTCGGAAACTTGATTAGAAGACCTTGAGGAAATAGATGAACTCAGGGATCTTGCGAAGCTTAGGATGGCAATATATCAACATAGGATTGCAAATGCCTACAATAAAAATATAAGGATTCACAGGTTTCAAGTAGGAGATTTAGTTTTTAGGAAAGCTTTTCAGAATACGATGAAGCCGAATGATGGGAAATTAGCACCTAAATGGAAAGGGCCTTATCTGATAGATTCTGAGGCTGGAAAGGGTGCATCCTAGTTGTCAACTTTAAAAGGAGACAATCTCCTCAGATCTTGGAATGCTACCCATTTAAAGTATTATCACATGTATGGTAAACTCTCACTAGAATTCCCAAAGGTATGTCATAATTTACATTATATTTAATTTATGATTTAACTGCATTCAAGTTGCATTGCTATGCAAATGGTCGACTATAACCGGTACAAACGAGCTTTCTATCAAACGCACATTAGATTCGCATAAAATATTATCATTACCCAACTCGATAACCACATACTTATCTTGGATTCAAACACTTGACTATGCACATATGTATATATAAACATGCATGCATATACAACTCTATATACATATACATGCCCACATTCGGCTACACATACACACATACAAGACATGTCCTTATCCTACAAGATCCTAGAACTTTTCCTTGTGATACCATCGGCCGAAATTCCACATCAAACAACTCTCACATGTCCCTTTCATGGATTGTCCAAAGGAATCACATATAAGGCAAGATATGACAATGTACTCACCTTACTTGTGTTAAGATCTTAACCACAATTGCTTGTCCGAACTTACGGCCAAAGACAATCCAAAACATGTACATAAGTTTTGCAATGACAACTATATAAGACAAAACTCAATAGTCACTATCCTACCACCTTATTATACCAAATTAGGTCCTAAAACACACCCTACCCCATTCCCTAAATTGATTAAACTACCTTGATCTTCTCTTGTCTTGATTCTCAACCGAAAAGCAAGAAGGAATAGGGAAGCTTGCATCAATTGTCACTATCATCTAGGTGTCCAAAACTTGCACAAAACAAGAGCTTGATTATCACCCAAGTACAAACCTTACATCACGGAATTTCCCTTATTAACCTATGCCTACTATCGATCGGATGGGGACATGAACAACACCTCACTATCATCAAATTTTGATCCCACTCCTTTGTACCATTCTCGGCCGAAAGCTACATGACATGAAGGTTTGCACATTAGTTGTTAACTTGCACCATTTTGGCAATAAAGCAAAGCTTCTAACCACCTAACACACTACTCAACTCTTCCCTTTTATAACCCACTAATCACCGTCGACCAAGGAAAGGGAAGGCATGACACACAAACTTATATGCAATTGGATATAAGACAAAGATACCACACCGCTTCCAAATGCAAGATCCATACTCATTTAAGAAGATTACAATCGGCCGAACAGAGATGTGGACAAGTAATGTTGTGTAGTCAAAGATAATCATCCTTTTGATACCTTTACATCCTAGTCGACTCATGTTGAGAGGATAGGCATACCAAGATTAGCATGACTCTTGTGTATAAACAGAGGCCATTGAGAAAGGAAAATCACATCAACACAAACTCACAAATCTCTTTCACCCCACCCAAAACCATTGGGCCCTCTCCCAAGGTTCCAAGAATTTCACCATCTCGAGTCACTTCTAGGTGAGGTGATTGTTTTCCTAAGGCTTTATAATCTGGTTCCACTATGTTCACCAACTTACCAACCTTTGATCTTAGATAATCGACCACGTACACATCTAAATGTAAATGAAGAATTTTAGCTTTAAACAGGAAATCTGATCATACAAGGCACTATTCCAGGTGCGGAAACCCTAGAACAGAACAAAATGATAATACACGAATCACAAGACATGAATTATACTTTTCAAAGACATTTTCATAGATAACTTGCTTAATATTGATTACATAAACTGATTACAAGTTAATCTAATGACTTTCACAAAACCTCAATCTAGAGAGCAACAACCTGACCTTAACACACACAATGACCAACAACTCTAACTTACAAAACAAGCAAAACCTATTTATAGCTTCTGCACGTTCGCCCCTGTTGAAGGTACGAATCAAGAGTTTCTTCAGTCAGCCTTCCACATTCGCCCTCAGTCTCTTCTGAATTCACTGAGTCCTCGTCCACCAAACAAGTACCCTTCTTTGCAGTACTTTTCTTCCTTGCCCTCTGTTTCTTCTCAGATTCACCTTCATCAGCTTTTGCCTTGCCCTTCCCTTTGGCTCCAGCATTCTTTACTTGTCTCTTCCTCTTGGTACTTGCATCAGCATGCTCCAAAGGATCATCGTTGTCAGAATCACTCTTATCATGTCTCGCCTTGTTCAATCCTGGGTCAGTGTAACCCGGATTAACTAAGTAACCAAACAAACGCTTATACAGTGGCTTCTCATTATCTGGAATACCCTTATATCCCTTCATTCTCACCAACGTCCTGATATTCATGTGATCCTGTCCCAACACCATAGTCGGATCTTTTCTCAAGTTAGGATACTTATTATCAAAGATCATCATCAGGAATCTGGGATACATCAAGAACTTCTTAGACTTTAATCCCTTCAACATCTCCAACATATGATCTAATATCATTCCAGCAATGTTAAATGGTTTGTTGAGTGTCAACGCAACCATTAACGAGCTTAAACTCTTTCTCATCACGTCGTATCCACCACTAACTGTCCCGAAGACATGGATAATCACATGTGCAAAATACTTGAACTGCACACTGAGCTTCCCTTTATGTAACGCTCCATCAGTGATCGGACTGTTGTATTTCATCCTTAAGAAACATACTCTCTGCTCAGTCCATGACAAAACTCTGGGATCAGTACACTCTTCATCTTTAATCCTGAGTGCCTCTCTGATATCTTCTTCAGTAATCAGCATCTCCATCCCTTGAATCTTGCTTCTGATAGCAGTTTTTCCTTCCCAGAAGTCATATCGTGCATTCTTCCAGAAATCTTCAACAATGTCTTTGTAAATAATCGCCGGTGTAGCAATGGCATGTATAATTCGACTCCTTCTAAGAAAATCAACAATCCCAGAAAACTCCGTGTTCTTTAACACCTCTCCAACATACGCACAACAGTTATGAGGAGCTTCAAATGGCCACACTTGTGGTGCATTCTCAACTTGAGCTTCCTGCACAGGATCTTGAACAGCCACTTCTTCTACAGGAATCTCCACATTTTCTGGTTGTTCTGCCATCTGATAACACAAAAACACAAAAAATACGTCAAAATAGTTAAAAACGACAAACTTTGAAAATTTTAGGTTTTACACATTTCCACATTCGCCCCTTTTATAGGTACGAATGTAAGAAATTGTGGGTTCGAAAGTGTGTTCGTTGGTTCGAATGTAAAATTCTTAGTTCGAATGTGAAATAAAATCCACCTTCGTCCCAAGAAATCCACTTTCGTCCATCTTAAAGTCACTTTCGACCTGTTAAATCCACATTCGCCCGTTTTATATGGGACGAATGTGTCTGTGGTTTACCCAAAATTTAAAAAATGTTGTCTGATGTATTTTGAACTGTGTTTTTGATTCAATCATGGCCTAAAACATCCGACTAAGCCATTAAAACAATCAATTGTAATTTTCATTCAGTTTTTATTGGTTTTAAAGCAAAACTAGGGTTCGGCTATTATAATCCTTCAATTAACACTTCAAAACTGTGAATTAAACCTAGTTTTTCTCACATTCTCCCCCTAAAACTAATGAAAACTGAATCCTAATCGAATAAACTAACTAAAACAGTCTCAAAATGTCCAGATGATAGAATCTAGGGTTCGAATGAAAAAGCCCTAATTCTGTCATCAATACAAGTCCATTACCTGTAAAATTAGGATCAAACTGATGAGAAATAGATAGGGAACAATATTCTGGATTGAAAAGAAATAGGGCAACAAGGTTTGGCACTTTTGAAAAATTTTGAAAAATTTACGAATGAAGGTTCGAATCTGGTGAAGAGGTTATATAGGCTCCACTTTCGCCCGTTACCTTTGGACGAATGTGAGAAATTTCCACATTCGTCCCAACCTAATGACACGAATGTGAAATCAGAACACGAAAGTGAAAATTTTAATTGAAAAACCACCTTCGTCCAATGATAAAGGTTCGAAAGTGAAAAATTTTCCACATTCGACCCAATTAAGGGGCGAATGTGAGTTGGAAAATTTTGAAATTTTTACCAAATCACGAAATCGAATCCCGTTCAAACATTTTTCAACACATTAAGTCTCAAACATGCATTATTTTAGTTTAAAATGATACAAAGCTCAGATTGTTTCATCAAATCTCAGAAAATGACCATCAAACACCGTTGGTTATCTAAAAATAACGCAGAAATGTAAAACTTTTGGTTTTTCTGAAATTTATATTAAAACACACCTAAAATCTTTTTGAGTTTTGTATCTTTTTGAAATAAAATAAAATGCACAAAAGTAAAGTAAAGCAGTAAATGTTTTGTGATATCCGGTAAGAGGATCATATCAGTTGTTTGAGAAATCTGACCACAACGTTGATCTAAACTTTTATATTATCATTAGAAACAGCGTGTGACCCGGCAACTGCTGATATTGTTGTCCACATAAGCTCACATGCAGATGGTTATGTAGTGCTTTAAAATGATACGATTTAGGTGTATTATACTAACACGTTGTGATACCAGCTTGCTCGTAACGCGTGATTATGCCAGAGTTATCCGTTTAGTTACAAGATATATAGCACAGAGGTGTACAGGTCAGCAAACGAATGCAGCAGAGTAACATGTGCATATATACCAGGTTGAGACTGATATCAACTACTGATTTGCATCAGTAAATTGACACGATGTAATTATGATCTTTGAGAAGTTCCTCAATTCGGTAACTTTTGGTTTGGGCATTAAAGCTCTTTTAGCAAATATTCTGATTAAACTAGGTCCGTAAATTAATACGACAAAAGTTCAATCAGAATATCCCGGATAACAATAACATAACGACCCGAAACCTCAGATTTTGGCAACTCTATCAAACGAAATTACGGTACTAAGACCATATGCCCATGAGGTGTTCAGCCACGAACGAGTAGTTCATTATGTTTGTATCACTAATGCACGCAGCTATTAGTCTACGAAGCCTATCAGCACATCACACGTAATCAACACACGCCTCATATTGCATTACATATCTTTAGCCTGTGTCAGATCCCCACTGATGTACTATAATTTCCTCTTTTTATCCTGGAAATCATTTTTGGTTTTTCTGTTTTTATGGCTTTTTGAATTATTCGATGTTTTTGGTTTTTCTGATAAAATACTCCCCCTAAAATGTAAAACATATTTTTGGGTTTTTTTTAATTTTTCTGAAAAACTGTAAAAACATTAAAGAAAATTTGAAAAACTTAAAAAGCCATAAACCAAGGTGATGATCAGTCTTGTTTTTCTTTTATATTGTTTACTTTTAAAAGATATTCGAATCTGGATTTGTCATAAGCTTTTGTGAACAAGTCTGCTCGTTGATAGTCAGTGTCGATCAGCTCTTTGGCATAACAATCACGGATAAAGTGATACTTAATCCGGATATGTTTAGCTTTAGAGTGATTGCCCGTATCTTTAGTTAATGCGATTGCGGCTTCATTATCACAGTGTATAGGGGTTTTAAGAAATTGCAAACCGTAATCCACCATCTGCTGCTGAATCCAGAGAACCTGTGAGCAACAACTCGAGGCTGCTATGTACTTTGCTTCGCAAGTAGACAATGCGACCGAAGTCTGCTTCTTACACTGCCAGGTGACTAGCCTGCTCCCTAAAAACTGGCATCCAGCTGTCGTGGATTTGCTATCCTTGTCACAGCTGCCCCAATCTGCATCACTAAATGCGATAAAGTCAAAATTATCGTCATTAGGGTACCATAGTCCTCTCGACGGACAACCCTTCAGATATCTAAGGATACGCTTGACCGCTTTCAGATGACTTTGTTTCGGCTTCGACTGGAAACGTGCGCAGAGGCATGTAGCGAATATTATGTCTGGCCGAGATGCGGTTAGATACATCAGAGATCCGATGATAGCTCTGTATGTAAACGGGTCCGTCAGCTCCCCCTTAGCGTCAACACCAATCCCGTGATTAGGTTGAATCGAGGTGTCTATCGGCTTGGAATCCTCCATCTGGAACCGGCTCAAGACTTCGGATACGTATTTGGTTTGGTGAATAAAGATCCCCGTTGGTCTTTGATCCACCTGCAAGCCGAGGAAGAACTGCATTTCGCCCATCGCACTCATTTCGAACTTTTCCTGCATAACACGTTCAAATTCCCTGCACAGAAGTTCGTTAGTTGAGCCAAAAATCATATCGTCTACATAAATCTGGACGAGAAGCAAATCATCTCCTGTTTTCTTCGTAAACAGAGTACAGTCGACCAATCTGCGTTTGAATCCTTTTGACATGAGGTACGTGCTCAGCTCCTCGTACCATTGGCGTGGAGCCTGGTGCAACCCGTACAGTGCTTTGTTCAAGACGTACACTTTATCCCGGTGGATAGAATCTTCAAAGCCCGGTGGTTGACCGACGTAGACCTCTTCTTTGACCACACCGTAAAGAAAAGCACTTTTGACGTCCATTTGATACACATTAAATTTCTTGTAGGAGGCAAACGCTAGAAACATTCGGATTGCTTCTATGCGCGCCACAGGTGCATATATTTCATTATAGTCAATTCCCTCAATCTGATGAAAACCTTGAACTACCAATCTGGCTTTGTTCCTTACGATCACTCCTCTATCGTCTTTCTTACACTTAAAGATCCACTTGGTACCAATCTTCTTCCTTCCTGGAGGTAAATCCGTGAGTGTCCAGACTCCCAACTTCTGAAATTGCAACAACTCCTCTTGCATCGCCTCGACCCAGGCATCATCCAAAAGAGCTTCTTTATATGTCCGCGGCTCGACCTTCGAAACATAACATGCAAACGACCAATCATACTGACAACCAGACTTTTGTATTTTTGCATATAAAGCTAAAGCACCAAAACTTTCTGGTGAATTGACACTTCTTAGCTGTCCTCTCGTCATAACATTTCTACCAGGGTCACCGATAACTTGCTCTAGCGGGTGAATACGATGAATCCGAGATTCCAGATGTTCAGGTACAATAACTCCCGTCTGAGTAGTCAAGTTCTCTACTGCCTCCAGATCATGACCCGTATTAGACGATGAAGCAACATCTGGATTTGGGTTCACTGGCGGTGCCTCTGTTGCATGTTCAAGAATAACTTCTTCGAAATCTCCATCATCTTCCGATTCTGAAGTATCTAAAGTAGTTGAAGCCTCTTGAAACACTTCTTCCTGTGGTATAGGAACATTGGTATCATTAGAAGCTGTTGGAGGAGTTACGGTGATCAGACGCACCAATGGTGAAGTTGCTGCGTTTTCACACTCGTAAAGTAATCGGATAACAGCCTCTTCAACCAAGCTATCTAGATTGAATGATTCAAAGAAATCTTTGTAATCAAACATCCAATCGGGACCATTTCCTTGCACATTCTGAGTATACTGTTGAACTTCAACGTTTGCCCAATCCTCCACCTGTCGAGTTCTTTTGTTGAATACCCGTTTAAGCGGGGTTGCATATCCAACAAAGTATCCCTCTTCAGCTTTTGGACTAAACTTTTCGCCTGGATTCAACATCGTGCACGGAGCCCCAAAAGGTTCTAGATACTCCAAGTTCAGCTTTCTTCGGTGTAACAGCTCATAAGAAGTTTTGCCAAACTTCTTCACTGTTAAGACTCGATTTAGTGTATAGTTTGCTGCATAAATCGCCTCGTTCCAGAACATTACCGGAAGATTCGAGTCTGCTAGCATTGTTCTAGCTGCTTCTATGAGAGTCCTGTTTTTACGTTCAGCAACACCGTTCTGTTGAGGGGTATACGGAGCAGAATATTCATGATGAATTCCTTTGTTTTCACAAAGATCATCCATCTTGGCATTTTTGAACTCCGTCCCATTGTCACTCCGAATTCGCTTGATCTTTAGACCATAGATATTTTCCAATCGAGTGAACAGAACTTTCATATTATTAAAGGTGTCACTTTTATGATGCAAACACATTACCCATGCATATCTTGAAAAGTCGTCAGTAACAACTAAACAATAAAGCTCTCCAAGATGACTTTTACGTTTGACAGGTCCGAATAGGTCCATGTGCAACCGCTCAAGTGGCATCTCAACAGAGTTTACTATCTTCACTTTATGGGATTGTTTGTGTTGCTTTCCTTTCTTACAGTTTACACACTTGTCGTTCAAATGGAAATGTTTAACATTTACGCCTTCGACAATCCCATTTTTCACTAAGTGGTTCATCTTTCTCAAATGAATATGCCCCATCCTTCTATGCCACATAATCGACTCTTTCTCAGTAGCCTTCGATAGGAAACATGTCACTTGCCCCTGGGTCGTCATCGCCTTGGACATATCAAGAATATAGAGATTGTTGACTTGAGGTGCCTTCAACATAACCCACTCTTTTGGAATTTTGAAGCCCGGTTTGAGAATATAACAAGATTTGTCATCGACAAACACATAAAATTGTTTGTCGTATATCTGACTGACACTCAACAGATTATAATCGATCTACTTCACATACGATATCGTCTCGAAACTCACAATCCCGTTACTCACGCTTCCTTCCATCGTGATATAACCTCCTTTGTTTCCAGCAAATGCAACGTAACCTTCATTGATATTCTTCACGTCGAACAGCAATGCTAAATCCCAAGTCATGTGTCCTGAAGCTCCACTATCAACAATCCAAAGACTGCTAATAGGGCCAGATGAAGCTCCCTGCACACATTAAGTAAACATGTCAGTTCTTTCGGGGGACCCAAGCCTGTGTGGTCTTGGGTCTTTGAATATCACCCTTCAAAGATTCATTAACATCAACAATTGGTTTTGAAACAACCTTTTTAGGATCATTCAAAACTTTTTCAACCTTTTCGTTTGATTTTGAAGTAGAGGCTCCCGGAGTACCATTTGGTGTCCAAGACTGTTCCGAACGTTTCAAAATACGAATCTGAGATTTTGGAGTCTCAGTCGATTTCTTAGGATCGTTCACAAATGAAACCTTCTTGGTTACCTTCTCTGATTTAACAGATTTAGGTCCAACATTTGACTTGACAGCAGGTTTTTGTGGAACCCTTTGTCTATCAACTGTTGTGTTCACCATTGGTCTCTTTAAAGGTTTCTCCATGGCTATCCGGTTGCGATGATCATAATGAAATTGACGTTCATTCCTCTTTTGATAAAAATTGTTTTGGTTATAAAATGGTGCTGGTTGAGGAACAAATCGTCTTTGTGGATAATAATGATTGTCGACCAGCTTTCTCATAGATTGCCTCACTTCAACCTCGTGCCTTTTGTGCCTCACGTACGGGCAGTGAGCAAGTAAATGCCCTCTCTCCCCGCACTTAAAGCATGCCCGGTACTCTTCAAACACATTCTGAGCATTCGGCTTTGCGTATGTATTGATGGGATTCTGATCATCAATACATCGACGCCTTAGGCTCTTAGGAGCTGGGCCCCTAGAGTAAGCTGGCTCATGAAAACCGTTTGCTTTTTGTTTCGGTTTGATGAATTGGGTGACATGAACTTTTGGTTCTTTTGGAACATACAAATACAGTTTCTTTAGAATTTCTGGTGGAATATCATTTGATCTTTCATCTTTTGGAAACCATATTGTGCTTTCTTGCCAAATTTTCTCAATTTTAGAATAGTTAGCAAATTTGATTGGATATTCCTCTTCAGAGATAATCTTATCGGATCCTTCCATCCGATAAAATACCTTGACTGGTTTGTCACCTGAATCCTTTTTCACTTCTTTCTTTTCGGACTGTTTAACACGATGTGCGTTAGCCATCGGATGAGAATGTTGAGAAGGTGACACTGGTTCATTCGTGATAATGTGATTTTCCTTTGGAATATCACTCACGTTCTCAACTTTCTCACTCTCAGTGTCCATATCATCAGTTACAACAGTAACTCCTTCATCGTTCAAACCTAAAATCGGTCTTACATCGGAATTTGGATCTCCGATACTAGAAGTATTGGATTCATCTTCCGATGCAGAATCAGATTTTACTGAGCTCTCCGGTGTCACTTGATGACAATTATGGTTTTCAAAAAGCACCGGAGATGGCACAGACTTATAACTTGTGGTTTGAGATGGTTCATCAATGATGTGGTCAACGACATAAGCAATGTGCTTGTAGCTTTCAAGCTTTTTGTTGACCTTTTCAGCAAAACACTTGATGGTGGCCATTTCTAACTTAGTGTTTTCTAATTCATCAATGTAACTGTTAATTGCCAATTGTTTTAATGAAAGAGTTTTCTTTAGGTCAGAAATGTCCTTTTTGTATCCATCAAGCACTTTGTTAAATGCAATCACTTCCTTGCGAGCAGATTGACAGTTAATCACAGCACTATCACGTTGTACGCGAAGTTGCTTGTTTTCCTCTTTCAATCTATCACAAGTGCCACAATACTTATCACTAGTAATGTCAGTGGTAGATTCAGAACTTACCTGTTTTGGAGGATCTGTCATGGCCATTAGAGCGAAATGAGATTCCTTCCCAGCAAAGAACTTTGAATAATCGATTCTGGTAAAGGCATCATCCACTATGCACGACTTCCTCGTCTTCAGAAAATCAGCTTCAGCCAGCAATTGATCTATGTCATCATCCAGAGAAGTCACACTGGCCTCTGAGTCTGATTCACTTTCTGAATCTGAATATACTGACTCATTTTCTTCAGGAATGTTTGTGACTGAATCAATCACAACTCCCGAACTTTTCTCTTCAGCCTGAACTTCAACAATTTCAGTCTCCACATTCATCTCTTCAACTGATTCCTCAACTTCAATCTCAGTTTCTTCAACTTGATCAACTATCACCGACTCCTCAATATCAACCTGTTGTGCAACACATGCCACATTCCCAACAGTGCTTATCTCCTCAACACCAATTGGCATATCAGTCCAGTCAAATCTCTCATCATTCTGTATCACCAAAGCTTGATTTTGATTGTTATTCTGTAAATGCTCATTTGGTGTAGTGATGGGTATAACTGTTCTGTTTGGATTATTTGGTGGTTGAGTTTGATTCTGGTTGGTTGTGTTTGGTTGTCTATTTGGGTTGTTTTGAGAGGTGTTTTGTTGGTTTTGGTAATTGTTTTGGTTTTGATAGTTGTTGTTTTGAAAAGAAACTTGATTTTGAGATTGGCGGTTTTGGTAGTTTGAGTTGAATGGGTTTCGGTTACCTTGTTTAGGAGGTTGTGTACACTCTCTTTTGAAGTGACCTTTTCCACCACAATTAAAACATGTGACTTTATCTTTGTTAAAGCCATAGGTGGTGTTTGGAGAGGTACCCAAATCAGTTCTCCCAGTCTTTTCTATGAATTCTGTTGCTCGCCTCATAATGCTTGCGAAAGCCCACTGAATGTCAATAAGCTCCATCTCTTCTTTATCGATTTGTGCATAGTCTTCATTGGTCAAGTTGTTATTACCAATTTGACTTGCCACTAAACCGTTATACGAGGCAACCATTGCTGAAACCAATGCAATGTGTTGTTGAGCAACTTCCACAGTAACGTTATTCATGTTGGATGTTTCCAACACTACTGGTTTCTGATTGGTTTGATTCATTTGAGTCATGTACTGTTGTTGTTGAGGTTGTTGTTGTGGTTGATTTGCAGAATAACATGCAGGCTGTTGCATTGGAGAAAATGGTGAAATGAAAGAATTGGTGTATTGTTGTGGTGGTGGTGTGTATGATGGTGATGTGTAAGATGAGGTTTGAGCTATATAGTTGATCGGTTGTTTGGGTGGTTCTATGACGCTTGAGAAACATGCAATATGAGGAGCCACTGTTCCTCCATGACTTGAGTTACCCACAGTTGATGAAGTACTAGCATGGTACAACTCTGGGTTTTGAGGAATCTGTGATCTTTTTGCCTTCCTCTTTTCCTCAAGTTCTTTGTTTTCCAGCTTCTGGATAAACTCGTTGATTGTCCAGTACTTATAAGCATCTTTTTCTTTAAGTACATCGATGTGTTGATCCCAGTACGGTGGTAAAGCATCACCAAATTTATCCACCAAATCTGTCATAGGAATCTTAATGTCATAACTTGATAATTCAGTTAACAAGTGACAGTATCTGGGAGTCAACTCTTTCAGCGTCTCATTCCCAACATAGCTGAAGTTCTCGAATTTTTTCCTCAGCTCTTCCATTGTCAACCTTCTCGTCTTCTCGTTACCATCATGACGATTCTTTAGCACATCCCATAACTGTTTTGAAGTAGTGCACGACCCAAACTGATGTAGCAAATCATTTGTGATCGCTTGGGTTAGCTGCGAATACGCCTTCTTCTCCACCGCGAATTTCTTCTTCTCGTCATCAGTCAAACTCTCCAGAGGAATCTGCTCACCGGTATTCTCTAACACTGGTGCCACATATCCTTTTGCAATCATCCGCCACGCCTCTGTTCCTTCCAACCCCATGCCTTCAAGATGAATCTTGAATTTCTTCTGCCACTGGTTGTACTCCTGCATCTCCATTAGCTTGGGTGGTCTGTTCCCGCTACCTGAAGATAAATCATTGATTAGTGTAGAAATAGCATTAGTAGTTTGAGTGTTTACCACCACTGCTGCTACTCCCCAATAATCTGCTGCAGGTTGTTGTGAAGAAGATGCAACGCTCTGAGGCATCGAACTCGTCATCGCTA
The DNA here is from genome assembly GCA_032199755.1 of Ambrosia artemisiifolia. Taxonomy (NCBI): domain Eukaryota; kingdom Viridiplantae; phylum Streptophyta; class Magnoliopsida; order Asterales; family Asteraceae; genus Ambrosia; species Ambrosia artemisiifolia. The sequence continues at coordinate 5,898,180 of CM063526.1, read as the reverse complement.
AGTAGTTAATTGGTTGCGACGACTGAGTGTTCGATTTCTGAGCTGCTACTGTCCATGGGTCCATGGTCACCTGTTGTTGCTGTGTTGTCCCCGGTCTCGGTGTAGTTGGAAATCCCCACATGTTGTTCATAAAGTTAGAAAATCAACACACTTGAAAAATTTCACCACAAAGCTTCTACGTTCGTCCTTGAAACTTCACTTTCGCCCAAATATAAGACCCGAATGTAGAATATGTGTAACAATATCCAAGTTCGACCAAATAACTTCACTTTCGTCCCTCTGAATCCCACTTTCGTACCCCCGAAAAACCGAAGGTGGACAATATGCCTCGAAAGTGAAAAACTTCAACACAACAATCCTAGGTTCGACCTAAAAACACCTACTTTCGTCCAGAAATGCTCCAGGTTCGACCTAAAACTCCCACGTTCGACCCATGCTCTCTAGATTCGACCCTCCCATGTTCAAAAAACGGTTACACTTTGAAAAACGGTTATTTTGATCTGAAATTTTCAAAAGTTAATGGATTTTGATGATCTTTATCAGGTTATGATTCGGAATTGATTTGGAACAACTTTAATACTTGGAATTTATGATTTTAACCACGAATTGTTGTCCAAAACTTTCAAATTGTATCAAAAACCATTTTCAATGAAAAACAGATAAAATTTGATCAAAATAAGGTCCAAATCAGTTCTGAGATTATCAATTTGTTGTTGTATGATCTCTATGGCTCTTATACCACTTTGTAAATGAAGAATTTTAGCTTTAAACAGGAAATCTAATCATACAAGGCACTATTCCAGATGCGGAAACCCTAGAACAGAACAAAATGATAATACACGAATCACAACACACGAATTATACTTTTCAAAGACATTTTCATAGATAACTTGCTTAATATTGATTACATAAACTGATTACAAGTTAATCTAATGACTTTCACAAAACCTCAATCTAGAGAGCAACAACCTGACCTTAACACACACAATGACCAACAACTCTAACTTACAAAACAAGCAAAACCTATTTATAGCTTCTGCACGTTCGCCCCTGTTGAAGGTACGAATCAAGAGTTTCTTCAGTCAGCCTTCCACATTCGCCCTCAAGGCTTCACCTTCGACCTTGTAAATCTACCTTCGACCATCACTATTTCACCTTCGACCTTCTGATAAATTCTAACATATGTTAATATTACAATCCGAAGCATTAGTCGCATAAAGTGCATCTACACTAAATCACACACATTGATCCACTTATGGATAATCGGCTTGATATTGATCACATGGACCCGATACCGCATTTATTTGAAAAGTAATCGGCTTCTAAATCATGATGGTAGGCTAAGAAATGGTATTTATCGAGAACTAAGGGAAACAACCAACTAACAATCGGTTTTCATGAAACAAAACTCATCCGATTTATGTTCAAAGTTGAGGCTTATAATGAATGGTTTTATAATCGATTTTTATAACAAATATACTAGAACACCTTGCAAACCTTCAATGGTATCTTAACAAGTCTAGATATATCCTTATTGATCCCATTAACCATCGAATTTGAGACTTATATGAAGCATTGCTTCGGCTATAGCTTCTTAACATGTGTTAATATGAGCCGAAACATGTGTTAGCCCTATATTGGATCTAAAAGAGCATAAACCTATGTCAAAATGCACGTTTTTCCAAAAACCAACCACACATGAGGACTTGGTATCAACTTACATACCATAACGGCATGTGGGGCCACTTTGTTACTATAAAAGACCACTTTTTATGAAGTAACCGGGATTTCAAAAGCCATATGTGTTAGTACACGAGAATCACTATTAAAACAACACAAGGCCATGGCCCAGTTGTACTAAAATTTAAGCACACAAATATCCGGTGAACTACTTGTATGATAAACAATAAGAACGTACAATTTACCGTGCTCTTAATAAACATAGGGCAACTATTGTCTGGGCGGTAGCTATCTCACATTATCAGCTTCACTAGACCACACGTGTCACTATCAGGTGAGTTTTCACAGCCCCATTTTTACTATTTTTATTTTTGGGGGATAAACATGCTACAATCCTAGTACAATTCACAATTGTGTGTTAATTCTTTCATGACTGCCATGTGGAACATCAGACATTCGGTTTATGTGCTTATTAGTCCACGTACTATTTTTACCATAACCATTAGCTATCAAAAGCCATGGAACACTGTAATATATCTATTGGGTTGATACCCCCACTCTTGGTTAGTCGTTCTAACCGGTTACATACAAAAGGGTGTTAGTATTCTACTATACATACATTGTCTTTAGTGTACAACGCGCGAGTCATATCAGTCAAGAGGTTTTGTTGGATCAGTGGTCTCTTTATAACAGATAAGTTTTAGAACACTTATGTGTTTGCAGTTATATCAAAGTTATTTGCACAGCGGAATGATAAATGTTCTAAGTTAAAGTATCACTTTTACAGAAGTTATTACTCCCCCTTTACTATAGCAGTTAATGAGAATCAAAAGCAATTCAAAGTATAAAGCAGTAAGCACAAGTATTGATTGATTCTCAGATGTGAAATGGATAATAAGTTATAAAAGCTTTGAAGGATTTCAATTCAAATTAAGAATAAATCACATGTCTAAAATAGTGGGATAAACCCATCTATTTATAGACGAGTACAAACTGTTGTACTAAGTAATACAAGATAAGATCTAGCTAAGATATTTACTTAGGATAATGCTTACAACAGGCTGTAGCATTGAAAATTGTTCAAAGACTTTAACAAAACAATATAATACTAAACTACCGAACTGAGTCGGTTAGAAGCTTCTGTTGTGAAAGTACTGATGAGTGACAAACTACTGATGAGTAGTTTGTCTTCAGTAGTTCTTCAGTGAAATGTCTGGTTAGACTTTCGAATTTCTGATGAGATAACTCTTCAGCACTTTGCTTTTTCTTCTTCAGGACTTCTGTCTTTACTCTTCAGCAGTTCTATACTTAGTAGAATTATGATTTGAACTTTGGTAACAAAAGTGGTTTCTTCAATCCTTTTTGTCCCTACAATCTCCCCCTGGATTGATGAAGCCAAAACCAAATCCAAATCTTTATTTACCTTCATTCTTTCTCGCTTCTAGTATTCTCCAAACTTCTGCAGTCATCTTGATACTAAGCGTATTTAGTTGTTGCTTTGAGAGAGATCCTTGTTCAGGCGCTAGATGTTGTATGGTGAGAAGGTCTTTGGTTGACAGTATGCTCAACTCCTTTGAATTCCTATAGACCTTACTTGAACGATCTCTTCTGGTCACCTTCACAGAGTTGGAATCAGTAAATGACCATTTGACAATGTTTACCTTAGACCTGTCAAAGTCTGAGGCATAGGAGACCAAGCTAGTCTCCTGGGTTTGACCTGATGATTAAGGAATGTCTTCTATTTCAGTGACCTTCAGGTGGGATTTCCTGCTTTCTTCAGGGTTCACACCACTTTGAATTGCAAAGTTTGGTAAGTGATGTGTTGTTACAACTTTGGTGTGAGATTTTTCTTTAACAGTTTGTTGTATCTGATAAGCAAATGTAGCAGGATCCCTGAATTGTGTAATCAGAGGTTTTTCTTCAATGTCAAAGTCTGAGTGTACTACCTGACTTCCTTCTAACTGCACCATCTTGAAGTCAGTCTTTACAGCTTCCTCTTGATTCTTCTTTCTGGTAGCAGGCTTTTGTAATGCACCAGAAGATCTCTTAACTACTGAGGTTTGTGGAACTTCAGGAGTTTTGTACTTCTCTGGATGTGCAGCTTTGCTAGCCTTGAATTTCTTGTATGTGTCATAAAGAGTGTCTTCTTTCCATTTTGACACAGAGGTTTTTGGACCAAATCCATTTGCTACCAATTCTTCAATTATTTCAGCTCTCTTTGCTTTTCTCTCTTTTTCTGTTGCCAACCTGTCAGCTACAAGTTGAGCTCTTCTTGTAAGTTCTTCTGTTGAGAGTTTGTTCAGAGAAGCCTTCTTAGCCTTTGAATTCTTTGTAATCATCAAGATGAGTTGTTGTCTTTTGTCTTCTTCAGCAATTTCTTCTTTGGCTCTTTCTTCAGCCTCTAAGCCATCCAACTTGGCTTGATATTCAACTAGCTTCTCATCAAAACTGAGATCATCCCTTGCTTCCAGGCTATTCCATACTTCATCTTCCTTAGCCTTCTTTTGAGCCTCTTTTAAACTATTCTCTAGATATTCTTTGGACATTGAGATTGGAGAAGGGTCTAAAACAGTTGTTGTTATTGTTGCTGGCTTTGGAATCTGAGCTGGAATTTGTTGAGGTGCCTGAGAAGTCTGTCCTTGTATGTTTTTAGAAGATGTAACTACTGAAGGAGAAATACTTGTCACAACTACTGAAGGATTGTCTTCAGCAGTTTGATATTGTTCTTCAGCAGTTTCTTGAATGCCATGGGTTTGATCAGCAGTTTGAAGCATCTCTATCTCTTTTCCTTTTCTCTTTGGTGTTGACTTTTGAGCTTTAGGAGATACTTCTGGTTCCTTAATCTTCTCCCCCTTTTTGGCTTCATCCACTTCTAGAAGCCTTGAAGGTTTAGAAGTTGTAGCAGATAATGTTGCAAGCTGTCTTTGGTTTTCATCCATCTTCTTGTTTAGCTCTGCAAGTTTTGTGTTTATCAACTCAAATTGAGTGTTGGTCTTCAACTCCCAAGCAGTTGTGAATGATTTGAGTTGATCAGTGAGAATATCTTTCATCATCTGATACAGGGGACCATCTGGGTTACATAGGTGGTTCCAGTCTATGCTAGATATCCAAGAGAATTGGGTAGGCTGTTTAAGTGAAGGGGGTGTTTTTGGGTGATCTTCAGAATGTACTGAAGATGCCACTTTAGGGGAATCAGGGTTTAAGTGGCCTTTAACCTGATCTTTTGTGACCAGCTCTTTGAGCTTAGAGACATCAGATTCAGGGCCTTCAATATGAGCCGTCAATTCATGTTGTGGAATTTGTGAATCATCATCCAAACTAATGGAATCATCTGAATCCCTGACAGTGTCCTCAATGAGGGCAGCATCAGTTAAATCATGAGCTAGACCCAAACTAGTAGTCTCATGAACCTCTTTGTCTTGTTACTGAGGTTTTCCTACTTCAGGCATTAAGCCTTCATCAGTAGTTGCCACATTTGAGGTCTTAGGAATGTTACTTCTGTCCTCATATCCACCACTGGGTGATAAATGAGTAGAAGCAGCCTCAAATGTACCTAAGGTATCTAAGTTTGGGCTTAGAAACCTTGGTTCATCCTCATCTCCCTGGTTAGGACTAATGATGTCCACATCCATGTCAACTTCTGAAGGCATCTCCCCTGTTTGATGTGTTTCTTGGGGAGTGACATGTTTGGATGGGACTTTCTCTTTTAGTCCTGAGAGAAGTTGCGCAATTTCTATGGTTGTATGGGAGGGTTCAGGTTCAGCAGTTGTAGGTAAGGGATCAAAAGAAGGATCAGTAGTTACAGTTTTTCTAAGTCTTTTTCTGTGAAAGGTAACTGTAACAGGTTTTCTTTTGGGTGGTGGAGATGGAGTGGACTGAGAGGATGTTTCAGCCACTACCTTTTCAAGTGCAGATTGCACATCAGTAGTTTCAGGGATCTCCACATCCTGAACTACCTTTTTCTTTGGGTTGGTGGGTTTTTGTTTTTGCTGTTTAGGCTTTTTGGCTTTCTTAGTCTTGGGTTTTGAAGATGTGGGTTCCTCAGGGACTGGTTCTTGTTCCCTTTGGTCATCTTCTGGAAAAAGTGCCTGTTTGTTATGCCTTGAGAATACTTGTGAAGTCAATGGATTTAAAGTTTTTGACTCACCCACAAGTACTCCCTCACCAAGTTCCTTTATTATGCATTGCATAACAAATCTTGGGTATAACAAAAACTTTTTCTTATCATTTTGGTGATGCAACACCAACTCATTGAAAAATAATGAAGATGCCTTAAAAGTTGTTTCATTTATTATAGAATGAAAAATACGTTGAAAGGTTGAAGGCATCTGATCATATGATCCAGTTTTGGGACTTAAACACATTATAATATAATGAAATAACACTTTATATTGTGGATCAAAATATTTCTTATAAACTGCTGCTTGTGCTAAAGTACCTTGATAACCACACTCAGTCATGGTTAAATGAATGTCAGAAGTGGGAATATGCTTAGGAGCATCAGCATCATTAAGGCCAAGCCTTATTCCCAGTGACTCCTGTGTGATTGCCATGTGCTTCCCTTGAATTGTTGAGTTGAGGGAAATCACCTTATTGTTCACTGTGACCGCCTCTGCATTTGCCCAGAACTCATTGAGAGTGTCTATATCAATGGGAGGATCAACGGTGAAAGCTGTGTAATATTGGGATTTAACGACCAAATCAATGATTTCGTCGTATTGGGACTAGGCTTCATCTTTCTCGAAGTAGCCTCGTTGATTATGTCCCTGTTTCAGTACAAGAGCCATGGTGTCTTATGATCGAACAGTGATTTTTAGGTTTGAGAAGGGGTTTTGTCTTTGCTTTGAGAGAGAAAGAGGGAATTTTTCTTTTTGAATGGATAAGTGTTTGAAAAAGGAATTTATCAGTAGTTTTTAACCGACTAGGTCAAAACTTCTGATGAATAAAATGTCAATTTTACCCTTTAAATGAAACTACTAATGAAGCAGGTTTCTTCATCAGTGGTTTTTGTCATCTCTTCAGTAGTTTTCAACAGCTGACGAGAATGACTTCTAAAACACTTAAATAACTTCCGATAATCGTCAGTAGTTATTTCTTTTCTGAAATTTCCCATTTTGATGTTTTTCAAAATATCAGTAGTTTCTCTCTCTCTCTTAATTATTCATCAGAGGTTTTGTGACAGATAAGTATGTAAGTGAAAATAAAATATGTTCTGAAGGGAAAAAGTGAAAACACTTACAGACTTTATTCAAAATTTAGCATCCCAGCATGGATACTAACCTCTGAAATGTTGTTGAATCAAGGGGTTTGGTGAATACATCAGCTATTTGATTAGCAGTTGTGACATGTTTCACCTCAATCTTGCCTTTTTCATAGCAATCTCTTATGAAATGATACCTGATTTCAATATGTTTAGTCTTTGAGAACTGAACAGGATTTTGAATGATGCTAATGGCAGATTTACTGTCTACTAAGAGTGGAGTCTTGGTCTCTTTGATTCCATAATCAAGAAGTTGATATTGGAGCCATTGTATCTGTGATGTGCAGCTTGCAGCAGCAATGTATTCAGCTTCAGCTGTTGAAGTTGCCACAGATGTTTGTTTCTTTGATTGGCAGGACACGAGACAGTTTCCTAAGAATTGACAACCACTAGATGTTGATTTTCTTGGCATTTTACACCATGCATAGTCACTATCTGAAAAAGCTGTTAACTTGGTATTGCTTGAAGTAGGATACCAAATTCCTAAAGTAGGAGTTCCTTTCAGATATCTGAAGATTTTTTTGACAGCAATTAGGTGTGATTCTCTTGGTGCATATTGGTATCTAGCACAGACACAAGTTGAAAACATAATATCTGGTCTAGAAGTTGTTAAATATAAAAGAGAACCTATCATACATCTATACATGATTTGATCAATCTGTTTTCCTTGATCATCTGGTTCAACTTGTGTGGTTGGTGTCATGGGAGTGGAACATGATTTACAGTCTTGTAAAGAAAATTTGTTTAATAATTCTTTAACATATTTTGATTGATGTATAAATGTTCCATTTGTTTGTTGCTTGATTTGCAGTCCTAAAAAGTACTGCAATTCTCCCATTGTACTTGAAGAAGCAAATACCTGTATTGATACGTACTCCAGCTATGATGAAGATGAACAAGACCACACATCGTCCTCCCCGTCTTCAAGATCCAGATCTGCAACAAGAAAAAAGGAAAAGAAAGAGGGATGAAGGCGACTGCCAGGAGTTTCCTCCCATCACAAACACAAAAAGTGTGATAGGCTCCCATCACCGCGGCGGAGGCCCGCCATAGCAGAAAGCATGCCAACCGGAGTTATTGTTGATGCACTTTCTGTGGACGTCACTGTCGAATAAGACTAGGGTTGAGTCTTAGTAATGTGTTACATGAGATTGTGGTGATCCATAAGGGCATTTTATGGATCTGACGCATTTGTAAAATATAGGACAATACACAAGCCAAGTTCGACCAATATATATACTGGGCGAATGTGGAAGTTTTCCACATTCGACCAACACAAATGGGCGAATGTGGAAATACACCACATTCGACCATCATAAAGGGGCGAACGTGGAACTGGTGTATTGGACTATAAATAGCAATCTCATGTGTTATTGTTCATTTGGTGATTTGAGTTTGTACTTTGAATGCTCTCAAGGGGGAGGTCATGCCCGATCTCCCCCGGCCCCGAGATAGATGTTTATCCTACTGATGACAGTGTCTGTAACCGTTTCTGTAGTAATACGAATCTGTGATGACGTTGTTATCGTATATTTCTGTCTCGTCTCGAATTCCCCGTCTGAAACCGAGTTGTTTACGCGTATTCGATCCACGAGTTCGGTTCTTAACCGGATTTTCAATTGGTATCAGAGCCGTGGTACCGATTTGAACAATCTAACAGTCGTTTGAATCAATCACAGATCGTTTTTACTGTTTTCAGACGTTAAATTCAGATTAAAATTGAAAGGTTGAAACCCTAGAAACCCTAGATTCTTAATTGAACCCGAAATCATGTGATTTCTCCATGTTTTTGTGAATTCGAGGGTTAGGTTTTCATTTCCGCACCTTTCTGAACAAGTTTCATCATCAAATTCAAAGGATTAGAGTGATTGTGGACTGATTTGAAGAAAATATTGATCAAGAACATGTTCAGTCTGCACATTCGCCCCTTTCAGAAAGTCGGGCGGGCGAACGTGGAATTTCACTGGGCGAATGTGGAATTCTACTGGGCGAATGTAGCATGTTTTGGGCGAACCTGGAATTTTGTGATAATATTTTCCACATTCGGGTGACTATTTTCACATTCGATTGATCGCGCGGGCGAAGGTGGAAGTCGAGTGGGCGAAAGTAGCTGATTTTGTGCGAACGTGGAAAGGGTCAAGTATTATTTTACATTCTGGTTACTGTTCTACCTTCGGGTCAACAAAAGTGGGCGAATGTAGAAGTACCAGGGGCGAATGTAGAATTTAAGGCCTAAAAATTTTGAATTTTTAAAGATTTTCGGAAGAATGGTGATGAGGTTTACCCAAATTTGTTGAAGAATTAATGATGATGAAACAGTTTTATTGTGGGGTAGTCATGAGAATCAACAGTATGATAATCAGATTCAAATGACTATTATGGGCCAGAACAGATATATTTGTATTCCGCAAGATGAGAACAGTCAACCCAGTTCCTGTTTGTTTGAAGGGACTTGTTCTCAAGAGTTGTTATGAAGAAGGAAATCAAGTTTGAGATTTCAATGTTCTGAAAGTAATGAGGTATCCTAGTAGGAGTCATGTGGCACGTAGGTTCAACGAAAGTTTCAAGATCACAGTCCTGAAGATTTCAAGAGCTATTGGTAGATATTGTTGGCTCTGTCCGAAAACTTCAGTTTCTGTAGCATTTCAAGTCCTTCAATTAGTACTGGTAGTTCCTAATGAAAGCTTCTGATTGCTTGTTCCACTCGTCTACGGCTTGTATTCTGTCGAACAGATGAAGTTACTCAAGAACATGATTGATTTATCATACGGGATCTCAGAGAAACTTGATGAAGCATCAGTCAAGGGGGAGATTGTTGATGTAACAATGTGTCTGATACTTCAATAATTACTGACTGAAGATGCTAGGAATTTTCAAAGAAGTGAATGTGTTGATGTGCAAGAGTTTTGTGGATTCGCCAGCAACGTCCAAGGGGGAGATTGTTGATGCACTTTCTGTGGACGTCACTGTCGAATAAGACTAGGGTTGAGTCTTAGTAATGTGTTACATGAGATTGTGGTGATCCATAAGGGCATTTTATGGATCTGACGCATTTGTAAAATATAGGACAATACACAAGCCAAGTTCGACCAATATATATACTGGGCGAATGTGGAAGTTTTCCACATTCGACCAACACAAATGGGCGAATGTGGAAATACTCCACATTCGACCATCATAAAGGGGCGAACGTGGAACTGGTGTATTGGACTATAAATAGCAATCTCATGTGTTATTGTTCATTTGGTGATTTGAGTTTGTACTTTGAATGCTCTCAAGGGGGAGGTCATGCCCGACCTCCCCCGGCCCCGAGATAGATGTTTATCCTACTGATGACAGTGTCTGTAACCGTTTCTGTAGTAATACGAATCTGTGATGACGTTGTTATCGTATATTTCTGTCTCGTCTCGAATTCCCCGTCTGAAACCGAGTTGTTTACGCGTATTCGATCCACGAGTTCGGTTCTTAACGCGGGCTACTAAGTCGCGCGGGCAAGCACATTATCCGCGGGTTGCATGCCTATGCATTGGCGGAGCATGTCCGCGTGTGCAGGCGGAGCGACTACACCCGGCTTGCGCAAGCGGCAGAGTAGGTCGGGCGCGCGCAGCAGAACAACTGCGCAAGGTTGTGAAACCCAAATAATGCCCCGAATAAAATACGATTAAGTTTAAATGTCTAATCATTGTAAGGATGAATGTTAAGAAGTATGAGATTTACCGGTTTCGATGTTCAAGCTTGTCATTTAACTGCAAATGAATACATCTGAAGGTTTAGAGGTATTCCAGGAACAAAAATCAACGCAGGTTCATGGTTCTCGATCCCAACCTCTGTACGCAACTAATATCGCCCATTCCAACACGGCTTAACCATTCTCCCAAATACCACTACTTAAGAAACAATATAGATAATGAAGGTATAAAACTTATCCGTTTGTTTCGCAGGCTCCGATCAGGTTTTCCAAGGTTTAATATGAAAAAGTGCTGGTCCCGGGTTGTGGCAACGCCTCGAATTGACCTCGTCGGGCTATCATGATGCTCCGGCGATTAGGTTTCACCGGACTGTAACAATGCTCCTACGAGTAGGCTTTATCATGTATGTACCTTTGGCGTTAGCATGATTATATCGAACAATAGTAATAAAAAAATCCTCATTAAATGCTAAAAAAAAAAACTTAGCTTGGATATATTGTGGAAAAGCCAAGCGTGACCGGATGAATTAGACATCAGATGTATAGATCTGGAGAAACCAGATGTGAATATCTCGTGGAGCACCGATAAGGCGGCTATAGATCTAGAAACACGTAAAAAACTCAAACGAAGCTCAGATCTAGAAAGATGTAAAAAGCTCGAACGAAGCTCAGATCTGGAAACACGTAAACAACTCGAACGAAGCTCAGATCTGGAAGTTTTTGATTTATGATCTATACATGGGGTTCTAATAATGTTGATGTCAGTCTCAGAGGTTGCAAACCCCATGAAACCTGAATGGGACCAACGATATTGCAGACCTTCAAGATGATTAGAGATGAACGAAGTGTGTACTATGACGGTCCCACGGATGGCGCCAATGAAGAAGCAAATACATGTATTGATACGTACTCCAGTGATGATGAAGATGAACAAGACCACACATCGTCCTCCCCGTCTTCAAGATCCAGATCTGCAACAAGAAAAAAGGAAAAGAAAGAGGGATGAAGGCGACTGCCAGGAGTTTCCTCCCATCACAGACACAAAAAGTGTGATAGGCTCCAATCTGTTTCCTAGGGTTAGAGGTGAACCTCTTAAATAGAAAACTAATGGGCCACCATCACAGACTCCTAATTATATGGGCACATAGCCCATTGGCACCAAGCCCAGTTAGGGGGTTGCCTCCATAAAACCCTCAGCCCAGTAAGCTTAATACAAGCTAGATTGCGATGGGCCTCGTTATTGGGTTAATAACAAATAATATATATTAGTATAAATAACGTTAGGTGTTGATCAGCTTGACCGAGCCGAGACATACCTCGTCATGTCCCCCAGTCTATTATCGTGATTAAGATGATGGTGCTTGACTAGAAGAAACTCGTGGTCCTATAGTAGATATTGTCTCATCAAATAGGTTATGATGAAATCAGGTGGCGCACGACAAATGTTTGGTTAATCAACAGTCTATCCGTGTTTTTGATTTGTTCTTCAAGTACGCATAAGCGTAGCATGCATGAATCGCATCGTGTTGTGTCTTAAGGTTTGAAATGTGATGGTGGCTCTAAGATTGAATGTACTTGAGCATGAGTATTTTGATTACAAATGCGCAATTCGGATAATATAATACAGCTTGTACGCGCGACGTCTTTCGTGTTGTTTGATATAATATAACTTGTGCACATTTGACGTGTCTTATATGTTGTTTGATTTATAGGTAATGCCTGGTTTGATTAGGGTTAACCCGTATCATACCTGGTCCTGCCCCCTAGTTTGGTGTAATGGTCGACATTGAGTATGACGCCAGACTATAAATATTGTCAAAGGAGTGTGAAAAATTGGATTCATGTGAATCAGGTCAAACATATTAAGGAGTTACATCCGGCTCGGATTAGCCGATTCATTAGGGAATTGCGAGGTTAATCCGTACCACGCCTCATTAATTGGTAGGAGTATAAACGTTACCCTTGTGATAGCAACATAATGATGACAGACCAAAACGACGTCCGACAGACTGTTATATCCGAGTGTTATTCACTAGGAAGGATGGTGCCTGAACTTCGTTTTTCCAGACCCATTATTCTTTATCATCGGATTTCTTTTTACCCTTTCATGAGGGGTGGTTTGTGGTTGCATGCAGGCTATGCATAGTTGAGCAAGATGCGTGATCCAGATAGGGAACTAGTTTTGACATATTGTCCAAAGCTTTGACTTGAGCTTTTAATCTGTGGTGCATCGCGTAGCCAATTGTGGTGCGCGGCCTAATAATGTCATAGTGCGCATGATGATGCATTACGGCGATGGAGCAGGCGTATTCTGATGCAGTACCACCTCTAATAGCTTGACGAGGATGATACACGCAACTGATGTATACCGTACTCTGCGGTGATGGCTTTTTACTTTTTACGTCAGGCGGGAGCAATGCTCCGCGGGATACGTGAAGAGCTTTGCTGACGCGTGTGAAGACCTGCTTCGCGGATGCGTGAAGAGCTTTTGCTGGCTGGTGAAGACCATGCTCCGCGGGTGACGTCTTTTTAAGTTTTACGTTCGACGGAAGCAGTGCTTCGCGGATACGCGAAGACCTTACCAACGAGTAGGAGTCACGGATAAGTGCGGGGTTACGAATGAGCGCGGAGTTACCGGCTTGCACGGAGTTACCAAGTAGGTAGGACCAGATGTTACAGCGCGTGGCTGAACCTGGAATTCGTTACTCAAGGATCCCTTTCCATAAGGCTCTGTCATTCCTTAGCCCGCAGGGCAGGTACGTTATACGTGGAGCGGAATAGAGCTGACGTGAGCGGAACTGAATCCCTCCATCACGGAAAAGTGGATGGCTGAATTGTTGAAACGTTGGTGACATGCATGTGGATGGCGTGGAAGCCGATTACGCAGAGGTGGGTTGGTGTAAAACCCGGTTAAAACATGGCGGTTTAGCTTGAAAGTCGGTTGGGAGGAAACGAGCCGTGTGAAGGCCCACATGAAGACATTGAGGCATATAACCGAAGTCCCGAAACAAGAAACACAAATAATAGTGGCGCGAACCTAGCGGCGCGGAAGCCGGTGCCTTGAAGTTGCGTGGCTGAATAATGTTGCATCTTGTGAGCAAGCAGCGAAGCGATGCATAGTGTTGTACTGTTGTTATACCATAGTAGTCCTTTGGTTTAGCGCCACTAAGTTAGGGCAGTAGCACTGAACTTAAATGCTAACAGACAACATGTGTGATCTCATATGAAGCATGTTTTATGTAACATGTGTATCACGTGGTCGTCTAAAGCACCAATGAAACCCAAGTTCAGGTTTTTATTGGTGACAGACCACGTGATTAAAAATATAGCACAAGTAAATAAATCACGTTCCTTTCACTGCTGGCTTAGTAATCCATGGCAAGTATGATGAAGTTGCTTGCTTGATGTTTGTTTGGTGACAAACCCAAATGCTCTGGCATGTATGTTTAATTTTTATAATGTTAAGGGGTTAATGTTGCCCAACTCAAGTGTAATTAAAGCTTGTCGTTGCTAGCTGACGTAAGCTCATATTTTTGTGGGCAATAGGTCAGTGATTTGACCATTGTCTTGTCGGTTTAACAATTTGGCGATGGTAAACATGAAAGTAGCACCGCCTATGATGAGCGTGGTGCTTCAGGTGGTTACGCCATTTATAATAGTTTATGTTCCTGCCGAAGTGGCAGGGGATGCCAATGTAGGCGTAGATGCGCATCACACTCTTGCAGAAGTGGGTGCCATGCTCGGTGATCCTTAGAGGTTGTTTAGAGCGTTTTGTATTTCCCTTGGTGTATATTTTTGTATACGTTTGGTACAAGTACTTGGTTTTTGAATCGTAGTGGTTTTTGTATATCTTAAGATAAAGATATCCACTTTTAGCGCTATAAAGTTCAGTAGCATTGCAAATTTTTGTCCGCCGCTAGTAGTAAATTATAATGGATATGTTCATCCAATTATAATGCGATGTAGTTGCAGTTTTGCATTTATTTGTGATCTCTTGCACTCTGAGTGTTAGTCGACGTAAGAGAATAAGCTAGCGACTGTAAGGTAGTCGTTATTCGAGTATGCTAGCCTCTGCATTATTGCAGTGGTCTAGAAAGTGTGATACTGCAGTAGTCGTTTTACTAAAAACGTTAAAGATTCATGAATGCATACATGTTTTCTAATGGTGATCAACAGATCGGTTTCATTGTTACATGTAGCATTTTTTCAAACGGGCAGCATTCCATGTTCGCGGGATTGGCCTTCCGTCCAGGTGCGCCGATGTGTACGCGCATGTACTAAGAAGTTCCGCTATGAGGTAGGGGACTTCCAAGTTGGCTCTCCGCTTACCCTGGGGTTGTGCTTGGCTGTCTTCATTGTCGCGCGACACGTATATCCAAATATACATGTGGCATTTATCAGACTGTGGCGTATAGCCTAGTTTGGGTGTGGCATACAACCAAATATAGATTTAGCGTATAACCATTTATAGATGTGGCGTATAGCCGAAAAAGGATGTGGCACGTAGCCAGCTAGTGACTTGACCCGTAGCAGAACCTGCGAATGGTCAGTGACGCCCCGTCTTGTACATAGACGAACTTTACACGAGGATGTTTGGTCTACTGCACATCTAATACACAAGCTGAGACTAGATGCTTGCTTTAAGTAGTAGTGGCGCTATACCTTGCTAGTCCTCGAGTTCAATACTGCTAAAATATGTTAGTAGAATTGAATATGAATGATAAGTATTCAAAAGCAATAGCTAAAGTACTTAAAAGCCATGAAATTTCAAAGAACCTGTTGAACAAGGCGCAGGCAAACGTGAATCAACGGTGCAATCTTTTGATCTCGTCTTTGTTGTGAGAAGATTGGACCCTTGTTTTCAAGTAGATCCATAGCCATGTTCCGGTGATGATGGTGCCAATAGTGTTGCACTGTGCAAGTTATATGGTCTAGTCCTGCTGAATGCTTGGCTGTACTTCCTCTATCCATTACGTAGATTGTCACGCAAACATGTTTCCTGGAGAAGGAGTCATTCGCCAAAAAGATGTATGTGTATAGTGAACCATATAGACGCATCAACAAGCATGTAGGGAGAAAAATAAATCATCCGAAATAAGTTGTAATGCAAATCAACTGGTAAGCGACTAGAAATATACTAGGACCATCCGACAAGCACAATGTTATTAACCAATATTAGTTCATAATATTTGAACACATAAAATGTTGAATAGATTTCCATAATCAAAATAAATGTAAGAAAACATATCGCCTTATCTCGCGTAACGATGCTGGCCGTATCTGAATGCGGTGATGTACCTCCTAGTGCATGAAAACGTAAGCTACAATGTAGCATTTAGTTCAAAGGTTGGCTTTGATTGGCCTGTTCTGTGAGTCCTTACTACGGTGGAGTTGTGTTTTCCCGCTTGTGGTTCACTTTGCAGATAAAGAGATAAACCATGTACTGATGCATGTATGAACTGCCACACGTCTTGAAAGTAACGATGCGGCACATGGTCCAAAAATATTGGTGCGGCGTGCAACTGATAATAATACCTTTGTAGCCAATAATGGTATGCCACTGGTTTTGAAACCACTCGCAGCCAAACCTGCAAGAATTTGAATCATGGTGCTGGTGTAATATGAGGTGCCCAACCTTGTGTTAGTATTTGTTTATATTAAAATAAGTTGACAAAATAACAAATGGCGGCAAATATAAAAAGATTGTACCAAACTCTTGTCTTTGAAGTAGGATTGTTTTGGCGTATTGATATATGAGAACCATCTAAAATGGTGTTATATCATATGCTAGTCTCCCAGTTCGTTCTTGCTACATATGATGTTAGTAGCATCGAACTTATAAAATATGCGACTGCACATTCTATACAATCATAATAACTGAGGTGGGCTAATTTAAAACACCTTTACTAAGGGTATTGTGCGTCCCATTGCGCATGGCCTAAAGATACCATTTAGATTAGTTAAACGCAAGGCACTACTGATATCTTCATGTTATCATGTATAAACTCAACTCTTTTCGTCACGATATATGCTTTGAAATAATCTATCGTGACAAGAGTTTGTGAGTGTTTGAGATATATCTTATTGATTAGAAACATCTCATGAGCTAAAGTAATTACTCAGTCACATAACAATTGATTAGTCACATAAAAATTGATTAGTGATAGTATGAAACTAAAATTGGTGAAGCATTCATCCAATTGACTTAAGTAAATTGCATCACTGTCATTGCCAATACGCTATTTTGTAGACAAAATTAATATATGGCGTTGAATTCCAAAAAGTAGTACACTAAAGGGGATAAGAACTGCATCAGACAACTATTTTTAAAATTATTTATTGTGGTCTTAGGCCTAAAGTAAAGTCCTCTTGTCCAACCACACATATTAAAAGGAAAATGGGCACAAGTAGGTCACCACTGATCTATGACCGAGCATACCAATCCTGCATCTTGTCATTCGGTGCAAGCCTTAGAGGCTAGGAGGAAACTTGCCAGCCTTTACTAAGTTTTTAACATGCTAACCAGTTTTCATAGGCGTGATAGAAGAGGGATTCCGCTACGTCGGAGCTTGGGTCCCCGGAGGGAGATGCGCATTGCGCGGAAGACACCCTACATATTGGACACACGTCCACGGCGGAGGCCCGCCATAGCAGAAAGCATGCCAACCGGAGTTATGCGGGCTACTAAGTCGCGCGGGCAAGCACATTATCCGCGGGTTGCATGCCTATGCATTGGCGGAGCATGTCCGCGTGTGCAGGCGGAGCGACTACACCCGGCATGCGTAAGCGGCAGAGTAGGTCGGGCGCGCGCAGCAGAACAACTGCGCAAGGTTGTGAAACCCAAATAATGCCCTGAATAAAATACGATTAAGTTTAAATGTGTAATCATTGTAAGGATGAATGTTAAGAAGTATGAGATTTACCGGTTTCGATGTTCAAGCTTGTCATTTAACTGCAAATGAATACATCTGAAGGTTTAAAGGTATTCCAGAAACAAAAATCAACGCAGGTTCATGGTTCTCGATCCCAACCTCTGTACGTGACTAATATCGCCCATTCCAACACGGCTTAAGCATTCTCCCAAATACCACTACTTAAGAAACAATATAGATAATGAAGGTATAAAACTTATCCGTTTGTTTCGCAGGCTCCGATCAGGTTTTCCAAGGTTTAATATGAAAAAGTGCTGGTCCCGGGTTGTGGCAACGCCTCGAATTAACCTCGTCGGGCTATCATGATGCTCCGGCGATTAGGTTTCACCGGACCGTAACAATGCTCCTACGAGTAGGCTTTATCATGTATGTACCTTTGGCGTTAGCATGATTATATCGAACAATAGTAATAAAAAAAATCCTCATTAAATGCTAAAAAAAAACTTAGCTTGGATATATTGTGGAAAAGCCAAGCGTGACCGGATGAATTAGACATCAGATATATAGATCTGGAGAAACCAGATGTGAATATCTCGTGGAGCACCGATAAGGCGGCTATAGATCTAGAAACACGTAAAAAACTCAAACGAAGCTCAGATCTAGAAAGATGTAAAAAGCTCGAACGAAGCTCAGATCTGGAAACACGTAAACAACTCGAACGAAGCTCAGATCTGGAAGTTTTTGATTTATGATCCATACATGGGGTTCTAATAATGTTGATCTCAGTCTCAGAGGTTGCAAACCCCATGAAACCTGTATGGGACCAACGATATTGCAGACCTTCAAGATGATTAGAGAAGAACGAAGTGTGTACTATGCCGGTCCCACGGATGGCGCCAATGAAGAAGCAAATACCTGTATTAATACGTACTCCAACGATGATGAAGATGAACAAGACCACACATCGTCCTCCCCGTCTTCAAGATCCAGATCTGCAACAAGAAAAAAGGAAAAGAAAGAGGTATGAAGGCGACTGCCAGGAGTTTCCTCCCATCACAGACACAAAAAGTGATAGGCTCCAATCTGTTTCCTAGGGTTAGAGGTGAACCTCTTAAATAGAAAACTAATGGGCCACCATCACAGACCCCTAATTATATGGGCACATAGCCCATTGGCACCAAGCCCAGTTAGGGGGTTGCCTCTATAAAACCCCCAGCCCAGTAAGCTTAATACAAGCTAGATTGCGATGGGCCTCGTTATTGGGTTAATAAAAAATAATATATACTAGTATAAATAACGTTAGGTGTTGATCGGCTTGACCGAGCAGAGACATACCTCATCAGTACTCATTTCAAATTTTGATTGCATGAGTTTCTTGAATTCATCACACAATTTGGTATTTGTTGAACCAAAAACGATATCATCAACATAAATCTGAACAAGTAAGACATGATTTCCAACATGTTTGATGAAAAGTGTTTTATCAATGGAGCCTCTATTGAAGTGATTTTTAAGTAAAAAGTTGGATAGTGTTTCATACCAGGCTCTTGGAGCCTGTTTTAGTCCTTAAAGAGCTTTGTCAAGCTTGTATACCCAGTCAGGATGAGAAGGACCCTCAAACCCTGGAGGTTGACAGACATACACTTCCTCTTTTATTTTTCCATACAAAAATGCACTTTTGACATCCATTTGAAAAACTTTCATGTTGTTGGAAATTGCATAAGCTAAAAATAACATGATAGCTTCAAGTCTTGCAACTGGTGCAAAGGTTTCATCATAGTCAATGCCTTATTCTTGAGAATAACCTTGTACCACCAATCGTGCCTTGTTCTTAATGATCATACCAGCTTCATCTTGCCTTGTTCTTAATGATCATACCAGCTTCATCTTGTTTGTTTCTGAAGACCCATCTAGTACCAATTGGTTGTTTGTTTGGAGGTAAGGGACAAATTTCCCAAACCTGTTGCTTCTTAAATTGAAGCAGCTCATCTTGCATGGCTTGAACCCAATTGTTATCTTTAAGGGCTTCTTGATACTTCTTTGGTTCCAACTGAGAAATAAATGTTGAGAAAAAGCAAAAGTTGGAGAGCTGGTTTCTTGTAAGCACCCCTGATGCAATATCACCCATGATTTGTTCCAATGGATGATCCTTATGTTCAATCAGTTGTTGTGGACCTGTACTTGAGGATGGCTCTGGTATTTCTTCAAATAAACCACTGAGGTTAATAATATCTGGTTCACCTGTTTGTTGAGGTTCAGGAGTTTTTGGTTCAGCTGAATCAATAGTTTCAAGATGTTCATCAGCAGTTTTTGAAGTAGAAGCTTGTGAAACTTCTGAAGGTTTAAAAGTTGATTTGATGATTGTGTTTGGAGTCCATGGTGTAGGACAATCATCTTCAAATCCTTGATAACCATTTTGAGGAGGTTTGGATGATTCAACAGTCTTTTCAGGTCCGAAATAAAAGTTGTCAAGGTCAAAGAGTTCAGCAGGATTTGCTGGAATAAGAATATGTTTGGATTCATTGAATTTGACATTCAGTGTTTCTTCTACTATCTTGGTTCTTGAATTGAAGACTTTGTAAGCTTTCCTCATTGGAGAATAACCAAGAAAATATCCTGTATCAACTTTAGCAGCAAATTTAGAGATAGAGTCTTTGATGTCGAGGATAAAACATTGACATCCAAAAGCCCTGAAGAAGGAGATAAGGGGCTTTATGCCATGAAGAATTTCATAGGCAGTCTTGGTATGTCTCTTGTTGATAAGAACTCTATTCTGAACATAACAAGCTGTGTTGACTGCTTCAGCCCAAAAGTACAAAGGTAGGCCTGAATCAGCTAACATGGTTCTTGCCGCTTCTATTAATGTTCTGTTCTTCCTTTCTACCACACCATTTTGTTCAGGAGTTCTGGGAATGCTGAATTGTCTAACAATCCCTTTAGACAAACAGAATTCATCCAGAGTTTTGTTCCTGAACTCTGTCCCATTGTCACTCCTGATGACTTTGACAGAAAGAGAATATTGCTTCTCTATTTGTAGAATGAAGAATTTGATTATTTCAGCTGCCTCATCCTTGGAATATAAGAAGACCCATGTGAATCTTGAGTAGTCATCAATGATGACCAAGCAGTACTTCTTCTTACCAAGGCTCATGATTTTGACTGGTCCAAATAAGTCCATGTGGAGTAGTTGAAGACATGTAGTTGTTTTTGATTCTTGAATAGACTTATAGGAGGACTTATGCTGTTTACCTTTTAGACAGGAAACATAGTGTTCTTTACACTGGTATTCCTTCAAAGGTAGACCCCTGACCAAGCCCATTTTTGTGACTTTATTGATGGTTTTAAAGTTCACATGGCCAAGTCTCCTGTGCCAGAGATCAGTTTCTGAAGTTGATGCCTTTGAGAAGAAACAGGTAGTGTTGTTCAGTACTTTGTCTTTCTCAATGTCCACTGCATAGACATTGCCACATCTTTTGGCAATCAGCAAAGTATGATCTTCAATGATCTTCTCTATCAACTTCTGGCCTTCTGGTGATATGATCTTGCATGCTGTCTTTGTGAAGAAGGAAGAATATCCTTTATCACACATTTGTGAGACACTCAGCAAGTTGTACTCAAGGTTTTCAACCAGATTGACCTTGTTAAACTGCATTTTGCCTGAGGATACATTGCCATATCCTAGCACATACCCCTTGGCATTGTTCCCAAAGGACACATATCCTTCTCTTTGGCTGATAAAATTGTTTATCAGGTATCTGCATCCAATCATGTGCATTGAGCCTCCACTATCAACATACCAAATGCTATTCAAGCCTCTGGAGACCCTCTGCACAAAATAGCAAATTAGTTAGATTTGGCAACCCAAGCCAATTTGGCTTTGGGTTTGCTCTTGAGAACAGGTGCAGCTTGTTGAGGACCAGTTTTTGAAATCCATGTCTTTTTGGCAATGGATTTTTCATTAAGGACAATGGTGGTATCCTTTTGGTGACCACCATCAACTTTGGTCATCAAAAGTTTAACCAAATTTATCAAATCTTTAACTTCAGTAGTTTGTGAAACTACTGATGGGTTAGGTGTAACTTCTGAAGATGAACTTTGAGAAAAAGGTTTTTGTTGAGATAAAGTCTTTTTCTGAGAAAAGGTTTTGTTTGGTTGTTGTTTGTTGGGAAAGAAAGTGTTTTCATAATCTTGTTTTATTTGTTTTCCCACAACCAGTTGTTGATTTTTCTTTTTAAACTGATTTCCCTTTCTATATCTACAAAGTTCAGTTATGTGGTTAAATAGACCACATATTTCACATGCTTTTGCCTTCTCTTTCCTTTTAGATACAGCAAGAGAGTTGGAAGGCAATTTACTGACAATATCAGTATTTTGCAATAGGTCATCAGTAGTTTTCAGGGTCTCAACTCCTGATGTAGATGCAACTACTGATGGCTTATTGTCAGTTGTTTTTACTTCTACAGGACTTTCATTTTTGAGAAAGTTCTGATGGTAGGATGTGCATTCGTCCATATCAGAAGTTTGAATCAATTTCTTCCCATCATTATCAGTTTTGTGGGTGAAATCAGTTGGTGATTCAGTATGGGTATAACCTATGCCAAACTTAACATTTGCAGCAGTTTGCTTGTTAAGCAACATTTGGTAACCCTTACAAGAATCAACCCATTTTTCACAGTCAACCTTAGTGTCAGCAAGCTCTTTTCTGACATTTCCTAGGTTGTCTATCATGCTTTTAATCTGTGCCTGGGTTTCAATGGATTTATCTGTTAATTTAGAAATTTCCTTATTTTTTAAAACAAGTTTTCTTTCTAAATCGCACTTCATCTGTGTGTATTTTCTCTCCATATCATTTGATTTGCCTTGTAAATGCACATTAGTTTCTCTAATTAAAGCAAAAGATTCTTTGCAAGATTTTGAACAAAGCTTTAACAGAGATTGTTGTGATACCTGAGTTAGAGCAGAATTGGAGGAGTATCCCTCAAAGGCCATTAAGGCAAAGTTCTTTATGCCATTATCAGGTTCTCCCCAGTTGATATCATAGACTTTGTTGTCTGCATCTGGACTGCATTCAGATGTATCAAAAGGAAGACTGCTCCAGTCAACATACCCTGATGTAAATAGACTTTGTTGAGGGGGTTGTTGAGTTTGTGGAGGTTGTTGAGCAGCTGGAAAAGGGGGATTTGTTGTTGGCCCTGGTGTTGAGCAGGCATTTGAACATATTGTATTTGTGGCACATATTGGATTTGTGGAGCTTGTGCCTGTACAAAATGAGCACTTCCTTGAGTTCCATTATTCCTATTATAATTGGGGTTAAATTGATTTCCAGACATTCTTTGGTTGAAGCTAGAGCTTCTACACTCTCTAGCAAAGTGTCCCAACTTTTGACACTTATCACATCTCAATTTAGATTTGTCAAAACCAACTTTTGTAGAGTTGTTAAGTCCTGGAAATTTCCTTCCTGACCTTTTATAAAATTTGTTAGTTTTTATGCTTAACAAGGCCAGTTGCTGTAAAATATCCATTTCTTCTAAGTCATCACTGCTAAAATATTTTAAGTCATCCATGATAAAACACATGTTGTCAGCAGTTTGACTTAGATCTTCATTGTCATAAGCTGGGAAAGATCCATCTGATGAGATCCCAGCTGTGTAACATAGACCTTAAAAATCTATGTAACATAGATGCATTTGAATAGGTCTGATTATTAATTTTTAACTCAGAGATGAGTGATGAAAATCTTTCAAATTGTTGAGTTAATGTTTCACCATCTACATGAGTAAAAGTTTCATATTGTTGGGCTAGGATTTCTCTAGTGTTGGCTATCACCTCTTCAGTTCCTCCAAACTGTTCTCTTAGACTATCCCACAGCTCTTTGGCACTTTCACAATGTAAAAGTCCAGCATAAATTTCATTTGGGAGAGCCATAGCCAACATAGAAAAAGCTTTTGCATCTAGCTCAAATTTTTGGAAATCTTCTTCAGTGTAGTCTATAGGGTCTTTTGGTCTTTCAGTTTTTCCTTCTGGATCAGTTACTACTAGTTTGTGTGGTCCAAAGATTACAGACCTCCAACACCCAGTATTGGTCTGAGATATAGTGTGTGCCAACCTTCTTTGCCAGATATTATATTCATTTCTGACCAGCATAGGAGGTTTATTGGCAGATCCAGTATTATAAGGGTCCATTTTTAAGAAGTTTGGATTTGTCAATACTTCTTTAAAGTGATGGATGTAGAAAAAAGTGAACTTTTAATCCTTTATTGGATATCAATAAGAGCCTGTGTCTGATTCTCAATTTGTTAGATTGATTTTTGATCAGATAAACCAGATGCTCTGATACTAATTGTTGGATCAGTGGTCTCTTTATAACAGATAAGTTTTAGAACACTTATGTGTTTGCAGTTATATCAAAGTTATTTGCACAGCAGAATGATAAATGTTCTAAGTTAAAGTATCACTTTTACAGGAGTTATTACTCCCCCTTTACTATAGCAGTTAATGAGAATCAAAAGCAATTCAAAGTATAAAGCAGTAAGCACAAGTATTGAATGATTCTCAGATGTGAAATGGATAATAAGTTATAAAAGCTTTGAAGAATTTCAATTCAAATTAAGAATAAATCACATGTCTAAAATAGTGGGATAAACCCATCTATTTATAGACGAGTACAAACTGTTGTACTAAGTAATACAAGATAAGATCTAGCTAAGATATTTACTTAGGATAATGCTTACAACAGGCTGTAGCATTGAAACTTGTTCAAAGACTTTTACAAAACAATATAATACTAAACTACTGAACTGAGTCGGTTAGAAGCTTCTGTTGTGAAAGTACTGATGAGTGACAAACTACTGATGAGTAGTTTGTCTTCAGTAGTTCTTCAGTGAAATGTCTGGTTAGACTTCAGAACTTCTGATGAGATAACTCTTCAGCACTTTGCTTTTTCTTCTTCAGAACTTCTGTCTTTACTCTTCAGCAGTTCTATACTTAGCAGAATTAAGATTTGAACTTTGGTAACAAAAGTGGTTTCTTCAATCCTTTTTGTCCCTACAGGTTTGGTTATGGGACTCATGGTTTACACGGTGACCATTTGCTTAGCTAGCTCATGATTGGTCATACACGAATTACACAAGCACCTTACTTAGTACATTCAAACGTGTGAACTCAACGACATTATTGTTGACAAATCTTTTATGCATGTTTTTAGGTAATTGATGATGAGCAATAGAGGTTTGAGAGAGGGGTCCGAGCATGCACTGGGTGGTATCACTTTGTATAGGGTTTTGTCAGTCCCATTATGTTTTAGTTTCAAGTTTAAGAATCCTAGACAATTTCCTGTTTTCAAAACAATGTTATGATGGTTTGAATAATTTTATGACAATATCCATCCTTTGATGGTATGTTGAATCACTTTCTTCTTTTAATAGTTCTTATTCATGAACACTTGTGTATAATAAATATATCAAAGTAGATTGTACAGCGGAATAAGTAAAGTGTTCAAGTTAAAGTTTCACTTTTAACAGGAGTTATTACTCCCCCTCAATCAATGAACTAAGTAGTAAAATGAGAATCAATAATAGTAAATGAATATAACAGTAAATGCAGAATGATTCTCAGATATATATATATATATATATATATATATATATATATATATATATATTGAAATGGTTAACTACTCAAAGCGTTGAAGGATTCATTAAAATCGATGTCTAAAATAGTGGGATTAACCAATCAATTTATAGACAGACAATTACATACATGCTAAGTAAACAAAAGATTATAATACTGTAAGATAATACTACAACAGGATGTAGTATTGAAACTTGAACAAAGACTTTAAGAATACTAATATAATACTAAACTGCTGAAGATTAAGGGCGGTGGGAAGCTTCTAAACAAAGTGTTGATGAGTGACAAACTTCTGATGAGTAACCTTCAGGAGTTGTTCTTCAGATGTTCGTCTGGTTCATCTTCAGAACTTCTTGTTTCTTTACTCTTCAGGACTTGGTAATCTTTTACATCAGTAGTTTAAACAAAACATTTAGAGGATGTAAGACTAAGGTTTATACTGGCTTGTCAATCCTCTTTGACCCTACAATCTCCCCCTGGATTGATGAAGCCAAATCCTTTGTCTATCTTTATTTATAAGATCCTCTTTTCCTTGAGTCAAGAATTCTCCAAATTTCCTTGATTATTTGAAATTTGAGTTCTCTGATCTCTGGTTCTGCAAGTAGTCCTTTGCTTGGTACAGTGTTCTGAATGGCTAGAAGATCTTCATCTGATAATTTTTCCAATTCAGTTGTGTAGTGAATGACTTATGTTGTGTCGTCTTTTCTTTCCAGAACCTTAGAATTGGACTTATGGGTAAAGTACCATTTGACAATTGGAGATTTGGAATTAAAGAAGTTGTCTTTGTATGGTACTATTTGCAGGTTTGAAGATAGGTCTGATGTTGGTGGTTTTTCTTTTTCAGCTATGATCAGATTGGATCTCCCTCTTCGTTCAACAAGTACAGTACCAGGTGTATCACTAGAAATGGGAATGTGATGTTCAGTGATTACCTTGGTCTGTTTTTGTTCTGTGATGGTCTGCTTCAGTTGATATGCAAACGTTGCAGGATCCCTATCTTGTGTTAACAGAGGCTTTTCATCAACAGTAAAATCATCTCCATCAATGGTGTTCTTTTCAATCAGCATCATCTTGAAGTCTGTTTTTGTTTGTTCCTCTATCTTCTTTTTGGTAGCAGGCTGTGTTGGTTTGAACTTCTCCGGATTTGCAAGTCTTTTAGCCTTGAACTTCTTGTAAGTGTCATAAAGTACATCTTCTTTCCATCTGCACACTTGATGTTTTGAACCATAGTTGTTCTCTACCAATTCTTGAATGATTTGGGCTCCCTTCAACTTTCTTTCTTTATCTGTGGCTAGCCTGTCTGACACAAGTTGTGCCTGTTTCGTAAGTTCATCAATTGAGAGTCCTTTAAGTGAGTATTTCTTTGTCTTGCTGTTTTTGCTGATATAGTTCATCAGCTGTTGTCTCTTATCTTCTTCAGCAGTAGGGAGTTTTTGCTTAGCAACTCTTTCTTGTTCTTCTAACTCACTTAGCTTCTTTTCATAGGTTTTTAATTTGTCTTCAAAGCTTATGTCATCCCTTGCTTCTAAGCTGTTCCAGATGTCATCTTCCATTACCTTCTTCTTTGCTTCTTTTGAATTTTCCTCCATTTGTTCTTTTGACAGTGATATGGGAGAAGAGTTCAAAATAGTTGTAGGAATGGGAACAGGCTTTAGAATCTCAGCTGGTGTAGATTCTGTTGCTTTAGAAGGTTGTTCTGGTTTAGTGCAGGAAGTGTCAACTACTGAAGTGTTGATCTGAGTATCAACTACTGAAGGATTATCTTCAGTACTTTTGGACTTTTCTTCAGCAGTTTCTTCACTAATGCCTTAGGATAACTTCTCAGCTGTTTCTCTAAGGAGCCTTTCTTGTTTTTTCATACCAGTCATGTCTTTCTTTCAAAGCTTTTTCTTGCCTTGTTTTGACTGTCTCTTTTTGAGCATCCTTGAGTTGTTGTGCTTCTCTAGCCTTTTTAGAGGCTTCAAGAGACACAATTTGTGGTTACGTTGACATCTCCTTCTTTTTGGCTTCATCCACTTCTGGAAACCAAGGAGGTGGCGGTGTTACACCAGATAGATGGGCTAATTGTCTTATGTTGTCTTGCATCTTTCTAGGCAACTCACCAAGCTTGTGATCAATTGCATTGTTTAGCATCTCCATATGAGTTTTGTTCTTTAACTCTATAGCAGTCATAAAGGTTTGGAGATGACCAGATATAAGCTGGTGTACCATCTGGTATAGGGGACCATCTGGCCTGCATAGTTAGTTCATTTCTATGCTTGATGACCTAGAGAATTGGGTAGGCTTTTGTGAGTGTGGAGGGTGTGTTTTGGGGTGATCCTCAGTATGAATTGGGGATTCCACTTTTGCGGATTTGGGGTTCAAGTGGTCTTTAACCTGATCTTTTGTGACTGTCTCTTTGAGTACGGGTACATTGGAATCAGGACCTTCACAGTCAGCCGCAATTCTTTTTGTGGAGATTTTGATCCATCATCCAAATTAATGGAATCATCTGAATCCCTGGTGACATCTTCAATGAAGAAGTCATCAATTGTATCATGAGCTAGGCCCAACCTAGTTGTCTCATGAACCTCTTTTTCTTGGTACTTAGGTTTTCCTACTTCAAGCACAAGGCCTTCATCAGTAGTTGCCACATTTGAGGTCTTAGCTATGGTACTACTGTCCTTAAATCCATCACTGGATGGTATTGGAGTAGTAGCAGCTTTAAATATACCTAAGGTAATTAAGTTTGGGCTTAGAGACCTTGGTTCCTCCTCATCTCTTTGGTTAGAGCTGATAACATTCTCATCAATGTCCATATCTGTGTTTTGATCCCCTGTTTTATGTGGTGATTGGGGATTGACATTTTCAGATGGATTGCGTTCTTTCAGCTTAGAGAGAATAGTAGCTATCTCAACTGCTGGAGATGCTTCTTGTTCAGCAGTTATGGGATCAGCAGTTGGGTTTGGTTCAGTTGTTTTGAAAGAAGGGTCATTAGTTATTGTCTTTTTAAGTTTCTTTCTAGCAAACTAAATGGATATACGTGCTCTTGGGGTTGTTTGAGATGGATGAGACTGAGAGGAAGTTTTAGTCACGTCTTTTAAAAGTGCAAATTGCACATCAGCAGCTTCAAGTATCTCATCTTCCTGAATTGTTTTTCTTTTTGGGTTGTAGGGTTTGGATTTTTGTTGTTTGGTTTGTTTAGGATTTTTAGGACTGGGTTTTGAGGATGTTTGTTCCTTGGGGACTGTGGTATGTTTCCCTTGGTCATCCTCGGGCAGAAGTGCCGGTTTGTTATGCCTAGAGTATGCTTGTGAGGTTAAAGGGTTTAAAATTGATGTTTTACCCACAAGCACCTCTTCTCCTAGTTCTTTGATAATGCTATGCATGGTGAACCTTGGATACAACAAAAGTTTCTTTTTCTCATTCTGGTGATGCAACACCAACTCATTGAAAAGGTATGAAGATGCCCTATATTTTTTTTTTTTCATTTACAATGGAATAGAAAATTGGTTGTAAAGTTGAGGGCATCTGATCAGACGATCCTGTTTTTGGACTTAAGCACATGATAATATAGTGAAAAAGTACCTTGGTAACCACAATTAGTTATGGTTGATTGGATTGTTTCAGAGAGGGTTTTGATAGAACAGTTGAAGGTTTTAGAGAGGGTTTTGAGAGAGGGAAGTTTTGTTTTTGAAACGATAATAATGAAAAGAGGGGCTTGAGAAGTTTAATAACCGTCCTAGGTCAAACTTTTGAAAATAGGAAAAGACTGATTTACTCTTTTTGTCTAAAACCTTTGATGAACAATTGTTCATCAGCAGTTTCCTATTTTGTTTTTCAGTAGTTTTTAACTACTGAGGAGATTTGTATGATAATACCTCAAAATCAACTTCTGATGATTTTATAATCATCAGTAGTTTCTCTTTTCAGAATTTTTCCCTTAAGAATGAAAACACTTACAGAGTTTACTCAAAATTTAGCATTCCAAGCATGGATACTAACCTCTGAAATATTGATGTGTCAAGAGGTTTTGTGAACACATCAGCTATTTGATTAGCTGTTGTCACATGTTTTACCTCAATCTTGCCTTTTTCATAGCAATCCCTGATGAAATGATACCTAATTTCTATATGTTTTGTCTTTGAGAATTGAACAGGGTTTTGAATGATGTTAATGGCAGATTTACTGTCTACTAATAGTGGAGTCTTGGTCTCTTTGATTCCAGAATCAAGAAGTTGATATTGGAGCCATTGAATCTGTGATGTACAGCTTGCAGCTGCAATGTATTCAGCTTCAGTTGTTGATGTTGCCACAGATGTTTGCTTCTTCGATTTCCAGGACACCAGACAGTTTCCTAAGAATTGACAACCACCTGATGTTGATTTTCTTGACATTTTACACTCTGCATAGTCACTATCTAAAAACGTTGTTAACTAGGTATTGCTTAAAGCAGGATACCAAATTCCTAATGTAGGAGTTCCTTTCAGATATCTGAAAATGCTTTTGACAACAATTAGGTGTGATTCCCTTGGTGTTGATTGATATCTAGCACAGGCACAAGTTGAAAACATAATATCTGGTCTAGAAGCTGTTAGATACAATAGGGAACCTATCATACATCTATACATGGTTTGATCAACCTGTTTTCCTTGATCATCTGGTTCAATTTGTGTGGTTGGTGTCATGGGAGTGGAACTTGATTTACTGTCTTGTAAAGAAACTTTATTCAATAATTCTTTAACATATTTGGATTGATGTATAAAAGTTCCATTTGTTTGTTGTTTGATTTGCATTCCCAAAAAGTACTGCAGTTCTCCCATAGTACCATAGTACTCATTTCAAATTTTGATTGCATGAGTTTGTTAAATTCATCACGCAATTTTGTATTTGTTGAACCAAAAATGATGTCATCAACATAAATTTGAACAAGAAGGACATGATTTCCAACATGTTTAATAAAAAGTGTTTTATCAGTGGAGCCTCTTGTGAAGTGATTTTTGAGTAAAAAGGTGGAAAGTGTTTCATACCAAGCTCTGAGAGCTTGTTTTAGGCCATAAAGAGCCTTGTCAAGTTTGTACACCCAATCAGGATGAGAAGGATCCTCAAACCCGGGTGGCTGACAAACATACACTTCCTATTTTATTTTTCCATATAAAAATGCACTCTTAACATCCATTTGAAAAACTTTAATTTTGTTGGAAATTGCGTAAGCCAAACATAACCTGATGGCTTCAAGCCTTGGAACTGGAGCAAAGGTTTCATCATAGTCAATTCCTTCTTGTTGAGAATAACCTTGTACCGCCAGTCTTGCCTTGTTCTTGATAATCATACCAGGTTCATCTTGTTTATTTCTGAAAACCCATCTTGTGCCAATTGGTAGCTTGTTTGGAGGTAAGGGACAAATTCCCAGACATGTTGCTTCTTGAATTGCAGCAACTCATCTTGCATAGCTTGAACCCAATTGTTATCTTTGAGGGCTTCCTGGTATTTCTTTGGTTCCAACTGAGAGCTAAATGCTGAGAAAAAGCAAAAGTTGGAGAGCTGGTTTCTTGTGAGTACCCCTAATTCAATATCACCCATGATTTGATCCAATGGATGATCCTTGTGTTCAATCAGTTGTTGTAAACCTGTGATTGGAGTAGGCTCTTGAACTTCTTCAAACAAACCACTGAGGTCAATAATATCTGGTTCAGCTGTATATACTGTTTTAAGAGACTGTGGAGCTAAATCAGTAGTTTGAATTTGTTCATCAGCAGTTGTTGAAATAGAAGTTTGTGACATTTGTGATGGTTTAAAAGTTGATTTAATGACTGTATTGGGAGTCCATGATAGAGGACCATCATCATGAAAACCTTGATCACCACAATAAGTAGGTTTAGATGAAGTAACAGTCTTTTCAGGTCCGAAATTAAAGCTGTCAAGATCAAAGAGTTCAGCAGGATGTGCTGGAATGTGAGTGTGTTTTGACTCATTGAACTTGACATTTAGTGTTTCTTCAACTATCTTGGTTCTTGAATTGAAAACCTTGTAGGCTTTTTCTAGTGGAGGAATAACTAAGAAAATAACATGAATCAACTTTTGCAGCAAACTTTGAAATAGAGTCTTTGATGTTTAGAATGAAACATTGACATCCAAAGGCCCTGAAAAAGGAGATAAGGGGCTTGATGCTATGAAGAACTTCATAAGCATTTTTGGAATGTCTTTTGTTGACAAGGACCCTATTTTAAACATAGCAGGCTGTGTTGACTGCTTCAGTCCAAAAGTACAATGGTAGGCCTGAATCAACTAACATAGTTCTTGCTGCTTCAATCAATGTTCTATTCTTTCTTTCTACCACACCATTTTGTTCAGGAGTTCTGGGAATGCTAAACTGTCTAACAATCCCCTTAGACAGGCAGAATTCATCTTGATTTTTGTTCCTGAACTCTGTCCCATTGTCACTCCTGATGACCTTGACAGAAAGAGAATATTGCTTCTCTACTTGTAGAATGAAGAATTTGATGATGTCAGCTGCCTCATCATTGGAATATAAGAAGAAAACCCATGTGAATCTTGAGTAGTCATCAATGATGACCAAGCAGTATTTCTTCTTACCAAGGCTCATGACTTTGATTGGTCCAAATAAGTCCATATGGAGTAGTTGAAGACATGCATTTGTTTTTTATTCTTCAATAGACTTATAGAAGGACTTATGTTGTTTACCTTTAAGACAGGAAACACAGTGTTCTTTACACTAGTATTCCTTCAAAGGTAGACCTCTGACCAAGCCCATTTTTGTAACTTTATTTATGGTTTTAAAGTTCACATGGCCAAGTCTCCTATGCCAAATGTCTGTTTCTGAAGTTCATGCCTTTGAGAAGAAACAGGCAGTGTTGTTCAAAACTTTGTCCTTTTCAATTTCCACTACATAGGCAATGCCACATCTTTTGGCTATCAGCAAAGTATGATCTTTAGTTATCTTCTCTATCAACTTCTGGCCTTCTGGTGATATGATCTTGCATGCTGTTTTCGTGAAAAAGGAAGAATATCCTTTGTCACACAATTGAGAGAAACTCAGCAAGTTATATTCCAAGTTTTCAACCAGATTGACCTTGTCAAACTGTATTTTACCAGGGGATACATTGCCATATCCTAGCACATATCCCTTGGCATTGTTCCCAAAGGACACAGATCCTTCTTTTTAACTGATAAAATTGCTTATCAGGTATCTGCATCCTGTCATGTGCATCAAAACGGGGGTGCGAATGTGGAAATATTCCAGGTTCGATCCTTAATCTGACTCGAATGTAGAAATTATAAAATCCTAGCCCACGTTCGACCAACTAAAATCCACGTTCGACCTCCCGTAAGGTCGAATGTACCTGACTTGGTCGAATGTAAAAACACAACACACTGAAATTCTAGGTTCGACCTAAACAAGCCCACTTTCGACCTGAAAATGCTAGGTTCGACCCCAAAAACTACACATTCGACCTCTCTCTCTTAGGTTCGACCTGACCCATTTGAAAAACGGTTATTCTTTGAAAATCAGTTATTTTGATCCCAATTTTTCAAAAGTTGATGAATTTTGATGATTGTTAGCAGGTTTTGCTTCGGAATTGATTTGGAACAACTTTAATGAATGGAAATCATGATTTTATCCGTGAAATCTAGTCTGAATCAATCAATTATCATCAAAAACCATTGTTCATTCAAAACAGAAAAATTTTGATCAAATTTGGGTCCAAATCAGTTCAAAAACTATCAATTTGTAGTTGTATGATCTGTATAGGCTCTGATACCACTTTGTAGAGGATCGTTTTCACAAAAACAATTTACATGATCATACAAGTCTACCAATCTAGGTGCGGAAACCCTAGATCAGTTACAAAATGATAGCTAATGAATCAAACAATCAAATTCACCTTTTCAATCTCCATTTTCATTAATTAACTTGATAATGATCTTAACAATTGAGTAACAAGTTAATAAAAACACTTAGACAATGATCAAACCCTAGAGTGAGAACCTAGACTGAAAACACTGACTCAAATGGCAAAAGTTACAATGAAAAACAAAAGTCAAGCTTATATACTACTGCACATTCGCCCCTTTGATAAGGTCGAATGTGCAGGTTCGCCCAACACCATGGTACGAATCAAGCACATCAGTCTTCAGTCTACACATTCGCCCTCTCTATCCACGTTTGCCCACTAACTTCGACATTCGACCCTCCATAATTCCACATTCGCCCTCACGTTTTCATCAAAACAACTTTTCGTGCACAATCCAAAGCATTAGTCGCACATTATGCACTAACATGAAGTTTGAAACAGGGCCATAAGGTTCATAAGGCTTGTGGATGACAGTGATCTCCAAAAGAAAATGAATTCTCCCGCATGATATGAAAATCAGAATCCTCATACAACTCTAATAGACCGAAACCTTATTGCAGGATAA
Organism: Ambrosia artemisiifolia; assembly: GCA_032199755.1. Taxonomy (NCBI): domain Eukaryota; kingdom Viridiplantae; phylum Streptophyta; class Magnoliopsida; order Asterales; family Asteraceae; genus Ambrosia; species Ambrosia artemisiifolia. The sequence continues at coordinate 5,864,630 of CM063526.1, read as the reverse complement.
ACAAATCGAGGGTTAATGCTATGGGAAATGAGGAAGAGGAAATATATCTTAAACTGTCTCATTATTGTTTTCCATTGACATTGCAGGTTTAATGTTTTCTATGCAGGATCTTGGTGATAAAAGCTAAAGGGCCCAAAAGAAAGGATAACTGAAATAGCAAGAAGGACAAATCTAAGTGGTGTGACTATCATGAAGATTTTGGACAAATAACTGAGGATTGTATAGCCCGTAGAAAAGAAATTAGCTATCTCCTAAGCAAGGGTCATCTTAAAGAGCTTTTGGGGAGGATAAAAGACAGATCTCAGGATCTCGACAGGATCCTGAAGAGAGCAGCATCCCCACCTCCTAGATCCTAAAACTATAAGTTTCATTTTAGGTGGTCTAGATATATGTGGTACCTCCTACTCAGCTGCGAAAAGACATATTGAGGAATCCAAGACAGAGAAAGAGGAAAGGTCTACATGGACATCAATTTTGACTGAGCAATCGGCATTGTTTGAGTATTGCTCAAACTAGTGACTTTGAAAAACTTGGAGATGAGTGGAGGAAAAGGGTATTCCAGACCAAGTGAAAACAGAAAATCTAAGAAACAGACCCACATTAGAGACGATGTGCGATTAGCAGTTCCCATCGTAGAGTCAGATGACAGCAGAATCGGGGAATGCTCCCGAAGCATTCAAATTTGAAGCTTCGAGGTTAAAGAATGAGCAAACCTCATGCTCGAGCTGGTCTAGAGGATTTTAAAACACAAAATCCCGGGTGAATCCCCACCAGAAGCTGAGGATGAATATCGAGTCTTTTTAATTGCCATGGTTAAATGGTAAAAAGATTTGCAGATGATGAAAATAGAGAATGAGAGAGATGATACCTGAAATCTCTTGATGAAGAAGCTTATAACTTAGGGGACAATTTAGGCCCTTGATCAATTGAGGGGATAAAGACCATATTTCTCGCATGGGAAGTTGCACCAAGTCCCATCAATTAGATAATAGTGACATTTACTTAATTAATATTTTGAAAAAATTAACCGTTGCAGGTGTGGGACCCCACAACTTGTAAAGTTTTTAGGGATAATTGTTAGGGTGAAAATCATACCCAATATCTTGATTATTATTCGAAACAGCTCATATCAAGTTGAGCTACATATCCCGACACTTATCCTGATGTTGACTAATTGTTTTCATGTGAAATGGTTTTATTCATAGGAGAACATAACACTAACAGGAATTGAAAACCAGGTCTTTAAGAAAAGCGGAAAGTTGGTTAAAGATGAAGGTTGGCTAATGGTCATTGAGTCTCACGGATATGAAGGAGTATCCATATCCTAAGAATATAGGATAGTTAGTTATAGTATTTTATCTATAAAATGGGATATGAACTGATCGATAGGCACACATTACATTCACTGATTACATTTTCTCTTGCAACTATCACTACATTCACACACAAACACTTGCATAAATTCATTGTACCACTTAGTTCGATCACAGTTCTAAGTTCCTAACTTGTACTTTGTTCTACATTAATGTAACTAACAGAGGCAGTGTGCATTTGTCACCTCCCGAGGGCTTAGTACCGACGATCATACTAGATCAAGGGCTTTCTTTGTACATTGAGTGTTCTTGTTTGTTTTAACTTTCATTTTCACTTGTTATATCCTGAGCCATATCTCGAGAATTAACTTGTTTATCTCTCATATCCTTAGCCTAACTTGATTTCTGTTATCTTGAACAACATCTTAATTTTTTACCTATTTTCTATAAGTATTTCTAATAGCACTCTACCTCACAAACTAATTTGGAATACGAAGTTACTTAACTAGTTTTTGACCAAAACACGAGTTCCCAAGCTATTGGAATTATCCTGTTGTTACAAATTTTTCTACGCCATTTAAAATTGGCCTTGCAATTGATTTATAATGTTGTGATTGGATATGGCATGATGCAACTTGATTAAACTTTACGATTTATACTTTGATAATGAAATAGCACTACTCAATTTTTTATTCTTTTTTTACGCAACTGAATGCTATAATGTTTATTCCAAATAATATCTTATGCATAACATGTGATTATTATTTGTACTAATCACAAATAAGAAGGAAAATGGAGGTACCTATATATCTTTTTTTTTAAATCTATTGATGATTTTGAAAGTCTGTATATGTTATTTTTAATGAAATATTTATGTTTAGAGAAATTTTATATCTCCTTAGACTTACATATTATGTTTATATAAGTGCATTTTTTTAACAAAAATTGCATGCTCACATTTTAAGACGAGCGGAAATGCTCTTTAGCAAAATCTACAAGTTTTTATGGTTGTGATGTTGAGTTTTAAAAGGTCATCGATGATAGTATTACTAAACAGAATGAATGGAGAAGGGAGTGAGGGTATGAGTATGACATCAGGTGAGGCTGGGGCAGGGGATGGGCTTGGTATTTTGCTTTGTTTTTTTTTTTTGTGTTTTTTCAATCTGTTTAAAAATGTTGTTTTAATGAAAGTATGTAGTATTACTTAAATGAATCCCTTCATGTTTGTGTCATTTTATCGAATTAGCAAACTCAAGCTAATCATGTTTCATGTTTGTGTAGTTTGTGTAATTTAATGGGCCAAAAAAGTCAAAGATTCTAGAGACCGTGTAAGAAAAAGGACTAAATAGTTTTAATACCGAATTAACCTCTAACTTTGACCAAACCAAAGAGACCAAAAATATAATTTACACGCAAACAAGAAACAGGTAGAAATAATATCAATACATCACATGTAATGTAAGTGTTTATGGATAATCAATAGCCAAAATGAGATCCCTTATTAACAATAATCTATCATATCTTGAAAACAAATGTTGCATATGCTACTTACACACTGCCATGCTCTATCAACAAAGGATCACTCAACATCAAATTTCTGTAAAGATTCAATATACATTAGGAATAAATAGTGAGAAAATTCAAATATATAAAGAAATACTTAGAGTATCATGTAATCTTAGTTTGTATGAATATTCAATCAACCGAAACATCTTTGTGTGTGTGAGATTGTAAATTGTTATATTACCTCATTGTAAACCTAAACTAAGATATTTACAAAACCTCTACCTACTCATTGATTTACATTTTACGATCTAAGCTACAAGTGGTTACCCAACATTAGCTTGCCAGGGAACATTAGACACAATGTAATTAAAATGGGTTATAGATGATATTATGTAAATATAGTTAGAGTGGGTATTGCGTAACTGAGATTAATTTATGTAATCTCTCACACAAAAAGATGTTTTGGTTGATTAGTACCTCGTGGATTGATTGTCAACCGGGCATGGATGAGTGTGGCTCTTGAGCATCAATAAAAGCTTGTAAATGTAAGCCATAATAATGATGAATGACTAGCCTGTAATCAATCATCCCTTTTAGATAACAAAGGATGTGTTTCTCAACAGACTAGTTCGTCTCTTTATAAACAAGCATGTCAAGATAAGGTGACATATTGAAGGCCTCCAGCCAGTCGATAATACTTAGATGGATCTAACATGGGACTATCCCCATGAGATAACGGGTGTGATATGCTCATTGGTAAGGGCACCGACTTGTAGTTACTGAATAATATACGTTGTAGAATGTTACAGTAGTGCTTCTTTTGGGGAAAAGAATTTTTTTCGATAGGAAACTAACTCAATCCCTATAAACTAATCAAGGTACCATGGACCTAAACAACACAATCATTGCTAAGTAACTTAATGAGACGATTAACAATAGAGGTGTTATAGTAACAATGATATTATCCACATAGACCACCATATAGATGAGGGTTCATCAACGATTATTGGTGAAAAAGAGAGGGATCAACTTTTTAGCCGAAAAACCATAGGTTGAGGATAGCTTGTGATATATGAAGAAACCAGGTGCAAAGAGCTTGATATAGCCTCATAGGTTGTGGATTAACTTTTTTGCCCCATGTATCCGGATCATGTTTGTGTAGGCGACAAACATGATCCGGATACATGGGGTCAACACAACCTTATGGTTGGTTTAAGTAGATTATCTCCGTGAGACCCCCCTCTAGGAAGGCATTCTGAAAGTCAAGTTAACGACGTGGCAACTATTTTGTGACAGCAAGTGTAAGTATCATTAAAACCTATGCCATTTTATTGTTGAAAATCTTTTGCAACAAGATGAGTTTTGTAGCATGTAATAGTACCACATTTATCTTTACTTATCCGATAAACCCACTTACAACCGATAAGGTTAGTGTTTTGAACAGTTGGTACAAGAGTCGGGGTGTCATTTTTACTAAGGCCATGTATTCCTTAGTTATAGTTTGACAGTACTCTGGATGTTTATTAACAATGGTAAACGATGTGTGTTCGACAAATATTTTGGAGGATACAAAAGCTTGATTGGCAGATGGACTAGAGGGTACATGACGTTTAGAATTTTGGCATAGGTTAGGGGGTCATTGATGCGGAAGAGGATTAGATGTAGTAGACTGTGATTGTATATTGGATGAAGAACTAGAAGGGTCATAAGTAAATGGTGAGTGAGGATCGTTAGGTGTATAATGAGTAGGTGAGTGTGTAGAAGAACTTGGAGAGTGAAGGGGAGACATATTGAGTTGTAGTTTGAAAAGGAAACTTGTGTTTGAGATATATGAGGTGGAGAGAAAATCCATTTTGTGAGGATTATATGGTCGGAGATGTGGAAAGCACTGACTCCCAAACACAAGAAGAAATGAGTAGTCAAGACTTTTTTGGAAAAAGATATTAAAATTCAAAATTGCTACGAGAAATGCGAGATAACATGTGATTGATAAGATAGACAACTATGTCAAAATCAAAGTGCCATAAATGCTAGGGAACAGAAGACTGGACGAGAAAAGTGAGATCAGTTTCAAGGACATGATGATGACGACACTCAACGAAAACGTTTTTCACTTGTATAAATGTAGTTCACTAGATTTATCTACATGACATGCAATACATGATATATGTTTGTTTATCTAGGATACGAAGAGAACAACTAGAAAGCATAAATTGAAAAAGATGATGATGTGGATGATCAAGCCTGTTAGTACATTTAGCTTCATGTCCTTAGACTAGTATAGTTGTTTGTATGTTGAACATGTATTGTTTTTAGTTTCAGGAAAACGAAGAATGATAGAATTTTTTTTTTTTTGTTAAAATAGAGAAGGGCCAATGTAAAGGATAGGAAGACCTTTACTATCACCAACATGGAGAGAATCACTACCGTGATATGCCTAAGAATTGTCCTATTTTTGAACTCTAGTGTTTCATGACTGTGTGCTCCTGTGTCGGGTACCATGCTGGGTTATAGTGATCCTGGTTCAGATTACACTTTAGCATAGTTGGCATTTTGACAATTGCGGTAAGTCTAAACATCAATGGAAATCTGAAGGGTTGTGTCCAATGCCACATCCATTGCATATACCAAAGAAAATGTTTTATGTGGATTCCCAACAGAACTGACTATGTGTGACACTCCGACCACGACCCCCCTTTGTTGAAAATGTTCTATTTTACATTTTTGTTGTAATTGTATCCCCTCTAATAGCCACCCCAATGGTCTCAACATGTGTGACCACAACTACATGGAGGATGAGCACTATAGTAGGCTTAAGGTGATTGAATTGTTGTCATTAGTTATAACCAAGAGAAGATGTTATTTGTTGTAAGGTTTGGAGTTGTTGTGGTGTTAGAGCCGGTGCTGATATGAAAGAGAAGGCAACAACGTTAAATTCTAAGGGCATGATATTAATTCGGAGACCATTGTATTCCTCATGCGAGCAATTTGGCTTTTACTAGTTCGCAGATTTTAGAAAGTGTGGATGTTATTTCTAGTGTCTGACTAAGGTAACTAAGTGGTGGTTCAGACGCTTTCATTTTCAAAGTGAGAAGTTATATATTAAGTGTGTACTCCCTAGAAGGAGTATGTGGAGCATTTTCTCTAGCAAGAGAGTCCCACAGTTCTTAGGACATAAGCAAATGATGCTTCAGAAATAGTAGAGATAATGATCATATGAAGATGTGCATCATTTGTAATCCAGGATTGATAGTTGGATTAGCTGTGATAGCCATTGTGGAATCAGAAGCAGTGGCAACAATGCGACTTGGACATGGAATGGACCCATCAATATAGCTATATAAGTTGTTCGTAATCAAGATTGGCTCAATTATAGTTTTCGAATACCATAGTTAGCTCGAGACATAGCAAATGCAAACATATGCGAGTTGTGAGATGTTCTCTCTGTTTATGTGAAAGCAATGTTTGCGTTCACTGATTAAGTGAATGCCAAGGAATGGGTTTGTGTCGCAAAAGGTGGAATGTTGCACCCAAGGGAAGTGTTGGACCTCTTTGGAGTGTAGAACTTCTTTGTAGTGCTGCAACTCTTTATAGTATGGAAAAGGGTGGTGTTGTAACAGAGCATCAACTATGTTGATGGGTTGAACTTTCATTCAAAAAAAGTGTCATAAAGTATGGAGTGTTGTAACTTCTAAAAACTCTTAAAAGTTTTTATGAAACATTGAACCTAGATGCAAGATTTAATCTGATAGAAAAGTTAAGGGAATTGATTTTAAGATGATGTAGAGAAGAAAACAAGGTCTGGTTGTGGTTTGGTAGAATAGAACGGTGATGCACCGGTGGTTATAGGTGACAACGTAGTGGTAGTGGTTGGCTCTGATACCAAACCAAAACACCTTTGGGTGTTTGAGATTGTAACTTGTTATATTGATTGTAATTAGGGTTTATAATGTGGGGGTTTATATATCACCTCTAACCCGTTGTGTTCGCTCTGGAACTAATCTCATTTACATAGTACCCCTCTAACTACATTGTGTCCAATCATATTAAACGACAAACCAACACATAGGTAGTAGATTTACATGGCTTAATTTAATGCCTACCCCACAAGACTCTCAAATATGAATATATCAAGCATACAGAGAAGTACTCTAATTATGTAATTCTACTAAGATTAAGACTCATGAACAAAATAGTTGCATACTAATAAGGATTTTAGTTGTACTTGCCTGTTACTTTTGTTGAAGAGTACAAGAAAAACAGGTTGTTCAGGTGAGAGGTAGAATAACTCACGTGCAACGTATGCACACAATGCAATGCTGTGAAACAAAACCCGGTAAACATCAATTACATATCTTTTTCTACATAAAACTAAATATAAACTATGTATTACCTCCCAAAAAATATGATTAAGAGAATCCAAACAAAAGCATTTATCCAACTTGATTCCTTATATGCTACCCATACCTGAAAAGAAACAAGTGCACATGTATTATTGTTATAGAGATCAAAAGAATTAAATATACACAAATATAAATATAAATATAAATAAATTAATAATTACCGAGAAAACCACAACATGGATACTTAGGTCAATTAGAACAACCTTCATGCACCTGTGAACATGTATTAATGTCAACTAACATTTGTTTTACTTCTGAAACAGAAGAACATGAAAAGAAAATAAGGAAATATGCTTACGGTGAGAGTACTTGTGCACGAAATGGAGATCCATCAATGACAAACGCAAATACTAATATTCCCAGCATCAAGCAGCCGAGTGAAACAAAGATTATTCTAGTTGAGACAACGGAAAGTCGCCCCGTGCATCCAATGGCATCTCTGACAGTATCACATATGACATATAATAAAATCTCACATCAAACACATATTGAAGTTGAATGGTTTGTTTCTATAAAAAGTGCTTTGAGTTACTTAAATGAAACATTTAAAAATTTAATTAATATTGCACTATTGGGTAATATTTTCTATATCAAAATTACAAAGAATATGCCAAGTTGAAACACAACCAAAAAACACATTCCATTAAATATGCCTTTTGGCCATTCAAAATCATTAAAACTATCATTTCACATTTCTTATAATAAACTAGTGGGTGGCTCGCGTAATAAGATAAGCGCCACCTAGACTCTTTTGGACAACACGATCAAATCCGACCTATCTTAAACATTTGTTATATTTTGGTATTATCATTTTTATTATTATTATCATTATTATTATTATTATTATTATTATTATTATTATTATTATTATTATGCAAATATTTAGAAATTATATACCTAAGTATTTAATTAAGATAATACTATATTTAAATAGTATTTAGCTATAAAAATATAAATATTAAATGTAAGTTTAAATCTTAATTTTAATTTTTATAAATAATTTAATACTTCATTTAGTGAATTAAGTAATCTAATGTTCATTAAGTAATGTATTAATGTGAAAAGGATAACTATTATTCAGTTAATTTAGTACTTGTTTTGTGACAATCTTCTAAAAAATTGTTTTAAGTATATTTTGTTATTTCAAATGTTAAAACAATACTGGATTAGAATAGTTGGATGACTTAGGAAGTTGTTGGGCTTACATTGGACTCTATCAATATGGACCCAGGAAAATGATTACTTTGGACTTAGCCCATTATTGTGTTACTTCGGGTTTCTGTATAAATTGAAGAGAAAGAAGAAATATCTCTCAGTCCTCATCTATCATCTCTTTTAAATATCTCCTTAATAAAACCCTAAGTGTTTTTCTTTTGTTAGCACTCATCTCTATAATAGATGACTAGGTTAGAGATTCGTCTTGAATGTTTGTAGAACTTGTAGTCAAATCTATTATTTGTGTCTAGATAAGTTGTTAAGAAAAGAGTCTGTATCATTTATTTCTTGTTCTTTGTTCCGGAAAAGTTGTTCTTTAATTTTTGTTCTCCTTGTCTTTTGGAGTTTTTCTGAGTAATAAAAGTAGGGCTGTAAACAAACCAAACGTTCAGCGAACAGTTGAAATGTTCAGCAGGAAGTTCGTTTGTGTTCGCTCATTAATGAACGAGCACAAACAAGAAATTTTGTTCGTTTAGTTAAACAAGCTAACATGAAAGAAAGTCACGCTCGTTCATTTATGTTCGCGACTGTTTGATAACGTGTTCATTTATGTTTGTTTGTGTTCAATAGTTCATTAGGGTTTTTAACTTTTATTATTTAGGTATTTCAAATTTCTCATTATAGATTATTTAATATATATTTGTGTATCACAGATTAATATTACTTTACGTGTTTTGATGAACTAATATCCTGGGTGGATAAATGAGAATTTCAAGTTTAATTTGGTAATTCTAATTTTTTACGAGACACTACGTTATGGTAATTATGTGATCAAGATTATGTCAAGTATGTTTAGCTAATTGGATTCGTATATTTTGGTGACAATGTTTGTGATAAAAAAATGTTGATTTTATTCGAATTTTAATATGTGTTAGTTCGACTCCGGATTTGTTCATGTATGCTTGTATGTGTTCCTTTACATTGATTTGTGTTTGTTTGCGTTCTCTTTTGTCCGACACCTAAATTTAACAAATAAGTACAAACGAAAACGAACGTGTTCATTTCCTTAAGAAACACGCACGAATAGAAAATATTGTTTGCTAAGTGTTCATGAACACATTATTTCCTTAACAAACAAACACGAACAAAAAACGACGTTTGATAAGTGTTCACGAACAGTTCGTAAACACGTTATTTCCTTAATAAACGAACATGAACAAAATTTCGGATTCGGATGCGGATTATACTACGGATAACCGAATCTAAAAAAATCATTTTTTTTTGCTTTTATTAAACCAAACCAAACCTGCTTAATTTAAAGATTTAAACTAGCATAAACATTCAAAACAATTCAATGTATCAAATTTCTTATATCCGATTTTTGGATATCCAAATTTTCGGATATCCGAAATTTCAGATATTTCGGATATGGTTAGTCGGATATTTCGGATTCGGATGTTGCACCCCTACCCATTGGTGTTTCCCGAGATTAGTTTTGATGCATGGGGGGGCTTATCTTACTAAGGGCTTGCGGCTATCCCGGTCCCCATCGTTTTTTTTGCTCAGTATTGTAAATTTATGTGTTTACGTCCAAAAAGTTTATATGTATTGAGTCTGACCCCTCTCGTTTTAGGGGTCTCGTGTCTTTCAGCCCCCATGGAATTGTTTTCCATGCTCCTTCAATAATGGTAATATTTTGCTCTAAGACTATGTGTTGGGGTATAACAATTAACCCCAATAACTAGCAAAAAGTGTCGTCACTTCAATGCCACGTAGACAATGGATCAATAACTAAACACCCAACAAATAGGTGTTATCGAATAACTGAAAAACAAAAACAAAGGGAAAATAGGAAAAAAAAAAAGATGTGTGATTAGTTATTGGAATTGCCCCCACTTTCTTCCCCATCTTCACGCCCGTTAGTGCTTGTGTAGTGGGCTTCATGCCTGGGCGTTTTGGCCTCCCATAGCGCCGGAAACACCTCCCCCTCCGGCGTTATGGGGGCATTATAGGTTGCAGGTTTATGGAGGTGGCAAGCGCTATCAACCGTTGGGACGACTTTGACTGTTTTGAAAATGAAACGTTGGACCATTAATTGAGGGTGGGCAACGGTTGTTTTTAAACATTTCCCCATTTTACACAAACACAAACACATACACACACACACATATACATACACATATTAACACAAACACATATACTAACACAAACACATATACTTTTAACACAAACCCAAACCCAACCCAACCCAACCCAACCCAAACACAAACTGAAAGTATGGCACAGTGGACTAATCAGGATCAAATCCAGTTGGTAACGGCGTGGATCAACACTAACGGGAATCTACCAAACAATAGGGAAGATTTCTGGCACAATCTGTTGGCGGAATATAACCGAATTAGCCAAACAAACAACCGCAACGTTGATGAGATCACCAATAAGTGGTATGTCGTACAAAATAGCTATACGAGATGGAACACCATGTATGAAGCGACCATGGAGGCGCACCCTGGCGTTAGGAAACAGATGGGAATTCAACTCACACAAGACGCTTATCGGGAGCGGTACGGAAGCGACTTCCACATCACCAATCTTCTGTCATGGCAATTGATCCGTTTTTTAATATTTAATTACTAATGTTTAGTGTTGATATTTTATTTTAGTATTTTAATGTTTAGTGTTTAATATTTAGTTAATGTTTAATGTTTTATTTTAGTATTTTAATGTGTAATGTTTAATTTTATGTTTTAATGTTTAATGTTTAATTATTAGTTTTAATGTTTAATGTTTATTTTTAATGTTTAATGTTAGTTTAGATAAACACATTACATAAAATTTAAATTAAAAGCATTACATAAACACATTACATAATCCTAAATTACTTATTAAATGAAAACATTACATAATCCTAAATTACTTATTAAAACATTACATAATTAAACCTAAATTTCTTTCTACGGAGAATAATTATCCTAGTGCTCTAGTGTATACTCTGGAGACGACACAGAATGGTCGCTATCACGACCGTCGGACCTAGCATCCGAGCGGATGCAGCCATAGTCAGGACTTAGAATATAGTATGGTTCATCGTCCATACTCATATATTCCCCAACAATATCTGCTTCATAACCTCCATCATTTGATTATGGAGCAAGAGGGTTTAGGGTGGGGTTGGGGTTGGGTTGGGTCTCCACTAGCCGTAGCTGCCCCATTCCCATGACAGCCATAATATATTCCACAGCCCAGATGTATTCCTCATCTGTAAGAGAAGCATCTGGAGTTGGGGGAGTATAACCTGGTAGAGGAGGAATGTGAGTTACTCGACGAGGAGGAGGAGGAGGAGAATGGACACTGGTTGAGTAAGAGGAGGAGGAGAGGACATTCGTTGAGGATGAGGAGTAGAAGAGAAGATTGGTTGAGGAGGAGGAGGAGGAGATGAAATTGGTAGACGACGTGTCCGGCGAGAGTATCGCTGGAGATTGGAAGGTCCGACAGCTTCCTTAGGATAACCCCCACCCATATCTTTGAATGTTTGAGTGATAATTGTGACTGAGGAGGAGGTTTTGGTATTGTATTTATAGGGTTAGAAAACTAGCCTTTGAAAACTAGTTGGAATAGTAACTGTTTGAAAACTAGCCGTTAGTAACCGTTTGAAAACTAGCCGTTTGAATATTAGTTTTCATTTAATATTAAATATATTATTTTTATTATTTTTAATTTAATAAATTTTCTTTTAATATTTATATTATTATTTTGATTACTATTATTAATATTATTATTTAAATAAGAAAACAATAATTACCTAATCATTTATAAAGTCCCATGGAGCCTCCTTTCTCATAAAGCTTCATGAAGTCCTTCTATTACTTTATAATATTTTATTTCCTATAGAGCCCCATGAAACCCCCCACTACACATACCCTTAAACCGGTTATCCTTAGTGACTCAAGGGGGTTTTTGGTGCCGGTTAATGGTGAAATAAGTATACGAAAATTGCTAAAACACTTAAAAGAGTGTTTATGATGTTTTTTATTGTGTTTCACGGTTTCACCTATTTGGGATTGCTCTATGTGAGATTGCATGTTAAAATCATCATAATGTCTCACAGGCGAGGTTAATTATACACCCAAATCAGTTTGATCTAAGTGCATTTTCCTTGGATGTGTTTTCTATTTCGAAGCAATATGTTCAAGTATTTAATGTGTTTTATCACTACTTATCCTTGTTATAATGTTGTTCGTATGCTTCCTGTTTATGTCATACGTGGACGAGTGATAGATATCAAACCTTAATTTGGGATTTGAATACTAATGTTTTGAGAAGTTGGCTATTATTATCGAGTCAAAGTATGTTTTGTTAAGTACCTTATGAATGTACAATATCTCTGTTATGTTTCAGATTACAAATGAATTTTTGCTGTTCTTAAGACTGGAAGGTGTGGGGGGCGGCATAGGGAGGGCAAGCCCATGCCGCACCTGGCTACACCGCCCCCCTGGACCGGCAAGCTGATGGAGCGGCATGGACGGCAGGAGGATGCCGTTGGTGCCGGGCCCTTTCTGACCGTTGGAAACTAGCCGTTGGAGGTGGGGATGTGCATTTGACCGTTTATAAAAAAAAAAAAAAAAAAAAAACTAATTTAAATCCTATAAAACCCTCTAAAATACTCCCCATTTTCTCACAATCCTCCTCTCTTTTTTATAAAATACTTCTATCTCCTTCTTAATTTTTATAAATTGCAATGGATCCCTACCAAAACAACCCAAACCCGAATCAAACACCACAACATAATAAAAACAACCCGACTCCAAACCCGTTCACGACACCGGGTTACACGATGCCAATTGATCCAACTTGGGCTACGTTTTCGGGTTTCCAACAAAGTCCCAACCCTTTCTCCCAATATTCCCAAATGCACCAAAGCCCCACTACCTTTAACCAATTTAGTCAAATGCAAATGCACCATAACCCTCAATCTTTTACCCAACTTTTACAAACTCCGCCATTCCACCCATCTCTCCAAACACAAACGTCACAACAACCACAACGACAACGACAACCCATTTTTGAACCCGAAGACGAAGAAGAAGAAGATGAGGTGGAGGAGGTGCCCGAAACACAAGTGGAACGTTCGAAGGGGAAGGGGAAGGGGAAAAAAAAACAAGGTCAAGATAAAGAAGAAGGGTCGTATAAAAAAACCCCTTGGACGAAAATAGAAGAAGAAGCTTTAGCGAAAGCTTATTTGGCTACTTCGAAAGATCCCATCATAGGTAAAAAAAAAATTAACGATATGTGTTACATTTTATTTTTTTATTACTATACAATAGTTGTTACGTTTATTTTTTTTTTCTATACGATAGTTGTTACATTTAATTTTTTTTTTCTATACCATAGTTGTTACATTTAATTTTTTTTCTCTAATATACGTTTTATTTAAAAACGTAGGTACTAATCAAACGGGAGACAGTTTGTACCTTGAAGTGGGAAAGAAGTTTCACGACTTGATGGAGCAAGGTGTTTATCGCAAACAAGAGGCGATAAGTTCTAAGTGGAGGAAAATGAACAATACAATCGGGAAGTTCATCAAGTTTTATAACCCGTTGTATGTGAACCCTCCAAGTGGGTTTAACGAGGACATGATATTCAAGGAGGCGATGCGTAGATATGAAGACAAGCATAGAGCTGTTTTTCCTCATGTTCGTGCATGGATGGTTTTGAAGACAAGTTCCAAATGGGCACCGGTTCCAAACGAGGTTGCAAGCGCCAAGCGAACCAAAACTTCAGAGTCGGGCGATTATAGCATGGGAGGCGGGTCCACTGGTCGTTGTCAAATAAATATAAACGACGACCCAGACCCAGAGGAGGATAATACGGTTCGAGTTCAAGAGGAGCCACGACCCACAGGGAGGGACAAGGCTAAAAGGCAAGCGGCGGCGGCAAAAAAACAAGCCGCGTCAGGGAGCGGGAGCGGGTCAATGCTCGAAGGTTTGGTCGCTGAATTGGCATCGTTCAAAAATACCTTTAGCGAAACTCAAGCAGAGAAGAAGAAAATAAAGGAACGCGAAGTCGAAGAAAAACTTCGCTTAAAGCAAAAGAGGGTGGAGGAAAGCGTTCGCCAAAAGAATGAAGATCGCCAAATAGAGGAATGGCGAATAATGACAACGAACATCAACGACTATCCCGAAGAAGATCGCCCCGTGTTGCTCAAGATGAAGGAGAGTATTGCAAAAAAATATAATTTGTAGTTTTTTATTTTTATTGTTGGACGTTTTATTTAAGTGTTTGGTTTTTTTTTAATTTGTAGTGTACGTTTTTTTTTTTAGTGTTGGACGTTTTAATTTGTAGTAGTACTTTTTTTTTAATTTAAATGTTTGTTTTTTATTTAAATACATCTTTACTTTTTATTTTATTAATAATATTATTTAATCAAAAATCAAAAAAAAAAAAGAAAAACAATAAATGATGATGGGCCTCCTCCACACCCCTTGGTCCATCATCTCATGGATGCTCCTACCCCACGCTGACGTGGCAGCTGAGGTGGAGGCAAGGCATGGATGATGGGCCTCCTCCACACCCTATGGTCTAATTAACAAAAACATTTTACACCTAAACCATCTAGGTCACGGGTAAATGGCTTTATGTGAACACAGAATTGAAAACGTTGGAACCTGTTTCCCGCAAAATTGACTTTCAAACAAGTTTATTGATAAAAATATATATTAGGGTGTAACAAAAACATTTATCCACTAAATACTCTTATTAATTAATTCCCATTATCCCAGCCTTAGAGGCTTCACAAAATATATGAATTGAAACTAAATTTTGTAGTGCTGACCTACAATTAGATATACAAATGGATCCAAGATCATAAATAAAAAATATTGGGAAAAATTACAGAAATCGTCCTCTATGTTTACAACGTTTTTCAATGATTATACTTTAAGTTCATGTTGCAAGATTTAACAAAGTTAGGCCTAAAGGACGAAAGCTACAAGATTTTACAATATAAATGACGATTCTCATCAATTTTGAAACAACCACTAAAACGTTGTAACATAAAAGACGATTTCTGTAATTTTTTCAAAATATTGAATCATTATTTTCACATATTTCTGTCTATAGAAAAACACAAAAAACCATATACATAAGACCTTGTTCTTACCTTTTTTGACGTCTTACTAGCACAAAATAAATAGGATCTTTTGAAGATTCCTCATGTGACAACTCGAACAATTGTAAAATGATGTATCCGCAAGTAGTAACACTGTACAAGCAAGAAAACAAAAGCAAGACTAAATTTAGGAATGTTTTGTAACTTGATCTTTTGCAAAAACAACAAAATCTGAAGCAAAGTGGAATAGAAATACAATCTTATGTTGATGTAGATAGCTCGCCAATTGGCATGAAACGCGTTAAATCATGCATTAAACCAAAATCCAACTGATGTTCTCAATTGAACATTGGAAAAATGATTGTAAACATATTAAGATGCTAATATAGAAAAACAAAAACGAAAACGAAAACAAGATTACCTTCCAAGAAAAAATAAGAGAAGTATAAAAACAACTCGCAGGATCCATCTTGATTCTTTGTAGAAAAACCAAGCCTAAAATTTACATGTATACAACCAAATAATGAGCTTTATGCTTTATTTTTCCGGTTTTACCAACGCAACTTCAAATTAGGCATTACACCAACTACCAAGCATGACACTCGTTGATGCCATGTCACCCAATGCACAAACGGAAAAAAATATTTATTCACAAGGACAAAATTACACGGATGGTGCATGTGGTTTTCATGTAATAACGCCTTAAGGTACTAAGCAACTTTTTTAACTTCTTTAGGGCCCATGGTTTAATTTTTGTAACGAAAATGGGTATTGAGGTTTGTTTTTGTAACAATGTTATGTACTAATACTAACTATCGTTAAATTTTCTGTTAACTTTAGTTAAAGTGATTAAAATGCCTTTTTATAAACTAGAGGGGCCATTATGTAATAAACTTCATTTACAAAACCCTTAGTATCCAAACATGAAACTTTAGATAAACCACAGGGACTAACCATGTAATTAACTCATTATTTTATTAAATGTATTTATTTTTAAGATTTATAATTAAATAAGGAATATTTAATTAAAACATATTGTTTTATTAAATATATTTATCCCATTATTTATAAAAATAAATACCTATGTTGCACGGGAACGAGAAACGGGTACGGGTACGGGTACAGGTACGGGAACGGGAAACGGCAAAACTCAAAAAATTAAGAAACGGATACGGCACGGATACGGAAACAAATACATAAAAATAAATATATATTATAGATAATGTACTACAAACCTTAAAATATATTCATACGTTGATGTATCAAATAATTAATTATAAACTTTGTATTTGTTAAAAGTTTATTTTCTAGCTGTAATTTATTTTATGTTTGAATCAAATAAGATTAACAAAACAAAAATACTATCACCGTTTAAGAAAAAAAAAATGACAAAAAAAGCTAGCCTCTTTTGTGTTGATTCTAATTTCATTGTTCCATTAAAAAAAATAAACATTTAAAGTCATTACATAGTGTCAGCCTATGCAACCTTTAACTTGATTTGACCCCTTGTCTACTTATAAATTATATTTATAAAATATATTTTATTGTGTACTGTATAGAGACATTTCTATCATCATCTTCTTTTTCCTTCATTTCTTTCTTTGCTTATCCACCACTTCAACCCTAGAACGATGACAGATTTTTTTTCTTTTTATTATATTCTCTTAACTTAATCAACTCTACGGGTATTAATGAGGGTCAAAACAAAAAAAAACGACTAAGAAAGAGTCACTTGTTAACGAAAAGATCATGGAGCAAGGTTGCCGGAAGGGTTGCCGGAAGGGTCGCCGGAGGGTCAACAGAAACTTTAAAAAACGTCCCCAAATCTAGAAACGGTACAAGAAACGTCCTTTGACTTCTCGAAGCGGTCAAGATTCGGCCCAGAAACGTTTCCCCCGTCCCCGTACACGTTTCCGTCCCCTGCGAGTTTCGGGGATGTGGTACGGCACCTCCTTGCCGTTTCCGTGCATCAGAGATAAATACACTTCTAAGATAGATAAAACGTTCTAAATGTTATTAATTTACTTATGGATTTTAATGAAATTCAAAAATGATATTTACCTTATAGGTCCAAACCTACCAAGCCCACCAGTTCTTGCAGAAGAAAAAAAATCTTTCTTTTTTTTATTTATAAAAATTCAACTTCTGTTTGTTTCTATCTTTTTTTAATTTTCTTGAATTGGGTTTGCATCTTTTTGCCCAAAAATAACACTTAATTCAATCACATAAAAAAAACATTTTTATAAGTTAAATCCAAGTTATTAGATTAATAGTTGTAACCATAACACAAGTCCATCCAACATTAAGTTAAATGTTTTCTTTATGGTTACAACTATTAATCTAATAACTTGGATTTAACTTATAAAAATGTTTTCTTTATGTGATTGAATTAAGTGTTATTTTTGGCCAAAAAGATGCAAACCCAATTCAAGAAAATTAAAAAAGATAGAAACAAACAGAAGTTGAATTTTTATAAATAAAAAAAGAAAGATTTTTTTTCTTCTTCAAGAACTGGTGGGCTTGGTAGGTTTCGACCTACAAGGTAAAAATCATTTTTGAATTTCATTAAAATCCATAAGTAAATTAATAACATTTAGAACGTTTTATCTATCTTAGATGTGTATTTATTTTTATAAATAATGGGATAAATATATTTAATAAAATAATATGTTTTAATTAAATATTCCTTATTTAATTATAAATCTTAAAAATAAATACATTTAATAAAATAATGAGTTAATTACATGGTTAGTCCCTGTGGTTTATCTAAAGTTTCATGTTTGGGTACTAAGGGTTTTGTAAATGAAGTTTATTACATAATGGCCCCTCTAGTTTATGAAAAGGCATTTTAATCACTTTAACTAAAGTTAACAGAAATTTAACGATAGTTAGTATTAGTACCCAACATTGTTACAAAAACAAACCTTAATACCCATTTTCGTTACAAAAACTAAACCATGGGCCCTAAAGAAGTTAAAAAAGTTGCTTAGTACCTTAAGGCGTTATTACATGAAAACCACAGGCACCATCCGTGTAATTTTGTCTATTCACAAGTTAATTATTTTCTTCAACAGCATGTATCTAAAGAATAACACTATTTTATGCCATGTTCATGTCATCTTAAGATACACACGTATATAATAAAATCACAAATAAGACCAGGCATTGTCAATTTTCAAAAATCATTAAAATAATTGATTGTTAAGAATAAGCAATAAAATATACTTGTGATTGTCAAATTTAGAAATAAAATGAAGATATGCTGAGTTCTATTTTACGTCTAATTTGAAGTGGGTTGATAAATTAAGTGTAATCGAGGAACTGAGCATCCTTTTATAGATTGGGTTATAAATAATCATACGGCTATAAGAGAAATATTTATGCAAAAACTTATCGATTCCACTTGCATCCACCTGCAACAAATTGACAACAAACTTATTAAAGTGGAAACAATTTCTTCTTCAAATTGAGAAATATGAAATACCAAGCTATCATTTACCTAGCTTTTGGGTCGAAACAAGAAACGTAGTAGTCCGAGACAAGCCCATAAACAAGTGCAACTGCCATCACACAAGTCAATAAGCTGAACAAAGTCTTTAGTGCTACTGTTAACACTGCCATTATATTCCTGCAATGTTTAGTATGGTGGTACGGTGGTGGGAGAAAGAGAAGAAATGTGATGTGGATGATCAATATACTACCACCCTTCTTAAACTCGGACATAAAACTTTCATAAGTCAAAATAAATCAGCTTCTAGTAGTTTAGTACCACAATTAGTCAGAAATAATTAATTATCAATTGTAAATGATCTAATAAAAATATCTATTTTCTTTAAAAGCTGAGTAGCCTTTTCAAGACTTTTTGGATACTTGTGTAGCACTCTTTAGTCTCTTCACATGAAAGCTATCCACTAGAAACATAAATTGTCAAAATGGAAGAACTCCTTGATTAAGCATATTATATAGGGTGGTTATATTTAAACCCCCGCCTTCTATTTTTACCCCCTCAAAGCGTCTCGCTTAAGCCTAAGCGAGGCGCTTTGATCTAAATTCGAGGCGGTCAGTACCAGGTGCAGAAAAAGCTGATTTTTAAATTCGAAGCGCCTCGCTTATGCCTAAGCGAGGCGCTTCGAGGGGGTAATTTATTTTGGTGGTTGTTTTGATATTTTGAGTTGGTTTTTTAATTTTTTTTTTTAATTTAATAATTATAAAAAGTTAAAAAAATTTAAAAAACAAAGTAATAACCCTAATCATTGTCAATGACTTAAACTTGACATCATCAACCACGTATAGTCAATGAATGCGGTATGCGCGTTAAATTTCATTAAATGCGGCAATACTTGGATCCGGTTGGAGTCTAAAGCTTCGTGTGTCATCTGTCATCCTTGTGTTTCCAAGACACAGGCAAGTCCTCGTCTGATCCACACCACAAAACAACTTCAAATTTTCAACTTCCCGTTCAGGTGCTTAAGTCCACCTTGAAGACTGGATTCGGTGTAATCAGAATCCGAATGCGGTATGCGCGTTAAATTTCATTAAATGCGGCAATCAAGGGATCCGGTTGGAGTCTAAAGCTTCGTGTGTCATCTTGGTCGAACTCATGTTGCAACATTCGTCTTGTGTGTGTTAGGGTCCGAAATTTTAGGCTTTTTAGTGGGTTTTTCCATCTTTGTGTTTCCAATTTTTTTTTTAATTAGCTTAAATCTCTCTGATCCATGGTACCTTGAAGACTAGATTCGGTGCAGTCGACGAACATCATTCAAAATTTCAACTTCCCGTTCAGGTGCTTAAGTCCCCCTTGAAGACTGGATTCGGTGCAATCAGACTCCGAATGCGGTATGCGCGTTAAATTTCATTAAATGCGGCATGTCAAGGTGCAGTCGACGAACATCATTCAAATTTTCAACTTCCCGTTCAGGTGCTTAAGTCCACCTTTGTGACAACTCGGGTAAATTCTCTCTTTTGGTTTCTATCTTTTTGTCGTTTCTTTTTGACTTGTGCTAAATTTCGGGACGGAAATTCTTTTAACGTGGGGATGATGTGACACCCGGCAAACTCAGGTTAATAACATTGTTTGGGTCAAAGTCTACCTTAGCGAGTCGCGCGTACATTATACTTAACTAGGTCGGTTGAGTCGTGTTATGGTTCGGGAGTCGTTACTACAACCTAGAGGATCATTAGATGTCAGCCATTAAACCAGGTATGCGAGGATTGACGATTCGTAGAGTCGTCAAACCTTAGTAAAAACACAAGTCTCGAGTCCCGGGGATTGGTGAATGAGTAAGAACGTGTTTGTTTCCGTGGATTATGTGTTTATAATCTTTATGTGACTTGTTGGTATGTGTATACGTGTTTACATATGTTAAAACGGTGATTACACGCGATTGCATGACATTATAGGTGATTGCGCAGCTTAGCATGCGATTATGCAGCTTAGCATGCGATTGGGCAGGCTAATCGCCTATGTTAAGAGGCGATTAGGCCCAATCGCCTGCTAAGGAGGGCTAATCGCCTATAGTAGCATGCGATTAGCTTCCCTAATCGCATGGTGGTGCTGCACAATCGCCTGACGTGTTTTAAACGACTAGAAACGCCTATAAATACCACCCTTGACCTCCAAAACACCTCTAGTGCAACCCTAGCCGTCCCATAACATATCCCAACTCACAAACACCCTCTGGAACACGTTTTAGCATCAAAACACACATTTTCAAGCTTTACACATCAATTCCTCATAAAACCAAGGTGTGTTCTTCATCCCCAAACCTTTGAATGATTATGTTTTGCTCCCTAAAGGTCCAGACCTGATTTATAAACCCTTGTGTCTTTGAAAACCTATGAAAATCGTTTTTAAACAAGTCCAAACCATTATGCATGTTGTATGTGTTAAATATGATTAAAAGATAGGATTTTTATGATTCAAAAAGGATTGTTATTGTGTTATTAAGGTGTCTACAACTTGTTTATATTAGGATGATGATGTATTAGGAGTTTGGATGGTTTTGGAAGTGTATTGTGGATATTGGGTATTTTGACCCATTTGAATGACTTTGAATGATTTTGTATGATATGAGGTGTTTTGCTAGTTGTTTGATGTTAGGGTTTGTTATAGAATGATGCTAGAACAGTAGGGAATGATCGGACAATGTTGTTACATGATGAAATCTGAGTATTTGCTATTTAGGGTAAAAGTTGTGCATGTTGATGTGATGTTTTCATGCTAAGTGTACTATTTTGGGAAAATGCTTGCATTCGGGACTGGTAGAACGATGATAAGCTAGGGGTTATGCTTGAAATATGTTTGATATTGTTGTATGATTGATATTTGGGGTTTCCACACGTTCCGGATCTGATTTGGAGGGTTAAACGCGTGAAAAACCGGAACAGCCCTGCTGGGGGCGATTGGGGACCCTAATCGCCTATGCTATAGGCGATTGGGAGCCCTATCGCCTACTAAGGAGGCCTAATCGCATGTATGGTAGGCGATTGGGGGCCTAATCGCCTTCAATTCATGCGATTACGATCCTAATCACTAGTTAAGCCCTGAATTGCATGTCTTATGACCCTAATCGCCTGATAAGCACCAGAATAGGCCTAATCGCCTATATTAAGGGGCGATTAGCCTCCACAATCGCCTGTTGACCTCCCTAATCGCTAGTTGACTTTTCCTAATCGCCTGGACTGCTGCTGTAAGTGTATTTTGGCATTCCGAGACCCGATTTGACACCTAGGAACATGCTAGGAACCCCGTATCATACCTGATAACTTGGTAACACGTGCTCGGACTTATTTATGTGCTGTTTGAACTATGTGCTAGGCTTGTTGAACTTTAACACATGTTAAGCATGATTGCATGATTTGTATGACTTAGAGTACAAGGATAACACGTGGAGTCTCGGGTCACCAATGGGATGTCGAGTCTTATGCATTTGGTCAGTTTAACAGTCAACGTGTTTTCAAACGAACCTGGTTATGGTCTGGACATCTAGGGACTAACTAACCTACGGGTTATTAGTCTAAGTACTTGTAACTGTCATATGTTAGGTCGCCGCTTTACGGGGCTAGCATAGCTTGCTGATTTTATTCATTACTCGAAGTAACGCAACCTAAGGTGAGTTCACGGCCCCACTATAACTGGTTTTACTTTTGGGGGAGAAAACATGCGTTAAACTTGTGTTTGGTAACAACTGTCATACTATGGGTTACTTTGGGTTACTATACGATCTTTGGAAGTCCCGGGGGAAACCATGAATGTGCGGTATAGCACAACGGGGAAATGTGGATAGATCTATTGGGCGTGACCTGCCCCACTCGTCGGCTTGGAGCCGGGCGGGTGCATATTGTCTCAAACAGGAACGGTACATTATTCGGGAAATGCTTCTGGGTTTGCGAGTTAGTAATGGTTTTTCAATCGTAGTAGTGACAAAACATACGCCTAGCTAGCGTACTTTGGTTTACATATTTGTATAGTATGGACAGGGTGAACTTGGTACTTTTATTACAAACCTGTGAACTCACCGGCATTTTTGTGCTGACGTACTTTTGGCATGTTTTTCTCAGGTCGCTAAGGTAGAATTCCAGGACTAGGGCGCACGCGTCTGCACAGCGTCTAGTTTAGGATCATGTTTTCGTATGTTGAACAATTGGGATTACTTTTGGATTTTGGATTGTAACAAAGCTTCCGCTACTGTTTAATGGTTTCAAACTTATGTTTTTAAATATGCATGTGTTCATATAGTGTTGTTTATTATGACCGTTGACTTGGATCCTGGTTTGTCACGCGCCTCGCGGTAAAACCCCGCAGGTGGATTTTGAGGGTGTGACAGATTGGTATCAGAGCCAATGGTTATAGTGAACTAGGACTGCATGTAGAGTCTAGTCTATAGCCGAGTCGCACACACACTAGACGGTCACATGGTACTAGACGTCATGGTGGGTAACATATGGGCTTGTCGGGGTGTCTTTAAATCATCGAACTCTTTGTGTTACATCATCCGCTCTTATGAGTATTTGGCTATTAATTCCTTAGGCAGTGTGGTGTATTGGAGTGACTTGTGTACTTTTGAGATCTGTCCAAGGTTCGGACATCTCCCCTTCGTACTCCAATAAACACACTCGCCCCTGAACTGCCGTGACATTTATGTCATTACGGTGTACGGCTAAGCATCCGTGTCCGGTGACTTGAACTTTAAACTAGGAGAACACTAGGAGGACCATGTAGAGCGGTTTATCATTTCGGGTGCACACGAAATCATAAACCGAAATGCATGAAAGCCCTAGTGAGCTCTGGGTTTGAATAGATGGCCCTAGATTGGATCTAGCTTTGATTATGTGAACACTAGTGGTTATCACTAGCTGAGAATCTGAATTTTTTTCCCTCGCTCTTGTTGCCAGAATCATGTCTGGAGTTCGCGGTGGACGTAGAGGCGGTGGTCGTACTGGTGGACGCGATGGTGGCGGTGGTCGTGGAGGTGTGAACCTAACCCAGGAGGATCTGAACAATTTGCTGCAGGCTGCCTTTCAGGCAGGACACAATGCCCATGGCGGTAAGTTGATCCTATCAGCTTTGCCTCGCTGTGAGCATGGTATCTTTCTTTTTGTAGTTTTCTTACGTGTTTCGTTTCAGGTGGTGTCGTTAATCCACCCCCAGTCATGTGCACTATAAGATGTTCAGGGACTGTAAGCCCCATGATTTCTCTGGCACTGAGGGGGCTGTGGGCTTGCTCAAGTGGCTGGAGAAGGTGGAGTCGGTGTTCTTGATGTGTAACTGTCTTCCTGAGGATCGAGTCAAGTATGCTGCCGCGCTCTTCCAGGATTTTGCTTTGACCTGGTGGAACTCTACTACTCAGAATATGGGTCTGGGGGAGGCTTATGCCATGCCATGGGAGAATTTCGTTCAGCTGTTGAAGAGAGAGTACTGTCCCAGGGAAGAGATTCAGAAGTTGGAACATGAGGTTTGGAACCTCAAGATGGTTGGGTCCGAAATTGAAGAGTACACTGTGAGGCGTAATGAGTTGGCGGTGCTGTGTCCTGACTTACACGTACCAGAATTGTGACAACCGCCACCTCCACCTTTCAACGAATTAACAAATATAGTCCTTCGTGTTTGCAGATAATTCTAATTTAGTTACTGTAAGTTCTGACATTCGAATTTAATAAAAGGAGCGAGTTCAATATTTATATATTTTTTTATTATTTATGGATCATAATTACGTATAGTGAAACGTATACGAAATAAATTTTATATATATAAAAAAAAGAAATCTTAATTAAGTTGTGGAAAGCTTTATAGAAGTTAACAATTAACTTGGTTAGTTGGTTAGATTTATTACAAAGGAATTTAACTAATTTAAATAATATACTAACCTAGTTAGCAACTAGAGGGACCTGTTTTGCCAATTCAGAAAGTTTCAAAATGATATTTCCCTCCTCCCTTCCCTGATCACGATTCCGGTTAGAAATCCGGTCACCGGATTTTTAATTCCGGCCACTTCGACATCTTTAGTTAAAGCCCTTTAACATCCCGGTTTGTATTCTTTACGTTTCTCCACGCATTGCAACGTATTTCCCATAAAAAATGATCATTAACACCCTTTAATTCGAGGTTTAATTCGGTTATTAAGTTGTAACCGTCACAATCCTTAAAGCTTATTAAAAGCTCAATTCTTGAACGTAAGAACATAAACCGATGAAACCAAATCATTTCTGCACTCAACCACGTTTCAAAAACCACTAAATCCTTAGCAAAACGTGATTGTAAGTCCTCCAAGTCGTGACATTGGTGTTCGGTTCTTAAGCTTCCATTTTCGTCCATTAAACGCTAAGGCAAGTTGAAATTATTTGTGTATTTGCATTTGTTATTACAATCCGATCATAAGCCCTATAATATCGGACATTATAGCCTTCGAATCGAGGGTTATTGCAAATCCTAGGGTTAGGGTTCTATGGGTTAAGTATTTGGGGAAGAAGAAGAGTTTTACTTATTATATAAATAGAATAAGAATTCAGTTTGTTCAGCATGTCAGGCTTGTGGTCTAGTGGTTTCGGTGTGCGTTGGTGTTGGAAAGGACACGGTTTCGAATCCCTTTATCCACGGGTTCTCTCCACTTTTTCTTTTTTTTAGTTAATTCCTTATTTTGTTTAAGGTAATATATTATATAAAACTTATAATATTCATAATGAATTCGTTTTTGCTCCAAAAATTATAAAAATTTAGAAATAGCTTCTTGACAACTTATAGAAATTTATCATATTTTTTGTTGCTGAAAAATATTTATTTTTCATAATTTTATTAATTTAAATAGTTTTAATCATAAATAATTAACTAAAAATTCATTTTTAATGATTTAAACTCATTAAATTTATTTTAAATACAAACAAATTGAGAAAAATTATGGAAAAATTATTTTCACTGTTATACATCAGGAAATAATTATTTTTCATAAAAATATCATTTTTAGATCATATCTTGTATTTTTAGTTTATTTACAATAAATTAGATATTATTAATTATTTAGTTAAATGTAAATTATTAAAATATGATTTATGGATATTTTTCTATAAAATAGAAAATATTCCTATAAGAGGAGACATAGTATTATAATTTATTTGTCACGTATTAAATCTTAAATCACGATATACTTTATTTAACATCTTTATTAAATTCAAAATATAATAAAACTTCATCTTCCCTACATAAGTCTAGCAAACCCTAATGCCTTAGAACCCTAGATACTTTAGACTTTTTAAGACACTTTCCTCATTAGTATGCTTATACGTATAGGTTGAATTCTTCGGAATTCCCAAATTAATCTTGTGACAAGTTTTGTTGGATTGGATACGCTTAGCAAAACTGTGAGTATATCTTTCCCCTTTTTCATGTTTTACTATTTTGGGGTGATTCATGTACCATTATTATTATTAAACTATGTATACTTTGAAACGTAATGTGCCTTATGTGATGCTTATGTGATTTGTGTGAATTGAAACGTAATCAAAATCATTAACCATGGGCCGAGCATAACAATGAGTAGTACTACGATTTACATCCCTTGTGTGATTATGGTTTCATTTGAGCCTTGGTCATTGTTACGTGAAACTTGAAACTTTGGGGTGATACTTGATACTTGAAACTTTTAGGGTTGATTTTGATACACTCATTCTACTAATTACATATTAGCAAACAGCATGGCACAAATATTACAAATGATTCTTGAAACTAAAACAGGGTATGCTCACCAATACATTATATGTGTTGACAAATTATTTTGTACATGTTTCAGGTTATTTTGAGACGCTTCCTTTAAGCTTTGGATTTATATTTTAATTTTAATTTCATTGTACTTTAGTTAGACTTGTCGCTTTAGAATCTATGTAACTTGAATTACTTTTCAATGTAATAAACTATATATATTCAATGTATTCAAATTTACATTTTAGTACCATGAGCTATTGAGCAATCGTTACTACGTGACACCTCGATGATTCCGCCATCGGTTGGGGTGTTACAAGAATACAGGAGGATCGAGCACTACATTTCGGGGTTAGTACCAGAGATAGCAGGGTTGGTGGCTGCGGGAAATCTTCCTACTTATGCAGATGTGGTTCGGTCGGCTCATAGGATGACCAATCTGAAGGTGAATGAGGGTATTCTGCCTGCCCGTGGTGCGACTGTCAAAGCTCCAGAGAGTAACAAGCGCAAGTGGGATAATGTTGGTAAGGGTTCAGCATCAGCTCCGTCACAGCAGGGTAAGAAGTATGATGTTGGGGGTTCTTCTTCTTCGGGCTCTAAACAGGGTGGTTATGCTGGGAAACTTCCAAAGTGCAACAAGTGTGAACGGCATCATCAGGGGAACTGCGACCGTGCTCGTTGTCATCGCTGCCAGCAGATTGGGCATTTTGCTAAGGATTGTAGGGTGAATCTTTCGTCTTCTCAGGGTCGTACTGTTGTCCCTACTCCTGCTGCTCAGGGGACTTCGGGAAAACAGGGTTGTTTTAATTGTGGTGAGGCTGGTCATTTCAAGAGGGATTGCCCGAAACTGAAGCAGGGCGGGGATGTGAAGAATGGGAACGGTAACGGGAACGGTGGGGGCGGTGGCAGGAACGCACGCGCCTTTGTCATTGGAGCCATGGAGGCTAAACAGGATCCCGACACAGTTACCGGTACGTTCCTTCTCAATAATCGCTCTGTTACTGTTTTGTTTGATTCCGGTGCCGATAAAAGCTTCATATCTTTGGAAGTTAGCCGATTGTTTGATATAGTGCCTGTTCCCTTAGAGGCTAAGTATTTGATTGAGTTGGCCGACGGTAAGAAGATTGAGGCGACTTGTGTCCTTCGGGGGTGTCACCTAGAGTTGTCGGGTTTGTCTTTCCCCATCGACCTTATGCCTGTACCCTTGGGTAGTTTTGATGTCGTTGTAGGCATGGATTGGTTATCGTTGTATCGTGCGGAGATCGTTTGTTTCGACAAGGTTATTCGGATCCCTCTCCCGGATGGAGAATTTCTTTTGGTTCATGGTGAGAAGAGCGGTGCTCCGCTAAGTCTCATCTCCAGCATGAAAGCCCTTAAGTATCTTCGTAAGGGTTATTCGGCCGTTTTGGCACTTCCTTCTGTTTCCTCTATCGTTGAGAAGAAGATCGAAGATATCCCTGTGGTTCGTGAATTTCCTGATGTTTTTCCCGATGATCTACCTGGTCTTCCTCCCCATCGTCAGGTTGAGTTTGGTATTGATCTTGTACCGGGCGTAGCTCCTATTGCTCGGGCCCCCTACCGTCTTGCACCTCCCGAGATGCAGGAATTATCTAACCAGTTGCAGGAACTCTTGGATAAGGGTTTCATCAGACCGAGCTCTTCCCCTTGGGGAGCCCCGATTTTGTTCGTGAAGAAGAAAGATGGAAGCCTTCGGATGTGTGTGGATTACAGAGAGCTGAACAAGGTGACCATCAAGAACCGTTATCCTCTTCCTCGCATTGATGATCTCTTTGACCAGCTCCAGGGTTCTAGCTACTACACCAAGATCGACTTAAGGTCCGGTTACCACCAGTTGCGCGTGCAGGAAGCTGATATTGCAAAGACTGCCTTTCGTACACGTTATGGCCATTTCGAGTTCTTGGTCATGCCTTTCGGTCTCACTAACGCGCCGGCGGTTTTCATGGATTTGATGAACCGCGTGTGCAAACCCTATCTTGATAAGTTCGTCATCGTGTTTATTGATGACATCCTGGTTTACTCCAAGAACAAAGCTGAACATGAGGAACACTTGCGTTTAGTTCTGGAACTTTTGCGACGGGAACAGCTTTATGTTAAGTTCTCGAAATGTGACTTTTGGTTACGTGAAGTTCAATTCCTAGGGCATGTGGTTAATGAACTAGGGATTCATGTCGATCCGGCTAAGATCGAAGAAATTAAAGACTGGGAAGCACCAAAGACGCCATCTGAGGTGCGGCAATTCCTAGGTCTTGCGGGTTACTACCGTCGTTTCATTCAGGGGTTTTCGAAGATCGCTCAACCCCTCACCTCTCTTACTCAGAAGGACAGAAAATTCAACTGGGGTGAACCGCAAGAATCAGCGTTCCAAAAGCTGAAGTCCAAACTCTGTTCTGCTCCTATTCTATCCTTGCCTGAGGGCACTGAGGACTTCGTTGTTTACTGTGATGCTTCGATTCGGGGTCTCGGTTGCGTGTTAATGCAACGCGAGAAAGTGATTGCTTACGCTTCTCGTCAACTCAAGGTTCACGAGAGGAACTATACCACCCATGACTTGGAGTTGGGTGCAGTGGTGTTCGCGTTGAAAATTTGGAGGCATTACTTTTACGGTACCAAATGCACCATCTATACCGATCACAAGAGTCTCCAGCATATTTTCGACCAACAACACCTGAACATGCGACAGCGTCGCTGGGTTGAACTCGTGAACGACTATGACTGCGCCATTAAGTACCATCCTGGCAAGGTGAATGTGGTGGCAGATGCCTTGAGCAGGAAGGAATCAGCAAACCCGCGTCGCGTTCGGGCGTTGCAACTCACTATCCACTCTTCTCTTCCTGACCAAATCCGTTCTGCGCAGCTAGAAGCTTTTAAGGAGGAAAACCTTAAAGCTGAGACCATGCACGGTGCTGATAAACACCTCGAGCAAAGGCCTGACGGCCTACACTACTTCGCAGAACGCGTATGGGTTCCATTATTCGGGGGATTACGGGAGCTTGTTTTGGATGAAGCTCACAAATCCCGGTATTCCATTCACCCTGGCTCAGACAAGATGTACCAAGACCTAAAGGTACTCTACTGGTGGCCAAACATGAAGGCTGATATAGCCTCCTACGTGAGCAAATGCTTGACCTGTGCCAAGGTCAAGGTGGAGTATCAGAAGCCTTCTGGTCTCCTGCAACAACCTGAAATTCCTGAATGGAAGTGGGAAAGGATCACGATGGACTTTGTCACTAAATTACCTAAGTCACCTAGTGGTTGTGATAAGATATGGGTGATTGTGGATCGGTTGACGAAATCAGCCCATTTTCTTGCCATCAAAGAAACGGACACTATGGATCGTTTGGCTCGTCTCTACCTTAAGGAGGTTGTTTCTAAGCACGGGGTGCCGGTTTCTATCATTTCGGATCGTGATTCTCACTTCACTTTGCATTTTTGGAAATCTTTACACAAAGCTTTGGGTACCCAGCTGGACATGAGTACAGCTTACCACCCACAAACTGATGGGCAGAGTGAACGAACAATTCAAACCTTAGATGACATGCTTCGGGCATGTGTGATTGATTTTGGCAAAAGTTGGGAGATTCACCTGCCGTTAGTGGAGTTTTCCTATAACAACAGTTACCATGCGAGTATCAAGGCAGCTCCGTTCGAGGCACTGTACGGGCGGAAATGCCGGTCTCCCCTTTGTTGGGCTGAGGTGGGTGAGAGTCAACTCACTGGGCCTGAACTAGTGTACGAAACTTCGGAAAAGATCGTACAGATTCGTAACCGTTTGGCAGCGGCGCGGGATCGGCAGAAGAGTTATGCTGATCGACGTCGCAAACCTTTAGAGTTTCAGGTTGGGGACAGGGTGCTTCTGAAAGTTTCACCATGGAAGGCTGTCATACGCTTTGGAAAGCGTGGCAAACTTAACCCTCGGTACGTTGGACCGTTTGCAATCCTGGAACGGATTGGACCGGTGGCTTATCGACTTGATTTACCGGCGGAGCTCGGTAGTGTGCATAACGTCTTCCATGTGTCTAACTTGAAGAAATGCCTGGCTAACGAATCTCTTATTGTCCCACTAGAAGAGATCAGGGTTGACGATCGTCTTTGCATTGTGGAGGAACCTGTTGAGATCCTCGATTACAAGATTCGTAGCCTTCGTCGGAGTAAAATCCGTATTGTTAAAGTTCGCCGGAACTCGAACCATGGGCCGGAATACACTTGGGAACGCGAGGATTAGATGAAGTCTAAGTATCCTCACCTCTTTCCTAAGCGCGCTTTTGAATCGAGACATGTTACTACTGCAGCTGAATAAATCTCGGGGCGAGATTCCTTCTAACATGGGGATGATGTGACAACTCGGGTAAATTCTCTGTTTTGGTTTCTATCTTTTTGTCGTTTTCTTTTTGACTTGTGCTAAATTTCGGGACGAAAATTCTTTTAACGTGGGGATGATGTGACACCCGGCAAACTCAGGTTAATAACATTGTTTGGGTCAAAGTCTACCTTAGCGAGTCGCGCGTACATTATACTTAACTAGGTCGGTTGAGTCGTGTTATGGTTCGGGAGTCGTTACTACAACCTAGAGGATCATTAGATGTCAGCCATTAAACCAGGTATGCGAGGATTGACGATTCGTAGAGTCGTCAAACCTTAGTAAAAACACAAGTCTCGAGTCCCGGGGATTGGTGAATGAGTAAGAACGTGTTTGTTTCCGTGGATTATGTGTTTATAATCTTTATGTGACTTGTTGGTATGTGTATACGTGTTTACATATGTTAAAACGGTGATTACACGCGATTGCATGACATTATAGGTGATTGCGCAGCTTAGCATGCGATTATGCAGCTTAGCATGCGATTGGGCAGGCTAATCGCCTATGTTAAGGGGCGATTAGGCCCAATCGCCTGCTAAGGAGGGCTAATCGCCTATAGTAGCATGCGATTAGCTTCCCTAATCGCATGGTGGTGCTGCACAATCGCCTGACGTGTTTTAAACGACTAGAAACGCCTATAAATACCACCCTTGACCTCCAAAACACCTCTAGTGCAACCCTAGCCGTCCCATAACATATCCCAACTCACAAACACCCTCTGGAACATGTTTTAGCATCAAAACACACATTTTCAAGCTTTACACATCAATTCCTCATAAAACCAAGGTGTGTTCTTCATCCCCAAACCTTTGAATGATTATGTTTTGCTCCCTAAAGGTCCAGACCTGATTTATAAACCCTTGTGTCTTTGAAAACCTATGAAAATCGTTTTTAAACAAGTCCAAACCATTATGCATGTTGTATATGTTAAATATGATTAAAAGATAGGATTTTTATGATTCAAAAAGGATTGTTATTGTGTTATTAAGGTGTCTACAGCTTGTTTATATTAGGATGATGATGTCTTAGGAGTTTGGATGGTTTTGGAAGTGTATTGTGGATATTGGGTATTTTGACCCATTTGAATGACTTTGAATGATTTTGTATGATATGAGGTGTTATACTAGTTGTTTGATGTTAGGGTTTGTTATAGAATGATGCTAGAACAGTAGGGAATGATCGGACAACGTTGTTACATGATGAAATCTGAGTATTTGCTATTTAGGGTAAAAGTTGTGCATGTTGATGTGATGTTTTCATGCTAAGTGTACTATTTTGGGAAAATGCTTGCATTCGGGACTGGTAGAACTATGATAAGCTAGGGGTTTTGCTTGAAATATGTTTGATATTGTTGTATGATTGATATTTGGTGTTTCCACACGTTCCGGATCTGATTTGGAGGGTTAAACGCGCGAAAAACCGGAACAGCCCTGCTGGGGGCGATTGGGGACCCTAATCGCCTATGCTATAGGCGATTGGGAGCCCAATCGCCTACTAAGGAGGCCTAATCGCATGTATGGTAGGCGATTGGGGGCCTAATCGCCTTCAATTCATGCGATTACGATCCTAATCACTAGTTAAGCCCTGAATTGCATGTCTTATGACCCTAATCGCCTGATAAGCACCAGAATAGGCCTAATTGGCTATATTAAGGGGCGATTAGCCTCCACAATCGCCTGTTGACCTCCCTAATCGCTAGTTGACTTTTCCTAATCGCCTGCACTGCTGCTGTAAGTGTATTTTGGCATTCCGAGACCCGATTTAACACCTAGGAACATGCTAGGAACCCCGTATCATACCTGATAACTTGGTAACACGTGCTCGGACTTATTTATGTGCTGTTTGAACTATGTGCTAGGCTTGTTGAACTTTAACACATGTTAAGCATGATTGCATGATTTGTATGACTTAGAGTACAAGGATAACACGTGGAGTCTCGGGTCACCAATGGGATGTCGAGTCTTGTGCATTTGGTCAGTTTAACAGTCAACGTGTTTTCAAACGAACCTGGTTATGGTCTGGACATCTAGGGACTAACTAACCTACGGGTTATTAGTCTAAGTACTTGTAACTGTCATATGTTAGGTCGCCGCTTTACGGGGCTAGCATAGCTTGCTGATTTTATTCATTAATCGAAGTAACGCAACCTAAGGTGAGTTCACGGCCCCACTTTAACTGGTTTTACTTTTGGGGGAGAAAACATGCGTTAAACTTGTGTTTGGTAACAACTGTCATACTATGGGTTACTTTGGGTTACTATACGATCTTTGGAAGTCCCGGGGGAAACCATGAATGTGCGGTATAGCACAACGGGGAAATGTGGATAGATCTATTGGGCGTGACCTGCCCCACTCGTCGGCTTGGAGCCGGGCGGGTGCATATTGTCTCAAACAGGAACGGTACATTATTCGGGAAATGCTTCTGGGTTTGCGAGTTAGTAATGGTTTTCCAATCGTAGTAGTGACAAAACATACGCCTAGCTAGCGTACTTTGGTTTACATATTTGTATAGTATGGACAGGGTGAACTTGGTACTTTTATTACAAACCTGTGAACTCACCAGCATTTTTGTGCTGACGTACTTTTGGCATGTTTTTCTCAGTTCGCTAAGGTAGCATTCCAGGACTAGGGCGCACGCGTCTGCACGGCGTCTAGTTTAGGATCATGTTTTCGTATGTTGAACAATTGGGATTACTTTTGGATTTTGGATTGTAACAAAGCTTCCGCTACTGTTTAATGGTTTCAAACTTATGTTTTTAAATATGCATGTGTTCATATAGTGTTGTTTATTGTGACTGTTGACTTGGATCCTGGTTTGTCACGCGCCTCGCGGTAAAACCCCGCAGGTGGATTTTGAGGGTGTGATAACCTTGAAGACTGGATTCGGTGCAATCAGACTTCGAATGCGGTATGCGCGTTAAATTTCATTAAATGCGGAAATCAAGGGATCCGGTTGGAGTCTAAAGCTTCGTGTGTCATCCTTGTGTTTCCAAGACACAGGCAAGTCCTCGTCTGATCCACACCACAAAACAATAATCTTGAAGTTTTTTAATATAGCCATTTTCCCTGGTTTACCAGGAATGGGTTGAAGGTGTGTGTTGCACCGGCTTGAGATATGAGTTTGATTAGCTTAAATCTCTCTGATCCATGGTATCCACTTTCAGGTTGTCTTCATCGTTGACCGCTATCATTCGGATAACAACTGAAAAGTTGTCTTCAATGATTCTAAGAAACTTGAAAGTAATTACAAGAAGATGATCAAGGATGCTCCAACATAACTTGCACCGGCTTGAGATATGAGTTTGATTAGCTTAAATCTCTCTGATCCATGGAATCCACTTTCAGGTTGTCTTCATCATTGACCGCTATCTCTCGGATAACAACTGAAAAGTTGTCTTCAATGATTCTAAGAAACTTGAAAGTAATTACAAGAAGATGATCAAGGATGCTCCAACATAACTTGCACCGGCTTGAGATATGAGTTTGATTAGCTTAAATCTCTCTGATCCATGGTATCCACTATCAGGTTGTCTTCATCGTTGACCGCTATCTCTCGGATAACAACTGAAAAGTTGTCTTCAATGATTATAAAGAAACTTGAAAGTAATTACAAGAAGATGATCAAAGATGCTACAACATAACTTGCACCGGCTTGAGATATGAGTTTGATTAGCTTAAATCTCTCTGATCCATGGTATCCACTATCAGGTTGTCTTCATCGTTGACCGCTATCTCTCGGATAACAACTGAAAAGTTGTCTTCAATGATTATAAAGAAACTTGAAAGTAATTACAAGAAGATGATCAAAGATGCTACAACATAACTTGCACCGGCTTGAGATATGAGTTTGATTAGCTTAAATCTCTCTGATCCATGGTATCCACTTTCAGGTTGTCTTCATAGTTGACCGCTATCTCTCGGATAACAACTGAAAAGTTGTCTTCAATGATTATAAAGAAACTTGAAAGTAATTACAAGAAGATGATCAAAGATGCTCCAACATAACTTGCACCGGATTGAGATATGAGTTTGATTAGCTTAAATCTCTCTGATCCATGGTATCCACTATCAGGTTGTCTTCATCGTTGACCGCTATCTCTCGGATAACAACTGAAAAGTTGTCTTCAATGATTATAAAGAAACTTGAAAGTAATTACAAGAAGATGATCAAAGATGCTACAACATAACTTGCACCGGCTTGTATCCACTTTCAACTAAATCTCTCTCTGATATACTCTATATCAACCGAAATTGAGTATCATCAATCTGGTATTAGTGGTTGGAACATGTTAGGATCTGAGTTCTGGTTTGTTTTGATTTGTTTGATTAAGTATGAATAAATGAATGAAGTATAAATGGAAAGTGCAGCGGAATAAACTATAAATCAAAACATGGAGAATAATTTTTTTTAACCGAAAGCTTTCATTAATTGAAAGATTACAATTGTACAACTAAAACTCCCCTCAGCCTGATCACTCAGAGAATGTTTGTCTGAAAGAGAATGACGAGTGATAAATAGAACAGTACAAGTACTGTTCTATTTATAGACAGACTCAAACCTCTGATGATCAGTTGCTGACGTCACCTAGATAGTGACCTCTAACTGACTAACAAACTCTAACATCTGCTAAGCTATAACTACTGTTACATTGAAACTACTGATAATACAAAACTCTGTAAACTAAAACTCTGATGTCTTCTATCATCTGTTGAACCAAAGTGCTGTTGGTTCAACAGACCTTTGTTCTTCAGTTCTTTGATCAGCAGTTGTTCTTTATTAGACTTTTATCTTCAGACCTTGTTCATCAGACCTTTCATCAACAGCAGTTATCTCTAACAGTTGATTCAAGCAGCAGCAGTTAGGGATCAACAGACTTTTGGAGGAAGCTTTATTGTAACAACTGTTTTTATTCAAGGATCAATATTTAGTATATTTTGGCTTTTTAATCATCTGTTCTTCTCCAGGTCAGCAGACCCAACAATCTCCCCCTAGAACAGATGATGCCAAAACTCTGCTTTATTCTTGATCTTTATTTCTCATCAGACTTTCTCTTATTTGGCCTTTAAGTTGTAATTCAAAGCTTAGAGAGAAGAGGTCTTCAGCATCTCTTTCCAGTGTCAAATTCAGAAGGGTCTGGAGATCTTCAGCACTTAGGCCAGGTGCATCATCCATACTTAACTTCTGAACACTACCATCTGATCTGAGCAATGTCAATTCATGGGTGTCTTTGTCAGACTTCCATTTTAGAATTTTAGAATCAGAGGAGTGACTGGGATGCATCTTTATTTTTGATGAGTTAGGTAATGGAGGCCTGCCAATGAGTTCTCTGAACTTCTCTGTGACAGGATCAGAGAAGTATCTGATCTGGTTGATGAGACCCTCTTTTACATAAGTATCAGTAAACTGTTTTATTTCCTCTTCTGTCATCTCCTTCTGCTTCTTGAATTGTCTTCTAGCAGCAATGGAAAGATCAGAGGTTTCCAGCAAACTGTCAAGTGTAAAGGCCTGTAGAGGTCTCTTTGGTGCATCATCATAGACAGGTTTTCTTGGTAGGTTAGGGTTGGTCTTTCTTTCTTGTTCCAATTTCTTGTATGTTTCAATCAATCTGATCTCAGACCATCTAGCAACAGATCTCATCTCTCCATACTTGGCAGCTACAAGCTCTTGTCTCATTCTTTTGAATTTCAAGGCTCTAGCTTGATCTCTCCCTTTACTGAAATCAGGGGCAGAGGCCTTTGTAGGAGGATTCTTGGCCATGCTCTCAATTCTGATAAGTTCTTCTCTGAGAGCATGTGTGGTCCAGCCTGTGAATTGATTTTTGGTTGCTTTGTAAGGCTTGGTGGCCAAGATCTGTTCTAGTAATGAATCCCTAACCTCCATTTCCAAATCTCTGCTGAGAGGCATGGAAGACATGGAATTGCTCAGGGTCTTAGCAAAGTCTTCAATCCTTCAAACTTTGCTAAGCTCTGCTGAATGGATGCCCTGAGCAGTCCTGTCATCCTTCCCTTTACATTTCTTTTTGATGACAGCATCAGCCTGTTCACTCTTGTATTTTCGATAAGTGTCAATGTTGAGAGGAACAGGGAAGCCTTTAAGAGAAGGAAAGGTTCTGTCTGATGGCTGATCAGTATTATAGAAGGATTGAAGTTCCCCCTTGATTAAATCCAACTCAAGAGGATACTTCTCAGCCAGTGGTGTAATGGTTGGTGGTGGTCTATGGGATCTGAATTGTGATGTATGAGGTGAGAATGATGAAAGTGGAATGGCATTGACTGGTGTGGATTGTGTGATTGGGGTGTTAAGTGGTGTGGTGTGAATGTTTTCATCTTGTATAACAAAGGTGGATTTCCTTTTTCTGCTATACAAGATTTTTGGTGATGGTGAGGATGTGGCAGTGGTTTGGTTAACATCTGTTGGTCCTTTTGTAGAACCAGCAGTTGTTTGGGTTTTTGGTTGTGTTGTGGTAGGTTTGGTTGTTGTTTGAGTTGTGGCTGGTTTTTTGACTGGTTTAGTGGTTGATGGTGTGGTGATTGGTTTGGTTACTGGTTTGGTTGGAACAGATGTTTTGGTAGCAGTGGTTTTGGTTTCAGTGGTTTGGGTGGCAAAGGTTGTGGTGGCAGTGGTTTTGGGATCAGTGGTTGTGGTAACAGGTGTTTCAGCAGCAGAGGTTTCAGCAGATAGCTTGGATGGTGGTTTCCTTGTATGTTTGGCTGGCATTTTCTTTCTCTTGGAGGAACTCACATCTTCCACTTCTTGCTGTTGTTCCTTTTTATGCTGCACCAACAACTCTGCTTTAGCTTCCAAAGTGTCAGCCCTTTTCATTTTGTCTTGAGCAGCTTTATCAGCCTTTTCATTGGCAGAGGTATCAACTTCCTTTGCCTTGGTTGTTTGAGCTGGTTCAGCAACAGGGGTTTGAACACTTGGTTGCTGTGATTGTGGAGCTGATTTTGGAGACTCTGGTTTGTCAGCAGCTGGCTTACCCTTTTGAGAGGGTGGTGCACCAAATGGATTTAACTTTGGTAGCCTATCTCTGCCACTCTCCCCCTTTTTGGCATCATCAGCAGTGAATTGATTGTCATTTTCATCCCTGAGAATGGTGGTAGGGGCAGAGCCAGTAGTCTTCAGCAGGTGTTCCTTGATCACTTTGATGTCAGCCTTTGTGTCATTGAACCTGGCATCCACCATGTTTCTGATCAGTGTCATGTAGGTTTCTTGTGTCTGATCTGCCAATTTTCTGTGAGCTATGATGATTGGGGAAACAGATTTTCATAGCTCATTGGCAATGTCAGAAGTGGATGGTTGACTCTTTGTAAAGTTTCCCAATGTTTCCAATATTGACTTGACATCAGTTTTGATGTCAGCAACAGAGGATTCAAGGTTTTGAACCTTAACCGTCAATTCTTGGAGTTTTGATTCATCACCTAAGTTAATAGGATCATCTGAATCCCTACCAGAGGTAGTTTTAGCTGGTTCAGTCCTAGGAGGTGAGTCCATGGAATGAGAACCTGCTGCCCCTTTTTCTTGGTACTGGGGACTTCCAACTAATTTTGGGGACACAATGGTGGCCTCATCAGTTGTTGCCTTCAAGGAAGTCTTATCTATGGAACCACTGTCCTGTTGTGAGACAATGGGCTCAACAGCAGTAGTGGCTGCTTCTCTTGAAACCTCACCAGAAGTTACATTGACCTCTGGGAGTATAACCTCCTCTTCTGTTTGTGGGATAGCAGATTGACTTTTCTCAGCCCCAGTCACTTGTGGAGGTATACTCTCTGTGACAGGTGAAGGAGAGGAACTGGGGTTGTCCTGAGTTTTGTCAATAGCTTCAAACAGTGGTTGCATGGTTTGTGGGACATGTGGTGGTGATGTGGGTGGAGTAAGAAGCTGATTAGCCCTGGGAGATGGACTTGTAAACATATGGTCAAGTGACTCATATGCCTCAGTATGAGTTTCCCTTTGGCTTACAACAAGATCCTTTTATGAGGATTCTTGAGGAGTTTGCTTAGGCTGAGATATCTCCAACTGCTGTGAGGAAGTAACAACAGTGGTTTCATGTTGCTTTGGTGATGCAACAGGGTTAGCTTCTGGTATCTCATCTTCCAGAAGTCCCTTTTTGGGTTGAGAGGTGGTTTTGGATGATGGACGTTTTCTTTTGGTGGCTGGTGTGGGTTTCACAGCACTGGATGAAGTGCCATGATCACCAGGAGCAGTGGGCTCACCAACAGAGGTTTCAACAACAGTTGTTGTTTTTGTCCTCTTTGGTTGTGTTTTGGAAACTTTTGTCACTTTTGACACTTTTTCTTGGGTTGAAGAACCCAGCATTCTTGTGAAAGTTTCATCTGTTAAACTTTTCATTTTAAAAGACTCTCCCTTTTGAAAATCATTTTCTGGTAAAATCTTTAGTAGAATTACACTTAGGATTCTAGGGTAGAGTAGAAAAGCATTATTTGAGCCAGATTTTATGGCTTTCACATTTGAGACCAAGTCTAAAAACAATCCCTGAGACAGATTGAAGTCAGAATCTGACAACATTGCATATCCCAAGTATTGAATCCTCAATGGGATTTCATTGAAGGATGTAGTCTTGGCTGAGGCACAGAGAAGAAGGGTATGGAAGAAAAATTTCATGACTGGAGGATAAAACTTTTTATATAAGGTTGATCCAGTCATCTGTGCATCATACCCTCTTTCCTGGAACTCAGTGTGAAGCTCTGTTTTAGGAAAGGATTCCATACCTGACAAGTCATTCAATGAGAAGGTAGTGGATATGATTTCAGGGGTTATTGCGATACTGGTGGCTCCAATTTTTGAAATTATGGAAGTGGGCTTTTTTTCTTGATACAAGACTTCAGCACTTGCCCAGAATTCTTGGAGTGTTTCAAGGTAAATGGGAGCATCAGCAATGAGGATATTTTTGTATTTTGAGTTGTTTATTATGTCGATTGTGGAGTGGAATGGAACATTGTCTTCGGTTTTAACCAAATATGGAAGGAAATTATGGGTGGCTTTTGTTTGAAGATCCATTTTAATGGATTTTGATTATGAAAGTACTGAACTTTGATGGAAAGTTTTGAGGAAGACGAAGGCGGTTTTTAGTATTTTGAATACAATGAGACAGTAAAACTGCTGTTGGGGGAAAAACAGGGTTTTATAGGCTCTGGTGAAACCGCTGATGTGGCAAAACTCTGCTTTTGAGAGCAGACGTGGCAAACATCTGATGGTTGAAACATCTGGTGGCATACAGCTGTTTTGTTAAACATCTGTTGCCAACCTCTGTTGTTTAACCAAAAGACTGATGAAAACAGTTGTTTTATCTGATCAGATGTTTGAAACAGATTTTTCAACCAACAGTGGTTGTTTTATCTTATCTGATGTTTGAAACAGATTTTCCAATTCGAGAGATCAGATTTGTGAAGGTAGATGTGTCTAAAGCTTTTGTCAACACATCTGCCAACTGATCCTCTGTTGGAACATGGTGCAGAGAAATCAAACCTTTTTCATAGCTATCTCTGACAAAATGATGTCTGATATCTATGTGCTTGGTGGTTGAATGAGAGACTGGATTCTTGATGATATTTTCAGCAGCTTGGCTATCCAACATGATTGGAGTCCTTAGTGCAGTTACCCAAAATCCAGTAGTTGATTTTGAAGCCACATGAGTTGGGCTGTACAGCTTGCAGCAGCAATGTATTCAGCCTCAGCTATGGATGTTGAAACAGCTGCTTGCTTTTTGCTTTGCCAAGAGACTAAGGCATTCCCTAGAAACTGGCACCCTCCAAAGGTGGACTTCCTTGTGGTGTGACAGCCAGCAAAATCACTATCTGAATAACCTGAAAGCTCAATGTTTCCATTAGCAGGATACCAGATACCAAGTGTGGGAGCACCTTTTAGGTATCTGAATATCCTTTTCACAGCAATAAGGTTAGACTTTCTAGGTGAAGCCTGGGATCGTGCACACACACAGGTTGCAAACATAATGTCTGGCCTGGATGCTGTTAAGTACAATAAAGACCCACTCATGCATCTATAGTGTGTTTGATCAACCAGTTCATCCTTGTCATCAATAGTGAGTGGCTTGACTGTGCTCATGGGTGTACTACATGGCTTACAATCATTCATCTCAAATTTTGTTAACAAGTTTTTCACATATTTGTTTTGATGAATGAATGTGCCATTTTGCAGTTGCTTTACTTGGAGACCAAGAAAGCACTGAAGTTCACCCATAGCACTCATTTCAAACTCTGCTGTCATGAGTTCCCTAAACTCCTCACACATTTTATTACATGTGGATCCAAAAATGATGTCATCCACATATATTTGAACAATCATTAAATCTTTTCCTTTCCATTTTAAAAACAAGGTTTTATCAATTTTACCTCTTGTGAAACCAATGGATAAGAGAAAGGTGGAGAGAGTTTCATACCAGGCTCTTGGTGCTTGTTTCAGTACATACAGTGCTTTGTTAAGCTTATAGACATGATCAGGATGGAATGTGTCTTCAAAACCAGGTGGTTGACATACATAGACCTCCTCCTGAATTTTGCCATATAGGAAAGCACACTTGATGTCCATCTGATACACCTTGATGTTGTGGTTGACAGCAAAGGCTAAGAAGAGTCTGATAGCTTCTAACCTTGCTACAGGGGCAAAGGTTTCATCATAGTCAATTCCCTCTTCTTGTCTGAAGCCTTGAACCACTAACCTGGCCTTATTCTTGACAACTATACCCCTTTCATCAGTTTTGTTTTTGAAGACCCACTTTATGCCAATTGGACAGACATCCTTAGGCAGTGGTACAAGTTCCCATACTTGTTGTCTTTTAAACTGAAGGAGTTCTTCTTGCATGGCTTCCACCCAACTGTTGTCTTTTAGTGCCTCTTGGTACTTGACAGGTTGTGAAAGGGATAGAAAACCTGCAAAAAGACAGATATTTGAAGATTGGCTTCTTGTGAGCACACCTTCTCTGATGTTGCCAATGATTTGATCTGGTGGATGAGCTCTTAGGTAGATTAGATCTCCCTGATATGGTATGATGGCATTTTGTGGTGAAGGACAGAGGTTTGGAGACTCTGTTGATATAACATCTGTTGGCACTTTTGTAGAGTCAACAGATGTTTGAAATGGAGGTGGAGGAATGGGTCCAACTGGTGTAAAATTGGACTGACTTTTGTCAACAGTTGTTTGACTATAGTCAACAGATGATTGAGCAGTGGATTGGCTGGGTGAATCAGTGGTTTGGAGATAGGACTGGCCAACAGTGGCTAACTCAGCTGTGACAGAGTTTTGACAGTTGTTTTGAACTACTGCTTCCTCTGATGCAGGATAGACTTTGTAGTGATCTGGAATCACAACATCTATTCTGTAGTCTTGTTGTGGAGATTGTGGAGTACCTGCAGGGTTAGTTTTGACAGTAATATCTTCAAATTTGAATTTATCTAAATCAAACAACTCAGTAGGGTTTGCTGGGATTTTCAAAGATGAAAGTTCATTGAACTTTACATTCAGAGTTTCTTCTATTGTCTTGGTCTTTGTGTTAAACACTTTATAGGCCTTGGCAGTAGAAGAATACCCCAGAAAATATCCACAATCTACTTTGGCTGCAAATTTTGAAATGGAATCATTAAGATTTAAAATGAAACATGGGCAGCCAAAGACTTTGAAAAATGATATCAGTGGTTTGATTTTAAACAGAATTTCATAAGCAGTCTTTTGATGTCTAGGGTTGATTAAAACTCTGTTTTGAACATAGCAACCAGTGTTTACAGCTTCTGCCCAAAAGGACAGAGGCAAACCAGAATCTGCTAGCATTGTTCTTGCAGCCTCAATGAGAGTCATGTTCTTCCTTTCAACCACCCCATTCTGCTATGGTGTTCTTGGGATACTGTACTGCCTTACAATCCCTTTTGACACACAGAAATCATCCAACTCCTTATTTTTAAACTCTGTTTCATTGTCACTTCTAAAGACTTTTACTGGCAAGTCATATTGTTTTTCAACTTTGGTGACAAAGTCCTTCAAAATACCTGCAGTCTCATCCTTAGAGTGTAAAAAGTAAGTCCATGTAAACCTAGAAAAATCATCAACTATGACAAGACAAAATCTTTTTCTTCTTAGACTCATGATTTTTACAGGGCCAAACAAGTCCATGTGCAACATTTGTAAACACTGACTAGTTTTGGACTCATCAATTGATTTGTAAGAGCTTTTATGTTGTTTTCCTTTTAGACAGGAAACACAATGCTCTTCACATTTAAATTCTTTTGATGGCAAACCTCTGACAAGGTTTTGTTTGGAGAGTGAGTTGATAGTTTGAAGGTTGGTGTGACCAAGTCTCCTATGCCACAATTCTGTCTCTTTGGTAGAGGCAGCAGAGAACAGACAAACATTTGCCATAGGATTATCCTTCAACATATCAACTACATACACATTGCCACTTCTATGAGCAACAAGTTGTGCTTTGCTCTCAGCAATGATGGTGTTAATCTTTTCAACAGCCTCTGGGCCAACAATCTTACAAGTTTGCTTAGTGAAGAATGACCCAAAGCCTTTGTCACTCATTTGAGACACACTAAGTAGATTAAATTTTAGATTGTCTATCAGATTAACATTTTCAAACTTAAGCCTCCCTGCTTTAACAGTACCAGAACCCAACACTTTACCTTTAGAATCATTACCAAAGGATATATCACCCCCTCCATGTGCAAGAAAGTCCAGAAGAAGGGCTCTACATCCAGTCATGTGCCTGGAGCCTCCACTATCTACATACCATAAACTGTCTAAACAAGCAGAAGCTCCCTGCACATCAGTAAAGATTTTAGTTTTGGTGAGTGTCCAAAGCCAAATTTGCTTTGGATGGGTCCTTAGCTATCTCAGCCTTAAGTTGAGGAGAATGATCAGTGGTTTGAACTAGCTTTTGAACTAGGTTCAACAGCTGCAATTGACCATTTGCCAGTGCTTGTATGTCAACACTTGGTCCAGCAGATGTTTGATCATTTCCTATCAGATGCTGAAAACCATGAGGATGTCTGTTCACTTTTGGTTTTGAAGGCCTTTTGGGCTCTTCATAAACATGTGGCAGACGATGACAAGTGGGTTGTCCATGTCCTCTTGGTAATCTGTTAGCTGGTGGAGCATCTGTTACCTGAACATCTCTGGGAGCAGAGTTTTTGTTCAGACTTTTGGTAACAGCTGTTTGGACAGATTCAAAAGTCTGTTTGGGTTTTCCTTTTGGAGTACTCACCACTTGACTTTCAAGAGTTTTAGCCTTATACTCTTTTATCTTTTCATCAAAATTTTTGAGATATAAGCACTCTTTTGTTTTGTGATTCTTTTTCTTGCAGATTGAACATTCTTTAGTTTTAGAATCATTTAAACTTGTTGTTTTGTTGATGTCATATGCTTTTAGAAGA
This sequence comes from Ambrosia artemisiifolia, assembly GCA_032199755.1. Taxonomy (NCBI): domain Eukaryota; kingdom Viridiplantae; phylum Streptophyta; class Magnoliopsida; order Asterales; family Asteraceae; genus Ambrosia; species Ambrosia artemisiifolia. The sequence goes on along the minus strand of CM063526.1, from coordinate 5,820,170 downwards.
AAACAGTTTTTGGTGACATGGTTCTTCTTTTCACAAAAATCACAAAACAAGTTGTTTTTGGCTTTCCCTTTTTCTTTCTTCTTTTCAACAGATGTTTGATCATCTGTTGGAAGATCTATCAAAGGGATTACTTTGGCCTGTGGTGCCATTTTACCATCAGGGGTTTTAAAGGTCATTGGTTTGAAATTTTCAAGGACTTCACACTCATCTGACCATGTTGGTTTGAATTGATATTTCTCAATTTCATCAAATGAGGGTGTACCTTCCAACTTTTCAAGAATGATTTTCTTGCCATTGGGTTCAGTAACCTTGATTTCTTGACCTTTTGAATTGGTAGGGATGACTTCAACCAACTGGGGTTCCTTTTTGTCAGTGGTTTGTGAACTTTGGTCAGTGGTTTGAAAACCAAACCCAAATTTCACATGACTTTTAGATTGTTGGTTGACAATCATCTCAAAACCTTTTGATGATTCCACCCATTTCTGACATTCAACTTGGGTTGACTCAAGCTCCTTTTTACAACTATGATATTTTGTTATCATAGTCTGAAGCTGGTCTTTGGTTATGCTTGCTTCATGTTTTAAACTGCTGATTTCAGACTCTTTTTCAGTTATTTTTTATTTTAACTCTTTAGTGAGTTTTTCAAACTGAATTTCATAATCCAAAATTTTCTTTCTAAAGTTTTCATTCACCTCTTTTATCTTAGCAAATGCCACAATACATTTGTCTGAGCACAAGTCATTTAAGATTTGAGGAGATACCTTAGCAGCAGCCATCAAGGCACAGTTACACTGGCAGTCACAATCATCACTACCCCAGGGGTCTGAGAGATTCACAACCTCCACTTCAGATTCTTCAACTGAACCAACTTCACCAACAACACCATCAGTCACATTTTCAGACAAAGACACCACATCCTCAGAATCAGTCTCTTCAACAATTGTTTCTAGTACCATAAAACAAAAATCATTTTCAGAATTGGCAACTAAAGCAATGTTATCATATGTTATCTCATCTGGTAGACTGCTCCAATCAACAAAGCCCTGAGTAAAGAAACTCTGTTGACTTGGTTGACTGGTCTCTGCAGGAGCAGAGGGAGGAGCAACAGTCATTGGCACAGGTGCCTGAGTAACAGGTGTTTGGACATAATGATACTGAGGAACAGTGGTTTGGACATAATGCACAGGAACAGTGGTTTGGGTTTGTGCAAAGTGAGCAGTGTTTTGCGCATTAGGTACATTAGGGATAGTTTGACAAGTGTTGGTCTGTGGTCTTTGGTTTGGATAGGTAATCATAGGAACTCCATTTTGACTCCTACATTCCCTAGCAAAGTGACCCATTCTATGACACTTGTAACACTTTATCTTTGATTTATCCAACCCCACCTTTGACCCACCATGTAAACCTGGGTACCTCCTGCCAGTTTTCTTATAGAAGTTATTGGTTCTAATACTGAGCAGGGCAACCTGATGTAAGATGTCCATTTCTTCTAAGTCCAAAGGGTCAATATATTGCAAGTCATTGTACACAAAAGATGAATTATCAGAAGCCTGGATATCACCACTAGCTGTGAAAGCACAGTTGTTTGGTGATGAGTAAGAATCATTGTTGAAACCAGTGGCTATGTCAATGTAATGATCATAACTCTGATCCTTACTACTTCCAGAACCTTCATCCTGACCCAACAGTGCAGTATTCCCATATACATAGTCATCTGACACTTTGCCAGAGTCCTGGAGCTTCTTTTTCTGGTTAAGCTCCCTTTCATAAGTCAGGAGCTTACCATGAAGCTGGGTCAGGGTCAGGTCTTTGAATCCGATACAGTTTCTCATAACTATGGCTATAGTGTCCCATTTGTCCTGAAGTGATCTAAGAAACCTATGATTCAGTGTTGAATTAGGAAAAGTTAGACCAACCAGTTTAAGTTCACTAATTAGACAGTTAAACCTTTCAAACTGTTGTGTTAACGACTCCCCTTTTATGTGACTAAACGTTTCATATTGTTGGTTAAGTATTTCACGGTTGTTTTCAATCACATCATCAGTTCCCCCGAATTGCTCTTTAAGAGCATCCCACAATTCTTTAGCACTATTGCAGTGCAAGAGACCGGCATAGATATTATTCGGCAGTGCCATGGCTACTATGCTGAAAGCCTTGGCATCTAGCTCGATTTTTTGAAAATCTTGCTCTGAGTAGTTCTCAACACTCTTTGGTACTTGGATCTTTGGATCCTCGGCACTCGGTACCATTGGAACATGTGGTCCAAATACTACCGATTTCCAGCACCCTGTGTTCTGTTGTGCTAACACATGAGCCACCCGACGCTGCCAGATGTTGTATTCTGACCTGACAAGCATCGGAGGCTTGTTGTGTGTGCCAGTGTTGTGTGGATCTTGATTGAGTGAAGTCATTCTCTTGGTTTTTTCAAAAACAAAGTCTGTTTACTAACTGTTGAAACGAAAATAAACTATTACTCTGTTTTAACCCGACAAACAAACGATATCAATGATTATGAGCTGATCTGTGTATTAAATTGATTGATTAGATCAGATTTAATTGACCAAGCTCTGATACCAATTGTTAGGATCTGAGTTCTGGTTTGTTTTGATTTGTTTGATTAAGTATGAATAAATGAATGAAGTATAAATGGAAAGTGCAGCGGAATAAACTATAAATCAAAACATGGAGAATAATTATTTTTAACCGAAAGCTTTCATTAATTGAAAGATTACAATTGTACAACTAAAACTCCCCCTCAGCCTGATCACTCAGAGAATGTTTGTCTGAAAGAGAATGACGAGTGATAAATAGAACAGTACAAGTACTGTTCTATTTATAGACAGACTCAAACCTCTGATGATCAGTTGCTGACGTCACCTAGATAGTAGTGACCTCTAACTGACTAACAAACTCTAACATCTGCTAAGCTATAACTACTGTTACATTGAAACTACTGATAATACAAAACTCTGTAAGCTAAAACTCTGATGTCTTCTATCACCTGTTGAACCAAAGTGCTGTTGGTTCAACAGACCTTTGTTCTTCAGTTCTTTGATCAGCAGTTGTTCTTCATCAGACTTTTATCTTCAGACCTTGTTCATCAGACCTTTCATCAACAGCAGTTATCTCTAACAGTTGATTCAAGCAGCAGCAGTTAGGGATCAACAGACTTTTGGAGGAAGCTTTATTGTAACAACTGTTTTTATTCAAGGATCAATATTTAGTATATTTTGGCTTTTTAATCATCTGTTCTTCTCCAGGTCAGCAGACCCAACAGAACAAGGTATGGATATGGAGAACATGGAATGAGATGGTTTCGATTTTCGTACAAACATTCCATAAGTAAAAGTCAGTTGTTAAAAGTATCAAGACTATGAAATTAGTAAAACAACTTTTCAGTTGTTTATCGGAGAGATAACTGTCAACGATGAAGGCAACCTGATAAAGGCTGAACACGAGTGTAATCAAACAAGGTGCTATGAAAACCACAACGATCAATTATAATATAGTCCGGAAGTCAAACATATCAATTAAACATGCAAAAATTATGTTCTGAAAAAATATGGGTTTCGAATGTATAGTCGGAGGACGACGTACAATGATTCATAAAAGTTGTACAAAGCTGGATGTTTTTACTGGAAAACCAAAACGAGCAATAAACGAAGCGAAACGGAGAGATATAATTTTCTTGGCTTGGAAACAACTTAAAAGAAGTAAAAATGAATTAAAATTATTTTTTCGTGATTAACAGATAATTATAAATAATTAAAAGGGTGGTTATATTTAAACCCCCCACCTTCTATTTTACCCCCTCAAAGCGCCTCGCTTAGGCCTAAGCGAGGCGCTTTGATCTAAATTCGAGGCGGTCAGTACGAGGTGCAGAAAAAGCTGATTTTTAAATTCGAAGCGCCTCGCTTAGGCCTAAGCGAGGCGCTTCGAGGGGGTAATTTATTTTGGTGGTTGTTTTGATATTTTGAGTTGGTTTTTTAATTTTTTTTAATTTAATAATTATAAAAAGTTAAAAAAATTTAAAAAACAAAGTAATAACCCTAATCATTGTCAATGACTTAAACTTGACATCATCAACCACGTATAGTCAATGAATGCGGTATGCGCATTAAATTTCATTAAATGCGGCAATACTTGGATCCGGTTGGAGTCTAAAGCTTCGTGTGTCATCTGTCATCCTTGTGTTTCCAAGACACAGGCAAGTCCTCGTCTGATCCACACCACAAAACAACTTTAAAATTTCAACTTCCCGTTCAGGTGCTTAAGTCCACCTTGAAGACTAGATTCGGTGCAATCAGAATCCGAATGCGGTATGCGCGTTAAATTTCATTAAATGCGGCAATCAAGGGATCCGGTTGGAGTCTAAAGCTTCGTGTGTCATCTTGGTCGAACTCATGTTGCAACATTCGTCTTGTGTGTGTTAGGGTCCGAAATTTTAGGATTTTTAGTGGGTTTTTCCATCTTTGTGTTTCCAATTTTTTTTAATTAGCTTAAATCTCTCTGATCCATGGTACCTTGAAGACTAGATTCGGTGCAGTCGACGAACATCATTCAAAATTTCAACTTCCCGTTCAGGTGCTTAAGTCCACCTTGAAGACTGGATTCGGTGCAATCAGACTCCGAATGCGGTATGCGCGTTAAATTTCATTAAATGCGGCATGTCAAGGTGCAGTCGACGAACATCATTCAAAATTTCAACTTCCCGTTCAGGTGCTTAAGTCCACCTTGAAGACTGGATTCGGTGCAATCAGACTCCGAATGCGGTATGCGCGTTAAATTTCATTAAATGCGGCAATCAAGGGATGCGGTTGGAGTCTAAAGCTTCGTGTGTCATCCTTGTGTTTCCAAGACACAGGCAAGTCCTCGTCTGATCCACACCACAAAACAATAATCTTGAAGTTTTTTAATATAGTCATTTTTCCCTGGTTTACCAGGAATGGGTTGAAAGTGTGTGTTGCACCGGCTTGAGATATGAGTTTGATTAGCTTAAATCTCTCTGATCCATGGTATCTACTTTTAGGTTGTCTTCATCGTTGACCGCTATCTCTCGGATAACAACTGAAAAGTTGTCTTCAATGATTCTAAGAAACTTGAAAGTAATTACAAGAAGATGATCAAGGATGCTCCAACATAACTTGCACCGGCTTGAGATAAGAGTTTGATTAGCTTAAATCTCTCTGATCCATGGTATCCACTTTCAGGTTGTCTTCATCGTTGACCGCTATCTCTCGGATAACAACTGAAAAGTTGTCTTCAATGATTCTAAGAAACTTGAAAGTAATTACAAGAAGATGATCAAGGATGCTCCAACATAACTTGCACCGGGTTGAGATATGAGTTTGATTAGCTTAAATCTCTCTGATCCATGGTATCCACTATCAGGTTGTCTTCATCGTTGAACGCTATCTCTCGGATAACAACTGAAACGTTGTCTTCAATGATTATAAAGAAACTTGAAAGTAATTACAAGAAGATGATCAAAGATGCTACAACATAACTTGCACCGACTTGATATATGAGTTTGATTAGCTTAAATCTCTCGGATCCATGGTATCCACTATCAGGTTGTCTTCATCGTTGACCGCTATCTCTCGGATAACAACTGAAAAGTTTTCTTCAATGATTATAAAGAAACTTGAAAGTAATTACAAGAAGATGATCAAAGATGCTCCAACATAACTTGCACCGGCTTGAGATATGAGTTTGATTAGCTTAAATCTCTCTGATCCATGGTATCCACTATCAGGTTGTCTTCATCGTTGACCGCTATCTCTCGGATAACAACTGAAAATTTGTCTTCAATGATTATAAAGAAACTTGAAAGTAACTACAAGAAGATGATCAAAGATGCTACAACATAACTTGCACCGGCTTGAGATATGAGTTTGATTAGCTTAAATCTCTCTGATCCATGGTATCCACTATCAGGTTTTCTTCATCGTAGACCGCTATCTCTCGGATAACAACTGAAAAGTTGTCTTCAATGATTATAAAGAAACTTGAAAGTAATTACAAGAAGATGATCAAAGATGCTACAACATAACTTGCACCGGCTTAAGATATGAGTTTGATTAGCTTAAATCTCTCTGATCCATGGTATCCACTTTCAGGTTGTCTTCATCGTTGACCGCTATCTCTCGGATAACAACTGAAAAGTTGTCTTCAATGATTATAAAGAAACTTGAAAGTAATTACAAGAAGATGATCAAAGATGCTACAACATAACTTGCACCGGCTTGAGATATGAGTTTGATTAGCTTAAATCTCTCTGATCCATGGTATCCACTTTCAGGTTGTCTTCATCGTTGACCGCTATATCACGGATAACAACTGAAAAGTGGTCTTCAATGATTATAAAGAAACTTGAAAGTAATTACAAGAAGATGATCAAAGATGCTCCAACATAACTTGCACCGGCTTGAGATATGAGTTTGATTAGCTTAAATCTCTCTGATCCATGGTATCCACTATCAGGTTGTCTTCATCGTTGACCGCTATCTCTCGGATAACAACTGAAAATTTGTCTTCAATGATTATAAAGAAACTTGAAAGTAACTACAAGAAGATGATCAAAGATGCTACAACATAACTTGCACCGGCTTGAGATATGAGTTTGATTAGCTTAAATCTCTCTGATCCATGGTATCCACTATCAGGTTTTCTTCATCGTAGACCGCTATCTCTCGGATAACAACTGAAAAGTTGTCTTCAATGATTATAAAGAAACTTGAAAGTAATTACAAGAAGATGATCAAAGATGCTACAACATAACTTGCACCGGCTTAAGATATGAGTTTGATTAGCTTAAATCTCTCTGATCCATGGTATCCACTTTCAGGTTGTCTTCATCGTTGACCGCTATCTCTCGGATAACAACTGAAAAGTTGTCTTCAATGATTATAAAGAAACTTGAAAGTAATTACAAGAAGATGATCAAAGATGCTACAACATAACTTGCACCGGCTTGAGATATGAGTTTGATTAGCTTAAATCTCTCTGATCCATGGTATCCACTTTCAGGTTGTCTTCATCGTTGACCGCTATATCACGGATAACAACTGAAAAGTGGTCTTCAATGATTATAAAGAAACTTGAAAGTAATTACAAGAAGATGATCAAAGATGCTCCAACATAACTTGCACCGGCTTGAGATATGAGTTTGATTAGCTTAAATCTCTCTGATCCATGGTATCCACTATCAGGTTGTCTTCATCGTTGACCGCTATCTCTCGGATAACAACTGAAAATTTGTCTTCAATGATTATAAAGAAACTTGAAAGTAACTACAAGAAGATGATTAAAGATGCTACAACATAACTTGCACCGGCTTGAGATATGAGTTTGATTAGCTTAAATCTCTCTGATCCATGGTATCCACTATCAGGTTTTCTTCATCGTAGACCGCTATCTCTCGGATAACAACTGAAAAGTTGTCTTCAATGATTATAAAGAAACTTGAAAGTAATTACAAGAAGATGATCAAAGATGCTACAACATAACTTGCACCGGCTTAAGATATGTGTTTGATTAGCTTAAATCTCTCTGATCCATGGTATCCACTTTCAGGTTGTCTTCATCGTTGACCGCTATCTCTCGGATAACAACTGAAAAGTTGTCTTCAATGATTATAAAGAAACTTGAAAGTAATTACAAGAAGATGATCAAAGATGCTACAACATAACTTGCACCGGCTTGAGATATGAGTTTGATTAGCTTAAATCTCTCTGATCCATGGTATCCACTTTCAGGTTGTCTTCATCGTTGACCGCTATCTCACGGATAACAACTGAAAAGTGGTCTTCAATGATTATAAAGAAAGTTGAAAGTAATTACAAGAAGATGATCAAAGATGCTCCAACATAACTTGCACCGGCTTGAGATATGAGTTTGATTAGCTTAAATCTCTCTGATCCATGGTATCCACTATCAGGTTGTCTTCATCGTTGACCGCTATCTCTCGGATAACAACTGAAAATTTGTCTTCAATGATTATAAAGAAACTTGAAAGTAATTACAAGAAGATGATCAAAGATGCTACAACATAACTTGCACCGGCTTGAGATATGAGTTTGATTAGCTTAAATCTCTCTGATCCATGGTATCCACTATCAGGTTGTCTTCATCGTTGACCGCTATCTGTCGGATAACAACTGAAAAGTTGTCTTCAATGATTATAAAGAAACTTGAAAGTAATTACAAGAAGATGATCAAAGATGCTACAACATAACTTGCACCGGCTTAAGATATGAGTTTGATTAGCTTAAATCTCTCTGATCCATGGTATCCACTTTCAGGTTGTCTTCATCGTTGACCGCTATCTCTCGGATAACAACTGAAAAGTTGTCTTCAATGATTATAAGGAAACTTGAAAGTAATTACAAGAAGATGATCAAAGATGCTACAACATAACTTGCACCGGCTTGAGATATGAGTTTGATTAGCTTAAATCTCTCTGATCCATGGTATCCACTTTCAGGTTGTCTTCATCGTTGACCGCTATCTCTCGGATAACAACTGAAAAGTTGTCTTCAATGATTCTAAGAAACTTGAAAGTAATTACAAGAAGATGATCAATGATGCTCCAACATAACTTGCACCGGCTTGAGATATGAGTTTGATTAGCTTAAATCTCTCTGATCCATGGTATCCACTATCAGGTTGTCTTCATCGTTGACCGCTATCTCTCGGATAACAACTGAAAAGTTGTCTTCAATGATTATAAAGAAACTTGAAAGTAATTACAAGAATATGATCAAAGATGCTACAACATAACTTGCACCGGCTTGTATCCACTTTCAACTAAATCTCTCTCTGATATACTCTATATCAACCGAAATTGAGTATCATCAATCTGGTATTAGTGGTTGGAACAAGGTATGGATATGGAGAACATGGAATGAGATGGTTTCGATTTTCGTACAAAGATTCCATAAGTAAAAGTCAGTTGTTAAAAGTATCAAGACTATGAAATTAGTAAAAGATTTTGTTAACTTACAAGGTTCATTCGACCTGTCGGGGGGGTCGAATGGAAATCAGGAAGGTCGAATGAAGTTTAAATAAGATAAAAGGCGAAGAGTAAAAGATTTTGTTAACTTACAAGGTTCATTCGACCTGTCGGGGGTCGAATGGAAATCAGGAAGGTCGAATGAAGTTTGAATATGGTCGAACAAGAATTTTGTTAAGGTTTATAGTTTGGTTCGAGCCATCGAAAGGTTGAACGAGACATTCGACCTTGTAAGAGGTCGAATGGGAGTTCTATATGTAGGTTTTGTTTGTTTAGAAAGTTAACAGTTGATTATTTTAGCGTGTGTGTTTTGAGTGTGTGTCTAGGAAGTTTCTGGAAACTTGTGTTTTTCATAATATTCTATATTGTAAGCTTTATCTTGATAATACTGATGGAAAACATGTTGAAAATGAATCTTTACGTGTTCTGATTACAATTCTTATCACTTTGCATGTGATTTAGGGTTTCCACGCCTGAATTGCTTATGCTCGTGTGATCTTTGTATGTTTTTGTGATAAACCGATCCTACAAAGTGGTATCAGAGCCATTGCTCAATCACACGACTGCAAATTGATACAAATTGTGCAGATTTTTCATCAAATTCATCAAAAATTTTACTGTTTTGCATGAACTTTGAAAAACAATGGGTTTTGATTGATTCGGACTAGTTTTTACGGATAAATTAAAAAATTCTTTCACAAAACTTGATCTATGTAGGATCGGTTTATGATAAAAACATACAAAGATCACATGAGTATGAGCAAATCAGGTGCGGAAACCCAAATTCGCATGCAAAATGATATAAACTGAAATCAGAACGCAATAAGAATCATTTTAAATCAGTTTTTCATTAATATTAGAAAGATAATCCTTACAATAGTGAATACAATGAAAAACTACTGTTTAGAGAACCTTTTAGACACCTAGAAACACACAAACTTAACCTCTAGACAAAATGACCGAATGTTAAGTTTCCAAAACATTTCAACCTATATATAGACTGTCCGTTCGACCTCTTACAAGGTCGAAGGAACCCGTTCGACCCATCGAGGGTGCGAACCAAACAAACATAATCTATCAAGCATTCATTCGACCTATAATAATCACATTCGACCTATGATCTAGTTCATTCGACCTCCCGAATGGTCGAATGAATCTTCCAAAATCTTCATTTCATCGACAATCTTCATGTAATTCGAAAGCTACAGCCACACAATGCACTTACAAACTCCCCCTTGGCTGTTGCTCGGATTGTTTAGGCACGTTCGTCTTCAGCTTAATCTTTATCTTCTTGTTCACACTCGTACTCGAACCTTCATTTGTAAATGTGCACTTCTTAGGTTCCGGTCTTAACTTCATCGTTTTGCCCAACAGCTTCTTATAATTGCATCCAGCATACACTTCCCATGCGAAACAGAATATTGCAACCTTCTGAATTCTCCAAGCAGGTTCAAGATCTGGAACGTCAAAATGTATCAGAGTGTAGAACAACGTGTCGATGTCATCTTTCCAGCAATTGATTAACCACATTGGATCAAACACGCCTATCTTCTTTCACATCAGCTTTGGGTTCTTGTCATGTAAAACAATTGTAATTGAAAGATTTTAGCTAAAACAGGAAGATATGATCATACAAGTAACAAAACCAGGTGCGGAAACCCTAGTTATGAACAAACTGATAAAACTCGGATCAAAACACAGAAATCATCATTTCAAATACCTTTTCATAGATTAACTTTCATAAAAACGTGTTACAATGAGTTTCCTAGTCAATCTAATCAATACAGACACTTTCACAACTTAACCTCAAACCTGACCACAACACACACTCGAACTAAAACTCTTTTTTTTATAAAAATACACAAAATCTATATATAAGCACTGCACATTCGCCCACTTGTGTTGGTCGAATGTGGAGCTTTTCCACATTCGCCCACCACATGGTGCGAATGTGACTTCTGTGGTCAGTCTCTTTCACCTTCGCCCTGAACAATTCTACCTTCGCCCATAACCTCTTACATTCGCCCATATTTCCCACTTTCAATCCATCAGCAAAACTTACTAACATATGTTAATTATGTAGATCCAATCACTAGTCGCACTTCGTGCATCTACAACAATCACAGTTTCACCAGTTCTCCAATCATAGTACCACAAAGCAAAATCTTTGCTAAAATGTTGTTGGATAGGCATCAAGGGAATCTTCTTCATACACTTCGGTGGTTTACACTTCAATGTCACTTTTGGTAAACCATTCTTTGGATCAATCTCTTTGTGAATGATTCTTTTTGGATATTGTGGCTTGAACATATCGCATTTTCATGTGACTCTCTCTCGTCATCTTTTTAGCAAACCATTCCAACATGTTCGCATTCTGAACACCCAACAGCTTGTGTCTACATAAATCACGAATAGCCCAATATGGAAGAGTTTTAATCAGCAACAAGCAGAGATCAAACAGATGAAAGAGAATGAGTCTAACATGCTGAAAATTGTATTATCTTCTAAGAAGCGTCAGGATGAATTAGAAGAAACAATTGAAAAGCTTAAAGCTTCTGATAAAAGAAACAAAAAGAAAATCAAGCTGATTGAAGGTGAGAACAAAGAAATGAAGAAACGGCTAGACAAACTGTACTCTGAGGCACCACAGTTAAAAGATGGTGAAGAAGAAGAGAAGGAAGAAGAACAGGTTGACTTTGAAAGTTCAGAAGATGAAAGTGAGAATGATGGATCGGATGATGATGATGATGATGATACAGGAGGAAAAAGTTCTAAGAATTATAAAGAATCATGTGATAAGGATTCTGATAATGACAATGATGCATATCAATTCAGCTTCGAAAAGAGAGATTCTGAGAAAAGCAGTAAAGGCGAATCAAGCTCAAAGAAGAAATAAGGAGAGAACGTTGATGAAGATCAGACTATCTTTTTGACTGATAAGTGTAGAGACGTTGTTTGACACGAAAACAGGATTATATGATCATACAAGTTACAAAACCAGGTGCGGAAACCCTAGCTTTGAACAAACTGATGTAAACTCAAATCAAAACACAATCAAAGTCATTTTCAATACTTTTCATAGATTAACTCATTCATAAACTTGATTACAATATCAATTCAGTTAATCTAACACACACACAAACTCTCTCAAACCTCTCTGGAACACCACCTGAAAACACACACACCTAATGACTCTCTTAATCTTACAAAATCACAAAATCTATATATAGGCACTGCACGTTCGCCCAGTTTGACTGGTCGAATGTGAAGCCTTTCCACATTCGCCCACTTCTTGTGGTCGAATGTGTTCTTCAGTCTTGTTCCATTCCAGATTCGTCCACTTCTCTCTACCTTCGCCCATCTTATGTTCACCTTCGCCCATATCAATCTTCCTTCGCCCCTCTCAGCCTATTAACACATGTTAACTATCTAATCACTAGTCGCAAAACGCATCTACAAACTCCCCCTCGACTATTGATTAGATCGTTTTCTGTCTTCGTCCATGGCATTGTTCAGCAACTTGATTCTAAGCTGTTTCTTCTGTTCTTTCGTCATCTCAGGCTCTAACCTTCTCTTTACAGGCTTCGACACGTTCGCCATCTTCACCATCTTGCCAAGTTTACCCTCCAAACTACTACCCGCATTTATGTCATATGCAAAGCAAACACCAACAACTTGTGTGTATTTCTTTGCTTGATCTGCATCGTTCGGCTCATGATGAATCGGATTATAAAAGAGCATGATGATGTCTTCGAAAGTGCAATTTATCAACCACATAGGATCAAATACATGCACATGCTTGTATTTATCCTTTCCATCTCTCAACACTATCACCGCTTCTGCCTTTCTCCAATCATAATACCAGAAAATGAAATCAGCACTGAAGTGTTGCGGCATAGGCATCAAAGGTATCTTCCTCATCACTTCAGGTGCCTTATAAATCAAGGTAACCCGTTTCAGCCTGGTTCTTGGATCAATATCCCTGTGAACTTTCCTCCGGGGATATTGTGGTTTGAATCTATTCCATCTAGTTCTGCTTTCCCAAACCAGCTTGTCTGCGCACCAACCGACATGAGAATTATTAACTGAAGCGCCTGACATTTGGAATCCGCACAAATCTCTAACCGCCCAGTACGGTAGAGTCAGCAAGTCAATGAATCTGTAAAAGTACAGGATCCCAGATTCCCACTTAGCAGCTAGACACTTCAGCCTGCCTAAGTATGTCCACCCGAGAGCTCTACCTCTGAACTTAGCATTATGAAATCTGTAAAAGTTTCCTTGAGCTTCAGGCTTCGGTCGGTTTTCATCCATCAATCTTAATTTCTTCAAATAATTCTTCAATTCATCAGACTTATTTGAAGATTCAGGCATATCAGTTCCAAATACCTTTTCTACAAACTCAGCACTTCTCTTCTTTGCCTTTTTCTTTGCAGACGTATTAGGAATCTTAGTAAAATCAGGAAACACCAAATCTTCATCAGTTTGTCTGAAGTATTGTGGATATTCCTCATGTGTGATATCTTCTATTTCAACTTCTTCAAACTTAGGGGTGTCTTTATCATCAGAGTGACTTCCAATATCCTTTTCAGGAATATGTGGAATCGACTCATCAACAATAAATTCTTCAAATGTTTTCCCTACCCTCTGTGCAAGCCCATCCAAGATCTCCTTTGCCACAGATGCAGGTACTTCCCCTTCTTCCAAATCAGGATCGTTATATTCCAATTCATATCGCATATCATCAGTTTGGAATATTTCAGCAAAACGACCTGTGAACTCAATGGTCCATTCTCTTCTTTCTAACATGTCCTTATAGACTTGTTTAGCATCGTCAGTCAAGGACCTCACCTTCTCATTCCAAAACACAGTCTCATCCGAATCCACATTTTCACCTTTCTTCTTTGAACTCGACTCACCAGTGTCTTTCTTCTTCTTTGAAGGTGGTCTCTTTTCGAATGTAAACTTCGAAGTATCATCTCCTCCATCATTATCATCACTACTACTCTCATCTTCCTTCTGACTTCCCGAACCCTCAGCATCATCATCATCATCATTATTATCATCATCATCTCCATCATCACTCTTTTCCGATTCTTCATCCTCATCATCATCCTCCTCTTTATCAGATTCAGACGGTTCAAAATCAACCTGTTCAACTTCTTTTTCTTTGTCTTCCTCACCCTCCTTCAACTTGGGTGCAACATTGTACAGGTTGTCTATCAGTTCACTAAGGCGTTTATTTTCAGCCTTCAACTCTTTGTTATCTTCTTTAATAGCCTTGTACCTGTTTTTGTTTCTCAAACACTTTCCTTCAAGCTTCTTGTTCTTAGCTTCTAGCTTCTTCACTTTTTCGTCAATCTCATCCTGATTCGACTTAGAAGCTACTACAATCTGAAGCATCTTTTCCTCATTCTGTTTGAACTTGGCTATTTCTGCTTGCTAACATCTTCATCACGTCGTCCATTTTCTTATTCACCTGCTTCATAACCTCATCATCTACAGTGACTTTCTTTGACTTGGACTTTGACTTTGATGGCTCAATTTCAGTTTCTTTTTCTTTCTGAGGCTTTGTAAACATGTTAAGAACATTATCCAGTGCTATATTGAATTGATCCACTGGTAATTTTGTTGCCTCTTTAGTCTTTTGCTTCTTCGTGGCTGGTGAAGATTGTTTTGATGACGTTCCAGCTTCAGGTAATCTCTTCCCTCTCAAAAGTTGGTTTAACTCTTTCTCTCTGAGTTGCTTTGTACTGGTTTTCTTGGCCATGGTTTTGTGTTTAGGCTTGGGCAAGTTAACTACTACAGTTTCACCTTCATTCAACTCGTCCAAATCCACAGTAAACATTTCATCTTCAGCACTAACAGTCTTTTTGCTCTTCTTAGCTTCTTCAATCGATCTGTTTAGTGATTCAGACTCACCAACCAAAGTGGCCTTTTGTTTGGTGGTCCGGACATTCTCAGCATCCGAATCCCATTGTTCTTCAACCTCTGTCTCCTCAGAATCTACAGACTCTTCATCCACCAAACTAGTACCTTTCTTAGCAGTAGATTTCTTTCTCACAGCTTGTTGTTTTGAACTTCCCTGATCAGTCTTTCCTTTGCCCTTCCCTTTGGCTCCAGGATTGACTACTTGTCTTTTCCTCTTAGTACTAGCATCAGCATATACTAAGGGATCATCATTGTCACTATCACTATCAGGATGCCTTGCTGTGTTCTTTCCTGGATCATTATAATCCTCTCTAGCCAAGGCTCCAAACAACCTTCTGTAAGGTGGTCTCTCATTATCAGGCACACCTTTATAACCTTTCATTCTAACCAAGGTTCTAATGTTCATGTGATCCATAGCAAGTATCTGTGTTGGATCCTTCTTCAGGTTTGGATACTTGTGATCAAAAATCATCATCAAGAATCTAGGGTAAAGCATGAACTTCTTAACCTTCAACCCTTTCAGCATCTCCAGCATATGATCCAAAATCATCCCAGCAACATTAAATGGTTTGTTGAGAGTCAACGCAACCATTAATGAGCTTAAACTCTTCCTCATTACATCATAACCTCCACTAACACATCCAAATACATGTATAATGACATGAGCAAAATACTTAAACTGCACACCCAGTTTTCCTTTGTACATAGAACCATCAGTGATCGGTCCTTTGTATTTCATTCTAAGGAAACAGGCTTTCTGCTCAGTCCATGAGAGTTCTCTTGGATCTTCACTGGTTTCAAACTTGATCTGAAGAGCTTCTCTGATGTCAGCTTCTGTAATAAACATCTCCATTCCTTGAATCTTGCTCTTTATGATCGTCTGATTGTCAAAATAATCATACTTGGCATTGTTGTAGAAATCCTCAACTATATCCTTGTAGATAATAGTTGGTGTAGCTAAAGCATAAACAACTCTGCATCTCTTTAGAAACTTGATAATGTCAGCAAACTCCACATTCTTCTCCACGTCTCCCAGATACGCACAACAGTTATGATTCTTCTCAAACGGCCATTTACTGCCGCTCGATGATTCTCCTTCCTGAACAGGTTCTGGGTCAGGATCAGGAACAGCAGTCTCAACAGGAATCTCTATATTCTCTTGTTCTTCAGCCATCTGTAACACAAAATCAAAAACAAACGTCAAAACACAAAATCGACAAAATTCAAAATTTTAAATTTTTGGAATTCCACATTCGCCCATAGATTCTGGTCGAATGTAGTTTTCTTTGGCCGAATGTGAACTATATTGGTCGAATGTGAAGTGTTATTGATTAAAAATATACATTCGTCCGTTTGGAAGCACTTTCGTCCACTTCTATTCCACCTTCGTCCACACGACGAACCGAAGGTGAAATATTTTTACCCCAAAATTTAAAAATTTTGCAAAACATGTTTTAAAAACTTGATTTTGATTCAGACATATACTAACATGGCCGACTAAGACTCGCAAACCATCAATTTCTCTTAAAATTCATTCTACATCAGTTTTCAAAAGGAATTAGGGTTCTTATTGTTTCATTCGATCAATCAGTGATTAAACATTGTTTTTATCCTAATTCCTTGTACATTCTCCCCCTAAAACTGATGTGGAGTGAATGTGTATCAAAATTAAACATTAACAAACACTGAAAAGGCATAAACCCTAAAACCCTAGGTTCGGTTAAAGAATCAACGATTCCATGCTCAATCCGTTGTCATTACCTGTAATTTATATGAAAATGATCAGTATAAACCAGGGAACAATTCGCACAATCAGGAGAAACAAAATCAACAAGGTTCTGGTACTGATCAAAATTTTGAAAAATTATAAGTGAGGGGTCGAATCTGCAAATGGCATATATATAGGTTCTACCTTCGTCCGTTTGATGGGTCGAATGTGGGAATTTTCCACATTCGCCCACAAGTGAATGTGCCCGAATGTAGAATATTTACCCGGAAGTGAAAATCAAGCAAATAACCCACATTCGCCCGTTTTGAAGCAACCCGAAGGTAGAAAATTTTCTACATTCGTCCCATTTAAGGGCGAATGTGAAATAGAAAATTTTAAAATTTTTGCCAAATCACAAATTCGAATCCCGTCCAACATTTTTCAATCCGTTAAACTGCCAAAACACAAATTTTCACTTTTAGAATGATACAAAGCCCAGTTGGTGTTGTCAAATCTCAGAAATTGACTATCAAGCATCCCCGGTTATCAAAAATAAAGCAGAAATGCAAAAATTTTGGATTTTTCTGAAATTTTATCAAAACACACCTAAAATCTTTTTGGATTTTGTATCTTTTTGACAATAAAAGTAAATTGCAACAAAATAAAATGCAGCAAAGTAAATGAAAGCAGTAAACATTTTGTGAAATCCGGTCAGAGGATCATATCAGTTTTCTGAGAAATCTGATCACAGCGTTGATCTATTTGTTTAATATTATCATTAGAAACAGTATGTGACACGGCAATTGCTGATATTAATCATTGATTTGCATCAGATGATCAATACGATGTAATAATGATCTATGATCAGTTAAAACATAAAGTTCCTCAATTCGGTAACTTCCGGTTTTGGCAATTAAGCTCTTTTAGCAAATATTCTGATAAAACTAGGTCCGTAAATCAATACGACAAAAGTATATCAGAATATCCCGGATAACCATAACATAACGACCCGAAACCTCAGATTTTGGCAATCCTATCAAACGAAATTATGGTACTAAGACCATATGCCCATGAGGTGTTCAGCCACAAACGCGTAGTTCGTTATGTTTGTATCACTAATGCACGCAATATTTAGTCTACGAAGCCTATCAGCATATCACACGTAGTCAACACACGCCTCATAAACTATACAATTTTTTAGCCTGTGTCAGATCCCCACTGATGTACTATCATTTCCTCTGTTTACCAGGAAATCATTTTTGATTTTCTAATTTTTTAGGTCTTTTTGAATTTTATAATGTTTTTGGCTTTTCTGATAAAATGGCTCCCCCTAAAATAAAGAACATATTTTTGGGATTTTTGATTTTTCTGAAAAAAAACAATAAAACAAAATTTGAAAGAAACAATCCACTCGAAAGCATCAACTTCTTTGAGGATTAAACAATCCCCTCGAAAGCATCAACTTCTTTGAGGATTACGATAGTAAAGAGAAATTCCCAATTAGCAAAGAGAAATTCCCAATTAGCAAAATATAAAAACTAAAAACTAAAAAGCGATAAACCGAGGTGCCGATTAGTCCTGTTTTTCCTTTATATTGTTTACTTTTAAAAGATATTCAAAGCGTGAACGGTCAAAAGCTTTAGTAAACAGATCTGCACGTTGGTAGTCAGTATGTATTTTGATCATATCGATCAATTCCTTAGCGTAACAATCACGGATAAAATGATATTTGATCCGGATGTGTTTCGCTTTAGAATGATTTTCCGAATTTTTAGTTAATGCAATAGCGGCTTCGTTGTCACAGTAAATAGGGGTTTTAAGAAACTGCAAACCGTAATCCACCATTTGTTGTTGAATCCAGAGTACTTGCGAACAGCAACTCGAGGCTGCAATGTACTCGGCTTCACAGGTAGATTGTGCTACGGAAGTCTGCTTCTTGCATTGCCAGGTGATTAACCTGCTCCCGAAAAACTGGCAACCAGCTGTAGTAGATTTGCTATCTTTGTCACAGCCGCCCCAATCTGCATCACTAAAAGATATGAAATCAAAATTATCATCATTAGGGTACCAAAGTCCTTTTGAGGGACAACCCTTCAGATATCTAAGGATACGCTTGACCGCCGTCAGATGACTTTGTTTCGGCTTCGATTGATAACGGGCACAGAGACACGTTGCGTACATAATATCTGGTCGAGACGCCGTCAAATACATCAGAGATCCGATGATTGCTCTGTATGTAAAAGGATCCGTCAGCTCCCCCTTAGCGTCCACTCCAATCCCGTGATTGGGTTGAATCGGGGTATTCATCGGCTTTGAGTCCTCCATCTGGAACCGGCTCAAGATGTCGGAGACATATTTCGTCTGGTGAATGAAGATCCCGTCGGTTCTTTGGTCCACCTGTAAGCCTAGGAAAAACTGCATCTCCCCCATTGCGCTCATTTCGAACTTTTCCTGCATGACAGTTTCGAACTCCCTGCATAAAAGCTCGTTAGTTGAACCAAATATTATATCATCTACGTATATCTGCACTAGAAGCAAGTCATCTCCCGTCTTCTTCGTAAAGAGGGTGCAATCGACGAGGCCGCGCTTAAATCCTTTGGTGATGAGGTATGTGCTTAGCTCCTCGTACCACTGTCTCGGAGCCTGGTGCAAACCATATAAAGCTTTGTTCAACACGTAGACCTTATCCCGGTGGATTGGGTCCTCAAAGCCTGGTGGCTGCCCGACAAACACCTCTTCCTTGACTTTCCCGTACAGAAATGCGCTTTTAACGTCCATTTGATAAACTTTGAATTTCTTGTATGAAGCAAACGCAAGGAACATCCGAATAGCTTCAATTCGTGCTACCGGTGCATAGATTTCATTATAATCAATCCCTTCGATTTGATGGAAACCCTGCACGACCAATCTGGCTTTGTTACGAACGATAACCCCACGATCATCCTTCTTACACTTAAACACCCATTTGGTGCCAATCTTTTTCCTATCCGGCGGCAAATCCGTGAGCGTCCAAACTCCCAATTTCTGGAATTGTAATAACTCCTCCTGCATAGCTTCCACCCAGGCATCATCCTTCAAAGCGTCCTTGTATGTCCTTGGCTCTACCTGCGACACATAACACGCAAACGACCAATCATTTTGACTACCAGATTGTTGAATTTTGGCATATAAAGCTAAAGCACCAAAACTCTCTGGCGAATTAACGCTTTTAAGCTGCCCTCTGGTCATAACACTACTTCCAGGATCACCGATTACTTGCTCTAGCGGGTGAATACTATGAATCCGAGATTCCGGATAATCAGGTACTTGCACTCCCGTCTGAACAGTCAAGTTCTCTACATCATCCAGATCATGACCCGTGTTTGATGATGAAGCTACATCTGAAGTTGGAGTTGGGTTCACTGGCGGTGCCTCTGGTTCTGTAGCTTGTTCAAGAATAGCTTCTTCAAATTGTTCATCTTCAGATTCTGAAGTGTCTAATGAAGTTGAAGCCTCTTGAAACACTTCTTCTTCTTGTATAGGAGCATTGGTATCATTAGAAGCTGGTAGGGGGTTCACGGTGATCGGACGCACCAACGGTGAAGTTGTTGCATTTTCACACTCATAAAGTAATCTAATAACAGCTTCTTCAACCAAGCTATCTAGATTGAATGATTCAAAGAAATCTTTGTAATCAAACATCCAATCAGGACCCGTGCCTTGAATATTTTGAGTATAACGTTGAACTTCCACGTTAGCCCAGTCTTCCACTCGACGAGTTCGCTTGTTGTATACCCGTTTGAGCGGGGTTGCATATCCAACAAAGTAACCCTCCTCGGCTTTAGGACTAAACTTCTCGCTTGG
Source organism: Ambrosia artemisiifolia (assembly GCA_032199755.1). Taxonomy (NCBI): domain Eukaryota; kingdom Viridiplantae; phylum Streptophyta; class Magnoliopsida; order Asterales; family Asteraceae; genus Ambrosia; species Ambrosia artemisiifolia. The sequence continues at coordinate 5,799,678 of CM063526.1, read as the reverse complement.
ATTCAACATAGTGCATGGCGCCCCAAAAGGTTCTAGATACTCTAAGTTCGGCTTTCTTCGGTGTAACAGCTCATAAGACGTTTTACCAAACTTCTTCACTGTCAGAACTCGATTTAATGTGTAATTTGCTGCATAAATCGCCTCGTTCCAGAACATTACCGGAAGATTTGAATCAGCAAGCATTGTTCTAGCCGCTTCAATTAGAGTCCTATTCTTACGTTCAGCAACACCGTTCTGTTGTGGGGTGTACGGAGCCGAATATTCATGATGTATCCCTTTGCTTTCACAAAGTTCATCCATCTTGGCGTTTTTGAACTCCGTCCCATTGTCACTCCGAATTCTCTTTATCTTCACATTGTAGAGATTCTCCAATCGAGTGAACAGAACTTTCAGGTTGATAAAAGTGTCGCTTTTATTCTGCAAACACATCACCCATGAAAATCTTGAGTAATTGTCAGTGACGACTAAACAATAAAGCTCTCCAAGATGACTTTTGCGCTTGACTGGTCCGAAAAGATCCATGTGCAATCGCTCAAGTGGCATCTCTACAGAGTTAACCTTCTTCACTTTGTGGGACTGTTTGTGTTGCTTCCCCTTTTTACAACTCACACACTTGTCATTCAGATGGAAATGTTTCACGTTTACTCCATCGACAAGCCCATTTCTCACAAGTTGATTCATTTTTCTCAGATGAATGTGCCCCATTCTTCGGTGCCACATTATCGATTCTTTTTCTGTCGCTTTTGATAGAAAACATGTTATCTGCCCCTGTGATGTCATTGCCTTGGACATATCAAGAATGTATAGATTGTTGACGCGAGGTGCCTTCAACATTATCCACTCTTTAGGAATTGTAAAGCCCGGTTTCAGAATATAGCAGGATTTGTCATCAAAATGCACAGTAAATTGCTTATCACATATTTGACTGACACTCAACAGATTGTAGTCTATCTGCTTCACATACGAAATCCGCTCGAAACTCACTATTCCATTGCTCACGCTTCCTTCCATTGTGATATATCCACCTTTATTACCCGCGAAAGCTACATACCCTCCATTGATGTTCTTCACGTCGAACAACAACGCAAGATCCCCTGTCATGTGGCCTGAAGCTCCACTATCAACAATCCAAAGACTGCTAATAGGGCCAGCTGAAGCTCCCTGCACACAAAAAGTAAATCAGTTAGTTCTTTCGGGGGACCCAAGCCTGAGTCTTGGGTCTTTGAACATCAGGTTTCAAAGTAACATTTTCACAAGCATTTTCAACAACTTTTTGATCAATCTTTTTCTGATTGTTCAAAACAGTTTCCTTTCTATCATTAATCCTTGAAGTAGAAGCTCCTGGAGTACCATTGGGTGACCAAGATTGTTCAGACCTTTTCAGGATACGAATCTGAGACTTTGGGTTCTCAGTCGGTTTCTGAACATTGTTAGCAAATGTAACTCTCTTGGTAACCTTATCTGATTTAACAGACTTAGGTCCAACATTTGATTTGACAATCGGTTTTGGTGGAACCTTTTGCCTATCAACTGTTGCGTTCACCACAGGTTTCCTCCATGATTGTTCCATAGCGATCCGATTCCTTCGATCATATTGCATTGGACGAGTGTTCCTCATTTGTTGAAAATTGTTTTGATGATAAAACGGTTGTGGTTGCTGAGGAACAACTCTCCTATGTGGTGGCACATAATGATCAATCGGTTTCCTCATGGAATTCCTCACTTCCACCTCGTCCCTCTTATGCCTTACATATGGGCACTGAGCAAGTAAATGCCCTCGTTCCCCACATTTAAAGCACGCACGGTACTCTTCAAAAACATTCGGAGCATTTGGTTGAGCAAATGATCTAACAGGGTATTGATCATTGTACTGTTGCTTCCTTAAACTCTCAGGGAGTGGCCCTTTTGAGTAAGTAGGCTCATTAAAACCATTAGCTCTGTTTTTCGGTCGAAAAAACTCTGTGACATGGACCTTTGGTTCTTGAGGAACATCCAAATATAACTTCTTTAATAAAGCTGGTGGAATCTCATTTGTTCTCTCATGTTTTGGGAACCAAATGGTGCTTTCTTGCCAAATTTTGTCAATTTTAGCATAGTTAACATCTTTTATTGGAAAGTCCTCGTCAGAGATGATCTTATCGGATCCTTCCATCCGATAAAACACCTTGACAGGTTTGTCACATTGTTCATTCTTAGCATTCTTTTCAAGATCTTTCTTAACCACATTAAGATCTTTCTTCACAACATTCTTTTCAGACTTCTTTTCACAATGAACATTTTTCATTGGAATCACAATCTGAGATGGTGAGACTGGTTCATTTGTAATGATGTGATTTTCTTTTGGAATCTCACATGCATTAACAGTTTGATTACAACCAGTGTCATCACTCTCAGTGTCTGAATCTACACTCTCAGCAGTAACACCCTCATCATTGATACCCAAAATCGGTCTAACATCGGAATTTGGATCACCAATACTCGAGGTATTAGATTCATTTTCCGATGCTGAATCAGATTTTACCGAACTCTCCGGTGTCACTTGATGACAATTATGGTTTTCAAAGAGAACCGGAGATGGTACAGACCGATAATTGGTGGTTTGATCATCAATGATGTGATCTACCACATAAGCAATATGCTTATAGCTTTCCAGCTTTTTGTTTACTTTCTCAGCAAAGCATTTGATGGCTGCCATTTCCAACTTGGTGTTTTCAGTTTCATTGATATAGTTGTTAATTGCCAATTGTTTTAAAGACAAAGTGTTTTTCAAGTCGGAAATGTCCTTTTTGTAGCCATCTAATACTTTGTTAAAAGCATTCAACTCTTTGCGAGTAGATTGACTGTTCATGATAGCACTATCACGTTGAACACGGAGTTGTTTATTCTCCTCAGTCAATCTATCACATGTACCACAATATTTTTCACTTGTATTATCAGTACTACATTCAGAACTTACAGGTTTTGGCGGATCAGTCATGGCCATTAATGCGAAATGAGCTTCCTTTCCTGCAAAGAATCTGGAATAATCAATCTTTGTGAAAGCATCATCTGCAATGCACGACTTCCTTGTCATCAGAAAATCCGCTTCTGCTAGCAACTGATCGATGTCTTCATCCAGAGAATTAACACTTGCTTCTGTATCCGATTCACTGTCTGAATCAGAATAAACCGATTCACACTCCTCAGGAACATCAGAAACAGTATCAATCACAACTCCAGAATTTGTCTCTTCAGCTTTAACCTCAACATTGACCTCAACAGGTTCAGATTCCACATCCATCTCAGCCTCAGACTCGTCACTTTCAACCTCAGTTCCTACCTTCTCATCCATCGTCACTGAATCTTCAATATCAACCTGATATGCAACACAAGCCACATTGCCCCCAGTAGTGATTTCCTCAACACCTATCTGTATACTCGACCAGTCAAACCTCTCATCTTGTTGAGTCACCAATGCTTGATTGGTATTCTGTTGTTGTTCATTTGGTGTAGTTATTGGTATGACTGTTCGGTTAGAATTGTTTGGTGTTTGGTTTTGTGTCTGGTTTGGTGTGTTTGGTTGTCTATTTTGGTTGTTATTAAAGTTGTTTTGACGGTTTTGGTAGTTGTTGTTGTTGCTTTGGTAAGAAACTTGATTTTGGTTTTGTTGTTGACGGTTCTGATAGCTGGTATTGAATGGATTCCTATTGCCTTGTTTTGGTGGTTGGGTACATTCTCTTTTAAAGTGACCTTTCCCTCCACAGTTAAAACAAGTCACTTTCTCCTTATTGAACCCGTAGGTTGTGTTAGGAGAAGTTCCCAAATCAGTTCTACCTGTCTTCTCGATAAATTCTGTTGCTCTTCTCATTATGCTCGCAAAGGCCCATTGGATATCAATGAGTTCCATCTCTTCCTTGTCAATTTGTGCGTAGTCTTCATTGGTCAAGTTGTTATTCCCAATTTGACTAGCAACTAATCCATTGTAGGATGAGACCATTGCAGAGACTAATGCAATGTGTTGCTGAGCAACTTCAACTGTCACATTTCCAAGGTTAGATGTCTCCAAAACCATCGTTTGTTGGTTAGGTTGGTTCATTGGTTGTTGTTGAGATTGACTAGCAGTATAGAAAGCTGCTTGTTGCATTGGGGAGAATGGGGGAATATATGAATTGTTGTATGGTTGTAGTGGTGGTGGTTGTGAAAAGGATGATGTTTGTTGATGGTAATTCATGGTAGATGAATCCATAACATTGGATATACATGCAACATGTGGTGTAACTAGCCCTCCTGAGCTTGTACTAGCTGGAACTGAAGATCCTCCAAAGTATAAGTTGGGATTCTGAGGAATCTGTGCTCTTCTAGCTTTCCTCTTCTCTTCCAATTCTTTGTTTTCCAGCTTCTCAATGAACTCTTGAATAGACCAGTATTGATAAGCATCCTTCTTCTTCAGGACTTCCACATGCTGATCCCAGTTTGGTGGTAATGCATCTGCAAACTTGTCCACCTGCTTTGCCATAGGAATCTGTATACCATAGCTAGACAATTCAGATAACAAATGATTATATCTAGGAGTTAGTTCTTTCAAAGTTTCATTTCCAATATAAGAAAAATTCTCAAACTCCTTTATAAGTTCTTCCATCCTCAAACTTCTAGTCTTCTCATTCCCATCATGCTTCCTTTTAAGCATTTCCCATAGTGCCTTAGATGTTGTGCAAGTCCCAAACTGATGCAAAAGATCATTTGTGATTGCCTGTGTCAATTGGGAAAACGCCTTCTTTTCCACAGCAAACTTCTTTTTCTCATCCTCAGCCATGCTCTCCAATGGCACTGGTTCACCTGTGTTCTCCAAAACTGGTGGTGTGTACCCTTTAGCAATCATGTTCCATGCTTCAGCACCTTCCACTCCCATGCCTTCCAAATGTATCTTGAACTTTTTCTGCCACTGATTGTATTCTTGAATCTCCATAAGCTTCGGTGGCCGATTCCCGCTACCTGAAGACAAATCATTAATCAGTGTGGAAATAGCATTTGTAGTTTGAGTGTTTACCACCGCTGCTGCTACTCCCCAGTAGTCAGACTGTGGTGCTGGGGGTGCACTTTGAGTCATGTAGTTAACCGGCTGCGAAGACTGTGTGCTCGTCTTCTGTGCTGCTACCGTCCATGGGTCCATCACCTGCTGTTGTGGTTGTGTAGTTGCTGGTGTCGGAGTAGTCGGAAAATTCCACATTATCACGAACTTCGAGAAATTCAACACTTAGAAAATTTTCCAAAAACTAGCTCTAGGTTCGCCCAAACTGTTTCAGGTTCGTCCCTTTCTGCTTCAGATTCGCCCAGAAATACTCTCCCGAATGTAAAATCTCACCAGAAAGTAAAAACACTCTAACACTTTTCACGTTCGCCCCAAAAAGGTTCAGGTTCGCCCGTTTGATTTCCAGGTTCGTACCCCCGATCACCCGAATGTGAAAAGTGATACCCGAATGTGAAAAATTCAACAGAAAAATTCTAGGTTCGCCCAATTATTCCTAGGTTCGCCCAAAAACACACTCAGGTTCGTCCAAAACACTACACCTTCGACCACTAATGTCCAGGTTCGCCCATTTCTGAATTTGAAAAACGGTTACACTTTGAAAAACGGTTATTTTGATCTCTGATTTTCAAAAGTTTGTGAATTTGATTGATCTTGATCAGGTTATGCTTCGGAGATGATTTGGAACAACTTTAATACTTGGAATTTTGAATTTTAACCACAAAATCAACTCTAATTCTTTCAAAAACACTCAAAAACCATTTTTATGCAAAAACAGATGTGAATTGATGAAAATAATGTCCAAATCAGCTCTGAGTTTATCAATTTGTTGTTGTATGATCCTCTATGCTCTGATACCACTTTGTAGAGACGTTGTTTGACACGAAAACAGGATTATATGATCATACAAGTTACAAAACAAGGTGCGGAAACCCTAGCTTTGAACAAACTGATGTAAACTCAAATCAAAACACAATCAAAGTCATTTTCAATACTTTTCATAGATTAACTCATTCATAAACTTGATTACAATATCAATTCAGTTAATCTAACACACACACAAACTCTCTCAAACCTCTCTGGAACACCACCTGAAAACACACACACCTAATGACTCTCTTAATCTTACAAAATCACAAAATCTATATATAGGCACTGCACGTTCGCCCAGTTTGACTGGTCGAATGTGAAGCCTTTCCACATTCGCCCACTTCTTGTGGTCGAATGTGTTCTTCAGTCTTGTTCCATTCCAGATTCGTCCACTTCTCTCTACCTTCGCCCATCTTATGTTCACCTTCGCCCATATCAATCTTCCTTCGCCCCTCTCAGCCTATTAACACATGTTAACTATCTAATCACTAGTCGCAAAACGCATCTACAATAAGATTTGTGCTTTGACTGATGAAGATAAGAGATTGTACAAACAGATGCTTGAGAGAAATGTTTGGACAATAGAACTAACTGGAAGATTTCCCGAGATCTTTGAAGGAGAAGATATTAAGTATTTGATAGATTATCAAGATCCTGATCTTAAGGATGGTGAATTATCTGCTGCAATGTCAAATGAGATACTTGAAGGACTTGCAAAGCAGGTATGGAAATCATTGGAGGACATTATGAAAGAACAAATGATTCCAGATATTCCAGTAAAAGATGCAGGAACACATTCAGATGATAAAAATGCTCCAGTTTTGAAGACATTGTGATTGAGGATATTTCTCATGAAGAGTATCCGGAGTATTATCCAATGAAGATGAATGTGGTGATTCCTGAAACTAATGAAGAAACATTGAATGAAGCTGAAAAGCTAGCAAAAGAAAAAGGAAAGAAAGTTATGGAAGAAGTGTTTGGTAAGAAAGCTGAAAAGAAATAACCTTACAAACAGTCTGATGAGCTTAAAGAGATGTTAAAGAAGCTGAAGGAAAAAGAGGCTAATAGACCAGTAGCATAAATTCAAGGTGCGTTTTAAAACATCACAATAAAGTGTTCAAAGGAAGAGCTTTAGGCTAGAAGTACTTTCCACAGCTGAAATGTGTTGGATTAAGTGGGAGAAGGGAATTCTGTACTTCTACAGATTCCATGATATCAAAACACTTCCGTATTGGGCTGTGAGGGATGTTTGTAGTGTGAAAACAGTCAACAAACCAGGTCAACATCCGAACATATTCCATTTATTACTTCATTATGTGTGCATCATTACACCTTTCTGCATACATTATACCCCCCCCCCCCCCCCCGCCCAGTCTAGTGAAGCAAGAGTTAATCAGAAAACTCAACATAGAACCCTTGGTTGGTCATACAACACCCAAACAACCACCAAACGAACACTCAATGGGGTTATTACCCTTTAACATATGGTTACTCATCATTAACACATGTAAACAATCACAAGGCCTACTGATGTGTTGCAAAACACATCTAATTTCCTATGTATTTTGTAGTCATTTTCTAGTCTTTTTATTAGTGTTTTTATTAATTTTAGGCTTGTACATGTCTATTTTATTTATTTTAGTGCTTTTTTAGATTTTTTATTAGTTTTGAGTCATTTTTAGTATTTATTTATTTATTTCATATTTTGTAGGTGTTCATGAACGTTGGAGCGTAAACGAGAAACTTTGGTCAAGCCTAGAACACCCTATTCGAGCTTGGAGTTTAATAATAATAATAATAATAATAATAATAATAATAATAATAATAATAATAATAATAATAATAATACAAGACAAAGGAAAAAATAACTAGTTGGAAATTTGAGACTTGGGTCTCGTGACCCAACAGTGAATGGCCCAAAAGGTCAATGGAGGGCACGGTATATTATTGACGGACATATTGTTATTTTGAGGGGAGTCATAATATTTTGAAGGGGAATCAAATAAAACAGCGGAGATTTTCGAAAGAAGCATAGCAGCCGCCAAGGAAAAAGTCAACAGCAGCTTGGACTAGGATTTTTGAGAGAGAATTTTTAAGGAGAAAGAGGCTTGGAACTATTGGTGAAGGCTTTGGTTCGTTTATCTAAAACACTAGTTTTGGTTTATGATTACTTTGTGTTTTCAACAACTTGATACTATGTTTTATTATTATTTTGAACCTATGTTTTCATCACTTTCCATGACTATGAGTAGCTAAACTTTTAGTGCTACCTAGGTATTGATGATGGGTGACAATTGAATAATAGTTTTTTGTTTGGATCTATGTTATGTTTTGGATAATGTTTTGGTAAAGGTTTTCTAATAAGGTTTCTTTTGTATATGCGTGCTTGATATCTGAATATTAATATTTGTTTCGCTTAATTCTACTTTAATTGATTTTGTATCTTTTGATCTAGGGTTTTGTAAGTATCTTAGACTTGGTGTTTTTGATATATCTTGTGGTTGCTAGACGTAGTAAACCCTAGAAACAATTTAATTAATTATTCGGTAATTTAGCATTCTACCACCTTTGAGACCGAGAGGAGATTAGGTGTCAGTGTGTCTAGCTTGGTAGGTATTCGGGACCGTGGTCTGCACGAGAGTGAGTCATCCCTAGCGTGCCTGTTTTGTTAGCATCCTGTGTTAGAAACCTGTTAGAATAACTATCCCTTGCATCCCTTACACATTCTGGATGTATTGTTTCTGAGGGGGCCGAGAGGACATTCAGATTTAGGATACCTTAGCATAGTTTGGAGAGACCGAGAGGTGATCTGAACCCGAGACCGGTGAGTTTACACACTTCCCTAGATTCAGTATTGCGACATGTTGGAGAGTGATTCGCGTTCCAGTGTTGGTCTAGTTTAGTGTATCTTAAGATCCCGGTAGCCAAAACCCATTTATCCAATCCCGATAACTATAAGTCAATCACCTTGATTCTTACCTAGGTAGCCATTTTCTCATTACTTGATCTCATCCTCATCTACTTGTTTGTCTGCTTTGTTGACTTGTTCATATTTTATTTACTTCAATTTTATATTTTTTTTAGTAATTTAATTAAGTCACCGTCACTTCAATCTATTAGATTAGGACTTGACAAAAGTCTAGTATCGAGAGTCGCTATATTGTGTCCACGGTTCGATATTCCGGACTTACTTGCTCTGCTACACTGCGACCGGTACACTTGCCGTTAGTGTGTGGTTTTGTAGGTTTTTCCATTTTTAAAACTTGACCGATTTATTTACTACACATTTCACACATCAAGTTTGTGGCGCCGTTGCCGGGGACACAGTGCGCTTTCGAGGACGACCCGAGTCGGGGATCTAGTCATTTTGTAGATATTTTTTATTTATTGTTCTTCTCTTTATTTTTATTTATTTATTTTTTTATATATATATTTTCTCTATCTGGTGCCAGTGATTTGTTTGTTTAGTGTCTGTTTGAAGTGAGATTTTTAGGATGCCAGATGCTAGTGGAAGAAAGACTGTAGCAGACTACATAAAAGAGCGCGACGAGGCCGGTTACAATGAAGAAGGCATCTACACGCAAATGCAAAATCACTATATGCCTATTTGGAGGGAACCCGATAGTATTTTTGCCTCTTCAGTACCAAGGATCTATATAGATTGGTATGAAGGGCAAAATCCATACTTACAGCCATATGATATCACTCCAGAACCGGAGACGATAATGGACGAAGAAGTCCCACATCCGGTTCAACTAGAACCCATTGAAGATGATTTTTGGAGTGGTAATGAGGTTGAAGAAGACGTCGGGTTGATTGAAGAAAGAAGTGAGACTGAGAACAAGATGGGAGATGAAGAAGAATATATGCATGTACCATCTTGGGAGGACGAGTTTGGTGATGAGTTGGTAGATCTACCAACTCTTGAAGAAGGAGAATTTGATCATGTTGGCGATATACTATTTTTAGAAAATTTACTTGCAGGTATGCCAACAACTGAATTCAAAGATACACCAAACGAGGAAGAAGAGGAAGAGTTGGTAACAAAGAAAAAGACCAAACCACCTCGTCATAGTCAGGATTGCCGGCCCGTGCCACCACCATCACGGGAGAGGGTTCACAGTCACATGGACAATACCCCTCATCATATACCACATACGAGGTTTGGTCCAGGTAAGTGTAGAAATAGGTGCTCTGACCCGTTTGAATTTTTCAAACGTTACTCTAGATTCACCATTCGTTTTTTGACAAATAATGGTGAACGATCTGAATTAAACGGGTTGGATAAAGGGTGGATAAAAGAGAAGCCACCTGATTGAACTTAGGTTAAAATCCAAGTGTAGAGTTTTGTATCATCATTCGCCAGGTATGTTTTTATTTTATTTTATTTTCATTCTTCTTTATTTTTATATTTTTTATTTTAAATTTTTTAGTTTATCGAGTCGTGTGGGATTGCCTTAGCCTTTTTCACTGTTGGATCCCCCCTACCCGTACTCAATCTCCATTCGGGTGGGGGTCGATTTTAAAATTATTTTTTGTAAACAGGCATCTCACTTGTCATTGAGTCATTTTACTTTCACTTTCTTTTTAGTTTATTTTTGCAGGATTCCAACTATGGTCGCGAAGGAAATGCTATACGGCTGTAGATGATGGACGGACGGGACACTTTCTGCGAGCTATCGCCATATATTCCAGGGGAGTTCGTTCCATTTATTTTGTTTTTGTTATATATATTTTTTTGTTTCTTCTTTATTTTTGTATTTTTTATTTTTAGACTACGTTGTACTCCGGAGCACATTGAGGACATTGTGTCTTTCTAAGTGTGGGGATGGGAGACTTCGTCTTTATTTTGCTTAGTTGTAGGTTGAGTAAAAAAAAAATACAAAATACAAAAAAAAAAGTTGGTTTGGTGTTAGTCCCGATCCTTTTTGCGCATAGTAAACGAGCCTTTTCAATGTAATACGTCGGTTAAAAGCGGGGTCGATTGTCAGGTTTACGGGTCTTAGCATATGTTTCTTTAAGTTGCGGGATAGTAGGCTTGACTGAGTTGTTTTTCTGAAATAAAATGTTTGGGGTGCCTGGGATAGTGGATCAAGCTGGATGGTTAACTGGTTTTGCACTTGCTAGTATCGGTAACCCTTATTTCCACATGACAGTGAGTTTTGATCCTTAAATATTATATATAAATATTCACTATTTCGTTTCATGTGTGATATACCGACTTTGTTGCATTATTTTAGAACTTGTGCGTTTTGATGCATTTTGAGACCATAGGCTTGGACTTGACACAAATATGATAGAGGCATTAGGATTACCCATTTTTGTTTAGCCTTTTCGTTTGTTTTTGTTATTCTACCCATCTCACCATTTACCTTTAGAAACCACTTTGAGCCTAAACCTTTCGTTTGTCACCCATTATATTTTATATTGATTACCGGATTGTATATAATTATGTAATGTGGAAAAAAAAAAAGAAAAAAAATATATCAGCATAAAGAGTAGCTGACAAAAAAAAACTGAAAAAAAATATATATGAAAAAGAGAGAGAAAAGAAAAAAAAATAGAATAAAGGTTGTGGGTCGAAAAGACCAAAGAGTTGGAGTTTATATGTTCATGGTTTATCCGGTTTATCTCTTATTTTTCTTTTTAGACAATTTTTCCCAACAAAATTTCCTACCTTTAACCCTTACCTACCCTTTTTAAAGTCTTCTTGATTTGTGTTAGTGTTAGCAACTAGGTGGAGATTTGATTGACGTACAAGCTTATGATAATTTTGCTTCATAGTTCGGTTTTGAGAGATTCACTCCAAATAAATATATAACCGAGAGATTAGTAATATTGTGAGGGGTGCTTGCTTGTGCATAGTCGGTTGCTTGAAGGTAAGTGAAGCTTAACTAGGTAGGCCTTGTTTTTAAAATTGTATCATCTTAACTAGTCAGCCTTTTGAACGATGTAAGTCTTGTGAAACCGCTATGCTTGTTGATTTCGTAGCCTGCTTTTGACCCTGTTTGATGCTATCGTTTTTGTTAAGTGCTTTGTTGAAAATGTTTTCAGGGATTTTGTATAATTCTTTTTCGGGACGCAAAAGGTTTAAGTGTGGGGATGTTTGATGTGTTGCAAAACACATCTAATTTCCTATGTATTTTGTAGTCATTTTCTAGTCTTTTTATTAGTGTTTTTATTAATTTTAGGCTTGTACATGTCTATTTTATTTATTTTAGTGCTTTTTTAGATTTTTTATTAGTTTTGAGTCATTTTTAGTATTTATTTATTTATTTCATATTTTGTAGGTGTTCATGAACGTTGGAGCGTAAACGAGAAACTTTGGTCAAGCCTAGAACACCCTATTCGAGCTTGGAGTTTAATAATAATAATAATAATAATAATAATAATAATAATAATAATAATAATAATAATAATAATAATAATAATAATAATAATACAAGACAAAGGAAAAAATAACTAGTTGGAAATTTGAGACTTGGGTCTCGTGACCCAACAGTGAATGGCCCAAAAGGTCAATGGAGGGCACGGTATATTATTGACGGACATATTGTTATTTTGAGGGGAGTCATAATATTTTGAAGGGGAATCAAATAAAACAGCGGAGATTTTCGAAAGAAGCATAGCAGCCGCCAAGGAAAAAGTCAACAGCAGCTTGGACTAGGATTTTTGAGAGAGAATTTTTAAGGAGAAAGAGGCTTGGAACTATTGGTGAAGGCTTTGGTTCGTTTATCTAAAACACTAGTTTTGGTTTATGATTACTTTGTGTTTTCAACAACTTGATACTATGTTTTATTATTATTTTGAACCTATGTTTTCATCACTTTCCATGACTATGAGTAGCTAAACTTTTAGTGCTACCTAGGTATTGATGATGGGTGACAATTGAATAATAGTTTTTGGTTTGGATCTATGTTATGTTTTGGATAATGTTTTGGTAAAGGTTTTCTAATAAGGTTTCTTTTGTATATGCGTGCTTGATATCTGAATATTAATATTTGTTTCGCTTAATTCTAGTTTAATTGATTTTGTATCTTTTGATCTAGGGTTTTGTAAGTATCTTAGACTTGGTGTTTTTGATATATCTTGTGGTTGCTAGACGTAGTAAACCCTAGAAACAATTTAATTAATTATTCGGTAATTTAGCATTCTACCACCTTTGAGACCGAGAGGAGATTAGGTGTCAGTGTGTCTAGCTTGGTAGGTATTCGGGACCGTGGTCTGCACGAGAGTGAGTCATCCCTAGCGTGCCTGTTTTGTTAGCATCCTGTGTTAGAAACCTGTTAGAATAACTATCCCTTGCATCCCTTACACATCCCGGATGTATTGTTTCTGAGGGGGCCGAGAGGACATTCAGATTTAGGATACCTTAGCATAGTTTGGAGAGACCGAGAGGTGATCTGAACCCGAGACCGGTGAGTTTACACACTTCCCTAGATTCAGTATTGCGACATGTTGGAGAGTGATTCGCGTTCCAGTGTTGGTCTAGTTTAGTGTATCTTAAGATCCCGGTAGCCAAAACCCATTTATCCAATCCCGATAACTATAAGTCAATCACCTTGATTCTTACCTAGGTAGCCATTTTCTCATTACTTGATCTCATCCTCATCTACTTGTTTGTCTGCTTTGTTGACTTGTTCATATTTTATTTACTTCAATTTTATATTTTTTTTTAGTAATTTAATTAAGTCACCGTCACTTCAATCTATTAGATTAGGACTTGACAAAAGTCTAGTATCGAGAGTCGCTATATTGTGTCCACGGTTCGATATTCCGGACTTACTTGCTCTGCTACACTGCGACCGGTACACTTGCCGTTAGTGTGTGGTTTTGTAGGTTTTTCCATTTTTAAAACTTGACCGATTTATTTACTACACATTTCACACATCACCTACCATGTGTTAGCACCTAATAAACATGAGCTCTCGGAACAAACGAAAACTAATACATGTTGATGTCGTCATCAGACAAGCCAAGTTGCATTCCTATGCAAGTATACGACTATAGCTAGTACAAGCTAGCATCCCACTCGACATATACGCAAACTATTGTTCATACCCTCAAAACTATACTTAACCAAAGTTTAGTCCTATACACATGCACACGATATATGTATATATATGAACCCCCACATATATGCCTAGTATTATATCTAACTAGATAAACCTCTTTTCCTTGTCTCACCCTCGGCCTATTATAACCAAGGACACACCTATCCTTGTCAAACCTTCACACTTATACTAAATTAGTAATCTACATATCTAATACCTAAGTGTGATCATGAGCAAAACAAGGTGATCTAAGCACCTATATATATCGGCTAAAAACCAATACAACAAAGTCTTGGTACATCACTATCATGGAAACATCTAAACATTAGATGAATATGGCTTCATCATAGCATAGAACCACCATCTTGGACACAAGATCCTTACCCCATTTTACTAAATCTCTCTTGTCTCTTTTGGCCGAATACATACACACATAGATGAGTTTGCTTATCACTATCACACTAGAATTTCATGCACACTCCTTGGAACTTGAAGACCCAATCAACAACAAGAAGGAACTAGCATGAACCATCACTTTCATACCTTTCCCACTTGTATATACCTCAGCCGAAGCGCAAGGAGCTTCCCAAGACAAGTCCATATCATTAGCATTGCCACAATTTCTCCCAACATGTATGACACCCTCACCCTCAAGTCCACTCCTTTCCTCTTATAGTTTAAGACAACCTACCTCTTCACAAAATTTGCGGCCCTCATGCACCCATCACCATCACCATTTCACTTTTCCACTCCTTGGCATTTTGTGTCATGCATGACAACAAGAAGACAAATCATGTTTCTTATACCTTTCTAGTAACCTAACTATCCAACTCATGATATCCTAATCGGCTGAAATTGAGCATGAAACCAATCGGCCGAAACCCCTTGAAAGTTACTCATCATGGTGACAAACTCTTTCACTAAATAAGCATGCATACTAATCGATGGACATAAGGAAACTAGGTGTTAGGATTGCCATATAACCCACAGTATAAGGAGGATACCACAAGGGATTGAACTCACACCAAACCAAAGCAATCTCACTTCTTTCTTAGCCCCCTACGATCACTAACCTCCACCTACAAAACCTTCCAAACCTTCGGCTAACATCAGGAGCCTAAGTCGGCTAGAGATTGCAAGAGCTCGACAAGCATCCAAGGTTAGTAACCATACTCGAACATAGGTAGCTTTTCCTTCAATAATCGGTCCTATATTGGTCACCCAACTCGCCTATTTGATCACATATATAGACTTAGGATCATACATTGCTTTAATAAGACATAATCAGCTTAAAACTACTCACTATGCTTCGATACCTTGCCCAAATGATTATGATCGGTTCCTAAGTCACAAGGGTAGTCTAAATGTTGATAATGGTCCGAAACAAAGAGTTAACGATTGATTAACAAAACTATTTTTATGAAGCAAAGTTTATCCAATTAATGTTTCAACTAAGTCTTACAAAGGGTGATCTTAGGATCGACCTTGCTAATCAAACCCATGAAATTACATTGCAAACTCTCCATGAGTTTTTGACAAGCCTAGGATCAATCACCAATGATCCAATCGAGCATCAAATCCAAGGCTTGGATAGTGCAATGAGTCGGCTATGACTAACAAACACGTGTTAGGATGAGCCGAAGCATGTGTTAATTCCATTATAATTCAAGGGATACTTAATATACACTATCCACGACACAAACACAAGGGCATGGCCCACTTGCACTAAAGACTAAAGCACACGAACGCCGGGTGAACAACTTATATGCTAAACAAACCAAAACGTACAACTTACCGTGCTCTTAAAAACTCTAGGGCAACTATTGTTGGACGGTAGCTATCACACCTTGTCAGGCTTCACTAGACCGCACGTAACATTATCAGGTGAGTTTTCACGGCCCTATTTTACTGTTTTTACATTTCAGGGGAAAAACATGCCACTACTAGTACATTATCATTGGCTGTGTACATTCTATTTTGACTGCCATGTGGAACATGAGACAAGTCAGTTCATCAGATCTCACAAGTCCTCGCCATTACATTATACTGTAACCATTAGCTATCAAATCCATGGAACACTTTAATAGATCTATTGGGTTGACACCCCCACTCTTGGTTAGTCGCTCTAACTGGTCATATACGAAAGAGTGTTAGTATTCTACTATACATACATTGTCTTTAGTGTACAATGCACGAGGCACAACAGTCAAGAGGTTTGGTTACGGGACTCATGGTTTGCACAGAAATCATTCGCTTAGCTAGCTTATGATTGGTCATACACGAATCACACGAATGTTTTACATATCATATCCAAACCCGTGAACTCACCAACATTATTGTTGACAAATCCTTTATGCATGTTTTTCAGGTAACTAATGGAGGGTTGCAGGGATTTGAGGGAAGGGTTCGAGCATGCACTACGTGGTACCACATTGATGGGTTTTTGTCAACCTTGTGATGTTTTGATTTAAAGTCCATGAGTACTAGACAATATCTCATTTTATGAATGTTATGATGTCGGTTTAAATAAATTTATGACAATATCCATCGTTCATGGTGGTACTATTTTATTAAAAATGTGTGTTGTTTGAACCTTGTGCTTGAAAACCTTTCGATGGTTGCATCCCCGTGTTTCCGCCTTGGCGGGGTGTGACATGTAGACACACTATGGGTGGAGCTTCTGTGAATAATTCAGTTGTAGGTTGGTTTGAGATAAGATGAGTTGGGAAAGCAGAACAAAATGGGATTTATTCAGACCTCAGTATCCTAAACGAATTGTTCATAAGAATGAGGTTGATCCCAAGACTGGGTCAAAGAAGGTGACGTTAAAGTACAAACCTCCTATGGTGATGAAAAGAATTCCTCTAATGCCGATACAGCAAAACTTCAGCAAAGACTTTAATTTTTGGTATTATGATTGGAAGACAGCTGAAGCGGTGATTGTGTTGAGATATAAAGATCCAAAGCTGATTTGCAAGAAGATTAGAGTGTTTGACCCGATGTGGTTAATAAACTACTCAGCTGAAGACATCAATATGTTATATTTTAATCCAATTCATTTCAATGTTGAAGATTTGGAACAAGCTTGGAGATACTACAAAGTTGTTTGTTTTTGCTTTGCTTGGGATGTGAACGCTGGATGTGATTACAAAAAGTTGCTTGGGAAGTATGTGAAGATTAGAGAAGCTACAAAGAAAATTTCGCTCAAAAGACAAGTTGAACCTGAAATGAGCGCAACACAAAGAAAGACATTGAGAATTAAGCTGATGAACAAGACGCTTGAGTACAAAGAACAATAATCCAAGAAATAGCTAAGGGAGAGTTTGTTGATACATTTGTGTGGCTATCGCTTTGGATTCTACAATAAACGGCGTTAAGTTTTGAAGATTGGTAGTTTAAAGAAGCCATTCGACCCATCGTGGGGTCGAATGAGAGTCATTGTAGGTCGAATGAAAGTTTTGATGTGTTATTATGTTCATTCGAGCTTAGTAGACGTCGAAGAAGGCCATTCGACCAATGTAGGGGTCGAATGTGCAGTTTATATAAAGGTTAAGTTTGTTTTGCTAGTTAGACGTGTCATTTGTGTGTGTGTTCTGTGTGTTTTTCAGAGAGAGTTTTAGAAGGTTCTAGAGAGTCTTTCATTGTAATCTAAAGGTCTTATAAGGTTTTTATCAATTGATTATAATGAAAATGATTATTAAAATTGATATTATTGTGTTCTGATTGATTGATTATCATATTGCATATGATCTAGGGTTTTCACACCTAGATTATTCTACTTGTGTGATAAATTCTTTGATTTCTTTAAATACGATCCTTTACACTTTTTACCTCTTAAAAACAAACAGCACCTAAGTTTTTAGGTTTTCATTTTTTTTATTTTTTTTGGATTTTAGCTTATAGTTTTTAGAATTTGTGTCAGATCATTGTCTTTTATGTAGCATTGTGTCTTTTTTCTCGTCGTTGTTTTATTTTTGTAATTCATTGTGTCTTTTTTGTCAGTATTGTATTATATGTTGTGAGCCATTGTGTTTTGGTATCTTTCTCACTTTTCTTATTAATTTTGCACTGTGTAGAATAAATTGATCCATGTGTTTGTATTATATACTATATTATATTTCGGAAGCTATCTGGGATAGATAAATTTAACATGAAGTGGTAAAATATATGTTATGATGTAACATAGAAATTAGTGTACTATAATATGAAATAACAACAATTTTAATCATATGAATAAGA
This sequence comes from Ambrosia artemisiifolia, assembly GCA_032199755.1. Lineage (NCBI taxonomy): Eukaryota > Viridiplantae > Streptophyta > Magnoliopsida > Asterales > Asteraceae > Ambrosia > Ambrosia artemisiifolia. The sequence continues at coordinate 5,781,510 of CM063526.1, read as the reverse complement.
ATTAAAATGTATATTAAAAAGAAGATGTACGTTTGGATGAGGAGCAGAGCTAGAAACAACCATTACAGGGCGTGAGGTGACTTTTTGTTTTTTAAATGAGTGGTTTTAACCTATTATGCTCTTGATCAAAATGGAATTCTTAGTTTGAACATGATTAGTGACCTGCCTAGACATGATTAATGAATTACCTGAACACATTGTGTGTTTTTTACCTGTGTGAACAAAAACCCACAAAAAGTTGCTTTTTTTTGTATAGCACTATGGTACTTGCTGGAAAGATAATAAAGCGTTCGTTAATTTGGTGTATCTTTTAACAAAATATCATATAAAAAGTTATTAACGTTTTAAATTGTGGAGAAACATGAGAGAAAAAAACTTTTGGATGGAAATAAGGAGTAGGATGCCATGTGGCACACCCAATAAAGGGAGGATAGTCTCTTTGAGTGGCATGCAAGATTTAGTGCTTTGGTTTATTAATGGGGGTTGCTAAACGTAACCCCCCTCTCATTTATTTGTATTGAACATACCCCTCCCTTAAGTTTTACAATAATGCAATTCAAACCTTTTTATTTTATATTGCCAATTTTTAATATTCTATTATCAACTGAAAAAAAAAAGTTTTTTTATGTTTTATTGATATTTTTAATGTTTTTTAAGACAATATTTTATTGTTTTAAAACTGTTTCTAGGTAAGTTTTTTTTTCTTGTTTTTATATTTTTGAACGTTTTTTTTTAAACAGTTTTATTGTTTTAAAACCTTTTCTTTTAATTTTGCTAAGTACGATTTTTTCTTGTTTCGAACAAGGAAAACACTTTTTTTCTAAACATTGATTTAAATTAAGCTTTTGCAAATGATTTTTAGTAATAATTTTTAACATATTTTAAAAAGATCTAATCTCTTATTAATGAACTATAATGGTTAACTAACATTTAGTTTTATCAACACATATCATTCTTTTCTCAAGTGATATTAAAATTTAAATGACGCAACTAAAGCAAATAAAAAAGTTGGTATATACCAAGTAAAAGAGGTTGAATCCTTGCAGTTTCATAATTCAAGATAGTCGTATAATTAGAATGAACACGTTGACATTGAAACTAATTTAAAAACAATAACTTATTAGATTCTGTAAATAGGAATTTATGAAGTTTTAGTATTAGTTTTACCACTCCTTACTTTTAAATGTATTAACAAATGAGTATTTTTAAATGAGTGAAATTTGACAAATTTAAAGTCATATTTCTGAAAAGTGGGGTACATTTATAGATATTTTTATATCGATAGTCATCACAGTCATAAGTTTTTGTTGGGTTAGTATGAGACCACAGTTACCAGGTTTAATCATGTTTAGTTGTGTGTTAGAGTTGGAGGGTTGGTTATGTAATTATAGCATAGTTGTAGTAGTGAAACCCTAGACTGCGAACTTAATGGACGGGCACTGCGCACTTAGCTTAAGTGCGCAGTCCCATCAGGATGCCTATAAATAGAACATCATTTGTGCAGCTAGGGTTAGGGTTTTTGTTATATCTTTTGAGAGCACAAGTAAAAGGTGCGAACTTATCTGTAATATCCATGGTGTTTCACTGCTGAATCTTTAATGGAATCATCTGTTTATGTTTCTTGTGTGTCGGTTCTTGCAATCTTCATCTAGTTCTTTGCTTGTCTTGATTAATCAACTAAAACACCTAACAAATAGGTGTTTCTAGTTGATAACAATCTTGTGCACACTTAAGATCTAGTAATTTTGGGACTACAATTTGGTATCAGAGCCTAAGTGCTCGAGATTGTATCTATGTAAAGATATCAAAACCCTCCTTGTTAGTTTTTGCTATCAAGTTTTTCAAAAAAAAAAAATTTTAGTGTTTATCAAACTTTGAATATTTTCATTAGTTTTGCCTTAAAATCTGGTGAACAAGTGTTTCCAAGGTGTTTAAAAGGTATTATTTTCAGTAGAAACATCATTCAAGAACTTCAGATCAATTGAAAATCTCTTGGACATGTTTCTGATATGATTTAAAGTCTTTACAGCCGTATCTGCGCACTTATTGTGCGAACTTAGCTCATAAACTGAGTACTTGTTTCTTGCTTCTGAGTACTTGTTTCAAGAGTTGAGTACTTAGCTCATAAGTTGCATACTTGACATTTCAAAGTGTGCACTTATTACAGTAACAACTGCGCACTTGTCTAAAAGTGTGTGCACTTGTGTCTGTGTGAGCACTTAAATTTACACAAGGCTTTACAGCTTTCTCTCTCCTGGCACCACAACTAGGGTTTCTGCATACTTATCTGGAATTTCTAGTTGAGGTGCGCACTTACTGAAAAGGTGCATTTTCTGAGCACTTGGCTAGGGTTTCTGCGAACTTAAATCTTAAACGAGAGTTTAAGTGTCTGTGTACTTATACTAGTACGCAGGCTGATCAGTCAAAGACTGAGCACTTGTGCTGCTCTGACTTGGCTGAACTGCGAACTTAAGCCAGAGTGTGTGCTACAGGGACTGCGCACTTACAGGAGAATCAAGAACTTATCATCTTTGCTTCTTACTGTTTCAGGTGTCTAAGGAACTGCGAACTTGACTTGCTGCGTACTTAGTGACTGCGAACTTGTGGACTGTTTTAATTTTTCAAGGACTTTGGACTGTAACTTGCTAATCTAATTAATCAAAACCCTAAAATCAATCTAAAATCAATCTTAAATCATGTCTGGTAACAACTCATTCCAAGTTAACCCCATAACCCAAGCTGAACTTGAAACCGGCACTATAACACGTATTCCCAAGTTGATGGGTGCTGAAGACTATGGTACATGGAAAAACAGAATGAAAGCCTTCTATTTTGTTAACGATCACACCCAATGGAACTCAGTCCAGCTCGGACCTCACATTCCCACAAGAACCACTGATGCAGGAGAAGTGTTCAACACTGATCCCACTACATATACTGATCTCGACAAACAACTGATGCAGCGAGATCACAAAGCCTACGGTGCTCTCACCATGGCTCTGTCAAACGATGTATACAATATGTTTGAAGAGTACGGATCAGCGCATGATCTGTGGTTTGCTCTGAGTGAGTATTATGAAGGAAATGCAGAGATGAGGCAAAACAAACAGGATATGATTCAAAAGGAATACGACATGTTTGGAAGTATCCGTGGTGAGAGTCTGTCTTCACACATTGACAGGTTCATGAATTTGTTGACTAAGATGAAGAAAGCTGGTATTCCTGTAAACAACCGCAATTCCATCAAGAAACTACTCGATTCTCTCCCAAAGGAGTGGAGTGTCCAATGTATGTTGATCAAAAAGGACTACTTGGATGCTCAGTCTACTTTGGCTGATCTCATAAACACTCTGAAATCATTTGAAATGGATATCACAAAGAGAGAAATGAATCAAACTGTCCCGAAGGTGACTCCCAGCAGTGCTATGAAGAATCTGGCTTTAATGGCCCCAATTGGTGATATGAGTTCAAGTTCGTTGCATTCTTATGTGGATTCTGCAGGGATTGGTAGTTCAAGTTCTGGCAAAGCTCCAATGTATTCTGAAAAGGCGGCAAAGACACTAACTCCACAAGCTGCCAAGCTAGCTGCTGAACATGTGGAACTTTTCAACACCTTTATGAGCAGTTTTGAAGCTTTGAAGACAGGAGAGATTAAGAATGAGATGATGTCCCCTGAGGATATGTACCAGGTTGACCCAGATGACATGGAAGAAATGGATCTCAAGTGGCAGATGGCAATGATCACTCTACGAGTTAAGCGTTTTCAAGACAGAACCGGTAGAAGAGTGGGAATGGGAAAGGCTGGGTTTGACAAGTCGAAAATCAGATGTTACAACTGCAAGGTCCTCGGGCATTTCAAGTATGAATGCCCCACACTGAACCAAGCTGAAATCAAGCCTGCAAAGAGGTTGGTGGCCATAACCGATGGAAATGAAGGAAACGATAAGGAACCACAGAAGGCTTTGGTTGTTGAAGATTTTGACTGGGGAGAAGAGGCAGCTGCTGCAGAGGTTGAAGTTAACAAAGCCCTGATGGCCACAATCTGCACCAAATCTTCCAATGGTGTGAACTCTGTTGAAGGGTCATCTGCTGAGGTTCTGAAGGGAAAAATGCAGAAGAATGCGGGACTGAAGAGTGTGTTAATTGATGAGAAGGTGAATGATCAGAAAAGGGAGGAGGCACTGATAGCTGAGAAGACTTCATCAGAGAAAGTCGCTGAAGAGGTGAAAAGTTCTTCCAAGAAAGCTGAGGAGAGAGACATGGTAAATATTCCTCTAGAAATTAAATCTAAACTGTGCTCACCTAGGTGCGCTACAGCTGCCGCATACTGTTTATCACACAACAGACGAGTTTTAAGAGAAATGGATGATATTCGTAAAATCAATTCTGAAATGAAAGAAAATGAGTGGGCATATCAGCGAAAGTTAAATGCAACTCTAGCTGAAATGCAAACTTTAAAAGAATTTGTGCTTAAGAAAGATTTTCTGATAAATGATTTAACCTCAAAACTAGAGAAATCTAGAAATGAGACAACTCGTCTTCAAATTGTTGTGGATAAATGGAATGTGAGCAAACAGGCTCATGCTGATATAATCGATTGTGGAAGACAATCATTCGTAAAGGATGGAATTGGGTATAAGGATAAGAATGGAATCGAAAGATCTCTATTCTTGCCCTTCAGCCAAAGTGAATACATACCCATTCCATCACCTCATCCAAAAAATGACCTTTTTGAAAATAAATGTGATGAATCTGAGTCAAATGCTAACATAAGTAAAAGCGATGCAGATGTGACCCAACAGGCTCAGGTGGAGGATGATGAAAGTTGTGGTGGCCAGACAGTGGGTTTAGGACATCCAGGTGCCAATTACTCAACAGTGAATTGGTTCATCTGGAACAATGAAAATTCAAAAAACAATTCTATTTTGGATGACTGTAAAACTTTAACTAAATCGGATGACTGTAATAGTTTGCCTAGGATGGATGACTGTAATAGTTTAACTAGGATGGATGACTGTATTTCTAAACTTGATTTAAAAGGGGCTGTGGCTCCCGATGATAGGAAGCCTCCTATCAAACGATCTAATGTTTGTGTTGAAAATGTTATTCCTGTGTGTGTTGATCTTAATGCTGCATTCTCTGATGATAATCATGTGCCCAAACCATCTGTGTTTGTGCCAGAACTTAAGCGTAACAGGTTTGGGAAATTTCTCACTGAGGAAATCCCAGAATTTATCCCCTCATCCACAGATGTATCAGGATCTGAAGAATCACAAAGTGAAACAGGTACCTCAAGTTCTGAAGAATCACTGAGTGATACAGAGAGCAGCTCCAGCTTAAATAATCTGGACACCAATGAAGAATCAAGTAGCAACAGGGAAGAATCAAGCTCAAGTGAAAGCTCAAGATCAAACAAGATCAAGAAAAGAACATCACAACCATCATCATCCAGATCTTCTCCTAAGATCAAGCCTAAGCATTCAAAATGCTTCAGATGTGGAAAAGAGGGTCACGTGGTCAAAAACTGTCACATAAAACCTAAATCACAAAAAGATATCAAAACACAAAACTCTTTTTCGGATCAATTAAGAAATCTTCAAGAAAGCGTAAAAAGTTTTGTTAAAAATACACAAATTTGGAAGAAACAAGAGTCAATTTTGGGAGAAAATCATGACAGATCAAAGATTAAACAAACTTGGATTCCCAAAGTCACTTAATTATCAGGCAGGTTCATCACTGTACATAGATTTTCTTTAGTTTAGCTTTGTTTCTCTTTTGTTTTTGACTGTGCAGAATAAATTACAAAAATGGCTGATAGCTCTTATGAGATATCTATGGCATGTCGACAGTGGCGCTTCAAGACACATGACGGGACTGAAAGAACTCCTCAAGAACTATCGGTTCATCGATGGAGAGTTTGTAGCGTTCGCTGGGAATGAAAAGGGTGGAAAGATCGTTGGAATAGGAGATGTAGTCTCTGACGCACTGACACTTGAGGACGTCAACTATGTTCCAGAGCTGTGCTACAATCTGTTGAGTGTATCACAAGTCTGTGACAAAGGAATCTCAGTGTTGTTCAACGACATGGAATGCATCTTCCTGAAGCCAGGATTTAAACCACCCACTGACATGATCATGCTGAAAGCCCCCAGACAAAATAACACTTATGTGATAAACATGAGGGATGCCAAGTCTGAACAACCAATGACTTGTCTACTGTCAAAGGCATCCGAGTCAGAGTCACTGTTATGGCACAGGCGATTAGGTCATGTTAACTTTAAAAATATAAACAAACTTTCTAAACTAAATCTAGTCAGAGGTCTTCCTTCTAAGGAATTTCCTTTTTCTGAAAAATGTTTAGCATGTGCTAAAGGTAAACAACATAAGAAATCGCATAAGTCCAAAACAGTGAACTCAATTGACTCTCCACTCCAATTATTACATATGGATCTCTTTGGTCCTATCAGTATAAAAAGCTTGGGTAAAAAGTCTTACTGTTTGGTGATTACAGATGACTTCTCTCGCTTCACATGGGTGTACTTCTTGGAATTCAAGAGTGAGGCTGCTGAGACCTTGATGCTGTTCGTTCCTTTGATCGAGAATATAATCAAATTAAAAGTAAAATCAATCCGAAGTGATCATGGAACAGAATTCAAGAACCAAAGTTTTGTGACGTTCTGCAGCGGGAAAGGAATTCATCTCCAATACAGTGCTACAAGGACTCCTCAGCAAAATGGAGTGGCTGAAAGGAAGAATCGTACTCTTATTGAAGCTGCCAGAACCATGCTCATTGACTCTAAGTTACCGATCATCTTCTGGGCAGAAGCTGTGAATACCGCCTGCTATGTTCTTAACAGGGTCTTGATTGTCAAGCCTCGTGGGAAAACAGCTTATGAATTGCTTTTCAAAAGAAAACCTCTCATTGATTATTTCAGGCCGTTTGGATGTTCCTGCACTCTTCTGAACAACTTTGAGAATATCATGAAGTTTGATGCTGTTGGAGACGAATGTTTCTTTGTTGGATACTCGTCTAGTCAAAAGGCTTATCGAGTATATAACAAACGTACCAAGATGGTTCTGGAATCCTTTTATGTTGACTGGCAAGAATCCAACTCTACTAATGTTGGAACCGGTCCTGACTGGTTCTTTGATGTGGATGTTGTGTTCAATCACTTTGTCATTCCTGAACAGCAAGCTCATGCAGATCAAGCTCCTGAAAATCAAGCTACAAGCTCATCTCCCTTTGGAAATATTCTCTACTCTTCTGATGATGAAGTCGCACCGTTTACCACCCGTTTCTCTCCTCTTGTTGCTGATCCAATTGTTCCTCAACTTAATAATGGTGATACTACTGCTGAAACCTCTAACATTCCTGAAAGCACGTCAAATGCTGAAGGAACACAATCAAATCAGCAGTCTGTAAATGAACCATCCAGCTCTTCTACACCTGGAGATCATCTTTCGAACCTTCCTCTACAAGTGCAAGAAGAAGAAAATATGGGATTCAAATCCTCTAAGAACCATCCAATTGAAAATGTCATTGGACCAATCAGTGAGGGTGTTCTTACAAGAAATCAGACAGACAAGCTCAACACCGCTCTCTCAGCATTCTTATCTCAAACAGTACCTTTCAGCATTGAAGATGCAGTTAGAGATGCAAGCTGGGTAGAGGCCATGCAGGAAGAACTATTTCAGTTCAGAAAGCTCAAAGTGTGGGAGCTCGTGGATCTGCCTGAGGGAAAATATCATATTGGGACAAGATGGGTTTTTCGCAACAAAATGGATGAACGTGGCGTGGTAATCAAGAACAAAGCTCGTCTGGTTGTTCAAGGATTTCGTCAGCAGGAGGGGATTGATTATGAGGAAGTCTTCGCTCCAGTCGCTCGACTTGAAGCCATACGCATCTTCTTGGCATATGCTTCATATCGAAATTTTAAAGTTTTTCAGATGGACGTGAAGAGCGCTTTCTTATATGGGAAGATCAAAGAAGAAGTCTATGTGTGCCAACCGCCAGGATTCGAAGACCCTCATCATCCAAACAGATACTACAAGTTGGACAAGGCTCTCTACGGTCTCCATCAAGCTCCTAGAGCTTGGTATGAGACCTTGTCTTCATATCTGTTACAAAATGGATACACGAGAGGGAAGATCGACATGACCCTGTTCACCAAAGAAGTCAACAAACATTTTATCCTTGTTCAGATATATGTTGATGATATTATCTTTGGTTCAACTGACGAAAATTTGTGCAGGGAATTTGAAAGCATTATGAAGTCTCAATTTGAAATGAGCATGATGGGAGAACTATCATTTTTCTTAGGTCTCGAAGTCTAACAGAAAGAAGACGGTATTCTCATCCATCAAGCAAAATACACAAGAGACATTCTGGCAAAGTACAACCTGTCGGATTGCAAACCGTCCAACACTCCTTTTGCAGCTCAAACAACGCTTGTACCAGATCTTGAAGGACCTTCTGTGAACCCGCACACTTACCGTTCTATGATTGGATCCTTGATGTATCTCACAGCCAGCAGACCGGACATCATGTGGGCAGTTGGATGCTGTGCTCGCTTTCAGTCAAATCCAAAGCAATCTCATGAAACTGCAGTAAAAAGAATCTTCCGCTACCTCAAAGGAACACCAAAACTTGGTTTATGGTATCCTAAGAGTGACAATTTTGACCTAATTGCGTACTCTGATAGTGATCATGCAGGTTGCAGGATTGACCGAAAGTCTGTCTCTGGTGGCTGTCAATTTCTGGGAAACAGGCTCGTGTCATGGCAGAGCAAGAAGCAGACCACTGTGTCTATATCCACCGCTCAAGCTGAGTACACAGCCGCATCCAGTTGTTGCTGTCAAGTGTTGTGGATCCAAAATCAGCTGTTGGATTACGGTTTGAATATCATGAGAACCCCAATCTACATTGATAATGATGCTTGTCGTGACATCGTGAAGAATCCAATTGATCATTCGAAAACTAAACATATTGAAATTCGGATTCATTTAATTCGCGATGCGCACGACAAAGGGTACATACAGGTGCTGCCTATAGATACTGCTGATCAAAAGGCAGATATCTTTACCAAAGCTTTCGACAAAACCCGTTTTCGTCAGTTGGTAACTTGGTTAGAAATGATCAACTTTGAATGATTAAAAAAAAAAAAAAACTTTGTAAATAAACTATAGAAAAATCTTATGTTTAAAATAAAATAAAGATTTTTGGGGGAGAAATAAGCCGGTAGATCCCTAAAATTGCAAGTTTTAAAAACTTTTTCAAAACAATCAAGAAATGATAGGGACTAATCATATTTGTCAGCATGTGAATAGGACCCAGAGGACGTTGTGGCTTCAAGCAACGACATGTCGGTAGATTCAGCCTGGAATTGAGTAAACTGCTAAAGATGACAAACTAAAAAGTCTACACGAGGTGCTGGATTCCCACTGTGTTTCAGGTTTGCACAAGCTGAGTCCGGTCATACACAGGTTGAGAGATCAAAAGACACAGAAAATTTTGTGCATAAGCAACCAAAAGACACCTAAGAGTGCAAGCTACCAAAGCGGGGCTATTAAATCAAAATGAGCAACAAAAGACACGCAATGTTAGTGACGTGCAAACATATAGATAGCTCATAAAGCAATCAGATGATCATCTTCTCTGCTTATGGGAACATAGACCTGAAGCTCTCATCATCTGATTGACATAATGATCATCTTCTCTGCTTATGGAAACATAGACCTGAAGCTCTCATCATTATATCTCAATAAACCTTGAGGATTGGTAGGCTTACACCTGGCACAAGTGGGGTCCATTAACATGTCGTCAATATTACCAAAACATGATAAAAATCATCACATAAAGTTTGTTGAAAGACGATAGGCATGGATTTAAGCGGACAATTATACCGACAGTTTTTCTTGGGCTACAGCTATCCAACGGAAAGTTGAAATGTGGTCTGGCAGGTATGACTAGTATGATCTTGATGCAAAAGGTGAGAAACGGTTGATCTCTAAACCCAGATCTTTGGTTTAAAGGCTATTTTCTTGTTGTTGGGCCTGCACACTTAACAGATTGTTAATGGGCCTGCGAACTTACAAAACTATTGGCCCTGCGTACTTGATTGGGCTTTTGGGCCTGCAAACTTAAATTAAGTACGCGGCCCAAACCTCTTTCCCTATAAATACTGCAGTAATTTTTTGTTTTTAACTTTTTATTCAAAATTTACAAACCCTAAATCCTTACTCTTCGCCGTCGTGCTCTTCAAAACCACCATTTAACCACCATTGGCCACCACTAATACCACAAAGCACCACCACCTGTTGATTCGTTTTCTACCCTTTACTGTGTGTTTGTGAAGATCTGTGAAGGTAGTTCTATCTTACTGATAAGATCTTTGTTGTATTAACAGGGTCAAAGCAATCATTGTTGAAGATTTAGGGATTTGATGAACTGCGCACTTAAAGTTTTGAATAATCGCGTACTTGTTTCATATGACTGCGCACTTGCATCATGTGATTCAAGGATCAGAAACCCTAAATGAATGCGTACCAAATGTGTGGACTTAAAATCTTAAACGGAAGTTTAAGTGTCTGCGTACTAGACTAGTACGCAGACTTGATAACTTCTCCCAAGCCGTTACCATGCCCGAGTAAACTGACTGCGCACTTAAGTTACCCGTATCCTAACCTGACCTGCTGACTGCGTACCAAGCAACAAGTACTCAGTCAAGGCTGAGCACTTAGATGCACATCAGACTCGGGCTGCGAACTTAAGATTGTGTGAACTTAATGATGGACCAAAATTTTGACCATTGACTTGACTGTGCATGATATTTGACCGGACTACGTACCTTGACTCACTCATCCGTAAACCATAACTGGACTCAAATGACTATTAAAATGAAAAACGAAACATATCATATACACTAGAAAATCTAATCCATAAAATGAATCACACACGTGAAACCAACTTAAAATTAAACCTAGTCTACGTACGTCGTCCGTCAAAGTAAATGAAGATGTCTGTCATTAGTCAATTCAAAATCCAAAGTTCTAACTTACTTTTCGTGCATGTGTCCCACACAGATGGCTCTTGAATGGGATCCAAGAGGAATGCACAACCAACCAATGACTCTTGAGACCGATGATACAAAGTTTCGAGACGTTGCTGCTTGGATCAGAAGAAGCAGAATTGGATATGCTGTAGAGCAGAACGTTCAAGTCTACAGCTCTCACATTGAAGATTTCTGGCGATCTGCTAAAGTAGAGGTCGTGGCACGCGTCAAGAGGATTAAAGCCACAGTGAGGAACAAGGCCGTAGTCATTACAGAAGATACAGTACGAAGTGTTCTGAGATTTCAAGATCGGCCAGCAACTGTTAGATCTCTACCAAAAGCTGAAATTCATCAAGAGTTCATGAATTTTGGATACAAAGGAGATTTTGACGCAAGGGGTGATATCAAGAAGAGCCAGCTGACCAGAGATTGGAAGCTTATTTGTCACGTATTTCTGATGTCTCTGTGTCACAGAAAAGGTGGCTACAATGCACTCAGTCCTGACTGGGCAACTGCTATGATTAAAGTCTGCAAGAATGAACCATTCAATTTGTCTGGATTGGTGTTTGACTGTATGGTGAAGAATGCTGAAGCTGAAAAGAAAAAGTGGACGATGTATCCCAGATTCGTTCAGATGATGATCAACTCACAACACGAGGATCTGCCCCTTGGTGATAAGTACAATTTCGCCAAAGGTGCACGATTCTTCACTGAGTGCAACACACCTGACTGGGAACCCCTGCTGGAAAGTATGTATGCTGCTCAACGGTATCCTGTCATAATGAAGCTATACAATGAGATCAAGAGAAGAAAACAAGCTGCTGTTAGAGCTCGACAACCAACTACAACCGAGCCTGCTTCTTCTGAACCTGCTCCTTCTGATCCTACTACTACAGTACCTCAGCATACTGCAGAAGAAGTTGCCCGAGAAAGAACTGTTGGCAAAAGGGTGGCATCTGATCCTGTTCCTCAAAGGCCAACTAAAAGAAACAGGCCTACTGGTTTATTGCAGCAAGGGAGAGAATCATTGACTCCTGAGGAACTTGAGATGGCTGAAGCTGCCAGACAGAATGCTGAACTAGCAAAGGCAGAGAGAAGAAGAAGGAGAGAACAGTTGCCCGAGTCTGAAAGGCCACGGGTCATGACAGAAGAAGATCTGGAAAATGAAGAAATACTGGAATCCATGTTTGGTGTGGAGGGTCAGCCTGGGCCTTCCACTGACAGGCCAGGGCCCTCCACTGCCAGGCCTGGGCCATCCACTGAAAGACCTCCCATTCCCAAGCCTCCAGTGAAGAAACAGTCTGTACCATCCTCATCTGTTCCTGGTGCACCACGTCGAAAACCAGTGCATCAAGAATTATATGAGACACTGTCTAAGGAAGTGGGAAAGAATGCAGCAAAGGAAATTTGCATGTTGAAGAATCAGATCTATAACAATCAAGAATTGAGGAAGAAGCTGAAGAAATTGAAGCACAAAAATAAAAGTCTTGAAAAGGTGGTTAAGGATCAGCGTTATCTGATCAAGTTTCAGACAGAGGTGCAAATGAAGATGTTTGATATGCTTCAAGATTTAAAGAATCAGGGTACAGATGCTCCAAGAATGACTTTTGATGAAGCGTTTGATTTCGGGAAATTCATGGAAGAGGAAAAAGAGAAAGAAAGAAAGGAGGAAGAAAGTGATGTTGACGAGATCAGTGAGGATGAGATGCCGGAGACGTTCGTAGAAATGGGTGCGGGAGAAAACACAGTTTATGAGATGAATGATGGGTACAGATTGGACCCTGAGAGATCAAGCTGGTTTCCAAGAAGACCAATCACCATTCCTGCTTTGCACCAGAACATCCACCACACTCGTGCATCTCACCAAGAAAGAGTTATCTGTTGGGGTTATGATGGGTTTAAAAGACTGTTCTTTGTGAAACGAAGAGGAGGTGTGATTCAGTACTTCAAGGGCAGACCGAACCTGAAGACTCTCCCAAGATGGGATATTAGGGAGATGTGCAGAACACCTTTCATCAACCACTCTCAGGATACCACAGCTGACTCTGTTTCTGTCTTTATAGAGGATGAGTGTGCATCTGACTTCAAGAACTGGAAACCACAGAAGCCGAGACGAAGAATGTCCAAGAAAAGAATAGATCCAGCCACCGGACGGGGAATGATAACCTACGTGATAGACCCTCCCCAGGTTGTCACTAGGGTTCCCATCCGTCCAGAGCTTCCTGTGATTCTGACAGAGTTCAAGAAGTGGTTTTATGACAGCCGAACTGGTGAAGCTGTGATCAAACTAAAAGATGATTCAGAGGCGTTGAGAATAGTTGACCCAGTAGATGTGTTTGCTTTGAATCCCTCAGATTTAACTACTCTTTTTGCGAACCAGATCAATGTGGGCGCTGGTAACGTGCTGTTTGAAGAGGCTATTTTGTTCAGAAGGGCGGTAGAACGAGCTTTGAAAAGAAAGCAAGAATTGATTGATTTAGTGGCTAGGATCAATGCAGCTGACAAAGCTAGAGATGACAGAGCAAAAGCTGCTGCTGCTGCCGCTGCTGCTGTGAAGATATCAGAAGCTGAAGTCTCTCCAGAGGTACAAACACAGACTTCTGCAGCAACAGCCGATCCTGAGATTGAACCTACTCAAGCCCCACCAGTCACTCCAAGTTCAGCCCCAGAAACTCAGCCAGATCAAGCAACTGTAGATCTCGCTGAGTTATTCATCCAGGAGCCACCCACTGAAGAACCACACGCTGAAGAATCACATACTGAAGAACCTCGTATTGAAGAACCAACTGTTGAAGAGAGCATCGTTCAAGCACTCCCGGCACACCAAGCAAGAGAAGAGGGGGAGTCAAGTGATGTGGAGATAGACTGAGTTTGTAGAGCTGGTAGCTGTGGTCTAGGGGGAGTATTGTTGGGTTAGTATGAGACCACAGTTACCAAGTTTAATCATGTTTAGTTGTGTGTTAGAGTTGGAGGGTTGGTTATGTAATTATAGCATAGTTGTAGTAGTGAAACCCTAGACTGCGAACTTAATGGACGGGCACTGCGCACTTAGCTTAAGTGCGCAGTCCCATCAGGATGCCTATAAATAGAACATCATTTGTGCAGCTAGGGTTAGGGTTTTTGTTATATCTTATGAGAGCACAAGTAAAAGGTGCGAACTTATCTGTAATATCCATGGTGTTTCACTGCTGAATCTTTAATGGAATCATCTGTTTATGTTTCTTGTGTGTCGGTTCTTGCAATCTTCATCTAGTTCTTTGCTTGTCTTGATTAATCAACTAAAACACCGAACAAATAGGTGTTTCTAGTTGATAACAATCTTGTGCACACTTAAGATCTAGTAATTTTGGGACTACAGTTTTCACCATTTGTTAAGACTCTTTTTCCTCGAAAATACCTCATCTTACTTTCATGCAACACTTTTTTCTAAGTATAAGTAAAACTAAGTAAGGTTTTTACATTCGAAAGCCTATGCAAAAAAACCAACATGTTGTCGTACCCTTATTTTTTGATACTTTAGGATCGCTGGCCTCCGAAGCTATTAGGTTTCTGGACAGAGTTTAGCAAGTCGTTCACAACAACATTTCGACCAAAGGATTGTTTTTAAAATGTTAATTTTTGCCGTTTAAAAGGGGCAAGAGCGTCACTTGTTGCCTATCTACCTACCATCATAAAGTAAAATTTGCTCTTTTATTAATGAAAATTTACTGAACTAAGAAAAACGAATTTCAATGAATGATGGAAATGAAATGTATGGAATCATTTTATAAACATATCCCAAAAAACTAAAAAAAGTCATAACCATGATTTGAAGTATCAATAATAAAAATGTTATTATGTAACTAAAGATCATAAAATATCAACTTCACATATGATACATTTACAAATATTAAACTCTATAACAATAACTGATGTTTTAAATTTGATTCATTACCCGTGGGACTCTTACTTCCGTCCAAACTCCAAACTAGTTGAAATAAATAGTCTGTTAAAAACACGAATCCAACCGATATTCAACCTATTCGAGTTCAAATTTGACCCAAATCCCGAGCTCAAACTTGATACAAAATTATCAACTCGTTTACACCTTAGTAATATATTATAAACTATTATTCTAAGATAGCGATTTATTTTAATTTGTCTCATTGCAATCAAACCAAACCCTTTCAAAATATATTAGCTTCTTCTTCCCTATGCATTTTTTTCAACTTAATTTCTGTGTCTTCACACCCTCTCCGTCAACACACGAATGCGCTAATTTACATAACTTACATGCATTCAAAAACCAATTCAATCCCCACAAACAATAATGATCATGATCATGATAATGATCTTCATCACAACAACACTGAAAATTTCAACGATCACGATGAAAACCTCCAAATTCTCGACGATTACGAGTCCCGCGAGATTGTTTTAGACGACGAACCGGCCAACGGCGCTGACGGTGGTTCAGTGCCGGTGCCCGGTTCGGACAACAACCCGCCGGACTCGTTTTGGGTCAGCCATAAAAACGTGACAGATTGGTTGAACCATCACCATACGTTCATCGAAAGGAAAACGTCTGTTAAAATGGTGGCGACTTCAAGAAAGTTTGAACCGGGTCAAACCCGGTCTAATCAGCGGTCGGTTTCGTTTAATAATAAACCGCAGGCGACGATTATCGGGTTTAGACAAAAACCGGTTCATGGTTCTGATGGGAAGTCTAAACCGACAGACCGGAACGATCACCTTCGGCTGTTTAAAAACCGGTCGGTTCCGGGGAAAAGTTCGGGTGGACCGGTTCCGGAGCCCCGGTCCCCGAGAGTTTCGTGTATGGGCCGGGTCGGGTCAATGAGGGGCCGGGCTAGACGGACCGGGTTTTGGAAGAAAGTGAAGGCGGCTATCTTGACCCGGGTCCGGAGAAATAAGATTCGTTGATGCCGGTTTGGTTACGGGGGCGTTGCTGGCGGCGATGGTAATTTATAAGACCACGTTTTTGTGTTTTTTATATATTCTTTAAAGGATTTAATATTGATTGTGTATCTTGTTTGGTAGTGTACATGTCATATATTCCATTTGTGTTTTGAACTTATTTTGTTGTAAAAAGTTGAGGAGAAATTTTGTATTTGTAATTTTATAATTATTTATAGGGTCAAATGTCATTCTCATACTATTAGGTGATTATGATTATTAGTATTAATAATTAAGGGATGGTAATGTCGAATGCCATTTTTTATTTTGTGTTTTTAAATAAATGATTTTAGTTATAGTTGTGGATTATAAGTTTGGGGGACATAAAGTTCCTAACGGTGTAGTAGTCAAATAACTAGATTGGGGATTATTTATTAGTAATTTTTGGACGATATGAAACATATATTGTCACAATTTGGGTTGTTTGGTTTACGTCATTTATTAGTATGTCGTGTTCAGGTTGACATGTTTAACTAGTTTAATATAGAGTAAATTACCAAAATCGTCCTTTTGGTTCGGGCCAATATGTCACTCCAGTTCAAATTTTAAAAAAATTGCTTGAATAGTCCCTGACTTTTGAAGAAATAGGCCAAAACAGTCCAATAACTTAACCCAGTTAAGTTTCTGTCGTTAAGTCAGCGGTATTATTGTAAACTCACCTATAAAATTGTCTTCTTCCTCATTGTCTTCTTCCCCAATAATATCTTTTAATCACACCCACCACCTTTCACCACCACCATCCACCCACGAAATATGTCCCTCCCTTTTCAAAAACCATCTGATCTACATACCTGTTGGGACGAAGAGGATTGAAGAAACCACCTTTTGATAACCTTAGTCTTTTCCATATCTGCCTAAGTATAGAACTGCTGAAGAACAAATAGAAGAAGTACTGAAGAACAAACACAAAGTACTGAAGAGTAAATTCATCAGAAGTTCTGAAGTCTAACCAGACATTTCACTGAAGAACTACTGAAGACAAACTGCTCATCAGCAGTTTGTCACTCATCAGCACTTTCCATCAGAAGCTTCTAACCGACTGAAAGATCAGCAGTTTTACTATTATATTGTTTTGTTAAAGTCTTGATTTCAAGTTTCAATGTACAGACTGATGTAAGCTTATCTTAGCATAATATCTTTGATAAATATCTTAGATTACTTCAGACTTCAGTTTTGTACAATAGTCTATAAATAGATGAGTTTGTTCATCTATTTTACATATGTGATTTTGTGTAATATCTTTGAAATTATATTGAAATCCTTCAAGCTTTAAACTTATAATTTCCACTTCACATCTGAGAAACATAAACTGCTATTACTGCTTTATACTTAGATCATTTATTGTTTCTCATTTACTATTCAGTTAAGGGGGAGTAATAACTCCTCATCAAAGTGATCTTTTAGACCTTTGAACACTTAACCTTCCGCTGCTTAATAACTCTTATATAAATCTGATCAAACACATAAGTGTTCATAGAAACAGCCACTGATCCAACAATTGGTATCAGAGCTTCTGGTTAATCTGATCAAAATCAATCTAATAAATTGAGATTCAGACACAGGCTCAATATTGATATTCAATAAAAAGGATAAAAGGCTCACTTTTTAAATCCATCACTTTAAGAAAGTATTGACAAATCCAAACTTCTTAAAAATGGATCCCTACAATACTGGATCTGCCAACAAACCTCCTATGTTAGTCAGAAATGAATATAACATATGGTCTAAAAGGTTGGCACATACTATCTCTCAAACAAACACTGGATGTTGGAGGTCTGTAGTTTTTGGACCTCACAAACCAGTTGTTACTGATCCAGAGGGTAAGACTGAAAGACCAAAGGATCCAAAAGAATACACGGAGGAAGATTTCCTAAAGTTTGAGCTTGATGCAAAAGCTTTCTCCATGTTGGCTATGGCTCTCCCAAACGAAATTTATGCTGGCCTTTTACATTGTGAAAGTGCCAAAGAGCTGTGGGACTGCCTAAAAGAGCAGTTTGCAGGAACTGCTGAGGTGATAGCCAACATCAGAGAAATACTAGCTCAACAATATGAAACTTTTACTCACATAGAGGGTGAAACTTTAACTCAACAGTTTGAAAGATTTTCTTCACTCATATCTGAGTTAAAAATAAACAATCAGACCTATACAACTGAGTCTATGTTACATAGATTTTTAAGGTCTTTACCTTCAAAATGGGAAACTTACTCAATAGTCCTCAGAACCAGTTCTGATTTTAACACCTTGAACCTAACTAGGTTACATGGTAAATTATTAACTTTTGAAAGAGAAATCAATCAAAAGAAAAAGCTTCAAGAATCTGGTAAAACTGCTGATGACTATACTCCGGGTAGCACAGCCTTATTAGGACATGACTCACCATCCTGTTCTAATAATTTTGGTTCTTTTGACCACATTGACATAACAGCTGGGATCTCATCAGATGGATCTTTCCCAGCTTATGACAATGAGGAACTAAGTCAAACTGCTGACAACATGTGTTTCATCATGGATGATTTAAAATATTTTAGCAGTGATGACTTAGAAGAAATGGAAATATTGCACCAACTGGCCTTGTTAAGTTTAAAAACTAACAAATTTTACAAGAGGTCAGGAAGGAAATTTCCAGGACTAAACAATTCAACAAAAGTTGGTTTTGACAAATCTAAATTGAGATGTCATAAGTGTCAAAAGTTGGGACACTTTGCTAGAGAATGTAGAAGCTCTAGCTATAACCAACAAATGTCCCCTGGAAATCAATATAACCCCTCATACAATAGGAATAATGGAACTAATGGGAGTGCTCATTTTGTACAGGCACAAGCTCCAAATGTTCAATATGTGCCACAAGTACAATATGTACAGATGCCTGCTCAACAACAACAGCAGCTCATGCCTCCATTTCCAACTGCTCAACTTCCTGCACAAACTCAACAACCCCCTCAGCAACAAAGCTTATTTACCTCAGGGTATGTTGATTGGAGTAGTCTTCCTTATGACACGTCAGAATGCAGTCAGGATTCAGACAATAAGGTCTATGATGTCAACTGGGGAGAACCTGATAATGGCAGAAAGAATTTTGCCTTAATGGCCTTTGAAGGATACTCTTCAAATTCTGCTCTCACACAGGTATCACAACAATCTCTGTTAAAGCTTTGCACTAAATCTTGCAAAGAATCATTTGCTTTAATAAGAGAAACCAATGTGCATTTACAAGGCAAATCCAATGACATGGAAAGAAAATACACACAAATGAAGTGTGATTTGGAAAGAAAAGTCATGTTGAAAAACAAAGAAATTTCCAAACTAAATGATAAATCCATTGAAACAGAAGCACAAATTAAAACCATGATAGACAGCCTAGGAAAAGTCAGACAAGAGCTTGCTGACACCAAGGTTGATTGTGAAAAATGGGTTGAGTCTTGTAAAGGGTATCAAATGTTACTTAACAAACAAACTGCAGCCAATGTTAAATTTGGCATTGGATATACCCACACTGAATCACCAACAGATTTCACCCACAAAACTGATAATGATGGGAAGAAATTGATTCAAACTTCTGATATGGAGGAATGCACATCCTACCATCAGAACTTCCTTAAAAAGGGAAGTACTGCAGAAGTTAAAACTACTGACAATAAGCCATCAGCAGTTTCAACTACATCAGGAGTTGAGACCCTGAAAACTGCTGATGACCTATTTCAAAAATCAGATTTTGTCAGTAAATTGCCTTCTAGCTCTCTTGATCTATCTAAAAGGAAAGAGAAGGCAAAAGCATGTGAAATATGTGGTCTGTTTAACCACATAACTGAACTTTGCAAATTTAGAAAGGTAAATCAGTTAAATAAACAAAGACAACAACTGATTGTGGGAAAACAGATAAAACAAGATTTTCAAAATACCTTTTTTCCCAACAAACAACAATCAAACAAAACCCTTTCTAAGAAGAAGCCTTTATCTCAACAAAGGTCATCTTCTCAAAGTTCAATTTCAGAAGTTTCACCTAACTCATCAGCAGATTCACAAACTGCTGAAGTTAAAGATTTGATAAACCTGGTCAAACTTCTGATGACCAAAGTTGATGGTGGAAACCAAAAAGAACCCACCATTGTTCTTAATGACAAATCCATTGCCAAAAAGACATGGATTACTAAAAATGGTCCACAACAAGCTGCACCTGTTCTCAAGAGCAAACCCAAAGCCAAACTGGCTTGGGTTGCCAAAACTAACTAATTTGCTATCTTGTGCAGAGAGTCTCCAGAGGTTTGAATAGCATATGGTATGTGGACAGTGGAGGCTCAATGCACATGACTGGATGCAGATACCTGATAAACAATTTTATCAGTCAAAGAGAAGGATCTGTGTCCTTTGGGAACAATGCCAAGGGATATGTGCTAGGATATGGCAATGTATCCTCAGGCAAAATGCAGTTTGACAAGGTCAATCTGGTTGAAAACCTTGAGTACAACTTGCTGAGTGTCTCTCAAATGTGTGACAAAGGATATTCTTCCTTTTTCACAAAGACAGCATGCAAGATCATATCACCAGAAGGCCAGAAGTTGATAGAGAAGATCATTGAAGATCATACTTTGCTAATTGCCAAAAGATGTGGCAATGTCTATGCAGTGGACATTGAAAAAGACAAAGTATTGAACAAAACTGCCTGTTTCTTCTCAAAGGCATCAACTTCAGAAAATGATCTCTGGCATAGGAGACTTGGCCATGTGAACTTTAAAACCATCAATAAAGTCACAAAAATGGGCTTGGTCAGAGGTTTACCTTTGAAGGAATATCAGTGCAAAGAACACTGTGTTTCCTGTCTTAAAGGTAAACAGCATAAGTCCTCTTATAAGTCTATTGAAGAATCAAAAACAACTGTATGTCTTCAATTACTCCATATGGACTTATTTGGACCAGTCAAGATTATGAGCCTTGGTAAGAAGAAGTACTGCTTGGTCATCATTGATGACTACTCAAGATTCACATGGGTCTTCTTCTTATATTCCAAGGATGAGGCAGCTGAAATCATCAAGTTCTTTATTCTACAAGTAGAGAAGCAATACTCTCTATCTGTCAAAATCATCAGGAGTGACAATGGGACAGAGTTCAGGAACAAGACTCTGGATGAATTCTGTCTGTCTAAAGGGATTGTTAGACAGTTCAGCATTCCCAGAACTCCTGAACAAAATGGTGTAGTAGAAAGAAAGAACAGAACATTAATTGAAGCAGCCAGAACAATGTTAGCTGATTCAGGCCTACCTTTGTATTTTTGGGCTGAAGCAGTCAACACTGCATGCTATGTTCAGAATAGAGTTCTTATCAACAAGAGACATACCAAAACTGCCTATGAAATTCTTCATGGCATTAAGCCCCTTATCTCCTTCTTCAGGGCTTTTGGATGTCAATGTTTTATCCTCAACATCAAAGACTCTATCTCTAAGTTTGCTGCAAAAGTTGATACAGGTTATTTTCTTGGTTATTCTCCATTGAGAAAAGCTTACAAAGTATTCAATTCAAGAACCAGGATAGTAGAAGAAACACTGAATGTCAAGTTCAATGAATCAAAACACTAAGCATCAGGCTTGGTTTGAAGGATTCTGAGGCACCTGAACAAATTCCAACCTCAGATATTCATCTGACCATGACAGAATGTGGCTATCAAGGTACTTTGGCACAAGCAACAGTTTACAAAAAATATTTTGACCCACAATATAAACTGTTATTTCATTATATTATTATGTGTCTTAGTCCTAAAACTGGGTCAATAGATCAGATGCCTTCAACCTTTCAACCTATTTTTCATTCCATCATAAATGAAACTTCTTTCAAGGCATCAAAACTATTTTTCAATGAACTGGTTTTACATCATCAAAATGATAAAAAGAGATTTTTGTTGTATCCAAGGTTTGTTATGCAGTGCATAATAAAAGAACTTGGTGAGGGAGTACTTGAGGGAAAAACAACAACTTTAAATCCTTTAACTGCTCAAGTATTCTCTAGGCACAACAAACCAGCACTTTTGCTTGAAGATGACCAAGGGGAAGAACAACCCATCCCCAAGGAACCCACATCTTCCAAACCCAAAAAGATAACTAAAAAGCCTAAACAACAAAAACCAAAAACAACCAAGTCACTGAAAAAGAAAGTTCAGGAACTGGAGAAACCTGAAACTACTGATGTGCAATCTGCACTTGAAAAGGAAGTGGCTGAAACATCCTCTCAGCACACTCCTTCTCCACCACCCAAAAGAAAACCTGTCACAGTTATATTTAAAAGAAAAAGATTTAAGAAACAAGTAACTGTTGACCCTGCCTTTGAAACTGCTGAAACCATTCCCACCCAAACTCCTGAACACCAACCCATCCAAACTACTGAACCTGAACCCTCACATACAACCATAGAAATTGCCCAACTTCTCTCAGGACTTAAAGGAACCCATTCACCACATGTCACTCCCCTTACAACACATCAAATTGGGGAGATGCCTTCAGAAGTTGACATGAATGTGGATCCCTTTAGCCCAACACAGAGAGATGAGGATGAACAAGGGTTTGTAAGCCCAAACTTACAAACTTTTGGTATTTTTGAGGCTGCTACTACTCACTTATCACCCAGTGGTGAACCTGAGGACAGTAGTAACATAGCTAAGACCTCAAATCTGGCAACTACTGATGAAGGCCTAAGGCCAGAAGTAGGAAAACCTCAGGACCAAGACAAAGAGGTTCATGAGACTACTGGTTTGGGTCCAGCTCATGATATAACTGATCCTGCCCTCTCTGAGGACACTATCAGGGATTCAGATGATTCCATTAAGTTGGTTGATGAATCAAAACTTCCACAAACTGAATTGACGGTTGATATTGAAGGTCCTGCATCTAAGGTCTCCAAGCTCAAGAAGCTGGTCACCAAAGATCAGGTTAAAGACCAGTTAGCCCAAAAATCCCCACAACTGGCATCTTCAGAGCAATCTGAAGATCACCCAAAACTCACCCCTTCACCAAAACAACCTACCCAATTCACTGGGCTCACAAGCATAGACTTGAACCAACTATGCAGCCCAGATGGTCCCCTGTATCAAGCACTCAAACAAATTATTACTGATCAACTCAAACCCTTCACAACTGCTTGGGAGTTAAAAGCTAACAATCAGTTTGGGTTGATCAACTCGAGACTTGCAGAGTTGAACAAGAAAATGGATGAAACTCAAGATCAACTTGCAAGGTTGTCTGCTGCAACATCTCATTCTATTCGGCTTCCAGAAGTGGATGAAGCCAAAAAGGGGGAGATGATTAAGGAACCAACAACAGATGCTACACAAAGACAAAATCCTGATCAAGAAGCTGATAGACCAACACAAAGACCAGGAAAAGAAGTAGCACCAGAGTTCAAGTTACCTAAGGCATCAGAGGTAACTGCTGATTACATTTCTCAAACTACTGAAGACAATCCTTCAGCAGTTGTGACCAAACCTACCACATCAGCAGCAGTTCTACCTCCAAAACCATCATCAGAAGTTCCTAAGGCAACTGAAAAAGACCCTGCTCCCACTCCTTTGCCTACAACAACTTCCACAGCTGTTTTAAACCCTACTCCCATCAGGATGTCAAAAGAATTATTAGAGAAGAGTTTAAAAGAAGCTGCCAAGAAGGCAAAAGAAGACAGAGTATGGAACAGCCTAGAAACTAGAGAAGACTTGAACTATGATGAAAAACTGATCAAGTATCAAGAAAAACTTGATGAGCTTGAGGCTGAAGAGAGAGCACTTGAAGCTGCTGCTGAAGATGACAAAAGAGCACAGCTAATAAAATTCATTACAAAGAACTCCAAATCCAAACAAGTGGCCCTCAAGAAACTCTCAACACAAGAACTGACAAGAAGAGCTCAGATGCTATCTGACAGAATAGCAACTGAAAATGAGAGGAAAGCCAAAAGAGCCGAAGTGATTGAAGAATTAGTGGCTAATGACTATGGTTCAAAAGCCTCAATCAGCAAATGGAAAGAACAAACTCTCTATGAGGCTTACAAAAAACTCAAAGCAAAGAAAGCTGCTGAACCAGAAAAATTTGAAAGCCAAGAAGTCCAAACAACTTCTATTGTCAAAAGACCATCTGGTACATTAAGAAAGCCAGCCACTAAAAGAAAAGCAGATGGAGATCCCATTGTCAAGACTGACTTCAAGATGATTCTGTTAGAAGGAGATCAGTTGGTACATGGTGATTTTGATGTTGAAGAGAAACCCATCTTAACCCAATTCAGAGACAAGGCTACCTATGCTTATCAGTTACAACAATCCATTCAAAAAGAAACACATACAAGGGTTGTTACAGAGCATCACCTGCCCAATATGCCAATCCAAGGTGCTGCTGAATTACAAGGAAGTCAAGAGTCTCACCTGAGAGTCACTGAAATCGAAGACATTCCTCAATCAGGTCAACCTAAGGAAACAGGCTTGGTTTCCTATGCCTCTGACTTTGACAGGTCAAAGGTAAACATTGTGAAATGGTCATTTACTGAATCCAACTCAGTACTTGTGACCAGGAGAGACCGTTCAAGTAAGGTCTATAGAAACTCAAAGGAGTTGAGTGTTTTATCGTCCAAAGACCTTCTCACCATTCAACATTTAACACCTGAACTTGGTCCTCTCACTGAGCAACAAAGATGTACTCTTACCACCCGGATGACAGCAGAGATCAAGAGGATGTTAGAAGAGAGAAAAGGACAACAATAAAGGATAGATAAGGTTTTGGCTTCATCAATCCAGGGGGAGATTGTTGGGACGAAGAGGATTGAAGAAACCACCTTTTGATAACCTTAGTCTTTTCCATATCTGCCTAAGTATAGAACTGCTGAAGAACAAATAGAAGAAGTACTGAAGAACAAACACAAAGTACTGAAGAGTAAATTCATCAGAAGTTCTGAAGTCTAACCAGACATTTCACTGAAGAACTACTGAAGACAAACTGCTCATCAGCAGTTTGTCACTCATCAGCACTTTCCATCAGAAGCTTCTAACCGACTGAAAGATCAGCAGTTTTACTATTATATTGTTTTGTTAAAGTCTTGATTTCAAGTTTCAATGTACAGACTGATGTAAGCTTATCTTAGCATAATATCTTTGATAAATATCTTAGATTACTTCAGACTTCAGTTTTGTACAATAGTCTATAAATAGATGAGTTTGTTCATCTATTTTACATATGTGATTTTGTGTAATATCTTTGAAATTATATTGAAATCCTTCAAGCTTTAAACTTATAATTTCCACTTCACATCTGAGAAACATAAACTGCTATTACTGCTTTATACTTAGATCATTTATTGTTTCTCATTTACTATTCAGTTAAGGGGGAGTAATAACTCCTCATCAAAGTGATCTTTTAGACCTTTGAACACTTAACCTTCCGCTGCTTAATAACTCTTATATAAATCTGATCAAACACATAAGTGTTCATAGAAACAGCCACTGATCCAACAATACCTTTTTAGCTTATTAACCCTAAGAGACTCAGTAAAAAACCTAAATGGCTCTTGTCTAACCGAATAATCCACATCAAACACAACACCCGGCCTAAAAGTCGGCACATTGAACTGGTACACCTCTTGCTGACGCAGAAGCTTTAAAGAAATGGGTTGAAGCCTTTGGCCCAATCAAGAAAGTAATGTGTTTGTTCAACAGATTAAGTGTAAAGACACTTCCAAGTTTAGGGTACTCTTGTCTGAGAATAACAATTGGGCCTTTCAAGAACCGAAAAAGCCCACTAAAAACCGGCCATGCTTTGACTGATGGCAGCAGACGTTTACAGGATCTAGGGATTAAAAAAGTGGATATTATTTTAGTGGCGATTAAGGTGGTGATTAAGAGAGTGACGACGTTGAGTAGTTGGGGATCTAATTCCATGTTTGGAACCTGCAAATAGGGATGAAAAAATAGATTAGAATATATATATAGGTAAAGGTTCGGGTACAAAAACTATATTTCGTGAGAAGTGTGAAAAGGATAAAAAAAATGGACATGTATGCATCATGTTTTGGATTTATAAATGATGTTTTGGGTTGTTTTTGCTAGAAAAACACCTAACACAACAATTTAAAACACAATGCAATGTATTATAGCCATAAAATTTACAACATAGCTAAAACACACAGTTAAAACATAACACTTTAGAACACATGTTCTTGGCATGGTGTTTTAAGATTTTAAGCTTAAAATAAATTGTTTTGTGTTTTTAATTGTTATGTTTGGTGTTATTTTAGCCTAAACAATCCAAAACATTATCAATAAGTCAAAAAAAATGATGCCTACATATCAATTCTTAATCCTTCTCACACTTCTCACGAAATATGGTTTTTGTACCATAACCCCACCATATATATATATATATATATATATATATAGTGGAAGTATATAGAGAAAACCCTTGTTATATGGTAAACTCTGGAAACTCTAACTTCCCGATTTTTTTATGAAAATTTTAGGGTATGTAATATACATTTTTTTAAGCATTTTGAGCCAAAAAAATCGAAAAAGCACCGAACGGTTTTTTTAAAAAAAATAAAAAACGTCTACTGTTAACATATAGTTAACACATGGTTAACACGTGTTATTTTCGCTTAACATGTGTTAGTCAAAAGTTTATTTATTTTTTTAAAAACTACTCAGCGCTTTTTTAATTTTTTGGCCAAAAATGCTTAAAATCATGTATATTACTTGCCCTATTTTTTTCAAAAAAAAAAAAAATTGGGAAGTCAGAGTTTCCAGAGTTTACCGTATAAGGATGGGTTTCCAAAATATCCTAACCCTATATATATATATACTAAAAGGTATCTTTGGATGGTGGTGGTGAAAGGTGATGGGTGGTGGGTCTAATTAAAAGATATCATTGGGGAAGAAGACAATTTTATAGGTGAGTTGACAGTAATACCCCCGATTTAATGACAGAAACTTAATTGGGTTAAGTCATTGGACTGTTTTGGCTTATTTCTTCAAAAGTCAGGGACTGTTCAAGCAATTTTTAAAAGTTTAGACTGGAGTGGCATATTAGCCCCAACCACAAGGACGGTTTTAGTAATTTACTCTTTAATATACGAATGATGTTTAAGTTGTATTAAAATTAAACTATTCACCTTCTTAACCCGTTTAAATTAGATGTATACACACTTAGAAAATATATAATTCATAAGATCGATGATCAACCCGTTCACAATAAGTTTAATCCACGTATACCTCTATTACAACATGTTTATGTTTTAAAAAATAAATAACCAACTTGTTCAATTTATGAAAAAATATGTGATTTTTTTAGTTTAAACATCTTTCATAATATAAACTGATTTTACCTGCTTGGTATTCTTTCATAACAAGCTTTGTCCTAACCCATTTTAGAATAGCAAAATTGGTCCTACTATAAACAAAGTTTTGGGTCTAAGGTGTTCAAAAATTACAATCTACAACTCAATTAGCCCTGTTTGGAAATTTCATAGCATCAAGGGAATTAACGAACACCTTTTCAATTAGTATAAGAATTTTTTGAACAAGATCCAAATAGATTCTCTACATAGACCAATAATTCTTGCCATGCAAATAGAGATGCAAAATAAAACTCGTATGTGGAATCGAATCTAAGAAGAAACCCAAGAGCTGGTTAATTTTGTACCCAGTTATTTTATACTTGTAACTGAACCGGGCCCTACTCATAGATAATGGATGGGGTATACATTTAGAGCTCAGTACCCGTATCCAATTTAATCTTGGAACTGGTTATACCTTACACCTAAACCTATTATATCCTATACATGATACCTATTTTTATAATATAAAATAGAATACTCGAATTTTTAAAGTATATTTTTATATTTACAAATTTCATATATAAGTATTTTTAAAAATGCATATTATATGGCAAATAATTTTGTACAGTGAATTTAAGTTACTGTAATTTAGTTTAGTTATTTTTACAAATTATAAGCCAAAATTAATTTTAAATGAATTTATTTTGCGTAAAATAATACTAAAAAACTTATTTTCCGAACCAATTATTAATACACGATCCAATACCTCAGATATACCCGAAACCGATCATACCTACCCGGGTACATAGGGTATGGTTTTCTTTCTCATTACCTGTGATACCACACCCAGATAAGGATGCACCATACATAATTGATACCAACTTACAAGGAAAACACTTACTTCATTAACATAATGTGTAGGATACATAAGTTGGAAACTTAAAAGTACAAAACTTTATCAAACTAATCTTATCCAGATATATAAGTTTTCCATCAAACCACACGAACTAGCATAGCCTATTCCACTACTCACGTAGTTCCAAGATAAACATCATGCACAAGAACTAGCCACCACTATCTGTGACGCATACTTAAAAAGGACGTCAAACATTGCTGGTGAATTCATGAATATACACAAGTTGTAAACCACATTATTTCAACCATTCATGACTTGTACCCGCCCATGTCATTATAACCATACGTCATGCTATCACCCACACACGGTCCCCTGTGTCGGTGTCACCCCTATGACTTAAAACATCATACGGTCGCCCACTACATCAAAGATATAGTACTGACAAATCCTGTCGTAGCAGCACATATAAAGGACCATAGATATCGTGTGTATGTGTGATTAGATTATATACATGCATAGAACAATCATGAGTGTAATTATAACAATTACCAGTTAGGACAAGCATGCTCACATTTGAAAACATTCATATAACTCACCTTTTTAACAGTAGCTTAACTCTTGCTAGTCCGATTAAATACTACCTCAATGTCCTTCTACAATTACATAATCCTAGGTTAGGTAATGGTACACCTAACTAGTTATTATCATGGTTGGATATTGGTTAACGCTGCCTTGTTTAAGAGGTGGGTATTGGGTAGCCTAGCCTAACTAAGGTAGGGATCCTAAGAAAACCAACCCCTATTTGAGAACTGAGAGAATTATGCTAGACCACACATTTCTCTAAGGCAACTTTTTTTTTTGCTAAATCGTAGCCTTATTTGCAAGAATAAATTGTTTTTTCATTTATACATATGTGTATATTACATTTTCAGTTATACATATGCATAGCTTTATTTGGAAGAATAATTTTTTTTTAAATTTTTTTGTTCAATTTACATGTGTATATTACATTTTCAGGTATACATATGTGTATAGTGTTAAACATATATGTATGATACTTACTTTTTAAACTCTAACATGTATAGACACGTATGTACATTAAAATAACATGCTATTCGCCACAATTTTTTTTTCTATACATGTATGTGGAATTATTTCTACATATTTGCACACGTATATACATTTCAAAACATGTATGTACATGTAGGAAATAGGTTTCACTTTTTATTAAAATAATAATAAAAATAAAATTAATAACGAGACTCTCGTTATTCATATGAAATATAAAAGTACAATACCGTATACAAAACTAAATATAACAAAATTAAGATACAAACTAAACGTACGGAATCTTGATTTAAGCCGATGAATTTAGAGAACTTCAACTGAACCATCTTGTATAATGTCCCGCTGCAAGAATAAACAAACTTGTAGTTGACGGTTTTGGTTGAGGATCGTGTTTGACACGGGGCCCTTAAAACAGATTACACGCCTCCTCTCAGATGGTCTGTCTCCCAGGGTACAAAAACCCAAATAGTAGTGTACTGGCGGAGATACCTCAAGCCCAAGATACCACCGGGTGATTTGGTGTTTTCAAAATGTTGGAAAAAGAAATAGATAATAATTTAGAGAGTGCCAATCTCTAAATTTCCTTGGAACCGTATTGAGCAATCTTTTATGTGTGTGTTTTTTCAACTCTGTTAGAATGAACCATCATGTTCATTCTTATATTCACAACGATAAAAGAATCATTAAACTCTATTAAACAGGCCATAAACAATAGAATTAATCTTGTAATAAAATAGAGTTTAATTTCTTCATTAATGGATTTTAAGTGGTATTCAAAATGGTCTTTACCATTTAAGACATGAGTTGAAACAGTCTATGAGACTGACTTGAAACAGCAGGTCTAAAACGCATTGTAAGTTTGTACAGCAATACCAATTCGCTGTGCGCGCACACGAAGATGTCATGCACGCACTGATGCGTCTCCCGTGGGTGAACACCCTTTGCGAATACCTGGGCGCCACTAGTGATGCGCTACGCAGATCTAATATCCGCCCGCTGGCTGAACCTAGAAGTTTGTGCCTAATGTCCCATCGGAACCCACCACGTCATCCGCGGATGACAACCCGCGCCCCAATTAGACGCGCATCACTTGTAATTTACGGTTTACATCAACCGCGGAGACCAGGACGCCACCTGGCATTCTGGCACGTACCAGACCACGCACACGAGATAAAAAATACAAAGGCAACTCTCAAGCGGCTCGCGGCGTTGCGAGTGTGTGAAGTGCAAAGTGCGCCATCAAAGCGCCACATTGCGCCCATCACCCACGCCACTGCGCATGCTTCAGGAAGTTGTACGAAGCGAGAAGACGGACATGTGTGTGTGATAGAATTCGCTGGGCTGAAAACACCAATGACAATCGCTTGAAATCGGCAACCGGTTAGACCGGTGGACAACCGGCATGGCGTACACGTGGAAGTGGATGACGTAATGTAAGCCTTTTGTAGACGAATGATTATAAAAGGGAGACTACACAATAACCCCTGCAAGCCAAGTAAATTACAACACCTGCCACGAAAACCACTATAGCGGATTAGACGTTTAGCTACAGTGATCGGCCCTCACATAAGATTTTGATAAATGTATCTTTATATAATAAGTTTAGTTACAAATGTCAGTTTCATTTACACAAATGACACCTCTATATTTTCACTATTTATATAGGTGGCGGTTCCTTTTTTTATCTACCATACAACCCTTTAACATATGAAAATAATAACTTTCACCCTATACTATTGCTTCATTTTACAAACCCCTCAAAAGTCCATAGCATTTACATAAACGATCCCTGCTTTTTCCACCTATTACAACCCATCAACTTTTAAAAGTTACAGTTTTATCCCCTACACTATTCATTCATTTTACGACCCCCCAACTTTTGAAATTGCGCTTTTAATCTAACCTTGTCGCAAACTAATCCTTACATATTTAATTAACTATTTCTTTTTAAAAAAACTAATTTGACTTTGTGTTAAAAACTTTGTAAAATATATTTTTGACCCACCCAAGTTTCTAAAGTTCCAAATTTTTCATTCATTTGCCTAGAAGAAAACCGTTTTTACATGCGTGTTTTTATTTATGTGCTTTTTTTTTAATTTAAAATTTTAGAAAAACCAAGTTACATGTGGAAAATGGGTAAGCGAGCAACAAGTTGAGCCGTTATCCCTTTTTGAATTGCAAAGCCTACTCTACTAAAAACAAACCCTTGGTTCCTTGGGCTCTGCAAGTCGCTGTGGACCACCTTCTGAACCCGCTCCAAGAAACGAACCGCCTCAGGGGCTAAGGACCCAAATGTGTCGAAGGCAAACGGAAGGAACACGTGCTCATTCTCTAACCATGTTGCCTCGTGCTTAGCCACCTTCCTCGCTTCCGCCTTCAAAACCGCTTGTCCTGGAACGAAGTCAATGTCTCTCAACCCCACCAACGGGGAAACCCCAGTGAGGTCGACACATGCATGCTTTCCCCCACCCAGCCAAACACAAGGATATCAGAAGGACGTAAGGTAGATCTCCCCTCTCGCGGATCAGCCAGAAAGTTAACAAGTGCTTTTTTCTTTGACGTAATTTTTTTGAAACAAGTCATGTCAAATGTAGTAAGTTTTTTTGTGCTTATTTTATGTAAGTGTTCTTTTATAGGTTTTGACCTCGCTGCAATGTGTTAGGGGTAAAATTTTAACCCTTAATGTGAATATGTCTTTCGATTATACATGTCAGTTTTCCCTTTACATATATTTTATGTATTTTTGCAATTTTTTGATGTATGAGTCGGGTCATGTATAAATGCGTTATGATTGTACGGTAAAAATTCGACTGCTTTACATTTTATTTTAACCACAGTGCTATTGATTTAAATCAGATACGTAAAAATGTACGTATTTCTATGGTTAATACACATCCAAAATAGTAATTAAAAAAAGGGAAATGGAATTAAATAATCCCAACTTTGGGGGTTGGAAAGGAATAATCCCAACTTGAAACTTGTAAGATAACAGTCCCAACTTGTCAATGTTTTTATTTTGTTGGTCTCAAACTAACCCCAGTTAACTTTTTCTGTGAATTGCCTACGTGGCATCACACATGGCTTCTTACGTGGCCTAAAGTGCTAAGTTGTCAAAAAAAGTGTGGCCCACCATATCCACATGTTTAAATGTAAATAAAATAAATGTTTTATTAATGTTTTAAAAAATGAGGCCCACAAACATATCTTATATCCCTTCCAAGATCAAACATATCTGCATTCATCAAATGTAAACCCAACCATCCCAAGAACCCTATATGATGAACCCTAATTTTCAGCCCTAAACAATAGGTGTAATCCACAGCAAAATATTTAAGATCGACACTAAACATGAGCTCGTCTTCATCCCCAAGAACCCTAATTTTCAGCCACCACCACCACCAACTACCCGTCCGACCACCACTATTCACCCCCTACCACTCATCCCCACCAAGCTTTCACCATCGTTCCATCTCACTCATGACTCTAAACCCGAAGCAAACAATTAGGGCTTCTTCCCCACCACTATCGTTCCATCTCCCTAAATCGAAACCCTAAATCGTTATGGTGTTGAATGAGTCTCCTGGGTTTTAGTTGTTTGGGTTTCTATGGAGAAGCGGATGGTGAAGACGATTGTGGTGGTGGCTGGTGTGTGTCGTCGGTGAGGGAAAACAGAGGAGAGAGAGAGAAATAGAGTGAGAAAGAGAAGCAGAGAGAGTGTTTGTGTTTGTGTTTGTGGTGGTGGTGGTGGGTGTTGTCGGAGATGGTGGTGGTAGGTGGTTGTGGTGGTAGTGAAAAGGAAGAAGATGTATGAGAGGTATGTATGTATTTATGTATGTGTATGTGTGTGTGTGTATATATATATAATTCTTTTTTATTAGTATTAAAATATTTTTTTAATTCAAAATGACAAGTCATATGTGGGCATGTTTTATTTTTGACAACTGGACAGATTGGTCCACCTTAGATGCCATGTATGCAGTTAACAGAAAAAGTTAACTGGGGTTAGTTTGGCATCAACAAAATAAAAACATTGACAAGTTGGAACTGTTATCTTACAAATTTCAAGTTGGGATTATTCCCTTCTAACCCCGCAAAGTTGGGATTATTTAATTTCATTTCCCAAGGTTGCAGAAGGCGCCCTAGGCTAGGCTGAAGGGAAAATCGGAATAAGGTCCTAGGCTGGATCCTAGGCGTTTTGGCTATTAGGCGGGGTTTAGTCGGTCATAGGCGGTCCTAGGCCGACCTAGGCACTGTTGTTTTTTTTTAATTCGACAAATTTCTAAGGTAGAAAAGTAATGGAGACGTACCTTGTTTGCAGCAATTGGAGTCAATGATGAAGAGGAAGGAGTTCCAGGAATGGAGTTGATGATGGATGGAGAGAGAAAAAGAAGAAGAATGGAGTTCCAGGAATGGATTTGTTAATGGAAGGAGTTGGTTGCAGGAAGAAGAAGAAGAATAGGAAGTAGAAGAAAGAGGCTGCTTTAATATTTAGGGTTTGTTTAGTTTTAGTTATTTAATATTTAACCCCCCCTAAATTTTATTATTTTACATTTAGTTCTTTTAACTTATAATGTTTTACATAAAAGCTAAAAACAAGTTTATGTATTTAAACATTTAAACATACAAACTATAAATAGCTATATTTCTATTTCTTAAGCCTCCTTGTTAAAAAAAACACGTGAATTTCAAAGTATTATATGTATATATCTTAACATATTAAAAAAACACCTAAATTTGTGTGTGTGTATATATATATATATATATAGATAAGGGTTCTTGTACAAAGGCCAAAATGTGTGAGAAGGATGAGAAGGCTTCTGGTTGCGACACGTGGCACATGGTGTTTGGGCAATTTAGTAATTTTGACATGCTATTAAAAAAATTAAAAATCCTAAATATGGTAACTGACATGCATGTGACCTATTACCATATTTTGTTATTTAAAAATAAAGAAAACAAATGTTGACTTCGAATATTTATCTTCAAACAAAAAAACTTTCATTTAAATAAAGAGCATCACACATGCCCAGAACAATACACAGACAACCGTAAGCTGTTTATTAAATTATCTACCGAATGTGTTTTATATTCAAACACAATCTATATTTTCGTACACATATATCTCAAAAATCCTCTACTGAATGTGTTTTATATTCAAACCATCCTGAATGTGTTTTATAATCAAACCATACAAAGTGTGTTTTATATTCAAAACCATTCAGAGTGTGTTTTATACTCAAACCATATAGAGTGTATTTTTATATTCAAAACCATCCAAAGTGTGTTTTATACTCAAACAATCCAAAGTGTTTTATACTCAAACCATCCAACGACAAAACAACCTAGTGTTTTAAATTCAAACAAAGTGGTTTAACTAAAAAGTGTTTTATCTTCAACAGAATAAGAGGGTTTCCACCCAGAAAACATATTTTTGCACTAGAACGCTATTTTTATGTGTTTTATCTTCATCTTCATTCCTACAAGAAAAAAAAACACTCGGATATTTTTATGTGTGTTGTGAGATGAAGATTATTTTGTGAAACACATGGACTTACGTTTGTATTAAGGACCAAAGAAGATGAGAGATGATAGGTTGTATTGTTTTAGAGATATTGATATTTGTTGTCTAATAGATGAGTTTGTTTTTGAAGGAAGCGAGATTTAAGGATGAGAGATACATGTTATATATGTTTGTTTTAATGAGCTTCATTTAAATAGAGGTGTATTTTTACCATCCTACCCCTAAATAGTCTAATCAATTAATAAAATTATAAGACTAATTACAAGATTGCTACTAAATTAATCTACACCATAGATTAAACTCATCTAGTGGTCATAATTCCTTCTTACCCTTCTCACAAAAAACACCCTTTGTACAGGATCCTAACCCTATATATATATATATATATATATATATATATATATATATATATATATATATATATATATATATATATATATATATATATATATATAATACGTATAAAAATACCAAAACGTCTAATTTCGACTAGTCTCTAGGTTAGACTTCACCGCCCGCCTAGCGCCTTCTGCAACATTGCCATTTCCCCGTTAAAAAAAGCAAAGTGTAAGTATCTTTTTTTTAAGTTGTTTATTTGTTTTAATTTAATTTAGAGTAAATTCCTTTTTGAGTCCATGAGTTTTCTTGATTTTAACTACTTGAGTCCAACATTTCCATTTTTAACATTCTGAGTGCCAGTGTTTTATGTTTGTTATGGTTTGAGTCCAATTTTCTAACGTCGTTAACCAAGTCAGTTAACTATAAGGGTATCTCAGTCATTTTACACATAGGTACAACTCTGTAATGCATAAGATATAACGTACAAGTCTTTAATAAAGCTCTCTCTCACACACAACACACTCTCTCTCTCTCTCTCACACACACACTTTCTTCTTCACCCCTCCACCACACCACCACCACACCACCACCACTGCACCATAAACCACCACCACCCCCCTGCACCTGCAACCCACCAAAACCACCAACCACCTCCTCCGGCCATCGTTTTCGGCGAATCACCTCTGTTACTCATCATACACACAACCACACCTCCACCACACCATAAACCACCACACCACCACCCCACCACCACTGCACCATAAACCACCACCACTCCCCCTGCACCTGCAACCCACCAAAACCACCCAACCACCTCCTCCGGCATCGTTTCCGGCGAATCACCTCTGTTACTCATCACACACACAACCACACCCCACCCTGATCTGTTAATCGAAGAGAGAGAGAGAGAGAGAGAGACGAGGCACAAGGGAGAAAGAACAGAAGCAGAGGGAGAGATGGTGACGGTGGCGGCGGTTTCAACTAGGGTTCCGATTAAAGGGTTGAAGATGATGGTGGTTGCTGAACCTTCACCATAGTTGTTTCAGATCTGGATGGAGGGTTCGAGTCCCGAATCCGGCGTTGCAGGTTATGATGGAAATAGTTGTTTCAGATCTGTCCCTTCACCATCTGTCCTTTCACCATCGGTTTGCAGAGAAAGAGAGAAAGAGAGAGAGAGAGAGAGAAGTGAGAGAGAGGGAAGTGAGAGAGAGAGAGAGAGAGAGGTGAGATCTGTTAGAGAAGTGAGAGAGAGAGGTGAGATGTGTTAAATAATAATTATTTATTTTTTAATGGTAGGGGTATTTTGGTCATTTCATAAATATTAACAGAAAAAATCTAACAGAGTTAGAAAATTGGACTCAAAGGGTTACAAAATTAAAACACTAGCACTCAGAATGTTAAAAATAGAAATGTTGGACTCAAGTAGTTAAAATCAAGAAAACTCAGGGACTCAAAAATGAATTTACTCTTTAATTTAATTTTAAAAGTTTGTGTAAAGAGCAACCTAATCTTGAACAGTGAATTATGGTCTTTGCTAAAAGGACCAACTTCACTCGTGAATCGCGTACTCTCACTCTCCCTACAGTCACCGGCGGTGGATCATAAGAATGCTAATGTAGAAGTGAATTTAGAGCATTCTTAACCCATTCTCCAACTATTTTCAACTCTTTTCTTATTTTTTGCTCAACCGTTTATTTTTATCTCATATTTGTAAACTAAATTAAGTAAAAAATT
Organism: Ambrosia artemisiifolia; assembly: GCA_032199755.1. NCBI lineage: Eukaryota > Viridiplantae > Streptophyta > Magnoliopsida > Asterales > Asteraceae > Ambrosia > Ambrosia artemisiifolia. The sequence continues at coordinate 5,744,701 of CM063526.1, read as the reverse complement.
GCTATAATTATTCTTTGGCCAATGATCTCCAGCCCAGCTGGTTTGAGGTGGGAAGGTTTACCTCCTTAGAGGGTTCCTGCCCGGGTTTGGTCTCAGGTTCGATTCCCACGTTCCACAAAAAAATAACCGTTGGATTTGAAAGAAGAAACCCGTGTGGTTCCTATGGGATTCGATCCTGGACAGTGGTCGCTTTGCAACACGGGATTTACCGCTGAAACACTACTCTCCAAAAAAAAAAAAATTCTTTGTAACGGCCAAATCATAATCCTGCTTGCTGCACGGTCCACATGAATAAGTAAAGGCGTAGTGTTGTTTTAATATGAAGTATTATTGGTTTTCGTTTTTCGAGTGACTACTTTCTGTTTGGCACGACCCTTCATTTCAGTATGCGAACGTAATCATGTGAACAATATTGAATGAAGTATTCCGACTCTCTTTATATTATAAAAACCGTGAACCAGAGCGTTAGTGACGATCATTGTATTAAAACTTTAACTATTATGTGTAATAAACTGGTTATTAGAATTGCTTTTAGTAAAACATTTTATTGTTTAATAATATAAATTATTATGTGTGTTAAACTCGTTGTGTGTCTCATTTTTAGTGAAACATTTTTGAAGATATACCATTTTGATGTGCTTTTTTATGTTTGAGTAGGGGCATGTTTGGGATTCCTTATGGAGAGCTCCTTATGACTTATTCACAAAAAGTCATAAGTTGTTTTGAAAAGTAACTCCCCCCTTACTTTTCAAAAACTACTTATTCAAGTTATAAAAACTCATAAGTTAAAGTTAAAAAGTTAATTTCCCAAACACTCAATTTAACTTATCAACTTTTGCAAAAAGTAATAAGTTATAAGTAGGTAAAAATAAGGAGAGCCAAACATGCCCTAGGTCTTGAGACTCTATGTAATGTTATATTAGTTTAACATGAAATGCATCGTGTTTAATAACAATAATAGTGGTGGTGGTGGTGGCGGCGGCGGCGGCGAAATCAATCTGGTACCAAACGAACCAAATGATACCAACTAAAATTTCCTCGCATAACGAACCCGCCGCAACGCGCGGGCATCACCACTAGTTTAATTTTAAAAGTTTGTGTAAAGAGCAACCTAATCTTGAACAGTGAATTATGGTCTTTGCTAAAAGGACCAACTTCACTCGTGAATCGCGTACTCTCACTCTCCCTACAGTCACCGGCGGTGGATCAATTCCAGTTAGCGGCGCCGTGGTAACCTTCTCTCTCTCTCTATCTATTATTATTATTATTATTATTATTATTATTATTATTATTATTATTATTATTATTATTATTATTAACTCCGTTTTCCACCGTCGTATCCGGTCGCTATTATCCGATGGATTACGGGCGTTAGATTATAATAATTCGCAATTAGGTTTGTTGGAAACATCAAGTTGAGCATTGTTTGTTATTCCATCGACTGAAACTTTCTCTCTATAGATCTGTTTTGTTTACTTATCTTCTTCACCTTTCTCTTGTTAGATCAACTTCTGGCCGCTACTTATGTATTATTATTATTAGTTGTACGGTGTTAGCTACTTTGAATATGGTGTCTTATTTCCAGAAGCTGTGTGTATAGTATACGTGGAAAATGAGGGTTTATGCTCTTCAGCTGTTGCTTCTTTTTTAAGTTATCAGATTAATAACAGTTATATGTGTGTTCTCTCTTCATTAAATCGGATACTTTAGTTTTTACGGCTTCTTTTGTTTGCCAAGGAAGGTGTTACTTCTGTTTAAATTATTGTACAAATGTTATCCTGGTATGATTATTTGAACATATTTTGTATCTGTCACTTTCAGTGGAATATGTTATAACATACCACCGCTTAGTTTAGCAATCTAGGTAGTTGAAGGCGCAAAGGGCTTTTCTAAGCAAGACGCACAGTATGAACAAACCATTTTTTAGGGGTTTTAGACATGTTTTGGGATGGTTCCTGCCTGGTCATTTTTGGATGTTTCAGACTAGCTTAAGCTGTATCAGACTCAGACCAGTCTTTCTGTAGAATCTGGCTGGAATTTAAGTATCTGCATCTTCCCTGACAAAGTTCCAAAAAACCACCTAGTTTACTCGTTCATGTTTACTAATATCCTATGGTCTCCCTTTACACTTGCCTACCACTATTGAAACCTCACCCACATCGCTACAGTCTACAACCATCACCCAAAGCTCATCCCCAATCACCCAACCATGAAACTAGTCACCATAAGATCTTTAAATAAGCTACAATAACACTTTAACCCATCGTGTAATGTATGTTATCCAAAACCTTTAGAAAATCCTGTCTCGTATATCCAGATTGTACCGTGGTTCTTATCATGTGTTCATGCCTCTTTATTTTCTTAGCATGTAATTTTAGACAAGATAGTTGTTTTTTTTCCATGCTTTTGATAAGAGATGAGGATAGCAAATGTAAACCATTAGTGTCTGGTCAAATGGTTATTTTAGCATTTCTTATCCTGTTAAATAGCCTGAAAACCACATCAATTTTTTCTTAAGAAACTTGACTTTGTGTTCCCAACACACGTTGTTCAAGTCACAAATGCATTTCAAATATTGGTAAGGACAAGTAGAATGTTTGCAGAATTTCTTCATTTCTTGGACCCTGTATCTTTGGTTGTCAATGTTCATTATACCTGGTTTCATCCAACGAAAAGGCAACTCTATTCAAAACAATATATTAACATAATTCATACAAATTTTGGAACAAAGATAAATGCTTGGACAGAAAAAAGTATTACTAAAACAATGAAGTCCATAGTCCCTTGCATCATTAGTCACAAAGTCAAGTTTCTAAAGAAAACAACATGTACGTTCAAGAGCCATATAATACAACAGAAAAACATGGAAGAAAATTGCAATTTGCTTGTCTAACCATACATGCTATGATCCTAAAAAACATAGACATACATATGACAAGAAGTATGATGCAACATGGATACATGATTTTCTAAACGATAAAAATAAGTTACATTATGTGATAGGTAAACTTGTTTTAGTAGTTTGTTTTAAAGAATCTTTTGGTAACTAATTTCATTGATCGGTGATGGGTAATGGACTAATGGGTCATACATAGGGCATCATTTGATAAGTTGTAACCATTCAATTTGAACATGGTTGTCTTAGTTTGTGTGTTTTTAGATATAATTTGATAAGTTGGAACTAATCAGTTTGAACACAGTTGTCAAAGTAGTGTTTTTTTTGATATAGTTTGATAAGTTGGAACCGTTCACTTTGAACACAACCGTCAAAGTCTGTGTATTTTTAGATATATGGCATTGAGGATCGCAATACTATGAAGAGCACAATTTTATTATCTTTGGGTTCATTAATGAATAAATTATAGTCAAATTCCCTACATTACAATCACACAAGGATAACCGTGATACATAGAGGTAAAGGAATGATGAGCTTGTGTAAAGATATGCAGAAAATCACTTATTTAAATGGATTGTCGGTCTAGTTCCATAGAATATTATACAAAAACAAAAATGTTTAGTACGAGCCATCATCATGAAATGAAATGAGAAAACCCCCTGTAAAATGTGTATGCATGTCAAAAGAAAGCCCAACAATATATTGTAGGATATATTGTTTGTTTCTAATAAAGTTGATTATGCGTGTGATATTCATTTCTTTCTTTTATTATTATGTAATTAATGAACTCTATATGTTTGCTATAATATGCAGGTAGCAAAACTAAATAGTGGTAAACCCAATGGGATATATAGGTGTTCATGGCATTAATGCGCTGCATAAATACAAGTATAGTGGAGTTGATCACTCTTATCTTGCAAAATATGTATTGCAACCATTTTGGAGTCGATTTGTTACTTTCTTCCCTCTTTGGATGCCGTAAGCACTATTCATATTTAATCTTTTAATAGAACATATTTGCTGATAGTTTTCTATTTATATACAAATAATTAAATAACTATATTAAAAAAAGGCCTTGTTATGGGCAAAATGGTGAAAACGCTCTTCACAGTTTGTTTGTTACAAAAATTGTCACTGTGATATTCAATTTCTTAACTCTTTTGGTTCCTTGTCCAAGTAAAATGATCGAACTATCCTCATCATTTTCAACCATGAATTCTTCTTGAATTTTTCTTTCAGCGTAAAGTCTTAACTTATAAACTTTATCGTTTCTCTCAAAATTATTTATTGTTGTTGAAATCAAACCCTGACATATATATAATCAAGATCAAACCTAAACCCATTGCTTCTTCATCTTCATCCTACTTTGGACTAAAATTTAGATCCCTAATTTCTATGAAGAAAATTCAAAATACTTTTTGTCAATGAGAAGTTGAGAACTCTTATCATACATAAGTTATATGGACTATATTGCAGTTTAGTCTTTTTGTATGAATGGTTGAATGCGTACACACATGTTGCAACACCCCTTTCTATACATCGCTAATTCTATTTTATCTTCTTGTTGCATGTCATGGATGCTTTTTAGACCCAATATGGTAAAATGCTTAAACTATCTTATCTTGCGCTGCTTTAAACTTTGAATTTTTATTTAGTCTTGTTTTTTACACATCTCTTTTTTTCAGATTACCCTAACAGGATTCATGTTCTTGCTCTTGTCTGCATCACTTGGCTATGTGAGTGTTCTGAGACTTCTTCGTGTGATGGCTTAATTAGTAAATTGGCATCTTAAATGCATTAAGGGTAAAATTGGCATTTTGTTAATTATATTCTGCATAGATTTTACATGCCTTCAATTTTGTTGACAATTATTTTAGATGGAGGGAGTAATTGAGTATTTCTTTTCCATTTTGTGCATGAAATTAGTATCTATATGAATAAACATGTACATCCATGGACAAATATTTTAGGAAGACTAGAAAAACATAGCACACTACTCTTCATAGGCAACGTAATATCATTACATACCCTGCAGCATAATTTGCTACAAAATAATATTGCATCAAAATATTAATATGTGGCATTTGTTACTAATTTTTATGTTATCTTTGAGAATGTTATAGATATATTCACCTCAATTGGATACTCCACCTCCAAGATGGGTTCACTTTGCTCATGGATTACTCCTCTTCTTGTACCAGGTTTGTTTACTATTATTAACTATTAAGTATTCATAAGTGTTATTTCAGTATTTGTCATGCAAAATATTTTTTATTCTTGACACAAAATGCATATAACAGTTGTCTAGGCGGTCATTTACTCATTCAGGTATGGTTTTTGTCAATTTGTATGATTAAATTTTCCTATGTTCATGCTAGACTTTTGATGCCGTTGATGGAAAGCAAGCTAGAAGGACAAACTCATCTAGTCCACTGGGAGAACTTTTTGATCATGGTAATTGATATTTTTGGACTATTTTATCTTTTCTGCAATTACATTAAACTCTGTAAATTTATGGTTTCTTTTCTTAATTTCGCCAGGATGTGATGCACTTGCTTGTGCGGTATGTCATCCCCACCCCCCTTAAATCTATGTTTAAGTTGTAGTTCAGTGGTTCTCGTTGTCCAGTTGTACTCTATTTGTATTAGAGTACTATCAATTTTATTATAATAGTACCAAACTGAAAGGTATCTTAGTGTAAATGTTTTAGGTTAACTAGGCTAGTAATGTAGACTGTAGTACTCTCTTAACCCTATTTGATAACAATAGTTTTTTTGATCTACCCTTTGAAGTTTATTATGGAATCAGAGGTATAGGTTAATCCAAGACATTCCAACACCAACCGCTCAATACCTGTTTTTGGTTTTGTTTAGTTTTTTTGGCATATAAAGCTCTTGTGACCCTACTTGGTAACAATATTAATTAATGTATGACTCAGTTGGAGGCATTGGCTTTTGGGAGCACTGCTATGTGTGGAAGATACACGTTCTGGTTTTGGGTAATTTCAGCGGTTCCATTCTATGGAGCAACATGGGAACAGTAAGTAGACCTAGTAATTATTTTGTTCATTTAGTACAAAGTTTCTTCAAACATTACATTCTTAATGAGCTTGACAAAATGTCGGGAGTGTTTGGATTTGCGCTTTGAAATGATTATCTGATTATTGCAATCTGAAGTCATAACTATCAGTTTTATAATGTCTTGGATAAACAGAATTACAGATCCTGCTTCTGCTTATTTTTTCATCTATGGGTCAAATAATTTTAAGGGTGAAGTAAAATACTTGTTTATCCTTTATTTTAACCCAATTTGGGAGGCTTTTATTTCCATTTCACAAAAGTTCTTATTATGATTTTTTTTTACCATGATGTCATCTTTGGTCATTATATTATATCTATAAATTTCTAAAAGCACTCAAAAGTCAAAACATTTGGTTATCAGCTATTACAACTTCAGGCAACAAAAGCACATCCAAACTCTCTTTTTTGTTATAGGTTATGGAGGACTGATTTCTTTTTGTATAAATGCTAATTTAAATAGCTGTTTCGCTTTAAATATAAAATGCTGTGTTATATGAGCTTCTATCAGCTTTGAAAATGCGCTGAAGCTTGTTTCATTTTGCAGTTATTTCACCAACACATTAATCCTTCCAGTCGTAAATGGACCTACAGAGGGTCTCATGCTAATATACATGGCACACTTCTTTACCGGTGTAGTTGGTATACAACTTTTTAGGCTTCTAGCTTATTCTATTTAGGGGCTGTTTGGTAAGCCTCTTAATGAGGCTCTAAACCATTCAGTGCGTTTGTTTCAGCTTCTGAATGGAATGGTTAAGGCTGAACCATTAAGACTTGGGATGTAGCTGAACTATTAAGCACTAGACTATGATGAAGCTTAATGAGACTCTCCTACCAATGTGGGACAAAAAAACTAACCATTAAGAGGTCCAACTTAATGATTCAACACTTAACCATTCAGACCTCTTAATGATTCAACATTTAATCAACCAAACAGCCCCTTAGTCCTTTTGTAACATTTTTTTGCATGTTAATCTAAATGGTCATTGAACGTTTCATTTTTGGGTCATTTTAATTCCAGGTGCAGAGTGGTGGGCGCAAGATGTTGGGAAGTCTATTCCCCTTCTTGGCTGGGTTCCATTTATAGATGGTAGAGCTCTTGTCTCTCTCAAATATTTCTCCCATATATATAGTATATAACTAATTGTATAAATACGTATGTATAGCATTCTCATGCGTGCACAAACACACACAAAGACATGCTAGATTTGATCTTACATGTTATTGAATTCAGGAATCCCTACCTATGGAGCAGTTTTATTTTTTATGATAGTTTTTGCCGTTATACCAACACTCACATTTAAGTAAGTAATATTTTCATTTCGTAAAGCAAATCTACTCTTTTTTCATTGGTGCGTATCTATATAGCATAAAGTCCTTGACTTATATAATAATTGTCAAAACTGTTAGCAAAAGAAAAAACACATTTAATGATCCTGATATTGTACACTTTCTTTATAGTCAGATTGTTTTACATATATCAAGAATTTAAGATTAGAAAATATCATTATTAGTTCTAGAGTTAGCAGAGGTGTTTTTTTTTCTGTTCTTTTTCAAGGGTTTTGAATTTTATTTGCTCTTTATTTTTCTTTCTTTCAGTGTGCAAAATGTTTATAAGGTTGTACGCATGAGGCATGGAAGCATGCTTAAGGCCTTGGCTATGGTAAGTGCATTTTTTCTTTTTCTAGTAATATAAGTATATAACTAAAATCTTGATTTTTGATAAGACTTCTTGGACATTTTGTATTTTTCTATGCCAGCTTGTCCCATTTGGTGTACTGTTGGCAGTAGTTCTGCTATGGTATGTAACACTTCCTATAATTGTTTTTCCATATTATCATGTTTTGTTGTGATTTACTCCTTACATTTCACAATTGCAACACTATGTATTTTGGTTTGTCCTGATAAAAGGCATCGCTCCCTTTTATTTTTGGCTAACTGCATAAAAAGGTAACCAACTTTGATATGATTACTGTTTGTATAAGTGTGTAACCAACTTATGTTGAGAAGTTAACTTAGTCAGAAGTCATGGTTATACAATCATTTCAACTGGGTCCGATCACCCTAAATCTGAAAAGTTTTTAAATTGTTTACCTAAAATAGAATTTCAACTTAAGTTGGTTACTCTTTTATGCAATTAGCCCCTTTTGTTGGTAATTTTCTGCAAGTGTACGGTCTACCAATTTACCATTACCAACTATTACAAGATGCGGGTGAATTTGGTTGTAGTCGACAAACTTTTTCAACTTTCTTTTAAAGGAGAGTCTTCAGTATTTTCGTCAAAGACTTCCAATTTTGTGTAATGGAGGGATTATTTAACATCTAGCTGATACAAAATATTATCTATTGTTCAGGGACTATATGTCTCCATATGATTTAATTGGGAAATACCCACATATGGTTGTTATGGGAATTGGACTAGCATTTGGATTCCTTGTGGTAAGATTGTAGCTTTAATTGATTACTGTATATAAACATCGGTCTATAAACTAGCTTCGGCTTTATTGGCTAGTTATTACATGTTATAAGCTAGGTTTTTTATACATTCTAATAAAAATACAATCAGTTCTTGTGGTTCTTATGTTAGAACCGTAGAACCGTCGGGTCTGACCCGACCTGGAACCGTTGTTTCATATAAATCTAGAACCGGAAACGACCCACATATTTAAAAAGGTTTGGGTCCAAGGTTCTTGTGGGTCGGGTGCAAGGTTCCCGCGGGTCGGAACTGCCAAACACTCACCTCTTAAACACATAAATCCATTCGATACTTAAACCAGTTTCACGCTAGATTGCTTTCCTTTAGATTTACAATATAAACCCTTATCAGATATTACACAACTTTCAAATTTTGTAGATTTATAACATGTAGATTTACAATATAACCCACTCTTATAACATGTAGATTTATAATTTGGCAATTAATTTTTGAACTGTCATGTGTTTGGTCAAAATATATTACTGCAAATTCCAGTACTAACTAAAAGATATGGGAGGCTAACTCGTCATCTGTTTGCAGGGAAGGATGATATTGGCCCACTTGTGTGATGAGCCTAAAGGGTTGAAAACTAGTATGTCCATGGTAAGTTTGCTTCATATCATTCTGTTAAGAATTTAGTTACCATATTTCTTCTATCGTAAGTTCTATTTTCTGTCAATAGCCTCCCTAATCTAAGAAGGTGCAAATATGGGCGGGTTGGTTCAGAATGGGTAATGGGTCAAAACAGGTTCGTAAAACCAGTCATATGTCGGGTTGATCCATTAAGTGAAGTAGCTTTTTAAGCCCTTTTATTTTTTGGAAGCGAAACAGTATAGAAGCAGCACATGTATTAAATAGAATTAATAATAATGTAATAGATTTCAAAGATGTTTTTTTTATTAAACTAAATATATGTAGTAGTGATGATTGACATTTATTTTCATTGCTTAACTCCAGTCCTTGTTCTATCTCCCACTTGCGATTGCAAATGCACTCACTGCGTTCTTAAATGAGGGGTATGTCGCTTGTTTTATGTACAATTTGGAATGATATTATGAATTTTTATTTCGTAATCTGTTGGTTGTAAAGAGTTAATGAAGTTCATATTTTGTGGCAGAGTTCCCCTAGTTGATGATAAATGGGTTCTTCTTGGCTTTTGTATATATACTGGTATGATTGTTGATACTCTCAGATTAAATGAATTAAAATTTCCTTTCAGAGTATATTCTCATAAAAATTAGAACATATATCTTTTGAAACTTTTTTAGTAGAACTTATTTATTTCCCATGGTAATCATTACCAAAGCAAAATGACATTGATTTGCACTTACAAATTTATCGCATTTTGTTATTGTTGAAGGGTATATACAATGTTTGACTAATTATCAAACCATAAACCAGGTGCATTGTATCTACACTTTGCTACATCAGTCATTCATGAAATAACAACCGCTCTTGGAATTTACTGCTTCAGGTAAGTAAACAATGTGCTTAATCAATCGGCATTTATTTATTATCTGAAATATTTAAAACCAAAACCAATATATCGATTCAGCGATTGGTTCATAAAGTTTGGTTCACACACCCAAGTGGTGCTCGAAGACGCGCACTCTGTGTGGGGGCCACCTAAAGTGCATATTTAAAAAGAAAAACACCAATTGGGCGCTTGCTGCACAAATTGTGTGCTTTTTCCTTAATTTGGTTGCTAATTTTGCGGTTTACAATATCAGGATCACAAGAAAAGAGGCTTGAGACCTGTGCATGTCGTATATGAAGGTATGTTTTGTTCTGAGGCTGAAAAATTTTGCAGGCTGGGTATAAGTTATAACTGGTCAAAACGGGTTCAATCCAAATTTTAGTATGACATTGTCTTTGCATTGACCCATAAACACTTTGTCCATTTTTAGAAATAATTAGTGTGGCAAGATGTGATTACACAAACTCTATTACCAGAGATCATTTTTTTTCTTCCTTTTGTAATTAAAATAATATAGGTCATTATATGCATTAGAAATATACTTTAGGTGCTTTCACCTATTCAAACCCGACCGAATCTGGCCTGTTTGTGTCACGGCTCAATATTGCCTAAGCCTTACTACTGTTGCGCTAAATATGGAGTATTCGAATTGGTTTTCTAGGGTCATGATGATCTGGTACTTGCAAGTTCACAATACTATCAAATCAAATGACGGGAAAATGGATCTCAAAATTCCAACTAGATTCAGTCTCCTACTGTGTGGTGCAACTTTTGCTATGCATCATGGAATTTATCTCTTGTAGGCAAAAATTTAAGTGTACTTTACTGGCCAAATGTCAGTTTTATGTTGTTAAATGTATTTAATATTATTTTTTGTGACCAGAAGTTAAATTATGTTCTATTTTCAGTGTGTTGATTTTATATGAACTTCTAAGATTGCTTCATCTGTTTTGCTTTTGAGTGGTTAGAAGTTCAATCCGGGTGACCTTTACATACATAATCTCATAAATAATGAAGGCATTATTTATTTATTTATTTTATATGTCGAATCTTTTGAAGAAACGGTAACAGTAGTTTCCCCAGATACATTCTGAACAAGTTGGAGAGATGAATGGGTGACTTGCAATCATAGTGTCTAGCCTTGAAACAAAAATTCATATGTAGCCATTTGACACATGTGAAGTATACAAAGCAGGGGTTTCAATTTTCACTGAAACCCAACCTTAAGCTATGTGAGCCGATTAATGCATAACCCGACTAACACGAACACGATTAATTACAAATAACTAAACTTGCAATTTGAAGAGACACAATCATATGGGGTCGGATGAATAAACTGGCGTCCACCTTGATGGTCGCCAAGGCATGTCTCGACTTCATCCTTGAGGACAAGGATGATTCAAGGGGTGGAATGATATGTGGACTACTCTTGTTCACATCGGCAATGCACCTTGATTATGTCTTATTTGCATTTGTTGGTTTTGTCTTTCAAGTTTAGTAGTTTCCTCTAGTTACGGTGGAGAGGGTGGAAAAATCTTCCCATGGTAGATGCATTTGTAATATCTATTTAAGTATTGTTCTTCCACCAATGAAAAGATAAGTAGAAAATTTGTCTGAAGAACTCTTCTCTAAATTTTTAACTAGTTTTCTCACTATTCTCAAGCCAAAAATTAAAGATTTACCGTCGTAACCAGAATAGTGGTATCAGATTAGTCGTGATTTACCATATGCCATGGTTGCCCAAACTCTATGCGAAACTAAGTTTTGTAAATGGGTGAGTGAATCTTTTGCGAGAATCGAGTCCCGGTTTCAAACCGTTTTGAACAATCTCCAGAATATCCCAACCCACGTGGGAGAAATAGAGCAGGTGACATGATAGAAAGTTGAACAGTCATAATCTTTTGGTGGCTGAATAAGACATAAAGTGGAGCCCAAAGTTCACAAATTGGTTTGATTTTTTTTTTTGTCTCGTTGTGAATTTAATTTGTGAACTTGTTAACTTTGTTTTTATTTCTTCCTAGACCATGAGTACCTAAATCTTTTGTTGGTTGCCTAGATATGTGATGATTATTGAATAAAGTTGTTATCTTTTGGTATTTGGTTACTCGATTTTACCCGTTTATGTATAAAAATGTAAACTTTATTGGTTTTTGTTATCATATATCATCTGGATGGTGTTTGTGTTATATTTTTAGATCCACATGTATAAAAATCTAAACTTCATTTACTTGGCGTTTTTAGTCTATAAGTTGCATGTTTTTATCTTTTTCGCTATGTGTGATGATTTGATAAGTTGACTTAGGATCTAGAAATTGTATGTAGGGGTGCAAACGAGCCGAGCCGAGCCCGAGCTCGATCAGGCTCGAACTCGAGCTCGATTAAGTTATAAGAGCTCGAGCTCGGCTCGATTCGAGCTATGTTTTCAAAGCTCGAGCTTGGCTCGGGCTCGGCTCGTTTCGTATTTATTAGTTAATATGTTAAATAAAAATAGTATAAATAATAGTTCATTTAGGCTCTTGAGCTCGATAGTGAAGCTCGAGCTCGGGGCTCGTTTACTAAACAACTTTAAATGAGTGACAAATATTATTAAATATTAAAAAACCTAATATTACACTGGGCTCGATAAGGCTCGACGAGCCTAACGAGCTTCACATGCCAGGCTCGAGCTCGAGCTCGATAAATAAACGAGCTTTGTTTTAGACTCAAGCTCGGCTCGAGCTCGATAAAGCTCAGCTCGTTTCGAGCTTTTTGCCGAGCCGAGTTCGAGTAGCTCGCGAGTTGCTCGGCTCGTTTGCACCCCTAATTGTATGGCTCACTTCGTTTTGGATCTGTCACTTACTTTGAGAGCGAGAGGTGAGAGGTTGTGATTAGGTAAAGTTTTTTTTGGTATGGGTTCGAATCTGCACAGGAGTGAGATCCCTGCCTAGTTATCCGTCTAGACCGCTTTTCCAAACTTTTACCACTAGGATTAGGTTCACCCCTTGATGTGAAATAGTGTGTTTATCTCAAGGAGTGGATGGGAGTTATGAAGTTCTTGAGTTAACCAAGGGTATTGGATGAATAATTAAAACTTCATCATCATGCACATGTTTTTTTTGTTCATTTTCAATTAAAGAAGAACCGAGTCCTCTATTAACTGGATCTTTATGAGTATTATTTCAAAGCTTGTTTACGTTGCCGTATGTTCTGGCTATATGTAGCCCTCTTGATTATCAAATAAAGCACAATGTGTTCTACAATTATCTCCGTCTAATTGAAATTCGTGATTTATGGTTGTCTTTCTGGTTATAGAAATGAAGTGAGGTTTATGGTGTATTTGTGTTGCGTGCGCTGATCTGATAGGTGTTGTCATGATTCTAATGTTTACTTTGTTCTGTCTCGAAATAACTGCCTAAACTTAATGTTACTTTGTACGTTGGAAATTTCAATACGGTGCTACTGGTTTATAGTTTTTGTATAATTGTATTGTCGTTTTATCTATCATTAAGAATTACTTGACTCGTATCTGGCGCCTAGACGTTAGAAGTATGTTGGTAACGCATGCCACCTCGGCTTTCCTCAAATTATTGTCATTGTCTTGATACATCTTGCTAACCCTGGCCATGTGTTTGAGAATTCGCAGATTCGTTACAGGAAATGGGTAGTTGTCTTCTTGAGAAAACTGCACTAAGTGATGATGAAGACAGTGGTGAGTATATTGCCGGATGGTGTTTTTATTTACAGCATATTTAGTTTAGTTTCCAAACTTGTCTTAAAGCTTATTGCCTAATTTTCAGGCAGAGTGTTGCTAATGCTGGGAAAGGTGCAATTTTAAATCCAGAAGAAGCTGATTGATAATTATGTAGGTTGTCAACCTTGTTGTACCACACATGTGAAGCATTTTTTACTTGAAGGGTTTTTCATAACCATCTCATATTACTTTTTCAGCGGTCACATATTGCTTAGACAATCACAACTCCGTCACAATCTCTTGTTAATGAATTGCTTATAGTTGAGGTTTTTAATTTCTCATCTCATGATTGTTACATACTTTCATCATTTTACTTTATGTATATACATATTTCATACCCTGTCCTACCTTCTGCAGGACATGAAAAAACAATGTGAAGATAAAAGGTATATGAAATGATCATTTCCCTTTTCCAACTCATTTGCTCAAAATTAATATAAATATACACCTTGAAATTTGTATCACCAGGGAAACGTATGAAGCACTAAAAACACAATATGAAAAGGGAAAGAATTTGATGAGGATACTACTTTGTTTATTTTCCGCATGAAATCTTTGAAAAAAGCCCAATCTCGTAGTCTTCTAACACAAGCAGCTTGTCACTATGCTGCTCAGGTTTTCATCTTTAATATGCATTAAGAAGTTTGTTATAATGTAGAAATTCTTCTATTGGTGATACATCTAACATGTTGGAAAACATATGTCTTTTTTAAGAAAGGCTTTCAAATCACTGGAAGCAATTGAACCACATGTAAAAGCGACCACTGAACAACAACACATGAAGATGAGGAAGATGATGACAGTGATTATAATGATGACACATTTGTAGATAGTGAATTGAATACTGACCAGCACATGAATGTTAGGAAGAACGAAGTTTCTAACTCAGGAAACTCAGCAGAGGCAAGAATTTCATTTCTACTATGACCCAAAACGCTTTATACTTCTATGATTCTGATTTGTTAGTTTCTATGATTTCTTATCTACAGTTGAATAACGAATTGATTACATTTGCGCAAGTTCCTGTGAAATCAGCAATGGTATAAGAAACGTTTTATCTTCTTTTGTTTAAATATCATGGTTTATTAAATTTTGCTACCTCATTTTCCTATATTTACACCCTGAATGTGTTTACTTTTGGACTTGCAGGTGAATATGAACATAAAACCTTTAGGTAACTCAACCATTGATCTTAACAAAGGATACAAATCCGCTGCACTTTTGATGGAGAGTAATTATGACCCATCTGAAAGGTATAGGCCAGATGCGACAGTCATCTGTTTGAAAGCTGAACACATATGTTCTCCCAACACCACTTTAGAAAAATCCAGTTACTTCAGGAATTGAAAGTCAAAGTCAAGGACCTAAACCCAAACCAACTAATATATATCATTCAATGCCATTTGAAAAAAAATTCAGGAAAACCCACTCCACTACCTGCTCCTTAAACAGTACCCTCCAATCGATCCACACTCAACCCTAAATCGACATGTCTTATTAATTGATTCACCAAGTAAATTGTTTTTTCAAATCCTTATTTTCTTTTGGTTAGCGGCCGGCAGAACCGTGGAATAATCATCACTGAAATCGTAATGATTTTGGAGTAGAAGATAGAAACGGAGGTGAAAGGCGGCGAGTTGTTATGTTAAACATATTTGCTGCATTTGTTGTTGATTATGATTTAGGTGTGTTTTTGTTCTTTGGTTTGTTAGAATTAATCACTGAAATTTTTCATGATGAATAGCCTTCCCCTCAATCTTCTTTAAATCAGGTATGATGTTGGTTAATTCGCGTTATTTATAAAACTATAGGGCTTATATTTATGTCTTTGGGATTGGTTGTGCGTTTATGTGAGTTTTTATGTTTTGCGGATATGGTCAAATCATGAATGGATTATATGTTTGATTTTTGTGTGTGTGATGAGCAGAAAAGGCATTTCAGCATCAGCTAATTGAAGATCTCTGCCCAGGATGTGTGTTAAATTAGATTTTATTTTGTTTTGTTTGTTCTTAATTTTATTCTTTTCGGTGTTTCACCAACCACACATTGTGCGCTCCCAACCTATTTTTGGTTTGCTAATTTTAGTTTTATCTTATATCTTATTGATTTTGATTTCACCTTTACATGTTTACGGACGGATCTTGTATTGTACTATTTCATACAAGAAAACTCTCTCAAATTTAGAATGTGCTTCTTTTCATTTGCAGAGATAACAAGAAAGGAGAGTGCACCAGGAATAGAGAGAAGGCCGCTACGGTTCAAGCGACAACGATGACATGGGTTTTCGAACACATTAGGGGTGCCGCAACCATCTGTTGATGTCAAGCAGCTAGCGCTGGTGGTGCCGGCATATGGATATTTGTGCTCACAGCCGTGGATTAGTTTGTTACTCCGTTGTGTGGAGCGGTTAGCTTAGGGTTTCGAATTGAATTCTGTTAAGAGAAGAATAACAGACAAGAGAAAATGGGCGCCAAAAACTGTTATTAGCCGTTTATTACCGTTACTATATAGACATACAGAATTACACATATAGTCCTTATACTTTCAGACTTATACAACTAGCTAACAATCTTTGTAACTATCTAACTATTACACAATTGGCGCCTTATAATCTTTTGTCTCGTAACATTACTTCCCTCCCTTTGAAAAAGTCTTGTCCTCAAGACTCTAGTGAAAACTCAGGAAATCTTAACTGGAAATCATTATAATCCTCCCAAGTGGCTTCAGTTGGATCCAATCCTTGCCACTGTACATGCAGTTGAACAGCTCCCTTATAACCCATTTTAACCCATCTTTTATCCAGTATCTTAGCAGGCTTTAAATGAAATCTGGGCTCTTTAGGTAGGGGAATAACATTTGTAGTAGGTCCATTGGCTCTTTTCAAGAGAGAAACATGAAAAGTAGGGTGAATCAGGACATCTTTAGGCAAATCCAGCTTGTAAGCTACTGGACCAACCTTTTCAGTAATCAGAAAAGGACCATAATATTTGGGAGACAACTTGGAGTGTTTGGTGTAACTCAGAGTGGCCTGACAGTAAGGATGAATCTTCACATACACCCATGTTCCAACCTCAAAACTTCTTTCTGATCTGTGACTGTCAGCTACCTGTTTCATCCTGTTCTTAGCCTTATCTAAGGACTGTTTGAGCACCTTGATCATTTCTTCTCTATCTCTACAAAGATCATCAACAGCAGCTACTCTTGCATCTTTTGGTATATAAGGTATGAACAATGGAGGAGCATACCCATATAGAGCCTCAAAGGGACTCATATCAATGATTGAATGATGGCTGGTGTTATACCACCATTCAGCTAAAGAGAGCCACTTATGCCATTCCTTTGGCCTGCCCATAGTCATGCATCTTAAGTATGACTCCAAGCACCTATTGACCCTTTCAGTCTGCCCATCTATTTGTGGATGGTAGGCTGTGGACATAGCCAATTCCACACCATGAAGCCTAGTAAAGTCTCTCCAAAAATGACTTAGGAATATGGGGTCACGATCAGATACAATAGTTTCAGGCCAACCATGAAGTTTAAACACATTATCTAGGAATGCTTGGGCCACTGTTGCTGCTGAGAATGGGTGGGATAATGCAATAAAGTGAGCAAACTTAGTCAATCTGCCTACCACTACAAAGATGGTATCTTTTCCCCTGATTTAGGTAACCCTCCTATAAAATCCATGGCTATATCAGAGAATATATGATTATGGGTGGCTAGGGGTTGTAACAGACCAGGTGAAGCCACAGTTTCACTTTTTGACCTTTGACAAACTTCACATTCCATGATAAATTGCTTAACATGTTTTGTGACCCCTTTCCAATTAAAGAACTGCTTCAATCTCTTGAGAGTCACATGAACCCCTGAATGGCCTGCCTCAGCAGACTTATGACACAGACCAATGATCTCCTGCCTTAATTCATCATTCTTACCCACCCAATCTTATCTTTCCTGGTTAACAATTCACCATTCCATTTATAATGCTTCACTGTTACTCCAGATTTCAACTGATTGAGTATCACTTGGATAGTAGGGTCATTGTACCAAGAATCTTTGATCTTCTCAAACAAAGAAGGATCAAAGGTGGACAGTGAAATAGAGAACAAGGCTGGACCTTGTACTCTTGAAAGAGCATCAGCTACTGTATTTTCACTGCCCTTCTTGTACACTATTTCAAATTCAAAGCCCATCATTTTAGAAAGCCAAATGTGTTGAAGAGGAGTTGTTACCTTTTGATCCAACAAGTACTTAAGGCTCTTCTGATCTGTCTTAACCATGAACTTGCCATTAGCCAGATAATGTTTCCAATGAGTTACTGCAAAAATGATGGCCAGGAGCTCCTTCTCATAGACTGACATGGCTTGTTGTCTAGGGGACAAGGCTTTACTTATAAAAGCTATAGGATGACCAGCTTGCATCAAGACTGCCCCAATTCCTTTAGAAGAGGCATCAGTTTCTAGGGTGAATGGAAGTGAAAAATTTGGTAAGGCTAATACTGGTGGTGAACTCAAGGCTGTTTTAAGGTTTTGAAAGGCTTCAGTGGCAGTTGATGACCATTGAAAGGCATCTTTTTTGAGTAACTCAGTTAAAGGTTTAGCTAGAATACCAAAAGATTTAATGAAACGTCTGTAATACCCTGCTAAGCCAAGGAACACCCTTAATTGCTTCACATTGGTTGGTTGTGGCCATAGCTGAATAGCCTCAATCTTCTTAGGATCTGTTGCCACTCCCTCTTTTGAAATCAAATGGCCAAGGTATTCAACTGTTGTACCACCAAAGCTACATTTACTTTTCTTGGCAAAAAATTGATGTTTCTTGAATAAGGCTAAAACCTCTCTTAAATGATGAACATGATCTGATAAAGAATGACTGTATATCAGTATGTCATCAAAGAAGACAAGGACAAACTGCCTTAATTGGTGCTGAAAAGTGGAGTTCATCAAAGATTGAAAGGTAGCAGGAGCATTAGTGAGGCCAAAAGGCATCACTAAAAACTCATACAATCCTTCATGAGTTCTGAAGGCTGTCTTTTGTATATCTTGATTGTAGAGGATGTTATTTGACACGAAAACAGGATTATATGATCACACAAGTTACAAAACCAGGTGCGGAAACCCTAGCTTTGAACAAACTGATGTAAACTCAAATCAAAACACAATCAAAGTCATTTTCAATCATTTTCATAGATTAACTTGCTTATAAAGTTGATTACAATGTCCATTCAGTTAATCTAAATCACACACACACTATCTCAAACCTCTCTGGAACAACACCTGAAAACACACACACCTAATGACTCTCTTTTCCTAGCATCTTCAGTCAATAATTGTTGAAGTATCAGACACATCGTTACATCAACATTGATCATGCATCCTAATCTGGTGGTATCCAGATCTTAGATCTAGCTTAGAGAATATTTCAGCCCCTTGTAATTCATCAAAAAGTTCTTCCACTAAGGGAATCGGAAACCTGTTCTTGATTGTGGCATTGTTTAACTTCCTATAATCAATACAAAGCCTCCATGTTCCATCTTTTTTCTTTACTAATACCACAGGAGAAGCAAAATGACTGTGACTAGTCCTAATCACTCCTGATTCTAACAGTTCTTTCACAGAGTTTTCAATAATATCTTTTTGGACAGAATGGTACCTGTAAGGTTTTTCATTGATCACCAAATTGTCATTAAGCAGTGTGATTTTATGATCACATGGTCTCTTTGGTGGAAGGCCTTTAGGTGTTTGGAATACATCATCAAATTCTTGCAGAACTTCTTCAATCTCCAAATGTTTTTGACCATCTTTGACTTGTGCAACATGTTGAAACTGTTCTTTATATGTTGTAACTTGCAAACTGAGCAGTTGGGCACTTACTAACCCATTTCTTCCCAAAATACCCTCCATCTTTTCAATGGAACATAGAGTAACCTGTTTATTTTCAAAGCCTTTAAGCTCCACTAGGGTGTCATTAATCTTGAATTTCATCAACAAATCTTTAAAATTCCAAGTAATATCACCCAGTGTTAGTAGCCACTGCACACCAAGAACCATGTCATAATTCTGCAGAGGCAGAACTAAGACATCTGTTTTGTACCACAATCCTTGCATTGCCCACTGAAAATTTGGACATATTTTAACACAATCCAAAGATTCACCATTGGCAACTGCTACTTTCATTCCTTTAAGTACCTTAAGAGGAATATTCAATTTCTTGGCTAATTCTTCATTGATAAAGTCATGGGTTGACCCAGAGTCAATGAGAATATAAATCTGCCTTGTACCAATAGTACCTACTACTCTCATGGTAGAGTAAGAGGGGATGCCAGTGATGGCATGAATGGAAATCTGTGGTTCTGTCCACTGTTTCTCAACAACCTCATTAATATTTTCCACATTTACATTCATAAATTCCATTCCTTCCTCTTCCTCATCATCCAATTCCAAGATAAAAATCTGTTTATTTTTACACTTATGAGTTGAGGTGTACTTCTCATTACACCCAAAACATTCACCCCTTGCCCTTTTATCAGCCATTTCTTTTCTTGATAAGGTCTTAAAGTTTCCAGGGTTAAACTTGTTGGTGTTGGTAGGGGTAGGTAGTAAAGGTAAATGGTTTGTGTTAAAAGGTGGTTTAATATTGTTTGAATTGGGTTTTGATTGGTTAAAAGAAGAATACCTTTGGTAGTTGGAAGAGGATAACCCCAAAGATTTGTTGGTTGAGTTTTGAATCTTGGCTAAATGGTAAGCTTGTTTCATAGTCTTTGGTGAAAAAATTTTGACAGGGCCTCCAATTTCTGGTTTAACTGCCTTCAAGAAAATGCTGACAGCATACTCTTCTGGAATGGACACTTTGAGCAGGTAAGAATCAAATAACTGGCAAAACTCATCTAATTCACCTGTTTGAGTAATAGAAGCCAACACTCCCATTGCATCCTCAAACATAATAGATGAAAATCTTGAAACAATAGCCTCTTTGTAATCATTCCAAACAATCTCAGTTATAGGTACTCTTTGTAATTTCATAAAAGATTGGTGCCATTTAACAGCACTTCCTTCCAGATGAATGGCAGCAACCCTTACCTTGACGGTTTCAGGTGTGTCATCAACTGAAAAATAGTGCTCACAACGATAGACCCAATCATCTACATCTGTTCCATCAAACTTTGAAAAGTCAATATTTCCAGCTCTGGTCAATTTATCATTTCTTTGTGGTTCTTGG
Organism: Ambrosia artemisiifolia; assembly: GCA_032199755.1. NCBI lineage: Eukaryota > Viridiplantae > Streptophyta > Magnoliopsida > Asterales > Asteraceae > Ambrosia > Ambrosia artemisiifolia. Next base: position 5,723,827 of record CM063526.1, on the reverse strand, counting down.
TTAATGATGGTAGTATCCTTGTTAATTACAGAGGCTCCTGCACTTAACTTGGAAATTTCTTGGGTGAGTTTGTTTAAAGCAGTAGTGAGGGTTTCTAGGGTTTGATCATTTTTTTGCAGATGAGCATCAACCCTGAGTATATGCATTGAATGTTCATCAAGAGTTTTCTTGATTGTGTTTTCATTCTCAGCTTCTGATCGATTACGAGTTGTCATGGTTATTCAAGAAACGAAAGAAAAGAATCAAAATAATATGGTGTAGGATTGGACAAATCACGAATTGATCGATCCAAAGAGTGAATTGATCAAACAACTGAACAATTCAGGTATAGAAATGAAAAGAACAGAGATATTGAAAAGAAAACAGAGAGTAAGATGAAATTTCGATCAGAAATGGTGAAATTGATGGAGAAGACGATGGCGGTTATGGTGGTTAATGGTGGAGGTGGTGGTTAGTTGCGGTGGTTGTTGGATAGAATGGTATGAGCTGCCGAGAACCGGCTGGGCTTTGATACCAATGTTAAGAGGAGAATAACAGACAAGAGAAACTCGGCGCCAAAAACTGTTATTAGCCGTTTATTACCGTTACTATATAGACATACAGAATTACACATATAGTCCTTATACTTTCAGACTTATACAACTAGCTAACAATCTTTGTAACTATCTAACTATTACACAATTGGCCCCTTATAATCTTTTGTCTCGTAACAAATTCAACATCTTCAATTGAGGGCATTCATATCGGCATCAATGTGACTCTTAAAAGGCTTGTTACTTTCCCTGTTGTTGGTTGCTGGTGTAGATCTAATCACCGTTTTCCCTATACACACCAGGTATTGTACAGTATGTTTCATTTGTAAATGTTAAATGAGATAGGGTTCCATGTAATTTTTATTTTAATCAACTTAATCGTGGCCTAAGTTAGATAGAGTTCTGTTAATAATAAATAATATGGTGCATTACTTGCAAGATTTTTTTTTTCAGTTTCACAATTGCAGCTTTATTTGGGCAACAAATGATGTATATTAACTTCCTATTTATTCCAAAGTAATTATGAAAGTTGTCTTACTTAGTCTGGATATAAACTAACAGCACCTATAACCAATGTTTTAGAAACCGGCTTATACTGTAACCGACGGCTACCGTCTGAAATTGTTCAACCGACAGGTGAGGGCATTCATCTCATTACTGTTATGTGGATATTTGTAACAATATAGGTACGTGGCCTCAGTGGCGGACCCAGAATTTTTTTCCAATGGGTTCCCTTATTTTTGGTATTCAGATTTTTTTAAAACCAAATGTTGGAATTTTCGGGTCGGGCATTATTTGGGTCGGGACGGGACGGCACAGAGAACATAATAACTTAAAATATCATAAGAAAATACGATGTTATTCGACATTACCACCTCTCCTAAATCTACTATACTAAATACGGTAGATTTCAACCGGTTCAATTATATGTGGGTTGCATGTTTGCTTAAGAGATCAAGGTCAATGTCAACTGAATGATTTAAAACATTGCTACAATCAAAGCTAAATGCCACCAAAATATTTTTTATTACAAGTTCACAAATGTTTCAGTCAAAAGAAATTAGGTTACTGTTATATTAAAAGTAAATATTTGTAATTATATCTAAAATAGGACAACTATTTTTCATTTGATAACAAAAATAAATTAATATTGTGTATATGTGTTTGATAAGTCAACATAAGAAATTCATCTCAATTTAGCAAGGTTTTCAGAACCGGTCCAACGAACCGGCCCAAAAACAAAATTTTTTTTTTACAAAAAACCGGTCCAACCTCCCGGTTTTTCGGTTCGACCGGGCGGTTCACCGGTTCTCAGCGGGTTCGATGCACCAGCGGTCCAACCATCCAACCCGGACCGGCCGGGGGTCCAGAGCCCGGTCCGGGTTTCAAAACCTTGCAATTTAGCCTCTCTATTTTGGTTTGTTTGTTTAGACTTTTTTGTTGTTCTGTAATAGGGAGGTGGTGATGTAGGCAAGGGTGAAATGTGAAGGGTGGTATTTGGAATACATGAAAAAAAAAGCAAAATGGGGTAAAATAAGAATGGAACCCGTGACCTTGAATGTAAAAGAGAAGCTTTTCACCATCACACCAAACTCAATCTCGTTATTATTGGTTCCACCTAATTATTTTTATGGGGTCTTGTTAGGATCTGAGTTCTGTTTGTTTTGATTGTTTGAATAAGTATGAAACAAATGGAATGAAATATAAATGGAAAGTGCAGCGGAATAAATTATAAATCAAAACATGGAGAATAATTGTTTTTAATCGAATGCTTTCATTAATTGAAAGATTACAATCGTACAAGTAAACTCCCCCTCAGCCTGATCACTCAGAGAATGTTTGTCTTAAGAGAATGACGAGTGATAAATAGAACAGTACATTCACTGTTCTATTTATAGACTAACACTAAACCTCTGATGATTAGTGCTGACGTCACCTAAGACAGTGACCTCTAACTGACTAACAACTTCTAACATCTGCTAACTATAACTACTGTTACATTGAAAACTCTGACAATACAAAACACTGTTAAGTAAAACTCTGATGATCTTTATCATCTGTTGAACCAAAGTGCTGTTGGTTCAACAGTTCTTTGTTCTTCAGTACTTGATCAGCAGTTGTTTCTTCATCAGACCTTTGTTCATCAGACTTTTGTTCAGCAGACCTTTCAGCAGCAGCAGTTGTCTTTATCAGTTGTTTGATGCAGCAGTTGTTAGGGTCAACAGTCTTTTGGGGAAAGCTTCTTTATAACAACTGTTTTATTCAAGGATCAAAAGATAGAATATTTTGGCTTTTCAATTATCTGTTCTTCTCCAGGTCAGCAGACCCAACAATCTCCCCCTAGAACAGATGATGCCAAAACTCAGCTTTATTCTTGATCTTTATTCCTCATCAGACTTTCTCTTATTTGGCCTTTGAGTTGTAACTCAAAGCTCAAAGAGAAGAGGTCTTCAGCATCTCTTTCCAGCTCTAAATTCAGTAGTGTTTGAAGATCTTCAGCACACAGGCCATGTGCATCATCCATACTTAGCTTCTGAATACTTCCATCTGATCTGAGCAATGTCAATTCATGGGTGTCTTTGTTTGACTTCCATTTTAGGATTTTAGAATCAGAGGAATGGCTGAGATGCATTTTTATTTTTGATGAGTTTGGAGATGGAGGTCTTCCTATGAGTTCTCTGAATCTCTCTGTGACAGGATCAGAGAAATATCGAATCTGGTTTATGAGACCCTCTTTTACAAATGTGTCAGCAAACTGTTTTTGTTCTTCTTCTGTCATCTCCTTTTGCTTCTTGAATTGTCTTCTTGCAGCAATAGAGAGATCAGAAGTTTCCAGCAGGCTATCAAGTGTAAAGGCCTGTAGAGGTCTCTTTGGCTCATCATCATAGATAGGTTTTCTTGGTAGGGTAGGGTCTGTCTTTCTATTCTCTTCTAGTTTCTTGTAGGTTTCAATCAATCTGACTTCAGACCATCTAGCCACAGATCTCATCTCTCCATATTTGGCAGCTACTATCTCTTGTCTCATTCTTCTGAACTTGAGAGCTCTAGCTTGATCTCTCCCTTTGCTGAAATCAGGGGCAGAGACCTTTGATGGAGGATTCTTGGCCATGCTTTCAATTCTGATTAATTCTTCTCTAAGAGCATGTGTGGTCTAGCCTGTAAATTGTTTCTTGTTGGCTTTGTAAGGCATGGTGGCCAAGATCTGTTCTAGAAGAGAATCCCTAACCTCCTTTTCTATATCTTTGCTGAGAGGTATGGAAGACATGGAGTTGCTCAGGGTCTTAGCAAAATCCTCAATCCTTCTCAATTTGCTAAGCTCTGCTGAATGGATGCCCTGAGCACTCCTGTCATCCTTCCCTTTGCACTTCTCTTTTATGATGGCATCTGCCTGTTCACTCTTGTACTTCAGATATGTATCAATGTTGAGAGGAACAGGAAAATTTTTAAGAGAAGGGAAGGATCTTTCTGATGGCTGATCAGTATTATAGAAGGATTGAAGTTCCCCCTTGAGTAAATCAAGTTCAAGAGGATACTTCTCAGCCAATGGTGTGATGGTTGGTGGTGGTCTGTGTGATCTGAATTGTGAAGTGTGTGGTGAGTATGATGAGAGTGGAATGGCTGGGACAGGTGTGGATTGTGTGATTGGGGTGTTAGGTGGTGTGATGTGAATGTTTTCATCTTGTACAACAAAGGTGGATTTCCTTTTTCTGCTGTACAAGATCTTTGGTGAAGGTGAAGATGAAGCAGTGGTTGGGTTAACCTCTGTTGGTCCTTTTGTAGAACCAGCAGATTTTTGGGTTTTTGGTTGTGTTGTGGTAGGTTTGGTTGGTGGTTGTGTAGTGGTTGGTTTGGTTGTTGGTTTGGTAGTTGATGGTGTGGTGATTGGTTTGGTTGGAACAGGTGTTTTGGTGGCAGTGGTTTTGGTTTCAGTGGTTTTGGTAGCAGTGGTTGTGGTTTCAGTGGTTTTGGTGACAGTGGTTGCAGTAACAGGGGTTTCAGCAGTAGTGGTTTCAGAAGATAGTTTAGATGGTGGTTTCCTTGTATGTTTTGCTGGCATTTTCTTTCTTTTTGAGGAACTCACATCTTCTACTTCTTGCTATTGTTCCTTTTTAAGCTGAATCAACCTCTCTGCTTTAACTTCCAAAGTGTCAGCCCTTTTAAGTTTGTCTTCAGCAGCCTTATTAGCCTTTTCATTGGCAGAGGTATCAACTTCTTTTGCCTTGCTGGTTTTGGCTGGTTCAGTAGCAGGGGTCTGAGCACTTGGTTGTTGTTGTGGTGCTGATTTGGTAGACTCTGGTTTGTCAGCAGTTGGCTTACCCTTTTGAGAAGGTGGTGCACCAAATGGATTCAGTTTTGGCAGCCTATCTCTGCCACTCTCCCCCTTTTTGGCATCATCAGCAGTGAATTCATCATCATCTTCATCTCTGAGAATTGTGGTAGGGGTAGAGCCAGTAGTCTTCAGCAGATGGTCTTTGATTACCTTGATATCAGCCCTTGTGTCATTAAACCTGGCATCCACCATATTTCTGATCAGGTCCATGTAGGTCTCTTGTGTCTGATCTGCTAATTTTCTGTGAGCTATGATGATGGGGGAAACAGATTTCCATAGCTCATTAGCAACATCAGCAGTGGATGGTTGACTCTTTGTAAAGTTAGCCAAGGTTTCCAATATTGACTTGACATCAGTTTTGATGTCAGCAACAGAGGTTTCAATGGTTTGAACTCTATCCGTCAATTCTTGTAGTTTTAATCCATCACCTAAGTTAATAGGATCATCTGAATTCCCACAAGTGGTAGTTTTAACTGGTTCAGTCCTAGGAGGTGAGTCCATGGAATGAGAACCGGCTGCCCCTTGGTCTTGGTTCTGGGGACTTCCAACTGATTTTGGGGACACAATGGTGGCCTCATCAGTTGTTGCCTTCAAGGAAGTCTTATCTATGTAACCACTGTCCTGTTGTGAGACAATGGTCTCTACATCAGTAGTGGCTGCTTCACTTGAAAACTCACCAAGAGTTGCATTGAACTCTGGGAGTGTAACCTCCTCTTCTGTTTGTGGGTTGACAGATTGACTTTTCTCAGGCCCAGTCACTTGTGGAGGTATACTCTCTGTGACAGGTGAAGGAGAGGAACTGGGATTATCCTGAGTTTTGTCAATTGCCTCAAACAGAGGTTGCATGGTTTGTGGAACATGTGGTGGTGATGTTGGTGGAGTAAGAAGAGAGTTAGCCCTGGGAGATGGACTTGTAAACATATGGTCAAGTGACTCATATGCCTCAGTATGTGGTTCCCTTTGGCTTACAACAAGATCCTTTTGTGAGGATTCTTGAGGAGTTTGTTTGGGTTGAGATATCTCCAACTGTTGTGAGGAAGTAACAACAGTGGTTTCAGGTTGCTTTGGTGATGCAACAGGGTTAGCTTCTGGTATCTCATCTTCCAGAAGTCCCTTTTTGGGTGTGGAGGTGGTTTTTGAGGATGGACGTTTTCTTTTGGTGGCTGGTGTGGGTTTCACAGCACTGGATGAAGTGCCATGATCACCAGGAGCAGTAGGCTCAACAACAGAGGTTTGAACAACAGTTGTTGTCTTTGACCTCTTTGTTTGTGTTTTAGAAACCTTTGACACTTTTGACACTTTTTCTTGGGTTGAAGAACCCAGCATTCTTGTGAAAGTTTCATCAGTTAGACTTTTCATTTTAAAAGACTCTCCCTTTTGGAAATCATTTTCTGGTAAAATCTTTTGAAGAATTACACTTAAGATTATTGGGTAGAGTAGAAAAGCATTGTTTGAGCCAGATTTTATGGCTTTCACATTTGAAACCAAGTCCACAAACAATCCCTGGGAAAGATTGAAGTCAGAATCTGACAACATAGCATACCCCAAGTATTGAATCCTTAATGGGATTTCATTAAAGGATGTGGTCTTAGCCGAGGCACAGAGAAGGAGAGTATGGAAGAAAAATTTCATGACTGGAGGAAAAAACTTTTTGTATAATGTTGATCCAGTCATCTGAGCATCATACCCTCTTTCCTGAAACTCTGTGTGAAGCTCTGTTTTAGGAAAAGATTCCATACCTGACAGGTCATTGAGTGAGAAGGTTGTGGATATGAGTTCAAGTGTAATGGCGATGCTGGTGGCTCCAATTTTTGAAATTATGGAAGTGGGCTTTTTGTCTTGGAACAAGACTTCAGCATTAGCCCAAAATTCTTGGAGTGTTTCTAAATGGATGGGAGCATCAGCAGTGAGGATGTTTTTGTATTTGGAATTGGTAATGATGTCAATGGTGGAATGAAATGGTACGTTATCCTCTGTTTTAACCAGATATGGAAGGAAATTGTGGGTGGCTTTTGTTTGAAGATCCATTGTAATGGATTTCGAGTATGAAAGTACTGAACTTTGATTAAGGGTTTTGAGGAAAACGAAGGCGGTTTTAGTATTTTGAATACAATGAGACAGTAAAACTACTGTTGGGGGAAAAACAGGGTTTTATCGCCTCTGGTGAAACCGCTGATGTGGCAAAACTCTGCTTTTGAGAGCAGACGTGGCAAACATCTGATGGTTTAAGCATCTGGTGGCATACAGCTGTTTTGGTAAACATCTGTTGCCAACCTCTGTTGTTTAACCAAAAGACTGATGGCATAACAGTTGTTTTATCTGATCAGATGTTTGAAACAGATTTTTCAACCAACAGTGGTTTGAATGAAACAGTGGTTGTTTTATCTGATCAGTGGTTTAAAACAGATTTTTCAACCAAAAGTGTTATTTTAAGCAAATTTGATTTTCTGAAAACATTTTAATGTTTTTATTGAAAACATTTTTGTTGTTTTAATCCATGTTTAACATACCAATTCGAGAAATCAGATTTGTGAAGGTAGATGTGTCTAAAGCTTTTGTCAACACATCTGCCAACTGATCCTCTGTTGGAACATGGTGCAGAGTAATCAAACCTTTTTCATAGCTATATCTGACAAAATGATGTCTGATATCTATGTGCTTGGTGGTGGAATGAGAGACTGGATTTTTGATGATATTTTCAGCAGCTTGGCTATCCAACATGAGTGGAGTCCTCAGTGCAGTTATCCCAAAATCCAGTAGTTGATTTTGAAGCCACATGAGTTGGGCTGTACAGCTTGCAGCAGCAATGTACTCAGCCTCAGCTGTGGAAGTTGAAACAGCTGCTTGCTTTTTGCTTTGCCAGGAGACTAAGGCATTCCCTAGGAACTGGCACCCTCCAGATGTGGACTTCCTTGTGGTGTGGCAGCCAGCAAAATCACTGTCTGAATAACCTGAAAGCTCAATATTTCCATTAGCAGGATTCCAGATACCAAGTGTGGGAGCACCTTTTAGGTATCTGAATATCCTTTTCACAGCAATAAGGTTTGACTTTCTAGGTGAAGCCTGGGATCTTGCACAAACACATGTTGCAAACATAATGTCTGGCCTGGATGCTGTTAAGTACAATAAAGACCCAATCATGCATCTGTAGTGTGTTTGATCAACCAGTTCATCTTTGTCATCATCAGTGAGTGGCTTGACTGTGCTCATGGGTGTACTACATGGCTTACAATCATTCATCTCAAATTTTGTTAACAAGTTTTTCACATATTTGTTTTGATGAATGAATGTGCCATTTTGCAGCTGCTTCAGTTGGAGACCAAGGAAGCACTGAAGTTCACCCATAGCACTCATTTCAAACTCTGCTGTCATGAGTTACCTAAACTCCTCACACATTTTGTTACATGTGGATCCAAAAATGATATCATCCACATAGATTTGAACAATCATTAAATCTTTTCCTTTCCATTTTAAAAATAAGGTTTTATCAATTTTACCTCTTGTGAAACCAATGGATAAGAGAAAAGTGGAGAGAGTTTCATACCAGGCTCTTGGTGCTTGTTTTAGTCCATACAAAGCTTTATTAAGCTTGTAGACATGATCAGGATGGAATGTGTCTTCAAAACCAGGTGGTTGACATACATAGACTTCCTCCTGAATTTTGCCATATAGGAAGGCACATTTGATGTCCATCTGATACACCTTGATGTTGTGGTTGACAGCAAAGGCTAGGAACAGTCTGATAGCTTCTAACCTTGCTACAGGGGCAAAGGTTTCATCATAGTCTATTCCTTCTTCTTGTCTGAATCCTTGAACCACTAACCTGGCCTTGTTCTTGACAACTATACCCCTTTCATCAGTTTTGTTTTTGAAGACCCACTTTGTGCCAATTGGACAAACATCCTTGGGCAGTGGTACAAGTTCCCATACTTGTTGTCTTTTGAACTGAAGGAGCTCTTCTTGCATGGCTTCCACCCAACTGTTGTCTTTCAGTGCCTCTTGGTACTTGACAGGTTGTGTGAGAGATAGAAAGCCTGCAAAAAGACAGATATTTGAAGATTGGCTCCTTGTGAGCACACCTTCTCTGATGTTGCCAATGATTTGATCTGGCGGATGAGCTCTTAGGTAGATTAGATCTCCCTGATATGGTATGATGGCATTTTGAGGTGAAGGACAGAGGTTTGGAGACTCTGTTGACATAACATCTGTTTGCACTTTTGTAGTGTCAACAGATGTTTGGAATGGAGGTGGAGGAATGGGTCCAAGTGGTGTAAAATTGGACTGACTTTTGTCAACAGATGTTTGACTATGGTCAACAGATGATTGACTTTTGTCAACAGATGATTGAGCAGTGGATAGGATGGGTGAATCAGTGGTTTGGGGATAAGACTGGCCAAGAGTGGCTGACTCAGCTGTGACAGAGTTTTGACAGTTGTTTTGAACTACTGCTTCCTCTGATACAGGATAGACTTTGTAGTGATCTGTAATCACAACATCCATTCTGTAGTCTTGTTGTGGAGACTGTGGAGTACATGCACTGTTAGTTTTGACAGTAATGTCTTCAAATTTGAATTTATCCAAATCAAATAACTCAGCAGGGTTTGCTGGGATTTTTAAGGATGAAAGTTCATTGAACTTCACATTCAGAGTTTCTTCTATTGTTTTGGTCCTTGTGTTAAACACTTTATAGGCCTTAGCAGTAGAAGAATACCCCAGAAAATATCCACAATCTACTTTGGCTGCAAATTTTGAAATGGAATCTTTAAGATTTAAAATGAAACATGGGCAGCCAAAGACTTTGAAAAATGATATCAGTGGTTTGATTTTAAACAAAATTTCATAAGCAGTCTTTTGATGTCTAGGGTTGATTAAAACTCTGTTTTGAACATAGCAAGCAGTGTTTACAGCTTCTGCCCAAAAGGACAGTGGCAAACCAGAATCTGCTAGCATTGTTCTTGCAGCTTCAATGAGAGTTCTGTTCTTTCTCTCAACCACCCCATTTTGCTCTGGTGTTCTTGGGATACTGTACTGCCTTACAATCCCTTTTGACACACAGAAATCATCCAACTCCTTATTCTTAAACTCTGTTCCATTGTCACTTCTAAAGACTTTTACTGGCAAGTCATATTGTTTTTCAACTTTGGTGACAAAGTCCTTCAAAATACCTGCAGTCTCATCCTTAGAATGTAAAAAGTAAGTCCATGTAAACCTAGAAAAATCATCTACTATGACAAGACAAAATCTCTTTCTTCTTAGACTCATGATTTTAACTGGTCCAAACAAGTCCATGTGCAACAATTGTAAACACTGACTAGTTTTGGACTCATCAATTGATTTGTAAGAGCTTTTATGTTGTTTTCCTTTTAGACAGGAAACACAATGCTCATCACATTTGAATTCTTTTGATGGCAAACCTCTGACAAGGTTTTGTTTGGAGAGAGAGTTGATAGTTTGAAGGTTGGTGTGACCAAGTCTCCTATGCCACAATTCTGTCTCTTTGGTAGAGGCAGCAGAGAACAGACAAACATTTGCCATAGGGTTATCCTTCAACATATCAACTACATACACATTGCCACTTCTATGAGCAACAAGTTGTGCTTTGCTCTCAGCAATGATGGTGTTAATCTTTTCAACAGCCTCTGGGCCAACAATCTTACATGTTTGCTTAGTGAAGAATGACCCATATCCTTTGTCACTCATTTGAGACACACTAAGTAGATTAAATTTTAGATTGTCTATCAGATTAACATTTTCAAACTTAAGCCTCCCTGCTTTGACAGTTCCAGAACCCAACACTTTACCTTTAGAATCATTACCAAAGGATATATCACCCCCTCCATGTGCAAGAAAGTCTAGAAGAAGGGCTCTACATCCTGTCATGTGCCTGGAGCCTCCACTATCTACATACCATAAACTATCTAAGCAAGCAGAAGCTCCCTGCACATCAGTAAGGATTTTAGTTTTGGTGAGTGTTGAAAGCCAAATTGGCTTTGGATGGGTTCTTAGATGTCTCAGCCTTAAGTTGAGGAGAATGATCAGTGGTTTGAAGTAGCTTTTGGACTAGGTTCAACAGCTGTAATTGACCATTTGCCAGTGCTTGAATGTCAACACTTGGTCCAACAGATGTTTGATCATTTCCTATCAGATGCTGAAAGCCATGAGGATGTCTGTTCACTTTTGGTTTTGAAGGCCTTTTAGGCTCTTTATAAACATGTGACAGACGATGACAAGTGGGTTGTCCATATCCTCTTGGTAGTCTGTTGGCTGGTGGAACATCTGTTACCTGAACATCTTTGGGAGCAGAGTTTTTGTTCAGACTTTTGGTAACAGCTGTTTGGACTGGTTCAAAAGTCTGTTTGGGTTTTCCTTTTGAAGTACTCACCACTTGACTTTCAAGAGTTTTAGCCTTGTACTCTTTTATCTTTTCATCAAAGTTTTTGAGATACAGGCACTCTTTTGTTTTGTGATTCTTTTTCTTACAGATTGAACATTCATTTGTTTTAGAATCATTTAAACTTGTTGCTTTGTTTATGTCATATGCTTTAAGAAGAAAACAGTTTTTGGTGACATGGTTCTTCTTTTCACAAAAATCACAAAACAAGTTGTTTTTGGCTTTCCCTTTTTCTTTCTTCTTTTCAACAGATGTTTGATCATCTGTTGGAAGATCTCTCAAAGGGATAACTTTTGCCTATGGTGCCATTTTACCATCAGGGGTTTTGAAGGTCATTGGTTTAAAATTCTCAAGGACTTCACACTCATCTGACCAGGTTGGTTTGAATTGATATTTCTCAATTTCATCAAATGAGGGTGTACCTTCCAACTTTTCAAGAATGATTTTCTTGCCATTGGGTTCAGTAACCTTGATTTCTTGACCTTTTGAATTTGTGGGGATGACTTCAACCAACTGTGGTTCCTTTTTGTCAGTGGTTTGCGAACTCTGAGCAGTGGTTTCTTGAAAACCAAACCCAAATTTCACATGACTTTTAGATTGTTGGTTGACAATCATCTCAAAACCTTTTGATGATTCCACCTATTTCTGACATTCAACTTGGGTGGACTCAAGCTCCTTTTTACAACTATGATATTTGGTTATCTTAGTCTGAAGCTGGTCTCTGGTTATGCTTGCTTCATGTTTTAAACTGCTGATTTCAGATTCTTTTTCAGTTATTTTTGATTTTAACTCTTTAGTGAGTTTTTCAAACTGAATTTCATCTTCCAAAATTTTCTTTCTAAAGTTTTCATTCACCTCTTTTATCTTAGCAAATGCCACAATACATTTGTCTGAGCATAAGTCATTTAAGTTTTCATTCACCTCTTTTATCTTAGCAAATGCCACAATACCTTTGCACATTTGGTACAGGGATGGTTTGAAAAGTGTTGGTCTGAGGCCTTTGGTTTGGATAGGTGATCATAGGTGTACCATTTTGACTCCTACATTCCTTAGCAAATTGACCCATTCTATGCCAATTGTAACACTTTATCTTTGATTTATCCAACCCCACCTTTGACCCACCATGTAAACCTGGGTACCTTCTGCCAGTTTTCTTATAGAAGTTATTAGTTCTAATACTGAGCAGGGCAACCTGATGCAAGATGTCCATTTCTTCTAAGTCCAAAGGGTCAATATATTGAAGGTCATTGTACATAAAAGATGAATTATCAGAAGCCTGGATATCACCACTAGCTGCAAAAGCATAGCTGGGTGATGAGTAAGAATCATTGTTAAAACCAGTGGTTATGTCAATGTAGTGATCATAACTCTGATCCTTACTACTTCCAGAACCCTCCTCTTGGCCCAAAAGTGCAGTATTCCCAAATACATAGTCATCTGACACTTTTCCAGAGTCCTGGAGCTTCTTTTTCTAGTTAAGCTCCCTTTCATAAGTCAGGAGCTTACCATGAAGCTGGGACATGGTCAGGTCTTTGAATCCGATAGAGTTTCTCATGACTATAGCTATAGTGTTCCATTTGTCCTGAAGTGATCTAATAAACCTATGATTCAGTGTTGAATTAGGAAAAGTTAGACCAACCAGTTTTAGTTCACTAATCAGACAATTAAACCTTTCAAACTGTTGTGTTAACGACTCCCCTTTTATGTGACTAAACGTTTCATATTGTTGGTTAAGTATTTCATGGTTGTTTTCAATCACATCTTCAGTTCCCCCGAACTGCTCTTTAAGAGCATCCCACAGTTCTTTAGCACTATTGCAGTGCAAGAGTCCGGCATAGATATCATTCGGCAGTGCCATGGCTACTATGCTGAAAGCCTTGGCATCTAGCTCGATTTTTTGAAAATCTTGCTCTGAGTAGTTCTGAACACTCTTTGGTACTTGGATCTTTGGATCCTCGGCACTCGGTACCATTGGAACATGTGGTCCAAATACTACCGATTTCCAGCACCCTGTGTTCTGTTGTGCTAACACATGAGCCACCCGACGCTGCCAGATGTTGTATTCTGACCTGACAAGCATCGGAGGCTTGTTTCTAGTGCCAGTGTTGTGTGGATCTTGATTGAGTGAAGTCATTCTCTTGATTTTTCAAAAACAAAGTCTGTTTACTAACTGTTGAAACGAAAATAAACTATTACTCTGTTTTAAATCCGACAAACAAACGATATCAATAATTGTGAGCTGATCTGTTTATATTAAATTGATTGGTTAGATCGAATTTAATTGACCAAGCTCTGATACCAATTGTTAGGATCTGAGTTCTGTTTGTTTTGATTGTTTGAATAAGTATGAAACAAATGGAATGAAATATAAATGGAAAGTGCAGCGGAATAAACTATAAATCAAAACATGGAGAATAATTGTTTTTAATCGAATGCTTTCATTAATTGAAAGATTACAATCGTACAAGTAAACTCCCCCTCAGCCTGATCACTCAGAGAATGTTTGTCTTAAGAGAATGACGAGTGATAAATAGAACAGTACATTCACTGTTCTATTTATAGACTAACACTAAACCTCTGATGATCAGTGCTGACGTCACCTAAGACAGTGACCTCTAACTGACTAACAACTTCTAACATCTGCTAACTATAACTACTATTACATTGAAAACTCTGACAATACAAAACACTGTTAAGTAAAACTCTGATGATCTTTATCATCCGTTGAACCAAAGTGCTGTTGGTTCAACAGTTCTTTGTTCTTCAGTACTTGATCAGCAGTTGTTTCTTCATCAGACCTTTGTTCATCAGACTTTTGTTCAGCAGACCTTTCAGCAGCAGCAGTTGTCTTTATCAGTTGTTTGATGCAGCAGTTGTTAGGGTCAACAGTCTTTTGGGGAAAGCTTCTTTATAACAACTGTTTTATTCAAGGATCAAAAGATAGAATATTTTGGCTTTTCAATCATCTGTTCTTCTCCAGGTCAGCAGACCCAACAGGTCTCAAAAAAATTTAATATACCGTCTCTACTAAGATTTTAAAAAACATTGGTGTCCGGGGACTCCGGTCCACACAACGTGGGTCCGCCCCTGCGTGGCCTAAGTAACAAAAGGGTCCGATCTTCCTCCATGATAATCCATCCCTACTCCTAACCATGCACCACATTTCGTTTTTATATATTTGATAGATCCAACAACAACACATGTTGTTATGGTTTCTAAAAGAATCAAACCAGTCTGTTTAGCATTTTATGACACTAATTTTTTGGGGAATAAGTAATGTATAATGGTTTCTTCATCAGCTTTGTATCATCTGAAGTTTCCAGCAACCTATTATTATATAAACTAACAATTTTGATTAAAATGCTTTTAAATACCCGTTTATGGCATTAATATGCTAATTGATGTTATTATTGCCCTAAATAGCTGATAAAGTTGAAGTTTAAGGCAAAAGTCATATATATAGCTGTTGCTACAACAAATAATTGCCTAACGTTGGTTCTGAGTCACAAGGGGGGTTCAGAGGTTCAAAGGTTCCACTCTGCCTAACGCAGGTCGTGGTGTCCTTCTACGTTGCAAACGTAGAAGGAGGTTCGAGGTTATTTTTATTGTTTTAGATGCTTTGAATTTCTGGTTTGAGATGTACTCGAAACCAGAAGTAGATGTTCTTGAGATCCGAGTGAAGAGAGTTATTCTCTCCACGTGCAAGACCAAAAGAATGAGAAGATTTAAGTGGAAGTGATTGTGATGGTGTAATCAGAGCTGTGGAATCAGCTTCTGATTTATAGAGAAAGGAGATCTCTATTAGAAGAAAGCATCTTGCCTTGAGCCTTGTTGCAACTAAAGGACAATCCACAAATGGTAAGTGGCTGCTATGGACCTGCGGTCTATTTGCTGATGTTACTCCATTAGCAGCTGTTTGTTTTGCTCGATGAAAAGATGACGAGACAAGTCACCTTTTTGACTTAGGATACTCCTGGCTTTTGAACCTTTGTAGGCTCCAACCCTTTAAGCATTGTTTAGTAATGTTGTTTATTTATTTTTGCTTTATGCTACCCACGTCATCAGCCCCCCAAGTCAGAAGGTTTGGTGAGATAGCTCGAAAGCTTCTGACTGTTTGCTTAGGTTAGCCTTTGCTTGAAGGGTTCGAGGGTTCGCTGTGTTTTAGGCGGTTATTACATAGCAGTTTAATTTTGATTAGACTGCTGATGTGACATGTGGCAGTTCGTACAGAAGTGTTTACTGCATGTCATTATTGCAGTTTTTAAATAAAATAACCGTTTCTTTATCTTTTTTAACCCTTCTAAATTTTTTATTCACTTTACTCTTTCCTTTCTTCATCATCTTCCTCTCAACCGTTCATCCATCTTAGGGTTTCGTGATTTTCACCACAGCAGGTTTGTCTTTCCCCTCTTTTTGTTTTGTTCACTGATCATCCTTTGAAGCACAATGGGCGCTAAAAAGGACATGGCCATCACTGTTTCCTCTCTTTCTCAGAAAGAGGTGGAATCATTTTGTGCCGAATGGGATATAGATTTATCATTTAATCCCGTTGCTCCCGGTAAAAAACTTGCTGTATCTGACTGTCCTTCTGGGTCTATTGCTTTGTATTGTCGTCATTTCGAGTTTGCAAACCTTCGTCATCCATTTTCTATGTTTTTGTTGAATGTTCTTGAGTACTATAGAGTTTCACTTGGTCAGATCCATCCACATGGTGTTGGTCGTGTTCTACACTTTGAATGTCTATGTAGAGCATTAGGGTATGATCCCACTCTGTTGATGTTCAGGCGATTCTTTCGTCTTGCCAAGAATGGTGACTGGTTCACCTTCGAGGGGTCATCAGTAGAGACTAACCTTCTTTCTTCCCATGTTACAACTGTTGGGCAGTGGAAGACTAGGTTCTTTTGGGTTTCTGATTCTATTTTTCCCTTTAAGCCTGTGTGGAGGCATCCTGAGGCCGTTCTTAATGAAGGGGAACCTTCGGAGTCTGAATTAGATCATAACTTTCTGACGGCTCTTAGAGCATGTCCTTCAAGGCTTCGTCCATTTGCTGAACCTTTCTTAGTATTGTCTGGTATTAGCACTCGTTGGGACAAGCACGGTAGAGATCCTGTAGTGATGAAGGATGATCAGGGTATGAATCTTTTGTTTGTTGTTGATTTCTTTCATTTTTCGCTTTTTTCCTTATGTGTTGTATTTTCTTTTGTAGTTATGTCGGCTCTTGACTTTATCAAAGGGGATGATGCTTCGGGTGTTGTCTTCAAGGATGCTGAGGCAGCAGATGGTGAGGATGCGTTGACCAATTATGAGAAAGGAAGGTATGATGGGACCAAATATGTTGCTGTCCCTAATGTGAAGGGTTTTGCTAAGGCTAGTTCTTCCAAGGCTTCAACAAGGAGATCTAGCAGACGGCTTTTGAAGGCTGCCAAGTCTGCTGATGCTTCTGAAGCAGTGACAGTCAGTGACGATATTGAAGAGTCTGATCATGAGAAGGATCAAACTGTGGACGATACTGTGGTTGATGTTGTTGTCAAGAAGAGCAAGGGTAAGAAGGTGAAGGTTGGGGTGGTGAAGGAAACTGATGGTTCAGCGAGTTTCGATGAAGAGGGTTTGTATGTTCCTAGTTGGAACGTGAAGTCAAGTGACAACTTCAAGTCTTCGGCAGTTTGTGAGGAGGTTCTGGCACATTTTGCCACTCGTGGTGCCAAGGCTTGTCTTGAAGGGTTGGATGATGATGCCTTGTTGGCAAAGATGATGGTTGGTACCTGCAACCTTGCTGCTATGCTACCGGAGGGGATTAGCAGGTTCAGGAAGGTTATGGGTGAGTATAGTGAATTTGCCAAGAAGAAGAAAGAGATGAAACAATCGATTGCTGACATGAAGAAAGATGCTAAGGAGTATGCTCAGAAGGAGATTATCCTGATTGGTTTAATTGATGAACTGAAGAGAGGGCATGAGGCTGAAATGGCAAAGCATGAAGCTGCTAGGCTTAAGGTGGAGGCAGATCAGTTGGCTTTGGAAGCAGAGAAAAAGGCGTTCGAAAGTGAGAAGAAGGAGTTGGAGGGTTCCCTTGCTGCTGCTCAAAGTGATAACAAGTGGTTGATAGAAGAGGGCTTTCAGCAAGTCGTTACCTACCTCCTTCATTCTGCTGAATTCAACTCTGCCCTTGGAGAGGTGTATACTAAGCTTCTAACCCATGGTAAGCATGCTGGTTTCGTTGCAGGGTTCAAAGCTCACGAGTCTGGCCAAGTCTTGGAAGAGTCTCCATTCTATCAGCCTAACTCCTTAGATGTGTTCAAGGAAACCGTCCTCAAGATGGAACACTCCAGCTATCCTTATGTTGCTCAAGTTTCTTCCCTTTATGGGAAACCTTTGAAGGAGCTGAGAGAATTGAAGCCTGCTGGTCTAAATGAAGCTGTATCTGCTAAGGTGCTTCAATCTGTTTCAAGGAAGAGGGCGCATTCTGGTGATAGTGAAGAGACTTTGGATGTGGGTGAAACACTTTCCAAGGATGCTAGCGTTGAAGCCTCCGAAGCTGGTGGTGTTGTGGAGAAGCTACCAAAGAAAGGGAAAAAAGCAAAGAAGGCAAAAGTGATCAAGGCTGGGAATGAGGATGAAGCCTCCAAGCCTTCAGGATCTGGTAACGATGCCTGAACTCCCTTATTCGTAGCTTTCTTAGCATCTAGTCTGTAAAACAATTAACTTGGTGGTTATGTTTCAAAACACTTTTATCTTTTGTGGGAACCCTTAGTGGTTCTCTGATGGTTGTGGGCTGTTGCCCTTTGAACAATTATGCTACTATCTGGCTTTGTTAAAAGCCTTGAAATGTTAAGCCCTTAGGGCTGTGGTTTAAGTTTTTATGGTTGTTCATCTTTTGGGGGGTTGGAGGGTTCCTGCTTTTGTCATAGGTACCATAGTTGCTTCTTTTTCTAGTGGGACTGTTGCTTCTCCAGCTGGAAGCCCTTTTCCTTTGTTCTTTGATGTCTACAGCCTCCTCTCCTCGAATATGAGCTTCAGCTCTTTCTAAGGCCTCTTCAAGGGTTCTAGGGAGACTCTTGTTAAACTCCCTAGTAAGGTACTTCGAGTTGATGGCGTTCATGAACCCTGCAACCTTCATCTTTTCGTCTGCACCAACGTAAGTAAGGCCTTCTTTCTTGTATCTTTCAATGAAGCTTTTCAGGCTTTCGTCATCCTTCTGTTTTATTTGAAAGATAACAGTTGCATCCTTGACACAACGTCTCTGTTGTGAGAAGTTGGCTAGAAATCCTTTACCAAGTTCATCAAAGGTGTGGATGCTTCCTGACGTCAAGCCGTTGAACCAAATTCGTGCAGATCCGACAAGGGTCTGCATGAACATGAGACAACACTCGGGATCGCCCCATTTCTCGATCCGAGCAGCCCCTGAGAAGATCTGAAGGTGATCTTCTGGATCATCAGTGCCATCATACGTTCTTATATGAGCTGGCATCTTTAGCTTGTTGGGAAAATCATAGTCTGCTATCTCTGGTGAGAAACAAGACAAGCTGTTTGGCTTATAGGGTTGGTTAACAGTGTGTTCCACCCTGTTGTTGGTTACTCCTCCAGGATTTCCTTGTTGGGCAACGATGGCTTGACTGATGAGTTGTTGCCAAGGAAAGTTAGCCATCATTTGAGATATCATGTAGGGCATAAGGTTGAAGCCTTGAATGCCTTCGGTAGCCACATTGCTGGTTGCCATGGGGATGGTCATAGAAGCGTTCCTGGCCATGGGGAGTGAAGCCATGGCCTGATCCCAGGAAGTGGCTGTTGGTGGTGGGATACTGGTTACCGGTGACTGTAGGAGTTGATCCAGGGTAACTTCATGCCCAAGTGGCATACCAGTAGTGGCAGCTTGGGTGGTAAACAGTGGGAAAGCAGTAGGACTGGACCTTGCTTCGTAGTGGGAAGCAGTGTGGGTGTTGCTGGGACCAGCATTGTTGTTTCTTGGTGAAGGTCTGCGTCCATAAGTGGCAGTGAGAGGGGGAGGAGGTCCAGGAGAGAGTGATATCTCTTCCTCCTCGTCATAGTCTAGCTGGAGACGAACTCCTTTGTCCCTTTCCTTCATAACGTACTGGTTCAAAAGGGATCTAAGCTGCAAGAAGTTCCTCTCCACTCCTTCAGGGGTGAGATCTATGCGATGGGGAGTTTGTGTAAGATCAGGGAGAGGAGACATCACTCCTGAGCGAGTGGGAGGTGGAGTTTGCAGGTTTGCTGACGCAGGAGGAGCAGGTGGGGACTGAGTCCCAGCTGGTGTACCTCCTGGAGTGGAGAAAGACACAGATCTGGCCGGAGAGGTCTGATCTGTGCTAGGGGAGATCTGGTTGACCTCTTCTTGGGACTCAGGGCCAGACATGGAGAGAGTTGGAGCTACACAACTGATTTCTAGTAAAGAAAATGGCGCAGCCCCACGGTGGGCGCCAACTTGTTGCTACAACAAATAATTGCCTAACGTTGGTTCTGAGTCACAAGTGGGGTTCAGAGGTTCCACTCTGCCTAACGCAGGTCGTGGTGTCCTTCTACGTTGCAAACGTAGAAGGAGGTTCAAGGTTATTTTTATTGTTTTAGATGCTTTGAATTTCTGGTTTGAGATGTACTCGAAACCAGAAGTAGATGTTCTTGAGATCCGAGTGAAGAGAGTTATTCTCTCCACGTGCAAGACCAAAAGAATGAGAAGATTTAAGTGGAAGTGATTGTGATGGTGTAATCAGAGCTGTGGAATCAGCTTCTGATTTATAGAGAAATGAGATCTCTATTAGAAGAAAGCATCTTGCCTTGAGCCTTGTTGCAACTAAAGGACAATCCACAAATGGTAAGTGGCTGCTATGGACCTGCGGTCTGTTTGCTGATGTTACTCCATCAGCAGCTGTTTGTTTTGCTCGATGAAAAGATGACGGGACAAGTCACCTTTTTGACTTAGGATGCTCCTGGCTTTTGAACCTTTGTAGGCTCCAACCCTTTAAGCATTGTTCAGTAATGTTGTTTATTTATTTTTTGCTTTAAGCTACCCACGTCATCAATAGCTAAATGAGAATAACGTGTTTGAACTTTGATTTGATAAAATTAAAGGTCAATCCTTGCAACTTGATATTGAACCATGTCAACAGTTAGGAAAAGCAACTTAAAGGTACCTACAATACTAATAGCTTGGAACTTTTATTCTCTCTTGGTTGTACAAATTCTGAGGGATTTCTTTATTTATATAAGTGTCATAAACAATGTTATCAACATAAATATAAATACAATAAGTCACCTTTTTAAACTTTCTTATTTTTTCCCAAAAGCACAACAACACACCTTATTATTGGCCTGGATGACTTTTAACATAGTTAACCCATTCGACCCGCTTCATTTGTGGTAGCTTTTTGGCTACTGTAATGTAATGGACCCACTGGCAATATAACCATAATTTACACATTTGAGATAATCACCTATAAGTAGACTAGCTAAAATGAGTCTTTACCATTGCAGGTCTTTCGATGTGTTTCGGCCACTTGTGGACGTTTTTATCATGCCAATTGTATCAGCAAAAAACCTCCATCCATGTGATGAAACCATCGCAACACAACTTGCCTTACGAATACGCGACGGGGAACCATTTATATGTCCCATACATAGGTGTGGTGGTTGTAAAGGTGTGGAAAATAAAGTCGAATATGAAATGCAGTTTGCAAGATGTAGGAGATGCCCAATGGCATGTCACCGGAAATGTCTACCCAAGTAATTTAATTTCCACACTTTAATTTAGGTTGTGTTAGAACCAACATGAACAACATTGCTACTGGTCTTTTCATAGGTCAATTAGCTACAATCGTACTTCTAATGACAACGGCGAACTAAAGGCGTGGGACAATCTATTGCATAATCGCATCATAATCGCATCACAATGTCATGTATTCCATTGCATTGCATTTTACATTATGTCAAGATAAGTTATACTTTTCATAAGAAACACGACATCGTTCCAAAATTAGCAACACCCAGAAGAGACCATATTTTATTCCCCTTGGTGGAACAATAGATAAAAATGGGAATCATGTTGGCTCGTTTAATTGTTTGACCCGGATAAGCCGACATATTGATGAATGAATCGGGTCAAAACAGAATGGATAGAGAGATGATTGTTTTAATTAAAATCAAATGGATTGAGTTCTAAGGAATTCAAGTCGGCTGAGAAGATTAAGTTTGAATTTTAATTGTTATCTAAATTTGTTATTTATTGTTATCCCTTTAGTTTTCCTTTTCTAAGTCAAATAGGTTAGTTTTAGTATTTAAGCAAGAGTTTGTAATTGGTTTTTCATTGAATTTGTTTTGTTTGCTTTGATAATAAAAAGAGTCTATGATAAAAGTTCATCACAACAAACTGTGTGCGCATTCTTTCTCGATCCAATTTGAAACTTTCAAATCAGTCCAAAGGATGGGGGTGCTAACAAACCGTTTTGGGAATCTTAAGGAACACATCAACAAAAACAAAGCGAGGAAGGTTGACCACCCGAAAAACACAGCCTCGTATGTACATAAGTAGAAACGTACCTCTCATATTACCATATACACTTCTGGGAATTAGGCTAATCCGTACGCATTTATGTCTTTCATACATCATTTGGGTTGTATTTGCTATAATAAATGTATGTTTCATACACTTTTAAACATCTATACCTGGTATTTGAATATTAGCTTGTTAATTCATTACCTAAAACATATGATTTTTATTTTATTTTATCTTTTTTTTAACGATTAACATTTTTTTTATTCAAATCAAGCGGCCAGTAGAAAACTAGCCAAACACCAATGTACAATATGAATACCGAATGTAGTCAATTAAGCTAACCGAAAAATGATTATTTGGGTGTCCCGTGTTTAAACAAATTAAAATATCATATTGCAACTTCATATGTACCGCATGTCCTATGAATGGAGGTACATACAAAATATAAATAAAGAAACAAAAACATTGTACTTTTAAAGAACATATACTCAATTAAGCTAATCAAAACATTTATTTGGGCGTTCCGTGTTTAAACAAACTAAAATGTCATACTTCAACTTCGTATATATGACATGTCATACGAACGGAGACACATGGTCGTCCCTGAAAATCTACATACCCTATACAAACCGTTAAAAAATAGGCCTCATAGACCCAAATTTAAGTATTAAATGAGTTATATCAAAAATATATACATATGTATAGTTTTTTTTTTAATTATGCTCTCAAGATTTATGGACCCTGTCCGGTTGACCTCCTTAGACCTCCCCAAAGACGCCCCTGGAGACACATACACAACTACATAAAAAGCAACATTATAATTTTAAATAACATCACATGTAGTCAATTCAACTAACTAAAACTTTCAAAGGTTGTCTGGCAAAATCCTAATGAATTGCCCTCGACCACTCTAAAGTTAAACATTTTTACCTTAACCACTAATTAATAAACCAACAAAACTGTGATTCAGTTACTTTAGTACCATTATACCTATGACGTCTGTGCGTCAATGTTTCATACTCCTTTGGTTCTTGCCTAACATCAACACGGACAACACCAGCTTTTAAAATATGACCCAACACTACTCACATGTACAAACCCACAATCCGGTGACTTGTGGCCTATGAATTTGTACAACATACGGCTATCACTTAATTATTTTACTTTCCTTATTAAATATGTCATTGGAGCAGCACGCAACCACCTACTAACCCATCGGAACACTATGTTCGGAATTGTGTATGATATACCAACACTAAGTCGGAACACTAGGTTCCTTGCTAAAGATGTAGCATGATCAAAGATCTTATGTAACCCGCGACAAC
Organism: Ambrosia artemisiifolia; assembly: GCA_032199755.1. Lineage (NCBI taxonomy): Eukaryota > Viridiplantae > Streptophyta > Magnoliopsida > Asterales > Asteraceae > Ambrosia > Ambrosia artemisiifolia. The sequence goes on along the minus strand of CM063526.1, from coordinate 5,700,747 downwards.
GCGCGGACATATCCACTAGTCTCTCTTAATTTTCTTCAATATTATTCTTTTTTGTGTGTGATTTGATCCAACACACACACCAAAAAAAAAAGGACCCAAGTTATTAAAGGTTAGTTAAAAGAACGTGAAGCCAAACAAAGTCAGTTGGATAAGAAGAGGTTTCATAGACGATCCACGTCTAGTTCAACAACTCACTTGGTTGCATGTAACGTTTTCTAACATCATGATAATGTTATCCAAATTTGCATATGATATTATGAATGCACCAAACATGCTTTGTAGGGGCTGAAGTAATGTCAGAACATAAGTATATAAATCGATCTTGATCTTCATATCTTCATGACAATAGTAGTTTAGCTTGAACAAATATTATAATTATAATTATAATTATATTTATATTTATGAGGGAACTAATTGAACAGTATTTTAACACTGTTATAAATATTCTGTTATCTTGGAAGGAATATTCTTGGACAAGTGGAGACGCATGTCAAGTGGCTGTTTATTCACATGGTTGCTACCCTTTTTGTCACACCTCCAGCTTCACTTTTATCAGCCCTCCTCCTCCTCTCTCTCTCTCTCTCTCTCTCTCTCTCTAAACCTCTTCTCATTCAAACTTGCTCCCACCATATGTTGTCTTACCACCCATGTCCGTAGTCGTCAGATCTTGGTGATGATGGCTGGGTTACGTCGCCATCACCACCGTCACCTAACAACACCCGTCACAACCGTCTTCGACCACCACAGTCACCACCACTCCGGCGAGGTCCAATATGCATGTCCCTTTTTTTGAGTAGATCGACAAACCCCAAGGTCAGATTTCGTGACCCTTTTGAGATCATCTTCTACCTTCACTTATTTTGAGATACACATGGCTAATTTGATCTACAATCTGTCACTTTCTCCTCTGTTTGTTAATAAAAACCGACCCTTTTGCTCACCCATTAAAAATCACTTTGTTTTTGCTAATGGAGGTATATTTAAGCTATGAATTTAAACATTTGTTTGTTTTTCGATGTTAATTTTTTTCTCTTTAAAAATCTTGATTGGTTATGTTTTGGATGTTTTGATGATGTTCAAAGTTTAAAATAATTTAGTTAATTTATTTCAGTTTCTGAAATTAATTTGTTTTGTGGTGTTAGGTGACTTTTTAGTTGATTTTATGATATGGGTTGATGATTGACGATGGTGACTACAGACGTCAAAGACATCGGAAAATGGTGGTGCAACGTGGTGGACGATGACGGGAATGGGTCGTCATCTCATGGTGATAATGGCTGGTTTGATTGAAGAGATAATGCACAGGTACACATAAATTTAGGGCTTTTGTATTTTGGTAATCGATGATTTATTTTTGGGTCAATATGGGAGGGTTTTAATAATAACATCTTGGGGTTGGGTCATTTTGGATACACTTAACTTCTCTACTGGTTCTATATGTGTTCAATTAAGACGATAAATTGTTAGGTTGGTCAGGATGGGCAAAGGAAAATGGTTGAGTGGGTCAAGATGGGTTTCCTTACAAAACGTTGTTTTTACATTCTATTAACCATTTGACATTGATCCTTTGAAACAAATGTTGTAATTCAAAATATTAAAAGTTAAATTATAAAACTGTTAAACTAAATAATAGTATTATGCCATATGAAACCTTAATGAGAAGATCATTTCTAATGGATTTGAATTGAAGCTATGTGTTTTTAGTGATAATGTTTTACATCACTTGCTTTTTGGTTGGTGACTTTGATTGGGAGCTAATTATGACTAAATGATACGAAAAATAGTACATTAGTCATTATACATTTTAAAAGGTATGGATCAATATGACTGGTGCATATTACTGTGTTATTGCAAACCCATAATAACCTTCATGTGCACAACTGATGTATTGTAAAATACATCTATTTCCAGTGTAAAGTTTGTATAGTTTTCGAGTCATTTAAATAGTATTTTTATTAGTTTCAGGCTTGTACCGGTCTATTTTATATAGTATAGGTTTTTATAGATTTTTATTAGTTTTGTGTCGCTTCTAGTACTTATGGTTTAATTTGATATTTTTCGTAGGTGTTCGTGTGAACGTTGGAGCGTAAACGAGCAACTTTGATCAAGTCAAGAACACCCGAGTCTAGAACACCGAGTTATAGTACTATAAATAATAATAATAATAATAATAATAATAATAATAATAATAATAATAATAATAATAATAATAATAATAATAATAATAATAATAATAATAATAATAATAATAATAATAATATTAAGGAAATTCGTGACTTATGTCACGTTTGTGGCCCATCACAGCCCAAAAGAAAGAACATGGTTTTTGAGGGCTTCAATAATAGAAAAAAAAGAACAGCAGCGAAAAAGGGTTTTTTGGGGAGGAGAAATATTATTCGAATTGGGAGGGAGAGCAAGATCGAATTAAGCAGCAGCCGCACACAAAGACTTCAGACGAAGACAGCTGCATTATTAATTTAGAGAAGGAGGATAAGGGTTGAAGCATAGGTGCGAGCACGGGTCGGTTCTATTTCAATTATTATTATTATTTATCTATTTGAAACCCGTATGAACACCATGAATTGTTTCTATTGTTTTGATTTTGTCATGACGATTAGAGGCTAAACCTTTTTGCTACCTAGGTTAAGATGATTGCACTTGAATGATTTATTTTCTTTTGATTTTGGAACTGTAGGTTGTGAATTAATTTTAAAGTAAAAAACTCTTTATTTTCTGGTTTGATGTGTATACGTATTTGGTTTTGTTTAATTAACTTTTATAGACTCCACTTGCGTTTTTGTGAATGTCTTTCATGTATGAATGCGGGTTAGGTTGCGGACTGGGTGTTAGCAGCTAGTTTATGGTTAATTCTGCAGGTTATCCATAGGAGTTGTAATTGTTAGTTAGATAATTCTAAGTGTTCTACCAATTCTCAATAGCTGTAAGGTGCGAGATTGTTGGTCTGTCTAGGGTGTTAAATTGCTAGATCTAGAGGCTTTGTGAGAAGATCTTCCTAGTTTCCCTAGCATTCCTTGTAGGCCAAGTCTTATCAGAAATATTGTAGTTACTCCTTGCACTTTCGGGTGTATTGTGACTTTCGCGCTGTGAGGTAGACTGTCTAGCGGGTACTTTAAGATTCGAGTAGGTAAGCCTGTGAGGGTAACCTCTCAACCGGTGGTTTAACAGCACAACAGTATTCTAGGGTTTCCCCTTGAGAAGGGTCGAGGGTGTCTAGTTTATTCTTGATGTTTAGTATTTTAAGATCCCGGTTCCACACCAATTCCATAGCCGTTAGAAGATTATCATTCATGTGTAAGATTCTAGCCTAGGTAGTGCCTTACCATCATCTGATCCCAGTTGCAGTTTCCAGTTTGCGTCTTTAGTTATTTAGTTTTATTTTATTTATTTTTAATTAGTTTGTTAGAAAACCCCCCCCCCTTTAAGCAACAAAACATTATTAAGTCAGTTTTGTAGATACGTAATCGAGTCTAGTTTACGTTTTCCAGTAGAGTCTCGTGGGTTCGATACTCGGACTTACTTTAGCTGTACTGCACTGACCGGTACACTTGCCGGTTGTGTGGTTTAGGTTTAGAGAGTCTTAGGTTATAAATTTAAAACTTAGAGTGTCTAGTTTAGGTTAATTTAGTTAGTTTTTACTAAACCACTTTGAGCACATCAACAACATTGTTATTCCTTTTTTTTATTGCTCTAGTAACTTTTTAATAGGTGGTATTCTGCATCCGGATATTGAAGCAACATATGATTATATTTTCATTTACGATGAAGATCTTGGTGGTGAAGACTTCAATAGGGACAAGTATTTCTCTCCGCTCATTAACTTTTTATAAAATTCAAAATTGTAGGTGTATGTGTTTGTAAAATTAGTCTCATGCATTGTGTTCTAGGCTTCAAAGTCACTCTTTATGGCAGATTTTAATTAGGTTCATGATGTATCAGAGGCTTAAAGATTGCTCAAGCTCGGCAAATGCAAATGGAAGTGAAAAGAAAACTTCATGAACATCTAAGAGGTAAAAAGGTACAAACTAAATAAATAAATAAAAGTTCATTATGTATACTTGATGTATAAACTTTAGATAATGGCAGCCTTACATGGAAACGAGTATAACAGTTTCATTTTGTATCAACTAATGATTACTCACGTTTTACTTGGGTTTTCTTTCTAGCTAACAAAAGTGAGACTGCAGAAATAATTAAACAATTCATTGTTCTAATGGAGAATCAAACCAATATCAAGGTGAAGGGGATCCATTGTGACAACGGGACTGAAAGACGAAATCGCACATTAATTGAAGCTGCACGTTAATTGAAGCTGCACGTACAATGTTGTGTGATCAGAAGGGGATCGCTCGTCAGTTCCGCTCTGCAAGAACACCTCAACAAAACGGAGTAGCTGAAAGACGAAATCGCACATTAATAGAAGCTGCACGTACAATGTTGTGTGATTCAAAGCTTCCGACGTTCTTCTGGGCTGAGGCTTTGAACACGGCATGCTATGTGCAATACCGTGTTCTGGTCAACAAAGCACGAATGAAAACGCCTTACGGAGTCTTATTTAATACAAAACCCTCCGTTAAGCACTTTCGAGCTTTTGGGTGTCCATGTACTTTGTTGCACCTAGAAGCAACACCTAAGTTTGATGCAAAGGCTGACGACTGCTAGTTTGTTGGCTATGCTGGCAAAACGGCATATAGGGTATATAATAAACAGACAAGACAAATCGTAGAGTCGTTCGACGTGCGCTGGTCCCGACTGGTTGTTTGATTATGAGTCTCTTTTTCAGTCATTAAAGATCTTTAATGAAGTGCCTTCTAGTGTTAATGAAGGTTCTGCAGGTCATTTCATGTCCACTGTTGGCACCTCATCCTCCTTGTTGGATAGTGCAGAGGATGAGGGGAATGTTGCACCGGGGTCTCCAACAAAGAATTCTGCAGACTTACTGGTACAACAAACTCCTCATGCTCTTCAATTTCTGACAAGTGAGCCCGGCACTGCAGCACATTCTGAAAATTCTCCCACTGGAGCTGAAGAGCCTTCACCATATGTAGATGATGAAGTCATGTCTGTTGATGATCTCACTTCTAAATTTCATGACCCTATTCCTCCCGAGTGCATTGTGGAGGAAGGTGATAATGAAGAAGTTGATTAAACTGAGAGTTCTATCATTCCAGACATTGCTATTCCCACTAGTGTTCAACGGGATCATCCATTTGAAGCTGTGAAGGGTCCTGTGGATGCTGGTGTTCTAACAAGAAGTCAGATTGGCAACATCAACAAATGCTTGTACTCGTGTTTTATTTCACAGATTGAGCCAAAGACTACTGCTGTGGCGTTACAGGAACCAAGCTGGGTTGATGCTATGCAGGATGAACTTAACCAGTTTGACAAGTTGCAAGTCTGGAGATCGGTGAAGTTGCCTCAAGGAAAACGTCCTCTTGGTACTCGATGGGTTTATAGAAACAAAAGAGACGACAATGGGGTAATTGTTCGAAACATAGCAAGATTGGTAGTTCAAGGTTTCAGGCAGATTGAGGGATTGGATTGTGATGAAGTGTATGCTCCTGTTGCTCGTCTAGAGGCTATCAGGATTTTTCTAGCATATGCATCATTCAAGAACTTTACAGTTTATCAGATGGATGTCAAGACAACTTTTCTCTATGGAAAAGTTAAAGAAGAGGTCTACGTCTCTCAGCCACCAGGTTTCACAGATCCCAAATATCCAGGGCATGTCTACAAGCTTGATAAATCTTTGTATGGTCTGCACCTAGCACCTCGTGCATGGTATGCTACATTGACCGACCACTTACTTTCCAATGGATACACGCGTGGCATCATCGATCAGACTTTGTTTGTGAAGAAAGTAGATGAAGACCAGATCCTAGTGCAGATCTATGTGGACGACATCATTTTTGGATACACTAGTGATACACTGTGCAAAGACTTTGAAGATGTGATGAAGAGACAGTTTGAAATTAGTGCTTTGGGTGAAATGACGTTCTTTTTGGGTTTGCAAGTTTGTCAAAGTGCTGAGGGTATTTTAATTCATCAGGGCAAGTACGTGGATGATATACTTGCTAAGTTTGGGTTTTCTGAAGCAACGATCAATCACACTCCGATGTCTAAAAGACCAGGTCTAACTCAAGATCTGGAAGGAGAACCTGTAGATTCGACCTTGTACAGGTCCATGATTGGCTCACTGATGTACCTGACCGCTAGCAGACCAGACATCATGTTTGCTGTGTGCCAATGTGCACAATATCAGGCTACTCCTAAAATCTCTCATCTTAAAGCTGTTGAGAGAGTCTTTAGATACCTTAAGGGGAAACCCAGATTCGGTCTTTGGTATCCTAGGGACTCTCCATTTGATTTGCTTGCTTTTTTCTGACAACGATTATGGAGGTTGTGACATTGAAAGGAAATCCACCTCAGCGGGGTGTCAATTTTTGGGTGATAGACTTATCTCATGGAAATGTAAGAAGCAACAAACAGTTTTCGTCTCAGTTACAGAGGCTGAATATGTTGTAGCATCGGCGTGCTGCTCACAGATCATTTGGATGCAACACCAAATGGTGGATTACGGTTTGGATTTCTCTCATACTCCCATTTATTGTGACAATGATGCAGCTATCCAAATTGTGAAAAATCCAGTTTATTTTTCAATGACAAAACACATTGCCATAAAAGAACATTTCATCCGAGACTCGTTTAACCAGGGTTTAATTGTTCCTTAACAAATTCATACCGACGACAATGTCGCCGATCTTTTTACAAAACCGGTTAATCGAGCTCGTTTTGTCGCTCTTTTAGAACTGTTAAGAATGGTCCAGTTTGAGGACTGAGCCTGGTCAAGCAAATTTTTTTTCTTTGTTTTTTCTTTTGTAAATTTGTTCTTTAAATTTATTTTAACACAAATTTCCTCTGAAAAATAAAAAAACAATATAAAATAAAAAAAATCAAAAAATAATAATACAAAAATAGAGTTTTCAATGGACTTGAAACGCTTCCTCTTGCTTGACTCCCAAATCGAACTTCTTGTCTTTCTGTGTCAAGACAGTCAGTGGCTGGGCAATCTTAGAGAAATTTTCAATGAACCGTAGGTAATAACCAGCTAAACCCAGAAATTGTCGCACTTCGGTAGGAGTTTTGGGTGCGTCCGATTCCTTGATAGCTTCAATCTTTGTGGGGTCAACTTGTATACCTTTCTCATTCACAACGTGACCAAGAAAATGAACCTCTCGAATCCAGAACTCGCATTTTGAGAATTTGGCGAACAACTTCTCGTTTTTGAGCAACTCCAAAATCAAGCGAAGATGATGTTCGTGCTCTTCTCTGTTTGCGAGTAGATCAAGATGTCATCTATGAAGACAATTACGAAATTTTCTAGATAGGGTTTGTAGACTCGATTCATAAGATCCATAAAGACAGCAAGAGCATTTTTCAGGCCAAAAGGCATAACAAAAAACTCATAGTGTCCATAATGAGTTCGAAACACCGTCTTTGGTATGTCCTCCTGAATCCGCAACTGGTGGTATCCTGAGTGCAGGTCGATATTTGAGTAGTAGCTAGAACCCTGCAGCTGGTCGAACAGATCGTCGATTCTTGGTAGTGGATACTTGTTCTTGATCGTCAGTTTGTTCAGTTCGCGGTAATCGATGCACATGCGAAAACTTCCGTCATTCTTCTTCACAAATAGCACAGGCGCTCCCCACAGAAAAAAGTTCAGGCATATGAAACCTTTGTCCAACAACTCATGAAGTTGGTTAGACAGTTCCTGCATTTCGGATGGTGCCAAACGATACGGAGTGCGGGCTACTGGAGCAGCTCCCGGGACAAGATCAATGAGAAACTGGACTTGCTGTGGCGGTGGAAGCCCTAGCAAATCTTCTGGAAAGACTTCGGGATAGTCTCGTGTAACGTTTCGTATTTTAATAATAATTATTCAATAAAATCATTGGATCTTAATGTCTTACTGTGTTTTCGTAACATTTTTAACCTTGTGTAATTTAATATATATAATAACATAGTTTATATATATGATAAAAATGCTTAAAAAAATAAAAATAAATGTTTGAACAGGGACTCAAACCCGCGTCCAAACCAGCACACACAAACCCATGAACCACTAAGCCAAACTACCATCTTGTGTTATAATCCAGACCAATTAAACTTAACACCTTCCCTGATTAACCTAGTCAACCAAGACAAAGTCAACACCTCGCGACACATTCGAATTGATTCAATATCCCGCGTGATTGATCTGTTTATGGAAGGTGTTTGGATGGACAGATCATATGCGTCTTCTACACGCTAAATTTCAATCAAAACATTCTATTTTTAAGTTAACTAGGTGTATTCACCTACGCGCTTTGCGCGTTTGATAAACCGACACTCAAATTAGGTGTAAATTACCACCACCATCTCTGCAGGCACCTACTCGATCAAGCTTAGACAGAGTTGTTTCCATCATCAGCACCACCATCATTTCAAACGAAGAAAATTAGCCAAAGAATCTACCAAAACCATCGACTTCGTCCCTTGTCTACTCGGTTTATTTAACAGTAATTTCCGCATTAGTTGCAACTATCATTTACCAAAATAGTATGAGTAGCCAAGTCTTATGAATTTGAAGTAAAAAAATGGTGAAACCAAAGTGGCACAAAGTCATGATGTTGCTAGAAACATACAACAATCTGGGAACCCGTTGCTTTGAATTTCTTTATTAAACTATTTGATAGCTATTGTAACTTTATTCTTAATCGAATATGATACATTAATTATTTCCGAAAAGCCCAGTAGATGAACAAAAACTTGATTGTATGCAACCTAACCCAATACATTGAAGATGCAATAATAAAAGGTACATATTTTGACCCGTTTACCAATTTGATTGGGCTATACATATATCCTGGCTGCAGGGGATACAAATAAAATCGACATTGTTGAAGCATGTTAAAAATATATATTTATTTAATTAACAACATTTTCTTTGTGGAAGTATATGGAAAGGCAATACAACATGAAAGTCACTTAAATTTCCAAATACTCACATCGTGTATACAATCTCCCCGCTGCTATCGATATCCAAGTCACCATCACTCTCCAAATCCTCATCCATGTCATCGTCAATGTCCAGGCTACCAGTAAGATACTGGTTCAGGTTATTGGCACCAGCAGGCGGGATGGTGGCTTCAGCAATTATCTGCATGATCTCATCTACGCTTTGAGTGGGCTGATCCGACCCGTCAAACTGATCCATTGCATTGTCTTTCATGAGTTCGGCTCGGAAGTTTTTTACAAACCATTAATGGTTTTTAATCTCATCCATGGTTATCCTCTGTTCAAGTTAAGGATTATTATTATTCTCGTTAACTTTTCATAATCGGTAAACCCAAAATAATGTAGTTTGACTTTGACCAGAGTTGAAGGGTTACCTTAGCCGGATCAGCAACAAAATATCTGGAGATCAAATGGCGGCAATAAGGAGATATATGAACGTAGGCTGGAATTGAGTACTGAACATTAAGAATTCGCTGCACAAAGTCAAATAAAGAACCCATTTAATCAACTGGGATTACTCGTATGTTGAATGGGCCAATTTAGGTCGTCTATATTACAAACGGCACAGATCAATAAATTCAGCAAAAATGTATAGTATACTCACAAAATCTATTTTAATGCATATGCCAGTCTCCTAAACCATCTACTCCTCATGCCGTCCTCGACTATAAGATACCAGCTCTAAATCTTTATAGCACACAATCTGTAGACAAATAAAAAACATTACAAAACAGTTCCAATGAATTGAGTTTGTGTGACGGATAACTCATAAAAAATAGATAGTGAATAGGATGTTGCCGTAGCCAAAGGAAGTCTGAGAAGGTTAGTGGCAACAACCTGTCACCTACGGTGGCGGCTGGTGGGGATACCTGGGACTCTTCACGAACAGTCAAGATGGGTAAGGAACCCATGATCTGTTGTTGCTCTTTTCTAAGTTGTCCAAAAAGTATGGTACCTGTAATGGTTTCATAGCAATAGGAACATAGTTTCCAATTTGACGACTCTATCTGTTTTTTTTATTATACTTTCTATTACAAATAATCAAATATTCAATTTATTTGAAAATCACAAATAACTTCCATATGGTTTAGTTTTTGCCTCACAAAAAGACAAGGGGAAAAAACTAACATACTAAACCCAACAGTGGTATATATTAACACCAAAACATTATCTCAGAAGTAGATCATTCGAGTTAAAGTCTTTGCAAATCAAGTCAACCCGAATCGCCCCATTTTGACCTTCACTAAAAATCAGTTAGCTCCCGCGGACACGCATCTAAGCTAGCAAAAAGACATACCGTACAAATACGTTTGAGAAACGCCAAAACAGAGGATTGAAACCGCCGTGTATCAATATCGCTAAAAAACATGTTATTAACGCTTGGCAAGTAAATGTCATACCCTACATGGATTTAAGGTAGTATAAGGTTAAAATGATAACAATAACTTAGTTAATATATACCAAGTCGAACTTTTTAGTGGTGGAGTTGGAAGAGAAGCATCACCAAGTGATTGATAATCTCTTATTAATTTTTTAGTTCTTACTTCCTCTACTAAACTTTCCAATTTCGCTTCAAAGGAAATCCACCTTAAAGTTAAAATCAACGTCATTTGCTATTGCAGGCTTCAGATCAACATCTTTGATTAATGCATCCTTCAAGTTAACTTCTTTGACTGTTTTTTGCAAGTCAATGCCTTTGACTCTTCCATTCTTTAAGTCAGCGTATTCTACCAATTGAAGACTCGGATCATCCTTAATATGACGGTTTTGATTTGCGTCATATGATATATGACCTTGAGATGATTGTGGTTCCACTTCAAATCCTGTAGACTCCACGTTGAAATCGTGAACTTCAACCGCATCACTAAATATCTCCTCAACCTCAAAGAATCATCAGGTGAACCATAGCCATTTGTCTCGCTACCATTAGATGATAGAGGATCAGCATCCACAAAACATAGACTATAAATTTTTATAAACATAAGATGGGTGAGGCCTGATTCTTGCCCAGATATCAGATTAAAAGAACTAAATGTATTTTCTGATGTGTTGATGAATGAATAATAATGATGATGATTGTGTGTGTCCAGTTTAAGAGCAGGAAGTTACTTGAGAGTTTTTGTTTCGGATTTCTGTTCTTATAAAAGTTAACAGATTATAGTGGCAGTTTCTTTTTTGCTAGCCTTGCTATTATTAAATTCAGATTAAGCAATTATCTTAATCACCTCCTCAAACAACAAACAGCAAGCTACTAATCTGAAAAAGAAAGAAAGAAAGAAAGAAAGAAAGACAAACAGACAGATAATTTGACTTACCTAGACCTAATGGACTCCCAAAATCCAGCCTGCAACCTAGAAACCTTCAGCTTTCTGCTCCCTGCAACCTAGGTTTCTGCTCCCTAGAAACCTAGAAACTTTCAGCTTTCACTAAACCAAACTATTATTCAAACATATATATATATATATATATATATATATATATATATATAATAAAATGTATATAAATATACGAGTGGATAAGCGTAACGTCCAACATTCCGCTTTTCTTGCAAGACCTGGTCTTCAATTCGTGTGAGCATTGTGTTTCCCTGCGATCAAAGTCATTTCACAAGAAAACATTTAGTCGACATCATGATAATTTCCAGGATATTGAGCTCGACTTGATGTTTGAAATTCTGATTATTAATATGAATATTGAGCAAGATTTTCACCCCTAACATTAGTCGTATATCAACTTATACTTGTATAAAAACCTATGTTACATAAATACAAATTTTATCTTCCTGAACATAACTTCGAAGTATATACATATGAGTATATGACTGATACTTTGATAACCTATGTTATAAAAACCTATTTACCATAGTTTGCCGCCTCATTCAGTTGCTTTGTAGCCGCCCTTACATCCTTTACATTCTTGATGCAATCTACCGCCTCCTGATTCGACATAACCTGAAAGCGAACATAAGATTAAGATCAAAAGCAACAAAAAAAAATCATAAAGCCAACTTTCTTGATCATTTCTATAAATAAAAATAAACCTTCCAAATGCCATCGCTCGCTAATATTATGAATTCAGAATCATCATCTATCACTTCCATTGATACATCTGGTTCAGAACTCAGGTGTTTCTTCATTCTCTTGTCACTAAACGCTCTTGCCACCGCCAATCACCCATCAACACGTGGCACTTAACCTGCAATCTAACACTCTGTCATGTCTCATTGGCAAAAATATGGTACAATGATATACAGGTTCTGGATTGTTCACTGTCACCTGGAAAGGTGGATACAAAACCGCCTCTGTCCAACACCCCCCCAAAAAAAATATTAGGTCTTATTAATTGAAAAAATGATGAACTAAAGGTGTAGTGGTTTTAGATTGTTCAAAGTAGCCTGATGAAACGGTTTACTCAACTGTAACTTAGTTGATGCGGCCTGAACCCTAGCATAATCAGTGCAACCCTAACCTTAAAAACTATGAAATCAATCAATCAGATTACCTTGGGGTTTGTCGATCTACTCGGAAAAGAGACATGCATCTTGATCGGAATCCGTGGCGGCGGCGGTGGCGGTGACGGGAGATAAAGGATGAAGGCAGTATGTTTTGACGGTAATCTTAGAGAGAGAAAGAAGAGAGAAGCTGTTAATGTATGGTGTTTGGATCTCTAGCAACACCGATTTTAACATAGAGAGAGAATATATGGGTGAGAGAAAAGGATTTTGTGAGATTGTTGAGAAAAAGAGGGTTTTGTGTGTGTGTGTGTGTGTGTGAGAAGAGAGCAGATGAAGAAGACACATATGTGAGAAAAAGGATGCGTGTGTGAGAAAAAGGACGCGTGTTCAAGAAGGATAAAACAAAAGTGGGATTACTGTTCAAATGTTGCTACTGTTCAATTTGTGAGTGCTATCAGTTTTGATTATTAATATAGTTAAATTACGCGTTTTTATTTTAGGTTTGGGTCAACTTTCCAATACGTGCAATCCATTCTTATTAGTATAAATTGAACCCTTCATTTAGACCTAAACTCGCCGAAAACAAAAACCTCAATCCTAATTCCCACAAACCATTCGTTTTTAAGCCAGAATCCGTAGCGTTTGACTTTTCTGTTGACCGGCTTACTCGAGTTCTAAAACTCTCTGTAAGTATCAATTAATCCCTTGTTTTTGTTCATCGTTATTGTCCAATCAATAACCCCATAGATTCTGTGGTTATTGGTTGCTAATTGATGCGATTAGAAAAGCTAGGGTTCTTATCACGATTTGGGGAAGATGACACTTGACTGACATCGTTCATACCCTCCGTGTTTAAACATTGAACCGACTCGTGACTTGGGATCGAATCCAGTCACAGCCATTTTAATTTTTCTAATTATTATGGTCTGAATCAAAAAGCCCTTATAATTAATTAAAACCAAACAAACTTGTTCTCAAGGTCCAGACCAGATGGTCTGGACATGTGATTTATGTCTCTGATCCGGCCAAGGATCCGGGTTCGATCCTTGGCAGCAACATTTTTTTTTAAAACTCTTTATCTTTATAATTAATCTAAATATCTTTTAAAATAGTTTTTTTAAATACCAAAAATGATTTATAAATTCTATAAAATATACTTTATATTATTTAGAGGGTAAAGTTTATCATGCAATTTTTAGTTTTTTAAAAATAATTTATTTAATATATAAAAAATATATTAAAAGTTTATTCATTAATAAATAAAAAATTCTATAAAAGTATCTAAACAAATTTATAAAATTTCGTAAAAATTATTTTAAACATATAAATCAATAAACTTTCTAGAATTAAATTTTTATTTTAGAAAAACGTTTATTTAGTATTTTTAATTAATTTCGCTATTTTAATCATAAATAATTAAAAATAAATCCATTTTTCATTATTTATGCATCAAAATTTCACATAAATTATTTTTGTTCATTTAATTTAGAAATATAATTTTATGATTCGAAATTTATGAATTTTAATATTTTTAGATATTAATACTATATTTTGACAATTAAATTATAATGTATTATATATTCGTTTATTAAGAAAATAATTTTATAAAAATTATTTTCACATTACATCATCTTAATACAACTACCTTTAATCAAAATCTTACAAAAACTATTTTTAATAATATATTTTCTAAATTTCTTTATTTATTATTTCATTAACTATTAATTTAAGTAAACTTTTAAACAATTGTACATCCCCAAATTAGGAACTCTGGAATACTTTTAGACTAGAAAACTTAGACATTTAAATTTTCCCAACACTTATTTATTGCCTTAAAAATAGGTTGATACCTGGATACACTCGAGCCACACTTATTCTATATCAAGAGATTCGATACTATCATTAAGGTGAGTTTACATAGCCCCTTTTTGCTGTTTTACATTTTTTGGGTGAAACTTGTTTAAACATTTTTGATACACTAGCAATTACTCATTCTGACATTGTTGAAACTTGTTGATTCATTTTGACTGTAACAAAAAGACACAGTACAATTATTAACATTGATCAAGCCGCCTGTTTAGATTATAGCGCTATAGGTCTGGCAAACCCACCCCTCGCATAAATTCAGGGATGATCGAAAGAAGTTACACTTTTACTAACTTGCGAGTTAGGTCTCAGTCGACACAAGGTTTGATTGTACAAAAGACGCATTGTTACATGTCGGACTCATACTCTTACATTATACAACTGTGATTGTTGTACAAACTATTGTTATCTATTATATTCAAAAACCTATGTATTTTCACCAACTATTTATAGTTGACCCCTATCTTTCCAAATTAACATGTTTCAAGTTTTGTTTGCTATTGGAAGTTGTACAAGTCTTGGTACACGTAGGAGCTTTGGACCTTGTTTATATTAATCAACTTTTGTAATCATTACTTGTAAGGCAAATTGTAAATTGTTTAATATTATTCAACTTTCATTTAGTACCATGAGCTATTGAACAATCATCAATACGTGACATCCCGATTTTTCCGCCATCGGTTGGGGTGTTACATCTCCCACCACAGGTATGTCCACGAGTTTCCGATCTTTAGTCTTCTGTTCAACGACATGTGCCAAAAATGCGACACAACCTTTCCTTAAACATTTTTGTGCCTTGATGCAGGATATGATTCGAAGATTAGGTCCACCCTGGTCTCCTCGAATCGAGAGGGTTTCACCATTGGACAAGGGGACTCGAACCAATTTCTCGTGACAGACAATCTCTGCACGATGCTTGGATAGCCAATCCATGCCAATGACAACATCGAAACTACCCAATCGAATAGGCATTAAATTGATATGGAAATCATGGTCGCTAAGTACCAGAACATAATCCCTAACAACTTCCTCAAACGAGATTAACTTACCATTGGCCAACTCTATGGTATAACGTGTTTCCAACTTACTAGATTCTACTACAAGGGATTTCTTAAAGTCGATGGACACAAAGCTAAAATCAGCGCCTGAATGAAACAGTACCGATGCAAAATGGTTGTTAAGGAGAAACGTACCCGTAACCATGTTAGGATCATCATGTGCTTCGTTGGCTCCCAGCGCAAACGCTCTACCACGGGCTTGATCCTTGTCCTTAGGACAGTCCTTATGAAAAGGTCCAGTCCTGCCACATTCGAAACACTCATTTTTGGCAGGAGGAGTGTTTATGTCTTTGGCCTTGCAGTTAGCGGTTGAATGACCACGCCGGTTATAGTTGTTGCACAAGATGCTTTTGCAAATGCCCACGTGGTTGTAGTTGCATTTGCTGCAGTAAGGGTGGGGCCCATTGTATTTGCGTTTGGGCTCCTCAGCAGCTGTGGCAGCAAAGACCTTCACGACATCTTGTCTTTTGTGAGGGAAGTTCTTACCTTTCCTAGAGCCGGAACGTTTGCGTTTATCTCCCGAACTCTCACTAGAAACTGCAACCTTTTGGTTCAGCGAACCCATGCGGACAGCGTCGTCAGTCAGACTGTGGGCTAGAGTAACAGCAGCTTGGATGGTGGAGGGTGCCGATGCAGTGACCATACTACGGATCTTGGGAGATAGACCCTAGATATACCGCTCGACTCTCTTGTATTCGGGCGTGACCATGTGAGGGACAAGTGAGAGAGTTCGTTAAAACGAGTGGTATATGTAGTCACATTGGCATCCACCATGGAAAGATTCCAGAATTCTGCCTCCAGCTTTTGTAGCTCACTCCTCGGGCAGTACTTTTCCATGAGTAGAGTTTTGAGATCGGCCCAAGCAAGGTTGTATGCCGCATCTCTGCCCAGAGTATGTACTTGTAGATTCCAACATGTAAGGGCTTAATCCTGGAAAGTACATGTGGAGTACTTCACCTTTTGATCCTCGGAGCAACAACTAATGTCTAGGACTGACTCGGTCTTCTCAATCCAACGGACAATTCCTACAGCACCTTCCGTACCACGAAAGTTCCACGGCTTACAGGCCATAAAAGTTTTGTACGAACATCCTCGCACAGGGTGTTCAACTTCGTTATCCATCTCGCTTCCCCTTCGACGACCAGTACCTCCGGAACCTCCGCTAGAATCAGCTCGAGCAGCGTCGTGTCGAGCAATTGCCTCAGAAATTACTCTAGCTAGCTCAACGGGAGTAGCGGGTAGTGGTTCGCCATCGTTGGTTCGTGCAGATTGTTGAGTGTGCATGATGTCCTTTTAATATGACACATATCAAACACATCTTCTGTAAATATTGTCGTTCATACAATCGTAAAAATCAAATATAACCACGCATAGCAAAACAATCACAACCACAATAGAATAATGGAAATATCACAACTACAAGGAAAAAGCATATGTAACATAATATATCATCGATAAATACTACCATAAAGTCAGATACATAAGAGTTAATAGAAAAGATGGGCGGACGAACCGCAATAGTTTTAATGTTACAAAACTAAACATGGCAGCATAACGTAACAGTCATAATACAACATGAAACATCACAAAGTATCATCATAATACAACCACAAAATAATCTAAGAAGAAGCTGAGGATGGGAATGCAGCAGCCAAAGCAGAAATCGCGTCTCGCATCCCCTGCGTCATCTCGGTCAGTCTCCTCTCCAAAGCCTCGATGCGTCTTTCCGCTTCTGCTCTCCCCAAGGTTATCGACAATCTCCCCCGCTCAGCCTCCTCTGCACGAGTCTCCAATTCTCGAACACGAAACCCCAACTCAACAAGCTGCGCGTCGTGGGACAAGATAACACCGTGCTCTGTGTAGAGTGGCCTCCCGGATGATCCTCCCAACGTCATGGACTCATGGTCATCTTCCTCGTCCCGATGGGCAGGTCGCCGATGAGGCTGGGAAGGTAAGGTCGCTTGCGGGCCTGTGAGCGCCTCCTCAGTCTCGACGAGTGCTCGACCAACAGTACAGGTGCCTCCATGATACGTGACTCCGGTGCAGGAACAGCGGGCAAGACAGGCTCGCTAGTAGGGACAGGGTCAGCGGGTCGGGTAACAACCAGAGTATGAGCAGGGAGGGCTATGACCACAGTCCGTCGCACTTACTTACGGGGAGTATACCGCTGAAGGGTGCTACCCGTATAGTCAATGCGGAAGGACGGGGCCTAGCTCGAGGCAGTAGGGGTGGTGGAAGGAATTACCGGATGATGGACATCTGGGTCAGCAAGTGGGATGTCATCATCGGTGTCATCATCCGAGGTACGCCTAACTAGGGGTACCGGGTCTATGTCCATCTCAGAATCTGAGATCCAAGATCCTTCGTGATGGGGAAAGTCAGGAGTCTCATAAGGGACAGGGGCAGGCTGGGTAAGTGGAAGATCCTCCTTGGGTGTGTCGTCAACCAAATAATCAGGCTCAGATTCGGACAGTATGGTGAGGTCAACAGTAATGGCCATGATCCTGTCATATGCATGTATATATATGTAAATAAACATGTATGTAAAATAAACTATCATACCCGTATATCATTGTGGAGCAACATGATATTTGAGAAGTGCATGGCGTGGCAGTGTGGTACTTTGTGAAAACATTTCGAAAATAGTTTTTAGGTTATAGTTGACTCGAAAGAATCTTAGTTCGCTATAACCTTATGCTCTGATACCAATCTGTCACACCCCGCCAAGGCGGAAACACGAGAATGCGACCTCGAAAGGTTTTCAAGCACAAGGTACCAGCAACACACATAGATTTATTCAAAAGATACCATCATAGGATGGTTATTGTCATAAAGCTTAATTAAGTAGATAAACATTGTCTGAAAACAAGTGCATTGTCTGAAAACAAGTGCATTGTCTGAATAACCATGAACCACAATACTATGGAATAATTAAAATCCAACCCATGATGATACCACCGAGTGCCTGCTTGGACCCCTCTCTCAAATCCCTGCTGCTCTCCATCAGGTAAAAAAAACATGCATGAAAGATTGGTCAACAATAATGTTGGTGAGTTCACAGGTTTGAGTCTAACAAGTAAAACAATTGTGTAATTCATGTATGACCAATCATAGGCTAGCTAAGCGAATGATTTCTATTCAAACCATGAGTCCCATAACCAAACCTCTTGACTGTGGTGCCTCGCGCATTGTACACTAAAGACAATGTATGTATAGTAGAATACTAACACTCTTTTGCATGTAACTGGTTAGAGCGACTAACCAAGAGTGGGGGTGTCAACCCAATAGATCTATTAAAGTGTTCCATGGCTTTTGATAGCTAATGATTACAATAAATGTTGTACAAGGACTAATGAGCTCATGAACCAAATGTCTCATGTTCCACATGCAGTCACGATAGAATGTACACACACACACACACACACACACTTGTAAATGATACTAGAGTTGAGCATGTTTAACCCCCTAAATGTAAAATAGTAAAATGGGGCCATGAAACTCACCTGATAATGTTACGTGTGGTCTAGTGAAGTCGTAGACGGTTGCTATCCTGATAAATGATGCCCTATGATCATTATGGACATGAAAAGTTGTCTGGTTTTGTTGTTTATCATACAAATGGCTCACCCGACAATTGTAGACCCAAGTATGTGGGCTAGGACTTTATGTATGTGATGACTGTTAGTGTTTCTTTTTGGGAAAGCTCGGTAATTCATAAGTTGACACTGATTGTAACCAAAATGGACCCTTTTTATGTTGCCACGGTTCCAAGCAGTGTTGTAAAACTCGGCCAACTCGGCCGAGTACTCGGCGAGGAATCGCTCCTCGGAGGTGAAACGCCCCGAGTTTTCTCTACTCGGCCATCCTAACTCGGAATCGGTCCAACTCGGCTCGGAATCGGTCAGAATCGGTCAACTCAGGATGGAAACCGTCTAGTCGGAATCGGTCAACTCAGGATGGAATCGGTCAACTCGGGATGGAATCGGTTAAATTCGGCCTTGAAATCGGCCAACTCGGCCTGAATCAATCAAATTAGGCCTCTAGTTGCTGTTTTTGAGATAGTTTTAGTATTTGGCATACTTTTATGAATTTATGACATATCTATAATCATTAAATTATTACATTTCTATATAAATCACCATGTCCGAGTACTCCCCGCCTAGGCCGAGTACTCGCAACTCTCCGCCGGCCGAGTTGAGAGCGCCTAGCGATTTTTGCAACCTTGGTTCCAAGTGGTTCCCAATCCGTCATGAGTGATTGATTTATGAGAAAACAAGTGCCTTAACGTATGTTTAAACCATTATAACACCCTAGGAATTGTTAACATGTGTTTGTGTCTTTCTAACATATGTTATTATGTTGTAGCCGAAGCTAACTCATAGCATGGCTACAAGAGTTGATCGTTTATGGATCAAAATCGACTGATCTTGCGTTGACAAGGCATGGCCGAAGCTTTACAATGTGCCAAAGTGTATGTTTGTTAAAAATCCGATTATAGTTTTCATCCAAATACACCTTAGTTTTAAGTGTTCCAAAACCATGAGTTTGTTTAAGAAAAACCGGTTCTTAGTGTGGTGATTCAAGTAGTGTTTAGATGTAGAACCTTGCTCGAATAATGGGTGTTCCATCTAGCCGATTGTTATCACAATGAGGTGTATATTGTTAATCACAATGAACTATGTTTCTAAAACTTTGTATATGAAATCATGTCATTTATGTGATGGATTTTAGAAGCAATAACTTAGTTTAATGACATGATTACCACATTGTAGTGTTAAGCCGAGTAGGATGAGATCAAAAGGACTTGGGGTCGGGTGGATCATCAGGCCAAATGAAATAAATGGATGGAAACTAAGCTTTGTAGATAATAACTTAACTAGGTATAGATGATCACCAATGGTTGAGGCCTTCCTTCGAGTTCCTAGTCTTGGGCTTCGGATCAAGAGGGTGGAGGAAGTGTTGGTGTGAAATGAAGTGATCCCTTAAGGCTTCTTATATAGTGGGTGATGGGCTAGATGACAAACAAAGGAATGGAAAGTAATTCCTCATAGGATGATGGAATGTTTAAACACTTTAAGCATGATTTGGTGTAAGACATGGTGTAAGACAATTGCCACAGGTTAGCATGCTTGTTCAAGCATGGGCCGCCATTGGGAAGGAGCAAAACAAAAGGGGGAAGTTGACTTGCATGGGCGGTGGTGTTCTCATTTGGATCTTATACATTTTGGTGTAAGTGTTGACCATGTTTCAAGCTTCTTGTTCCCTTCTTATCCTTGGCCGATTGGTTATGCATAGGTGGGAAAGTTAGAGGCTTTATCTCTAGGATAGTAGGCTTGCAAGATGATAGTGATGTTCCATACTCTTGGCCGATTATCATTTGTGTGCTACAAGTTGTATAGTTGACTAATGTAGGAGGTGATTTAAGAGTATTGTTTGGTTGTCTATTTTGGTGAAAGATCATAGTCCACACATGTTCCTTGTTGGTTAGTGTAGGTAGCCGAAAAGTGTAGAGGTTTAGGTGTTATAGACATGTGTTGACAACCAAGTCTATGTTGCAACTCCTTGGGAACTAGCGGCCGAGTATTTAGACAAGATAGACCAAATCTTGGTGGTTGTTTGTTATGAAAAGGATAGGTGATTTTGTCTTTAGTGAGTCAATTGGTTGGCATAGGTATAAAAGGAATAGGTAGTTATCTAGGATTATGAAGTGGTGAGTAGTTGTTTCCATTTTGGTGAAAGCTTGGTAAAAGCAACTCATGCTTCTTTTTGGTTTCAGTCGTAGGTATAGACAAGGGGAAAAGAGTAGTCCAAGCATGGATCAAGGTTCCCATTGATTGGTTAGACAAGGAAGTATGGTTTCCCATGAGTTAGTGTAAGGTATAAGATGTAAGGTTCTATGTTAGTGCAAGATGTGACAAAGCAATCTTCATCTATATACATGTGATCGTGCGTGTGTATATATGTGTATGTATTGATGATGTTGTTGTGAATTGTTTAAGATACCATTGTGATGGATCTTGATGGAACTTGTGAGCATTTTAGTCAAGTGTTTATGGACTTAGGTGATCAAATGAAGTGTGATCGGCTTTTAGTACTAGAGAGTTGGGTTTATTGGATCATAACTCAAGTTATCATGGGACATAGTCGACCAAAATCTTACCAAATCTTGTTAGCGGTGAGATGATGATATCAACATGTATTTGTCTCATAGATATCGGGTTCATGAACACATGTTTATTAGATAATAACACATGGTGGTGCTTGTGATTACTTACATGTGTTAGAGAGGGATTACCATGTGTTAGGGTGTTGTAACCTCACAAAAATGTTTTCCAATGATTTGTCCGGGTGTTGTATGACTAAACAGGTGTTCTTTGTTGAGTTTCTGAATAATTCTTGCTTCACTAGACTAGGGGGTATTGTGTATGCAAAATGTTTAAATATGCACATATTATGACAATAATAAATGGAATGCGTACGGATATTGACCTGGATCGTTGACTGTTGTCACAACGTGGCATATTTATGACCCGTGGAGTGTTTCTCAGGCGAGAGAAGAGGAGGAAGGTGTAATTGGAAGGGAAAAATATTGGGTGTGATTTGAGATTTGGAAAGAAGAAAAGGAGGTGCTTGGTTCGCTTTTCTGAAGAATGTGTTAGGGTTTGCTTATCTCAACTTTGAGAGAGAGAGAGAGAGAGGGGGGGAGGGGGGTTATACCAATATTCTTGACAAACAATTTTTTTTGAAACAAGTGCCCGAGATAGTGGAGGGAATTTGAAATTTAATGACACAAAAACATGACAGTAATCTTGGATAACGTCATGTTTTTAAACTTTTGACACACAATTCTTGAAACACAAAAAAGAGCGTCATTAATTTTTCAGATTTAACGAAAGATGATATTTTTTTATGACATACGCTTTTGTATGTCATTAAATTAGTGTATGTCATTATTTGTATGTCATTAAAGGCACTTTTTCTAGTAGTGTATGTTGTTGACTCGTCTGAACAAATTAGATCATCGATTGCAATATTGCGTATGAGTTATCAGTATTAGTTTAAAACAAATACGATCATCGATTGGGCAACGGGTTTTTGTATTTGAACAAACTAGACCATTGGTTGAACAACTTTGACCATAGATGATCAGAACATGACATATTTTAGGGTTTAGTATGGGTGGTTATATTAAAACCCCCCACTTCTATTTCCACTCCCTCAAAGCGCCTCGCTTTGGCCAAAGCGAAGCGCTTTGGTTACTTTTTAACAACCTCGGTCCGAAAAAGCTGGTTTTTTAATTTTTTTAATAAAATTATTGTAAAAAAATTAAAAAAATTTAAAAAACAAAATAATAACCACCAACTTGTATCAACTTGATGGAAAAATTGTGAATAAAGCAGTGGGAAAGATGAAAATATTTGTGAATAATACATTCATCAAAAAGACCATCTTCTTGTTAGTCACCCCAAAGGGAAAGATGGAAATATTTGTGAATAATACATTCATCAAAAAGACCATCTCTTTGTTAGTCACCCCCAAAGGGAAATCGACTCTCACACTTACGCGTAGATCAAGGAGATTGATGAAGATATTCATCAAGACCTTTGTCAATGTAAACTCTAAGATCCAGGATGAGCTAGATATTCCTCATGATGTGCAGGAATTGTTTACATTCCCATTGATTTCAAGTATGTTGCCTTCATCGTTGATAGATATCTCTCCGACAACAACTGAATTTTACTTGCTTGCCTGAACAGTTGTTTTACTAATTTCCGATTCTTGATAGTTTGATTATACTCGTGTTTTAGGTTTCCTTCATCATTGACAGATATATCTCTAACAACAACTTCCCTGTACTCGTGTTCAGCTTTTAAATCAAACAATCAGATCGGCGCTAACACGCAACCCATACAGAGTTCGTTGTACTGGTTGTGGAAAGAAATCAACAGTCGGATCGACGGTTTTGTTTACCCTCCCATTGATTTTCAAACAACTGTATAGGTGTGACCTTCATCGTTGACAGATATCTCACCGACAACTGTCCAACAATGTCCAACAACTGAATTTTACTTGCTTGCATGAACAGTTGTTTTACACCATTTTGTTTACCTTCCCATCGATTTCAAGTATGTTCTTTTGACAAAACGTCTGGCTGACCTGAAGTTCGTTTGCAACCTAGTTCCTTTAAATTATAAACAACATTAAAGAATGACTTGTGCTATTTCTTTTCAAACCCTTCCATCATATATTTCTGAATAACATTAAAGAAGGACTTGTGCTATTGCTTGCATTAACAATTATGGATCCTTTGATCAAAAAATATATTCTCAAACAATTCTTAAAATCAATCTTCCAATAATCCACACCTTTCTCCTGAAGAGAAGTTATCACCATCATCATCATCCACAATGTTCTTACCTAAATTCAATGTCCAAGAACTGAATTTTATTTGCTTGCATGAACAGCTGTTTTTAATTGTTTGGGAATATATTTTCTGATAAAAAAATCCATAACTGTAATGATCAGGAACATTCCAAATAACTGTTCAATCTCAGCTTTTGTTTAACTATTTTAGCAACTTCCATAGGAATTCTCCATCTCAATGTCCAAGAACTGAATTTTACTTGCTTACATGAACAGTGGTTTTTAATTGTTTGGGAATATATTTTCTGATAAAAAAATCCATAACTGTAATGATCAGGAACATTCCAAATAACTGTTCAATTTCAGCTTTTATTAAACTATTTTAGCAACTTCCATAGGAATTCTCCATCTCAATGTCCAACAACTGAATTTTACTTGTTTGCATGAAAAGTTGTTTTTAATTGTTTGGGAATATATTTTCTGATCAAAAAATCCATAACTGTAATGATCAGGAATATTCCAAATAACTGTCCCGTTATAGAATCTTTGTACGAAAATCTAAATCATCTCATTCCATGTTCTCCATATCCATACCTTGTTTCAACACACACCTTCAACCCATTTCGAATGGTTTATCCCTCAACACAAGCTTTGCCATCAGAGTTTCCAACCACTAATACCAGATTGATGATAGTCATTTTTGGCATTTGTAAAGCGATCGTTACTGTTCCGAATGGTTTAGTTATAAAAATCCTATCACATCACGATTTGCATCCCGCCAGTAATGAGTAACCTACTAACCTCTATTAATAGACTTCATTTATTCTTCTTCATCTTCTTCTACTTGAAGTGCAGAGCAATAACTAACCCTCCATCTTCTTTGTTTAAAGTCCTAACAAAATCTAAACTACAATGAATAGTTATGGATCTTTTGATCAAAAAATATATTCTCAAATAATTCCTAAAATCAATTAATAGACTTCTACAATGTTTTAATGTTTTCTTCTTCTTCTACAATGAACATTTATAACCTTTATGTACATGTGACCAAAAGAACTAGGCTTCAAACACAACATTTTGCTCAACGTAATATTATTGTAATATAATATTCAGATTCTGATTGCACCGAATCTAGTCTTCAAGTTACCTCTTCCTTCAAGTTTCATAGAATCATTGAAGATAATTCTTCTTTTATCGGAGAGATATCTGTCAACGATGAAGGCAACCTGAAACGACTTATGATAATAGTTTTCCTGATGAAAATAGGTTGGTGGACTTAAGCACCTGAACAGTGGTGTAGTGGTGTGGTCTACCTTTTTGCAAAAAGACATTTTGTCTTCAAGACTACTAGGAGTCAGGTATCTCTTTCGTTTGATCACTTTACCTAAAGTACTTGAAACAAGGTATGGATATGGAGAACATGGAATGAGATGATATCGTACAAGATTCCAATAAGCAAAAGTCATTTATTTGTATTGAAAAATCCATTGGAAGATACTAAAGTATGCATCATGGCCATAGATCATGGAAAGTTCAACTCAAGAAACAAGATGGGGATAACTGAGTTTTACTTGCTTGCATGAACACTTATGGTTTCAGGTTTCTTTCATCGTCGACAGATATCTCTCCGAGATGATAAAGGTGGATCATGGAAAGTTCAACTCAAGAAACAAAGATGAAACCGATTAATGCTCTTTATATATGAATAGTGACCCTCTGGCAAACCTGCGTAAAGGACTAAAGCCACATATCTTGCCATTAATACCAACGATGATTGCCAGAGGGTCACTATTCATATATAAAGAACATTAATCGGTTTCATCTTTGTTTCTTGAGTTGAACTTTCCATGATCTACCTTTATCATCTCGGAGAGATATCTGTCAACAATGAAGGCAACCTGAAACCATAACTTATTACATTATTATTATTATTATTATTATTATTATTATTATTATTTACATTATTATTATATTTGCAACGTAGTTCCTTTCTACCAAAAAACAAAAACGAAGTTTAAAGACTGAACACGCGTATAATCAAACAAGGGTTCCTCTGAAAAGACATCGTACAATGATTTAGACATGCAATATTTGAAAATTATCATTTCTTGATATGCTTGGTAACATCTTGATCTGCAATATTTGAAAATTATCATTTCTTGACATGTGGTTGTTCTAGATCCCAGTTAGTCTAAAATGTTACTAAAATGTGAAGACCTTAATTGAAGTTATTCAGTAACAATGTGATTGATTGAAAAGTAATTAAAAACACTTTAAAATGAATTAAAACAAATTGTTGTGTGTTAGGTATAGTCCGAGCACCACGTACAATGATTCATCAAAGTTGTACAAAGCTAGATGTTTATACCGAAAAACACAAACGAGCAATGAACAAACCGAAACGCCTCAAAGAAATTTTCTTGGCTTGGAAACAACTTAAAAGAACTAAAAATGAATTAAAAATAATTTTTAGTTAATAAAAAATATTTATAAAGAATAAAACAACTTTACTTTAAAAAAAAAAAAGCTCAAAGCGCCTGGCTTTGGCCAAAGCAACGCGCCTGTGGTCTAATCAAGCCTTTCAAGCGCCTCGCTTAGGCCAAAGCCAGGCGCTTTAGGCTTTTTTTTTAAAAGAAAGTTGTTTTAATTCTTTATAAATATTTGTTATTGACTAAAAATTATTTTTAATTCATTTTTAGTTCTTTTAAGTTGTTTCGAAGCCAGGAAAACTCATTTGAGGCGTTTCGGTTCGTTTATTGCTCGTTTGTGTTTTCCGGTAGAAACATCCAGCTTTGTACAACTTTGATGAGTCATTGTACGTGGTGCTCGGACTATACATTCGATACCCATATTTTTTCAGAATACAATTTTTGCATGTCTAATCGATATGCTCGACTTCCGAACTCTGTTTGGCGCATTTCGGAATGTTTAGTTGATCGTTGGTGGTTTTCAGAGGAACCCTTGTTTGATTATACTCGTGTTCAGCCTTTAAAACTTCGTCGTTGGGTTTGATAAACACAAAAGTTATTATTAAAAACAACACAAAAAAAATTGGAACCTAAAATCGTACCGTGATATAAGGAGAGGCCTATTAGGAGTGCCGTGGAGGAAGATTGTCGGTTTGCTGTAGTTGATGATGGCGCAGAGATTAACGGGAAGTTGAAATTTTGAATGATGTTCGTCTATTTGCTCTCCGTATACTAATTCAAAACAGAGGTAGAAAAGTAAAGCTTCAGGTTAAAGTGGATACCATGGAGCAGAGAGATTTAAGCTAACCAAACTCATACATTAAGCCGGTGCAAGTTATGTTGGAGCACTTTTCATCTTCTTCTTCTATTTTTTTTCTCTTGATCTTCACACTTGCTTTTGGAGCTCTGACCTTCTTCCTATTATCTTTGTTTATTATATTTGCAACACACACCTTCAACCCATTCCTCGTAAACCATGGAAAAATGGTATAGTAAAACACTTCAAGATTATGGTTTTGTTTTGTGGATCAGACAAGGACTTGCCTGTGTTGTTTGATGGGAATGTTGCAACATGAGTTCGACCAAGATGACATGCGAAGCT
Organism: Ambrosia artemisiifolia; assembly: GCA_032199755.1. Classification (NCBI taxonomy): domain Eukaryota; kingdom Viridiplantae; phylum Streptophyta; class Magnoliopsida; order Asterales; family Asteraceae; genus Ambrosia; species Ambrosia artemisiifolia. Next base: position 5,673,360 of record CM063526.1, on the reverse strand, counting down.
TTAGACTCCAAGCGGATCCCTTTATTGCCACCTCACCTCCCGTAGAACATAGGCCTCCACAAAGTTTGACTAATTCGCCTTTTTCACTTATTTAATGAAATTTAACGCGCATACCGCATTCGAAGATCAAGGTCTTCAAATTTTGGTGATGTAAAACCAGGTCACACCGATCCGACTGTTGATTTCTTTCCATGACCAGTACAACATACTTGAAATCGATTGGAAAGTAAACAATAACTAACAAAGATTGTACAACAAAAGAAGAAAGTATTCCTCTCTGTTACCAAGCATGTCAAGAAATGTCAAGAAAGTATTCCAACTGTTGATTTATTTCCACAACCAGTACGACATACTTGAAATCGATTGGAAGGTAAACAATAACTAACAAAGATTGTACAACAAAAGAAGAAAGTATTCCTCTCTGTTACCAAGCATGTCAAGAGATGATAAAGGATAATGAAGATTAATGTTGTATCTTTCCCGTAAGCAATGAATAAAAAAATAATAATAAAACACTTTTAGAGTTATTAATGATAGTATAATTAGGGTTATTACTTTGTTTTGTGTTAAAATCTTTGACTATACGTGGCTGTGAGTTGTCTTCTTCCTTCATGGTTGATGATGTCAAGTTTAAGTCGTTGATTCATTTGGAAATCGAAAACGCCTATATAGACGTTATGATCAAGTATCTCATCTCTAGCTACCCTTTTCTACAAGTATTTCGTATCTTAAGTAGTCACGCCTAAAAAGTAGAATTTTCATTTGGGTTTATCATAGTTTGATTAGGGTTATTACCTTGCTTTTAATTTTTTTTAAATAATTATATTAAAAAAAAATAAAAAAACCAATTCAAAACACCAAAAAATACCCCAAAATAAAACTTTGATTCGAAGCGCCTCGCTTTGGCCAAAGCGAGGCGCTTCGCTTTTAAATTTCAACTTTTTCTGACCCTCGTACTGACCCCCTCGAAAACGGAGCAAAGCGCCTCACTATGACCAAAACGAGGTGCTTTGAGTGGGTGGAAATAGAAGGAGGAGTGTGAATAGCCATAGCCTTTAGTATTTTACAAGTTGAAAAATTACCTTTAATTAATTTTTTTTTAGTTTTTTCTCAATTAAAAACACCTAGCATACATGATGTTTGTGTATCACGCAATGGATTTTAGGATCAAAACGCATCATTGCCTCATGCATATTAAAACCAAGCTCCAGCCTCTCTTTGATATGGTTAGGACAATTTATAATTTTGAGGGAAAAAAAGTCAAATGGTTAATTGGGAAAAGATTTCCCTGGAGGAAAACATGAAGTTTCTCATGGGTTTATATCCGTTCTAAATAATTGTCAGTAAAGTGTTTACCTACGGTCGTCGCCAGAATCCTCGGACTTTCACAAACGACATAGCAATGATTGGCATTTCAATAGCGATATGTACATCGATAGCTGACCTTATATTTGTATTGACTAGGTGGTTTCCCGCGCGTTGCGGCGGGGATGGTGGTAATCGGATTTGTTTATGAAGAGAGCTAATCCACTTTGAAAGTTTGCAAAATGTTACCTTAAAAGACAACCTTTGTCCTTGTAACCGTTGGCTACACCGCCTTTATTCTGAGACCGACTCCCCATCATCGATGGTGGTGGTGATGATGGTTTTGTGTGATGTAGCGAAGGCTACAAGGGAGGCAAAGGTGAGCAAGACAAGTGTTAGTTTTGCCATTGTAGGTTGTTGTGTTGATTGGATGTGGTGGTGGTAGTTGGATATGTTATTAGAAGAAACATAAGGTGTACCTTATCATTATCATCATCATACTCAGTTAATCCCACCTATAGCAAAGCTAAGGTAGGGTCTGAGGAGGGTAAGATGTAGACAGCCTTACCTCTACCCTTAAGAATAGAGAGGCTGCTTCCAGTGAGACCCCCGACTCGATGTGGTTTGGTATCAAGCCTTGGACATAAGGCACAGAACACTTAGCAATCGGGACAAACCCAATCAGTGCATGTACCCCTTTGTTTTTTGGCTATCAACGCCACCACATGATGCATGATTAACCGTCCGTCGTTTTAACATTATTTTCACGAAATTAGTAAAATAACGTTAAAACTAGTGCAACTTTACTTTTGCCCCCCGAGGGTCAGACATATATACATTATATGCGCACACCGTAAGTGGGCGTAATAAGGTGTACCTTATATTTATTTATATTCTAATATGTATGGTGACTTTGGGGTTTGCATGGAGATTCACACGTGGAGTAGTGTCAATAATAAGTATGTTTTTAGGAGTGTATAGGTGTATATATATATATATATATATATCATGAAATGGCTACACGTATATGATTCTTTAATTTATTTGATTCTTAAAAATAGTGCAAAGTATACCAATAAGTTGAGTCGGTGAAGAAATGTTAAACGTTGGTCAACGTAGCAGTCAACTTTGGATGGTAAAGAAGACAAAAGAAGCTGACCGTAGTTTAGTTAAGTATAACCAAACCCTAGTTAGTTACTATTCATGGCCATTTTGTAACTATATATAAAGAAGACAAAAGAAGCTGACCGTAGTTTAGTTAAGCATAACCAAACCCTAGTTAGTTACTATATAAAGAAGACAAAAGAAGCTGACCGTAGTTTAGTTAGGTATAACAAAACCCTAGTTAGTTACTATTCATGGCCATTTTGTAACTATATTATTATAATTGTTAATGGGCTTTGAATTTCTGACACTACAAGAACATAAAACAAAATTCATGGGTATGGGTGTAATCTGTCAAAACAACATCGAGTCACTTTTAGATCGAATCCACTGGCACTTTTAATTAACTAGTAGGGTGCCCGCGCGATGCAACGGGGAACATAAACACTTCTAAGGGTGTGTATGGTTCGATTTAATTAGATTATTAGTCTCAACCGAAACTAAAACCAATGTCATCAATTAATGGATCTTATTAAACAATTAATTGGTTACTTGGTTCATTTTATATAGTTAGATTATCGGTTTTTAGTCTGGTTTAGTTAATTTTGGTTAATAACAAAAACCAAACTTTGACAAAATTTTTGGTTAAATACTTAAGAAGCACCCGTGTAAGATTACTATACAATAGAATCCATGAACTCTATAGCGAGGCATAGAGTTTGCGTGAAGCCGGAGACAAAGAACATGGTATTGAAGAAATAGAGAGAAAAAGGCAAAATAAGTGGCGAGGATAAATAATTCAAATTTATCCGTGATTAATTTGCTATATACTTTTAATTAATTGATTTTTTCCGTGATTAACAATATCTCGGGGTGAACAATAAATGAACCCTCAACCAAAATCGAAAAAAAAAACATACAAAACTGAACAGAAAATTAACCAAAACGGAGTTAACCTAACATCGGTTTTTATTTACCCTAAGTTAACCAAAATTAACAAAAAGAAACTGAATCATTCATATATTTATATTGCTTATACATCCATTTCATGTGCTCTTAAGCAAAAATTTTAACCAAATTTTGGTTTTGGTTATTAACCAAAATTAACTAAATCGAACTAAAAACGACAATCTAACCAAATAGACTGAACCAATTAACAGGTTGGTTAATAAGATTGATAAACCGATAATGTTGATTTTTGTTTCGGTTAAGGCTAATAACTGAACTGAATCAAACCCAACCATGCACCATTAGAAGTGTCCATGTTCCCTATTACATCGCGCGGAGACGCTGTTATGAATATATGAATGGTTCAATTTGATGATTTCGGTTAAGAAAGGGTATAAAAAGAAAACGATAACCGATTTAAAGTTAATCGAATGTTGGTTAATTTAGTTTCAATTAATTTTGGTTCAATTTGCCTGTTTTTTTGTTTGGTTTCAGTGAACGGTTAGTTGTTGGTGACTCTTAGATATTGTTAATCACGTAGCACATAAAAATTTTTAAATTAAAAAAATAGCAATACTATACTCAAATTAAAGATATTAAAATAATCATTTTTATGATGTAATTTTTTTATAAAGTATCAATATATGAAATAAATATGACTATTTAAAAATCATGGGGGATAGTTTGCTTATAATAAGGAAAAGAAGTTTAAATAAACAAATGTTAAGTAAAGTTTAAGGGATTAAAGTATAACTAAGATGAGGTATTAAGGTGTAAAAGTATTTGAATGACTATATTACCCCTATTTTAGGGTTGTTAATGAAAATAAAGTTCTTAACTTTTGGGTATCTTAAACTACCATTGCCTTATGCATTATAATATAGTATAGATTTGGTCGTATTCAGGTCAACCTTATGGGTTCATGGATTAACCCGTATACTTTTAATAAATTTTAAAAGTGATATATTATGTCAAAAACTAAAAAATAAGAGAGAAATAAGCCTTAACTGTTATAGTTTAACTAGTTTTTATCCTAGGAGCGTCCCGGGTTGAAATATCTAATATGACATAATAAAATATATTATTATTATTATTATTATTATTATTATTATTATTATTATTATTATTGTTATTATTATTATTTTAAACAAATCTCTTCCATAAGTTATGATATTCAAATATAAAAAAAACGAATCTCTGCACTGGGGTATAAATCTAGTGCCATTACAAATGAATTCGGAAGTTTGTAATCGATCATTCTAAAAGAACTAACATTAAATAAGAAAAAAAAGTTAATTATTGAAATATCGAACGCATTAGTCTAAGGGTTATGTGATGCGTTAAAAAATTCATGGGTATATGATCGGGTATATAGTTCAGGTATTTGGGTATGTTGTTTCGGGTAATCGAGTCGGGTATCACCTAATCCCAGACCCGACCCAAACCCACAATTTTTTTTTAAACTAATCCCAAACCCGACACAATACCTGTCAGGTTACAAAAATAGTCATTTTTTTCTCCGTTTTTTATATAGCACTAGGGTACTCGTTGGAAAGATCATAAAAAGCTCGTTAATTTGGTGTAATTTTTTTCTTTAAAAAACCTCGGATATAAAAGATATTAACGTTTAAAAGTTATGGGAGGAAACATGAGCAAGAAAATAATAAAGGTTTAATATTTAGATTTAGTAGATTAGATATTTAATAGATTAGGCTAAAGATTATAATAGATTAGGTTAAATCATATTTATTCCTTTTTTTTAATTGGTTTGCACTTGCCACATCACATCCTATGTGGCATTTCTCAAAGGAGAGATTGCATAAGATTATGACATGTAGGATTATTCCCTTTGCAATATATGTATATATATATAGGGGACGGTTATTCTACAAAGTAATGAAAACGTGCGAAGTGTGCGAAGTCACCTAACATACAAAATTACGTAACATAGACAGAATCACTACTAGTTCATAACTAAAATCACGTAACATATAGTGTCATTACGTAATTACGTACCATAAGACAGAATCATTCAAAACTTTACATAACAAATTTTCCATACCCTTAAAAAACGTAACATACAAAATTACGTAACATAGACAGAATCACTACTAGTTCATACCTAAAATCACGTAACAAAATTACGTACCATAAACAGAATCTCTACTAGTTCATAACTAAAAAAAAATCACATATACAAAATTACGTAACTTTTGGTAATGGACTATATGTTACGTGATTTTAGTTATGGAACTAGTAGGTATTCTGTCTATGTTACGTAATTTTGTATGTTACGTGACTTCGCACACTTCGCACGTTTTCATTACTTTGTATTTGAACCTGTCCCTATATATATATATATATATATATATATATATATATATATATATATATATATATAGATTATATGTAATAATTTTTAATACATTTTATATTTCGGTTATACATTTCAATTTTAGAGTACTAATATGAAAAATAAAAGTCTTAAGTAAAAGAATTTTTTCAGATAAAACTAGTCGTTTTAATGTAAACCCACTAAAATTCATGTAATGTTTAGGTTCAATTCTTGTAATTGCACGAGTTCATGGTTTATCTCATCTTCATGTCTCAGTGAAGTTTTGCGGGTTTATGCCAATTTCGACCCATCAACTTACGAATACGTCTCGTTTGACACAAATACTTTGTTGAAAATGAACGTGTGTTCTCCCAAAATAAAAGTTTTAGGCATAGTTGTCAAAGCGCCTAGGCGCACTCAAGGCGCACAGGTCGAGCGTCGAGCCTAGGCGCAAGACGCATAATTAACGAGAGCTTTTTATAATTAGGCGCATAGTATAAAATACATTTTTAGGGATTTTAGAGATGTTTTAGGTTTGTTTAGGACTACATTAGGATGTTTTAGGGTTGTTTACACTTATTCATAACTCATTTAGGATGTTTTAAAGGTTTAGACAATTTTTAGCCTGAATTTGACAGGAAATCAGCCTGAAAACAGCCCCGATAGTGTGCCTCAGTGTCTAGGCGCGCGCCTCACAGGGCGCAGCGCACTTGGTGCGCCTGGTTGCGCCTAGGCGCAGGTTTAACAACTATGGTTTTAGGTGATATAATTTGAAACTTGAAGTACAATCAACTAACTCTTTCAGTTTTCGATGTGCGATCATTTTATATTTATTTGATGATTGTTTCTTCAATTAGGTTATTTCCCTATGTCAAGGATAAACATAAAACTATATCCTTTGACTCCATTAAAAAATAATCATATTGGAGCAACACTAGTACGTTGGAATCCTTGAAAAGAAGAAGCACAATGAAGTTCAAATTAAATAGAGACAATGTAATAAAAGATCGAAAATTTAATAGGAATCACATAACACAAGAAATAAATTTAGGCATATACCAACCAATAATTACAACTCAGAATGTAGTTATAGGCTGCATTTTTCTTCCAATGATAAATAACATGAAAACTTCATGAGCAATAAATAAAGATTAAAAACATAAAATTAAGGTATAATCAAAGTTGAAAGAGCTTTAAGTAGTTAATCGGTTTACTTGATTCTGTACTTGGCTTATCTCTTAGACTTAGTAAGGTGGAGGTGGTGATTTGTAGTAGTATGGTGGTGGGGACGGTGATGCAGGAGGTGGGGATTTATAAATATATGGTGGGGGTGGTGATGGTGAAGGCGGTGGTGGAGATTTGTAAACATATGGTGGTGGTGGTGATGGTGATGGTGGAGGTGGGGATTTATAGACATAAGGAGGTGGGGGAGATGGGGAAGGTGGTGGGGGTGATTTATAAATATACGGTGGGGGAGGAGACGGAGAAGGTGGTGGTGGTGACTTATAGATATAAGGAGGGGGAGGTGGTGGAGATGGAGGTGGGGGTGACTTGTATATGTATGGGGGAGGTGGTGATGGAGATGGGGGAGGCGGGGACTTGTAAATATAAGGGGGAGGAGGTGAAGGAGAAGGTGGTGGTGGAGATTTGTACATATAAGGAGGAGGTGGCGATGGAGATGGTGGTGGAGGTGATTTGTACATATAAGGAGAAGGTGGCGATGGAGACGGTGGTGGGGGTGATTTATAAATATACGGTGGGGGAGGAGACGGAGAAGGTGGTGGTGGTGACTTATAGATATAAGGAGGAGGAGGTGATGGAGATGGAGGTGGGGGTGACTTGTATATGTATGGGGGAGGTGGTGATGGAGATGGGGGAGGCGGGGACTTGTAAATATAAGGGGGAGGAGGTGAAGGAGAAGGTGGTGGTGGAGATTTGTACATATAAGGAGGAGGTGGCGATGGAGATGGTGGTGGAGGTGATTTGTACATATAAGGGGGAGGTGGCGATGGAGACGGTGGTGGAGGTGATTTGTACATATAAGGAGGAGGTGGCGATGGAGATGGTGGTGGAGGTGATTTGTACATATAAGGAGGAGGTGGTGGTGGTGATTTGTAAATGTATGGAGGCGGTGGTGATGGAGAGGGTGGTGGTGGTGACTTGTAGTAGTAAGGATGAGGTGGTGATTTAGCTGGTGGTGGTGGTGACTTGTAGTGATAGGGTGGAGGAGGTGATTTTCGTGGTGGTGGAGGTGGTGGTGACTTATAGTAGTAAGGATGAGGTGGTGATTTAGCTGGTGGTGGTGGTGACTTGTAGTGATAGGGTGGTGGTGGTGGTGGAGATTTTTGTGGTGGTGGAGGTGAATTGTAATAGTAAGGAGGCGGCGCCAGTCTTGCCCTTGGCGGTGGTGGTGACTTATAAGCATATCTTGGCGGAGGTGGTGATTCATAAACATAATGATCATCATCATCAGCCACAACATGTGTAGCTAACATGCCTATCGCAAAGGCGACAAGTAACCATGGCCAAAACCTGGTCATATTGAGAAATGTTTAGGAATAGAAGATTAGAAGGAGAGATTTGGATGTGTAAATACAATGCATAGAACCCCTTTTATAGTTTAATTGCCATAATATTTAAATAAGAAAATTAAGTAGGTAGATAATTGGGAGTCACGATTAGAAATGAATTGGTCAACATATATATTAACATTGACATTTTCAATTAGGGAGCCGAATGCTGTTTCTAGTAGTGGATTATATCAGCCATCGTTGATTCTTTTGTATATGAAATATTTCAAAATTGCAGGCCATTTTGTGTCTTTTTTTATTAATTAAATACATGAATTTTAATTTGACCATATCAGTTTTACCGACTAAAATCATCTGTTTCCACTCTTTTTAATAAGAATTTGATCTTCTCAAATAGACGAAAGTTTATTTCTTAGAATTGATTGGTTCAAAACAGAAGTGGAATCGGCAAACTCAGATTTGATGCATAAGTTCTATATTTATTTATTCGTGTTAAAGATATCAACCTTAATCCAAACGTACTTAAACCATGTAACATGAACAACACTCGCGTAACTTGTTTATCTAAACGGCTAAAGTAGGTTGACAAGTAAGATAAGGTTGTAATTGGTTTGTAATCAAATTGTAAAAATGTTTAGGTTGGCAAGTGAGAACAGGTTGTAAGGGATGAGGGGTTGGCATGTTTTAATATAATACAACATGAAAACAGAGCGTTTATTGAATGGTTAGACATGTCAATAGGGGCGCACCCAAGGTGAAGCGAGGAGTGTACCTGACACCCATGAAATTTAATGTCATATTCACATAATAAGTCTAATATGTTTGTTATAATTACCATGAAAAGAATGATCCTAGCTAGGCATTACATGTTTGGTGTTTTAAATTTGTAATCTCAAAGATTGACTTGCAACAAATAGCTATTTGAACTGTTTCGCATTTGTCCACTAGTTTTTAGAAAGGAGTAATGGATTTAAGTAATCAAAATTATTGTCTTTTGCCCGATAATGGTTCCAACTTTCGTCATATTTGTCACCAACGAACCCAAACTAACTGAGTGATAACTCCTTTAGACTGTGCTGATGTGGCATGCATGGGTGTCCAAAACTTCTTATGTGGCATGCTGTGTGGTAAATTTTATTTTAATATAATATAAACAAGTCTAATTAAAAAAACTATAAAACCCACCTCCCCCCCCCCCCCCCTCCTTCTCTGTAAACACCATAACCAACCCACCACACACCACCACCATGATTAACTCAACACGATCGTTCACTATTATCCCAATCACCACAATCGCTCATCACTGTTGGGGTCGAAAGAATCTCGGGGCGAGATTTCTTTCAACAGGGGGATGATGTGACGACCCGGAAAATTTTTCTTCTTATTTGCTTTCTCTCTCTTCGACTTCGGGAAATTTTCGGGACGAAAATTCTTTCAACAGGGGGATGATGTGACACCCGGCAATCTCCGGTAACTAACTTTCAAAAACTTAGTAAGTCTACCTTAGCGAGATGCGCATACGTTACACAAAACAGGGTCAGTCGAGTCGAGTCGCATACCATTGGGGTTTTAACATACGCAAGTCTCGAGTCCCGGGAATTGGTGAACGAGTGTGAACGTGTTTATTTCCATGTATTATGTGTTTATAATCATTATGTGACTTGTCGGTATGTGAAAACGTGTTAACATATGTTAAAACGGAGTTTAACGCACAAAATACCCTGCACCAGACCCTATAGGCGATTAGCATGACCCTATAGGCGATTAGCATGATCCTATAGGCGAGTAGCATGATCCTATAGGCGATTATGGGGCTAATCGCCTATAGTGAAGGCGATTAGCAGCCCTAATCGCCTGATAAAGCTGCATAATCGCCTATAAGGTGCCTGACGACTAGAAACGCCTATAAATACCACCCTTGACCTCCTAAACACCATTTATGCAACCCTAGCCGTCCCATAACCCTTACTAACACACAAACACTCTCTGGAACTCGTTTTTACATCAAAACATCCATTTCTAAGCTTATTCCATCAATTTCTCTTAAATCCAAGGTGTGTTCTTCAAACCCAAACCTTTAAATGATTATATTTTACTCCCTAAACGTCCAGACCTGACTTATAAATGTTTTTGTCTTTGAAAATCCATTTAAAACCGTTTTTAAACAAACCCACACCTTTACATGTGTTATATGTGTTATATGTGATTAAAGATAGGATTTTTAGGATTGAATCATGGTTGTTTTTGTGTTGTTATGATGTTTATGGCTGTTACAAGTTAGTATGATGATGTCCTAGGAGTTTTAATGGTTTTGGTTGTGTATTGTTGATACTTGATGTTTTGACCCATTTGAAGGATTTTGGATGATTAAGGATGATATGAGGTGTGTTGTTGATTGTTTGATGTTAGGGTTTGCTCTAGGATGATGTTAGAACAGTAGGATGCTATCGGACAACGTGCTTATGTGATTAAATCTGGATATTTGCTATTTAGGGCAAGTTCTTGCATGTTGATGTGATGTTTTCATGTTAAGTTGCTATTTTGGGAAAACGCTCGCATTCGGGACTGTTAGAATGATGGAAACTTAGGGGTTTTGCTTGAAATATGTTTGTTAATGTGTTAGGATGATTATTGGATGTTTTTACACATTTCGGATCTGATTTGGAGGGTTAAACGCGCGAAAAACCACATCAGCTGTGCTATAGGCGATTATGAATCCTAATCGCCTATGCTATAGGCGATTAGGGGCATAATCGCCTGAATGGAAGGCCTACTCGTGTATACTATAGGCGATTGGGGTCATAATTGCCTTCATTTCATGCAATTGTGATCCTAATTGCCTTCATTTCATGCAATTGTGACCCTAATCACTAGTTAAGCCCTGAATTGCATACCTTATGACCATAATCGCCTCAAATGCATGTGATTAGCCCTAATCACATATAATAAGGGGCGATTAGCCCTTGTAATTGCCTGTTGACCATCCCTAATCACATGTTGACTTTCCTAATTGCATGCTAAGTTCCTAATCGCGTGTAATGCTGTTATAAGTGTATTTTGACATTCCGAAACCCGATCTGACACCTAGGAACATGATAGGAACCCCGTGACATGCCTAGTATCATAGTAACACGTGTTTGGACTTGTTCGTACGTTATTTGACCTATGTGTTAGAATCGTTGAACTTTAACGCATGTTAAGTACTAAGTTGCATGATTTGTGTATGTTTGAGTATGAGATGAACACGTGGAGTCTCGGGTCACCAGTGGGATGTCGAGTCTTGTACATTTGGTCAGTTTAACAGTCAACGCATTTTCAAACGAACCTGGTTATGGTCTGGGCATCTAGGGACTAACTAACCTACGGGTTATTAGTCTAAGTACTTGTAACTGTCATATGTTAGGTCGCCGTTTTACGGGGCTAGCATAGCTTGTTGGTTTAAATCATTTTCGAAGTAACGCAACCCAAGGTGAGTTCACGGCCCCTCTTTTATATGTTTTCTTTCGGGGGAGAAACATGCCACGCAATTTAACAAACTCAATGCTTTCGTGAAAACATGTAACTCTTTTTGGAAACGCTTTACTCGTTTTGAATACGTAACTGTTGTTGGGAAGTAACTTGTTGTAAACACGCTACGATTTTGAAACACTTTTGGGAAGCAACACTTTCGGAAAGCAACACTTTTGAATGCAACGCTTTTGAAACACAACTCTTTGATTTGCAACACTTTTGTTTACTACACGACGAAACAAGGAGTCCCGGGGGAAACCATGAATGTGCGGGGTAGCACAACGGGGAAATGTGGATAGATCTATTGGGCCTGACAAACCCCACCCGTCGGCTGGGGGCCGGGCGGGTGCATATTGTCTCTAGTTTAGCAACACAAGCAACTCAAACACGGGCAGCAACTTAAGCAACGCTGTCAGTAATGGTTTCAGCATCACAGTCGTGGTAGTAGTAGGAAACGCTTGTTTGTTCGTTTGTTGATTTGTTTAACGCAGCTCATGACATGGTATTTTGTGATCAACGCTCAACACACGGAAACTAATTGTAAACTTAAAACCTGTGAACTCACCAGCATTATATGTTGACCCGTTTTTGGCATGATTTCTCAGGTCGCTAAGGTAGCAGCATCTCAGGGCTTAGGCGCACGCGTCTGCACGGTGTCTAGTTTAGGTTCATGGTTTTGTTATTAAACAAGTTTAGAAACTTTTGGATTTAGTTTTGTAAAACAATGCTTCCGCTGTTATTTCAAATGGTTTGGATTCGTGTTTTTATTTTACGTATTTTATCATATAGTGTTGTTTATTGTGACCGTTGACTTGGATCCTGGTGTGTCACACGCCTCGCGGTAGAACTCTGCAGGTGGAAATTTGAGGGTGTGACATTTATCATCTAGATTGGATCACGATCGATCAAACCCTCGTTTGTTTCTATTTGAATCTCGTTATTTTCGGTGGTCTAAAGTTGTGGTTGTGGTTAAAGGTTTGGTAGTAGTAGGTTGTTGATGGCTAGACAATGGTGGTGATAGTGACGGTGGTGGGTAGGTTGTGGAGGTGGTATATGGTGTTTTACGGAAAAAGAGGGGGGGGTAGCAGACGGTGGTGGTGGGGTGGGTGGTGGTTTCTTCTTCGTTGCAGAGAGTTAGGGTGTCACACCCCGCCTAGGCAGAAACACGGGATGTAACTTCAAAAGGTTTTCAAGCACACAAGTCACGCAAGCATCAAATTCATAAGTTAAGAGATATATTAAAAGACGTCATTGTTTAACATAATAACCAAAACATTGTCTTAAGTACCACATTTAAAATGATAATATCTAAATCATTTAATCAAAAGAAGGTTCATAATATCCCGAAGATGCTCATGCACGACTCCAAGTTCCATGATAATCATTTAGTTGCCTGAAAAACATGCAAATAAAATATGTCAACAATTAAGTTGATGAGGTCACGAGTTTTGGAATCTATGTAAACCATGGGTGACTGGATCATTCTCTAGCTAAGACAATAATCATTATGTGACTGTCATGAGCCTGTAACCAAACCTTTACGAATGTTGTGCCTCGCCCATTGTACACTAAAGACAATGAATATAATGCGAAATACAAGCACTCTTTTGATATCTGTAATCCGGTTAGAGCGACTAACCAAGAGTGGGGGTGTCAACCCAATAGATCTTTCTTGGTCTTTCATGGCTAAGTCCATAGCTAATAGTTACAGTAAAATGTATGATACGAGGGCTTATGAGTACTCTGAAACTTGTTGTCTCATGTTCACATAATATCCAAAAATGTAATTGAACTTGTACGCATGTTTTTCCCCCAAAAAGTATGAAAACAGTAAAATGGGGCCGTGAGAATTACCTGATGTCTGACTGCTAAGGTTGGACTGTATCTGATGTGGAAATGTCTGGACTGTGGTACCCTAGATTCATTAAAGGCAACTTAAGTCTATGTTCGTACTATTTACCATGCAACCGTTCACCCGACTTGTACACCTATGGACTGAGTGTTTCTATACTATTGTCCATATTATATGTGTTGGGAATATTCGTTTTTTGTCAGTATTTATGACTATGGTTAGCAATTTGTGCAAAACCGTTATTAGTGGTTTTCTATTTATCGTCACACGACATGTATGTTGTCTTTTTGTACCAAAAGTGTCACATAAACATATCTCTCGGCCATTTTATACTAAAAACATTATTTGCAAGTGTTTTGTCCTTGTTAATCATGGGTATGGGTTAATAACACATGTTTCCCATAGATTTTTATGTAAAGCTTATTAACATCTGTTTTGGGAACTATTAAGACATGTTTCATTTACTAGAAAAATCATATCTGAGTGCTTGGGTTCGGCTCTTATGAGCTCGTGGATGGGTTCAAGAGTGGTCACAAGTATGTGAGTGCACATGATTGTTCATATTGTACCAAAACTAATGATGTGTTAAAATGTATATGTACTAGGTTAAAGCTTCAAGATAAATCACGTTTTTGACATGAGTATATGCATACGGTTTATGTATATGTATATGTATATATGTGTGCGAATGTGATAATTTGTGTGTATATGTAATTGTATAACTCTAAATTTGTTTATGTTAATTATCATGTGAGGTATTAAATCAACTAATGGTTTAATAACACAATGTACTCGAGGCCTTAGGTGTTCGGGTGAGGGCGATGGATAATCAAAACGATAAAGAATCAAAGGTACAAGAAGGTTATATAACATACTAAAGAAAGATGATTCAACTTGTGTTCTAGTGATTATGATCCCTCATATGCTCCATGAACTTGGCCTTTCTTGGATCCTTGTCAAAGTGGGTGACCGAAAAAGGGTTCGGTTTGGGTGTGGGCTTGGTCCGAATCAAGAGAGGGAGAGGTGTGGTTTTCTTATGTTGTGATGTCTTTGTGTGTTAGTGGGACCACAATGGTTCCCCATGTTCCCATATATATATGCGATTGAGAGAGGGAGAAGACAAGAGGGTTACGATTCTTGTGGTAAGTCAACTCCTCTAGATAGTGGTGTGAGGAAAAGTAGGTGCCCACTCTAGTGAAAAAGGTTGACATTATGGGAGTTTGGGCTAGCATGCTAGGTTTGTGACCAACAAGAATGTTCCATAACCAAAATGGTATTCAACACGTGTCTTGGTAAGGTCCATGTGTGCTAGAAGGTCCATGTTAGTGTAAGAGATTGTCCATGGATGAAAACTAGGCAACATGTGCTTTAGATTATCAAGAAAGAAAACACATAAGCCCATGTGTGCTAGAAGGTCCATGTTAGTGTAAGAGATTGTCCATGGATGAAAACTAGGCAACATGTGCTTTAGATTATCAAGAAAGAAAACATGTGTGCATGTGTTCGACCGACTTCAAGGAAATGGGAAAGAAAAGTGGCTAGCTTAATTAGGTAAGTGACTTGTATAGGAAGAAGATGGATGTTTTTGAGTTTGGTGTTTTGGGTGAAAGGTAGGTTAGTGTTCATGTTATAGCCATGTGTGTGAATGTATGTATGTATGTATGTATGTATGTATGTATGTATGTATGCATGCATGCATGCATGCATGCATGCATGCATGCATGCATGTATGTATGTATGCATGCATGCATGTATGTATGTATGTATGTATGTATGTATGTATGTATGTATGTATGTATGTATGTATGTATGTATGTATGTATGTATGTATGTGTGTGTGTGTGTGTGTCATGTGTGTGTATATATATATTGTATGGATGGATGTGTGCCATGTATATATATAATGTATGTATGTAGTTTTGATCACAAGATATAATGTACATGTATTTGCTTGTGTATACATATGAAATGTTACTTTGTGAGTTTTTGTTTTGTTATTCCTAGTGTGGGACAATTTATATATATATATATATATATATATGTTTAGGTTCCTGTACAAAGGACATATTTCATGAGAAGTGTGAGAAGGATTATAAATTGACATGTAGGCATCATGTTTTTTATTTAGGAATGATGTTTTAGGTTGTTTTAACTTGAAAATACCAAACACAACAATCAAAAACACAATGCAATGTATTATAGTCATTAAATTTAAAAAACAATTAAAACACACTACTTAATGTTCTTAGCATGGTGTTTTAAGTTCTAAGCCTAAAATACATTGTTTTCGGTTTATAATTGTTATGTTTGGTGTTTTTCTAGGAAAAACAATCCACAACATCATAACTAAGTTAAAAAAATGATGCCTACATGTCAATTTTTTATCCTTCTCACACTTCTCACGAAATATGGCCTTTGTACAGTAACCTCACCATATATATATTGTCACACCCCGCCAAGGCGGAAACACGAGGATGAGACTTCAAAAGGTTTTCAAGCACAAGGTTCAAGCAACACACAGATTTATTTAAATAGATACCATCTAAGGATGGATGATGTCATAAATTATTTAATTAACACAACATTGTTTAGGAAAATAGTAAATTGTCTAGAATTCATGACTCAAGTACTGAAATAATGTGGAACTGAAAAGAGCCGATCCAAAATGGTACCACTTGGTGCATGCTCGAACCCCTCTCCCAAGTCCCTGCATCGCATCGTCAATTACCTGAAAAACATGCATAAAAGATTTGTCATCAATAATGTCGGTGTTGGGACAAAGAGGATTGACAAGCCAATATGAACCTTAGTCTAATATCCTTTCTGCATATTTTGCTAAGTATAGAATCTACTAAAGAAGAAGAAGAAGAAGACAAAGTACTGAAGAAGCTGATACAAGTGTTGAAGAGTAATGTTCAGAAGTTCTGAAGATGAACCAGACAAACATCTGAAAAACAACTACTGATTACCAAACTTCTGAAGGTTTACTCATTAGAAGTTTGTCACTCATCAACAGTTCTTATAGAAGCTTCCTATCGCCCTTAACTTCAGTAGATTTTTATTATATTAGTTTTTAATAACTTTTTGTACAAGTTCCAATACTACAGCCTGTTGTAGTATTATTATAATCTTTTGAATACTTCACTTGTACGTATTGATCAGTCTATAAATAGATGGTTCTTTCCCACTATTTGAATGGTTAATAACAATCAGACAGCCAGAACAGAAAGATTATATAGATTGGGGAAAATTGAATTCCCAAAATTTGATGGGAATGATGTTGAGGACTGGATTTGTAGATGTGATCACTTTTTCGATGTTGATGACACACCTGCAAATTTTAAAGTTCGTTATGCTGTCATTAATATGGAAGGCAAGGCTATGAAGTGGCATGCCAATTTTGTCAAGAACCTAACCAAGCCAATTTATGAGGTTTCTTGGACTGAATATACAAATAATATCATTGATAGGTTCTCAACTCAGCAGTTTAATGATGCTATGGGTGACCTAGCCTCTACTTTCCAAACTGGAACATTAGAGGATTTTTGTGAAAAATTTGATGAGAAATTATTGAAGGTCACTATGCGTGAGGAATATGCTGTCAGTTTATTTCTAAACAATCTTAAACCTGAACTTTCTGGTCCAGTTAGGCGGTTTGAACCCAAGAACATGAAGGAAGCCTATAAGTATGCAAAGAAACAAGATCTGGCTAATAAACTCACTTCTACCAAATCAAGAACCTTTCCTAACCAGACTGGTAAATTCTATCCTAATCCTAATCCTACCCATGTTTCTTCTTATAAACCACCCTCTACAACCACTTCTTCTTTTAAACCACCTGTGAACACTGCTCATCTTCCTTTATTACCTACACCACCTTCTAACCAAAGATTCACCACTACTAAAAACAGACTTCGTTTACCCACCAAAGAAATGAATGATAAAAGAATGAGGGGTGAATGTTTTTGGTGTCCTGAAAAATTTACTTCCACTCACAAATGTCCTAACAAGCAGCTTTATGTTCTTGAAATTGATGATGGTAATGAGGATGAAGCTTTGACTAGTCAAGATGATGAACCTGTAATTGATACAACAGACAATGATCCTCTGATTTCAATTCATGCCCTCACAGGAGTTCCCTTTTTTTCTACAATGCAGGTAGTTGGAAATATAGGTACAAAAACTCTGCATATTCTTACATACTCAGGGTCTACACATAATTTTCTTGATGAAAAACTAGCTACTAAGTTGAATTGTAAACTTGAGGATATTACTCCTATGAAAGTGGGTGTAGCAAATGGGGTGCCCTTGATTTGTAGGAAAATTTGTAGAAATTTTGAGTGGAAAATGCAGGGTTTGTGGTTTAAGGCTGATTTTTTAGTGATTGAGTTGGCCACTTATGATATGGTATAGGGGTTCAGTGGTTGTTACCCTTGGGAGACATAGTGTGGAATTTTAAGGATTTGCAAATATGGTATTAGGGGTTTAGTGGTTGTTACCCTTGGGAGACAGTGTGGAATTTTAAGGATTTGACCATGCAGTTTAAAGTAGGTAACAAGACCTATTTGTTAAAAGGAAGTAGGAATAATAAACTGTCATTGTGCACTATGGAGGTCATGAACCAATTACTTTCTAATCAAGATCAAATGGTTCAGGGGCATTTGTGTAGTTTTAAAATGGAAGTTGAACCAAATTTCCAACACTCTTCAACTTTTTCTAACCCTGTCACAAATTCTTCCTTAGACTTCCTTTTGGAATCCTATGCTGAGGTGTTCCAAACTCCTAATTCCTTACCACCCCACAGAGCCTATGACCATACAATTCTACTTAAAGATGAATCTGTTACCATATCCCAAAAACCATATAGATACCAAACTGCCCAAAAAGATGTTATTGAACAAATAACAAAAGAGTTGCTTGATTTAGGTGTAATTAGGGGTAGCTCTAGTCCTTTTGCAGCCCCAGTGGTATTGGTAAAGAAGAAGGATCGGACTTGGAGAATGTGTATGGATTACAGGAAATTAAATGATGCAACTGTTAAAAATAGTTTTCCCATTCCCTTAATTGAAGATTTATTGGATGAGTTAGGGGGATCTGTTATATTTTCTAAACTTGATTTGAGATCTGGTTATCATCAAATCAGAATGGCCCCTAAAGATGTGCATAAAACAGCTTTTAGAACTCATGAAGGCCACTTTGAGTTCTTAGTGATGCCTTTTGGCCTCACTAACGCACCTGCCACATTCCAATCCTTCATGAACCATACTTTTAAACCTTTTTTAAGAAAATCAGTATTTGTTTTCTTTGATGATATACTGGTTTACAGTAAAACCTTTGAGCAACACTTAGTTCATCTACCAGAGGTTTTGGAAGTTTTGAAAGCTAATCAATTGTATGCTAAGAAGTCCAAATGTTCATTTGGGGGTAGTTCAGTAGAATACTTGGGTCACATTATTTCAGGGAAGGGAGTATCAACAGATCCAAAGAAAATTGAAGCAATACAAAGTTAGCCTATTCCTAACACAATCAAGCAGTTAAAAGGCTTTTTTGGGGCTTTCTGGATACTATAGAAGATTCATCAGATCTTATGGTATGTTAGCTAAACCTCTTACTAATCTTTTGAGGAAAGATGCATTTATTTGGACTTAAGAAGCTACTGATGCTTTTTACAAGCTTAAACAAGCTCTCTGCACCCCACCTGTGCTAGCCTTACCAGATTTTTCTAAGACTTTTGTCCTTGAAACTGATGCATCTGGGCAAGGTGTGGGGGCTGTTTTAATGCAAGAAGGTCATCCTCTTGCATTCATCAGTAGGGCTCTCTCACCTAGACAGTAGTCCCTTTCTGTCTATGAGAAAGAGCTTTTGGCTATAATAATGGCTGTTAAACACTGGCAGCATTATCTTATAGTCAAACATTTTATTATTAAGACAGACCAAAAAAGCTTAAAACATCTGATGGACCAAAAGTTGAATACACCCCTGCAACATGCTTGGCTGTCAAAAATGGTTGGTTTTGATTATGAAATAGTGTACAAAAAAGGGGTTGATAATAAGGTGGCTGATGCTCTTTAAAGATTACAAGGTCCTACTTTGTGTATGGTCTCTATTTCCAATATGGATCCTACTTTATTCAATAAGATTCAAGAATCTTGGTTGAAGGATGACAAGTTAAATAAGAAGCTTCAATTGTTACAAACTGGTCACTTGGATCCTAAATACAAATGGGATGGTAAGTTGCTTACAAAAAATAGGAAGATTGTGGTGGCCAATGATAATAACTTACCGACAGAAATCACCTCTCTTTGTCATAGTTCAGCTATGGGGGGTCATTCAGGAGTTCACGCAACAATTCAAAGGATTCTAATCTTGTTTAAGTGGAGAGGTATGCACAAACAGGTTAGGCAATTCATAAGGCAGTGTGATACTTGTCAAAGGGTAAAACATGAGAATGTAGCCTATCATGGCCTCTTACAACCACTACCTGTTCCTAAAAATGTATTTTCAGACCTTTCTATGGACTTCATAGGAGGTTTTCCTAAAGTTCAAGGGAAGGATACTATCATGGTAGTGGTGGATAGGTTCACAAAGTATGGTCATTTTATACCCCTGGGTCATCCTTATAATGCTGAAACTGTAGCTCAATTATTTGTTGATCATGTGTTTAAGTTGCATGGGTGGCCTCAGACTATAGTGTCAGATAGGTATTCTTAAGTGCATTTTGGAAGGAGTTCACCAAAATGCAGGGTATTCAGCTAGCAATGTCCACTGCTTACCATCCTCAGTAAGATGGTCAAACTGAGGTGGTTAATCGTTGTATTGAATCTTATCTGAGGTGCGTGACACTAGGTAATAACTCTTCTTGGCTCAAGTGGTTGCCCCTAACTGAATGGTGGTATAAAACTAACTTTCATTCATCACTCAACATGACACCCTTTCAAGCCCTTTATGGTTACCCACCACCCCTATTCATACCCTACATTCCTAAAGATTGCACTATTGATGAGTGGACCAACTATGTTGTGACAGAGAAAAAATCATAGCTGAATTGAAAACAATCACTCAATAGAGCTCAAAATCGAATGAAGCAAATTGTTGATGCTAAAAGAACAGAGAGGGAATTCAATGTGGGTGACTATGTTTTCCTAAAGCTACAACCTTTTAGCCAGAATTCACTAAGAAATAGAAAGCAAAATAAATTGAGCCCTGAGTATTTTGTACCCTTTTTTATCATAGAAAGAGTGGGAAAAGAGGCTTACCGATTAGATTTGCCAAACGATTGTTCCATTCACCGAGTGTTCCATGTGTCCCTGCTTAAGCTTGCTCAGGGTGACACCTCCTCTGTTATTCCATTGCCAGCTCAGCCTCGGTTTGTGTACTCCCCTGAATCAGTAATTAGTAGTCGAATTATCAAGAAAATGAATCATTTGGGAGTTGAAGTGTTGATTAAGTGGAAGGACTTACCTGTTTCAGAAGCTTCATGGGAAGATAAAGAAGAAATGCAAACAGATTTCCCTCTTTTGATTTTTAAAATTTTTGGGGCAAACCTTTTTAGGGAGGGAAGTATTGATATATGTCTATAGTTGAAGGGTTTAATTGTAAATTGTAAGATTGTGCTAGTTTGTAATAGTTAGAAGTATAAGGGCCAATTGTGTAACTTGACAGTTAAGTCAGTTAACAATCTGGTTATATAGTTGTAATGATGAATAAAGAAAGGTGTCAAAGAGTTAACTGATTTCTTGTGTTCCTTCTCTCCCTCTAATCTCTCTCTGGCCAACCACCATCAATCCACCGTCTTCCACAATTAATCACCGTCCATCACCATTTTCCACATATGATAAAGGGAGACCTAGAGCAAACCATCAACCAAAGACCTCATGCCGTCATGCAGCGAGTCGATGAAAAGTGACTAGTGATCAAGTAACAGAAAGTACGTGGGTTGTGGCTTTAGTGTGTTACGGAATAACAGAATAGTAATAGTTAGAGGAAGTATTATGTAATTTTGTCATTGTTGTAGATCAATATTGTAAATAAGTAACCAACTAGCAAACTAACACACACTTGAACGTGGCATGTAAATAATTATTAACGTTGATGTCTGTATTGTGCAAAATCATATATACTGAAAATACAACCAACATCCGTTGAAGCAAGAAATGTAAGTTTTTATTCCTTCAAAAACATAATCATGAAATATTAACATTTTTAGTATTTACTTTTATGCAATCATATCAACCCTCTTCCCCAAACTCTCTTGTAAATCTGTCATGCACTTCATGATCTGATTTGCTTACACTAGGTAATTTCTGTCTTGCCAACACCTTATCAAAATCTGTTCTTGATATCGGTGGCGGAATGATCTGAAAAATAATATCCCAAACCCACTTTCAGTTTCAAAACTCATAGCTTTTTCCAGTGCTCGATCAGGTTTATTTTCATACCTTTGATGCTTCGCCACAAGTTGCTAGATCCTGCATTCCTGCATAGTGATCTCAATCGCGCCAGCCTGGCGGGGTCCACATGGCACGCGAGTGCCATTAGACTTCTTTATGAAAAAACATTGCATCTTGTGTTTTACGTACCGGTTCAAACAGAACCTCACTAACCTACAAACGGGTCGATTTGGGTTGTGCTTCATCTCAAATGACCAAAGAGGTTAAGCTAAAGAATTTAACTAAAAATAAATTGGTCAAATGGGTCAAACAGGTTGAAATTACTCATACTAAGTGTATTCAAATGTTTATAAGTTAAAAAAGCATTCATCATCATCATACTCAGTTAAAAAAGAATTCATAATGTTTTATTAATGAAGGTTGATTATTTATGTAAACATGGTTATCTTAATCATGTTTACTTCAGTAATTGCTTATAAACTTGAAAATGAAGTTCGTTTCTGGTCCGACTTATGGATTGGAACAACAATATTGAAAAGGAGATGGCCTGAGCTATACAAGCTGGAAAAGGATAAAAAATGCAAAGTTCAACAAAGGCTTAAGTTTTCTCAGGATGGTTATGGGCTTGAAGGGGATTGGGCTAGGGATCCAGGAACAGTGGTTGAATTATCGGAGCTTCAGGATGTGGAGTGGCTGTTACGGGACTTTAAACCAATGGGAGAAACGGACTCGTGGGCTTGGCACGATGGCATTAATAATTATTTTTCAGTTGCAGGTTTTAAGAAGTTTCTTAGAAGAACGGAGGCGGGTACGTGCGACAGAAAGATGAAATGGGAGTATTGGGTGCCAAGCAAGGTGAATCTTCTCAACTGGCGTGCGGAGATGGAAAGAATTCCTACAAAAACGGCTCTTCTCAAAAGAAATGTCAACATTCAAGACGCGGCATGCTCGTTATGTGATGCAGGAAATGAGGATGTTAATCATTTGTTCGTTGAATGCCAGTTCTCCTATCAAGTTTGGTGCAATATTTGTCAGTGGTGCGGTTTAGTGCCGTTTTATGCCTTTGATTTTGAAGACTTAATGCAGATGTATAAAACAGTACACGGTGGAAAATGGCGGAAAAAGATTATGAGGGGTATTGTAATGATTACAGTTTGGGTTATTTGGACGACTAGAAACAAGTTGATCTTCCAAGATAAAAGAAAACAGGCGCGACAAGTGGTGGCTGAGGTTAAATCTAGATCGTTCTTTTGGCTTAAACATAGGTCTAAATTTAACACTATTGTTTGGACGGATTGGATTAGAAACCCCTTGTATGTTTGTAGTTAATGGGCGGTCCTCGGTTTGAGGGCTAGCCTTTGTTTAATGAAAGTTATCGTTCAAAAAAAAAACTTGAAGTTTAGATAAAAACTTACAACAGCAAGTAATCACATATATGTATGAATATGTATATCAAGGAATTAGCTATAGAATTACAGGAAGTTAAATTTCTTCAACAATCCATACAAAAAAACGAATGAATCAAATGTCTATTTTACTATATATAGCCTAAATATATATCAAACAGATAGTCGCCATTCTTTTGCTGCCAAAACCAACTCATGCCGTTTATCTTCCTCTGACTTCTTCAGCCGCTGTAGTTCCGCCGCCGCCATTATCAAATCACTCTCTGCCTTTTCCATGAGACACTCTTTCTCCATCAAAACCAAAGCCTTTTCCAGCCTGTGCCGCCTCATGTGGCCACCCAATGCCTGCCCTGTCTCAAACTCTTTCATGCACGTTTTACATCGATGCAACCCCCTAGACTTGTGAACCACAATGCTAAGACTTAATGCACATGCATCGTTACTTTCGTCGTTGAACTTAATCTTTTTATGGATTCCCTGGTGCCCTCCGAGTGCTTGAAAAGTTTCGAATGTCTTTTTGCATGTTTTGCATTCGTACCCGCTTAGATGACCCTTGTTTCTGCTACGTTTCTTGGTCTCGATGGCCATGGCTGTAGACATACTGCAGTTGTTAATTGTGTAGTTGTGTTTGTATGTGTGTTTTGTGGATGAAGAAGGAAGGAAGGAAGTAGTAACTAGTATTTATAATGATGAGGGTAAAGATACGTAGTGGATAATGGAAAAAAGCGTTTGAATAAGGAAACTAAATATTGATAGGGTTTCTTTGGGTGCAAGGAGTCCTAACGATACATGGTTCAGTTAGGATAATTAATTGTTCTTCCGAGTTTTTCGGGATATTGATCTTTTATTATTATTATTTTTAGAAAATAATTATTTTGTATAACTCAAAAGTAATGTACAAAAGATGAGTGTAGGTATTAATTAATGTATTTATTATCTAAGTTCACCTCAATGTGTTTGATTATTTTATTAAACAATCCGTTGCTTAAAAAACCTATGTTTCCCAATTCCCACATTGTTAACAGATTGTGAACTTGGAAGTGTAGATTCTAGATTTATGCTTGCATAGTTGCATTATTATCTAACGCCCCACCTACGGTGTGCGCATATAATGTATATATGTGTAACCCTCGGAGGGCAAAAGTAAAGTTACGCTAATTTTAACGTTATTTTACTAATTTCGTGAAAATAACGTTAAAACAACGGACGGTTAATCATGCATCATGTGGTGGCATTGATAGCCAAAAGACAAAGGGGTACATGCACTGATCGGGTTTGTCCTGATTGCTAAGTGTTCTGTGCCTTATGTCCAAGGCTTGATACCAAACCACATCGAGCCGGGGGTCTCACTGGAAGCAGCCTCTCTATTCTTAGGGGTAGAGGTAAGGCTGTCTACATATTACCCTCCTCAGACCCTACCTTAGCTTTGCTATAGGTGGGATTAACTGAGTATGATGATGATGATGATGAGTTGCATCATGATCTTGATTTGTGATTTCTTGCCCCAACGGCCACACCTCACAAACACGCCACACACACAAACCTTTGTGCTTTATACCGTTTTGTATATGGTATTTTGAAGTAAAAAAAAAAAACTCAGTTTTGTCTGTCTTATTTTTTAAATTAGTTTTTCACCAAACAGGTCATTGGTATTAGGGGGGAAAAGGATGAGGCACATAAACGCGACACGTGTGTAAAGAAGTTTTTTACGGTCTTTCTTTAATGGAAAGAGATGATACCGTGCGACCATTAACTATATATTTATAGGGGAGCTATTTGAACAGTAATTTCCTCTTCCCTCCTCTTGCTTTCTATGGTTTTATATAAATGGTTTTCCAGCCTTTTAATAGCCATCTCCTTTGGCATCATGGTTTATGTTTTGCTTTGTTACCTGGGTGGTTTGGTGATCGAGTCCCCCCCACATACCAGTTCCCTTTTTTTTTCCTCTTGACACGTGCCTTTTAATTTGTGACGTGGCCTCATTATTATCTTCTTTTATACCTGCTTTCTTTCTCTATTTTGTCTCCTCTCACCTTTCTTTCTTTAACACCCTAACTTGGTACTCTCCTTTTTAACTACTCACTTGCTCGATTGAATGTTTATAGCTTTCTTATCTTCGTTGTTGTGTTGTTTTCTGAGTTGTTCATATGTTTGGTTACGGCAATGTTATTTTCCCTATCGATCTGTAAATGACTACTCTGTTAGCTTCGTGTATTGGAAGTCTGACGTGATGTGTTGATTTGCTGATTTGTGATTTGTGTGCCTGGGTTTTAGTTGGTTTAGGTTGGTTGCTTTTTGTTTTTTGGAATAAATTGTTCTGCGATGATGAGAATAAAGGTGTACATCTTTTCTTTGCTTTGATGAAAGGAAGGTAACTTGATGGTTCTGATATAAACATGGTAGAACTATGCGGCCGTGTTTTTTGAATCTCTAACCCACAAAACAAGAATCAAATGCAAAAGTTTGCCATCCACCACAACGACAACATAGTGCGGCAATCAAAGGCCGAATGGTTAGTTCCTTGGACATCTTGGATACGGCTATGTTTGGGTAACCTCATGAATAGGGGGATATATAGTTATATGTTTTGTGGTGTAAAATTAAGAGGCTTAATAATAATGAAGATCCAGATACAAATATAAATTCAGCTATGGGTCCGGTTTATGCTGGTTTGAATCCAGGTCATGAGATCCGGTTTAAACCCAATTGGTAATCGTCATTATCGGTTGGTATAAATACATCAGACAAAGTTTCATGAGGGGGGGGGGGGTGATGAAGTGGAACGGGTTAAGTAGAGAGAAATATGGTGGTTACGAAGATGACAATTGCTATGTTCGTCACACGGTCGACGTCGTATCGGTGTTTATTTCTCTAGGTGAACTTTAATCTCAGGAATTAAAATATGGTTGACATATTTCAAACATTTCGATAATTTTTTACATTGTAGTATAACTCCAAGGTTGTGGCTGGCATGCTAAATCTGGAAAAACTTACTGAAAAATAAAACCATTAGACAAAACCATTCAAGGTAAATACCAAAAGCCTTTATGCTGTTACTTTTCCCTTACTTTATGCCTTCGTTGTTGAATTTTAGAAGAACTAATGAGTGCTGGATGTTTTGCTGATTTTGATGTACGTATGTTCATGATGAAAGATCAAGCAAAAGAAAACATATATAGGTTTGTTACTATACTACTAACTCTTTGTATTTTCCTTTAATGTAATGATCAACTCTGTCTGAAGGTGTCACATTTGTATTTTTGGTATACTAAATATAGGTTGAGGTTGTTGTTTCTATCATGATTAATTGTATCTTGGATGTTTATCTACTGGGTAGACCTTTTTATGTTAAACCAAACATGTTCGTATTGTTATGTTACTATAGAATGTGTGGACCGTCCCATTTGATGTTTGCACCGTCTATTAGGCATGATTGTTTATCCTTTCATAATTTTTGTTCGAATGCGGCAAATGAAGGCGCGCAACGCGCGCCATTTGAAAACACTAGTTTTATTTAAATTTCATTTAAATTTGTTGTTTTTGAAATATGAATATAGGACACAAAAGAAAGAAAAATAATGTACTACTTTTATTCATAACCATATTTGAAGTATTTTGGCAGTGACGTTACTTAGCAAACATACATTTAAACAAGTCCATGATATCCTTTGACTTGAAGTCATCTATGTATATTTACATCTCTTCATGGGTCTCTAAAAATATTACACTAGGTTCGGGAATACGAGATAGAAATATTGAGGAGTAGGAAGATGAATCGGCGCAGCACTTGAGGCTGGGGAAGAGTTTACAGAAGCCCATGCGACTTCAACGGTAGATCATGGCCAAGTTTACTAATTTCATGTAAATTGTTTTGTTATTTTGGTTAATTTCCAGTCAATTACTAATTATTTTAGGAACATTTTAATTAAGTTTTAATTTTATTAATAATTTGGACAATCCGGATTGTGATGTATGAAATTAGGTTCAACATAAAAAGGATTCTTTTTTGTTACATAGTGCAATATTAGCCGTTGAATGTTTTTTTTAACTTTATCTTTGATGCATGTGCAAAATATCAAATGGAAAATCAATCCCACAAAAACATTCTCAAATTCCCACTATATAGTGATGTTAATTTATCTAATTTACATTCCACATTATATGCCTACTAATTCCAGTTGGATAATACGTTATTAGTATCCTCAATATAAACATAGTTTGAATATTGTTTATTTTAGAAACCCGTCCCATTTAACGGGTACAATACTAGGAGTGTCTTTGTTGTAGATTAATATTGTAAAAAAATAAGTAACCAACTAAACAACTGGCAAACTAACACCAACTGGAGCTTGTCTTGAAAATTATACAAGCCAGCTTCAAGCTTGAACTGATGGCTCTAGTTTTTTCTAGCTAATTCCAGCATGTTATGAACCACTAGCAACTTGAACAATACTAACTTTGATCTCTGTATCTATGGAAAACCATATATACTGAAATGCCACCATCCCTTTAAGCAAGAAATGTAAGTTTTTAATCATTCAAAAAACTTAATCATGATATATAAACATTTTTAATGTCTGTATTTATGGAAAATCGTATATTATGAAATACAACCATCCCTTGAAGCAATAACTGTAAGTTTCTAATCATGAAATATATATATATAAACATTTTTAGTATTTACTTTTATGCAATCATCAGCCCTCTTCCCCAAACTCTCTTGTAAATCTGTCATGCACTTCAAGATCCGATTTGCTTACAGTAGGTTTCTGTCTTGCCAACACTTTATCAAAATCTGTTCTTGATATCGGTGGCGGATTGATCTGAAAAACAATATCCCAAACCCGATTTCAGTTTCAAAATTAATAACAATGTCTGGTGCTTGGGTATATTTTAGTTTTTGCATTTATTCATACCTTTGATGCTTCGCCACGAGTTGCTAGATCCTGCATCGTGATCTCAATTGCGCCAGGCTGACGGGGTCCACATGGCACCCAAGTGCCATCAGATTTTTTTATGAAGAACATTGCATCTTGTGTTTTACGTACCGGTTCAAACAGGACTTCATTTACCTACAAATGGGTCAATTTGGGTTATGCACTTATGCTTTATCTCAAACTGATCAAATGGGTCAAACAGATTGAAACACATCCCAAGCGTATTCAAATGTATAAAAAAAAGACAAATTAAATAAAAATAAGTTTATTAACTTTAAATGAATGAAGGTTTAATTATTTTTGTAAAGTAATCATATTTACCGCATTAATTGCTTAAAGAATTGAAGTTTCAATAAAAACTTACGCAAACAGCAATATCCGAACCAGAGAATCCCTCAGTTTTATACGCCAATTGCTCAAAATCACGATCAGTCAGGCTGTGAGGTGTATCTCCAAGGTGTACCTACTCACAAAAATTTAGTCATTCACATGATTGATACAGACTACAATCACAGTTATCTTAATAACAAAAACACAATAAGCTGATAGTAAAACATATATCTTATTCCTTATATGATAGAAGTGCCGATTTTGACCCGTTTACATAAAAAACGGTCAATGTGGGTTATATTTTATTACCAAAAGGTCAAATGGGTAAAATCTAAAAAAGCCCAACAAAAACTAAAACAGGGTCACATTGATTAAAGGTCGACCAACAATCCGTGTTTAGATTCTTACAACCACCTAATTATCTATAAAATGAAAAAAAAATACTGTAAAGAAACAAATGTTGGCAAGTCCACCCAACCTGACATGATTTGACCCGTACAGATACTAAATAATTACCCATTTACCTCACCCACATCCATTTTGCCAACTTTACATTAAACAAGTCTATTCTACATTCAAATGTGTTCATTAAAAGTATCTAATTAAAAGAGGCTGAAAATCAAATGTTACCTTAAACATGTGCTGTCTTGCCTTAAGATCTGGTAGAGGAATATAAATCCGCTTGTCAAATCTTCGCCTAATGGCCTGTAAATCACTTTGTGTTAGCAGTCAAAATTTTAAAAATTAAAATGAACAAACAAACTTAATGTCCAAAATGTGACCTGGTCTAAGGAGTATGGTGTGTTTGTAGCTGCAAGAACGAGAACTTTCTTATCATCATTCCCAACACCCTGAAATAAACACAAACAATATTTTGGGCCTCTGGACTAAGAGATTACTGTGATATCTAGAGGTGGCAATTCTGTTATCCTATTCAATGCGCACACTAATTAACTATTAAAAAAACTTATGACAAAAAGTGTCTATGGTCAACCCAACCTGACCAGTGATCCGTTTTAACATGTATCCAAGATTACAGGTTTAGACCCGTAACCTACGCGTCCATTTTGCCACCTCTAGTGTTAGCTAAGCATAAATTTGGTTGAACAGATCAAAAGTTTCCAAAGATCTATTAAAATGCATATAATCTCATAATCATCCATCATCATAAAAGAAAAACAAAAACATATTATTAATGAAGTAATACAATTTTTTATGAGCGTATTTGACACGTACACTGATTATATATAAAAAGTTAAATTTTTTTAACACACACCTAAAGTTAACCATTTTTTGACCCATTATCTAACCCACACGTTTTGCCACCTCGGCATTAACCTAACAAAAAGTACCTGCATTTGGACTAGAAGCTCGGTTTTGATACGACGCGATGCTTCACTCTCATTGCCTTCACCACGTTGACCAACCAAAGAGTCGATTTCATCAATGAAAATAATAGAAGGTGCACTTTCTCGAGCCATTTGGAATAAATTTGAGACTAATTTTTCACTTTCTCCCATCCATTTTGAAACCAAATCTGAAGAAGAAATGCTGCATGAACTCATATATGAGACTGTCGATACATTTTGATAGATACTTGACATGAAAATGTTTGATAAAGCTAAACACAAAGTAGTTGATGATTATAACATTCCAAGGGGCTGTTTGGATTTTCATTATGTAAAGGAATAGTTTCAAGTTGAATGATAAAAGTTTGAAAAAGTATGATCACTTAACCAGATAATTAAAACGAGGGTTAGGTATAGGTAATTCCACATGTATCGTGGTGATAAGTTTTCTTACAGTTCTACAAATCTGGCTGTTTTAACAGGTTGATTGCACCAAAATGTAACATATTCCCCCCTCTGTTCATTGTATATGTAATTAGCATACTTTGTATATTTCCATTGTACGTACAATTTAACATTTTGATGCAATCGTATGAAACTACTTTACATCAACGGGTGCAAAAGATGAAAACGAACAGAAGTTTGTTGTATAGAATGACAAAAAGGTGAAAGCATGTTACATTTAGTGCAACTACTCATATATATCCCTAAACAATAAAACCCAAATAATTCATAGACTATCTTGTTTTCACACTTCACAGTAAATATGTTTTGTTGAGTGTTTTGTATTGAGCACGTGAACGATAAAATATTCCCTTATAATATCCATCCAAGGTTCACTAACAACCTAACTAAGCCATTAAAAGTCTCATTCGGATGAAGAAACAAAAAACTTAACTAAAAAAATGCTACCACCCAAATTAGCCACAGAACCATTGTTACAACACTACCTGAAGAAAGTTGAGTCAGCTTCAGTTGCCACAGCTTTAGCCAAGTAGGACTTTCCAGTTCCGGGTGGTCCGTATAATAAAAAAGCTCTCCATGGCCTTCTCTTCCCTTGTTATAACAGAAAATCAAATGTTAACCTCGCTCGTTGGAAAAGGGCATAGGTTTGATTATACACAAAATAGGAGAACAAAACCAACATTGTTGATGATATCCTATAGTGATAAAAATGACAAACAGATTATAGCAAAAAAGAAGAGATTTTTACACAATATATAAGTTACTCCCTCGTGTCCTCTACCTGTGGGAATCTTGTGAAACAAAAGCAAAAACATAGATATCTTGTAGTGAGAATAAATGCATAAATGAAACATATTACTATTACATATATGACATAACTACCTCCATCCCATCCCATGAGAATTGAAATCTTGATAGCACATTTAACTATTAGTCTTATGCCTAAATGCCCTCTAAAAATCTATGTTCTAACTAACTTCTAAAGCACAACAACCAAACTAACCAACGAAAAACATTGAAACCATACAAACAGAAATCAAACTAACCAACAAAAAACATTGAAACCATACAAACAGAAATCAAACTAACCAACGAAAAACTGCGGGAACTTCACGGGCAAAATCACGGCCTCCTGCAACGCTTGCTTAGCACTCTGAAGCCCAGCCACATCATTCCACTTC
Organism: Ambrosia artemisiifolia; assembly: GCA_032199755.1. Classification (NCBI taxonomy): domain Eukaryota; kingdom Viridiplantae; phylum Streptophyta; class Magnoliopsida; order Asterales; family Asteraceae; genus Ambrosia; species Ambrosia artemisiifolia. Next base: position 5,641,717 of record CM063526.1, on the reverse strand, counting down.
ACATTCGGCTTCTCCCGAATAATGGCAGAATTAAGGCCTGATCTAAGCTTAGTCTGCTCAGCATCCTCCCCACCATCTCCATCACCCTTCTTATTCGATTTCGGCCTCGTTGCAACCCCGGTATCTCCTCCATCAGTCTTACCCCCACCCTCAAGCACCGCCCTGATCTCCTCTGCTCTCCTTAAATAATCAGTAAACTTTTGTGTGATTGCCTCTTTAAGCTTAGGATTCTTTTCATACTTTAAATGGGTCTTGAAATATTCTAAGGCGTTCATGTAAAGTGTAAAGGCCTTTGCATAATTGCCAGCTGTGTCTTCTTCTACTGCTTGCTTTACGTACGCTATTGCCTGTTCCTTAAAATTGCTGTACATGTTCTGTTTTTATAGATTATAATTCAATGGATTGATCGAACAGACAGGAGAATATATATATATGCTTACTTGAATTGATCGGAAACGTATAGGAATAATGAGAGATGTGTAAAATTGTGAATTGGGGTAGAAGAGAAGATTTATAGAGGTCAACGGATCGTGAGATGAGAGATGTGTATAGTTATTGTTCGTGCGTTTTGGGGATTTTATTTCAATGAATATATGATTTGGGGTGTTTCCAGGTAACTGTCTTGTTTCCCTCTAAATCAAAGATTCAATGGGAAAGAAAGTTCTATGATTGTGGTGTGGGTTAACTATTTTGGCTTTTTCGGGAATATTTTTTTATCTATATGTATACTATACTATATATATATATAGGGGAGGGATAATTTGAAAACCCTCCCAACTTAAGAAAACCAAGAAAACCTCTTTTAATACCATTGATCATCATGATCCAATGGTTGTAATTCATTCATTATTTTATTCCAAAAAGTATAGATGCAAAAGGTACATGTATTAAATAAAAAAATATAGAAGGGCATTATGGTAAAAAAACAAACACCTTCTCTCTTACTTTTCAATATCCTCTCTTCTCTCTCCTCTCTCTAAAACCATACATACACTTTTTCATGGGAAAACATAAGTTTTTTTTAACAATTGTTCTAACGTTTTAGAAACTTATTTCAACATATAAATAAATTTGTAATCCAGTAACAAAAACATATGTTCTCATGACTTATCTCACAAAAAAACATATAATAAATTATACCCAACAACAAAAACATATGTTTTCACAAACTTATCTTACCAAAACATATAATAAATTATACCCCAACTACAAAAACATATGTTTTTCACAAAATTATCTCACAAAAACATATAATAAATTATACTCCAACAACAAAAACATATGTTTTCACAAACTTATAGTATGTAACATATGTATTATGCCTCGTCGTTCACCTTCCACAGCCATCAGGAACCACCACCGTCTACCTCGTCGTTCACCTTCCACAACCACCGTCTATCTCGTCGTGTACCACTCTATCTGGAAGTAAAACACAGTCGAACAAAAAAAAAATCAAACAGAGTCAGATCTAGAAACACATGCTTAGTAAGAAAATATAGAGGGAAAATGGATACCTGAATCCAAAAATAGCATCAAAGCTCCATGTATTCAAGTAAAAAACTAATGTCATATTATATATTATAATTATAATATAATAATAATTTGAAATTAGTCACGTTGACTAAAAAGTAGCAACAGATTCTCATATTTATTCATGGTAAAACATAAAAACATAATAGTTAATTTACTTATTCTTTTAAAAAGCTCTTGAAGCTTCAAACATTAAAACATAATCTTGTGCAATTGCAAAACAACAAAAGACTTTAAAAATCACTAGCATATCGGAATGGGTTTTTTCACCTGCAAGTCCCCAAGAGGAATCGACAAAGAAGTCAGGTTTCAGATGAATAGAAATCGAAACAATAAGATTGTGATCATTAGGAAGGTGGGGGTTTCAGATCTGGCATCATCAGGCAGGTGGGGGCTTCAGATTTGGTTTTTGCACGCTTAGCTTCAAAAAAGATATGGCGGACACGACGCCGGTGATTGATGGTGGTGGATGTTAGATTTCAGGTGTTAATAGTGAAAGATGGTAGTTGTAGTTTGTTAGAAGGAGAATGGTGATGGTTCAATTTTGGAGAGATGTGAGGAAAGAAGATGAATCTCACATTAAAAAGAGGGATAAATCTGACAAGAACACAGACAAGAGAAAAAGAGATAAGTTAAAATGACCAAATTAACCTTTCTTCTTTTGATAAAAAATTAGACGTGGCAACATTTAGACCATGGAAATGAGTTTTTTGGGTTTCATCAGCTGGAGTGAGTTTTCTATCTATAATTGCCCTATATATATATATATATATATATATATATATATATATATATATATATATATAGGGAAGGGTTATCTTGAGAACAAGGAAATTTGTGAGAACACTAAGAACCATTTTCATCCCTTGATAATGATATATCAATGGCTAAGATTAAATAAGGATTAAATGAGTAGGAAACCTTAAATTTATATGAAAAGGGGCAATATTGTAAAATAACAAATCATAACCCATATCTACTCACTGTACTCTTGATCTTCTTGTTCAAAGAAAAAAAAACCCTAATATCAACATCTAATTAACCTTCTTTACCGTCCACATCTATAAACATTCTTCAATTCCTCCATATAATCACTAAATCGTAAGATTATTTTCAGCTTTTCATTGTCCATGCTTATGGAAACCTCCGAATTTTTATCTACCATGGTAAGATTATCTCTCCATTTATACTAAATTTATTGAGTTTGGATAGTTTTCTTTTTTATATCATATTGTCATCTTGTTAGAATTTGAGAGTTATGTGAGGATGTAAGAGGGATCAATGGGTTTTAGTAGTTGCACATAAGGTGTTTGATGAAATGTCTAAGTGTGTGTTGAGATGATTTTTTGGGTTATTTTGCTTAACTAGTTGAATGAGGTATTTGATTATAGGAATACACCTATTGCGTTGATTTTTTTGAATTACTTATGTTTGAGCAATTGCATTTGAGGTGTTTGATGAAAGGTTTAAGGTCTACGTGTTTATTGGGTTAATTTTGTTGAAAGATAGAGACAAATAAGTGAAGTGAACAATTTGCACATGTGTAATAGCACTGAACATATGTAAGATGATGACAAAAAAGTGACAATAAACAGTTTACAAATGTGTAATGCGGACGCGGATGATTAAGACAGAAGCATATAAGTGAAGTATCGAATTTACACATGTGTAATACAACTAACTATATGTTAGTTAGAAACAACTAAGTGACAAGGAACAATTTACACATGTGTAATTCAGATGCAAATGTATAAAACAAAAACAAATAAGGGACATTATATAATTTACACATGTTCAATACAACTGACATATATTAGTTAGAAACAAATAGGTTAAGTAAGCGATTTACACATGTGTAATACAACCGAACATGTGTAAAATAGAGACAAATAAGTGGTTGTGAACCGTTTACACATGTATAAGACATATTACATAAGAATACATTAGGTATACACATGTGTAAATCACAATGGTTAAAGAATCAGCATAGATATGAAGGTTTACACATGTGTAAATCATAGTGGTTAAAGAATAAGCATAGATATCAATGTTTACACATGTGTAAATCATAACAGGTTTAAAACAATAGTAAACAAAATAACATTAATATGTAAGTTTACACATGTATGCATCATTTGTTAATTGCTACTTACACATATGTACATTATCCTGTTTAAGCTTACAAAATCTTTACGCATGTATAAATCATCTTAGTTTATATCGCATTCATGTAATTAAGCAAATTACACATGTGTAAATAAAATGTTTACCCATGTATAAGTAAGCTTATGTATAAACTGCTACTCACACATATTGAAGACGTTGTTTAATTATTTTCTTTTACTTTTACAGTGGTAATATAGATTGTGGAGGTCAATTGTAAAAGCCCTGAAAATGCTATGAAGATAGTACTTTAGAAAGTGAATATTCACCAAGGAGATGTGATCAAGAGAGCATCGGAGTTTGAGAGATACCAAAATGGAAAGAGAGATTAGTTGATATTTTGAGTTATGACTAGTTTTTATATTATCACGCATACCGCGTGTCAAGGGTTATGACTTTTGTTTTTATGTAATTGTGGATATCATACCTCAAGTATTATATGACTTGTTAGGAAACTGAATATTTTTATATGTATACTATTTTGGTTTAAGTCTCTAATATTTATTCATAAATAACATCTTTGTTTAATTCACAATTTACACGTGTCAATAGCTGCAAATGTGTTGTTGAAAACAATTTAGTGACTGTGAACACTTTACACATGTGCAAAACAAACACTTAAACATATGTAATGCAACTTAACACAGATAAAGTAGAAATAAAAGACAATGGACAATTTACACACGTGTAAATAGGTTGCTAATGTTTAATCCATAAAGAAAATGGTGACACTGAGAAATTTACACATGTGTAAGACAGACACTTACATATGGGTAAAACAAACACTTACATGTGTAATACAGCTTAACATAGTTAAAACGGAAATAAAAAACATTGAACAATTTACACATATGTAAATCAGCTGCAAATATGTAATCTGGAGACAAATGGTATTAACTCCCAATCCACTATCATTATAAACTTAATGAATACAATACTAGTCATCCTCTATAAATAAACAAGAATAGGAGACAACCAACTACTAACTCCCTAACTACTCTCTAACCATAACCGAGTTTATAACCACTAAACTTTCTTATTTTTCTTTTGTTGTTAGTGATGTATACATTGGGAACATTGATGATATCTCAAACTTGCTCTTGGTTTTTGACTCTCTTAGTCGCCTTGTTGCAGCGTTGTTGGCAATTTACACATTGGAAACACCAATGTTGACAACCTAACATTAAGCCAGGCCTTTTCATCATAAGACTGATACAAAGAAGCCGAATTTTCCTCTTTAGCAAATAGCATACCCACAACAGCATTAAACACTGGCATAACATTAGGTATTCGATTAGTACCTTGTGGTGAGTCAAAAAATAGTATTGCGAGAGACAACCTGAAAAATACCGTATACAAATAAACAATATAAGCAAAACAAAAGGCTTAACATCAATAAGAAATATACATTTGTGCAACCAAAACAAAATAAAATACAGTACATCATAATGATATGTAAAAGGCTTAGCATCATTAGTAGAGAATATAGAACGGCAACACACATGTGTAAAACAGATTAGGAAGTGATACGATCAATTATAGTTACACGTTCAGTGTTTAACAGATCTTAGATAACCTCGCGAGCCTCAATTGGTTTCTTTGCATAGAAAAGAAACAATAAACCTTATTTTTGTTGTTACTTGATTTTAATTTGGCCATATGTGTTAAAAATTACATATGTGTAGATCAGAACAGGAAATGATGCAAGCAAGAACCTAAAATATGGGATATCAGATGGATATGTAAAAGATTTAGCATATTTAACAATAAAGCTAAAGTAAAGGCTTATGCAGTTACACATGTGTAAATCAGATATGAAGTGATGCAAGCTATTACAATGTGAACAAGTCACTATAAAGAAACAAACATATGCACAACTAGAACAAAATAATATGGGGTATCAGATGGATATATAAAAGGATTAGCATCATTAACAATAAAGCTAAAATAAAAAAAGGTTTAAGTAGTTACACATGCGTAAATCAGAATAGGAAGTAATGCAAGAAATTACAGTGGGAACATGTCAGCATAAAAGATATTTATCGTTAACTTACACATAGGTACTTAACCTATAGTACTGATCCTGAAAATCGTCAAAAATGGGTATCAATTTAGTATCGAAAGTGAATCTATACGGTACCGATTGGTACCAATATTTTTCAATACCCATTCCAGGTTGCTCAACCCACACGGAAAAACTAAGTAAACACAAAAACAACAATTGAACAATACACATGTGTAAAGCAAATGAATATAATAAACCTAGTAATTTTGATGAATGTATAATAAGCACATACATGTCTAATAGCATAATTAGATGAACAAATTAAACGTTTGAATGCAAAAAAAAAACATATAATCAAAATAAATAACACCTATATTTTATTAAAATTATCAAATACTATACAAGATCTTACAAATTTCATATGAAATAGATAAAATGAAAATACCTATAAACATAATAAACTAAAAAAAATCATTTTGTGGACAACTTCTAGTATCAAAAGAATCCCAGGTTACCACAAATTGAACAAAAACATGATCTCACCTTGAAGACCTTCTAATAAACACCTACAATGATACCTTCTTCATCACAACATTCATGGTATTATTAAGAGCATCATTAGAATGCGAAGCATTGTCTATTTTCAGCAAGATGTTAATTAAACCTGGACAATTGATATGTACCACATTCTTCTGATTGATTCCCCACATATGATTTTGGATAAACCACGATAGTAATTCACCAAAACTAAAGTAATTAAGGAAAATAAAAAAGTTGAAACTGTAGCCAAATATGTAAGAAATTGACAATCTATAAACAAAGGAATTGCAATCAAAGCCAAACATGCAAATTAAGGAATTGAAATCAAATTAAAACCTATATATTCCAAACGAAATTAGATGTAATTACGAATGGATATATATGTGGAGAAAGAAAATCAAACCAAGCTTGCATCTCGTAAGGCAAACAAATCCGATGATGGCGGCTGACCGGTGACGATTCTTCATCACAACATTCATGGTATTATTAAGAGCATCATTAGAATGCGAAGCATTGTCTATTTTCAGCAAGATGTTAATTAAACCTGGACAATTGATATGTACCACATTCTTCTGATTGATTCCCCACATATGATTTTGGATAAACCACGATAGTAATTCACCAAAACTAAAGTAATTAAGGAAAATAAAAAAGTTGAAACTGTAGCCAAATATGTAAGAAATTGACAATCTATAAACAAAGGAATTGCAATCAAAGCCAAACATGCAAATTAAGGAATTGAAATCAAATTAAAACCTATATATTCCAAACGAAATTAGATGTAATTACGAATGGATATATATGTGGAGAAAGAAAATCAAACCAAGCTTGCATCTCGTAAGGCAAACAAATCCGATGATGGCGGCTGACCGGTGACGATGAGTATCTTCGGTGGTAGGATGAGAAAGACCTAAGAGGAGAAATTCGATGTATTGCTTCAATAGAGATACAAGGGAAAGATTAATTCCTAATTCAACATATTCAACAATTACCAACGTACCCTTATAATTTAGGTTGAAGGAAAAGGAGATGAGTGGTTGAGATTTGTTCTCATGGTTCTCACAAAAGATGGGTGTTCTCATTTAAACCCTCCCCTATATATATATATATATATATATATATATATATATATATATATATATATAGATCCGGATAATGTGAAAACTCCTCTGAGTTGAGAGAACTTAAGAACCCCCTACTCCAATAATATTGTGACATATAAGCATGATTAAGTTTTTATATTAAAGGGTACTTGTGTCATTTGCTTCTTATTAGTAATTAAGTGGATTATAACATACTTATTTTATTCATATAAGTACACTGGATGATTCATAATCCCAAAGACTCCCCTTGGACAATGTGTGAGAGATAATAATTCCCGCCCAAAACAATCAGATCATTGAAGCTTCATTTTGTATTTATTACCCCCATGCAACTAATCTGATCATTCAACAATCCTCACCAAAAAAAAGAAACCCTAAGATATTCACTCAAATATGGAGAATTCCGAGGATGGTGACAACAACATCGACTTTTTATCTGAGAAAGACATACAGGAGGTAGCCGATTTCATTAGGCAAAACCCACAGCCGATCAAAGAAGTGGTGGCTGGTCCATCTGAGCAGGATAGGGGGAAAGCGTTGGCCGATGATTCTGATATTGGGGTGTTTCAGTCATGCATCCAAGGGGGGTTGTTCTCGTGTGATGAGGTGGAGTCATGTGCTGAACCCAATGAGGACACCCCTATTAGCCACCGGGTGATCCAGAATGAGGATGGTAAGGTTTTGGGTTTTGTAGTTAAATATTTTTGTTTTTTGATCTGTTTTTAGAGTTTTAGAAAATGGAAGTTTTTTTGGTGTTTTTGTGAGATTATATGTGTGAGAAGGGTTTTTGGTAATGTGGGTTGGGATATATGGGTAAACCTTCTGTTTGTTAGTGGAGATGGCTTTGCAAGCACATTAGGTTTTTTGTCATATATCAAAAAAATAGCTAACAATCTGTTTGTTAGTTAGTTTTTTTTTTTAAAGTGATTACACTTTACTATGTTTTTGTTAGTGATGGGTTGTTTGTATGTGTTTTTGTTGGTAGTGATGCCAAAAATATTGATTTTTATATGTTGTTGGTGATTTTAGGAAAGGAAGCTTTTGTTGGTGTTTTTTCTAGATTATAGTTTATGATATGGGTTTTTGGTAAACTTTGTATACAAAAGAAAAGTAGAAAAACAATGTGGGTTGGGTAAAAACTTGTATTCAAAACCTAGTTGACTTAACTGGGGTAAATTATCTGTGTTTACACAGGTGTAAATGGCTTGCAACCATATTAGGTTTTTCTCACATATGGTACCAATACACAGGTTTAATGTTTTTTTTATTTTTGGTCTTGGTGATGTATAGGTTCTGCTGTTTCTTACTGGTTTACGCCTAATGGTAGCCGTTACTGGAAACCCATTGTAGAGGATTCTGCGAAACCAAACACTGTGGCGAGGTATAGGGAGTGGGAAGATGTTGTTGCTATGTATGAGTCCTACGCTAAGAAGTGTGGTTTTTCGACTAGATTGGGGACTGTAAAAAGGGTGAAGGGTATTATTACCCATAGGTACATCCTGTGTTCAAAGGCAGGTAAACCGCAGACAAAAAGGAAGTTCGACTCGTTAGATGAAACTTCATTGAAGATTAGGCAGTCAACTTTCCAAGTCTGCGACTGTAAGGCGGGGATTAGAGCTAAGTTATGTAATGTTACATCAATGTGGGAGATTTACCATTTTCAAGAGTCGCACAACCACATGCTTGTTGCTTCTTACAACAGAGACTTAACAAAAATAGGTAGGAAGCTGGATTTTGCAACAAAAGAATTCATCCATCGTGTAGGTCTCAATAAAGTTGGTCCGACTGTAGCGCACAGAATGCAAGTTAGCTTAAAAGGCGGTCACCACAATGTGAAGGGAACCCCTATTGATTACAAGAATTTTGCTAAGAGTGTTCGTATGTTTATCGGCAATAGGGACTCGCAGATGATGATTGATAAGTTGGAGGACAGGGTGAAGAACCTACCAAACTTTTCATTCAAATACAGCCTTGTCAATGGTGAGCTCAGACACCTCTTTTGGGCCGACGAGATATCCAAGATAAACTATAAAGCTTTTGGCGAGGTGGTGGCATTTGATGCCACATATCAAATGAACAGGTAAAAAACATGCGATTAATGTCTAATTTTTATGCCTTTGCCTATATTTTTTTTTTACTTTTTTTGTGTATGATGGTGATTTTTTGTTTTTTTTTCTGTGTTTTTGTTTCGGGCCCCCCTAGGTACAATCTTATCTTTGTCCCTTTCACCGGTGTCGACAACAATAAACGGTGTGTTACATTTGGCGCTGGCCTGCTGTTTAGCGAGACTATAGAGTCATATTGTTGGTTGCTAAACAGTTTTCTCGGGGCTCATGGGAAACAACCCAAGTTGGTGCTGACGGACCAGGATCCGGCGATGAAGCAAGCAGTGGCTGCTGTTTTTACTGAGTCACGTCATCGACTGTGCATGTGGCACATTATGAAGAAGCTGCCTGCAAAGGTAGCGACAACCCTTGTTTTTTACACCAGTGTAATTTATTTTTGGAGGGTGTGGGGGATACTATCTTTTTCTTTGTTTGTTTGTTTTTTCAATTAACAGATTGCAGGAAGTGTTCATGACAATTCAGAAGTTCGGGCTGCGATTCATAAGTTGGTATGGAATGTGTACATTAAGCCGTCTACATTTAAAAAGCGATGGGAGAAGCTACTTGACAAATATGGGCTGAACGACAACGAGTGGCTAAGAGATATGTATAGCATCAAGGAACTTTGGGTCCCCGCTTACTTCCGTGAAATTCCAATGTCTTGTCTCATGAAGACTACTTCGCGTTGTGAAAGCTCTAACGCTTCATTCAAAGTTAATTCAAGCTGGGCAAATACACTTGTGCAGTTCTTGTTGTGTTTCGATACCACGATGGACACGCAAAGGTACAATCAGAGGGTTGCAGAGTTTAACACAGACTATCGGGTCCCTGAATTTATAACTGGTTTGGCGATTGAAAAGCATTGTGCTACGGTGTACTCTCAGGCGATATTCAACGAGGTTCGGAAGGAAATCCAGAAAGGGTTACTGCTTTGCTTCATCACAAACCAGGCAGAGGTTGACGGTGTTAAGGAATACACTGTTACACACATTGACAAGAACTCGGATGTTGTGAATGATTTCACGGTACGGCTGCCCTGATGTTTAAACCCCCCCTCCCCTACTGTAAAGCTTGTGAACATGCCTAGAGGATAACTTTTTCTTTTTTTTCTTTTTTTGTGTTTTTTCCAGGTTAGGGTGAATTCTGCTGACGGGGACATAATATGTCCATGCAACAGTTGGACCCGGATTGGATATTTGTGTCGACATATTTTTTGTGTCTTCCGGTACACAAAGGTCGAGGCAATACCTGAGAAGTATATCCTAGCGCGTTGGAGGCGCGAGGTGTTACCAAAATCTGTTTTTAGCATAGACGCTCGGTATGGTGTGGACAGCAGCGCTGGTGCCGTGATGCGTAATGAATTGTTTAACATGTTTACTGAATGTGTTGATCGCCTAACTGCCGATCCTGATCGTTTATCGACGTTCACAGAACAACTAAAGGGTCTGATGGAGGGAGTTATGACAGGGGGAGCAACGACCCGGGTGAACCAGAGGTTGTGAAAGAGGCGATAATCGCGAATCTGCTAGGTGTACCAGAGGACGTTGAGCCAGAATGCAGCAACCCGCAAGGAATTAGGAACAAGGGATGTGGCACGAACCGTCGACTAATTGGCCCAGGGGAAAAGGCGGTAAACCAGAAGAAGAAGAACCCGCGCCAATGCAAGACTTGCCAAGAATATGTAACGGATCATGATTCCAGGAACTGCCCCAAGAAGAACCAACCACCAGCCCCCTAGTCACATGGTTGAACAGTCTACCCCGTAGTACTTTTATTATATTATATGATGTGGTGTAAAACTTATATAAAGAACCCTGACCCCCCCCCCCCCCCCGCGTAGTTTATGTGTGTTTTTTGTTTATATGGTGTAAATGCGTGTTCCAGACCTAACTACTATGTGTGGAACGCGCATTTTCTTATAACCATACTAAGTGGGCTAGAACGCTTTTTTTTGGCGCGGAGGGGGCTTTTTTTTTGTTTTTATGTGGTAAATTATGTACAGGCAAAGGCCAAGGGGTTGTCTTTTGTAGGGGGGGGGGGGGTAGTTTAGTATGTGTCTGTGTATGCTCTGTTTTGTAATGCAAACTCAGCAATGGAAGGCTGTTTATTTTTAGAATGTGGTTTTTTGTGTGTGTGTGTGTGGTTTACCCCAATGTAAGTGCAGGGACACCATAAGGCACTAGATGCCCCAAACCAACGGCTAGAAGAACCGAAAAAAATGCAGTCGTCCGCTGATAATACAATTTTTCCGTTTTTTGTTGGCCTTACAATGCGCCCACAACTTTTTTGGCCTTACAACTTTCTTTGGCCTTATGAGAAGGTGTTCCATTCGCTCATCGATGGCGGAACAAAGTGTTTCCATGTTCCTTTATATTTACCCTTGTGTAATGGTCATACATAAAGATACTAATTAATAACAATGACTTTTTGATGACGGAACAGAGTGTTCCACGTCACTTTTTTAAATTCACCGTAGTGCAATGGTCATACATAAAGATTCTAATTAACAACAATGACATAGGGGTAGTGGGGAATGGGCAGATTAATTACAAAACATATGTGTGACCCCAGTGTAAAGGGACCCAATGTATTTAAAAGACACAACAATATAAACAAAACTGCTTATCTAATTTGGGCCATTTTTTTTTATGACAAAACGAGTCACACAAGTGAAGCAACGACTGTTTTTTTTATGATAAAAACCTACTGAAAAAATGAAACTGTTTTTGTGTTTTTTGACATGCATTGTTACACCAGTGTAAGGGGGATACAAAAGATACTACGTAGATAAATACTTATCAACCAGTCACATTAAGTAGCTACATAAAAACCAAAACGCGGCATCACCATATTGGGTAGCCAAAGTATAAAGACAAAATTGCAGAAAACGTCCTTTATGTTTACCCAAAGTTGCAGGTTTAGTCCTTTAACTTTAAAAGTTGCAGGATACATCCTTTATCGAAGTTTTTGTTGCAGGAAACATCCTTTACACTAACGCCGTTTGAAATTGTCGTTAGATGCCCCTCACATGCAATGCATGTGAGGGTATTTTTGTCATTTCAAATGCTAATTAAATTTAAAAAATAAATGCTAATAAAGACCCAACCGTCTTCTTCCTTCTCTCATCCCCTGTACACACACTCATCCCCTGTACACACACTCAGAGAACAAACACGATGAAGGAAGATGAAATCAGGGAGTATATGAAACCCAACCGTCTTCTTCTTCTCGACACTGTATATGGTAAGATTGTTTAATATAAAACCCTAATTTTTTGTAATTAACCTGTTAAAGTTAAAACCCTAATTTTTTTTAAAATTTTTCAATGTAGAAACGTATGAATCGTTATTAAGTATTAATATGCATCATGGAGGGTTTTTCAGTTGATTTGAACGATTTAGGGTTTTTCAGTAGGATAAATTGTTGGATTGTGAACGATTTAGGGTTTTTCAGTAGGATAAATTGTTGTTGTTGTTGATTATTGTTGTTATTATTATTATCCGAATAATAATAATAATATTATTATTGTTATTGTTGTTAGGAATGGCGATTGAAATTGAAGATGATGATGATCCACCGGATCCAGCAACCGAAGACTTAAAGACTTTCTATTTTTAGCGGAAAACGGAGTGCAGGCAGGGGATCCTTTGTCCGTTGGGCTGTATCAACAGATGGACACCATCAACACTGTTGCAGATGAATCAACACTGTTGCAGATGATGACGGTCGTCGGGGTGCAGGCCGGGGATCCTTTGTCTATTGGAGATGAACCTGGATAGGGTGCTCTTGTTAGTTAAACCAACACTAACAAGAACTCCGGATCAGGTTCAAATTTTACAAATATGTAGCGGCACTACAGATGAACCTGGATGGTAATTTTGTATGTAGAACCGCCTCCTATGTGTTATAAATAGGAGGTTGGTCTTAGTAGCAGCTTTGTTAATGTTGTTAATGGGTCAATAGGTATTTAATCATATTTTGGGTTAATGTTGTTAATGGGTCTTAGTAGCAGCTTTGTTAATGTTGTTAATGGGTCTTAGTAGCAGCTTTGTTAATGTTGTTAATGGGTCTTAGTAGCAGCTTTGTTAATGTTGTTAATGTTGTTAATCATGTTAATGTAAACTTTGTTTTATGATTAATGTAATGGTTGTTATGATTATTGTAAACTTTATGTTAGTATGGTGTGTGATTATGGTTTGTTAGTGTTTGTTAATGGGTCAAAATGGGTAAGGTTTTTTTAACAGGTTTGTTATGGTAGCAGGTTATGTTAGCAGCTTTGTTAATGTTGTTAATGGGTCAAAATGGTTGATGGGTCAAAAGGTTTATTATTACACCAAAGGGTCAAAATGGGTCATGATGGTTTGTTTTAGTAACAGGTTTGTGGTTATGGGTCAAAATGGGTCATGAGGGTTTGTTTATGTAACAGGTTTGTGGTTATAGTTAGTATACAAAATGGGTCAAAATGCAGCCTTTTGTAACTGGTTTGTAACAGAGTCATCATCCAAATGGGTCCCAAACATGGTCATTACATTAACAACTTCCAAATTGCATTACAATAACCAAAACAGTCATTACATTAAGACATTCCAAACCTAATTTCCTAATTTTCATTACAATAATAACTTACAAACAACAACCATAACAATCATCCAAGAAAAAAACAAGTATTTCTTCAACTTTGCAACTTCAGTTTGAAGCTTCTTGTTCGAATCCTGAAGGTTCTTGTTTGCAGATCGTAGCTCATTGTTTGAAGCTATTAAATCAGTGTTTGAAGATCTTAGTTCATTGTTTGAAGCTATTAACTCAGTTTGCAGATCGTAGCTCATTGATTGATGAAAAACCTTAGCTTCAGCCCATCCAATGAAACCTTTACCACATTCAGATGCCTATGAACATTAAATTAAAACAAGTTAACTACCTTGTGCATAATACATATCAGATTTAGTGAAAAACGTACGTTAACAGGACATGAGTAGAACCTTCGACCAGGGTTTTTTGATGTTCCAGAGGTCCTGATTACTGCAGCCCTACCACAAACACAGTAGACTGACGAATTAGGGTTTGATGTGTTTGATGATGTCTGTGAAGCCATCTTTGATCGATGAATATAATTAGGGTTTTTTTTATGAAACGAATTGGGAGGCGGGAAGGTTTTTAATTGTTATATTGTTGATGTTGTTAATATTACAGAAAAGGTCCTTTAAGATGATGATTGACGAAAATACCCTCACATGCTTGGCACGTGAGGGTAACTTAACAGCAGAATCAAACGGCGTCAGTGGTAAAGGTCGTTTTATGCAACCAAAAGTTCATTAAAGGATGTTTCCTGCAACCAAAAGTTCGATAAAGGAGGTATCCAGCAACTTTTAAAGTTAAAGGACTAAACCTGCAATTTTGGGTAAACATAAAGGACGTTTTCTGCAATTTTGTCAAGTATAAAATATGTCTTAAAAGTTACAACCCACCAAAATAAAAACTACTAATATGCGTCTCCACCATAGCACTAGTCCCCAAACCGACCACCCTTTTTTCGTGCGCTTTTTTGATTATCGACGTAGCATATCATCCGAGATACGATCCTTGTAGATGTTGCTACGTGCCAGCAAGATCTTCGTTGCATACTTCCTCCTCAAGGCATCCAACTGTGCTTGTTTTCTCTTACCATTCAAGTTGAAGCCACAGCTGAAAGGAACTGAACCCCCCATGTATTTCTCCATGTGGCGCATTAGGAACACTCCGCAGTCCGATGTGTTCTTGTGTGTAGCCCATGGGACATCAACCCGCCTGATATTGCATCGCCCCATCGCAGCTGCCTTTGCGTGCTTCACCAGATGAAGGTATCGGACAAAGATATCTTTCTGCGACAGTTTAGCAGTTTTTCAAGGTTACTTATTGGTCATCCCAAAAAAAAACAAATAAGTTAAATAAAAAGTTTTTACCACTTTGTATGGCGTGGTCTTATGCAAGTAGTCCCGGTTGTCGCTTAGCAAGACGCTTGATTTTCTGGGGTTGTTGTTATCTATCACGCATATATCCTCATGTTTCAAGTCAAACACCAGTGCGTAATAGTGGTCCCACTCCAGCATAGGCACAAAAACCATATCAAATGTCGCCAAATCAAGCTGACTATCATCACCACACAGCGCCCCTGACAAGCCATTCCTAAAAGCGTCGACACGACTATCCTTCCTGTCCTCTTTCAACTTTAACATCCACTCGACCTGTTTACAAATGTTTTTGTTTTTCAGTTTCGGGGTTATATTTTTTTTTTAAATACGTAACATGTTAAGCAAGTAAGCAACTCACAATCGTGGAGCAAGCAACAAATAAGCGTCGTGGTCCGTTAGGAAGTTGATACTCTGGTTCGGTGTTTAGGACATGGAACCAAGCATCTATCACTGTCCCGTACAATCTCCTACCTATGGCTAAAGACTGTAGGTAGGGAGTCTCAGCTCGCAACCCGTAAGTTGTCTCAAACATTACGTACCTGCCATAGGAAAACAAAAACACTCAGGGGACACTGGTGTAAACTGGTTTTCAAAAGACATTAGGGGGGGTGGTGGGCGGGGACACTTACGGGTAATGTTCGGTGGGGTCTATGCCCGAGGAGTCGGAATCTTCGTGGCTATCAATGTTCTCCTTCCCAATAGTTGCAACATTTGTTCCCCTACACAAAAGTAAGACATATGGACTGTAAGTCGCCGCGTATAAAAAATAAATACCGAGGAAAACAATTTATAACACCCGCTAAAACTACTCTCTTACCTTTTCTTAACGTCGGCAATTGCTTGCTCCATCAGCACGGTCTTATTGGTTTCTTTGAAAAGGAAGTTCCACACGGCTTTTTCCCTTCTTGTGTCTCTCGTCTCTATCTCCACATCACCGTCCAAAGAAACTAGGATCCTGGCTGCCATATTCTTTGTCATCCCCCGTTGCGCAGGCACATTTGTTGGGCCGCTGCTTGTCGTTGCTGAAGTCCCAATACCAGACAACTTTGAACCCGCCACATCCTTTGCCACGTTGACGGCTAAATCTTGTGCCATATTTTCCTTGTGTTTTTTGCCTACACGGGTAAGGTAAATTAGTCTCAAAAAAACAAACACCAGTGTAAATTAAGCATATAACTTAACATGTGCAACCCAAACCTTTATCAGGGATGCTCTTTCCGAGCTGGGTTAGACCCAAACTAAAACTGGGCTGGCTATGAGTAACAACCTCTCCTGTTGATCATAGAATCACAAAAACCAAAAAAACAAAATTATGAGCTATTTTTTCTTTTTTTACACTGATGTAAACAAATGGAAAGTATAATTAAATTTAAAGACAACAATAAACAAGCAAAACATCTTTTTGTTTGCGATGGCTAACCTCCCACACAGTTGACTGCGGCGTCTCCACATTTAGGCGCAATGTCTTGCGTTAGCCCTAGGCTAAAACTTGGTTGGCTTGGGGCTGTCAATTGGCCATCTTTTAAACCTGCAACAAGATGTTTTATATTTTTATAAATCTTTCAACAGTAAACGTTGTTTTGATCGCATCCATACCTGCTTCGGGCTTCCATAGTGTGGATGCAAGACCTAACTTCATCCTATGTGCCGCCATCGCCCCAGCCAATGTGTTTTGCATTCCACCACACCACTGGACAACAGGAACCAATGCTTGTTTTAAACCCAACCCCAACGAAGCAGGTACCGCTGACTCAGTTGTTGTAGTGTTTACACCAGTCTTCTTTGCCACGTTTTCTGACGCCTTTATGTTGGGCACAGCATCTCCGGGTACGGGGTCACGCTTTTTAATAACTCCGGTAACTTGCACAGTTTGGTCGTTTTCTGTGTGACCCCCGGACCATTCTCCAACTGGCTCGATCCTGCTTAATAACCAATCATTTGCGTCCCCCGAATCTGACGAATCGTCCTCGTCCCCTGAAGCGTCTCGCTCCAGGGGAATGTCATGACTGTCTACATCAGCTGACTCAACACGCCCCTCCGCCCCTGGAAAACACAACATCGTTTTTTTAGTTACACTAGTGTATAAAAAAACAACTTACAAACATTTTATCAAACTGTGTTTGTTTTCTTTTCACATACCTTGGACATCAACCAAAGTATTTGACGCTGTCCCGATGCCATAGCGCTCACCCAACTCGGTCACCACATCCATGATCCTTTTAGTAGGCGTATCCAAGGTTTTCAACGGCTCACCAACATCCTCATCAGCAAACGTTAAAGATTTCTTGTAGTCGGCTGTCAATGCAATCACACGCATGTTATTCGGATGTTTTGACGATAATGACCTCAAAAGTTTCTCCACTCCCATCTTCAGCTGATTAAATTCTGCAACCTTTTCACGAGCCACACGCAAATTCACCTATGATACCAAAAAACATTTTCCAAAACTCTTCAAAAATGTATAAAAACTAAATACACTAAAGCGTGGGGGGGGGGGGGTGGTGGTTTACCTCAACGTCCTGGCGCACAACGTTTAATTCCTTTCTCTTCCCTAACCCAAAACCACCATTTTTTATTTCAAGGTCCTGGCGCACAGTGAGCAACTCCTGTGTCCAGTAATGCATAGCACGCACACCAGGCTTAGTGTTCGTCCCGTTGACTGTAAAACTGTCAACGTACAGTAGCTTTATGCAAAAAAAAAAAACAAACAAAAAAAAACAAGTGTCACAACCAAAATATAGCAAAAGGGTGGTAAAGCATGCGTATGCAGTTTAAAAATACACCAAAAAATACCGTCAAGAAAGTCAGCGGCCCGGCAAATGCACACGTTGGGTCCATACGTCGCCGCTTATGCTTACAACCTTTAAGCGACTGCACCATGTAGTCGCACCAATCAATGTCCTCGAATCTGGTTTCATCAGTAAAGCACTTCGGGATCTCTTCCTTGCAAAGTCCATTTCTGTAAGAACTAATCATTGTAGTCACGAATAGCATAACGAAGTCAACCTTGAAAGTAAACATATCCTCATAATCATCGTCCATGATTTTTTTTGCTATCAACGTCGGTGCAAGGTAACCCGTTGTGGGGTACCGATCACGCCAAATCTGCAGCGCCGGGTGTAAATGCTTGGACTCCGGAAGACTTGCAAATTTGATCTTGCCACGTGGAATCCCGAAAACCTTATGCACCACAGTACTATCTATGGGTAATTCGTGTCCCCCGCACTTCATGCTCATCTTATCTGGATGGAAAGCATCAACCGCGTAGTGTGCTAGCTTCACTGGGATCCCGTCAACCACGAAACCCAAGATATCACCGAACCCCATCTCCCGGACTGCCTCTTGTTGCCTGTTACTAAGCTTAGAAACAGCTAAGAACAGCTGTCGGGGGGACGACCGGGTTTTTAGGCTTACCCAGGTTTGTGTTGTCCTTAACTTCCGTTTCGGGGCCACCTCTTCGCTGTCACCGATATTGTCCCCATCCGAGTCTGAATTTATCTCAAAGGTCCTTTTACGCTTCTTAACTGCTTTAAACACTGGTGTAGATGACCCGACGTCAACAGGGGTGGCTGTCAAAACAATATTCAAAACAAAATATAAATTACAGATTTTTTATAGTAACACAACACTGATGTACAGATTTTTTACCAACCTCTAACGTCGTAAGGCAGGCAAACAAGTGCACCCGTTGCTGATAATTCTACATGCTGTCTCTTACTACTCCTTGTCCCAATAACCATGGTTCAAGGCAATTACCAACAGCTGTGTTTATACAAAATAAACACAAAAAATAAAAAACGTTTTTATAAGAATGCATTCGATAACTGAGGAATGTAGTAATCAACTGACATGCATTTCATCCTTCGAATCAACAACCCACAAAACACAAACTTTCGGATCAAAACCCCAAAATTAAAAAACCCCCAAAATAAGAATGATGATTACTTCTGTTTCTCAACCCTAGATCAAAACCCCAAAATATAAAACCTTTATTATCAATTAATACAACCAGATTATGTTTCTCCCCCCATTTCAAAGATGAAACGCATGCCCAACCATTACATCGAGGTAAAAAAAATGCACACCAAAAGCTAATATAACAACAATCCCCTAATTCAGTCAAAGACAACACACACATTACACCGAAGTAAAAAAAAACAACACAACCTACCAACAGATTAACGGACGAGCATGCATTTTGAAACAAAAATCAACAAATCAAACACCTAAATCAAAAGAATCATAGGGTTTTACTTACATTGTGTTGAAGGTGTTGTTTTTGCCGAGAATCGCCCTTATCTTCTTGCCAAGAAGATGGTCTTCAAGAAGGAACCGATTGAGAATTCTAGAGAGAGAGTGAAATTTTTTGAAAAATGGTTTGATTAAACACTGATGATGGATGACGGTTTGTATCAGAAGAGTGATAATATTTTGGTTTTTCTATACCAAAATTACCCTTAAGTCTGAATATTATAATTAGAAATTAAAACCACTTTTTATTAATCCACAAAAAGACAAATCAATTGTAAGATGCAATCTCAACCATTGATTGCTCAAGATCAATGGTCAAAAAGTGGTTCCTATGGTTCTCTCAACTCATAGTGGTTTTCAAAGTATCATAACCCTATATATATATATATATATATATATATATATATATATATATATATATCTTATGCACAGAATAATAATTCTATTCTATATATAAACAAAATCTGTCCAGCCTTATGAATAGTGTATTCTTAGAAAAAAAAAAGAGTAGTATTTACGGTTGTGCCATCGTGCGTTTTGGCCACCTGGTTTAACGCGGGTAACTCAAAAGAATAAGAAACATAGAGAGGGAGATGCGATAGAAAGAGAGAGGCACCGGTGGTCATGGCGGAAACGACGGCTGGAGGATCTCCGACGGCACGATTAGGGTTTTGCCACGAACCCTAACTGCGGTAGCGGCGACGGCTCCAAAAGGTGAACAAAATTGGTCCTATGAGAACTACAATGACTTCATAGAGTTCACCGGTGGTCATGGCGGCGGGTGGCGTCAATCTAACACCCTAAATCGATCCTCCATCTAACACCCTTTTGCTAAATTTTCTTCATTGATGCCTTTGGGTTCACAATTGTTGAACAGTTATTTTTTTTAGATCCCAATCAACTTAAACCCACTTAGCGTTCCCAGTGTGCTGCGGTGATGAGTGTAGTGCCACGGTGTGTTTTCTTGGTGGTGATGAACCGATCTTTAGAATAAACGCATCCAGTGATTTTTATTTTTAGGTTTACAGTTGGGTCGACGAGATGGAGACGATAGCGAAGGATCTGAACGACATCAGGTGGGCCATTTCATCTTCTTTGGCGAGTTTTAGATCTGAAGTTACTGATATGCGATTCATCGCCGCCATATCTTCTTGGAAGGATGCATCGTTCTTAGAATTTATGGAATTAACTTGCTATACTCTTGATTTGAAGTTTGAACGGTGAGATGTTGTGTAAGGTTGGGATGTGATGGAGGTGTTAAACAAATAAAGAATGACTTAAATCCATTGATATATTTGGTGTTTTTTATTAGACTATTTTAATAAAAAAAAAGTGAGGCCTGTGGTTTTTGTTTTCAGTTTTTGTTAGGCTCAATCACCAGCCGATTCTTCATGTAAAATTGTAAATAACAGAGATGATAATGGGAACATGGGAATTGGGATGCACCTATCGATATTATTTTTCATTTAGTAAAAAAAAATATATATAAAGAGAAGCGAGGGGAATAATGTCAAGCATGAAGCCTCTATTGACATTGTAGGTGGTTGAATTCTTGCTATAGATCAACTCTTCTCATTTCTCATATTCATTTTCATCAAAATCTTGACACTTTGCGTGAAGGAAAAATGACGCACTTCCATCGCGAAACAATGTATGCATCTAATCATTTGATGTTATCATGTTACTACTGTTGTATTTGTTGGTTATGCTAAATTCGTGTCACTTAACTTTCGCCACTGCCGTGAAACCATTTAAGTTCGAGTCAGTTGTACTTGTTGGTTATGTATTTGTTGGCGAGCCGCAATGTATGAATTTGAGTAAGTTAAGTTACGACACCGCCGCAACGCGCGGCGGGTCAACATTCTAGTTTAACAATAAAACAAGTTTTAAAACTATATGTACAACCCTTTACAACACCCAAGGTTTAAGACGTGTCTCTTCATTATTTTAAGACGCCCGTTACTATCACCATCGTTGATTTGTCTGTTTAATTTCCCCCACCCTCAAGGCCAATTGAAGGGAACTTGAAGATCCAAAAAGTGGCCGAACCTGAGAATTGCTTAAGAACAAGGATGATCCAATGAGATTTTATAGGTATAGTGTCATGAATGAACCTGCACATGGTAGAAAACCGTTAGGCTCGTCACAGAGAAGGAGGGAGGGCCTCTCTATGCCACCCTCCGGAGTGAGGATAAGTATTTGTTTAGAGAGAGAAAGTGTAGTCCGGAGTGTGTGCATTCCTGTGTCAATTGTACTTTGTGAATGATATTTATAGTGGTCAGCAAAGTTTTACTTTGCTTCGGACCCCTTGTACTTACCTTCGATAGTGTTTGACTTCCGAAGGTTATGTATACTTGCTCAGTTATGAAGACCACCGTCCGTCCTTTAGTGGGCTTCGGCCCCTTGTCCAAAACCAAAGCTCTATATGAGCCGATGTATTGAAAAAAACATTCAAATCTACCCCATTTGCCAAGGCTCGGCAGGATAACTCGAAATGGTTAATCCGGCTGAGTCCGAAAGGGTTCACTTGGGAAATATGAACCCCGTGAAACCTCAAGACCTTCATTAAAAATTTGGTAAAAGGAACCCGGTAGTTTGCAAAATCACAAACTCGGGTATAAAAACCAAACTTCCCTTCGGGGAAAGGATAAATCGGTGTTTTGGGTAAGGGAATAGTTGTGTGCAGTTCACGAGGAATCCTATAGTCATCCAGAAACCGATCTAACTTCTCGAGGGTCAATTTGGTGTAACTGATGTTCATATCATCCTTTACCATTTTTTAAAACAAGGAAAAAAGATGGGAAGAAGATAAGGGTGGTCACAGAGAGGCCATCCATCTTCCTCTGTGACGAGCCTAACGGTTTTCTACCGTGTGCAGGCTCATTCAGGACACTATACCTACAAGATCTCATTGGATCGTTCAGGCCCTCCCTCCTCCTCTGTGACGAGCCTAACTGATTTCTTTAACTTCTTAAGTAAAGATTTTTACGGTTTTTTCCCATGGTGGCATTATCCGAAGGTTTTACGATAGAGAATGTTACACACACCAAACGCAAAGACGAGGTGACTGTAGTAGCAACCTCTACTGATGTTGTTTTGTCTGTTGGTCCTTTTCAGATTGAGGGGCGACATATATTCACTCCTAGCTCGGTGGAGAATGTAGTTTTGAGGCGTTCGGACTCTACTCCGGAGTTTGATGATGCTTTCCTCAAAAAAAATCGTGAGTTTATATTACGATTGAAGGAATAGCAAGATAAGGAGGAGAAGCTTAAAAGTGTACAAGTCAATCTGTTTCCCACCGAAGGACTTGCTATGTCCTCCGGACAAGATTCCAACGAAGATGCCAAATGGCATCTTCGCTTCTGCCATCTTCGTTTATATGCTATCTTCGTTAACAACTATGTTTGCTAAGGAGACACATAAAGACTGTCATACTTGACTTATAACAACGTCAAGTATGTTACAATCAACCTATCGGCCAACACAAAAACAATACTAATCTAGAGAAACATTTGTCACACCAAACATGAGCTAACAGTTTGAGCGCATTCTTGAGTTCTCAGTTTGTCCCGCATCTTTAATTACCATACAACTTTTGTGTTTGCGTTTGTATCTTACCATATGAACTTTTGTTTTAGTTGTGCTTGCATCTTGCAATGCAAGGTCGTGTTTACGTCGCGCTTGTGTCTTACCACGCAAGCATTTATTTTGTCGCGCTTGTATCTTGCCATACAAACTATTGTTTTGGTTGTACTTGTGTCGTTGCCACACAAGTTTTATTTTGGTTTGCTTCTATCTTGCCATACGAGCTTTATTTTCGTTTGCTTGCATCTTACCATGTAAGCTTTATTTCATTTGCTTACATCTTACTATATAAGATTTGACGTTTTTTTGTTGCGCTTGTATCTTGGTACATACGCTTTGTTTGTATTTGCTTATATCTTTCCATATAAGATGTTTTCCTTTTTATTGCACTTGTACTTTGTCGTACAAGCATTTTTTTTGTGGCGCTTGTATCTTACCATGCAAGCATTCGCTTTTAACCATTATTCTAGATTTACATACGAAGAGTAGAAACTGATTTTGTTAAAACGTGGCATAATGCCTTCATGTAAGCATTAAAGTACGGTTACTGATAACATAAAACGCTACTACTGCCTTTCCTTGATCTAGCTGCGGCTATAGTTGCGGGTGTGCTTGCCACATTGGATCATAATGCTGACGTTTTTTATTCATTTGATAGGTGGGGTTCCCATTCCGTCTGGCTCGCGGTGGATAGTTTTTATCAAGTGTGATAGCTTTCCGGACTTTAGGGCCGTCTCGATTGTTGTTTTCAACTGGAAGCATGCGTCCATATCATGACCAATGTCGTTACGATACGCGCAGTATTTGTCGGGATCTAGGCCCTCCCGCTTCTTGATCACTCTTGGTGCTGGCAGATCGATATTTTTTGTTGCAAGGACCTGGGCAGGAGTCTTGGTGAGGGGTGTCCAGGAGTTGCGGCTTTTGCGACCTGAGTTGTCACTTGGCTGCGCCGGTTTTGGTTCGCTTGTGTCTGCGGTTGGTTTCTGTCTGAGGTATGGCTTGTAAGCGGCTCCACACTGAGCCCTTGCCCTTTTTGCCGTGCCTGTTGTGTTTGTTTCTGGCTGACTGGGCTTGCGCGTCAGTGAATTGCGGTGCGCGCATAAAGCATTTCAACTATCATGATTTCATCCCATGTGTCGGGCATGCCCGTCTTCGCTACGATAGGCGAATGAGCTCATCACACTGGACCCCTTGCTTGAAAGCGGCTTTCTTGCGCTCAAACCCAATCAGTCCGATTTGGAAAGCTTCTTTGTTAAATCTGGTGATATAGTCCTCGATGGACTCATTTTCGTACCTCTTGACCTGTAATATGTCTGTGGTTTTCCGCTCTATCCGGCGCTGTTGGCTGAAGTGAGTGGAGAACTTGTTAGTAAGTTCTTTGATGCCATAAATCTTCCCAGGCGGTAGACTATCAAACCACACCTGCGTTGCCCCTGTTAGCGTTTGTGCAAACATGTGGCACCAGGTTGGTATAGTCCTGTTGGGTCTAAATTTAGTAGTCTAATGTTATCAACAAAGTCAACAAGTCAAAGTTCAGTCAACAAAAGTCAAAGTCAAACGACTCAAAGGCAACATGTAAGGCGACTTGATAAATTAGGATAATAGATCAATGCATGAATCTCAAGTTATGATCGAGAATGACGCTACAGTTAAATAAATAAATTTTGTTTAGACAAAATATATTTTTTACTTTAAAAATAGTTTTCTTGTTTAGTAAGAGTTTTCGTATTTTGTTAACCCTAGGGACCTAAATGTAATTAGTCTAAGTATGTTTAGGCTATAAATAGATAGAGATTAGGGTATTATCATTAACACACAATCTAGAGATTTTGGGGGCTTTATTGTTTTTCATCTTATGCAAATCATCTAGTGGGTTTTCATTGATTGTTTTGTGTGTGTTCATCTTATTTATTCATCAAAATCATATTTTGTAACAACCCGGGTCAGACCCCTAAAATTTTTTCGCGTTTTAGTACCGTGTTATAATAAAAAGTTAACTAAAATAAATATTAACTAAGTCGGTTATGTGCGAAAATGAAAACCGAACCGTTATGAATAAAATATTATTATGTGACACGTTATAAGACCGAGCCAGTACGCGTTAACGAACCCGTCCGTGACTCATAAGCTTAGTCACCATGGGACACATGGCACTCTTGCCTTGTGCCCCATGTCTTCATAATATTGCAACACACATACACATTTTTGTATTATAAAAACTCAATCCCAAATACCAGTCCTTTTATAATAAACACACATACACATCTGTACACTATTGTAGAGAGAGAGAGAGAAAGAAAGAAAGAATGAACCAGAGAGAGAGACCGGAGGTCTCCTCCGCCTCCGCGGAGCTCCGGTGTCGAACCCCACAACCAACACTCTCATCTTCACAACCTACTAAATATTATAGAGAGAGAAGGAGTTAGAGAGAGAGAGAGAGAGAAGATCGAGCAGAGGAGAGAGAGAAAAAGACGCGGAGATAGAGAGAGAAAGCTAGAGAGAGAGAGAGATCAGAGGGAGGAAGAAGGCGACGGATCAGCGGCGGTGTCATGGGTTCCGATCTGGGTTAGATCTGTCCTCAACTGGAAACGAGATAAAAACCCCAAACCTTATGTATTCTCTGTTATTGATACTCGATAATAATGATTGAGTGTTTGGTGGTTAAC
This sequence comes from Ambrosia artemisiifolia, assembly GCA_032199755.1. NCBI lineage: Eukaryota > Viridiplantae > Streptophyta > Magnoliopsida > Asterales > Asteraceae > Ambrosia > Ambrosia artemisiifolia. The sequence goes on along the minus strand of CM063526.1, from coordinate 5,615,821 downwards.
AAGTAGCTCACGGTGGTGGTTATACTTGGTGGACAGAAACCGAAGGTTGGTGGTGATTGTTGGTGTTGATATCCGGCTGTGATGGTGATTGAAGGAGGCGTCAGGTAGTTGGTTATCAATAACAATAATTGTGCGGTGGTGATGATAGGAGGGAATATTGATGTTGAATCGGTGCAGGGTTGGAGGCGGTTTCCAGATGGTGGTTACGGTGGTCCCAGGTGGCGGTGACCATGATGATGATGGTTCGGTGGTCGATGGCAGCCGAACATTGGTGGTGGTCGAGTGATGATTAACTAATGTTGATAATGGATGATGTTGCTGAACTACAAATCGGGTTAGGAGTCGGGTCAAGGAAGGGTCAACGAAAGTCAATGGGTCAACCTAGTCAACATGGCAGTTAACCGGGTCACATGAACAGTAACTCGAGCAGTAGGTATAACCGAACACAAATCTCGTTTAATATAAACATTTATATTATAGTTACATTACGTGTGGGACTTGACGAGTATTATAAATGAACCGAACATAAAGACGATTAGACGAATATATTGGTGATAATATAACAAGGGACTCGGACATTTGAACTTGACACAAGGAACCTTAGCATTTCGATTGGAACTTGATATTGATAATACTAGATATGAATTAAGTTAACTAGTGAAACTTGAGCGAAAACTTGAGTTGATAGTTTGCGGACAATTGAACTTGGGCATTTGGACACCGACTAGAACAAGGACATTTATCAAAGCATCACAATAGGAAGTTATAATATAAGTACGGATATTGGACTAGATACGGATCATATATATAGGAAGGTATGCCACGACACATTGAGTATCAATATCCATAACTTGAGCATTTGACAAGTAAGATGTGAATTCAACAACTACGATTCGGACGTGACTATAGGTACCAATATGTATACATATATATATATAATAAAACATATTACGTCAACTTGTATAATCAAATTAATACTAGTTTGTCACCTTCGGACAATAGATCTAAGACGCGAACTTGATACAACTAGAAATGTGACATGCAAACTTCGGACATTGGACACCAGAGACTTTAAATGAAGGAATGAGAAATAGAAGCCTATAACTTGAATGGATACTTTGACTTAAACACTTGAGATATGGACTTTGGATAAATAAGATGAGAGAAAACTAGACAAATATAAACCATTGAAAAATAGGAACATGGAACTGTATTAAGAACTATACGCTCGTGCTCGTCCCCACATGTAACCATAATAAATGAAACCAAATACTAATGATAAGGTGTGTCGACATAGGACCCAACCAGGAGGATGTAACACCCCAACCGATGGCGGAAACATCGAGGTGTCACGTAGGAATGATTGTTCAGTAGCACATGGTAGACAAATTTTAATTAAAATATAATTAAGGCAAAATATCCAAAGTCGAATTACATAACAAAGTTTTAAATAAAAGTCTAGAACATCAAATAATCCAAACAAGCATAAACTTCAATAAGGATCTTCTCATGCTAGTACTCTAATCTTCATGCCTCATTATTTCCTGTTGAGTTGTAAAAATGGGGGGGGGGGGGTCAACTAGAAGTTGGTGAGAATACATAAGTCATGTTAAGCAAATAGTTTAAGTATAAAAGGTTTAGCAATTCATATGTCTAATGTAAGTTTAAGTCTACATGATTAAACATGAAGTATAGTATGCACATAATCAAACCTCCGACAAAGTTTAGGTCCATCCCGTCATCCACGGTTCACCTTAATATCACGTTAGAACGATAACAATCACCCGTGCTCCCCATAAAAGATGGTCAACGAATCTGGGTGGGATTGTCAATCCAATAGATCTAACATTGAATATCGCCGGCTTGGCCATAGCTAATGATTATGTAAGTTTAAGTTTAAGTCTAATAGTATTTGTCTAAGTCATGAGGCATTAAAGTTTACAACTAGACATGTATGTAGAATTGCTTAAGTATAAAGTTTCAAGTATAAAGGATTGCACAAACATGGTTATGTAAACTCACCTTAACAAAGCGTTATGTCTCGAAAAGAAAATAGAATAAGCGTATCCCCAAAGATGCCAAGTGTTACCCTATGTATAAGGTAAAAAAATATGTCTAAGTCTATCTAGTCTATAAGTGTTTCCTAGGGTTTCGAATTGGAGATAAACATTCGTTTGATTAATAATAAAAATGTTTGATAATTGAGAGAACTTTAGTAAATAAATAAACAAGAATCTTTTTATAAAATCTGAATTTAAGATGGTCACATTAATGAGTTTAAAGTATAAAAATAATTTTTATAAAATTATTTTCTTTAGAATAGAATATTAATTCTATTTATAACAAATTAATAAAATTTAACTTTAATATTTAAAAATACTAAAATTAAAGGATTATTAGTTTACAAATTATATTCCTGTTCTAAATAATCAGGAATAATTTATATAAAATTTTGGTGCAAAAATATTAAAATTTGAATTTATTATGATTTAATTATGATTAAAACTAACAAAAATTGATTAAAAATATTAAATAAATGATTTTTCCGAATTAAAAATTGTTCCAGAAAAGTTTATTGTTGTAAAAACTCAGGATAATTTTTGTGGAAATTTATATAATTGTTTTGATATTTTTATAGAATTTTATAATTAATAATGAATAAACTTGTAATATTTATTATAAATAATAAATAAATAATTTTTGAAAAACTAAAAATTGTATGATAAACTTTTCTATTAGAATGTCATAAAATAATTTTTTTAGGATTTAATAAACATTTTTAGTATTTTAAAACCATTTTTAAAAAATAATAGTGAATATATATAAGTATACAAGGGTTTAAAAAAAATGGTGTGCATATGCTAGGGATCGAACCCGGGCCACTGGCCGGTTCGATGTTTATATCACAAGCCTAGACCATCTGGTCTAGACCCTGAGAACGATTAATCTAGGTTAGAATTAATTATATAGCCTTACTGATCTGTTTCGATAATTGGTTTTTAAAAAACAACAGCGTGTGGGACTCGAACCCAGGCCTTAGGCCGGTTCGTGTCTTAACGAAGAGGAGCCATACCAGCTGATCTACTGATCAGTTGGTGATAGATGTTGTTTCGTTTAAAATATATAACGATGTCTGCAAACTGATTATCCCCAATTATAATCGCATGAACCCTAGCTTTTTCAATTGATTGATTCACACAACAATAACCCAATTAATCAGAGGGTTATTGTTGTGTGAATGCCGAATAACAAAACCCACAAGAAAAAGGGGACTTACAAAAACGAATTGTATACGAATTGATCAGTCAACACGAGAGTCAAACTTCGAACCAAAAATCAAGAACTGATGAATTGAATTAGAAATTGGGGATTGAGAGAGAGTATTCGGCGAATTGAGGTTGCAATGAGCGGTTCAATTTATACTAATACGAATGGATCGCACGAATTGGAAAGTAAGACCTAGGGTTAATTATAAACGCGTTAAATCTTTAAAATTGGAATGTTTTAACTGATGATTTGGCGTGGGGAATACTCTAGGGTGTCGGTGGGATCATTACCATAAACTAATTGGATCAGAGGACGCGAATTATAGAGGTTTTGGGTTGATTTGGGTCGCAGCTTGACTTTGGAAAGTCAAAGCTGCGTGGTGGGAAAGGATTAAGTTTAAACCCGTTTGAAATAGGACACCAACCAGGCAGCAGCCCAGTTGGTATTAATGTTGATGTTAGTTTGGCCGGCCATGGGCACGGGTTCGAATCCCGGCCCATGCCATTTATTTTTTTGCAATTATTTTTCAACTAATATCTTATTATAAGTATATAGTATGATTATACAAGCCCAAAAAATGTCACAAAATATTTTTAGAACGCACGATAAAGATAAAATGCAACGTTTTATTAATTGAAGTTTCAAACGTACATAAAATAATACGAAATGTTACAGTCTCCCCTACTTTTAGGAACTTCGTCCCGAAGTTGGAGTTGGAGAGTCTGCTGGGAAAAGGTGTGGGTATTTAGACTTCATCTGGTCTTTGCGTTCCCAAGTGAACTCTGGACCTCGTTTAGATTCCCAACGAACCTTTACGATCGGGATGCGACTGCGCTTGAGTTTCTTGATTCCAGTGTCCATGATCTCAACAGGTTTCTCAATAATGTGCATAGTTTCATCGATTTGCACATCTTCAAGAGGGACATGGAGGTTCTCATCTGCTAAGCATTTCTTGAGATTCGAAACGTGGAAAGTTGGGTGGACATTGCTTAGCTCAGGTGGAAGATCAAGTTTGTAGGCCACTTTTCCAATCCTGTCAAGCACTTTGAATGGACCCACGTAACGGGGAGCTAGTTTTCCCTTTCTACCGAAGCGAATTACCCCCTTCCAAGGAGATACCTTAAGAAGTACAAGGTCCCCGACTTGAAATTCCAAGGGCTTTCGACGTTTATCAGCATAACTCTTTTGTCGACTTCTAGCCTTGAGAAGATTATCCTGGATTAGTTTGATTTTATCTGTGGTTTCCTGGATCAGTTCAGGTCCAGTGATCTGGGCTTCACCAACCTCAGTCCAACAGACAGGTGAACGACACTTACGACCATAAAGTGCCTCGAAAGGAGCCATGTTAATGCTGGCATGATAACTGTTGTTGTATGAAAACTCAACCAAGGGAAGATGAGAATCCCATGCGCCACCAAAATCAATGACACATGCCCTGAGCATATCTTCAAGTGTCTGGATGGTTCGTTCGGTCTGACCATCTGTTTGAGGGTGATAAGCAGTGCTCAGGTTTAACTTAGTACCCAAAGCGTCTTGTAAAGAATCCCAAAAGTGAGAGGTGAAACGACCATCACGATCAGAGATGATGTCCAAGGGTATGCCATGACGACACACGATCTCACTCACATACAGCCTTGCCAACCTTTCCACAGAATATTTCTCACGATATGGTAAGAAATGGGCTGACTTGGTTAGGCGATCAATGATTACCCAAATGCTGTCGTAACCCTTGGGTGTACGAGGGAGTTTAGTGATGAAGTCCATTGCTATGCTCTCCCATTTCCAAACAGGAATCTCTGGTTGTTCAAGCAAACCAGAAGGTCGTTGATGTTCAGCCTTGACCTTGGAACAAGTGAGACATTTTGCTACGAAAAGAGCAATATCTTTCTTCATACCAGGCCACCAATACGAATAACGAAGATCTTGGTACATCTTATCAGCTCCAGGATGAATAGAATAACGAGACTTATGAGCCTCGTTCATAAGGAAAGTACGAAGATCATCACGGTCAGGAATCCAGAGTCGATTGAGAAAATAAAGTAGACCATCAGGTTTGGTTTCAAGTTGAGTCTCAGCACCACAAGACATTTCCTCGTACATGTTACCTTGTGTGACTGATGTATGTTGAGCCTGGAGGATACGATCCTGAAGATCAGTACGAACTCTCGCACAATGAAGTTTGATGTGCTCTTTGCGACTAAGTGCGTCAGCCACGACATTCGCCTTGCCAGGATGATAGCGAATTTCACAATCATAGTCATTAAGCAACTCAACCCAACGTCGTTGCCTTATGTTAAGAAGTTTCTGGTCGAAGATATGTTGGAGACTCTTGTGATCTGTGAAGATCACACATTTAGTACCATAGAGGTAGTGTCTCCAAATCTTAAGAGCAAAGACGACTGCACCCAATTCTAGATCATGAGTGGTATAATTCTTTTCGTGAGTCTTGAGCTGTCTGGACGCATATGCAATAACCTTGCCTCGTTGCATAAGAACACAACCAAGACCTTGGTTTGATGCATCACAATAGACCACGAAGTCATCATTACCATCAGGTAGAGACAGAATAGGTGCTTCACAAAGTTTCCATTTAAGACTCTCAAATGCTTCCTCCTGTAATGGTCCCCACTCATAAGGTTTACCCTTGTGAGTTAAAGAAGTGAGAGGAACAGCGATCTTGGAGAAGTTGGCAATGAATCGACGATAATAACCAGCTAAGCCAAGGAAAGAACGGGCTTCAGTTGGAGTTTTAGGAACACTCCAATCTTTGACAGCTTCGATTTTTGCAGGATCAACATGAATTCCGTCCTTGTTGATGACGTGTCCTAAGAATTGAACTTCCTTAAGCCAAAATTCACATTTCGAGAATTTGGCGTACAGTTGTTCTTTCTTTACGAGACCCAAGATTGAGTGAAGATGCTGTTCGTGATCGGATTTTGTTTTTGAGTAAATCAGAATGTCGTCGATGAAGACGATCACGAATTTGTCAAGGTAGGGTCTACAAACCCGATTCATTAGATCCATAAACACTGCGGGAGCGTTGGTTAAACCAAAAGGCATGACCATGAATTCGTAGTGACCATAACGTGTACGGAAGGCTGTCTTGGGAATGTCTTCATCGTGAACTCGAAGCTGATGATAACCAGAACGAAGATCAATCTTCGAGAAGTGGGTTGCTCCTTGAAGTTGATCGAAGAGATCGTCAATCCTAGGCAAAGGATAGCGATTTTTAATGGTGAGTTTGTTGAGTTCACGATAGTCGATACACATTCTGAGAGAACCATCTTTCTTCTTAACAAATAAAACAGGGGCTCCCCATGGCGAAGAACTGGGACGAATGAAACCTTTATCAGAAAGTTCCTGTAGCTGACTGGCAAGTTCTTGCATCTCAGAGGGTGCAAGACGATAAGGAGCTTTGGCGACTGGATTTGCACCAGGAACAAGGTCGATTCTAAATTCAACTTGACGAGCAGGAGGCAAACCAGGTAAGTCCTCTGGAAAGACTTCAGGATAGTCCCGAATGATTGGAATATCTTGGATACTCTTGCCCTTGTCTTTCTTTTCTATCACGTTTGCCAAGAAAGCCATATACCCCTTTCGTAAGTATTTTTGGGCAGTCGTACAAGACATGAGTTTAAGTTCACCACAAGGCTTTTCACCATAGATCTTCAAAATGGCACCAGATTCAAGAGGAATGCGAATTACTTTCTCAAAACACAAGATTTCAGCATGATGGGTTGACAACCAATCCATGCCTACTATGACATCAAAGCTTCCAAGATGCATAGGAATGAGGTCAATAGGGAAGGTGTGTCCGTCAAGGTTCAACACACAGTTACGTATAACAGAATCGATCAAGACAGACTTCCCATTAGCCACTTCTACTACTAGGGGTTCCTCTAGATTAGTTTGGGGTATGTCAAGTAGGGGTTCAAATTTAAGCGACACGAACGACTTATCAGCACCCAAATCAAATAATATAGAGGCATAGTGGTTATTAACAAGAAACGTACCATTAACCACATCATTGTTGTTGCGGGCCTGATTAGCATTGATGTTGTATGCACGACCACGAGCGCCTTGGTTCTGATTCTGGTTACGGTTTTGGTTCTGGTTCTGGTTCACACGCTTAGGACAAGCATCTCTATAATGGTCTGGGCTGCCACACTCGTAACACTGACCACGAACAGGCCTAACATTCTGAACATTGGGAGCTGGGGCATTCCTGACAGGGTTGTTTTGGGTAGCAGGGGCTTGGCAAGTATTAGCAAAGTGTCCATACCGCTTACAATTAGTGCATTGGCGACATGGCCTGTTAGCAGCATGGTGGTATTGGCAGGTATTACACAAAGGGTGGTTCCCCACATACGGTTTCTTGGCTGGGGTTGGTACCACTGGTGGGGCGGTAGCAACCACATAGTTCTTAGCCCTGCGTTTCCTGTTGGTTGAGGGCTCAGACTTGACCTCAATGGCAGGCTGGGGAGTATCCTTTGCAACAGTCTTCTTGGTGTCCTTGCGAAAGAGAGTGCCATTCTTCACATGATTATCAGTTAAAGTAGCTGCTAGGCGTTTGGCTTCCTCGAGAGTGGCAGGATTTCTTCCCCACACAGTATCTTGAATCTGCATGGGTAGACCTCCAATGTACTTCTCAATAGCAATGGGTAGGGGTGTGACCTTATGAGGTAGCAGCAGGCCCAGTTCATGGAAACGAGTATTGTATGCCAAATTTTCCCCACTATCCTGGACCAAGACATGAAACTCATCCTCCAGCTTCTTGACTTCATTACGAGGACAAAACTCTGCCATCATAACTTCCTTAACCTGCTCCCAAGTCATAGCTAGTGCAACTTCAGCCCCGCGGGTCCTTTTCTCATCGTTCCACCATGTGAGTGCCCTTTTGTGGAGGACACTCATAGCATAGCGAACCTTGAGGTTGTTGGGACACTCGCTATTGATGAAGGTATTCTCTATCCCTTCAAACCACTGTAAGAGACCCGTGGCCCCTTCATCACCACTAAACTTGGGAGGGTTACAAGTGTTGAAATGCTTGAGGGTGCAAGCAAGGTGAGCATTTCCGTTCCCATTCCCGTTGCCATTCCCATTGCCACTCCCGTTTGTCTGAGCAAGTTGGGCTACTAGGTTGGGGAGTATTGCCGCCATTTGTTGAGCCATCTGCTGAGAAATAATCGCGGCGAGTTGGGCACTGTTAGGGGTACCGTTGCCTGGGTTAAGGTTGTTATTGTTGTTATTGTTGTTGATGCTTTCATCCTCATGTTCGTTGTCAGTGTTAAGACGATTGCTGCGACGAGGAGGCATGATCTGAAAGTGACACAAAGAAGGATTTAGTGAGACATAGGGTGAATCAAAGATAGTTATGGTAGTATAAGGAATGTAATCATTTATTCATTACTTAAAACGAATAAACGAAAACGTTGACTTATCAAAGATTCTAGATTCTAATAACATAGTGAAGACATGCTTTAGCCTATAAGTGAACACTCATCCCAAGAATTCCCAGGTAGGCATCCGGGTCCCTCGTCTGATTGGGATATATGCGCAATGCCAGCCTAGACAGAAGACTCAGAATACAGGCGTTCACCCTTCCAGATTGCACGTGTTCGCTATTAAAATCTAGAACTTCGACGGGATCTCAAGGTGGTTCAGGTTAAACCTGAGGATTTTGTCCTATTAATCTAAAGGTGGATAGGGATTGCAGCAGACGAATAAGAGTAGGCATCTTGTAGTATTGTGGTAGCATAGGGTGTAGGATAGGTATAAGGATAGATATAAGCAAGTAGGGTTTCAAGTAATGAGAGCAAGTACTAGTTAAGTCCCTAAGGTTATAGTCTAGATTATTTTCTAATAACCTAATTCCCTATAACCAAGGCTCTGATACCAATCTGTAACACCCCAACCGATGGCGGAAACATCGAGGTGTCACGTAGGAATGATTGTTCAGTAGCACATGGTAGACAAATTTTAATTAAAATATAATTAAGGCAAAATATCCAAAGTCGAATTACATAACAAAGTTTTAAATAAAAGTCTAGAACATCAAATAATCCAAACAAGCATAAACTTCAATAAGGATCTTCTCATGCTAGTACTCTAATCTTCATGCCTCATTATTTCCTGTTGAGTTGTAAAAATGGGGGGGGGGGGTCAACTAGAAGTTGGTGAGAATACATAAGTCATGTTAAGCAAATAGTTTAAGTATAAAAGGTTTAGCAATTCATATGTCTAATGTAAGTTTAAGTCTACATGATTAAACATGAAGTATAGTATGCACATAATCAAACCTCCGACAAAGTTTAGGTCCATCCCGTCATCCACGGTTCACCTTAATATCACGTTAGAACGATAACAATCACCCGCGCTCCCCATAAAAGATGGTCAACGAATCTGGGTGGGATTGTCAATCCAATAGATCTATCATTGAATATCGCCGGCTTGGCCATAGCTAATGATTATGTAAGTTTAAGTTTAAGTCTAATAGTATTTGTCTAAGTCATGAGGCATTAAAGTTTACAACTAGACATGTATGTAGAATTGCTTAAGTATAAAGTTTCAAGTATAAAGGATTGCACAAACATGGTTATGTAAACTCACCTTAACAAAGCGTTATGTCTCGAAAAGAAAATAGAATAAGCGTATCCCCAAAGATGCCAAGTGTTACCCTATGTATAAGGTAAAAAAAATATGTCTAAGTCTATCTAGTCTATAAGTGTTTCCTAGGGTTTCGAATTGGAGATAAACATTCGTTTGATTAATAATAAAAATGTTTGATAATTGAGAGAATTTTAGTAAATAAATAAACAAGAATCTTTTTATAAAATCTGAATTTAAGATGGTCACATTAATGAGTTTAAAGTATAAAAATAATTTTTATAAAATTATTTTCTTTAGAATAGAATATTAATTCTATTTATAACAAATTAATAAAATTTAACTTTAATATTTAAAAATACTAAAATTAAAGGATTATTAGTTTACAAATTATATTCCTGTTCTAAATAATCAAGAATAATTTATATAAAATTTTGGTGCAAAAATATTAAAATTTGAATTTATTATGATTTAATTATGATTAAAACTAACAAAAATTGATTAAAAATATTAAATAAATGATTTTTCCGAATTAAAAATTGTTCCAGAAAAGTTTATTGTTGTAAAAACTCAGGATAATTTTTGTGGAAATTTATATAATTGTTTTGATATTTTTATAGAATTTTATAATTAATAATGAATAAACTTGTAATATTTATTATAAATAATAAATAAATAATTTTTGAAAAACTAAAAATTGTATGATAAACTTTTCTATTAGAATGTCATAAAATAATTTTTTTAGGATTTAATAAACATTTTTAGTATTTTAAAACCATTTTTAAAAAATAATAGTGAATATATATAAGATACAAGGGTTTAAAAAAAATGGTGTGCATATGCTAGGGATCGAACCCGGGCCACTGGCCGGTTCGATGTTTATATCACAAGCCTAGACCATCTGGTCTAGACCCTGAGAACGATTAATCTAGGTTAGAATTAATTATATAGCCTTACTGATCTGTTTCGATAATTGGTTTTTAAAAAACAACAGCGTGTGGGACTCGAACCCAGGCCTTAGGCCGGTTCGTGTCTTAACGAAGAGGAGCCATACCAGCTGATCTACTGATCAGTTGGTGATAGATGTTGTTTCGTTTAAAATATATAACGATGTCTGCAAACTGATTATCCCCAATTATAATCGCATGAACCCTAGCTTTTTCAATTGATTGATTCACACAACAATAACCCAATTAATCAGAGGGTTATTGTTGTGTGAATGCCGAATAACAAAACCCACAAGAAAAAGGGGACTTACAAAAACGAATTGTATACGAATTGATCAGTCAACACGAGAGTCAAACTTCGAACCAAAAATCAAGAACTGATGAATTGAATTAGAAAATGGGGATTGAGAGAGAGTATTCGGCGAATTGAGGTTGCAATGAGGGGTTCAATTTATATTAATACGAATGGATCGCACGAATTGGAAAGTAAGACCTAGGGTTAATTATAAACGCGTAAAATCTTTAAAATTGGAATGTTTTAACTGATGATTTGGCGTGGGGAATACTCTAGGGTGTCGGTGGGATCATTACCATAAACTAATTGGATCAGAGGACGCGATTTATAGAGGTTTTGGGTTGATTTGGGTCGCAGCTTGACCTTGGAAAGTCAAAGCTGCGTGGTGGGAAAGGATTAAGTTTAAACCCGTTTGAAATAGGACACCAACCAGGCAGCAGCCCAGTTGGTATTAATGTTGATGTTAGTTGGGCCGGCCATGGGCACGGGTTCGAATCCCGGCCCATGCCATTTATTTTTTTGCAATTATTTTTCAACTAATATCTTATTATAAGTATATAGTATGATTATACAAGCCCAAAAAATGTCACAAAATATTTTTAGAACGCACGATAAAGATAAAATGCAACGTTTTATTAATTGAAGTTTCAAATGTACATAAAATAATACGAAATGTTACAGTCTCCCCTACTTTTAGGAACTTCGTCCCGAAGTTGGAGTTGGAGAGTCTGCTGGGAAAAGGTGTGGGTATTTAGACTTCATCTGGTCTTTGCGTTCCCAAGTGAACTCTGGACCTCGTTTAGATTCCCAACGAACCTTTACGATCGGGATGCGACTGCGCTTGAGTTTCTTGATTCCAGTGTCCATGATCTCAACAGGTTTCTCAATAATGTGCATAGTTTCATCGATTTGCACATCTTCAAGAGGGACATGGAGGTTCTCATCTGCTAAGCATTTCTTGAGATTCGAAACGTGGAAAGTTGGGTGGACATTGCTTAGCTCAGGTGGAAGATCAAGTTTGTAGGCCACTTTTCCAATCCTGTCAAGCACTTTGAATGGACCCACGTAACGGGGAGCTAGTTTTCCCTTTCTACCGAAGCGAATTACCCCCTTCCAAGGAGATACCTTAAGAAGTACAAGGTCCCCGACTTGAAATTCCAAGGGCTTTCGACGTTTATCAGCATAACTCTTTTGTCGACTTCTAGCCTTGAGAAGATTATCCTGGATTAGTTTGATTTTATCTGTGGTTTCCTGGATCAGTTCAGGTCCAGTGATCTGGGCTTCACCAACCTCAGTCCAATAGACAGGTGAACGACACTTACGACCATAAAGTGCCTCGAAAGGAGCCATGTTAATGCTGGCATGATAACTGTTGTTGTATGAAAACTCAACCAAGGGAAGATGAGAATCCCATGCGCCACCAAAATCAATGACACATGCCCTGAGCATATCTTCAAGTGTCTGGATGGTTCGTTCGGTCTGACCATCTGTTTGAGGGTGATAAGCAGTGCTCAGGTTTAACTTAGTACCCAAAGCGTCTTGTAAAGAATCCCAAAAGTGAGAGGTGAAACGACCATCACGATCAGAGATGATGTCCAAGGGTATGCCATGACGACACACGATCTCACTCACATACAGCCTTGCCAACCTTTCCACAGAATATTTCTCACGATATGGTAAGAAATGGGCTGACTTGGTTAGGCGATCAATGATTACCCAAATGCTGTCGTAACCCTTGGGTGTACGAGGGAGTTTAGTGATGAAGTCCATTGCTATGCTCTCCCATTTCCAAACAGGAATCTCTAGTTGTTCAAGCAAACTAGAAGGTCGTTGATGTTCAGCCTTGACCTTGGAACAAGTGAGACATTTTGCTACGAAAAGAGCAATATCTTTCTTCATACCAGGCCACCAATACGAATAACGAAGATCTTGGTACATCTTATCAGCTCCAGGATGAATAGAATAACGAGACTTATGAGCCTCGTTCATAAGGAAAGTACGAAGATCATCACGGTCAGGAATCCAGAGTCGATTGAGAAAATAAAGTAGACCATCAGGTTTGGTTTCAAGTTGAGTCTCAGCACCACAAGACATTTCCTCGTACATGTTACCTTGTGTGACTGATGTATGTTGAGCCTGGAGGATACGATCCTGAAGATCAGTACGAACTCTCGCACAATGAAGTTTGATGTGCTCTTTGCGACTAAGTGCGTCAGCCACGACATTCGCCTTGCCAGGATGATAGCGAATTTCACAATCATAGTCATTAAGCAACTCAACCCAACGTCGTTGCCTTATGTTAAGAAGTTTCTGGTCGAAGATATGTTGGAGACTCTTGTGATCTGTGAAGATCACACATTTAGTACCATAGAGGTAGTGTCTCCAAATCTTAAGAGCAAAGACGACTGCACCCAATTCTAGATCATGAGTGGTATAATTCTTTTCGTGAGTCTTGAGCTGTCTGGACGCATATGCAATAACCTTGCCTCGTTGCATAAGAACACAACCAAGACCTTGGTTTGATGCATCACAATAGACCACGAAGTCATCATTACCATCAGGTAGAGACAGAATAGGTGCTTCACAAAGTTTCCGTTTAAGACTCTCAAATGCTTCCTCCTGTAATGGTCCCCACTCATAAGGTTTACCCTTGTGAGTTAAAGAAGTGAGAGGAACAGCGATCTTGGAGAAGTTGGCAATGAATCGACGATAATAACCAGCTAAGCCAAGGAAAGAACGGACTTCAGTTGGAGTTTTAGGAACACTCCAATCTTTGACAGCTTCGATTTTTGCAGGATCAACATGAATTCCGTCCTTGTTGATGACGTGTCCTAAGAATTGAACTTCCTTAAGCCAAAATTCACATTTCGAGAATTTGGCGTACAGTTGTTCTTTCTTTACGAGACCCAAGATTGAGTGAAGATGCTGTTCGTGATCGGATTTTGTTTTTGAGTAAATCAGAATGTCGTCGATGAAGACGATCACGAATTTGTCAAGGTAGGGTCTACAAACCCGATTCATTAGATCCATAAACACTGCGGGAGCGTTGGTTAAACCAAAAGGCATGACCATGAATTCGTAGTGACCATAACGTGTACGGAAGGCTGTCTTGGGAATGTCTTCATCGTGAACTCGAAGCTGATGATAACCAGAACGAAGATCAATCTTCGAGAAGTGGGTTGCTCCTTGAAGTTGATCGAAGAGATCGTCAATCCTAGGCAAAGGATAGCGATTTTTAATGGTGAGTTTGTTGAGTTCACGATAGTCGATACACATTCTGAGAGAACCATCTTTCTTCTTAACAAATAAAACAGGGGCTCCCCATGGCGAAGAACTGGGACGAATGAAACCTTTATCAGAAAGTTCCTGTAGCTGACTGGCAAGTTCTTGCATCTCAGAGGGTGCAAGACGATAAGGAGCTTTGGCGACTGGATTTGCACCAGGAACAAGGTCGATTCTAAATTCAACTTGACGAGCAGGAGGCAAACCAGGTAAGTCCTCTGGAAAGACTTCAGGATAGTCCCGAATGATTGGAATATCTTGGATACTCTTGCCCTTGTCTTTCTTTTCTATCACGTTTGCCAAGAAAGCCATATACCCCTTTCGTAAGTATTTTTGGGCAGTCGTACAAGACATGAGTTTAAGTTCACCACAAGGCTTTTCACCATAGATCTTCAAAATGGCACCAGATTCAAGAGGAATGCGAATTACTTTCTCAAAACACAAGAGCTATGCAACCAGGTGAGTTTCGTGAACTCCCCACTTTTTACTTTTATAAATGTTTTGGGGTGACGCATGCTTCTAAACTGTTTAGTAAATTGTTATGGGTGTTAGTTTTACAGAGCGTGATTACCTGCTTGCTTGTTATGCATACTGAACCAGGCACTCATTAACTCTAGGATAGAGCCGACTTAATATATGGGTAGTACTACTTGGGGAATCCCCCACGCACAGTGGTCCGGCCTAGACCCGGAAACCCCCACTGAGACCGACGGGTCGTTGCGGCATATATTTTGCCATTGGGGAACCTATGAGGCAGGACATAGGTTGAGAACTATGACAATAACGGGTATAGTTTATGTTGATACATCTAGACATGGTTAGGCATGGGCTAGGTGCCAAGGGTTGAGTGGCCAGCTTGTAGAATTGTAACACCACAACTAGATAAACGTGTTTGAAAATGATAAACTTGTTTGAATAACGGAAATTGTTTTGATAAACTATTTTGGGCGCCTATGTAACTAAACACACGAACTCACCAACATTATTGTTGACCCAAAACCATTTTACGCATGTGTTCAGGTACCGGCATTAGAGATACGAAGAATGGATGATTGCAACTCGGAGTCACAACCAGTGGACGAACCAGAAGACAACCAAGTAACCATAGAAACCAGCCGCGAAATACGATCAGGGACTAGATGTAGATAATGAAAGTGTATTATGTAAATAAAAATGTATAAATGATGTTAATAAAGATAGTTATTATCGTACTACTTCCGCTGTTGCTTGCATTCGCGTGAATGTCATACCAAACTGTAATTTCGTCCAGACCCCCTGTGGCCGGGTTGTGACATATTTAGCTCTAAATCGATCCTACAATTTGGTATCAGAGCTTGGTACTTGAATTTGGGATTTAACCATCTCAAAATTCATCTTTGAATCTGATTTTTGTTGAAGTTATATTAAAACTTTCAAGTTTTTGGGTTTTCACTTTTATATACTTTTATAAAAATCTAGATCTGAAAATGTTTTTAAATATTTCTTTGTTTATTTAGAAAGATTTAAAAATGTTATTTTAAATCATTTGAGAGTGTTTTGTATCAGATCAGAAGGTTTTCGAACGAGTTTTTGTAGTGTTTAAACTGTCTGGGTGTATTTGTTCTTGAGTCGGCGTACTTTTTCCGGCGACTTTATTTTTTCCGGCGTATTTACCAAAGGCGAATTTTGGGCCAGTGACTTTGTCTTCTGCAACTTTGTCACGGTGTTTATAAACTTTTTCCAGCGTCTTTGTTTTGGTCAATGTACTTTTCCGACTAGCGTACTTAATATTAAAAATAAAAAAATAGAAAAAGTAGAAACAGAACATTTATTTTAAAAGTTCAGATCTGTCATACACTCGACACCAACCACCAGCTAACACCATCGAATCACCACACCATAAACCGCAACTACCATATCCGACCACTACTCCACCCGATAACCAGAACCCACCACCTACCATAACCCATCTACCTTACATCAAAACCAACAACCCGACCATTGTTTACCTCCATCTCTTAAACAGAAAATTGTTTCAAAAATTAAATCTTTTACAAACAAATTTTTAAAACCAACACAGGTTTGGCGAATCAAACCAAAAGTTGAAAAAGAAACTAATGAGGGAAAAGGTATTGTGTTTCAAGAAGTTAGTTATATTGATGAAAAAGGACAAACCAGGATCACGATGGCCTGGGTTCCACTCTCTAATTAATTTACTCATGAGTGCAGGAACTACCATGGAGGACTGTTAGTAACACCGGTTAGTAACAGTGGTTGTTCCAAGAATAGGTTTTGAGCGGAAATCTCACAGGTTTGGTTATGTTTATGTGTGTCTGATGTGGAAGACTTTATTTTTCGTAAATATATAAAAATAATAATTACAAAAAAGGGGATTGTACAAAAATAAAAGTTTAGGGGGAGTATGAAAATATAGTCTCGACCATGAGATGTGATTATTGCAAATAATCCGGATCTTATATGGGAAATGATAGGATCTAACTTGTTTATGTCTGCACATGAATAGGATCTGAAGGACGTTACAGCTACAAGTTAATGATGTGTCGTTAGGTCCAGCCTTCGAATTGAGTAAACTGCTATCAGGTGAATGATAGTAAATCTACACGAAAAACTGAATTCCCACTGTGTTTTAGGTCTGCACAAGTTGAGTCCGGTCATACATAGGTTGAGAGATTAAAAGACACAGAAAATTTTGTGCATATATATATATATGTATTCAAAAGACACCTAAGAGTGCAGGCTACCAATGGGGGGCCAACAAATCAAGTGAGCAGCAAAAGACACGCAATGTTGGTGACGTGCAAATATCTATATAAATAGCTCAACAATTAAATGATCAACTTCACTGCTTATGGAAACATAGACCTGAAGCTCTCATCATCTGATTGAGATAATGATCATCTTCTCTGCTTATAGAAACATAGACCTGAAGCTCTCATCATTATATCTCGATAAGCCTTGAAGATTGGTAGGCTTATACCTAGCACAAGTGGGGTCCACAAAATTTTCGTCAATATTACCAAAAACATGATAATCAAATCACTAAACGTATGTTGAAAGACGAGAGGCATGGACTTAAGAGGACAAACATACCGACAATCGTTCTTGGGTTGTAGCTATCCTAAAGAAAGTTGAAGTGTGGTTAGGCTTTTCAAGTTAATGTGATCTCATATCTGATCCCTTCTATATCTCAAAGGTTGATGGCTGTTAAAAAAAAGGTTAAAATTAAATAAAAATCTAAAATCCAAAAAAATAAAATCTTTATTTATGTACAGTTGTTTTTAAGTCTTCCATGTCACATTATTTGTGTCTCAAGCCATTTGAGATACTTACTTGATTGCACACCACAGATGAATACGATTTTGTTTGTATGTTAAATTTGTCTAAAGAAAATTCGGAGTTGTGTTTGTGATTGTGAATAGGTTTCTTCAACTACTTGCTGCAATGATGGCCGATCATCAGTTGAGCAAGATACCAAACCAAGCACCTATTACCTCAAGCTTGCAGAAGATCAGTGTTAGGAATCCTCCTCCTACATCTTCAGAATCACTCAAGCTAAAGAGAGTTGGAAAAGTTTGTACCTAATCAACAAAAGATGATGCATTCAAAAAGGGGAAGATTGTTGGACAAAAGTTCTTAAAGAGCAAAATGACAAGAACGACCTTCAGCAACGAAAATATGCAAAGCATCAGTCTAGGGGGAGTATTGTTGGGTACTGAATTTGAGACTGAAGCTTTCCAAACTGATGATCAAAGTATGTAGAGATTGACGGTTCTGAAGATGATATGAGTGATTGATAACATTAGACTAACGGGGAGATTGTTGGCTCTAAATTTAGTAGTCTAATGTTATCAACAAAGTCAAAGTCAACAAGTCAAAGTTTGGTCAACAAAAGTCAAAGTCAAACGACTCAAAGTCAACATGTAAGGCGACTTGATAAATTCGGATAATAGATCGATGCATGAAGCTCAAGTTATGATCAAGAATGACGCTACAGTTAAATAAATATATTTTCTTTAGACAAAATATATTTATTACTTTAAAAATATTTTTCTTGTTTAGTGAGAGTTTTAGTATTTTGTTAACCCTAGGGACCTAAATGTAATTAGTCTAAGTATGTTTAGGCTATAATAGATAGAGATTAGGGTTTTATCATTAACACACAATCTAGAGATTTTGGGGGCTTTATTGTTATTCATCTTATGCAAATCATCTAGTGGGTTTTCATTGATTATTTTGTGTGTGTTCATCTTATTTATTCATCAAAATCAGATTTAGCTCTAAATCGATCCTACAGGTCCAACCGGCTACCTTACCTGCGGTTTCGTAGCTCCTTAGGTGGTCGTCAGGGTCTCCTAACCTGTCATACTTCCCCAAGGTGCTTGGTTTTTTGTTTTAGAGGGCAATGGTGTTAACGCAATACGCGGGGTGAACTTTGACTTCACGCTGAACGTGGGCGGGTAGTAAGGTTTTGTCAAGTCTTCTTCGAAGGACGGATTGTACCCATATGCAACAGTGCTGACGTGTGATTGATGTTTCCATACTTGAAGTGGCTGTGCGATTCATCGGAGTCTTCTCTCCATGTTGGGTCTGTTTGCTTGTGGGTCGCGCCCTTAGAGTTGATGTGCAGTTCTCATGTGTACGAATTGGATGGGCCGTCAGAGATCGTGTGAACCCGTGTTGCAGTAATTGGTGATTTCTTGGGGTCCCCTTTCCCACGCTGTTCACATACAATCACATTGTAGCACCGCTGCAGCGCTTCATCATCTTTGAAGTACGATGCCTCTGGATTGAGTAACTACGCAACGTCGTCGTCATTGCCATGCTGTCTGGTCACGTTTTTAGTCGCAAAGTGGAAGGAAGCAGTTGAGTGGTTAGTGGCCGCTTGTGACAACCGTCACCCTCGCCTTTTAGCGAGTTGTCAATTTTATCCCCTCGTCTATTTTGAAGTCAACTTTAAGCCTCATATTTTCGCATTTATAAATTTAGTCCTTGTATTTTTTTTTGTTGTTTACTCTCAAATTAAAAATTTTGAATTATATTAAACCTTAAAAATTTTGTTTTATAAAATGTTTCATTAGATTTTTTTTATATAAAAACTTAAAATATTTATTTGGTTTGATTCAAATTTATAAGTCTATGTGGTTTTATGATGAAAAAAAAATCAAGTTTTAACACAATTTATACAAGAATAACACTTTAGGGACTAATTGTGAAAAGTTTAAAATTAAAAAAAAAATCTGTTTCCTCTTCTTTTGTTTTTCCGGCCAAGAATCCGGTAACCGGAGTTTTCTCCGGCGAAGCTTTAAAACCCATTTTAATGAAGTGTTAATGTCCGTTTTTGATTCCCAAACGTTTCTCCATAAATTTCCAAAGAATTCCAATCATTTTAGACAAGCTTTAACGCATTTAATAGGGTAATTATCGGGTTTTATGGTATGTAACCGACCGGATTTTAAGAAGCTTCAAAACTCTCGCTTTACTCGTCCTCAATTTAAATTGAACCCACCAACTTGTTTCTGCACTCATACACATTCTAAACCCACGAAAAAATCACATAAAAACGCTCTGAAATGATGCTTAATCGGCTCTTAAGGCTTCGGACCTGCACCCTTGTTTTCGAGCATCAAATCTTTGTTGTAAGTCTAATTTATTCATGCCGTTTTGTTTGTCACATGTTTCCGACCAAAAGCCCTTTATTACAGACCGGGTATTTTGTCTTGATCGGGTTATTAAAATCAAGGTTAGGGTTAGGGTTCTTGAGCTAGTATTTGGGGAAGATGATGTATTGAAAACTATGCTTATATAATTTGGAGTGAATAGCCAAATCCGTCCCTGGGGTTTGACCAATATTGCTAGATCCATCTATTTTGAGAATTTTCGACTTCTGAGCCACTGAACTTTACACTTCTGTGCCAAATCCGTCCAATTCACAAACCCAGTTAAAAAATTCTGTTAACTCGAGGGCATTTTAGTCATTCCTTCTTCCTTTTATTATTATTTTTATTATTTCATTTTCCCTTCAACAATATTCCTCCCTCCCCCATCGTCTCCAACACTCTCTCTCTCTCTCAAACCAGAGACACTCTCATCATCATCCTCTTACACCACCACTGAGTCACCTTCGATTTAATTCAGGAAACCCAATCCCTCCAAACCTTCATCACCAACCTCCCTTACGACTCTCGCTACTCATGGAGCTCCTCACAACCCGTCTGCACCTGGCGCGACGTCACTTGCAACCCCACCAACTCCTCCATCACTCACCTCCGTCTCCCCGCCGCCAAACTCGTCGGTCATATCCCTAACAACACAATCGGAACCCTAACCCATCTCCGTACACTCTCCCTCCGTTCCATCTTCACCGCCACCACCATCAAAACTTCATCTCCATCCAAATGAAGCTAGGGTTTCTATCTGCGGCGGCGAAGGGGGAGACGGTGGTTGCAGGGGTGATTGGGTTAACGATGGTTGTTGGGGGTGAAGGGGGACACGGTGGTGGTTGGGGGTGACGGTGGCTTCTGCTTCGCTGCTCTGGCTCACCTTGTTCATAGAAGCTGTTGGTAATTTTAATGTCAATAAGTCCATGTTCGGTAGTTGGGATTTAACTTAAGACCAATAAGAAATCCAAATTAGTTTTGTTACAGGTAAGGTGGCATACCCTCGGTCGACATAATCTAATTTTTGCTCGTCTGACACTAATCTAGTTTCTGGCTATGACGGAAAATGACCAATCGAACAGAAACATTATTATTAATTTATTATTGAATTATGGAGTTGTTAAGGCTACTGGTTCTTTGTTGTTGATGCGCTGATCTGTTTAAGGTGAAGGGTGGTGGTGGATGACGGTGGTTGTAGTGGTGGTTTAGATAGAGAAAAGGGTGGGGGTGGGTCTTACCAGAAGGAAGAAGGAATGACTATAATACCCTCGAGTTAACAGAAATTTTTAACTGGGTTTGTGATTTGGACGGATTTGGCACAGAAGTGTAAAGTTCAGTGGCTCAGAAGTCGAAAATTCTCAAAATGGATGGATCTAGCAATATTGGTCAAACCCCAGGGACGGATTTGGCTATTCACTCTATAATTTGATTTCCAATTAAACTCAACAAACTGGATAAGTGGAGTAGTGGCTGTGTGTGTGTGTGTTCATCTAGAACAGACCCGGGTTCGAACCTGGTACCCGTCCCCCTTCACAACGTTTTTTTTTTCTTTTTTTTCCAGATTTTAGTTTATTATTTATATATTAATTATATAAATATATTAATCTTGAAATATTCATAACTAATTCATTTTTACTCCAAAAATCATGAAATTTTAGGAGTAGTTTCTTGATACCTCATAGAAAATTATCCCATTTTTAGTTTCTGGAAAATAATTATTTTTCATAATTTTATTAATTTAAATAGTTTTAATCATAAATAATTGATTAAAAATCCAATTTTTATGATTTTAATCTCAAAATTTATGGAAAATTATTTCTAAACAATATGAACAGAAATAAAAAATTTTGGACCTGAAAACATTCATTTTTATTAATTTTTCTATTTTTAACCATTTAAACATGATTTAAACTCATTAAATTTATTTTAAATACAAATAAATTGAGATAAATTATGGAAAGGTTATTTTGACCTTTATACATCATAAAATAATTATTGTTCATAAAAATATCATTTTCGGATCATATCTTGTATTTTTAGATTAATTACATTTAATTAAATATAATTAATTATTTAGTTAAATGTAAATTATTAAAATATATTTTATGAATATTTTTCTATAAAATAGAAAAGATCCCTATATGTGAAAACGTAAGTATTATAATTTATTCGTCACGTATTAAATATTAAATCACGATATACTTTATTTAACATTTTTATTTAAATTCAAGAGATAATAAAACTTCATCTTCCCTACATAAGTCTAGCAACCCTAATGCCTTAGAATCTAGATACTTTAGACTTTTAAGACACTTTCCTCATTAGTATGCTTATACGTATAGGTTGAATTCTTCGGAATTCCCAAATTAATCTTGTGACAAGTTTTGTTGGATTGGATACGCTCAGCAAAACTGTGAGTATATCTTTCCCCTTTTTTCATGTTTTACTCTTTTGGGGCTATACATGTACACTATTATCAAATGTTGTTTTATCATTAATGGCAATTCTCATGTGTGTTTGCGTTATGTTATTTTGTGTGTCTATGACTGTCAAAACCATTAACCTTGTGGCATAGCATTTCAATGAATAGTACTATGGTATATACCCATGTGGACTTACGTGAACGAGTTAAGTCCTTGGTCATTGTTGTGTGAATCATTATCATTTGTGGGTTAATCGTTGGATCATTTATCATTTAGGGTTGGCTTTGACTGATACTACTTAATACATAGTTGCAAATGGTATACAACACATGAATTGCTAAACACTTTTTCTACTATATGTATTCAAACAGGGTATGCTCACCAATACAATTTTTTTGTATTGACCAAATTATTTTGTACATGTTTCAGGTTATTTTGAGATGCATTCTTTAAGCTTTCGGATTTATATTTAGATTTTGATTCATTGTATTTCAGTTTAGTTGACATTTAGACTTGTTGTATTTTATTTCATTGTAATAAACTATTTAATCAATGTATCTAAATTTACACTTTAGTCCATGAGCTATTGAACAATCGTCACTACGTGGCACCTCGATGATTCCGCCATCGGTTGGGGTGTTACAGATTGGTATCAGAGCCATGGTTATAGGGAATTAGGTTATTAGAATGCCTTTTAGCCTAGACTATAACTAAGCTTACTTTCACGAGTCCTCTCGTGTATATTTCTCTTATTTCTTATATTTTCTTTCAAGATATTTTCGCTATGATTCTTTCTCGTTATTCTTTCGGTTTTTTTGCTTTGAAAAGAAGACACTCGTATTTCACAAACGAAACGATATCATCAAGTTAGGAGTGACATCCATACCTTGGTGAATAGTTTCACTCTTCTATATATTTTACATCTTTGGGATAAATATCTTTGAGATAGGAGTAATACCCACACCTCAAAGAATTATTCCTTCAAAAAGAAACTTAACCATTGAGCTGGGAGTGATATCCTTATCTTAGTGACTAGTTCCACTCTTTCCCATTTTTGCTTTAGAAATAAGACTTTAAGCTAGGAGTGAAATCCATACCTCAAGGAGTATTTCTACATCTTGTTTTAAAGTCTCGCTAAAAGTTTTGAAATTTACCAGTGACGGGGTGCGTGCAATCGGGAAGGATGACCATTTACTCATAGGTTTAAGTACACTCCCCATAAGTCACTAATAATATTTCAATTTCTTTGGCTAGTCACCAGTTTCATTGGAAATATTTCTAGTATCACATTTCATTATTGGTATACTTTCCATTTACTGTTTCAAACTTTTATCATAATTTTCTATAATGAAGTTATTATCTCTTTTGAGTTTTCTCTATTAATAGCTATCGCTATTAGTGCATTTTTCCGTTTTCTGTTATTAATTCTTATGTTTTGTTTAACATTTGGATTTTAAGTTCCATCACCGGTTGTTTTATATACTCATTGATCATTCGCTTTTCATCATCATTACTAAAACTTCTATGCGCTATTTTACCGCATTAAAACTTACACTATTTCATTTATGTCTCATAATTTTTATAACGCATTATTTCTTGTTCAAAAACATTTTCCTATGAATCAAATTTTTAAGCTTATTGTTTAACTTTGATCACGCTTTTGATACTTGAACGTTGCACAGTTAAACACGAATGTGGTTTCAAACTTATTAATCGTCTTGTTATTATCATCATGTTTACAAATTTACTTGATCGATGTCACAGTATACCTCTAAACTATTCCCTTATGTCTCTACAATATACACAATATCATAAATGCTTATCTATCCAACACACACCAGTACACTACTCTCTAAAGCGATTACCTTAGCAATTTACCTTATGTTGTCATCTCATTAAAGCACAAAACCCAATACCCAGCTTTGGAGGAACTCATTCATCAGATTAGCACATCTTATGCACACCTTATGTCTTGAAACATTTAGCGTGCTATGAGCCCAAAGAGATGCCTTAACAACTTTTACAAACAAACGATTTTTTCAACGTATAACTTTCGTAACGTTATGACAATTCAAGGTTTCAAGTTTAATCAAAATGGGTAACACTTGGATTTTCCCAAACATTTAATAAATATGGAAGATTTTTCAACTTTAATGGGAATTTTAACTTGTAAACAGAAGGAATGTTTTAATACAGTAAAGTTTTACTTCTCAAAATTCGTCAAGGCATTCGGGACTATATGCAATCTTCTACCTGTCTTACCCATACCTTTCAATCATTATCAAGGAGAATCAATCCAAACTAAATCAGATTCTCCATTGTCTTCAAACAACTCATAAACTTATACCAAAATTATCAAATACCGAGCTGATTCACTCAATCAACGTAGCACGAGAAATTGTGCATAGTGGACTTTCAACGTTGAACTGGGTTTTTGAAGCTAGGTTACCAGCAGACACTTAAGATTTGGAACTTACACGTTACTCACAAACCTTACCATATCAGTTGCTGTGACACGATCATTCTTTTAAAAACTTAAAGTGGTATATTTTCGTAAAGGTTATGTGACAATCTCTTCGCATTGGTATTATTTCGAAACTTCAAACTTTTTACATTTGGAGTCTATTCATGTTAAATACATTGACTTTTAACATTTTTGCTATTTAAGTATTGGTCTTTTGAAACACATTTGATTTATATGGTTTTCGAGAAAAGAAACTTGTGACTGATAATATGCCTTATGACAATTTTCAACTCGACTTCTTGTAAACACATGAAAGTGTGTACTTACGAAGTCTTTTAATGTGAAGCTATTTTGAATCTAAAAAGTTATTCTCATGCATCAATACTATACTTTCGACTATATCACAAAGTTCGAGTAAACTACGTTTTGTTTTATAAACGATAATTTATCTTTTACACTTACACTCTTTCAGTCGCAAAACTTTTGGTCTAAGCATTGGACATATCCTTATCGAAATGTTGCTAAATGTCTTTTAACATATAGTGCATATGTTTTAAACCCGCATGACCAGTAGATTATACGTATGTTCCGTCCACTCTCAATTGCAGTAAATATCATTATCTTATTCTTACATCATTTTAGTATATTCGCGTATTATCTTATTTATGATTATTCTCGTATTATTATTTTATTGATGGTTATCCTCACGCGTTATCTGCAATTATTCTCGCATTAATTATTAGTAGTCATTCTTACAACACTGGTTTTGAGCATTAATTTAACTCGTTTACTTTCATTTTGTGAAAATTGTGCGATTTACTTGATTAATATTATACTATTTTTTTCAATCGAAGTTTTAGGCTATACTTATGTACTTGACGCACATTTGGTATGCATATTTTTCCTGTTTTTGAGCAAAACCCTGTTATACTTTACATTATGTTGTTCATCATCATGGTCAATGGACATCCTAGTTGATAACTCGTATGAGATCTAAGCCAGTGCCCATGTACGACTCGGATTGGAGTATTTCTTTAATCCGAGGGGAACAGTGTAAACCTCATAGTTTATCAATATGAGTGTTTAGAGCCAACGATGTGAACAGAAGTTACCGGTTAAGGGTGAACCCGAAAGGGAAGAACCTCTAACCATGTCTTATACTTACATGTTACTCTCATTACGGTTAAAGGGTAAACCCGAAAGGGGAGGACCTCTAACCATGTCATTATTTCGTTGAAGTAACGATTACTTAACATATTTTGGTTGTACACATTTGTTTCTTGTTAGGGTTATGGAAAAGCATAACACCCTAGTGTAAGGTAAATCGATGATTACGGTCCGGAACGCAATCACGGGTTTACAGGTACATGAGGGTGGTGTGTAATTCCATTTAGGCTGTTGGTAGACAATCAGTACGAGTCCAAAGTATCGGGAGTGTGGTGGGTTAGCTGCGGTACACCCTATATATAAGCATAAACGATACTACGGGAACGGACTAGGAGTCTGACCAAGAACCTACCTATTACTTTATAATTACCTCTTCATTAGATCATTGACTAATAGTTAGCATTTTCGATAAGAATATTTTACATAAGCTTCAATTAGTTTTGTTGGAGCCTCTCTTGTTGACCACCTCTACAGAAAACCTTAAACTCTGTATACTCTTACACTCTCTGTTAGTCGAAATCCTGTTGCCTGTCCTTAATAAAGTTCAGTCAGAAACTTTTCTAAAGTAGGGGAGATTACCCCCACAAGTTACACATTCCCAAAACCTTTCTCATTTAAACTCTCAACTTCCTAATATCGGGTAAACTGTCAAAGATTTTGAAACTTTACTTTAGATATTAAACTACTACTTTAAATTTTGTCAAAACATGATTGACGCATTTCTTAAAACCTACGTGCCTTTTTACAACGCCTTTTGTTTCATAAAAACTTCCACTTGAAAAAAAAATTTCGAGATGAAATTTTCTAAAGTAGGGGAGGCTGTGACAACCGTCACCCTCGCCTTTTAGCGAGTTGTCAATTTTATCCCCTCGTCTATTTTGAAGTCAACTTTAAGCCTCATATTTTCGCATTTATAAATTTAGTCCTTGTATTTTTTTTTTGTTGTTTACTCTCAAATTAAAAATTTTGAGTTATATTAAACCTTAAAAATTTTGTTTTATAAAATGTTTCATTAGATTTTATTTTATATAAAAACTTAAAATATTTATTTGGTTTGATTCAAATTTATAAGTCTATGTGGTTTTATGATGAAAAAAAAAATCAAGTTTTAACACAATTTATACAAGAATAACACTTTAGGGACTAATTGTGAAAAGTTTAAAATTAAAAAAAAAATCTGTTTCCTCTTCTTTCGTTTTTCCGGCCAAGAATCCGGTAACCGGAGTTTTCTCCGGCGAAGCTTTAAAACCCATTTTAATGAAGTGTTAATGTCCGTTTTTGATTCCCAAACGTTTCTCCATAAATTTCCAAAGAATTCCAATCATTTTAGACAAGCTTTAACGCATTTAATAGGGTAATTATCGGGTTTTATGGTATGTAACCGACCGGATTTTAAGAAGCTTCAAAACTCTCGCTTTACTCGTCCTCAATGTAAATTGAACCCACCAACTTGTTTCTGCACTCATACACATTCTAAACCCACGAAAAAATCACATAAAAACGCTCTGAAATGATGCTTAATCGGCTCTTAAGGCTTCGGACCTGCACCCTTGTTTTCGAGCATCAAATCTTTGTTGTAAGTCTAATTTATTCATGCCGTTTTGTTTGTCACATGTTTCCGACCAAAAGCCCTTTATTACAGACCGGGTATTTTGTCTTGATCGGGTTATTAAAATTAAGGTTAGGGTTAGGGTTCTTGAGCTAGTATTTGGGGAAGATGATGTATTGAAAACTATGCTTATATAATTTGATTTCCAATTAAACTCAACAAACTGGATAAGTGGAGTAGTGGCTGTGTGTGTGTTCATCTAGAACAGACCCGGGTTCGAACCTGGTACCCGTCCCCCTTCACAACGTCTTTTTTTCTTTTTTTTCCAGATTTTAGTTTATTATTTAAATATTGATTATATAAATATATTAATCTTGAAATATTCATAACTAATTCATTTTTACTCCAAAAATCATGAAATTTTAGGAGTAGTTTCTTGATACCTCATAGAAAATTATCCCTTTTTTAGTTTCTGGAAAATAATTATTTTTCATAATTTTATTAATTTAAATAGTTTTAATCATAAATAATTGATTAAAAATCCAATTTTTATGATTTTAATCTCAAAATTTATGGAAAATTATTTCTAAACAATATGAACAGAAATAAAAATTTTTGGACCTGAAAACATTCATTTTTATTAATTTTTCTATTTTTAACCATTTAAACATGATTTAAACTCATTAAATTTATTTTAAATACAAATAAATTGAGAAAAATTATGGAAAGGTTATTTTGACCTTTATACATCAGAAAATAATTATTGTTCATAAAAATATCATTTTCGGATCATATCTTGTATTTTTAGATTAATTACATTTAATTAAATATAATTAATTATTTAGTTAAATGTAAATTATTAAAATATGTTTTATGAATATTTTTCTATAAAATAGAAAAGATCCATATATGTGAAAACGTAAGTATTATAATTTATTCGTCACATATTAAATATTAAATCACGATATACTTTATTTAACATTTTTATTTAAATTCAAGAGATAATAAAACTTCATCTTCCCTACATAAGTCTAGCAACCCTAATGCCTTAGATTCTAGATGCTTTATACTTTTAAGACACTTTCCTCATTAGTATGCTTATACGTATAGGTTGAATTCTTCGGAATTCCCAAATTAATCTTGTGACAAGTTTTGTTGGATTGGATACGCTCAGCAAAACTGTGAGTATATCTTTCCCCTTTTTCATGTTTTACTCTTTTGGGGCTATACATGTACACTATTATCAAATGTTGTTTTATCATTAATGGCAATTCTCATGTGTGTTTGCGTTATGTTATTTTGTGTGTCTATGACTGTCAAAACCATTAACCTTGTGGCCTAGCATTTCAATGAATAGTACTATGGTATATACCCCTGTGGACTTACGTGAACGAGTTAAGTCCTTGGTCATTGTTGTGTGAATCATTATCATTTGTGGGTTAATCGTTGGATCATTTATCATTTAGGGTTGGCTTTGACTGATACTACTTAATACATAGTTGCAAACGGTATACAACACATGAATTGCTAAACACTTTTTCTACTATATGTATTCAAACAGGGTATGCTCACCAATACAATTTTTTTGTATTGACCAAATTATTTTGTACATGTTTCAGGTTATTTTGATATGCATTCTTTAACCTTTCGGATTTATATTTAGATTTTGATTCATTGTATTTCAGTTTAGTTGACATTTAGACTTGTTGTATTTTATTTCATTGTAATAAACTATTTAATCAATGTATCTAAATTTACACTTTAGTCCATGAGCTATTGAACAATCGTCACTACGTGGCACCTCGATGATTCCGCCATCGGTTGGGGTGTTACACCGCTGATGGCGAAGCAGTGTGTGGTGTTTCCATTTGTTTTTCCTTATCCCCCTATGGGCTTTCTTGCGTGATGGGACTGAGTTGTTTGGTCCCCGCGGTGGGGGTGTCCCCAAAGAAAGTTGGAAAGGGGGTGCTCATGGTTTTGTTTTGAGAAAGATTTAAGGTTTTTTGTTGTTCTAGTGATTGCTCTTTACGAATGGCGCCAATGAAGAAACATTGAACCAATAACACTCAATAGATAATAACAATGATGATATGAGTAAGTAAAGTATGAAGAGATTGTATTGATATATGCTTGCTCAATTATTACAAGGACTACTAATGAGTATTACAAGGAGAATATTTCCACCAATCTTTCTAACAGAATATAAAGCAATGTAGTGTGTGTATTCGCTATGCGGGAAGCCGACCCTTTTCCTTCATGGGATGAAGGGGTATTTATAGTGTGTCTGGTTCAGCTCTAAGCCTTAATGGTGATTGACAGCTCATCCCCTTATTCTTCTTTGATTAGTCGGACGTGCTCCAACTCGTCCTTACTGTCCTTGGTGGTGGAAGGAGATCATGGAGCAGGGAATGGACGCCTGTGATTAGCTAGACGTCCTTTTCATCCTCTCCACGTATCTGTCCTATACTAAGTGTCGCGCGAGTCATTTTAGAAGGTTCCATTAGGTGTTCGCTTAATGTTCTCCTATGCATAAGTCCCTATGCGAGTGTTGCGCACGTGCGTACATGTACATATCTCTTCACTATCTCTCTTTAAACCACAATAAAGCACCGTCTATAACCGGTGTTCCCAAGGCCGGATCAACTTGTTTGGAGACCTAAACGAATATTTTATTTTAAGGCCCCTTCTATAAAGTTTTTAATCCATTTATTGGTACTAATATTGACCATGACTATAGTCTTAATCCCATACTAATTTATATTTCCAAATCAACTTATACTACACTTCTCCTAATGAAGTCCATGTTTACTATTTTGCATTCCCATTACTTATATGTGTACAAAGATGAACCAGATAACACTAATAATTGGTTCAAAACAAACATTAAATCTTCCTCTACATACACAACAAAACTCAGTCTTTCACATACCAACTCCAAAGATCCAGATCCGTACACATATATAACCACTCTACCTAACACCTATTAACCTAACCACATAAATGAATCTAATCTATCAATCACACAATACACATCCTACAACTGCAATATCATCAAAATCAGTTACAAATCAGCATTCGCTACCTTACAATTTCAGATTTGTTTAAATAAAGCTATAAATTACTTTATAAATAGAAGTAGAACAAACATAGAGTGAATAATGTATACCTTCAGCCGCTTTAAGCCAATGAGCCATTGCAATGGATCAACTATCAAAATAACAGAGCTCCGCCACTCTCTTCCTCTTCTTCGCCCCCGTCTCCTCCTCCGACTCACCACCTCCCTTTGCCGTTGATATTTATAAACATAACCAAAATAATAGGATTGACGACACGTCGCGACCTAGAAAATTGAAACCGACACTGATTCCGTTGATTCCTAAAGTTAGGGCAAACACATAAGCCAATTGTATTCTTGCTTGAACCTTATCATCATAAAACCAATAAGGAGCAGCAACTTTATAGACACTCCTAAAAAGTGTTGGCATATCCGGTCCCGTCCTCGGCACATTCTGATTTTAACAAAAACACAAGAGAATTATCAATAAAGTCACAAGAGATATAACAAATACACAAACTATAAAATAACCTAAAAGTGCTAAAGGAACTGTAAACAGGTTCACATATTTACAAAGCTACAAGTATGAGTCAATTGATAAGTGAAGTATAAAATAACCTAGATCACCAAACGAACTGCAAACAGATTCATAGATATACAAAACAGAAAGTATGAATCAATTGATATACGAAGTTTAAAATAACCTGACTGAATACTTCCTTGTCTTTGTTTGTTTTGAGCTTGGATAAAAATGCTCGAAGCTCATCGTCGCGTAATCGTTTGTTGATGGTCTCCTCTGTCATGGCTATTTGGTTGATGAATTGGGTGGGGAATTAGAAACCCTAATAATTGGGATGAATTATTAGCGGTTGATATGGTGTTTGGGTGTCACACCCCGCCAAGGCGGAAACACGGGAATGCAACGATCGAAAGGTTTTCAAGCACAAGGTTCAAGCAATACACGTTTTTATTTAAATAGTACCACTACTAAGGATGGATATCGTCATAAGTGATACAAAATAACGTAATAAAAACTAGAAAGTATGATAGAGTCTAGCATTCATAATATCAAAACGGAACATCGTAAGATTGACAAAACCCATCTAGTGGTACCACATGGTGTATGCTCGAACCTCTCTCTCAAATCCCTGTGACCCTCCATTAGTTACCTGAAACACATGCATAACGAGTTTTTGTCAACAATAATGTTGGTGAGTCTACAGGTTTGAATGTAATAAGTAAAACCAACGTGTAATTCGTGTATGACCAATCATAAGCTAGCTAAGCAAATGATCACTGTGCGAACCATGAGTCCTGTAACCAAACCTCTTGACTGTTGTGCCTCGCGCATTGTACACCAAAGACAATGTATGAATAGTAGAATACTAACACTCTTTTGTATATGACCGGTTAGAGCGACTAACCAAGAGTGGGGGTGTCAACCCAATAGATCTATTAAAGTGTTCCATGGCTAAATGTTTAGCTAATGGTTACAGTGAATGTTGTACGAGGACTAGTGAGCTCATGAACCAATATGTCTCATGTTCCACATGGTAGTCATGATAGAATGTACACACACTTGAAAATGACACAGGTATTGATGCATGTATTTCCCCCGAAATGAAAAATAGTAAAATAGGGCCGTAGAAACTCACCTGATAGGGATGTAAGTGGTCTGGAATATGTAGCAACTATCGTCCGGACAGAGATTTCCCTATGATTATTGAGGACATGGTAAATTACAAGTTTTCATTGTTCACTATACATTTTTTCTACCCAACACCTATGGATTCAGTCTATATGTTGTATGGACCTTGGTTTTATGTTTGTGATAGAAATGGATATCTTAACATGTGTTTTAGACCATTACTTCTATTAACCAAAGCTAACACATATTCTAGCTTGCTTAACATGTGTTAGTATGAAATGGCCGATTAAATCATGCATGTATGCCTTATAACCCATTGTTAAATCTCATTGTTTTGAGCTTGACATGGTCTCGTGAAGTTATTATAAGGTGTGCCTATGAATTTTGTGGAAAAACGAGTAGGATTATTATGTGTACTAGTCTTAGCTTTGAACTTAAGCTAAGTGAACTTCTATGTAAGAAAAGCCGATTTACATTTGATGTTTGGAGTCTCCATTTGATTAAAAATCATGACCCGATCCCCCCAAGGGCATTATATGGCCGATCGTGGTCATGTTGTACCAATATGATCATTCATGTGTTAAAACAACTATAAGTTAGAATAATGTGTGTGCCTATGTGTTTTAGTCGATCAAAAGCTAATTGGGGACGGGTAGGATGGACAAGATAAGAGTTTTAGAAGCTTGGAAGCCTTACCAAGTGATGATGGATGTCGAGTGGCTCCTTAGCTCCTTCCTATAGCTTGCAAGGCTTCGGCTAGAGAGGTTCAAGACCCGAAAGTTTTAGAGGTGAAGAGAATGATTTGGTGTGGCATTTGGGAGTGAAAGAACACCTCTTTTTATAGGTGATCGGCCAAGAAGGGGACAAAACAAAAGAGGAAGGCCTAGTTATCTTGAATGAAGCATTGTATAAGCTATAGATCATAATGTTTGTGAAAGAAAGTGACTTGTGATACACCTTGGCCGATTTTGGATGGGCATGGACATAAGGGGAGTGTTGACTCATCTAGGAGTGGGTTAGAAGGTTTTGTTTCTTTCTAATTTTGGTGTAAGTTGACATTTGTTCAAGTCCCTTCTCCTTGTCTTCTTTTCGGCCGAGAGATAGGACAAAGAGGAGAGTCACGTGCCTAGGTGAAAGTGATGGTTCCTCCTTGATTTCCTCATGTATTCCTATTGGATGCTTGTTCCCAATGTGACATCCTAGAATGTTTGGTGAAAGTGACAAGTCCTTGGACTTGTTCTATGTTGTTTTCGGCTAGGTGAAGACAAAAGAGATCAAGTGTGTAGTCATGTCTTGGAGTTAGCTCTTGATAGTGACTAGTGAATGTATATAAGTAAGGTGTTTTGGCCGATTGTTTCCTAAGCATAAGAGGAAGGTTTGTCATGCATGATCTAATCTCTATAGGTAAGTGTTTTGCATCTATTTTAGTGTAATATCCTAGTTCCATCCATGCTCCTTGTTGGTTAGTGTAGGTAGCCGAAATATGTAGAAGTTTAGGTGTTCATAGGCATGTGTTGATAATTAAGTCTAGGTTGTCTCTTGTGCTTAACTTTTCGGCTCAAAACAAGGGGAAACAAACAAGAGTTTATTTTTGGAAAGGTGTTGAGGTGGAGTTTAGTGTGTAAGGGTCCTAGTTTAGTGTAAGTGTGGATTATTGTCTTATGGCTTTGGGTAGATTTGGCCGAATCATCTCATGTAGTAGAGGTGATAGATGGCTAGTCTATGGACAAGGTGTTTATCATGTGTGTATAGGTGAGAGGGTATGTGTTCATGGATGTATGTGTGCGCGTATATATGTATAGACATATGTGTATGCACAAGTGTTCATGTATCCATTTCCAAGATATGTTTGTGTGGTTTATCAAGTCAAGTAATCCTTGCCTTGATTCATGGTGTTAATGGGTGTTTGTGTCCTTATATACCTTAGTTATTTAAGATGTAGGAAAATCCAAGTAAGTGATCTTGTGTAGGGTATTGATGACGATATTAACATGTATTTTGTTCCATAGATATCGTGTGTTTGTTAAGTGATATCCCATGGTGATTCTTGTGTTCACATATGTGTGTTAAAAGTGAACTATCACGTGTTAGGATATAATAACCTCATGTAATGTCTGTTTTGTGTGTTGTCCGGGGGTTGTAAGCATCCCATGTTGAGTTTTCTGATTAACTCTTGCTCTACCAGACTCGGGGGGGGGGGGGGGATAGTGTATATAAATTATAAAATGTCTAAATATGCACATATAAGCAAGTAACAAGTAAAACATGTACGGATGTTGACCTGGTTTGTTGACTGTTGTCACATTGGGATTGGGATCGTGCAACGACAAACTATGATAACGACCGATAAATGTTGATTGATACCATGTGGTGAGCTTAATTGTGAATGTGGAGGTGGATATTATTAGGGTGGGTTTTAGGGTGAAGGAGGAGACACGAAGAGAGAGGGTAAGATGTGAAAGATTAATTGGGTGTTAGGGTTTGAGTTGAGGTTATATATCAACGTGTTTTTTTATTTTTATTTTAAATTTAAAAGAAAGCTCCACATGATGCCACATGACACATTCAAGGGGGAGAGAATACACCTATGAGTGACATCTCATCACAATAGCTTTCCTTTATATATATCAAATTTTTAACATACACAATTCACGCTTAGGATCCAACACTATGTATGGCACGAGTGTGTTGCCTCCTAGTACAGACATTTGTACCTTCTTTTCAGCCTTTGTCGAGCACGTGCCTATCACCTGTACCTTAAGCACGTGTGTGACTTAGGATTTTAGTATTAAACTTAGTGTTAGTTTTTTATTGGGTTAAATGAGATAGTTGAATTTTATGCGTATATTGGGCAAAACCCAATAGAATGGTATCTATAAAACTAAAAATATAATTGTCATTTGTGTGCATATTTAGAATTATATATATATATATATATATATAATAAACTAATAAATTTAATTCGAGCCGTAGCAAGCCAAGCGGATCATTAATCGTACTTGGCTTATTTACAAAACGAAACGATCCGATCGACTCATTTACAATAGAACAGAAAATCGAGTGAACAATTTTTAAGCTTTTTTTAACAAGCAGTGAGCAAGTTACGAGGGCTGAACGATTTGAACAGCCCTAGCCGTACCATTAGACATTCAAAAATAAAAATAAAAATAAAAATGGAAATCATAAATCGGTTCGGTGGCATTTTCTTGGTACCCGGTAAAAAAAACTTGTGATTTCCTTTAATGAGCGAAATATCTTTTATGACGTCGACTATACGCTTTGACTCATGAACTCGTAGAAAAAACTTACATCTAACCCCCTTAGTGTTTCGATTATTTTCATTTTTAACCCTTCAATACTTTTATCACAAAAACTTAGAAGACCCTTAATTTGAGTGAAATCAAATATTTCTTTTCATAATATTGCAAAATATCTCCTCGCAAAATATTAATAGGTGAAATCAATACTCCAAGTAATTATCATATTGAGTTAGAGCCATCCAAATAGTTCGAAACTCACCTGAAAAAAAAAAAGCTTAAAAATAGCTCGCTCAAATCGACTTGGTTGTAAACGAGCAGAATCAACTCGATTCTTACACAAGCTGAATTTGATCTAATCCTGGCTCAGACAGACCGACTCGTGAACAACCACACTATTTAACATTCTGTATACAAGGGACTGTATAAGATAATGAGGTAAAAAGTTAGGTGTGAGAATTGAAAAGTAGGGAGCATTAGACGGATGTAACCAGAACATTCAACTCAATTCCCTCCTTTTACTCCCTCACTCTTTTCCTTTTCTTTTCTTTTCTTTTTTATTTTTATTTTTATTTTTATTTTTATTTTACAACAATAATAATAAGCAGATGAGATGAGATGAGTTAAACTAGGGTTGGAGATCCAACGGCCAGCAACTCTTCAGCCTCTTCACTTACCCCTATCTGCCGCCACACACAATCACTTCTTCTTCTTCTTCTTCTTCCACCACCATCACAACCACCTCCCTCCGCCGTCATCACTTACCCTCCAATGTTTCTTCATCGTATCCAAGGTTCCACCTTTTTTATTCCTCTTTAAAATAATTCTCATCGCGTATATGAATATATGAACATATCTTTGTTTGTTCCTGTATGTGTAATTGTTAGTTTATTCTTTGGGAATTAGGATTAGGATTAGGATTGGGGCTAGGGTTTGAATTGATATTGTTGGTGTTGGTGTTGAAGGTTTTTGAGAATTAGGTTGAGAGAGTGAAGGGAATTCGAAGGGTGCCGGTGTCGATGCCGTCGGTCGAGATGAGGAGGACTACTAGGGTTTTTGGGGCTAGGGTCCTGAGGTCAGGTAGACGCTTGTTTCCTACTCAGGAGGTTGCTAAACATATGCGCAGAGCCCCGTTAGCTGCCCCTGATGCCCAAGATGATTGGATTGACTTGCTCGATCATGACGGTGTCGGTGGAGATGGGTTTAAGGAGAATGGATGGCGTAATTCCGATGATGGAGGATTGCGTAAGGATATTATAATTAATTCATTTAGTGTTGAATCAGATGGTGAGTTTTTCACCGGAAATAGGCGGTGGGGATTGGTTTATTCCAGGAAACGGAAGAGGAACGAATTGACTGATTCCGGTAATTTGGATAAACGGTTTGGGAAAAAGTTTTTTAGGAAGCAGTCTGGAAAAAAGATTGTTACTGAAGACTTGCAGTCGTCTGTCTCGCCACCGAATATTGCCGACGCAGAGCCTCGTTTACCTGCGAAATCTAAATCTAGAAAGAAGAAGGCGAGGAGGGTCTCAGAGTCTAAGCGAAGGCGGAGGAATTCACCGAATTTGCGACCAAGAAGTAGTGTTACTATCCACCATGGCATCCAAAAAAGGCGAAGTTCATTAAGGTTAAGAAAACGGACCAACCCTTTATCTTTGGGAAATTTAAACTCCAATGGAGGTGTTGTGCAGGACGGTGTCCCATTCTTTCCAATAAAGTCGAACATCGAGGTTTCTAAGTCAGTTGGAAGACCTAGTTTAAAAGAAATCAAAGAATTAACACAGGACATTGATTCTGCAAGCTGCAATGCAAGTATATTATTAATAGAATCAGACCGATGTTATAGAGAGACAGGAGCTGTTATTTCTATGGAAATGTCAAGCCCTAGTCATTGGTTTCTCGTAGTTAAAAGAAATGGGGTCGAAAGACTTCGTATTGAAGCTCAAAACGTAATGAGACCGTGTTTTGGCAATCGGGTAACTCGTGCCATAATGTGGGCTGGTGGGGATGAAAGTTGGAAACTCGAGTTTCCCATCAAGCAAGATTGGTTTATATTTAGAGAATTATACAGAGAATGTTCTGAAAGAACTGTACGGGTACTGGATTCTGTAGCAAGTATTATACCTGTGCCCCAAGTGACCGAAGTGTCAGGTTATGCAGATGAAAAATACGTACCATTTAAGATGCCCGGCTCATATATCACTTCACGTGGTGATGAGGTTACTAGAATATTTGAAAAGAGTGATCCTGTTTATGACATGGACTCTGGTGATGAAGAGTGGTTAAATAAGTATAATGATGGACGTCCTTCACGGGTCGATGAAGATACTTTTGAGAGAATAATTGATGCTTTTGAAAGAGGGATATATTGCAGTCCAGAAGATTATTCTGATGTAACAAAGGCTGTTGATCTGTGTTCAGTGCTTGCATCAAAGGATAATTTAGAAGCTGTTTATGGTTATTGGATGGCTAGAAGGAAGAAAGCGCATATTGCTCTTGTTCCGGCTTTTCAGGTAAAACACAGTTCTGCTATTATTAGTATCTGTATCTTGTAAAAGTTAATACGTCTGTTCAGTACAGTTTAAGGTGGGTTGGATCAAAACTGGCAATTTTTTGGACCGCTTGAAACGGGTTGGGTTGGGCTCGATTGACGACATGGCTCATAACATTTTTTTTCATAAAATTTTTATAAATATTCAGTTTGTCAATTATGATTACATAAAGGATAATATTATGGTATTAGTTGTACACATTTAGCAGTTGGAATTGAGTCATGTTGGGTTGACTTTTAGCACCTTTGATTTTAATATGTGTAAATAATAGTGTGTCGAATGTGATCATATTACTTATATTAATAACCCAACATATTAATAAAATTGTTTTAGGGGGTTATATATTTTTTTTTAAATTATACACAGATGACTTTCAACTTATTTGACCCATTTCATTTTAAGCTACCTTTTCTTTACCTGCTTGACCCTTTTAAGATGGAGCATAACCCAAAGTCCCAAATGACCCATTATAGCAAAATGGGTCAAAGTGGACGCCTCTACAAGCAAGGTTAAGTATCTGATGCCCCCTAAATATTTCCACAAACTTATTAGTTGATGATTGGACCTGATGATATAGCATAAAAGATAAGTTGCTTAAACAAAATAAGGATAGGCCCCATCAAGATACCATGCAATCAGTTGGCATGTTTGATTTGTTCTCGACTGTAAGCACGAAACTTTACAGAGGTGGCTGACAAGGTTTAAAAAGGCTGAAACGGGCCTCGAGGCGTTGTCCGTTAGCCTCACGAGGCGTAAGCCTCGAGGCGGACCGAGGCGTAAGCCTCAAAACATTATTAAAAATAACAAAATGTATATATGTATATCATAAAAATACAATATAATATAAAACAAAACATCATGGATATTATAAAATCTAATTTAGTAATGAAACAAACATCATAAAATAGTTTTAATAGAATTTTAATCTTTAATTTAAGTTTGGAGATCAAATGTAAACTAGTAAACATTGAGGGGGTTAAATGTAAAAATACAAAAAGTTAATAAGGTAGAGGGGCAGGTGTGTTTTGGTTGGATTTTGAGGTGGGAACTCGTTCCAAGTACAATTTTTGACCCGACTTGAACCAATTTTCACCACCTAGACCCAATTTTGACTTAGGTGTTGAGGCTAAGCCTCTAAGGCGTTTTTTCATAGCCTCAGCCGAGGCGTAAGCCTCGAGGCGAGCCTCAGACAGCCTTTTTAAACCATGGTGGCTGACTAGATGGTAAATTGGTCATAGTACATTAGACACCTATCGTTCATTTGACATGGCGATGACTGATTGTTAGTGCCTTGTCAGCATGGGATAAGTGTGTAATGCATAGGTGAAATCTAGTCAGCATTTATGTGTTTTTAGATGCATGGCAACTGTCGTGGAATGTAATGGGGTTTTGTATACTTGGTGCCATGTCAACATGGGACCTACATGTAATGCCATGTGTGCATCTAGTCATAGAATTTTTACAATTTTTTTTATTACTTTAGTGGACAAATGTTGATCATCAATCTTTGTTGCAGTCCTACAAACCAAAAAAATGTGAGCAACTAAATATTAAAGCTGTTTTGCGCAAGAAGAGATCGTTCAGACAACGTGGGACTGGGACCCAAGCTGGAAGAGGAAAGCAAATGCCCTTTTTGAAAGGTATGCATTTTCTGCTCTTTTTTGCAATTATTATTCTTTTGGGTTGAGTAAATTTAATGAGAATTTTACATAAGCAAATCTGTGTGTTAACATAATTCGTAATGGCAATTTACCTATTTGCCCTCATGGTTTCAGAGAGGATTGACTTATTTAGACTTTTCAGCAATAATCAAGTACATATGTTGTAAGTAAGATTACTAAACTGGACATTGGTTTCAAATCATCTTTACAGCAGCCTTACATGAAAAAACAAAAACCGATGCAGCAGAAGCAGAGAACATCACTGCTAAAGTTCAAGAAACCGAAGAGGCTGCAAATAGGGCGGAACAGGAGGCAATCTTGAAGCGGCAACGAGCTCAGCTGTTGATGGAGGTTGCAGACTTGCTAACTTACAAGGCCTCCATTGCAGTTAAAATCGCAGAAGCTCGAGCAGCACCAGGATCCGGAGATGATAATACTATTGATCAGCGTTTTTTACCCGTGGATAGCACGGATTTTACTTGATGTTTTGATTTTGCCGGGTCGTTTTAGTTCTTGGAAGCTTTTGCAGGCTGTGCATGAAAGCTTGTAGTATTGTAATTGCTGTACAGAACGTGATTGCATGTACATTCTGCATCAATAGTAGTACCTTACAAATCCCAAATGATGTACAAGTAGAGATTTGGTTTAGTTTCTTCTAAATATTTTGGAAAAACAATATTAAATGAGTTTAAACTGAGGGTTTGAAACTTGAAAAACTATGCTAGTTCCTTTTGTGGCATTTTGGACTCCAGTTAACTTTGTTTTTATTATCTCTTTTATAACATGAATAATTATATGGCTATGAAGCTAGTCCTTTTCCTAGTTGCAATTTCTGAAATCACTTAAAATACGGCACGGGCACATCAAGAATATAATCAGGTTTTAGATTGAAATAGGATGAACTCTATTAATAATTGATTAATCTTTGTGATAACTTCTTTTAATTAAACGAGTTATGTTTGGGTTGACTTATTTAGCCTACTTAGTTAAAAATGTCGACATGCCAACTTATTTAATTAGATATATTGACCCACCGTTCTACTAACATACTTTTAAGTTGTTTTAACCTGTTTGTCACAGTCCACTAATCCGTTTAACACGATTACATAATTACTGCCTTTTTAAAAAAATTAAAAATAAATAAATTAAAAACAAATTGATTGTTACATACCAACTTGTTTGATAGATTCATATAATAAGGTTAAACGGGTCGTGTTTGAGTTGCATGATCTTACAACTGGACAAGTTAAGGTTCATGTTTTTACACGAATAAAAATATGAGTCATGTTCATTTTGAAATATTCAACTCATCAACTGTTCACATGACACTATTAAATATATGAAATTAAGTTCAGTTCATGGTTTGGTGTCAGCTTGATTGATAAATTCGAACACCCCTATATACAACCAAACATAACTTGTGTAACATGTTTAAAGGTTTGGGGGTTATTATAAACAGATTAAATGGACCATTAATGTGTTAAACAGGTCGACTTGAAAAAACGGTTCAGAAATGACAACTCAAGAGCCAACTATTTTGATTTCGTGTTTATTTAGTTTTTTTTTTGGGTCGTGTCTGGTAACCCCTGATTACGAATGCTGTTAAACCAAACCATCGACTCATCAATTTTGGTCAACCCAACGGGTTGATTCTGAAAAGAGCTATTAGCTTCGTCCATTTGCTCGAATCTTGTTTGAAGACAAAAAACTGAATAAACTGCCACTTTTTATAAGTTTTTATAATCTTATCTTATTTATAAATAAATAAACAATATGTTTTTAATTTATTCACCCCTAAAGACAACAACCTTAAACCATGCCAAAAACTGGAACATGTGATACCAATAACATGTATGCTAATTTTTGTCATCTTATTTGTACTTGTTACTCCCTATAAAAGAGCCACAATATAGAAATTAAAAACATAACATTTTTATACAAATTCATTCAAGATTCATGATCATATAATCTTTTGGTGTTGATTTCTATCTGAGGTTCTAATGGCTTCAGCATTGACTGGTGACGACTTGATGCGGACCATGAGTCGCAACATGAGCCGAAACATGAGTAGGAACATGAGCCGGAACATGAGTCGAAACATGAGCCGTGGAGGCAGTCTGGCTTCCGGGAGCACCCGGGGTTGGGGGGCAGCTAGTATCCGAGAAGTGTTCACCACACCGGGTACGGATGTTTTCCAAAAAAGCGGGAGAGAAGACGACGAAGACGAACTCATGTGGGCTGCCATCGAAAGACTACCGACTTATGATCGCTTAAGAAAGGGATTCTTGACCAACATTTTGGATGATGGGAAAGTTGTTCGCGAAGAGGTCGATGTTTCAAACCTTGGACCCGAAGAGAGGCACAACTTAATGAAGAATATGCAGAAAGCGATCGATGATGACAACGAACTCCTTCTTGAACGGCTTAGAGATCGTATCGATCGTGTTGGAATCGATATTCCTAGGATCGAAATTCGATACCAGAATTTGTCTATTCAAGGGGATGTGTTTGTTGGAAGTAGAGCACTTCCTACCTTGTTCAACTCTACTATCAATTCAATTGAGGTACCTACATTTTGTAAAGTTTACAATAACCGTGTAAAAAGTGTTGACCCAACCTATTTCTATTTTTTTCGTGTTTTTAGGGTGTTCTTGGTTTCTTGAGGCTTTTCCCGTCGAAGAAACGGGTTGTCAATATCCTACATGAAGTATCCGGGATCGTGGCGCCATCTAGGTAAGAAAATCTTGTAAATGCACATAATTCTAGCTTCGTTTCGGGTTAGTTTGATTGCAAGATCATGACAAACTCGGTACTGTTCTTATAGAATGACTCTACTTCTGGGACCTCCTGCTTCGGGGAAGACCACGCTGTTGAAAGCGCTAGCGGGAAAGCTCGAAAATGATCTGCGGGTAATGGGTAAGGTAACGTATTGTGGCCACGAAATGAACGAGTTCGTCCCTCAAAGAACTTGTGCTTATATTAGCCAACACGATCTACACCACGGTGAGTTGACCGTCAGAGAGACTTTGGATTTCTCGGGACGTTGCGCCGGAGTTGGAACACGATACGAGATGTTGGCGGAATTGTCGAGACGGGAAAAAGCCGAAGGCATCAAGCCGGATCCTGAACTTGATGCATTCATGAAAGCTATCGCGGTTTCGGGACAAAAATCTAGTTTAGTCACTGAGTATGTTCTCAGGGTATGTTTTTCTATCTAATTATATATAGTTCAACTAAACAATAATACTTATTACTAAGTACTAACCATGAGTGTTATGGTACCATAGCTACTCGGGCTAGACATATGTTCGGACACAATGGTGGGAGATGATATGAGAAGGGGCATATCTGGTGGACAGAAAAAACGTGTAACAACGGGCG
Organism: Ambrosia artemisiifolia; assembly: GCA_032199755.1. Lineage (NCBI taxonomy): Eukaryota > Viridiplantae > Streptophyta > Magnoliopsida > Asterales > Asteraceae > Ambrosia > Ambrosia artemisiifolia. The sequence continues at coordinate 5,572,610 of CM063526.1, read as the reverse complement.
AAATGCTTGTGGGACCCGCAAAGGTTTTCTTGATGGACGAGATATCAACAGGTCTCGACAGCTCAACAACGTTCCAAATAATCAAATACATGAGACAAATGGTTCACATCATGGACATCACCATGATAATATCACTTCTTCAACCGGCACCCGAGACCTTTGAACTCTTTGACGACATAGTCCTGCTCTCGGAAGGCCAAGTGGTCTACCAGGGCCCGAGAACAAATGTTCTCGAGTTCTTTGAACATGTGGGGTTCAAATGCCCCGAAAGAAAAGGGGTCGCGGACTTCCTTCAAGAAGTCACCTCAAAGAAAGATCAAGAACAATATTGGTTCAATAAAAGTATCGCTTATCGATATGTTTCGGTAGATGATTTCGTTCATCATTTTCAAAACTACCATGTTGGTCGAAAGATCGCAGGCATTCTTCATGTTCCTTATGACAAATCCAAAGCCCATCCTGCAGCTTTAGTGACCAATAAGTATGGGATATCTAACAAAGAACTCTTCAAGGCATGTTTATCTAGAGAATGGCTTCTAATGAAGAGAAATGCTTTTGTGTACATTTTCAAAACTACACAAATAACAATCATGGCATTGTTTACTTTCACTGTGTTCTTTCGGACCACGATGAAGTATGGTGATCTAGATGATGGTGGAAAGTACTACGGCGCGCTGTTTTTCAGTCTGATTAATGTTATGTTTAATGGGATGGCCGAGCTTGCGTTGACTATTTTTCGGTTACCGGTTTTCTATAAGCAAAGGGATTCATTGTTCTATCCTGCTTGGGCTTTTGCTCTTCCTGTTTGGCTTTTGAGACTACCACTTTCACTTCTGGAATCAGGAATTTGGATTGTGTTGACTTATTACACTGTTGGTTTTGCTCCTTCTGCTAGTTGGTATGCTCTTTTTTCCTTCACTTCTAGTTTGACTTTTTTAGGTCAATTTTCTTAAGTCAAACATGTAAAATCAAATTTCTATAGATTCTTAAGTAAATCATTTTTTTTTTCTTTTCAAAATTTAAAATCTGTTAGAAACTACTTTATTGGTACAAAAATTAAGGATAAGGGTTTAAGGATTATAGTGAAAATTGAAGGTTAGATGTTATTGAATTTGACCTCTAGAGTCAACATGCACTTATTCTGCTTTGACCTTTTCTGGTCAACATCAAGAATCCGCATTTTACATGTTATTTTTACACATTTCAGTTTCTTCCGGCAATTGTTGGCATACTTGGGTATACATCAAATGGCCTTAGGTTTATTCCGTTTCATCGCTGCACTAGGAAGAACACAAGTTGTTGCCAACACTCTGGGCACGTTCACATTGCTATTAGTTTTTGTTCTCGGTGGTTTCATCATTGCCAAAGGTTAGTAGCTTGTATTTATATAGAGGGGAGTTCATTTCAGAACCAGTAATATGATAATGCATGTATTTCATTATGTATTTACATTATGTACTCATTTTTCGTGTTAGATGACCTTCAACCGTGGATGAAATGGGCATACTACCTTTCTCCCATGTCATATGGACAAAATGCGATCGTGCTTGTTGAGTTTCTTGATAAAAGATGGAGCGCGGTACGTTTAAGTAGATCAATTTGTTACATTCAGGGGCCACTCACCTTTTTTTGGGGCTTGAAACACATTCTAAAATTGGGGCTTTCTCATGAGAAAGTAGTATTTTTTGCTTAAGATCTTTGCACGTGTGAATCAGAATATGATGATGACACATTTTTTATATACGATTTCTAAAAGGAACACAATCACACATATTATAGTTGAAGTGATTTTATTGAAAACTTCAAAGTACACCGATTTTTTATCCACTCGTCAAAACCTAACTATTAAACTCTAAAAGTTGGGGCCATAAGCTTTTTATTTTGTACAGTCTGGTAACCCCTGGTTACATTGTTTGAATATTTACATGTTCTATGATGTTGTGCAGCCAATTATTGGATCAACTGTGGGGAAAGAACTTCTAAAGGCTAGAGGCATGTTTACCGAAGGCCATTGGTACTGGACTTGTGTTCTTGCACTCTTCGGATTCTCCCTCATCTTCAACCTTTGCTTTATGCTAGCACTTACATATTTGACCCGTAAGTCAAGTTTTGTAACAAAATAAAAAAACATCATTCTTGAATCTATATGCATCTCACAAACTTGATCCAAAACTTGAAATGCAGCCATGGTGGATTCTAAATCCATAGTAGACGATAACGATGAGAAGAACAAAAAGTTGGCGAAAATTGAAAGCGAGTCAGAGCCCAACGGGTTGAACAAAAAGGGAATGGTGTTGCCATTTAAACCATTGTCTTTGGTGTTTGATCATGTTAACTATTACGTTGATATGCCTGCTGTGAGTATCATATGTTATGTTCGGTTTTCATATATTGATCAACTATGATTCACCTCTTTATTTATTAAGGTGTAACATAATTACAAGATAATGGGACAATAATAAAATGTCAATAACTACATATCAAGATTCAAACTAGAGATAGAATAGTGCAATAAATCAAATAGTAACTATAAAAGATAATAAACTCAGCTAATACAATTTTTTTTTAATATTTGTTAGGAAATGAAAAGCCAAGGCGTGGAGGAGGACCGTCTGCAGCTTTTGCGAGACGTGAGTGGTGCATTCAGGCCGGGGGTTCTAACAGCATTAGTCGGGGTGAGTGGTGCTGGAAAAACGACGTTGATGGATGTGTTGGCCGGAAGGAAAACCGGAGGATATATTGAAGGAAGTATTAGCATATCGGGTTACCCAAAGAATCAAGAGACTTTTGCTCGTGTTAGTGGCTACTGTGAACAAAACGACATTCATTCACCTCATGTCACCGTTTACGAATCTCTCTTGTATTCGGCTTGGCTTCGGTTAGCTTCAGATGTCGATGAGGCAACACGAAAGGTATGCACAAAGATGTTATTTTCACGCCCAACAAAAACACAAAGTTATAAAGGAGATACTCCTTAGAGAAATTGGTACTGAAATAAAACATATAAATTCCACTTTTGTTACTTAGAACATGACCTATTTGTTACTTTGAACTTACATTTTTCTTGTTGAAAACTTAGATGTTTGTAGAGGAAGTGATGGAGCTTGTGGAGCTAGGTCCGATCAGAAACGCTCTCGTAGGGCTTCCTGGAGTTGACGGTTTATCAACCGAACAAAGAAAGCGGGTCACCATAGCTGTTGAGCTCGTGGCTAACCCGTCAATCATATTCATGGACGAACCAACATCCGGTCTAGATGCTAGAGCAGCAGCCATAGTAATGAGAGCTGTTAGGAACACAGTGGACACAGGTCGAACTGTCGTGTGCACCATTCATCAACCGAGTATAGACATTTTTGAAGCTTTCGACGAGGTACTAATCTTTCCATTTTCATTTTTTGGTTATTTAATGATCCTTGATCACTTGGGTTTGCTTAAAACTTAATAAAACTGCGTCTTTTTGCAGTTGTTCTTGATGAAACGAGGAGGGCAAGCCATATACGCGGGACCACTTGGGCGATATTCTCATCTTCTTGTCGAATATTTTGAAGTCAGGAACTAACTTTTCTTGATTATTTCTATATGAACTCTAACATCGAATTGTTGTTCTTACTTTTTTACTTGTTTATACTTTATAGTCAATTGATGGAGTTTCCAAGATCAAAGAAGGATACAATCCAGCAACATGGATGCTAGAAGTCACTTCTACGGCGGTTGAATCTCAACTAGCAGTTGATTTTGCTGAAATTTACGCGAATTCTGATCTCTATCGGTACAGAAAAACCTTCCTCTAGAGTTTTTTTTCATTGAGCGAAAAAGTAGCCCTGAGAAAAGCGAGCCTTTCTTCGGAATCTAGATTTGTGTTTTCCTGATGTTTTGATCCTGTTAAAAATCAATGTTATCAGACTGGCCGGTCTAAAATTACAAATATACACTAACAAAATTGCAAATTTACATCAAATTTGTAAATATTTTATTAATTATTTACGAAATGGACTTGAGTAAGGGTATCCAGTTATGTTTGGAAAATAGTGTTTAGAATCTTTTTTAGAAATTTATGATAACTTTTTCATGGGTGATGATGATCAGGAGGAATGAGGAGCTTATCAAAGAACTGAGCACACCGCCACCGGATTCGCAGGATCTTCACTTTGCTACACAGTACTCCCAACCGTCTTTCGAACAGTTCAAAGCTTGTTTCTGGAAACAACATAAGTCGTATTGGCGAAACCCTCAGTACAACGTTGTTCGGTTCTTTATGACAACGGTTATTGGTCTTATTTTCGGGATCATCTTCTGGAACAAAGGAACCAAAATGTAAGTCTGACTTTTACTAGATTTGATGGTCAAAAAAAAAAAAAAACTAACTTATATGTTTAGATTGCAATAATTAGTGAAGATTTTGACAAAATTTAACAAAGGGCGGAATTTTAAAACAAATGATATCTAAATAAGGGTAGGGATCCTAAGAGAACCAACCCCTATTTGAGAACTGAGAGAACCATTCTGCGCCACACATTTCATATAAAGGCAAAAAAAAAAAAATATATATTTTTTTTTTTTTTTTTTTTTTTTAATCGCACATTTTTATGCAAGGAAATTTTTTTTTTTATTTTTTTTGAATTTTTTTTCATTTATACATATGTGTATATGTCAATTATAATATGTGTATATAGCAATTATACATATGTGTATATAGCATTTTTCAGCTATACATATGTGTATATTTCAGTTATACATATGTGTATATTGCATTATACATATGTGTATAATGCAATTATACACATGTGTATACTGAAAAAAAAAATACAAAAAAAATAAAAAAAAAAAATTTTCTTACATATAAAGCAGCGATTTTTGCAAAAAAAAAAAAAAAAAAAAAAAAAAAATTTTTTTTTTTTTTTTTTTGCCTTAGAGAAATGTGTGGCCCAGAATGGTTCTCTCAGTTCTCAATTTGGGGAAAGCTTCTCATTTGAACCAAATCCATCTAAATAAAAAGTTTTTTCATGAAAATTGCAACTGAATGACACAGAATTTGCACTAAACAACCACTATGTTGATTTTCAAAAGTCAGACTAGCTGTGTTTGACTTCAAAATCCATAAGAATTATTAATAAAATTTGTAAACTGTTTACGAAATTATTAAACTTTAAAAGAAAATTTACCAACACGAAGTACACTGTATTAGAAATTTCTACTACGTCATATGAGTTTTGCATTCGAAAAAAAGTACATTGACTTACAAAAGTCAAACCATAAAAAAAGGGACAGTAAACAACCTCCTATGTGGTAAGAAGTGGTCTGTGTTTATGAAAGGCTGCTGTTCAAAAAAAAAAAAAAAAAAAAAACCCTCCTATATTTACAATATTTGAAGTCATGAATTAAACTTCAAAACAATATCTACAAATAAACATAACTTTTTATAAACTTTACAACAAAACTATACAATTTTCTCAATGTTATTTATGTCCATTAACATAACATTATCCTAACAGAAGAAAAAACGTTACTGTTTTTTTTTACACAGATCAAAACAACAAGACTTATCCAATCTTATGGGAGCCATGTACGCGGCTGTTTTGTTCCTCGGCGGAACAAACACATCCGCAGTTCAATCTGTCGTAGCAATCGAACGAACAGTTTTCTACCGTGAAAAGGCAGCGGGAATGTATTCAGCATTACCATACGCGTTTGCTCAAGCTTTGGTGGAGACCATATATGTCGGGATTCAAACATTTCTTTACAGTCTTCTGCTTTATTATATGATTGGATTCGAGTGGCAGTTGGGGAAGTTTTTATGGTTCTATTATTATGTGTTCATGTGCTTTGTTTACTTCACATTGTACGGAATGATGCTTGTTGCTCTAACACCAAGTTACCAGATTGCTGCTATTGTCATGTCCTTTTTCCTTAGTTTCTGGAACTTGTTCTCCGGTTTCCTCATTCCAAGAGGGGTAAGTAAATTTAATTTAGCATCCCAATCGAATTCGGCATACTATTTTCGAATTTAAAGTGTGATTTTCGAACTAACTCTATCAAAATCTTTACACTTTAAATCCAATTTATATGCCTTTTATAGAAATTTCTACTGCTTTAGATAACTTTTTTTTATATGATCAACTTTTGCAGCAAATTCCTATCTGGTGGAGATGGTACTACTGGGGTTCACCGGTTGCATGGACCATTTACGGGCTGATAACATCTCAATTAGGTGACATGTCGACCCGAGTTTTCGTGCCAAAGCACGGCTTGATGGAGGTTAAGGTTTATTTGAAAGAGTTCCTTGGCTACGAATACGACTTCCTCGGATATGTTGTTCTAGCTCATGTTGGTTGGGTACTTTTGTTCTTCGGAGTCTTCGTGTACGGCATCAAGGCCTTGAACTTCCAAAGAAGATAATTCAAACTTTCATCCTTCTTGTTTTTTTTTCTTTTTAACTTTCGATACGTAAAAATGGTTTTGTTACATTCTACATTTTGTATATCAAACGTTGTATCTTTATTATCTATGTGAGAATAAAAGCATATATTTTTGCGTCTTAGATATTCTATTCTATTCTATTCTATATACTAACACTTCCAAATGAAACACTAATAATTCTTTATTTAAATATCTTTGGTTTACAGACGGTTTTTTTTTTTAAATTGAATTTCATTAACCACCAAACAAACGACTACCTATTACCAAGGTGAAAATAGATAGCCGAAAACCATTACAAAACACAATTTACATCACATCGAAAGAACACCAACGATCCTAATCCACCACCCATCCTTTAAACCTATGCTTATACCATAAGTACCCTAACATCTTGATGTCCGTAATCATCTCTACAACGTTTGGCTCCTCACTCGAAAACAGTTTTTCATTCCTAGCCCTCCACATCTTCCAACATGTGATAATAATTATCCCATGAAGAACCGGCTTCTTGTTACCCGATACCCCACTGTGTTCGTGCAAATCAATCAAATCCTTCACGTGAAACAAAAATATCCCAGGTATCCTGCACCATCTCGAAACTCCATTCCAAATACCCGTTGACATACTGCAACCTGTAAGGATATGCTCTATAGTTTCTTCATTATTGTCGCACCAAACGCACAATTGTTTATCAACCATTATGTTTCTTCTCGTCAATACCGTCTTTATAGGAAGTAAATCCAAAACTGCTCTCCACATGAAAATGTTACATTTATCGGTACCCATTTGCTCCAAGTAAAACCAAAACTGTCGCCATTTGTCCCCCAACCCACACATCCATTTCTTGACCGCGACCATTGTAAACCCGCCCTCCTTACCATTGAACCAAACCCAACCATCTTGCATATCTTGTAACCGAACATCTTGTATTAAGGTTTCTAAAGCATGTTTATTCATTACCTCCTCTGTGCTACTCGGCGTTCTTCTCCATTCCCATAATAACAATCGAGCCGAACCAACCATATGAATACGAGTTGATACAGAAGCCCTTTTATCCTTCTCTTACGCAAATAAATTCCGGAATTTGTCCTTCAATGGTTTGTCACCAACCCATTATTTACCCACGTATCTAACCAAAACCGTATTTGTTATCCATTTCCTACTTTCCCCCGAATTTTGCGATTAAAACCAATACCGTCTACCTTATACTTGTGCCAAAACGTTACCAAGTTTTTCCAAGGCCCCGTTATATTAGAATTAACCGGCGCGACGCCCCAACTGCGGCTTGACCCATGTATCGAGACGATAACTCTTCTCCACATCGAATGTTGCTCGTTGTAGAACCTCCATAACCATTTGCTAATCAAAGAGATATTGTTCAATTCAAACCGTGTGATTCCCAAGCCTTCATCCTTAATAGATTTTGTAACCACATCCCACGAAACCCAATTCATCTTTCTAACATCTTCCAAACCTCCCCAAAGAAAACGTCTTATTAATCCTTCCTAAACGATAATGATCTTCTTAGGAGCCTTAAAAAGAGAAAAATAGAACGTAGGCAAACTATCAAGAACCGATTTAATTAAAGTCAACCGCCCACCAATCAACAATGTGTTATCTCTTCATTTTGACTACCTCTTCTTGAAAGTATGAACAACCGGCTCCCAACTCGAGATTCTATTCATATTTGCCCCAACCTTTATCCCAAAATAAACAAACGGAATCTCTCCATCTTTACAACCCAAGGAGTCAGCTTCCAACTTTAACTCAACATTATCGATCCCAACTCCAAATATAACCGATTTATGTTAATTGATCTTCAAACCGGAACACAAAAAGAATATCCTAATAATTCTTTTCACATTCACAAAATTGAAAGAAGACCAGTCCCCCATTAACATCGCGTCATCTGCAAACAACAAATGCAATAACACCGGGCCATCATTAGGGAGACGTATACCATCAAAAGCTCCTATGTCGCACGCCTTATTCATCAAACCTGAAAACGCCACCATCAAAATAATAAAAAGAAAAGGAGAAGTGCATGCCTGGCCAGTAGTAACCTGCGTTCATCAGCTTGGCGACTACCATGAATATCTCGGATGAGGAATGACGCATTGCCTCTTTGGATGACGTTGACTTGTCGTAGTGGGACAAATGGTTTATCCAACAGTTCGACGCGGATGTCTTTGCCCACGTGCTCAAAGACCATTGAGGCCATTTTGCTCAACGTATCAGCAGGTTTATTCTTGCTCCTTTTGATATGGATGTTGGTACATGAATGAAACCTGAGCATGAGTAGTCTGGCCTGTTCAAGGTAGAGCACCATGGTAGCGCCTCGCGTGTCGTACGTGTCGTTGATCTGTCCTACGACAAGCATTGAATCCACATGCACCTCTAGGTGGCGGGCTCCCATTTTTTGCAATGTGGAGGCATGCCAATAAAGCTTCATATTCCACCTCTTTGTTCGTGCTTCGAAAATCGAGGCGAATGGCTTATATGTATTATTTGTTATCTGGGATGATAAGGCGTAATCCCGTGCCTGACCCATTGTTGTTTGAGGCCCCGTCAGTGTTTAGGGACCATTTTTCCGAGCTTAATCGGCCATTTTGCAAGGGGACCCAAAAATTCCAGTTTGCAAAGTACATCGTTGATTCGATAGTCAGTTGGGACGTTGATGGGATGCCCTTGGAAATACCACCGCAATCTTCGCGACACATGTATTAGCGCAAGGACAAGCTTTTCCATCGTAGAGTATCTTGTTTCTGCATCCAGTAGGGTGCTGTTGATGTAATAAATTAGTGTTTGAACCCCCTTACAATCTACTAGGAGTACCGGGCCAATTGCCCTTTCCGTGATGGATCGGTATAGCGTTAGCTGTTCCTTTGGTAGAGGCGTAGTCAAAGTTGGGAGGTTCATGAGACATCGTTTCATCTCTAGGAAAGCGTCTTCTGCCTCAGGCGTCCAACGGAAGTCGTTCTTTTTCAAGCAGTTCTTCAAGGTATCCACAAATGGAAAGGACCTTGAAGCATAATTTGAGAGGAAGCGGTTGAGAGCCACCAGGCGGCCCATCAATGTTTGTACTTCCTTGATGGATGCGGGGGATGGCATTCGCTCGTTCTCCAGGACCTTTTCAGGGTTTGCGCGGAAACCGTCCCGCATTACAATTATCTCGAGGAACTTACCCTCCTCCACACCAAAGGAACATTTTACAGGTTTCAGCTTCATGCGCACCTTGCGCAGCTGATCTAATGTTTCCTGTATGTCCCCCAACATATGTTCTTCTTCCTTGCTTTTTATGACCAAGTCATCGACGTATACTTCTAAGCGCATGCCGGTTTCATCAATGAAGGCACTGATATTTAGCTCCCGCGTTTTTCAGGCCAAAGGGCATTTTTGTATAACAAAAGGTACCCATGTCTGTGTGGAAGGCTGTTTTGTCTTCATCTTCCTTTGCAATTTGAATTTGGTGATAGCCCTTGTATGCGTCCAAGAAGCAATTAAAGCGGTAGGGCGCTAAAGAATCCACTTTTAAATCAATTTCGGGCAAAGGATAACAGTCTTTTGGACATGCCTTGTTCAAATATTTGTAATCAACGCACATGCGCCACACTCCCATTGCTTTATCGACCATGACTGGGTTTCAACCCAGGTTTAGTACCGTATTGAGCGGAGGATGCCTGCGTTGAGTAGTTCAGACACTTGTTCACTCATGGGCTTTGCTTTCTCTGGCCCCATGCTGCAGTTTTTCTTTACGACTGGCTCTACCGATTGATCGATGTTGAATGGTCAGTAAAAAATAAGATTAAAATAAATTCCTTATTACCTTATTAGATAGGCTAAGTCAGGTGTCGAACCACGAGGAGTACTGTGGAAAATGTTTGCTTAAATCGATTGATTACTAATTAACTAATTACTAGAAAAGTAAATTCAGTTGTTTCAGAATGACTGAGAAAACAAAAATAAAAATTAAGATGTAAACAAAGTGGCTTCAAGTAATTAGTTTTTATTGAGAAAATCACATAAACATGGTTAAGATAATTAATTAGTTGAGTGTGGTAAACGAAGACTAAGTACTTTGATTGCAAAAAAACGAAAGGTTATAACACGGTTATCAATTGAAGATTACAAAACCTAATCCCTATCTAATATATCTCAATTACTAGAACTCTCGGGAATTGAAAGAATCAAGAATAGGTTTTAGATAAAAAAAATCAACCGTTTACAATCAAACTAATAAATCACTACGCAAAAAGCATCGTATGCTTAGATTGTTAATCTCAAATACAAAGAAAAACTAAAAACAATCATCCACTTACAAGAATCCTCCACCTGGAGGAAACCATGAAAAGATTAGCCACTCATGTTATTGATTTGATCTTGAATCTTAATGTTTGATTGCATGTTTGATCTTAGAATGATGACTGGAATGGTTAGAATGGTGAAAAGATCTCCAAGAATGCTCCTAAAACCGTCCACTAAGTCCCCAAGAAAAGCTAGAATGGAATCATGGCTAAAAACCCTATTTTTTATGACTTTTAATCAGTTTTGCGTAGTCCAACGTCGTAGCCTACACCAGTCAGCATTAGAGCCGTGGGCTACGTTATTGCACATTGTGATGTGATCATCCAAGGGGTTGGTGTAAGCTACTCCAATCAGCACCAGATCCGTAAGCTACGCCTCTGACAACTTTCTACCAAAATTTGTTTTCTTCATAACTTTTTCATTATAACTCCGTTTTCTTCACCGTTTGCGGCCAAGTCTTCGTTTTTTACCCTCTTCATGTCATCCATTTTAATCTTCATGTCCAATCCATGAATTTTCTCTAAAACACATCCAATCTTCGTTTTTAACATGCAAATCCACAAATTCACGTAGTTATCTTATTCAAGCTATATAATCATCCAAAATACAATAAAACCAACTATTTTGATCACACTAAAACTCAGGTTTTAGCCTCTCCATCACATTCCTATACTTACCTTTGATTGTCCCCAATCAAACCATCTCAAAACATGACTCACCTCATTAATAAACCACCTCCAATTCCTCTACCTGTTAATTATCTAAGATCCCTAATCATACCTATCCCATAGACTGACACAATCGAGGTTGACAAATTGACAAACAAGTGTTGCACATTTCCAAAACAAGACTTGCCTAACCAAACCTAACTTGCTTATTATCATACACATACGCTACACACTCCTCACAATGTTCGCTCCTCTCGGTTTATTTCTAGAGTAGCATGTAATGCGGTAGTATATATCGCTAAAAAAGCAAGAATGTAACTCTGTTATCATACGTTTGTATAACAATCACACATAAGTTGTATACTATGCACACATCGAAAGGTTTTACGGGTTTTGGGTTTAGGGACAAGGTAAGAATGATTTGGCTAACAAGTGGCTCAAAACAAAAGGTCCACATAATTGAATGACCATCCTTATTCACAAATCACAATAAAACACAAACATGGGCATATTTGACCCATAACAATCACTTCTATTTTTTTTCTTTGATTTTTCTTTTTTTTCTTTTTCAACGTTTAATATAACTCAATCACATAACACAAACACAGACATACTGGATGTCATCACTTTCTCAACAAAGGTTAATGGGTTGATTTGGGTAACGTTGTAGGTTTAACAAATGAAAGGATATAGGCTCAACATGGACTACTAAGGGTGATTTTTGGTCAACAGTTCAACACAAAGACAAATCACATGGTGTCAAACAGAAAAATGGGGTTCCAAATTTGCCCCTCTCATCTATGTGCACATTTTGCCTACAGCTTTAGCATGTTTCAAATTACACAAGTTCTGCAACAAAGAAACATTTGGCCTACTCTCAACAAATGAAAATATATGAATTCATATCACTAACATCTAGTAGGCTAAAGATCTCACAAAGTAAGGAAACAGATTGCCGACATGTAGCATATGCAATTCCTAAAAGCATGTTACCCCTGGTTAGACATCTCTTTTCAATTTTCACTAAAAACACTCGTCAGAAACACTCTCATGAAACTTAAAGGACAACCATGATTAAGGATATCAGGTTTTTATACTTGGCAAAAGACTCTTTGGTGACTGAAAATTTGGCTTTTATGCTTGATCAAGTAAAAAGGGTGACAAATTGCAAGAAAATTTTCATTAAATTTTTCAAAAAGTTTCAAAATTTCCCAATTTTTTCTACAAGGTAAGTGTTTCCACCCTATCTTTCCCTAGAGTCACGCAATCCCCACACTTGGGATACATTGTCCCCAATGTATGGTGCTTTTAATGTTTTCCCAAGCTTCCAACCAACAATCTCAATATACGTGATTATCAACTACCACCCACAGTGATTTGTTGCTTCAACAAAATAAAAGAACAAAAACACACCAAACAAGCAAATAAAAGAAACAAAAACAAAACAGTAATATAAGTAAAATTCCGGGTTGCCTCCCGGTAGCGCTAAGTTTATGAGTCCTCAGCCCGACTTTACCTGGTTTTCTTAATCATGGTGGACGAGTAGGATGTTTGCATCCCTCCGCTACTAAACATACATCATCCCAGTTCTGTGGCAAAATATCAGAGACGCCACACTTATGCTCAGGAACTCCAATCCTTGTATTTTCTTCATTAGATTTTGGTGGTTTCTTGACCTTCGTGTTCTTCTTCTTACCCTTCTTGACTCTAGCTTCTTCAATCCTGTCAACCATGAAACACTCTTCCTCGGCGTTTGACTCACTTAAACTTGAAAACACATTCAAACTCAGTGTACTTTCCCCAAAGCTCATATTCACCGTCCCATTGGCACAATCAATCACAACATGTGACGTTGCTAAGAACGGTCTACCCAATATAACCATGAGTTGTGTCCCTTTTTGTTAGAAACACAATCCATTACCAAAAAAAATCCATTGGGTAAAAACAATCCTCCACCTTGACTTTTACATCCGTTAACATTCCCCTAGGACGTATCGCTTTTTGATTTGCCAACACCATGGTGATGTCGACTTTTTTTAGAGGACCAAATTCATATTCGTCATAGATACATCCTGGAAGAATGCTAACACGTGCTCCAAGATCCAATAATTCCTTGTCAATTTTAAGTTCTCCAACCTGTATTGGTATAAAGGCGTTCCTGGGTCTTCGAGTTTCGGTGGACACGTACCCAATAATGCGGCACGAACATTTACCGGTAAATCAAACTGTTTTGGCAGCCTATTGTATCGGTTTTGGGTACTCAATTCCTTCAAACTCTCAGCATGAACAAAATCTTCTTTTAAAACATCAAGTAATGGTTGACTAATTTTTTCCTTTACAAACTCTTCCCACTTTTCATCCTTTAGTGGGTTTTTTTTCTTCTAAAAACTGATGTTTTATTTTGTTCCATTGTAGCTAGAGGGAATGGGGTAGATCTTGGTCACCTTTACAGTCTTAAGAATTTGGCAAAAAAACTTACAATAATGAATCACACGTTCCTCGTAGTCGATGACGATTGATGTTTCGGATTAAACTGAGTATCACTTGGTAGCTTCCCGTTTGCCTTCTTCATCTCTGCCACATTTCCAGCTAACAGCCTAACCTGCGTAGTTAAAGCCTTAACAGTTTTATTACTTACCTTACCTTTTTGCTTGATGGCCTGCAAATCCTATTGAATCAACTTCAACATCTCCATCACCCCATGTTGGGTCTGCTGACCTGGAGAAGAACAGATGATTGAAAGCCAAAATATACTAAGTGTTGATCCAGAATAAATAACAGAGTTTACAAGAAAGCTTCCTCCAAAGAACTGTTGACTCAAACTGCTGATGCTTAAACAACTGATACAAGACAACTGCTGCTGATGAAAGGTCTGATGAAGAAAGTCTGAAGAGCAAAAGTCTGATAAAGAACAAGTGCTGATCAAGATCTGAAGAACAAAGGACTGTTGAACCAACAGCACTTTGGTTCAACAGTTGTTAAGAAGACATCAGAGTTTATAGCTTAACAGAGTTTCCATTCAGTAGTTTCAATGTAACAGTAGTTTATTGTTTATCAGATGTTATAGTTTGTTAGTCAGTTAGGGGTCGCTTTCTAGGTGACGTCAGCTAAGTGATCATCAGAGGTTTGTACTTGTCTATAAATAGAACAGTACTTGTACTGTTCTATTTGTCACTCGTCATTCTCTCTAAGACAAACAAACTCTGAGTGATCAGGCTGAGGGGGAGTTATAATTGTACCTTTGTAATCTTTCAACTTTAATGAAAGCTTTCGATTGATAACAATTATTCTCTATGTTTTGATTATTCTTTATTCCGCTGCACTTTCCATTTATACTTCATTCATATTACATCATTAATCAAAACAATCCAATACTCAGATCCTAACAATTGGTATCAGAGCCTGGTCAATTAAATCTGATCTAATCAATCAGTTTAATACACAGATCAGCTCACAATCATTGATATCGTTTGTTTGTCGGGTTAAAACAGAGTAATAGTTTATTTTCGTTTCAACAGTTAGTAAACAGACTTTGTTTTTGAAAAACCAAGAGAATGACTTCACTTAATCAAGATCCACACAACACTGGCACACACAACAAGCCACCGATGCTTGTCAGGTCAGAATATAACATCTGGCAGCGTCGAGTAGCTCATGTGTTAGCACAACAGAACACAGGGTGCTGGAAATCGGTAGTATTTGGACCACATGTTCCAATGGTACCGAGTGCCGAGGATCCAAAGATCCAAGTACCAAAGAGTGTTGAGAACTACTCAGAGCAAGATTTTCAAAAAATCGAGCTAGATGCCAAGGCTTTCAGCATAGTAGCCATGGCACTGCCGAATGATATCTATGCCGGTCTCTTGCACTGCAATAGTGCTAAAGAATTGTGGGATGCTCTTAAAGAGCAATTCGGGGGAACTGATGATGTGATTGAAAACAACCGTGAAATACTTAACCAACAATATGAAACGTTTAGTCACATAAAAGGGGAGTCATTAACACAACAGTTTGAAAGGTTTAACTGTCTAATTAGTGAACTAAAACTGGTTGGTCTAACTTTTCCTAATTCAACACTGAATCATAGGTTTCTTAGATCACTTCAGGACAAATGGGACACTATAGCTATTGTTATGAGAAACTCTATCGGATTCAAAGACCTAACCCTGACCCAGCTTCATGGTAAGCTCCTGACTTATGAAAGGGAGCTTAACCAGAAAAAGAAGCTCCAGGACTCTGGCAAAGTGTCAGATGACTATGTATTTGGTAATACTGCACTGTTGGGTCAGGATGATGGTTCTGGAAGTAGTAAGGATCAGAGTTATGATCATTACATTGACATAACAACTGGTTTCAATAATGATTCTTACTCATCACCAAACAACTGTGCTTTCACAGCTAGTGGTGATATCCAGGCTTCTGATAATTCATCTTTTGTGTACAATGACTTGCAATACATTGACCCTTTGGACCTAGAAGAAATGGACATCTTACATCAGGTTGCCCTGCTCAGTATTAGAACCAATAACTTCTATAAGAAAACTGGCAGGAGGTTCCCAGGTTTACATGGTGGGTCAAAGGTTGGGTTGGATAAATCAAAGATGAAGTGTTACAAGTGTCATAGAATGGGTCATTTTGCTAGGGAGTGTAGGAGTCAAAATGGAGTTCCTATGATCACCTATCCAAATCAAAGACCACAGACCAACACTTATCAGACCATCCCTAATGTACCTAATGTGCAAAACACTGCTCACTTTGCACAGACCCAAACCACTGTTCCTGTGCATTATGTCCAAACCACTGTTCCTCAGTATCACTATGTCCAAACACCTGTTGCTCAGGCCCCTGTGCCAATGACTGTTACTCCACCCTCTGCTCCTGCAGAGACCAGTCAACCAGGTCAACAGAGTTTCTTTACTCAGGGCTTTGTTGACTGGAGCAGTCTACCAGACGAGATAACAGATGACAACATTGCCCTAGTTGCCAACACTGAAAAGGATTTTTGTTTCATGGCACTAGAAACAATTGTTGAAGAGACTGATTCTGAGGAAGTGGTGTCTATGTCTGAAAATGTGACTGATGGTGTTGTTGGTGAGATTGTTTCAGCTGAAGAATCTGAAGTGGAGGTTGTGAATCTATCAGACCCCTGGGGTAGTGATGACTGTGACTGCCAGTGTAACTGTGCCTTGATGGCTGCTGCTAAGGTATCTCCTCAAATCTTAAATGACTTGTGCTCAGACAAATGTATTGTAGCATTTGCTAAGATAAAAGAGGTGAATGAAAACTTTAGAAAGAAAATTTTGGATTCAGAAATTCAGGTTGAAAAATTAACAAAAGAGTTAAAATCAAAAATATCTGAAAAAGAGTCTGAAATCAGCAGTCTAAAACATGAAGCAAGCATAACCAAAGACCAGCTTCAGACTATGATAACAAAATATCATAGTTGTAAGAAGGAGCTTGAGTCCACCCAAGTTGAATGTCAGAAATGGGTGGAATCATCAAAGGGTTTTGAGATGATTGTCAACCAACAATCTAAAAGTCATGTGAAATTTGGGTTTGGTTTTAAAACCACTGATCAAGTTTCACAAACCACTGACAAAAAGGAACCACAGTTGGTTGAGGTCATCCCTACAAACTCAAAAGGTCAAGAAATCAAGGTTACTGAACCAAATGGCAAGAAAATCATTCTTGAAAAGTTGGAAGGTACACCCTCATTTGATGAAATTGAAAAATATCAATTCAAACCAACATGGTCAGATGAGTGTGAAGTCCTTGAAAATTTCAAACCAATGACCTTCAAAACCTCTGATGGCAAAATGGCACCACAGGCCAAGGTTATCCCTCTAGTAAGTCTTCCAACAGATGATGAAACATCTGTTGAAAAGAAGAAAGAAAAAGGGAAAGCCAAGAACAACTTGTTTTGTGATTTTTGTGAAAAGAAGAACCATGTCACCAAAAACTGTTTTCTTCTAAAAGCATATGACATCAACAAAACAACAAGTTTAAATGATTCAAAATCTAAAGAATGTGCAATCTGCAAGAAAAAGAATCACAAAACAAAAGAGTGCTTATATCTCAAAAATTTTGATGAAAAGATAAAAGAGTATAAAGCTAAAACTCTGGAGAGTCAAGTGATGAGTACTTCAAAAGGAAAATCCAAACAGACTTTTGAATCAGTCCAAACATCTGTTACCCAAAGTCTGAACAAAAACTCTGCTCCCAGAGAGGTTCAGGTAACAGATGCTCCACCTGTTAACAGATTACCAAGAGGATATGGACAACCCACTTGTCATCGTCTGCCACATGTTTATGATGAGCCCAAGAGGCCTTCAAAACCAAAAGTGAACAGACATCCTCATGGTTTTCAACAACTGATTGGAAATGATCAAACATCTGCTGGACCAAGTGTTGACATACAAGCACTGGCAAATGGTCAACTGCAGCTGTTGAATCTAGTTCAAAAGCTAGTCCAAACCACTGATCATTCTCCACAACTTAAGGCTGAGACAGCTAAGGACCCATCCAAAGCCAATTTGGCTTTGGACACTCACCAAAACTAAAATCCTTACTAATGTGCAGGGAGCTTCTGCTTGTTTAGACAGTTTATGGTATGTAGATAGTGGAGGCTCCAGGCACATGACTGGATGTAGAGCCCTTCTTCTGGACTTTCTTGCTCATGGAGGGGGTGATATATCCTTTGGTAATGATTCTAAAGGTAAAGTGTTGGGTTCTGGTACTGTCAAAGCAGGGAGGCTTAAGTTTGAAAATGTTAATCTAATAGACAATCTAAAATTTAATCTACTTAGTGTATCACAAATGAGTGACAAGGGCTTTGGGTCATTCTTCACTAAGCAGACATGTAAGATTGTTGGCCCAGAGGCTGTAGAAAAGATTAACACCATCATTGCTGAGAGCAAAGCACAACTTGTTGCTCACAGAAGTGGCAATGTGTATGTGGTTGATATGTTGAAGGATAATCCTACTGCTAATGTTTGTCTGTTCTCAGCTGCCTCTACCAAAGAGACAGAACTGTGGCATAGGAGACTTGGTCACACCAACCTTCAAACTATCAACTCACTCTCCAAACAAAACCTTGTCAGAGGTTTACCATCAAAAGAATTCAAGTGTGATGAGCATTGTGTTTCCTGTTTAAAAGGCAAACAACATAAAAGCTCTTACAAATCCATTGATGAGTCCAAAACCAGTCAATGTCTACAAATGTTGCACATGGACTTGTTTGGCCCTGTAAAAATCATGAGTCTAAGAAGGAAAAGATTTTGTCTTGTCATAGTTGATGATTTTTCTAGGTTTACATGGACTTACTTTTTACACTCTAAAGATGAGACTGCAGGTATCTTGAAGGACTTTGTTACCAAAGTTGAAAAACAATATGACTTGCCAGTAAAAGTCTTTAGGAGTGACAATGGAACAGAGTTTAAAAATAAGGAGTTAGATGATTTCTGTGTGTCAAAAGGGATTGTAAGGCAGTACAGCATCCCAAGAACACCAGAACAGAATGGGGTGGTTGAAAGGAAGAACAGGACTCTCATTGAGGCTGCAAGAACAATGCTAGCAGATTCTGGTTTACCTCTGTCCTTTTGGGCAGAAGCTGTAAACACTGCTTGTTATGTTCAAAACAGAGTTTTAATCAATCCTAGACATCAAAAGACTGCTTATGAAATTCTGTTTAAAATCAAACCACTGATATCATTTTTCAAAATCTTTGGCTGCCCATGTTTCATTTTAAATCTTAAAGATTCCATTTCAAAATTTGCAGCCAAAGTGGATTGTGGATATTTTCTGGGGTATTCTTCTATTGCAAAGGCCTATAAAGTGTTTAACACAAGGACTAAAACAATAGAAGAAACTCTGAATGTAAAGTTCAATGAACTTTCTTCTTTAAAAATCCCAGCAAACCCTGCTGAGTTGTTTGATTTAGATAAATTCAAATTTGAAGATATTGTTGTCAAAACTAACCCTGCAGGTACTCCACAATCTTCACAACAAGATTACAGAATAGATGTTGTGGTTCCAGACCACTACAAAGTCTATCATGTATCAGAGGAAGCAGTGGTTCAAAACAACTGTCAAAACTCTGTCACAACTGAGTCAGCCACTGTTGGCCAGTCTTATCCTCAAACCACTGATTCACCCAGCCAATTCACTGCTCAATCATCTGTTGACAAAAGTCAGTCCAATCTTACACCACTTGGACCCATTCCTCCACCTCCATTTCAAACATCTGTTGCCTCTTCAGAAGTGCCAACAGATGTTATGTCAACAGAGTCTCCAAACCTCTGTCCTTCACCACAAAATGCCATCATACCATATCAGGGAGATTTAATCTACCTAAGAGCTCATCCACCAGATCAAATCATTGGCAACATCAGAGAAGGTGTGCTCACAAGGAGCCAATCTTCAAACATCTGTCTTTTTGCAGGCTTTCTATCCCTTACACAACCTGTCAAGTACCAAGAGGCACTGAAAGACAACAGTTGGGTAGAAGCCATGCAAGAAGAACTCCTTCAGTTTAAAAGACAACAAGTATGGGAACTTGTACCACTGCCTAAGGATGTCTGTCCTATTGGCACAAAGTGGGTCTTCAAAAACAAAACTGATGAAAGGGGTATAGTTGTCAAGAACAAAGCCAGGTTAGTGGTTCAAGGCTTCAGACAAGAAGAGGGTATTGACTATGATGAAACCTTTGCCCCTGTAGCAAGGCTAGAGGCAATCAGACTCTTCTTAGCCTTTGCTGTCAACCACAACATCAAGGTGTTTCAGATGGACATCAAGTGTGCCTTCCTATATGGCAAAATTCAGGAGGAGGTCTATGTATGTCAACCACCTGGTTTTGAAGACACATTCCATCCTGATCATGTCTACAAGCTTAACAAAGCTTTGTATGGACTCAAACAAGCACCAAGAGCCTGGTATGAAACTCTCTCTACTTTTCTCTTATCCATTGGTTTCACTAGAGGTAAAATTGATAAAACCTTGTTTTTAAAATGGAAAGGAAAAGATTTAATGATTGTTCAAATATATGTGGATGACATCATTTTTGGATCCACATGTAATAAAATGTGTGAGGAGTTTAGGGAACTCATGACAGCAGAGTTTGAAATGAGTGCTATGGGTGAACTTCAGTGCTTTCTTGGTCTCCAAGTAAAGCAACTGCAAAATGGTACTTTCATTCATCAAAACAAGTATGTGAAAAACTTGTTAACAAAATTTGAGATGAATGATTGTAAGCCATGTAGTACACCCATGAGCACTGTCAAGCCACTCACTGATGATGAAAAGGATGAACTTGTTGATCAGACACATTATAGATGCATGATTGGGTCTTTATTGTACTTAACAGCATCCAGGCCAGACATTATGTTTGCAACCTGTGTGTGTGCTAGATCTCAGGCTTCTCCTAGAAAGTCTAACCTTATTGCTGTGAAAAGGATCTTCAGATACCTAAAAGGTGCTCCCACACTTGGTATCTGGTATCCTGCTAATGGAAACATTGAGCTTTCAGGTTATTCAGATAGTGATTTTGCTGGCTGCCATACCACAAGGAAGTCCACATCAGGAGGGTGCCAGTTTCTAGGGAATGCCTTAGTTTCTTGGCAAAGCAAAAAGCAAGCAGCTGTTTCAACATCCACTGCTGAAGCTGAATACATTGCTGCTGCAAGCTGTACAGCCCAACTTATGTGGCTTCAAAATCAACTACTGGACTTTGGGATAACAGCACTTAGGACTCCACTCATGTTGGATAGCCAAGCTGCTGAAAATATCATCAAAAATCCAGTCTCTCATTCAACCACCAAGCACATAGATATCAGACATCATTTTGTCAGGGATAGCTATGAAAAAGGTTTGATTTCTCTGCACCATGTTCCAACAGAGGATCAGTTGGCAGATGTGCTGACAAAAGCTTTAGACACATCTACCTTCACAAATCTGATCTCTCGAATTGGGATGTTAAACATGGATTAAAAACAACAAAAATGTTTTCAATAAAAACATTAAAATGTTTTCAGAAAATCAAATTTTGCTAAAATGACACTTTGGTTGAAAAATCTGTTTTAAAACCACTGATTCAGATAAAACAACCACTGTTTTATTAAAACCACTGTTAGTTGAAAAATCTGTTTCAAACATCTGATCAGGTAAAACAACCACTGTTGGTTGAAAAATCTGTTTCAAACATCTGATCAGATAAACAACTGTTTTCATCAGTCTTTTGGTTAAACAACAGAGGTTGGCAACAGAGGTTTAACAAAACAGCTGTCTGCCACCAGATGTTTCAACCATCAGATGTTAGCCATGTCTGCTCTCAAAAGCAGAGTTTTTGCCACATCAGCGGTTTCACCAGAGCCTATAAAACCCTGTTCTTCCCCCAACAGCAGTTTTACTGTCTCATTGTATTCAAAATACTAAAAACCGCCTTCGTCTTCCTCATAACCCTTAATCAAAGATCATTACTTTCATAATCAAAATCCATTAAAATGGAACTTCAAACAAAAGCCACTCACAATTTCCTTCCATATTTGGTTAAAACCGAAGACAACACACCATTTCATTCCACCATTGACATCATCAATAACTCGAAATATAAAAATATTCTTGTTGCTGATGCCCCCATTCACCTAGAAACACTCCAAGAATTTTGGGCAACTGCTGAGGTTTTATACCAAGACAAAAAGCCTACGTCCATAATTTCAAAAATTGGAGCCACCAGTATCGCCATAACCCCTGAGATCATCTCCACTACCTTCTCACTGAACGACTTGTCAGGTATGGAAACTTTTCCAAAAACAGAGCTTCACACTGAGTTTCAAGAGAGGGGGTATGATGCTCAAATGACTGGTTCCACACTATATAAAAAGTTTTTCCCACCAGTCATGAAATTTTTCTTCCATACCCTCCTCCTCTGTGCCTCTGCCAAGACTACATCCTTCAATGAAATCCCATTGAGGATACAATACTTGGGATATGCTATGTTGTCAGATTCTGACTTCAACCTATCTCAGGGATTGTTTTCAGACTTGGTATCAAATGTGAAAGCCATAAAATCTGGCTCAAACAATGCTTTTCTACTCTACCCTAGAATTCTAAGTGTAATTCTACAAAAGCTTTTACCTGAAAAGGATTTTCAAAAGGGAGAGTCATTTAAAATGAAAAGTTTAACTGATGAAACTTTTACTAGAATGCTGGGTTCTTCAACCCAAGAAAAGGCACAAAAAGTTCAAAAAGTTTCCAAAACACAACCAAAGAGGACAAAGACAACAACTGTTGTTGAAACCTCTGTTGGTGAGCCCACTGCTCCTGGTGATCATGGCACTTCATCCAGTGCTGTGAAACCCACACCAGCCACCAAAAGAAAACGTCCATCCACCAAAACAACCACCAAAACCAAAAAGGGACTTCTGGAAGATGAGATACCAGAAGCTAACCCTGTTGCATCACCAAAGCAACATGAAACCACTGTTGTTACTTCCTCACAACAGTTGGAGATATCTCAACCCAAGCAAACTCCTCAAGATTCCTCACAAAAGGAACTTGTTGTAAGCCAAAGGGAACCTCAAACTGAGGCATATGAGTCACTTGATCATATGTTTACAAGCCCCTCTCCCAGGGCTAATCAGCTTGTCACTCCACCTACATCACCACCACATGTCCCACCAACAATGCAACCCCTGTTTGAGGCTATTGATAAAACTCAGGACAACCCCAGTTCCTCTCAATCACCTATCACTGAGAGTATGCCACTACTAGTGACTGGGACTGAGGAAAATCAATCAGCCATCCCACAAACAGATGAGGAGGTTATACTCCCAGAAGTACATGTTACTTCTGATGAGGTTTCAAGAGAAGCAGCCACTACTGCTGTTGAGACCATTGTCTCACAGCAGGACAGTGGTTACATTGCTAAGACTTCCTTGAAGGCAACAACTGTTGAAGACACAATTGTGTCTCCAAAAACAGTTGGAAGTCCCCAGAACCAAGACCAAGGGGCAGCAGGTTCTTTCTCCATGGACTCACCTCCTAGGACTGAACCAGCTAAAACTACCTCTGGTAGGGACTCAGATGATCCTATTAATTTAGGTGATGAGTCAAAACTACAAGAATTGACGGTTAAAGTTCAAAACCTTGAATCCTCTGTTGCTGACATCAAATCTGATGTCAAGTCAATTTTGGAAACATTGAATAACTTTACAAAGAGTCAACCATCCACTGCTGATGTTGCTAATGAGCTATGGAAATCTGTTTCCCCCATCATCATAGCTCATCGAAAATTAGCAGATCAGACCCAAGAAACCTACATGACTGTGATCAGAAACATGGTTGATGCCAGATTCAATGATACAAAGGCTGATATCAAGGTGATCAAAGACCACTTGCTGAAGACCACTGGCTCTGCCCCTACCACAATTCTCAGAGATGAAGATGATGATGAATTCACTGCTGATGATGCCAAAAAGGGGGAGAGTGGCAGAGATAGGCTACCTAAACTAAAAACACAAAAAGGGAAGAAGCCAACTGCTGACAAACCAGGGTCACCCAAATCAGCTCCACAAACACAACAACCAAATGTTCAGTTCCCTGTCTCTGAACCAGCTCCAGCATCAAAGGCAAAAGAAGTTGACACTTCTGCTAATGAAAGAGCTGAAAAGGCTGCTGAAGACAAAATGAAAAGGGCTGAAACATTGGAGGTAAAGGCAGAGAGGTTGGTACAACTGAAAAAGGAACAGCAACAGGAAGTGGAAGATGTGGGCACTTCAAAGAGAAGGAAAATGCCAGCCAAACACACTAGAAAACCACCTTCCAAATTAACTGCTGAAACTCCTGTTGTACAAACACCTGTTACCACAACCACTGCTCCACAAACCACTGCCACCACAACCTCTGTTACCCAAACCACTGCACCTAAAACAACTGAAACTAAAACCACTGCTAAAACATCTGCACAACCCAAACCAGTCACTAAACCAACCACAACTCAACCAACTCCCAAACCTACTCCAACACACACCACTACCAAACCTACTTCAACACAACCTAAAACCCAAACAACTGCTGGTTCCACAAAAGGACCAACAGATGTTTCTCAATCCACTGCTACATCCTCACCTTCACCCAAAATCTTGTATAGCAGAAAAAGGAAATCCACCTTTGTTATACAAGATGAAAACATCCACAACACACCACCTAACACCCCAATCTCATCCACACCAGTCAATGCCATTCCACTCTCATCTTACTCACCACACACTGACCAATTCAGGTCACACAGACCACCATCAACCATCACCCCATTGGCTGAGAAGTATCCCCTTGAGTTGGATTTAATCAAGGGGGAACTTCAATCCTTCTATAATACTGATCAGCCATCAGAAAGATCCTTCCCATCTCTTAAAGGCTTCCCTGTTCCACTCAACATAGACACTTATCTCAAATACAAGGGTGAACAGGCTGATGCTGTCATCAAAGAGAAGTGCAAAGGGAAGGATGACAGGACTGCTCAGGGCATCCATTCAGCAGAGCTTAGCAAACTCAGAAGGATTGAAGACTATGCTAAGACCCTGAGCAACTCTATGTCAACCATGCCTCTCAGCAGACACTTGGAGATGGAAGTAAGGGATTCACTGCTGGAACAGATCTTGGCATCCAAGCCTTATAAAGCAACAAAGAATCAATTTACAGGCTGGACCACACATGCTCTAAGAGAAGAATTAATCAGAATAGAGAACATGGCCAAGAATCCTCCTGCTAAGGTCTCTGCCCCTGATTTCAAAAAGGGGAGAGATGAAGCTAGAGCCTTGAAATTCAGAAGAATGAGACAAGAGCTTGTAGCTGCTAAGTATGGAGAGATGAAATCTGTTGCCAGATGGTCAGAAATCAGGCTAATTGAGACATATAAAAAGCTTGAACAAGAAAGAAAGACCAATCCTGATCTTCCAAGAAAACCAGTGTATGATGATGCTCCCAAGAAACCCTCTCAGGCCTTCACATTAGATAGCTTGCTTGCAACCTCTGATCTATCTATTGCTGCTCAAAGGCAATACAAGAAGCAGAAGGAAATGTCTGAAGAAGATACAAGGAAGTTCACTAATACTTATGTGAAAGAGGGGATCTTGAACCAAATCAGATCTTTTTCTGATCCTGTGTCAGACAGGCTCAGAGAACTCATTGGAAGGCCACCATCACCAAACTCATCCAAAATAAAGATGCATCCCAGTCACTCCTCTGATTCTAAAATTCTAAAATGGAAGTCTGATAAAGAGACCCATGAATTGACATTGCTCAGATCAGATGGTAGTGTTCAGAAGTTGAGCATGGATGAGGCACCTGGCCTAAGTGCTGAAGATCTCCAGTCACTTCTAAACTTGACACTGGATAGAGATGTTGAAGACCTCTTCTCTCTGCACTTTGAATTGCAACTAAAAGGGCAAATTAGAGAAAGTCTGATGAGGAATAAAGATCAAGAATAAAGCAGAGTTTTGGCATCATCTGTTCTAGGGGGAGATTGTTGGGTCTGCTGACCTGGAGAAGAACAGATGATTGAAAGCCAAAATATACTAAGTGTTGATCCAGAATAAATAACAGAGTTTACAAGAAAGCTTCCTCCAAAGAACTGTTGACTCAAACTGCTGATGCTTAAACAACTGATACAAGACAACTGCTGCTGATGAAAGGTCTGATGAAGAAAGTCTGAAGAGCAAAAGTCTGATAAAGAACAAGTGCTGATCAAGATCTGAAGAACAAAGGACTGTTGAACCAACAGCACTTTGGTTCAACAGTTGTTAAGAAGACATCAGAGTTTATAGCTTAACAGAGTTTCCATTCAGTAGTTTCAATGTAACAGTAGTTTATTGTTTATCAGATGTTATAGTTTGTTAGTCAGTTAGGGGTCGCTTTCTAGGTGACGTCAGCTAAGTGATCATCAGAGGTTTGTACTTGTCTATAAATAGAACAGTACTTGTACTGTTCTATTTGTCACTCGTCATTCTCTCTAAGACAAACAAACTCTGAGTGATCAGGCTGAGGGGGAGTTATAATTGTACCTTTGTAATCTTTCAACTTTAATGAAAGCTTTCGATTGATAACAATTATTCTCTATGTTTTGATTATTCTTTATTCCGCTGCACTTTCCATTTATACTTCATTCATATTACATCATTAATCAAAACAATCCAATACTCAGATCCTAACACCCCACTAATCTCACTACCTGATGTCTCAGAAGACTGACCACCCTTTTGGTAACCCCCACTACCACCCTTATAATTAAAATTCGGGTGATTCCTAACACCTAGGTAATATGTATTTGAGTTCATGATCGACCAATTCCTATTTCCCCCTTGTACCTGGTTCACCACTTCCATCCCACCAACTATACTAGGGCAAATATCCGCTATGTGCCCAACATCCCCACAATGCCCACACATGGGTTAACCCCCAATTCCTAAAATGGCTATTTGGTGTTCTAGCCTAGTTATCCTATCAGCATCACCTGCACTACCACCACTTGCAGCTTTTACTGTGGCTTGCCTTAAACTACTCAAAGATTGTGCTTTCCTATTTGTTGTCTTAGCTCTTCTCTTGAGGTATTCCCAATCAACCTGTTTGTCGTTAGTTCGAAATGTACCCTTCGAAATAGAATCTAACGCAACTTGGTCCTCATAATGTAGTCCCTTATAAAAGGAGTTGATCAACTCCCATAGCTGGATGTCATGATGTGGGCAATTGTTGATCATCATCTTGAAGCAGGTGAGTGCATCAAGAAAAAACTCATCGGGCTGTTAAGAGAAGTTCATGATGTTCTTTCATGCATCAACTGTTCTCTGACTTGTGTAAAACTCATCAAGGAATTGTTGTCGCATTTCTAACCAAGCGCGGATAGAGGCCGAAGGTAATGACTGATGTTGGATTAGTGGTCTCTTTTAACAGTTTATATCCAATAACAGTTATGTGTTATAAGTTTATCAATGTAATTTGCACAGCGGAATAATAAGTGTTCTAAGTTAAAGTGTCACTTTTACCAAGAGTTATTACTCCCCCTCAATCAATGAGCTAGGAAGTTTAAGATGAGAATCAATAGTAGTAAATAAAGCAGTTAATGCAAGATGATTCTCAGATATATATGAAAGGATAAACTATAAAGTAAATTGAAGGAAACAGTTCAAGTAATTATCGATTATATTCGTATGCTAAAATAGTGGGAGTAATCCCTCTATTTATAGCTGAAAGATTACATACATACTAAGTAATCAAAAGCTTATAATAATGTTTAGATAATACTACACCAGGCTGTAGCATTGAAACTTGAACAAAGACTTTAAGCTAACTAATATAATACTAAACTGCTGAGATTAAAGGGCTGTTAGAATCTTCTAATGAAAGTGCTGATGAGTGACAAACTTCTGATCTTTAGGAGTTTGTCTTCAGTAGTTATTCAGATATTCTGTCTGGTTTATCTTCACAACTTCTGATGTTTCTACTCTACAGAACTTTACATGTTTTCTTCTTCTTCAGCAGATTCACAAAATGTTGAGAGGATATAAGACTAAGGTTTATGCTAACTTGTCAATTGTAACATTCGCGATTTTTTTATAAAAATAATAATAAATATAAATACTAATAATACAAATTTGGGCATTAGTCAACAAAAAGTTGAAACTTAACAAATGCACTCATTAACCAATTGTGATTAAATAAGTCATTAATGCATTCCATCATTTCCTTGCAAAGTGAAGCAATTCATTTCGGTTTCCATGTCCCATTTCTGTTTGAAAAACTTAATAACCGATGAATTCAATTTACAATTAAATGTAGAGTTAAATGATTTCATATTTATATATCCCATCATTGAGACAAGAACATGAGGAACCCAAACATCATCTCCCTTGATGCGTTCTCTTTTAACTTTCCGACCATCCAACTCTCCGAAACCTAGAAGTACTGCAGCTGTCACTCTACACGTTGTCAGGCATCCCAGGTGACCATCGTCGTAGCAGCCGCGGATACTCTGACGAAGCCCCACCGATGTCGATTTAAACACAATTCAAGGTATATATTATATCACTGTTTTCGCCTCCCTATCCTAACTAAAAGCTTAAGATATCAAAGATAATTTTGTTATTACTTAATCTAAATTAAATACAATAGATATAAGGATCTCATTTGAAATGATGATATATACTGTTTGAAGGTAGTAGTTTTGAATTATTCAACATATACATTAATCCATATATCCCTCTATATATGATGAAGTAATAAAATCCATTTTCATAAGTACCAGAACATTTTATATGTATTCTCTTTAAATGCTTTGAAAGATCATATTTCATATGTATTCTCTTTAAACCGTTAAAGATGATTTGGTTGATTGTACGTTTCTAAAAGTATCAAACTGTAAACTAGTTGTTTATCATGTTTACTACAACCTATAGACTTAAAAGTGTCACTTTTTTTTATTTTAATAACTTCCAAGAATAGTTTTAGAAATCCTATTATATCACAAATTTATTTATACTTGGGCGATCATTATAGATAGCCACAAGGAAACTATATTTAGTTCTTTAAAAAAGGGATTTTGTATTTGCTGTTCAAAGAATGATCGAAATTTCTATAAAATAAGTGTGTATATATTCTTTTAAACTAAGAATCATATGGATTCTATTTTTTGAATTTAACTAGTGGAAGGTTGTAATAGATTAATCAAAAACATTATATATATATATATATATATATTGCCCGAGCACTATAGATACTAAAGCGTCACCCTTAATTAGGTACAGACACAATTCATCGATTTTCATTGAATTATAGCAAGCCCATCATAATCAAGGTGAGTATATCCTTCCCCTTTTTCATGTTTTACTATTGGGGCTACTCATGTACATTATTATCAAATGTTATTCATATACTTAATGCAATTCTCATGTGTGTTTGCTTTATGTGAATTTGTGTGTATGCTTAGTCATAATCATTAACCGTTCTGCGGCCTAACATTTCAATGAATAGTACTATGGTATACCCCCTTGAGACTCTGTTGAGAGAATCTTGGTCATTGTCTTGTTAATTCATTATTCAGTTGGTTATTCATGTGTTAGTCATTATTCATCAAGGCTTGGTTTTGACTGATACTACTTATTACATATTTGCAAACGGTATACAACACATGAATTGCTAAACACTTTTTTCTACTATATGTATTCAAACAGGGTATACTCACCAATACATTATATGTGTTGACAAAATTATTTTGTACATGTTTCAGGTTATTTTGAGACGCTTCCTTTAAGCTTTGTAACTTGAATTTCTTTTTCAATGTATTAAACTATATTCAATGCAATCAAATTTACACTTCAGTACCATGAGCTATTGAACAATCGTCACTACGTGACACCTCGATGTTTCCGCCATCGGTTGGGGTGTTACATCAATCCTCTTTGACCCTATAATCTCCCACTGGATTGATGAAGCCAAAACCTTTGTCTATCTTTATTTAAGATCCTCTCTTCGTTGAGTCAAGAACTCTTTTGATTTCTTTAAGTGCTTGATGTTTTAGTTCTCTAACTTCTGCTTCTAGAAGTAGTCCTTGGTCTGGTAACATTCCCTGAATGGTTAGTAGATCTTTGTCAGATAACTTTTCCAATTCAGTTAAGCTGTGAAGGACTTTCAGTGAACAGTCTTGTCTTTCTAGAACCGGGGAAGTGGACTTTTGGGTGAAGTACCATTTCTTGATTGGTGATATGGAATTGAAGAATCTGTCTTTATATGGTACAATTTTTAGGTTTGAATCTAATGTTGGATGTGTTTCTTTTTCAGCATTAATCAGATTGGATCTCCTTCTCTTTTCAACTAGTACAGTACCAGGTGTATCACCTTCTGAAATAATCTTGTGATGTTTAGTGACTACCTTGGTCTGTTTTTGGTCTTTGATGGTCTGTTTCAGTTGATAAGCAAAGGTTGCGGGATCCATATATTGAGTTATCAGAGGCTTCTTATCAACAGAAAAATCATTTTCAACAATGGTGTTCTTTTCAAGAAAAATCATGAAATCTGTTGCGGTGCTTTCCCTTAACTTTTGATTGGTAGTAGGCTGTGTGGATTTGTATTTTTCTTGATTTGCAACTTTGTCATCCTTGAACTTTTTGTAAGTGTCATAAAGTACATCTTCTTTCCACCTACATATCTGTTGCTTTGAACCATACTTGTTATCTACAAATTCTTGAATGATCTGGGCTTTCTTCAACTTTCTGTCTTTTTCTGTGGCTAGCCTTTCAGTTACAAGCTTTGCCTGTCTTGTGAGTTCTTCAATTGAGAGTCCCTTGAGTGAGTATTTCCTTGGCTTTGAATTTTTGCTGATAAAGTTCATCAGCTGTTGCCTTTTGTCTTCTTCAGCTACAAGGAGAGTTTGCTCAGCAAGTCTTTCTTGTGCTTCTAACTCTTTTAGCTTCTTTTCATATTCAAATAACTTGGCATTAAAGTTCAAGTCATCCCTTTCATCTATGCTTTGCCATGCCTCTTGTTCCTTTTCCTTTCTTTCTGATTTTCTTCTTTCTTCTTCTGTTGGTTCCTTTTCTTCTGCTTGATCTTCAATTGTTATGAAAGAAGAGTTTAAGAGAACAGGCTTTGGAAATTCAGCAGGGTTTGTTTCTGTTGCATTAGATGACTGATCTGGTTCAGTGCAGGAAATGTCAACCACTGAAGTGTTGATCTGAACAACATCAACTACTGAAGGATTGTCTTCAGTACTTTTGGTCTTGTCTTCAGCAGCTGCTTCACTATGGCCTTGGGTAGACTTTTCAGCTTTCTCTCTAAGGCTTCTCTCTTCTTTTTCATACCATTCTGCTCTTTCTTTCAGAGCCTTTTCTTGTCTGGTCATGGTAGTTAGTTTTTGAGAGTCCTTGAGATGTTGTGCTTCTCTAGCTCTTTTTGAAGCTTCAAGAGACACAACTTGTGGTTCCTTTGACATCTCCCCCTTTTTGGCTTCATCCACTTCAGGAAACCATGGAGGTGTTACACCAGATAGATGGGCTAATTGCCTTCTGTTATCTTTCATCTTTCTTGACAATTCACCAAGCTTGTGATCAATTGCATTGTTTATCATCTCCATTTGAGTTTTATTCTTTAACTCCATAGCAGTCATAAATGTTTAGAGATGACCAAAAATCAGCTGGTGTACCATCTGGTATAAAAGACCATCTGGGCTGCATAGTTGGTTAAGTTCTATGCTTGTTGACCTAGAGAATTGGGTAGGCTTTTGTTATTGTGGAGGGTGAGTTTTGGGGTGATCCACAGTGTTAACTGGGGATGCCACTTTTGGGGAACTAGGGTTTAAGTGGTCTTCAACCTGTTCTTCTGTGACTGTCTCCTTGAGTACAGATACATTAGAATCAGGACCTTCACAGTCAGCCGTCAATTCAATTTGTAAAGTGTTTGATCCATCATCCAAATTAATGGAATCATCTGAATCACTGACATAGTCCTCAATGAGAACAATATCGGTTTTCTCATGAGCTAGGCCCAACCTAGTTGTCTCATGAACCTCTTTTTCTTGGTACTGAGGATTTCCTACCTCATGCATAGGGCCTTCATCAGTAGTTGCCACATTTGAGGTCTTAGCTATGGTACTACTGTCCTCCAATCCATCACTCGATGGTATAAGAGTAGTAGCAGCCTCAAATATACCAAAGGTTTCTATGTTTGGGCTTAGAGGCCTTGGTCCCTCCTCATCTCTTGGGTTAGGGCTGATCACATTCTCATCAATGTCCATTTATGTTTTTTCATCCCTAGTTTTATGTGGTGAGATTGACATTTGCTGATGGATTGTGTTGTTTCAGCCCAAAGAGAATATTAGCAATCTCAACTACTGGAAAGGTTTCTTTTTCAGAAGTTAAAGGATCAGCAGTTGAGTTTTGTTCAGTAGGTTAAGTTGGTTCGAAAGAAGGGTCAGTAGTTTTTGACTTTTTAAATCTCTTTCTTGAAAACAGAATGGATATGGGTGCTCTTTTAGGCATTGGAGATGAATGAGACTGAGAGGCAGTTTCAGTCACATCTTTTGAAAGTGCAGATTGCACATTAGCATCTTCAGGCATCTCAACTTCCTGACTTGCTTTTCTTTTAGGGTTGGTGGGTTTGGATTTTTGTTGTTTGGGTTGTTTTGGCATTTTGGATTTGGGTTTTCAGGATGTTGGTTCCGTAGGGACGGTGACATGTTCCCCTTGGTCATCCTCTGGCAAAAGTGCCGGTTTGTTATGCCTAGAGTATGCTTGTGAGGTTAGAGGGTTTAAAACAGTTCTTTCACCCACAAGCACCTCTTGTCCAAATTCATTAATAATATGTTACATGATGAACCTTGGATAGAACAAAAATTTCTTTTTATCATTTTGGTGATGCAACACCAACTCATTGAAAAAGAATGCAGATGCCCTAAACTTTGATTCATTAATAATTGAATGAAAAATTGGTTGCATGGTTGAGGACATCTGATCAGAAGATCCAGTCTTTGGACTTAAACACATGATAATATAATGAAACAAAAGTTTATATTTTGGATCAAAGTATTTCTTATAAATGGTAGCATGTGATAGTGTACCTTGATAACCACACTCAACTATGGTTGATTGAATTGTTCTACTGGGAATATGATCAGGTGCTTCAGCATCATCAAGACCTAATGTGTCTCCCAAAGTTGCCGGTGTGATTGTCGTTTCTTTCCCTTTGACCTTCGTCTTCAAGGAAAGGACCTTACCATCTTCGGTAACAGTCTCAGCGTTTGCCTAAAATTCATTAAGAGTGTCAATGTGGATTAGTGAGTCAATGGTGAACACTGTGTAAAATTGTGATTTTACGATCAAATCAATGATTTCATCGTATTGGGACCAGGCTTTGTCTTTCATGAAGTAGCCTCATTGATTGTGTCCCTATTTGAGAACTAAAGCCATTGTTGGGGATAGAACAGTTGAAAGATTTATAGAGGTTTTTGTTTTTAAGAGAGAGGGAAGTTTTGTTTTTGAAACGATTATAATAAAAAGAGGGGTTTGAGAAGTTTAATAGTGCTTTTAGGTTAAACTTATGAGAAAGATAGGAAGAGACTGTTTTACCCTTTTTGTCTAAAACCTCTGATGAATACTTGTTCATCAGTAGTTTCCTATTTTGTTCTTCAGTGGTTTTGAACTACTGAGAAGATTTGAAAAACAATACCCCTAAAATCAGTATTTGTAGATTTTATTATTTATCAACATATTTTTCTTTCAGAAATTTTCCCTTTTTGATGTTTTTGTACACCAGTACTTTTTCTCTCTTTTTGATCAATAGAGGTTTGATGTAAAGTTAGTAAACAGGTATGTGAAAGTAAAATATGTACAAAAAAAATGAAAACACTTACAGAGTTTACTTAAAAGTTTAGCATTCCAAGAATGGAAACTAACCTCTGAAATGTTGATGTGTCAAGGGGTTTAGTGAATACATCAGCTATTTGATTAGATGTTGTGATATGTTGCACCTCAATCTTGCCTTTTTCATAGCAATCCCTGATGAAATGATATCTGATTTCTATATGTTTTGTCTTTGAAAACTGAACAGGGTTTTGAATGATGTTAATGGCAGATTTACTGTCTACTAAAAGTGGAGTCTTAGTTTCTTTGATTCCATAATCAAGAAGTTGATATTGGAGCCATTTAATCTGTGATGTGCAACTTGCAGCAACAATGTATTCAGCTTCAGCTGTTGAGGTTGCCACAGATGTTTGTTTCTTTGATTGCCAGGACACAAGACAGTTTCCTAAGAATTGACAACCACCAGATGTAGTTTTTCTTGACATTTTTCACCCTGCATAGTCACTATCTGATAGCTTCAAGCCTTGCTACTGGAGCAAAGGTTTCATCATAATCAATTCCTTCTTCTTGTGAATAACCTTGTACTACCAGTCTTGCCTTGTTCTTAATAATCATACCAGCTTCATCTTGTTTGTTTCTGAAAACCTATCTTGTGCCAATTGGTAGCCTGTTTGGAGGTAAGGGACAAATTTCCCAGACCTTTTACTTCTTGAATTGAAACAATTCTTCTTGCATAGCTTGAACCCAATTGTTATCTTTGAGGGCTTCTTGATATTTCTTTGGTTCCAACTGAGAAATGAATGCTGAGAAAAAGCAAAAGTTGGAAAGCTGGTTTCTTGTAAGTACCCTTGAGGCAATATCACCCATGATTTGATCCAATGGATGATCCTTGTGTTCAATCAGTTGTTGTAGCCCTGTACTTGGTGATGGCTCTTGAACTTCTTCAAACAAACCACTGAGGTTGATGATGTCTGGTTCAGCTGTATGTTGTGGTTCAGGAGTCTGTGGAGCTGAATCACTAGATTGAATTTGATCATCAACAGTTGTTGAAGTAGAAGTTTGTAAAAGAAGTTTGTAAAACTTCTGATGGTTTGAAAGTTGATTTAATGACTGTGTTTGGAGTCCATGGTGCAGGACTATCATCATAAAACCCTTGATCACCATAATAAGTGGGTTTAGATGATGTAACAGTCTTTTCAGGTCCGAAATGAAAACTGTCAAGATCAAAAAGTTCAGCAGGTTGTGCTGGAATGAGAAAGTGTTTAGATTCATTGAACTTGACATTCAGTGTTTCTTCAACAATCATGGTTCTGGAGTTGAATACCTTGTAGGCTTTTATAGTGGAAGAATAACCAAGAAAATAACCTGTATCAACTTTAGCAGCAAATTTTGAAATAGAGTCTTTGATATTTAGAATGAAACATTGACATCCAAAAGTCTTGAAAACGAAGATAAGGGGCTTGATGCCATGAAGAACTTCATACGCAGTTTTGGAATATCTTTTGTTGACAAGGACTCTGTTTTGTATATAACAAGCCGTGTTAACTTCTTCAGCCCAAAAATGCAATGGTAGGCCTGAATCAGCTAACATAGTTCTAGCTGCTTCAATTAATGTTCTGTTCTTCCTTTCTACCACACCATTTTGTTCAGGAGTTATGGGAATGCTGAACTGTCTAACAATCCCTTTAGACATACAGAATTCATCCAGAGTTTTGTTCCTGAACTCTGTCCCATTGTCACTCCTGATGACTTTGACAGGGAGAGAATATTGCTTCTCTATTTGTAGAATGAAGAACTTGATTATTTCAGCTGCCTCATCCTTGGAATATAAGAAGAAGACCCATGTGAATCTTGAGTAGTCATCAATGATGACCAAGTAGTATTTCTTTTTACCAAGGCTCATAATTTTGACTGGTCCAAATAAGTCCATATGGAGTCGTTGAAGACATGCATTTGTTTTTGATTCTTCTATAGACTTATAAGAGGACTTATGCTGTTTACCTTTAAGACAGGAAACACAGTGTTCTTTACAATGGTATTTCTTCAAAGGTATACCTCTGACCAAGCCCATTTTTGTGACTTTATTTATGGTTTTAAAGTTCACATGGCCAAGTCTCCTATGCCAGAGATCAGTTTCAGAAGTTGATACTTTTGAGAAGAAGCAAGCAGTGTTGTTCAGTACTTTGTCTTTCTCAATGTCTATTGCATAGACATTGCCACATCTTTTGGCTATCCGCAAAGTATGATTTTCAATGATCTTCTCTATCAACTTTTAGCCTTCTGGTGATATGATCTTGCATGCTGTCTTAGTGAAAAAGGAAGAATATCCTTCGTCACACATTTGTGAGACACTCAACAAGTTGTATTCCAAGTTTTCAACCAGATTGATCTTATCAAACTGTATTTTTCCAGAGGATACATTGCCATGTCCTAGCACATATCCCTTGGCGTTGTTCCCAAAGGACACAGATCCTTCTCTTTGACTGATAAAATTACTTATCAGGTATCTGCATCCTGTCATGTGCATTGAGCCTCCACTATCAACATACCAAATGCTATTCAAACCTCTAGAGACCCTCTGCACCACATAGCAAATTAGTTAGATTTAGGAACCCAAGCCAGTTTGGCTTTGGGTTTTCTCTTGAGAACAGGAACAGTTTGTTTTGGACCATTTTTAGGAATCCATGTCTTTTTGGCAATGGATTTTTCATTAAGGACAATGGTGGAGTCCTTTTGAGGATCACCATCAACTTTGGTCATCAATAGTTTTACCATATCCATGAGATTGTTAATCTCAGTAGTTTTTAAAACTGTTGATGATTCAGGTCCAACTATTGAGGAAGAATTTTGAGAAAAAAAGGCTTATGTTGAGATTTAGTCTTTTTCTGAGAAAAGGTGTTACTTGGTTGTTGTTTGTTGGGATAGAAAGTTTCTTCAAAATTTGTTTTGATTTGTTTTCCCACAACCAGTTGTAAAATTTTCTTGTTATACTGATTTCCTTTTCTGTATCTACAAAATTCTATTCTGTGGTTAAACAGAACACAAATTTCACATTCTCTTGCCTTCTCCTTCCTTTTAAATTCATCATGAGATGTGGAAGGCAAGTTACTGACAGTTTTAGAGATTTGAGTTAGGTTATTAGTAGTTTTCAGGTTCTCAACTCCTGATGTAGATGAAACCACTGATGACTTAATGTCAGCATTTTTAACTTCTACAGGACTTTCAATTTTTAGAAAGTTCTGGTGAAAGGATGTGCATTCTTTCACATTGGAAGTTTGATTTAGAACTATTTTACTCCCGTCATCAGTAGTTTTGGGAGTAAAATCAGTTGGAGTTTCAGTGTGGTTGTACCCTATGCCAAACTTAACATTTTATGCAGTTTGTTTGTTAAGCAGCACTTGGTAACCTCTACATGACTCCACCCAATTTTCACAATCAACCTTGGTGTCAGCAAGCTCTTTTCTAACATTTCCTAGGTCTTCTATCATGATTTTAATCTGTGCTTGGGTTTCAATAGCATTATTTGTTAATTTAGAAATTTCTTTTAATTTTGCAGCAAGTTTTCTTTCTAAATCATATTTATCTGAGTGTATTTTCTTTCAGAGTCATTTGCTTTGCCATGTAGATGCACATTGGTCTCTCTTATGAGAGCAAAAGATTCTTGCAAGAAAGTTGAACAAAGTTTTAACAAAGATTCTTTTAATACCTGAGATAAGGCAGATTTAGAGGTGCTTCCTTCAAAAGCCATTAGGGCAAAATTCTTTCTGCCATTATCAGGTTCTCCCCAGTTGATGTCATAGACTTTGTTGTCTACATCTGGACTGCATTCAGATGTGTCAAAGGGAAGACTGCTCCAATCAACATACCCTGATGTAAAAAGACTTTGTTAAGAGGGTTGTTGAGTTTGTGTAGGAAGTTGAGCAGTTGGAACAGGAGGTAATTGTTGTTGGCCCTGTTGTTGAGCAGGCATTTGAACATATTGTATTTGAGGCACATATTGGATTTGTGGAGCTTGTGCTTGTACAAAGTGAGCCCTCTCTTGAGTTCCATTATGTGATACTCGGGAAAATCAAGGTAAACCTGACCTAAAACATAACGTTTAACTAATTATAAGACTTGACCCCATGTGCTTTAGGCGATGCCTAGGACATGAAATAGCAAACTTATGACCATTAGAAAATAACCTAGGAATATTAGGGCCTTGGTCATGTGTCAAAAACTACCGAAAATTTGGTTTCCATTTAGCAAAGCCTTGGTTGTGAACTCGCGATCTTTATCATTCACACATGCATTATATTGTTAATCAATCCCAAAAATATTAACCAAACAATACCATCTTACATGCTCAACAAAACTTTTAAGTATGCGGTTTATACTAGGTAGGGGCATTATACAAATATATATATATATTTAACCGTTAAAAACGATTTCGTTTATGTTCGTTTGCTAAACCGTAAACGCACTTAAAAATACCCAAAATATCTAATAGTACTTATCTATTTTATTGATGTGTATGTTTTCCCACATCTTGAAAACCGACATTGGCCTTTTAAATTGAATATACGGTTCATTTGGAAATATAACCTTTCACACACTTTTGTAATTATGTCCTCACCCACATAACACTCACACTAACCTTTCAGACATACTTTAATTACATAAGGGCTGCTATTTGGTGTGTGACAGAAGTTGGTATCACCCACAGTTGGCAGCCACAGGACGACAGGGTGTTAGACATGAGTTAGACCAGCCTGAGATGACCAGTAGTTACCACTCACCTGTTAGAGCCCGTCGATCCCCAACACCATCTGTGCCCTCTCCACCTATTAGGCATGCATCACTACGACGAGGGACCCGGCAAACCGCACGTATGCGGGTACCTCTGCCTGTACCTGCCTTATCCCCACCGCGACACACTTATGAGATGGGAGAATCATCACACTCGGTCCAAGGTATGTCACTTCCCCAGAGGGAACCGACCCCGCCCCACATGATCAGGGGTGGATCGGGTTTCTGTTTGATCAGGTGGTATAGCATAAGATAGCCGTTGCTGAAAATGCCCAACGATGACGAGAGATATATGAGTGCATTGTCGTGTTACAGCAGATGGTTATGGCATTGCAACAGAGTACAGCATACACATACTTTTACCTTGGTGGCATGCAGTGTCAGCTACGATTCTACATGGGAGCTATAATGATACTGGTCATGGTTTGTATGTGGATCATCTTAAGTACCCGAAAGTAGGTAGTAGCTAGTAGTAGGCGATGTATCTTTTGGTATATTATGCAAGCACTGGACACGTATATGTCTATGTCGACATGGTTATGATTTTGTTAGCATATTACAAGCACTGACCTTACTCAGGTTATGTCTACATGTCACTTCGGTGACAATTTTAACCCGCACTTACAAGCATTGACCCTTACCGGGTTAAGTCTATGTGCCATTTTTGTGATATGTATAGCGGTACTTATGTTTAATACAGACTTTCTTGCTTTTTATGTACTTGTATGTTTAATATTATCACCAACCAAGATGTATTTCTATGTGTTTTGTGTATTATAGACATGGATCCAGAGAGAGCAAATCCCATTTCTGAAACTGATATCACGCGAATGATCGCACAACAACTTCAGGAAACTATCCCTACTATCGTATCACAGGTCACTGCCGGTATCAATGCGGGAATGAATACTTCCCAACCAAACACCAACATTCCTCATACCGATACGAGCACCCCGAGACAAGAGTGTTCTTATAAACAGTTTATGGCGTGCAAACCACTGGACTTTAAGGGTACAGAAGGACCAAATGGAATTGTGAAATGGATCGAGAGAATGGAGTCAGTTATTAACATCACCAACTGCCCAAGTGATTGTATTGTGAAGTATGCTACGTGCACGTTTCAGGATCACGCGTTAACCTGGTGGAATACTATTGTGCAAAGTCGTAGGCACGAAGCAATTAACCGAATGACATGGGATGAACTGAAAGTGATAGTACTTGAACAATTTTGTCCTAGAAACGAAATACAAAAGTTAGAACATGAGTTTTGGAATCACCAAATGCAGGGAGCAGATCATATAGGGTACACCAATAGGTTTCATGAGCTGGCTCGACTTCTACCACATATGGTTACCCTGGAATCAAAGCGTATCGAACGTTACATATGGGGACTAGCACCTGAGGTTCGAAGTATTTTCAATTCGGTTGACCATCCCACTATTTAGAGTGCCGTGTCTAGGGCCGGCACCATCACCTTTGATATGATTAGAAGGGGGATTCTCAAAATGCCAGGGGAAGCAGTGGGCGCAAAAAGAACTACTGATTAGGGAAGAACGGGCAATAACCAACTTAATAAGCGAGTAAGACCAGCAGCACGGAACTATAGTATGACTACTGCTAAAGCGATGCCAAAACGGTACAAAGGACCACTGCCAAAGTGTGATAAGTGTAAGTATCATCACTTTGGGGACTGTCGATCAATGGTGTGCAATAGATGCAGAAAGAGTGGACATTATGCAAGAAACTGTAGGACTGTTCTTGAGACCACAACCAACCCACAACAACAAAACTGTCCATGACCACCTCGACCCAACCAATACAACGACAACCACAACAACACCAGCAACAACAACTAGTACCACATCGCGCCTGTTACGAATGCGGCAGCACTGAGCACCTTAAGAATGCTTGTCTAAAACTAAATCGAGGCCCAGTTGGAAGACCTGCACAGGGCCAGACATCAAACCCTAACCAAGCTAGTGGTCGCGCCTTTGTGATCGGAACAGGTGATGCGCGACATGATCCTAATGTAGTGACATGTACGTTCCTTATCTCTGACCAGTATGCATCTGTATTGTTTGACACTGGTGCTGATAGGAGTTTTATATCCATTGACTTCCAATCTCTCCTTGGTGTGAAATCCAGCGAGCTAACAAATCCTTATTTTATAGAATTAGCTAATGGTAAACGGATAACCACTAACGAGGTGATCCAAAACTGTACCTTAACTCTTAATAACCAACACTTCCTTATTAACTTATTACCCATAGAACTCGGGAGTTTTGATGTAGTTGTGGGGATGGACTGGTTAGCAAAGCATAAAGCCGAGATTGTTTGCTTTGAGAAAGAGGTTAAAATTCCATTATCCACTGGGGAAATAATTGTGGTAAAAGGAGACAAACTTGGAAGAACATTACCTCTTGTATCTCAAATAAAGATGCAAAAGTATCTCCGCAAAGGTGGTATAGCCTATGTGGCAAATGTGGTGGCCAAGGATTCAAAAGAAAAACGCATCGAAGACATCCCTGTAGTATGTGAGTATCCCGGCGTATTTCCGGATGAATTACCTGGACTGCCACCCACACGACAAGTCGAATTTCGTATTGATTTAATACCCGGGGCAGCCCCAATCGCCAAATCACCATATCGGCTAGCTCCTTCAGAAATGCAGGAGTTGTCTAGCCAGTTACAGGAGCTGTTAGACCG
This sequence comes from Ambrosia artemisiifolia, assembly GCA_032199755.1. Taxonomy (NCBI): domain Eukaryota; kingdom Viridiplantae; phylum Streptophyta; class Magnoliopsida; order Asterales; family Asteraceae; genus Ambrosia; species Ambrosia artemisiifolia. The sequence continues at coordinate 5,531,386 of CM063526.1, read as the reverse complement.
AGGCTTTATACGACCCAGTTATTCTCCCTGGGAGCACCGGTGCTATTCATCAAGAAGAAGGACGGTAGTTTCCGAATGTGTATAGATTACCGAGAGTTGAACAAGGTCACCATTAAGAACCGGTATCCCCTACCTCGTATAGATGACCTATTTAACCAACTGCAGGGAGCGAGTTACTTCTCAAAAATCGACCTTCGGCCGGGGTACCACCAAGTTAAGATCCAAGAAGAGGACATCCCAAAAACCGCTTTTCGAACCCGGTATGGACATTATGAATTTTTATTTATGACTTTTGGACTAACTAATGCACCCGCTGTGTTTATGGACCTTATGAACCGGGTTTGTAAACCTTACTTAGACAAATTTGTGATCGTGTTCATTGATGATATCCTAATCTATTCCAAAAATAAGGAGGAACACGAGCAACATTTGAGATTGATTTTGGAGTTACTCAAACAAGAGAAATTGTATGCGAAGCTTTCAAAATGTGATTTCTGACTAAAAGAAGTACAATTCTTAGGCCATGTTGTTAACCAACAGGGAATTCAAGTAGATCCCAGCAAAATTGAAGCCATTAAAAATTGGCAGGCTCCTAAATCCTCTACGGAGATTCGCCAGTTTTTGGGTTTGGCTGGTTACTATCGGCGTTTTATTGAAAACTTCTCTAGCATTGCTCAACCCTTAACTCTTTTAACTCAAAAGGATAGGAAATTTGAGTGCGGAGAGGAACAAGAGGCGGCCTTTCTGTTGCTAAAGTGGAAGTTATGCCATGCTCCAATATTAGCTCTTCCTGAAGGAACCGATGATTTTGTAGTGTATTGTGACGCGTCCCGAAAAGGATTGGGATGTGTACTGATGCAAAGAACGAAAGTTATTGCATATGCATCACGACAATTAAAAGTACACGAGAGAAATTATACTACTCATGATCTAGAACTGGGAGCGGTCATCTTTGTACTTAAGATTTGGAGGCATTACCTATATGGTACCAAGTGTACTATTTTTACTGACCACAAAAGTTTACAGCACATATTCAACCAGAAAATGTTAAACATGAGACAAAGAAGGTGGATGGAGTTGTTAAATGATTACGACTGCGAGATCCGCTACCACCCGGGGAAGGCGAACATGGTAGCCGATGCATTAAGTAGAAAGGAAAGAGTAAAACCTATTAGGGTGCGAGCACTTGGGATGACTATTCAGACGAGTCTCAAGGATCAAATACGTATTGCCCAAAAAGAAGCACTAAGAGGCGAAAAATTGGCAAATGAAGACCTATTTGGGAATGAAAGAAACTTTGATTCCAAGAATGACGAAGTACTCTACTTCAAAAATCGAATGTGGATCCTAACTCTTCATAACCTACGGGAACTGATCATGGATGAGGCACATAAGTCAAAATACTCTATTCACCCAGGCACTGACAAAATGTATCAAGACCTCAAGGAGTTCTATTGGTGGCTAGGCATGAAAAAGGATGTAGCTATTTATGTTAGTAAGTGCTTAACTTGTGCTAGAGTAAAGGCTGAATACCGAAAACCATCTGGAATGCTACAACAACCCGAGATTCCTCAATAGAAGTGGGAACAGATCACAATGGATTTCGTGACTAACCTCCATAAAACACCAAGAGGCCATGATGCAATTTGGGTAATTGTTGATAGATTAACAAAATCATCACACTTTATACCTATACATAGAAACTATAAGCTGAAAAAACTTGCACAGATCTATATCAATGAAATTGTGTCTCGCCATGGAGTCCCGATTGCTATTATCTCAGACCGGGACAGTCATTTTACTTCCCGTTATTTGCAGAAGTTACAGGAAGCTATGGGAACCCAAATTAACGTAAGCACAACTTATCACCCTCAAACCGATGGTCAGTCGGAACGGACCATCCAAACTTTAGAAGATTTACTCCGAGCCTGTGTTTTAGACTTTGGGGAAGCTGGGATCAACACTTGCCACTAATAGAATTCTCTTATAACAATAGTTACCATAGTAGCATCCAAGCAGCACTATTTGAGGCGTTATATGGTCGAAAATGCCGATCGCCGCTGTGTTGGGCCGAAGTTGGAGATAAACAACTTACCGCCTCTGAAACGACCGTCAAAATATATATAATAAAAGATAAGTTGAAAGCAGCTCAGGATCGACAGAAAAGCTATGCTGATAACCGGAGAAAGCCGTTACAATTTGAGGTTGGCGATAAAGTGTTCTTAAAAGTATCACCATGGAAAGGGATCATAAGGTTTGGTAAAACCGGTAAATTAGCCCCACGATACATCGGACCCTACAAAATAATTTCTAAGATAGGCCTTGTTGCATACAAGCTACAGTTACCACCAGAATTGAGCAACATACATGATGTCTTTCATGTATCCAACATAAAGAAATGTGTTATGGACGATGGTGCAATTATGCCACTAGAGGATGTAAGAATGAATGACAAACTCAACTTTGTGGAGGAGCCCGTCGAGATTGTAGATGGAAAAGTCAAGAGGCTACGACACAATAAGATTTCTATTGTTAAAGTCCGGTGGAATTCACAACGTGGACCCGAGTTTACCTGGGAGCATAAAGATCAATTAAAAAAGAAGTACCCCCAACTGTTCCCTAGAAAACAGACTAATAACTTGGATTGAATTTTGGGGACAAAATTCTTCTAACCGGGGAAGACTGTGATACTCGGGAAAATCAAGGTAAACCTGAACTAAAAAATAACGTTTAACTAATTATAAGACTTGACCCCATGTGCTTTAGGCAATGCCTAGGACATGAAATAGCAAACTTATGACCATTAGAAAATAACCTAGGAATATTAGGGCCTTGGTCATGTGTCAAAAACTACCGAAAATTTGGTTTCAATTTAGCAAAGCCTTGGTTGTGAACTCGCGATCTTTATCTTTCACACATGCATTATATTGTTAATCAATCCCAAAAATATTAACCAAACAATACCATCTTACATGCTCAACAAAACTTTTAAGTATGCGGTTTATACTGGGTAGGAGCATTATAAAAATATATATATATTTAACCGTTAAAAACGATTTCGTTTATGTTCGTTTGCTAAACCGTAAACGCACTTAAAAGTACCCAAAATATTTAATAGTACTATCTATTTTATTGATGTGTGTGTTTTCCCACATCTTGAAAACCGACATTGGCCTTTTAAATTGAATATACGGTTCATTTGGAAATATAACCTTTCACACACTTTTGTAATTATGTCCTCACCCACATAACACTCACACTAACCTTTCAGACATACTTTAATTACATAAGGGCTGCTATTTGGGGTGTGACACATTATTCCTATTATAACTGGAGTTGAACTAATTTCCAGACTATAGTTGGTTAAAGCTAGAGCTTCTACACTCTCTAGCAAAGTGTCCCAACTTCTGACACTTATGACACTTAAGTTTAGACTTGTGAAAAGCAACTTTTGTTGAATCGTTCAGTCCTGGAAATTTCCTTCCTGGCCTTTTATAATATTTATTAGTTTTTATGCTTAACATGGGCAGTTGGTGTAGTTTATCCATTTCTTCTAAGTCATCACTACTGAAATTTTTTAAATCATCAATTATAAAGCACATATTATCAGTAGTTTGACTATCTTCTTCATTGTCATAACCTGGATATGACCTTTCCAATGAGATCCCAGTGGTTATGTCAATGTGATCAAAAGATCCAAAGTCAGTTGAACAAGAAGGTGAGTCTTGTCCTAAAAGTGTTATACTACCTGGAACATAGTCATCAACTGTTTTGCCAGAATTTTGTAACTTTTTCTTTTGATTTATTTCTCTTTCAAAAGTTAACAATCTCCCATGTAATTTTGTAAGAGTGAGGGAGTTAAAATCTGGTCCAGATCTAAGGACTCTAGATTAACTTTCCCATTTTTCTGGTAAAGACCTTAAAAATCTATGAAGCATAGATACAGTTGTATAGGTCTGACCATTTAACTTTAACTCAGAGATTAAAGAAGAAAATCTTTCAAATTGTTGTGTCAAAGTTTCTCCATTAATATGAGTAAACGTTTCATATTGTTGAGCAAGAATTTCTCTGGTGTTGGCAATCACCTCTTCAGTTCTTCCAAACTGTTCTTTTAGGCAATCCCAAAGCTCTTTGGCACTTTCACAATGTAAAAGTCCAGAGTAGATATCATTTGGGTGAGCCATTGCCAACATAGAGAACGCCTTAGCATCAAGCTCAAGTTTTAGGAAATCTTCATCAGTGTAGTCTTTTGGTTCTATTGGAATTTCTTCCTTAGTTTCAAGATTTACATTTACTGGTTTATGTGGTCCATACATAAGAGATTTCCAACAACCAGTGTTGGTCTGTGACAGAGTATGTGCCAACCTTTTTTGCCACATATAATACTCATTTCTAACCAACATAGCAGGTTTAGTGGCAGATCCAGTATTATGAGGATCCATTTTTGAGAAATTTGATTTTTTTCAAGTTTTTCGCAAGGTGATGGATAAAAAGCAAACTATTATACTTTATTGAATATCAATAAGAGCCTGTGTCTGATTCTGAATTTGTTAGATTGATATTTGATCAAATAAACTGGATGCTCTGATACCAATTGTTGGACCAGTGGTCTCTTTTAACAGCTTATATCCAAGAACACTTATGTGTTATAAGTTTATCAAAGTAATTTGCACAGCGGAATAATAAGTGTTCTAAGTTAAAGTGTCACTTTTAACAAGAGTTATTACTCCCCCTCAATCAATGAACTAGGAAGTTAAAGATGAGAATCAATAGTAGTAAATAAAGCAGTTAATGCAAGATGATTCTCAGATATATAGGAAAGGATAAACTATAAAGTAAATTGAAGGAAAGAGTTCAAGTAATTATCGATTATATTCGTATGCTTAAATAGTGGGAGTAACCCCTCTATTTATAGCTGAAAGATTACATACATACTAAGTAATCAAAAGCTTATAATAATGTTTAGATAATACTACAACAGGCTGTAGCATTGAAACTTGAACAAAGACTTTAAGCTAACTAATATAATACTAAACTGCTGAGAGTAAAGGGCAGTTAGAATCTTCTAATGAAAGTGCTGATGAGTGACAGACTTCTGATCTTCAGGAGTTTGTCTTCAGCAGTCTTCAGATATTCTGTCTAGTTTATCTTCAGAACTTCTGATGTTTCTACTCTTCAGAACTTTACATGTTTTCTTCTTCTTTAGTAGTTTTACAAAATGTTGAGAGGATATAAGACTAAGGTCTATGCTGGCTTGTCAATCCTCTTTGACCCTACAACTGGAACCATTGTTGTGCTTCATCTTCGAGAGTGAATTGAAAGAGGACCAACTTCACTTCATCTTGTGTAAATCCTTGTCCCCAAATTGTGTTGCATCTCGCATCAAAAGCCCCGAGATGCATATACGGCTCCTCCGTCACTAACCCATGATATTTAGGCAAACTCTGAATTGCCTATGATTGCACTTCAAACAACCTGCCATGCAGTTGTGGAATAACTACTGCTGATGGGTTGTGAACTATGGCAGGTCGGAAATGGCTCTCAATCCCTCTCACCGTTTTTCTCTCAAACCTCAAAGGAATGCCTGCTTGATTGTTAGGTGGAGGCATTGCATTCCTTGGGTTAGGTCTCAAAGGCCTGCTCACCGCTTGTTGTTGTCGAGGTACAGGGTGAACTAAGGCTTCTTGGAACGCTTGATACCCTTGATTATCTTGATTGGCTTGAAAGAATTGTGGGTACCCTTGACCATTTAAAGTTTGTGGCCTCTCCAATTGATATGACCCTTGATCTCATTCATCCCCATCCAAATCCCCATCATCATACTCATAAATACTTTGGTTAGTCCTTTGACCGAAGCTAAATGATGGTGGTTGAAATGATGGATATTGGGTTGTAGAAGTTTGTGGAAATTGTGTTTCAGTTTGGTTCAGTGTGTTGTCATCAGAAATCACTCTCACATAGGTTGAAGAGTGACTGAGCAAAGGTTTTTGGGTGAAAGCTGGGTCTTGTGCTAAAGATTGGCCTTGTTGTGGGTTAAATCTCTCAAATGTTGGGAGAGAGGTTATTGGAGGAGTGTGAGTTGTGGTTGGTTGTGGTAAAGATGATGTTTGTGAAAGTGGTGGTGGAAGATTGTCAAATCTCGGAAATGGTGGAATTTGTGGTGCTTGGGATACTGCATTGTGGTAAGGGTTCAGAAGTGTTAAATGTATTGGGTGAGGGATGGCTTGGAGTGAGTGAAAATTGAGGTTGGGACATTGGTTCAGTTGTTAAGTTAAGGTTCTCCATAGATTTGAACTGCAAAATTGGAGAATGCAAGACTTTTTTTTTCTCTGTGAAGTACTCGGTTCCGCCGAGCTGTTTTCTCAATCTCTGTATCGAATACTATTGGAAATGACTTTCTTGAATGTCTCGTATGATGCATGCAACTAAAGAGTTACCTGCACAAAACAAACAAGAAAACCAAGCGTAATTCTGAACAATTAACTAAAAAGACAGAAAATAATTTTGGTTTTTTATTTTTTTACTTAAACTAAGGAAAATAAACACTATGCGCACGACTCCCTGCCAATGGTGCCAAAATTTGACTGATGTTGAAGGATCAGTCAAAAATAAGATTAAAATCAGTTCCATAATTCCTTATTAGATAGGGTAAGTCAGATGCCGAACCACGAGGAGTACTGTTGAAAGTGTTTGCTTAAATCGATTGATTACTAATTAACTAATTACTAGAAAAGTAAATTCGGTTGTCTGAGAATGATTGTGAAAACAAAAATAAAAAATAAGATGTAAACAATTGGAGAAAAAGTGATTCGCTCAGGTTTTAGATTCAAAGTGGCTTCAAGTAATTAGTTTTTATAAAGAAAATTGATGTGTCTCAAAATTAGCAGGTTTTACACACGTGTTTTCACCTATTATCACCTGAAATCATGCTTTTAACTTGGTTTTATCATGGTTTTGTCTTCTTTTAATGATAATTGCAGGTATTGAAGGTGGGAAGTGAAAAGAAGTGAAAACCAGCACAAAAGACAAGGAATTGAAGACTTTCGGAGCTGATTCAGATGCAGCATGGCCGTTCTTACGACCGTTCTGACCGTGCACCTGTCCCGGGTCAACAAGTCAACATTTCCAAGTCAAAAGATGGCAAAAGTCAGCTTTGCAGACATGCACGGGCGTGCCATTACCCTTGGCATGGCCGTGCTCCTTCAAGCGTGTCCCCCAAGGCTTAAACCTACCAAAACTGACAAGGCGGTTACACGTACCAGCAAGCACGGGCATGCCATCACCTATGGCACAGCCGTGCACATCGTGAAGGTGGACAACTTCTGCAAAAAGGACTCTGCAACAGTACCTACCGTCGAGCGTGGGCGTGCCAAACCTTGAGCACGGACGTGTGCATGGCCTGATTTGCCTATAAGTAGAGGCCTCCACTCCACATTTTGGGCATCCCATTACACCCGAGTTTCTCTCACACTTCTGCCATTTTCAATGTCTTGTAAGTGACCTTTGAAACTTGGGATCACTCCATAAACGCTACTTAAGTGAGAGCTTGAGAGAGGTCACTATAAATTATCCCAAAAACCCTCTTTGATCCATTAAACAACCACTACTATGTGTTCTTTAAACACCCAAATTATAGTAATTTACTATTAATCCTTTCCAAAGTTAGTCGGATCCCAAAGCAACACTTTTTTTTGGTTATTAATTTCTACTTTGGTCATTCTCGCCCTTTCTCTCTCTTTTCTATCTTTTATTTTATCAAAGAAACTTAAGGCTGAGTAGGGGACGTCGTGTCTTAGGGTTCGATACTCGGTACTTGCTAGAGTCTTTACTACGCTCGATAGGTACACTTTCCTTTCGTGTGGGTTTAGAATGTTCAGCAAATATCGTTTTACTTTTATAAATTTAAAACTTGAATAAGTGTCTTAACTTAAAAGTCCCAAATTAATTACCTTATTCATCAAATCCTGACACGTCCTTCGGGAAGTTGTCAATTTTAAGAAAAAGACGTTTAAGTGACTTAATCCACATGACATCAAAAATCACATAGACATGATTAAGATAATTAAGTAGTTCATTGTGATAAACGAAGACTAAGTACTTTGATTGCAAAACGAACAAAGGTTATCACACGGTTATCAATTGAAGATTATCACACCCAATCCCTATCTAATATATCCCAAAACGAACAAAGGTTATCACACGGTTATCAATTGAAGATTATCACACCCAATCCCTATCTAATATATCCCAATTACAAGAACTCTCAGGAATTGAAAGAATCAAGACTAGGTTTTAGATAAAAAATCAACTGTTTACAATCAAACTAATAAATAACTAAGCAAAAAGCATCGCATGCTTAGATTGCTAATCTCAAATACAAAGAAAAACTAAAAACAATCATCCACTTACAAGAATCCTCCACCAGGAGGAAACCATGAAAAGATTATCCACTCATGTTCTTGATTTGATCTTCAAGCTTAATGTTTGATTGCATGTTTAATGTTAGAATGATGGTTGGAATGGTTAGAATGGTGAAAAGATCTCCAAGAATGCTCCTAAAATCGTCCACTAAGTCCCCAAGAAAAGCTAAAATGGAATTGTGGCTAAAAACCCTATTTTTATGACTTTCAATGAGTTTCCCGTAGTGTAGCGTCGTAGCCTACACCAGTCAGCATCAGAGCCATAGGCTACGCTACTGCACATTCTGATGTGATCAGCTAAGGGGTTGTTGTAAGCTACTCCAATCAGCACCGGATCCATAAGCTACGCCTCTAATAGCTTTCTACCAAAACTTATTTTCTTCGTAACATTTTCACTATAACTCCGTTTTCTTCACCGTTTGCGACCACGTCTTTGGTTTTCGACCCTCTTTCATATCATACATTTTCATCTTCATGTCTAATCCATGAATTTTCTCTAAAACACGTCTAATCTTCGTATTTAACCTGCAAATCCACGAATTCGCATAGTTATCTTATTCAAGCTATATAATCATCCAAAACACAATGAAACCAACCATTTAAATCACATTAACACTTGGGTTTCAGCCTATCCATCACTGATCGGTACGTGTTGAGCTTGTGTTCCGCAACCTCGCGTGGAAGGCCGATCATATCCAACGGTTGCGGGTGAAGATGTCAATAGTCTTGACGAGCATATGCTTTAGATGTGCGCGATTGGTTTTGGAGATTACATGAACGATGACCACTGTTTGGTGTGGAAATTTAGGGTTAAGAGCCCAGTTTTACGGCTCCAAACGGGCTTTTATTTATGCCATATTTGGGCCTTGTTGCCTCTTATAAAGGTGACTCCAATGCGGGTAGGGAAGCCAATCATCTGATGTGGTGTTTATGTGTTCACGTTGAAGCACGCCAAGCCTTCTCGTCCGAGTAAAATATCGTGATGTGACGTCGCTGGAAAGACAATGCAGTCACATTCTTCCGTGCGTTCATGTTTACCGTTGGTCATGGTGAACAGAAAGGAGATCATGCCCCACGGCATGATAACTACATGGATAAAGCCTGAAATTGGTGCATTCACTGGAACGAGGTGGGCTTTGTCTTCTTCATCCAGTTGTTGAAAACACTGATCGTACATTATATCAATGTTGCTGCCACCGTCCAGGAACATATATCTGGTGCGATAATGTCCGAAAAACGGTGATTATGAGCGGCGCCATAGAGGATGGGCCGTCGTGGACATTAGGGAGAAGGACGTTAGCCTCCTTCCAAGCGTCTTCATTCTGGAATTGGGAACACTTCCCCTATTTTTTGCTTTAGGCGTTCCCTCTGATCATGTTACAATGGTGGCGTGGGGGGCGATGGATCATGTTCATTTCGAGGCTGCGAATCTGCTTCTACCCGCCCTCTTCATGGTTATCATCATGGTTGTGGCCCCGCCCGCCCCTATGAACATTTTTAATCAAGTGACCCAGCTGGGCAGTCTTGAGTGCGGCTTCTATTTCCATCTTCAGGCTGTAGCAGTTTGTCAGTTAGATGGCCATAGTGTTCTCGCGATTGCTTATTGGTAAGTATTTGGCAAGTGTCGTTTGAAGACAAGTATTTGCCCTCGTCTGCTGACCCAGATATGCGTAACCACACCGGTTGCTTCTCTTTGTTTTTATTGGAGTTGTAGTTTTTCTGGAAGTCGCGCGCCAATTTGAAGGAGCGCTCAGTGGAGACGTAAATCTTTGCTACCCTGACGATTTCATCCCAAGATTCTGGGATGCCATCCTTGCCTGTAAGGCATTTCATAAGATCGTCACTACGGACTCCTTGGATGAAGCCCACACGGGTGAGTTCTTCCCCTCAGCCAATTTGTAACGCCTCTTTGTTGTAGCGCATGATGTAGTCCTCGATGGACTCATTGTCGGTGCGCTGGCATAATAGGAAATTTTGCTTTGTCCTTCTTGTGCTTCCGCAGATGGGAAAAATGGTTTTTGAACTTTTTGATAAGAGCATCGAAGTCCGAAATGCTCCTCACGGGGAGGTTGTCAAACCATACTCTGGCGGCTCAAGTGAGCATTTGGGCAAATAAATGGCACCAGACATGAACCGGCCAGAGGACAGTGCTTCCCGCACATTCAAAGTCGTGCAAATGGTCAGTAGGTTCGCGCAGGTCATCGTACTGACTGATGCTACTAGGTAGTTTGGATTTCTTGTTGATGGGGGCGGTAGCAATCTGCTTGCAAAACTTGGAATTTGCTGCAAACGACTTAGGCCTGTATGGCTTGTTGAGGTCGTCGTCCGTGTTCCGATGTGTTTCATATGTTTCGAAGGTGGTTCGCGACACCCGGTGTTGGCTTGGCTCACGATAGTCCTGGACGTTGGTAGAGTGGTAACAATCTGAATCGTCTGTTGATTCGGCGTAGTCCTGATCGCGTGTATTTCTACCGCGACCCCCACTATGACCTTGGGATCGGTCATCTTCTTCTTCTTTCCCCTTCCGGCTGTGTCGGGACGAAGGGGGGTCAAGGTTTAATGCTTTGCCATGAAATTTTTTGTTTTGTAAGCATCCGCTGATATTTCGTGGTATTTTTTTGCTTGTTATTGAAAAAGCCACTCATTTGGATCGAGGTCCGTACTAGTGTACATATCGGATGGTGAACCCGTGCAGTAGTTTGTTTAGTTATTGTTTCAGGAGTTCCCATGTTTCCGTCGAGTGGACGAGGGACCACTATGGATGTAGGAAACACTAGAATCTTGGGGCCGGGATTTGCCATGGGTGGGCTAAAATATGTGTTTTTGAAAACAAGTTTTCGGCCTTTACGGATGGCGCCAATGTAGAAACAACATGGGTATGGGGTTTACCACACAGGAGGTACTTGGAGTGACGAACTTGTGTTGCTGCAGGATATAATCATTTGCACCACACATTGCCTAGATCAGAACCTGTAAAAGAAACTGTGGGCAAAAGGATGTAATCCTTACAAACTCATGATAGCTGACACAAAAAAGGTGGTTGGCCTGGTGTATTGTTGGTGTATGATGCTGAGAGATCGATCCTAGATAAGGAGACGTCAGCTCCTTTATATAGGGAATACACGGGTCAGTTTCCATTAACCCATAACCATGACGATGGGCTTGGGTCTGAGTTATAGGCTTGCCTTCCTTTCAGCCCAATTGGTTAGCTTTGGACTAAGGTACTCATAAAGTAATTTGGATATAATAAATGCAGGAGAGAGAAAGAAGTACCGCACAGCCATTGGTCCACGTGGCCGTTAGGATTGGCTGCAGGGCTTCCGTTTCTTCCTGCGTCCGAGCGTGTCAGTTTTCTCTTCTTGAAGGTCATCTAAGGTGATGCCTGACACAAAGGAGACCATTGCAGCAAGTGGGATAAGGGGAGCTGCACCTTCCCTGCAAGTTTGTGCGGATGGATTGCAACTCATGTGTGGGCGATGGGTCTTACGCGGATGGATTGCAACTCATGTGTGGCTTTGCAGGTCTTGGCTTCGCGTAGTATGAGATTCTGCGGAGGAACCTCCGCAAAAGCCTATTGTTTTCAAATACTTAGCCTTGTGGGAAGGCATTACTGATTCTGTCCGCGCAGGTATTGTGAGCCATCAATGTTGTGGGGTAGTGTTCATCTCCGCACTTGGAATTAGAACCCTATCTCTTCAAGTACACAATAACCATCAAGTTAGATTTTAAAAAATGAAAATTTATAAGTTTATAGAATAATATATGAAATTCACTGCTGTTTTATTATCAATATTCCTAATTTTAATTAGCATTCAGGCTACCGAGTGTGGTGACGGACAGTTTCTGACGAAGGGCCGCCACACCACCGACGAGGTTACCGGAGTTTCCGAGTGACGGGCCTAGGGTGTGGTGACGGACCTCCCTCTTCTCCGGCAAGGTTACCGGAGCAGACTCATGTAAACCTTTTTTCTCCGGTGAGTTTACCGGACGACCACCTTCTTCTCTGATAACCACGATCACCTTCTTCTCCGGCGACCACCTTCTCTGGCGAGTTTAACACCATTTGTTCTTAAGTGGGGGTAAAAGCTTTTGAGAAAAAAAAAACAAAGAGACCCATCCGAATCTTTTTATCCATGACGTTGAAGACAGAGGACGGCTCAAGGGGCGGTGTGCTCCGTCCCAGACGAGACAAGACGTGCCAGGACAAGCCACACACCCCAGCCTCATAATAGCTATTATTATTTTCCCTTTTTGTGTACTTTCTGGTCCTTATTATCATTTGAATCGTCATTTTTTAATTATTAACTAGTGTTATACCCGCGGGCGTTGCCCCGTGAGCATTGCGGCAAACCTATCAACGGGTAAGAATAGACGTGTTGCGACGACGCTATGTACCTGGTTTTGGTTGTACAAAGTGTACGTTGATACTAAACAGGGGTTGATAATCGAATTTTGTCAAAAGGAAAGCTATGGTTCTGCTTTGCTATCTGGCATTAGAAAACATTTGACGAATTACCACGTTTTCTCGGATTTATCATGTTTAACAATGACGAAACCATAGTTCTTTAACGGGAGGGTCCAAATACAATTTTGTTTTTTACCTTATTAACGTATTCTTCTTACTTGTAACAAACCATGGACTAAAAACAGAAAATCGTTATTGCCTTCTTTTAACATTATTTAATTGGTATTTTAAATGTTTTTGACGAATTATATATTTCTTTTTATCAAAATATCCTTAGTAAAACAATAAAACATTTATCTATGTAATATAACTATGCTCGTCAGTATACAAATCGAAACACTTATTAAAATTATTACTAAAGAATAAGCTGAATAAAAAGTAAAATAATCTTTTTTTAAACAAAACTAAATCATATAACACAAAATTTAAAGTTTTTTTTATATCAAGTTAAATAAATCTTTCAAATAAACGGTAGATAAGACCACAGGGAGTGGGGCGGGGTTGGGTGGGCGGTATTCCTTTCCCGGGCGGGAACACCGTCCCGAGGGGCGGGAAGAGGAGGGCGGGGAGGGAGGGGGGGTGGGGGAAAGCCGGGCGGTGGGGGGTTTGGGTGGGTGACGTGGCAGTTTTTGGTTAGGTGTTTTTTTTTTATTTTTTTTATTTAACTTTAAAACAATATAATATTATTCCTTTCACCCCCCTTTCCCCCCCCCCCCCCCTTCCACTCCCCACAATTTTTTTCCCCCCACATGGGTCCCACAAGTGCCACATGGCGCTTCACCCCCCTCTTTCCCGCCCCTCCACTCCCTCTAGTCTAAATGAGGGATGTAGTTGTTGAAATTTGGCAGTCGGTTTTTATTTTTAACTTTTTGTTACTGTGTCTATCGAGTCCTGGTTGCCTTTTACTCTTTTAGTGTTTTACTTTTACAGTTTTACCCACCCTTTCTTGTTATAAGTTAAATAATATTGGGCCATGGGTTAATTTTAAGAAGGCCCAATTCACCACTTGTTTATCAGGTCATCTTTTTCTCCTTTTACCAAATCCTCGAGCAGAGCCTTAGGCAGCCGCTAATTTCGCCGGAGACGCCGTGGACCTTTATGCCTTCACTTTTCTCTTCTCAACTACTCTCTGTCTCTACTGATAAAGATTGATTTAGGGGCATCCTAATATTTGCAAAGGGTATACGATACATAAAGCAGGGAGAAAAAAAGCCAAGAAAGTTGAGGGGTATCCTACGCACCCCTTGGGATACACATAGATCCGCCCCTGGCCATAAATCATCATCGCAACATCATCATCCGTCGTTCAAACAGGGTTACTGTTCACCCCTGAACCACCGTCAACAGTCACCACAACCCTTCACCGGAACCACCATCATCACACACTTTCGACCACGTCGTTACGTCATTTAGCCAGAACCACTGATATCGCCGTAACAACCACCACCATAATTGCATACTGTTTCTAAGTTTGTTTTGCATTAACTTCTCTCCATCCTCGTTGCCTGGTTCATCATCACCGCTAGCGGCGAAACCCTAGGGGTTAGTTGGAGTTTTGAGTTTGACTGTTTGAGATCTCTGGAGATCAGAGGGGGAACGATGATGGTTGTTTTGTTGTTGAGTGATTCTAGAAAGAGAGAGAGACACGAACACAGTTTATGTGATGACAATAGAATAAACAATTGAGAAGAAAGTATAATAGAATAAACAATTGAGAAAAAAAGTATATGTGGCTAAAAACTGTACGTTGGATAGAAAATGGAGGGTCAAGATGGAAACACTGTTCTTAAGACCCTTCAAGCTTTAATTATATATAGATATAGAATATTGTTGTCCATTTCCTTTTCAAATATTAATGTGTTAGTAGCTATATTTCATTCGTTGAATTTTTTTATCACTCATAACTAGTGGCTATATTTCATTCATTGAATTTTTATCCCTCTTAATATTTTACTTAAAAGTCAACAATCGCAGTTTTCTTACATCCCTTATATATGTTCTAACCTCAGCTAATACAAAGATTAAAAATCAAATAAAAAAACAATGTACAATGTTATAATAAGTAAATACTACATCGAATCTCATTTTTAAAGACATATTTGATGCCTGTATTTGTTAACCAATTACATAAGATTTATTAAATCCTTGTAAGATACATGTTTACACATCCAATAAAATACACAAGTTTTTTTTTTATTAAGATTTAACTTTTTTTATTACTTTGTATGTAAAATTATATTTATTTAACGGTGAATAAATAGATTAATTTATTAAGTCCATTTCCTTTTCATATTGTGTATGTGTTAGTGGCTGTATTTCATTCATTGAATTTTTGTCCCTTATAACTAGTGGTTGTATTTCATTCATTAAGTTCTCTCATAATATTTTACTTAAGTTTACAATCACAGTTTTCTTAGCTCTCTCTTATTTACTTAATACTCTATTTATTTATCTATAATTATTTATTTTACTTGTTTCGCTTATTAATAACTGTTTAAGATTTTATTGATCTAACTAGTGACGGATTTTGAACTTTTAACAAGGGAAGGGGGCGAAATCATATGACCTAAATTTTTTTCTACCGCTCAGTTTTGGGTCAGCGATTAGGTTCAGATCGGGTCAAACAATACAATTAAACGCCATAGCAGAGCTCCAGGGGGCAGTGCCCCCTGGAGCGAGGTCCAAGGAGCAGAGCCCTTGCTGGGGTCAACTTGGATTTTTTTTAGTTAAATTGCTTCATTAAAAATGCATTAGAAATTTAATTTTCAATAAATTGGCAATTAATTTAGGGTTCAGAAATTTGGTATAACAATCAATAATCAACAAAAAACAATCTATAATACGAATCAACTTAATTAAACAACATAACAATTAAACATTTATTTATTTAAACATGAATGACGAACCTCAACCGGATGGAAGGGATTGCCCTGCTGCTGTCCGGTCAGAAGGGCTTGCTTCTGGCCGGTCGGGAATCAGAACAGAGATGGCTAAGTGACTAGAGGGAGGATTGGGATGGGTTTCTACGTTTTCAGGAAAGGAAAGGGGCGAGAGTTTTGTTGAAAATGCAGATGCATAGAGCCTTAGTGAGTTATTATTTTTTTAATGTTTGGGCTTTAGGGGTTAACTAAAATATTTGGTTAAATGTTTAGTGGGCTAGAGTCTAGAATAATCACTAAATAAATTAAACGAGTGATAATGGTTATCAGACCAAAACGTTTTTTTAATTAAAGTGTCTGGATTAAAAAAAACACGGGGCGGACTCAATACATAATTTATTTTTCAAAAAAAAAAAAATCCAAAACTCAGTAACTCTGGGCAAAAAAGCTGGGGGGCGCTAGCCCAGCCCAAGGTCCGCCATTGAATCTAAACTCGTGTAATACATAGGTTAGAAACCTGATAATAAACACAAAAACAATGTAAAATATTATAATAAGTAAATAGTACATCGAAGCTCGATTTTTAAAGGCATATTTGACATCTATATGTATATGTTTACCGGTTACATTATATTTATTAAACTTTTGTAAGATACGGGTTTATTCATCCCATACAATTCACAATTCCTTAAAAATATAACTTTTTTATTACTTAGTATGTAAATTATATTTATTTAACCCGTGTAATACATGATTTTGTAACCTAGTTATTAACTTTATCGTCCATTTCCTTCTCAAATATTAATGTTCTAGTTGCTATATTTCACATAATATTTTACTTAAAGTAAACAACATTAAAAATGTGTGGTGAAATTAACTTTTGGATAATTGTTTTAGTAACCCTCAATGCATTCACATAAAGTACGTAAATGCAATAATTGAATTCCTGTACTACATAATAAAACATTATATTGTAAAATGATTTAATAGTAACACATAAACTCCATATAAATTAATCCAGCAACTTCGTTCCACACTACAAACAACCTGTCACACCCCGTCTAAGACGGAAACACGAAATGAGCCAGGTATATTGATCACAAACATTTTTATATGAGAAATACTAAATGCCTGAAATTAACTTTTGGATAATTGTTTTAGTAACCATCAATACATTCACATAAAGTACGTAAACGAGATCATTTAATTTCTGTAGTATATAATAAAACATGATATTGTAAAATGATTTAATAGTAACACATAAAATCCCTATAAATTAATCCAGCTACTTCGTTCCACACTACAAACAACCTGTCACACCCCGTCTAAGGCAGAAATACGAGTTGAGCCGGGTATATTGATCACAAACATTGTTTATATGAGAAATACTAAATGCCATTCATTTCATATAACAAATAAAGTCTTGATGCCAAATAGAGTTACATGCCTGAAGGGATAGGGAGCCTAATCCAAGCGGAGAAGACGTCCCTATCCCCATAAGTCAGTATCCCCGCGCCAATCAGTGGCGCAAGGAACCGTCAGCGCGCGGCTAGCAACATATGCAAACGAGCGCGCAGAGACAACAACTGATAAGCAATAACAACACCTGATAAGCGCGTACCGTCACGCGCAAAATCTTCCCCCAGCACCTTTTGTACGAGGTACAGAAGACAACAAAAGGAATATTCACAAGGATCATTGACAGTGTACGCGCCAATGACGAAGCGACAGGCGGCAGAAGTGGTCCAACAACTACAGACAAGGACAGCAGCATGGCTGTAGCCATGCTTCCACCATACCAGTGTCTACAGTGACAGCAGACATCCCTTACTGATGTCAGAAGCATGTCCAACTACTGTAGCAAGGACAGGGGCGCCGTCTGCCAACCACAGCATGCCACGTGTCCGCCTCGAGCAGCAACCATGCTGCCAAATGACGTCATGAACAGTATCAGCACTTTCCCGCCAATTCTAGAGAAGACTTTGGACTTGGGCCTGGACCAAGCCCAACGAAGAGTTGCCCCTCATGGGCTCTACGACGAAGCCCATGAGTTCTCCTATAAATACAAGAAGACCTCTCCTTGCCAAAGGATCCGAAAATAATCACTTGTAGCCTAGAATACTCTCTCTTGTAACTCTTTGTATTCTCATATTAATAATACTCCGGCTACTTACAGTGGACGTAGGTCATTACTCGACCGAACCACTTACATCTTGTGTTCTACTTACTTTCATCACACACGCACACTCAACATCGTCACCGGGGTTTAACCATACGGTTTGGGTAAAGGATTAACCCTAACGAACATAAGTATTAACCCCACGTAGATTACTTGTAATCTCCGTGATACTTATTGTTTCTTCATTGGCGCCATCCAACGGTTAGAACTGCTTTTTTACTCATCTTTTCAACCCACCCATGGCTGAACCCAACCCTACTGCTGCTGTCATAAACCGCTCCGGAGAAGGGGACACCCAACTCCCGGAAAACCAGGTAACACCACCCACTATCGTCAAGAAACCCACCTCAAGGCTCGAAAGGCCAGACGTTGAGGTCCGGAATGTCGACTCTGACGACGACAGCAGTGCTAGCTCTGAGGAGGACCTCGATCAGTGGCTCCTCCGTCAGAACACAAAAAACGCTGCAATTTACCAACGTAAGCTCTTGCAGCAAGCCAAGAAGAAGGGCAAGGCCCGCACCTATGATACCCCATCCAAAAAGGGGAACAAGGATAAGGACTCAACAGTCCTAGGCGCTGGTCGTAGCGGGGAACTCGGCGGAGACGCCAGAGTTCGGGGCTACGCGAAGCACCGGGCAGAACCTGGTGGTTATGAGTCCTCCAGTAGCGATTCAGGCTACAAAGGAAAGAAACACGATCATCGATCGCGCCACAATGACGAGGATGATGACTTGGTCAAACCATTCAGGCCAAAGGCTTTCGCTGAAAAGTCAAAGTTCGTCGCCCGTATAGCGACAGCAAGGATACCAAGGAAAGCCAAACTTCCTAGCAGCATCGGTAGATACGATGGCCTGCGTGACCCTGATGACCATGTGCACGACTTTGAGTGCGCAGGTATGTCAGTAGACTGGCCTGTACAGGTTTAGTGCCACTTATTCGCCCAAACTCTGACGGGCACAGCAAGAGTCTGGTTCGATAACCTCCCCGCGGGGAGCGTTAAAGATTTCGATGATCTTACCGACAAGTTCGGTAGTCACTTCTCGCACCTGCGCAAGCACAAGAAAGACAAGGCGCACATTCTGTTGTGCCGCCGAAACGATCATGAGTCCATCGAGGACTTCATCGTTCGATTCAACAAGGAGGCCTTGCAAATAGGCTGCGGGGAGGAGCTCACACGGGCAGCGTTCATACATAATGTGCGCAGCCCGGAGCTAATGAAGTGCCTCACAGGCAAAGATGGCATTCCGGAGTCCTGGGACGAACTCGTCCACTCCGCCAAGATATATGCCTCATCGGAGAAATCCTTCAACCAGACGCATAGTTTCCAACCGCAACACCATAATAATAATAAAAATAAAAACAAATCTGTCTGGAGCCGCATCTCAGGCACCGCGGACGAGGGGAAATATTCCCCAGCCGGAGACGCCCGCCAGATAATTAGCCCCAAGCAAACGCGGGACCAACGTGGTCACTCCAAGAAAAACCACGACTGGACCCCGCTAACAAAGACACCATCTCAAGTTCTGAAAACCGAACAGGTCACGCTAAAGGCGCCCGCTCCCTTGGGCAAACGAAGACATGCGGACCGAAGCAAGTTCTGTGAGTATCACAATGACTTCGGTCACCTCACAGACAATTGTTACACCTTGAAGATGGAAATCGAAACCGCGCTGAAGTCAGGTCAGCTCGGTCACTTGGTCAAAAACGTTCACCGCACGGGCAAGAATCAAGCGGGCGAAGAGAATCAAGAGGAAGGATCACGGAAAAAGATTCGTGATCTCAACACTCACGCCGCCACATTGATTCCTCGCCACCACTGCAACATGACAAGGAAGGGCAAAAGCGCACACCAGGGAAAGCGCGCCCGGGCACAACCACCAAACGATTCATGGAAGGAGGCTGATGTCCTCATGCCCAAGATCAGAGGCGGCGCCTCTTGCACAGCTCCTCTTGTCATTACCGCTATCTTCGGACATTATCGCACGCGGTATATGTTCCTAGATGGCGGCAGCAGCACAGACATCATGTACGAGCAATGTTTTCAGCAGCTAGACGCAGAAGACAAAGCAAAGCTCGTACCCGTCAACGAGCCAATTTCCGGCTTCATTCATGAAACCATCATGCCGCGGGGCATGCTGTCCCTGCCAGTAACCTGGTCTGACGGCACCCATGAGTGCACGGAAATATGCGACTTCATGGTCCTGCAGGCCAACTCCAATCACGACATACTTTTGGGACGGGAGGGCATCGCGCGCTTTAATGCCAACGCTTCAACGGCGCACGCGGTGGTCGGATTCCCAACTAAAACCGGCATCGCCTTCATCAGAGGCAACAAGGACTGTCACACCACAGAAACCGCCAAACCGCCAAAAATGGTGAAGACTGACACCCGCACCGAGCCGGAAAAATGGGTTCTCAACCCTAAATTTCCGGAGCAAACGGTGATCATTGGCCATGAAACCTCCGAGACCATTCGGAATCATCTGAAGCAGCTTCTAATCAGCAACATCGACGTGTTCGCGTGGCAACCGGCCGACATGGTTGGCGTCCCACGCGACATAGCGGAACATAGACTCAACGTCTACCGCTCGGTGGAACCAATAGTACAAAAGAAGCGCAGCATGGGCCCGGAGAAAACAAAGGCCATGAACGAACAAGTCACCGAGCTACTCAATGCGGGTATACTTCGCCCGATCAGATACCAAACATGGGTGGCTAACCCAGTTATGGTAGCCAAAGCAAATGGCGGGTGGCGCATGTGTGTCGACTACAAGGATATCAACAAGGCGTGTCCAAAGGATTGCTATCCTCTGCCAGAAATCGACCTAAAGGTGGATTCCCTAGCCCCTTATCGCTTTAAGTGTTTCTTATACGCGTACAATGGTTACCACCAAATCCAAATGGCAAAAGAGGACGAAGACAAAACGGCGTTCCGCATAGACGCCGGCATTTTTTGTTATACGAAAATGCCGTTCGGGCTGAAAAATGCGGGCGCCACATATCAGCGCCTCATGGACACGGCCTTCATCAACGAGATCGGCGTACGACTTGAAGTGTACGTCGACGATCTCGTAATCAAAAGCAAAGAGGAGAGCGACATGCTCCGAGATATTCAACAAACATTCGCCCAGTTGCGTAAGGTGCGCATGAAACTCAATCCAAGCAAATGCTCCTTTGGGATGGAAGAGGGCAAATTTCTGGGGGTCATCGTAACGCGGGATGGGTTCCGTGCTAACCCGGAAAAAGTACAAGCCATCGAAAGGATGCCATCGCCCGCTTCCATCAAAGAGGTGCAAACGCTTATGGGCCGCCTTGTTGCCCTCAACCGATTCTTATCCAACTACGCTTCAAAGTCATTCCCGTTTGTGGACACTTTGAAGAATTGTTTGAAAAAGAGCAACTTCCGTTGGACACCAGAAGCGGAATCAGCATTCAAAGAAATGAAACAATGTTTGATGAACCTTCCGATGCTAACAGCGCCTCTTCCCGAAGAGCCCCTAACACTGTACCTATCTGTCACGGACCGGGCAATAGGTGCAGTCCTCATGGTGGAGCGCAAGAACGTGCAAACGCCGATATACTACATCAGTCGCACGCTCTTAGACGCGGAAACAAGGTACACAATCATGGAAAAACTGGTTCTCGCTCTTGTCCATGCATCTCGAAGACTCCGCAGATACTTCCAAGGGCATCCGATAAACGTCCTCACAGACTATCGGATAAACGATATACTCGCCAAGCCCGAGTTGTCGGGGCGCCTGGCCAAATGGGCCATCGAATTATGGGAACACACGATCCACTACAAACCCCGCCCCGCCATCAAGGGCCAAGTTCTCGCGGACTTCGCCACGGAGATCCCAGCAGACAAAATACAAGAATGTCAAGCGGAAGAAACCCCTGCGCCAGCGCAAGACCCAACACAAAAATGGTCCTTATTCACGGATGGGGCCTCAAATGAGGACGGCGCCGGTGCAGGTTTGCGCCTTATCAGCCCAGATAAACAAGAGTTCACGTACGCCATCCGCCTCGACTTCAAGAGCACGAACAACGAGGCGGAATACGAAGCGTTGGTGGCAGGCCTCCGAATTGCGGAAAAAATGGGGGCCAGGCACGTGGAGGCACACGTAGACTCACTACTTGTCGCGCGACAAACCAACGGGTCCTATGATTCAAAGGACGAAATCATGGCACTATACCTGGAACAGGCCAAGCAGCTAATGCGCCGATTCGACTCATGCAAGGTCGAGCATATTCGGCGCAGCGAAAATAAGCCCGCTGATGCGCTGAGCAAAATGGCATCAACGGTCTTTGAGCATATGGCCAAAGAAGTCTGCATCGAGGTCCTGGACAAACCATCTGTCCCTCCGCGACAAAGTGGGTTGAGGCGAAGCCCCTAGCCAAGATTGACGGCGCACACGTCAAGAAGTTCATCTGGGAGTTCATCATTTGCCGATTTGGCCTACCGTTGCAACTAGTAAGCGACAATGGCACACAATTTGAAGACCAATCCTTACAAGAATGGCTGACTCAAATGGGTGTCCAACAAATCTTCACATCCGTCGCGCACCCTCAAGGCAACGGTCAAGTGGAAAGGGCCAATCGCACAATAGTGGAAGGCATCAAGGCGCGACTCGGAACTAAAAGAACAGGGTGGGTGGATGAAATCCCTCATGTCCTATGGGCCTACCGCACCCTTACAAAAACCAGCAACGGCGAAACGCCATTTAGCCTAACATATGGCACGGAGGCGGTCATCCCCGCCGAAATTGGCTGCCCTTCCGCCAGAGTGCTCATGGCTAACAAAAGGGACAATGACAAAGAGCTCCGCCTAAACCTTGATCTCCTAGATGAACGCCGTGAACTCGCTGCAATCAAAGAGGCAAAATACAAAACGCAGCTAGAGCGCTACTACAACAAGCGTGTCAAAGCGTCCGCGTTCAAGATCGGCGACTATGTTTTCCGAAATAATGAGGCTTCCAACGCCGAAAAACCCGGAAAACTAGCTCCTACATGGGAAGGTCCATACAAAATACAAGAAATACTTGGAAAAGGCGCATACGCGCTAGAAAGACTTGATGGAACACCTATCCCGCGATCTTGGAACGGCGCACAACTACGCCGCTGCTACTTGTAAAATGTTTGTAATTACGGCTACACATGCCGCACCTATCAATGAAAATTATTTCCTATATCTGTCATTCTACTTGTTTTTTCCGCGCCAAGGTCTTCAAGACTTAAGTAAAACTATTGTCGGACCACAAATGCGCGGCGTTGACACAATAAAAGTCTTCTAGACGCGCCTCGCGCACGTCGGACTTATGAAAATTGTACAACAATGCCGCACAAAACGGTCTTCAAGACAAGTTTACTTGCCGGACTTAAAGACGCGCGACACTCGTATAGCCAAAAGCCTTGTCTTCTAAACTTGTCAAATGCAAGTTGGACAAAGAGCAAAAAACTAAACGAGCGCGCAGTCGTGGGTCTTCTAGGCAAGGCACTCACGCGCTTAACTCGGGCCTTATGGCACAAGTCGCGCCCCGCTATAGTCTTTAAGGCAAATACTTAAGACGCCGGACTATCTAGTGGAGCGCGCGCCTAATTTCTACTTATAAATCGGGTGACGACTTGGTTAAATAAGTTAAGAAGTTAGGACGAGAAACACAAGATATGAGGGGAAACAAAGAAATTTTCATTCATGAAAAGGGACTTAAAAACCCTTGATAATTACAAAAATATTTACAAGTTAAATAAAAACCAAGCGCCTAGAAAAATCTATACATTGGAAGTGGTTTCGCCGCCAGCCTTTTGGCGCTCTTCCTCTAGGCGCTTGCGTTCTTCCTCCCTCGCCAGCTCGTCGGATTTCTCCATGAAGTACTTGAGGGCGGAAAGAGGATCAGCGTTATTGTTGCAATCAGCAACCACTTGAAGAATTGGGAAGTCCACCTTCTCAAATTTGAGCAGTTCCGCCTCATATTCATCCTTCAGCGGCTTCCCATAATGCTCCGCATCCTCAATCCGCCCATTATTTTGAGCGGCCAAAAACCCATCTTCATAGCCCTCACCATACCCAAAGGCTTGGGCGGTGGCGGCTATGGCAGCGACCTGGTCGCCCAGCTTTGGCTCCTGCCAGAACCTCTTGAAGACCTGCAAAAACACTAACAGTTAGCGCTTGAAGCATGAGAAAGAAATAAAAAAGAGCCAGGAGGATATAAACTTACCCCAACAATCCCATCAGTCATCACCCACTTGATGGAATCCTGCATCTGGGTCTGGGCAGCCATCGCTTCCTCCAGCAAACGCTGGGCTGTCTCACACTCTTTGACAGCCGCAGCGCGTGCTTCCTCAGCGGAGCCAAGGTCTTGCTCCAGATCCTCCTTGGAGTTAAGGATCTGGATCCTCTCTTGCTCCAGGAAGGAGACGCGCTCGGTGGCCCTGATAAGGTCAGCATCTTTGGATTCGAGCTCCAAGCGCTTCTCAACAACCTGAGCAGTCCGCTCAGAGAGGGCCTTGCTTTTCTCTTCAAGCTGCCTGGTCAACACCCGGCCCTCCTCTTGCGCCTCGGCCAGAGTCTGCTTCAACTTCATAGTTTCAGCATTAGTCTTCTTGCAAGACTCTGTCCACCTGCGCTTATCCGCCGCCGCGTCCCCTTCCAGTTTAGTAACTTTCACTTCAGCGTCGTGGGCGCGGCGACGGTACTTGGATATTTCAGCCTTGAAGGCAGCCTCTTTCTCAGCGAGGTCTGCCTTCTCCGCCTCCAAACGTTGAATATCTCGCCACACCGCCGCATCTCGGCGGCGTAGCGAGTCAATCATAGACAGCTGAGTCGCTTGATTGACGCACAAGGCAGCCATAAGGTCCGCGCGACTCAGCATATCTTGGTGAGCGCGCTCATATGGAGGCACCACATCCCTCACGAACTCCTCGGCGGCCAAGGAGTTGGAGAATAAAGTATTCTCCCTGACCGCCCAGCGAGGGCGCCAAATGGTATCGCCACCAGACCAGCTGGAGCCATCATATGCCCCTGATGGCTCCCTATCATCAACCCTAGAAGACTCGCGCTGTGCCTGACGCGAGCCCTCCCCGCTGCCACCAATGCCCGCCTCCAACAGGGCCCTTTCAAAACCATCCATCTCCTGGGACCCCTCGACGCTAGCATTGGTGCGCTCCTCCTCCTCCCGCTCCTTCAAACGGCGAGCCTTCTCCTCCAAGAATTGTTGTTCCTGGAGACGAAGGCGTTCCGCCTCAGCACGTTGGGCCGCCTCAGCCTTTCGTTTAGCTTCATTGGTGGCCGCTTTCTTCTCGGCCTCCGCCCTTTGCAGGGCTTCATCGGCCTCAGCCTTCTTTTTCTTCTCAGCCTCCGCCCTTCGAAGGGCTTCATCGGCTTCAGCTTTCAGACGGGCCTCCTCCCGCTGCGCTTCCTCTTGCTCTTGGAAGAGCATATCTGCCTCCATCCTAGCCGTCTCCGCAGATGGAGACGTAGGAGGAGGAGTTGGTATAATCCTCGGCGCAACTGAAAGAGAAACATAAAAAACTAAGAAAAAGAACAAATTCAAAAGCTAACTACAAGTTGAAGGAAGTCAACTTACCAGGGGCCTTCTTCTTTATCAGCTTCTGGAATAGAGGCTGACGTGTGGGCGCAGCGCCAATGCCCACACTAAAGACAGGGGCTGCAACCCCTCCAACACTTGAAGAAGAGGTCTTCTCCAACACAACCTCCCGCACCGGCGACAGGGGGGAACAACAGATTCTGCAACAGAGGTCTCACCTTCACCCCCCTCCCTGCCGGTTGAAGCAGCAGACATCTCTGTGTTAGCAGCAGCGCTGCTGGAGGTAGCACCGGTGGTGCGCCTCTTCTTCCTCTTCTCCAACTTGGAGGGCTCCTCGTCCTCCTCATCTTCTGAAGCGGGCCCGTCCTTCCTACAGCGGCGCCCCTTTACAACTTCTCCTACTGAAACGGAAGAATTCGAGTCAGAATTTGTTAAGGGCTTGCTGGCACGCTTATGCCTCCGCGGAGCGTGTTTCCAACGGCCACGCCCCGCGGGCGCCTTCTGAGTCTCCACAATCTCTACTGAGGAGTCAGAGGCATCATCGCCAAAGAGGCTAGAAAATAAGGGGTCACAAGACTCACCAGTGGTGTAGTAGGGCTTTGGCGCAACAGACATGTCTGGAAAATAGAATCGATCAACAAACGCCTCCAGACAAGACACCTGCCCTTCCGCCACAGGCCTCCACTTAATGCCCTTCTCTTGACGAGCGGCATAGAACTGAAACTTGCTCACACCTGCGCAAGCAAACAGTTAGGGAAAATCATACACGTAAATCAAATAAAAAAGAACAGAGACACTTACCCTCTAGAGCAATGTAGGGCTCTTTACCCGCTCGAATCCCCACGCGGCTCATGCCAAGGAGGAAGAAGATACCTTCTGTCAGGTTCTTAAACTCCAACCTGGTGGCGTTGGCGGTAAGGGTTGTGAACCAGCCCTGCTTCTTATAATCCTTGGGCACCGGCATGTCCGCCACCCGTTGCCCATCCGCTATCACCTTCCAGGGCAAGCTGATGGGGATAACACCCCTCTTCACAAAAATTTTTTTTTCCTTGGCCCAGTGCAAGGACTTAGGATTGTGGGTGGCCATGGGCGGCACCCTAGGGCGCGGCTTAAACGAGAACCACATCTCGTCGCGCGCAAGAAAGTAAAACACATTGAGCCTTTCCACAGTAGGCTCAATGTCTAAGGCGCGGCAAGACGCCTCAAAGTGAACTAACCGCAGCATCCCGAAAGCGGTTAGTTGGGTAGGCCCAACACCATACGCCACCAGAGTGTCAATCTGGAAGCGGGTGCAAGGCAAGCGAAACCCACACTTGGTAAAGTGGGCTTCATAGAGGGCAAGCTGCCCAGTCCCCGCGGAGAGGACAGTGTCCGTCGGAGACGGCAAGGTGGGCTCCCACTCCGGCAGGATATCATAAATCCTGCAAAATTGGTCGAAGGAATCTTGACTCCTAACACAGTATGTGTTGGTCATAAGTTTCCTCTCCTTAATCTTACCCTGCTCCACCAACACCTCTTCCTCCACATCCTCCATCACCGGTTCCTTCCCGGCAACGTCGCCAGAAGGAGACCCAACGTTCGAAGTTTCAGACATCTTGAAAAATGAAAAGAGGGAAAAAAGAAACAAGAAATCTCTAATTCAACCGGAAAAGTTGAAGATTCAACGGAAAATATGAAGACACACCGGAAAACTCAAAAAACTCACCGGAAAACTTGAAGATTGGTCGGAATCTTCAAGTAGGAAATTAACAGATGTGAAAAAATTCAACGAAAACAAAGAGAGATGAAGATCAAAGAGAAGTTTCACAATAAATCTTGAAGATTGCTCAACAATCTTTGAAGATTCAAAGAAAACTCCAAATGATCTGATGGTTTTTGAAGAAAAAGAGAGAGAGAGTGCAAATGAAGAAGAAGAAGAAGAAGGCAAAGTGAACGAGTAACCGTCCAAGATGCCTTCTCACTCCTATATATACCCACTGCATTAATGACAGTGGGACCCACAAGTAAAACAACCGTCGCCACCTTTTTCAAAATGGAGAGCCACGATGAAGACACGTGTCCTCATGCGCGAGTGAACGGCCAAGATTAGACATGGGTAAACGATCCAACTGTTACTCGCTGGATGACTGACACGTGTCACAAGATCTCACCATTTTAAAAACTGGCAGGCGCGTGGAAGCTCACGCGTCTGACGAATCCCACGTGCAACTCGCCACGTGGCACAATCGCAGCCACACAAGCATCAAGTGGAGCGCGAAAGGTTGGTAACTGCACCATAATGATGGGACAGCCAACAGTCAGCACAACAGACGAGGACTGACTCGTCAGCAACCCTCAAGCTTCCATCAGAAGCAACTGATCATTCGAATTCCAGGCGCCTTAACTCCCATTTATGAGAGACAAATTAAATGCCAATGATTCAGAATTTATTACAACTGCTGACACGCCTTCACGTCAACAAGCGGACTACAACATTGCGCAAATTTGACGTAAAATCAAAAAGACGTTCCCTGCCCAGCGCCTTAACAGGTCATGGCGACAAACGTCTTTCAAGGCGCAAATTTGACGTAAAACCAAAAAAGACGTTCCCCGCCCAGCGCCTTAACAGGTCATGGCGACAAACGTCTTTCAAGGCGCAAATTTGACGTAAAACCAAAAAAGACGTTCTCCGCCAAACTTTGCATCAACAAGCAGGAGAGTAAATCTCAAGACACAACAGCAGATGAGCTTTCATCCGCGACTCCATACTTTGAGTCTAGCACTCCACCTACTCTTCACAAAGAGCAGGAGAAGAACTAGACTAGGGGGACTTGAAGGGATAGGGAGCCTAATCCAAGCGGAGAAGACGTCCCTATCCCCATAAGTCAGTATCCCCGCGCCAATCAGTGGCGCGAGGAACCGTCAGCGCGCGGCTAGCAACATATGCAAACGAGCGCGCAGAGACAACAACTGATAAGCAATAACAAACCTGATAAGCGCGTACCGTCACGCGCGGAATCTTCCCCCAGCACCTTTTGTACGAGGTACAGAAGACAACAAAAGGAAGATTCACAAGGATCATTGACAGTGTACGTGCCAATGACGAAGCGACAGGTGGCAGAAGTGGTCCAACAACTACAGACAAGGACAGCAGCATGGCTGTAGCCATGCTTCCACCATACCAGTGTCTACAGTGACAGCAGACATCCCTTACTGATGTCAGAAGCATGGTCAACTACTGTAGCAAGGACAGGGGCGCCGTCTGCCAACCACAGCATGCCACGTGTCCGCCTCGAGCAGCAACCATGCTGCCAAATGACGTCATGAACAGTATCAGCACTTTCCCGCCAATTCTAGAGAAGACTTTGGACTTGGGCCTGGACCAAGCCCAACGAAGAGTTGCCCCTCATGGGCTCTACGACGAAGCCCATGAGTTCTCCTATAAATACAAGAAGACCTCTCCTTGCCAAAGGATCCGAAAATAATCACTTGTAGCCTAGAATACTCTCTCTTGTAACTCTTTGTATTCTCATATTAATAATACTCCGGCTACTTACAGTGGACGTAGGTCATTACTCGACCGAACCACTTACATCTTGTGTTCTTACTTACTTTCATCACACACTCACACTCAACATCGTCACCGGGGTTTAACCATACGGTTTGGGTAAAGGATTAACCCTGACGAACATAAGTATTAACCCCACGTAGATTACTTGTAATCTCCGTGATACTTATTGTTTCTTCAATGCCTTAGTAAATAAGTTCAACGACTACATCAAAATAACACAATAAAAGACTTCTTCATGCATTCCTAAGCTTGCCTTCTTAGTAACCTTACTTGATTCCTGAAAAACATGCTTAAAATCGTCAACTAAAAGTTGGTGGGTTCGTAGGTTTTGATGACTCGATAAAACAATTTGTTTCCATGAGAATTTGTTGTTTGTGTCCATGCAAAATATAGTTAACATGAGCCCCCGTAACTAAACACCGACTTCCTTATACGCCCCAACCAATGCCTTATTACAGAACATTGAAAACATGGATAATATGATATCATTTGACACAACGGTCGTGGTTAGCACGACTAACCATGAAAGGGGGTGTGAACCCAAACAGTACTATTCATATGATCCACGGCTTATTGCTAAGTTAATGGTTATGGTTGTCCGGAGACTTTGTTGTGATAATGTTGTCTAACTCATGTATCACATATTGTTGTCATGTACAAATGTAGGTCTCAAGCATGTTTCTCCCCCGAAGTTGTAAAACAGTAAAACACTAAAAGGGGTCACGAAACTCGCCTCAAGTCCATGTAAAAGCTAGCAAAATAAAGGCCGTGATACTAAATATCCATCCTATACAAATCCTATGTACAAAAGACATTTTAGATCTAGGTTCGATGGTTTATTGCATAAGTTGTTCACCTGACTTATAAAAAAGTTTGTTAACTCAAAGACCCGTGATGACTTTATAAAAGTGTTTAGGCATTTTTATCTTTAGAAAAAGATATGTTTTATCTCATTATAGTTATTAGAGTTATTATATCTTTTAGCATACTACTCATGTATACATCACACATATACATATAATAATACACGCACACACCCATATATTATATAAACACACGCATATATACATATTATATATATAAACACACGCATACAAACAACTATACACATGATCATTTATCCAAGACTTTTCTATTGTAAAAACATTAGATTGTTGGTTTCTAAAAGCTTATGTTTATTGACTTGGGTGAACTATCTAATGTATACATATTAAGAACCCGTACCACTAGTTCTTGGATGTGAACATGGAAATTTCTCCAAGTGAGAAGGAGAGTAAGATGGAGAGTAGTGAGTGTGTGTTTAAGAGTGTTTTAGTGAGGTGATTCAACAATGAGGTAGTATTCCTTGGTCTTCTATTTATAGATTGAAAAAGAGGGAGAGATAGAGAAGGAGTGAGAGAGACGAAAGAGAGAGGAAGGAGGGAGGAAGGTAGGTGACTTCTAAATAGGGAAGGTCAACTTGTATGGTTTGTTGTGATTAAGGAATAATACCATATTTGTGTAAGGTATTTCAATTGATGCCTTTATAATCAAGGGATTTAGTGGTCAAATCTAGTCAAATGGAGATGACTAAACACTAGATTATGTTGATTCCATAATGTGACTAATCACATGATTATGTTTCATCTCCTTTCCATAATGTGACAATTTAAGAGTCTTTCAAGTGATTAGGCATGATACTTTAGTTAAAAAAAAGATTTGGTGTTGGGGGGGGGGGGGGGGGGAGGGCGACGTGTTCACAATTAGACTCGTAAACATTTAAACTTATCCCAAACAGGGGCGGGCCCACTGCCATCTCAAGGGGTGCGGCTGCCCCCATTAAATTCCTTTTTAGTGTAACACGTAGGTAAAGATATCGTGCACCAATAACTTTTGCAATCACCCTCATGAACTTTTGATATTTGCTTATCTAGTTTGCGAGCAAAGTGAAGAATGTGGGAATTGTTGATCGGATTGTTTTTCAGGAAGACAATGGAGGGAGACGGAAGTAGGTAGCTTGTATGTGTTGAAGTGAAGAAAAACAAAAAAGTGGGGAAAATGGTACGGAAAGGAGAGGGTGTCACTTAATGGGTTTTTTCATGCAAAAAAAAACTACACCTAAATAACGGACATTTTATTATCTTTCCAGCGAACACCCTATTGCTATACAAAAAATGAAAAAAAAAACCCACTTTTTAATGGTTTTTTTCATGCAGAAAAAAACCATTGTGTTTAGGTAATTCATTAATCATGTTTAGGCAAGTCACTAATCATGTTAAGATAGAATATATGCTTTTAACCTACTACTACATATAAAAACCCATTAACTATATATATATATATATATATTCACAGATATAGTCACTTTGGTAAAAATCTATTTTTCTGTTGTATTTTAATTGGTATTGCTAGGAATATTGATTACATTGCTAAGCCGTTAAGACCTAGCCTATGATTCTTAGAAACCGGGTAAATCTCTAGCTGATAAGTGATAATTAATCACCCCACCATGCATGCCTCTTAAATTAATCATCATCATGACATATCATTTGATACCGATTCGGTTTTTTTTCCAGGTTCACATCACAGCTTTAGAATGTCATTTGAAAGTGACAAAGTTGTACAGAGACTTCACTAGAGTAAGATGTGCATGCGTAGAATTAGTAGGTTTTATTCATTATCGAGTGTTGATCATTTAAAAAACATTCTTGAAAAAACGATATATTCCTTTTATGATACACACATTTTGTCACTTCATATTAGATTTGTATATTCCGAGAAGCACCCGGGGGATAATCTAGTTATTATATATATATATATATATATATAATAAACCAAAGCCATTTTAATTACATGACACTCAAAGAGGGCATTCTGCCCCTTGAGTGTGTCATATGTCATCCCATGTGGCAATGACTTTATTTTAGGAAAATAATAATTTAAAAACAAAATTAGATTTTTCTCTCTAATGTTTCCTCAAATAACTTTTAAACGTTAATATCTTTTATATACGAGATTTTTTAAAGAAAAAAATTACACCAAATTAACGAGCGTTTTATTATCTTTCCAACGAGTACCATAGTGCTATATAAAAAATGAAGAAAAAAATGACTATTTTTTGTGTGGTTTTGTTCATACAGTAAAAAAACACTAAGTGTTCAGGTTATTCATTAATCATGTATATGCAAGTCATTAATTATGTTCAAACTAGTAAATATGAATTTTATTTACAACATGTGTTAGAATTGGAGTTTTACATTGTTTTAGGTTAGATTTTAATATTAGAGTTATACATTGTTTAAGGTTATGCACTAACATTAGAGATACATTGTTAATTGTTTTAGGTTAAGTGCTACCCGAAGCTTTCATGAATGTAACTGTAAAACGCATCATTCTATTTCATATGTAAAATTGATATGTCATATTAGATTTCTCAACCCCGAGACGTTCCCGGGGTATAATCTAGTATATATATATAGGGTTAGGATCAAATACACAAGACATTTTTTCTAGGAATGGTGAGAAGGATTGTGATCCATTGATCATATATTTGAAGGGTTGAGATTAGTTTGTTTGAAAAAAACAAATAATAAATTAGAGGAAGGGCATAAAAGGAAAACCACATTTGTTGACTTTCTCTCTCCACATGCAATGCACATGTCACTTCCCCCCATCATTTTAAAACGTCTATAACTTTTTCATACGATATTTTTTTTTTCAAAAAAATTTCACCATATTAACGAGCATTTTTTTATCTTTAATATGAGTACCACATTGCTACATTAAAATTGAAAAAAAAAATCGTGTTAAATGGGTTTTCTTCTCCGTTGTGTCTTCTTCTTGTTCATTGTGTTATAGTATGCACGTATGCTTTATAAATACGTTATTTATGTTTTTTTAGTCTACACATGATTTAACTTTGTCCATTGTGTGTTTAGTATTTTGTTCATTGTGTTCAAGTCTATTATTTATTGTGTTTTAGTCTTCTATTCATTGTGTCTTTAGTATGTCGTCCATTGTGTTTTATTAGACTGTTCATTGTGTTTTATACCCTATTGTTCATTGCATATTTAATTGGTACTCATTGTGTTTTACGTTATCTCCATTGTGTCTTACGCAACTGGGTTTTCAATTTTTTTTTAAAAGTATTCATTATGTTTTAGTCTTCAATTCATTGTGTCCTTATTATGTCATCCATTGTGTTTTACACAACTGGGTTTTTGACTTTTTTTTCAAAAGTATTCATTGTGTTTTAATCTTCTGTTCATTGTGTCTTTAGTATGTCGTCCATTGTGTCTTACGCAACTGGGTTTTCAACTTTTTTTTTCAAAAGTATTCATTTTGTTTTAGTCTTCTATTAATTGTGTCTTTGGTATGTCGTCCATTGTGTTTTATTAGATTGTTGATTATGTTTTATACACTAAATTTAATTGGTGCTCATTGTGTTTTACACTCCATTGTGTCTTACGCAAGTGGGTTTTTGATTTTTTTTCGAAAGTATAACAATATGGTACTCATATTAAAGATAAAAAGACGCTCGATTTTATGGTATATTTTTTTTAAAAAAACGATGACGTATAAAAAAGTTACGGACATTTAAAAATGAAGGTGGAAATGACATGTGACTTGCATGTGCATATTTTTTTTGACCAAATTACCCCTCCCACTTGTTTAATCCTTTGACACATGTCATTTTCTAGTGACTTCCCACCTTTCTCATTTTTTGTAGCCTTTGTAGAATAACCCAACCCTATATATATATATTTTCTATTAGTTTTCTTAAATATTTATAAGTTTATAAATTACAACAAATTTGAAATATAATTTGGTATTATCCTTTTGTTGTTTGACCCGATCATACTCGGGCCTAAAAAATATGACTCGACCTGAACAGACCGAAAAAATTATTATACAAAGATAGACAAGTAACTCTTAAAAATTTACCGCCATGAAAAAATTTCCTGGATCCATCACGGATCCCAAACCCATATTCTATAAATTGATATTTGGATACTGCAGTAATAAATTAGTAACGAACGAGTAAAAAGGAGTTTTGGAATTTAGATCATGAATGATTAGTATATTTACAAACAACTAAGAACCCTAATAAAACGAAACCCAACAGTGGCTCATTCAGAAACTATTACATCCCTCAGACGAGAGGCCAGAGAACACTGGAGACCTGCAGAACGGACAGGACATCTGTTTTCGGTGAAGCATGTTTCCAACACACTCGGAATGGAAGGTGTGGCCGCATCTGCTGAGCTGGCAGAGCACGTCGTCCTTATCGTAATCAGCTGAGCAGATGAAGCACATCCGATCCACTGACCGATGGCGCTGGTTCTGCAAATCTTGGTATCGAATAATCGGAAGATCAACCAGGCATACATCTTCATGGTGGTAAAAACATCGGATGAGGTTGAACAAGTCAGATTTTATTCGTAGAATTGGTAGCAGTAAACAGATGTAAAAGAAGATGTCCATGAACATTTTTTTTATGTTTATAGTTTGAAGGTTTTTGTGTTTTGGTTATTTGTAGAGTGTAATGAAGTGGATGTTATTTATAGGCTATTGGCGATAATGTGTTACATATTATATGATTTTAATAATAGTATGTTCTATCAAATAATTAATACAGTAGCTCAAACATCATGTTTACTTTAAAGTGAATTGATTGATACCAATACATGGACCCTAAACTTAATCTTACCACATGTTTGATAATTGATGCTACCTTGAATTGAATTTTATTTAAAAATAAAAGGAACGATAGACTAAAGCCACTAACACATCAAACCGTGGATAATAACTGTTATGAGGATGAATAATACAATGATGAGGTTAAGCATATCGTCATAAATCATATTTTTCTAGATCTTTTATATATGAAGATATCATATATTATTCATTAAAAACACTATATAAAAAAAACATTCGTATTTAAAGTTCTAACTAGTTCAGAAGAGAATATATGAAATACACTGATAAACGTAATAGTATACAACTTACAATATTGTCACAAATTAGGGACGACAAGTCTTCACATGACTCCAAACCCAATCCGAATTTGAGACACACAAAAAAAAAAAAAAAATAAGGTTCGGGTCGATTAACACACTCAGTTTAAAAATTGGTCGGTTCAGGTTGACCCGTATTAAAAATAGGTCAGGTTTGGGTTGACACTTATAAAAAACAGGTTGACCCGTTAACTTTTTTAGGTGTTTAAAAAAAAAAAGAACCTTTTATATGGGTGTTTTTGCTTATTCTATTTTCATTTTATTACTTTTGGTACACCATGATAGGAGTTCGTGGAGTCGTAGAATTAAGGCTAAGGATTCTTAGGGACTGTCCTTTTTTCCGTTGGGCTTGTTTTTGTGTTGGTAATCATGCTTGCGTATATGTTGTGTATCATGTTATATATGTTCCCTTGTCTGTCATGTTTTTTTCACCACTTACTTGATTTTGTTGTTACTTGGTAGTTTTTATTTTATATATATCCAGTTTGTCCTGCTTGTAGCCGGGGGTCTCTTTGGAAGCAGCCTCTCTATCCCTAGGGATGGGAGTAAGGTTTGCCTACATCCCACCCTCCCCAGACCCTACCAATAGTATTTCTATTTGTGGGATTTATTAGGTATAGTTGTTGTACTTTTGTTACACCATATTATTATTTGACACACTCATACTCACTTTTAGACATATTATCGATAACCTGCTTATAACTTGTCTTGTTGTATGACTCATTAAAAAATACGGGTTAAATATGTTGTGCTCGGATTAACCCAAATTTATATGTGTGC
The DNA here is from genome assembly GCA_032199755.1 of Ambrosia artemisiifolia. NCBI lineage: Eukaryota > Viridiplantae > Streptophyta > Magnoliopsida > Asterales > Asteraceae > Ambrosia > Ambrosia artemisiifolia. The sequence continues at coordinate 5,495,570 of CM063526.1, read as the reverse complement.
AGGTTAGGGTTGAACTCTTTGACACGAATAATAATGTGGGTCAGCTTCAGGTTGCACATTTCAACCACTAACCTGCAAACAGTAAATCTGCCAACCCATCAACCCGATATATTGACAACCCTAATCGCAATACTAAGAAGAATATACATCAATTTGATTTTTTTAGATGGTCGATTGTTTTTAGTTATTTCATCTGTATGACTTCAACGTTCAACCAAAACCTTTAAATCTAGGTATTTTAATATGTTTATCTTTGCCATTGGGTCACTAGCCCATGGGCCATTGGTATATACATCAATTGATAATTATCAATCTAGTATTAACTGAGATAAATCAATGAGGTTATGAAGAATTGAATCATTTTCTAGCGTTCATATTCATTTCACCTTTTCTAGAACAACGTATTACTTTTCTAACAAATGTACTCAAAAACGAAATTTAAAGATAGTATTTTTCTAGTTTATAAAATACTAGCTTAAAAGCACTAGTAATAACATAGAAACAAATATTTTTATTTTAACAATTTAAAAAAGAGTTATAATCCAAAGTATTTTTGTTGGATCAATGATCTCTTTATAACAGTTTATACTTAGGAACACTTATGTGTTTTATATGTATCAAAGTAAATTGCACAGCGAAATAGTAAGTGTTCTAAGTTAAAGTATCACTTTTAACAGGAGTTATTACTCGCCCTTTACAATTGCAGTTAATAAGAATCAAAGCAATTTAAAGTATAAAACACTAAATGCAAATATTGAATAATTCTCAGATGTGAAAATGGATTTTATATTATAAAAGCCTTTGAATGATTCAGTTAAAATCAAGTGTCTAAAATAGTGGGATTAACCCGTCTATTTATAGACGAATACATACAGATGTACTAAGTAATCTTAAGATTATAATACACAAAGATAATGCTACAGCAGGCTGTAGCATTGGTACTTTTTCAAAGACTTTAACAAAACATTATTATATAAACTACTGAAGTAACTGGGTCGGTTAGAAGCTTCTATCAGAAACAGCTGATGAGTGACAAAACTACTGATGAGTAGTTTTGTCTTCAGTAGTTCTTCAGTGAACTTGTCTAGTTAGACTTCAGAATTTCTGATAATTTACTCTTCAGCACTTTGATTTCTTCTTCTTCAGTACTTCAATCTTGGTATTCAGCAGTTCTTTTATACTTAGAATAATTAGCAGAAATATGATTTGAACTAAGGTAAAAAAAAGTGGTTTCTTCAATCCTTTTTGTCCTTACAATCTCCCCCTGGATTGATGAAGCCAAAACCTTATCTAATCTTTACTTATCTTCATTTTTCCTAGCTTCTAGTATTCTCCAGATTTCTACAGTCATGGAGACACTAAGTTGATGTTGTTGTTGTTCTGTCAGAGATCCTTGTTCAGGCTCAAGATGTTGTATGGTGAGAAGGTCTTTTGTTGAAAGTATGCTCAATTCTTTTGAGTTCCTGTAGACCTTGCTTGAACGATCTCTTCTTGTCACTTTCACTGAGTTTTGTATCAGTGAATGACCACTTAGTAATATTCACTTTAGACCTATCAAAGTCTGAAGTGTAGGGTGACACAAACCCTACTCTTCACCCTCCCTTTTGCAATGCTTGCTTATCCTTACTACTAGGTAAGTTGACTTCTTTATATTTTAAAAGATGAATTTAATATTCTTAAAAGATTCATATATATCTTTTTAAAGTTCATAATATCATATTTCGCCTTTCAAAACACTAATGTTATCATAGCTTATAAGTCAGGGGGAAGCGTAAGAAGAGCCCAGAGGTGCCGTGGCCCCCACCAGTTTTTTAGTTCAGTAGTGTAAATTTTCTCATTTTGACCGAAAATTTTGTATTGAGTCCGGCCCCACCGAAATAATTTAATAATGCATAAATTTGGGTATCATGACATTCGGCCCCACCCTTTTTAAATTTAAGCTTCGCCACTGTTATAAGTAACTGATATTTTTCACTACCTAATGAGAAATTATCATATCTTTTACTGGTTTTGAATGGTAAAGTTGACATTATGAACATTAGAACAGATATGTTTGAATTTTGAACTTTTATGCGATAATATGCAAGAAAAGTATCAAGAAAAATAAGAGGGTTTGACAAGTCTATTTTAATCATAGGACCAAGATTGTATCATTTAAGTATTTAAATAATTGTTGTAGCTATATTGATTTGCAATCATAATTAACACATCCGATATTAATTGTTTTGTATTAAATGTTTTAATCACCCCTTCACAACGCATTGTTGTTTATGGTTTCTTTCCTTGAAAATAATTTGCTTTAGTCGCATGTTCAACACCTGTTTGGTCACATGCTTTCTGTATAATCGACTTGCCTTGTGTCTTAGCCAACTTTCATGCCACTTTCAAAAAATGAAGATGTGGATTTGGTGTGAAGACTTGTTCTCATCAGCAACAGAAAGATATGTACACTGTAAGTGTGTACTAAGAAGGTTTAAAAGAATTAAATAATAAAGTAATTAGGACATTTATTATATTGTGCAAGGGGATAGTGTTAAAACTATAATCCCAAATGTTAATAGTGTTCGACATGAAAGTGAGCAGCTGCACAAAGATTAGTTACAAAACTGGAGATTGTCTCTATTAGTCTCTTTTTTTTTCATGAATCATGCTTGCTTAAAACTTGTTTAGATATGGAGGATACACTCTTTTTAAATTAAAACTTTGGTCTAATACTTTAAATAATCAAGATACGATCTTGGAATTTTTGTTCACATTAAACTTCTGTTGATGATTTTATATGCATTGACCGACTTGTTTAAATTATTTTTTTATTTGTTTACAAAGAAAATCCGTTTGTTTGGTATACATCCGGTTGTAACGCTATGCATTGAAACCTGGTTGAAAACAAAAATTACCCGTGATGTACACCTCTACCCTCTCATTAATACACCAGCCATTCAGCCTAAGTTTGTTAAAGATGCAAATAGGAAATGTTTTTGAAGTAGTAGAACAGGTCTGGCTGGTAAATATTATCGTATTAGTCTGAATTCGTTTGACCCGATACCTTATACCCAAATCTAAAAAGTAGACAAAAGTGTTTGCGGGCTGACCCGCACTAAAAAACTATCGTTTGTCTAAATTCGTTTGACCCGTTACCTAACCTGCCCATTTTGTAATAGGTTCAAGCCCAAGAGTATGATTTTTGGCCATGTTGAAGTAGGGTAGTTTACAAAAAGATTCCTTAAATAGGATTTTGTGTATTCAAGTTAATGAACATCTCTAGTACCCAATGCCTAAATTATTTTAAGATTGAGAAGACTCACCAGCTTTCTGCTCTGTTCCAAATTGTTTAGTTGTGCTCAAATGCCTAAATTACAAAATATAGTGAATGGAATGAGTGTTAGGCCATCTCAAGTGCAAGGTGCTAAATGCATCTACTAATGCATCCAGGTTGCTACCACATCATATTGTCGTCCCCTGACAATTATGATGAATCTATTTGTATTGTCATGTGATTGAGAATGAATCAATTTCTCTCTTTAATTATTGTTTTTTTTTCCAAATTATTATTATTTTAAAATATAGTTACCATTAGTTTTATATGAAATACAAATTTCTTAGCTTTGTTACCTTTAATATAGATAAAAAGAAAAAAAAACAATGCGTTATTTCTCATATGTTGATTACTTGTTTAGATCAAAATAATATGCGTTATATTTGCAGCCAAAGTGTTTGGTTGCTCGTAATGGCAACATGTAATAAAAACAAGCTTACAGAGGTTTGAATTTTTGGTTCCTTTTATTCATATATTTTATGAAATTTCTACTTAAAACCAAGGGTATTTGTAAATCCCTTTATCCCTTAAGCATTTGGATCACTATTCTTAATCCAATCTGAATTGGAAATGGCCTAATTTAAAATATGTTTACATTACTCTATTGCAAATCTTGTAATTTAACATGAACTTAATTACTATTTATACATGGAGATGGGGTTGGTTGCTTCTAGAAGAGGAATGTAGGAAATGAAATTAGAGTTATATTACTTTGATGTTCCCTGTTGGTTCGATTACTTTTTGCAGCCATTTGTAATGTAATTAAATTAAATAGTTGATTAATTCTAACATGCCTGTAATTATCCCTACTGGTTCAAAGCCATTTTAGGCACTTCGTGACTATGAAGTTAGTAGCAGTGGTGGACCCACACTATGTAGGTCCCGACAATCTAACTTTTTTTAAATAAAACGATTTAGACCATACGTAGTGACGTCTGATTCAGGCGTTTTTGGGGCAATCTAAAGGAATCATATTTCTTGGACTACCTATTTCATCCATTGCAACATTAGAAAATAAAATTGGTGCTTCTTTTAGAGTTGATGATCAATTGACTTTAAGTTGTTTCGAAGAGTTGTGCCTTAATTCTTACACCTTTTATTTGTAGCATCTTATATTTTCTTGCTCTTTATATCTGTTATGGGTATACTTTATGGAACCAATAAAGAAAGGCTATGGCATTGTTGAAGATTTACTAGGTCGTACGCAACATAGAGTTTGGTATTCTATGCTATTTTGTTTGGTATCGTTGGTGAAAGACAAGTACAACATTCCTTGTATTGCTTGATAAAAATGAACATCTGATTAATTGTTTATTTTGGATTTACATAAGAATAAATACACACATAGGATGTAGCATGTGAGGATTTATAAGTTAATTTAATTTAGTTGCAACATACAACACGAATAAGTAAACTAACTTAAGTGCTATACAATGTATCATGAAACGATTGATAAACTAACAAAAACGAGTACAGCATTGTAGATTTTTGTTGCCGCCGCATCGCGCAGGTTTTCTACTAGCGTGTGTGTGTATATATATATGTTTGAGTTTAAAAAGTCATGGTATGGTCATCCATTTGACTCTATTCACATATACATATATTCGTGTGTGGGTCTTTATCTCACATATATTTACGAGTGTATGTGTATACATTGTTTATAATCTCAATGTTTTGTATGTTTTGACCTTGAATAGTGTCTAGTTGATTATTGAGCCAATAATACATATAACAAAGGGTTAGCAATTGGGTGCACTTGATAAGGCCGAAGCATTATGGAAATTTAGGTGTATTGAAGGTTAATTAACATACCAAGGAAATCAAAGTGTGGTGAGGATTTTCCAGGTCCTAGTCGCCTTGTACTTCTTCCCACGACTTATACATCCGTCGATTGTTTGATGTTAGCTGGTTGTGGGTTCGAGAATAGATTGAGTTTGGGCTTATGGTGTTCGGCCGAGGTGCAAGGGAAAGGAAATGGGAAAGGTTGGATTGTATTAAGTGTGTTTGAGTGTGTTGTTTGGAAAACCCATGGACCCTTTATATAGAGTCAGCCGAGGGAGAGAGGACAAGTGTGTGTGTGTGTGTGTGTTGTGTTGTTTATGGTAAGTCAACCTTCCAAGGTTGTAGTAGTGGGTTAAAAGGTCTAAGTTTAAATGGCGAAATATGTTAACATTAGAAGATGGCATGCATTCTTTTTGATAAGGGCCGATTTGGGGATAAGAAACAACAAAAGATTAGGTGTTAGTCATGACATGCGAAAGTGGCTTTCAACTTTTGGCTCATTCTCATCATATATGTATATGTAGATATATGGGTTGTTTGGCTTATCATGTATGAGTGTATATGTGTGTGGCCGTGGGTGCGGGTGTATACATATGATTGGAGGAGTGTTAAGTCCTTATCAAGGTATGTGAAGAAACAATGGGTATAATCCGTCCTAAAAAGGATGGATTTGGTTTGATACTCGTGTTCGCTCAAGGTATAATCCTCCACTCACACTATTGACGGAACCGAACCCTGGGAAGTAAAAACGAATGCAATGTGTTTGGTGAAAGTGAGAACACAAGAATATAAGTGGTTCGGTCTAGATTGACCTATGTCCACTGTAAAGAGAGAATTTTATTGCTCGGAAAGATTACAAAGTGATTACAAATATTTCTCTCGCTAAGCTATTTCTTTCATGGAATCATCCATCCTTTGTAAAGGGGGGGGGGGGGGGAGCCTCCTTTTTATAGGAAAAGGCATGGGCCGAATGATATGGCCCTCGAAAGATGTAACTGGTCTAGGCCTTCGTCCAGACCCAGATGTCTTCAGTCCATAAAAAAGGCAGGAATCAGGTGACAATTAATGCTAATGTGAGAGAAAGTATGAGCTGGCCTGCTGGAAGTCCACGTGGTGCCGTCTGATTGGGCGCAGACGACGCTCCCCTCTGACACAACATGGTTGACCACCTCCTGACGTCTGGTGTGACGTCTAACAGCGAGCAGACATGCTTATACAGTACTCTGACAAGTACTGTTCACAACAGCATGGTGGAAGCAAGGGAACAGTCACGTTGCTATTCCCCGTCAGTGGTTGTTGGATGACCTCTGACACGTGTTGAAATTTGGTTGGCGCAGGATCTGGTCAGATCTGACCAAATCTTCTTAATTCTTGATCGTCCGTACCTCGTACCAAAAGCTCGTTCTTGGTCGAATATTCCGCGTGTGAGTTCACGCGCGAAGATTCCTTCTACGATGGTAATGTCACCATGCTGATGTGACGCGCGCTGAAGGAGACATTTGCTTCTCCAAGGCTTGGCTCTGCGGATTAGAGCTCCGTGGGCTACTTGTGAGATTCATTTTATAGGATAGGGTTACTTATCCGCGCTGGTATTAGGTACCATATCCCTTCAGTATGTAAGAATCTAGGTTGCAGGTTTAGTTATATAAGTTGTCATTTTCACTTGTGTGTGTTGTCTTGTCTTTGTCAATCATCCATTGTATATAATTGCATACATACATACCTATATATTTTCGGCTTTGTGTGTTCGGGTAGGGTTCATTTTCACATGATCATTCAAACATTGATGCGCATCGATACATTTATTCTAAGCACATAGTGAAGCAAAACCTGTTAATTGTATGGACTCGACTTGTGAATTTGGCGGGTGTCACACAAGAAAATGGATTCAAAAGATAACAAAGTAAGATGTTAAAGCTTTAATTAAATTATGCATATCATATGTTTGATAAAATGGCTCAATGAAAGATTTTGTAAAACTATTTAATGACATATGTTAAAACATATTTGTAAGGATACTATGAAACTTTAATTTGTTGGAATTCTTACAAAAGGTTATGAATATGTGTTTATAAACTCAAAAGATGAATATGCCAACTAGAACACGATTCGGGTTGTCCATAGATAATTAACACCTATGAATGATCCTACACCATGTATTTTAAATGTTATATACTGAATTACTAGGTACGTATATTGATGCTCGGATGGGAATGGGTCGGAGTAAAAGAGTCAAGGTACCAAAGATCCTATGGGCAAAGGTAAGTGATCTTCTTACACTATAATTACTGAGATACGCAAACAGTAGTTTGCACCAAATTTGATCATCTTGTTGTTCAAATGATCAATTTCTATTACGTTTTCATTATCAATTAAGTTTCCACATTATAAATTGTATATTTTGCATTGAAAGATCTGATTGTGTGCTTTATGTGGTCAATTTTGATAATAAATTACACTGTTTGAGGATGATGTAAGCACTTGAGTTATGTTGTTTTTGAAACTATGTACATTTGCTTGAATTAGTTTGATGAAATTTAATGGATATAGGAAGATATACCAATGGTGGTGTCCATTGTGCTTTTTATTTCTGGAATGACTACCCTTCTACAAGCTTCGGATCAAGATATTCGCTCATACAACGTCCGTCATCAAATAACTTTCAAAGTGATAGTAATAAAAAGAAAATAAAACATAACATTATGAATTTTACCGTTGATAGCTCCAAATTGAAATCTCAACTTGCTTCTCTTTTGCCAATGTGCACCTATTAATCCACAAAATCATCCAACATTTTTAAAATCTTAAATTCCTCAATTTATGTAAGATCATATGGATAACATGTTATTGAATAATTAATGCTCACCAATGTAGAGGATTGGATTGTAAGAAATCAACTACGTAATCATACAAATAGAACAATCTAGGTGCGGAAACCCTAGATCATATGCAAAATGATAGAAAACAAATTAGAACACCATTAAATCCATTTCAATAAACATTTTCATTCATAAACAATTGATAATACTTGTTATAGCTTAGGTTTACAATGAAAACTACAAATTAGAATGTTCTAGACCTTAGAGAGAACACACACACAAAACCTATCTGAAATGACCAACAACCTATACTCAAAACAAAACAAAAACTATTTATAGACATCCTCATTCGACCCCCCGTGTAGGTCGAATGAGTCCTTTGACCTCTGCACTATGTGGAACCAAATAAACAAACCAACAGAATCTTCCTTCGACCTTCATCAACTCTCCTTCAACCTCACGACAGGTCGAATGGATCTTTAGGAACATCAACTCCTCAACATAAACGCTATATTATGATAATCCAAAGCGAAAGTCACATGTGTGCACTTACAAACTCCCCCTTGACTATTGCTTGGATTGTTGTCGTTCATGATCAAGCAGCTTGTTCATCAGTTTGATCCGAAGAATCTTCTTTTGCTTTTTGCTCATTTCAGGTTCTAATTTGCGTTTGTGCGAACCTTTCTTCTCTTCATGAACTTTCACATACTTTCCCAGCTTTTGATTGTAATCACACCCAGCGTTTACATCCCATGCGAAGCAAAAAGACACAACCTTGTAATATCTCCAAGCTTGTTCAAGATCTTCAAAATCAAAATGTATTGGAATGAAATAAAGCATGTTGATGTCTTCAGCCAAATTGTTTATTAACCACATTGGGTCGAAAACTCAGATCTTCTTGCACATAAGCTTAGGATCTTTATCTCTCAATCACTCCTTCAGCCGTCTTCCAATCATAATACAAAAAGTTAAAGTCTTTGCTGAAATTTTGTTGTATCGGCATCAAAGGAATTCTCTTCAATCCGTTTAGGATAGTGAGGCCTAAACATATCCTATCTGGTTTTGCTTTCCCCTGACATCTTATCTGCAAACCATCCTACCACATCATTATTCACAGAAGCACCACTCATCGTGTGTCTACAAACATCCCTAACAACCCATTACGGCAAGATCTTGATATCATGAAATCTGTAAAAGTACAAGATCCCTTTCTCCCATTTCACACCTATGCACCGTAGCTGTTTCAAGTACTTCCATCCCAACGCTCTTCCTTTGAAGACTTGGTTGTGATATTTGTAGAAACCTCCCTGCACTTCTGCTTTTGGTCTATTTGCTTCCTTTTCTTTCAACTTTCTTAGCATATCTTTCAACACATCTGATTGTTTATATGTTTGCTTCTGATCAGCATCTTTCCCAAACACTTCTTTTAGAATCTTTTTACCTTTCTGCTTAGCAAATTTTTCAGCTTCATCAAGTGTTTGTTCATTGATTTCAGGAATCATTACATTTTCTTTCTACTTGTACTTTGGATACTCTACGTGAGATAAATCTTCAATATCAACATCTTCAAACACCGGAGTATCTTGATCATCTGAGTGATTTCTTGCTTCTTTCACTGGAATGTCAGGAATCTCTTTATCATTCATAATCTGTTCCAGAGACTTCCCGACCTGCTTTGCTAATCCTTCCAGAATCTCCTTGGATATAGCAGCAGAGACTTCCCCATCTTCAAGATCTTGATCATTATACTCAATCTCAAATCTCATGTCATCTGATTCAAAGATCTCAGGGAATCTTCCAGTCAACTCTATCACCCACACATTCTTCTCAAACATTTGACGATATAGCCTTTTGTCTTCATCAGATAAGGCTTTAATCTTCTCAGTCCAGAAGATACTATCATCTTCATCCACGTTCTCACCAGGTGTCTTCTTCGAACTAGACTCACCTGTGTCACCTTTATCTGATTCCCTCTTCTTATAACTATAATGTTCAATATTCTGATCATCATCATCGTCATCTGAACTATCATCATTATCATCATCCTTTTTATTTCCACTCTTACCTCCTGCATCATCATCATCATCATCAGATGTGTCATTAAAGTCACCATCATCACCTTCTTCATCAGATTCTTCAACATCAACCTGCTCTTCTTCTTTTTCCTCCTCATCCTCCGCAGTTCCCTTTAACTGTGGTGCTCTGGAGTAAAGATCATCAAGCATCTTTCTCATGTCTTTGTTATCAGCTTTTATCTTCTTGTTTTCATCTTGAAGCAGCTTGAGTTTTTTAGTGTTTCTCTTACCACGAGTAACCAACTCTTTGTTATCTTCTTCAAGCTGTTTGATCTTCGCTTCTAACTCGTCTTGATTGGCTTTAGAAGATTAGACAATCTGCAACATAGTCTTTTCATCTTCCTTCATCTGCTTGATCTCAGCTCGTTGATTAAAATCTTTCATTACATCTGCAATCAACAGCTTCCATCACTTCATTAGAAACTGTAAGCTGAGGTGTAGATGATTCAGCATGTAGCAACAGGTTTTGATGTTTTCTTCTGAACCTGTTCTAAAACATCTTTCAACAAACTTGAAAAGTTTTCAGGAGCTGGATTAGTTGTAACTGACTCCAGAACAACCTTCTTTTTCTTCTTCATAGCTGGGGATGTAACGGGTGTTGTATCTTTCGAGCTTCCAATAGCCGGTACTTTCTTTCCAACTACTAACAGATCAATCTCTCTATCTCTTTTCTTCTTTGGATTATATCTTTTCCCTATTGTTTTCCCTCTAAATTTCTTAATATTCTCACCTACAATTGGAGAACCTTGAAAGTCAAGATTATCACATGTCAAATCCAAATCTTCATCATCCAACACTCTGTTTCTCTGTTCTTCAACTTCAATAACTTTATCTAAACCTTCAATCTCACCAACCTCAATGGCCTTGGGTTTGGTGATCTTGGCTGTTTCAGCTTCCGAATGCAATTCAGCATAATCTCGGGTCTCTTCAGAATCAGCAGACTCTTCATCAACAAGTAAAGTCTTTGCTTTTCCTTTACTTTTCACAGCTTTCTTCTTCTTTGTCTAAATTTCAACAACCTTTTGTTTACCCTTTCCAGTCTTAGAACCTTTGTTGATAACTTGACGCTTCCGTTTAGCAGATTTGTCAACAGGAAATAAAGGGCAATGAGAGTCAGAATCACTCTTCTCATTCCTTGCTTGATCTTGTCCTGGATCCTTGTAAGCAACATCTCTCAAATGTCCAAACAAATTCTTGTATGGTGGCTTTAGATTATAAGGAACACCTTTATAAGCCCTCATCCTACTCAAAGTAGTGATATTCATATGACTTTGAATCACAATCTGCACTGGATCTTTAATCAAATCAGGATACTTGTTGTCAAACTCCATCTGTAGGAATCTTGGATACATCAAGAACTTATCCGTCTTCAATCCCTTCTACACTTCCATCATATGCTCAAAAATCATTCCAGAAACATTGAATGGTTTTTTTAGGATCAGAGCAACCACCAACGAGCATAAACTCTTCCTCAGAACATCATATCCTCCTCTCACTGGTCCAAATACATGTAGAATCACATGTAATAGATATTTGTAATGTGGACATAGCTTTTCTTTGTGTAACAAGCAATCAGTAATAGGAGCGTTATACTTCATCCTCAGAAAACACTTTCTCTGCTCCATCCAGGATAGTTCTATAGGATCATTCGGAGAATCTCTTAAGTGCAAAGCTTCTCTAATATCTTGTTCGGAAACTAGCACAAGATTGCCTTGAATGTAGCTTTGTATAACTGATTTTTCATCCCAGAATGTAATCACTTCTTTCTCCAAGAAATCCACATGATGATCTTTATAGATAGTCTTCGGGGTAGCAAGAGCATAGACTACTCTGCATCTCTTCAAGAACTCTACCATAACCCGAGTCATACTGCTTCACTTCTCCAATAAAAGCACAACAATTATGAACTGGTTCGAACAATAATTCTTTTGGTGCTGCTGGCTGCTCTGGAACCTGTACTTCTTGTTTTGGATTCTGTTGTTCAGCCATAATATCCTGCAAATAAAATAAACAAACATGAAAATTTATCAAAAACGAATACAATTGAAATTTTGGACAAAAAAACTCTTCATTCCACGTGATTGGGGGTTCGAATGAGAGAAGTATAGTGTCGAATGAGCATCAGAAGTTGAACAAAAACTTCATTCGACCTAATAAATTTCATTCGACCTCAAACAGTCGCATTCGACCTAAAAAGGTTTCATTAGACCCTTTTAACATGGTCGAATCAGACCTGTTTGAATTCAAATTTTCCAAAACTCAATCAATCCATGATAAACATCACATTTTGGTTCTATCAGATCTTAATATGACCGATTAATCTTAATCAAAGTTCAACTTTATCAATTAACCAATTATTGATGGCTTTTTAATTAAAATCTATGGTTTTATTCACATTCAACCATCAATCCAGTTCATTAACATGTTTTAATACTAGATTTTTGATTATTCTTCCCCTAAAACCATCGATAATGGTTATTCTAAGTCCAATTGATGTTCAAATCCACTGCAAAGTCACAGATTGATTGTTCTAGGGTTTGAAACTTTAAAAATCGATTCCCGCTTGAATATGAGACCATTACTTACACACTATAGAAAATGACCATCAATCATCATCGGTTATTGAAAATAACAGAGAAATGTAAAAATTTTGGATTTTCTGAAATTTATGCTAAAACACACCAAAAATCTTTTTGAGTTTTTGTATATTTGCAGAAAATGAAAAATTTAAAGCAGTAAACATTTTGTGATTTTCGGTAAGAGGATGATATTAGTTAATGAGAAATCTGATTACATTGTTGATCTTTAATACTTATTATCAGTAAAAACAATGTGTGATTAGGCAATTGCTGATATTGTGGTCCACCTAAGGTCACATGCAGACCGTTTTGCAGGGCTTTAAAATGATACGCAATTAGATGTATTAAAACTAGCAAGCTTATGGTTCCCAGGCACACGACATACTCCCGTATCAAGGAATTTGCACAAAGCTTCGTCGTAACGCGTGATTATGCCAAATGTTATCCGTTATATTACCAGATACGAACACAGATGTGTACAAGTCAGCAAATCAATGCTACAGAGTAACATGTGCATACGTACCAGGTTGAGGCTGATATCAATCATGATTTTCATCATAGATTTGATACGATGCATTAAATGATCTTTGATCATTATTATACATTAAGTACCACAATTCGGTAACTTTAGGTTTTGATAAATAAGCTCTTTTGCAAATATCCTGATTGAATCTAGGTCCGTAAATTAATACGACAAAAGATCAATCAAGATACCCCGGATAACAATTAACATAACAACCCGAAACCTCAAACGAAGCCTACCAGCACATCACACAAAATCAACATACGCCTTATATAGCATTACAATTCTTTAGCATGTGTCAGATCCTCACTGATGTACTATCATTGCCTCTTTTACTCCTGGAAAATCATTTTTGGTTTTTCTGATTTTTATGTCATTTTGAATTTTTCAATGTTTTTGGTTTTTTCTGAAAATAAAGACTCCCACTAAAATTAAAAACATATTTTTGGGTTTTTGATTTTCTAAAAAATAAAAACTACACTAAAAATTTGATAAACCAAGGTGACAATTAGTCTTGTTTTTCTTTAATACCATTAGCTTTTAGTAAAAATTCAAAACTTGATTTGTCAAAAGCTTTGGTAAAAAGATCAGCTCCCTGATAGTAAGTGTGGATTTTGACCATATCGATCAACCCTTTAGCATAGCAATCACGAATAAAGTGATACTTAATTCGGATGTTCTTAGCCTTAGAGTGATTGACTGTGTGTTTAGTGGGTGCTATGGCAGCTTCATTATCACAATGAATAGGGTTTTTAGATATTTCAAACCGTAGTCGCGCATTTGCTGTTCAATCCACAAAACCTGTGAACAGCAACTCGAGGCTGCCACGTATTCGGCTTCGTAAGTAGATAGTGCAACTGCTGACTGCTTTTTGCATTGCAAGGTCACAAGCCTGCTCCCAAAAAATTGACATCCAGCCGTCGTGGATTTACTGTCTTTATCGCAACCACCAAAATCTACGTCACTAAAAGAAACAAAGTCAAAATTATCATCATTAGGGTACCACGGTCCACGCGAGGGACAACCCTTCAGCTATCATAGGTTTTGCTTGACAGCTGTAAGGTGACTCTGTTTCAGCTTTGATTGAAATCTAGCACAGAGACATGTTGCAAAAATTATATCTTGACGAGATGCAGTCCGGTACATCAAAGATCCGACGATGGCTCTATATGTAAAGGGATCTATAAGCTCCCGTTAGCGTCAACTCCATTCTCATGATTAGGTTGTATTGGAGTATCCATAGGCTTTGAATCATCCATTTGGAACCGGCTCAAGACTTCAAAAAAATATTTCGTCTGGTGAATGAAGATGCCCGTTGGCAATTGATCCACCTGCAAGCCTAAGAAAAACTGCATTTCTCCCATTGCACTCATCACAAACTTTTCCTGCATACCTCGTTCAAATTCTCTGCATAAACGTTCATTAGTAGAACCAAAAATAATGTCATCAACATATATCTGAACAAGAAGCAAGTCACCCTCTGTTCTTTTTGTGAACATGTACAGTCTACCAAACCACGTTTGAACCCTTTGGAGAAAAGATATGTACTCAGCTCCTCGTACCATTGTCTTGGAGATTCTTCATCAGAACTTTCCTCTGATTCATCTTCTTCATCATCCTCTTTCTCTTCATCAGAAGGCTCAAAGTCTACTTGTTCCTCCTCTTTCTCTTTATCCTCTTCTCCATCTTTTAACTTTGGAGCTTCACCATAAAGTTTGTCAAGTAGATCGCTCATTCTTTTGTTCTCTTTCTTTAGCTCTTTGTTATCATCTTTCACAATCTTAATCATCCTTCTGTTTCTGTTGCACTTAACCTCAAGATCTTTATTCTCCTCTTCAAGTTGTTTCACTTTCTTCTCTATCTCATCTTGATTAGACTTTGATGCAACCAAAATCTGAAGCATCTTCTCTTCATTCTTCTTGAACTTACTGATTTCAGCTTGTTGAGCAATGATCATCTTCATCGTGTCATCCATCCTTTTGTTAACTTGTTTCATTACATCATCAGAAACAGTCACTTTGGAAGCTTTGGATGATTAAACCTCTTTAGCTTTCTCTTTCTCAGGATTCTTAAACATATTGAGAACATTTTCTAAAGCAACTTCAAAATCAGATACTGGTGCTACTTCAGGTTCTTTTGTCTTTTTCTGCTTCTTAGTCACAGGTGTAGATACCTTTGATGATGTACCTGCTTCAGGTATTTTCTTACCTTTCAGCAACTGTTCGATCTCTTTCTCTCTTAGTTTCTTTGTACTTGTCTTCTTAGCCATCGATTTATGATTTGGCTTCTTCAAGTTTACCACAACTGTTGAACCTTCAAAATCTCCAATATCAACACTTAAGCCTTCTTCTACATCAACCGTCTTTTTCTGCAAAACTTCTTCGACAGTGTTATTCAGTAATTCAGACTCCCCAATCGCAGTGGCCTTGGGTTTGGTAGTCTTGACAAGTTCTTCTTCAGAATCCCACTGTTCTTCCACCTCAGTCTCTTCTGAATCAACAGAATCTTCGTCTACCAAACTCGTACCCTTCTTAGCAGTTGTTTTCTTGTGTGCACCTTGTTTCTTTGACTCACCATGATCAACCTTCGCCTTGCCCTTCCCTTTGGCTCCAGCGTTTTTCACTTGCCTCTTCCTCTTCGTACTAGCATCAGCATACACAAGAGGATCGTCATTGTCAGAATCACTTTTAGCATGACGTGCTTTGTTCAATCCTGGATCAGGATAACCCGGATTAACCAAAGCTCCAAACAATCTTCTATTTGGTGGCTTCTCATTGTCAGGCACACCTTTGTATCCTTTCATCCTCACAAGCGTTCTTATGTTCATATGATCTTGACCTAAAACCATCGTCGGATCCTTCCTCAAGTTAGGATATTTGTTGTCGAAGATCATCATCAGGAACCTTGGATATAACATAAACTTCTTGTTCTTTAAACCTTTCAACATCTCAAGCATGTGATCTAGAATCATTCCAGAAACGTTAAATGGTTTGTTGAGAGTCAACGCAACCATTAACGAACTCAAGCTCTTTCTCATAACATCATAACCACCACTAACGCATCCAAAGACATGAATAATCACGTGTGCGAAATACTTAAACTGCACACTGAGCTTTCCTTTGTGCATTGCTCCATCTGTTATCGGACCTTTATACTTCATTCTTAGAAAACAAGCCCTCTGCTCGGTCCATGATAATACTCTGGGATCAGTACTCACTTCAAACTTAATCTTTAAAGCATCTCTGATGTCATCTTCAGTAATGAACATCTCCATCCCTTGAATAACACTTCAGATGATCGTCTTGTCTTCCCAGAAATCATATCTCGCATTCTTATAGAAGTCTTCTACTATATCTTTATAAATGATGGTTGGTGTAGCTATGGCATGTATGATACGGCTTCTCCTTAGAAAATCCACAATCCCCGTAAACTCCGTATTCTTCAAAACATCACCGACATAGGCACAACAGTTATGCGATGCTTCAAACGGCCATGCTTGTGGTACATTCTCAGCTTCTGGAATTGGATCCTGGATAACATTCTCAACTGGTATCTCAACGTTCTCTGGTTGTTCAGCCATCTGTAAATCAAAAATCAGAAAAATACGTCAAAAACACAAAAACGACAAATTTAGAAAATTTAGGTTTTTAACAAATTTCCACTTTCGCCTGTTTTGATTGGTATGAAAGTGACTTTTATGGTTCGAAGGTGAAAACTTAGGTACGAATGTGCAAATATTTGAGATAAAAATCACATTCGCCCGTTTATGATTACCTTCGTCCCTGTTTTTCCACATTCGCCCGTTTTTGCAGGACGAATGTAGAACTGTTTTTGACCCAAAATTTGAAAATCTGAACAATTGTGTTTAAGCCTCTAATTTTGATTCATACATGTCCTAATATGGCCGACTAAGCCTATTTACCAATCAATTGTTATTATCATTCAATTTTTATTAGTTTTCTAGAGAAATTAGGGTTTGAAACCTTTGAACAATCGGTTAACACATTTAAACATCGAAATAACCTAATTCCTTCTATCTTCTCCCCCTAAAACTAATAAGGATTGAATCCTTGTCAAAAATTTGTATTAAAACAGTCCATATGGTTCCAGATTAAGCAGTCTAGGGTTTTACGAATAAAAACCCAATTCTGGCTTCAATAACAAGCCATTACCTGTAAAAATGGAATCAAAAGAATCAGCAATAAACAAGGAACAAGATTCTAGGTTGAAAATAATCAGGGCAACAAGGTCTTGCACTTTAGAAAATTTTTGAAAAAGTTCAGAATGAGGGTTCGAAAGTGGCTATGGCTTTATATAAGTGTCTACATTCGCCCGGTTGCTATGGACGAATGTGGTGAGTTTCTACATTCGACCAATTCAATGGCCCGAATGTGGAAACCTATCACCCTAAAGTGAAAAATTGTAATGTAAATCCACCTTCGTCCAAAACAATAGGCACGAATGTACAAAAATTTCCACATTCGACCCAATTAAGGGGCGAATGTGAGATGGAAAATTTTGAAAAATTTTCCAAATCACGAAATCGAATCCCGTTCAACATTTTTCAACACGTTAAGTCTCAAACACTCATTATTTCAAATTAGAATGATACAAAGCTCAGATGTTTCATCAAATCTCAGAAATTGACCATCAAACACCGTCAGTTATCTAAAAATAAAGCAGAAATGCAAAATTTTTGGTTTTTCTGAAATTTATATCAAAACACACCTAAAATCTTTTTGAGTTTTGTATCTTTTTGACAATGAAACTAAAATGCATAAAGGTATATAAAGCAGTAAACATTTTGTGATGTCCGGTAAGAGGATCATATCAGTTGTTTGAGAAATCTGATCACAGCGTTGATCTTTTTGTTTATATTATCATTAGAAATAGTATGTGACACGGAAACTACTGATATTGTGGTCCACATAAGCTGACATGCAGACTGTTATGCAGTGCTTTAAAATGATACTATTTAGGTGTATTATACTAACACGTTGTGGTTCCCACACACACGACATACTCCCGTATCAAGAAATTGCACAAAGCTTCCTCGTAACGCGTGATTATGCCAGAGTTATCCGTTTAGTTACAAGATATATAACACAGAGGTGTACAGGTCAGCAAACGAATGCAGCAAAGTAACATGTGCATATATACCAGGTTGAGGCTGATATCAACTACTGATTTGCATTAGTAAATTGATACGATGTAATTATGATATTTGATCAGTACAAACATGAAGTTCCTCAATTCGGTAACTTTCGGTTTTGGCATTTAAGCTCTTTTAGCAAATATTCTGATTAAACTAGGTCTGTAAATCAATACGACAAAAGTTTAATCAGAATATCCCGGATAACAATAACATAACGACCCGAAACCTCAGATTTTGGCAACTCTATCAAACGAAATTACGGTACTAAGACCATATGCCCATGAGGTGTTCAGCCACGAACGAGTAGTTCGTTATGTTTGTATCACTAATGCACGCAGTTTTTAGTCTACGAAGCCTATCAGCACATCACACATAATCAACACACGCCTCATATTACTATACATATCTTTAGCCTGTGTCAGATCCCCACTGATGTACTATCATTTCCTCCTTTTATCCTGGAAATCATTTTTGGTTTTTCTATTTTTATGGCTTTTTGAATTTTTCAATGTTTTTGGTTTTTCTGATAAAAGACTCCCCCTAAAATGTAAAACATATTTTTGGGTTTTTGAAATTTTCTGAAAAAACTGTAAAAACTTTAAAGAAAAATTTAAAACTAAAAAGTGATAAACCGAGGTGCTGATTAGTCCTGTTTTTCTTTTATGTTGTTAACTTTTAAAAGATACTCAAATCGGGATCTGTCAAACGCTTTAGTGAACAAATCTGCACGTTGATAATCAGTATGGATTTTGACCATATCTATCAATTCTTTAGCGTAACAATCACGGATAAAATGGTATTTAATCCGGATATGTTTAGGTTTAGAATGATTGCCCGTATCTTTAGTTAATGCGATCGCGGCTTCATTATCACAGTGTATAGGGGTTTTAAGAAACTGCAAACCGTAATCCACCATCTGCTGCTGTATCCAGAGCACTTGCAAACAGAAACTCAAGGCTGCAATGTACTCGGCTTCACAGGTAGACAGCGCGACCGAAGTCTGCTTCTTGCAACCTGCTCCCTAAAAACTGGCATCCAACTGTCGTGGATTTGCTGTCCTTGTCACAGCCGCCCCAATCTGCATCACTAAATGCGATAAAGTCAAAATTATCGTCATTAGGGTACCAAAGTCCTCTCGAGGGACAACCCTTCAGATATCTAAGGATACGCTTGACCACCGTCAGATGACTTTGTTTCGGCTTCAACTGGTAACGAGCGCAGAGACATGTTGCGAACATAATGTCTGGCCGAGATGCGGTAAGATACATCAGAGATCCGATGATTGCTCTGTATGTAAACGGGTTCGTCAGCTCCCCCTTAGCGTCAACTCCAATCCCGTGATTGGGCTGAATCGGGGTATCCATCGGCTTGGAATCCTCCATCTGGAACCGGCTCAAGACTTCGGATACGTATTTCGTCTGGTGAATGAAGATCCCCATTGGTCTTTGATCCACCTGCAAGCCGAGGAAAAACTGCATCTCCCCCATCGCACTCATTTCGAACTTTTCCTGCATAACACGTTCAAACTCCCTGCACAAAAGTTCGTTAGTTGAGCCAAAAATTATATCGTCAACATATATCTGGACCAGAAGCAAATCATCTCCTGTTTTCTTCGTGAACAGGGTACAGTCGACTAGTCCGCGTTTGAATCCCTTTGACATGAGGTACGTGCTCAGCTCCTAGTACCATTGGCGTGGAGCCTGGTGCAACCCGTACAGTGCTTTGTTCAAAACGTACACCTTATCCCGGTGGATAGGGTCTTCAAAGCCCGGTGGTTGACCGACGTAAACCTCCTCTTTGACTATTCCGTACAGAAAAGCACTTTTGACGTCCATCTGATACACCTTAAATTTCTTGTAGGAGGCAAACGCTAGAAACATTCGAATTGCCTCTATGCGCGCCACAGGTGCATAGATTTCATTATAGTCAATCCCCTCGATCTGATGAAAACCTTGTACGACCAATCTGGCTTTGTTCCGTACAATCACTCCTCGATCGTCTTTCTTACACTTAAACACCCACTTGGTACCAATCTTCTTTCGTCCTGGAGGTAAATCATTGAGCGTCCAGACTCCCAACTACTGAAATTGTAATAACTCCTCTTGCATCGCTTCAACCCAGGCGTCATCCAAAAGATCTTCTTTATATGTCCGCGGCTCGACCTGCGAAACATAACATGCAAACGACCAATCATTCTGACAACCAGATTTTTGTATTTTTGCATATAAAGCTAAAGCACCAAAACTTTCTGGTGAATTGACACTTCTTAGCTGTCCTCTTGTCATAACACTACTTCCAGGGTCACCGATAACTTGTGCCAGTGGGTGAATACGGTGAATCCGAGATTCCGGATGTTCAGGTACAGTAACTCCCGTCTGAATAGTCAAGTTCTCTACTGCATCCATATCATGACCCGTGTTAGACAATGAAGCAACATCTGGATTTGGGTTCACTGGCGGTGCCTCTGTCTCTGTTGCATTTTCAAGAATAACTTCTTCAAATTCTCCATCATCTTCCGATTCTGAAGTATCTAAAGTTGTGGAAGCCTCTTCAAACACTTCTTCCTCCGGTACAGGAACATTGGTATCATTAGAAGCTGTTGGAGGAGTTACGGTGATCGGACGCACCAACGGTGAAGTTGCCACGTTTTCACACTCGTAAAGTAATCGGATAACAGCCTCTTCAACCAAGTTATCTAGATTGAATGATTCAAAGAAATCTTTGTAATCAAACATCCAATCAGGACCAATTCCTTGCACATTCTGAGTATACCGTTGAACTTCTACGTTAGCCCAATCTTCCACCTGACGAGTTCTTTTGTTGTATACCCGTTTGAGCGGGGTTGCATATCCAACAAAGTATCCCTCTTCAGCTTTCGGACTAAACTTGTCGCTTGGATTCAACATCGTGCATGGAGCCCCAAAAGGTTCTAGATACTCTAAGTTTGACTTTCTTCGGTGTAACAGCTCATAAGAAGTTTTGCCAAACTTCTTAACTGTTAAAACCCGATTAAGTGTATAATTTGCTGCATAGATCGCCTCATTCCAGAACATTACTGGAAGATTCGAGTCTGCTAGCATTGTTCTTGCCGCCTCTATTAGAGTCCTGTTTTTACGTTCAGCAACACCGTTCTGTTGGGGGGTATACGGAGCCGAGTATTCATGATGAATTCCTTTGCTTTCACAAAGTTCGTCTATCTTGGCATTTTTGAACTCCGTTCCATTATCACTCCTAATTCTCTTGATCTTGAGACTATAGATATTTTCCAAACGAGTGAACAGAACTTTTAGGTTATTAAAGGTGTCACTTTTATGCTGCAAACACATCACCCATGAAAATCTTGAGTAGTCGTCAGTGACAACTAAACAATAAAGCTCCCCAAGATGACTTTTGCGTTTGACAGGTCCAAATAGGTCAATGTGCAATCGCTCAAGTGGCATCTCAACAGAGTTAACTTTGTGGGACTGTCTGTGTTGCTTTCCCTTCTGACAATTCACACACTTGTCATTCAAATGGAAGTGTTTAACATTCACGCCATTGACAAGTCCATTTTTCACTAAATGATTCATTTTCCTCAAATGAATGTGCCCCATTCTTCGGTGCCACATTATCGATTCCTTCTCGGTTGCTTTCGATAAAAATCATGTCACTTGCCCCTGGGATGTCATGGCCTTGGACATATCAAGAATATAGAGATTGTTGACGCAAGGTGCCTTCAACATAACCCATTCTTTTGGAATTTCGAAGCCCGGTTTGAGAATGTAGCAAGATTTGTCATCAAAATAAACAGTAAATTGTTTGTCACAAATTTGACTGACACTCAACAGATTATAATCTATCTGCTTCACATACGATATCCTCTCAAAACTCACAATACCATTACTCACGCTTCCTTCCATTGTGATATATCCACCTTTGTTCCCGGCAAATGCAACGTACCCTCCGTTTATATTCTTTACATTGAACAATAAAGCTAGATCCCCGGTCATGTGGCCTGAAGCTCCACTATCAACAATCCAGAGACTGCTAATAGGGCCAGCTGAAGCTCCCTGCATACATCAAGTAAAACAGTTAGTTCTTTCGGGGGACCCAAGCCTGAGTGGTCTTGGGTCTTTGAATATCATTGTTCAAAGAATCATTCACTTCAACATTTTGTTTTGGATCAATCTTTTTAGGATCATTCAAAACTTGGTCAACTTTTTCACTTGACTTTGAAGTTGAGGCTCCCGGAGTACCATTTGGTGTCCAAGACTGTTCCGAACGTTTCAAGATACGAATCTGAGATTTTGGAGTCTCAGTCGTTTTCTTAACATCGTTCACAAATGAAACCTTCTTGGGTACCTTCTCTGATTTAACAGATTTAGGTCCAACATTTAACTTGACAGCAGGTTTTTGTGGAACCCTTTGTCTATCATTTGTTGTGTTCACCATTGGTTTCTCCACGGTCTCTCCATGGCTATCTGGTTACGACGATCATACTGAAATGGACGATCATTCCTCTTTTGATAAAAGTTGTTTTGATTATAAAATTGTTGTGGTTGAGGAACAAAACGCCTTTGTGAATAGTAATGATTGTCAACCGGTTGTCTCATGGACTGCCTAACTTCAACTTCGTGCCTTTTGTGCCTCACGTACGGGCAGTGAGCAAGTAAATGCCCTCTCTCCCCGCACTTAAAGCATGCACGGTATTCTTCAAAAACATTTGGAGCATTCGGCTGAGCATATGATCTGACAGGATATTGATCATCATACTGTCTGCGCCTTAAACTCTCAGGAAGTGGACCCTTCGAGTAGGCTGGCTCATGAAAACCGTTTGCTTTGTTTTTTGGTTTAATGAATTGGGTGACATGAACCTTTGGTTCTTTTGGAACATCCAAATACAATTTCTTTAGAATTTCCGGTGGAATTTCATTTGTTCTCTCATGTTTTGGAAACCAAATAGTGCTTTCTTGCCGAATTTTATCAATTTTGGAATAGTTAGCAAACTTAATTGGATATTCGTCGTCAGAGATGATCTTATCGGATCCTTCCATCCGATAAAATACCTTGACTGGTTTGTCACTCATTTCTTTCTTAACCTCTTTCTTTTCAGACTTCTTATCACGATGTGCGTTAGCCATCGGATGCACATGCTGAGACGGTGACACTGGTTCATTAGTAATAATGTGATTTTCTTTGGGAATATCACTCACATTATCACTTTTGTCACTCTCAGAGTCTGAGTCATCATTTTCCACAGTTACTCCCTCATCATTCATGCCTATAATCGGTCTCACATCGGAATGAGGATCACCAACACTTGAAGTATTGGACTCATTTTCCGATGCCGAGTCTAATTTTACTGAGCTCTCCGGTGTGACTTGATGACAATTGTGATTTTCAAAAAGCACCGGAGATGGCACAGAATTATAACTTGTGGTTTGATCATCAATGATGTGGTCAACGACATAAGCAATATGCTTGTAACTTTCTAATTTCTTGTTAACCTTTTCAGCAAAACACTTAATGGTGGCCATTTCCAACTTAGTATTCTCAAGTTCATTAATATAGTTGTTAATTGCTAATTGTTTTAATGAAAGAGTTTTCTTTATGTCGGAAATGTCCTTTTTGTACCCATCAAGTACTTTGTTAAAAGCAATCAGTTCTTTGCGAGCAGATTGACAGTTGATTATAGCACTATCGCGTTGAATGCGAAGTTCTTTGTTTTCATCAGTCAATCTGTCACAAGTTCCACAGTACTTATCACTTGTAACATCAGTGCTAGATTCAGAACTTACCTGTTTTGGAGGATCTGGCATGGCCCTTAAAGCAAAATGAGCTTCCTTCCCAGCGAAAAACTTTGAATAATCAATTCTGGTGAAAGCGTCATCCACTATGCATGACTTCCTTGTCTTTAGAAAATCTGCTTCTGCCAACAACTGATCAATCTCGTCATCCAAAGATGTAACACTCGCTTCTGAGTCTGATTCGCTTTCTGAATCTGAATAAACTGACTCACACTCCTCAGGAACATCTGAAACTGTGTCAATCACCACTCCTGAACTTGCTTCCTCAGCCTGAACTTCAACAGTTTCAGTCTCCTCATTCATCTCTTCCACCGATACCTCAACCTCACTATCAGTTTCTTCAGTTTGATCAACTATCACCAACTCCTCGATATCAACGTATCGGGCAACACAAGCAACATTCCCACCAGTAGTTATCTCCTCAACACCAATTTGCATCCCAGACCAGTCAAACCTTTCATCATTCTGGATCACCAAAGCTTGATTCTGATTTGTATTCTGTGGCTGCTCATTTGGTGTAGTGATCGGTATAAATGTTCTGTTAGGGTTATTTGATGATTGAGTTTGGTTCTGGTTGGTTGTGTTTGGTTGTCTATTTTGGTTGTTGTTGGAGGTGTTTTGTCGGTTTTGGTAATTATTTTGGTTTTGATAGTTGTTGTTGTTTTGGAAAGAAACTTGGTTTTGGTTCTGTTGTTGACGGTTTTGGTAGTTTGAGTTAAATGGGTTTCTGTCACCTTGCTTAGGTGGCTGAGTGCATTCTCTTTTGAAGTGTCCTTTACCTCCACAGTTAAAGCATGTTACTTTCTCCTTGTTAAAACCATAAGTTGTGTTAAGAGAAGTACCCAAATCAGTCCTCCCGGTCTTTTCGATGAACTCGGTTGCCCTTCTCATAATACTCACAAAAGTCCACTGAATGTCTATCAACTCCATCTCCTCTTTGTCGATTTGTGCATAGTCTTCATTGGTCAAGTTGTTATTCCCAATTTGACTTGCAAATAAACCGTTATATGAAGAAACCATTGCTGAGACTAACGCAATATGTTGCTGAGCAACCTCCACAGTCACATTACCCATATTGGATGTCTCCAATACCACCGGTTGCTGATTGGTCTAGTTCACTTGATTCATGTATTGTGGTTGTTGAGGTTGTTGTTGTGGTTGGTTAGCAGAATAGAATGTAGCTTGCTGCATTGGAGAAAATGGTGAAGTGAAAGAATTAGTGTATTGTTGTTGTGGTGGTGGTGTATATGATGGTTGTGAATAAGATGAAGTTTGTGCTAGGTAGTTGATTAGTTGTTTCGGTGATTCCATGACACTTGAAATACAAGCTATGTGAGGTGCCACTGTTCCACCAACACTCGAGTTTCCCACATTAGCTGAAGTACCACCATGATATAACTCTGGGTTCTGAGGAATCTGAGATCTTTTGGCTTTCCTCTTCTCCTCGAGTTCTTTATTCTCCAGCTTCTGAATGAACTCGTTGATAGTCCAATACTTGTAAGCATCCTTCTCTTTGAGTACCTCAACATGTTGATCCCAGTAAGGTGGTAATGCATCTGCAAACTTGTCCACCAGATCTGTCATAGGAATCTGTATTTCATAACTAGACAATTCAGTTAGTAAATGACAATATCTAGGAGTCAACTCTTTTAATGTCTCGTTCCCGACATAACTAAAGTTCTCAAATTCTTTTCTCAACTCCTCCATCCTCAACCTTCTCGTCTTTTCGTTACCATCATGACGATTCTTTAGCACATCCCATAACTACTTAGAAGTAGTGCACGACCCAAACTGATGTAACAAATCATTTGTGATCGCCTGAGTTAACTGAGAATATGCCTGCTTTTCCACAACAAATTTCTTCTTCTCATCGTCCGTCAAACTCTCCAAAGGAACAGGTTCACCGGTGTTCTCTAAAATTGGTGCAACATATCCTTTTTCTATCATCTGCCACGCCTCTGTACCTTCCAACCCCATGCCTTCAAGATGAATCTTGAATTTCTTCTGCCACTGATTATACTCCTGCATCTCCATTAGATTGGGTGGCCGATTCCCGCTACCTGAATATAAGTCATTTATTAGTGTAGAAATAGCATTGGTAGTTTAAGTATTTACCATCGCGGCTGCTACTCCCCAATAGTCTGTTGCAGGTTGTTGTGACGAAGATGCAACGCTCTGTGGCATCGAACTAGTCATCGCTAAATAGTTAATCGGTTGCGAAGACTGAGTGCTCGATTTCTGAGCTGCCACTGTCCATGGGTCCATAGTCACTTGCTGCTGTTGTTGTGTCGTTCCTGGTCTCGGTGTAGTTGGAAAACCCCACATGATGTTCTCAAACTTAGAAATTCACCAAACTTAGAAAATTTCCCAATAACACTTCTACTTTCGCCCTGTTTGAATCTACTTTCGCCCACAATTAAGCACCCGAATGTAGAATCTTAACCAGAATGTAGAAAATCAGCACACAATGTCCACCTTCGACCTAAACAGTCCACTTTCGCCCGGTATTTTCCCACTTTCGCACCCCCGTAAAACCGAATGTGGAAATAGACACCCGAATGTGGAAATAACAACACAACACACCTAGTTTCGACCTGAAATAAGCTACTTTTGCCCGAAAAATCTCAGGTTCGCCCTAAAAAGGTCCAGGTTCGCCCCCTCTCTCTAGATTCGACCCATTCATCTTTGAAAAACGGTTACACTTTGAAAAACGGTTATTTTGATCTGAGATTTTCAAAAGTTTGTGGATTTTGATGATCTTTATCAGGTTATGATTCGGAATTGATTTGGAACAACTTTAATTCTTGGAAAACTTGATTTTAACCACGAATTCAAATAAAAAACCTTCAAATTGTATCAAAAACCATTTTCATTCAAAAACAGATGAAATTTGATCAAAATTAAGTCCAAATCAGCTCTGATATTATCAATTTTGTTGTTGTATGATCTGTATGGCTCTGATACCACTTTGTAGATGAAGAATTTTAGCTAAAACAGGATATTATGATCATACAAGTCACAATTCCACGTGCGGAAACCCTAGAACTGAACAAAATGATAATACGTAAAATACCTTTTCAATCACCATTTTATAGATTATTTGTTCAAAATATTCTTACAAAGACTTTACAAGATAATCTAAATCACTTTCACACACTTTTAATCTAGAGAGGAACCTGACCTCGACACACACACATTCAATAGGTATTCTAACTTACAAAATGATCAAATCCTATTTATAATGTCTGCAGGTTCGCCCAGTTGCATGGTACGAATGTGGACTTTGTCCACATTCGCCCAGTTCTTTAGTACGAATGTACATAACTTCTTATCAGCTTCCACCTTCGCCCATATCACTTCTTCCTTCGTCCACCAAAACACACATTCGCCCACTAAGAATCACCTTCGCCCCATCTAATATCTTCTAACATATGTTAAAGTCTCAATCCAAATCATTAGTCGCAAAACGTGCATGTACATTGTCTTCTGAAACTACAGAATTATACAAATGGCTTTTGGAGATGTTTGTTAAATCATTTGGAAAACATCCAAAAGTAGTTGTTACTGATCAGGACGCCGCGATGAAGAATGCAATACAATGTGTATTTCGTTCTAGCAGACATAGATTGTGCATGTGGCACATAATGAAAAAAGTTTCGGACAAGGTACCCAATTAGATTTGTTTCATACTTGCGTTTGCATGTCATTTTTATTTGCGTTTAAATTGTATCATCATTATAATATTTTTGTTCAAAATACTTTAAACTTGCATACTTTATATAATGTGTTTTTATGTCCCCCCATTGTTTGCTTGCTGAAACCTTTTTTATAGTTAGGTTGGACCAGTGTTATGTAGCAACGATGAATTTAAACGTCGCATATGCAGTATAGTTTGGACAAATTTGATTAGTCCGGAGAAGTTTGATTTTGAATGAATTGCTATAATGACTAATTAAAAGCTGGATAACAATAACTGACTTACTGATATGTTTGAGATGATATTGATGTGGATTCCACTTCTTTTGCCAAGCTGCTAATTCTTAACTAACACTTGTTGAGTTTTTAAATCATTTTGAAACATCAATGGAAGCCCAAAGGTTTACCCATAGGAAGAATGATCACGACTCTAGGCACACTAAGCCTGATCTTCGGACTAAAAATCCACTTGAGGAGCAAGCAGCCAAAATATTCACACGTACCATTTTTTTTGACATTCAAGATCAGATATATGCCACCAATGATTTGATCAATGTCCAAACAAAGAAACATGGTGAAGGGTTTTTGAAGACTTTTATCAAGGATCCCAGGCATATGGAGAGGGGTTGTTACAGGTAGTTTTTTTTCTGTAATTGCGTCAAAATTTTAAAGTTTGCGTCTTAACATTACTGTTTACGTTGTAACAAAAAACACAGGTTCTGTTCAAGAAGGAAGAGAATGATCCTGAAGGGGCAATTGGCACGCGCACTTGCAAAAGATTTGGACAATATGGATTGTTATGCAGACCATTTTCTTTGTGTTCAAGTTGCTTAGAGTCAATATTTTCCCGAAAAGATATATATTGAAAAGGTGAACACAGGATGTTGTTCCTAATGAGATCAGCTACGCGTTTGATCCTGTTGATTTTGGTGATGACAAAATCAAGCAGGCTAAACAACTTACGCGAGAAATTGTTTTTGCTGGTGAATATCTTGCCAACAATCTAATATCAGATGTTGATGAGATTCAAAAAGTGAGGGATCAGATGAAGGAGATGATGGATAAGTTTGACAAGGGTAGGGCTAGTAAATCTGGGCAGAATAAATATGATAGATATGCCAGTTTGCTCGGCTATAATAAACCTTTGGAGGCAACGGTCCGATTACCCAATGGTATAAAGAACAAAGGTCGGGGAAAACAAAAGTGGATCATGTCACAGAAAGAGAAGGCCATAAGTTGTAGTGGAAAAAAACAAAGGTCATGCAAGTTTTGTGATGAAATAGGCCATGACAGACGTAAGCATGCAAATAAGCAAAGAGGTCAAAATGTAGAGCTTGTTGATGAACCAGACGACGATGAGCAAGTGAATGATTTGGATGGGTATGATGAGGATCAGGTGATGGATGATGCGGAAGAAGAATAAATTTGCTTGTGATGTGTAATTATCTACCAAAATACTACTATTTTACATTAGAATTTTAACCATACAATTTATAACTGCGTATTATTATAAAATCAATTGTGTTTTAGTTTGAAAAAAATATTGTTGATTTATTATTCCAACAGTTAATTTGATATATTTGCGTATTAATATAAAACCGTTTGTGTTTTACCCACAAACAAACCTAATAGATTTATTATTCCACCACACTGAAATGATTAACTTGCGTATTATTATTAACATTCTTGCGTGTAAATTAAAAAAAACAAACAAACATAACAAATTCTATATCCCATCCTGTCTTTTCTTTAATTTTTTGTACAAATTAGTCATCATTGTTGCTTTGTATGGCACTTTCTAAAAAATTTTTGCGTCAGTAACTACCTCATCTCGTATCAAGTTGTAGTCAGACAGTATTATCTTTGCTACGTATCTTAGTCGTAGGATAGTTAACTGCTTTTTTTGAAACCACCCTTCGTTCGCCAACTCATATGTCGAATTCTGTTGTGTATTGTATGTATCCACATGTCGCATTGCAGACACTCCACAGTCTACTGCGTTTTCCGTTTTGCACCAGCTCATTTCTCTCCATTTTATCGGGACAATGTCTAGTTCTTCGATGTTGTTGTTTCTATCACACATAGTCTTCAAGCATAGATATAACATATGGCGCTACAAGCAAAGTGTAAGATAAGAAAGTTAATATGTACATTAATATATGATCGTTTTTATATTATTATTTACTATTTTGTTACCATCACTTCGGGCACTCCTTTGTATCTTTCTTCAAAATCTGTTTCATAGTTTTAATTGTCCAACAGCTCCACGATGCCATTCCGGATATCGAATCCTACCACGTAGTAATGGAGGTCTATAAGCATTGGCAACATGATTATGTCAAATCCTTGCAGGCTTTGCACTTTTAATTTCCTCATAAGATCTAGCATATTGCTTGAGAATACTGCATGCCTTTTGTGCCAACTAACATTTTTGTATAATATTCATCAGGCTGCAATATTATGTGGAACAAAGGTAAGACACACTCATGGTTTGCTTAATTTATATTATTTTTTTGCGTTTTAATATACATCTTACCATCATGTTTGTTGGGCAAAACAATCTGAACAATGATTCATCCCTTTTCTTTTCTCTTCGATGTTCAGGATTTCAGTCCACGCGTTAATCACATATGTGTTTAACCATAACCAAGATACATACTTTCAAACATTAGTTTCGGAGTATTTGTTCCCAACTGTGAACGGAATACTATTTTACTGTACGTATTTAAAATAATGTCAACATTGTTTTTTTGAATTTGCATAACTAATTATATAATGAAAGTTCCTTACTACTTCTCTGCTAACTAAAGTATTTTGAGCTCATGGTCTGTAACTCTTTCAGTCATGGTGACAACTCTGTTAACAAATGGTGTTCTCATTGCAGTAGAAGGGTGTTCTTGTTGTTCGGGCCTGTCATTGTTTTCTTGCTTGATTTGTGGCAATGTATCCCCCATACCATTGCTTTTCATAGCATAAACCCCGTGCTTGATGGTCTGTAGTTGATCTATTGTTGTGTCACTAATTTCATCATTTTCTGTCATAGATCCTACCATTGCTTCATTAGCAGTTGCAGGTACATTATTTGTAGTAACCACATCCTCATTTATCTCTTCAATAATTAAATTTTTTTCATTTTCTATGATCTCGTTTGAACAAACAACACCCTCTTCTATATCATTATACTTCTCATTCTCGTCATCATTTACATTAGCTTCTTTTCCACCTACTATTTTACTTCTAAATGAAGCCCACTTTGCACATCTTTACATTAACTCGGTACACTAAAGGTACTTTGTTTTTACTTGTTCTACCATCTCATCCATCTCTTCCTCAATTTTCTTGTATTTTCTCATCTTGTTATCCATTGTATCCATCCATACCTAAGTAATAGTAATTTATAAAATAACATTTTTTTTAGTTTAACAATGAACACTAATAATCAAAACACAAATTGCATTTAAATAAAATTAACTTGTGTTTATATAAACGACAACTTGCGTTTTTATTAACACAGCTTGCGTTTGTTTAAAACACGTCATCAGCACATAACAAGTTCTGTAGTTTGCTAAATATTACCTTCTTTGCTTTATCTCTTATTTCATACTCTTCTTTGTCGTATTCAACACCACTGAGTGGATATTGAGTTATGTAGTATCGAAGCATTTCTTGTGTTTGGCTACTCAAATCCATGTTATACCAACTTTCTAGTTAATCGACATCATCCCAATTCATGTCATTAGTTTCATTTTTTGCTTCAAATTCAACATAGTTTTTACCCATTTGTGTGCATCTCAGGTAACATTTATTCTTCGATATCATCTTCATTCATTCCCCCCGTTTCATTGTTTCTTCATAAATTTTCTCACTCAATGCCACAGGTACATTACCTTTTGGTGTTTGCACTTCTTTTAAGATGTACTCTTCCTCAACATCCACAAGAACATTTTCTTCATTCAACTCATTAAGTACCCTTATTGTAGGTGCACGTATTGCGACTAGTGATTGGATTAGCTTTTAACATATGTTAGTAGATGTTCAGAAGTGGGCGAAGGTGAAAGGAAGTGGACGAATGTATGTATGTTTGGACGAATGTATAGAAGACTGGACGAATGTGAAAGACTGAAAGCCTGAAGACCAGGTTCGTACCATAGAAGTGGGCGAATGTGGACTATGTCCACATTCGCACCATGAAAAGGGGCGAACCTGCAGTATCTATATATATGTTTTGGTCATTTTCAAGTTAGAGAGAGTTTTTGTAAGTGTGTGTTGAGAGATCAGGTTCGAGTCTAGATTGTGAACGTGTGTGTGATTGTTAGATTAACAAGTGAATCAATTGTAAACAAGTTTTATGAAAGTTAATCTATGAAAAGATGTTTAAAATGATGATTTACGTGTTTTGATTTGAGTATTATCATTTTGTTCATATCTAGGGTTTCCGCACCTGGATTTGTGACTTGTATGATCATTACATCCTGTTTTAGCTAAATTCTTTCAACTACAAAGTGGTATCAGAGCCATACGGATCATACAACAACAAAATTGATAATATCAGAGCTGATTTGGACTTAATTTTGATCAATATTCATCTGTTTTTGATTGACAATGGTTTTTGAGTGTTTTTGAATGATTTCGAGTTGAATTTGTGGATAAAATCAAGTTTTCCAAGAATTAAAGTTGTTCCAAATCAATTCCGAATCAAAACCTGCTAAAGATCATCCAAATCCATAAACTTTTGAAAATCAGAGATCAAAATAACCGTTTTTCAAAGTGTAACCGTTGTTCAAAGTGAAAATGGGCGAATCTAGACTATGTTGGGCGAACCTGACCTTGCTTGGGCGAACTTGAGTGATTTTTGGACGAGAGTGTCTTTATTTTGGACGAACCTAGAGTGTTGTGTTGATATTTTCCACATTCGGGTGCTTATTTCCACCTTCGATTCATCGCGCGGGCGAAAGTGGAAACTTAGTGGACGAACCTGAGATAGAGTGGACGAACGTGGAAAAGGGTTTTGGTTATTTTACATTCTGGTGACTATTCTACATTCGGGTGACACTGTTTGGACGAACGTGTAATAAAAGGGGACGAAAGTAGAATTTTTGGACGAACGTAGACTTGTTTTTGGAAAATTTTCTAAGTATTGTGTTTTTTGAAGTTCGTGAATATCATGTGGAATTTTCCGACTACCCCGAGACCAGCAACGACACAACAACAACAGCAAGTGACGATGGACCCATGGACAGTGGCAGCCCAAAAGACGAGTACACAGTCTTCGCAACCGATCAATTACATAGCGATGACTAGCTCGATGCCTCAGAGTGTTGCACCTCCAGCACCACAACCTGACTATTGGGGAGTAGCAGCCGCGGTGGTAAATACTCAAACTACCAATGCTATTTCTACACTAATAAATGACTTATCTTCAGGTAGCGGGAATCGTCCACCCAAGCTAATGGAGATGCAAGAATATAATCAGTGGCAGAAAAAGTTCAAGATCCATCTGGAAGGTATGGGAGTGGAAGGCGCAGAGGCATGGAGGATGATAGCTAAAGGTTATACTGCACCAGTTCTGGAGAACACCGGTGAACCAGTTCCTTTGGAGAGCATGTCAGACGAGGAGAAAAAGAAGTTTGCTGTGGAGAAGAAAGCATATTCCCAGTTCACTCAGGCGATCACCAACGACTTACTACATCAGTTTGGAACGCGTACGACGTCGAAGCAGTTATGGGATGTGCTCAAGAATAGGCATGATGGGAATGAAAAGACGAGAAGGTTGAGGATGGAGGAGTTGAGAAAAGAGTTTGAGAATTTTACTTATGTTGGAAATGAGACTCTAAAAGAATTAACTCCTAGATATTGTCATTTACTAACTGAATTGTCTAGTTATAGTATACAGATTCCAATGACAGATCTGGTGGACAAGTTTGCAGATGCTTTACCACCGTACTGGGATCAGCATGTTGAAGTTCTCAAAGAGAAGGATGCTTACAGATTTTGGACGATCAACGAGTTTGTACAGAAGCTGGAGAACAAAGAGCTTGAGGAGAAGAGGAAAGCTAAAAGATCTCAGATTCCTCAGAATCCAGAGTTATACTTTGGTGGTGCTTCAGCAACAGTTGGAAACTCGAGTGCAGGTGGAACAGTGGCACCTCACATTGCTTGTATTTCTAATGTCATGGAATCACCTAAACCAACCATCAACTACATCGCACAAACCTCATCCTACTCACAACCATCATACATACCACCACCACAACAATACACTAATTCCTACATTTCACCGTTCTCTCCAATGCAGCAAGCAGCATTCTACACTGCTAGCCAATCAAAACAACCACCTCAACAACCACAGTACATTAATCAAGTGACTCAACCCAGTCAGCAACCTGTAGTTTTGGAGACTTCCAATTTGGGAAATGTGACTGTTGAAGTTGCTCAGCAACATATTGAATTAGTCTCTGCAATGGTTTCATCATATAACGGGTTGGTTGCAAGTCAAATTGGAAACAATAACTTGACCAATGAAGACTATGCACAGATAGACAAAGAGGAGATGGAACTGATTGATATTCAGTGGGCTTTTGCTAGTATAATGAGAAGGGCAACTGAGTTTATTGAAAAGACGGGTAGGACTGATTTGGGAACTTCTCCTAACACAACCTATGGGTTCAACAAGGAGAAGGTGACATGTTTTAATTGTGGAGGGAAAGGTCACTTCAAACGGGAATGCACTCAGCCACCGAAACAAGGTAATAGAAACCCTTTCAACTCAAATTACCAGAACCATCAACAACAAAACCAAAACCAAGTTTCTTACCAGAATAACAACTACCAAAACCGACAAAACACCTCTAACACCAACCAAAACAGACAACCAAACACAACAAACCAGAATCAAAACCAATCACCAAACAACACTAACAGAACAGTTATACCGATCACTACACCAAATGAGCAACAGAATACTAATCAGAATCAAGCTCTGGTGATTCAACAAGATGAAAGGTTTGACTGGTCTGGAATGCAAATTGGTGTTGAGGAGATTACAACTGGTGGAAATGTGGCTTGTGTTGCCCGACAGGTTGATACTGAGGAGTCAGTGATAGTGGATAGGAATGAAGAAACTGAGAGTGAAGTTGATGAATCTGTGGGAGAAGTGAAAGTGGAGACTGAGCCTGTTGAGGTTAAAGCTGAGGAAGCAAGTTCTGGAGTGGTGATTGACACAGTTTCTGATGTTTCTGAGGAGTGTGAGTCTGTTTATTCAGATTCAGACAGTGAATCAGACACAGAGGCGAGTGTTACATCCTTGGATGATGATATTGATCAGTTGCTAGCAGAAGCAGATTTTCTAAAGACGAGGAAGTCGTGCATTGCTGATGATGCTTTCACCAGAATCGATTATTCAAAGTTTTTCGCTGGAAAGGAAGCTCATTTTGCTTTGATGGCCATGACAGATCCTCCTAAACCGGTAAGTTCTGAATCTAGCACTGATGTTACTAGTGATAAATACTGTGGAACTTGTGATAGATTGACAGAGGAAAACAAAGAACTTCGCGTTCAACGTGATAGTGCTATCATCAACTGTCAATCTACTCGCAAAGAATTGATTGCTTTCAACAAAGTACTTGATGGATATAAAAAGGACATTTCCGATCTTAAAAATACTCTTTCATTAAAACAACTTGCCATTAATAACTATATTAATGAAATTGAGAATACAAAGTTGGAAATGGCCGCCATTAAGTGCTTTGCTGAAAAAGTTAATAAAAAATTGGAGAGTTATAAGCACATTGCTTATGTTGTAGACCACATCATTGATGATCAAACCACTAACTATA
Organism: Ambrosia artemisiifolia; assembly: GCA_032199755.1. NCBI lineage: Eukaryota > Viridiplantae > Streptophyta > Magnoliopsida > Asterales > Asteraceae > Ambrosia > Ambrosia artemisiifolia. The sequence goes on along the minus strand of CM063526.1, from coordinate 5,460,004 downwards.
AGTCCGTGCCATCTCCGGTGCTTTTTGAAAACCATAATTGTCATCAAGTGACACCGGAGAGCTCGGTAAAATCAGACTCATCATCGGAAAATGAATCTAATACCTCGAGTATTGGTGATCCTCATTCCGATGTGAGGCCGATTTTAGGTTTGAATGATGAAGGTGTTACAGTTGAGAATGTTGATTCAGACTCCGAGAGTGATGACTCTGGAAGTTACCAAAGTGCTAATGCATGTGAAATTCCAAAAGAAAATCACATCATTACTACTGAACCAGTGTCATCATCTCAGCATGTGCATCCGATGGCTAACGCACATCGTGAAAAAAAGTCTGAAAAGAAAGAAATTAAGAAAGAAGTTAAGAATGAACCTTGTGACAAACCAGTCAAGGTGTTTTATCGGATGGAAGGATCCGATAAGATCATCTCTGATGAGGAATTTCCAATTAAGAATGCTAACTATGCTAAAATTGATAAAATTTGGCAAGAAAGCACTATTTGGTTTCCAAAACATGAGAGAACAAATGAGATTCCACCGGAAATTTTAAAGAAATTGTATTTGGATGTTCCTCAAGAACCAAAGGTTCATGTCACAGAGTTCATTAAACCCAAAAACAAAGCAAACGGTTTTCATGAGCCTGCTTACTCAAAAGGGCCACTCCCTAAGAGTTTGAGGAATAAACAGTATAATGATCAATATCCTGTTCGATCATTTGCTCAACCGAATGCTCCAAATGTTTTTGAGGAATACCGTGCATGCTTTAAATGCGGGGAGAGAGGGCATTTACTTGCTCACTGCCCGTATGTAAGGCATAAGAGGCACGAAGTTGAAGCTAGGCATTCCATGAGGAAACCGGTTGATCATTAGGTTCCACCACATAGACGTGTTGTTCCTCAACAACAACAATTTTATAATCAAAACAATTTTTATCAAACGAGGAACAATCGTCCATTTCAGTATGATCGTAGAAACCGGATTGCTATGGAGAATTCATGGAGAAAACCAGTGGTGAACACAACAAATGATAGGCAAAGGGTTCCACCAAAACCAATTGTCAAGTCAAATGTTGGACCTAAATCTGTTAAGTCAGAGAAGGTAACCAAGGAAGTTTCTTTTGCAAACAATGTTAAGAGACCGACTGAGAACCCAAAATCTCAGATTCGTATCTTGAAAAGATCTGAACAATCTTGGACACCAAAAGGTTCTCCAGGTGCCTCAACTTCAAAGTCAAATGAGAAAAAGGAAATGTTTTGAATGATCCTAAAAAGATTGATCCAAAACAAAATGCTGAAGTAAATGTTTCTTTGAACGATGATATTCAAAGACCCAAGACCACTCAGGCTTGGGTCCCCCGAAAGAACTAATTGTTTTACTTGATGTGTGCAGGGAGCTTCAGCTGGCCCTATTAGCAGTCTTTGGATTGTTGATAGTGGAGCTTCAGGCCACATGACCGGGGATCTTGCATTATTGTTTGATGTGAAGAACATAAATGGTGGATATGTTGCATTTGCTGGAAATAAAGGCGGATATATCACTATGGAAGGGAGTGTCAGTAATGGGATTGTGAGCTTTGAGAGGATTTTATATGTGAAGCAGATAGATTATAATTTGTTGAGCGTCAGTCAAATCTGTGATAAACAATTCACTGTTCATTTTGATGACAAATCCTGCTACATTCTCAAACAGGGCTTCAAAATTCCAAAAGAGTGGGTAATGTTGAAGGCACCTCGCATCAACAACCTTTATATTCTTGATATGTCAAAGGCAATGACATCCCAGGGCAAATAACATGTTTTCTATCAAAGGCGACCGAGAAGGAATCGATAATGTGGCACCGAAGAATGGGGCACATTCATCTGAGAAAAATGAATCATCTTGTGAATAATGGACTTGTCGATGGAGTAAATGTGAAGCATTTCCATTTGAATGACAAGTGCGTGAGTTGTAAGAAGGGGAAGCAACACAGAAAGTCCCACAAAGTGAAGAAAGTTAACTCTGTTGAGATGCCACTTGAGCGATTGCACATGGACTTATTTGGTCCTGTCAAGCGCAAAAGTCATCTTGGGGAGCTTTACTGTTTAGTTGTCACTGACGACTATTCAAGATTTTCATGGGTGATGTGTTTGCAGCATAAAAGTGACACCTTTAACAACTTGAAAGTTCTGTTCACTCGATTGGAGAATCTCTACAATCTAAAGATCTAGAGAATTCGGAGTGATAATGGGATGGAGTTCAAAAATGCCAAGATGGATGAACTTTGTGAAAACAAAGGAATACATCATGAATATTCGGCTCCGTACACCCCACAACAGAACGGTGTTGCTGAACGCAAAAACAGGACTCTAATTGAAACGACTAGAACAATGCTTGCAGACTCGAATCTTCCAGTAATGTTCTGGAATGAGGCGATCTATGCAGCAAATTATACACTCAATCGGGTTTTAACGGCGAAGAAGTTTGGTAAAACTTCTTATGAACTGTTACACCGACGAAAGCCGAACTTAGAGTATCTAGAACCTTTTGGGGCACCATGCACGATGTTGAATCCAAGCAAGAAGTTTAGTCCGAAAGCTGAAGAGGGTTACTTCGTTGGATATGCAACCCCGCTCAAACGGGTTTACAACAAGCGAACTCGTCAGGTGGAGGTTTGGGCTAACGTAGAAGTTCAACGGTATACACAAAATGTGCAAGGGATTGGTCCTGATTGGATGTTTGATTACAAAGATTTCTTTGAATCATTCAATCTAGATAGCATGGTTGAAGAAGTTGTTATCAGCTTACTTTACGAGTGTGAAAACGCGGCGACTTCACCGTTAGTGCGTCCGATCACCGTAAACCCCCCACCAGCTTCTAATGATACCAATGTTCCTGTACCGGAGGAAGAAGTGTTTCAAGAGGCTTCTACAACGTTAGATTCTTCAGAATCAGAAGATGAATAATTTGAAGAAGTTATTTGTGAACATGCAGAAGAACCAGAGGCACCGCCAGTGAACCCAACTCCAACTCCAGATGTGGCTTCATCGTCTAACACGGGTCATGATCTGGGTGCTGTACAGAACTTGACTATTCAGACGGGAGTTACTGTACCTGAACATCAGGAATCTCGGATTCATCGTATTCACCCGCTGGAGCAAGTTATCGGTGATCCTGGTAGCAGTGTGATGACAAGAGGGCAGTTACGAAGTGTTAATTCGCCAGAGAGTTTTGGTGCTTTAGCTTTATATGCCAAAATACAAAAATCTGGTAGTCAAAATGATTGGTCGTTTGCGTGTTATGTGTCGCAGGTAGAGCCAAGGACATACAAGGACGCTTTGCTGGAGGACGCCTGGGTTGAAGCAATGCAGGAGGAGTTATTACAATTTCAGAAATTGGGGGTTTGGACGCTCACTGATTTACCGCCTGGAAGAAAGAAGATCGGCACTAAATGGGTGTTTAAGTGCAAGAAGGATGATCGTGGAGTTATAGTTCGCAACAAAGCCAGATTGGTTGTACAGGGTTTCCATCAAATCGAAGGGATTGATTATAACGAAATCTATGCGCCTGTAGCACGCATTGAGGCAATTCGGATGTTTCTTGCGTTTGCTTCCTATAAGAAGTTCAAAGTATATCATATGGACGTCAAGAGCGCATTTCTGTACGGGAAAGTCAAAGAAGAGGTTTATGTCGGGCAGCCACCAGGCTTTGAGGACCCTATCCACCGGGATAAGGTTTATGTGCTGAACAAAGCTTTATATGGTCTGCACCAGGCTTCGAGACAGTGGTACGAGGAGTTAAGTACATACCTCATGGCAAAGGGATTTAAGCGCGGACTCGTCGACTGCACCCTATTCACGAAGAAATCAGGGGATGATTTGCTTCTGGTGCAGATATACGTTGATGATATAATATTTGGCTCAACTAACGAACTTTTATGCAGGGAGTTTGAAACTGTCATGCAGGAAAAGTTTGAGATGAGTGCAATGGGGGAGATGCAGTTTTTCCTAGGCTTGCAGGTGGACCAAAGACCCACGGGGATCTTCATTCACCAGACGAAATACGTATCCGAAGTCTTGAGCCGGTCCCAGATGGAGGATTCCAAGCCGATGGATACCCCGATTCAACCCAATCACGGGATTGGAGTGGACGCTAAGGGGGAGCTGACGGACCCATTTACATACAGAGCAATCATCGGATCTCTGATGTATCTTACCGCATCTCGGCCAGATATTATGTTCGCAACGTGTCTCTGTGCTCGCTATCAATCGAAGCCGAAACAAAGTCATCTTACGGCGGTCAAGCGTATCCTTAGATATCTGAAGGGTTGTCCCTCGAGAGGACTTTGGTACCCTAATGATGATGATTTTGATTTTATCGCTTTTAGTGATGCAGATTGGGGCGGCTGTGACAAGGATAGCAAATCCACTACAGCTGGATGCCAGCTTTTAGGGAGCAGGTTAGTCACCTGGCAATGTAAGAAGCAGACTTCGGTCGCGCTGTCTACCTGTGAAGCCGAGTACATTGCATCCTCGAGTTGCTGTTCGAAGTGCTCTGGATCCAACAACAGATGGTGGATTACGGTTTGCAGTTTCTTAAAACCCCTATACATTATGATAATGAAGCCGCGATCGCATTAACTAAAGATACGGGCAATCATTCTAAAGCAAAACATATCCGGATAAAATACCATTTTATCCGTGATTGTTATGCTAAAGAATTGATAGATATGGTCAAAATCCATACTAACTATCAACGTGCAGATTTGTTCACTAAAGCTTTTGACAGATCCCGCTTTGAATATCTTTTAAAAGTTAACAACATAAAGGAAAAACAGGACTAATCAGCACCTCGGTTTATCGCTTTCTAGTTTAAAATTTTCTTTAAAGTTTTTATTGTTTTTCAGAAAAATTAAAAACCCAAAAATATGTTTTATATTTTAGGGGGAGTCATTTTATCAGAAAAACCAAAAACATTGAAAAAATTCAAAAAGATCTAAAAATTAGAAAAACTAAAAATGATTTCCAGGATAAAAAGAGGAAATGATAGTACATCAGTGGGGATTTGACACAGGCTAAAGATATGTATAGTTATATGATGTGTGTGTTGACTACGTGTGATGTGCTGATAGGCTTCGTAGACTAAAAATTGCGTGCATTAGTGATACAAACATAACGAACTACGCGTTCGTGGCTGAACACCTCATGGGCATATGGTCTTAGTACCGTAATTTCGTTTGATAGGATTGCCAAAATCTGAGGTTTCGGGTTGTTATGTTATGGTTATCCGGGATATTCTGATTAAACTTTTGTCGTATTGATTTACGGACCTAGTTTCATCAGAATATTTGCTAAAAGAGCTTAAATTCCAAAACCGAAAGTTACCGAATTGGGGAACTTCATGTTTTTATTGATCAAAGATCATAATTACATCGTATTGACTTACTGATGCAAATCAGTAGTTGATATCAGCCTCAACCTAGTATATATGCACATGTTACTCTGCTGCATTCGTTTGCTGACCTGTACACCTCTGTGTTATATACTTTGTAACTTTTACGGATAACTCTGGCATAATCACGCGTTACGACGAAGCGTTGTGCAATTACTTGATACGGGAGTATGTCGTGTGTGTGGGAACCACAACGTGTTAGTCTAATACACCTAACTCGTATCATTTTAAAGCATTGTGTAATAGTCTGCATGTGAGCTTAAGTGGATCACAATATCAGCAATTGCCGTGTCACATATTGTTTCTAATGATAATATTAAACAAAAAGATCAATGCTGTGATCAGATTTCTCAAACAACTGATATGATCCTCTTACCGGACATCGCAAAATGTTTACTGCTTTGTTTACTTTGATGCATTTTACTTTTATTATCAAAAAGATACAAAATCCAAAAAGATTTTATGTGTGTTTTGATATAAATTTCAGAAAAACCAAATGTTTTGCATTTCTGCTTTATTTTAGATAACCGACGTTGTTTGATGGTCAATTTCTGAGATTTGATGAAACCATCTGGGATTTGTATCATTCTAAAAGTGAAATAATGAGTTTTTGAGACTTAACGGATTGAAAAATGTTGAACGGGATTCGAATTCGTGATTTGGCAAAATTTTCAGATTTTTCCATTTCACATTCGCCCCTTAAATGGGTCGAATGTGGAAAAATCTTACACTCGTACGTTTTAGTTTTGGGCGAAAGTGGATTTCAACATTAACTTTCACTTTCGGGTGTTATAATTCCTCCTTCGGGCCATTCACTTGGTCGAATGTGGAAACCACCCACATTCGTCCATCTTAAACGGGCGAAGGTACTTGCCTATAAATGCCACTTTACAGGTTCGACCATCATTCTGCAATTTTTTCAAAATTTTTCATCTTACTGAGACCTTGTTGCTTTGATTTCGTTTGCCTTTGATTATTGTTCCTTGCTATTTCCTGACCATTTTGAACTAATTTTCACAGGTAATGGCTGCATTAACAGATCAGAATTTGAGTTTATGGGTTACGAACCCTAGGGTTCTTAATCTGGACTTATTGGACCGTTTTTAATGGGTGTTTTTGTTAGGGATTCAATTCTCATCAGTTTTAGGGGGAGATATAACAAGGAATTAGATTTCTAACATGATTAAGTTTATTAATTGATGGTTTGAATACTTTAAACCCTAATTCCTTTTAAAAACAGATGATAATTGAATAATAATAACAATTGATAATGTACGAGTGTTATTCGGCCATAATAGAACAAGTTCCAATCAAAATCAGAGGTTAAATACAAGATTGGCAGATTTTTAAATTTTAGGGCAAAAGAGTTTTACATTCGTCCCTTTCAATACGGGCGAATGTAGAAGATATAGGACGAATATGAAATATTTTGGGCGAATGTGATTTTTACTTAGATCTTTTTCACATTCGTACTAAATTGTTTACCTTCGTACCTTAATTTCCACTTTCGACCATGAAAAATTGGGCGAATGTGGAAACTGGAAAAACCTAAAATTTTTAATTTTTGTCGTTTTTGTGTTTTGACGTATTTTCTGACTTTTAATGTGCAGATGGCTGAACAACCAGAGAATGTTGAAGTTCCTGTGGAGAACATTGTATCAGATCCAGTCCCAGAGAATGTTCCATAAGGATGGCCGTTTGAACCAACACATAACTGCTGTGCATATGTTGGAGATGTAGAGAAGAATACTGAATTTTCTGGTATTGTGGAGTTTTTAAGGCGAAGCCGTATTATTCATGCCTTAGCCACACCAACAATAATCTACAAAGACATAGTGGAGGACTTCTACAGGAATGCTAGATATGATTTCTGGGAAGATCATACTATTATCAGAAGCAAGATTCAGGGAATGGAGATGTTTTTGACTGAAGCTGATATCAGAGAGGCTTTACAGATAAAGTTTGAGACGAGTACTGATCCCAGAGAGCTTTCCTGGACTGAGCAGAGAGCGTGTTTTCTCAGGATGAAGTATAAGGGTCCTATCACTGATGGTTCAATGCATAAAGGAAAATTAAGTGTGCAGTTCAAGTATTTCGCACATGTAATTATTCATGTATTTGGATGTGTGAGCGGTGGATATGATGTTATGAGGAAGAGCCTTAGTTCATTGATGCTTGCGTTAACACTTAACAAACCATTCAATGTATCTGGTATGATATTGGATCACATGCTTGAGATGCTAAAAGGCTTGAAGAAGAAGCTGCTATATCCGAGATTTCTTATGATGATCTTTGATCATAAGTATCCTGATTTGAAGAAGGATCCAACTATGACCCTAGGTCAAGATCACATGAATATTCGAACGCTTGTTAGAATGAAAGGGTATAAAGGAGTGCCAGATAATGAGAAACCACCTCACAGGAGATTGTTTGGGGCTTTGGCTAATCAGGGTTACACTGATCCTGGTAAAAACAAAGCAAGGCACGATAATAGTGACTCGGATAACGATGATCCATTAGTGTATGCTGATGCAAACACTAAGAGGAAGAGACAAGTGGTTAATGCCGGAGCCAAAGGGAAGGGTAAGGCAAAGGTGGATCAAGGAAGTTCAAAGCAACAGGTTACTAGAAAGAAGACGACTGCAAAGAAAGGCACTAGTCTGGTTGATGAAGATTCGGTTGACTCAGAGGAGACTGAAGTGGATGAGCAGTGGGATTCAGAGGAGGAAAGAGTAAAGACCAACAAGCGTAAGGCCACTATGGTTGGTGAGTCTGAATCTTTGAATAAGACTATTGAAGAGGTTTCACAAAAGAAGACTGCTGATGTTGTTGAAGGATTAAGTGTGAATCTTGATGAGCTTGAAGAAGGTGAGACTGTGGTTGTGAATTTGAAAAAGCCGAAACATAAGTCAATGGCAAAGAAGTCGAGTACAAAACAGTTGAGGGAGAAAGAGATTCCTCAATTGCTTAAATGTGACGTTCGGCAAAATTAAGGTAAATCCGTACGTAATTAATATATGTAATTAACTGTTCTAAGCAAGAATTAATATCAATTAAGTATATTAGAGTATTCGGAAAATAGCGGAGTCCAATAGATGGCATAAGAATGCCATAGTTTAATTAGAAATGCGTAGGAATCGCATAAGAATAAACTAGTCCGAAACGGACGTTGGTGATTACCCGGCGATAATTAAATAACCGAAAATGATCCCGAATGCTCGGGATATAAATAAAAGAAACACCTCCACACTTCACTTAGACTCACGGCCAAACACCCTTCTAAAATCTATTTTGTGTTTCAACATATCAAATACATAAAATCACTTCATTTCCTACCATAAATCAAGTGTGTTATCAAGCTAGGAGCTTAACCCTTGGACGAACACACATAACCCCATCATAATCTTATGTTTTTGTGACTTCCCTAGCCTTGTGCTAGTAGTAAGTTTCTTAAAACTCATCTTGTTTAAGTTTTATTTATTTATGTGTTTAACTTGCAAGTTGTTTTTGGGGTGTTTTTAACCAAAGTTTTGAAACAAGGTTTTGTGTGTTTTCTAAAAATGAAATGAAATGCTTACAAAGATGATCATAAACATGAGTTTTAGGATGGTTGGTGATGTTATTTTGTTACAAAAATATTGTATGTTCTAGTATTTTTAGAAGTTGTTTTGAATAAAAAAAAAACATAAAGTAACACCTAATACACCTAAAAATGGTTTTGATCATCATATTATGACTAATGGAACCACTTGAACATGAAATAATTGTAACAAAATGTAATGAAGCTAAAATCACAAAAATATAGTTGTAGACTTTAAAAATACAAGTATGACCAAATGGACTCCAAGACTTAAATCAAACATGTTAGTAGGCTTAAAATGAGCATATGAGACTAATAAAAGTGTTGGATAGTGAAAAGAACACTTATTGTAAATTTTGACATGTTAAAGTGTACTAGTTTTAGTGAAAATTGTCATTTTTATAAGTCTTGGGAATAATATGTAACTTTTATAAAGATAGAGATTTGAAAAGCTACTTTGGAAAGCCCATGGGTGTAAAATGTGATTTTGGAAACCTTATGTTGAAAAATGTAACTTTGGAAAGTAAAAGGTTAAGAATGAAAAGTTAGATTCTAAAAGGGTTGCTTTTGTAAAAGTGAATAAACTTACACAAATATTTTACTTGTAAGAATGTTATTTTTATAAAAAGTATTTTATAAAAATATAAATTTACCATAGGTGTTGAAAAATATAAATACTAATATTTTTAGAAAGAAAATGGTAATTTATATAACTTGGGATGTTTTGTATAAAAATGAGCATTTTTACATTTATGGGGATGTAAAAGTGTTGTAAGAATTTTTTTTAGGAATAAAACATCCAAGTTAATATATTTTCAATAAATATATTTATATACTTCGAAAGTAGGAAAATGCGTAAACCGGCAAGTAGTATGATTTCCTACACAAGAAAAATATATATATAAGTTAAGAAATCGGGGAAGCGGGCGTATGTTAATGCGACGAACTATCGGACAAAAGTGTAAAACGAACAAAGTATAAATCGGACAAAAAGTAAATCGGACGGATAAGTATACAAGTATAACTTCCTACAAGATACGAGTATACGTTATTGCGGCGATTACGGACTAATTATTCCAAGTAAGAAAATAAGTATATATTTTGTGAACAAAATATATGCAATGATGATAAAGGGTGAAAAATATACATAAACACTTTCCTAAGTGTTGGAAGTAAAATGGGAGAGTTTGTAAGAAATAAAATAAGTATGTTATTATAAGTATATGTATACTTATTGGAAAAATAACTACTTAACATGAAATGAATCTCATTCGACAAGATCTTAGTATATTTATTTTTATGGGGAAATAAATATATAATAAAAGTGAGTCGAGTCGGAAGATATCACGAAATATTAATACAAGTAAATACATATTGATAAATATGTTTAAAGATCATGACGTGTAAGGAAAACGGGCAATGATCGGGTTTCGCGATGACGAAACCAACTAACTTGGTAATTAATACCAACGGTTATATTATAAGATTAAGTGAAACTTGTAACGGGATAAATCATCACCAACGGACCTAAGACTAGGGTATATTCCTAATTAAACCGAATATGTAAACGTGGTGTCGGGAGTTGGGGAAAGACAACTTGCCAGTAAGACACGCACTCTGAGACCAGTGCCTTATTAAATTAGGACACGTGTAGGTAGTCTCACATTGGACTTGGCAAAGACTATTTTCTGATTTCGTGACACGCTTGAGGTGAGTTTTCACGGCCCCTTTTCTGTTTTAAATGTTTTAAACTCGGGGGAAAGATATGTAAGTATGAAAGTATTAAATGTGCGGTAACATGTGAAAGTATGAAATGGTACATAAGATGGGCACATGGGTAACGGTAAAGTCACATGGGACGTGAAGTCTCCGCAGTTAACCGTAACCATTTATACAAAGTGATGTAGCCATAGAATATGGTAATAGTACTATTGGTTCTTGACAAGTCCCACCCCGGTTGATTAGCGATCAACACGGAAGGACCACAGGGTGCGACGATATTCTAAATTAGTTGTTACCATGTAAACAACTTGCGGGGCAATGAAAAGTAGTCTGGTTTTGGTTATGGGCTCATGGGGAATCCATCGATATTAGGACTAGCTACCCTAATGTTATATATAGCACATTTCTTATTTCGTTATGCGCACTTATTTACAAATGAATGTTAATTTATTTGTGTGTCAAAACCTGTGAAACTCACCAATATATTTATATATTGACGTTTTCCCTAACATATCTTTCAGGTAACTAGGAGTGTGAAGGCGTGCAATGGCTAGGGCGGGCAAAATAAAGACGAGACGGACTTTTGTTAGGGATTTACTAATATTTCCTATGGTATTGGGAAATAGTCATATATATATAGTACGGTACTTTTGCCAGGAAAGAAAATGTCTGCTTCTGAAGAATCCGAGTACATGTCTGACTCCGATAGCAGTGTTCAGATCGTGGAGAACGTTCCCAACGCCCCTGTGGTTGTGGTATTGAGTTCGGACGATGAGGTCGAGCGTGACGAGATGATGGTCGACGGTGAGTATGAGGAGGATGAGGATGAGGAGGAGGACCCTAGTGAGGAGGATGTGATGTCGGAGGCGTCAGTCACTTCCCCACCACTCATCGCTCCCACACCTACATTCCCTGTTTACCCTGTCCCTGCTACTCGTACCTTCCCTCCGGGATTCTTTGATTCGGTCGCCCCATCTTCTCGTGTTGGGCCATCGGGTCAGGCTGGCCCGAGTGTTCCTGTCGTGTCTGAGGCTCCTATCGAGCCGATTCCTGCCCCTACTCTCGTGGCTCCTGTCGAGCCTTTTCCTGATGTTGTTGGTGAGGTGCCGGTAGCGCCTCATGGTGCATTAGTTTCGGATGACGAGGATGAGCCCTTGGAGGGTGATCATCCTGCTGTTATTCTGAGGGCAGTCCTGCCCACAGTAGCAAGCTTAGACGCGCTGTGATGCGTGCCCACGCTACTGATAGTGATGATGCTTCCAGGGATGTTGTCCCTGCCAGCCCCGAGGTGGAGGCACCACCTCACTCCCCTGTGTTACCTGTTGTCGACCCAGTTGATGTCCCTGTCGCTCTTGTTATCTCTGTTGTCCCTGTTGCTCCCGTTCTCCCTGCTACCCTTGCGGTTCCTAGTGTACCCCTTGAGGCTGGTTTTTCCCAGCCAGCTCCTGTCATCCCTGGTGTCCCTGAGATGGTAGGTCCGTCTCAACCGGTTAGCTTCTCTCCCGGTCCGCCCCGTGAGGCGGCACGTATGCCTGCTTTTGCTGTTTCCTCTTTGCTCGCTCTTGAGCAAGACTTTTTGACCATGACAGAGACGTTTTCTTCCACTGTCTCCCACGTTGATGCACAGATGCGGTCCATTTGGGCACGCATCATAGAGACGAACTCTATGCTGACTCGCATCGCTGATGATCTACTTCGCGTGGATAGCTTACGTGGTCTTCCTTTTGGTGAGCATATGGATCGCGCCCAGCGAATCTATGATCACATTGCCGCCGTGGATGCAGCTATTCGACTCAATGCTCCACAGTACGCTCCTCGGCCTCCTTCGCAGCCTTAGTTGAGTTTTCAGTGGATGGTGGATGTTAGATCGTGGTAGCTGTTAGAGATAGTTGTAGCAGTGATGGATGTTGTATCTTTTGTATTTTACCTAGCTAGACTGGTGATGACTAGCGTAGTATGTTATGATCTTTTGTTATCTTCAAACGATGTATGTGGGATTAGATATCACCACCTTTTGTTATGTACGAACAAATGATGTAATCGTTATGAATGAAAATGAATGAAAATCATGATGTATTATGGTAAAATATATTATTGTATTGTGGTTATCTTTCGTTATGGTTGTTATTATTGTTATGATTACAACTATTATTCATTCTTTCCTTGTGATTATCATATTCTGATGTGGTGATTATATGGTGATGAGTTGCAAATCTTGTGGGATGTTTGTTTTAATAGTATGACGTGCATGACAATATTGGGTAAATATATGTCTAATTATTCTTTGATATTTGATATTGAAGTATAAAATGCCGCCTAAGACAAGAAAGACACCACAAGACCAGTTGCCTACTTCTCAGGCACAACTAGACCAATTGATTGCTGACAGAATTGCTACCGCCCTGGCCCAGTTCGAGGCCAACCGCACCGATCCAAGCGGGGGTTCTGGCGGAACTGGTAGCCGAGGTGACAATAACCGCGAAAGATCTACGTCAGGTATACAACATTGATATGTCTTATATGTGGGGTAAAACCCAAATTGACTTACCTTGTGGTGACATTATTATGTGATGTTACAGAATCTGGCAATCCTGTTCCCCAATGTACTTTCAAAATGTTCCTTGATTGCAAGCCGATTAACTTCAACGGCACTGAAGGATCCGTTGGTCTTCTGAAATGGTTTGAGAAAACTGAAGCTATGATTCGTATCAGCAAGTGTACTGATGAACAAAAAGTCATGTATGCTACAAACCTTTTTCTGGACAACGCATTGACTTGGTGGAATAGTCAGGTGCAATCTATGGGCGATGAAGCAGCCTATGCTCTCTCATGGCCTGATTTGAAGGAACTGATGATTAGGGAATACTGTCCAGCTAGCGAAATTCAAAAGTTGGAAACTGAATTCTGGAACCTTTCCATGATCGGGGCGGATGTTGCTACCTATACCTCTCGATTCCATGATCTTTCTCGTTTGGTACCCCGCCTTGTGACTCCTGAGTCGAAGAAAATTGAGAGGTATCTTTATGGTTTAGCCCCTCAAATTCGTGGCATGGTGGCTTCCTCGAAGCCTGCTACTATGCGTGAAGCGATTGATCTTGCTCTTAGCCTGACAGAGGATGATATACGTATTGGCACACTGTCGAAAAAGGCTACTGATGGTAAAGTTTTTGAGATGAAAGTTTATGAGGCTAAGAAAACGGTGGTTGAAGGTCAGTCTTCTGGTCGTAAAAGAAAGTTTTCGGGAAACAAGAACCACAACTCTTCTGGTAACAAATCTGGGTCTAATCGAAAAGGCAAAGGTTTTGTTGCCACTACTCAAAATGGCGGTAAAAGGCAAAATTCCCAAGGTAATGGTGGTGGAAACCAAACTGTTTGCTGGAAGTGCAAAAGGGTTGGTCATAGTGGTGAGAAATGTTATACCGGAACGCCTGCGGTTCCTAGTGACAAGCGTCCATGCTACGAATGTGGATCCACTGACCATTGGAGGAAGAATTGCCCAAAGCTCAAAAATCAAGCCCAGGGAAGAGCCTTTGTTATCGGTGCCGGTGAAGCACGTCAGGATCCCAATGTTGTCACCGGTACGTTCCTCCTTAACAATCACTATGCTTCTATTCTATTCGATACCGGAGCCGATTTTAGTTTTGTGTCTATTGATTTCAAGCGATCTCTTGGTTTAAAGACTAGTAAACTAGATACACCTTACTCCATAGAATTGGCGAACGGTAGAACTATAGAAACAAATGAAGTAGCAAAAGATTGTAAATTGGGTCTTTGTGGGCATGAGTTTAGTATTGATCTTCTACCGATCGTCTTGGGTAGTTTCGACGTCGTTATTGGTATGGATTGGTTGTCAACAAACCATGCAGTCGTGGTATGCGACGAAAAGTTAATTCGAATCCCTCTAGTGAACGATGAAGTTCTCTCTATTCAAGGGGAAAGGCGTGGAACGCCTTTGCGAATCATTACTTGCATGAAAGCCCAAAAGTGCTTGTGGAAAGGCTGTTATGCATTCTTAGCGCATGTTGCTAATGAGAACGGTATACATGTCGATCCTGCAAAAATTGAAGCGATTAAAAATTGGGAAGCACCAAAGACCCCTACCGAGGTGCGTCAATTTCTTGGTCTTGCGGGTTATTATAGAAGATTCATTGAGAATTTTTCTAAGATAGCACAATCGTTGACAATGTTAACCCAAAAAGACAAGAAGTTTGAATGGACCGATAAACAAGAGTCAGCTTTCCAATTGTTGAAGAAAAAGTTGTGTGATGCTCCAATTCTTTCCCTACCTGAAGGTTCGGAAGATTTCGTGGTATACTGTGATGCTTCGCATCAAGGTTTGGGTTGTGTATTAATGCAACGTGATAAAGTAATCGCTTATGCTTCCAGACAGTTGAAAGTGCATGAGAAAAATTATACGACACATGATCTGGAACTTGGTGCCGTGGTTTTTGCACTAAAGATATGGAGGCATTATCTCTATGGTACCAAATGCACAATCTTCACTGAGCATAAGTCTTTGCAGCATATCTTTGATCAAAAAGAGCTGAACATGAGGCAAAGACGTTGGGTGGAATTGTTAAATGATTATGATTGTGAAATTAAGTACCATCCTGGCAAGGCAAACGTTGTAGCGGATGCTTTAAGTCGGAAAGAAAGGGCCAAGCCGTTACGTGTTCGTGCATTGGGCTTGACGATCCATACCAATTTGACCAATCGTATTTGTGAAGCCCAATGTAACGCGCTAAAGCCTGAAAACGTGAAGAAGGAAAATCTTCGCGGTATGGTTGATTCGTTGGTGTCTAAGACGGATGGAACTTTGTATTTTATGGATCGAGTTTGGGTACCTCTCTATGGTGGTCTGCGTGAGTTAGTTTTGGATGAAGCTCACAAGTCAAGGTATTCGGTTCATCCTGGAACTGATAAAATTTTCAAAGATCTGAAGGAATTTTATTGGTGGCCATACTTTAAACGAGACATTGCGGCCTATGTGGCTCGTTGTCTAACTTGTTCAAAAGTAAAAGCCGAATATCAAAAACCATCTGGATTGCTCCAACAACCTGAAATTCCTGAATGGAAATGGGAGCAAATTTCTATGGATTTTATTACAAAGTTGCCCAAAACATCAAGTGGTCACGACACTATTTGGGTGATTGTTGATCGTTTAACAAAATCCGCTCATTTCTTGCCCATTCGTGAAACCGACAGAATGGGAAAATTGGCTCGTTTGTACATCAAAGAAGTGGTATCTAGGCACGGAGTGCCCGTATCTATTATTTCGGATCGAGATAGCCGATTCTCTTCAAGATTTTGGCGAACACTGCAACATGCTCTGGGTACTCGCTTAGATATGAGTACAGCATATCACCCTCAAACTGATGGTCAAAGTGAAAGGACTATTCAAACACTGGAGGACATGTTGCGGGCCTGTGCAGTTGATTTTGGTGGTAACTGGGATTCACATTTGCCTCTTGTTGAATTCTCATATAATAATAGTTATCATTCAAGTATTCAAGCTGCACCGTTCGAAGCTCTGTATGGACGTAAGTGTAGATCTCCATTGTGTTGGGCAGAGGTTGGTGATAAGCAATTAACTGGACCAGAAATTATTCAAGAGACGACTGACAAGATCTTTCTGATAAAAGATCATTTGAAAGCGGCTCGCGACCGACAGAAAAGCTATGCGGATAATAGGCGTAAGCCTCTAGAATTCGAAGTCGGTGATAAGGTCCTGTTGAAGGTTTCACCCTGGAAGGGTGTAGTTCGTTTTGGAAGGCGCGGGAAGCTAAATCCTAGATATGTTGGTCCTTTCGAAATCTTGGCTAGGATTGATCCCGTTGCTTATAAACTCAAGTTGCCTGAAGAGCTTAGTGGAGTCCATGACCTTCCATGTATCTAATCTGAAAAAGTGTCTCTCGGATGAAACTTTGATCATTCCCGCTGATGAGATTCATGTTGACGATAAGCTTCATTTTATCGAAGAACCGATAGAAGTAACGGACTGGAAAGTTCAAAAGCTTATGTGTAGCAGAATCAAGTTAGTGAAAGTGCGTTGGAACACAAAGCGTGGACTGGAGTTCACAGGGGAAAGGGAAGATCAAATGAAGTAGAAATATCCCGCCTTGTTTAAGAAAAATCCTCGAAAGAAGGGCTCATGCAGAGTTTCGCGGACGAAACTCCTTAAACAGGGGGAGAATGTGACATTCGGCAAAATTAAGGTAAATCCGTACGTAATTAATATATGTAATTAACTGTTCTAAGCAAGAATTAATATCAATTAAGTATATTAGAGTATTCGGAAAATAGCGGAGTCCAATAGATGGCATAGGAATGCCATAGTTTAATTAGAAATGCGTAGGAATCGCATAAGAATAAACTAGTCCGAAACGGACGTTGGTGATTACCCGGCGATAATTAAATAACCGAAAATGATCCCGAATGCTCGGGATATAAATAAAAGAAACACCTCCACACTTCACTTAGACTTACGGCCAAACACCCTTCTAAAATCTATTTTGTGTTTCAACATATCAAATACATAAAATCACTTCATTTCCTACCATAAATCAAGTGTGTTATCAAGCTAGGAGCTTAATCCTTGGACGAACACACATAACCCCATCATAATCTTATGTTTTTGTGACTTCCCTAGCCTTGTGCTAGTAGTAAGTTTCTTAAAACTCATCTTGTTTATGTTTTATTTATTTATGTGTTTAACTTGCAAGTTGTTTTTGGGGTGTTTTTAACCAAAGTTTTGAAACAAGGTTTTGTGTGTTTTCTAAAAATGAAATGAAATGCTTACAAAGATGATCATAAACATGATTTTTAGGATGGTTGGTGATGTTATTTTGTTACAAAAATATTGTATGTTCTAGTATTTTTAGAAGTTGTTTTGAATAAAAAAAAACATAAAGTAACACCTAATACACCTAAAAATGGTTTTGATCATCATATTATGACTAATGGAACCACTTGAACATGAAATAATTGTAACAAAATGTAACGAAGCTAAAATCACAAAAATATAGTTGTAGACTTTAAAAATACAAGTATGACCAAATGGACTCCAAGACTTAAATCAAACATGTTAGTAGGCTAAAAATGACCATATGAGACTAATAAAAGTGTTGGATAGTGAAAAGAACACTTATTGTAAATTTTGACATGTTAAAGTGTACTAGTTTTAGTGAAAATTGTCATTTTTATAAGTCTTGGGAATAATATGTAACTTTTATAAAGATAGAGATTTGAAAAGTTACTTTGGAAAGTCCATGGGTGTAAAATGTGATTTTGGAAACCTTATGTTGAAAAATGTAACTTTGGAAAGTAAAAGGTTAAGAATGAAAAGTTAGATTCTAAAAGGGTTGCTTTTGTAAAAGTGAAGAAACTTACACAAATATTTTACTTGTAAGAATGTTATTTTTATAAAAAGTATTTTATAAAAATATAAATTTACCATAGGTGTTGAAAAATATAAATACTAACATTTTTAGAAAGAAAATGGTAATTTATATAACTTGGGATGTTTTGTATAAAAATGTGCATTTTTCATTTATGGGGATGTAAAAGTGTTGTAAGAATTTTTTTTAGGAATAAAACATCCAAGTTAATATATTTTCAATAAATATATTTATATACTTCGAAAGTAGGAAAATGCGTAAACCGGCAAGTAGTATGATTTCCTACACAAGAAAAATATATATATAAGTTAAGAAATCGGGGAAGCGGGCGTATGTTAATGCGACGAACTATCGGACAAAAGTGTAAAACGAACATAGTATAAATCGGACAAAAAGTAAATCGGACGGATAAGTATACAAGTATAACTTCCTACAAGATACGAGTATACGTTATTGCGGCGATTACGGACTAATTATTCCAAGTAAGAAAATAAGTATATATTTTGTGAACAAAATATATGCAATGATGATAAAGGGTGAAAAATATACATAAACACTTTCCTAAGTGTTGGAAGTAAAATGGGAGAGTTTGTAAGAAATAAAATAAGTTAAGTATGTTATTATAAGTATATGTATACTTATGGGAAAAATAACTACTTAACATGAAATGAATCTCATTCGACAAGATCTTAGTATATTTATTTTTATGGGGAAATAATTATATAATAAAAGTGAGTCGAGTCGGAAGATATAACGAAATATTAATACAAGTAAATACATATTGATAAATATGTTTAAAGATCATGACGTGTAAGGAAAACGGGCAATGATCGGGGTTCGCGATGACGAAACCAACTAACTTGGTAATTAATACCAACGGTTATATTATAAGATTAAGTGAAACTTGTAACGGGATAAATCATCACCAACGGACCTAAGACTAGGGTATATTCCTAATTAAACCGAATATGTAAACGTGGTGTTGGGAGTTGGGGAAAGACAACTTGCCAGTAAGACACGCACTCTGAGACCAGTGCCTTATTAAATTAGGACACGTGTAGGTAGTCTCACATTGGACTTGGCAAAGACTATTTTCTGAATTCGTGACACGCTTGAGGTGAGTTTTCACGGCCCCTTTTCTGTTTTAAATGTTTTAAACTCGGGGGAAAGATATGTAAGTAAGAAAGTATTAAATGTGCGGTAACATGTGAAAGTATGAAATGGTACATAAGATGGGCACATGGGTAACGGTAAAGTCACATGGGACGTGAAGTCTCCGCAGTTAACCGTAACCATTTATACAAAGTGATGTAGCCATAGAATATGGGAATAGTACTATTGGTTCTTGACAAGTCCCACCCCGGTTGATTAGCGATCAACACGGAAGGACCACGGGGTGCGACGATATTCTAAATTAGTTGTTACCATGTAAACAACTTGCGGGGCAATGAAAAGTAGTCTGGTTTTGGTTATGGGCTCATGGGGAATCCATCGATATTAGGACTAGCTACCCTAATGTTATATGTAGCACATTTCTTATTTCGTT
Organism: Ambrosia artemisiifolia; assembly: GCA_032199755.1. Taxonomy (NCBI): domain Eukaryota; kingdom Viridiplantae; phylum Streptophyta; class Magnoliopsida; order Asterales; family Asteraceae; genus Ambrosia; species Ambrosia artemisiifolia. Next base: position 5,440,336 of record CM063526.1, on the reverse strand, counting down.
ATGCGCACTTATTTACAAATGAATGTTAATTTATTTGTGTGTCAAAACCTGTGAAACTCACCAATATATTTATATATTGACGTTTTCCCTAACATATCTTTCAGGTAACTAGGAGTGTGAAGGCGTGCAATGGCTAGGGCGGGCAAAATAAAGACGAGACGGACTTTTGTTAGGGATTTACTAATATTCCCTATGGTATTGGGAAATAGTCGAAAATCCTTATTTTGTTAAAAACTACATTTTGGGACGTGTACCTAAACAAAATACTTTCCGCCGTCTAATGAATGTTTATTTTCTAAATTATGTGTTTGTTTAATCTTGGCTATGAAACATTTCTCTTTCGTGTCCACGCCACGTGTTTCCGCCGTTGTCGTGGTGTGACATTAAAGGCAAGAAGATACCTGATGCAGGTACATCATCTAAGCTATCTTCACCAGTTGCTAAGAAGCAGAAGAAAAGCAAAGAAGCTGAAGCATTACCAGTTGATGATTTTAATGTTGCTCTGGATAATGTGTTGGATATGTTTAAGAATCCTCAAAAGGAGAAGGCGAAAGAAGTAGAACCATCCAAGTCAAAGAAAGTTACTGTTTCGGATGATGTGATGAAACAGGTTAACAAAAGGATGGATGATATGATGAAGATGATTGTAGCACAACAAGCTGAGATTAGCAAATTCAAACAGAATGAGGAGAAGATGCTACAGATTGTTGTTGCCTCTAAAAATAATCAAGATGAGATCGAGAAGAAAGTTAAGCAACTTGAAGAAGAAAACAAGGATCTTGAGGTTAAGTGTAACAGAAATCGGAGGATGATTAAGATTGTTAAAGCTGACAACAAAGAACTTAAGACTGAAAACAAACGTCTAAGTGATTTGTTGGATAAGCTATACGGAGAAGCTCCTAAGTTGAAAGAGGGTGAAGAAGATAAGGAGAAAGAGGAGGAACAGGTTGATTATGAACCTTCTGATGAGGATAAAGAGAATGATGAGGAGGATGATGAATCTGAAGAAAGTTCTGATGAAGGAAGTAAGAAAGATGACAAAGATGATGATGATGCGGAGGGATTAGATAGCAAAGATGATGATAATGATGATGAAAGTGATGATGATGATGGGGGAGATGATACTAGTAAGTTTACTTTTGAGAAGAGAACACCAAAGAAAGATGCTGGAGAGTCGAGTTCTAAGAAAAAGAAAGGTAGTGGGAATGTATGCCGAAATCTTCCGAACGGAAGATATGAGGTATGAACTTGAGTATAATGATCCAGACTTAGAGGAAGGTGAAGTACCTGCTGCTGTTGCTAAAGAGATTCTAGAAGGTGTTGCACAACGAGTAGGGAAATCATTAGAGGAGATTATGATGGATCAAATGATTCCAGATCTTCCTGAAAAGGAGATTGGTAATCATTCTGATGATAAACAGACACCTGAGATGGAAGAGATAGAGATTGAGGATATTACTCATGAGGAATATCCACAATATTTCAGGCAAAGTGATGAGAATGTGGTTTTTCCAAACTTTACTGAGATACCAAACAGATTGGCTAAGAAGAAAGCTCAAAAGAGAAGTGAGGAGTTTGTAGAAACTGTGTTTGGTACTGATCAGCAGAAACCTTCAAATCAGAATGATGATTTGAAGACATTTCTACAGAAGTTGAAAGAAACAGATGACAAACGACCAAAGCCTGAAGCTCAAGGTGGTTTTTACAGATATCACAACGATAAGTTCAAAGGCAGAGCTCTTGGTTGAAAGAATCTGGGGAGATTGAAGTGTTTGGCAGTCAAATGGGAATCAGAAATCCTGTACTTCTACAGATTTCATGATTTATTAACTCTACCGTACTGGGCGGTCAGAGACATTTGCAGATTCCCTATGACTGGAGCTTCAGTGAATAATACTGCTATTGGTTGGTTTGCTGATCGTTTGGTTTGGGAAAGTAGAACAAAATGGAGTATGTTCTAGCCATAGTATCCTAGAAGGAAAGTTCATCGTGATATTGATCCGAGAATAGGGAGGAAAAGGGTAACTTTGATTTATAAAGCGCCTGAAGTGATGAAAAAGATTCCATTGATGCCTTTACCTCAACACTTCAGTGCAGATTTCATATTCTGGTACTATGATTGGAGGAAGGCAGAAGCAGTGATTGTGCTGAGAGATGGAAAGGACAAATACAAGCATGTTTATGTATTTGATCCTATGTGGTTGATTAACTGTACGTTTGAAGACATCATCATGCTATTCTACAATCCAATTCATTGTGATCCCAATGATGCAGATCAGGCTAAGAAGTATCAACAAGTTGTCGGAGTTTGCTTTGCTTATGATATAAACTCCGGAAGCAACTTGGATGCTAAACTGGGCAAGATGGTGAAGATGACTGAAGTGCCTAAGCCGGTTAAACGAAAGCTGGAGCCTGAAATGACTAAAGATCAGAAGAAGCAATTGAGAATCAAGATTCTGAACAAGATCATGGACGAGGAACGAAGACAACCCAATCAATAGTCGAGGGGGAGTTTGTAGGTGCACGTATTGCGACTAGTGATTGGATTAGCTTTTAACATATGTTAGTAGATGTTCAGAAGTGGGCGAAGGTGAAAGGAAGTGGACGAATGTATGTATGTTTGGACGAATGTATAGAAGACTGGACGAATGTGAAAGACTGAAAGCCTGAAGACCAGGTTCGTACCATAGAAGATAGTCCACATTCGCACCATGAAAAGGGGCGAACCTGCAGTATCTATATATATGTTTTGGTCATTTTCAAGTTAGAGAGAGTTTTTGTAAGTGTGTGTTGAGAGATCAGGTTCAAGTCTAGATTGTGAACGTGTGTGTGATTGTTAGATTAACAAGTGAATCAATTGTAAACAAGTTTTATGAAAGTTAATCTATGAAAAGATGTTTAAAATGATGTTTTACGTGTTTTGATTTGAGTGTTATCATTTTGTTCATATCTAGGGTTTCCGCACCTGGATTTGTGACTTGTATGATCATTACATCCTGTTTTAGCTAAATTCTTTCAACTACAGTTATGTGTTCTACTTCAACATGTTTGCTCTGTTCCTTTTGTATATCAACTTCGAGTAAGTTAAAACATGCTTCAATAATTGAAATATCAGCAATCAATTCTTCCATTACAAATTGCTCTTCCTCACAACATTTTTTATTAGTCGTTGGTATGTGTACATTTGGCAATGTACAAACTTCTTTAACATCATCATCATCCATTAGAATTTGTGAAGGAATTGACATTATAGCTCGCATAACATCATTTACTCCTTCATAGCTACACTGCTTGCTATTGATTTTATTTTTTTGTTTATCACCACCATTGCCCTTAATGCTACGATGATTCAAAGGAACATTGTCACGTAGGTACGATTGCATCTCGTCCAACGATGTTGATGTGATGTAAGAGATTGCTGGAATTTTAATTCCATGTTCAGTCCTATGTCATTTATTGTATTCGTGCAGGTACAGTATCTGATTTTTCAAAAACAATGAAGATGTTAAAACAACTTGCGTCTAAAACAAATAACATTTGCGTTAGTATAAAAATAATTTGAAATATGTACTCACATTCAACAAGGTAACAAGTCCATTATAATTGTCTTTATCACCAAGCCAACCAGCTTTAGTTCTCTTCAAAGATTCAAGCATATACCCACACAAATTCATCATTGGAATTTCAGATTCATCACCTATACCCAATAAAAATCCTTGATTCACGATTGTTGTTTTTGTGATTTCACCGAATACCGTATTCCATGCAACCCGGAAGTTTAACTTGAATAGTCTTCCACCATCTACATTATCTCCAATTAATGTAAGAACTCTTCCAACACTTACTCTTGTATTATCAAACTGGTTTTTAAATTCATCTATATTGTAGTATCAGAACCCTTTCTTGGCTTATTTTTCTCAAGAACAGGTATCTTTCCATTAGGAATGACGAAAACCTCATGTACTGTTGATAATGTTATATTGATCCTATAATCCCCCACCATGCATGCCTCTTAAATCAATGTCTTGAGGAAGTGACAAAGTTGTACAGAGACTTCACTCGAGCAAGATGTGCACACGTAGAATTAGAAGTGTGTTGATCCTTTAAAAAAAATTCCAAAAAAAACGACCTATTCATTTTATGGTACACACATTTTCTCACTTCATATAGATTTGTCTATCCCCATAAGCACCCAGGGGATAAACTAGTGTGTTTAATATGAATCAAAATAGTGTTTTATAGAATAAAAGTCATCCACCAAGACTAAACGTAATTTTTATATGTTTATATAGCAATATGATACTCATATTAAAGATAAATAACGCTTGTTATTGTGGTGCATTTAAAAAAATAATAATTACATTTAAAATAGTTATTGGAGTTTGAAAAAGTATTGGGGAAGTTGCATGTGCCTTACATGTGAGTTTTCAAATTTAGAACATTATACTCCTATCTAGTCAAATCAATTAATCAAAATTATAACACGTATTACAATTTTGCTACTAATAAATATCCACCCTCTATTTTTAGATCTAATGACCAGAACATTGTTACCTTTATCACAAGAAAAACACCTTCGTACATGAGCCATACCCTACATATACATATACATACATATATATATATATATACACACATATATATAGGAGGAGGATAAATTGAAAGCTCCCCAAGTTAAAGAAACTTTGAAAACTCAATCATGTCCATCCATCTAATATCATCTACGGTTTATATTAAAATGCATTTTCCTAATTTCAAACAAATGTTTCCTTTTGTACTTAAAGTACATAAAGGGAAAACAATATTCAACAAAGTCTACAAGTCCAGACATGTCATTTTATTGCTTTTCATCTCATTTTTATATTAATTTAATAGTCAAATCATTGTTTTTTCATATCTTACTTTTAAAATGTACTTTGAATTTTTACAAGTTCGGATACCTGTGATGTAAACTAGTTTATGTAAATTACACATTAAATTAACTTTAATTTTAAAGGAAACTTTATTACGTATTAAAAATATATGAACTAGATTATGTTTCTTTTTAAAAATTATGTAACAAACAAAGTTACAAATGTTATTACATTTGCCCTTTACTTTTAAAGAATACTTTATTACATACTAAAAACATATGCATTAGCTTATGTTGCTTTTTAAATATTGTGTAACAAGCAAATTTAAAGATATAACAACAACCTTTTTTTTATCCTTTTATACAAATGTGCAACCTTTCTCTCTTCCCTCACCTTAATCATGTGTTTCTTTTCGTACTTTTTTAACCTCCCATATTCATTTTTTTCTCTCATTTGTCACAACTCATCTTTCTCTCTCATACCTAATTAATCAACAAAATATGTAACTAGTTAAATATGTAACCAGTATGTCACATTTGTAACTCATATATAAAAATCATTTTAGATGTGACGTTTTTTGTTACACCTGTAACATACTATTTACGTATTTAAAAATTCTAAAAAACATATGTGATGCTCATTATTTGATATAACGTATCATTTACACATTTAAAAAACCCTAAAAAAAATGTATGTGACACTTGTTATTACACCTATAACATATTATTTACATATTTGTAAATCATAAAAGAGGGAAACTAAGTTGTGACAACAGTCAACAAACCAGGTCAACATCCGTACACGTTTCATTTATTATTTCAATATATGTGCATATCTTAGACATTTTACATACACTATACCCCCCTCCCAAGACTAGTGAAGCATGAGTTTACCAGAAAACTCAACAAAGAAACATTCGTTCAGTCATACAACACACGAACACTCACCCATCAACCATTCAATAAGAGTATATCATCCTAACACATGAAAGACTTTCACTAATACATATTTACGAATCAAGAAAGTGTCCATTAGGGGTGTTCATCGGTTCGGTTTACGGTTTATTTGGTTTATTCGATTCGGTTTATTCGGTTTTCAAAATTTTGTACCCCAAACCAAAAACCCAACCAAACCAAATTAGGAATATGGAAACCAAACCAAATTCAACTAAATTGAAACGAAGTTTTTTTTTTCTCTCTAACTTATATACCTTTGTGTTCCGAAATCCGAATAGAAAGTTAGAAATTAATATAAACCAAAAAATCAAAACACACAAACACAAACATCATAGAAATTACAAATAGTAAATAAGTCTTTGCCAATTCCACAAAATATAAATAAACTTCAAACTTAAATCTTTCTCCAACTCTAGTGAACCTGCATACGAAAAATAAAGATATTAATACTAAACATATAAATCGTGTAGCTTGATAATCAGACCAACAGTTGTTGCAATCATGGGGAAACATATACCTGGATATTAGACTTATACTCTGAATATTACTTATAAATAGGTGGCTTTATTTTGGGTTGGGCTTACCTTTCAATATTTTGGGCTTATATATTATATATGGCTTATTAAATATTATTATTTTTATTTAATAATTAATTATTTACCGGTTTATTCGGTTATCCAAATAAAAAAATGTAGAACCAAAAACCAAACCAAACTCCAAATTAGCAATTCGGTTTCGGTTAAAACCAAACCAAACACCAAATTCGTTGTTCGGATTGGTTTTTTCGGTTACGGTTACGGTTCGGTTTTCGGTTTTTATTTGGTTTTCGGTTATTCTGAACACCCCTATGTCCATGTACTCTCATTTTCTAACAAAGGTACACGACTAAGTGATCACATCACAAAGTCAAGACCACAACTACATCATGTACACACAACTAGTTCACAACATATTTGGCTAACTATTACAGAAACATCTAAACTCACTTGGTATTATGGATCGAAACATTCATCAAAAGACTTGATAAATCACTATCACACTTAATAATACAAACACAAGAATCCAAACACTACACCTACATATCATGGATTTTTCGCTATGATACCTTCCACACTAACACATGATGTAAGCACCTATACTAATGCTTGAGATCATCATTTACACAAGACAAGACACATGACTTTAGGTAACTATCTTTCATCCAAGAATCACTACCTATATATGTGTGTGTGCTCACCATTTTCGGCCGTCAAGAAACACCACCACTACACTTGATCCTTACCTTTTTGTCCCCACATGAGACAAACATTCTTTTGCACTAGAATGGAATCCTTACACATACACCTCTACACTTGATCCTTACCCTTTTGTCCCTTTATTTTCAGCCGAGTACATCACTAACACACCAAGAAGCTTCCAAAATCATAACTAAGAAACCTTGAACTATCAACATCCAAGCATGTGTAGACAAAACTAGTCATGGAAGCATCACTATCAACCTAATACTCCTCTTGTTTTGCAGCCGATCCCAATTCCCAATAAATGAAAGTGATGGAACCTAAGACATTCTAGATGGCACAACAAGACAACTAACTCATGTATGACTCACTTGCATCCATTTGGTTAAAGAAAAGGAAACCACCTTTTCCTAAGCAAGTCCACCCTTCCCTAACTTTGATTAGAAACCTACAACTCATGAACTTACACACATTCATGCAATCATATCCTTTACACTACCTTCGGCCGAACCCTTAGAAGCATACCTAAATCGTTTTGTCACCACTCTCTTGAACCCACTATATAAAGGCATCTTTGTTCCACCCTATAACTCACCCCACACCCATCCATATCTTCATATCTTGCAGCCAAGAACACCTTCTCAAACACCTAAGTATCCATCGTCCAAGACAAGCTCAAGATGAGGAATAGGAAGGCCAAGCACACGAGACATTGCCTCACTTCAAGCTCACTTCGAATAAGTCATCTTGTCCTAATAAACTTCTAAACTCTCGGCCTATCATGTTCACCAAATCCAACAACCCTTGATCATCTAGAACCGGCCCTATACATACACTAATCACACACATTGTTTCACCTATAACAATCACCTAACTAACAAGCATTTTAAAATCAAGTCACTCATTATTAATCTAGGTCGATCCTCACATCTACATTACATGTCGAGTTGTGTATAAATGAGTCAACCCCCATCATAAAACAACCTTTTAATAATCGTTTGGTTATAGTAAAGCTCATATAATCCATGATTCAAGATTAAGGTTTTAATGGATGTTTGGTAATCGTTGTTGTCATCAAAACGCTCGTAACCTCTTAACAAACTCACGACCATAACTTGACAAGTCTATGCCAAGCCCCTTTGAACCTTAGAACATTCGGATTCAATACAAACATAAGGCATTGTTTCGACTATGGACATCTAACATGTGTTAGCTTGGGTCGTAGCATGTGTTAGTGCATAATAGACTTGTAAAGGGCTATAAAACATATAAATGCACTAGATTTCCTAAGAGATTGACCACACATGAGAAATGGGTGTCAACTTAGAGCCCTTGATAACATGTGGGGTCCATTTTGTATACAAAACACCACACTTTCGGGATCACATAACTTGAATACACACTAAACACGAAGGTCCATAAATGTCGGGTGAACAATTTGTATGATGAACAATGAGAACTTGTGATTTACCATGCTTTTAATAAAATCATAGGGAATTACTATCCAGGCGATAGTTACTTCGTATTCCGACTTCACTAGACCACGTGCATCTCAAACAGGTGAGTTTTTACGGCCCCATTTTCCTATTTTACATTTCGGGGGAAATACAAATTGGGTTGACAACCCCACTCTTGGTTAGTCGCTCTAACCGGTTACATAGAAAAGAGTGTTAGTATTCTACTATACATACATTGTCTTTGGTGTACAATGAATAAGGCACAACAGTCAAGACGTTTGGTTATGGGACTCATGGTTTGCATAGTAATCATTCGCTTAGCTAGCTTATGATTGGACATACACGAATTACACGTTGGTTTTACTTGTTACATTCAAACCCGTGAACTCACCAACATTATTGTTGACAAAACTCGTTATGCATGTTTTTCATGTAATTAATGGAGGGCCACGGAGATTTGAGGGAGTGCTTCGAGCACGCACTATGTGGTATTACTTTGATGGGTTTTTGTCAACCTTACGATGTTTGATTTCAAATTCATGAGTACTAGACAACATCTCCTTTTGTTAATGTTAGGATGTCGTTTTAAATAAATTTATGACAATATCAATCATTTATGGTGGTACTATTTTAATAAATGTGTGTTTCTTGAACCTTGTGCTTGAAAACCTTTCGATCGTTGCATCCCCGTGTTTCCGCCTTGGCAGGGTGTGAAAGATTGGTATCAGAGCACGAGGTTATAGCGAACTAAGATTCTTTTGAGTCAACTATAACTTAAAATATTTTTCGAGGCGTTTTCACAAAGTACCACGTTATCTCGCATTGCACCTCTCAAATCTCAAGCCGCTCCACGAAGACACATGGTACACTAGTTTATTTAATTATACATGTGATTATTTACATATATATATATATATAAATATATATATATATATATATATGCATGTTATGACAGGAATCATGGTCATTACCATTGACCTTGTTTCTTCATCCGAGTTCAAGCCGGATTACTTGGTGGACGACTCTCAGGAGGACGACTTGCCTCTTACTCAGACAGCCCCAGCCCCCGAGTCTTCTCATCATGGGTGTGGATGGATCTTAGACTCCGAGATGGACATCGACCCTCCTCCAGTCATGAGGCGTACCTCCGACGACGACGCGGACGACAACGCCCCAACTTCTCTTGTCGCCCCCGAATATCACACCTCTGTTACCCCTCCAGTCTCTCACTCTCCAGCTATCCTTAACCCCTTCTTTCGCCTAGACACTTCAGGAAGTAAGCTCAAAAAGTGTACACCCCGAAAGAGGGTACGACCATCTCTTGTTATTGCTAAACCCGCTAGAGCCCCAATTTTTCCACTCCCTGCTAACCCTATCCCGACCGGTGAGCTTACCCAGCCTATCGACCCCGTGCCAGAACCTTTATCAATGGAGGTGTGCGAGCCATCGAATAGACTGAAGCGGCGCTCTCAGGCCCGCAAGCGGCCTTTCCTTTCTAGCCTCTATAGATGCCTGGCACACCGGGACGAGGAGGATGATCCCCAGGTCTTGAGCTTGGGAGACTCATCCGAGAGACTTCTCCACACTGAGCGTGAAGTCCTTATATCCCATGATGCGCAGATAGTGGCGTAAGGAGACCGCATTCGGGAGTTCGAGAGCCAGATGTTCGAAGCTAGGCAGGGGAGATTATCTGATGTGATGGAGCGAGCCGAGATGGGGAGATGTTTTGAGATGCTAGAGCGGAGGATGACAGAGACCGACCGACGCATGAGGGAGGCGATTTTTTCTCTCGCTGCAGCTTTTCCACCCCTTTCTTAGATGATGCTTGTGTTGTTATGTTTATATATGTGTTTACTTGTGATGTTTTATGATTTTGGGATGTGATGATTAAAAACTAATTGCGGTTTGACTGCCCATTTTGTACTAAAACTTAACTACTTTTGGATTCATGTATGGATATTATGTTATGTGGTTGTATGAATTCGATCTAACTTATATACATGATTGCGTTGGTTATTATATGATTACATGTGTATATGCATCTCTTATGTTTGTTGTGTTCTTTTCTCTTAGTTATGCCAACTCGATAGTCAGCACGGACAACCGAAGGCGGACCACTACCGACCACTCCCACTAAGTTAGCTAGAGTAATTGTTGCAGCAATTGCTCAACACAATGCAGCTCGGGCTGACTCCAGTGAAGGTTCAGGAGGTACTGGTCGCCATTGAGGAAGTGAAACAGATCACGAGGTCGAAAACACTATTCACGGATGCTCGTACAAAACCTTCCTAGCTTGCAAGCCATGGAATTTCCGTGGTACGGAAGGTAATGTAGGAATTGTCCGATGGATAGAGAAGACCGAATCAGTCCTCGACATCAGTGTTTGCTCAGAGGATCAAAAGGTGAAGTACTCCACTTGTACCTTTCAGGATGAAGCCCTTACCTGGTGGAACCTGCAAGTGCAAACCCTGGGCAGAGAAGCGGCATACAACCTTGCATGGGCCTATCTCAAAACACTGCTCATGGAAAAGTACTGCCCTAGGAGTGAACTCCAAAAGCTGGAAGCTGAGTTATGGAATCTTGCCATGGTGGATGCCAACGTAACTGCATATACCACCCGTTTTCATGAACTCTCTCTACTAGTCCCACACATGGTCATGCCCAAATATAAGAGTGTTGAGCGGTATATCTGGGGTCTGTCACCAAAGATCCGCAATATGGTTACTGCATCGGCACGCTCCACTATCCAGACTGCGGTTACCCTAGCCCAAAGTTTGACCGACGACGATGTTCGCATGGGTTCGTTGAACCAAAAGTTTATGGTTACCAGTGAGAATTCCGGGAACAAACGCAAACGTGACAACCGGAAAGGTTGGAACTCCTCTCACAAGCCACAAGATGCCGTGAAGGCCTTTGCTGCCACAGCTGCTGAGGAGCCCAGACGCAAATACAACGGGACCCATCCTCACTGCAGCAAATGCAACTACCATCACATGGGTACCAGCGAAAGTATCTTATGCAAGAAATCTAACCGTCGTGCTCACCCAACCACCAACTGCAAGGCCAAAGCCACAAACATTCCTTTTGCCAAAAACAAGTGTTTCAAATGTGGTGTGACTGGACATTTTCGGAAGGACTATCCCAAGGCCAAGGATCGAGCCCGTGGTAGAGCGTTCGTGCTAGGAACCAATGAAGCACGTGATGATCCTAACGTAGTTACGGGTACGTTTCTCCTTAACAACCATTTTGCATCGGTACTTTTTTACTCAGGCGCAAATTTTAGCTTTGTGCCCACCGACTTTAAGAAATCCCTTGGATTAGAATCTAGTAAGTTGGGAACACGTTACGCCATAGAGTTAGCTAATGGTAAGTTAGTCTCGTCGGAGGAAGTTGTTAGGGACGGTGTTCTGGTGCTTGACGGCCATGAATTCCATATCGATTTACTGCCTATTTGACTAGGTAGTTTTGATATTGTAATTGGCATGGATTGGTTATCCAAGCATCGTGCAGAGATCGTCTGTCATGAGAAGTTGGTTCGAATCCCCTTGTCCAATGGTGAAACCTTATTGATTCGAGGAAGCCAGGGCGTGCCCACTCTTCGAGTCATATCCTGCATTAAGGCGCAAAAATGTTTAAGGAAAGGTTGTGTCACGTTTCTGGCACATGTCGTTGAACAAAAAGCTAAAGATCGGAAGCTCATGGACATCCCAGTGGTGCGAGATTATCCCGAAGTCTATCCAGAAGAACTGTCGAGACTTCCACCACCACGACAGATCGAGTTTCGCATTGATCTTGTCCCAGGAGCTGCTCCATTAGCCCGCACTCCGTATCGGCTAGCACCATCTGAAATGCAGGAAATGTCTAACCAACTTCAGGAATTGTTGGAAAAAGGTTTCATTCGTCCGAGTTTTTCTCTGTGGGGAGCGCCTATTCTGTTCGTGAAGAAGAAAGACGGGAGTTTCCGCATGTGCATTGACTACCGGTAGTTGAACAAGCCGACCATCAAGAACAAGTATCCATTACCAAGAATTGATGATCTGTTCGACCAGTTGCAGGGTTCCAGTTACTGCTCGAAGATCGATCTGCGATCAAGATATCATCAGTTGAGGATTCAGGAAGACGACATCCCAAAGACTGCATTCCGAACTCATTATGGGCATTACAAATTCCTAGTCATGCCATTTGGGTTAACGAAAGCTCCTGCCGTTTTCATGGATCTCATGAACCGCGTCTGCAAGCCTTATTTAGACAAGTTCGTTATTGTCTTCATCGATGACATCTTGATCTACTCGCGAACTGAAGAAGAGCACGAACAACATCTTCGATTGATTTTGGAGTTGCTCAAGAATGAGAAAGTGTTTGCATAATTCTCGAAATGCGAGTTCTGGATTCGAGAAGTCCATTTCCTCAGTCACGTTGTGAACGAGAAGGGTATACAAGTTAATCCTACAAAGATTGAAGCAATCAAGGATTGGGTTGTGCCCAAGACACCGACTGAAGTGCAACAATTTTTGGGATTAGCTGGTTACTATCGTTTGGTCATCGAGAATTTCTCCCAGATTGTCCAGCCATTGATTGTCTTGACGCAAAAAGACAAGAAGTTCGATTGGGGAGTCAAGCAGGAGAATGTGTTCTAAGTATTGAAGGACTATTTGTGCAGTGCTCCAATTCTCTCTCTTCCACACTAACACATGATTGGTCATACACGAATTACACGTTGGATTTACTTGTTACATTAAAACCCGTGAACTCACCAACATTATTGTTGACAAAACTCGTTATGCATGTTTTTCAGGTAATTAATGGAGGGCCACAGAGATTTGAGGGAGCGATTCGAGCAAGCACTATGTGGTATAACAGTGATGGGTTTTTGTCAACCTTACGATGTGTGATTTCAAATTCATGAGTACTAGACAACATCTCCCTTTGTTAATGTTAGGATGTCGTTTTAAATAAATTTATCACAGTATCCATCATTTATGGTGGTACTATTTTAATAAATGTGTGTTGCTTGAACCTTGTGCTTGAAAACTTTTCGATCGTTGCATCCCCGTGTTTCCGCGTTGGCGGGGTGACATAAGGACCTAAATTTACATTGTTGTTAGTTGTAGGTTGAAACTTTTATACATATTACAAAGGTTAAATAGACAAATGCTTATGATTTGGGTAACATAGTTACAAAACTTTTTTTTTGTGTAACAAACATGTTGGCATGGGTGTGACCTACATACAATACTTATTTGGTAACAAACAAGTTGGGATTAGTGAAACACACTTACAAAAAAAATTTTGGTTAGGTATGTCTTTACATGTTGTAAAAAAAACATGATTAAAAAAACACTAGGTTTGGATATAAAAAAAAATTGTCTGCACACATGAACGGATACACATTAACACAGTGACAAACACTATTTTGGTAACAAACATGCTTGGATTAGTGTAAGAAAGTTAACAAAGATGGTACAACGAAACATTATATGGTTACAAAAAAATGTATTAAGTTTTGTTTTTTCAAAAAATGTTCACCACTACAAAACTTATTTGGTTAAGTGTCTTCATACATAATATGTTAAACAAATGGTTACAATGTCATCAATTTTAATATCACCTTTTATGATCATTGTAATATGTATAAAAGTTTCAACCTACAACTAACAACATTGTAAATTTAGGTCCTTATGTCACCCCGGCAACGCGGAAACACGGGGATGCAACGATCGAAAGGTTTTCAAGCACAAGGTTCAAGCAACACACATTTATTAAAATAGTACCACCATAAATGATGGATACTGTGATAAATTTATGAAAAAATTACGCCGTTAGTCCCTGTGGTTTCCTTCCAGTTTCAATGTAAGGTATTAAGGTTTTATTGTTTCACTTTAAGGTATTAACCTTTTAATTTGTTTCAATGTCAGGTATAAGGGACTAACCTAGTTAAAACTTAACTAGGTTTGAGGGGTATTATTGTCCATTCACCTATATATTAAGTTTTTAAAAAAATTGTAGCTTGGGGGACTCGAACCTGGCCCCTGGCCGGTTCTCATTCTTAAAACATAACCCCAAATACCAACTGCTCTGCAAGTATTTTTGTAATATTATTGATTTCAAAATTTTATTAAACAATCTCTGTTATACTTCATCTTCCCCAAATATTTAGGGTTTGTTTATTATCACCACCATGTCGCTGAGACCTAGCGACAGAACCGACCTTCATCGGAACCGGTACAAAGTCTCCGTCGACGCCGATGAAGGGCGGCAGAGGAGAGAAGACAACATGGTTCAGATCCGTAAGAATCGAAGAGAAGAGAGCTTGCAGAAGAAGCGACGTGAAGGACTCGCTGCTAATCAGTTTCCTGTTCCTGTTCAGTCCGCTTCCATTGGTGAAAAGAAGGTAGATAAATGTGTTATGATATTGTTTTGTTATTTGTGATTAGGTTTTTGTGCTTGTTTAGGTTAATTTGTAACTCGATTATTAATAGTTTTGATGAAATGTGAAGTTTGAATTGCAGATATCTTGTGATATTTTTTCAAATATTAGGTTCGTATGGTAAATTTGGGGAAGATGAAGTATAACAGAGATTGTTTAATAAAATTTCGAAATCAATAATATCACAAAAATACTTGCAGAGCAGTTGGTATTTGGGGTTATGTTTTAAGAATGAGAACCGGCCACAGGCCAGGTTCGAGTCCCCCAAGCTACAAATTTTTTAAAAACTTAATATATAGGTGAATGGACAATAATACCCCTCAAACCTAGTTAAGTTTTAACTAGGTTAGTCCCTAATACCTGACATTGAAACAAATAAAAAGGTTAATACCTTAAAGTGAAACAATAAAACCTTAATACCTTACATTGAAACTGGAAGGAAACCACAGGGACTAACGGCGTAATTTTTTCATAAATTTATCACAGTATCCATCATTTATGGTGGTACTATTTTAATAAATGTGTGTTGCTTGAACCTTGTGCTTGAAAACCTTTCGATCGTTGCATCCCCGTGTTTCCGCGTTGGCGGGGTGACATAAGGACCTAAATTTACATTGTTGCTAGATGTAGGTTGAAACTTTTATACATATTACAAAGGTTAAATAGACAAATGCTTATGATTTGGGTAACATAGTTACAAAACTTTTTTTTTTTGTGTAACAAACATGTTGGCATGGGTGTGACCTACATACAATACTTATTTGGTAACAAACAAGTTGGGATTAGTGAAACACACTTACAAAAAAATTTTGGTTAGGTATGTCTTTACATGTTGTAAAAAAACATGATTAAAAAAACACTAGGTTTGGATATAAAAAAAAAATTGTCTGCACACATGAACGGATACACATTAACACAGTGACAAACACTATTTTGGTAACAAACATGCTTGGATTAGTGTAAGAAAGTTAACAAAGATGGTACAACGAAACATTATATGGTTACAAAAAAATGTATTAAGTTTTGTTTTTTCAAAAAATGTTCACCACTACAAAACTTATTTGGTTAAGTGTCTTCATACATAATATGTTAAACAAATGGTTACAATGTTATCAATTTTAATATCACCTTTTATGATCATTAGCACCAACAAGACAACCAAAATTCCAATGTCAAAACCATGTCTAAAAATTTAATAAATATACGGAGAGATAGAAACATGGAATTACTAATACTCATAAATCATATATTTAACACACCCAAATTTTCTCAATAATAATGTATGTAACAGAGCCAGGTCTTCCATTTTCCAACATGAAAATGGTGAAAATGTAGAACATAATAAATCTAAATACTATAAAGCTAGATACTCGGTCCATCCCGGTGCTGACGTACAAAGATGTGACGGAACTTTACTGGTGGCCCAACCTGAAAGGTGAAATCGCCACGTACGTCAACCGATGCCTTACCTGTTCAAAGGTCAAAGCCGAATATCGGAAACCGTCTGGTATGCTTCAGCAACCAGAGATTCCTGTTTGGAAATGGGAACAAATTTCTATGGACTTCATCACCAAGCTACCTAAGACGTCCAGTGGTCATGACATGATTTGGGTAATTGTTTATAGGTTAACTGAATCCGCGCATTTCTTGCCGATTAAGGAAACCGACAAGTTAGAGAAGCTCGCCACTGTACATCAAGGAGATTGTAACTAGGCATGGTGTGCCTGTTTCAATCATTTCCGACCGAGACAGTCGATTTACTTCCCGATTCTGGCAAACATTGATGGACGCATTAGGCTCTCGTTTAGATATGACTACAGCTTATCATCCTCAAACCGATGGTCAGAGTGAACACACGATTCAAACATTGGAAGACATGCTTCGGGCATGTGTAATCGATCTCAGTGGGAACTGGGATTCTCATCAACCGTTGGTTGAGCTCTCGTACAATAATAGTTACCACACCAGTATCAAGGCTGCTCCATCTGAAGCTTTGTATGGACGGAAGTGTAGATCTCCTTTGTGTTGGGCAAAAGTTGGAGACAAGTATTTGACTAGCCCCGAGCTCATTCAAGAGACCACCGATAAGATCTTTCAGATCCGTGATCGCTTAAAAGCCGCCCGAGATTGTCAAAAGAGCTACGCTGATCGCCGTCGCAAACCACTCGAATTCCAGGTAGGCGATAAGGTAATCTTGAAAGTCTCACCCTGGAAGGATGTACCACAGTTTGGCAAGCGTGAAAAACTTAATCCCCGATACATTGGTCCATTCGAAATACTTTCTAGGGTTGGTCTCGTGGCATACAAGCTTAAGTTACCCGAAGAGCTAAGTGGTCTTCATGACACTTTCCACGTATCCAACCTAAAGAAGTATTTGTTCGACGAATCTTTGATCATTCCCCCCGAAGTGACTGATTGGAAAGGACAGAAATTGAGAAGGAGCCGCACTAAACTTGTGAAAGTAAGTTGGAATGCAAAGCGTGGTCCCGAATTCACATGGGAACGCGAAGACTAGATGAGACGCAAGTACCCAGCTCTTTTTCCCAAGACTACAGAAACTAGTAGGAAAACTCGATTTGGCGGACGAAATTCCAAAACAAGGGGAGAATGTGACAACAGTCAACAAACTAGGTCAACATCCGTACACGTTTCATTTATTATTTCATTAGATATGCATATCTAGACATTTTACATACACTATACCCCCCCTAGACTAGTGAAGCATGAGTTTACTAGAAAACTCAACAAAGAAACATTTGTTCAGTCATACAACACCCGAACACTCACCCATCAAGCATTCAATAAGAGTATATCATCCTAACACATGAAAGGCTTTCACTAACACATGTTTATGAATCAAGAAAGTGTCCATGTACTCTCATTTTCTAACAAAGGTACATGACTAAGTGATCACAACACCAAGTCAAGACCACAACTACATCATGTACACACAACTAGTTCACAACATATTTGGATAACTATTATAGAAACATCTAAACTCACTTGGTATGGATCGAAACATTCATCAAAAGACTTGATACATCACTATCACACTTAATAATAAAAACACAAGAATCCAAACACTACACCTATATATCATGGATTTTCAGCTATGATACCTTCCACACTAACACATGATTGGTCATACACGAATTACACGTTGGTTTTACTTGTTACATTCAAACCCGTGAACTCACCAACATTCTTGTTGACAAAACTCGTTATGCATGTTTTTCAGGTAATTAATGGAGGGCCACAGAGATTTGGGGGAGGGATTCGAGCAAGCACTATGTGGTATAACTTTGATGGGTTTTTGTCAACCTTACGATGTGTGATTTCAAATTCATGAGTACTAGACAACATCTCCTTTTGTTAATGTTAGGATGTCGTTTTAAATAAATTTATCACAATATCCATCATTTATGGTGGTACTATTTTAATAAATGTGTGTTGCTTGAACCTTGTGCTTGAAAACCTTTCGATCGTTGCATCCCCGTGTTTCAGCGTTGGCGGGGTGACATAAGGACATAAATTTACATTGTTGTTAGTTGTAGGTTGAAACTTTTATACATATTACAAAGGTTAAATAGACAAATGCTTATGATTTGGGTAACATAGTTACAAAACTTTTTTTTTGTGTAACAAACATGTTGGCATGGGTGTGACCTACATACAATACTTATTTAGTAACAAACAAGTTGGGATTAGTGAAACTTACAAAAAAATTTTTGTTAGGTATGTCTTTACATGTAAAAAAACATGATGAAAAAAAACACTAGGTTTGGATATAAAAAAATTGTCTGCACACATGAACGGATACACATTAACATAGTGACAAACACTATTTTGGTAACAAACATGTTTGGATTAGTGTAAGAAAGTTAACAAAGATGGTACAACGAAACATCATATGGTCACAAAAAAATGTATTAAGTTTTGTTTTTTCAAAAAATGTTCACCACTACAAAACTTTTTTGGTTAAGTGTCTTCATACATAATATGTTAAACAAATGGTTACAATGTCATCAATTTTAATATCACCTTTTATGATCATTAGCACCAACAAGACAACAAAAATTCCAATGTCAAAACCATGTCTAAATATTTAATAAATATACGGAGAGATAGAAACATGGAAATACTAATACTCATAAATCATATATTTAACACACCCAAACTTTCTCAATAATAATGTATGTAACAGAGCCATGTCTTCCATTTTCCAACATGAAAATGGTGAAAATGTAGAACATAAGAAATCTAAATACTAAAAATCTAGATACTCAGTCCATCCCGGTGCTGACAAGATGTACAAAGATGTGACGGAACTTTACTGGTGGCCCAACCTGAAAGGTGAAACCGCCACGTACGTCAACCGATGCCTTACCTGTTCAAAGGTCAAAGCCGAATATCGGAAACCGTCTGGTCTGCTTCAGCAACCAGAGATTCCTGTTTGGAAATGGGAACAGATTTCAATGGACTTCATCATCAAGCTACCTAAGACGTCCAGTGGTCATGACATGATTTGGGTAATTGTTTATAGGTTAACTAAATCCGCGCATTTCTTGCCGATTAAGGAAACCGACAAGTTAGAGAAACTCGCCACTGTACATCAAGGAGATTGTAACTAGGCATGGTGTGCCTGTTTCAATCATTTCCGACCGAGACAGTCAATTTACTTCCCGATTCTGGCAAACATTGATGGACGCATTAGGCTCTCGTTTAGATATGACTACAGCTTATCATTCTCAAACCGATGGTCAGAGTGAACACACGATTCAAACATTGGAAGACATGCTTCGGGCATGTGTAATCGATCTCAGTGGGAACTGGGATTCTCATTAACCGTTGGTTGAGCTCTCCTACAATAACAGTTACCACACCAGTATCAAGGCTGCTCCATTTGAAGCTTTGTATGGACGGAAGTGTTGATCTCCTTTGTGTTGGGCAAAAGTTGGAGACAAGTATTTGACTAGCCCCGAGCTCATTCAAGAGACCACCGATAAGATCTTTCAGATCCGTGATCGCTTAAAAGCCGCTCGAGATTGTCAAAAGAGCTACGCTGATCGCCGTCGCAACCACTCGAATTCCAGGTAGGCGATAAGGTACTCTTGAAAGTCTCACCCTGGAAGGATGTACCACGGTTTGGCAAGCGTGGAAAATGTAACAACCCGGGCATAGGGCCCAAAATTTTTCGCGACTAAAAATTAGAATGGCGAAGAAATAATAAATACTAATGTTAAAAGATAAGAATAATTATTATACGCGAGTACTAGTTACGAACATGAACCCGAATAATTATTTAAAGAATATTATTATCTAAAAAATACCCGTTACGCGACCGAACTGACACCCAATAACGAACCCAGACCCGAACCCAAGGTGGTGAGTCACCAAGGGAGGACACTTGTCCTCCCCTTGTGGTGACAACACACCACACCAAAACCAATGGGTGTTCAAATGGTTTTACTAAAACCATCTAAACACCCTCACTATAAAAGCCCAAACCTCCCACCCCTTTACCCGGTTTTGTCTGATCACCAAACACAACACACACAACACCAACCCCTACGGTGGCCAACGGCGGCGACGAGCGGCGAACCAACACCCCTTTTTCCTCTAATGTTATTTCCAACCCACACCCCATCCCCTCCGACACATCAACCACACCCAACACTTAACCATCCCACACCCATTATCTGATTAAAGCAGAGAGAGCTCGGGACAGAGGAGAAAGGGACGTAAGAGAGGAAGAGAAACAGGAACAGATCTGAGAGAGAAAGAAGGAATAGAGGAATCAGAGAAAGGGAGACCGGCCCGGATCTTAGATCGTCCAGAGATGATGGTTCAAGTGATGGTTGGTGGACTTGATGGTTGCTTGGGTGACGTATGACGTCGACAACGATTGTTCTGGTTAGGGTTTCAGGAGAGAACAGAGGCGGCGGTTCACTAGGGTTCCGATCAGGGGTTAGAGGTGAAGGGTTATGGTGGTTTGGCCAAGGTTGATGGTGGAACGATTGCTAATGACGGCGGCAGCGGTGGTTCTGATGAAGGTGACGATTGACGGTGACAAAGGGGTTGCTGACAAGATATCCAGGTAAAACTCAAATCCCCTTTCTGTTCAATAATAATAATCTGATAATTGGGATATTGTTGGTGAGGAACGATGATGGCTTCGGAGATGTACAGTTAAGGTGTTGGTGATGGTTTAAGTGATATTACATATGAGGATTAGGAGGAAGATGAAGGACAAGACCCGAGTCAACTTAGTTGACTCGGTCAACCTTAGATCAAGACTCGGTCAACAGCAGAGACCCGAGAGGTATAAAAGCGAGAACCCGAACCATCTTAGTGTTTAGTTATTAAACAATAAGCGGACTACACGTGTGGGATATTAACATTGGACCCGACCCGACCTTATGGACCAAACGACGGATTTGTATTTATAATATATATGATGTGTACACTAGAATATAAATGAACTTATATTCGGATCATCGATAGTATAAGATGACAATAGCTTGGATAATATACCTCGGACACAATACATGGATCCTAGAAAGTTAAATATAAAATATAATGATAACTTAGACATAAGACATCGGACATATGAGATAACATATAACTTGGCTATTTAGTTAGTGAATGGTGTATATGAAGTTGGACTTGGGACCACTATTTGACGTAATCGACAATTATATGGACTTACGAATATATAATGAAAGTACTAGACCTTGGGACTATCGAAACTTAAATATGGCCACAAGCGTATTTACATACATTTGACCCGACACTTAGACTATGTAAGATCGCATAACTAAATAAGTAGAACTATGATTTGATGAATAGAATAAACCTAATAATAACAACCAATGGTCCTAGTGCCCACACGTGTAACCGTGTTATTGGTTACACGTGCTAATGATTATGAACTTGAATAGGATCATGCTAGTGATTGGAAACTTGACTTGGGATGCCATGTGACTGGGTGAGACGCTGCTAAGGTGAGTTCGTTTACTTCCCCTTTTTTCTGATTTACTGTTTTGGGGTGAATACATGCTTGTGTGTCTAAAATGTTTTGTGTGTAAACCTACTTGATGTGACAAGGGCTCCCGAAACCAGATCCACACTCATTAACCCAATGGAGTTGGGCCACTTAATATATGGGTAGTACTACTTGGGGAATCCCCCACGCACAGTGGATCCGGAAGCCCGGAAAACCCTCCACTGAGGTATGCGGACCGTTGAGGCATATGTTATGCCGTAGGGAATCCATAAAGGGATTAGATGGATTCCGTGTTAGGATTGAGGTGTGACTTGTACATCACTGTGTGTTTTGAATTGTGTAAACTATGTTTTGAACTGTTAAACTGTTTTCGATTTACTAAACTACTTACACGGACTCACCAGCATAATTGCTGACCCAACTCTTTTTAAGCATGTGTTCAGGTACTGCAATTGGATAATCTTGAAGACAAGGTATATGCTTGATAGTGTGGATTAGAGATTAATATGGTAGAAGATTCAAGAGGCTAGCGTAACGGTTTAGAGCATCTAAGAGTTAAGCATGGTTTGAGAGTTGGATCGACTAGCGGATCATATCCTATCGACTGCTTCGACGACCGCCGCGTTACGTCCCTGCATAGATATTAGTTTATTTGTTTAAATTGTGTATTTATATTTTTGGATTAGAAATTGTATAACACTTAAATATTAGTTATCGTTGCTTCCGTTGTGCAAGTCTGTTACCAATCTGTCATTTCGACCAACCCCCACCCGGTCGGGTTGTTACAGATGGTATCAGAGCAACGGATGTGGCGAAATAGGATATCTCCAGATATCCTATCCCACACCAGGACAACTTAGAGAACTTAGCATTTAAGGCTCTAAGATTACCTAGCTAGGGAATGCCTTAAAATTACATAAGACTGACTAGAGTAAGAAATGAAATAAGTTGAAACTCGAGTACCTGAACACGCTAGAATGCTTATAGGGATTTAGAACCGATTTGATTAACTATGCGGACTTGGTTTGATATGTGAGTAATGACTACGACGGAGATTATTAGAATAATTCCGTGAGGTAAATTGACGATTACACTTGACGTCATGTAATTGTGAATTTACAGGCACGTAAAAGTTCTAAGAAATCCGAAGAGTCGCCGGAATGATAAGTATTAACCACGAAAACCATAGAATTATGTAAGAAAATGGACTGCGAGATAGTCGTAATCAAACACATGATATACTTGTGTGACTAGAACCAATATATTTTGCGACTCGGAGTAGTATACACATGTACTTATCTCTATGACCAAAGTGATAATTGTTAACCATGATAGCCATAGACATACGAGAGGAAAACGGACTAGAATACCATAAACACCTATTTGATATACTGGAATTACTATAGTAATGGTCATGAATTTGGTAAACATGATACAACTTGGCGTATATTGATAAGTATATAGATAGATGTATGCCCCATGATTTCTATGATACTAACTGACTTAATCTTTATCTATGTATATGAACCTACATGAACACTATTAATAGTAAACAATTTTTGTGAATAAGATATGAACTAACCATGAAAGCTAGGTACCTTGCCAAAGCTTGGCGTCGCAATTGGAAAGAACCCGAAATACCAAGGTAAATTTCGATCAACTTAGCAAATAGAAAGTCC
Organism: Ambrosia artemisiifolia; assembly: GCA_032199755.1. Lineage (NCBI taxonomy): Eukaryota > Viridiplantae > Streptophyta > Magnoliopsida > Asterales > Asteraceae > Ambrosia > Ambrosia artemisiifolia. The sequence continues at coordinate 5,416,720 of CM063526.1, read as the reverse complement.
GATAAGTTTTGACATCCAACCAAATAGTTATTATGGTCCAATTATTATATGGACATCCAACCCGTGTTAACCAAGAAATTAGGATCGAAGCTACATGAGGTAAACGTAGACATTAGTATAGGTTCCATCCTTTTAATATTTTAGATTATTTCCAAAACTTTGGGATTAGATCCGTAACATTCTAATATAGCGACGGGTAATCCTTATGAAACATGTTAAAATTGGATAGGTAGGCGCCAACGGGGGGGAGTGAACCTGGATACGACGACAACTAAACATAGGACGCGCCACGTATAGGTCGATACTACTACGACTTGACTAGATCGCTATAGTTTACAATTTATTTTGTAAGATAAATCCTAAGGGATGTCACAAAAATTACTTGCATACCTAAAATCACCCGTTTAAGTTTAGAAGACCATGTTGTTTATACCCATTCTTAGCGTAATACCACACCCCATATCATGTAACATCAAAATAGTGTAAGAAAACACCCACTATGCGAGTAGGTATCAAAGTTCATGGACAAGAAAATTTAGAAATGGTCCCAACATAAGCGTAAAAACTAGTGAGGGTGACTTGTTTTAAGAACATGAGGTCACGTTTTGGTGTTTAACAAGGTTATGAAGGACTAGTAACTTGTGGAGCACACCTATAGGAATTCTTGACCAACACCACTCTAAGAACCATAATTAAGGTACAAACGTTTAAACCATTTGTTCCAACTGTAACAAGGCAAGGGGTTTAGAGTAGAACCACTACAAATACGATTGGGATTAAGAAAATAGGGATGTGCGCACGGGCGTGTAGATCCGAACATTGAATCTAAGTATAAAATATACTGGATATGTTCAATGGATAGCTCGAAAATAATTCCGAGGACGGAATTCCATTAACGGGGGGAGAATGTAACAACCCGGGCATAGGGCCCAAAATTTTTCGCGACTAAAAATTAGAATGGCGAAGAAATAATAAATACTAATGTTAAAAGATAAGAATAATTATTATACGCGAGTACTAGTTACAAACTTGAACCCGAATAATTATTTAAAGAATATTATTATCTAAAAAATACTCGTTACGCGACCGAACTGACATCCGATAACGAACCCGGACCCGAACCCAAGGTGGTGAGTCACCAAGGGAGGACACTTGTCCTCCCCTTGTGGTGACAACACACCACACCAAAACCAATGGGTGTTCAAATGGTTTTACTAAAACCATCTAAACACCCTCACTATAAAAGCCCAAACCTCCCACCCCTTTACCCGGTTTTGTCTGATCACCAAACACAACACACACTCATACATCCAGTATGTGAGAGAGGGAGACTAAGAGAAGCATCCGGCCACGAACCCCTACGGTGGCCAACGGCGGCGACGAGCGGTGAACCAACACCCCTTTTTCCTCTAATGTTATTTCCAACCCACACCCCATCCCCTCCGACGCATCAACCATACCCAACACTTAACCATCCCACACTCATTATCTGATTAAAGTAGAGAGAGCTCGGGACAGAAGAGAAAGGGACGTAAGAGAGGAAGAGAAACAGGAACAGATCTGAGAGAGAAAGAAGGAATAGAGGAATCAGAGAAAGGGAGACCGGCCAGGATCTTAGATCGTCTGGAGATGATGGTTCAAGTGATGGTTGGTGGACTTGATGGTTGCTGGGGTGACGTATGACGTCGACAACGATTGTTCTGGTTAGGGTTTCAGGAGAGAACAGAGGTGGCAGTTCACTAGGATTCCGATCAGGGGTTAGAGGTGAAGGGTTATGGTGGTTTGACCAAGGTTGATGGTGGAACGATTGCAAATGACGGCGGCGGCGGTGGTTCTGATGAAGGTGACGATTGACGGTGACAAAGGGGTTGCTGACAAGATATCCAGCTAAAACTCAAATCCCCTTTCTGTTCAATAATAATAATCTGATAATTGGGATATTGTTGGTGAGGAACGATGATGGCTTCGGAGATGTACAGTTAAGGTGTTGGTGATGGTTTAAGTGATATTACATATGAGGATTAGGAGGAAGATGAAGGACAAGACCCGAGTCAACTCAGTTGACTCGGTCAACCTTAGATCAAGACTCGGTCAACAGCAGAGACCCGAGAGGTATAAAAGCGAGAACCCGAACCATCTTAGTGTTTAGTTATTAAACAATAAGCGGACTACACGTGTGGGATATTAACATTGGACCCGACCCGACCTTATGGACCAAACGACGGATTTGTATTTATAATATATATGATGTGTACACTAGAGTATAAATGAACTTATATTCGGATCATCGATAGTATAAGATGACAATAGCTTGGATAATATACCTCGGACACAATACTTGGATCCTAGAAAGTTAAATATAAAATATAATGATAACTTAGACATAAGACATCGGACATATGAGATAACATATAACTTGGCTATTTAGTTAGTGAATGGTGTATAAGAAGTTGGACTTGGGACCACTATTTGACGTAATCGACAATTATATGGACTTACGAATATATAATGAAAGTACTAGACCTTGGGACTATCGGAACTTAAATATGGCCATATGCATATTTACATACATTTGACCCGACACTTAGACTATGTAAGATCGCATAACTAAATAAGTAGAACTATGATTTGACGAATAGAATAAACCTAATAATAACAACCAATGGTCCTAGTGCCACACGTGTAACCGTGTTATTGGGTACACGTGCTAATGATTATGAACTTGAATAGGATCATGCTAGTGATTGGAAACTTGACTTGGGATGCTATGTGACTGGGTGAGACGCTGCTAAGGTGAGTTCGTTTACTTCCCCTTTTTTCTGTTTTACTGTTTTGGGGTGAATACATGCTTGTGTGTAAACCTACTTGATGTGATAAGGGCTCCCGAAACCAGATGCACACTCATTAACCCAAGGGAGTTGGGCCACTTAATATATGGGTAGTACTACTTGGGGAATCCCCCACGCACAGTGGATCCGGAAGCCCGGAAAACCCTCCACTGAGGTCTGCGGACCGTTGCGGCATATGTTATGCCGTAGGGAATCCATAAAGGGAGTAGATGGATTCCGTGTTAGGATTGAGGTGTGACTTGTACATCACTGTGTGTTTTGAATTGTGTAAACTATGTTTTGAACTGTTAAACTGTTTTCAATTTACTAAACTACTTACACGGACTCACCAGCATAATTGCTGACCCAACTCTTTTTAAGCATGTGTTCAGGTACTGCAATTGGATAATCTTGAAGACAAGGTATATGCTTGATAGTGTGGATTAGAGCTTGATATGGTAGAAGATTCAAGAGGCTAGCGTAACGGTTTAGAGCATCTAAGAGTTAAGCATGGTTTGAGAGTTGGATCGACTAGCGGATCATATCCTATCGACTGCTTCGACGACCGCCGCGTTACGTCTCTGCATAGATATTAGTTTATTTGTTTAAATTGTGTATTTCTATTTTTGGATTAGAAATTGTATAACACTTAAATATTAGTTATCGTTGCTTCCGTTGTGCAAGTCTGTTACCAATCTGTCATTTCAACCAACCCCCACCCGGTCGGGTTGTTACAGAAAACTTAATCCCCGATACATTGGTCCATTCGAAATACTTTCTAGGGTTGGTCTCGTGGCATACAAGCTCAAGTTACCCGAAGAGCTAAGTGGTCTTCATGACACTTTCCACGTATCCAACCTAAAGAAGTGTTTGTTCGACGAATCTTTGATCATTCCTCCTGAAGTGACTGATTGGAAAGTACAGAAATTGAGAAGGAGCCGCACTAAACTTGTGAAAGTAAGATGTAATGCAAAGCGTGGTCCCGAATTCACACGGGAACGCGAAGACTAGATGAGACGCAAGTACCCAGCTCTTTTTCCCAAGACTACAGAAACTAGTAGGAAAACTCGATTTGGCGGACGAAATTCCAAAACAAGGGGAGAATGTGACAACAGTCAACAAACTAAGTCAACATCCGTACATGTTTCATTTATTATTTCATTATATATGCATATCTAGACATTTTACATACACTATCCCCCCCTAGACTAGTGAAGCATGAGTTTACTAGAAAACTCAACAAAGAAACATTCGTTCAGTCATACAACACCCGAACACTCACCCATTAAGCATTCAATAAGAGTATATCATCCTAACACATGAAAGGCTTTCACTAGCACATGTTTATGAATCAAGAAAGTGTCCATGTACTCTCATTTTCTAACAAAGGTACATGACTAAGTGATCACAACACCAAGTCAAGACCACAACTACATCATGTACACACAACTAGTTCACAACATATTTGGCTAACTATTATAGAAACATCTAAACTCACTTGGTATGGATCGAAAAATTCATCAAAAGACTTGATACATCACTATCACACTTAATAATAAAAACACAAGAATCCAAACACTACACCTATATATCATGGATTTTCAGCTATGATACCTTCCACACTAACACATGATTGGTCATACACGAATTACACGTTGGTTTTACTTGTTACATTCAAACCCGTGAACTCACCAACATTCTTGTTGACCAAACTCGTTATGCATGTTTTTCAGGTAATTAATGGAGGGCCACAGAGATTTGAGGGAGGGATTCGAGCAAGCACTATGTGGTATAACTTTGATGGGTTTTTGTCAAACTTACGATGTGTGATTTCAAATTCATGAGTACTAGACAACATCTCCTTTTGTTAATGTTAGGATGTCGTTTTAAATAAATTTATCACAATATCCATCATTTATGGTCGTACTATTTTAATAAATGTGTGTTGCTTGAACCTTGTGCTTGAAAACCTTTCGATTGTTGCATCCCCGTGTTTCAGCGTTGGCGGGGTGACATAAGGACATAAATTTACATTGTTGTTAGTTGTAGGTTGAAACTTTTATACATATTACAAAGGTTAAATAGACAAATGCTTATGATTTGGGTAACATAGTTACAAAACTTTTTTTTTTGTGTAACAAACATGTTGGCATGGGTGTGACCTACATACAATACTTATTTGGTAACAAACAAGTTGGGATTAGTGAAACACACTTACAAAAAAAATTTAGTTAGGTATGTCTTTACAAGTAAAAAAAACATGATTAAAAAAACACTAGGTTTGGATATAAAAAAATTGTCTGCACACATGAACGGATACACATTAACATAGTGACAAACACTATTTTGGTAACAAACATGTTTGGATTAGTGTAAGAAAGTTAACAAAGATGGTACAACGAAACATTATATGGTTACGAAAAAGTGTATTAAGTTTTGTTTTTTCAAAAAATGTTCACCACTACAAAACTTATTTGGTTAAGTGTCTCCATACATAATATGTTAAACAAATGGTTACAATGTCATCAATTTTAATATCACCTTTTATGATCATTAGCACCAACAAGACAACAAAAATTCCAATGTCAAAACCATGTCTAAATATTTAATAAATATACGGAGAGATAGAAACATGGAAATACTAATACTCATAAATCATATATTTAACACACCCAAATTTTCTCAATAATAATGTATGTAATAGAGCCAGGTCTTCCATTTTCCAACATGAAAATGGTGAAAATGTAGAACATAAGAAATCTAAATACTAAAAATCTAGATACTCAGTCCATCCCGGTGCTGACAAGATGTACAAAGATGTGACGGAACTTTACAGGTGGCCCAACCTGAAAGGTGAAATCGCCACGTACGTCAACCGATGCCTTACCTGTTCAAAGGTCAAAGCCAAATATCGGAAACCGTTTGGTCTGCTTCAGCAACCAGAGATTCCTGTTTGGAAATGGGAACAGATTTCTATGGACTTCATCACCAAGCTACCTAAGACGTCCAGTGGTCATGACATGATTTGGGTAATTGTTTATAAGTTAACTAAATCCGCGCATTTCTTGCCGATTAAGGAAACCGACAAGTTAGAGAAACTCACCACTGTACATCAAGGAGATTGTAACTAGGCATGGTGTGCCTGTTTCAATCATTTCCGACCGAGACAGACGATTTACTTCCCGATTCTGGCAAACATTGATGGACGCATTAGGCTCTCGTTTAGATATGACTACAGCTTATCATCGTCAAACCGATGGTCAAAGTGAACATACGATTCAAACATTGGAAGACATGCTTCGGGCATGTGTAATCAAACTCAGTGGGAACTGGGATTCTCATCTACCGTTGGTTGAGCTCTCCTACAATAACAGTTACCACACCAGTATCAAGGCTGCTCCATTTGAAGCTTTGTATGGACGGAAGTGTAGATCTCCTTTGTGTTGGGCAAAACTTGGAGACAAGTATTTGACTAGCCCCGAGCTCATTCAAGAGACCACCGATAAGATCTTTCAGATCCGTGACGCTTAAAAGCCGCTCGAGATTGTCAAAAGAGCTACGCTGATCGTCGTCGCAAACCACTCGAATTCCAGGTAGGCGATAAGGTACTCTTGAAAGTGTCACCCTGGAAGGATGTACCACGGTTTGGCAAACGTGGAAAACTTAATCCCCGATACATTGGTCCATTCGAAATACTTTCTAGGGTTGGTCCCGTGGCATACAAGCTCAAGTTACCCGAAGAGCTAAGTGGTCTTCATGACACTTTTCACGTATCCAACCTAAAGAAGTGTTTGTTCGACGAATCTTTGATCATTCCTCCCGAAGTGACTGATTGGAAAGTACAGAAATTGAGAAGGAGCCGCACTAAACTTGTGAAAGTCAGATGGAATGCAAAGCGTGGTCCCGAATTCACATGGGAACGCGAAGACTAGATGAGACGCAAGTACCCAGCTCTTTTTCCCAAGACTACAGAAACTAGTAGGAAAACTCGATTTAGCGGACGAAATTCCAAAACAAGGGGAGAATGTGACAACAGTCAACAAACTAGGTCAACATCCGTACACGTTTCATTTATTATTTCATTATATATGCATATCTAGACATTTTACATACACTATACCCCCCCCCCCCCCCTAGACTAGTGAAGCATGAGTTTACCAGAAAACTCAACAAAGAAACATTCGTTCAGTCATACAACACCCGAACACTCACCCATCAAGCATTCAAATAAGAGTATATCATCCTAACACATGAAAGGCTTTCACTAACACACGTTTATGAATCAAGAAAGTGTCCATGTACTCTCATTTTCTAACAAAGGTACATGACTAAGTGATCACATCACCAAGTCAAGACCACAACTACATCATGTACACACAACTAGTTCACAACATATTTGGCTAACTATTATAGAAACATATAAACTCACTTGGTATGGATCGAAACATTCATCAAAAGACTTGATACGTCACTATCACACTTAATAATAAAAACACAAGAATCCAAACACTACACCTATATATCATGGATTTTCAGCTATGATACGTTCCACACTAACACATGATTGGTCATACACGAATTACACGTTGGTTTTACTTGTTACATTCAAACCCGTGAACTCACCAACATTCTTGCTGACAAAACTCGTTATGCATGTTTTTCAGGAAATTAATGGAGGGCCACAGAGATTTGAGGGAGGGATTCGAGCACGCACTATGTGGTATAACTTTGATGGGTTTTTGTCAACCTTACGATGTGTGATTTAAAATTCATGAGTACTAGACAACGTCTCCTTTTGTTAATGTTAGGATGTCGTTTTAAATAAATTTATCACAATATCCATCATTTATGGTGGTATTATTTTAATAAATGTATGTTGCTTGAACCTTGTGCTTGAAAACCTTTCGATCGTTGCATCCCCGTGTTTTCGCGTTGGCGGGGTGACATAAGGACATAAATTTACATTGTTGTTAGTTGTAGGTTGAAACTTTTATACATATTACAAAGGTTAAATAGACAAATGCTTATGATTTGGGTAACATAGTTACAAAACTTTTTTTTTTGTGTAACATGTTGGCATGGGTGTGACCTACATACAATACTTATTTGGTAACAAACAAGTTGGGATTAGTGAAACACACTTACAAAAAAATTTTGGTTAGGTATGTCTTTACATGTTGTAAAAAAAAACATGATTAAAAAAAACACTAGGTTTGGATATAAAAAAAATTGTCTGCACGAGGGTGTTTGAGTTTGTTTTCATAAGATCACTGTGTCATTAAATAATTACAAACAAAGAATCGGGTATAATGAAATTTGGTAATAACTATGATAAGTATTTTTAGTCTTGGCATCATTTCTGGATCAAAAATCATTGTTCTACAATTGTGATATGTGCCACCCAACGCATGATTCATGCTGAATATGAATGGCTTATTACTAACATTTGTTTCTATTTATCTTTTATTTAGAGTTAAATATTTTATTTAGAGTCAAAGTTAATTTATTTAGAGTCAAAGTCAATTAAGGTAGTGAGTGTTATGTTCCAATAATTTAGCTTCTAGCTTTGATTGATGTAGTTGTTATTTGTAGGCCTATAAAGGCTCTTTGCTTTGAGAAGAAATATATGCAGAACATTAGTCTTAATACTCTCTCTAAATTTCTATCAGGTTTCTCTCTATTTTCTTAGGCCAACGATATAATTGTTGGAACCATAACAAATTGTGATGAAGTCTCTAACAGTGATAATGCATGTCAAATTATTATGGAGATTCTAACTCGTCTTATGAGCACGCAAGTGAGAAATGTTTAAATTATCTTAGATCACTTGGATCCAAGTTCCACTATGATGGAAAAAGATCAAGGTAGCAAGCTGGCTAGGCTTACTATAGCAAATTCTTTATACTTTTGACCCAATCGACTCGTTCACCTAAAGGAAATAAATCTTTATATTTTTCATTAGAAGATTATGTATTTAGTATTTAAATTGAAAACTTATGTATGGATTTTGGGTTCTTATTGTTAATATGAATTAGTTTTTAAGCTTTTGCATATTTATTGTAGTTTTTATTTTACCAAAAAATAAAAATAAAATGGATAATTACAAAAAAGATGGTCACATAGAATCACAATAAATATGTGTGACTAAAGGTTAGAAAATAGCCACATTTACGATTACAAAATTTCATGTGGCTTTACATAACCATTAGCCACATATTCGTCACTTTGTTTTTCTTTGTGTGACCAAATGATTGCAAACGTCATGGGAAAAAAATTACGTGTGACCAAAGGTTAGATAATAGTCACACTTAAAATTACAAAATTTTGTGTGGCTTTACATACCCATTAGCCACACCACCGTCGGTTTGTTTTTTTGTTGTGTGACGAAATGATAGTAAATGTAATGGACAAAAAAAATATGTGTGGCCAAATATTATACAATAGTCATACTTAAAATTACAAAATTGAATTGTGTGTCTAGAAATAGGTTTTAGTCACACTTAAAAAATTTCGTGTTGTCGTTACTATTCTTTAGCCACACTTAAGGGACATAATACTTGATTACAACCCTTTTTGCCACACTTTTTTTTAAAATGATGTGGCTAAAACAAACTTTTTTAGTAAACTCATATGACTATATAACTGAAACAGTCACACTTAAAGTAATTTCATGTGACCGTTGCTAACCTTTAGCTACACTTAATGGATAGAATGCTTTATTCCAACAAGAAACGATGCTACCCTTTAGCCACACTTTTTAGTAGCTACGGTCACGAAGTGTGAATATGACCGTATGATACCTACGATGACTCGACCTTTGGTCACACTTGACCTGGAAAAAATAAGTGTGGCAAAAGACATATGGTCACAGTTTTTTAGTGTGGCTAAAGCCCATTTTTGACGTAGTGTGACAAACACTATTTTGGTAACAAACATGTTTGGATTCGTGTAAGAAAGTTAACAAAAATGGTACAACGAAACATTATATAGTTACAAAAAAATGTATTAAGTTTTGTTTTTTCAAAAAATGTTCACCACTACAAAACTTATTTGGTTTAGTGTCTTCATACATAATATGTTAAAGAAATGGTTACAATGTCGTCAATTTTAATATCACCTTTTATGATCATTAGCACCAACAAGACAACAAAAATTCCAATGTCAAAACCAAGTCTAAAAATTTAATAAATATACGGAGAGATAGAAACATGGAAATACTAATACTCATAAATCATATATTTAACACACCCAAATTTTCTCAATAATAATGTATGTAACAGAGCCAGGTCTTCCATTTTCCAACATGAAAATGGTGAAAATGTAGAACATAAGAAATCTAAATACTAAAAAACTTTTTATCCTTGATGTAACATAAAAAAGACATAAGAAACATGAATTAGCTGGTGATTTACTTGAGCACGTAGATTTATCCACACTAGAAATTGTTCACCCAGATGCTTCGCCTCCGGTTCGGGTCGTGGAAATACCCGTTATCACCTTTGTTCGGCTGCACGCTATAAACCCAAAACAACCATAGTCATCTAAATCCACTATCATCTCATCATTTCCAGTTTGCTTTGACACCATATTGGACAACTTGAGAGGCTTAAGAATCCGAAAGTTTGTTGTAGCTTCACAAATGGAAGTGAAACCTTGGAGAAGGCACCGATAACGAGGAGCCCGATAGTTTGTTGGTAGCTTCACAATTGTTGATGTCGTTTTCTTTGGTAAAACATATAAAGTATGTTCGTACAGAAGAAAAATGAAGAGGAGTGATGATAATAGAGAGAAGATTCAAATGGGTTTTGAGTTTTTGTTTGCTTAAAGAGAGAGGGGTGAAGATAAGATATATATAAAAGATGGTATAGTAGATGTCATAGGATGCAGGAGGTGACAGATAAAGTTAAGAGGAGATAATGCATCTGCCGAAAATACCCTTGTAATGATCTTTAAAGATGAGGATGTGGATTAATATGAGCCATAGAATTAGTTTTTAAACTTTCCTTAACTCATTGGGGTTTTCAGAATATAGTTCCCCTATATATATATATATATATATATACTAGTTAGAAACCCGCGCGATGCGGCAGCGCCGGCTATTTTCATCGCGGCACTTGTTTTCTATTAAATAAGGGTCATGTTATTTACACCGGGTTTTTTAGGGTTTCACAGCTCTCTACGGCTCGTAGAGGCCTATACGGGCCGTAGAGGTGTCAGATCATTGAAAACCACATCCCTATACGACTCGTAGAGGCCTCTACGAGTCGTATAGGGTGGGCACTGCAATGATTGACACAGGCCTCTATGGCTCGTAGAGGCCTCTATGAGCCGTAGAGGCTGGTGCAAATAAGTTTTGGGGTGGTGGAAATTGGGGGACTTATATATTTGTGTTACGTCAAAACATATGATAGGAGCGGTTAAACATCCACATATTAACAAAACAAAACATTTGTGGCCAATCTTCAAAAAAACAAAAAATTATATTCAGAGGAGGATGCAGCTACCACACAGGGGGACATATGTTACCCCTCGATTTTCCTGGCGAAGTGGAAAAAATTTGTTTTTTAATGTATTTTTATAAAACGTTGCACCTAAAACAATTTTTTTGTTACCCCTTAAAATAATTTTATAAAATGTTACCCCTTGTTTTGTTTTATTTTTTAGATTCACCATTGATTATATTTTATATAGCAAGTTTATGAATGTTTATGAGGATTATATGGTAATAAATAAGTTTGTTGTAAGTTTGAAAATACGAAAACTTCGGTATTTTCCTTTAAAATAATATTACGGTGTTCAAAATTTGAGAATAGAGAAGGAATACGTGTGTTATTATGGAATAGAGAAGAGTAAAGTGGTCAAATCAAAATAGGGTAAAATAATTTGTCCTTCACCACATTGTTGAGTGTGTATAAAATGAACTGAAACACGATGGAGAGGGGTGATGGCTGGAAAATAGGGGTCAATGGGGAATCGAGGAGCGATAGATGATTACTAAAATTCTGAACCACGTGATTAGTCACTCACAACTACATCACTACAATCACCCAAATCTGTCGATCGGAATCTGGAGCCCATTTTCTTAAAATGGCAAACTTGATAATGTTCATGTTTCACACGCCCTACAAATCCAAGATGTAAAACCATTCATGTCTCTCAACTCCATAAGCATTCTTGTCTTTTTGAAGGGCAAATATTTGATGTACGATAAGACAAAATTATGTTATTCTCAACTATTTACATTTTGGTGCATTACATAGTGAAAAGAATAATCAGACATGTTGCAAATAATTAATTTTGTTAAGATCAGAATCTTCATCCATCTACAACTTGCACATCATTCGGTTGTCCACTTTGCATAAATTGGTTTAAGCTTTTCTACATTTAAAAAAAATAGCATTTGTATATCATCAGTCATTATTAGTTGGTGAGTCCTGAAAAAGCGTAGATGCAGGTCACCATATGCTCAAACCATTCGTCGTTGCTTTCAAAACCAATGGTCTATTTATTTTTCTTAAATGATCTTTGAAGCTACTAAAAATAGAAGCTTACTTACCTTCACTTTCAGCTGCACAATCTGTGTCTCGTCACAAACACCAGGAATAAGTTCCTGATAACAAATGATAAGAGTGTGAGTAAAACTCTACACACATATCTAGGAAGCACTACCAATCTCCCGAAACTATGCTTTTACGGGTCAACACAATTATACGGATCAAAAGTTCTCTAAAATGCTTAAAAACTCAAAAATTATTATATTTATATAAAAAGCTATACGTTATTATACTTAATACCCTTATATAATCATTAAAAGTGAACAAACATGTTGGTGGCATGTCACTCACCCAACCCATTTGACCCTTACCTAACCCTGGTCCGAGTAGTACTAATTTGCCACCTCTAGCTGTGAGTTAAGACTAATTTGCCACCCCTAGCTGTGAGTAAAACAAATGGCATCCACTAGAAGTTTCACCAAAAGAGTAATGAGTCAAATAGTAAAAGAAAGTAGGAGGTTTAATTTCACCAAAATAGTATCGAGTCAAAACAGTAAAAGAAAGTAGGAGGTTTAATTTCACCAAATTAGTATTGAGTCAAAACAATAAAAGAAAGTAGGAGGTTTAATTTCACCAAAATAGAAAAAATGAAAATTGATTCAGAAGTTTCACCAAAATAGTAAAATTGAGAGCGCCACTGCAACCTGCTTTGATTTCTATACCTTATAATGCATAATACTGCACTTGGGCAACTTTTGACCCATTTTTGTTTTAGCTTATTGGGTTCAAACTGATAGCTCTAGGCTAAACGAACAATAAAGTGTACCTAAAACGAACAATAATATGTACCTAAATATACGAAGGGCTTCAAAATCGAATTAATGTGAATGAAAAAATAGGCCTAAGATGCGGATACCATTAATACACACATTTCAGTTCAACCCGACCCGTTTTGACTGCCAAAAAACTACTTGTTTTGACCAGTTACCTAACTCGCCTGACTTGCTCATGTTGCAGCCTTGGAAACTTGATATGAATGCCATTCACCTAAACGGATGTCACCAACTGATCCAACTGTGATGCTTTTTGTTAGCCAATGAAACAACACCTCTTTTGTGCCTATGCCCCCTCCAACATCTAAGGCATTCGGAAACCATGACTCTTGAGGAAAATTGAGTGGTGTAATTAACCTGGAATTACAAATATAATAAGCGTAAAGATAATATATTTAACGAATAATGAACTGAAAGAAATAATAATATGTGAAAGGTCTCTTATAGGGATCTAACGGCATCAGAAACCATGACTTTATTGCGCAAGATAATTCCCAGGTACTCCAAGCGACCATGCCAGGAAACACAACTACATACAAGTAAAGAGGAATTGCAGTTAGTAAAAACGCAGTAAATTAGCTAGAAATGAAAACACCTTTAATAAACTTTCTAGTAACATAAACTTCATCAAGAGCCTGTTGTTAACTCTTTGGTGAAACCATTTGTACAAACTTAGAAAAGAAATTAGAAACTTGAATGACGATAATAAAAGTGGAATCACTAAAACATAAATAAAAAACTCACATGACCAAACCTTTAGTTTTCTTAATACCTTGGGCATGAAAACGTGTAGACTACTTTTGCATATATGTCGCCATAGAATATACCTATAAACAATGATCCGTTACAACAATTAGTAGCTATACATATCATAAAATGCAAAACTAATTTGCAACTAAAATAAAAAAGTGTCTGTCTTACAGCTAGCGTTACGAGCATGATTTGCAGCTGCCAACAGTCTTCGCTGTCATCACCAGATTTCCCTGGAACACCATATAATAAAATCTTCAAAATAACCCTAACTATTCAACCTTTAAATAACTATATCAAATCTAAAGCATGATTTGGAACCCAAAAAAAAAAATTGAATAAAAAGTACCTGATGACAGCAATGATCGGTTACAATAAGGTTATGAACCATCTAGAGTATGAGTACACCGGAAACTGTCAAAGAAACTTCAGGGTTAGAATGACAAACTCGTGAGTAAACTTTTGGTCCAATGAAGTAAAGCTTACAAGTGTGCTCCAAAACAGAAGCCCTAGATCGAACCAATAATGATGATTACGATGAACCGATGATGATGACGAAACTGCTACACGGATCTTGAAACCCTAGATCTAAAACTAAAGGCTCTGGATTGAAGAAATGATGATGATGATGCCGCCTCTGTGGGTCTTGAAACCTTAGATCTGCTTGGTAGAGAAGAAAAATGGGTTAGGAGGCGCTTGAAAGTGAAGGAATCTAAATCGCAGAGAGAGAGAGGAGGCGGCGGATAAGAAGCGAGAATGCGATGAGATCTGAAACCCTAATCCCTAATACTCATCCATCAATCAGCATTTTTTTCTCTTGTGCATTTGTTCTTGTACAATATGCTTCAACTCTGGTACATCTCTTAAAAGTGGCAATTGACCAAAACTACCCTTCCTATATGCTTATTAATATTATATATATATATATATATATATATATATATACGTAGAGGATCCTGTAGGAAAATTGGTTTGTGTGAGAAATGTGAGAAGGATTAAGAATTGACATGTAGCCATCATTTTTTTAATTTTGGAATGATGTTTTGGGTTGTTTTGGCTTGAAAAACACTTAACACAACAATATACAAACATTTAAAACATAATCCAACCTATTATAGTCATTAAATTTAAATTATTGACATGTAGCCATCATTTTTTTTAATCGCACGTTTTTACTCAAGGAAATTCTTTTTTCTTTTATACATATGTGTATATTGAAATTATTGAAAAAAAATAAAAAAAAAAATTCCTATATATAAAGCAGCGATTAAAGCAAAAAAACAATAGTAATTTTTTTTTGCCTTAGAGAAATTTGTGGTGGTGAATGGTTCTCTCAGTTCTCAATTTGGCCAAACGTTCTCATTTGAACCAAATCCAATATATATATATATATATAGGGACCGTCACATAGGTATGTGTGTGTTCTCCTCGACCTCCGGTTGTGCCTTAGAGAAATTTGTGGTCCAGAAGCTTGTCACAAACGATCATACAATGGGCATACCGGTCCTCTGGCTGTGCCCCTATGACCGTCACATAGGTATGTGTGAGTTCTCCTGGACCTTATAAGCATGAAGTGCCTATGGGTACAAAACCTTATTACCTTTCTCAGAGTGACACACCCCATTAAGAATAATAGGATCCCATATCCCCCTACTAACATATGCATATTACAAGTATTCTCATTATTACCAGTTTAGACGAGTATACTATCACAGTTTTAAAAGACGAGTATGATGACTCACATTGATAACGGTTCCTTAGCACAATCAGATAATATCTTTGGATCCTGGTAGTGTGAAAAAATTCTAGGTTAGGTAATAGTACACCTAACTAGCTATTATTATGGTTAGATATTGGTTAATGTTGCCTTATTTAAGCATGAATGATCAATCAATGCCTAACTAAGGCTGGATACTCTTAAACGAGAACATACTTTAAAACTATCTACAACACATTGATATGGAGTCTCCCTACACATGCTTCAACTCATGCTCTAAAAATGACTATTAACAACACCCAATGGGATATTGTAGAATCAAGATTCTCTTTATATTAGAGAGTTCCCATGAAAACCTATAATTTGAAAATCACTTTGATGTCTATATTTATAGGAATGAAAGATGCTGAATGTTTGCTCCTGTGTCGATGTGGGACAAAGAATGTCCATGTTTCCCACTTGCTTACATAAAACACATATCTTCAATTTATAAATTATATGTGATGATTTTATTATTATTATGTTAATATAATTAATTCAGCTTTTTCACTTGTTTTTGTTGTTTAGAATATAATATTTATAAAGTTACGAGTATACTATTAAGACAAGCTTATTTTTCTCTATGTTTTGACCTAAGTTTCATTTAAAACGAAGTAGGGTCAAATATTATATAAAATAAATGGTCTCTTATACAAGCCTGATTTTGTCTGGTTATCTCAAATTTGAAGTTATTCGTTACTTGGTCGTTCGACAATATAAAAAAAACTTAAGTTTCATATATTTTTATTTTTTGTCCACAAAACAGGGTGCTACAATATAATATTTAACATGAGGCAAAGTTACGATCATTTAAAAATCGTGAGGTTGTTAGTTTTCTTACAAGTTGGATAAAGTGTAATTACTAATTAATTATCTAGAATTCATTAAATATGGAAGAATTAAAATATAACTAAGATGAGTAGATTAAAGTGTAAAGATGTTAAAAAGACTAATTTAAACGAATGTTTTTTACTTTTAGGTATATTAAACTACATGAATTTTGTAGAATTCTTGGTATTTATAGACCTTTACTTGTTTAGAACGAACAGTAAACAAACAATTTATATTATAAATAGAATTAAAAAGGAACTTTCGTTGTGTGAGGGGATTACTGTTTCACTCAATACAACCCCTTCAATGCGTGTGTACAACCCTGTAATGCATTGTTCGTTTTCCCCCTTGCTTTTATCTTCCTGTAACTCTCAACCTTTCAACAACCTCATCTCTGTCTCTCTTTTCTCCGTGACCTTCTTCCGGGTGGTTTCAGAAGCATCGTTGTGAACCGCCACCCGGTTGTCGTCAGATTTGGATAACGGTAGTTGGATGCTTCGTCATGCTTTACGCCACCGCTACCTTTTCGGGTTACCGGAGGTGGCTGGTGGCGATGGTTTGCTTAGTGGCTCACATAGAAACAATTAACAACTTTCGTTCTGAAGGGCTGGTACCGCTCGATGCGTGTTCTAGGTCATGGTACAAGTCCTTTATGCAGGTCAGTTACCTGCTGAACTGGTATGGGCCTTAATCCTCTAGATCTGTCTACCCGTGATATAATAACGGTGGTCGTCTTTGGCTGCCTAGGTGTCGGCTATTTGTCCGGTGCCCTTGGCAGGCCTGCCTGTCTCTAATTTTCATATTCGGCCCTCCGTTGGCCCGATTGGCATCTAACCTATTAGGTTTTCCATTATTTGAGCGCTTTGTTTGAGCTTTTGGGTCTTGATTCAACGAACACCGCCTGGACGTTGTCGGTGGCCAGCTTTGGCTGCCTAGGTGGCGGCTGTGTCCGGTGACGTTACGCATCTGTGTCTGGTTTCCTTGCATGGCTTGTGTCTCTTAGATTTTCAGAATCTGATATATTTTTGAGGGGTTAAGATCTAAAGTTGCTTCTTGAAATTAAATGATATTCTTTGTGTGACTCTTCATGTTCGGTAGAAAAAAGACACAGCAGTACACAAGTAAATAATTGGTGCAATGTGTTTTTTTTAATGTTGCACTCAAATACATCAACAACACCTTCAAAACAATGTAAAGTTAATGATGCTATGTGATTTATTTGATGGTGCTACACAGAAGTGTTATTTGGGGGTTTACGTTACGAATATGTTCGATATCATTGCTGGTATTTGGAGGGTGTCTTTGTACTCTTAATAGTAGTTTTCCCGTTGGCGATTCCACTTGCGGCTATATGGCTATGTTAATTGCGTGTCCAATGTTGATGTAGACCTTGATGGCGCTACGACAGCCCAACCGGTTTACCTATCATTGCATTACTGAGCCTTTATGCAATATATAAAGATACTTAGTCAGAAATGGCTGATCCGCCACGCGTTGCGTTACGCTCGACAGCCATATATGACGCAGTAACTTGTTCGCCCCCATCGCGGCATCGTGTGACGGGTATAAACCTAGTTACTGTTAAATCTACACTATTATTCATCTAAAAGGACAACACTGTGTATATATTGGTATCACTAAATATGTGAACCATAAGTAAACCAAACAATATTTGTGACACCAAAGGACAACACTATGTATATATTGGTAGCACTAAATATGTGAACCATAAGTAAACAACCAAACAATATTTGTGACACCAAAGGCTAGAACTAACATGAAGAAAATTAGAACTTGAACTACCGTGTATATTTTCAACAAAAGTCTTTATAGTATTAGGGGAGAGATAACGTATAAAGCCCCCTTAACGTAAGAAGCGTAAGAAGCAATCTCAGCCATTAGATTAAGGATGCAGATTAAAAACCTTAACCATACCTGGGTTAAAACAGACGCACTCATCAAAATTCAGACGCACTCATCAAAATTCAGACGCACTCATCAAAATTCAGACGCACTCATCAAAAATTCAGACGCACTCATCAAAATTTCAGACGCACTCATTGAAAGTTTGGACGCACTCATCAAAACCCAGCAAAAAAAACAAATGCACCTTTTATAAAAAAACAAACGCACCTTATTAATAAGGCATTCTTCTTCCATTAATAAACGCACTTATTACATTTGTGATTCTCTTTCTTGAAATTACATCCTTCTTCATCTTTCAGATAACCCATTTAAGATTCTCTTTCTTGATCACAAAATATTACGGAGTACTAATTCAAACATACCATAACAGGGTTGCCTACTGGAGACCATGTCCTTCATGGACCCACCTCCAACTCTCATAATGAAACAATGGCATGTGATTCTCCTTTTGTTTCTGGAGGCTCTTTCTGTGTCTCGTAACCCTGCTCTGGCCCCACACTTGACGATTAGTGTCTTCTACAAGGTTGGTCCATCTATCAATCAATATCCTCCCTGTCTCGTTAATATTAAACAATATCTACCCAACAACGTGCGTCTCTAAACTTGAAGGGTGCGTCAGATCTGACGCTCCAAAGCTTGAACGTGCGTCTCTAAACTTGAAGGGTGCGTCAGATCTGACGCTGGTGTATAATCCCCCAAAAAAACATAAGCTTCATCGTTGTTGGTTTTGTTGGTGTTGGAAGGAGGAGCTTCATCGTTGTTGGTTTTCGTTGTTGGCATGGTGTCAGACGAGAAGGTGAAGGATGACGTGGTGGTGTCGGGTGGTGGTTCGGTAGCGGTGCGGTGGTGGTGGCGGTGGCGGTGGTCAGATCTAGATCGGTCTGGAAGGAGGAGATGAGAATGGGCTACGATTTGAAGAGGGAAGGTAGGATTTATTGTGTTTAACTGTGGTTAGGTGTGGTTAGGTTAGATTGACAGGTGTCAATCTCTGGTGGCTTCTTATGCTTCTTATTTTAAGGGGCTTTATACCGTATACTTTCTCATAGTATTAATTATCATGTTTTTTAAAGTCTTTAACATATTTTAATACACATATATAGATTCATTGTTCAAGAATGAATCTAAATCCCAGGTTAGAAACAAGACACGATAGCACAACAGGCCCACAATATCAGACACATTGTGTATATAAAAGAAACAAAACATATTCGATCAATAACCAAACACCTCACCTCAAGCTCAAAAATGGCAATGATCATCATCTTAAACATTAGTATTACACTCTTACTAATCCTACGCATCAAGACTGAATTGCTCAGTATGCTAAAATACACCATCTCCAACATGTTACGAGACGCCGGACTTGATTCTAGTTTACAAGAACAACATGTATGCTTTGTTGATCTTCCGATTATTCGATACGAAGATCTGCAAAACGTACGGCAGAGATATGTGGACAGGATGTGCTTTATATGTTCCAAAGATTACAAGAGTGAAGATGTTGTGAGTCAGCTAAGCAGGTGTGGTGATGTGTTCCACTCCGAGTGTGTCGGAAAACTGCTTCACCAGAAAGAGACTTCGTGTCCGTATTGTCGGACTCCCGTGTTCTCCGGCCATCTGCAGGTGCCGTGTAAGAGTTTCTGATGGTTTGCTGCGTATGTTAGATAGGTTTTTTGGGTATTTTGTTAAGTGTATGATGTGAAAAACTCTACTTTTAATGGAGTTGTATATCTATGTCATATTTAAACTTTCAAGTGATTAACGGAGCATCATGTCAAGAGTAAAATGCAAATGAATCTTACATGTGATAAAATAACGATGATGTCATGAAAATTAAGAGCTGATATTTAGTCTCAATGTTCGTGTGCATTGGCGGGGCCACAAGATCGACAACGGGTTCGTCCAACGTCATTAAAATTTGCATATTACATGAGGCATGTAACAGAAAAATACGAGCGATACAATTGGTTTTTTAACAGCCGATACCATTTCTTTTACAAGCGCTATTGTTTTTTTATCAAAACATTTTACATGATAAATTAATTTATAGTTTAAAAATTAAGCCCAACTACTTAATTATTCCAAAAAAAAATAGATGCGTGAATGCATGATTTATGAACCAACTTCGGCAATTAAATAGTCACGAGAGGAAGATTGATTCTAATCAACAAAATCGATTGTCAAGGACACAAGGGTCATAAGATTTCCTTACTGACAAAGCCACGAGGGTCGATTTAGTTTCAAGGACTCGACTATAAAATGTTGCATGCATTTATTATATTCAAAAAGAGCTATTTGTGAAAGTTGCAATTGAAGACGTTATGCACCATTGGTGTGTTAGTATAACGAGTTCTCAGACGACCATCTGATTGCGACATGTATAAGGCGCTCCTAGCTAGGAAACATAAGAGAGGGGGAGGGGGAATCCACAGAGTGATGAGGAGAGAGAGAGATCAGGGTTGCGGAGATTTGGGCAGAGAAGGACCACCCGTTAAAGAAGATGAAAGTCAAGTTGGAAAAATGATCTACGGATTAAAATAAAGTGATATTTAATGCCATTAATGCTAGCTATTGAACCTGTCCAAATTGGAATAGATGATTAAATTACAAGTTTTGTCTTTTATTTTTATGTTTAATTACAAAAATATGCCCGTTACATTTAAAATTGATTGGTTATGTACTTCATGTTTCAAAATCTTGCATGGTTTGTCCTTTGACGCTAACCCAGTTAGATTTTAACCCTAATACAAGGATAAATTCGTCCTTTTACTATTCTAGGGCCTATTTGTGTAATTGAGTTAAAGTTTTGGAACAAAAATAAATTGAAAGAACTAATAAAAATCTCCCCCCCCCTCTCTCTCTCTCTTTCTCTCTCTCTTCTTTCATGTTTCTTCTTTCCCTCTTCTGTTTCTCCTTTCTTTTCTTTTCTTCTCAATCTCTCTTTCTCTTTAATATATATTCTGTGTTGTATGTTAAGGTGTGTGTGTGTGTGTGTGTTTGTGTTTGTATGTGTATGTGTGTGTATATATATATTATCGGAGGTTACAGACTGCCCAAAACCCATCAACCAACCACCACTGAACACTGACACCATCCACCACTACCAGACCACGACCACCGTCGGTTCACCACCACCGTCAGAAATCGAGATTGAGGTTGGTCAATCAGGGGTTTGTTAATTTTTTATTTTTTTTTTATCTTTTTAATTTCTCTTTTCCTCTTTATTTTTTTACTTGTGGTTGTATAGGGGATCATTGTTGATGATGGTAGTTGGTGTGGTGGGTGATAATGGGGTTGATTAGGATGTGGTGTTATAGGTTGCGTAATGAGGTTGATGTGAAGTTTTTGGTGTGTGTTTATGGTTGATGATGGTGGTGGGTGTGGGTGGTGATTATGGTTGATGATGGTGGTGGGTGGTTATGTTTTTTTTCATTTTGGTTCAAAACTTTAAGGTAGTCACACAAGTAGTCCTTAAAAGAGTAAAAGACATATTTACCCTCATGTTAGCAATAAAATCTAACTTGGTTAGCGTCAAAGGACAAACCATGCAAGATTTTAAAACATAAAGTAATAACCAATCAATTTTAAACGTAAAGGGCATGCTTTGTAATCCGGTAAAAACATAAAGGACAAAACTTGTAATTCGGTAACAAAATGGTACTAAACAATAGATTCCGAACCATAAAATGAAAGTGTATTGTTTATATAAGTGACATGCATCACGTAAAGTGTATTTGCCTTTAGTTCATACGATAAGACTATCATATACTAAACACTTAAACACATAATTTTCGGGTGACCCAACCAATGATGCAAAATAGAAAGACATTGAAAGAGGAAAACTGATGTGTTAAAAAGGTTCTATAAAAACTAACCTACCCTAGACAGCTATTAATATAAAACACACTTAACTAAACTAGATCACACGACAAACAATTATACCTATTAATGTAGTAAAGACTAAGTAAGTCTGAGTATCGAACCCACAAGACACTAACGGAAAACAAAACTAGACTCAACTAGGTCTCAAACAAAGGTTTAAAAGGTTTTGATAAATAAACTCAAGACTCGAACAATCGGACAACTAAGGATCTCAAAGGCTGATATCAGGATAGTAAAGGCAACTACCTAAGCATCGAGTCTTACTACTGAAGCTTGAACTGTCTTGACTATGGAAACTATGTTGGAACTAGAATATAATTATTGTCTACACTCAAATAACCTAATAAATCCCGAGTTATCGGCCAGACCTACAAGGAAACCTAAAGGCGCATAAATTCACTGGGTGATCAGATTAACTATCGTCTTTTTGACAATACTAAAGTACTCGCTAGATTGACTTAGATTTCTACCTTCCTAATCCTAATACACCCTAAAGTGCAAGGAGTTGGCGCCTAATTTCTGATCTGAAAATCACACACGTGGACCTTTAGCTCATACCCATCTCATTTTCTAAAATCGTCCCCTTCTCCATTACAAACCCTAATATCCTAGGCATCAATTGTCGCCACACAAAGTTTCTTCAAAATATTGTCTTCAAGGTAAGTGTCTGGTTCCGATTTAAGTTATGAACATTAGTCGGTCCATTGGACAAGTGTGTCGGGTGATCGGTTGTGACATTCGTAGCCCTTACACTTTGAAACTTTGGCAAGTTTAGTCCTTGTAAATTTATTATGTTTTCGCATGTTGGTTCTTATATTTCTTTGAAACTTGATTATTATGAAATCACGTTTTATACTCACCCTTAAGTCCGAAAATCGAAATTCGAAATTTACGCTTGAAACGATATTTCTAAACATATTTAGTTGAAAATTATGGAGAAATAAATTTAGAGTATAAAAAATTGTGATTCTAGTCACAACGCACGATACCGCGCAATCTGCGCGCCTATACTATGAAAATTCGCCATTTTTACACAAGATAGCACCTAATATTAACTTGGCTTGTATAATATTATGTTTGGAGTCAAAAATGTTATTTTTGGGTGTGTCGGGTATTTAAAACAGTTAAGAGCCTGTACCGCGTTAACTAGTAATCTACCCGCTAACGTACACCTAATACCCACTAAATATTATAATATAACAATAACACACAACTCATACAACCTATATGTGTGTGTGTCATGTAGAGAGAGCAGCCAACATAGTCTATTTTAGTGACTCATCACCTCTAATGAGTTATATTTAACCACACACTCTTAACCTTTCATCTTCCATCACCACTTCAACACACAACCCCCTCCCCTTCCTCTCTCACATCCGTGATCCACCACCCTCTCCCTCTCTCTCTATAATTATTTTTCAACTCAAAACCATAATAATCCAGCCATATTTTTACTCAAACATCCAAGAAAACTTAGAAAAATGAAGATTTGAACAAGATTTCTTAAGGGTTTTCAAAGCTATTTCCACATTCTTCTTAAAGGTAAAAACCCCAACTTTGTTCATCTCATTTTAACCTTTTTCATCTCTAACTTGGATGATTCACACAACTAAACTTATAAACATATGGTTTTTATAAAAATTAAAGAGAGATTGGATGGATATGTGTGTGTGCCGTATGTATATACGTATGTATATGTGTGTGTGTTTATGTTAAACTTTTAACTCTAAATCTATCATTGCATGTATGATCTAATCCATGATTAACAAGATCCAAGTTACTAAACATGATTTTTAGATGTTAAAATAATAATGTATGGGTTTAAAAATGGAAAACAAAAACTAATTATACATACATATATGTATGTCGTGTATATGTATGTATGTATGTATATAATTGGGATTTTCTTGATTAACATTGCTAAAATGGACACTAAGCATGACTCGAATGATTAAAAATGGGTTTTCAATACATGAAACTTGATCTTTAAATTATGGATTTTTAGCAGAAAATTGGGTATAAAATGACGATTAGAAAACCCACATATGACCCTCGATGATAAAAATTAAGTCATGAGTTAAATTGTTAGAATTTGGTTATGAAATAAATGAAATTTTATAGTTTGCATAAAAACGTTTTCTAAATGAATATTACTACTATTTAATATTTATTTTGTTTGGTTCACTACAAAAAGCCAACGTAAAGTTTCTAAGTTCACATTCCAATTCATATAATTAATCAATTATTTAATCGTTTTTATTAGTTTTAGTAATCTGATATTTATCATGTTTTGATAATAATTAGTTTACTTAGTCATTTTATGAAACTTAAAACATAATATACTTTCGTGGTACATATTATCGCTAAATACATATTTTCATAAAAATATTATTTCCCCAAATAATTTAGCGAACCCTAACACCTTAGACTTTTAAGACATATCCTTTATTAGTATTCTTATACGTATAGGTTGAGTTCTTCAGAATTCCTAGTCTTAACTCGTGTCAAGTTTATTTGGATTCATCGTGCTTAGCAAAACTGTGAGTATATCTTTCCACTTTTTCATGTTTTACTCTTTTGGGGCTATTCATGTACACTATTATCAACTGCTATTCTTATTCTTAATGCAATTCTCATGTGTGTTTGCTTTATGTTAATTTGTGTGTCTATGACTTGTCAAAATCATTAACCTTTGAGGGCCTAACATTTCAATGAATAGTACTATGGTATATACCCCTTGTGACTCTGTTGTGAGACCTTGGTCATTGTCTTGTGATTCATTATACTTAAAAATGGTTTTCAAAGTGGTTGTTTGATTCTTGATTCTTGATACTTGATTCTTAGGGTTGATTTTGAACGGATATTACTTAAATTACATAATTGCAAACGGTATACAACACATGAATTGCGAAACATTTTTCTACTATATGTATTCAAACAGGGTATGCTCACCAATACGTTTTGTATTGACATATACTATTTTCGTACATGTTTCAGGTTATTTATGAGATGACTTTTAAGCTTTTGGAATTTTACTTAGATTTTGGATTCATTGTATTTCAGTTAGTTGGCATTTAGAATCGTTGTATTTCATTTCAAGGTAATAAACTAATTAATCAATGTATCAATATTTACACTTTTAGTCCATGAGCTATTGAACAATCGTCACTACGTGACACCTCGATGTTTCCGCTATCGGTTGGGGTGTTACATCGGTGTTGTTGATGTTAGGTTTAGCGAGGGTCTACTTCCGATTCTTATGGCTTTGAAGATTTTTGACAAGTCTATTTGGTTGGTTTTGGAAGTGGCACAACATTTGGGGAGAATGTGGTTAGAACTATTGTTATGGATGGTACTGAAGGCCTTGTGAGAGGTCAGCGTGTTCTCAAAACTGGTTCTCTCACTGTAAGCGTTTATTTTCAATAAAATTGTATCTTTTAATCCAAAATCAGGGAGATCTCATAACACCTTTTATGTGCCCTCTGTTGGTCTGATGATTAAGATATGTACTAGAAGCTAAATCTAACTAAACCAATAAGAATCTGTAATCATGATTCAATAAGTAAAGGTATAGGTATTTCAATTACATACAGAGTCTTAAGAACAAAAGGGGACAATTAGGGAGAAAGACTATCTCAACGGTTGGGGTCATATGGTTTTTTTTTGGGGTTTGATTGTTCAATTTTGAGTTTTGTGTTAAAGTGATAGTGGCAGCAAGTTGAAAAAAAATTGTTGCTTTAGTTTCTTGAACTTACTTTTGTTGTGGGTTTCAACCAGTTTTTTGATGCACCAGTTAATGGATCTAAAAAGGGATGGAATGAAGCAAGAACTTCCAACTCAAATTCGACTTTCAGGTTAGTTTGTTGACCTAAAAAGTCAAAATTTCTTTTTGGTCATATCTTTTCTAAAATTACTAAATAATCAGAATCTGTCACACAAGCATTTTGTGATCTGATTGTTATAGGTTAAAAGACAGACGTGTATAGCATCACTATTTTCTACAGCTGGTGGTATTATATTTGATTATCTTTTTGAAGAAATAAATTAGTGAATGTTGATGGTAAATATAACAGCTCACGTTTAAGAGGGGGCGTATCAAATTCAACGTTTTTATCTGTCCTGATTGAAATCTTGAAAGCTTCTCCTCCTGTTTTGCAAACAAAAGCAGCCTACATACTTGGGTTCTTGACAACATTTGAGGGTTGCAGAGGGAAAATTATCTCACTTGATGTTGGATCTACTTTATATTCCCTTTTCAGACAATGGTATGACTCCTAAACTTCCTTTGCTAAATATAATTAGGGTGTGTTGTGTGTCGAGACAAAACCTGACTGGACCAGATTGAAACCGAACCTGAAATTTCTGAAAAGTTTAAACTGTGTTACAGCCCAAACAAGAGAACCCATCCGCAAAAAAAAACCAGCCCCACATTATGTTGACAATACAACCGTTGTGGGACAAGTCACATATCTTACAATGGTTTCAGTCCGTAACAAACTGAAGACCGGACCGATATAGGGTGGGTTGGTCTCAGGTAAAAGGGGCTGGGTATGAGCTTAGGTTGGGAATCTCATTTTGGTTTCTAAATCTTGATTTTCAGATAATTTATATTGGGACAAAGTTTGAGGTGATTCAGTGGAACAACAATTGATAATTGAGCATTGAGCAACGTAAATTTCAAATTTTAAAATAATCGTTAAACTAATTAGGTTAGAATAACTGATGTGCAGGTTGATATTAAGAGAACAATCCCAAAAGGTTCAGGCGTGAGGCGAGTCCAAGCCCAACGATTTCAAAACAAAAAAGATTTTTGTTGGTGGGATTCCTACGTCAGTTACTGAAGGACAGTATTAGAAGTTGAAGTCTTCTAATACTGAGGGATGCAGTATAAGGATGCAATAGCGTATGAACTAATTTAGTAGTGCACAAATCGTCTTCCATATCAAGGCTGTCAAATTAGATTACAAGCCTTGATTTCTACCCTTTACCTTCAATATTTAATCATATACATGATTACATTTTGTGTATTTTTCTGCTGCCCTTTAAATTTTAATTAGTTTTTGGATGTTGCTTGGCCTATGCACCAGTTGTCTAATTATTAAATTTTAATTACTAAAATGTGATGTGGGTAAAGGCGATTGTGTTAGATTCTGGATTGACGACTGGGCTCATGTCGGCGTTTTGAAAGAGAATTTCCCAGTACTTTTTAGGCTGTAGACAGATCAAGGTTGTGTTGTTGCTGAGAGAATAAAGGTCGCGGAGGTGATGCGGGATCCAGATTGTTTCTAGGAAAAAGTAGTCTAATACTGCAGAAAAAGTTGTACAACTGCAGGGGCTGTTGTCTGTGCTGCAGCAGGCTTGTTTTAAATCAGGAGCAAATGTTTGGAGATGGGATGGTGACACGCAAGGGTCCTTCTCAGTGGCTGCTGTTCGTAACTGGTTAGCGACTTCCCGTGCTTCTGTGACTAATACGGCTTTTGATTAGTGCAAATGGGTTCCAACCAAATGCAACGTATTTATGTGGCGACTTTTGATGAAATGACTTCCAACTAAGGTTGAGTTAATAAAAAGAAGCATTAACATTGGTGATAGTCATTGTGTTCTATGTGGGGATGGCGAGGACGAGGCGGATCACATTTTCACAGGCTGTGCGTTTTCAACAGGCGTGTGGAATGCTATTCTTAGATGGCTCGGCCTTCCTCTCTTTTTTGCTTTTAGTGTGAGCGATTTTATCGATATTCACAAGATTGAAGGTTTATCGGTTATATGCAAGTATATTATAAAAGGTATGGATATGGTGTGTTGTTGGCGTATTTGGCGTGCCAGGAATGAATGTGTTTTTAATCAGAGGAGATGCAATGTGGCGGAGGTAGTCGCGGATATTAAAGCTTTCGGCTTTCTTTGGTTTTCGAATAGGCATGTTAAGAGTATGCTGGTAAGGAAATATTTGAAATATTTTAGGGTGGATAGTGAATAACTCTTTAAACGTTAGCTCACTACATGGGAAGTAAGATGTTTTGATTTATATAGTTGACAGCTTTTTTTATTGTTGAGGGTGATATTTGATTTTGTTTGCTTGAATCAAGGCCATGGTTCAATAAGCATGGTTCATAATCATCCTCAACAATTACCAAGGTTAGCTAATTCTCCTATATTATGTTTTAGCGATTAGCGATGATAATCTATATCTTCTGATAAAGGAGTAACTAGCGATGAGGTGGCACCTTTAGATGCTCTCCATTCCAACCATTTGACTTGGGTATGGGTTTTCTAACCCGACCCATGACCCTATTTTCTTACCCAAATACCCGCATATAAATAGCCTATTTCTATGATATTTTCATTCTCATCTACGACTACACCTTCTTCATTCTCATTCAACCCTAATTCTCTCCAAAAAGACATTCCGCCTTCAAATATGAATATACAGGTATTATAATCATTTTTTTTTCTCTGAATCTCTTCAACCCTAGTATCTTCTGAAAGGTATTATACATTTGTTCATTTGCTTTCATTCATTTGTTACTTTAGAATCCATAATCGAAAAAGATATATTATTACTCCTTTTGTTTTTCTTCAACCCGTTTCTCTAAACCCTAATATTTTGTCTTCAATTTCAATCTACGTATAATTGGGTTAAGGGGCAACTAAAAACCTAATCGGTTGTCTTCTCAGCCGCTTCCATTCTCCTATCGATCTCCATTTTTCCTTGTTGAAGAGATTGTAAGCACACATAATTGGAAAATAGGTTACCTTACTGGGATTTGTCAGAAGTTAATATTTTTTTATATTTTTTAATCCTTAGGTTATGTAGTTTTTTGAAGGATAGTTCTTGTGATTTGTTCAGAAGTTGACATATATATTTTTTTATTCTTTATTTTTGTGACTTGAATTGGTAGAAATTGTCATTTGGCTTGTTGTTACTTAAACTATGCATGATTTACCTTCCTAGGTTGTAAGTGTTTCTTCATAAACATTCATTTTTTGTTGGTTTTTATTATAAAGTTTTTGTTTTTTTTTTATTTGGGAGTGTTTACTTTTGGAGAATGGTTCCTGGGATTTGTTATGAAGTTGTTATTTATAAATTTTTTTAATTCTTGGGACTTAGAATAGGTAGAAATTATCAGTTGGCTTGTTATTACTTAAACTGGGTTGTAAATCTTTCCTCATAAAGATTCAAGTTTTTTTTCTTCTTTTGGTAAATATATATTGATAGTAGCAAAGGGTATGTAGACCAGAAAACTAAATTATAGCAAATCCATCATAAGTGCAAAGATGGTGGAGTGCTTTCAACTCTAAATGACTTTGATAACATGGTCTACCATGAAAGACATGACATTTGTATTTAGTATGTGTTACTTATGAAGATAGTGGAGGTTAAGTTGTTAAACTTAATAATGTTGTTAAGTTTCTGACCAACTTTCTAATATTAAAGGGAAACTGGTCAATAGATGCTTCCAGTAGAGTTGACTAACTAAGTTCGTTATATGATTAAGTCATAACCCGTTTATCATCTAATTTCTTACTTTGTTCATGTATTAGGGCTTTTGGATGCATTTCTATTGTCACTACCTACAATAATGTTGATTCTCTTCGTGGTAAGTTTGTGCTTTAGATTCGGATTTGTATTATTTTAATTTTTGATATTTTTTTAATAGTTCCTTTGTTCCCGTGTTGGTGTTTCTGTTATTCAATCGTCACGAGGATTATTATATTTACTTTTTGTCCCCAAGCTAAACAGGTAAATTATGTTAATTATGTTGGTTCTTTTTGTATGTAAAGTTTACTTTTTGAAGTACATGGTTACTTGTGTGTCTATTAAACATAGCAGATCAACTTGAGATGCACTTAGGATATTATTTTTTTGGTTGTAAACGATATCAAGATGGATGGTTTAGAGTAATATATTATATGGTAGACATTATTTTGATCTATGTCCATATTTAAAGATTCTCCCATCTGTTAATGATAGAATAACCCCATTTGTTTATAAAAGGAGGTTGTATGATGCTCCATCTACATTGTCATTGATGTGTTCTCATATAGATTTTGGTCGCCACAACCACATTTGAGAAAACTCAATTCACGATAGACAGGTTTGCTTCCTCAGTTTTTCCTGGACCTAAATTCCTTTCCTCGGTTTTGTTTAGTTTTTCTTGATTGATCATTGTATTGTTCTATATATTTGTGGTGATTGATTTGTTAAGTTTAAAAAAAAAAAGATGAGGTGCTTCTATGTGACAATTAATGCATATGTGTTGGTATATCTATATGCATTTGATTTTGATTATGTTTTTTTGGGTGCATAGGTTAAAACAGATGTTATGGGTGCCAATAAAGTTGGTTGTTAAATTAGGCATATTCACTAAAGTGTGGTATATTCACTAATCTAATTTCTAAATTCTCTTTTAATATGATTTAGTTCCACATATTTTGAATTATGTTGTTTATGTTTGGGAATAATTATTTTTTCGACTTCTGATCATTCTAGCCATATGACCCGTCATTTTTTTACCTTTTGATGTTCGAGATAAAAGAACGTCCCAAATCAATCCTTCTATAAGTAAACAGGTGAAATTTTATAAGCAATTAGTGACTTAAATATGACTATATGTCGATAACAATCAGCTTTTTTCATATAAATTGATTTATTATGAGGCTGCATTAGAGGTGCATGTTCGGTGACTTTCGGCTTTGACCCATTTGACATGTTGCTTCTGCAACCCCCCCCCCCCCCCATTTCACTTTTTGATTGCTTTTTGAAACAGAGTTAATCCAGATTTCAATATTGGTAAGCTATATCACTTGCTTAAGAAGGAAGTCAGTCGCAATTGTTGTTAAGTTAGCTATTATGTTGTAGGTTGTAGTGATTGTTGGAGCCAACATAATCTCTTCATCACTTATATATTGAGATCAATAAAGGTTGGATCATGTTTTGCTAATCTGTTAGTTCCATATTTAGTTGTCTTGAATAATAGGATGTATAGATATGTTGCTTGGATCGATTGATAATAAAGTATTGTATTGATGGCTACCATCAGTTATATTGTTTTAACTCAACAGGTCGGTTGAAGATTTTGGGAAGCTGTGTTGAACTGTTGGTCATGATTCAATAGTGGCCTGATAAATTGGTTAATGGGACAAGTGACATTTAATGATTAAGTCAGTTAGTCTATGTGGAGCATATTTAGTCAAAATTGGTGTGCCTGGCATAGGTAAATTGGTTTATGTTATAATACCTTATGTTTGGTTTTGAATAATTTAGTAACTTTAATCATGAAACGTACGTTGGTGTAAGTGTTTACTAGCAACTAATCAATTAATTTGTGTAATGTTCCTTTTACTTGTACATGGGTCACTCTATTATTGTATTATTTGAAATGGTCATCAAGTTATGTTATTGCACAAATTTCTAATGAAGTAGGGCAATATTTGATTGTCATGCATGTTAGATGGTTTGACATTTTAGTTGTAGATGCCCCTTGTGTACGCACTTTACTGATATGGGTCATTACAAACTGATATGTGTAGTTTCTATTGACTGATATGGGTCAAAATGATTTGGCATTGCTTAACTAATATGGTTCAAACTGATTTGCCATTAAATTTCTTAAATGTTTCTATCATTACTGATTTGTGTAGTTGGTTAACTGATATGGGTCAAACTGATCTGCCATTAAATTGCTTAACTGAGGTGCCAATTACAAACTGATAAAAGTTATTGACTTTTTAATGTCAAAATGTATGTCAATTTGACAAATTAAAATGGTTGGCTGATATGTCGATTTAACTAATCTATTTTCAAAACTTAATAAACTGAGTTTGGCATTTATATGGTCAACTGCACATATTCTAAATATCATTAGACAACTTCCTTAGGAATGGTGTCGTTTTTGGTTGACTAATGAAATTCAATATTAAAAAAAAAAGACAACCTTTGTAAACTAAGTTTTACTTCTACAAGGTCAAACATTACAATAAAATATCTTTACAAACTAACTTTGACATTTATATGGTCAACTGCACAAATTCTTTATATCATTAGACAACCTTTGCAAACTAAATTTTACTTCTATAAGGTCAAACATTACCGTAACTTGCAAACTAAGTTTGACTTATACCAAGTCAAATAGTGCATAACTTTGCTTACAATACATAACCGCATTAACTTGCAAAGAAAAAACAAAAACATATAACATATACAAGTGAAGAGATTATTAGACGGACATCCAAATTTCAAACAACAGTTTAATGATTATTTTCCATCTCTGTTAATTTAAAGTAATACATCCAGCCCTTATCTTTCAAATATCTAACTTATAAGTTAGCACATTCTTAAAATTCATTAGTGCTTTAATGATTTGGTTGCACCGATTACACAATGGGTTCATATATGATTCTACAAATATACAATTGTTCATACACATATTGTACATGTTACAAATAAAGAATTTTATACTGTTCGTTGCCATCTAACAAATTAAGTACTACTACTGAACATATAGGTATATGTATGTTATAACCTGGCTTGTAACGACATGTTACATGATTTTTTATTTGACTTGGGGATTTGCCGTGTTTACACACGGGTCTCTAACCTAGTCTGTATATATAATAAAAGAAAGCCTCTTTTTTTTTGCTAACATGACGTTCAATAAGGCCAACCTTCACCTTAGGTGTGCCACGTTGCACTATGTATGATAATTAAAAAAAACTTGAGTGACACATGGCATCTTCCCCTTATATCCCTCAAGAAGTCTTTTTCTCTCTCATGTTTTCCGCACAATTTTTAAACGTTAATAACTTTTATATATGAAATTTTTTTAAAAGAAAACAAATTATACCAAACAAATGAGCGTTTTATTACAATTAGTATCATAGTGCTATACAAAATAAATGAATTTTTGGTGGATTTTTGTTCATACAGAAAAAAAAACACAAAGTGTTCAAGTAATTAGGTTAGAGTCCCGTGGGGACCCACGGTTCACCCGAAAGTAAAATGAAAAAAAAAGTAGCAAAATAAGAATTTATGCAATTTGTTTTGGTTACTAAATGTTTGATAATGCAATATGTATGAATTTTGATGTTAAATGCAAAATGT
Organism: Ambrosia artemisiifolia; assembly: GCA_032199755.1. Taxonomy (NCBI): domain Eukaryota; kingdom Viridiplantae; phylum Streptophyta; class Magnoliopsida; order Asterales; family Asteraceae; genus Ambrosia; species Ambrosia artemisiifolia. The sequence goes on along the minus strand of CM063526.1, from coordinate 5,383,319 downwards.
CAACTAACAATTTAATGTACCGAAATGATGGATATATCGAGTAAGTAAAGTTTAATTTGATAACTGCAAAACTACATAGCATACTATCACAATATCACACATTACATCATTTGGGTAATATCTATATTCTAATCATAACTAAGCTTAATCATAGAAAACTTATCATTTAGTTGGGGCTTAACGAACTTCAACCAATATCGCACATTACATCATTTGGGTAATATCTATATTATAATCATAACTAAGCTTAAGCATGGAACACTTATCATTTAGTTGGGGCTTAACGAACTTCAACCAATGGTCCATTTTCATTACTTCAATCAAAATCTTCCAAGTCTTGCTCATTGATAGCTGATTTTTCACCTTCGAAGTTGTTATCATTGTCATCACGATCCTCGGAGTGCAGCTCATTTTCAATAATTTATGAAAACTTCCACCATTGTATTCCATATTTGTGTTCTACATAAAATATAGTTGTTGTAAAGATATGATATGGTGATAACTAAATCAAGAAACAATCCTTAACCCACTTACTTGAACGGGTAGCTTAAATTTTACATGTTATCTCTCCAATGGTTCAAACTGATTACATAGCTAAAAAACAACTAATAAGAAAATGGGTCCAATGTCACATGCTGTAATATAAATTTCCTATATTTTATTAAAAAAAATAGACACCAAAAGGATCAACCCCAGACCCATTTCAATATGTAACCAAAAGGACCCATTGTACACACACTTTAGGGAATTTTTGACATATTACAAAAAGCCGCCAAAAAACGTCATTATTTAAACTGTGTAAATATAGTACTTAACAATTAAAAATCTTAATAAATAACATCAAAATCATAGTCAATCATTCAAATCAATGACATTAAAATAATCCGCGTCTGAAATTGCCTTACCCATTATATACAAATTATTATTAACATCTTAAAATTAGCACACTTAAAATTAGCATACTTATTGAAATCAAGATGATGATTATCGTTTAGTGACAATTGATTAAAGGAAAGTCGTAATATCAAAATGAAAGTCGGTCAACAATGTTAAAATGAAATTTGTAATATTAGTAACATCAATAAATAAGATTAAAAATCTTAATAAATAACATTAAAATCATCCGCGTCTCAAATTGCCTTACCCATTATATACAATTTATTATTGACATCTTTAGTAATCATTATTAGTTGTGATTGAAGTAATATAATTCTTTAACAGAAAGTAACATTTTGAAAATTTGCATTATCATTTAATTTCATTGTTAAAATTGGTATGACGATTAAATGATTTTATTATTTGTTAAGATTTATATAGTATTGCTGTGTCTCGAACAATTCTACAAAATCGAAAATATTGTGCCTCGATTGACGTGATCGGGTAGGAATATTTATTTATATATTTGAATTATAAAAGATGGAAGGATTGGTAATTGACGTGAATTGGTCAACAACGCTTAAAATTAGCACAATCAAACTCAAAGACATAAAGTCAAAGAATTGACCTCCATCAAATTAACAAAGACGTAAAAAGTTTTTACTTAGATTGGGTCAACAATATTAAAATTAAGGTCGTAATATTAGTAATAGCATTGAAAATTATCTTGAATACATTATATATTTTATGAAACTATTAAATAGATTTAAATTATATTTATTATTAAAAGAATAATAGAAGTGTAGGAAAATAAATATACACTCCTATCTTCGGATTATATTTAAATTATAAACTGTTAAATAAATTTAACATTGTTAAATAGATTTAAATAAATGTTTAAAGGAAAGTCGTATATGTTTAAAAGAATATCATTTCATGACAATTGATTAAAGGAAAGTCTTTGAATTATAAAAAATGGAAGGATTGATAATTGACGTGAATTGGTCAACAACGCTTAAAATTAGCACAATCAAACTCACAGACATATAGTCAAAGAATTGACCTCCATCAATTTAACAAAAACGTAAAAGCTTTTTACTCAGATTCAGTCAATAATATTAAAATTAAGGTGTAATATTAGTAATACCATTGAAAATTATTTTGAATACATTATATATTTTAGGAAATTGTTAAATATAGTTAAATTATATTTATTATTAAAAGAATAATAAAAGTGTAGGAAAATAAATGTACATTGTTATCTTCGGATTATATTTAAATTATAAAATGTTAAATAGATTTAACATTGTTAAATAGATTTAAATAAATGTTTGAAAGGAAATCGTATATGTTTAAAAATATCGTTTCATGACAATTGATTAAAGGAAAGTTATAATATCAAAATTAAAGTCGGTCAACAATATTAAAATGAATTTCGTAATATTAGTAATATCAATAAATAGGATTAAAAATCTTAATAAATAACAACCAAATCATAATCAATCATTCAAATCAATGACATTAAAATCATAATAAATAAAATTGAAACTCTTTATAAATAACATCAAAATCATAATTTAAATTTCAAAATCAATGACATCTTGTGGTGCAGCCTTAGTAACAAACATTTTGTGCTGGATTGAATACCATTTGAAGACACATTATTCGCCAATTGAAGTATCTTCTGATTAAAGCAAATCAGGTCATCCAATCACAGTAAACCTTTACAAAAACATTATGTATAGAAAATTAGAATGTGCAACTAATTATGAAATAAGAATATTGTAAACATAAATGTTTAATATGCAAATAACAAACCTAGCGACTTGAGAAAAAATTTCTTCACGTACTAGTAGTATTAGTATTAGTTAGTATTAGTAATTATTAGTAAAATATTCGTAAAAATAGTAATAGAAATTTTAATTTGATCAATAAGATATAAATGAGATTAAAATTAAAAATCATAATATTAGTTTTAGTATTAGTAATATATTCGTAATTTAATTCGGTCAATTATTATTAATGTCATTAAAACTCATAATAAATAACATTAAAAAATGAATAAAACTATTAATTGCAGGCAAGACCAATAATAATTCATAAAGATAGATTGAACATAATTTTGTAGTAATATTAATATAAATAAATGAGATTAAAAAATCTTAATAAATAACATTCAATTCGGTCAACTATTATTAATGTCAATTAGTATTAGTAATATATTCGGTCAACAATACTATTTTTACGAATAGTAAAACTAAAATCGTAATATTAGTATTAGTATTAGTTAGTATTAGTAATTATTAGTAATTATTAATATATTCGTAAAAATAGTAATAGAAAAATTTAATTCGGTCAATAAGATATAAATGGGATTAAAATTAAAAATCGTAATATTAGTTTTAGTATTAGTAATATATTCGTAATTTAATTCGGTCAATAAGAAATAAATGAGATTAAAATTAAAAATCGTAATATTAGTATTAGTATTAATAATATATTCGTAAATTAATTCGGTCAATAATAAATAAATGAGCTTTAAAATCGTAATATATAAAATTAAATTCGGTCAATTATTATTAATGTCATTAAAACTCAATATAAAATACATTAAAAAGGAATAAATCCTATTAATTGCAGGCAAGACCAATAATAATTTGAACGAATAGTAATATAAATAATATTAAATATAATTTCATAAAGATAGATTAAACATAATTTCGCAGTAATATTAATAAAAATAAATGAGATTAAAAAATCGTAATAAATAACATTCAATTCGGTCAATTATTATTACACAGATTGTCCTTTAGTTTTACCTGAAATTGCATCCTTTGTCCTTTTTTTGAATTTTTAACTCCCTATGTCCTTTGTTTTGTACACTTGTTACACCGTTTGTCCTTTAGACCCAACCCCGTTAAAAAACTCAGTTAAGTGGAACACGTGCCCCTCACGTGAGGGGCAAACATGTCATTTCACCATAAACATAATAATAAAACTTAATAAAAAAAATGTTCTTCAACAACCCAGACATCATCATTGTCTTCATCTTTTCCCCTTCTTCAACAACCCAAACCCTAAATCACCTCCATACATCCTCCAAACCCAAACCCTATTAATAATATCTTCACCAACCTGAAACACAAATGTGAGCAACAGAACCCCAAAATCACGGGCAGCTACCCTTCTTCACTATCAATAGTAATATTATAATTATTATTAATATTAATATTATTATTCTCTCCAACATTTTCTCTGATATTTTAGTCTCAGACATCTTTGCAATGGAGATGAAGAAGCTTTTGGCCGTAATGCTGGTGATGATGATGATGGCCATCGCCGCCGTCTCCGCCATGGAAGCTCCGGCACCTTCTCCGATGTCCGACGCCACCACCGCCGTCGCTGTTCCCGCCGCTGTTGCAGCTGTATCTGCTTTCGTTTACGCTTGGTTTTTTTAATTTAATAATTAAGTGTTAGTGTTATATTTACATTATATATACATACTAATGTTCTGTTATACATTTAATTATATTTGAGTTTGTTTAGATCTCTTTGAATTAATGTTTGTTTCTGTTGTTAATTATTATTGTTTTAAAGTGTTAATATGGAAGGAGCAAGGTTGGGTGAGGGTGGGGGGTGAAGGAGACCCGACGGCCGGAGCTATCGCCGGAAGAGGAGTAGAGAGGGAGAGTGTGTGTTTGTGTCTGGTGTGTGTGTGTGTGTTTTAGAGAGAGAGAGGTGAGAGATAAAGTGTTATTATTATTATTATTATTATTATTATTATTACACATATTGTCCTTTTGAGGGTGAAAAGACAGGATTGCCCCTCACGTGAGGGGCACGTGAGCAACTTAATTGAGTTTTTTAACTTGGTTTGGCCTAAAGGACATAGGGTGTAACAAGTGTATAAAAGAAAGGACATAAGGAGTTAAAAATCAAAAAAAGGACAAAGGATGCAATTTCAGGTAAAACTAAAGGACAATCTGTGTAATTCTCTCTAACATTAATTCTAACATACTAAAAATACATTAAAAGTGATTAAATCTTATTAAACATAAATTCGAAAAAAGTAATATAAATACATGAGATTAATAATTTTAATAAATAACATTAAATTCGGTCAATTATTATTAATGTCAATAAATAATATTAAACATCTTAATTTTAATGAATAAATCTTATTAATTGCAATCAAGACTAATCATAATTTGTAAATATAGTAATATAAATAAATCTATATATATATATATATAGGGCAAGGATCAATGGAAAACCCTAATTATTTCGGAAAACTCTAGTAAACCCTTAGAAAAACCTACTTCCAAAGGTTTTTTTTTTTTGAAAAAATTAGGGCATGTAATATACATGTTTTTAAGAGTTTTGAGCCAAAAAAATCAAAAAAGCGCCGAGCAGTTTGTTTTTAAAAAAATAATAATTTTTCATCATAACATATGTTACCAGTGCAAAAAAAGGCTAACATATGTTATGATGCACAACTTATTTTATTTTTTTTTTAAAAAACCGTTCGGCGCTTTTTTGATTTTTTTGGTTCAAAACACTTAAAAACATGTATTTTACATGCCCTAATTTTTTCAAAAAAAAAAAAAGCTCGGGAAGTAGGGTTTTCCGGGAGTTTTCCGATTAAACAGGGTTTTTCATGGATACTTCCACTATATATATATATATATATATATATATATAGGGAAAGTATAGGGAGGAAACCCTCCAAAATGGAAAAACCCCAAGAAACCCATTGAGTGGACCATATTGTGCCACATCATCTCAGCCAAGATTGCACCTTATTATATTATAAAGGGTATTTTGGACATTTTCACTACACCTCCTCTCTCTCTCCATATATATATATGTGTACCTATCTCTCTCTCTCTCTATTTTTTTTTTCAAATTTGTAATTAGACTCTCAATCTCTCTCTCTCTACCTTCGATTAGCTTCACACACACAGATCTGTTTTTATACCTATATTTTCATTCAATCTATATTATATAACAAGCTGTAGAGGTTGTGGTTTGCAGATCCGGGTCGAGCACACCGTGATGGTTATCAAGGGCGACGACTTCTAGGATGGTTGAGGCCCGGTGGTGGCTGAGGTGCAGGGTGATGGCGTCAGGGGTGGTTGGGTTTCGACGGGGATAAGGCTTAGAACCCGTTGTGATGGCTTTTTCGGGTCGGGTTTGGGTTGCACAGACCAGATCTGGTAAGATCCGGTTGTTGTTGTAGTTTTCAGGGGGTCGTTGGTTTTGGGGTGGGTCGATGAAGATGGATCTGATTCAGTTGGTCGATGGGTTTGTTCGTTGGAGATGGATCTGATTCAGTTTGGGGTGGTTCGATGAAGATAGATCTGATTCAGGGTGGTACGTTGGGTGGGGTCTGATTCAGGGGGTTGTTTTGTTCAGGTGGTCGATTTGGTTTCGATGGTGGTGGATGGTGGCTGTGGTGGTCGATGGGCTTTTACAGGTATTTTTTATTATTATTATCGTTGCTTTAAGTGGTGAAGACAATGTTTGCTGCATGTCTGCACATCCTTGTACTTAGAAGATAGATCTTCTCTTTACTGTTATCTCTATTCTCTATTTGTAACTGTGCAAAAGTGAACTTATCTAATTGTCTATATTAAAAAATATATTAACATTTTTTTATGAGAAGCTGTTTGTTTAATTTTCGATCATAAAGATAAGAATGATGACACGACTGACAACAATGTGAAGACACGATTAACATTTCATTATTATTTTCTATTTTCTGTTCATTATTTAGAAAAGAATTAAATATTGTTATTGTCTTTGTATACGAAGATATATGCAAATATTATATGATGGACTGCAAAAATTATATGGGATTCGGTAATAACCGAATGGTGCATCAAGATAATGGCTCTTTTTAGTATTATATCCTTTTTAAATCATGATTATTGTTGACGTGTCTAATTTTTTGTTATGTAAAATAGATATCAAGATATGAGTCATTCCCCATGGTTAAAATGTTTATAATTTTTCTATTTCCATTTTGTTTAATATATAAAGAAAAATAAGTACTAAATTAAATAATAATATATGTTATCTTTTGTTATTTAGTTTTATTAAATCCTTAATATTTTGGGGATAGTTTTTGGTTGCATACCAAGTGTTTGATCAAATGCTTGAATGAAAAAAACACTTATGTTAACCTTTTTTATTTTTATTTTATTATTATTATTTTGTTTATGTTAGATTGTTATTGGATTTGGGACATGAGGTTGATAAATCACATGTGATTGATGAATAAGTGTGTAATTTTTTATGTTAGTATATGCTAACACATGTTTCTGATGTCCCATTATGTGTTTAAGGAGCCCAACTAACACATGTTTCTGTTCTAGTGTTGGTTCTCAGGTGTAGGAATGTAATCTATATCTCTGAAGCAATTCCTTTGTTTCATGTTTTTTATTCAAGAAGCAAATAATGGAGAACGCAAGCGAAAGAAAGTAATGGATGATGGAGAAATTGGTATATTTTTGTGGCTGTGGTAAGTGATGTTTTTTTATAAAGATTATAAATTTTTAATCCTTTGGTGAATAGGGTGTTTAAATAATTTTTGTATTCTATTTAATAAATTTTTGGCAAGTGAAATTGTTATGAACTCGTATAGGAAATATGTCTATTTTTTTGCGGTCCGAGTCTTGTATGCTCACACACGTTAGTGATGCTAACACATGCTAGTATAGCTCAATTTTGGCATATTATGTGTGTATGTATTCTGGGTACACATGTTAGTGATGCTAACACATGCTAGTATATGACTAACTAACAGGTGTTAGGATTCATATGACATACGTTAGTATATGCCCAACTAACATGTGTTATGGATTTGGATTGGTTCTGATTTGATTGTTTAAATGTATTATTGTTGGATTTCAAACCCTATTAATCGTATTTGAGTAGTTGTATTAACATAATTGTAAAATTGAGTATGATACACTTGGCACAATAGATTTGGTGTTGTTTACACACATGTTTGTGGTGCTAACACATGCTAGTATATGTCTAACTAACAGGTGCTAGGGTTCATATGACATACGTTAGTATATGCCCAACTAACATGTGTTAGGTTTTATATGACATACGTTATTTCAGTAAAACATATGTTTTAGAATACAATAACACATGTCATTGATGTCCCATTATGTGTTTTGTAGAGCCCAACTAACACGTGTTACCTTTTTTGTAGGCGAAGAGATGTTTTGAGTTAAAGATGATGATGAGGATCAAGAACGAAGCATAGCTAGATTTTTTCTATGTTGTTATGATAGTTAAAGATGATGTTTGTATGAAAATATTTTTATACATTTTTAGTATTGATTGTAATGATCGTTTTTATCATTTCTTAATTAAATATACATTTTATGTGTTCTTTTTATTTTCTTCTTTTTAGTATATGCCTGTTAACACATGTTAGTGATGTCTCACACGAGGTCAGAATTTTGTATCACAACACTAACGTACGTTAATTTTGGTGCTGGAAAAAGTGTCATAAAGTAGGAGAGAGGTGACTTGACAAGTGTCAAATCAACTTTTTTAAACCTAGGATTCAGAAAAAAGTGCCATAAAGTAAGATTACCTTAATGCCCTTATTCCTATTTTTTATTATAGTGGCCCACTTGCTTTACAATATTATATACAAATTAATTATGGACCATTGATCAAACTTGATCAATGGTCACTAGAGAGTTTTCAGGGTTTTTCCATTATTTGGGGTTTCCATATTAGCCACTCCCTATATATATATATATATATATATATATATATATATATATTCCAAAGGGCTAAATCCTACATGGCACTCATATAGTCATTCTCTCCTTTGAGAGTGCGATAAAAGAATTGATTTATGATGATGTGGCATTCAATTAAGGCTTTAACCCTCCCTTGAAAGTGCCACGTGGCATGTTGAGGTGAGAGTGTTTAATTTATTTTTTATTTTGTTTTTATTATTAAAATCTAATAATAAAATTAATTATAACACTATAAAGATATGCATATATTAGAATTTAAAATAAAAGATTTACTTACTAATTAAAAACAAAATTGGTTTTTTTTTTCTCTCATGTTTCATCCCATAATTTTTAAACGTTAATCTCTTTTATATACAAGATTTTTTAAAGAAAAAAATTACACCAAATTAACGAGTGTTTTATTATCTTTCCAACGAGTACCATAGTGTTGTATAAAAAACGGAGAAAAAAACGACTATTGTGATACCTGACCCGATTACCCGAAATCACATACCCAAATACCCGAACTATATACCCGATCATATACCCATGAATTTTTTAACGCATCACATAACCCTTAGACTAATGCGTTTGAAAACGACTATTGGTGATACCCGACCCGATTACCCGAAACCACATAGAGATTTGTTCAAAATAATAATAATAATAATAATAATAATAATAATAATCATTAATCATATATTGGTAAGTCATTAATTATGTTGTCATATTAGATATTTTATTATGTTATATTAGATATTTCAACCCGGGACACTCCCGGTATAAAAGCTGGTATATATATATTCCAAAGGGCTAAATCCTACATGGCACTCATATAGTCATTCTCTCCTTTGAGAGTGTCATGTAGGATGCCATGTGGCATTGAGATATTTTAGGAAAAAATTTAAAAACAAAATTAGATTTATTTCTCTCATGTTTCCTCCCATAATTTTTAAACGTTAATATCTTTTATATACGAGAATTTTTAAATAAAAAAATTACACCAAATTAACGAGCGTGTTATTATCTTTCCAACGAGTACCATAATGCTATATAAAAATGAAGAAAAAAACGACCAATTTAACGAGCGTTTTATTATTTTCCAACGCGTACCACAGTGCTATATAAAAAACGGAGAAAAAAACGACTATTTTTTGTGGGGTTTTGTTCATACAGGAAAAAAACACAAAGTATTCAGGTTATTCATTAATCATGTATAGGCAAGTCATTAATTATGTTCAAACCAGTAAATATGAATTCTATTTACAACAGGTGTTAGCATTGGAGTTATACATCGTTTTAGGTTAGGTTTTAATATTAGAGTTATACATTGTTTAAGGTTAGACGTTAACATTGGAGATACATTGTTAATTGTTTTAGGTTAGGTGCTACCCGTCGCTTTCCTGCATGTAACTGTAAAGCACATCAGTCTATTTCGTATGTAAAATTGATATGTCATATTAGATTTCTCAACCCGGGACGCTCCCGGGATATAAATCTAGTAAATATAGTAATAATCATAATTCGTAAGTATAGTAATATAAATAAATGAGATTATAAATCTTAATAGATAACCTCAAAATCGTAATCAATAATTCAAATAAATTACATTACAAACATAAAAAAATCGTAATTTAAATTTGAAAATCAATGACTTTTTATCGTGGAACTTAGTAACAAACAGCCTGTGCTGGATTGAACACCATTTAAAGACACAATATTCGTCAATGGAAATATCTTCTTATTGAAGCAAACTAAAATCATAATATTAGTATTAGTATTAGTTAGTATTAGTAATTAGTAATATATTCGTAAAAATAGTAATAGAAAAATTTAATTCGGTCAATAAAATATAAATGGAATTAAAATTAAAAATCATAATATTAGTTTTAGTATTAGTAATATATTCGTAATTTAATTCGGTAAATAATAAATAAATGAGCTTAAAAATCGTAATATGTAACATTAAATTCGGTCACTTATTATTAACTAGTAAAATACGCTCCGCGCTAAGCGCGGCGTAGAAACATAACCGACGCCGATTCGTGAAAACCTGCAGATTTTTCAGACGAACAGCGGAGTTACACCAACGGTATTGCGAGGGTCTGCTAATCGGATAACACAACGCAGAGAGTCGTATTGTTCCGTCGGTATGCCGGTGCGCGTTGCAGCGAGCAAAACGCCTAAACCGTCGAAAACCAATTGATAAAAGAAAACATCTACGATCCTGACCACCCGTTGACGGCGTCTCTGTCATCGCGATCGCAACGAACCACCTCTTGAAAAAAAGGATTTACTAATAAAAGTAATGCGATGACTTTTTCGTAATTACCTCGAAACTAAAGGCCTTTTATTTTGGTTTTAATAATAAAATTATTGCGATGACATTTTCGTAATTAATTCGAAACTGAAGGCATTTTATCTCGCGTTTACCAAGATTACTATTGCTAAGGATCATAAATGTTATATATATAATGTCATTAAAACTCATACTAAATAACATTAAAAAATGAATAAATCATATTAATGGCAGGCAAGACCAATAATAATTTATAAAAATAGATTAAACATAATTTCGTAGTAATATTAATATAAATAAATGAGATTAAAAAATCGTAATAAATACCATTCAATTCGGTCAACTATTATTAATGTCAATTAATATTAGTAATAAATTCGGTCAACAATACTATTTTTACGAATAGTAAAACTAAATTCGTAATATTAGTATTAGTATTAGTTAGTATTAGTAATTATTAGTAATTAGAAATATATTCGTAAAAATAGGAATAGAAAATTTTAATTCGGTCAATAAAATAAAAATGTGACTAAAATTAAAAATCGTAATATTAGTTTTAGTATTAGTAATATATTCGTAATTTAATTCGGTCAATAAGAAATAAATGAGATTAAATTTAAAATCGTAACATTAGTATTTGTATTAGTAATATATTCGTAAATTAATCCGGTCAATTCGATCAATAATAAATAAACGAGCTTAAAAATCGTAATATATATCATTAAATTCGGTCAATTATTATTAATGTCATTAAAACTCATAATAAATATCATTAAAAATGAATAAATCCTATTAATTGCATGCAAGACCAATAATAATTCGAATGAATAGTAATATAAATAATATTAAACATAATTTTATTAAGATAAATTAAACATAATTTAGCAGTAATATTAATAAAAATAAATGAGATTAAAAAATCGTAATAAATAACATTCAATTAGATCAATTATTATTAATGTCATTAAATAACATTAATTCTACAATACTAAAAATACATTAAAAATGATTAAATCTTATTAAACATAAATTTGAAAAAAGTAATATAAATAATTGAGATTAATAGTTTTAATAATAACATTAATAGTTTTAGACTAGGGTTTGCAATTCAGAAAGGAGTGGCGGCGCAGCTTGTTGCCCGTCTACCTTCTATTATGATGTAACTTTCGTATTTTGGTTTAATGGTAATTATTCAATTTAAAAGAAAAAAAAAAAAAAAAAAAAAAAAAAAAAAAAAATTATTATTAATGTCAATAAATAATATTAAACATTTTAATAAATAACATTAAAAATGAATAAATCTTATTAATTGCAATCAAGACTAATAATAATTCGTAAACATACTAATATAAATAAATGAGATTATAAATCTTAATAAATAACCTCAAAATCGTAATAAATAATTCAAATAAATTACATTACAAACATAAACAAAAACGTAATTTAAATTTGAAAATCAATGACATCTTGTGGTTGAACCTTAGTAACAAACAGCCTGTGCTGAATTGAATACCATTTAAGACACAATATTCACCAATGGAAATATCTTTTAATTAAAGCAAACTAAAATCGTAATATTAGTATTAGTTAGTATTAGTAATTAGTAATATATTCGTAAAAATAGTAATAGAAAATTTTAATTCGGTCAATAAAATATATATGGGATTAAAATTAAAAATCGTAATATTAGTTTTAGTATTAGTAATATATTCGTAATTTAATTCGGTCAATAATAAATAAATGAGCTTAAAAATTGTAATATATAACATTAAATTCGATCAATTATTATTAATGTCATTAAAACTTATACTAAATAACATTAATAAATGAATAAATCCTATTAATGGCAGACAAGATCAATAATAATTCATAAAGATAGATTAAACATAATTTCGCAGTAATATTAATATAAATAAATGAGATTAAAAAATCGTAATAAATAGATTCAATTCGGTCAACTATTATTAATGTCAATTAGTATTAGTAATATATTTGTCCAACTCTTGTAGCCCAGTTGGTTGAGGGCCTAAAGTTTCCTATGTGAGGCTTGGGTTTAATTCCCACTAGCTACATTTGGAGGGCATTGGTGGAGGGGAAATGAGGGATGACCCGGCCATTGGCTTGGGTTCGAGTCCTGATCCCGATCGGTTTTACCGATTATTTCACTGTCGTGCCTTCGGGCGGGTGAGTGGTCGGGTTTTCCCGGGAATTGGTGGCAATTGGTGGCCCGGGTACTCTCGAGTACCTGATTCGCCAAAAGGGTGCCCGAGAGTGCTCGGAAATTGATTCGTTGGCCGTTCAAAAAAAGTATTAGTAATATATTCGGTCAACAATACTATTTTTACGAATAGTAAAACTAAAATCGTAATATTAGTATTAGTATTAGTAATTAGTAATATATTCGTTACTATTTAATGACCCTTGAATGAGGGTAAGTGTGTATGGATACAGTATTTTTTCCAAATCAGGAAAACATTTTAACTATTGTTATGTTATAATTGGTATCCTAAATTAGTATATTTTGGGAAATAATTGCAATAAAAAATGCTTAAAATTAGAAAACTAATTGCAATTGTATATGATTATCATAAATTATTAGTAAGAGAATAATTTTAAGTCAAATTATGACTTATAAATAAATGACACGGTAAATTTAGTAAGAGAATAACTGTGTAAGAGAATAATTTAATTTGGTCAAATTATAAGTAATTCAATTTAATTCGGTCAAATTATGAGTACTATTAACTTAATTCGGTCAAATTATGTGTAAGAAAAATTACAATATTTACAAATTAGCAATGTTTTGGAGACCGGTTCGGTTCGGCCGGTTCGACCGGTTGGACCGGGGTTCGCCACAATGACCAATTCGATTTTTGCAGTTCGTTAGACAAGTAAAGATTCGGCCGGTGCGATTTTTTTGGTGGTTCGGTGGATCGTTTGTTCAGCCGGTCGAACCGACGGCTTTGCTTCTTCCCTGTGTTTTCACCCTTTTCCCACCTGAAGACACCCATAAACCAGTGGCGGTTTCATTAACAAAGAAGGGTGGGTCGTTGCCCACCGTACGACCATCGCCTCGTGCTACCGTCAAACGCTTCCATGAAATGTCGCTCGCTGTCATGTCACCATCGCCTAGCTGTTGCTGCTGGCCACGATATAACCTGCAACTCCATGCTACATCGCCTAGCTGTCATGTCACCTCCGACCACTCTACTTTCTCTGTCTCGGTACCCTTTTCTTTCTCTCTTTCTATTCTTTCAACGTGAAGAATTTCTAACTTTCTATATTTCAAGGTTCTAGATGTATGTGTATTTATAAATATAATATGTTTGTAAAAGGAGTTTGGGTAAGTTTTCAAGTAATCACGTGACATGGGGAGTTTCAATAAAAAAAAAGGACATAGAATAAAATAAAATTATAACAAATCAAGAAGAGATAAAAATAAACTTACATAATTTTTTGGTTATATTTTAGATATAAAATATATTATGTTATCCGGTTCTTAAATCCGGTCGGACCGGTCCAACCAGTGAACCGGTAAGCCATCCGATTCGATGTCCGATCTGGCCCTGAAAACATTGCAAATTAGGAGTAAAAGAATAATTTTAAGTCAATTTGTGAGTTATAAATAAATGACACGGTAAATTTAGTAAGAGAATAATTTAATTCGGTCAAATTATGAGTAATTCAATTTAACTAGGTCAAATTATGAGTAATATCAATTTAATTCGGTCAAATTATATGTAAGAAAACTCATAATATTTACAAATTATGAGTAAGAGAATAATTTTAAGTCAAATTCTGACTTATAAATAAATTACACGGTAAATTGACGTGTAAGTTACAATATTTATCACAAATATTGTAAATATTGTAATTTAACGGTTGGAACAGATTTAGGATTTAGGAAAAAACCTCACAAATTTTGGATTTATAAATAATTTTTTCTGGATTTAAATAAAAATATTGTAATTTGCGTTCAAAAGCTCATTTATTACAAATTTAGTATTTGGTGAATTTGCATTCAAGTTTAAATTTAGTAGGAAAATTCAACATTGTTATTAATGTAATTACGGAATATTGGTTTGCTTATATGGTATGGTCAGAATTTGTTTTTATTTTATTATAATCCACCTATATACATAAATGTCAATTTAAATTATTTTTATATAATGAAAATTAGTGGGCAATGACTTTTAAATGAGGGAATTGTTTTGAATCTTTTATATATATATATATATATATATATATATATATATATATATATATATATATATATTGGGTTTTTAAATGAAGAATGATGTATAGAAAGTTTAGAATTCTACTCTAATTATAAAATAAGAATATTGTAAACATAAATGTTTAATATGTAAATAACAAAGCTACCGACTTGAGAAGAAATTTCTACACGCACCGGCACAGACCACGCGTACCCATTTGTAAATTTAATCTTGATCTTCAATGATTCATTTAAGTTTGCCAATTCAGCAATCGTATTAGGAATTATCTGCATAGTAATAAGTAGTAAGTAAGCAAAAATTAAGAATTACATGTAGCGAAGTAAAGGCATTTAAAGGAAAAAAATACAAACAGGAATAAACATACCAATTCATTTGTAACAGTGCATTCAAAACCAGGTAAACTATCGTAGTTGGTTACTTGAATTTGTTGCATATTCAAAGTCAAATCCTGTTTTTCAAATGTTAAAACATAGCATTAGTAAAACCGATTGAATTGTAATAAAATTAACAAAAATCTGAATGAAAAAAATCCCTATTATCCCTTTAAAAAAATCGGATTGAATATTTGTATATTACAAATCCGTTTATCACAATCAGATTGAATATGTGTTTAGCGCACATCCGGTTATAATAAATCTGACTATAAAAATCCGTTTCATTAGAACATGTGTTTAAGAAGAAATATTTCCATTTAAACTAATAAGAAATTTCATTAGTATCTTTGTTATCACTTTATAATAAACCTAATTGAATATGTGTTTATCACAATTCCGTTTAATCTGTTTTTATTCCGTTTGAATACATGGGTATATTACAAATCTGTTTATCACATTCCGTTTAACCGGGTTGCATATGTTCATTCATTACAAATCTGTTTTTAAAAAATTTCCGATTGAATACATGGGTATATTACAAATCTATTTATCACAATCTGATTGAATAGGTGTTTAGCACAAATCTGGTTATCACAAATCTGAATGAAAATATGCTTTTAAAAAAAGATGCTTTCAAGTTGTAACACCCTAAATCCGTAATACAGAAAATACGCAACGGAAATACCAACCGAAAAATTCATTTCTTTAAAAACAACCTTGAATGTTTAGAAACCGAATCTACTAAGTATTTAGGTATTACATATTCTATTGTTTCTTATTTCCTTCAACAAACTCGTCTTTATTAGGTTATGTGACCGTGACCACATACAATCCGCTCCCTCGCTCGATCTCCATCCTTTCCTTTCCAAACTAGGTAGACAAGACAACCTGAAATCACCACATAACCGTTTCGTTAGTTCACTAAGTGACCTCATGCAAATTACTCATAATGCAGAAATAACATCCAACAATACTCCATGATCCTGTTCAAACGCCTTTTTGCAAGTTCGGGTGTGATACCCCGAATCCGAACCTCCAAGTCCCATGCATTCATACTTACATACCTGCATCTTCATATCCATTCTCATAACAAAAGGTTAATAACCCTACAATACATACTTGCGTACAATTTCCCATACACAACTTATCTTGACCTGTCATACTATTCTTCCTTCATGTATTCTCTACGACAAACATGACGTTCCAATCCTATACTCAATCTACACATGATGACGAACCTTTACATACATAAAACTCTCACACAAACCCGGGTATAAGTACCCATACATACATCACATTCTCAATCTATAAAAGCATAACAAATCTACTTACCGTATTTGTTACTATGTATACACACATATCAATTTAATTACATACACACGCATCATTCCATAATTGAGTCATATTTGCAAATCCGACATTCTATTACTTGCTACACCCATAACTAGCATTCACGAAGTCCAACGATGTTATTCGATGCGTTAAACGCGAATACGGGTTGCGCATATAAGAGAAACATCAAAATACGATAAAAACAGACAAATAACTAGTGGGGGGCGCAAGCTTGCGCCCCTGGAGAGGGAGGTTGCGCCCCTAGAGGGCGCAAATCAGCCCATTTTTCCCATCAGATTCAGGTTGCGCCCGTTCTGGTCACCTTGCGCCCGGACCTGATGTGAGGTTGCGCCCACTATGCACTTTTCATGCTTTAATGGCATAACTTAAAACCCAAACCTCACAAGGTTCTAAGATCATTCCCCATGACTTTCCTAGGCGTTAAACTACCCGGACTACGTGGTATCATCGTGAATGGCGTAACATTTCCTTGATGACCCGTTATCTCCTTTATATGAAGCCAAGCATGGGTCAATCTATGGTTGACCCATCACCAAGTTTCTTACCTTGGCACCACCATTAATTAATTGTTTCTTTCAAGATTCCCATACTACATTAACATATAAATTCGATATCATAATGCAAGTTAAGTTCGGGAATCACTTACCTCAAGTCCTCCAAGTTCATGCTTGTTTACTTGCCTCATCTTGACCCATTAGCTTCCCATGCTTGAGTCCATCATTCCTATCCTTTCATATCATCATGTTCACATCATTGTTAGCATACATGTTCATTCATAAACCAAATCATATCCAACTCATATATCACATTGACTTGCATAGGTCAATTTCTAACATGCATACATCATAGCTTCCCACTCTTTTTGATTCATCGTTCAAGCAATTAAACTCAACATCGTATGTGTCACATAACCAAGATAACGTGTCCCACAAGAAATCCTCAATCTCACAATCATGCTAGAAAACATACCACATTATTTCCATGTCAGTTGACTTTCCAGAAAGTCAACTTTCAACCATACAAACTTTCCTTTTTACAAACATATGTCTATATTATTATACTAGGTTTTATGAAATTCACCCTAAGCGTCATGTTCCTATCTCATTAACATACGAGATCACTCGTCATACCAATTAACAAACAATGGCATGCATCATAGTATTTAAGCATAGTGTACATACTACTAATGCATACTCCTTACCACATCATATAATCAACTAAATCCCCACATGATTACTCTCTAAGACGCAATCCTCATGTTAACCTACTATCAATTGCATCAATTATCATACTACTTTCATACTTGTCCAATCTTGCCGACAATTTCACAAGTTAGACTAATCTAGACATTTCATCAAACACATGGTGTGCGTACAACATTCTAAGCTCAATGTACAAGCTCCTAATACACGCATTCCATCAAAACGCATAATCACCTTCAATCATCATCAAATTTTCCACATGCATATCATCAACTACACATCAATCCTACCATTACATGTATTTACAACTAATTTAACAATATCAAGACTCAAATGAAAACCCAATATCATCATCCTTTGCAAACTAGCAACCTATAGTGCATAGCTCCTCTCTAACTATTAGAGATGATCAATATCACATAAAATCAAGCAATAATATGAATTTAACATGTTTTGCTCAAAACCCACATATGGGGTTCGAATCCTACACGAAATTTGGGGTTAGGGTTCATACCAAAGCTTAATTCTTGAAGATTAGCCCTCTAGAACCAACCATTCATCTCTTACATCAACCTCTTTCATCAATTCTTCATCTTTAGGGGCTTAGGGTTTGGTTTGAGCTCAGAATGCCCTCAAAGAGGGCTGAATTCGTTTACCCCCAAATGGGGTGTGTTTGGATCATTTGTTTGTGCCATATTTACACCACAAGTCCCTCAAGTTTACCCCCAAGCCTTTTGTTATCAAAACCTTAACTATGCAAGTTTCTTTCTAGTGTTATTTCCCCATTATAAAGATAATAACCTCCACTAGAAATTTTCATAATAGAACATAACCCACACTCGTATCATCCCATTTTACTACCCAGAAAAGGCTCAGTCTACTATTCAATTCATCTTGTCATTTCTTATTCACGCCTAATAGCGTGATTAAGCAAAGCGGATTTTCGGGATGTTACACAAATGATTTCAAATGAATGAAAATATGTTTATTAAAAATATTCCTATTGAAATACATTGGTATATTACAAATCTGTTTAAACAATCCGATTGATAATGTGTTTAGTAAAAATCCGGTTATCACAAATCTGAATGAAAATATGCTTTTAAAAAATATGCTTTGAAATCAAAATACGCTTCAAAGGATTTCAAATGATGAAAATATCCTTTTAAAAAAAAATTCCGATTGAATATTTCTATATTACAAATCTGTTTATCACAATCCGATTGAATATGTATGGATAATCAACATTAGAAGAGTAGTATGGATGTTTACCTTTAATCGGTTGTGGATAATCAAGAAATGATGCAAGATGAAAAATAAAGCCTCTAAGATTTGTTAGGAATTAGATTTGGAGCTTTGATATGGAGTAGTATCAATAGGAATTAGAAGAGTAGTATGAGAGTTTTGATATGGAGAATGAAAAAAATCAATAAAAGAAAGAGGTTTTTATAGTCATAGATTCGGAGCTCCATATTGCTTGTTGGATCCTAGAGGCCTTCTCTAAGGCTTCTATTCGACCCGAGGTTACTCATTAATTATATAGATATATAGGCACAGAGACTTCACTCGAACAAGAGATGCACACGCAGAATTGAAGTAGGTTTTACGAGTCTTTGAGTGCTGAAAAGAAAATTATGAAACAACAACATATTCGTTTTATGATACACACATTTTACCATTTCATATTAGATTTGTTTATTCAAGACACTCCCAACAAATAAACTAGTTTTGTTTAAATTCTCCAAGTCTATCAGCCATTCATTTTGAAACTCTTTATTGTTCATATGTTTATTTAAATGCTGACAAGACACGTCACTAATTAACATTTGTATTATTGTAGATCTTTTACTAGTTAGTATACGCGGATCTAGCCTAAATCTATATAAACCTCAAGTTAGTATGCTGAACATGCCATTCTAATAACTAGTATAAAACAAATAGCATTAACTGCCCAAATTATTAAAATAAAATATATATAAATGTATCAAAGTTAGGTTGTACAAAATTCAAGAGTGGGTTTCCTTAACTTGTCTTCTACCCATTATATTATATACTAGGTTAGAGTCCCGTGGGACCCACGGTTCACCCGAAAGCAAAATGAAAAAAAAAGTAGGAAAATAAGAATTGTATTATGCAATTTGTTTTGGTTACTAAATGTTCGATAATGCAATATGTATGAATTTTGATGTTAAATGCAAAATGTCATCTAACAGTTTAATGTAACGAAATGATGGATATATTGAGTAAGTTAAGTTTAATTTGACAACTGCAAACTACATAGCATACTATCACAATATCACACATTACATCATTTGGGTAATATCTATATTCTAATCATAATTAAGCTTAAGCATAGAACACTTATCATTTAGTTGGGGCTTAACGAACTTCAACCAATATCACACATTACATCATTTGGGTAAGGGTAATATCTATATTATAATCATAACTAAGCTTAAGCATAAAACACTTATCATTTAGTTGGGGCTTAACGAACTTCAACCAATGGTCCATTTTCATTACTTCAATCAAAATCTTCCAACTCTTGCTCATTGAT
Organism: Ambrosia artemisiifolia; assembly: GCA_032199755.1. Lineage (NCBI taxonomy): Eukaryota > Viridiplantae > Streptophyta > Magnoliopsida > Asterales > Asteraceae > Ambrosia > Ambrosia artemisiifolia. The sequence goes on along the minus strand of CM063526.1, from coordinate 5,362,651 downwards.
AGCTGATTTTTCACCTTCGAAGTTGTTATCATTGTCGTCACGATCCTCGGAGTGCAGCTCATTTTCAATAATTTATGAAAACCTCCACTATTGTATTACATATTTGTGTTCTACATAAAATATAGTTGTTGTAAAGATATGGATACGGTGATAAGTAAATCAAGAAACAATCCTTAACCCACTTACTTGAATGGGTAGCTTAAATTTTCATGTTATCTCTCCAATGGTTCAAACCGATTACATAGCTAAAAAACAACTAATAAGAAAATGGGTCCAATGTCACATGCTGTAATATAAATTTCCTATATTTTATTAAAAAATAGACACCAAAAGGATCAACCCATACCCATTTCAACATGTAGCCAAAAGGACCCATTGTACACACACTTTAGGCAACTTTTGACATGTTACAAAAAGCCGCCAAAAAAATGTCATTACTTAAACTGTGTAAATATAGTACTTAACAATTAAAAATCTTAATAAATAACATCAAAATCATAATCAATCATTCAAATCAATGACATTAAAATAATCCGTGTCTGAAATTGACTTACCCATTATATACAAATTATTATTAACATCTTAAAATTAGCACACTTAAAATTAGCAGACTTATTGAAATCAAGATGATGATTATCGTATAGTTACAATTGATTAAAGGAAAGTCGTAATATCAAAATGAAAGTCGGTCAACAATGTTAAAATGAAATTCGTAATATTAGTAACATCAATAAATAAGATTAAAAATCTTAATAAATAAATAAAAATCGTAATCAATCATTCAAATAAATGACATTAAAATCATCCGCGTCTCAAATTGCTTTACCCATTATATACAATTTGTTATTGACATCTTTAGTAATCATTATTAGTTGTACAGAAAGTAACATTTTGAAAATTTATATTATCATTTAATTTCGTTGTTAAATTTGGTATGACGATTAAATGATTTTATTATTTGTTAAGGTTTATATAATATTGTTGTGTCTCGAACAATTCTGCAAAATTGGAAATACTGTGCCTCGATTGACGTGATCGAGTAGGAATATTTATTTATATATTTGAATTATAAAAATAGAAGGATTGGTAATTGACGTGAATTGGTTAACAACGCTTAAAATTAGCACAATCAAACTCAAAGACATAAAGTCAAAGAATTGACCTCCATCAAATTAACAAAAACGTAAAAAGTTTTTACTCAGATTTAGTCAACAATATTAAAATTAAGGTCGTAATATTAGTAATAGTAATGAAAATTATCTTGAATACATTATATATTTTAGGAAACTGTTAAATAGATTTAAATTATATTTATTATTAAAAGAATAATAAAAGTGTAGGAAAATAAATGTACACTCCCATCTTCGGATTACATTTAAATTATAAACTGTTAAATAGATTTAACATTGTTAAATAGATTTAAATAAATGTTTAAAGTAAAGTCGTATATGTTTAAAAGAATATCGTTTCATGACAATTGATTAAAGAAAAGTCTTTGAATTATAAAAAAGGGAAGGATTGGTAATTGACGTGAATTGGTCAACAACGCTTAAAATTAGCACAATCAAATTCAAAGACATATAGTCAAAGAATTGACCTCCATCAATTTAACAGAAACGTAAAATTAAAAATCCTAATATTAGTTTTAGTATTAGTAATATATTCATAATTTAATTCGGTCAATAATAAATAAATCATATTAAAATTAAAAATCATAATATTAGTATTTGTATTAGTAATATATTCGTAAATTAATTCGGTCAATTCGGTCAATAATAAATAAATGAGCTTAAAAATCGCAATATATAACATTAAATTCGGTCAACTATTATTAATGTCATTAAAACTCTTAATAAATATCAATAAAAAATAAATAAATCCTATTAATTGCAGGCAAGACCAATAATAATTCGAATGAATAGTAATATAAATAATATTAAACATAATTTCATAAAGATAGATTAAAAATAAATTCGTAGTAATATTAATATAAATAAATGAGATTAAAAATCATAATAAATAACATTCAACTTGGTCAATTATTATTAATGTCAATAAATAACATTAAGAGGGTGTTTGGGATTGCGTTTTGAATCTGATTTTTAGATTATTGCGTTTTAGAAACGCGGATAATCTGTTTTTAGTGTTTGGGTTTGCGTTTTGAAAACACAGATAATCAGTTTTTTAGGCTACCAAAACGCAATAATCTATAAGCAGCTCCACCCCTGCTTTTCCAAAACGCATAATCTGTTTTGAATAATCAATCCCAAACACCCCCTAATTCTAACATACTAAAAATACATTAAAAATAATTAAATCTTATTAAACATAAATTCGAAAAAAGTAATATAAATAAATGAGATTAATAATTTTAATAAATAACATTAAATTCGGTCAATTATTATTAATGTCAATAAATAATATTAAACATCTTAATAAATAACAGTAAAAATGAATAAATCTTTTTAATTGCAATCAAGACTAATCATAATTCATAAACATAGTAATATAAATAAATGAGATTATAAATCTTAATAAATAAACTCAAAATCGTAATCATTAATTCAAATAAATTACATTACAAACATAAAAAATCGTAATTTTAATTTGAAAATCAATGACTTCTTGTGGTGGAACCTTTGTAACAAACAGCCTGTGCTGGATTGAACACCATTTAAAGGCACAATATTCGCCAATGGAAATAACTTCTAATTGAAGCAAACTAAAATCATAATATTAGTATTAGTATTAGTTAGTATTAGTAATTAGCAATATATTCGTAAAGATAGTAATAGAAAATTTTAATTCGGTCAATAAGATATAAATGAGATTAAAATTAAAAATCGTAATATTAGTTTTAGTAATAGTAAAATATTCATAATTTAATTCGGTCAATAATAAATAAATCAGATTAAAATTAAAAAACGTAATATTAGTATTAGTATTAGTAATATATTCGTAACTTAATTCGGTCAATAATAAATAAATGAGCTTAAAAATCGTAATATATAACATTAAATTCGGTCAACTATTATTAATGTCATTAAAACTCATAATAAATATCATTAAAAAATAAATAAATCCTATTAATTGCAGGGAAGACCAATAATAATTCGAATGAATAGTAATATAAATAATATTAAACATAATTTCATAAAGATAGATTAAACATAATTTCGTAGTAATATTAATATAAATAAATGAGATTAGAAAATCATAATAAATAACATTCAACTCAGTCAATTATTATTAATGTCAATAAATAACATTAAATCTAACATACTAAAAATACATTAAAAATAATTAAATCTTATTAAACATAAATTCGAAAAAAGTAATATAAATAAATGAGATTAATAACTTTAATAAATAACATTAAATTCTGTCAATTATTATTAATGTCAATAAATAATATTAACATGTAATAAATAACAGTAAAAATGAATAAATTTTATTAATTGCAATCAAGACTAATCATAATTCGTAAACATAGTAATATAAATAAATAAGATTATAAATCTTAATAAATAAACTCAAAATCGTAATCAAATTCAAATAAATTACATTACAAACATAAAAAATCGTAATTTTAATTTGAAAATCAATTACTTCTTGTGGTGGAACCTTTGTAACAAACAACCTGTGCTGGATTGAACAGCATTTAAAGGCACAATATGCGCCAATGGAAATATCTTCTAATTGAAGCAAACTAAAGTCATAATATTAGTATTAGTATTAGTTAGTATTAGTAATTAGTAATATATTCGTAAAAATAGTAATAGAAAATTTTAATTCGGTCAATAAGATATAAATGAGATTAAAATTAAAAATTGTAATATTAGTTTTAGTATTAGTAATATATTCAAAATTTAATTCGGTCAATAATAAATAAATCAGATTAAAATTAAAAAACGTAATATTAGTATTAGTATTAGTAATATATTCGTAAATTAATTCGGTCAATAATAAATAAATCAGATTAAAATTAAAAATCGTAATATTAGTATTAGTATTAGTATTAGTAATAAACAAATGAGCTTAAAAATCGTAATATATAATACTAAATTCGGTTAATTATTATTAATGTCATTAAAACTCATACTGAATAACATTAAAAAATGAATAAATTCTATTAATTGCAGGCAAGACCAATAATAATTCGTAATATTAGTTTTAGTATTAGTAGTATATTCGTAATTTAATTCGGTCAATAATAAATAAATGCGCTTAAAAATCGTAACATATAACACTAAATTTGGTCAATTATTATTAATGTCATTAAAACTCATAGTAAATAACATTAAAAAATAAAACAAATCCTATTAATTGTAGGCAAGACCAATAATAATTCATAAGGATGGTTTAAACATAATTTCGTAGTAATATTAATATAAAAAAATGTGATAAAAAAATCGTAATAAATAACATTTCAATTCGGTCAATTATTATTAATGTCAATTAGTATTAGTAATATATTTGGTCAACAATACTATTTTTACAAATAGTAAAACTAAAATCGTAATATTAAAAATAAATGAGAGTTATTTCGTTGATAAATAAATGTTAAATTGATTAATAATCAATCATTCATAATAAAAAATAAATGACGCTTATTATGGTAAACTGAAATTCATATTAATATTAATATAAATTCGGTCAATTATTAAAAGATACTAATAAATAACATTAAATTCAGTCAATTATTATTAATGTAAATAAATAACAATAATTCAAATTCAAATTTCAGATTAAATGACATTAAATTCGGTCAATTATTATTAATGTAAATAAATAACAATAATTCAGAATTAATGATATTAAATTCGGTCTAATATTACAATAATATTAAACATAATTTCGAAAAACAGTAATATAAATAAATGTGATTAACTGTAACGTTCCTGTTGTGTATGTTTTTAGGCAACAGAAATTTGTTCATGGCCTTCAGCACATTCTGAATTGACACGTTAAAAAACAACATTAAAAAATAAAGAATCATTTTTGAAAATTAAATAGGCATATGTACATGAAAATAACAAATATACCAAAACTGTTGCCGAAGGGTCATGCAATACCTTGAAGAATTGAGAACCATTATGATAACACATAATAGCGTTTGTGTCTTCGGATCAAATCTTGTTTTTCAAATGTTAAAACATAGCATTACTAAATCCGATCGAATAGTAAATCCGATTCAATATATGTCTAAAAAAACCGTGATGACAATAATAAAATTAACATAAATCTGATTGAGCGCAATCCTTATTATCCCTTTATCACAAATCCGTTTGAATATGTGTTTATCACAAATACGTTCATCACAAATCCATTTCATTAGAACATGTGATAAACACAAGAATGATTTCAAATGGTAATTAGATTATGAAATATTAAAAAGAATATAAAAAAGTAACAATAGGAATCGATAGTATCTTTGTTATCCCTTTATCACAAATTCGATTGAATATTTTGTTTATCACAAATCCGTTTCATTAGAACATGTGATAAACACCAGACTGATTTCAAATGGTTATTAGATTAGGAAATCTTAAAAAGAATAAAAAAATAACAATAGGAATTGATAGTATCTTTGTTATCACTTTATAATAAATCCGATTGAATATGTGTTTATCACGAATCCATTTATCACAAATCCATTTATCACAAATCCGTTTCATTAGAACATGTGTTTAAGAAGAATGATTTCCTCGTAAAAGAATAAGAAATTTCATTCGGTTTGATTTGTTCTTAATAATGTTAACAATAAAAAAGTCAAAATAATAATAGGAATCAACATTAGAAGAGTAGTTTGGATGTTTACCTTTAATCAGTTGTGGATAATCAAAAAATGATGCAAGGTGAAGAAGAAATATTGAAAGATTTGTTAGGAATTAGGAAGAATATGAGAGTTTTGATATGGAGAATGAAAAAAAAAGGTTTTTATAGTCATAATTTGGAGCTCCATATTAGTTGTTGGATACCTCAAACTCTCTCTAAGGCCTTGATTCAACCCAAGTGACCTCAATTATTATATAGATAGATGTATTATGGAAGAGCGGGTTAATAGTGCTATCACCCCTCTCATTGGTTGAGATGGGTGGTGGCCTATTTTTTTTACAACCTTTTTAAGCAATAAATAGATATAATTTCAAGGATAGAACATAAATTGTGTTGTTGGTGGAGTGGTTTGTGGTGAGCTTTGGTTGTGAGAGGTCCCAAGGTCAAACCTTGGAGGAGGCCTTATTTTTTCTTTTTACAACTTTATTAAAAATTAAATACATATGGTTTCAAAAATAAAACAGAAAGTGTGTTGGTGGTGGAGTGTATTGTGGTGAGTATAGGTAGGCCGGGGCTATAACAAAAGAACAAAGAAAGTGGTCAAAATTGTGTTTTACGATGCGATGTTGTACCTAAACAATACGGTGACCGTCAATGCCCGGAAACGCGCAGGGAATTATCTAGTTAAAATTTAAAGGAGGTTGAGGTTAAAACTTCCCTAGAACTTCCCCCTCATACACACAAGAATACGTAAACATTACTCATTTTTGTTAGTTTATCCATCTTTTTATCTATACATATAATATTTTGGAGCAATTTTGGACACTTGGCAATCATTTACCCCCTAGCAATTATCTCTCCTCCATTTGTGAAGCCACATGGCACCTTTAGAGAATTAATAAAATTTTCTTTTTTTTTTAAATCAAAAATCATTATAATTAATTAATATGTTGACTTTTGGAGGAGACAATTCTCATTTATCACAATTATTAACTTTCCTAATTTTAAAAGAATTCTTCCCTTATACTCTTCCTTTACAAAGCTTTCTTCCCTTACAAAATTTAGATGATTAAATAATCAGATGGAACATAACCTGTATCTCAAATTCGTGTCATCATCCTCTCCATTTCCACAAACCCTAATCAGGCGATCGTTCGAATCAACCATTCTTTTACCGTGTTCTTCATCTTCAATCCAAGGTATTATCTCTTCCATTCTTTATTAATCAAATCGTTCTTCATGTCAATGTTTTCTCTTTATTTTTTTCGTGTTTTTTCCAGATTTCTTTGTCGATTAAGGTATGTTGTCTCTGTTTTGACTGATTTCAATTATTAATATACTTGATTTTGTATTGATGTTCTTGGTTTTACTGATTGTTCTTGGTTTTTTGTTTATTATTGTTCAGTCATGTTAATTGTTTTGATTTTGTATTGATGTTTTAGGGTTTATATTTTAGCTTTCGATTTAGGGGTTTTAGGGTTCGACTGATAAGATTAAGTTTTGATTGATTGTTCTTTATTTTTTGATGGATTATTATTAAGACTGATTAGGGTTAATGAGTGATTAGTGTTCGACTGATAAGACTAATGTTTATGTGTTAGGTTTCGAATTAGGGTTAATGTTTTAGGTTTCGGTTTAGGGTTAAATTGATGTTTTAAAAAACCTACGAATGGATTGTTATGATTTAGCCACATGGCACTTTGTGAGAATTAATAAAATTTTCTCTTTTTTTAAATCAATAATCATTCAATTACTTTTGGTCAAAATCATTTACTAATATTATTATTAACTTTCCTAAAACCTTGCTCAATCATAATTTATAAGAATTTTAGTTTTTTTTTAAATCAAAAATCATTAATTACTTTGGTCAAAATCGGTCAATAATATTAAATACGTATTTAAAAATAAAAATCAATAAAATGCTTCATCTTCTCTTTAAGGTTTGATTTATTAAGACTGATTAGTGGTTTAAGTGTTAGATTTCGAATTATGTTTAATGTTTAAGGTTACGATTTATGGTTAAATTGATGTTTTAAGAAAGCTACGAATGAATTATTATGCTTTTAGGTTTCAATTTAGGGGTTTATGATTTAGGTATCGATTTAGGGATTTTTTTTTGTTCAATTGATGTTTTAAGGTTTATGTTTTTCAAAAAACAAGGTTTGTTCAGGCTTTCTAATGTGGTTAGAGGTGACGGTAATTAGGTGGTTTAGTTTATGACGTTATTTTGGTAGGATGAAAACTTTTGGTGGGTAACTTTTGACTAAAATGGTTTGTGGTTTGTACTGACAAACTTATGCACGTTTACTACTCATGTGGTAATTCGTGAATTTTGGGGTTTTTTATGTTTAGAATCACTAATATTTTGGGTTATTCTTATTAGTTAAAAACACTATATTTTGCATATTATGTTATGGATATTAGTGGTATATATTAATGTTATTTTGTTGTTTAGGAACTAAGATAGTAAACATAGTTAATAAGGGTTTCTTTTTTTAAAAAAAACTGTTTTTAAAACAATAATGTTATTTTTTTAGTAAATGGTTTGACCTTTCTTAAAAATTCATTGTAATCTCTTATTAATAACAGTTTTTGTAATTATGGAAATAATTTAATTTTTAACAACCAACCGTGATATTTAATATTATTGATAAAACATTAATTCTTATTTTCGGTTAGTAAATGGTTTGACTTTTTTAAAAATCATATTAATTTCTTATTAATGTCAATGTTTGTAATTATGGAAATAATTTATGTTGTACACAACCATCTGTGATTTTTTAAAAAAATTTCCTTTTGAAAACAATAATTGTTTTTTTCGGTTAGTATATGGTTTGACTTTTTTTAAAAATTCATATTAATTTCTTATTAATGCCATTTTTTTTAATTATGGAATAATATTTTATGTTTTACAAACCATACTTGACAAACAATCAAAAGTAAATTTTTGGTAAATTGAAATCGTGCAATTTTAGCAAATAAAGAATCAAGGTTTGACTTTGTTTTTTAAAATTCAAACACAATCTTTGAATGCAAAACAGATTCAGTTTTTTTTACTTCTAACAATTTCCGAGTTTTTATTAACTGTAATATTTTAATTTTTTTTCAACAGAAAAAATAACAATTACTAAACCCAATCAAACAAATTTAACAAACAATTAAAATAAATTTGGTAGATTGCCATCTTTAAATTTTAGAAACAAACATTCAAATTTTAGAAATAAACAATCAACCTGTTTTTTGGTAAATTTAAAACATTGAAAGATTGAAATTAACCATTCAATAATTTTTTTTAAACATTAATTTGTAGTTTTTTGGTTTATAAATTTAACATTTTAGTTAATTATTTTTTTTGATACTTTTAGCAATGTTTGACTTCTTTAACCACCTTAATTGTTTGACACGGTTTGACTTTTTTTAGTCAATAGATACTAACAAACAATAAATTATATTTAAAAAATATACCTATACAACTTAAAAATCTACGGATTATATATGTTTAAGTTTATTTTAGGTATATTGAAATCTTTACATTTTATACCTATACATTTTAAAAATCGTCTATAATTTAAATAAAAAAAATTCGAATTTTTAATTATAGCAACATTTTAATCTAAATTAATTATAGCAACATTTTAAGCTAAATTAATTTTGATTTCAATTTTATATTACTTGTGTTTTTTCATTTAACTTATGGTTTTTTTAAGGTAATGACAAAGGAACACTGTTATCTAATATATCTAACGGTAAACGAATTTCATATATTTTACATCTTTATTTATATGCTAATGGTATTATGCAAGTAATTTATTTTTCTTCACAGTTCTCTCGAATGAAGAAAAAATTAAGAATGCGGTCGAGTGTCGCAAATTTAGAAAATTACAACTAGATGCCAAGAGATGCAAGGTCAATAATCCTACAAATGATGGAATACAAAATGTACCACCAAGTGGAGTATTTAACTGCGACTCCATTGAATCTTCACACCGTTTCAATGTGTCTAAAGATGTGGTGTATAAAGAAATATTTAGTGATATTTGAATACAATGTGTATTGGTTTCTTTTAAATCTTCATAAAATATTTCTACTACATTTTTTTATATGTTTTACCCCTCAAAATAATTGTACGTTGGTGAACCGCGTGTAACGCGGGCAAAGATCTAGTGATATATTATACAACTAGCTATCTACCCCGCGCTACGCTGCGGAACCCTTAACAACAAAATCGTTATTACATTTATTACAATATCAAACCAAACAAACTCCACCGCCTGTGACCTTTGTGCCCAGCGGTATCACGTGGACATTGCGCATAAAAAAACAATTTACTGATTTTTTGACGTTTCTCATCACAAAAGCTAATGAAAACACTTATTTTAAAACTCCTTTCAAAAAGTCATAGGCCAATAACCACTTTTGGCTAAGCTATTCACGAGCCGAACCGAGCTGAGTTGTTCGTTTACAACCGAGCAAGCATTTTTCAAGCGTGATATTTTCCGAGTAAGCGTCGAGCGAGCAACGAGCAGAGAGTAACTCAAACAACCATAAAACTAGGATGGTTCCTTCATGTTTTCCTTGTCGGGGTGACACCTAAAGTCAAATTTTTCGTTGTTGACACTAATATTGAGGCTCGAGTGTCCGAAGATGAAGCTTAGGTTGAGGTTGAGGTAGTGAGGCGATGAGCATACTGTAGAGAACAAGTGTCACATTGTGGCGTAGGGTGATATTAAGCGACGTTTAGCAACGAACGACTAATACATAATGAAGTCAAACTGTCACTTCACGACTTAGGATTTAATAGTAGACTTAGTTTTAAATTTTTACTGAAGTAAGCGGGCTAGTTATATTTTATTTGTATATCTTGGGCCAAATGTTATATAAAAAGCTATAAATATTAATGTGATTCGTGTGTGTTTATATAATTATATACATTATATACATAATAAATAAATAAAAATTTATTCGAGCCGAATCAAGCTGAGCGGACCTTTGTTCAGTGGCGGACATATGGTAGAGTGAGGAGCAGCGGGCGTTACCCCTCAACTTTTTCGGTGTAGTGCAATTTTATTTTATCTTTTTACGTTATTTGTATTACGTTATCCCTGAGAGTTATGTAACGTTACTCCTAAAAAAATTTAAAACCCAACACACACTTAAAGTTTTTTAAATAAGCCATACATAAACAAAGAAAAGATAGAAACCATAGGCCATAAACCATTCCATTTATAGTCTCTTAATGGCCTATTGGATTTTAATAACCACTAGTTGGTTTACTCGCGCGTTGCAGCGGAATCCACAAATGGGTTACAATACAACATTATGATACTTAAGTTTTTTGTCGCAAGTTACGCAAAAGGAATAGAAATGTGCACCTTATGTTTTAACAAGTATTCGTAGAAAGAAAAGAAAAGAAATGTGCACCGCCACTTACAACTGATTGCAATTCACCATAAAAACCATGTACTCATTATTGAACAAATCTTAATAAACCAAAGATATGTTATTGTAACAGACCAATATGAACATAAACATCACTATTGTGTAAGTTATCTGGTCATTGCATATCTACATAACTATGCCATTAAAGACACATTGCTAAATAATAAAGTTCATTTACATGACAAAAGGATGTAGTAATAATATGATATTGTATACACTATCATATGAAGGTCACTGTCCATTTAGAAATTAAAAGTTGTGATTTGTAAGTTTGTAATAGACTTGCCCAACCTGACTTCACAGCTAAAAAAATGCTTAATGTAGCCAGTGAGCCGAACCATCCCGTCCACTTTGCCGCTGGGTAGACGCATATATATGAAAAGGGTTTATAATATAAATATTATTATGACAAAGTTTTAAAACTCATACAAGTTTAGCTGAGATAAGATTATTCATTGTGGTAACATAAATTGTTATCTTTCATCGCCATTATATGAAATTTGTTCAAAAATATTGTTATCTCGTGTGTTAATTTAGTTTGGGTGAGTTTTATTTTCATATAAAAGTTTATTATCTTCTAGGGGTATTTAGGGAAGAAAGTGGTAATTTAGAAAATTGTAAAGAAACCATTAGTATGCCATCTTAACTTTGGACATATTTGCCAATGCTTCCTCCTTTATAATGTAGTATAGATAACTATCACATGTTAGCCACTACTACTCTTAACTAACTGCTTAATCACCGTCACTTTCAACTTGCAACTTATTTTCCTCTTCCACCTTCAAACTAAACAAACCCTAACCCAATTAGTTTATTTTTTTTTGCGGACGTGACACATTTCCAGTGACGTGGCAACTGCCACATCTGTTTGTCACGTCACTAACAAAAGAGCACATCAGTAAAATAGATCCACGTCAGCAAAAAAAAAGTAATCAGTTTAGAGTTTTGTTAGCTTAGGAGTGGCAAAGGAAAATAAATTGCATATTAAGAGTGGTAGTGTTCAAGAGGTTAATTGAAAGTAGTAGTAACCAACATGTGGCATCATTAAAATCTAATAACCCTTTCTTAGTCAAAAGATACAAATCCATAGACCATCAAGGTTTTGAATTGCTAAAAAATAAAAGAAAAGAATCAAGAGTGGGAGGGAAAAAAAGAAGCAATAGAGAATAGTCGATTCCTCGCCTCTGCACAACACACCCTCTCTGCAACCACCGAGAGTGTCGTCCGACGACTGACTGAGCCGAAGTTGCGCTCGCGTCTTTTCCTTCTGGCCACCGTTTGCTTCCCCCAAATTCCAAATCGGGTATCTATCATTTTGGTTCTAAAATCTATTTGGTTATGTAAGTAAAAGAAAATGATGTAATGGCTTGATTTCAAACTTTAAAAACCGAATATGAGAAATCAATTAGGTATGTATTTAACTTTATTTATTATCGTGTTTTTCTTTTTGTTTTGTTTACATTGTATAAAAGTATGGTAAAAAAAATTTAACGTTACTCCTGAAATTTTTGTCTACATCCGCCACTTTCTTTGTTCATGTTTGACTCGTTTACAAACTGAATCGAGCCGATCGGCTTATTTATATCCTAAGGGAAGGATCGAACAAGCATCCACCCTCTAAGACTGTTTGGTGTGGGATCGGGGAAGGGGGTCGGGGTGTTGATGTGGCATGCGGGGAGACGGGGAACACCGCCCCCCCCCCCCCCCCCCGGGTTTTTTTCGGGGTCAGCAGGGAAAAAATGCCGTTGTCACCGGCTTCATTCATTGGTCCAAATTTTTGACCGTTGGAGGCGACCGTTTGACCTTTTTTTTTTTTAAATCAAAGTTATATATATATATATTAAACCAAACCAAATTCAAAACAAAACACACTACATCTCTACAATCTACACCACCATTCAACATTTTATACAACTTTTTAGCCACAAAATTTTATAAAAATTCTATTTCTTATACCATGAGTTCGTCGGAAGAGGAGGAACAAAACGTGATAAACTTTTACGTTGGTGCGATGATGGAAACGGCAAAAATTTTAGCCGAGTTGGAACAAGAAAACGAGAGTGGATCATCTTCGGTACCATTGACACGGAGCGCGGCGCTTGATAGAGATCGTGAGGGTATGTTTTATTTTTTTTGTTAAAATGTTTAATTTTTTTAATATGTTTTATATTTTTTATAACATCTTTGAAAAAAAATTATTAACATGTCTTATATTTTTTAAAGGTGCACATGAACGTTTGGTGGCCGACTATTTTGCTGAAGACTGTGTTTACACTGCCGATCTCTTTAAGCGTCGTTTCCGAATGAGTAGAAGATTGTTCGAACGAATTGCTGATGATTTAGCTAATTACGATGAATTTTTTACACTAAGATACGATGGTAGAGGGAAACGAGGTTTTACGACCCTACAAAAATGCACGTCTGCAATTCGTCAATTAGCATACGGCACTGCTAGCGATTCATGGGATGAGTATTTAAGGATGTCTGATAGGATGAGTCGGGAATGTTTGTACCAGTTTTGTGAAGATGTCGTGAAGCTATATAGCAAGGTTTATTTGCGTACGCCAAGAAAAAGCGACATCGAAAAGATCTACGCGCACCATGCAGAGAAACACGGCTTTCCTGGCATGCTAGGAAGTCTTGATTGTACGCATTGGCCATGGCGTAATTGCCCCACCGCATGGAAAGGTCAATTTACTCGGGGTGACGTGGGAGAACCCTCAATTATTCTTGAAACCGCTTGCTCACAAGATCTATGGATTTGGCATGCTTTCTTTGGCGTTGCAGGTTCGTGTAACGATTTAAATGTTCTTGCAAGATCTCAGATTTTTGACCCCATGATTCAAGGCACCGGCCCCGATGATTCTTTTTGGCTCAATGGCGTAAAATACAAGCATGGGTATTATTTATGTGACGGCATATACCCAAATTGGTCGTCTATTGTGAAGACAATACAGAATTCTACAGACGAGAAAAGGAAAAAAGTTTGCAAAGTGCCAAGAAGCGGCAAGAAAAGACGTTGAACGCTTGTATGGTGTGATCAAGGCAAAATGGCACATAATAGAAAGGCCAGCACGTGCATTCCATCCGGGGAGATTGAGATACATTATGTACGCGTGTTTGATACTTCATAACATGATAATTGAAGACGAAGGTCGTGCGATATGCGTTTACGATCCGAATGAGGTTGAAGAGGTGCTCGAGCAAGTTGACGACGGACAACAAGAATCAAACAGGTGGGCGTTACGCGATACTAATGTTCATGGGAACCTTGTTTCGGATTTGGTCGATCACATTTGGAATAATTTTCATGTCGACCACGTTGACGACGAGTAGTTTTTAGTTATTTTTATGAACTTTAGTTTGTAATATTTTTTTTACTTTGTGAACTTTAGGTTTGTAATTTTTATTATTTATGAAATTTCGGTTTTTTATGTTTTTCCATTTTTTTTAATTTTTACGGTTTTTTTATATTATTTTTACGTTTTTTATTTTATTTTTATAAAAAAATAATTATGAAATATAAAATATATAATTAAAAAAAAGGAAAAAGAATAAAAAAAGGAAGGGGGAATGGGGGAATTGGGGGAAGACATTTCCAAACTTTGGGGGAGGAAATGGGGGAAATGATGTGTCGCTAATATGGCAATTGGGGAAGTTGGGGGAAAGGGGAGAAACACCAAATAGTCTAACACTGACTTCCAGATTTACATCTTCTACCCACTCCGATAACATAATTATACTTGTCCCGCAAGCTTCATTTCTCAGATTTAAACTTCCAAACCGTAAATTCTTTATCCCAATTCATCATTCATCTCCTTGTTTAATCGCATCGTTAATCGTACTTGAGTTTTTCTTTTGTTTCCTTCAACAATTTTTAACAAACTAGATTAGGGTTAATGTTAATTGCTCGGTTTCTTATTGATTTGTATGATGCATATGTTTTAGGTTGAAATCTGTTCAGTAATAATGGGGGAGAATTGTAAGAAGTATGGTGTTCCATTCTATGGTGCTTCTTTTGTACCACTCAAATCATTCGACACAGAACCTAAGAAAGAAGATGAAGATTCCGGTAATCAATCAAAGTATGTGATTTTTGCCGGTGGCGGTGGTGAAGGTCGAAGTGGCATCCCTAATGCTCTAGTCATCTCCCTTTTTAATTCGGCCTCTAATTCCCTTTCTGATCAGCCTGTGAGTTCCACTTTTCCTTTTACTCTTTTGATATTCCTACATTGTAATAATCGTAGTGGTTGTAGTGCATTTTCTTAACGATAATAAACCATGTTTGTTTGAAGAGAGATATTGCAAAACTTATGCCAGATGTTCAACCTTCTTGTTTAATTTGTTATAGCCATCTCTTTAACAGATTCACCATTACATGGTTGGTTATACTTTGTGTCTAATGTATGGATTGCGTTAAAGGTATTGCGAGCTCAAACATGTTCTGTTAGTAGAAGTTGATTAAATTAACTTATTTGTATCTAGAGATGTTTTGTACTCGTTCACACAATCACACTGTATCATTCCTACTAAAAGTGATATATTATTGAAGTCAAAGGGGGTCAATAACTGCTTTGACAAAGCTACTTTATGGTGTTGCTTACTACTAAACTATTTTCATAAATATTGATGGTTATTCGGTGTTATCCAAACAACTTGTTTCTATGCACTTTTCGTGTGGGTAAGATACATATCGACTAATGTGACTCTCTTCTCTTATCTAATAACCAATCATTGTTTTTTTAGTATACTCCTTTAGTTGCTGTATCTTCAAGCTCAAAATTAGATATGTGGTTTTTGATTAACAGATGCCTTTTTAACGGTTAAATTCTCTTTATAAGGTGGAGCAACTTGGAACTGGTGATGATCTGCCCTACAGAATGGCTGTTCATCCTGGTGGAGAAGGTGTAATTTGTTCACTGCCAAAAAGTTGCAGGTAATTCTCAAGTTTACAGTGCAGAAATCCCAAAGGACACCTAAATATACGAATCACGTTATAGTTATTTAATAGAATAATAAACATTCCAAAGCAACACGGCTGTTCTTACAGTGTCTGTCACACCCTCAAATTTCCACCTGCGGAGTTCTACCGCGAGGCGTGTGACACACCAGGATCCAAGTCAACGGTCACAATAAACGACGTCTAAATGTAAAAACATACGTAAATAAAACCATGCATAAGATTTAAAAACCATCAATTGAAAGCGCGGAAGCGTAAAAGTTTACATAAGTCAAAAGAAATCAGAAACATAAGCTTAAGAGTTTAACATTTCCAAGAAAACGTGCATAATGATCCTAGACGCGAGACGACTCCAGTGCGACTCCGTGCGCCTAGATGACAGCTGCTACCTTAGCGACCTGAGAAAACATGCTAAAAACGTCAGTATAAAATACTGGTGAGTTCACAGGTTTTAAGGAAAAATGTTTTACGAGCTTTTGAAAAAACTATCATGTTACTACTGACTGAAGAAAATATTTGTTTGACGTGTAGACTCCAAGACGAACCAACCAACGAACTATCGTTAATACGACCAACGCACTATCGTTTACCACGACTAACGAACTATCCAAATATGTCCAACGAACTGTCACTTCGTGGTCAACGAACTGTGCATTCACAATTAACGAACTACCGCCATAACGGTTAACGAACTGTCACAACGTGAGCCATATGAACATAGAACATAAATGAAACGTACAACCAACCCAGCATAACATGATCTTTTACAAAACGAAGTACTAAGCATGTTTCTCCCCCGATAACGAAAACAGTAAAGAGTGGGGCCGTGAAACTCACCTTAGGTTGCGTCTTCTGTTAAATAAGTAAACCGTTTATATGATATGATAACCCCAACTAGTGGCGACCTATCATAAGATACGTGTTAAGTTAGACTAATAACCCGTCGGGTTCCTTAGTCCCTAAGTCCAGTCCATGACCATTATGTGTCCGAAAAGCGTGTTTGACCGACAACCAGACTACGTAAGACAAGACTCGACATCCCATTGGTGACCCGGCATCCCACGTGTTCATCTCATACACAAACATACACAATTCATGCACTTAGCACTTAACATGCGATAAAGTTCAATGATTCTAACACATAGGTCAAATAACGTACAAACAAGTCCAAACACGTGTTACTATGTTACTAGGCATGTCACGAGGTTCCTATCATGTTCCTAGGTGTCAAATCGGGTTTCGGGATGTTAAAACACACTTATAACAACATTACACGCGATTAGGAACTTAGCATGCAATTAGGAAAGTCAACACGTGATTAGGGATGGTCAACAGGCAATTACAAGGGCTAATCGCCCCTTATGATAGGTGATTAGGGCTAATCACATGCATTATAGGCGATTATGGTCATAAGGTATGCAATTCAGGGCTTAACTAGTGATTAGGGTCACAATTGCATGTCATGAAGGCAATTAGGATCACAATTGCATGAAATGAAGGCAATTATGATCATAATCGCCTATGTATCACACGAGTAGGGCTTCATTTCAGGCGATTAGGCCCCTAATCGCCTATAGCATAGGCGATTAGGATTCCTAATCGCCTATAGTGCAGCAGATATGGTTTTTCGCGCGTTTAACCTTCCAAATCAGATCCGAAACGTGTAAAAACACTCAATAATCATCCTAACACATTAACAAACATATTTCAAGCAAAACCCCTAAGTTTTCATCATTCTAACAGTCCCGAATGCGAGCGTTTTCCCAAAATAGCAACTTAACATGAAAACATCACATCAACATGCAAGAACTTGCCCTAAATAGCAAATATCCATATTTAATCACATAACCACGTTGTCCGAAAGCATCCTACTGTTCTAACATCATCCTAGAGCAAACCCTAACATCAAACAATCAGCAACACACCTCATATCATCCTTAATCATCCAAAATCCTTCAAATGGGTCAAAACATCAATTATCAACAATACACAACCAAAACCATTCAAACTCCTATGACATCATCATACTAACTTGTAACAGCCATAAACATCACAATAACACAAAAAACAACCATGATTCAATCCTAAAAATTCTATCTTTAATCACATATAACACATATAACACATGTAAAGGTGTGGTTTGTTTAGAAACGATTTTAAACGGATTTTCAAAGACAAAAACATTTATAAGTCAGGTCTGGACATTTAGGGAGTAAAACATAATCATTTAAAGGTTTGGGTTTGAAGAACACACCTTGTATTTAAGAGGAGATGATGGAATAAGCTTGGAAATGGTTGTTTTGATGTAAAAATAGGTTCCAGAGGGTGTTTGTGGGTTGAGATATGTTATGGGACGGCTAGGGTTGTGTAAATGATGTTTTGGAGGTCAAGGGTGGTATTTATAGGCGTTTCTAGTCGTCAGGCACGTTATAGGCGATTATGCAGCTTTATCAGGCGATTAGGGCTGCTAATCGCCTTCACTATAGGCGATTAGCCCCATAATCGCCTATAGGACAAGGCTAATCGCCTAAAGGTAGTGGCTAATCGCCACCTTGAAGGCAATTAGCCATGCTAATCGCCTACGGGGTCTGGTGTGGTGTATTTAGCGCGTTAAACTCCGTTTTAACATATGTTAACACATTTTCACATACCGACAA
The DNA here is from genome assembly GCA_032199755.1 of Ambrosia artemisiifolia. NCBI lineage: Eukaryota > Viridiplantae > Streptophyta > Magnoliopsida > Asterales > Asteraceae > Ambrosia > Ambrosia artemisiifolia. The sequence goes on along the minus strand of CM063526.1, from coordinate 5,343,817 downwards.
GTCACATAATGATTATAAACACATAATACATGAAAGTAAACACGTTCACACTCGTTCACCAATTCCCGGGACTCGAGACTTGTGTATGTTAAAATCCTAATGATGTGCGACTCGACTCGACTGACCCTGTTTTGTGTAACGTATGCGCGACTCGCTAAGGTAGACTTACTAAGTTTTCAAAAGTTAGTTACCGAAAATTGCCGGGTGTCACAGTCTACTATGTGAGATTTTATGACTATGATTTTTTAAGTTTTTATGTTCTTCACTTCATTCCTATACAGTGGTTCAAAAAGGTATAGGTGTGCTTCGTTTAAGGGCTTGGGAATGAGGACCAGAGTGCTATATTGTGGAGAAGGGTGGGCTTTGTTAAAAATATGGCAGGCCCCTCCTCCCTCTCCCGTCACTCACTCTTATACATTTTCTCTCTCCATTTCTTATAAACATATACCATTTCCAATCTGATTTACAAACCAACAACAGGACATGTAAAAATCAAAGTAATCAAAGATACCGAAACCCAATAAATGTCTCCTGTGAACAATTTGATGAATCCATTCCATAACTTTTTTATGAACACATTCCATGAATTTTTGATGAATCCATTTCAGCAATTGTATCATCTAGATGTCTTAGAGAATTTAGAGTTATATTTTTTTAATTAAATTTTAAAGAATTAGAAATATGTGCATAGAAATAACTAACTTTCAAGAAGAACAAGATAAAAATCATGTGTCGAATAAAAGCGAAAAATGACTGAAAAATGTGAATTAATTAAATTAAAGTTTCTCTTTTGGTGATATACATTCTTACCGTTATAAATTTGGTTGGCAGATGGTTTGAATGGGATACAATCAAGAATGAAGATATCATCAAACTGAGTCTAAAGCCATCAGAGAAAGTATTTGACCAATTGGAAGATGTTGGTCAACAGTTAGCTGTTACCTTTAGCCATGATGGTTCTCTACTTGCAGTCGGTGGTGAGGTAAAGTCAATCGTCCACATGATTATCAAAAACTAATATATATATTTATTTATAGAAAAAAAAATCCTTAAAATATTAAAAATAATTGATATTTTTCTGTTGCATTTGTCATGAATTTTTTACGTGAGAAATAATATGGATATTGATCATCCAATTATGGTGTAGTACAGGATGGTACATTGAGGGTGTTCAAGTGGCCTAGCATGGCATTAATCCTTGATGCACCTAAGGCTCATACATCTGTGAAGAACTTAGATTTCAGGTTAGTTTTTATTTCAGCATCGAGCTTAAATTCTGCTCCACTTCTCCATGTTGTATGATATTTTTTTCTTATTTTGTCTGATGTTAATGGTATATTTATCTGTCTTAGTCCTGATGGGAAATTTGTCGTGTCGGTTGGAAGTGGCCCTGGTAGGGTTTGGGATATCTCGTCATCAACAGCCAAAGCCTCTTTACCAAAAGAAAATGTAAGCATTTATTTGTGTTTTTGACAACGTACATATGTCAAGGTGCGTATGTTATATCGATGTATTAGAATGCAAATGATCGAATTTAAATTAAGAAGATGAGCAAATTTTATGTGCTACTAAGGTTGCAGTAAGTTATAAACAGTTAATAATATTTCAGTCTATATACCTTCCCTATTCATTGCGGGTTGGTTATTCGTCAGCACTGGTTTAGCTTACGATGTGTTTGGAAGCCCTCGGCCAAACGAGTATTTCACAGAGAACCGACAAGGAATTCCATTAATCACCGGCCGTTTTGATTCTTTGGAACAACTCGCGACCTCTCTCTTTCACGGAGAAAACGAGGGTTCAAGTCCCTCTGGGGGTATACCAAGACTCAAGACTATAGGAGTGGTATTTTCTATCAAGTGATCTATATTTGTCAAGTCCTTCTAATAGTCTACTCAGTGGGACTTTGTTTTTTAGATCAAGTGATATGTATTTGTCAAATCTGCCTGGAATACCGGTTCTTTTGGAATGTACCGCTTGTGTTCGAAACGGTGTTAATAAGGAATCAACGGGCATTTCCAGATATATTACTCAAAAGAACCGGCACAATACGCCTAATCGATAATCTTGATTGTGCAAATGGATAAATAATTAGGTTCTCCTCTAAACTTCAAGTGACTGGTTACTAATATAGCTCTCCTCTCCTCACTCCTGCTTTGTTCTTTTAAACCATGCTTTGTTTATACTAATTCAGTGGCGTGCCCATTCAGGACGAAGTTTTTGGATTTTGCAAATTCTCACTAAATGGAGAGAATGATCAAACTCTATATGTCACTGCCATGCGAGGTACATCTAATAGTTCTATTGGTGTTATTACTTGTTAGCTAGACTTGACTAGAAGTTTAAGAACTCGTCATATAGTTACTGTAACTTTTGATGGCTAAACATACATAAGTGGAAATGTTTCGATTATTAGTCAAAGATTTAAGGTAACCCTCAAACAATGACATGGAGAGCTATGTGAGACAAAATCATGTTATCGTTGTTTTTTTTTTTAATTACAACTAATGGACCTTTTGACATGGATAGATCGAGGTGGAAGTATTGTGAAGTGGAACACCACAACATGGAAGCGTATAAGCTCAAAGCATGTTATACGGGACCCGATTTCTGCTTTCAATGTATCAAATAACGGGAAGCTCCTTGCCATGTAAGAGTCTTGTTTCTTTTATCTACTTCTGTTTTTATGGTTGCTGGTTTTCGATTTGAAATATATTTGTGGTAAAGATTTGAAGAATGCATAGATACGGTGAGCAAATTTCAGTTCGATTCAGTTCTTACACATAACCAAAACCGATAACTGAAGTTTGGTTTGAGGAAAAACGATAACCGAAACCAATCGGTTAAGTCGGTTTGGTTAATTTAGTTAATGTGTCGGTTATCGGTTTGGTTTCGGTTTCGGTTACGGTTACGTTCGGTTAATTACCAAAAATAATACTTGTGTAAAATTATAAACTTAAAATGGTTAGTCAAGTGTCTTGAATCTTTTTCAAGAATGCTAATACATGAAAAATACATGAAATATCCAGGAAATACATAAAAATATGTTTCAAATACATGGACATACATGAAAAATACATAAGATACACAGGAAGTACATGAAAATATGTTCCAAATACATGGATATACATGAAAAACACATAAATATATAACGGTTTGGTTTCGGTTTCGGTTATGGAAGAAGGGAAAACCGAAACCGTAAGCGAATGATTTGGTTTTGGTCATATGACCATATCTTAACGGTAACCAATTGGTTAATTTGGTTTCGGTTATTTTCGGTTATCAGTTTCCGTATGCTCACCCCTATGCATGGATGGTAATATGTTTGTATAACATTTTTTTGCAAACATGAGATGTTTCTTATACTGAATGCTGTCTTCAAAAAGTATATTGTAGCGCTGACAAAATGGGTGGGTCATGAATAGAACAAAACAAGTTCAAGTCAAATGGATATTTTCAATACTTCGTTTAGGCCGGTTGGTTTCTTTCTAGATGGTAGGCTATGTCACTTATCATCAATATGTATAGTCGGTTTTAAATAAATAATAAAAAACATATATATTATAATTGTAATGCGTGCATAGTAGTCAAAGTCGTAAGGTGAAAAGGGCTTGTTTTGTCACCATTCACCACAAGACACAAAACAGGCAGGAAAGGTCAATCATAGGAAAATTAAAAGATGTATAAATAGGCATAGAAAATTGAGATTTACACAATAATAGTCGAGAATAAGAAAGGTAGAAAGGGGATCAGGACTTTGGCTGTTAAAAACGTTGATTTTATTGTCATGGGTCACTTTATGCAAGTGAGATTTACACGAGACCAAAAGAAATTTAGGTTAAGCTCTATTAGAATTTAAAAGTTAGGTTAGGAGGTGTGGAGCCACATAGTATAAGCTAATCTAATCCCAATTCCCAAACCCAACAAATGTCAAGGGTCATAAGAAATGCCCCAAAACCTAAACTATCTGCACGACCCAGTATCTGATGTGGGTCGATTGGCTTTTGTTAATATTCAAGAAAATAGAAAGGATCAAGAGTAGAAGATAGAGAGGAATTTGGAATAAGAACTTTCTGCATAATCATTCATAATCTCTAACAACTTTATGGCTAATTACATAGCCTACAACTCCAAGGTTTAAGTAATTTTATCAATATAGATTTTGTGTAACTCGAGGAAATTATTCGGCTGTAATACTCTTTTGGAAAGTATAATGCAGACGATCCAACCTGGAAACCTTTTGTCAAGCACAAATTAGAACCCAATCAAAAGGCTTCATGTTATGACCTAAAAAAGGCCTGGATTTTCAAATACTCACCCGCGCTGGAGGCTCGTGGCTCGTGTCAAGAGAAAGAATCCACCTTGTGCACAAGTACTATGAAAGTTTGAACATATAGAAAAATATAGTTAGTAGATAAATATACAATTGCATTAGAAATTAATGTGTGTGGTCGTTTATAAAGATTTAACAGCCATGGGTTGAGGCTAACAAAGCTGGGACTGAAAGCGTGGATCGCTTGTAAAGTAGGAACCCTCGTAAATCGTAATGCTAAAAAGTTAGGGACTGCATCCATAACTTAGACGAAACCAAAAGGACTCGAAATGTAGTTTTTCTCTTGAAAGATGGCGTATTTTTTTTATTAACAAACCGATTTATATGGTTTCAGCAATTTGAAACAACTTGGGTGATTTTTGACTGATTTGATCCGTTTTCATTTTACCTAAGTGATAGAAACTGGAACTTCGATTGATTAAAATAAAGGACAAGATAGTGGGCCTGATTCGAGATTGGCTAATCTCCAATTACAAACATGAGTTTGCTAATTTAGATACATAAAAACCCAGACAAAAACCAAATGAAACAAGAACACAACATAATAAACGTAGACTCCAGCAGTTACTTCCCTATTTTTCAGCCCCACTCACCCGCTATTTCCTTTCTCAATTTCCCTATTAAATTTCCCCTCCTGAATGTTTTAACTTTTTGCGCCATTGTCTGTATTCTATCATCCATCTTTATTTGAGTCTGACCCGACCCATTATGATTCGGGTTGGGTAGCGTATCAGTAAGTTTTAAGATTTTACCCATTTGACCAATTTGGAGATAAAAAGTAACCCAAATTTTAAATTTATAATATAGTTGCTGCATGATAATTATTCATTGTTAGTTGTTTTTTAAATGAAATTTTGCAGTGGTACGATCCAAGGAGATGTATTAATTTTGAATTCAAGTAGCATGAAGGTACAAACCGTGATTAAGAAGGCACATCTTGGTCTTGTAACAGCACTCGCCTTCTCTAATGATTCAAGGTTCTTTTTTCTCTATTTTAATCACTAATTATTTCGAGTTTATTTTGTACATAACCCTGTTCTTCCAATTCAGGGCTTTGGCTTCAGCATCTTTAGATTCAAGTGCAAGAGTGACAATAATAAAAGAAACTACCAAAAACGGTACCATTTCCTTAGCTCCCCTGTTAATTTTGGCAATTTTGTGAACTAGAGGTGGCATTTTTGGCCTGTTTATTTATGAATTTCATCTCATAAGGCTCAAATCAAACGGGCTAAATAATTTTTTTGGATCATATATTTTGTGGCCACCGGACTATTGGAGTATTAGAACTCATTTCATTAAGCTCACCCGTATATGAAAACTACTTTAGAATCTCCTTTGTACCAATTCCGTTGTAGCACATGATGGATGACAAAAAGTAACCTTAATTTTTCTAGAAACACGATAAGTTTTACCCGCAAAATGTTGACACCGCATCGAAAGTATTTTTATCTTTTTAGAATCTTTAAGGCCATATCCATCCTTTGACATCTTTAAAGCCTGTTAACATTATGAATTCGATTACTTGCGTGCCTACATTCGGGTTTAACAATCTAAAAGTCACCGTAAGTCTAGGGATGGCAACGGGTCGGGTATGGGTCGGGTATGGCTAATACCATACCCATACCCGGTTATAAAATCCCATACCATACCCGTCCCATTACCCGTCGGGTATTTGTCGGGTATTACCCGTCGGGTATAGAGCATACCCGCGGGCATCGGGTATACCCGTTGGTATTTGCATCCATATATATATATTTTTATTTTTTATAGTGCCAAATTGTCGCAACAAGCTTTAGGCAGACACCCCATTTCACATATTCAAATTCAAGTAATGACCACTCCTCTTATCCCTTCAAAACTTACCTCAAGGATCATGAGTTTAATTGCAACCCTTAATCCCATTTAGTAGCATCACCCAACATATCCCTTTTCTTCTAACTTCGATATGGGATCAGTAGTAGTCTAAATTAACATTTACATATTCATTTATAATCCAACAGTTACATGATATAAGAACTTGTTAGCAAACAGTGCTAACTCATGGTGTTTCTTTTGAGTTTTATATAACTGCACAAGTTCATTTGCAAGAACCGATCGAGTCGAATGAAACTTAAAAGATATATATAAAACTTAAAAGTTTTCGGGTATATGTTTCGGGTAGACGGGTATTTAATTTCGAGTAATCGGGTCGGGTATCACCTAATACCATACCCGTCCCATACCCGCGAAATATTTTTTTTCTAATACCAAACCCGTCCCATACCCATCGGGTATCGGGTATACCCGTCCCAAATACATCGGGTTTCGGGTATACCCGCCGGGCTCGGGTTTTTTTGCCATCCCTACGTAAGTCTGTGCCTCTTAGATCGTTTTACTCAAAAGATTTAGCTTATTATTATATTATAATAGTGATGTTTTTTAATCATAACTAACACGTTTAATATTTATAAGTAAATTGTTAAAAAAAAGTGTAATAGAAAGTGTTTCTGTGCTGATTTGGGCCCGAACTGTTTTGCCACCTCTGCTCTCATATATTTATATATTCTTGCTTAAGTTGTATATATATGCTTACTGTGTATTTGGCTTGTTTTACATTTTTCTCAGGAGTGAATGTGTGGATCATACTGTTCATCATGTTACTTGCAGCAGTTTTATATTATGCCAAAGCTAAGGGTTATTTTCTATAAAACATCTTGTTAATCACAATATTTTGCGGAATGCTTAATCTTAACTATAGTAATTTATTGTTGTAAACTATATACTTATACCCTCAGTTTTGCACTTCTGATTTATAAAAATTATCTGGTGAATGTGAAACGAGCTATTTGTATCTGTTGTTTTTTATACATCACAAATATTACTATCCGCACTACTGTTTACAGCATAAACAAGTAGAAGTATTATATTTGCTATTTCCTAAATTTTAACTCATTTTGACTGAAAGAAAGAGTGACTGTAAGGTGGTTAAAAGGTGCACTCGAGATGAATTCAAGAAGTTGCGGTTCAATTTTGGAAGTGCCAAAATCTCTAATGTTTCTCCAATCACCTATTCAAAACACTTCCAATTATTCCATGCCCTAGCATGAGTTGAATTTCCCTTGGGCAGCTTTTGTTAGTTTGTCTCCTCTCTATCTTCAACTTTGTTTCTATTTTTAAATCTTGTTCAATCGACTTGCACGCCAAGGCCAAGCTGACCGCTACACTTGTACTATTTCTGGATCGCTGCTTTGCATGTCCTTAAGGGGCCAAGGCCTTGCCCTTCCTAGCCGTTCTTTTGCCGATGATCAGATAGCGCTATAGTCTTTCTTGAGTTAGCTGATTCGAAAAGTTACTGATGGACTTTTAAGAATAAAGTAAAAATCCGACTTTTTTTTGTTTGTGAAACCTTTGGGACGATACCCAGAATAACAATGGCATTCCCAAAAAAAAAAAAGGTAAAATAGTACCCGTCAATATTGTACAAATTTAAAAGTACGAGTTAGTTGAATGCAAATCATGGTAACACTCCACTTGACTTGAGCGTCAATTCCATGGTTGATGTTTATACTTTGAAACAAGAGGATCAAAGTTAATACTTGGGGTGAACATAATGATTTTGAAGAAAATATTATACCTTCACAATCATATTTAAACAAAATTTAGTTTGATACAAATAAATAAGCTTCACTAATCTAAAGGATGTCAACCTTGTCAGACTGTTGAGTTAGAAGGATTCCGGATTAGCGAGTTTTAACGTTCATTTACGAATCTGAATTAGAAATGATTGGAGAATCATTGGTTAGAACAGAAAATTATAAATCAAATCTCTAAACAAACATTAATACTTATTAAAAACCATATAGCGGGCTAGCATTTTAACTCATTTTCTATTTTGACAAAAAATTGTTTGTTAATGGAGATGCGGGGTATCGATCCCCGTACCTCTCGCATGCTAAGCGAGCGCTCTACCATCTGAGCTACATCCCCTTTCTGCTAACGTTTTCATTTCAATTATTTTATCTAACACTGGTCTGATTATAAACAGTATGCTTATAAAGGGTTTAATGATACAGCATCGATCTTTTAAACTCGAGTTAAAATTGAAGTACGTAAAATCATGAAAAGCAAAACTAAATAATGCGTATTATACATAGTATCATAGTAATCGGATGAATGGATGATGCTAAATAAATATAATACTAACAAATTCTGAAAATGAAATAGAACAAACATAAATTGTTAAATTTTAGAATCAGAAGTTTATATTACATACATAGATACGTTTTTGTTAGTATCCAAACTACTTAACATTACTTATTTATACACATAACCAGATGCGAATTAACAATTAAAGAAACACAAGGAAATCGTAGATAAGCTGCGTTCACATATATACACTGTTAGTAATCAAATTTTCACTCATAAACATTTGTGGAATAACCATAACTTATATAAACTTTTGTTTCCTGTTGAAACTGCAAAAGAAAAACCATCGTCAAAGAAGATATCCGCAAACTCAGTCACTTTTTCGTAATCATGTTATGGTCATGAAAGAAGCAAATATTATGTAAACACTCGCTGATTTCAAATAGTCACTAACACACAGTAGACAGAACCTCCTTTTGGTTGCTATATGTGCAGGTAAGTTATTTAATGTATTTTAATAGAAAATAAAAATAAAAATAAGAGCGCGCATTAGTGGTAAATGATCAATAACATACCAAGTCTGTATGGCATTCAGTAGACTTATGTCATTTTATACACAAGACAAAATGTTGGAATCATGAGAAACAAAACTATGTCTATTGTGAAGCCTTAGTTTAGTTAATGGTGCCATAAACTATTCTCAATTGTATGCTAAATTTTAGGCAATGGCAAATAGCTGCTTATCATTCACCAACTATTTAGGTCTTGATATTCAGAACTACGTGTTTAACCACATCTATATAAGCTTGATATTGCCCAATTTATACTACATGGTCTCGGCTGCTGATTGGCAGTGATAATTTCAGTGTAGTTGTATTCTTCCAGCATTATTCTCAGATTGTCGAGTCATAAAAGTTCAGTTTTGTGCAGCATTTTCACAGCAAGGCCTGTTATCAAATCAATCATTTGCTTCTGCAGCAACACGCAGTGTTGATCCACTTATGTATAAAAAAAATAAAACGAGTCAAGCCAAATTCTATGTTGAAAACTTTTAGTTTTATACCTGCTTAAAACGATTAAGCTCAAACTAAAGTAAGCGAATTAAAAGTTTAGTTCACCGTAACTCTTCTTAGTGCATCTAATGATGTCAATGCTCATGTGATAGAAGATGAGGTTTTCCAAGACGTTTATGATACTTTTGATTCCTTGAAGTCAGAAGATGGCGAAGAAATTTTCAGCAAACTAATGGCCCTAACCGACAAGACTAATGTTAATGATATACTCAAACTCAAACTAAATGGCCTGAACTTCATAGGAAATTTGGTGAACTTGCATGCAACTCAAAATATATTAAACTTAATATCTTGATCATAAATAGAGTCCATAATTAAAAAATAAATAAACATAACATGATTGACTCGTTTTCTGACTTAGCTTCCAACATAGAACATTACAAGAAACCAAATTATTTAATGACAATCTAGTCCTCTTCCTCCATGAGTGATTGAAGAAGTGTGGTGCAACCTGACAGGATCTCATCTTTCATGAACCCCATGGCGTTGGCAAAACGCGTGTCTGAGGCAATGCCATTGTAGCTTGTGAGCACCACACGGGCCCTATTACGACCCGGGTCAGCTGTCATGCAGTCTCCCAACGGGCTGCTGACAAGGACAACATCACACATTTCATCTCCGTGATCCTCGTTGACTAGAATGTGATATGTTCCGGTTGAGTCAGTTGTTCCCTCCATGGTATAAAGGACTTTCTGTTCCTTGTCCTTGCATTCCACCCTAACCTTAGCACCTATAAAGCAACAAACAATGTGAGTCAGTTATCGCATTTTGAAATACACGGTTTGGAATAAACACGGCATTTATCGCATTTTGACATACGTGGTTCAGAATAAACAACTTCAAACTGCATATTCAAAACAACTTATTTTTGTATAAGCAGTTTGATCAGCAATCCAATTCGGATCTACCAAGACACTTAACATTTTTGCAGCTTCATAAGTAGCATATGACCAAAACATTCACAAAACTTCAATTACTTGTAACTCAAGCATTCGATTGGATAAATTTGGCCTAATTGGAGACGAGTGCCTGACTACATTTAAACAGTTGATAGAATGAATGTTATGAACTTTTTTAAATTTGTATAACTTCAGTTCAGTTGTAACTAAAGAGATACAGTACTAAAAATCATGTATAGTGAACATCCTATAGCATAGCATTGGAGTAGTTACTTTATATAAACCCTAATATTGCTAATCGAATCTCAGATCTACGAACAAATAAACATTATTTGCACAGATCTACTACTTACCAAAACAAATTAACCAAAAAGAACACATAAAATAGAATACGTAGGTGCTAACCATCATATTCTGCAATTTAAAAAAAAAAAAAAAAAGATGAGAGAAGAAGATGAATGGTAGGGTAGGTACGTGGAATGTAGGTGGTGGCAGAGGTCTCGAAACCAGCACGGCAAGTGTCGCAGTAAACTTTGCCTTGTAAACGGAAGGGCCGTGACATCGGACGACCACCGCTTATCAGTGCAGGTAGTACCACGCATAATGCTACTACTATTATCAACGCTTTCGCCATTGCTCTCTGTGTCTAGTACTGTGTGAGAGACACAAACCCAAAGCTTTTTGAGAGAGAGAAAATGATGAAGAAGAAGATGATGATGTTATGTGAGAAACGGTAATATGTATCGCGGTGCACCATAAAAAAGTTTTGAATGAATATTTGTGGATTTTGTGCGATTGGTCCCTATACTTTTCACATTTACGATTTAACAATCATTTTATTCCATTCTTTTTACTTCATATTTTAACTTTTTTTTTGAACGGCGATTGACTCCAACATGCGAGAGGATCGCACCCGCGAAGTCCGGAGTAGGACTGGCGGGCCCATCAGCCCCCCTTAGGCGAGGCATCCGAAAGGGGCCAGACGCTCCCCGAGAAAATTTCCAGCCGGAAGCTAGTCCCTGGGTTTTAAAAGGCGCGCCTAGGCGCGAGGCGCATCAAGGCTCAGCCTAGGGCGCCTCAGGGCTTTGCGCCTATTCTTTTTCCCAAAGGCGCGCGCCTCAGGCGCTTTTTTGTCAAATTTCAGGCGCTTTTCTCCCTGAGGCGCGCGCCTCACGTAACCTGGGTACTTTTTATGCATAAAAATGTTGTACCTTGGTGTTTTTGGCTTGTACATATAGGTAGGGATGAGCTCGGGACGGTATCGGTACCGAACCGATACCGATCCCGACAATACCGATACCGAAAATTCCAAAAAACCAATACCGATCCCGATACCGATTATACCGGTACGGTATCGGTATCGGTACGGTACCGGTGTGGTATCAGTATTTTACCTTAAAATACCGAACCGATACCGATCCCGTACCGATACCGATAATACCGAAACCGAAAACCTCTAAATGTGGGTACCGATACCGATACCGAACACCCTCGGTTCGGTATCGGTTCGGTACGGGATCGGTATTTTTTCGGTTCGGGATCGGTATTCGGGACCGGATGCTCATCCCTACATATAGGTAAAGTCACATAAAAACCTTATTTATAGCTATATTTGGGTAAATGAAGCTAAAAACTCATGGAATATGTATGGGATATATAAAAAAAGTTATATAAATAGTGTGCGCTTCGGGTACGAAAATCCCACGCTTTTTGCGCTTTGCGCTTCGCGCAATGCGCTTAGACCTTGTCGCTTTTGTGCGCCTAGCGCTTTTTAAAACCAAGGCTAGTCCATAAGGAGCATTCCGTTGTGGCCTCCGCACCGAAGCCGGAGTAACCACACTGTAATAGAAAACTCGGGTGTGCTTCAGGATTCGAACCGGAGACCTAAAGCCTCATTGGTCTTATCCCTTCATCGCTATACCATTGAGCTATAAGCTCGTTGGTACTTCATATTTTAACTAAGGGCAATGTTTTAAAAACCAGTTTTTTAACCATACCGGATTAGACTAAAAAATGATTCAACTGGTTGAACCGGGTTGTATCGGACGGTTCAACCAGATTAACTAGCTAAACCTTATAATTTTATAAAATACAACTTTAATTCAAAAAGTAATCCAATAGTACATTATTTCATAATAAAAAAAATAATTCAAAAGTGAATCCACAATAAAAAAATAATCCAAAATTACCTAATTTTTTAACAAAGTTTTTTTATATGAAAAGGTATACTAGGTTTATGCCATTGGAATGTTAAATGCATCAATGTTATGATTGCTTAAAAGATAAAATTCATAATCATCGTCATCCTCGTCAACAAAAGTATAACCGTTTTCGTTTTCTACAATATTTGATAAGAAGATGTAGTTACCAAAATTAAAACATGCTAAAAGTACATAATATAAATAACATATATAACAAATAACTTTGTGTCCAAGAAACTGGTTTATACTCTTTCTCGTCACATGTTATTTATATCATCACTATAGGCCGATAAAGTTTAAAGTTTAATGTTGTGCCGGTACCGGTGATTCAAATCGTTTACCATTTTTCTAAAATACCAGACTGATTCGTGCCGGCCAAGACACTTGTAAGCGGTATGACCGGTTCAACCGGCCGGTATAAATCGGTTTTTAAAACATTGACTAAGGGTATATTTGTCAAAACTAGATGGTGGTTCGAAGACGGTAGTTAATAGCTGTAGATATTATCTTAGAATGTTATTTAAATAATTTCAAATGCTAAAAGCCTGTAGTGTTTTTAAACGCCAGTTGTAGAAGCGTTCCAATATAGAGTTTTTTGTTCTAACCTAAAAACTTCAAAGTTCTTTAATTAAACAAGGCTTTTTATTGCGTATGAGTTTTTTTTCTTCTTAAAAGCTTGCAGTTAGAAGCTCCTAAAAACTCTCTACCAAACATATCCTAATGCTTTGAAGAAAACTTTATTTTAACTGCAAGCTTTGAAGAAAACTTTAATTTAATTCAAGGACGAGCGGAATGCACATGAGAGAAGGTTGAAAAAAATTAAACAGAAAGCTTGCAAAAAGAGAAGGTTTACTAGTTTGTTGCGATCACACTAACAATAAAGACCTCAAACACTTAAAAGCAACCAACAAATAAGCATCTCTTAGAATTACACACATTTTTTCAGGTGTTACATTTTGATATTATTACTAAAATAAATACTTCCTATGTATTGCATCAGTGGCATAAATGATTTCTAAACACACAAAGCAAGATACAATACCAGAACCAATCCAAGCCCTAAGGGCAAATAAGACCATTTGAAGTCCGTTTCAGCAGCCCATCATACGCAAACTCCACACAATTAGTTATCAACCTTGGCTTTGGCACAACGGTCCCTCAAATTGAATACACACCTCCACAAACACCTACAACATCTCACCTAAGTTCATGATATGTGGGCGCTCCTGCAGTGTCAAACGCTCAAAAAGGAAACCAAAACGTACATGTTATCAATTCGGTTTAGCGCACCGCAATGCAAGCGGGGTATAGAAGTAGTTATTCTTTGTCTCCTATATGTCTCTATGGGCCTCGACCTTCGGGCTTTTTAACTGGGCCAGACCAAACCGGGCTTTAAGATAAAAATAATTAGCTAGACAAAGCTTTTTACATCGACTCTAATAAGAGTTTACAAAACTCTGTATATCTTTGACATCAAATGTTGTATATAAATGTAACTACTATTTTTTTATTGTTAGTATAGATCTATGATTTATATCATTTTCATTATTTAATATTTGTAACACACGGGTCTATAACCTAGTATATTATATACTTCTAAGCTGTTTATATTTTAATTATCACTATTACGTTAATACATGGATATTATTTCAAGGTATAACCATTAAGTTAATCGTGTTTCTATTTGCCTTCTTGTTGGACAAAAGGGATAAAATCATAAAATTTTGAAATATACATTATGGAGACTAAATAAAAACTTACATGGAAATTTATATGTTGATCTGAGTAAACATGTCCTTTATCAATATGATTCTTTTGAAGCCATGTGCATGAAGTCATGAAGTTTAGTATCTTATCTGATTACATTAACTCACATAAAAGCGATTAAGTTACACTTGAAACATAAATCATCTAGATGATATAAACCCAATCAGTGATGTCAATTCTTGGACAGTCAATTGTTGAGCTTGAAAATTACATGTAATGGCTCCTTCTTGTACATCGCTATATCCATCTCCTCATCCATGTTGATTTCCATGGGGTTTATGTTATCTGGAATGAACCAATCAAAGTTGATGATCAAAGAAGCAACTGTTAGGAGAATCAACTTAGAAGCCATTGTTTCTCCAGGACACATTCTTCTTCCTGATCCAAACGGTAGGTATCCAAAGTCATTCCCTTTGTAACTCACATTCGATCCGATAAATCTTTCGGGTTTGAAGCTCAAAGGATCGTCCCAGATCTTTGGATCGCGATTGATTGCCCAGACATTAACTAATATTTGGCTATCTTTTGGAACGGTGTATCCCATTACCTCACATGTTTCAATAGCTTTACGCGGTATGAGAAGTGGTCCTGCTGGGTGCAGTCTCAGTGTTTCCTTAAAGCATGCTTCTAAGTAAGGAAGATGAACAAGATCTGACTCTTTAACTACTTTCCCATTTATTTGTTTCGTAACTTCATATCTAACCTTCTTCATGGCTTCTTCGTTTTTGAGAAGCTCGGCAATGAACCATTCTGTTGTTAAACCTGTCGTTTCAGTGCCCGCTGCAAATAGCTCCTGATATAAATCAAATAGAAAGATTTTGATACGGAGTGGATATAAAAGTTCACACACTCTTATTTGCACATGTTAGCCTACACATAAAAGGGGCATAGCTAGCGCTACTCACGGAGTTACAAGGCACGTCAGCAATGGACGAAATGGCCATAGGCAGTTTGGAACAACTGTTGGACTCAAATTCCATCACTTAATTAGAGCTCCGAGTTTAGCAATTCCTAAATCTTTCATTATTAGTGTAAAACGTGTAAATAAGTGAGTATCTTAATTCACATTTTTAATGTCTTTAATTTAAGTATATATTATATCAGTTTTAAACATTGAAGATTTATTTTACTCTTGCCAAATTTGGAATTCCATATGCTAGAAACTTGATGTAAATATGTAATGTTTTATGCTTTCAATAAAGTATCAATTTCCTCAAAAATTTTCTCTTTCATAATTTCGCTCTATCGTTCTACTTTAGATTGAAAATGATATAAAGTTATAAGCCTAAATAAACACAAATAAAAAGGGTTAAAGAAGAAAGAGCAAAACCTCCATTAAAGCATTAATCTGCCGATTCGAAAACCCCTTTTCGATCAAACTATCAACGAAATCTTTTGGACTTGAATCAAAATCGCTTCGGTTTCGTTTCTTTTGGATACTATCTTCCCAAACAGATCCTAGATCATGTTGTATAATATGCATAACCTGTTTATACCAACCTTGTATATCCCATGGACCCAATATTGGAAACATGTCCGCTAATTGTGGCATTGCAACTATCATAACAAGTCTTCTAACAGCATCCATGACTCCTCTACCTATACCATTTCCTTCATAATCCACTAAATCCATGGATAATGATGCATTACCTAAATTGTTCATAGCAGTTACAAACACAACATCTTTTATAACTATATCTTCACCTTCTTTTGATGCTAAATAATTTACCATCTCCATCACCTTTTTCTCTCTCATTGTTGCCCCAGATTCCATTGCTTTCCCTGAAAGTAGAGGTAGGCAAAAACTGATCAACCAACTGAGGGTTCGCTTTATTTTATTCTAAAAGTAAAAACTCGGTTCAATTTCTGTTATGTCTCGCTCCAAAACCGAATCGAACTATTAAGCCGGACTTGTTGGAATGTTATTGGTTTCATGCCTAGATTCTTTATTTTGGGCCAAAAGTTTCATGCCCAAATTCAATAATAGATATAGATTAGATGGTTAAAAAAAATATGTCAAAAGTTTTGGGCTCAAATTAACTATTTTTTTTGACAAAAGTTGCATATGCCCAAATTCATTAATAGATGGATTCGATTGTTGGCAAAAAAATAGTTCAAAAACTTTAGGCTCAATTTCATTATTTTCAGCCTTTTTTTTTTTGACTTGAACATTTCAAGCCCAAATGTAAAATCGAAAACTATACCATAATCTAAAACCAAACCCATACGAAAAATCGAAACTTCAGCTAGAGGCCAAAACTGACCCAAACTAACTCAAGTACACCCCGCACAGTTTTCTAAAGCCGAAAAACTTAAATTTCGCTTTGAGCCAAAAACCGACCCAAATTGACTCATATACATCACACCCCTTACCTGAAAGAAGCTCCGTTTTATAAATATTCCTTAAAAGCCTCCAATTATCATCACATTCTGTTGTGAAAACAAGATTCATATTGTGAACAGTTGGCTCCTTGTTTTGTAGTAATCTAGACACATCACGACCCGACAGAACATGATCATGGGTCTTAAGAATCTCCGAAGCTGCATCTGCTGATGACCCAACAACCAGAACTCGTTGACCAACACGAAGTGAAATGAGTGGTCCGTACAGTCGGGAAATTTCGGTTAGTCGAACATGAGGATTCTTTCTTCCAATTTGAAAAATGTTGCCAATGATAGGCCATGGATATGGACCTGGTGGAAGTGGAGGGTGTTTGGAAGGAATGCGATTAATAATGATTCGGTAAATGATGAAGATTAGTGGCCATGGAACTAAAACAATGAAAACATCTCTTGTTGTAATTGTTTCCAGATTCATTGTGACAGATCCTGTGATGAAGAGAAATGAATGAAGGATGATGATATCTGTGCAACGATATGATTAAAAATGGTATTGCAATTGGAAAGTGTGTATATTATATTATTGTATCTTTGTTCGTGGATCATGACAATATTAAAAATTGAAGCTTGCACCATGAATTAAGGAGGAGTATCATGCAATGTTTTTTATTTATTAGTTGTGTAAATGTAAATATTTAAACACTAACTAGTTTTGGGCGCGTGTTCACTATTATTATTGTCAATATATTTAATATTAAATGATGTTGCAAAAGAAAAAAAAAAGAAAGAAAATGATCCAGCCAAGAATCGAACTCAAAACCTAACTTTTAGGAAAGTGAACCTCAAACCACTACACCACCAATCAATCTTGTATTTTAATATAAAACCAAATGTATTTAATATTAAATGATGTTATAAAAGAAAAAAAAAAGAAAATGATCTAGCCAAGAATCAAACTCACAACCTCACTCTTAAGTAGGTGAACCTCAAACCACTACACCACCAATCAATCTTGTATTTTAATATGTGTGACACCCGGCAAATTCAAGTTAACAACGTCGTCTAAATTAAAGTCTACCTTAGCGAGTCACGCGTATTCTGTACTTAACTGGGTTAGTTGAGTCGGGTTATGGTTCGGGAACTGTTATATGAGTTTAGGGAATCATTAGATGTTGGCCTAGAGGATCGTTAGATGTCAGTCCTTAACCAAGTGTACAAACGGTGACGATTTGTAGGATCGTCAGGGCATACGGAACGTACGAGTCTCGAGTCCCGGGAATTGGTGAACGAGTGCAAATATGTGTATTTACTAGTGTTATGTGTTTACAATCATTATGTGACTTGTCGGTATGTGAAAATGTGTTAACATGTGTTAAAACGGGGTTTAACGCGCAAAATACACGGAACGGGACCCTGCAGGCGATTAGGGTGAGCTAATCACCTGCAGGGTGGCGATTAGCTCACCCCAGGTGGCGAGTAGGCCACTCCAGGGGGCGAGTAGCTGCCTCAAGGTGGCGATTAGGGGCTAATCGCCTAAGGGGGTGGCGATTAGCAGCCCTAATCGCCTGCAACTGAAAGCTAATCGCCTGCAACGTAAGTGACGACTAAAAACGACTATAAATACCATACTTAACCTCCTAAACTTCATTATACAAACCCTAGTCGTCCCATAAACCGCCCCAACACATAAACAACCCCTGGAAGGCGATTTTTGATCAAAACTCAAGGTTTCAAGCTTGAATCATCATACTTTCATAATTCTAAGGTTTGATTTTCATCCATAAACCTTTATAAACGTTTTTAATCCATCCCTAAGGGTCCAGACCTGTTGTTAAACGAAAAAGCTTTCTGAAAATCGTCAATAAGGGTTGTTAATCGGATTATAACTAATATGCATGTATTATGAGTGTGTATGGTTAAAAAGCTAGGGTCTTTATGATTCAAGATGAATGAATGACTTGTTATTATGTTAGATCAGAATAATAATGATATTATGATGATAAAATCTCAGTAATTGATTGTTAGGGTTTGTTATGCATGTTAGTATGATGATTGCATGCTATGTGTATGGAGTTTGGATTACTTGATTTCATGCAGGACTGATTATACGAGGTTAAACGAAGGATTTTGGTTTAAACATGTTTGGAATAGTGTTTGGGATGATATTGGGTGGTTACACACGTTCTGGATCTGATTTGGAGCGTTAAACGCGCGAAAAACTGGAACAGCAAGGTTACAGGCGATTAGCAATCCTAATCGCCTATGTTAGAGGCGATTAGGAGGCTAATTGCTAGTTGTTACATGCGATTAGCCCTAATTGCTAGTTGTTACATGCGATTAGCCCTAATTGCTAGTTGTTACATGCGATTAGCCCTAAATGCTAGCAGTTACATGCGATTAGCCCTAAATGCTAGTAGTTACATGCGATTAGCTTTCCTAAATGCCAGTTGACCAACCTAAATGCTAGTTGACTTTTCCTAATCGCGTGTACTGCTACTGTATGTATATTTTAGCATTCCGAGACCCGTTTTGACACCTAGGAACATGCTAGGAACCCCGTAACATGTCTAATAACTTGGTAACATATACTTGGGTGTATTTCGGTGATACGTGAACTATGTGCTATAACTTGTTGTGTGTTAACGTATGTTAAGTGTACTTGCGTTATTGTATGTTTTGGAGCGTAAACATAACACGGGGAGTCTCGGGTCACCAATGGGATGTCGAGTCTTGTACTTTGGGTCGGTTAAACAGTCACGGTGTTTTCAAACGAACTTGGTTATGGTCTGGACATCTAGGGACTAACTAACCTAAGAGTTATTAGTCTAAGTACTTGTAACTACCATATGTTAGGTCGCTGTTTTACGGGACTAGCATAGCTTGTTGAACTATTCTATTATCTGAAGTTAACGCAACCTAAGGTGAGTTTACGGCCCCACTTTACTTGGTTTTCGTTTTCGGGGGAGAAAACATGTGTTAAACAACTATTTGGTAACAACTGTCATACTATGGGTTTTCTAACGGCTTACTATACGATCTTTGGAAGTCCCGGGGGGAAACCATGAATGTGCTGGTTTGCACAACGGGGAAATGTGAATAGCGCTATTGGGAGTGACCAACCCCACCCGTCGGCATGGAGCGCCGGGCGGGTGCATATTGTCTCAAACAGGAACAGGTTTACTATTCGGGCACAACAACTGGTTTGCGAGTTAGTAATGGTTTTCCAATCGTAGTAGTAATGGTACATGCGCCTAGCTAGCGTACTTGGTTTACAATTGTTATAGTATGGACAGGTTATTCTTGGAACTTTGATTACAAACCTGTAAACTCACCAGCATTTTTGTGCTGACGTAAACTCTTACATGTTTTCTCAGGTCGCTAAGGTAGCAAACTGGAACTAGGGCGCACGCGTCTGCACGGCGTCTAGTTAGAGTTGCATGGTTTTGAACATTAAACTTTTGGTTTTGTTTTGTTTATGTAACGACATTTAGCTTCCGCTGATGTTTGGGATTTTTAAACTATGTTTTTGAAATTCATTTAGTATCGTTTATTGTGATCATTGACTTGGATCCTGGTTTGTCATGCGCCTCGCGGTAAAACTCCGCAAGTGGATTTTGAGGGTGTGACAGATTGGTATCAGAGCCAGGTTATAGTGAACTAGGACTGCATGTAGAGTCTAGTCTATAACTGAGTCGCACACACTAGATGATCACATGGTACTAAACTTTATACTGGGTTACTCATAGACTTGTCGGGGTGTCTCTAAATCATCTTGCCCTTCTGTGTTACATCATCCAGACTCTTTTACTGGGTTACTTGCTTACTAGACAGTGAGGTACATTGGGGTTAACTGTATACTCTTGAGATTGGTCCAAGACTCGGACATCTCCCTTTTCTACCCCAATAGAAACCCTTGTCATGAACTACCGTAGTATTACGGTGTATAGCTAAGAGTCTATGTCCGGTGATTTGAATTTTGAACTAGGAGAACACTTGGAGGACCATGTAGAGCGGTTTATCATTTTGGGTGCACACAAAATCATAAACCGAAATGCATGAAAGCCCTAGTGAGCTCTGGGTTCGAATGGATAGTCCTGGGTTGGATCTAGCTTTGATCTTGTAAACGCTAGTGTTTATCATTGGCTGTGAAACTAAATTTTCTCGTCCTTTTTGCCAGAATCATGTCTGGAGCACGAGGAGGACGTGGAGGTGGTCGCAATGGTGGGCGTGGAAATGGTGGTCGTGGGGGTGTGAACCTCACGCAGGATGACTTGAACAACTTGCTGCAGGCTGCCTTCCAGCTAGGGCAAAATGGCGGTAAGTTGACCTAACCACTTCTATCTCATTGGTGAACTTTGTTTACATTTCCCGTGGTTTTCTTACGTGTTTCTTTGCAGGTGGTCATGTTAATCCACCACCACCACCCATGTGCACCTACAAAATGTTTCGGGACTGCAAGCCCCATGAGTTCGCGGGTACTGAGGGTGCAGTAGGTTTGCTCAGATGGTTGGAGAAAGTGGAGTCTGTTTTCCTGATGTGTAACTGTCTCCCTGAGGATCGAGTCAAGTATTCTGCTGGATTGCTCCAGGATGTTGCGTTGACCTGGTGGAACGATATCACCCAGACTATGGGTATAGGGGAGGCTTATGCTATGCCTTGGGAGAACTTTGTGCAACTGCTGAAGAGGGAGTACTGTCCCAGGGAGGAGATTCAAAAGCTGGAACACGAGGTGTGGAACCTCAAAATGTCTGGGTCTGAAATCGAGAAGTATACTGTGAGGCGGAACGAGTTGGCTGTACTTTGTCCTGATCTGCATGTGCCGGAATATAGGAGGATTGAGCATTATATCTCGGGTCTTGTGCCAGAAATCGCAGGGTTGGTGGCTGCAGGGAATCATCCTACCTATGCGGAGGTGGTCCGATCTGCTCATAGGATGACTAACTTGAAGGTGAGTGAGGGTATTTTGCCTGCCAAAGGTTCAACTGCTAAGGCTCCAGAGAGCAACAAGCGAAAGTGGGATAATGAGGTGAAGAGTTCTACACCAGCACCAGCTCAACAGGGGAAAAGGTTTGATAGTGGGGGTTCGTCTTCATCGGGTTCTAAGCCAAGTGGTGGTTATGTAGGGAAGTTACCGAAATGCAATAAGTGTGGACGCCATCATCATGGGAATTGTGACAACAATCGTTGCCATCGCTGCCAGAAGTTGGGGCATTTTGCCAAAGACTGTAGGGCGACCCTTCCATCGACTCAGGCCCCAACTACTACTCCGACTGCTACTACTCCGGGGACTGCGGGTAAACAGGGATGTTTTCACTGTGGGGAAGCGGGGCATTACAAGAAAGAGTGTCCAAAACTGAAACAGGGAGGGAACGGGAATGGTAACGGGAATGGAAATGGTAACAACGGGGGCGGAAACAGGAACGCACGTGCCTTCGTTATTGGGACTGCAGAGGCAAGACAGGACCCTGACACAGTCACTGGTACGTTTCTTCTCAACGATCGCTCTGTTAGTGTTTTATTTGACTCTGGCGCCGATAAAAGTTTCATATCTGTGGAAGTTAGTCGTTTGTTAGATGTAGTACCTGTTCCTCTAGAGGCTAAATATATTATAGAATTGGCGGACGGTAAGAAGATAGAAGCTACTTGCGTTCTTCGGGGATGTCACATAGAGTTGTCGGGTTTGTCTTTTCCTATCGACCTTATGCCGGTATCTCTGGGTAGTTTTGACGTGGTTATAGGCATGGATTGGTTGTCGCTGTATCGCGCTGAAATCGTTTGTTACGACAAGGTCATCCGGATTCCTCTCCCTGATGGAGAATTTCTTTCTGTGTACGGGGACAAGAGCGGTGCTCCGCTAAGTCTCATCTCTAGCATGAAAGCCCTTAAGTATCTTCGGAAGGGTTATTCGGCTGTTCTAGCACTTTTATCTGTTTCCACTACCAGCGAGAAGAAGATCGACGATATTCCGGTTGTACGCGAATTTTCTGATGTATTTCCTGATGATTTATCTGGTCTCCCTCCCCATCGTCAGGTTGAGTTCGGTATTGATCTTGTACCTGGCGCTGCTCCTATTGCTCGGGCCCCCTACCGTCTTGCACCTCCTGAGATGCAAGAATTGTCTAACCAATTACAGGAACTCTTGGATAAGGGTTTCATCAGACCTAGTTCTTCCCCTTGGGGAGCCCCGATTTTGTTTGTTAAGAAGAAGGATGGAAGTTTCCGATTGTGTGTGGACTACAGAGAACTGAACAAATTGACCATTAAGAACCGTTATCCTCTTCCACGTATTGATGATCTATTCGACCAGCTTCAGGGTTCTAGTTATTATTCCAAGATCGATTTGAGGTCCGGTTATCACCAGCTACGCGTTAGGGAGGCTGACGTTGCAAAGACTGCTTTTCGAACACGTTATGGCCATTTCGAATTCTTGGTCATGCCTTTCGGTCTCACGAACGCACCGGCGGTTTTCATGGACTTGATGAACCGCGTCTGTAAACCATATTTGGACAAGTTCGTCATTGTGTTTATTGATGACATTCTGATCTACTCCAAGAACAAGACCGAACACGGGGAACATCTACGGTTAGTTTTGGAACTCTTACGACGAGAACAACTGTACGCCAAGTTCTCGAAGTGCGATTTTTGGTTACGCGAAGTCCAATTCCTAGGGCATGTAGTCAATGAACTGGGAATCCATGTCGATCCAGCTAAGATCGAAGCGATCAAGGACTGGGAAGCACCGAAGACGCCAACTGAGGTGCGGCAATTCCTAGGCCTTGCGGGTTATTATCGTCGTTTCATTAAGGGGTTCTCGAAGGTTGCTCAACCCCTCACCACTCTTACTCAGAAGGATAGAAAGTTCGACTGGGGTGAACCACAGGAGTCCGCATTCCAAAAACTGAAGACTAAGCTTTGCTCTGCTCCTATCTTGTCCTTGCCTGAAGGCACTGAGGATTTTGTTGTTTACTGTGATGCTTCTATTCATGGTCTCGGTTGCGTGTTGATGCAACGCGAGAAGGTGATTGCGTACGCTTCCCGTCAACTCAAAGTGCATGAGAGGAACTACACTACCCATGATTTGGAATTGGGTGCGGTGGTGTTCGCGTTGAAAATCTGGAGGCATTACTTGTACGGTACCAAATGCACCATCTACACCGATCACAAGAGTCTCCAGCATATTTTTGACCAACAGCACCTGAACATACGACAGCGCCGCTGGGTTGAACTCCTGAACGACTATGACTGTGCCATTAAGTACCATCCTGGCAAGGCGAATGTTGTGGCAGACGCCTTGAGCAGGAAAGAGTCGACAAACCCTCGTCGCGTTCGGGCGTTGCAACTCACAATCCATTCCTCTCTGCCTGATCAACTCCGTTCTGCTCAGTTAGAAGCCTTGAAGGAGGAAAACCTTAAGGCTGAAACTATGCACGGTGCCGACAAACACCTCGAGCAAAGGCCTGATGGCCTGCGCTACTTCGCAGAACGCGTCTGGGTTCCTTTATTCGGGGGACTTCGGGAGCTGGTTCTTGATGAAGCTCACAAGTCTCGGTATTCCATTCATCCTGGTTCAGACAAGATGTACCAGGATCTAAAAATACTGTACTGGTGGCCAAACATGAGGGCGGATATAGCCTCATACGTGAGTAAGTGCTTGACCTGTGCTAAGGTCAAGGTGGAATACCAGAAACCGTCGGGTTTATTGCAACAACCCGAAATTCCAGAGTGGAAATGGGAACGGATTACAATGGACTTTGTCACACAATTACCTAAGTCACCGAGCGGGAATGATAAGATATGGGTGATTGTCGACCGTTTGACGAAATCAGCCCATTTCCTTGCTATTAAGGAGACCGACACCATGGATCGGTTGGCTCGTTTATATCTGAAAGAAGTTGTCTCTAAACATGGGGTACCAGTTTCTATTATTTCGGATCGTGATTCTCATTTTACTTCGCATTTCTGGAAGTCTTTGCATAAGGCTTTGGGTACCCAGTTGGACATGAGTACAGCTTACCATCCACAAACTGACGGTCAGAGTGAGCGTACAATTCAAACTCTAGAAGACATGCTGCGGGCATGTGTGATCGATTTTGGCAAAGGTTGGGAAGCTCACTTACCGTTAGTAGAATTCTCTTACAACAACAGTTATCATACGAGCATCAAAGCAGCTCCGTTCGAGGCATTGTACGGACGGAAATGCAGGTCTCCTCTCTGTTGGGCCGAAGTGGGTGAGAGTCAGCTCACTGGGCCAGAACTGGTGTACGAGACTTCTGAGAAGATCGTACAGATTCGTAACCGATTGGCAGCGGCACGGGACCGACAAAAGAGCTATGCTGATCATCGCCGTAAGCCATTGGAGTTTCAAGTGGGTGACAAGGTACTTCTTAAGGTTTCACCGTGGAAGGGCGTCATACGCTTTGGGAAGCGTGGCAAACTTAACCCGCGGTATGTCGGTCCATTTACGATCCTGGAACGGATCGGACCGGTGGCATATCGACTTGATTTACCGACGGAGCTCGGTAACGTACATAACGTCTTTCACGTATCTAACCTAAAGAAGTGTCTGACTGACGAGTCTCTCATTGTTCCACTAGAAGAGATCAAGGTTGATGATCGTCTTCGGATAGTGGAGGAACCAGTCGAGATCCTTGATTACAAGATTCGCAGTCTGCGTCACAGTAAGATTCGTATTGTCAAGGTTCGATGGAACTCGAACCGGGGACCGGAATACACTTGGGAACGCGAGGATCAGATGAAGTCTAAGTATCCTCATCTTTTTCCTAAAGAGGCATTCGAGTCGAGACACGTTACCACTGCAACGGAATGAATCTCGGGGCGAGATTCCTTTTAACGTGGGGATGATGTGACAACTCGGGTAATTCTCTCTCTTGGTTTCTATTTTTGTCTGTTTCTTTTGTTCATACTCTTGGTACTTACATAATTTTCGGGACGAAAATTCTTTTAACGTGGGGATGATGTGACACCCGGCAAATTCAAGTTAACAACGTCGTCTAAATTAAAGTCTACCTTAGCGAGTCACGCGTATTCTGTACTTAACTGGGTTAGTTGAGTCGGGTTATGGTTCGGGAACTGTTATATGAGTTTAGGGAATCATTAGATGTTGGCCTAGAGGATCGTTAGATGTCAGTCCTTAACCAAGTGTACAAACGGTGACGATTTGTAGGATCGTCAGGGCATACGGAACGTACGAGTCTCGAGTCCCGGGAATTGGTGAACGAGTGCAAATATGTGTATTTACTAGTGTTATGTGTTTACAATCATTATGTGACTTGTCGGTATGTGAAAATGTGTTAACATGTGTTAAAACGGGGTTTAACGCGCAAAATACACGGAACGGGACCCTGCAGGCGATTAGGGTGAGCTAATCACCTGCAGGGTGGCGATTAGCTCACCCCAGGTGGCGAGTAGGCCACTCCAGGGGGCGAGTAGCTGCCTCAAGGTGGCGATTAGGGGCTAATCGCCTAAGGGGGTGGCGATTAGCAGCCCTAATCGCCTGCAACTGAAAGCTAATCGCCTGCAACGTAAGTGACGACTAAAAACGACTATAAATACCATACTTAACCTCCTAAACTTCATTATACAAACCCTAGTCGTCCCATAAACCGCCCCAACACATAAACAACCCCTGGAAGGCGATTTTTGATCAAAACTCAAGGTTTCAAGCTTGAATCATCATACTTTCATAATTCTAAGGTTTGATTTTCATCCATAAACCTTTATAAACGTTTTTAATCCATCCCTAAGGGTCCAGACCTGTTGTTAAACGAAAAAGCTTTCTGAAAATCGTCAATAAGGGTTGTTAATCGGATTATAACTAATATGCATGTATTATGAGTGTGTATGGTTAAAAAGCTAGGGTCTTTATGATTCAAGATGAATGAATGACTTGTTATTATGTTAGATCAGAATAATAATGATATTATGATGATAAAATCTCAGTAATTGATTGTTAGGGTTTGTTATGCATGTTAGTATGATGATTGCATGCTATGTGTATGGAGTTTGGATTACTTGATTTCATGCAGGACTGATTATACGAGGTTAAACGAAGGATTTTGGTTTAAACATGTTTGGAATAGTGTTTGGGATGATATTGGGTGGTTACACACGTTCTGGATCTGATTTGGAGCGTTAAACGCGCGAAAAACTGGAACAGCAAGGTTACAGGCGATTAGCAATCCTAATCGCCTATGTTAGAGGCGATTAGGAGGCTAATTGCTAGTTGTTACATGCGATTAGCCCTAATTGCTAGTTGTTACATGCGATTAGCCCTAATTGCTAGTTGTTACATGCGATTAGCCCTAAATGCTAGCAGTTACATGCGATTAGCCCTAAATGCTAGTAGTTACATGCGATTAGCTTTCCTAAATGCCAGTTGACCAACCTAAATGCTAGTTGACTTTTCCTAATCGCGTGTACTGCTACTGTATGTATATTTTAGCATTCCGAGACCCGTTTTGACACCTAGGAACATGCTAGGAACCCCGTAACATGTCTAATAACTTGGTAACATATACTTGGGTGTATTTCGGTGATACGTGAACTATGTGCTATAACTTGTTGTGTGTTAATGTATGTTAAGTGTACTTGCGTTATTGTATGTTTTGGAGCGTAAACATAACACGGGGAGTCTCGGGTCACCAATGGGATGTCGAGTCTTGTACTTTGGGTCGGTTAAACAGTCACGGTGTTTTCAAACGAACTTGGTTATGGTCTGGACATCTAGGGACTAACTAACCTAAGAGTTATTAGTCTAAGTACTTGTAACTACCATATGTTAGGTCGCTGTTTTACGGGACTAGCATAGCTTGTTGAACTATTCTATTATCTGAAGTTAACGCAACCTAAGGTGAGTTTACGGCCCCACTTTACTTGGTTTTCGTTTTCGGGGGAGAAAACATGTGTTAAACAACTATTTGGTAACAACTGTCATACTATGGGTTTTCTAACGGCTTACTATACGATCTTTGGAAGTCCCGGGGGGAAACCATGAATGTGCTGGTTTGCACAACGGGGAAATGTGAATAGCGCTATTGGGAGTGACCAACCCCACCCGTCGGCATGGAGCGCCGGGCGGGTGCATATTGTCTCAAACAGGAACAGGTTTACTATTCGGGCACAACAACTGGTTTGCGAGTTAGTAATGGTTTTCCAATCGTAGTAGTAATGGTACATGCGCCTAGCTAGCGTACTTGGTTTACAATTGTTATAGTATGGACAGGTTATTCTTGGAACTTTGATTACAAACCTGTAAACTCACCAGCATTTTTGTGCTGACGTAAACTCTTACATGTTTTCTCAGGTCGCTAAGGTAGCAAACTGGAACTAGGGCGCACGCGTCTGCACGGCGTCTAGTTAGAGTTGCATGGTTTTGAACATTAAACTTTTGGTTTTGTTTTGTTTATGTAACGACATTTAGCTTCCGCTGATGTTTGGGATTTTTAAACTATGTTTTTGAAATTCATTTAGTATCGTTTATTGTGATCATTGACTTGGATCCTGGTTTGTCATGCGCCTCGCGGTAAAACTCCGCAAGTGGATTTTGAGGGTGTGACAATATGAAACCAACTATATTTAATATTAAATGATATTGTATAAAAAAAGAAACAAAATAATCTTGCCAAGAATCAAACTCACAACCTCCTTCCTAAGGAAGTGAATCTCAAACAACTACAACACCAACCAATCTTATAATTTAGCATGAAACTTACTATATTTATTATCAAATGATGGTGTGAAAAAAAATTTGGTTACTATTCATCAAGTTTCCAATTATATATATATATATATATATATATATATATATATATATATATATATATATATATATATATATATATATAGGGAATGGATATAAAGAAAACCCTTCTTATTTGGTAAACTCTGGAAACTCTGACTTCCCAATATTATTTTTTTTTGAAAAAAATAGGGCAAGTAATATACATGATTTTAAGCATTTTGGGCCAAAAAAATTAAAAAAGCGCGGAGTATTTTTTTTTAAAAAAATAAAATAAAATTTTGACTAACACATGTTAAGCGCTAATAACAGGTGTTAACAATGTGTTAACTATATGTAAACAGTAGACGTTTTTTATTTAAAAAAAAAAACCGTTCGGCGCTTTTTCGATTTTTTTTTTGGCTCAAAATGCTTAAAAAAATGTATATTACATACCCTATTTTTTTCAAAAAAAAAAATGTTGGGAAGTCAGAGTTTCCAGAGTTTACCAAATAAGGAGGGTTTCCTCCATATACTTTACATATATATATATATATATATATATATATATATATATATATATATATATATATATAAAATTCTTGTTCCTAGGCATAATGAGGTGTAAAGTTGTGCGATTAGGTTAGATATTTTCATTTTCTAACATTTTAACTATTTAGACTATGTGTAATGGCTTATTAAAGGGGCGTTAATTACTCATTTTCGACTCCCAGTCATATGGGAACACCGCCCCTACTAGTTAAATGGGCGCTAAGAGGAGCTGAGCGAAAAAATTTCGCGGGGCAAGGGGTATTGTTACTACCAACCAGCATCCTCCACGTGTATTTTGCAACCTATTTATGATTTTTTTATTATTTCCGCGCCCCATTCACATGGGAACACCACCCTCTACTAGTTAAATGGGCGTTAATGGTTTTTTTATTATTTTTCTGCCACTTTTTTATTATTTTATGTTTTTTGCCCTACCAAATTTCACCCACCATTACACCTCTTGCCCATTTCAAGCCCCTTTCACCCACCAAGTGGCCCCACATTGCCAAGTGTCAAAAATGCTCCTTTCACCCACCAAATTTCACATACCATTACACATGGTCTTATGTTGTCGAAATGACCGTTTGATACTTATTAATAAATGACACTGAAGAAACAATAACTATCCTGGAGATTATCACTAACCACCGGGTGGTTTATACTTACGTAACGTCAAGTATTATCCTTTACCCAGACCTCTTGGTGAAACCCGTGTTGGAATAGTGTGTGAGGGAATGTGTGTGTTGATGAGTAAGGACACAGAATATAAGTGGTTCGGTCTAATGAAGACCTACGTCCACTATGAAGAGCCGGAATATTATTATCGAGAGAGTATAGAGTGTTACAAACTATCTGATGTTAGGTTACAATGAATATTTTTCGATCCTTTGTCAAGGAGATGTCTCTTCTTATTTATAGGAGAACTCGTGGGCCTAGAAAAAGGGGCCCACGAGAGGTTACCCCACCTAGGCCCATTCAGAAGCCCAAAGAAAGGTCTTCCAGGAAAATGGCGGGAAAAGGCAGACCACTGTGGATGACGTCAGGTTACTGTTTAGTCATTAATTGGGGCGGACACGTGGCAGCCTAAGATTGGCGGACGGCGGCATTCGCCTGGCTACAGTAGTTGACCATGCTTCTGTCGTCTGATATGACGTCTGACAGCAGCAGGGGATGTCTGCTGGTTACTGTTGACGACGGTATGGCGGAAGCATGGACACAGTCATGTCGCCGTTCCTGTCAGTAGTGGTTGTACCACTCCTGCCACGTCTCGCCTTCCTGTTGGTGAGTACTCTGTCAGAGATCCTGCTGAATCTTCCTTTTGTTTATCTTCTGTACCTCGTACCGAAAGTGGTAAGGGGATATTCCGCGCGTGCGTGCACGCGCTTGTCTGCTGCTGTGTGCTAATACCGCATGGCGTCTTTGCGCGCTGGCTTGTTGCTTGCTCTCCGCCTCGCCAGCTCTGCTGGATTGAAGGCCATTAGCACCAGGATTTCGGTTTAGAGGGATAGGGGCGCCGCCTCCGCCTGGATTAGGCTCCCTATCCCTTCAAGCCCCCGTAGTCTAGGGCTTCTCCTGCTCTTTGAAGGAGAGAAGGTGGAGCGCTAGACTGAAAATATCGAGTCGCGTATGATAGCTCATCTGCTTCTGGTTGTTGCTGAAAAAACCTGTTGACGAGGACGTGTTCTGCCTTATCCCTTGAAGGCGTTAGGCGGGGAACGTCTTTTTTGATTTTACGTCAACTTTGCGCTGGAAAAGACGTGTTCCGCCATGACCTGTGAAGGAGTTGGGCGGGGAACGTCTTTTTTGATTTTACGTCAACTTCGCGCTGGAAAAGACGTGTTCCGCCATGACTTGTGAAGGAGTTGGGCGGGGAACGTCTTTTTTGATTTTACGTCAACTTTGCGCTGGAAGAGACGTGTTCCGCCATGACCTGTGAAGGAGTTTGGCGGTGAACGTCTTTTGTTATTGACGTAAACGGTTGAGCTAGCGCCGCTGTATTAATAACTCTTGAGTGATTAATGCGGGTCCGAAATTGTAATAAATTTGGAATCATTAGCATTCAATTTGTCCCTCATAATTTGGAGTTAATGCACCTGGAATTTGAATGGTCCTTTTCTTCGGAGGGAAGTTTGAGAGTTGAAGACGTGTCAGGTCGTTGTCTGACATGCTGAGTGGTGTCTGTCACGTCATCAGGGTGCAGTTGCCAACCTTTCGTCTGGTGTCAGGCGCGTGTGCCGTCACTCACTCCACTTGGTTTTTTTCGTGGGTGAGATTGTGCCACGTGTCGTGGGGCACATGTGGCTTGTCAGGCGCGTGAGCGCCCACGCGCTTGTAATTTCAAAAGTGTGACATCTGCCGACAGGTGTCAACCATCCACCAGAGTGACAGCTTTGGAGCGGTTCCCGGCGCCAATCTGAGCCGTCCGATGGCGCATGTAACACGTGGCGTCATCTGGGCTCTCCAATTTAAAAACGGTGTGACGGTTGTTTATCCCTTATGGGTCCCACCGTCATTAATGCAGTGGGTATATAAGCCCCTTGGAGATTTCATAAATGGTTACACTCTCAAAGATATTTGAGATCTTGAAGATTTATTGTTGAAACTTCACATCTGCTTGTCTTCCTTCCTGTTTTCTTGTTACTTCACCAAGGTTTCAGAGATTCAGTTTGAAGTTCCCGTTCGATCTTCAAGTTCTCCGTTGAAGATTCAGGCGACTCTTCAAGTTTTCCGGCCAGGTTACCCAGTTTTTGACATTTTCACCTATTTGTTGTAGAAGATGTCTGATTTATCTGTCAGTCAGTCACCGTCTGGTGAAGCACTTGGTAAAGACCCGGTGGTTGAGGAGGAGGAGGTGACGGTGGAACATGGCAAGATCAAAGAGAGGAAGTTGATGACAAACACTTACTGTGTTTGGAGTCAAACTTCCTTTGACGAGTTCTGCAAGTTTCATGAGATCTTGCCGGAGTGGGAACCGGAGTTGCCGTCTCCCACCCACACCGTGCTCTCTGCCGATAGTGGCCAGATTGCCTTTTACGAGGCCCATTTTACTAAGTGTGGGTTCCGCCTGCCCTGCACACGCTTCCAGATAGATACTCTGGTGGCTTATGGCGTTGGGCCCACTCAACTGACCGCCTTCGGGATGCTGAGGTTGGTCCATTTCTAGGCTTCTTGCCGCGCCTTGGACGTTGAACCGACCGTTGAGAGGTTCAATGTCTTCTATTTCCTCGCGCGGGACGAGACGTGGTTCTCATTTAAGCCCCGCCCTAAGGTGCCGCCGATGGCCACCAACACTCCCAAGTCCTTGCATTGGGCGAAGGAGAAATTCTTTTTTATTAAAAGAAGTGTTATCCCTTTGGGGCTGCCATGGAAGGTGGTCGGCGATGGGCAGCGGGTGGCAGACATGGAGGTGATGAAAGATTATAAGGCGCATCCCTGCTTCGTGACTCTTACCTCTAACGCCACTAAGTTGGAGTTTAAGAATTTGACTGAGGGGATTTTCTTGTTGTTGGGTATGAGCCGTCTCGGTATCCGCGTGGGCAAGGAGCCTTATATTGCTCAGGAGGGTAAGTGGTCTCCATTATTCCTGTTTGTTTCTCTTTTATGAATTTGTTGACTAACTATTTTCTGTTTGTAGGCGTGAGCAAGTTTCAATTTTATGCTGCCCGCGAGGACAAGGGAATCAAGTGGAGGGTGTTGGCTGAGGGCCAGGCGTCTTGCCTGGACGAGTTCGTTGACCGCTTCTACTACCCTGATCCCAACAGCGCGCCCAAGCCATATTGTACCACTGGTGAGCTTTTTGATCCTCTGTTCGCTAGTCTTTTTGGCGACGACTCTACTGATTCTTCAGTAGAAGTTGTTCAGCCGCTTAAGGCGTCTGCGTGGCGTGGTCGTTGGAAGCACGCTCCGCGGAGACATAGTTACCCATTGAGGCCTATTTCCAGCTCTGACACGGAGTCTTCCGCTTTAGTAGGGGAATTCGTCAAGGGCCGTCGTCGGAGGCGAGATGGGCCGCCTTCGGAAGATGAGGACGTGGATGATTCGTCCAAGCTGCAGAAGAAGAAGAAGTGCCCTACCAGTGCGACTGCCAGCAGCACTGGTTGCTCGAAGGGAGCTTCAACCGGTCCTGCTGGCGGTGAGGGGGGGAGTGGCGCGACACAGACCACTGAAGGAGTTGTTGCCCCCAAGGCTACTTGTTGGGTCTGCTGACCTGGAGAAGAACAGATGATTAAAAGCCAAAATATACTAAGTGTTTGATCATGAATAAAGAACAGTTGTTACAATAAAGCTTCCTCCAAAGATCTGTTGACTCCTAAACTGCTGCTGCTGCTTAACAACTGTTAGACATAACTGCTGCTGATGAAAGGTCTGATGGACAAAGTCTGAAGGTTAAAAGTCTGATGAAGAACAACTGCTGAACAAAGATCTGAAGAGCAAAGGTCTGTTGAACCAACAGCACTTTGGTTCAACAGATGATAAGAAGACATCAGAGTTTTAGTTAACAGAGTCTTGTATTATCAGTAGTTTCAATATAACAGTAGTTTATAGCTTAACAGTTGTTAGAGTTTGTTAGACAGTTAGGGGTCGCTATCTAGGTGACGTCAGCTACTGATCATCAGAGGTTTGAGCTTGTCTATAAATAGAACAGTACTTGTACTGTTCTATTCATCACTCGTCATTCTCTTTTAGACAAACATTCTCTGAGTGATCAGGCTGAGGGGGAGTTAATTGTACAATTGTAATCTTTCCATTTAATGAAAGCATTCGATTAAAACAATTATACTCTATGTTTTGATTTATTATTATTCCGCTGCACTTTCCATTTATACTTCATTCATATTTCATATTTAATCAAAACAAACCAATACTCAGATCCTAACAATTGGTATCAGAGCTTGGTCATTTAAATCTGATCTAATCAATCAGTTTAATACACAGATCAGCTCATAATCATTGATATCGTTTGTTTGTCGGGTTAAAACAGAGTAATAGTTTATTTTCGATTCAACAGTTGATAAACAGACTTTGTTTTTGAAAAACTAAGAGAATGACTTCACTCAATCAAGATCCACACAACACTGGCACACACAACAAGCCTCCGATGCTTGTCAGGTCAGAATACAACATCTGGCAGCGTCGGGTGGCTCATGTGTTAGCACAACAGAACACAGGGTGCTGGAAATCGGTAGTATTTGGACCACATGTTCCAATGGTACCGAGTGCCGAGGATCCAAAGATCCAAGTACCAAAGAGTGTTGAGAACTACTCAGAGCAAGATTTTCAAAAAATCGAGCTAGATGCCAAGGCTTTCAGCATAGTAGCCATGGCACTGCCAAATGATATCTATGCCGGTCTCTTGCACTGCAATAGTGCTAAAGAACTGTGGGATGCTCTCAAAGAGCAATTCGGGGGAACTAATGATGTGATTGAAAACAACCGTGAAATACTTAACCAACAATATGAAACGTTTAGTCACATAAAAGGGGAGTCATTAACACAGCAGTTTGAAAGGTTTAACTGTCCAATTAGTGAACTCAAACTGGTTGGTCTAACTTTTCCTAATTCAACACTGAATCATAGGTTTCTTAGATCACTTCAGGACAAATGGGACACTATAGCCATAGTTATGAGAAACTCTATCGGATTCAAAGACCTAACCCTGACCCAGCTTCATGGTAAGCTCCTGACTTATGAAAGGGAGCTTAACCAGAAAAGAAGCTCCAGGACTCTGGCAAAGTGTCAGATGACTATGTATTTGGTAATACTGCACTGTTGGGTCAGGATGATGGTTCTGGAAGTAGTAAGGATCAGAGTTATGATCATTACATTGACATAACAACTGGTTTCAATAATGATTCTTACTCATCACCAAATAACTGTGCCTTCACAGCCAGTGGTGATATCCAGGCTTCTGATAATTCATCTTTTGTGTACAATGACTTGCAATATATTGACCCCTTGGACCTAGAAGAAATGGACATCTTACACCAGGTTGCCCTGCTCAGTATTAGAACCAATAACTTTTATAAGAAAACTGGCAGAAGGTTTCCAGGTTTACATGGTGGGTCAAAGGTTGGGTTGGATAAATCAAAGATAAAGTGTTACAAGTGTCACAGAATGGGTCATTTTGCTAGGGAATGTAGGAGTCAAAATGGAGTTCCTATGATCACCTATCCAAACCAAAGACCACAGACCAACAGTTATCAAACCATCCCTAATGTACCTAATGTGCAAAACACTGCTCACTTTGCACAGACCCAAACCACTGTTCCTGTGCATTATGTCCAAACCACTGTTCCTCAGTATCACTATGTCCAAACACCTGTTGCTCAGGCACCTGTGCCAATGACTGTTACTCCACCCTCTGCTCCTGCAGAAACCAGTCAACCAAGTCAACAGAGTTTCTTTACTCAGGGCTTTGTTGATTGGAGCAGTCTACCAGATGAGATAACAGATGATAACATTGCTCTAGTTGCCAACACTGAAAAGGACTTTTGTTTTATGGCATTAGAAACAATTGTTGAAGAGACTGATTCTGAGGAGGTGGTATCTGTGTCTGAAAATCTGACTGATAGTGTTGTTGGTGAGTTTGTTTCAGCTGAAGAATCTGAAGTGGAGGTTGTGAATCTCTCAGACCCCTGGGGTAGTGATGATTGTGACTGCCAGTGTAACTGTGCTTTGATGGCTGCTGCTAAGGTATCTCCTCAAATCTTAAATGACTTGTGCTCAGACAAATGTATTGTGGCATTTGCTAAGATAAAAGAGGTGAATGAAAACTTTAGAAAGAAAATTTTGGATTCTGAAATTCAGTTTGAAAAACTTACAAAAGAGTTAAAATCAAAAATATCTGAAAAAGAGTCTGAAATCAGCAGTTTAAAACATGAAGCAAGCATTACCAAAGACCAGCTTCAGACTATGATAACAAAATATCATAGTTGTAAGAAGGAGCTTGAGTCCACCCAAGTTGAATGTAAGAAATGGGTGGAATCATCTAAAGGTTTTGAGATGATTGTCAACCAACAATCTAAAAGTCATGTGAAATTTGGGTTTGGTTATCAAGAAACCACTGCCCAAAGTTCACAAACCACTGACAAAAAGGTACCACAGTTGGTTGAAGTCATTCCCACAAACTCAAAAGGTCAAGAAATCAAGGTTACTGAACCCAATGGCAACAAAATCATTCTTGAAAAGTTGGAAGGTACACCCTCATTTGATGAAATTGAGAAATATCAATTCAAACCAACATGGTCAGATGAGTGTGAAGTCCTTGAAAATTTCAAACCAATGACCTTCAAAACCCCTGATGGTAAAATGGCACCACAGGCCAAAGTAATCCCTCTAGTAAATCTTCCAACAGATGATGAAACATCTGTTGAAAAGAAGAAAGAAAAAGGGAAAGCCAAGAACAACTTGTTTTGTGATTTTTGTGAAAAGAAGAACCATGTCACCAAAAACTGTTTTCTTCTAAAAGCATATGACATCAACAAAACAACAAGTTTAAATGATTCTAAAACTAAAGAATGTTCAATCTGCAAGAAAAAGAATCACAAAACAAAAGAGTGCCTATATCTCAAAAATTTTGATGAAAAGATAAAAGAGTATAAGGCTAAAACTCTGGAAAGTCAAGTGGTAAGTACTTCAAAAGGAAAACCCAAACAGACTTTTGACTCAGTCCAAACATCTGTTACCAAAAGTCTGAACAAAAACTCTGCTCCCAGAGATGTTCAGGTAACAGATGCTCCACCCACTAACAGATTACCAAGAGGATATGGACAACCCACTTGTCACCGTCTGCCACATGTTTATGAAGAGCCCAAGAGGCCTTCAAAACCAAAATTGAACAGACACCCTCATGGTTTTCAACAACTGATTGGAAATGATCAAACATCTGCTGGACCAAGTGTTGACATACAAGCACTGGCAAATGGTCAACTGCAGCTGTTGAACTTAGTTCAAAAGCTAGTTCAAACCACTGATCTTTCTCCACAACTTAAGGCTGAGATAGCTAAGGACCCATCCAAAGCCAATTTGGCTTTGGACACTCACCAAAACTAAAATCCTTACTGATGTGCAGGGAGCTTCTGCTTGTTTAGACAGTTTATGGTATGTAGATAGTGGAGGCTCCAGGCACATGACTGGATGTAGAGCCCTTCTTCTGGACTGTCTTGCACATGGAGGGGGTGATATATCCTTTGGTAACGATTCTAAAGGTAAGTGTTGGGTTCTGGTACTGTCAAAGCAGGGAGGCTTAAGTTTGAAAATGTTAATCTAATAGACAATCTAAAATTCAATCTACTTAGTGTGTCTCAAATGAGTGACAAAGGCTTTGGGTCATTCTTCACTAAGCAAACATGT
This sequence comes from Ambrosia artemisiifolia, assembly GCA_032199755.1. Classification (NCBI taxonomy): domain Eukaryota; kingdom Viridiplantae; phylum Streptophyta; class Magnoliopsida; order Asterales; family Asteraceae; genus Ambrosia; species Ambrosia artemisiifolia. Next base: position 5,306,441 of record CM063526.1, on the reverse strand, counting down.
AAGATTGTTGGCCCAGAGGCTGTAGAAAAGATTAACACCATCATTGCAGAGAGCAAAGCACAACTTGTTGCTCACAGAAGTGGCAATGTGTATGTTGTTGATATGTTGAAGGATAATCCTATGGCAAATGTCTGTCTGTTCTCAGCTGCCTCTACCAAAGAGACAGAATTGTGGCATAGGAGACTTGGTCACACCAACCTTAAAACTATCAACTCACTCTCTAAACAAAACCTTGTCAGAGGTTTGCCATCAAAAGAATTCAAATGTGATGAGCATTGTGTTTCCTGTCTAAAAGGTAAACAACATAAAAGCTCTTACAAATCCATTGATGAGTCCAAAACTAGTCAGTGTTTACAAATGTTGCACATGGACTTGTTTGGCCCTGTAAAAATCATGAGTCTAAGAAGAAAAAGATTTTGTCTTGTCATAGTTGATGATTTTTCTAGGTTTACATGGACTTACTTTTTACACTCTAAGGATGAGACTGCAGGTATTTTGAAGGACTTTGTCACCAAAGTTGAAAAACAATATGACTTGCCAGTAAAAGTCCTGAGAAGTGACAATGGAACAGAGTTTAAAAATAAGGAGTTGGATGATTTCTGTGTGTCAAAAGGGATTGTAAGGCAGTACAGTATCCCAAGAACACCAGAACAGAATGGGGTGGTTGAAAGGAAGAACAGGACTCTCATTGAGGCTGCAAGAACAATGCTAGAAGATTCTGGTTTACCTCTGTCCTTTTGGGCAGAAGCTGTAAACACTGCTTGCTATGTTCAAAACAGAGTTTTAATCAACCCTAGACATCAAAAGACTGCTTATGAAATTTTGTTCAAAATCAAACCACTGATATCATTTTTCAAAGTCTTTGGCTGCCCATGTTTCATTTTAAATCTTAAAGATTCCATTTCAAAATTTGCAGCCAAAGTGGATTGTGGATATTTTCTGGGGTATTCTTCTACTGCCAAGGCCTATAAAGTGTTCAACACAAGGACCAAGACAATAGAAGAAACTCTGAATGTGAAGTTCAATGAACTTTCATCTTTAAAAATCCCAGCAAACCCTGCTGAGTTGTTTGATTTAGATAAATTCAAATTTGAAGATATTACTGTCAAAACTAACCCTGCAGGTACTCCACAATCTTCACAACAAGACTACAGAATAGATGTTGTGGTTCCAGACCACTACAAAGTCTATCCTGCATCAGAGGAAGCAGGAGTTCAAAACAACTGTCAAAACTCTGTCATTGCTGAGTCAGCCACTGTTGGCCAGTCCTATCTCCAAACTACTGATTCACCCAACCAATCCACTGCTCAATCATCTGTTGACAAAAGTCAATCATCTGTTGACAAAAGTCAGTCCAACCTTACACCACTTGGACCCATTCCTCCACCTCCATTCCAAACATCTGTTGACTCTTCAAAATTGCCAACAGATGTTATGTCGACAGAGTCTCCAAACCTCTGTCCTTCACCACAAAATGCCATTGTACCATACCAGGGAGATTTAATCTACCTAAGAGCTCATCCACCAGATCAAATCATTGGCAACATCAGAGAAGGTGTGCTCACAAGGAGCCAATCTTCAAATATCTGTCTTTTTGCAGGCTTTCTATCCCTTTCACAACCTGTCAAGTACCAAGAGGCACTGAAAGACAACAGTTGGGTAGAAGCCATGCAAGAAGAACTCCTTCAGTTCAAAAGACAACAAGTATGGGAACTTGTACCATTGCCTAAGGATGTCTGTCCAATTGGCACAAAGTGGGTCTTCAAAAACAAAACTGATGAAAGGGGTATAGTTGTCAAGAACAAGGCCAGGTTAGTGGTTCAAGGCTTCAGACAAGAAGAGGGAATTGACTATGATGAAACCTTTGCCCCTGTAGCAAGGTTAGAAGGTATCAGACTTTTCTTAGCCTTTGCTGTCAACCACAACATCAAGGTGTATCAGATGGACATCAAGTGTGCCTTCCTATATGGCAAAATTCAGGAGGAGGTCTATGTATGTCAACCACCTGGTTTTGAAGACACATTCCATCCTGATCATGTCTACAAGCTTAACAAAGCACTGTATGGACTGAAACAAGCACCAAGAGCCTGGTATGAAACTCTCTCTACTTTTCTCTTATCCATTGGTTTCACAAGAGGTAAAATTGATAAAACCTTGTTTTTAAAATGGAAAGGAAAAGACTTAATGATTGTTCAAATATATGTGGATGACATCATTTTTGGATCCACATGTAATAAAATGTGTGAGGAGTTTAGGGAACTCATGACAGCAGAGTTTGAAATGAGTGCTATGGGTGAACTTCAGTGTTTTCTTGGTCTTCAAGTAAAGCAACTGCAAAATGGCACTTTCATTCATCAAAACAAGTATGTGAAAAACTTGTTAACAAACTTTGAAATGAATGATTGTAAGCCATGTAGTACTCCCATGAGCACTGTCAAGCCACTCACTGATGATGAAAAGGATGAACTGGTTGATCAGACACACTATAGATGCATGATTGGGTCTTTATTGTACTTAACAGCATCCAGGCCAGACATCATGTTTGCAACCTGTGTGTGTGCTAGATCTCAGGCTTCTCCTAAAAAGTCTAACCTTATTGCTGTGAAAAGGATATTCAGATACCTAAAAGGTGCTCCCACACTTGGTATCTGGTATCCTGCTAATGGAAACATTGAGCTTTCAGGTTATTCAGATAGTGACTTTGCTGGCTGCCATACCACAAGGAAGTCCACCTCTGGAGGGTGCCAGTTTCTAGGGAATGCCTTAGTTTCTTGGCAAAGCAAAAAGCAAGCAGCTGTTTCAACATCCACTGCTGAAGCTGAATACATTGCTGCTGCAAGCTGTTCCTCCCAACTCATGTGGCTTCAAAATCAATTACTGGATTTTGGGATAACTGCACTAAGGACTCCACTCATGTTGGATAGCCAAGCTGCTGAAAATATCATCAAGAATCCAGTTTCTCACTCAACCACCAAGCACATAGATATCAGACATCACTTTGTCAGAGATAGCTATGAAAAAGGTTTGATTTCTCTGCACCATGTTCCAACAGAGGATCAGTTGGCAGATGTGCTGACAAAAGCTTTAGACACATCTACCTTCACAAATCTGATCTCTCGAATTGGAATGTTAAACATGGATTAAAACAACAAAAATGTTTCAATAAAAACATTAAAATGTTTTCAGAAAAATCAAATTTTGCTAAAAATGATACTTTGGTTGAAAAATCTGTTTTCAAACATCTGATCAGATAAAACAACCACTGCTGGTTGAAAAATCTGTTTCAAACATCTGATTAGATAAAACAACCACTGTTTCATTCAAACCATTGATAGTTGAAAAATCTGTTTCAAACATCTGATTAGATAAACAACCACTGTTGGTTGAAAAATCTGTTTCAAACATCTGATCAGATAAAACAACTGTTTTCATCAGTCTTTTGGTTAACAACAGAGGTTTGCAACAGATGTTTAACAAAACAGCTGTATGTCACCAGTTGTTTCAACCATCAGATGTTTGCCATGTCTGCTCTCAAAAGCAGAGTTTTGCCACATCAGCGGTTTCACCAGAGCCTATAAAACACTGTTTTTCCCCCAACAGCATTTTTACTGTCTCATTGTATTCAAAATACTGAAAACCGCCTTCGTCTTCCTCATAACCCTCAATCAAAAGTTCATCACTTTCACAATCAAAATCCATTACAATGGAACTCCAAACAAAAGCCACTCATAATTTCCTTCCCTATTTGGTAAAAACCGAAGACAACACACCATTCCATTCCACCATCGACATCATCAATAACTCAAAGTATAAAAATGTTCTTATTGCTGATGCCCCCATATACCTGGAAACACTCCAAGAATTCTGGGCGAATGCTGAAGTCTTATATCAAGACAAAAAGCCAACTTCCATAATTTCCAAAATTGGAGACACCAGTATCGCCATAACCCCTGAAATAATATCCACTACCTTCTCACTAAACGACTTGTCAGGTATGGAAACTTTTCCAAAAACAGAGCTTCACACTGAGTTTCAAGAGAGAGGGTATGATGTACAAATGACTGGTTCAACATTATATAAAAAGTTTTTCCCACCAGTCATGAAGTTTTTCTTTCATACCCTACTCCTCTGTGCCTCTGCCAAGACTACATCCTTCAATGAAATCCCATTGAGGATACAATACTTGGGATATGCAATGTTGTCAGATTCTGACTTCAATCTGTCTCAGGGATTGTTCTTAGACTTGGTATCAAATGTGAAAGCCATAAAATCTGGCTCAAACAATGCTTTTCTGCTCTACCCTAGAATTCTAAGTGTAATTCTACAAAAGCTTTTACCTGAAAAAGATTTTCAAAAGGGAGAGTCTTTCAAAATGAAAAGTTTAACTGATGAAACATTTACTAGAATGCTGGGTTCTTCAACCCAAGAAAAAGCAACAAAAGTACAAAAGGTTTCAAAAACACAACCAAAGAGGACAAAAACAACAACTGTTGTTGAAACCTCTGTTGGTGAGCCCACTGCTCCTGGTGATCATGGCACTTCATCCAGTGCTGTGAAACCCACACCAGCCACCAAAAGAAAACGTCCATCCACCAAAACCACCTCTCAACCCAAAAAGGGACTTCTGGAAGATGAGATACCAGAAGCTAACCCTGTTGCATCACCAAAGCAACATGAAACCACTGTTGTTACTTCCTCACAACAGTTGGAGATATCTCAACCCCAGCAAACTCCTCAAGAATCCTCACAAAAGGATCTTGTTGTAAGCCAAAGGGAACCTCATACTGAGGCATATGAGTCACTTGATCATATGTTTACAAGTCCATCTCCCAGGGCTAATTAGCTTCTTACTCCACCTACATCACCACCACATGTCCCACAAACTATGTAACCCCTGTTTGAAGCTATTGACAAAACTCAGGACGACCCTAGTTCCTCTCCTTCACCTATCACTAAGAGTACACCACCACCAGTGACTGGGGCTAAGGAAAGTCATTTAGCTATCCCACAAACAGAAGAGGAGGTTATACTCCCAGGAGTCAATGTTACTTCTGATGAGTTTTCAAGAGAAGCAGCTACTACTGCTGTTGAGACCATTGTCTCACAGCAGGACAGTGGTTCCATTGATAAGACTTCCTTGAAGGCAACAACTGATGAGGACACCATTGTGTCTCCTAAAACAGTTGGAAGTCCCCAGTACCAAGAAAAAGGGGCAGCAGGTTCTCATTCTATGGACTCACCTCCTAGAGCTGAACCAGCTAAAACTACCTCTGGTAGGGATTCAGATGATCCTATTAACTTAGGTGATGAGTCAAAACTTCAAGAATTGACGGATAAAGTTCAAAACCTTGAATCCTCTGTTGCTGACATCAAATCTGATGTCAAGTCAATTTTGGAAACACTGAACAACTTTACCAAAAGTCAACCCTCAACCTCTGATATTGCCAGTGAGCTATGGAAATCAGTTTCACCAATCATCATAGCTCACAGAAAACTGGCAGATCAGACCCAAGAAACCTACATGTCCTTGATCAGAAACATGGTGGATGCAAGATTCAATGACACCAAGGCTGACATCAAGGTGATCAAGGAACATCTGCTGAAGACTACTGGCTCTGCCCCTACCACCATCCTCAGAGATGAGAATGAAAATGAATTCACAGCTGATGATGCCAAAAAGGGGGAGAGTGGCAGAGATAGGCTACCAAAGCTAGATCCATTTGGTGCACCACCCTCACAAAAAGGGAAGAAGCCAGCTGCTGACAAACCAGAGTCACCAAAATCAGCTCCACAATCACAGCAACCAAAAGTTCAGATCCCTGTCACTGAACCAGCTCAAGCATCAAAGGCAAAAGAAGTTGACACTTCAGCTAATGAAAAGCTGAGAAAGCTGCTCAGGATAAAAGGAAAAGGGCTGACACTTTGGAAGTAAAGGCAGAGATGTTGGTGCAGCTGAAAAAGGAACAACAGCAAGAAGTGGAAGATGTAAGTACTTCTAAGAGAAAGAAAATGCCAGCCAAACACACTAGAAAACCACCTTCCAAACTATCTGCTGAAACCTCTGCTGTTCAAACACCTGTTATCACAACCACTGCTCCTAAAACCACTGCCACCACAACCTCTGCTACCCAAACCACTGCTACCCAAACATCTTCTCAACCTAAACCAGTAACCAAACCAATCACCACACCATCAACAACTAAACCAGTCACAACTCAAACAACTTCCAAACCTACCATAACACAACCTAAAACCCAAACAACTGCTTCATCCTCACCTTCACCCAAAATCTTGTACAACAGGAAAAGGAAATCCACCTTTGTTGTACAAGATGAAAACATCCACAACACACCACCTAACACCCCAAGCTCACAATCCACACCAGTCAATGCCATTCCACTCTCATCTTTTTCACCACACACATCTCAACTCAGATCACATAGACCACCACCAACCATCACCCCATTGGCAGAGAAGTATCCCCTTGAGTTGGATCTAATCAAGGGGGAACCTCAATCCTTTTACAATACTGATCAGCCATCAGAAAGATCCTTCCCTTCTCTCAAAGGCTTCCCTGTTCCACCCAACATTGACACCTATCTTAAATACAAGGGTGAACAGGCTGATGCTGTCATCAAGGAGAAATGCAAAGGGAAGGATGACAGGACTGCTCAGGGCATCCATTCAGCAGAGCTTAGCAAAGTTCGAAGGATTGAAGACTATGCTAAGACCCTGAGCAATTCCATGTCTACCATGCCTCTCAGCAGACACTTGGAAATGGAAGTAAGGGATTCACTGCTAGAACAGATCTTGGCAACCAAGCCTTACAAAGCAACAAAGAATCAATTTACAGGCTGGACCACACATGCTCTCAGGGAAGAACTCATTAGAATTGAGAGCATGGCCAAGAATCCTCCTACTAAGGCCTCTGCCCCTGATTTCAGTAAAGGGAGAGATCAAGCAAGAGCCTTGAAGTTCAAGAGAATGAGACAAGAGCTTGTAGCAGCCAAGTATGGAGAGATGAGATCTGTTGCTAGATGGTCTGAGCTCAGGTTAATGGAAACATACAAGAAGCTTGAACAAGAAAGAAAGACCAATCCCAAACTACCAAGAAAACCAGTGTATGATGATGCTCCCAAGAAACCCTCACAGGCCTTTACACTAGACAGTTTACTTGAAACCTCTGATCTTTCTATTGCTGCTAGAAGACAATACAAGAAGCAGAAGGAAATGTCTGAAGAGGATACAAGAAAGTTTACTGAAACCTATGTAAAAGAGGGTCTCTTGAACCAAATCAGATACTTCTCTGACCCTGTCACAGAGAAGTTCAGAGAACTCATTGGCAGGCCTCCATCTCCTAACTCATCAAAAATAAAGATGCATCCCAGTCACTCCTCTGATTCTAAAATTCTAAAATGGAAGTCTGATAAAGAGACCCATGAATTGACACTGCTCAGATCAGATGGTAGTGTTCAGAAGTTGAGTATGGATGAGGCACCTGGTCTAAGTGCTGAAGATCTCCAGACACTTCTGAATTTGACACTGGATAGAGATGCTGAAGACCTCTTCTCTCTAAGCTTTGAGTTACAACTGAAAGGGCAAATTAGAGAAAGTCTGATGAGGAATAAAGATCAAGAATAAAGCAAAGTTTTGGCATCATCTGTTCTAGGGGGAGATTGTTGGGTCTGCTGACCTGGAGAAGAACAGATGATTAAAAGCCAAAATATACTAAGTGTTTGATCATGAATAAAGAACAGTTGTTACAATAAAGCTTCCTCCAAAGATCTGTTGACTCCTAAACTGCTGCTGCTGCTTAACAACTGTTAGACATAACTGCTGCTGATGAAAGGTCTGATGGACAAAGTCTGAAGGTTAAAAGTCTGATGAAGAACAACTGCTGAACAAAGATCTGAAGAGCAAAGGTATGTTGAACCAACAGCACTTTGGTTCAACAGATGATAAGAAGACATCAGAGTTTTAGTTAACAGAGTGTTGTATTATCAGTAGTTTCAATATAACAATAGTTTATAGCTTAACAGTTGTTAGAGTTTGTTAGACAGTTAGGGGTCACTATCTAGGTGACGTCAGCAACTGATCATCAGAGGTTTGAGCTTGTCTATAAATAGAACAGTACTTGTACTGTTCTATTCATCACTCGTCATTCTCTTTTAGACAAACATTCTCTTGAGGGGGAGTTAATTGTACAATTGTAATCTTTCCATTTAATGAAAGCATTCGATTAAAACAATTATACTCTATGTTTTGATTTATTATTATTCCGCTGCACTTTCCATTTATACTTCATTCATATTTCATATTTAATCAAAACAAACCAATACTCAGATCCTAACACTACTCTTGGTGATGGGGGCAAAGGCAAGTCCACTTCACCCGGCGGTGGAGCACAAGAGGGGATTGCGCCTGTGTTTTCCATAGGCATTGGCGCTGCCCCTACTCGTCAACCGCTACTTTAGAAGCTGATTAAGAAGAAAGCTCCTAGTAAGTGTTGTTTTATTTTTCTCACGTTTTGTTCTTTGTTCTGACTTTAAGTTACTTATCTTTTCCTCGTCTTGTAGTTGCGCCCAAGATTATTCCCACTCCTCCTCCTACGTCTCCGTCTGTGGAGGCAGCTAGGAGGGAGGAAGAGAGACTTTGGGAGGAGAAGGAGGATGCGCAGAGACAGGAGGCGGCCCATGAAGCCCTTAAGAGGGCTGAGGCCGAAAAGAAGGCTGCTGCCGATGAAGCTCTTAAGAGTCAAGTGGGATGCCAGGAGAGGACCCGAAGAGACATGGGAGAAAGAAGATGAGATGAAACAGAAGTACCCATACCTATTCACCTAAATTTCGCGGACGAAATTTCTATAAGGTGGGGTGAGTTGTAACACCCCGTTTTGTGATCAAATAAAATAGAAATGTTTATGAAATTCATGTTGTGTGTATTATATGATCTTGGCGTGAATAGTATGATTATTTGATATATATAAGAATCTAGTCGAGCCAATAGTATTATAAGAGACCGTTTAGTAGATTAACAAAATATATTATATTTGACCCTACTCTATCTTAATGAAACTTAGGTCACAGCGTAGATAAAAATTAGCTCATCTTCATAGTATATTCGAAAGTTGGTAAAACATTAGAGTTTAAAAGTTATACGAGAAAAACGAGTAAAGCAGCTGAATTATAATAATAATAATAATAAAAACTTAGACACTAAGAATTGAAAGTCCTTGTCATATGCTACGTGTATATGTGTTAGAGAATTTTGAAACTATACCATGCTAGGTGCATGCTACGTATGATGCCCATATAAAAATTCGTGATCCATATAAACTAAATAAGTAAATGGAGCTACTCAACCTTCACGATAAATAGAGGTCTGTAGAACCATTTAGAGGGAAACTAACTTTGGAGACGCCTCACAATAAGAGAAATTCTAACCTTCGATTCACCATAGGTATTGTAATTGGTTCTTTTGGAACACAGGTAAAAGCCTGAGTTGGGAGACTGTACACTAACTTGGCGTAGATAATTTTAAGGTATATTCTCGTTTAAGTTATGTTAAGTATTATTAGTAGTAGTTTAGTATTATTACTTTTAGGCATTAGGGTTATTATTAGGGGTGAGTATTGGGTAACCTAGCCTTAGTTAGGCATGGACCGATCACCCATGCTTAAACAAGGCAGTGTTAATCAATATCCAACCTTAATAATAACTAATTAGCCGTACCATTACCTAACCCAGGATTATATAACTGTATCAGGACCCTGAGATAGTACCTGATCAGATTAGCAAGTATTAAGCAACCATTAAACAGGTGAGTTCTATGAATGTTTTCCAATGTGAGCATGCTTATCCAAACTGGTAATTGTTAATATTACACTCATGACTGTTAGTACGCATGTATATAATCTGAACTTGAGCATTCATACACATGATATTTGTGGAACCCTTATACGTGCCACTATGGTGGGATTTGTCGGTATTACACCTGTGTGTAATGGGCATTTACTTGTATGAGATGTTAGTCACAGGCCCGGTGAGGGTGGCATCCATTGAGGGTGTCGAGTGACTATCACAGGCCCGGTGAGGGAGGCTTCCAGTGAGGGTGTGGAGTGACATTGGGTTATGACATGGGCGGGTACAAGTCATGAATGATTGAATTGATGCGTTTTACAACTTGTGTATATTCATGAACTCACCAGCATTGTCTGACGTCATTTTTAAGCATGTGCCACAGGTAGTGAGGACTAGTGCTTGTACCTGCTGTTCATCAGGAAGCTATATGACCAAAGGAATAGGATATGCTAGTTCGTGTGTTTGACGATATATGTCTCCGATTAAGAATAAGTGTCGAAGTTTGTACCTTTAAGTTTCCAACTCTTGTACCTTGCGGTTTATGTTATATAACAAGTGTTTCCCTTGTAAGTCGATATCAATTGTGTATGGTGCATCCTTATCTGGGTGTGGGCGTCACAGTTGGTATCAGAGCCAAATGTTTTAGCGAATTAGGTATTTAGTAGAGATACCTAGGCTTCAACCTTCAAGATTAGGACTGCCTAATTTAAGTTTTATACTTGAATTAACTTTTATGGATAAGGATGCCTAGAATAAGAAAGACCTGATTTCATTCTTAGGCTTACTACTGTTGGTTATGAAGTAGATGTTAAGGATGAAAATTAGTAGGACCTCAATTAAGTATAGAATTTTGAATAATTAAGTGGGATGTGGAATACCAGAGAACTAGAAATGTAAACGTTCAGGACACGAGACCTTAGCAAGAACTAGCTGAGGTAAAAGCCCAGTGAGGGCAATGGACTTGTGTGTCTATATATGTGTTATATTTGAAAACGTGATTGAATTATGTATATTATGTGAAGTAGCTATTGTAGTTGTTTGTATATGAACAAAATATTGAAGTAGTATTTTCTTGGAAACCTAGAAAAATGTCGACTGGAGCATCCAATAATCATGGTCGTCAATCTGAACCAACGGTTGAATCCGCTCTTCATAGTGAACCCGTAAACGTAGGAGATGATATAATTGATCGAAAAGCAGTGCGAGTTGCGGAAATTCTTGCCAACGCACGGGGACATGAACGTCCGTATTCTGAAAGGCCTGTTCAATCTGAGAGAAGCATCGCGCACACACCAACTCCACAAGAAAAATCTCGACAAGAAGAGATGATGGGCGATCTTAAAATAGCTAAGGCTAGAGAGGCGGAGATCAGTAGATAATGCAACTATAAGACCTTTATTTCCTGTAACCCTCCTACCTTTGATGGAAAGAAAGGTGCTATTGAGGCACATGAATGGCTAAGTGAAGTAGAAGCCATTCTAGATGTTAGTGATTGTCATGAAAGGAATAAAGTTAGGTTTGCTGTTCACCTATTCAAATCTGAAGCCTTGTTTTGGTGGAGGATACAAAAGCAAACCAAAGGTGAGGATCTAGCTCAGCGCCTAAGTTGGAAGGAATTCTCTGAACTCTTTTCACAATATTTCTGTCCACCAAGTGAAATGGACAGGATTGAAATGGAATTTCTACACCTTAAGCTCGGAGATAAGACTTATCGGGAATATGTCACTAGGTTCAATGAAATGTCCAGATTGGTGCCTCATCAGGTAACCACAGAGGAAAATCGTATTAGGAAGTTTGTTTGTGGACTACCTTCAGAATACCGCACATTTATCAAGGCAACCAAACCGACCACCTATTCGGAAGTAGTAGAAACCGGGGCAACCATCGCTGCTGAAATACAACAGATGAAAACCCCAGACCCTACTCCAAAAAGGAAATGGGACAACTCCCAAGACCAGAGGAAGACTAACAACAGGGATAATAAGAGGCAACGGGGACCCCTACCTAGGTGCTCAACATGTGGAAAGGGGCATTTTGGTCCATGTAATCCACTGTTCTCTAGAAACTGTAGGAAACAAGGACATCACACTCGGGAGTGTAAAGAGCCTCGTGCATGTTTTAACTGTGGAGAGACAGGTCATTATAGTGAAAACTGTCCTAAGAAAAAGGAAGAACCCAATAGGGGAAAAGGGAGAGCTTTTGTTCTAAACACCGAAGAAGCTCGCAGGAACCCAGAGGTTATAACAGGTACATTTCTCCTAAACAACTTCTATGCTAAGGTGTTGTTTGATACTGGTGCTGATAAAAGTTTTATATCTGAGCAATTTAGAATTTTGATTAATCAAATTCCATGTAAGTTAGATAAACCCTTTATCGTAGAATTAGCAGATGGAAGGGAAGAAGAAATTATTGATGTGGTTAAGGATTGTACTATCCTGGTTAATAATACTTCATTACCTATAGACCTGTTGCCAATGAAACTTGGAGAATTTGATGTAGTAATAGGAATGGACTGGTTAGCCTATCGCCAAGCTCAGATATTGTGTGATAAGAAGAAAATCCGAATTAAGGACTCTCAGGGGAAAACCGTGATAATTCATGGGGAAAAACCTAGTAAACCCATAAGTTTCATTACCAGCATAAAAGCATCTAAGTATATTCGGAAAGCTCATCTAGCTTACCTAGTATATGCCTTGGTAACTAAGGAGGAGACGAAGCTTGAAGAGATACCAGTAGTGTCCGAATTTTCTGAGGTATTCCCTAAAGATCTTCCTGGACTACCACCTGATAGACAAATTGAGTTTAGGATAGACTTGATTCTGGGAGCAACCCCTATTGCTAAAGCCCCATACCGCCTCGCCCCGACTGAAATGAAAGAGTTAAAAACCCAACTCCAAGAGTTACTGGACAAAGGATTCATACGTCCCAGCACGTCGCATTGGGGAGCGCCTATTCTCTTTGTCAAGAAAAAGGATGGCTCAATGAGAATGTGTATTGTCTACCGAGACCTGAACAAGATCACCATAAAGAATCGATATCCCCTCCCAAGGATCGATGATCTGTTCGATCAACTACAAGGTGCAAGTTACTTTTCGAAGATAGACTTAAGGTCGGGATACCATCAGCTGAAGGTGAGAGAAGAAGACATACCAAAGACTGCCTTTAGAACAAGATATGGTCACTATGAATTCCTAGTTATGCCTTTCGGACTTACTAATGCGCCAGCCGCTTTCATGGACCTTATGGATCAAGTCTGCAAGCCATACTTGGATTAGTTTGTAATCGTATTCATAGATGATATCCTCATTTACTCCAAGAGTAAAGAAGCTCATGAAGAACATCTAAGTGCCATTCTTAAGTTATTAAAGAAAGAGAAACTTTATGCCAAGTTCAGTAAATGTGAATTCTGGACTAGGGAAGTTCAATATTTAGGGCACGTGGTTAACGAAATGGGCATACAAGTGGACCCTACAAAGATTGAAGTAATTAAGAATTGGGAGACACCAAAGAACCCCACGGAGATTCGACGTTTCTTAGGCTTAGCTGGGTACTATAGAAGATTTATTCAGGATTTTTCTAAGATAGCAATGCCACTGACAAGTTTGACTCAGAAGAATACGCCATTTGTCTGGAGTAAAAAGCAAGAAGAGGCTTTTAATCTTCTGAAGATGAAACTATCTAGTGCTCCAGTACTTGCACTACCTGAAGATACCGAAGATTTTGTAGTATATTGTGATGCTTCACACTATGGATTAGGGTGTGTGTTGATGCAAAGAGGGAAGGTTATTGCGTATGCATCTCGACAGTTAAAAATTCATGAAAGGAATTACACCACCCATGATTTAGAACTGGGAGCAATAGTATTTGCCCTTAAGATATGCAGACACTACCTGTATGGTACAAAATGTGTGATCTACACTAATCATCAAAGCCTTAAGTACATTTTTGAGCAAAAGATGTTAAACATGAGACAGAGAAGATGGATGGAGCTATTAAATGACTATGATTGTGAAATTCATTACCACCCAGGAAAGGCTAATGTAGTAGCTGATGCCCTTAGTCGTAAGAACATAGCAAAGCCTCTAAGAATACGCGCATCAAGGATTGAAGTGAGATTTAGTTTAATGGAGCAAATTAAAGAGGCGCAGACACAAGCATTGGTCGATGGTCAGATTAATAAAGAAAGAATGGTTACGCCGATAGACGAAGGAGACCCTTAGAATTTCAAGTTGGTGACAAAGTACTACTTAATGTCTCGCCTTGGAAAGGCATCATTCGGTTTAAGAAGATAGGAAAACTAAGTTCACGGTATATTGGACCATTTGAGATAATCGAAAGAATTGGGCCACTAGCATATAAGTTAAAACTACCAGAGGAATTACAAGGAATACACGACACCTTTCACGTGTCCAACCTAAGAAAGTGTCTGGCAGACGAGTCAGTAAAAATGCCTTGGCAAGAAGTCCAGATCAATGACAAGTTGAACTTCATAGAACGTCCCATTCATATCGTAGATCGATGTAACACCCCGACCGATGGCGGAAACATCGAGGTGTCACGTAGTGACGATTGTTCAATAGCTCATGGACTAAAAGTGTAAATATTGATACATTGATTACATAGTTTATTACATTGAATTGATATACAACGATTCTAAATGCCAACTAACAGAAATACAATGAATCCAAAATCTAAGTATAATTCCAAAAGCTTAAAAGTCATCTCATAAGAACCTGAAACATGTACGAAAATAATTTGGTCAATACAAAAATGTATTGGTGAGCATACCCTGTTTGAAAACATAGAAAAAGTGTTTCGCAATATATGTGCTATGATAATGTAATATGTAAAAGGGTCAAAATCAAGCCTCACATCGTTCAATAATCGTTCACACATCGTTCAAGAAAAACCATAACAATGACCAAGGACTTAACTCGTTCACGTAAGTAACCAAGGGAAAATAATTCGTAGTACTACTCATTGTTAGGTGCGGCCCAAAGGTTAATGACTTTGACAAATCGTTCATACAATTCACACAAAAACATATCAAGAGCACATTGCTTTGTAAATAACATACGTAAGTTTAGTAATAATTGTACATGAGTCACCCCAAAAGAGTAAAACAGTAAAAAGGGGAAGGATATACTCACCTTGATAAGCTAGAATTCAAATAGAAAACAACGTATCATGCTTGCATCTTAATCATGAAGAAAGAATTAATTGAAAGCGTGCGCTCGAACGGGTTTGTAACAGGGTTGCTCCAATACGTACGGAGCTTCAGACATGCTCGGTGATAGCCGAACGTGGAGATGATCGAAAAAAAAAGAAGCATATTTTAGTTATTCAGGATGATCTAGGTGGTGATGATATTAAGGGGATATTAACGGAGTTGGACAAAAAAAATATTTTTCACTCCTTTCGGTTCATTTGATCGTGTAGGTTTATAGGGAAAAGAAAACTTACTCCATAAATGAGTCACCAATTTACTTGTAACCGAAGATGGCAATTTGTGATTGTTTTGATATATACATTTATCACAATTTATTTTAATACCATAAAATTCAATTTGACAATTCATATTTACGTTTACTAATTTAAGTGCATATTAAATTTTCTTTATTAAGGGAAACAAGTCAATTTAAGTTTACACTCCATAAATTAATATATTGTAATTGTTTTCAATTTTTAGTCAATCAACACTTAGACTTAAATTTCACAGTTTTTAATTTGATTACGATTATACTATACACTTATATTTTATATTTCATATATACCCAAAAGTTCAAACTAATATAAAGAGGAAACAAGGGTGGATATGGAAATTGATTGGTTATGACGGAAGGAAACGAAACGATGGAGATATTTAATCTTGTTACATTTTCTTTTGAAAATACATTGCCATCGAACGTATAGGTACCAATGATTTTATTTTAGACTCAATTTCATGCTAAATTATAAATGTTCATAAAATCGACATTAAGATATAAATGAATTATTGGGAAAATTAGCGAAAGACTAGAAATGTAACTACAAGCAGAAACAAGAGGGATCAAACTTTTAAAATAATGATAATGAAAGGAGACGGATGTCACACAAAGGACTAAAATTGTACAACTTGCTAAAAGACGAGGGTGACGGGTGTCACAGTCTCCCCTACTTTAGAAAATTTCGTCTCGAAATTTCTTTCAAGTTGAGGCTACTATGAAACAAAAGGCGTTGTAAAAGTCAGCTAGATTTTTTTTAAAAGAAAATTTCATCATTTATGATTCGACAAAATTTAAAATAGTTTTCTATTACTCAAAGCAAAAGTTTCAAATTCTTTTGACAGTAAACCCAAAGTTTGAGGGTTTAAATGAGAAAAGTTTTGGGAATGTGTAACGGGTGAGGGGCAGAGGTACTAATGAAGCAGTCTCCCCTACTTTAGAAAGATCTCTAGTTGAACTTTATTAAGGACATGCAACGGATTTTCGAATAATAAAGAGTGTGAGAGTATACAAGGTTTAAGGTGTTCTGTAGAGGTGGTCAAAAGACTCTAGGAAGATGAATTGAAGCTCGTATAAAAACATTGTTATCGAAAATGATAGTCGTTTGTCAGAGACCTATTAAAGAGGTCAATCCCAACGCCATTAATTAGCCCAATATGCAATAGAAACTAATGGGGTAGGTCCTTGGCCAGACTCCTAGTCCGCTCCCGCAGTATCGTTTATGCTTATATATAGGGTGTACCGCAGCTGACCCACCACACTCCCGATACTTTGGACTCGTACTGATTGTCTGCCAACAGCCTAAATAGAATTACACACCACCCTCATATACCTGTAAACCCATGATTGCGTTCCGGACCGTAATCATTGATTTACCTTACACTAGGGTGTTATGCTTTTCCATAACCCTATCCTAAGTAATACTAGAAACAAATGCGTGCAACCAATATGTAATAGCCACTGTAAATAAATAATGTTCAATCATGACATGGTTAGAGGTCCTTCCCTTCCGGGTTTTCCCTTTAACCGTAATGTGAATAACATGTAAGTATAAGACATGGTTAAAGGTTCTTCCCTTTCGGGTTCACCATTAACCGGTAACTTCTGTTCACATCGTTGGCTTTAAACACTCATATTGATAAACTCTGAGGTTTACACCGTTCCCCTCGGATTAAAGAAATATTTTAACCCGAGTCGTACGTGGGCACTGGCTTAGATCTCATATGAGTTATCAACTAGGATGTTCATTGACCATGATGATGAACAAAATAATGTAAAGTATAACAGGGTTTTGCTCAAAACAGTAAAGAAAATATGCGTACCAATTATGCGTCAAGTATATACGTATAGCATAAAATTTCGATTGAAAGAATAGTATAACATAAATCAAGTAAATCACACAATTTTCACAAAATGAAAGTAAACAAGTTAAATTAATGCTCAAAACCAGTGTTGTAAGAATGACTACTAATAATTAGTGCGAGAATAGTTGCAATAACGTGTGAGAATAACCACCAATAAAATAATAATACGAGAATAATCATAAATAAGATAATACGCGAATATAATAAAATAAGATGATGTAAGAATAAGATAATGATATTTACTTCAGTTGTGAGTGGACGGAACATACGTATAGTCTACTGGTCATGTGAGTTTAAATATATGCACTATATGTTAAAAGTCATTTAGCAACATTCCGATAAGGATATGTCCAATGTTTAGACCAAAAGTTTTTTTTGCGACTGAAAGAGTGTAAGTGTAAAAGATAAATTTTTCGTTTATAAAACAAAACGTAGTTTACTCGAACTTTGTGATATAGTTGCAAGAATAGTAGTGATGCATGAGAATAGTTTTTTTTTTAGATTTAAAACAGCTTCACATCAAAAGACTTCGTAAGTACACACTTTCATGTGTTTACAAGAAGTCGAGTTGAAAATTGTCATAAGGCATATTATCAGTCGCAAGTTTCTTTTCTCGAAAACCATATAAATCAAATGTGTTTCCAAAAGACCAAGATTTAGAAATGACGTAAATGATAAAAGTCAATGCGATAATAAGTCACAAAGCATAAATGAAAATAGTGTAAGTTTTAATGCGATAATATAGCGGATAAAAGTTTTAATAATGATGATGAAAAATTTAAAAGCGAATGATCAATGTGTATAAAACATCAAGAGATGGAACTTAAAATCCAAATGTTAAACAAAATTTAAAAATCAATAATGGAAATCGGAAAAATGCACTAATAGCGATAGCTATTAATAGGGAAAAAGTCAAAAGAGATAATAACTTCATTATAGAAAAAGTTTCAAACAACAAATGAAAGAATATACCAATAATGAAATGTGATTTTGAAAATATTTCTAATGAAACTGGTGACTAGCCAAAGAAATTGAAATATTATTAGTGACTTTGTGGGGAGTGTACTTAAACCTATGAGTAAATGGTCATCCTTCCTGATTGTACGTACCCCGTCGCTGGTAAATTTCAAAACTTTTAGCGAGACTTTAAAACGAGATGTAGAAATAACTCCTTGAGGTATGGATTTCACTCCTAGCTCAAAGTTTTATTTCAAAAGCAAAGATAGGAAAGAGTGGAACTAGTCACTAAGATAAGGATGTCACTCCCAGCTTAGTGGTTAAGTTTCGTTTTGAAGGAAATACTCTTTGAGGTGTGGATATCACTCCTATCTCAAAGATATATTCCAAAGATAAATAACACATAGAGGAGTGAAACTAATCACCAAGGTATGGATGCCACTCCTAACTTGGTGATATCGTTTCGTTTGTGAAATACGAGTGTCTTCTTCTCCAAGCAAAATATCGAAAGAATAACAAGAAAGCATCATAGTGAAAATATCTTGAAAGAAAATATAAGAAATAAGAGAAATATACACGAGAGGACTCGTGAATGTAAGCTTAGTTATAGACTAGGCTAAAAGGCATTCTAATAACCTAATTCCCTATAACAATGGCTCTGATACCAATCTGTAACACCCCGACCGATGGCGGAAACATCGAGGTGTCACGTAGTGACGATTGTTCAATAGCTCATGGACTAAAAGTGTAAATATTGATACATTGATTACATAGTTTATTACATTGAATTGATATACAACGATTCTAAATGCCAACTAACAGAAATACAATGAATCCAAAATCTAAGTATAATTCCAAAAGCTTAAAAGTCATCTCATAAGAACCTGAAACATGTACGAAAATAATTTGGTCAATACAAAAATGTATTGGTGAGCATACCCTGTTTAAAAACATAGAAAAAGTATTTCGCAATATATGTGCTATGATAATGTAATATGTAAAAGGGTCAAAATCAAGCCTCACATCGTTCAATAATCGTTCACACATCGTTCAAGAAAAACCATAACAATGACCAAGGACTTAACTCGTTCACGTAAGTAACCAAGGGAAAATAATTCGTAGTACTACTCATTGTCAGGTGCGGCCCAAAGGTTAATGACTTTGACAAATCGTTCATACAATTCACACAAAAACATATCAAGAGCACATTGCTTTGTAAATAACATCCGTAAGTTTAGTAATAATTGTACATGAGTCACCCCAAAAGAGTAAAACAGTAAAAAGGGGAAAGATATACTCACCTTGATAAGCTAGAATTTAAATAGAAAACAACGTATCATGCTTGCATCTTAATCATGAAGAAAGAATTAATTGAAAGCGTGCGCTCGAACGGGTTTGTAACAGGGTTGCTCCAATACGTACGGAGCTTCAGACATGCTCGGTGATAGCCGAACGTGGAGATGATCGAAAAAAAAAGAAGCATATTTTAGTTATTCAGGATGATTTAGGTGGTGATGATATTAAGGGGATATTAACGGAGTTAGACAAAAAAAATATTTTTCACTCCTTTCGGTTCATTTGATCGTGTAGGTTTATAGGAAAAAGAAAACTTGCTCCATAAATGAGTCACCAATTTACTTGTAACCGAAGATGGCAATTTGTGATTTTTTTGATATATACATTTATCACAATTTATTTTAATACCATAAAATTCAATTTGACAATTCATATTTACGTTTACTAATTTAAGTGCATATTAAATTTTCTTTATTAAGGGAAACAAGTCAATTTAAGTTTACACTCCATAAATTAATATATTGTAATTGTTTTCAATTTTTAGTCAATCAACACTTAGACTTAAATTTCACAGTTTTTAATTTGATTACGATTATACTATACACTTATATTTTATATTTCATATATACCCAAAAGTTCAAACTAATATAAAGAGGAAACAAGGGTGGATATGGAAATTGATTGGTTATGACGGAAGGAAACGAAACGATGGAGATATTTAATCTTGTTACATTTTCTTTTGAAAATACATTGCCATCGAACGTATAGGTACCAATGATTTTATTTTAGACTCAATTTCATGCTAAATTATAAATGTTCATAAAATCGACATTAAGATATAAATGAATTATTGGGAAAATTAGCGAAAGACTAGAAATGTAACTACAAGCAGAAACAAGAGGGATCAAACTTTTAAAATAATGATAATGAAAGGAGACAGATGTCACACAAAGGACTAAAATTGTACAACTTGCTAAAAGACGAGGGTGACGGGTGTCACAATCGACGAGTAAAGGAATTGAGAAATAGAGAATTCCCTTTGGTAAGAGTCAAGTGGGATGCCAAGAGAGGGCCCGAAGAGACATGGGAGAAAGAAGATGAGATGAAACAGAAGTACCCATACCTATTCACCTAAATTTCGCGGACGAAATTTCTATAAGATGGGGAGAGTTGTAACACCCCGTTTTGTGATCAAATGAAATATAAATGTTTATGAAATTCATGTTGTGTGTATTATATGATCTTGGCGTGAATAGTATGATTATTTGATATATATAAGAATCTAGTCGAGCCAATAGTATTATAAGAGACCGTTTAGTAGATTAACAAAATATATTATATTTGACCCTACTCTATCTTAATGAAACTTAGGTCACAGCGTAGATAAAAATTAGCTCATCTTCATAGTATATTCGAAAGTTGGTAAAACATTAGAGTTTAAAAGTTATACGAGAAAAACGAGTAAAGCAGTTGAATTATAATAATAATAATAAAAACTTAGACACTAAGAATTGAAAGTCCTTGTTATATGCTACGTGTATATGTGTTAGAGAATTTTGAATCTATACCATGCTAGGTGCATGCTACGTATGATGCCCATATAAAAATTCGTGATCCACATAAACTAAATAAGTAAATGGAGCTACTCAACCTTCACGATAAATAGAGGTCTGTAGAACCATTTAGAGGGAAACTAACTTTGGAGACGCCTCACAATAAGAGAAATTCTAACCTTCGATACACCATAGGTATTGTAATTTGTTCTTTTGGAACACGGGTAAAAGCCTGAGTTGGGAGACTCTACACTAACTTGGCATAGATAATTTTAAGGTATATTCTCGTTTAAGTTATGTTATTATTAGTAGTAGTTTAGTATTATTACTTTTAGGCATTAGGGTTATTATTAGGGGTGAGTATTGGGTAGCCTAGCCTTAGTTAGGCATGGACTGATCACCCATGCTTAAACAAGGCAGTGTTAATCAATATCCAACCTTAATAATAACTAGTTAGCCGTACCATTACCTAACCCAGGATTATATAACTGTATCAGGACCCTGAAATAGTACCTGATCAGATTAGCAAGTGTTAAGCAACCATTAAACAGGTGAGTTCTATGAATGTTTTCCAATGTGAGCATGCTTGTCCAAACTGGTAATTGTTAATATTACAATCATGACTGTTAGTACGCATGTATATAATCTGAACTTGAGCATTCATACACATGATATTTGTGGAACCCTTATACGTGCCACTATGGTGGGATTTGTCGGTATTACACCTGTGTGTAATGGGCATTTACTTGTATGAGATGTTAGTCACAGGCCCGGTGAGGGTGGCATCCATTGAGGGTGTCGAGTGACTGTCACAGGCCCGGTGAGGGAGGCACCCAGTGAGGGTGTGGAGTGACATTGGGTTATGACATGGGCGGGTACAAGTCATGAATGATTGAATTGATGCGTTTTACAACTTGTGTATATTCATGAACTCACCAGCATTGTCTGACGTCATTTTTAAGCATGTGTCACAGGTAGTGAGGACTAGTGCTTGTACCTGCTATTCATCAGGAAGCTATATGACCAAAGGAATAGGATATGCTAGTTCGTGTGTTTGACGATATATGTCTCCGGTTAAGAATAAGTGTCGAAGTTTGTACCTTTAAGTTTCCAACTCTTGTACCTTGCGGTTTATGTTATATAACAAGTGTTTCCCTTGTAAGTCGATATCGATATCAATTGTGTATGGTGCATCCTTATCTGGGTTTGGGCGTCAAAGGCATGAGCCCAAGCTTGGTGACCAAGTTGCTGCTATAGCCGCTACCGCCCATACTTATGGGTATGGGGAGGGTTATGAGGATTGCTTCTTGGCAGCTCAGAACGACGGGCGCCTTGATGACGCGAAGCATTATGGGAAGCCGCTGAAGGAGGAGTACGAGGCCGAATTACTCAAGTTTGAGAAGGTTGACTTCCCCATCCTTCAAGTGATTACGGATTGTAATCGCAACGCGGACCCTCCTGCTGCTCTGAAGTACTTTATCGAGAAATCTGATGAGCTAGCGCACCGAGCTGAACAGGAGCGCCAGGAAGAGGCGCGCCGACAAGCTACTGGCGTGGGTTCCTCTGGTCTTCAAGCTGAATAGGCGCTGTATTTGTTGCTTTTGATGACTTGTAAACATTGTAAATATTGAAGGGTTTTTAACTCCCATATGTTAATGAAAATTTTTTGGTTTGTTATATCGTGTTCTTTTCTCGCGCTAACTTCTGTGTACTTATTTAACCAAGTCGTCACCCAGTGTGTAAGTAGAAGTTAGGGCGCACGTTTGGCTAGACAGTCCGGTGTCTAAGTGTTGAAACTTTTTCCTAAAAGACTGTAGCGGAACGCGACTTGTGCCATAGAGTCCGAGTTAGGCGTGTGAGAGCCTTGTCTAGAAGATCATTGACTGCGCTTTTATGTAGTGTATGGTCCGCTTGTCCGACTTGTGTTTAGACAAGTCTTGAAGAAAAGGGTTCTCTACGTACACGTGATCTGCGCGTCGTTTAGGTCCGACAAGTAAACCTGTCTTGAAGACCGTGGTGTGCCGCATTTAACCAAGGTGTGCAAGTCCGACGTGCGCTAGGCGCGTCTTGAAGACTTGCGTTGCTTTAATGGTCTGTGGCGTTGGTCCGACATGGGTTTTGCCTAAGTCTTGAAGACTCTGGCACGGAAAAGACAAGTAGAAATACGGATATAGGAAACCATTTTTCATTGATAAGTAGATCGGCATGTGTAGCCATATTACAAGTATGTTACAAATAGCAGCGTCGCAGTTGCGCGGCATTCCAAGATCGTGGGATAGGTGTTCCGTCCAGTCTTTCTAGCGCAAATGCGCCCTTGCCCAAGACTTCTTGTATCTTGTATGGACCTTCCCAAATAGGAGCTAGTTTTCCAGGTTTTTCGGCGTTGGAAGCCTCATTATTGCGGAAAACGTAGTCTCCGATCTTGAACGTAGATTCTTTGACGCGCTTGTTGTAATAGCGCTCCAACTGTGCTTTGTACTTGGCCGCTTTTTTGGTGGCGAGATCGCGGCGTTCTTCTAGCAAGTCAAGGTTCAAGCGGAGTTCTTTGTCGTTGTCTCTTTTTTCAGCCATTAGTTTTCTTGCGGAGGGGCAACCAATTTCTGTGGGAATGACCGCCTCGGAGCCATATGTCAAGCTGAATGGCGTTTCGCCGTTGCTAGTTTTTGTGAGAGTGTGGTAGGCCCATAAAACATGGGGCACTTCGTCTACCCACCCGGTTCTTTTGGTTCCGAGCCGCGCTTTGATACCTTCCACTATAGTGCGATTGGCCCTTTCGACTTGACCGTTGCCTTGCGGGTGCGGGCTGACGTGAATATTTGACGGACGCCCATTTGAGCCAACCATTCTTGCAAGGCTTGATCCTCAAATTGTGTGCCATTGTCGCTCACCAGTTGCATTGGGAGGCCAAATCTGCAGATAATGAATTCCCAGATGAATTTCTTGACATGTGCGACGTCGATCTTAGCCAGAGGTTTTGCCTCAACCCATTTGGTAAAGTAATCGATGGCAACTATTAAATACTTCACGTTGCCTGGTGCTGTTGGGAATGGGCCTACTAGATCAATGGCCTACTTCTGGAATGGCCATGCCGCCGTGACAGGCACCAGGTTGTTCTTGGGGCGCAGGGTGTTCGGGGCGTGGCGTTGGCAGCTGTCGCACTTGCGCAATTCATTGACCGCGTCCAAATGCATGCCCGGCCAGTAATACCCCGCGTTCATCAGCTTCGCTACTACCATCCTTGGGCCCGCGTGCAACCCGCATGTTCCTTCGTGTATATCTCTGATGAGGAAGGAGGCGTCTGCGGAATCTATGTAGCGCAATAGCGGCCTTAGGTAGGAACGGCGGTATAGGATACCCTCTAAAAGCTGATGGTGAAGAGCCTTGTGTTTGACTTTCCGGGCTTCTGACGTATCATCAGGCAGGGTGCCGGAGGACAGAAAGGCTTTGATTGGGGTCATCCAGGACACGTTGCCTGTTTGGATGACATTGACTTGTCGCGGTGGAACAGATGGTTTATCTAGAACCTCGATTCGGACTTCCTTGGCCATGTGTTCAAAAACTGTGGAGGCCATTTTACTCAGCGCATCGCCTGGTTTGTTCTCGCTGCGCCGGATGTATTCCACCGTGTCAGGAGTCGAACCGGCGCATGAGTTATTTGGCTTGTTCAAAGTATAAGGCCATAGTTTCGTCTTTTGCATCATAGGATCCGTTAATCAGATGCGCGACAATCAACGAGTCTACGTGTGCCTCCACGTGCCTGGCCCCCATTTTTTCCGCAATGCGGAGGCCTGCCAGTAACGCTTCGTATTCCGCCTCATTATTTGTGCTTTTGAAGTCGAGGCGGACGGCGTATGTGAACTCGTGTTTATCTGGGCTGATGAGGCGTAGCCCCGCGTCGGCGCCATCGTCATTGGAAGCCCCGTCCGTGTACAGGGACCACTTTTGTGACGGGTCATGTACCGGCGTAGGGGATTCTTTTGCTTTGCATTCCCTGACTTTGTTTGTAGGTATATCTGTGGCGAAGTCCGCAAGGACTTGGCCTTTGATTGCGGGTCGGGGCTTGTAATAAATTGTATGCTCCCCTAGCTCGATGGCCCATTTCGCCAGGCAGCCCGATAGCTCGGGCTTGGCAAGGATGTCGTTTATCCGATAGTCTTTGAGAACATTTATCGGGTGGCCCTGGAAATACCTGCGCAGTCGTCGGGATGCATGGATGAGAGCGAGGACCAGCTTTTCCATGATCGTGTACCTTGTTTCCGCGGCTAACAGGATGCGACTGATGTAATGAATTGGTGTTTGCACACCCTTGCGATCTACCATTAAGACCACGCCCACTTCCCGTTCAGTGACGGATTGGTAGAGCGTGAGCGGCTCCTTGGGAAGAGGCGCTGTTAGCGTCAGAAGGTTCATTAGGCATTGCTTCATTGCCTGGAATGCTGATTCCGCCTCAGTGTTTCAGCGGAAGTTGCTCTTTTTCAAACAATTCTTCAAAGTATCCACAAACGAGAACGACTTTGAAGCGTAGTTGGACAGAAAACGGTTGAGGGCGACGAGGCGACCCATCAGTGTCTGTACTTCTTTGAGGGAGGCGGGTGACGACATTCTTTCTATGGCTTGTACCTTTTCTGGGTTGACGCGGAAGCCATCCCGCATCACTATGACGCATAGGAACTTGCCTTCTTCCATCCCGAAGGAACATTTGCTCGGGTTCAGTTTCATGCGCACCTTGCGCAGCTGATTGAACGTTTGCTGAATATCCCGCAGCATGTCACCTTCCTCCTTGCTTTTGATTACCAGATCATCGACGTACACTTCAAGACGTACGCCGATTTCGTTGATAAAGGCCGTGTACATTAGGCGCTGGAATGTGGTGCCCGCGTTTTTCAAGCCAAAGGGCATCTTGGTGTAGCAAAAGATGCCCGCATCAGTGCGTAACGCTGTCTTGTCCTCGTCTTCCTTAGCCATCTGGATCTGGTGGTACCCTTTATACGCGTCCAAGAAACACTTGAAGCGATATGGGGCGAAAGAATCCACCTTTAGATCGATTTCTGGCAAGGGATAACAATCTTTGGGACACGCCTTGTTGAGATCCTGGTAGTCGACGCACATGCGCCACCCTCCATTGGCTTTTGCGACCATGATGGGGTTCGCCACCCAAGGTTGGTATCTGATAGGGCGGAGAATGCCCGCGTTGAGCAGCTCGGTGACCTGTTCGTTCATGGCCTTTGTTTTCTCCGGGTCCATACTGCGCTTCTTTTGCACCACTGGCTCTACGGAGCGGTAGACGTTGAGTCTATGTTCCGCTATCCCGCGAGGGAAATCGACCATGTCTGCCGGTTGCCAAGCGAAGACGTCCATGTTACTGATCAGGGGCTGCTTCAAATGATGGCGTATGGTGTCGGAGATTTCATGGCTAATGACCACCGTTTGCTCCGGAAATTTAGGGTTGAGTACCCATTTTTTCGGCTCAGTGCGGGAGTTTGTCTTGACCATCTTTGGGGGTTTGGCAGTTTCCGCCGCATGGCAGTCTTTGTTAACCCG
Source organism: Ambrosia artemisiifolia (assembly GCA_032199755.1). Taxonomy (NCBI): domain Eukaryota; kingdom Viridiplantae; phylum Streptophyta; class Magnoliopsida; order Asterales; family Asteraceae; genus Ambrosia; species Ambrosia artemisiifolia. The sequence continues at coordinate 5,279,889 of CM063526.1, read as the reverse complement.
AATGAAAGCGATGCCTGTTCTGGTTGGGAAGCCGACCATCGCGTGCGCCGTGGAAGCATTGGCGTTGAAGCGCGCGATGCCTTCTCGTCCCAAAAGTATATCATGGTTGGAGGTGGCTGGCAAGACCATGAAGTCACATATTTCCGTGCGCTCATGGGTGCCATCAGACCATGTAACCGACATAGAGAGCATGCCCCGCGGCATGATAGTTTCATGAATGAAACCAGAGATCGGTTCGTTGACTGGTATGAGCTTCGCCTTATCTTCCTCGTCTAACTGTTGAAAACACTGCTCATACATGATGTCAGTGCTGCTACCGCCGTCAAGGAACATGTATCGCGTGCGGTAGTGTCCAAAGACCGCGGTTATGACTAGTGGGGTTGTACAGGAAGCGCCACCGCGGACTTTGGGCATGAGGACATCAGCCTCCCTCCACGAATCGTCGGTTGGTTGTACATGGGTCCGCTTCCCGTGCTGAGTGTTCTTCCCGCGCCTTGTCATGTTGCAGTGGTGATAAGGGATGAGTGTGGCAGCGTGAGTGTTGAGGTCTCGGATTTTCTTCCGTGATCCCTCCGCTTGATTGTCCTCACCCGCGTGACCCTTACCAGCGCGGTGGACGTTTTTGACCAAATGACCGAGCTGACCAGACTTCAGCGCGGCCTCGATCTCCATCTTCAAGATGTGACAGTTGTCCGTGAGATGACCGAAGTCATTGTGATACTCAAAGAACTTGCTCCTGTCGGCCTTCCTTCTCTTCCCAAGGGGATTGGGCTCTTTCAACGTGACCTACTCGGTTTTGAGAACCTGAGATGGGGTCTTTGTTAGCGGGGTCCAGTCGTGGTTTTTCTTGGAATGTCCACGCTGGTCCAACGATTGTTTTAGACTAATGATTTGGCGGGCATCACCAGCGGGGGAGTATTTTCCCTCGTCAGCTCAGCGGTGCCCGAGATGCGGCTCGAAACAGATTTGTTTTTGTGTTTACTATTATTATTATTATGGTGTTGCGGTTGGAAGCCATGCATCTGGTTGAAGGATTTCTCGGAGGAGGCGTATATCTTGGCGGAGTGGACGAGCTCGTCCCAGGGCTCCGGAATGCCGTCTTTGCCTGTTAGGCATTTCGTGAGCTCCGGGCTACGTACATTGTGTATGAACGCTGCTCGGGTGAGCTCCTCCCCGTAGCCTATTTGCAAGGCCTCTTTGTTGAACCGGACGATTAAGTCTTCGATCGATTCATGATCATGACGGCGGCACAACAGTATGTGTGCCTTATCTTTCTTGTGCTTGGGCAAATGTGAAAAATGGCTACCGAAATTGTCGGTAAGGTCATCGAAGTCCTTAACACTCCCCGTGGGGAGGTTGTCGAACCAGACTCTGGCTGCGCCCGTTAAGGTTTGGGCGAACAAGTGGCACCAGACCTGGACGGGCCAGTCAACCGACATTCCCGCGCATTCAAAGTCATGAACATGATCGTCCGGGTCATGCAGGCCATCGTATCTACCGATGCTGCTAGGAAGCTTGGCTTTCCTTGGGATTTTGGTTGTCGCTATGCGAGCGACGAACTTTGATTTCTCGGCGAAGGACTTTGGTCTGAATAGCTTGACCAAGTCATCATCCTCGTCGTTGTGGCGTGAACGATGAGTATGTTTATTTCCTTTGTGGCTAGAGTCGCTACTAGATGACTCGTAGCCGTCTGACTCGTCATGTGATTTTGCGTAGCCCCGAGCTCTGGTGTCTCCGCCGAGCTCCCCGCTATGACCGCCACCACGCTCGGCTGAGTCCTTGTTCTTATACCCCTTTCTCGGTGGGGTATCGTAAGTGAGGGCCTTGCCTTTCTTTTTGGCTTGTTGCAAGAGTTTCCGCTGGTAAATTGCGGCACTCTTGGTGTTTTGACGGAGGAGCCACTAGTCTGGGTCCTCCTCTGAGCTAGCACCACTGTCATCGTCGGAGTCCACATCACGAACCTCGAGAGCTGGCTTCTCGAGTTGTGACATGGGTTGTTTAACGACGGTGTGTGGTGTAGCTTCGTTTCCGGGGGGTTGAGTGTCAACCTCCCTAATCCGGTTGACGACCGAAGTGTTAGGGTTGGGTTCAGCCATGGGTGGGTTTAAAAGATGAAGAAAAGAGCTGTTCTAACCGTTGGATGGCGCCAATGAAGAAACAATAAGTATCCCGGAGATTATCAGTAACCACCAGGTGGTTTATACTTACGTAACGTCAAGTATAATCCTTTACCCAGACCTCTTGGTGAAACCCGTGTTGGAATAGTGTGTGAGGGAATGTGTGTGTTGATGAGTAAGGACATAGAATATAAGTGGTTCGGTCTAATGAAGACCTATGTCCACTGTGAAGAGCCGGAATATTATTATTGAGAGAGTATAGAGTGTTACAAACTATCTGATGCTAGGTTACAATGAATATTTTTCGATCCTTTGTCAAGGAGATGTCTCTTCTTATTTATAGGAGAACTCGTGGGCCTAGAAGGGGCCCACGAGAGGTTAACCCCACCTGGGCCCATTCAGAAGCCCAAAGAAAGGTCTTCCAGGAAAATGGCGGGAAAAGGCAGACCACTGTGGATGACGTCAGGTTACTGTTTAGTCATTAATTGGGGCGGACACGTGGCAACCTCTGATTGGCGGACGGCGGCATTCGCCTGGCTACAGTAGTTGACCATGCTTCTGTCGTCTGATGTGACATCTGACAGCAGCAGGGGATGTCTGCTGTTTACTGTTGACGACGGTATGGCGGAAGCATGGACACAGTCATGTCGCCGTTCCTGTCAGTAGTGGTTGTACCACTCCTGCCACGTGTCGCCTTCCTGTTGGTGAGTACTCTTTCAGAGATCCTGCTGAATCTTCCTTTTGTTTATCTTCTGTACCTCGTACCGATAGTGGTAAGGGGATATTCCGCGCGTGCGTGCACGCGCTTGTCTGCTGCTGTGTGCTAATACCGTTTGGCGTCTTGGCGCGCTGGCTTGTGGCTTGCTCTCCGCCTCACCAGCTCTGCAGGATTGAAGGCCATTAGCTCCAGGATTTCGGTTTAGAGGGATATGGGCGCCGCCTCCGCGTGGATGAGGCTCCCTATCCCTTCAGACACGTTCAAAGAAAATAGAGTTGTTCGTTTCTTATGAAAAAACAATTACTCTCTCCGGCCCATTTTAAATGTCAATTTTTCTACTTTTTATTGTCCCATATTAAATGTCCATTTCTAAGCAATTTTCAGTTTTACCCATAAAAGAAAAAAAACAATCAAAAATTTGAAATAATAATTAGAAAATAGTATTGTCATTTTACAACTCATAGAATATAAAATTAAAAATTTCTTAACCTGTATGTTTGTGGGACCATTACATCTAAAAGTTTAAACTTTGTCAATTTAATATCAGTGTTTCCATAAACTGTTCATTTTTTTTCATTTAGGGAGAATTTGATGAAAGAGCATTAAGAAATCATGTAGACATAGCTAAAAAGTTGTTCATTAGGAGTCCATCGTTGCTTGGAGTGGAAAAATTGGAGCATGGCAAGTGTGACGTTCTTTTAGCAACCTCTGATGCAGCCATAGATGTCCAATATGCGGATACGAGCCGGATATTTTTGTCATAATTCTTGGGTATGTTTCTTTTTGAAGAGAGTTTTTACAATGATGCCTTCACATACTAAAAAATAACAATTGTTTACTCAAGTTTTAATGTGAGTGTTTCCACAAACTTTTCATTTTTTTCATTTAAAAAGAATTTGATGAACAAGCACTAAGAAATCATGTAGATATATATAAAACGTTGTTCGTTAGGAGTCCATCGTTGCTTGGAGTTGAAGAATTGGAGCATGGCAAGTGTGACGTTCTCTTAGCAACCTCTGTTGCAGCCATAGATGTCCAATATGCGGATATGAGCTGAATTGTTTTGTCACAATTCTTGGGTATGTTTCTTTTTCAAGAGAGTTTTTACAATGATACCTTCACATACTCAAAAAATAACAATTATTTACTCAAGTTTTAAGATTAGTGTTTCCATAAACTGTTTATTTTTTTCACTTTGGGATAGTCTGATGAACGAGCATTAGGAAATCATGTAGATATAGCTAAAAAGTTTTTCGTTAGGAGTTCGTCGTTGCTTGGAGTGGAAGAATTGGATCACGACAAGCGTGATGTTCTTTTAGCAACCTCTGTTGCAGCCATAAATGTCCAATATGCGGGTATGAGCTGAATAGTTTTGTCATAATTCTTTGGTAAGTTTTTTTTTTTCAAGAGAGGTTTTACAATGATGCCTTCACAAACTCAAAAATAACAATTATTTACTCATGTTTTAATGTGAGTGTTTCAATAAACTGTTCATTTTTTTCATTTAGGGAGAATTTGATAAACGAGCATTAAGAAATCATATAGATATAGCTAAAAAGTTGTTCGTTAGGAGTCCATCGTTGCTTGGAGTGGAAGAATTGGAGCATGGCAAGTGTGACATTCTTTTAGCAACCTCTGTTGCAGCCATAGATGTCCAATATGCGGATATGAGCTGAATAGTTTTGTCAAGATTCCTGGGTATGCTTCTTTTTCAAGAGAGTTTTTACAATGATGCCTTCACATACTAAAAAATAACAATTATTTACTCGAGTTTTAATGTGAGTGTTTCCATAAACCATTCATTTTTTTCATTTAGGGAGAATTTTATAAATGAGCATTAAGAAATCATGTAGATATAGCTAAAAAGTTGTTCGTTAGGAGTCCATCGTTGCTTGGTGCGGAAGAATTGGAGCACGACAAATGTGACGCTATTTTAGCAACCTTTGTTGCAGCCATAGAACAATTCTACGGTATGTTTCTTTTTCAAGAGAGTTTTTACAATGATGCCTTCACATACTCAAAAATAACAATTATTTACTCAAGTTTTAATATGAGTGTTTCCATAAACTGTTCATTTTTTTCATTTAGGGAGAATTTGATGAACGAGCTTTAAGAAATCATGTAGATGTAGCTAAAAAGTTGTTCTCTAGGAGTCCAACGTTGCTTGGTGTGGAAGAATTGGAGCACGACAAGTGTGACGTTCTTTTAGCAACCTCAGTTGCAGCCATAGATGTCCGATATGCGGATATGAGCTGAATAGTTTTGTCACATTTCTTGGGCATGTTTCTTTTTCAAAAGAGTTTTTACAATGATGCCTTCACATACTAAAAAATAACAGTTATTTACTCAAGTTTGAATGTGAGTGTTTCCATAAACTATTCATTTTTTTTCATTTAGGAAGAATTTGATGAACGAGCATTAAGAAATCATGTAGATATAGCTAAAAGGTTGTTCGTTAGGAGTCCATCGTTGCTTGGAATGGAGGAATTGGAGCACGACAAGTGTGACGTTCTATTAGCAACCTCTGTTGCAGCCATAAATGTCCAATATGCGAATATGAGCTGAATCATTTTGTCACAATTCTTGGGTATGCTTCTTTTTAAAGAAAGTTTTTACAATGATGCCTTCACATATTAAAAAATAATAATTGTTTACTCAAGACTTGATTCGTTTTATTGTGAATGGGTCAAATGAAGCACATTTAGCTTAATGTAAATATGTTGTGTACATATGTTTCTTTTTCAAAAAAGTTTTAATACTGATACCTTAATTAACAAAATATTGTGTAGGTTTGATCTAGATTTTTTTTTTAAATTGTCATTCCTTCATAATTACTTGGTTCTTTTCTTGGTTCGTCTATTGGTTAATGCAAAATGCTTTAAAAAAAAGTTTTGACACTCAACCTCATGTTCATATGATGATTAATAGAATTGGTCAGATTAGTTGTACATTGTTTTGAAATAATAGCAGGATACAAATGAAAATCAACTTTCTGGTTTTGATTAAGAGTAGTATGATTCATGGGGATTTGGGGATGTGTGAAGAGTTTATGATCCATTTAGCAATATTAGGTATGCACTTAGATTAGTTTGGAATTTGTTTAATTGAGTAAAAAATTTAGTTTGTTTACCTTGGAACTGAAAATTAGAGGTGGCAGCTTCGACACACATAAACAAAAACGAGTTACTTGAACGTCTGTTGAGGCAAACCGCTGTTAGGACTCAACAGACATTGTCTTCAACAACACTTGGTTAGCCTTTAGCAGATGTTTGCTCAACAGATGTTAGCTAATCTTCAACAGATCTTGACAGTCTTCAACAGATCCTTGGAAGGAGTTGTTTTTCAGTATTTTGACTTTTATTCTTGATCAAGAGATAGTATATTATAATGCAGGTCAGAATATCAAGGAAAGGCTAAAAGGATCAAGGACATGTAATTTTAAGAACGATGTATTATATATTTTTGTTGTGCATGAATGTTTCATTAAAAGCATAATTGTTGTTGCACATCTATACATATAATAAACCAAAACCATTTTAATGACATGACACTCAAAGAGGCATTCTCCTTCTTGAGTGTGTCATGTGTCATCCCATGTAGCATTGAGATATTTTAGGAAAAAAATAATTTAAAAATAAAATTAGATTTTTCTCTCTTATGTTTCCTCCCATAATTTTCAAATGTTAATATCTTTTATATACGAGATTTTTTAAAGAAAAAAATTACACCAAATTAACGAGCGTTTTATTATCTTTCCAACGAGTACCATAGTGCTATATAAAAACGGAGAAACAAAAAACGACTATTTTTTGTTGGGTTTTGTTCAAACAGGAAAAAAAAAAACACAAAGTGTTCAAGTAAATCATTAATCATGTATAGGCAAGTCACTAATTATGTTCAAATCAGTAAATATGAATTCTATTTTCAACATGCATTAGCATTGGAGTTATACATTGTTTTAGGTTAGATATTAATATTATAGTTATACATTGTTTAAGGTTAGTCGTTAACATTGGAAATATATTTTTAATTGTTTTAGGTTAGTTGCTACCTGAAGCTTTCATGCATGTAACTGTAAAGCGCATCATTTTATTTCTTATGTAAAATTAATGTCATATTAGATTTTTCAACCCCGGGACGTTCCCGGGGTATAATCTAGTAACTATTAATAAAAGAATTGACTTATGATGATGTGCCATTCAATGGAGGCCTCAACCCCTCCTTGAATGTGCCACGTGGCATCATGTGGGATTTTTTAATTTTTGAGCTTTTTTAATAAATCTATATATATTATAATTATTTTAGGAAAAGATAAGAATTTAAAAACAAAATTAAATTTTCTCTCTAATGTTTCATCCCATAACTTTTAAACGTTAATATCTTTTATATACGAGATTTTTTAAAGAAAAAAATTACATCAAATTAACGAGCGTTTTATTATCTTTTCAACGAGTACCATAGTGTTATACAAAAAACGGAAAAAAACGACTATTTTTGTGAGGTTTTGTTTTCAAATATATTTTACTCTAATAATAAATCACAAACGATAAACATAACTTCATAGGCAGAGATTCATTTTTTATATATTTGAATATGATAACTTATAGCAGAGATTTGTTCAAAATAAATAATAATAATAATATTGTTATTATTATTATTCATTAATCATGTATTGGCAAATCATTAATTATGTTGTCATGTTAGATATTTTATTATGTCATATTAGACATTTTAACCCCAGGAGGCTTCCGGGATAAAAGCTAGTGTTCACATAAGAGAAAACTAATCTGGTTAAGGTTTTTTTAGCATGGGTTTAATGAGAAAATTCCCCTCTATATTAAAACAAAGACACTTCAACAGTGTCTTTGTTTTAATATATATATTGGCCACCAATATTTAGATTAACTTTATTTCTGTCACCAACATTTAGATTAACTTTATTTTCTTTCAATTTGACCACCAAACTTAGACCACTAAACTTTTAGCTTTTAAGATTTAAAACTTTGGCCACTAACTTTTAACTTAACTTTATTTTCATCCAATTTGACCACCAAACTTTTAGCTTTTGGGATTTCAAACTTTAACCACCAAACTTTTAGCTTTTAGGATTTCAAACTTTGACCACTCAACTTTTTTAAACTTGCATTGCACTTTGGCTAATATTTTAGCTTTTAGGATTTCAAACTTTGACCACCAAACTTTTAGCTTTTAGCCGCGAGTATTTTTTTGAAGCCCACGCAAAAATAACAGTCACTTAATATTATTTTTTATGTCCACGAAACCCTCAACGCAACAGGACCTCCCACAGCGACGCGCGATCTTTAACGTCCGCCAAACACTCAACGCAACAAGAGCTCCCGTCGCGTTTCGCACAACAACCGCACCCGCGGCGAAACGCGGGCAACTAATACCTAGTGATTTATATTTTATATGGTGTACTTTTTTTTTCATTTAAGACTTTGCCAATGATTAAATATATTTTTAGTTATTCTTTTTTAAACTTGGTTGCACATTAGATTCTTTTTCTCCATTCAATTATCTGGACTATTTTTTTTTTCAATGTTTTCATTACCAGTTTTGAACAACAATATGCTTTATTATGCATTTTGGTGATGTTTGTGTGCAAGTGTGTTTGACCAGGTGTGTAGTAAGGTTTGTTTAAAACAACAGATGTTAGACATGTTCACTTTTTTTTTTTTTTTTTTGGAGAGTAGTGTTTCAACGGTAAATCCCGTGTTGCAAAGCGACCACTGCCCAGGATTGAATCCCATATGAACCACACGGGTTTCTCCTTTCAAACCCAATGGTTATTTTTTCGGTGGAACGTGGGAATCGAACCTGAGACTAAACCCGGGCAAGAACCCTCCAACGAGGTAAACCTTCCCACCTCAAACCAGCTGGGAGAAAATATGTGGGCCGTTCATTAATTTATTTAATCCAACATCTGTTAGTATATCAAAGTTTAAAATATTAATATATCTAACACTTGTTAGTACATCAAAGCTTAAAATATTAATACATCTTACATCTGTTAGTACATCAAAGCTTAAACTATTAATATATCTTACATCTTTTAGTACGTCAAAGCTTAAAATATTAATATATCTTATATTTATTAGTACATATGTGGGTCATTTATTAATATATTTAATCTAACATTGTTAGTAAATAAAAACTTAAAATATTAGTATATCTAATATCTGTTATTACATCAAAGCTTAAAATATTAATATATCTTACATCTGTTAATACATCAAAGTTTAAAATATTAGTATATCTTACATCTGTTAGTACATATGTAGCCCATTCATTAAATATTGTTTCCTATGTTTTGGATATTGTTATAGTGGTTTGGGTGGATGATAATAACTTCCTGTGTTTTCACACGGGATTTCACCTAGTTGGTAAAAATTTTTCTTTCTTTTCTTTCTTTTCTTTCTACTTCTCTCCTTTAAAAAACTCTGGAATGTAATCTTTTATAGTTCCTTCCATTTTCATCCATTAAAAAAACACAGGAACATAACTTATTTGTATTTTCCTTTCTTGTTCTTTATTTTTCTTCCTTAAATGAGACTCGGGAACACAACATAAGGGTGATGATGGAATAAATTTTTGGATATAAACTAAAGGGACATGTAAATTTACCAAAATAACCCTTTTGGGCGTCTTAAATTATAGGTAAGTGACCAATCTGCCCCTTTTCTTGATTAATATTTTGGTATATTTAGTTTCTGGAAGAAAATTCCAATATTTGTCGATCATTACACAACCTCGGTGGTCCAAGATTTGATCTAGAAGTTGACCCCTTCTCATAAGGTTGGCTGTCGAATTTAATTGGATACAAGAGTATGTGGGAAACCAAAACGTATGGTTATATAACTTTTTATTAGTAACTACAAGTGGGCATTTCTAAATAATAAAAATATGAATAGAACTTTTGAAATGTTTGAAGTCATGCGTCGCCGGTTTGTATATGTGCCAGAGAGCCAGAGTTGAGCCCGTGATTGACTAGGCTCAAGTCGAGCTCGTTTAACTTACAAATTTCTCAAACTTAGCTTGTTTAACTTATAAATTTCTCAAACTTAGCTCGTTTAACTTATAAATTTCTCAAATTTAGCTCGTTTAACTTGTAAATTTCTCAAACTTAGCCCGTGATTGACTAGGCTAGAGTTGAGCCCGATCTAGAGCATCTCACGAGGCGTCTGGCTTGTTTACCCCTTTATTTTTTTCTTTTTAGTGTCTAACATTGCATTAAAAATGTATTTAAAAAAAACAGTTCGTTGAAATTCTTTTAATATTAAAACCAGGGGCGGACCTAATGAAGAAGCGGGTGTCGCGTCCGTTGCGGCTCAACTTTGCGCGCGTAGTGGAAAATTAATGGAACATTTTGTTTTTTTTTTTTACGAAATTTGGAAAACATTGCTACTAAAATGAAAAAAATGAAAAACGTTACTACTGAAAAACATTTCTATATCCGTCACTGATTAAAACTTCAATTAAATGCATGAACATTCATACGTCTAGATGGATTATAGTAATCTTTTTTTTTTTTTTTTTTTTTCTATTAATAGGTCTAATTAAAAGGTTTATGAAATTATATGTATTTTCAAATGTGGACCATATTCAACCATGGTCCTATATATACACCTTTGGCTTTGAGTTAGAGGTATTCAACTTCAAACTCTAAATTTGTGAAAATGAAAACACCAAATTCAAAAGGTCAACTATTAGGGATTGTTTCTGTGTTTGCTTTGTTCATAATCTCCAATGGAAGAACATTGACTACAAACAACCAGATGATCAAAGCCGTTAATCTTGGAGGCTGGCTAGTCACCGAAGGCTGGATGAAACCTTCCCTCTTTGACTCCATCCCAAACAAAGATTTCTTGGTTTGTTTTTTCTTCAACTTATGTGTTTTAAGGAAAAAAAGTTTAAACGGTTGTTTTTCTTGTTTTGTGTCCGTTTAACTTGTTTTCATAGTGCAAACAAGCTAGCTAACCTTATGAAATGACCGACCATATTATAGGATGGAGCTGCACTTCAGTTTAAATCAAGAACAATCGGGAAATTCTTTGCCGCGGAGCTCGGGGGAGGTACAATCATCGTTGCAAATCGTTCATCGGCTTCCGGATGGGAAACTTTTCGGGTAATTTCATTAGATGCTTTAATTAGCAACTAAAAATGTGGTTACCAAAATTTAAGAATGCATTTTAAGTTGTGAAGATGTTTATTTATTTATTTTTTTTATCCTGATTCAGTTTGTTTGGTATAGTTGTGGAGGCTCAATGAGACCAGTTTTCACATTCGGGTGTTTAACAAGCAATTTCTAGGACTTGACTCAACTGGAATTAATTTAGTCGCTATTTCAAACGATTATCAAACATCGGGTATTTTCGAGATTATTAGAAAATCCGATGATCCAAATCTCGTTCGAATTAAAGCACCAAACGGGTTCTTCTTGCAGGTTTTTAATAATTATTTTCTTTCGCCACAATGTGTATTTATTTATTTATTTATTTAGTTACTTCTACGTCTTTACGATTGATTGTTATACCAAGCAAGTTTTATTTACTCACATTTCGTGTCGCTTATATGAAAAATTATAGGCGAAAACTGAAGATCTAGTGACTGCCGATTCGAAAGGAGACGGTCAATGGCGAGACGATGATCCTTCGGTTTTAGAGATGACGATAGCGCAAAGATTGCAAGGAGAGTACCAAGTGACTAATGCTTACGGTCCTTCAAAAGCACCGCAAATTATGAGAGTATGATTCTTTTATATTATATAATTTGCTAATAACATTTATTTTGATTGGGTGATCACCAACCAATAATTATAAACAAAAAAATGGACCAGATTACGACAAGGAAGTCATCATTGGTGCCTAGTCAAATATGCAAATTCAAACTATTTAAACTTTTAGTACCTTCTAAATTTAAAAGACAATGGTTTTGAAGTTTGACTTTCTCATTTTTCTTTGAGACCATGTGTAATGCCGTAATGGAACAAGGAAGTGGGCGGTTTTAGGGCAAAAAAACGGGGTGAAAATTTTGCACCCTCCCAACTGATTTGTGGCGTTTTTAGGGGTAAGGACAAATATTTAACGGGGTGAAAATTTTGAGTGAGCCAATCATATTCATTTCTTTTGTGTGGACCAATCAGAAACAAGCCTCAATGATTAAATGCTCTATGAAAATTTTCACCTCTCACTACACCCCATCCTAATTTCAACCCCTTATTGATCCCACATGTCAAGTGTCAAAAAATGCCTCATACAAAGTGAAAATTTTAACCTCTCACTATACATGATCGGTTATGAAAGGTAAATTTTATTAACATAAAAGAGCCACAAGCGGTCAAATCAGGACTCCGGGGAAAACGACACTTTCTCATTTTTTACTTGACAATAAATAAAAAATCTTTTTTTTTTTGAAAATCAATAAATAAAATTTCTTAAACGTCAAAACATGAGTTTAATTTACTTCAAAGAAGAAATCTTAAATGTCAAACAAGTTTAATGTGTTGCATCATTCAGGACCATTGGAACACATTCATAGTTGAAAACGATTTCAGTTTCATCGCAACAAGCGGATTAAATGCCGTGAGAATTCCAGTCGGATGGTGGACCGCTAGTGATCCAACACCACCCAAACCTTATGTAGGAGGATCTTTGCAATACCTTGATAAAGCCTTCTTTTGGGCACAGTATGTATATGTTCTTTTGTTTCACAACATATTTTTTTTAATGGAAACCATATAATAAAAAGATATAATTTGTATTCAACCATTTTTGTTCATAGGAAATATAAGTTGAAGGTGATACTAGATCTGCATGCTGCTCCAGGATCTCAAAATGGTTTCGAGCATAGCTCTTCTCGAGATGGTTTTATAGAGTGGGGACAAACAAAAGAAACTATACAAGAAACAGTTCGTGTCATTGAGTTCTTTACTGCTAGGTATGCGAATAATCCAAGCTTATTTGCAGTTGAGCTCATAAACGAGCCTAATGCAATTGGGGTGTCGCTAAACGTACTTACTAAGTATTATGAAGCTGGATATAAAGCTGTACGAAAGTATGCTCCGAATGCCTTTGTGATTCTATCAAACCGACTTAGTGGTGATTCAAAAGAGTTATTTCCTGTTGCGAGTGGAATGACAAATGTTGTTATTGATGTTCATTACTACAATCTTTTTTCTGACATTTTCGATGACATGACTGTTCAACAAAACATTGATTTCATCAAAACAAACCGTTCTAATGAGCTACAAGCCATCACAACATCAACTGGACCGCTAACTTTTGTGGGTAAGTATCTTCAACTTCCTTATGAAACATCTTAATCGGTCAAATAGTTTTCTAAACTTTTATTGTTTTAGGCGAATGGGTATCCGAGTGGCAAGTAAGAGGAGCCACTAAAGAAGATTACCAGAGGTTTTCGAAGGCTCAACTAGAAGTGTATGGAGGTGCAAGCTTCGGGTGGGCTTATTGGTCACTAAAAAATGTGAATAACCATTGGAGTATGGATTGGATGATAAAAAATGGTTATATTAACCTTTAGAAATGTATCAAAGTTAATTATAATCTGACAATTTATGTTTTGTCTCCAATAAACTTAAATAAATCAAACCATTTTCGTCTGTGCTAAACTAAATTTACTTCATCATCATCATCATCATCATCATACTCAGTTAATCCCACTTATAGCAAAGCTAAGGTAGGGTCTGAGGAGGGTAAAATGTAGACAGCCTTACCTCTAACCCTAAGAATAGAGAGGCTGCTTCCAGTGAGACCCCCGGCTCGATGTGGTTTGGTATCAAGCCTTGGACATAAGGTACAAAACACTTAGCAATCGAGACAAACCCGATCGGTGCATGTACCCCTTTGTCTTTTGGCTATCCACGCCACCACATGATGCATGATTAACCGTCCGTCGTTTTTAACGTTATTTTCACGAAATTAGTAAAATAACGTTAAAACTAGTGCAACTTTACTTTTGCCCCCCAAGGGCCACACATATATACATTATATGCGCACACCGTAAGTGGGGCGTATGCTAAACTAAATTTACTTGATACTATGAAATCTCAAAAAGTTAAATTTGGATAATAAAAAAATCACAATAAAAGCATTATTAAATGAAATTCACGGTTTACATGTGTTTACGATCAAAACATAATTGAATCCCTAACGGAGCGTTTGGTTTGTGGAATGTGTTATGAAGAAATTGAAAATTGAATTGGAATTAGGATGGAAGTCCTTGAAAAATCTAAACTTGTTTGGCTGGTAAATAAAATATTAATGGAATTGGAATGCTAGGTAAAAAAGACATAGTTACCCCAAGGAAAAATCTGCAATTGATTATCTTCAGCCCTAAGGTCTTTCGTTTTCTTTCATAAAATTATCTAAACACCATGAAGTTCCCCATCTTTGTTTTTATTTCGATCTCAATTTTTGGGATTTTTTTTTTTGCATAAATGGGTGATTAAAGTTTTCAAGAGTGCAATTGAGGGGTGCATCACCAAAACAGTGGTATGGTGAAGCCATTGAATGGGATAGAGACTTCATCCATACATTCTTACACATTGCTACCACCCTCTACTCGTTCTTACACCTTCTTACACATGTTAGAGAAGCCGCTGAACTAGAAGGTGACTTCATGTTGAAGCCGCTAAATGAAATGGAGGCTTCCTGAATTCACATGTGAGCATGCAAGAGTGCAATTTAGGTGCATCTGGTTGTTGAATGTGTAGAGCCATATAAATGTGTACCTCATTTAGAACATTGCATATGTCCTTTTCATGCTTTCCCAGTATTTTTTTTCTATGCAAAGCAATACATTGTATTATTGAAGGGTTAAAATACACGGTGTTGAAGAAGAAAAAAACATGTTAGTGTTCCACAACTTTGAAGTTTCAAACCTAAGGCTAGTGTTTGTGAAAAACGTCATTGTTTATCAATTTCATCGGCCATGTAGTCTATTGTTATATATTGTTGGAGGATATGCTTTTTTAGTGTTACTGAATCGGTGTTACATCTGCATGTGGTATAACACGTGTAGAATGTAACTTTGGTAAGGAAATTTTCAATGGTGGAAGACCACCCCATATCAAGGTTATGACTAATATTTGAAATTGATGCAACTTTAGAGATACAGGTTTTGCTGAAACAAGGGAATTTACTAACTGTTGCTCCAGAACATGATTATAGATCATAATTTCGCTCGATTCCCGTTTGCAAACAAAAAATTTAAAAGAACACATAACATTAATTTGTATTTTTCGTATCTAAAACATATATTTAAAAGAACACATAAAGAATTGAAGAGCCTGTAGATGGCCATGGAGGGGCCTTCTTAACCAAGCTGGTGAGCATTGCTGACACCTATACCTTCGATAACAACTAATTAGAACTCAAACACAATCAATTACCATGTCGATTAAACGAATAAAAACCCTATACGAATGTAAGAACTATAGAGTAAGAAGCATCACAAACCAAACATACCTTGAGGGGAGACCGTCGATTGGGGTTGTTGGTAGATGTAGTAGATCAAAAAATTTTATTAGCCCTCACTTAATATTTACGCCCACGCTCGACAAAGAAAAAAAAAGAACCTTCTTAAATCCTTTTTGTGACTACTAATTACGGTTGCAATTCGGTACTTTTTTTTATGTTACATTATTCTTCTCACGAATTTGCTACCAAAATATAAACTATCCCCATATTTCAAACCGCTTTGCTACGATATCATAGTAATTGCACTTACTATGCATTTTGGTGGGAAAACAGTCACTAAATTTGCTACCATTTTTTGGTAGTAAATTTTGGTGGCAATTGCCTAGAATTTTCTAGGATGGGATGGGCGGGTCAGCCATGGCAGAAAGATGGTTCAATATTCACTTTGGGCTTTCTTCTGTCATGTGATGGACCCAAAAATGGCCTTGTAGGATCAAATTTCGAGCTAAAATCTGATTTTGATGAAGAACAAGAAGAAAATTATGTTGAACACACACTAAATATTCAATAAAACCCACTAGATGATTTGCATAATATGATAATACAAAGATAGCCCCCAAATCTCTAGAATGTGTGTTGTCAAAAACCCTAATCTATCATTCTATTTATAGCCTAAACACACTTAGGCTAATTACATTTAGGTCCCTAGGGTTATCCAATTACTAAAACACTCACTAAATAAGAAAACATTCTAAAGTAATAAATATATTTTGTCTAAACAAAAAATATTTATTTAGCTGTAGTGTCATTATCGATCATAACTTGAGCTTCACTCGTCGATCTATTATCTAGATTTCTCGAGTCGCCTTACGTGTTGACTAGGCCTCGTTTGACTTTGACTTTTGTTGACCGAACGTTGGCTTGTTGACTTTGACTTTGTTGATAATATTAGACTACCAATTTTAGACCCAACAATCTCCCCCTTAGTCTAATGTTATCAAACTCTTGTATCATCTTCAGAACCGTCAATCTCTACATACTGTGATCATCTTATTTGGCAAAGCTTCTGTAACACCCCGGTTTAAGGGTCTAAAAGTTTTCGTGTCTAAACTAAAATAACGAAGAACTAAAAATTTATAATAAGTGAGATATGGATACGAGACCGAAATCGAAAGTAATAAAATATTATTATCTAACATGTGTTACGAGACCGGACCAATACGCGATACGAACCCACCCGGTGACTCTTAATTAGTCACCATGGTGGGGACACTTGTCCCCACCCAAACTTGCCATATGTATCATGCCCTTTATTATTTGACACCACACACATATATAACTTCTTTTATTATAAAAACCCACACACTCTTATCTTCTTCAACACACATCTACACACTTACTGTATACTAGAGAGAGAGAGAGAGATATAGAGAGAGAGATCATCGAGAAAGAGGAGATCTGAGATGAAAGACAGAAATAAGAGAAAAGCAGAGGGATAGAGTGGAGATCGGTAGTGGCCTCTGGCCGTTTATGGAGGAGCCACGGCGGCGGAGCGTCTCTGTATTCCGACGCGTGTGTCGTTTATCTCGACTAAATAAGGATAGAGGAACCCAATGGTGATATCGGCTTGTGTGGAAAAGCGATGGTGGTGGTTTACCAAGGTCACAGAGGTAGTGGTCGCTCGGGGCTGGATTCCGAATAGGGTAATGGTTGGTCATAGGTTTTGTTGATGATGGCGGTAATAGATACAGGATTCCAACAGGTTAGTGAGTTTCCTTAACCAATCTTGTTGACTAATAGCTGGTGGATTATTAATAAAATATATAGTATGGAGAGAGTTATAGTTGAGGTTGTTTATATAGAAATAGGAAGTTGATTAACAGTGGTGATTGATTATGATGATGGTTGGCTGATATAGGACTTAACAAGTTATAGTTCACAGTAAGATAAAAGGCATGGGTGTTGATAGCTAGAATGATGAAGGCGATAGGCAATAGTAGTCAACAACATGGAGTTTAGCAGCCAAGTTAGGAGAGAAAGTCACAAGGAGATGGTCCGAGACGAGGAGACGAAGAGCATGCTGGACGGAACTCGAATCCGGGACTGCGGACCTGGTCAATCGACTAGTTATCTTGGTAGCTATGAAGAGGTATAACTATTAATGAGCATTTGAACTATTTTAGTATTGGTAATATTTTATTAGTCGCGTGCGACACGTGTGGGACATCAACAAGTATAATGGACCCGAACCGACTATCGATAACGAATTGTTATTTTAATATATACATATAATGAACTAATAAGAATATGTGTTAAGAAGATGATTGCATACGCATGGTTTAGCTATAAGAATGATTATTGATAATGGGATATGTAGGAATATAAGAATGATGTGAAGAATAGGACTTTGGACTTTTTAAAACAAATCAAATGAGGTACTGGAGATAAATAATATTAGTACTATGAAGGAACATGAGATGAAGTTGATCATAAACTATTAATTGGACATATAAAGTAATAAGTAACATGGTCAATGAATATATTTGGGAATTCAGACAATAGGAGTGACTCGAAACTTGGATCAGACATGGACAGACTTGAGACTATAAACATTATGTGAGACATTAGTCAATAACGAATTATGGAACATGCGAGTAACGTTACTACGGTGTAAGGCAAGGACGCGATATAATAAACAATAACATATGGACTTCGGATTAAGGACTATACCTTATAACAATGAGTGAGTAGAACCATAATCCGACAACTAGAGTAAACTCACATAAACAACTAAAAGTCCTAAGCCCGTCCACACGTGTAACCGCGATTTTGGTTACACGCGCTAATATTTAGAAATATTGAGTAGGATCTTGCCAGCATATGAAAGATGGACTCTTGACTTGGAGTGCTATACGATGGTGAGACATGATGTGAAACGCTACCAGGTGAGTTCCGTGTACCATTCCCCTTTTTATGTTTTACTGTTTTGGGGTGAACATATGCTTGTGTGTGTGAAATGTTTGATGTGACAAGATACTAGCTGCCAGATAACCAAACTGACACTCATTAACCCATGGGATTTGGGCCACTTAATATGTGGGTAGTACTACTTGGGGAAACCCCCACACACAGTGGATCCGGAAGCCCGGAAAACCCTCCACTGAGGTCCACGGGGCCGTTGTGACATGTGTTCTGCCAAGAGAATCTATAATGGCAGTAGATAGATTCGGTGTAATAGGATTGAGGTGTCGCTTGTACATCACCATGTGTTGTGTTGTGTAAATTTGAGAACTTGCTTTGTAAATAATAATTGTTTTGGAAGTGTTTAACTATTTACACGGACTCACCAGCGTAATTGCTGACCCAAACTCTTTTAAGCATGTGTTCAGGTACCGCTAATGGATTGGATTGGAAATGAGGTACGAGTTATAGACGATCAAGTATGGAACATTACGAAGGCTATTTTACTTGAGGATTAGAGCTAAGTTTGGATAACTATTTCGACTAGTGGATTACAACCCGCAAGCTGCTTCGACGACCGCCGCGTCTCGTCCCTGCAATAGACTTTATTATAATTATATCTTGTATTTATATTATATTTTGGATTAGAAGATGTAATAAACAATAAATATTAGTCTATCGTTGCTTCCGTTGTGCAAGTCTGTTACCAAACTGTTATTTTGTCCAGCCCCTCCTGGTCGGGTTGTTACAGTTGGTATCAGAGCAACGGTTCTGGCGAAATAGGATATCTCCAGATATCCTATACCACAACAAGACAACTTAGAGAACTTAGTGTTTAAGACTCTAAGACTACCTAGCTAGGAAATGCCATGAAATTTCATAAGACTGACGAGAGTAAGGAACGAAATAAGTCGAGACTCGAGTACCTGAACACACTAGAATGCTTACAGGGATTTAGAACCAGCGTGTGAACTTTGTTTGATAATTGAACAAGGACTACGACGGAGATTACTAGAATAATTCCGTGAGGTAAATTGACGATTACACTTGACGTCATGTAATTGTGAATTTACAGGCACGTAAAAGTTCTAAGAAATCCGAAGAGTCATCGAAATGATAAGTATTAACCATGACAACCATAGAATTATGTAAGAAAATGGACTGCGATATAGTCGTAACCAAATACGTGATATACTTATGTGACTAGAACCGATAAATTCTGCGACTTGGCATGCTTTTATAGTAGTATACATATGTATATGTCTCCAAAGCCATAGTGGTAATTATTTTCTAAACGATTATATACATAACTATTAAGTGAATAATATTATGATTGGCTAACTTTTCATGTCTAAGATGTGAGCTAATCATAAAAATCAGGTACCTCGCCAAAGATTTGGCGCTGCAATTTGAAAGAACCTGAAATACCGAGAAGGAATTTGATCAACCTAGCGATTGCATAAACCGATAAGTTTTACTTTTTATCGCCTACTTTACTATTACGAAATCCAGGTTCACGAATACATAATCGTAAGAATTATACGTATACACCCACCGGTCGGCTAAGGTCAAAAGTTGCAGGATTAACCCTTGATTACTAGATTTCCCATTCGAACCTAATCAATTTAAGCCAGAAATAGAGTTTCGAAATTTATAGTATCATAACAAAATTTAGAATAGATGCCTAAGTGGAAATAGAAATACCAATAAACCATGTTTAAGGGTGTACGCATACTATGACTACTCGATCTAGTGACCCGAAGAAACTAGGATTGAAACTACATAAGGTATTCCTAAGGTTGGTAGGTGTTCCGTTACTTTAATACCCCATATAGTCATCAAACTAGTGTCAAAAATTTCATGATTAGATCTGTAACCGTGTAAATTAGTGACAAGTTATTAGAATAAAACATATTGGAAAGGTACAGGCAAGCTCTAACGGGGGGAGCGGGAAACTTTTAAAAACCGCTGACAAGAACCAGAGAACGCAGTCAAAGTTTAGTGGGAAAACTATATATAGATGTTAATTTGATCACACTAGGAAACAAGGTTGAGGACTCCAAAAGAGAAGTTACGTGCCCCTGACATGATTAAGATCAGCATAGTGAGTTTGGATGTCTAACCATTTCATGTCTCTTGACAAGTTGTCGTCATAATCTATACCACGTACCATAGAAACCTTTGAAGGCCAAAAAAAAAAAATTCGACGAGTTGTTGCTAAAATAGATAGAATCAACCACAATATTAGGCATAAAAGTTGCGGGAGTAGCATGTAAACCTTAAAACATAGTTTTATAAAAGACCCCATCTTAGTCAACTTACACTAAGCAAAGTTGTTAAGGACTATAAATCTTAGATTACACATAGGATTTATCAACGAGATATGTTTTCAAGTACATTTTCTATCAGGTTTTTGGGAAGATTTTCAGTACGTGTACGAAACATCATTGATGTGGTGGGTTAGCTGCGGTACACCCTATATATAAACACCAATGATGCATCGTAAACAAGACTAGAAATCAAACCAAAAACAAATCTTAATCTCTGAAATTTCTAGTACATTTTTGAGGTTATCAAAGGTGTGGTGGGTTAGCTGCTGTACACCCTATATATAAACACCTACGGTACATCAAAAATGGGACTAGGAATTAAACCGAGGACAACCCCTAACCTGTCGATAGTTTGAACCCTTCGTTTCGACCTAAGCGTTATAACCTCTGATTCTTGAGCTTGGTATTAGGCTCTGTTAGATGTTCTTAACACCTGTTTAATATCAATAGATTTTGACAAATTTGACAATGAAAGATACCTGTGTAAACTTGTTTATGCTTTAAACCAGAGAAGTGAATTATAGTAAACAATATATATATCACGTAAGAATCCGAGAACGCAGTATGAGGTAAGTGTGAAACCAGTATAGCTACGATTGGTTTATGAAAGAATTACGAATATAGAAGCACATGAATCCAAACTTTGAATTCGAGTATGTAATATACTGGATGTGCAACCAGAGACGGGCCGAAAATAATTCCGAGGACGGAATTTTATTAACGGGGGGAGAATGTAACACCCCGGTTTAAGGGTCTAAAAGTTTTCGTGTCTAAACTAAAATAACGAAGAACTAAAAATTTATAATAAGTGAGATATGGATACGAGACCGAAATCGAAAGTAATAAAATATTATTATCTAACATGTGTTACGAGATCGGACCAATACGCGATACGAACCCACCCGGTGACTCTTAATTAGTCACCATGGTGGGGACACTTGTCCCCACCCAAACTTGCCATATGTATCATGCCCTTTATTATTTGACACCACACACATATATAACTTCTTTTATTATAAAAACCCACACACTCTTATCTTCTTCAACACACATCTACACACTTACTGTATACTAGAGAGAGAGAGAGAGATATAGAGAGAGAGATCATCGAGAAAGAGGAGATCTGAGATGAAAGACAGAAATAAGAGAAAAGCAGAGGGATAGAGTGGAGATCGGTAGTGGCCTCTGGCCGTTTATGGAGGAGCCACGGCGGCGGAGCGTCTCTGTATTCCGACGCGTGTGTCGTTTATCTCGACTAAATAAGGATAGAGGAACCCAATGGTGATATCGGCTTGTGTGGAAAAGCGATGGTGGTGGTTTACCAAGGTCACAGAGGTAGTGGTCGCTCGGGGCTGGATTCCGAATAGGGTAATGGTTGGTCATAGGTTTTGTTGATGATGGCGGTAATAGATACAGGATTCCAACAGGTTAGTGAGTTTCCTTAACCAATCTTGTTGACTAATAGCTGGTGGATTATTAATAAAATATATAGTATGGAGAGAGTTATAGTTGAGGTTGTTTATATAGAAATAGGAAGTTGATTAACAGTGGTGATTGATTATGATGATGGTTGGCTGATATAGGACTTAACAAGTTATAGTTCACAGTAAGATAAAAGGCATGGGTGTTGATAGCTAGAATGATGAAGGCGATAGGCAATAGTAGTCAACAACATGGAGTTTAGCAGCCAAGTTAGGAGAGAAAGTCACAAGGAGATGGTCCGAGACGAGGAGACGAAGAGCATGCTGGACGGAACTCGAATCCGGGACTGCGGACCTGGTCAATCGACTAGTTATCTTGGTAGCTATGAAGAGGTATAACTATTAATGAGCATTTGAACTATTTTAGTATTGGTAATATTTTATTAGTCGCGTGCGACACGTGTGGGACATCAACAAGTATAATGGACCCGAACCGACTATCGATAACGAATTGTTATTTTAATATATACATATAATGAACTAATAAGAATATGTGTTAAGAAGATGATTGTATACGCATGGTTTAGCTATAAGAATGATTATTGATAATGGGATATGTAGGAATATAAGAATGATGTGAAGAATAGGACTTTGGACTTTTTAAAACAAATCAAATGAGGTACTGGAGATAAATAATATTAGTACTATGAAGGAACATGAGATGAAGTTGATCATAAACTATTAATTGGACATATAAAGTAATAAGTAACATGGTCAATGAATATATTTGGGAATTCAGACAATAGGAGTGACTCGAAACTTGGATCAGACATGGACAGACTTGAGACTATAAACATTATGTGAGACATTAGTCAATAACGAATTATGGAACATGCGAGTAACGTTACTACGGTGTAAGGCAAGGACGCGATATAATAAACAATAACATATGGACTTCGGATTAAGGACTATACCTTATAACAATGAGTGAGTAGAACCATAATCCGACAACTAGAGTAAACTCACATAAACAACTAAAAGTCCTAAGCCCGTCCACACGTGTAACCGCGATTTTGGTTACACGCGCTAATATTTAGAAATATTGAGTAGGATCTTGCCAGCATATGAAAGATGGACTCTTGACTTGGAGTGCTATACGATGGTGAGACATGATGTGAAACGCTACCAGGTGAGTTCCGTGTACCATTCCCCTTTTTATGTTTTACTGTTTTGGGGTGAACATATGCTTGTGTGTGTGAAATGTTTGATGTGACAAGATACTAGCTGCCAGATAACCAAACTGACACTCATTAACCCATGGGATTTGGGCCACTTAATATGTGGGTAGTACTACTTGGGGAAACCCCCACACACAGTGGATCCGGAAGCCCGGAAAACCCTCCACTGAGGTCCACGGGGCCGTTGTGACATGTGTTTTGCCAAGAGAATCTATAATGGCAGTAGATAGATTCGGTGTAATAGGATTGAGGTGTCGCTTGTACATCACCATGTGTTGTGTTGTGTAAATTTGAGAACTTGCTTTGTAAATAATAATTGTTTTGGAAGTGTTTAACTATTTACACGGACTCACCAGCGTAATTGCTGACCCAAACTCTTTTAAGCATGTGTTCAGGTACCGCTAATGGATTGGATTGGAAATGAGGTACGAGTTATAGACGATCAAGTATGGAACGTTACGAAGGCTATTTTACTTGAGGATTAGAGCTAAGTTTGGATAACTATTTCGACTAGTGGATTACAACCCGCAAGCTGCTTCGACGACCGCCGCGTCTCGTCCCTGCAATAGACTTTATTATAATTATATCTTGTATTTATATTATATTTTGGATTAGAAGATGTAATAAACAATAAATATTAGTCTATCGTTGCTTCCGTTGTGCAAGTCTGTTACCAAACTGTTATTTTGTCCAGCCCCTCCTGGTCGGGTTGTTACAGCTTCAGTCTCAAATTAAGTACCCCATTGGCCTTTTGAGCTTTGTTTTCATGGGGCTGTCTAGGTGGTTGCAGCTGACAAGGGGGTGTTCCCACAATTGTTTAGGGTAGGTTCAAGTTGCATAAGAAAGCGCAACTTGAACTGGCGACACGTATATTCCACGTATGTTGTGTCTCCTAATCAACCCAAATTCTTTCTTTGAGATTCCTTATATGTTAAATTATACAAGTTAGTAAATTCATTTACTAAGTTGTATAATTTGCACAACACGGTTCAGATTTTCAAGGTCCAAGTTTTTGGGATCCAAAGAGAACATGCTTGCTTTGTATTTATTTAGTTGTAGGTTTTCACCCTTTTTTTATTATTGCGATAATAATTGGATGAGTTTCAAGTTGCAACCTCTGTATTTACTAGTATTTACTATAGTAAAGTGAGTTTCTTGTAATATTCATCTTTGTATTTGTTGACTAGCAGGTTTCATCTTTTTGATTGTTACGATCATAAGATGGATGACTTTTAATTTGTAACATTTGTATTAACTATAATAAAATGAGTTTTTTTTGTAATATTCACATTTGTATTTGTTGAATTTTAAATGACGACTTTTAGCCGATGATGTTGATTAATAATAACACTGATGATGATGACGATGATAATCACGATAATAATAATATTAATAGAAAGTAACGCTTCCATAATAACAATCACGTAATTACACATATTTTTACAAAAAAATAGAAAATATGCATATAGTAAATAAGAAACATAAAAGATCGAATACATCGACGATACGATTAACACAACCCCGTAGTTTTATTCACTGATTTCGTTTACGTCTTGCACTCTTACAGGTCTTCTTGTTATGGCCGGTTTCTCCGCATCACTACATGTACAAGGCTTCGGTTGATCCTCATAGTTCACATCCATCTTATTGTGTATTCTTCTCGAACGTACTCTGCCTCGATATTTTATAATCATCGACGGGTCCCCTTGAATTCTGCATTCCTCCTCAGGCCAATCAGCCTTGGTTCCTAACGTGTAGAAATGACCGTTATACTGCTCCATGTATGTGTTTGTGTGGAATCTCCAACTCGTTATATTGTAACCAAAGAAAAACATTAACCCCACGATACCTTTTGATTTGGACGTGCAAGCTTCAGGTGGGTATGTATTGCTTTAATATATGAAAATACTATGTGAAAATCCGTACGATGCACGAGAAGACTATATCATTTTTAAGGTCTATTTACTTAAGACCAAATCAAGAAGTCAAGCATCTGTTGTAAGCATAGTCTGTTTACTAAGGTCTATTCCAGAGCAGTGGGTCTGTTAAGAAGAACTGTCTGAAACAGTTGTTGCTTCAAACAGATGTTGCTTGAACAGTTTGCTTTAAACAGTTGTTGCGAGCAAACTGTTGAAGCATAATCTGTTTGACGCAACAGCTATTTCAGACAAATCTCCTTAATAGACCCATTACTCTGTAACACACCTTAGTAAACAGACTTTGCTTGTAACCGATGCTTTACTTCTTGATTTGGAAAGATAATAAAACGCTTGTTTTTTTTTCATTTTTTGTATAGCACTATGGTACTCGTTGGAAAGATAATAAAACGCTCGTTAATTTGGTGTACTTTTTATTAAAAAAATGCATTTAAAAAAGTTATTAACGTTTAAAAATCATGGGGGAAAGCGCATGTGCTATGCACATGAGAGAAGGTTCGTATCAATGGACGTTGATAAAAAAATTTATAGTTTTGTTTGTGATCTGAACCCATCCAAAGATATATGGTTTTTGATGGTTCGTATCATACGAAAGTGGAAAGAAAGTTTTAAGATAGAAATGATATTGATTGATGAGCAGGTATTGTAATTTTTCTCTAAGGTTATTTTATGTTATTGATGATATAAATATAATTATTCTTTGTGTCATGTTTTTCGTTTACTTTATGTTATTTAAGTTGTTGTCGTTGATCTTTAGTGGAAAGAAAGTTTTAAGATGGAAATAATATTGATTGATGAGCAGATATGTAATTTTTCTCTAAGGTTATTTTATGTTGCTATTGATGATATAAATATAAATATTCTTTGTGTCATGTTTTTCTTTTACTTTATGTTATTTAAGTTGTTGTCGTTGATCTTTATATTTTCTTTTATTTTTATTTTAAGGGTGATAAGATTTAGGCCTTCATAAAGAGTCATTTGATCCACGTTTTTGACCATCAAGTTGAAGAGGATGATGTCGTTATTCTATCTAAGTTTTGGGTCGGTGAAAACAAGGGCCCATACAAAGTTGTAGCACATGATTATAAGATCAACTTTTATCGTTGTACCACTGTTAGCCGTATTGTTGGTTGGAAATGTGTTGAATATGGATTTAATTTATGCCTTTTAAAGATATTCTTAAAGGCGAAGCAAAGGAACTTTTGTCTGTTGGTTTGTTTCTTATTTTACCTTTAATATGTAGTATATTTTGATTTTGGGTTTCATATTTTGAATTATATGCACATTTTTTAGATGTTGCTGGTAGTGTCATTTGGTGTGGAGGCCTGGATGTGTTTGAACGACCTCCAAAAGAAACTAAAAGGATGAATTTTGATATTCAAGGCTTGGAGTAAGTGCTTCCCTGATTTTTATTTGTAAAGTATTGTTGTTACTTTCATTTTTTTGTATATATATATTTACCTTATCATCATCATCATCATCATACTCAGTTAATCCCACCTATAGCAAAGCTAATGTAGGGTCTGAGGAGGGTAAGATGTAGACATCCTTACCTCTACCCCTAAGAATAGAGAGGCTGCTTCCAGTGAGACCCCCGGCTCGATGTGGTTTTGTATCAAGCCTTGGACATAAGGCACGGAACACTTAGCAATCGGGATAAACCCGATCAGTGCATGTACCCCTTTGTCTTTTGGCTATCAACGCCCCACATGATGCATGATTAACCATCCGTCGTTTTTAACGTTATTTTCACGAAATTAGTAAAATAACGTTAAAACTAGTGCAACTTTACTTTTGCCCCCCGAGGGCCACACATATATACATTATATGCTTGTATATTGATTTTATGTAGTGATACAATTTTGCGATGTACTATGTGGAATGGTTATGCTGAACAGTTTAACAAATTCATTTCTCAAAATACTGCTAATGACCATACAATGGTTGTTATACAGAATGGCAAGGTTAAGGAGTCCAAACGTAATTTCTTTTATACTCCTGTTGTTAATAGTTTGTCGGTTCCTTGGAGTTCAATATATATATATATATATATATATATATATATGAAAGTTCTTATATTTAGATCAATTTATAGTTGAAAGTGACAACTTTGGAACTCGGGTGTTTCTGAATGTAGAAATAAATGAGCTCAAGAGTTAAGAAAGAGGTACACTGTCATTTTTTTATGGATTTATATTTATATTTGAAATTTTTTGTTTCTTTTATTAATTTGATCCATTTTTTAGTCTTATATTGAAGCAAGGACAAGAAGCTCCTGCTACTTCTCAAACACTACTTTCAAAACACTCTGTTTACCCACTGCTTCGAAAATTCATTGTTGGTTCTGAAAAGAAACTTGTTGACGAGCTTACCGAGATTGATATGGTTTTAATATTTTTTAATTATCAATAATATTTTTTCGCCTTAGTACACCTTTTTTTCTTAAGTAATATAGGTTTTTTTTTCAAGCCAATGTCTTGTGTTGTTGTTGCGACAATAAAAATTGTCCAAGAAAGCTATGGTTGGTTTTATGATGCGTGTCGCAGATGTTTGGAGAATGTGGTTACTAAATCAGAATTCTTACAGTTTCATGAAAATGTTACTGAAGAAACTATGAAATTGCCTGCTTCTGCTTTCATTGGTTCCAAGTGTGACTGTCATTGTACATCCGCCACTACAATGTAATTAGATCTAATTATATATAGTTTGTTTTTTATGTAAGATGATTCCTTTTATTGATTAGTATATATGTTTACAGATAACTTTTTCGTCTATCTGCTTTAGGTTCAAGGTGCATGTTAGGGTTCAGGATGAGACTGTTAGTGTATCCTTTGTCATGTTTGACATAGATGTTATGAGAATTGTCGGATCATCTGCAAGTCGTATAAGAGAAAGGCAGTTGAAGCTGGGTGATAGTGAAAGTTTGCCTCAAGAATTGTTTCGCTTGGTTGATAAGATGACGGTTTTCAAAATTGATGTTTCTGAATACAATCTTACAAACGACTCCCATGTTTACATAGTCATGAAAATATGATGATCCAGTCTTAATTTCTGAGTTGATTGCCGCTAATAGTAATGTATATTATAATGTGGATGAGGTATTAAATTAAACTCATTTGTAGGAATTGTTTAGTATCTGTTGACTTTGAAAGCTGCCTCAACAGTTAAGTTTTGTATTTTTGTTTTGTGTGAGCACGCTTTAGGTCAGTCATGCAGATTGGAAATTCAAATTTGTTAACCAATCAGAATCTGAGGAGGGGGTAGTCAACTGATGTTAAAGGTGAGTATGTTTTTATGAAAGTTGATTAAGATGTTTGAAGGATGTTGTGTCTGTTACGGCTGATTCTTC
Organism: Ambrosia artemisiifolia; assembly: GCA_032199755.1. Lineage (NCBI taxonomy): Eukaryota > Viridiplantae > Streptophyta > Magnoliopsida > Asterales > Asteraceae > Ambrosia > Ambrosia artemisiifolia. Next base: position 5,251,360 of record CM063526.1, on the reverse strand, counting down.
TGTTGTCAATGTTGTACTGGATTCTACTATAACTCCAAATGGAAAAAGAAGATTTGAAGATGTTGATATACTAAACGTTGGTGAGCTATCCTCTACATGCAAAGACCATGGAAGAAGCAATCTAAGCCCAAAAGTTATCAGCTTTTTGAGTAACATGTGTTGTGTTATTAAATGTCAATTTAGTAGACAACAATTTATTTTTTTAAATTATTGGACTAGAGTCGGTTGTATATCAGTTGGAATTGAACAATATTAAGCTGATTTTGCATACTATCTAGAAAGCATTAGTTTTAGGTAAAAAAGTGTGAATTGTTTCTTAAAATATTGAGTATTAAGTACAGATTATCTGTTAGGTAATATCTATTACTATGAATTTCCTATTATCCAAGGTCTGTTGTACCATCATTCATAACTATCAAATATAACAGTTGCTATTTAATATCATCGTAAGTATAACAGATGCTATTCAATATCATTATTAATATTGCAGATGCTACTCAGTATCATCATAAATATAACAGATGGTATTTAAACGTATGTTATATTAATTGTCAATGTTCATCATCTGTTGGGGTTAGCAACTGTTAAGGTTTCAACATACTTTATTTTCAACAGTCTTTCTTGTGTTGCAAACTGTCGTTATCAGGCACTTCCTTATCTGACCTTGATTTTGATTGATTACTTTTCCCGATCATTTCCCTTAATCTGTTAGTCATAAGATCATCTATTGAGAATAGAGTTTTGTATTTTTAGGTGTGTCGAGCTGGTTGGTCTTCATTAGTATAATTTGGCTTTCTCGGCAGAGTTGGATCAATTTTCCTTCGTTTCTCAATCTCTGTGTAAGCATCCATCAGTGTTGATTCCTTCCATTTAGCAACTGGTTTCATCTCTCCATAATCAGCAGCCACCAACTCTTGTCTTATTCTTTTTAACTTTAAAGCTCTTGTAGGGTCAGTTTGTTTTCCCTTCTTCTAGTTAGGTGGAGTTGCTTTACGATTAGGTTCTTTAGCCATCTCTTTAATTCTATTAATTTCATTCTTCAATGCCTTAGAATCCCAACCAGTAAATTGACTCTCCCTGGGATTGTAAGGTTTGCTCTTCATTATTTCAGTAAGATATCCTTATCTAAAAATGTTTTCCATATCAGAATCAACTGGCCTCTCAAACATTGATTTGGACAGATCCCGTGTGTAGTGTTCTAATATTCTTAATTTGCTTAGTAAATTATGGTAGATTATCTTAGATTCTCTGTCATCTTTCCAAACTCTTTTCTGTTTTGAAAGTATCTCAACCTGTTTATCTTGTAGTTTTAAATACTGATTAACATTGTTAGACTTTGCAAAACTTTCAAGAGACGGGAAAGACAGTGATAATGGATCATCTGTTGAGTAGAAAGAGTCTATCTTATGTTTTATTCCTGTTAAGTCAAGGACAAGTTCAGAAAGCCCTTCTGGTACGCTGAAGACACATTCTTGATCTGGGCTAGGATCAGTGTGATTTTTATCATCTTGGACTGGTAAAGTATTTTTCTTTCTCTTGTATAAATTGGTTGGACTTGGTGGTGTAGATCTTTTTGTGGTTGTTTGTTGTGGTTGTGAAGTAATTGGTAAGTTTATAATAGCAATTGTGGTGGGAACATGAGTTTGCACATTTTCAGTGGCAACAGATGTTGTTTGGATTGGTGTGGTAATTTTGTGGTTTGTTGGCTATCAGTGTTTGTAGGCAATGTTGGTTTTTGTCATGCATGTCTTGTATGTACTTTTCTTCTTTTTGAGGAGCCTATATCCTCCTCTTTCATTTGCAGAGCTTTTCTTTCTTTAATCAATGCGGAAGCTTTGGATTCTCGATCCCTTTTCATTTTTGACTTTTCTAAGATAAGTTTCTCTGCCATTGGGTTTGCACTTTCATCAACTCTCTTCTCTAAAGCCACAGTAGATTGCTGTTCAACAGTGGTTATGACTAGAGCAGATCCTGGATTATCAGCTGTTTGCACATTAGAAGCGTTTGATTTTTTGGTTGTGCTTCCTTTGGAGGTGGCAGGTTTATTGATTTATCTTGATCTTTTTCTCTCTTTCCGGCATCATCATTATCTTCTTGATCTTCCTCATAAATTGTTGTTGGGGTAGAGCCAGTGGTCTTTGCTAGATGGTTTTTGATGTCTTTGATGTCAGCTTGAATATCTTTGTATCTAGTGTCCACCATGTTTCTTATCAATGCCATGTGAGAATTATGATTAAAGTCTGCCAATTCCCCGTGAGTTTGGATAATTGGGACAACTGATTCCCATATCTTATTGGCAATAGATGCTGCTGACCCATTGTATAATTCGATCATTGCTTCCATTGAAGATTCAAGTTTGTTGACTCTTTCCCTTAATTCCTGATATTTTAAGTCATCACCTAAGTTAATAGGATGATCAAAAATCCTACCAGATGTGGTAATGGTATTTGTTTCAATCACATGAGTTGAGTCACTATCAAAGGAGCTAAATGCTCCTTTTTCTTGGTTCTGGGGACTTCCAACTGGAATAGAGTCTACAGGTACAGTGTCAACAGTTGTTGCCTTCTCAGTTTCAGTTTGTTTTGATTGTACATTCTCAGTTATAGAAAATGGAGAGGAAATGGTATCTGGCTGAGTTTGAGAAACAGGATGAAACAAGGGTTCAAAAGGTGCTGTAATGCTAGAAGTAGGGTGTGAATAAGAAGGTTGGGGTTTTGTTGCAACAGTTGTTTTGATTTTTTGGCCTGTTTGGGTTTAGGTTTAGTTGTCGACCTACCTAGTGTGGTTTCTACAGCAGTTGTTGTAGTATGTTGGACAACAGTAGTAGCAGTTGTTTCAGGAACAGATGTTGCAACGACAAATGTTGAAATTGCACTTTCTTTGCTTTTAATTTGGAACATTTTTGTGAAAGTTTTATCTGACAAGCTTTTAATTGTAAAAGGTACACCTTTTTTAAAATTGTCTACAGTCAAAAGGTTTTGCAAGTAGAAGCTTATCAGTCTTGGATATAGTAGGAATGGCTTACTTTTAGTAGAGTTTATCGCTTTCGAATTGCGAACTAGATCTGAGAATACAGCCTCGGATAAATTGTAATCATTTTTTGTTAAAATTACAGAGATACTGTATGTTCAAAGGTATTTCATTAAAAGAAGTTGTCTTTGCAGAGAGACAAATATCTTAATAATATTTCTAACATCTGATCATAACATATATTAATCTTACGTTATAAGTTTCCTTTGAAGCTTCCATTATAAGCTTCCCTTCATTTATATGGGACTTTACAATCTATTTGTCTGATGAACGTTTGTAAGTAACTTCACTGGAGCTCATACTTTCAATACTTATTTATAATTTACAATTACATAAATTAGTATTGAAAGTATGAGCTTCAGTGATGTTACTTACAAATGTTCATATAAATTATTATTGAAAGTATTATCTCCATTGATGTTACTTTTGATTCAATTGAATATTTTCAACATTGAAGATGTCTTCTTCTGGCAATAAATAAAAGCGATGAACAAATACTTGAATAAGTAACTCTCATTGTATATTCCATGTGCTGTTCTCCAGTAATTGCTAAATCTATGTCGTTGTATCTAGGGTGAAAAGTAGGAAGAGCTTGAAGATTTTAATTTGTGATAAGGAAAAACAAATTTGTACAAATATCCCTAATGTGGGTTTTGTAAGTTGATTTTTTATGTTGTTTCTTAACAAACAAGTTAAATTGTTTATGTTGTGTTGGATCAATTTCTGTTCAACGATTTCTTATCAAGAACACTTGTTTAAGATTTATCAAAGTAATAAACACAGCGGAATGAGTATAAGTGTTCTAAGTTAAAATTTCACTTTTAACAGGAGTTATTACTCCCCCCATTTAATGAATTAAAGCAGTAAATGAGAGAATCAAATAGTTAATTAATATAACAGTAGTAAATGCTTCAAATGATTCTCAATATATTAGAAAATGTTAACTACACAAGAGTGTCTAAAATAGTGGGAAAAACCCATCTATTTATAGGGTGTGAAGTATTCAAAAGATTATAATAATACTATAACAGGCTGTAGTATTGGAACTTGTACAAAATGCTATTAAAAACTAATATAATAATAAACTACTGAAGCTAAGGGCGGTGGGAAGCTTCTATAAGAACTGCTGATGAGTGACAAACTTCTGATGAGTATTTCTTCAGAAGTTTGGTCTTCAGTAGATGTTCTTCAAATGTTTGTCTCATTCATCTTCAGAACTTCTGAACATTACTCTTCAGCACTTGTAACAGCTTCTTCAGTACTTTGTCTTCTTCTTCTTCTTCAGTAGATTCTATACTTAGCAAAATATGCAGAGAGGATATTAAACTAAGGTTTATACTGGCTTGCCAATCCTCTTTGACCCAACAATCTCCCTCTGGATTGATGAAGCCAAAGCCTTTCTCTAACTTTATTTGTAGGATCCTCTTTTTCTGCAGCCAAGAACTCTCCAAACTTCTTTTTATCATTGAGTTTTGGAGTTCACTAACTTGTTGTCCTGTGAGGATTGGTCCTTGTTCTGGTTCCATGAACTAAATGGTGAGAAGATCATCATCCGATAGTTTATCCAGTTTAGTCTTGTGATGTAGGACCTTGGATGTGCAATCTTTTCTCTCTAGGACAATGAAGTTGGACTTATGGGTGAAGTACCATTTGACTATAGGTGATTTGGATTTGAAGAAGTCTTCTTTGTATTGTACTATCTGCTTGTTTGAAGATAGGTTTGATGTTGGTTGGTTTTCTACTTCAGATATGATTAGATTGGATCTCCTTCTATGTTCAACTTGTGTAGTACCAGGTACATTACTAGAAATAGGAATGTCATTACCTTGGTCTGCTTCTGATCTGTTATGGTCTACTTCAGTTGATATGCAAAAGTAGTTGGATCCCTATCTTGTATGATCAGGGGCTTCTCTTCTATCATGAAGTCATCTTCAACAATAATGTTGCCTTTAATCAAAACCATTTTGAAGTCTGTCTTCACTTGTTCCCCTGATCATTTCTTTGTCTTGGCAGCAGGCTTCTTTCTTAAAGAATCAGAAGTTTGTGAAACTTCTATTGGTATGAATTTTTCTGGGTGAGACTTTTGCAAGGCTTTGAATCTCTTGTATGTTTCATTCAGATCTACTTCTTTCCATTTTGAAAGCTGAGCCTTTGTGCCATAATCATTTGCTGCCAATTCATCTATTATCTGGGCTCTCTTCAACTTCTTCTCTTTCTCAATAGTTTGTCTTTCTGAGATAAGTCTGGCTCTGTGTTCTAGTTCAGCAGTTGAGAGACCGTTGAGAGATTATTTCTTTGACTTGCTGTTCTTGACAATATAATTCATCAGCTATTGTCTTTTGTCATTCTCAGCAATCATCAGTTGTTCTTCTTCACCTCTCTCTAGCTCATTGATCTTATGTTCCCAGAGCTTTAACTTGTCTTCATAACCCAAATCTTCCCTTTCATCTACCTTATCCCAGATCTCATCTTTCTTAGCCTTTTTCTTCTTCAGCTTTAGGCTTTTCTCAAATTCCTCTGAACTGAAGGCAATTAGTTCAGGGTTTAAAATGGCTGAAGGTTCAAAAGGGGCAGGTTGTGTTTGTGGCTTTGGAGAGTTGGTTGGAGCAGATGTTTGTGGTTTAGCTTGAGTTGCAACTACTGATGGGCGTTTCTCAGTAGAAACTATTGAAGGATTTTCTTCAGTACTTTGAAGGACCTCATCAGCAGTTCGTTCTTTGCCTTTGGAAGATTTTTGAGCTTGTTCTCTTAGAAGCATTTCTTGATTTTCTTGTTTTTCTTGGGGAATATGGATGTAAGTGGTCTTTAACCTGCTCCTCTGTGACCAACTCTTTGAGTTTGGATACATTAGAGTCAGGAACTTCATAACCAGCCGTCAATTCCTTGAACTTTGAATCATCATCCAAATTAATGGAATCATCTGAATCCCCGACAACATCATAAATGATGAAGTCATCAGTTATATCATGAGCTAGGCCCAACCTAGTTATCTCATGAACCCCTTTTTCTTGGTACTGGGGTTTTCCTGCCTCAAGCACAAGGCCTTCATTAGCAGTTGCCACATGTGAGGTCTTAGCTATGTTACTACTGTCCTCAAATCCACCACTGGGTGGTATAATAGTAGTAGCAGCCTCAAATACACATAAAGTATCTAAGTTTGGGCTTAAACACCTTGGTTCCTCCTTATCTCTTGGGATAGGGCTGATTATATCCTCATCAATGTCCATTTCTATGGTTTTATCCACTGTTTTATGTGGTGATTGGGGATTGACATTATCTGATGGGATGATTTATTTCAGCCCAGAGAGAAATTGAGCAATTTCTACTGTTTGGTGTGAAACTTCTGGTTCAGTAGAAGGGATGGGTTCAGTAGTTTCAACAATAGGGTCGGTAGTTATAGTCTATTTGTGTTTCTTTCTTGAAAACTAAATAGAAATTTTTGCTCTTTAGGGGGATTGAGATGGATGTAACTAAGAGGAAGTTCCAGTCACATCTTTTTTAAGTACATATAGTATATCAGCAGTTTGAGGCATCTCATCCTCCTGAACTGTTTTTTTATAGGGTTGTGGGTTTGGATTTTTGCTGTTTGGGCTTTTTAGGAGTGGGTTTGAAAGATGTGGGTTCCTTGGGGACTGTTTCTTGTTCCCCTTTGTAATAATCCAAATTTTATATCATTTTTTATCAAATAATAATAAAATATGATATGTATAATTCAAATTTTAGTACATGTAGAAAAATAAAATATTTAATCCTTGTATTTTAAATATTATTAAATGAGTAGATAGCGGGTAAAACAACTCATTTAAATGATAGGCATTTGAACGAACACTCGTTGTCGAGTATCGTTTAAAAGATATAATTAAAAGATATCTAGACGAGTCATGTCTAGTAGATGAGATCTAGAGAAGTATTTAGTGTTATAGGAGACCGTATAGTAATAATAATAAATTATATTATATTTGAACCCTATTCCGTTGTTATTGAAACTTAGGTTAATGCGTAGATAAAAATTAGCTCGTCTTAGCAGTATATTCGGAATATACTAAAACATTATATGTTAAAAGTTATAGGAGAAAAACAAGTTAAGCAGCTTAAATTAATTAATAATAATAATAGTTAAAAAAAAAAGATTAAGATCAACATAACACGTATGTTGTAGAATAGGAGATAAGATAGAAAGTAACTTGTAGGCCACGCAAATGGTAGTATAAAAGGGATGATACAAGAATTTTTTCAGTAATCCAATTTCAAAGTTTCATTTCACCCTCACACATTTAAGAGCCAATTGGAGCTATCTACCAGTATGTTAGCCTACCCACATTACGTTTATATGACGATATCCGATCAAGTGAATGTCGATACTACAGTCTTGCACTGAATAAGAGCGAGACGGTCCTGGCACTGAATAAGAGCGAGACGGTCCTGACACTGAATAAGAGTCGGACCTGAGTATCAATAGTCTATCTCGTGATGTTCGTATTAAATACAATGTGATATGCTAACATATTGGGTTCTTTTTTTAGATAAAAATTAGGAGTTGCTTGCTAGAAGGCCACCCTTATAACCTCTTTTAAGATAATTACTAAAGCCATAAACAAGTTTGCAGTGGATTTGAACATTAAAGGTACGGATCCTTACCCCCACTCCTTGTTGCTTTCATATTATATAAGCCTAATGATTCTATATATCTTTGAAGCATCAATTCATTTGGCTGTTCGTTCATTTCATGTTCTTATTATAATATTTGAATTAGCTTTTATATCATGCGATAGAATTAAGTTTTTCGTACTCATTATCGCATGTTCCTAATATAAGTTTCATATGGATAAGATTATATATGCTACTATTGTTATGGAATTATTTGAATAAGCCCTTTGTGCTCTGAAACCATGAGTTCCGCTTCTCGTGGAGTGTCCCACGAGCATGGTGTTGCGGCGCCGACAACATGTGCCCCACCCGTGAAGGTGAGATCAGTTCACGACGTCTGTTAAGTACAAGTGTGGTACATATGGCTATTAGAAGGCGTATGGATCGATCCTAGGATTTATGTATGTTATGGAGGTGGATAACGGGTATGCCAACTCGCCATCTCATGTGACAAATATGCAGGAGTAGCTAACTGCGTATTGTCACGTTTCATGTTTAGCTCATGGGTTCATTTGCATGGTACGATTTTATTAAGTTACTTCGCATCGTATCATTTTATACGTTACATCTTGATCACGTCTCGGTATATATTTATTTCTTGCTTGTTATTTTAAGCCTATTATTCCGTACTGAGCGTTCGGCTCATTCCGTAAATTCTTTTTGTATTCACAGGTTCACAGGTTACCTTGGGCAGGATAAAGAAAAAAAATAAAACTTAGGATTAAATCTAAAGATGTTGGGTAAACCCATTTGACTGTGTTAGTTTGTATTTCAAATCTTAAGTTAGTTTGTTTAACGTTTTGTACCTTGGACAGATAAATAAATAAATGTAATTATGTATTTATGAACCAATGCTATTGTGACACGTCAGCCTATCCGGGTTGGGGTATTACACCCTTGGTCATCTTCAGGATTTAAGTTTGTTGTGAGGTCAAAGGATTTAAGTTTGTTGCCTCACGCACAAGTATTCCCTCACTAAGTTCTTTGATAATACATTGCATTATGAACGATGGATACGACAAAAATTTCTTTTTATCATTTTGGTGATGCAACACCAACTCATTAAAGAAATATGATGATGCCCTGAAAGTAGTTTCATTCATAATGGAATGGAAAATAGGTTGTAAACTTGAGGGCGTCTGATCGGATGATCCAGTTTTAGGACTCAAACACATGATAATGTAATGAAACAAAAGTTTGTATTTTGCATCCAAAATGTTCTCATAAATGGTAGCATGCGACAGAGTACCTTGGTAACCACACTCAGTCATGGTTAATTGAATGGTTCCACTAGAAATTTGTTTTGGGGCATCAGCATTATTCAGACCTAGTCTGATTCCTAGGGATTCTGGTGTAATTGCCATTAGTTTCCCTTTGATCGTCGTATTCAGGGAAATGACTTTACCGTTAACGGTAATTGATGTATCACATAATTAACATATAAAATATGCATAAATAGACCCATAATAGGTTAGAATTAGACTTAAAATGTTAATTTTAGGTACTTAATTCGTTCCTATTTGTGTTTATCAGGAAACTGGAGCTCCAAGCCAGATACAAGAGATTTTTAGGCAAAAACAGGCAAAATCTGGAGATTCCTGAGGATACGGGACATACAGCATGTTCCCTGTATGTTTGAAGGCCCTTCCAGGACTTAAATGAAGATAAAAACGGCCCGAGACAGATTCAGCATGCCCATGCACACTTGCATGGAGGCCCTGCACACTAGAAGACAAAGCAGTAAGCTTGGGGAACAAGAATTCTAAGGAAAGATCCCTTGCATGCCCGTGCTCCTACCCTTGGCACGCCCGTGCTTAGACAAGACAGAACTGCAGGCAGCAGAATGTACGAGATGCTGGAGCACGCCCATGCCACTCTTGGCACGCATGTGCTTGGCTTGGAAAGTCTATAAATAGCAAGCTACCCCCCACCATTTGAGACATCCCATATCACTTCATTCTCTTGGTCTTAGGTCGACTTCCGGGAGTCTTGCAGAGCTCTTGGGGTCTCATGGGAGGCCTTAGGGCCCTCCTAACACACCCAACAAGGTTAGGCCTCGTCCTACCTTGATCATCAAGACCAAACATGGGATCGTAGAGTAGTTTATATGCAATAAACATCGAGGGTCATGAGGTTGTTAGATACATAGCGTTAGGAGATGGAGAGCTTGTCTATGAGCAGCTATGTTCTTATGTTGATCATTCAATATGGTTGTATCTTTTTATTATTCATGAACCCACTTCGATTTGTAGACTTATATTATTATTAGTAGTAGTTTATTTTTAGTTATTTGTTGTGTTATCTTCTTCTAATCCTTGTTTGTTTATCTTGTGACAGGTTTCAAATGATGATTAACTTAATAAACCTAAAATAAACTCTAACTTTATAAACTAACTAGAGGTTTAATCAGCTTCTGGTAGTCCCGAGCTAGAACCAAGGTGAGGAAACCGGTAGTGAGATAGATCCTTTGGGCTTCTGATATCCAAACCAAATTCTAAGCAATGGCTTCTGAAGTGGACCAGATCCGAGTGACACATTTCTGGTACTTACTAGATGACTGAATGATCTTCTTGGTAATGGGAGGATTCCCTACGGGCGCACCAGTGATCTTCGGATTGCACGCCTTTAGGATTATCTTCCACCTTTATCAAGGATTTCATCCAGCTTGGGAGGTTATGGGTTGGGTTAATTAAGTTATCAAACATCAAACCAACTTTATATTTAATTGATCACTAAATAATAAAGTGTCACCTTAAAGATAAATAAAACAAGAATTATATTTCTAGGTCTCGTTAGTACAAATCCGTTAACCACTGGGGATACTTGTCTTCTGAGCCGACTATAAGAGAGATCCTTCGGTCTTCATGATCGTTAACCTACTTAGGGGATACGCTCTCGTTGAAGATGGTTGTAAGGGAGATCCTTCGGTAAGGAAAGCGGGAGATAAGGGCGGTGTACGGTGTTCCAAGATGAAAGTGAAGCCTCCAATAAAAGAAGAAGATGAGTTTGAGGATCAGAGACTTGACCGCGGTTAGGGAAGCCCGCTATACGCAAGGCTCGGGTGAAGTACCTTCATGCGGATGCGTATTGGGAGGTTTTGCATTCTACTTAGTAGTGGCCCGTTTCTCTATCAAGGAGTCAACACTTAAAGATCACTCTTTTCCTCCTCACAAATAATTAATTTTAACTATTAACTGTAATAATAGATTTAACTACTTATACGGAGGGTCCCGAGATGTGCATATTTGATTACTCTACTATTTTATCTTTTCTTTTATCAAACCCAAAACCTTTTTAAAACCATTTTTATTAAAGAACCCCTCCGTTTTATTTTTCTTTTAGAAACCCGATTAGTTGAATGAGGAAAGGTTAAGTAGGGGAAAATGTGAACTCTGGAATACGATACTCGATACTTACCCTAGATAAACTATACTATACACGTCAGGTTCTCTGCCTATGCGTTGGTTTTAGTTTCTAAAAGTAATTATCGTTTACTTTATAAATTTAAAACTTCGTAAAAACGGTTTAGTAAAAATCAGTCGTTTTTCCCAAAACCAAAGTTTTGGATTTGAAACATCAAGGTTTTGGCACCGGGGAAATGACACCTTTCTAAATTACTAAAACCATACACATCAAGTTTTTAGCGCCGTTGCTGGGGAACACAATGATTTCCAAAGTAAAACCCAAGTCACTTGACAGATCAGTTTATTTTTATTTTTCATTTTATTTTCATTTTATTTTTCTTTTTATTTTTTGTCTTCTTTATTTTTTCTTTTCATTTTCTTTTTGCTTTATTTCGATGATTGCGGTTGTTTTAGTTTTTCTTTTGAGGTGTCCTTCGAGATTCGCAACCTTGGAGAATCTCCGTGAAGGAAACCATGACCACCAATTTCATCAACTTTCTTTTTGGAGGGTTTTTTCGTTTCTTCTTTATTTTCGTTTCTTCTTTATTTTCGTCCCTACCGTCGCCTTCCTCCCAAAACCGCCATTTTCCACCATTTTTCTTCATTCCAGGCCCTAATCTTCAACATAAGGTATGTATAGTCAACCTCTAACAACTTTTAAGTGTTTTTATGTCCAGATCTGTCCAGATTCTTGAGTTTTTGAGTAGTTTAGTTTCTTGAGAAAAACCTTAGTTTTCTAGCTTCTTTAGCCCGGATGTTTGCCTGATACTTTAGGAAAACGATTAGGGCAGTGCTAGGAACGTAATGTGGCAAAATTTTTTGAGAATTTGATGAAAAATTTCTCGGGAATTCTGACAGGTTCGAAATCCGTCACATCAGTCGTGGGCGTGCTCGTCTAGACGACACTGTTTGAATTTCCCTCATAACCAGTCTAACCCACAAGACCGTGCACGGACATGTACACTAGTGTGCATGGTGTGCACCCCTGTAAACCAGCCATAACTTTTTAAGTTTCAAAATTTAACTTATTTTTGCAGTTTAAAATCAGTTTTAGGGTGTTTTTGGCAAAAACCAGTTTAAACAGTTTAACCAGTCAAAAACCACACTGTAGACTGAGCCGCACGGCCGTGCCCATTACTTGAGCATGGGCGTGCAGCCACTGGACCATAGCTGTTTATTTGCTGCAGAAAATTTTAAATTTTTGTGAAGCTAAACCGATTCTGTTATCTTTTATAGGAAATGTCAAAAAGATCTGTTACACTAGAGCTACCACCACACCAGATGGCTGAAGCTGAAGACTCCATCCCAGATGACACCCATCCCTGGTTATACTTTAACCAGGAAGATGAAGAATTGGAAGCCTACAGGCGTCTGCTTATCCTTCAGCTTAGGCAGATTGGAGATTATCGCCTTATAGATTACGACTCCGTAAGGTCGGTGGGATTGGATCCTCGATTCTATAACACGCTATCGACCCACTGGCACTATTTCTTCCAGATATCTGAGCATACTTATCGGGAACCAACTCTGGTGTTCTTAGCTTCCTTCTACTATGAACCGCCCACTACAGCGGAAGATAGAATTACGAGGCAGTGTATGCGGGTTAGGTTAGGTAGGTGTTGGTACATAATGAGATTGGCAGAGTTTGGGATTAGATTGGTTCTATATCAACAAAGGGAGATTCTTTCACCAATATTCACTGAAAGCTTGTTCGATTGGCCCAACAATGTTCGGCCAAAGGATTTCTGGAGAAATTTCCGAAGCCCCCTACACCCCAAGGAGGCGTAAGAGATCTAGTTTTCCAGACTCACTCCATCGGTGGTTACATCTGATCGTTGCCAACAGTTTTGGATGCCACGCGGATCGTATGGATAGAGTACACGAGCATGAGGTTTTCTATCTCTTCAACATCATAAGAAACTAACACTGTAACCTTGCCCATACGGTAGCTGAACTCCTCACTACTTCCAACCACATCTTTGGGGTACCTTATTTCACACTCCTAGCCACCAGTCTAAAGACACATCATCCCCAGAACTTAGATCAATTAACGGTGGTAGGAAGGATCCGTCCCCTCGACACCTTAGACATGAGTGATATTGGGGTTGCAGATTGGTTCGACCAAGTTTTGAGGCTAATGGGTAACAAGTAGAGATTGTGGGATGAGGAAATTGAATACGACGAGACAGAGGACACGGGAGATGCAGATTCATCAGCTATAGCCGCAACCAGAACACTGCCAGATGCCATGCAGGGTTGACGGAGCCGGCCGCGGAGAGGTCTGCTCCACAGATCTTGGACAGACTTGATACGCTTATGACTTCATGCACCTGCTCTAGCTCACATGCAGACCACAGTTATTCAGATTGATCTTCCCTCCCGCAGGTTATTCGGCGATTCTGGACACTTTATGATGGTTTATTGACATTAAAACACTATGTTTCTTTCTTTTTATTTTTTATTTGTGGTTGATGATGGATGTTTGTATTCTGACACTTTTGCATGCATGGTGCATGCCGGACTCGTTCCACCCCGCTAGCGCTTTGGCGTTTGTATCTATCCTAGGACTGTAGCTTTATTTTATTTATCTTTGTTACTTTATTTTCCTTTTTCTAGTATTTTAGGACAGGTCGAGGATAGCTTGATATTTTGGAGCCGCCATTTCGACGCCTCTGTTTGAAGGATGCAGGTTTCACTCACACGGGAGTGGACACGTCATTGTCAGGGGAGTCTTAGTTTCTCTTGTCTCCTTTTCCATTTCTGCACTTAAAATTTCTGCAAAAATTTTAAGTGTGGGGTGGGCCGTTATTGCTGCATATTTTATTATATCTAGTGGGTCATTTTTCGTTGTTCGGGCATTATCCGGTACCCTCTTAGCCAATTGATACCCATAGCGTCATTCACAGTCGTCTCTGGTAGATTAGTATAGTCTATTAGACTAGCCCGAGTGATCGTTATTAGGCATTCATGCTGAACGGTTCACACTAAAGGACAGTCGAAATAAGATGAATATAATTAAAACCCGAGAGATCCATTTAGATTATTAAAATAAAGTAGAAAAATAGGTTGCATGGCAAGTGAATAATACCCTAAATTTGTGCTTAAAATCAATACTTTAGCCTACCCTTTTGTCCGTGTGAGATTCTTGAGCCTTTTTACGAGCACCACACTTACATATACATACACATATCATATATTGCTCGTTTCGTTTCTTGAGAGATTTCCGACCTTAGTCCGACTCGGTTAGAACTTGTGTGTTTATACATATTCTTGTTTTAAAACCGGTAATTAAATAAAAATGATAGAGGCAATTTGGTTTCTCCCCAAAAATAAATCCTTTCCTTTTTAAAACCACATTGAGCCTTAGCCTTTCGTTTCTTCACCTAATAAAAATGAGTCCCGATCATGCATCACCAAAGCAGCTTCAAGACAATGTCATCACCGAGGGTTCGAAACTGCATGTTCAAAGAGAGGCGACACCGTTGACAAAGGAGGGAACAACACAAGATGGGGCCAAGAGAGAGATCTTCTGGAAAAAAAAAAGTAATAATATGTAGGAGGAGCCAAAATAAACAGAGAGCGCGACACGAAGAGAGAAACCCAAAAAGAGAGCCCAAGGAAAAAGTTCTTCAAAGTTAAAAATTGGTCTTTGACCGGTGACACCCTAAAGAACTGAAAATTTGCTCTCTCTTTCTCTCTCCCTCTCTACTACTTGTAGATGCGTTTTTGCGACTAATGATTAGATATGTTAACATGTGTTAGATATGGTCAAAGGGGCGAAGGAAGACTAAGATGGGCGAAGGTGAGAAGCTAGTGGGCGAAGGTAGCTTGTACATGGACGAATCTGGAACAAGACTGACAGGAAGACACATTCGACCACCTGATGTGGGCGAATGTGGAAAAGGCCTACGTTCGACCATCATAACTGGGCGAACGTGCAGGTCCTATATATAGATTTCATGTTTTTGTAAGTTTAAGCGAGTCATTTAGTGTGTGTGTTTTTGAGGTGTGTTCCAGAGAGGTCTGAGAGTGTTATTGTGTGTGCTAGATTAACTGTAATCGAGTTGTAACCAAGTATTTGAAAGAGTTAATCTATGAAAAGCTTTTAAAATGACTTTGATTGTGTTTTGATTGAGTTTATATCAGTTTGTTCTAAGCTAGGGTTTCCGCACCTGGTTTAGCAACTTGTATGATCATATAATCCTGTTTTCATATAAAATTCATCCTCTACAAAGTGGTATCAGAGCGTAGAGGATCATACAACAACAAATTGATAAACTCAGAGCTGATTTGGACATTATTTTCATCAATTCACATATGTTTTTACATAAAAATGGTTTTTGAGTGTTTTTGAAAGAATTAGAGTTGATTTTGTGGATAAAATTCAAAATTCCAAGTATTAAAGTTGTTCCAAATCATCTCCGAAGCAAAACCTAATCAAGATCATTCAAATCCACAAACTTTTGAAAATCAGAGATCAAAATAACCGTTTTTCAAAGTGTAACCGTTTTTCAAAAGGTCAAAATGGGCGAACCTGAGTGTTTTGGACGAATGTGTGAGTTTTTGGTCGAAGGTGAGTGATATTCTGGGCGAACCTAGAGATTTTAGGGCGAACGTAGAGTTTTTCAGTTGAATATTTTACATTCGGGTCACATTTTTCACATTCGGGAGATCGGGCGGGCGAACCTGGAAACTAAACGGGCGAACCTGGAACTGTTTGGGCGAACGTGAAAAGTGTCAGTGTGTTTTTACTTTCTGGTGACATTTTACCTTCGGGAGAGACTTTTTGGGCGAACCTGAAACCAAAAAGGGACGAATCTGAATCCATTTGGGCGAACCTAGATCTTGTTTTTGGAAAATTTTTCTAAGTGTTGAATTTTTCGAAGTTCGTGATCATGTGGCGTTATCAGACTACTTCTACACCAGCAACTACACAACCACAACAGCAGGTGATGGACCCATGGACAGTGGCAGCACAGAAGACGAGCACACAGTCTTCGCAGCCGGTTAACTACATGACTCAAAGTGCACCTCCAGCACCACAATCTGACTACTGGGGAGTAGCAGCAGCGGTGGTAAACACTCAAACTACAAATGCTATTTCCACACTGATTAATGATTTGTCTTCAGGTAGCGGGACTCGGCCACCGAAGCTCATGGAAATTCAAGAATACAATCAGTGGCAGAAAAAGTTCAAGATACATTTGGAAGGCATGGGAGTGGAAGGTGCTGATGCATGGAACATGATTGCTAAAGGTTACACACCACCAGTTCTGGAGAACACAGGTGAACCAGTGCCATTGGAGAGCATGGCTGAGGATGAGAAAAAGAAGTTTGCTGTGGAAAAGAAGGCATTTTCCCAATTGACACAGGCAATCACAAATGATCTTTTGCATCAATTTGGGACTTGCACAACTTCTAAGGCACTGTGGGATATGCTTAAAAGGAAGCATGATGGAAATGAGAAGACTCGAAGTTTGAGGACGGAAGAACTTATAAAGGAGTTTGAGAATTTTTCTTATGTTGGAAATGAAACTTTGAAAGAACTAACTCCTAGATTTAATCATTTGATATCTGAATTGTCTAGCTATGGTATACAGATTCCTATGGCAAAACAGGTGGACAAGTTTGCAGATGCATTACCACCAAACTGGGATCAGCATGTAGATGTTCTGAAGGAGAAGGATGCTTATCAATACTGGTCTCTTCAGGAGTTCATTGAGAAGCTGGAAAACAAAGAATTGGAAGAAAAGAGGAAGGCTAGGAGAGCACAGATTCCTCAGAATCCAAACTTATACTTTGGAGGATCTTCAGTTCCAGCAAGTACAAGCTCAGGAGGGCTAGTTACACCACATGTTGCATGTATATCCAGTGTTGTGGAATCACCTACCATTAACTACCATCAACAAACTTCATCTTTATCACAACCACAACCACAAGTACCATACCAATATTCATACATTCCACCATTCTCCCCAAAGCAACAAGCAGCTTTCTACACTTCTAGCCAATCTCAACAACTACCATTGAACCAACCTAACCAACAAACAGTGGTTTTGGAGACATCTAACCTTGGTAATGTGACTGTTGAAGTTGCTCAGCAACACATTGCATTAGTCTCTGCAATGGTCTCATCCTACAATGGATTAGTTGCTAGTCAAATTGGTAATAACAACTTGACCAATGAAGACTACGCACAAATTGACAAGGAAGAGATGGAACTCATTGATATTCAATGGGCCTTTGCGAGCATAATGCGAAGAGCAACGGAGTTTATCGAGAAGACAGGTAGAACAGACTTGGGAACTTCTCCTAACACAACCTACGGGTTCAATAAGGAGAAAGTGACTTGTTTTAACTGTGGAGGAAAAGGTCACTTTAAACGTGAATGCACCCAGCCACCAAAACAAGGCAATAGGAATCCATTCAATGCCACCTATCAGAACCGTCAACAACAAAACCAAAACCAAGTTTCTTCCCAAAACAACAACAACAACTACCAAAATCGTCAAAACAACTTTAATAACAACCAAAATAGACAACCAAACACACCAAACCAGACACAAACCCAAACACCAAACAATACTAACCGAACAGTCATACCAATCACTACACCAAATGAACAACAGAATACCAATCAAGCATTGGTTACTCAACAAGATGAGAGGTTTGACTGGTCGAGTATTCAGATAGGTGTTGAGGAAATCACTACTGGGGGCAATGTGGCTTGTGTTGCATATCAGGTTGATATTGAAGATTCAGTGACGATGGAGGAGAAGGTTGAAACTGAGGTTGAAAGTGATGAGTCTGAGGCTGAGATGGATGGGGAATTTGAACCTATTAAGGTTAATGCTGAGGTTGATGTTGAAGTTCAAACTGAAGAAACAAATTCTGGAGTTGTGATTGATACTGTTTCTGACATTCCTGAGGAGTGTGAATCGGTTTATTCTGATTCAGACAGTGAATCGGATACAGAAGCAAGTGTTAATTCTCTTGATGAAGACATTGATCAGTTGCTTGCAGAAGCGGATTTTCTGATGACAAGGAAGTCGTGTATTGCAGATGATGCTTTCACAAAGATTGATTATTCCAGATTCTTTGCAGGAAAGGAAGCTCATTTTGCATTGATGGCCATGACTGACCCGCCAAAACCTGTAAGTTCTGCATGTAGTACTGATAATACAAGTGAAAAATATTGTGGTACATGTGATAGATTGACTGAGGAGGTTAAACAACTCCGTGTTCAACGTGATAGTGCTATCATGAACAGTCAATCTACTCGCAAAGAGTTGAATGCTTTTAACAAAGTATTAGATGGCTACAAAAGGGACATTTCCGACTTGAAAAACACTTTGTCTTTAAAACAATTGGCAATTAACAACTATATCAATGAAATTGAAAACACCAAGTTGGAAATGGCAGCCATAAAATGCTTTGCTGAGAAAGTAAACAAAAAGTTGGAAAGTTATAAGCATATTGCTTATGTG
This sequence comes from Ambrosia artemisiifolia, assembly GCA_032199755.1. NCBI lineage: Eukaryota > Viridiplantae > Streptophyta > Magnoliopsida > Asterales > Asteraceae > Ambrosia > Ambrosia artemisiifolia. The sequence continues at coordinate 5,232,792 of CM063526.1, read as the reverse complement.
GTAGACCACATCATTGATGATAAAACAACCAATTATCGGTCTGTACCATCTCCGGTTCTCTTTGAAAACCATAATTGTCACCAAGTGACACCGGAGAGTTCGGTAAAATCTGATTCAGCATCGGAAAATGAATCTAATACTTCAAGTATTGGTGATCCAAATTCCGATGTTAGACCGATTTTGGGGATCAATGATGAAGGTGTTACTGCTGAGAGTGTAGATTCAGACTCAGAGAGTGATGATAATGGTTGTAATCAAACTGTTAATGCATGTGAAATTCCAAAAGAAAATCACATCATTACAAATGAACCAGTTTCATCATCTCAAATTGTTCCGATGAGAAGTGTTCATCATGTGAATAAGTTTGAGAAGAATGTTGTGAAGAAAGATCTTAATGTGGTTAAGAAAGATCTTGAAAAGAATGATAAAAATGAACAATGTGACAAACCTGTCAAGGTGTTTTATCGGATGGAAGGATCCGATAAAATTATCTCTGACGAGGACTTTCCAATTAAAGATGTTAACTATGCTAAAATTGACAAGATTTGGCAAGAAAGTACTATTTGGTTCCCAAAACATGAGAGAACAAATGAGATTCCACCAGCTTTATTAAAGAAGTTGTATTTGGATGTTCCTCAAGAACCAAAGGTCCATGTCACAGAGTTTGTTAAACCCAAAAACAGAGCTAATGGTTTTAATGAGCCTACTTACTCAAAAGGGCCACTCCCTGAGAGTTTAAGGAAGCAACAGTACAATGATCAATATCCTGTTAGATCATTTGCTCAACCAAATGCTCCGAATGTTTTTGAAGAGTACCGTGCGTGCTTTAAGTGTGGGGAACGTGGGCATTTACTTGCTCAGTGCCCATATGTAAGGCACAAGAGGCACGAGGTGGAAGTGAGGAATTCTATGCGAAAACCGATTGATCATTATGTGCCACCACATAGGAGAGTTGTTCCTCAACAACCACAACCGTTTTATAATCATAACAATTTTCAACAAATGAGGAACACTCGTCCAATGCACTATGATAGAAGGAATCGGATTGCTATGGAACACTCATGGAGAAAGCCTGTGGTGAACGCAACAGTTGATAGGCAAAAGGTTCCACCAAAACCGATTGTCAAACCAAATGTTGGACCTAAGTCTGTTAAATCAGATAAGGTTACCAAGAAAGTTACATTTGCTAACAATGTTCAGAAACCGACTGAGAACTCAAAGTCTCAGATTCGTATCCTGAAAAGGACTGAACAATCTTGGACACCCAATGGTACTCCAGGAGCCTCAACTTCAAGGGTTAATGAGAGAAAGGAAACTGTTTTGAACAATCAGAAAAAGATTGATCAAAAAGTTGTTCAAAATGATTGTGAAAATGTTACTTTGAAACCTGATGTTCAAAGACCCAAGACTCAGGCTTGGGTCCCCCGAAAGAACTAACCGATTTACATTTTGTGTGCAGGGAGCTTCAGCTGGCCCTATTAGCAGTCTTTGGATTGTTGATAGTGGAGCTTCAGGCCACATGACAGGGGATCTTGCGTTGCTGTTCGACGTGAAGAACATCAATGGAGGGTATGTAGCTTTCGCGGGAAACAAAGGTGGATATATCACAATGGAAGGAAGTGTGAGCAATGGGATAGTGAGTTTCGAGCGGATTTCGTATGTGAAGCAGATAGACTATAATCTGTTGAGTGTCAGTCAAATATGTGACAAGAAATTTACTGTGCATTTTGATGACAAATCCTGCTATATTCTGAAACCGGGCTTTACAATTCCTAAAGAGTGGATAATGTTGAAGGCACCTCGCGTCAACAATCTATACATTCTTGATATGTCCAAGGCGATGACATCACAGGGGCAGATAACATGCTTTTTGTCCAAGGCGACTGAGAAAGAATCGATAATGTGGCACCGAAGAATGGGGCACATTCATCTGAAGAAAATGAATCAACTTGTGAGAAATGGACTTGTCGATGGAGTAAACGTGAAACATTTCCATCTGAATGACAAGTGTGTGAGTTGTAAAAAGGGGAAGCAACACAAACAGTCCCACAAAGTGAAAAAGGTTAACTCTGTTGAGATGCCACTAGAGCGACTGCACATGGATCTTTTCGGACCAGTCAAGCGCAAAAGTCATCTTGGAGAGCTTTATTGTTTAGTCGTCACTGACGATTACTCAAGATTTTCATGGGTGATGTGTTTGCAGAATAAAAGCGACACTTTTATCAATCTAAAAGTTCTGTTCACTCGATTGGAGAATCTCTACAATGTGAAGATAAAGAGGATTCGGAGTGACAATGGGACGGAGTTCAAAAATGCCAAGATGGATGAACTTTGTGAAAACAAAGGAATACATCATGAATATTCGGCTCCGTACACCCCTCAACAGAACGGTGTTGCTGAACGAAAGAATAGGACTCTAATTGAAGCGGCTAGAACAATGCTTGCTGATTCAAATCTTCCAGTAATGTTCTGGAATGAGGCGATTTATGCAGCAAATTACACATTAAATCGGGTTTTAACAGTGAAGAAGTTTGGTAAAACATCTTATGAGCTGTTACACCGAAGGAAGCCGAACTTAGAGTATCTAGAACCTTTTGGGGCGCCATGCACTATGTTGAACCCAAGAGAAAAGTTTAGTCCTAAAGCCGAGGAGGGTTACTTTGTTGGATATGCAACCCCGCTCAAACGGGTATACAACAAGCGAACTCGTCGTGTGGAAGACTGGGCTAACGTGGACGTTCAACGATATACTCAAAATATTCAAGGCACGGGTCCTGATTGGATGTTTGATTACAAAGATTTCTTTGAATCATTCAATCTAGATAGCTTGGTTGAAGAAGCTGTTATTCGATTACTTTACGAGTGTGAAAATGCAACAACTTCACCGCTGGTGCGTCCGATCACCGTGAACCCCCTACCAGCTTCTAATGATACCAATGCTCCTATACAAGAAGAAGAAATATTTCAAGAGGCTTCAACTTCATTAGACACTTCAGAATCTGAAGATGAACAATTTGAAGAAGCTATTCTTGATCAAGCTGAAGAACCAGAGGCACCGCCAGTGAACCCAACTCCAACTTCTGATGTGGCTTCATCATCGAATACGGGTCATGATCTGGATGCTGTAGAGAACTTGACTGTTCAGACGGGAGTGCAAGTACCTGATTATCCGGAATCTCGGATTCATCGTATTCACCCGCTGGAGCAAGTAATCGGTGATCCTGGAAGCAGTGTTATGACCAGAGGGCAGCTTAAAAGCGTTAATTCGCCAGAGAGTTTTGGTGCTTTAGCTTTATATGCCAAAATTCAACAATCTGGTAGTCAAAATGATTGGTCGTTTGCGTGTTATGTGTCGCAGGTAGAGCCAAGGACATACAAGGACGCTTTGAAGGATGATGCCTGGGTGGAAGCTATGCAGGAGGAGTTATTACAATTCCAGAAATTGGGAGTTTGGACGCTCACGGATTTGCCGCCGGATAGGAAGAAGATTGGCACCAAATGGGTGTTTAAGTGTAAGAAGGATGATCGTGGGGTAATAGTTCGTAACAAAGCCAGATTGGTCGTGCAGGGTTTTCATCAAATCGAAGGGATTGATTATAACGAAATCTATGCACCGGTAGCACGAATCGAAGCTATTCGGATGTTCCTCGCGTTTGCTTCTTATAAGAAATTCAAAGTTTATCAAATGGACGTGAAAAGTGCATTTCTGTACGGGAAAGTCAAGGAAGAGGTGTATGTCGGGCAGCCACCAGGCTTTGAGGACCCAATCCACCGGGATAAGGTCTACGTGTTGAACAAAGCTCTTTATGGCTTGCACCAGGCTCCGAGGCAGTGGTACGAGGAGCTAAGTACATACCTCATCACCAAAGGATTTAAGCGCGGCCTCGTCGACTGCACCCTCTTTACGAAAAAGACGGGAGATGACTTGCTTCTAGTACAGATATATGTTGATGATATAATATTTGGTTCAACTAACGAGCTTTTATGCAGGGAGTTCGAAACTGTCATGCAGGAAAAGTTCGAAATGAGCGCAATGGGGGAGATGCAGTTTTTCCTAGGCTTGCAGGTGGACCAAAGACCCGACGGGATCTTCATTCACCAGACGAAATATGTCTCCGACATCTTGAGCCGGTTCCAGATGGAGGACTCAAAGCCGATGGATACCCCGATTCAACCCAATCACGGGATTGGAGTGGACGCTAAGGGGGAGCTGACGGATCCTTTTACATACAGAGCAATCATCGGATCTCTGATGTATTTGACGGCGTCTCGACCAGATATTATGTACGCAACGTGTCTCTGTGCCCGTTATCAATCGAAGCCGAAACAAAGTCATCTGACGGCGGTCAAGCGTATCCTTAGATATCTGAAGGGTTGTCCATCAAAAGGACTCTGGTACCCTAATGATGATAATTTTGATTTCATATCTTTTAGTGATGCAGATTGGGGCGGCTGTGACAAAGATAGCAAATCTACTACAGCTGGTTGCCAGTTTTTCGGGAGCAGGTTAATCACCTGGCAATGCAAGAAACAGACTTCCGTAGCACAATCTACCTGTGAAGCCGAGTACATTGCAGCCTCGAGTTGCTGTTCACAAGTACTCTGGATTCAACAACAAATGGTGGATTACGGTTTGCAGTTTCTAAAAACTCCTATTTACTGTGACAACGAAGCCGCAATTGCATTAACTAAAAATTCGGAAAATCATTCTAAAGCGAAACACATCCGGATCAAATATCATTTTATCCGAGATTGTTACGCTAAGGAATTGATCGATATGATCAAAATTCATACTGACTACCAACGTGCAGATCTGTTTACTAAAGCTTTTGACCGTTCACGCTTTGACTATCTTTTAAAAGTAAACAATATAAAGGAAAAACAGGACTAATCGGCACCTCGGTTTATCGCTTTTTAGTTTTTAGATTTTATATTTTGCTAATTGGGAATTTCTCTTTGCTAATTGGGAATTTCTCTTTACTATCATAATCCTCAAAGAAGTTGATGCTTTCGAGGGGATTGTTTAATCCTCAAAGAAGTTGATGCTTTCGAGTGGATTGTTTTAGGGGGAGCCATTTTATCAGAAAAACCAAAAACATTATAAAATTCAAAAAGACCTAAAAATTAGAAAATCAAAAATGATTTCCTGGTAATACAGAGGAAATGATAGTACATCAGTGGGGATCTGACACAGGCTAAAGAATTGTATAGTATAATGAGGCGTGTGTTGATTACGTGTGATATGCTGATAGGCTTCGTAGACTAAATATTGCGTGCATTAGTGATACAAACATAACGAACTACGCGTTTGTGGCTGAACACCTCATGGGCATATGGTCTTAGTACCGTAATTTCGTTTGATAGGATTGCCAAAATCTGAGGTTTCGGGTCGTTATGTTATGGTTATCCGGGATATTCTGATAAACTTTTGTCGTATTGATTTACGGACCTAGTTTTATCAGAATATTTGCTAAAAGAGCTTAATTGCCAAAACCGGAAGTTACCGAATTGAGGAACTTTATGTTTTAATTGATCATAGATCATTATTACATCGTATTGATCATCTGATGCAAATCAGTGATTAATATCAGCCTCAACCTAGTGTATACGCACATGTTACTCTGCTGCATTCATTTGCTGACCTGTACACCTCTGTGCTATATACTTTGTAACTTTTACGGATAACTCTGGCATAATCACGCGTTACGACGAAGCTTTGTGCAATTACTTGATACGGGAGTATGTCGTGTGTGTGGGCACCACATCGTGTTAGTCTAATACACCTAACTCGTATCATTTTAAAGCATTGCGTAATTGTCTGCATGTGAGCTTACGTGGACCACAATATCAGCAATTGCCGTATCACATACAGTTTCTAATGATAATATTAAACAAAAAGATCAACGCTGTGATCAGATTTCTCAGAAAACTGATATGATCCTCTGACCGGATTTCACAAAATGTTTACTGCTTTCATTTTACTTTGATGTTTTTTATTTTGTTGCAATTTACCTTTATTGTCAAAAAGATACAAAATCCAAAAAGATTTTAGGTGTGTTTTGATAAAATTTCAGAAAAATCCAAAACTTTTGCATTTCTGCTTTATTTTTGATAACCGGGGATGCTTGATAGTCAATTTCTGAGATTTGACAACACCATCTGGGCTTTGTATCATTCTAAAAGTGAAAATTTGTGTTTTGGAAGCTTAACGGATTGAAAAATGTTGAACGGGATTCGAATTTGTAATTTGGCAAAATTTTTCAAAATTTCCATTTTACATTCGCCCTTAAATGGGACGAATGTGGAAATTTTTCCACCTTCGGGCGTTTTACAACTGGGCGAATGAGAAGTTTTGACTTCCATTCCACCTTCGGGTAAATAGTTTTACCTTCGTGCCATTTGGTTGGGGCGAAGGTGACTCTTTTGTACATTCGTCCAGATGGTATGGGCGAAGGTGGAGCTTATATATATGCTCAAACCAGATTCGACCATTCACTTCAAAATTTTTCAAAATTTCTTCATAACCAGACCTTGTTGCTTTTGAATCCTTTGCTTGTGCATTTTGTTCCCTAGTGTATCCTGATCATTTCCATATACTTTTTACAGGTAATGGAGACGTAACAAAGCTGGAATCGTTTGTTTTATAAACGGCCTTAGGGTTTTAGGGTTCTTGATGTTCCAGTGTTTGTTAATAATCAATGTTGATAGAAAATCATTCCATATCAGTTTTAGGGGGAGAGGATTAAAGGAATTAGGTTTTAACATTGTTTAAAGTAGTGATTGATTGAATGAAAATAATAAAACCTAATTTCTATTGAAAACTGATATAGAATGACAATTTAGGGCAATTGATGATAGACGAGTTCTAGTCGGCCATGTTAGGGTAGATTCTGATCAAAATCAAGGCTTGAAAACAAAGTTTGAAAATTTTTAAATTTTGGGTTTAAACCAGTTTCTACATTCGGCTCGTCGATTGGACGAATGTGGAACTGGACGGACGAAGGTAGACTAAAACGGACGAATGTATCATTTTAATCAAAATCACTTTACATTCGACCAAAAGTTTACACCTTCGGCCACAATAATCTACATTCGACCAGTTCATTTTGGGCGAATGTGGAATTTCAAAAGTCTAAAAATTTTTAAATTTTGACGATTTCGTGTTTTGACGTTTATTTTTGATTTTATGTTTCAGATGGCTAAAGAACAAGAAAATATAGAGATTCCTGTGGATACTGCAGTTACTGATCCAGTTCCAGAGACTGTACAAGTAGGAGAATCATCAAGCGGTAATAAATGGCCGTTTGAGAAGACTCACAATTGTTGCGCGTATCTGGGAGATGTTGAGAAGAACGTGGAGTTTACTGAGATCATCAAGTTTCTGAAGAGATGCAGAGTGGTTTATGCTTTGGCCACACCAACTATTATTTACAAGGATATAGTTGAGGATTTCTACAACAACGCCAAGTATGATTACTTTGATAATCAAACTATTATCAAAAGCAAGATTCAGGGAATGGAGATGTTTATCACTGAAGCTGATATCAGAGAAGCTCTCCAGATCCAGTTTGAAACCAGTGAGGATCCAAGGGAATTATCTTGGACTGAGCAGAAAGCCTGTTTCCTGAGGATGAAATACAAAGGACCGATCACTGATGGTTCTATGTACAAAGGGAAACTAGGAGTACAGTTTAAGTATTTTGCTCATGTTATTATACTTGTGTTTGGATGTGTTAGTGGAGGATACGACGTGATGAGGAAGAGTTTGAGCTCGTTAATGGTTGCGTTGACTCTCAACAAACCATTTAACGTTGCTGGGATGATTTTAGATCATATGTTAGAGATGTTGAAAGGGTTGAAGCTTAAGAAGTTCATGCTTTATCCTAGATTCCTTATGATGATTTTTGATCACAAATATCTACACTTGAAGAAAGATCCAACACAGATACTAGTTATGGATCACATGAACATTAGAACCTTAGTGAGAATGAAAGGTTACAAAGGTGTGCCTGAAAATGAGAGACCACCTTACAGGAGATTGTTTGGAGCCTTGGCTAGAGAGGATTACATGGATCCTGGAAAGAATACAGCAAGGCATCCTGATAGTGATAGTGACAATGATGATCCGTTGGTTTATGCTGATGCAAGCACAAAGAGAAAAAGGCAGGTTGTCAATCCCGGAGCCAAAGGGAAGGGTAAGGGAAAGACAGATCAAGGGAGTTCAAAACAACAAGTGGTGAGGAAGAAATCTACTGCGAAGAAGGGTACTAGTTTGGTAGATGAAGAGTCTGTTGATTCAGAGGAGACGGAGACTGAAGAACAGTGGGATTCGGATGCTGAAAATATCCAGACTACCAAACAAAAGGCCACTTTGGTTGGTGAGTCTGAATCACTTAACAGATCAATTGAAGAAGCTAAGAAGAGCAAGCAGTCTGTTGGTGCTGAAGATGAAGGGTTGACAGTTAATTTGGACGAGTTGAATGAAGGAGAAACCGTTGTAGTTAACTTGCCTAAGCCCAAACACAAAACCATGGCCAAGAAGACAAGCACAAAGCAACTAAGAGAGAAAGAATTAAACCTACTTTTGAGAGGAAAGAGATTACCTGAAGTTGGTACATCATCAAAACAATCTTCACCAGCCACTAAGAAACAAAAGACTGTGGAGGCAACAAAGTTACCAGTGGACCAATTCAATATTGCACTGGATAATGTTCTCAACATGTTTACAAAGCCTCAGAAAGGAAAAGAAACTGAGATTGAGCCATCTAAGTCAAAGTCAAAGTCTAAGAAGGTCACTGTGGATGACGATGTGATGAAGCAGGTGAATAAAAGGATGGACGACATGATGAAGATGTTAGTGGCTCAGCAAGCTGAGATTGCCAAGTTCAAGCAAAATGAAGAGAAAATGCTTCAGATTGTAGTAGCTTCTAAGTCTAATCAAGATGAGATAGACGAGAAGGTAAAGAAGCTAGAAGCTAAGAATAAGAAGCTTGAAGGAAAGTGCTTGAGAAACAAGAACAGGTACAAGGCAATTAAAGAGGATAACAAAGAATTGAAGGCTGAAAACAAACGCCTTAGTGAGCTGATAGACAATCTGTACAATGTTGCACCCAAGCTGAAAGAGGGTGAGGAGGATAAAGAGAAAGAGGTTGAACAGGTTGACTTTGAACCATCTGAATCTGACAAAGAGGAAGATGAGGATGATGAGGATGACGAATCGGAAAAGAGTGATGATGGAGATGATGATAATGATGATGATGATGATGCTGAAGGGTCGGGAAGTCAAAAGGAGGATGAGAGTAGTAGTAGTGATGATAATGATGGAGGAGACGATACTTCTAAGTTTACATTTGAGAAAAGACCACCTTCAAAGAAGAAGAAAGACACAGGTGAGTCGAGTTCAAAGAAGAAAGGAGAGAATGTTGATGATGAGACTGTGTTTTGGAATGAGAAGGTGAGGTCCTTGTCTGATGATGCAAAACAAGTATACAAGGACATGTTAGAGAAAAGAGAATGGACCATTGAGTTCACAGGTCGTTTTGCAGAAATATTCCAAACTGATGATATGCGATATGAATTGGAATATAACGATCCTGATCTAGAAGAAGGGGAAGTACCTGCATCTGTGGCAAAGGAGATCTTGGATGGACTTGCACAGAGGGTAGGGAAAACGTTTGAAGAATTTATTGTTGATGAGTCGATTCCACATATTCCTGAAAAGGATATTGGAAGTCACTCTGATGATAAAGACACCCCTGAATTTGAAGAAGTTGAAATAGAGGATATCACACATGAGGAATATCCACAGTACTTCAGACAAACTGATGAAGACTTGGTGTTTCCTGATTTTACTGAGAGACATAATACGTCTGCAAAAAGAAAGGCAAAGAAGAGAAGTGTTGAGTTTGTAGAGAAAGTACTTGGAGCTGATTTGCCAGAATCTTCAAATAAGACTGATGAGTTGAAGGAGTATTTGAAGAAATTAAGACTGATGGATGAAAACCGACCGAAGCCTGAAGCTCAAGGAAACTTTTATAGGTTTCATAATGCGAAGTTCAGAGGAAGAGCTCTCGGGTGGACATACTTAGGCAGGCTGAAATGTCTAGCTGCTAAGTGGGAATCTGGAATCTTGTACTTTTACAGATTCATTGACTTGCTGACTCTACCGTACTGGGCGGTTAGAGATCTTTGCAGATTCCAAATGTCGGGTGCTTCAGTGAATAATTCACATGTCGGTTGGTGTGCAGACAAATTGGTTTGGGAAAGTAGAACTAAGTGGAACAGATTTAAACCACAATATCCCCGGAGGAAAGTTCACAGGGATATTGATCCCAAAACCAAGTTGAAAAGGGTTACCTTGATTTATAAGGCACCTGAAGTGATGAGAAAGATACCTTTGATGCCTATGCCTCAACACTTCAGTGCTGACTTCATTTTCTGGTACTATGATTGGAGGAAGGCAGAAGCGGTGATTGTGTTGAGAGATGGAAAGAACAAATACAAGCATGTTCATGTATTTGATCCTATGTGGTTGATCAATTGCACCTTCGAAGACATCATCATGCTCTTTTATAATCCGATTCATTATGAGCCAAACGATGCAGATCAAGCAAAGAAATACACACAGGTTGTTGGTGTTTGCTTTGCTTATGACATTAATGCTGGAAGTAATTTGGAGGGGAAGCTTGGCAAGAAGGTGAAGATGGCAAATGTGTCAAAGCCGGTAAAGCGAAAATTAGAGCCTGAGATGACGAAAGAACAGAAGAGTTTGCTCAGGATTAAGTTGCTGAACAAAGCCATGGACGAAGACAGAAAACGATCTAATCAATAGTCGAGGGGGAGTTTGTAGATGCGTTTTTGCGACTAATGATTAGATATGTTAACATGTGTTAGATATGGTCAAAGGGGCGAAGGAAGACTAAGATGGGCGAAGGTGAGAAGCTAGTGGGCGAAGGTAGCTTGTACATGGACGAATCTGGAACAAGACTGACAGGAAGACACATTCGACCACCTGATGTGGGCGAATGTGGAAAAGGCCTACGTTCGACCATCATAACTGGGCGAACGTGCAGGTCCTATATATAGATTTCATGTTTTTGTAAGTTTAAGCGAGTCATTTAGTGTGTGTGTTTTTGAGGTGTGTTCCAGAGAGGTCTGAGAGTGTTATTGTGTGTGCTAGATTAACTGTAATCGAGTTGTAACCAAGTATTTGAAAGAGTTAATCTATGAAAAGCTTTTAAAATGACTTTGATTGTGTTTTGATTGAGTTTATATCAGTTTGTTCTAAGCTAGGGTTTCCGCACCTGGTTTAGCAACTTGTATGATCATATAATCCTGTTTTCATATAAAATTCATCCTCTACACTACTCTTAGCTCTCTCTCTACTTTCTCTCTGTGATCTCTCATCTCTCTCTTGCGTTCCCCCTCGCTTTCTCAAGATGCATCCGCTGGATGAACACTTGCTTCGTTGTCTCCACTTTGCTCAGCCATGTTTGCCTCTAGAACTGATACAAATTATTTTCAAAAAGACAGCAGACGAAAGAAAATTGTGGCAAAAGATCGAACAAAATCCACCCTTTTGTGGACAGTCAAAAAGTGTTGCAAAAAGATGATCAAAACGGTATGACAGATGCATCAAGTGTGGAAACTGGTCGCATGAAGGCAAGTGCAGCAATAATTCGACTCACTTGCAGTTCGAATATACGATGTTGATCCAAGAAGGTGCCATTCGATACAAAGCCGAGCGCAAAGTCAGAAAAGGAAGCAACATCGACTACACTATGAGGTGTGAAATAGTAATGATGAAAGAAAAAGGAATCAACACCAGACTTCTCTCAGAAATTTCCGCTGAAAATGTTGCACGCCGCTACCGCCCTCCTCCACGTCTTGCAGCTTCTTCATCATCTCAGCCGTGACGATCTCTCATGACTCGGTGACTCATTCCCCCTTTGCAGATATAGTTAAAAAAAGTTCCTGTTTGCATCCCTACTGTAACAACCCGACCAGGAGGGGCCTGGACGCTAGGACAGTTTGGTAACAGACTTGCACAACGGAAGCAACGATGACTAATATTTATTATTTATACAACCTTTAGTCGCAAAATAATACAAATACAATTATAAAATACAACTAAAGTCTAATGCCGGGTCGAGACGCGGCGGTCGTCGAAGCAGCTGGCGGGTTGTTATGCACTAGTCAATCCGATCTCTACACGTCCACTACTCTAGAAGCTCTAATCCGCAATGCTTATAACTCAATCTTCTATCCCAATAGTCTCTATTCCACACAAGCAAATATATACCTCGCGTTACCATCCATCCGTCTGCAGTACCTGAACACATGCTTAAAAGAGTTTGGGTCAGCAATTACGCTGGTGAGTCCGTATAAGTAGTAAGTGGATCCGAAAACAGTTTATCATTTCAAAACCAGTTTACACAGTTTAACACAATTTACACAAAGTGATGCACAAGCGACACCTCAACCCTAACATGGACTCTATATACTGCCACTATAGGTCCTAGCAAAATATATGCCGCAATGGTCTTACACCTTAGTGGAGGGTTTCCCGGCACTGCGTCCCGGGTCCACCTTGCGTGGGGGATTCCCCAAGTAGTACTACCCATATATTAAGTGGCTTACCTTTAAGTTAATGAGTGTCAGTGTTATCCGGCAGTCTGTATCTTGTCACATCAAACAGTTTAAACACAAAACAGTTTACACACACAAGCATATGTTCACCCCAAAACGTTTAAAACAGAAAAAGGGGATTGGTATACGAACTCACCTGGTAACGTATCGCGTAGCATATATGGTAGTAGGGTATTCCATAGTCACGAGCCCACCTATCTTTACGTGCAAAGTCCTATCATTATCATATGTATTAGCGTGTGAAACGGAACATCATGACTACACGTGTGGACGAGCTAGGACATTGGGTATTTAGTGTTAACTTATTGTAGGTTTTATTTCTACTTAGGTTCATATAAATGATTGGCTGTGACCATGATTAATCATGCCTTTGTTAATATTAACAACAATATCAATATGTGTAAATATATATATATATCATGTTACCATTTGTTCTATTATCATTAATTATATAATTAGAAAAAGATGATTATTTATTTATAAGCACATGGTGATTGCTACTTGTAAACATGCTGTTATTCATAGAATAGTTACAGCGGTGGTTAAACTAGTATTAAAATGTTAATATCTAACAATCATAGTTTACGTCGAGGTATTAGTATAATCCTTATGAGTTGTGGATATCAAAAGTCCCAATAATGTCATATACTTGTTCTTGGTCCGTTTTGAGGTCATCTGTCTATTCAGGTCTCATCCGTATTCAATGATCAAGTTACATGCCCTCTCCCAAGGCTTAAATGGTTGGTCTTAAAGTCAAGTATCTTACAAATCATTCCTAATCCCTAATCACCACTTTATCACTATTCTGCTTATATCTAACAAAGTATTGTAATACACAAATGTCCTTCTTATTGGTTCATATATTTTATATCGCTTCATTATTTATTGGTCGAGTCATGGTGAGGCCAGGTCTAGTCTAACTTGCCCGGCAAAGGTCCACACGTGTTCTCGCAAATACCAATACAAATAACTAAATCATTGGGTATAAGTTTATACCTCTTCTTTTAACACCTGCACATACAATCCTGTTGACCAAGATAAGTGACCAGGTTGACTAGTCCTTAACCCATCAACAACAACCTTGTTGCAACCTATATCATTACCAACAACCCTGAGCAGCCACCTATGCCTCTAACCTTCACCCAATCATGTTATCAAAGTCACAGGTGCAACCAGCTTCTAAACCCGCAACTCTAACCCAACAGTGACCGTCCGGTTGACCGTAGAACCCTTACTGTAACTAACCTGTATATCTTTTATGCATAACCAAACCGTCATTGCCGAAACCCCACAGCCGCCACCACATCAATAGCCACCATTACCAGATTATTAAGTCGTGGAAGCCGTCATAACCCTTTGCTTAACCCTATCCGCCGCCGTCACCGATCTATAACCACCATCATGACCATGACCGACACCATCATTAGATTAACCTGAACTCCCTTTGGCTTCGTTACTTGATCCTGAAGTTAAAACCCAAGCTGGTGAGGGGCGTCGATCGCCGCCGCCGTATACGGTGGTCAGAATCCCACCGTTCCTCCTCCTTCACCCATTTCTCTCTCTTTCCTTTCCTCCTCTCTCTTTCTCCCTCTAGTTCACTCTCTTTGCATCTTCAGATTGTAGGGTGTGTGTGCGTGTGTTTAGATAAGGAGAGTGTGTGAGATGAGTGTGTATTCATGAGTAGATAAGCACAAGGGAATGTGATGATAGAAATTATAAAGGACATGGGTCTTAGGAGGGTGACGGGTGGAAAAGGGTGGGGACATGTGTCCCTCAACAAGGGTCACACATGTCTCCACTTGGTGACTCATCGCGGGTCACGTGTCGGTTTCTTAACGCGTTTTGATCCGGTTACGTATCGAACACTCGCGTAACATACTTTTATATAATGGTTCGGGTTTTAGTTTCGTATAGTAAAACGTATTGTTTACTACTCACTTTGGTTACTTATCTATTTGTTGTAATACTTTAAGCGTGAAAAATTTTGGGTCCACAACCGGGGTGTTACATTCTCCCCCCGTTAATAGAATTCCGTCCTCGGAATTCTTTTCAAGCTATCTATCATTGCAATCCAGTACATTCCATACTCGGATTCAACGTTCGGGTCAACACGCCCGTGTGTACACGATTCTTTTACAAGCCAAATCGTTTTTTTATAGTGGTTCCTTACTGACCTCATACTATGTACCCGGATTCTTAGGTGATATCTCATATTTTGTTTAATACTGTTATCATTTACCTCTCTCGCTAGAGCATACTTTTCTATCTCAATTGGGTTAACATAGGTATTTTCATTGCCAAATCTCTCTCGACTAAACGGATGTTAAGAACGTCACAGGGCCTAATACCAGGCTCAAGAAATAGAGGTCATAACGCTTAGGGTCGAAATGAAGGGTTCAAACTATCGACAAATTAGAGTTTGTCCTTGGTTTAATTTCCAGTCTCATTTTCGATGCACCATAGGTGTTTATATATAGGGTGAACCGCAGCCAACCCACCGCACCTATGATAACCTCGAAAATTTACTAGAATTTTCAGAATTTCAGATTGGTTTTTAGTTTGACTTTTAGTCTTATTTCCGACGTATCATTGGTGTTTATATATAGGGTGTACCGCAGTTAACCCACCACACCAATGATACCTCGTAAACGTACTAAAAATCTCCCAAAAACCTAAAAAAAAAACGTTCTTGAAAACGTACCTTATGAGAAATCCTATGTGTTTTGAGAATTTACAGTCTTAAAAGCTTCGCTTAGTGTAAGTGGATTACTAAAATGGGGCCTTATACAAGACTTGATTCTTAGTGATATATGTTATTCTCACAAACTTCTAATAATGGGTCTAATTTTGTCTATCATCAGTTATATTGTTGAATTCTTAAATCTTCATAATTTCTACGACATGTGGTGTAAGATATGGTGAACGGTTGTCATGGATCATGGAAAAGATTGATATAATATGTTGATCTTAAATCTATCACGGCATATCTAACACCTCCTTGATGTCCTAGATTTCGTCCACTTGTATGGTAGGATTGCTATTTAAGACTAGGTTCTCTTATTTCTTTGTCAAACATTCCTCATAACCGTCATTACGAATGTACCTGCTTCCCCAGTTGAGATCTATCTTTCTTCTCAAATTCTTAAGCCTTCAATGTTTTCTATGGTACATAGTGTAGGATATGACGACAAGTTGTCAAGAAACACCAAAAGGTTAGACATCTAAACGCAATATGTTCCTCTTAAACAAACTAAGGGTGCACAACATTCCTTTGGTATTTTAAACCTTAGCTTCTTATATGGTCGAATTGTTATCTTATGAAGATTTTCCCTACTAAACTTCGACTATATTCTCTTATTCTTGTCAAATACTTCTTATAACAGTTATTGCGAACGCATTCGCTCCCCCCGTTAATGCCTACCTATGTAATTCTAACAGGTTTCATACTGATAACTCGTCTTTCCATTCTAATGTTACGGAACTAATGCAAAAGTTTTTGTAATAATCTAAAGACAACATGAGTCAACAAAATGGCATATCATGTATTAAATCTTACGTTACTTCATGTATCGTCTAATCTTAATTTCTTCAGGTCGCCGGTTATGGCGCTCATAGCGATTGGCACCTTCTTGAACCTAGGTCACTACCAATCCGGTCAATTTTCCAAAATCAACTCTAAAACCTATGGTGTGATTCACGAATCCTATATACTATATTTATCTTAAGCATCTGCGAAAATCGATATCAATCAAGTCTGAATAAATGATCTAGTAACCAATGGTTTTTAGTATCTTATCTTTGGTCTAATTGGTTACGCAAAAGTTCAACCTATACATACGCACGAACCATATAATGATGAACCATACATTTGACAATAACCATTTGATTGGAAGACTAAACTTATCGGATTTATCCATTCACTAGGTTGACCGCAGTTTACCTTAGTATTTCGGGTTCTTTCAAATCGCAATGCCAAGGTTGGTGAGGTACCGGGTTCTCATAGTTAGCTCACATCTTTTAGTCATAAAAGTTAAATCATTAGCATTTATTCAATTTCATGCTATGTATATTAGTTAAAAGATTAACTACTACAACCGTCAACTGTATATACATATATTTTATTGTATCATACCTAGTCGTACCAAGTACATCTAGTTCAAAACCTTCCCCATGGTTACACCAGTATGTCTAGTTCCAAACTTTTATTATTGTCATACGAGTGTCGCGCATATTCGTTCATGTCTCTAACGTAGTCCATTTTCTCACATACGTTTATGGTCATAATTACAACCTCAACATGGTCCATTTTCCGCACTTAAGTTCATTGTCTTATATATTTTTTTTTCTCACTTAAGTTCATCGTTATCCTGGTTCCCACTTAAAATCTCGGCGACTCTTCGGATTTCTTAGAACTTTTTTGTGCCTGTAAATTCACAATTACATGACGTCAAGTGTAATCGTCAATTTACCTCACGGAATTATTCTAGTAATCTCCGTCGTAGTCATCATTCACGTATCTCAACGCCCGTATACTAGTCACACTGGTTCTAAGTCCCTGTAAGCATTCTAGTGTGTTCAGGTACTCAAGTTTTAACTTATTTCGTTTCTTGCCCTGGTCAGTCTTATGTGATTTCGAGGCATTCCCTAGCTAGGTAATCTTAGAGCCTTAAACGCGAAGTTCTCTAAGTTGTCCTGGTGTGGTGTAGGATATCTGGAGATATCCTATTTCGCCACAACCGTTGCTCTGATACCAACTGTAACAACCCGACCAGGAGGGGCCTGGACGCTAGGACAGTTTGGTAACAGACTTGCACAACGGAAGCAACGATGACTAATATTTATTATTTATACAACCTTTAGTCGCAAAATAATACAAATACAATTATAAAATACAACTAAAGTCTAATGCCGGGTCGAGACGCGGCGGTCGTCGAAGCAGCTGGCGGGTTGTTATCCACTAGTCAATCCAATCTCTACACGTCCACTACTCTAGAAGCTCTAATCCGCAATGCTTATAACTCAATCTTCTATCCCAATAGTCTCTATTCCACACAA
Organism: Ambrosia artemisiifolia; assembly: GCA_032199755.1. Taxonomy (NCBI): domain Eukaryota; kingdom Viridiplantae; phylum Streptophyta; class Magnoliopsida; order Asterales; family Asteraceae; genus Ambrosia; species Ambrosia artemisiifolia. The sequence goes on along the minus strand of CM063526.1, from coordinate 5,215,089 downwards.
GCAAATATATACCTCGCGTTACCATCCATCCGTCTGCAGTACCTGAACACATGCTTAAAAGAGTTTGGGTCAGCAATTACGCTGGTGAGTCCGTATAAGTAGTAAGTGGATCCGAAAACAGTTTATCATTTCAAAACCAGTTTACAAGTTTACACAGTTTAACACAATTTACACAAAGTGATGCACAAGCGACACCTCAACCCTAACATGGACTCTATATACTGCCACTATAGGTCCTAGCAAAATATATGCCGCAATGGTCTTACACCTTAGTGGAGGGTTTCCCGGCACAGCGTCCCGGGTCCACCTTGCGTGGAGGATTCCCCAAGTAGTACTACCCATATATTAAGTGGCTTACCTTTAAGTTAATGAGTGTCAGTGTTATCCGGCAGTCTGTATCTTGTCACATCAAACAGTTTAAACACAAAACAGTTTACACACACAAGCATATGTTCACCCCAAAACGTTTAAAACAGAAAAAGGGGATGGGTATACGAACTCACCTGGTAACGTATCGCGTAGCATATATGGTAGTAGGGTATTCCATAGTCACGAGCCCACCTATCTTTACGTGCAAAGTCCTATCATTATCATATGTATTAGCGTGTGAAACGGAACATCATGACTACACGTGTGGACGAGCTAGGACATTGGGTATTTAGTGTTAACTTATTGTAGGTTTTATTTCTACTTAGGTTCATATAAATGATTGGATGTGACCATGATTAATCATGCCTTTGTTAATATTAACAACAATATCAATATGTGTAAATATATATATATCATGTTACCATTTGTTCTATTATCATTAATTATATAATTAGAAAAAGATGATTATTTATTTATAAGCACATGGTGATTGCTACTTGTAAACATGCTGTTATTCATAGAATAGTTACAGCGGTGGTTAAACTAGTATTAAAATGTTAATATCTAACAATCATAGTTTACGTCGAGGTATTAGTATAATCCTTATGAGTTGTGGATATCAAAAGTCCCAATAATGTCATATACTTGTTCTTGGTCCGTTTTGAGGTCATCTGTCTATTCAGGTCTCATCCGTATTCAATGATCAAGTTACATGCCCTCTCCCAAGGCTTAAATGGTTGGTCTTAAAGTCAAGTATCTTACAAATCATTCCTAATCCCTAATCACCACTTTATCACTATTCTGCTTATATCTAACAAAGTATTGTAATACACAAATGTCCTTCTTATTGGTTCATATATTTTATATCGCTTCATTATTTATTGGTCGAGTCATGGTGAGGCCAGGTCTAGTCTAACTTGCCCGGCAAAGGTCCACACGTGTTCTCGCAAATACCAATACAAATAACTAAATCATTGGGTATAAGTTTATACCTCTTCTTTTAACACCTGCACATACAATCCTGTTGACCAAGATAAGTGACCAGGTTGACTAGTCCTTAACCCATCAACAACAACCTTGTTGCAACCTATATCATTACCAACAACCCTGAGCAGCCACCTATGCCTCTAACCTTCACCCAATCATGTTATCAAAGTCACAGGTGCAACCAGCTTCTAAACCCGCAACTCTAACCCAACAGTGACCGTCCGGTTGACCGTAGAACCCTTACTGTAACTACCCTGTATATCTTTTATGCATAACCAAACCGTCATTGCCGAAACCCCACAGCCGCCACCACATCAATAGCCACCATTACCAGATTATTAAGTCGTGGAAGCCGTCATAACCCTTTGCTTAACCCTATCCACCGCCGTCACCGATCTATAACCACCATCATGACCATGACCGACACCATCATTAGATTAACCTGAACTCCCTTTGGCTTCGTTACTTGATCCTGAAGTTAAAACCCAAGCTGGTGAGGGGCGTCGATCGCCGCCGCCGTATACGGTGGTCAGAATCCCACCGTTCCTCCTCCTTCACCCATTTCTCTCTCTTTCCTTTCCTCCTCTCTCTTTCTTCCTCTAGTTCACTCTCTTTGCATCTTCAGATTGTAGGGTGTGTGTGCGTGTGTTTAGATAAGGAGAGTGTGTGAGATGAGTGTGTATTCATGAGTAGATAAGCACAAGGGAATGTTATGATAGAAATTATAAAGGACATGGGTCTTAGGAGGGTGACGGGTGGAAAAGGGTGGGGACATGTGTCCCTCAACAAGGGTCACACATGTCTCCACTTGGTGACTCATCGCGGGTCACGTGTCGGTTTCTTAACGCGTTTTGATCCGGTTACGTATCGAACACTCGCGTAACATACTTTTATATAATGGTTCGGGTTTTAGTTTCGTATAGTAAAACGTATTGTTTACTACTCACTTTGGTTACTTATCTATTTGTTGTAATACTTTAAGCGTGAAAAATTTTGGGTCCACAACCGGGGTGTTACACCTACATTACAACCCGAATAAAAGTCCTCATTTATCTTAGTTATTTGGTTTAGAGACGAGGACTTGATTTGCATACAAGCCTATGACTTGAGTCGACTTCGGTAGGGACCTGAGTGTTCACCCCCAAAACTCACCCAAATGATAAAACCCAAGTGATGAGTGAATATTGGGGTTATGTAGGCGTGTCATGCAGCTTTGTTTTTCTCATAAAATAAATGAATGGATTTAGGGTTTGTTATTTACTATCTGCCTTAGATGTACTTGTGTTTGATTGCTTGAGGACAAGCAATAGTCTAAGTGTGGGGTATTGTGATGTATCACATAATTAACATATAAAACATGCATAAACAGACCCATAATAAGTTAGAATTAGACTTAAAATGTTAATTTTAGGTACTTAATTCTACCCTATTTGTGTTTATCAGGAAACTGGAGCTCCAAGCCGGAAACAAGTGATTTTCAGGCAAATACAGGCAAAATCTGGAGATTCATGAGGATACGGGACTTACAGCATGTTCCTTGTATGTTTGAAGGCCCTTCCGGGACTTAAACGGTGATAAAAACGGCCCGAGACAGATTCAGCATGCCCACGCACACTTGCATGGAGGCCCTGCACACTAGAAGACAAAGCAGCAAGCTTGGGTAACAAGAAATCTAAGGAAAGATCCCTTGCACGCCCGTGCTCCTACCCTTGGCACGCCCGTGCTCAGACAAAAAGGACAGACAAGATAGAACTGTAGGCAACAGAACGTACGAGATGTTGGAGCATGCCCATGCCACCCTTGCCACGCCCGTGCTTGCCTAAGAAAGTCTAAAAATAGTAAGCTACCCCCACCATTTGAGACCTCCCATATCACTTCATTCTCTTGGTCTTAGGTCGACTTCCTAGAGTCTTGAAGAGCTCTTGGGGTCTTGTGGGAGGCCTTAGGGCCCTCTTAACACACCCAACAAGGTTAGGCCTCGTCCTACCTTGATCATCAAGACTAAACATGGGATCGTAGAGTAGTTCATATGCAATAAACATCGAGGGTCATGAGGTTTTTAGATACATAGCATTAGGAGATAGAGAGCTTTTCTATAAGCAGCCATGTCTTGTGTTGATCATTCGATATGGTTGTATCATTCTATTATTCATGAACCCTCTTCGATTTGTAGAGTTATATTATTATTATTATTAGTAGTTTATTTTTAGTTATTTGTTGTGTTATCTTCTTCCAATCCTTATTTGTTTATCTTGTGACAGGTTTCAAATGATGATTAACTTATTAAACCTAAAATCAACTCTAACTTAATAAACTAACTAGACGTTTAATCAGCTTCTGGTAGTCCTGAGCTAGAACCAAGGTGAGGAAACCGGTAGTGAGACGGATCCTTTGGGCTTCTAATATCCAAACCGGATTCTAAACAATGGTTTCTGAAGTGGACCAGATCTTAGTTACACATTTCTGGTAGTTACCAGATTACTAAATGACCTTCTTGGTAAAGGGAGGATTCCCTACGGGCGCACCAGTTATCTTCGGATTGTACGCCTTTAGGATTATGTTCCACCTTTATCAAGGATTTCATCCATCTTGGGAGGTTATGGGTTGGGCTAATTAAGTTATCAATCATCAAACCAACTTTATATTTAATTGATCACTAAATAATAAAGTGTCACTGATGTGTGCTAGTTTTCAATAAAAGCTTAACTTCTTTTCAAAAAGAGCAAATCTCGAGAGAAATGCCAAGAGTGGTGATGAAGTGGTGGGTAAGTTGGAAAATAGTTAAACACTTACGAGTTTTAAATTTATAATTTAAAATGATAGTTGCTCAACGTTCTAGACCCAGCACAATAGGCAAGCGCACCTATCGTGTATAGTATAGAAATGTGCAAGTACCGAGTATCGAATCCGTGGACACGGTTTTTCCTACTTAGCTTCCTAAAATTACTTAAAAGACTTTTAAACAACGTGGAGAAAACGTAAAGAAAAAGAGAGATGTAAACTTTTAAGAGAAATCAATGACAAAACAATGGTGTTGCTTCGGGATCAGATGGAACCTGGTATGAAAAATAGTTATATTTATTTTAAGTGGTGTGTTTGAGCTGCGCACTTATGCTCAACTTAGAATTGCTACAACATTTTCTATTGGTGACTGTTATTGCAAAAGCTGTACAAACAATTGTGTTCTTAAGGTTATTATGAGGGTCTCCCGAACTGGTAAGCTCACCTCTCAACACTGAAAAGAAAGTGACCCGAGACTGTGTCGACTCAACCCCAAATTATCCGCCTCCCAATGTTTCGATATAGACATCTAACTATTTAAACTTTTATGAATAATTTACTAGTGGCCGGAGCATGACCGAATAAATTACCACTTAATATCATAGAAGGGTCGTGACCAACCTGCACACGTGCACCTTCTATTTGATTTAATTAATTTCTAAAAAAATGAATGATCTATTATTAACTGTGTGACAGTATAATAATGAAAGAAAATAAAGACCGTTTTCTCTTAACACGGGTTCATCAAACCTTAACTGCGCCAAGGCTATCACATAGACAATGAAGCCAAGTCGCAAGAATAAGTTTTGACTTATCACTAGGACCAAGTATAAAGACCGTACCGACCCTAAATGAGATCTTGATAGTAGAGGATTGAGCCACAAAGTGTGTGTATTTCTACCCACAAATGGGCTAATCACTACTCAAGGGATTAGGTTAGCTCACAAGTGCATGGGTTGTTACACACCATGGGTACACTCATGAGTCCTCCCACTTCCTATCTAGACACCCACATGACCAAAGACTAAGTGATTTATTAATTAGATCATTAAACAAAGTTTAGAATAGTTAGAATTATTAAGAACACAAAACACCACTTTAAAATAAAAAGATAAACTATATTAATTCATACCATGTTTCCATCATCACCCTAGCAACACCAACAGAAATCTAGCCTAGCATGGTTGATACAACAAGCTCACAAGGTTGGATTTGTGTACAATACATCATGAAGGATTTCTAAAGGATTTGGGTGGTTTTGGTGATTTCTCTCTCTCAAGGTATTTATGGAGTGATCCCAGGCTCCAAAGGACACCAAAGATCCTCAAAGAAAGTAGAAACACTCTGGAGAAGTGTGGGGTTTCGAGTGAGAAGGGATGCTTCAAAATGTGGGGTGGAGGCCTCTATTGAGTCCTATTATACAGAATTGTCTGTACCAGGGCTGGCACGCCCATGCCAATCTGCCTGGCACGCCCGTGCTTGTGTAGAAGTGTAACTGTCTTGTCAGTCTGGGTCGGTTTTTGCCTTGGAGAACACGTTGGATTAAAGCACGGCCGTGCCATACACAGAGCATGCCCGTGCTCTTCCTGAAACACTGAAATTGACCTCTTTTGATTTGGAAATGTTGACTTGTTGACCCGGGAGGGTTGCACGACCTTGGGCACGGCCGTGCCATATCTGGCAGGTCTTCAAAGTCTTCAAATCTTCGTTTGTTTTGTGCCGTTTTGTGCGGTTTTTCACTTCTTTTCATCACCGGACCTCCGAACCTGCAATTATCAACAAAGAAAGATAAATCCTGACAAAACAGAGATAAAAGCATGATTTTAGGTATAAATGAGTGATAATTATAAGTGAAAACATATCAATTTCTCGGCACATCAGTCACCTTAAAGATAAATAAGACAAGAATTATATTTCTAGGTCTCGTTAGTACAAATCTGTTAACTATTGAGGATAATTGTCTTCTGAGCCGACTATAAGAGAGATCCTTTGGTCTTCATGATCATTAACCTACTTAGGGGATACACTGTCAATGAAGATGGCTGTAAGGGAGATCCTTCATTAAGGAAAGCGGCAGCTAAGCGAGGTGTACGGTGTTCCAAGACGGAAGCGAAGCCTCCAATACAAGAAGAAGATGAGTCTGAGGATCAGAGACTTGACCACGGTTAGGGAAGCCCGCTATACGTGAGGCTCGGGTAGAGTACCTTCATGCGGACGCGCATTGGGAGGTTTTGCATTCAACTCTGTAGTGGCCCCGTTTCTCTATCAAGGAGTCAACACTTCAAGATCACTCTTTTCCTCCTCACAAATAATTAATTTTAACTATTAACTGTAATAACATATTTAACTACTTATACGGAGGGTCCCGAGATGTCCATATTTGATAACTCTACTATTTTATCTTTTCTTTTATCAAGCCCAAAACCATTTTAAAACCATTTTTATTAAAGAACCCCTCCGTTTTATTTTTCTTTTAAAAACCCGATCAGTTAAATGATGAAAGGTGAAGTAGGGGAAATTGTGAACTTTGGAATACGATACTCGATACTTACCCTAGACAACTATACTATACACGTCAGGTTATCTGCCTATGTATTGGTTTTAGTTTCTAAAAGTAATTATCGTTTACTTTATAAATTTAAAACTTGGTAAAACTGATATAGTAAAAATCAGTCGTTCTCCCCAAAACCGAAGTTTTGGATTTCAATCATTAAGTTTTTGGCACCAGGGAAACGACATCTTTCTAAATTACGAAAACCCTACACATCAGTAACAGCGTTAGCGTTTGCCCAGAACTCATTTAGAGTGTTAGTGTGGATTGGTGGGTCAATGGTGAACGCTGTGTAATATTGTGATTTTACGACTAAATCAATGATTTCGTTTTATTGGGACCTAGCTGAATCTTTAGTGAAGTAGCCTTTTTGGTTGTGTCCCTGTTTAAGAACGAGAGCCATGGTGGTTTTTGATTGAACAGTATTTAGGTTGCAGAGGATTTGAGAGAGAGAGAGAGAGAGAGAGAGAAAGAGAGAGGGAATTTTTGCTTTTTGAAATGATAAGTATGAAAAGAGGGGTTTTCAGAAGTTTATAACCGCCCTAGGTCAAACTTCTGAAATGGGAAAAGACTGATTTGTCCTTTTTATCAAAACTTCTGATGAACAAAATTGTTCATCAGTTGTTTCCCATTATCTCTTCAGTAGTTGTTAACAACTAATGAGATCATGTTCAGAAACACCTAATTTAACTTCTAATGATTATCATCATCAGTAGTTTTCTCTTTTTAAAAAATATTCCTATACTGATGTTTTGTACATCAGTATTTTCTCTCTTTATGGTCATTAGAGGTTTTGTGACAGTTGAGTAATCAAATTAAGTGAAAGTAAAATATGTACAGAAAAATGTAAACACTTACAAAAATTACTCCAAATTTAGCATCCCAAGCATGGATACTAACCTCTGAAAGGTTGTTGTGTCAAGGGGTTTTGTGAAAACATTTAGCAATTTGATTTATTGTTGACACATATTTTACCTCAATCTTGCCTTTTTCATAGCAATCCCTGATGAAATGATACCTGATTTCTATGTGTTGTCTTTGAAAATTGGACAGGATTTTGAATGATGCTAATGGCCGAGGTACTGTGTAGGAGCAATGGTGTTTGGGTTTCTTTGATTCCATAATCAAGCAGTTGATTTTGAAGCCATTGTATCTGTGATGTACAGCTTGCAGCTGCAATATATTCTGCTTCAGCAGTTGATGTTGCCACAAATGTTTGCTTCTTTAACTGCCAGGACACCAGACAGTTTCCAATAAATTGACATCCACCAGATGTTGATTTTCTTGACATTTTACACCCTGCATAGTCAGTATCTAAAAAGGCTATTAGTTTGGTGCTGCTTATAGTAGGATACCAGATTACAAGGTTAGGAGTTCCTTTTAGATATCTAAAAATTCTTTTGACTGCCATAAGGTGTGAGTCCCTTGGAGCTGATTGATATCTAGCACAGACATAAGTTAAAACATAATATCTGGTCTAGAAGCAGTTAAATAAAGAAGGGAACCTATCATACATCTATACATGGTTTGGTCAACTTGTTTTCCTTGATCATCTCGATCAACTTGTGTGGTTGGACTAATGGGAGTGGAACAAGATTTACAGTCTTGTAAAGAAAATTCGTTCAATAATTCTTTAACATATTTAGATTGATGTATAAGAGTTCCAATTGCTTGCTGTTTGATCTGCAATCCCAAAAAGTACTGCAGTTCTCCCATAGTACTCATCTTAAATTTTGATTGCATGAGTTTCTTAAATTCATCACAAAGTTTTGTGTTGGTTGAACCCAAAATGATATCATCAACATAAGTTTGAATAAGTACGATGTGATTTCCAACATGTTTCATGAAAAGTGTTTATATCAATGGAGCCTCTAGTGAAGTGATTTTTGAGTAAAAAGGTAGAAAGTGTTTCATACCAAGCTCTGGGAGCTTGTTTTAGCCTTTAAAGGGCCTTGTCAAATTTTTACACCCAATCAGGATGAGCAGGATCCTCAAACCCAGGTGGCTGACAAACATACACTTCCTCTTTTATTTTGCCACATGAAAATGCACTTTTTACATCCATTTGAAAAACTTTGATTTTGTTGGAAATTGCATAAGCCAAAAATAATCTGATGGCTTCAAGCCTTGCAACTGGAGCAAAGGTTTCATCATAATCAATTCCTTCTACTTGAGAATAACCTTGCACCATCAGTCTTGCCTTGTTCTTGATGATTAAACCTGTCTCATCTTGTTTATTCCTGAAAGCCTATCTTGTGCCAATTGGTTGTTTGTTTGAAGTAAGGGACATATTTCCCGGACCTATTGCTTTTTGAATTACAACAACTCATCTTGCATAGCTTAAAACCAACTGTTGTCTTTGAGGGCTTCCTGGTGTTTCTTTGGTTCCAACTAAGAAATGAATGCTTAGAAAAAGTAGAAGTTGGAAAGCTGGTTTCTTGTAAGTACCCCCGAAACAATATCACCCATGATATGATCCAATGGATGATCTTTATGTTCAATCAGTTGTTGTAAACCACTGATGGGAGTAGTCTCTTGAACTTCTTCAAACAAACCAGTGAGGTTAATGATATCTGATTTAGCTGTTTGTATAGCTTCAGCAGTTTTGGGAGCTGAATCAGTAGATTGGTTTTCCATATCGGTACTTGTTTGGTTTGTTGAATCAAAAGTTTGTGAAACTTCTGATGGTTTGGGAGTTGATTTTAAGACTGTATTGGGAGTCCATGTTAGAGGACCATCATCATAAAACCCTTGTTCACCATAATAAGTGGGTTTAGATGGAGTAATAGCAGTCTTCTCAGGTCCAAAATTAAAACTGTCAAGATCAAAGAGTTCAGCAGGATGTGCTGGAATGACTATGTGTTTTGACTCATTGAACTTGACATTCAGGGTTTCTTCAGAATCTTGGTTCTTGAATTAAAAACCTTGTAGGCTTTTCTTGTGGGAGAATAACCAAGAAAGTAATCTGAATCAACTTTAGCAGCAAATTTTGAAATAGAGTCTTTGATATTCAGGATAAAGCATTGGCATCCAAAAGCCCTGAAAAAGGAGATTAGGGGCTTGATGCTATGAAGAATTTCATAAGCAGTTTTGGAATGTCTTTTGTTGACAAGGACTCTATTTTGAACATAACAAGCTATGTTCACTCCTTCAGCCCAGAAATAAAGAGGTAGGCCTGAATCAACTAACATTGTACTTGCTGCTTCAATCAATGTTCTATTCATCCTTTCTACCACACCATTTTGTTCAGGAGTTCTGGGAATGCTGAACTATCTAACAATCCCTTTAGACAGGCAGAATTCATCCAGATTTTTGTTCCTGAACTCTGTCCCATTGTCACTTCTTATGACTTTGACAGAGTGTGAATACTGTTTCTCTACTTGTAGAATAAAGAATTTGATAATATCAGCTGCCTCATCCTTGGAAAATAAGAAGAAGGCCCATGTGAATCATGAGTAGTCATCAATGATGACCAAGCAGTACTTCTTCCTACCAAGGCTCATGATTTTAATTGGCCCAAATAAGTCCATATGGAGGGGAGCTGAAGACATGCAGTTGTTTTTGATTCTTCAATAGACTTATAAGAGGACTTATGTTTTTCCCCTAAGACAGGAAACACAATGTTCTTTACACTGGTATTCCTTCAAGGATAGACCTCTGGCCAATCCCATTTTTGTGACTTTATTTATGGTTTTAAAGTTCACATGGCCAAGTCTCCAATGATAAAGGTCTGTTTCAGAAGTTGATGCCTTTGAGAAGAAATAGGCAGTGTTGTTTAATAATTTGTCCTTTTCAATGTCCACTACATAGACATTGCCACATCTTTTGGCAATCAGCAAAGTATGATATTCTATTATCTTCTCTATCGACTTTTGGCCTTCTGGTGATATAATCTTGGAAGAAGTTTTGGTGAAAAAGGAAGAATATCCTTTATAACACATTTGAGAGACACTAAGCTAGTTGTAATCCAAGTTTTCAACGAGATTGACCATATCAAACTACACTTTACCAGAGGATACATTGTCGTACCCTAGCACATATCCCTTGGCATATTCCCAAAGGACACAAATCCTTTTCTTTGACATATGAAATTGTTGATTAGGTACCAGTATCCTATCATGTGCATAGAGCCTCCACGATCAACGTACCAAATGCTATTTAGACATCTGGAGACCCCCTGCACAAAGAGTAAACTAGTCATATTTAGGAACCCAAGCCATTTTGGCTTTGGGTTTACTCTTGAGAATAGGAAGATTAACAATTTGTTTTGGACCAATTTTAGAAATTCATGTCTTTTTGGCAATGGATTTGTTTTTGAGAGCAATGGTGGAGCCCTGTTGAGGTTCACCATCAACTTTGGTCATCAGAAGTTTGACCATGTTTATCAAATCTTTAACCTCAGAAGTTTGTGAAACTGCTGATGGTTTGGGTCTAACTTTTGAAAGAGAATTTTGAGAAAAAGGTTGTGGTTGAGATTTAGTCTTTTTCTGAGGAAGGGTTTTACTTGGTTGTTGTTTGTTGGGATAGAAAGTGTTTTCAAAATCTTGTTTGATTTGTTTTCCCACAACCAGTTGTAAAATTTTCTTGTTGTACTGATTTCCTTTCCTGTATCTGCAAAATTCTGTTTTATGATTGAACAGACCACAAACTTCACATTCTTTTGCGTTTTCTTTCCTTTTAAAATCATCATGAGTTTTGGAAGGCAAATTACTGACAGTTTCAGTGTTTTGAATTAGGTCATCATTAGTTTTTAGGTTCTTAATTCCTGATGTAGACGAAACTATACAGATGACTTAATGTCAGCAGATTTAACTTCTAAAGAACTTTCACTTGTATTTTTGAGAAAGTTCTAATGAAAAGATGTGCAGTCTTTTATATCAGAAGTTTGTCTTTGAACTATTTTACTGCCATCATCAGCAGTTTTGGGAGTAAAATCAGTTGGTGATTCTGTATGGTAATACCCTACACTCTCTAGCTAAGTGTCCTAACTTCTGACACTTGTGATATCTTAGTTTTAATTTGTCAAAACTAACTTTTGTTGAACTGTTCAGTCCTAGAAATTTTCTACCTGACCTTTTGTAAAATTTATTCGTTTTATACTTAACATGGCCAGTTGGTGGAGTATGTCCATTTATTCTAAGTCATAACTACTGAAAATTTTTAAATCATCCATTATAAAATACATATTATCAGCAGTTTGACTGTTTCTTCATTGTCATAAGCCGTATATGATCTTTTTGATGAGATCCCAGTAGTTATGTCAATGTGAACAAAAGTTTCAAAATCATTAGGACAAGATGGTGAGTCTTGTCCCAACTGTGCTGTACTACATGGAATATAGTCATCAACAATTTTTCCAGAATGTTGTAACTTTTTCTTTTGATTGATTTCTCTCTCAAAAGTGAGTAATCTCCCATTTAATTTTGTGAGTGAAAGGGAGTCAAAATCTGGTCCTGATCTAAGAACTATAGAGTAATTTTCCCATTTTTCAGGTACAGACCTTAAAAATCTATGCAACATAGATGAGTTTGTATAGGTCTCACCATTTAACTTTAACTCAGATATTAATGAAGAAAATCTTTCAAATTGTTGTGTCAAAGCTAGAATTTCTCTTATGCTGGCAATAACCTCATCAGTTCCTCCAAACTGTTCTTTGAGGCAATCCCACAGCTCTTTGGCACTCTTACAATGTAAGAGCCCAACATATTATTTGTTTGGGAGAGCCATTGCCAACATAGAGAATGCCATAGCATCTAGCTCAAGTTTTAGGAAATCTTCATCAGTGTAGTCTTTTGGTTCTTTTGGTATTTCTACTTTAGCTTCTAGATCTGTTATCACTGGTTTATGGGGTCCATACATGACAGAACTACAACAGCCAGTGTTTGTCTATGACAAAGTATGTGCCAACCTTCTTTGCTAGATATTGTATTCATTTCTGACTAGCATAGGAGGTTTATTAGCAGATCCAATATTATGAGGATCCATTTATAAGAAGATTGATTTGTCAATAATTTCTTAATGTGATGGATGTTTTGAAAAAGTGAACTTTTATACTTTATTGAATATCAATAAGAGTCTGTGTCTGATTCTCAATTTGTTAGATTGATATTTTATCAGATGAACCAGAGCTCTACTACCAATTGTTGGATCAGTTTCTGTTTTACAGTTTCTTATCAAGAACACTTGTTTAAGATTTATCAAAGTAATAAGCACAACGAAATAAGTATAAGTGTTCTAAGTTAAAGTTTCACTTTTAACAGGAGTTACTACTCCCCCTCAGTTAATGAACTAAATCAGTAAATGAGATAATCAAACAGTTAATGAATATAATGGTAGTAAATGCTTCAAATGATTCTCAATATATTAGAAAAGGTTAACTACACAAGAGTGTCTAAAATAGTGGGAAAGACTCATCTATTTATAGACTGAACGATACATACAAATGAAGTATTCAAAAGATTATCATAATACTACAACAGGCTGTAGTATTGGAACTTGTACAAAAAGCTATTAAAAACTAATATAATAATAAACTACTGAAGCTAAGAGGGGTGGGAAGCTTCTATAAGAAATGCTGATGAGTGACAAACTTCTGATGAGTATTTATTCAGAAGTTTGGTCTTCAGTAGTTGTTCTTCAGATGTTTGTCTGGTTCATCTTCAGAACTTCTGAACATTACTCTTCAGCACTTGTATCAGCTTCTTCAGTACTTTGTCATCATCTTCTTCAATAAATTCTATACTTAGCAAAATATGCAGTGAGGATATTAAACTAGGGTTTATACTGGCTTCTCAATCCTTTTTGACCCAACATGTTGTTTGACAAATTTGATGAGAAGTTATGAGATGTGATAAAATAGAACAGGATATATATAATAAAATGAGGATATTTTAAACGCTGAGAGACTTTTGTGTGACAACATCTGTTGGCAACTCAACAGATGTTCTAAACCAAAGTATATACAACAAAATAAAGATATCTTTAAATACTGTAGAATGGGACACTGAGATTCTTTTTATCTCAACAGAGGCTCGAATTCCAAACTTAATGATTACGATTTGAACTTACTTTATTAAGAATATTATTTTATTATTTTTGTGTTCCAATTGTCTTTCACTCTATAAAAGGCCCCAAAAGTAAAGTTCAAGTTTATATTTAGTTCAAATGAAACTTATACTTGAATATTAAATTTACAGATTGATAGTTTATTCACCCTATAAATGGAGGGGAAATACCAATACTCATTTTCCAACTTTATATGCCTTCAACTATTTTCACTTTGAAACTCTCTATCCCTTATGTATAACGATATTACGTTCAAATGCCCTTCCACCAATATTCTCAATGATTCTTACAGTCAAAGAAAAATTGATTACCAACAATCCATCAGTAGTGAATTTCGAATTGGTGTTTTTCGAAGATTCTTACAGTCAAAGAAAAACCTCAATCGATTATTACTACATCCAAATCCTGTTTATAAAGTTTAGGCTAGGTTTTTAAATTCATGATGTTTAACTAGAAAGGGTTGTCGACGTTTGTTGTGATTATATTTAATGCAAGTGCAATGGAACTTGAATACCGACCTTCGTTTGTTTGTGTTTTTGTTTCGATTTCTATGGCAAGGAAGATCATTCCTTAACGTTTCTTTGTTAGAAGCGTTCTTTTATGTTTGCTTGTATTTTTTTTATGTAGTTTGTTAACTTGGATATTGTAAAGTTGTTAATTGAAATCAAAGAAATTTTTTAAGAATATTTGGAGTTTTTCTTTTACAAGTTTTCCATTTTATATGTAAATTCTAAACTCGGATATTTCACTGAAATTAAGATTGTCTGTTTCTTTTTAATATATGTCATCCCAACATATCTTTACAATGTCTGTTGATTTATCTTTTCGTGGTTGTAACACCCTTTAGTATTAAAAAAAAATGTTTGTAGTAACAACGGTTTTCTTTTTAACATCTGTTATCCCAACATAGCTCTCATCCATCTGTTGATTTATCTTTCCATTGTTGTAACACCCTTCAGTATTAAACATCTGATCAGTACTATTAACTGGTATCGTGACAGGAAAAGATCTTACTAAACAGATTTTTCTTACATCTAAAAATATAAAAAGTCGTATAATATTGAAATATAAGTCGACATTATAATTAAAAAAAGAGATACCTAATATTTTTAAAAAAAATGAAAAAACTTCTAGCTATAGTTGTTTTGTTAATAACAATATATCTAACATCTGTTGCTGAATAAATATATTAATAATATTTCTAACAACTGCTCATAGCAATTATCAGACCTAACCTATGTATATATATATAACATTATCAGCCGCCCAAATTTAAACATAGGAGCCAAAATTTTAAAGTTAACGTATAAAATTTTGTTTCATTAATTATTCTGCAGGTATAATCATAACATATAGCTTCCCTTATAAGCTTAAGAATATCTAAAAGTAAATTTAGTTAAATTATATAGAATAACCAATATTTTTATTGTCAAGGATCGGATTTTATGAAATCAACACAAATATCACACAAGTATAAGTAATCTAGGTGCGGAAACCTTAGATCACATGCAAAATGATAATGATTAGATCAGAACACGTTTAGATACCTTTTCAATACGATTTCCATTAATATAATGATGATAAAACGTTTACAAGTTAAGATATTAATGAAAACCTACAAATAAAAAACTTCTAGAACTCACACACAGAACACACACAAACACACACAACCAAATAACCAACTGTTTAGTTTGAAACTAACTTCAAACTATATATAGACAAGTTCATTCGACCCGTGCATAGGTCGAATGGCGTGGTTCGACCTTTACCAGGTCCGAACCAACTACAAAATACATTCGACCCCACGACAGGTCGAATGAACATGTGAAACTTCAAAACTTCAACTTTATTTGCCAATCTTGTTCAATCCAAAGCGATAGCCACTTAAATGCACCAACAAACTCCCCCTTGGCTATTGCTTAGATTGTTCTTGCATTTCCAAACTTTCATTTCGAAGCTTTATCTTTCTCTTTTGTTGCTCACTCATTTCAGGTTCTGCTTTTTGTTTATGTGTACGTTTCTTCTATTTATCTCGAATCTTCAATGTCTTACCCAACAGCTTTTCATAATCACAGTCAGCATGTACTCCCTATGCAAAACAAAATGTAGCAACCGTTTGGAAATACCAAGCAGGTACTATGTCTCTCACATCGAAATGAATCTGATTGTAATACAGCGCGTCGATATCTTATTTCGCACAGTTGATCAACCACATCGGATCGAACATGCGTATCATCTTACACATCAATTTAGGATTCTTATCCTTCAGCACTATCACAGCTTCTCCCGTCACCAAATCATAATACCACGACTCAAAGTCTTTAGCAAAATGTTGTTGTTTAGGCATCAAAGGAATCCGTTTCATCACTTTGGGAGGTTTATACTTCAAAGTTACCTTCGGTAGAACATTCTTAGGATCTATCCCATCTTTATGCACAATCCTCTTCGGATATTATGGTCTACACGCATCCCACTTCGTATAACTTTCTCTTGTCATCCTCTCAGCCATCCAATGAACAATGTTAGCATGTTCACAACCAGAAATCTGATGTTGAACGATGTCTCTCACAACACAGTAAGGTAATGTCTTGATCTCATGAAAGTGTCTGAAATACAAGATACCTTTCTCCCACTTGATCCCGATACACCTTAGTTTTGGAAAGTATTTCCATGCCAATTCACAACCTTTAAAAATCTTGTTTTGGTACTTATAGACATCGCCTTGAACCGCAGGCTTTGGTTGGTTCAATTCGTCTTCTCTTAACTTTCTCAATAACTCCTTCAATGAATCAGACTGCTTGAAAACTTGTTCTTTGTCAGCTTCATTATCAAAAACTTCATCAATTATCTTCTTGCTCTTTTCTTTATCAATCCGTTTGGCTTATCTGAGAGATTCTTCATTGATAGCTGGAATGCTAGAATTATCATGGATATTGTAGTATTCAGGATACTCTTCATGTGAAATATCTTCAACTTCAACATGATTGTACTTTTCAGCTTCAATATCATCAATATCTTTCTGCTTAGGATCAGTAACTGGAACATAAGGAATCTCCTTTTCTTTCAGAATATCGTCTAGTGACTTCCCAGCTTGCTTTGCTAGACCTTGAGTATTTCTCTAGCAACCGCATTATTCACTTCACCATCTTCAAGATCTGGATCATTATACTCGATCTGGTATCTCATATCATTGTTCATGAATATCTCAGGAAACCTTCCAGTGATCTCAAGCGTATAACAACCTCTTTTCATCATCATTTTATACATCTTTTTGTCTTCATCAGATAAGTCAAGAATCTTCTCAGTCCAGAATATATCATGATCATCTTCAGTTGTTTCACAAGATTTCTTCTTTGAACTTGATTCGCCTTTGTCTCCTTTCTTAGACTCTCTCTTTTCAAACTTGAATTGATCAGTATCGTCATTATCATCTGAGTTTTTTGAGCTGGTGGGTTTTCTTTGTTTGCATTTTACCTCCTGACGCATCATCAACAGAACTATCATCTTCTTTATCATCAGAATCATCATCAGTACCACTATAATCAACTTTTTCCTCTTCTTCTTCCTCCTCTTCCTCTTCAGTACCCTTCAGCTGTGGTGCTTTCTCATATAAATCGTCAATAATCATTCTCATGTCTTTGTTTTATTGTTCAATCAAAGCTATTCTCTTTGTGTTTCTCTTGCTGGAAGTTTTAAGCTGAGGGTTTTCATCTTGCAGCTTTTTCACTTTCTCTTCCAAATCATCCTGACGATCTTTAGAGGCTAACACAATCTGTAACATGTCCTTCTCGTTCTCCTTCATCTGTTTGATTTCAGCTTCTTATTGGTTGAACGCTTTCCTCATATTAGCTATTTGTCTATTCACAGCTTCCATCACATCACTTGATACTGTAACTTGTGGAGTAGAACTTGATTCAGCACTTGGTTTGGCAACTTTAGCTTTCATACTTGCCAAAACATTCTTTAGAGATATTGAGATATTCTCTGGATTCAGTTGTGAAGCAGGTTCAGTAGTAACAACCTCTTGCACAACTTTCTTCTTCTTGGTAGCTGGGGATGCTGCTGGTGATACTGCCTTAGAACTTGCTGCTGCTAGCATCTTCTTACCTTTCAAGAATAAATCAATCTCCCTATTTCACCCCTTCTTTGGTGGCTCTTTCTTAGACATTGTTTTCAATCTTCCTCATTTAACAGGAGCACCTGGAATAGGAGAACCTTCAATATTTGCATCAAGATCTAAAATCAAATCCTAATTCTCTTCAGTAACTTCCTTTTGTCTTTGTTCCTCGAATATGTTCTCCAAAGCTTCAAGAGTACTAATCTCAGTGGCCTTGGGATCAGTATCCTTTGTTGTTTCTGTCTCTGAATCCCATTCAGCATCTTCTTCCGTTTCTTCTGAATCCTTGTCAACAAGTAACGTCTTTTTCTGTCCTTTGCTCTTAGCAACTTTCTTTTTCTTTAGCTTAGCAACTTTCTTTTTCTTTAGCTTTTTCTCATCAATCTTCTTTTTGCCTTTACCCTTTCACTTAGCACCTTTGTTAATCACTTGGCGTTTATGCTTTGCCTTCTTGTCAACAGGTACAGGCGGACTGTCAGAATCAGAATCACTTGTTGCATGTCTAACCTTATCTTTTCCCGGATCTTCATAGGCAACTGAACTCAAATGTCTAAATAAACGTTTGTGTAGTGGCTTTTCATCCTCAGTCTTTCCTTTATAAGTCTTCATCCGGTTCAAAGTTGTCATATTCATATGTTGTTGGTTCACTACTTGCAATGGATCTCTTACCAAATTCTTATACTTGTGATAAAAAACCATTTGCAGAAACCTCGGATTCATCAGAAACTTATCAACTTTCAATCCTTGAAGCACCTCTTTCATATGGTGAAAGATCATTACAGATACGTTATAAGACTTGTTCAAAATCAAAGCAACGACTAATGAGCACAACATATTCCTTAGCACATCATAACCACCACGAACCGGTACAAAGACATGAAGTATCACATGAAGTAGATACTTGTATGGTGGACACAACTTCGCTTTGTGTAGTTGGAAATCTGTGATCGGTCCATTATACTTCATCCTGAGGAAACATGCACGTTGTACAGTCCATAGCAACTCAATGAGATCTCCAAAAGAATCATTCAATTGTAAAACCTCTCTGAAGTCTTGTTCACCAACTCAAAGCATCTGTCCTTGTATCTTGCTTTGAATAGCTGTTCGGTTCTCCCAGAATGTCAAAGTAGCTTTCTCCCAAAACTCCACATGGTGATCTTTGTATATGGTAATAGATTGAGCAATGGTGTGTACAATTATGGATCTCCTCAAAAAGTCAATTATTCCATGAAATTCAGCATACATGTCGTCAACTTTCGGTCCGATGTATGCACAGCAGTTGTGTTTATCTTCAAACTTTAGCTCCTTAGGTGTTGCTTGTTCTGGAACGTCTTGTTGTTGTTCAGCCATTAGATCTACAAAATCATAAACAAACAATAGAAAAATTCATCAATTTGGATTAAACATAAAAAATGGTCAAAAATTTCAACTTCATTCGACCAAACGTGGGTACAAATGAGTTTCAGTTATGTCGATTGAACAATACAATCATTCATTCATTCAACCTTGGTGATTTTCATTCGACCTTCCCTAAGGGTCGAATGGACCTGTTTTGAATTTAAAATTACCAATTCATGATTTAATCCATTTTAACATCCAAATTTGATTCAAACACATCCTAATATGGCCGACTAACACCGATTAATCACCAATTTTAATAAACAATCAAATATAGATGGTTTTCCTAAAATTCTAGGGTTTAAAAATCAAAAATCAAAAATCAACATCAATGTGTTTAAACACTGAAATTTGTTGTTTTCAGCCCCTAAAACCATCAATAAATGATTGTATATGGTCAGTTTGCATTAACAAAGTGTATAAGTCCATGAAATTTCAGCCTAGGGTTCGTGTTCTTAGAACATCGATTGTGATCTGAATATGGATCCATTACATGTAATTTTTATATGAAAATGATCAGAATAAGCACATGAACAATAATCAAAGGTCTAAAAATGAAAGGCAAAATAGTGAGGTTAAGAGCAAATCGCCAATGAACAGTAAAATGGTGGTTCGAATGAGGACAATCATATATATAGGCAAGCTTCAGTCGACCCTTTCAGGGTTCAAATAAGAAACAAAGGAATTCGTTCGACCTACTTAAAGGGCGAAGGAAAATCTCTCGTGTTCGAATGGAATTTTAATACTAAACCACGCTCATTCGACTACTGAACTTGGGTTCGAATCAACACACAGAAGTTCATTCGTCCTAACGAAAGGTCGAAAGAAAATCTGGAAAAACTGATTTTTACCATTTTGTCTGATTTGATTCACGTTTTGTCATTTTCAAACATTTAAACATTCAAATTCTCAATATATTTCATTTCAATGATACAAAACTCAGATTGGCTCGTTAAACTTCAGAAAATGATTATCATCCAACATCGGTTATCGAAAATAACTCAGAAATGTAAAAATTTTGGATTTTCTGAAATTTATGCTAAAAGACACTAAAAATCTTTTTGAGTTTTTGGATATATGAGGAAAATTAAAAACAAAACCTGAAAGCATTGAACATTTTGTGATTTCCGGTAAGAGGATCATATCAGTTTACGAGAAATCTAATCACACCGTTGATCTTTAATATGTTATCATTAAAGACAATGTGGGATTCGGCAATTGCTGATATTGTGATCCACATAAGCTCACATGCAGACCGTTATGCAATGTTTTAAAATGATAGGCGTTAGTTGTATTATAATGGACAAGCTTATGGTTCTCACACACACGACATACTGCCGTATCAAGGAATTTGCACAAAGCTTCGTTGTAATGCGTGATTATGCCATTTATTATCCGTTATTTACAAGATACGAGTCACAGAGGTGTACATGTTAGCAAATCAATACTACAAAGTAACATGTGCACACGTGCTAGGTTGAGGCTGATATCAATCATGATTTTCATCATAGATTTGATACGATGCATTAAATGATCTTTGATCATTATCATACATGAAGTTCCTCAATTCGGTAACTTTTAGGATTTGGCATATTAGCTCTTTTTGTGAATATCTTGACTGAGTCTAGGTCCATAAATCAATACGACAAAAGATCAGTCAAGATACCCCGGATAACAATTAACATAACGACCCGAAACCTCAGATTTTGGCAACCCTATCAAACGAAATTACGGTAGTAAGACCATACGCCCATGAGGTGTTCAGCCACTAGCGAGTAGTTCGTTATGTTTGTATCACTAAGGCACGCATTAATAAGTCTACGAAGCCTAACGGCACATCACATAAAATCATCACACGCCTAATTAAACATACATCTCCTCTTTTTCTCAAGGAAAATCATTTTGTGTTTTTCTAATTTTTATGGTTTTTCTAATTCTTATGGTTTTTCAAATTTTTAATGTTTTTGGTTTTTCGAAAAATAAAAGCTCCCCCTAAAATTAAAAACATATTTTTGGATTTTTAATATTTGGAAAATAAAAACAAAACAAAAATGGATAAACCGATGCGAAGTCTAATCATGCCTTTCAGTTATACCATTAGCTCTTAATATAAATTCAAATCGTGACTTATCAAAAGCTTTGGTAAACAAATCGGCTCTTTGGAAATCAGTGTGGATTTTGACCATGTCAATCAATCCTTTAGCATAGCAATCCCGAATAAAATGATACCGTACTCGGATATGCTTATCTTTGGAATGATTGACACTGTCTTTAGTGAGTGCGATGGCAGCTTCATTATCGCAATAAATGGGGGTTCTAAGAAATTGCAAACCGTAGTCGCGCATCTGCTGTTAAATCCAAAGCCCTTGTGAATAGCAACTCGAGGCTGCCACATATTCTGCTTCACATGTAGACAGAGCAACTGACGTTTGCTTCTTGCATTGCCAGGTCACGAGCCTGCTCCCCATAAATTAATATCCAGCCGTTGTGGATTTAGCGTCAATATCGCAACCTGCATAATCTACATCACTAAAGTCAATAAAGTCAAAGTTATCATCGTTAGGATACCATAACCCACGTGATGGAGTACCCTTCAGATAACGAAGGATTCGTTTAACTGCAACGAGGTGACTCTGTTTCGGCTTCGACTGAAAACGAGCACAAACACATGTCACGAACATTATATCCGGTTGGAAAGTAGCTAAGTACATCAGAGATCCAACGATGACACGATATGTAAAGGGATCAGTAAGCTCCCCCTTAGCACCAACTCCAATCCCGTGATTGGGTTGTATGGGAGTATCAATTGGCTTCAAATCCTCCATCTGGAATCGGCTCAAGACTTCGGAAACGTATATCGTATGGTGGATAAAAATCCCCGTTGACAAATATAAAGTCATCAACATAGCGCTCATCTCAAATTTCTCCTGCATAAGCCTTTCAAATTCCCTTCACAAAAGTTAATTAGTAGAATCAAATATAAAGTCATCAACATAAATTTGTACTAGAAACAAGTCACCCTCTGTTCGTTTCGTGAACATGGTACAGTCAACTAGTCCTCGCTTGAATCCTTTGGAGAGAAGATATGTGCTGAGCTCCTCGTACCACCGCCTCGGGGCTTAGTGCAAGCCATACAACGCTTTGTTTAGTTTGTAGACCTTATCCCGGTGGATAGGATCCTCAAAACCCGGTGGTTGCCCGATATATACTTCCTCCTTTACCACATCATAGAGAAAAGAACTCTTAACATCCATCTGATACACCTTGAATTTCATGTACGAGGCATACGCAAGAAACGTTCGGATAGCTTCAATGCATGCAACCAGTGCATAGACTTCGTTATAGTTAATTCCCTTCTGTTGACGAAAACCTTGTACAACCAATCGAGCTTTGTTTCTCACAATAACCCCTCGATCATCCTTCTTACACCCGAACACCCATCTGGTGCCAATCTTCTTCCAGTCTGGTGGTAAATCGGTCAACGTATAGACTCCGAGTTTCTGAAATTGTTTTAGCTCTTGCTGCATCGCATCCACCCATGATTCGTCTTGTAAAGCTTCCTTGTAAGTCTGAGGCTCAACATGCGAAACATAACAAGCTAAAGACCAATCATTTTGATCACCAGATTTCGGAATTTTAGTATATAGGGCAAAGGCTCCAATATTCTCTGTTAATGATGCATGCCTCAATTGTCCTCATGTCATCAAACTGCTATCAGGATCACCAATGACTTGTCCTAACAGATGCACCCTATGAATCCGAGATTCCGGATGTTCAGGTACTGGAATCACCGTTTGAACATTCCCATTTTCTGCCGTATCCCGATCATGACCTGTATTCGATGAAGATGGAATATCTGGATTTGGGTTCACTGAAGATGATACTGTAGCATTATCCATGATAGCTTCACTGATAACTTCATCATCATCTTCCGACTCAGACGATTCAAATGTTGTAGAAGCTTCCTGATAAATGTCTTCCTCTACCACAGGAGCATTGGCATCATTAGAAACTGTAGGAGGAGTTACGGTGATCGGACGCACTAATGGTGAAGTCACTGCATTCTCACACTCGTAATATAGTCGTAATACAACCTCTTCAACCAAGATTTCTAGATTAAATGACTCAAAGAGTTCTTTGTTGTCAAACATCGAATCGGGCCCATTTCCAGGAGCATTCTGAGTGTAGCTTGAACATCCACATTTGCCCACTCTTCAACTTGATGAGTTCTTTTGTTAAACACGCGTTTAAGTGGTGCCGCGTATCCAATAAAATAACCCTCTTCTGCTTTTGCTCCAAAATTCTCTGTAGGATTCAACATCATACATGGTGCCCCAAATGGCTCTAGAAACTCTATTCATGTAGCAGCTCATAAGAAGTCATTCCAAACTTCTTCACTGTCAACACACGATTCAGAGTGTAACAAGCTGCATGAATAGCCTCGTTCCAGAAGATAACTGGAAGGTTAGAATTAGCAAGAATTGTCCTAGCCGCTTCAATTAGAGTCATGTTCTTACGTTTTGCAACACCGTTCTGTTGAGGAGTATATGGTGCACTGTATTCATGATGAATTCATTTCTCTTCACACAATGCATCCATCAAAGAATTATTGAACTTCGTCCCATTGTCACTTCTGATTCGCTTTATCTTCAAACCATATATGTTCTCCAACCGGGCAAACAGAACTTTCAAATTGTTGAACGTTTTGCTTTTGTGTTGCATGCACATCACCCATGAGAATCTTGAATAGTCGTAAGTAATCGCAAGACAATAAAGATCTCCATTAATACTTTTATGTTTCACAAGTCCAAATAGGTCCATATGAAGATGTTCAAGTGGAATGTTAACAGAGTTCACTTTCTTCGGTTTATGGGAACATTTGTGTTGTTTTCCCTTTTTGCAACTAACACACTTATCATTCAAATGAAAATGCTTAACATCCACGCCCTCAACTAGCCCATTTTTCACCAAGTTATTCATCTTCCTTAGATGAATATGCCCCATCCGTCTATGCCAACATAATTAATTCCTTTTCAGTAGCCTTAGACAGAAAACAAGTCACTTGACCTTGAGTCGTGGTAGCTTTGCTCATGTCGATAATGTACAAATTGTTCACTCTTGGAGCTTTAAGCATGATCCACTCCTTAGGTATCACAAATCCAGGCTTCAAGATAGTGACAACCGTTACTCTCATTTTTTTATCAAGTTGCCAAAATCAGTCCTTGAACTCTCCGTTTTCTCAACTTAATAAATTCCTTGTTATATTAAACTTATATATATAAATCCATATAACTTATTCCCATAATAATAAACTAAATCCTTTACTAAAAGTTTATAAAAGTTTTAATTTCAATTTTATAAAAGTTTTAATTTAGAAATGTTATTAAAGTTTTGATAAGGAAACAAAAAAAAATCTATACACAAAATGTTAAAATTTAAACTCAAGGGGCTGTTTTGAAAAAAAATATCAAACTTTAAATATGTATTCCCTCTGCTCGGTTCAGGTCCATTTCCGGCCACCGGACTTTGCTCCAGCGAAGTCTTGTTTGGTCGATTTAATGCCCTTAACTCGTTTTAATGATTCTAATACGTTTCTCCATCGTTCCCTATCAGTTTCGAACATTAATAGATGCTTTTAACGCAAGTGGAGTATTAATCTTAAATGTTGTAACCGTCGTGGATGTCCGGTCACGATTATAAACGGACCAAAACGTATTATTCCCTATAAATTAATCGTTATCAAACGTTTCCAGACATTACCCACAACTTAAATCTATTCCATAATCCTCCTAATCGTGTGCGAAGAACCTGCAATTCGAACCTGTATGTTCGGCCGTTAATCTTTCTAGTTCAACCCATTTTCAATGTTGTAAGACGAAATCTATTTTGCCGTTCTAATCTTTATATAGTCCTATTTCAAAGCCCTATGGTTTTAAGGACTAACTGTACCGAAATCGAGATTATTAGAATTTTGGTTAGGATTAGGGTTCTTGGTAAGATTTGGAGAAAAAGATGACAATTTATATAGTGTTTAAATATAATTTCATTTCAAATATTTCAACATGAAGGCTTGTAGTGTAGTGGTTTGTGCATGGATGTTACACAGAATCAACTCGGGTTCGAGTCCTCCTGGTCGCGAATCTCTATTTTTTTGGCTATTTTCTTTTTTTTTAGTTTTCATTTTCTTATCTTCTTTAAATATATAAAATATGTAGAGGATATGATTTGACACGAAAACAGGATTATGTGATCATACAAGTTACAAAAACCAGGTGCGGAAACCCTAGCTTTGAACAAACTGATATAAACTCAAATCAAAACACAATCAAAGTCATTTTCAATCGTTTTCATAGATTAACTTGCTTATAAACTTGATTACAATGTCAATACTGTTAATCTAACTCAAACACAGACTCTCTCAAACTATCCTGGAACAACACCTCAAAACACACACACCTAATGACTCTCTTAACATTACAAAAACTCAAATTCTATATATAGGCACTGCACATTCGCCCACTTCACATGGTCGAATGTGAGTATTTTCCACATTCGCCCACTGTGGTGGTCGAATGTGTATCTTCAGTGTAGCTTCCTTCTTAGTTCGTCCAGTCTTGATCTACCTTCGCCCACTTCTTTTTTTTCTTCGCCCACATCATTCTACATTCGCCCATCTCAGCCTACTAACACATGTTAACTATCCAATCACTAGTCGCAAAACGCATCTACAAACTCCCCCTCGACTATTGATTGGATCGTTTTCTGTCCTCGTCCATAGCTTTGTTTAGCAACTTGATTCTGAGCAATTTCTTCTGCTCTTTTGTCATCTCAGGCTCTAACCTTCTCTTCACTGGTTTTGACACATTCGCCATCTTCACCATTTTGCCAAGTTTTCCCTCCAAATTACTACCCGCATTAATATCATATGCAAAGCAAACACCAACTACTTGAGTGTATTTCTTTGCTTGATCAGCGTCGTTCGGCTCATGATGAATCGGATTGTAAAAGAGCATGATGATGTCTTCGAAAGTGCAATTTATCAACCACATAGGATCAAATACATGCACATGTTTGTATTTATCCTTTCCATCTCTCAACACAATCACCGCTTCTGCTTTTCTCCAATCGTAATACCAGAAAATGAAGTCAGCACTGAAATGTTGAGGCATGGGCATTAAAGGTATTTTCCTCATCACTTCAGGTGCCTTATATATCAAGGTAACCCGCTTCAGCTTGGTTCTGGGATCAATATCCCTGTGAACTTTCCTCCGGGGATATTGTGGTTTGAATCTGTTCCATCTCGTTCTACTTTCCCAAACCAGCTTGTCTGCGCACCAACCGATATGTGTGTTATTAACTGAAGCACCCGACATTGGGAATCTGCATAGATCTCTAACCGCCCAGTACGGTAGAGTTAGCAAATCAATAAATCTGTAAAAGTACAAGATCCCTGATTCCCATTTAGCAGCTAGACACTTCAGCCTGCCCAAATATGTCCACCCGAGAGCTCTGCCTCTGAACTTAGCATTGTGAAATCTATAAAAGTTTCCTTGAGCTTCAGGCTTCGGTCGGTTCTCATCCATTAATCTCAATTTCTTCAAATAACTCTTCAATTCATCAGATTTATTTGAAGATTCTAGCTTATCAGCTCCAAATACTTTCTCCACAAATTCTGCACTTCTCTGCTTAGCCTTTTTCTTCGCAGAAGTGTTAGGAATTTCAGTAAAGTCAGGAAACACCACATCTTCATCCGTTTGTCTAAAGTATTGTGGGTATTCCTCATGTGTTATATCTTCTATTTCCACTTCTTCAAACTCAGGGGTATCTTTATCATCAGAGTGACTTCCAATATCCTTTTCAGGAATATGTGGAATCGACTCATCTACAATGAATTCTTCAAACGTTTTCCCTACCCTCTGTGCAAGTCCATCTAAAATCTCCTTTGCCACAGATGCAGGTACTTCCCCTTCTTCTAGATCAGGATCGTTATATTCCAATTCATATCTCATATCATCAGTTTGGAATATTTCAGCAAAACGACCTGTGAACTCAATGGTCCATTCTCTTCTTTCTAACATGTCCTTGTAAACTTGTTTAGCATCATCAGTCAAGGATCTCACCTTCTCATTCCAGAATATACTTTCATCTGAATCAACGTTCTCACCTTTCTTCTTCGAACTCGATTCTCCAGTATCTTTCTTCTTCTTTGAAGGTGGTCTTTTCTCAAATGTAAACTTTGATGTATCGTCTCCTCCATCATTATCATCATCACTGCTACTATCATCTTCCTTTTGACTTCCAGAGCCCTCAACATCATCATCATCATCATTATTATCATCCCCATCATCACTCTTTTCCGATTCTTCATCATCTTCATCATCATCTTTCTCTTTATCTGACTCAGATGGTTCAAAATCAACCTGTTCTACTTCTTTTTCTTTGTCTTCCTCACCCTCCTTCAACTTGGGTGCAACATTGTACAGGTTATCAATCAGCTCACTAAGTCGTTTATTCTCAGCCTTCAGCTCTTTGTTATCTTCTTTAATAGCCTTAAACCTGTTCTTATTCCTCAAACATTTACCTTCAAGCTTTTTGTTCTTTGCTTCTAGCTTTTTCACTTTCTCATCAATTTCATCCTGATTAGACTTAGAAGCTACTACAATCTGAAGCATCTTTTCCTCATTCTGCTTGAACTTGGCTATTTCTGCTTGCTGAGCCACAATCATCTTCATCATATCGTCCATCTTTTTATTCACTTGCTTCATAACATCGTCATCCACAGTGACTTTCTTTGACTTTGATTTAGATTTGGATGGCTCAACTTCAGCTTCTTTCTCTTTCTGAGGCTTTCTGAACATATCAAGTACATTATCCAGTGCTACATTGAACTCATCCACTGGTAATGTTGTTGCCTCTTTAGTCTTTTGTTTCTTTGTGACTGGTGAAGATTGCTTTGATGACGTCCCAGCTTCAGGTAATCTTTTTCCTCTCAAGAGTTGAGCTAACTCTTTTTCTCTTAGTTGCTTGGTACTGGTTTTCTTAGCCATGGTTTTGTGTTTAGGCTTGGGCAAGTTAACGACTACAGTTTCTCCTTCATTCAACTCATCCATGTTCACACCAAACACTTCATCTTCAGCACTAACAGACTTCTTGCTCTTCTCAGCTTCTTCAGTCGATCTGTTTAATGATTCAGACTCACCAACCATAGTGGCCTTACGTTTGGTGGCCCGGACATTCTCAGCATCCGAATCCCATTGTTCTTCAACCTCTGTTTCTTCAGAATCTACAGACTCTTCATCCACCAAACTTGTACCTTTCTTTGCAGTTGATTTCTTTCTCACAGCCTGTTGCTTTGAGCTTCCCTGATCAGTCTTTCCTTTGCCCTTCCCTTTGGCTCCAGGATTGACTACTTGCCTCTTCCTCTTAGTATTAGCATCAGCATATACCAAGGGATCATCGTTGTCAGAATCACTATCAGGATGCCTTGCTGTATTCTTTCCTGGATCATTGTAATCCTCTCTAGCTAAGGCTCCAAACAACCTTCTGTATGGTGGCCTCTCATTATCTGGCACACCCTTATAGCCCTTCATTCTTACCAAGGTACGAATGTTCATGTGATCTAAAGCAAGTATCTGTGTTGGATCTTTCCTCAGATTTGGATACTTGTGATCAAAGATCATCATCAGGAATCTAGGGTACAACATAAAATACTTCTTCTTTAAACCCTTCAGCATCTCCAGCATGTGATCCAATATCATCCCAGCAACATTAAATGGTTTGTTGAGAGTCAACGCAACCATTAATGAGCTCAAACTCTTCCTCATTACATCATAGCCTCCACTAACACATCCAAACACATGTATGATGACGTGAGCAAAATACTTAAACTGCACGCTCAGTTTCCCTTTGTACATAGAACCATCAGTGATAGGTCCTTTGTATTTCATCCTAAGAAAACAAGCTTTTTGCTCAGTCCATGAGAGTTCTCTTGGATCCTCACTAACTTCAAACTTGATCTGGAGAGCTTCTCTGATGTCTGACTCTGTAATGAACATCTCCATGTCTTGAATCTTGCTTCTGATAATAGTCTGATTATCCAGAAAATCGTACTTCGCGTTGTTGTAGAAATCTTCAACTATATCCTTGTAGATGATAGTTGGTATAGCTAAAGCATAAACTACTCTGCTTCTTTTCAGGAACTTGATTATGTCTGTAAACTCCACATTCTTTTCCACGTCTCCTAGATAAGCACAGCAATTGTGATTCTTCTCGAATGGCCATTTGCTCTTGCTTGACGATTCACCTTCTTGAACAGGTTCTGGGACTATATCAGGAACAATATTCTCAACAGGAATCTCAACATTTTCTTGTTCTTCAGCCATCTGTATTATGAAATCAAAAACAAACGTCGAAACACAAAATCG
Source organism: Ambrosia artemisiifolia (assembly GCA_032199755.1). Taxonomy (NCBI): domain Eukaryota; kingdom Viridiplantae; phylum Streptophyta; class Magnoliopsida; order Asterales; family Asteraceae; genus Ambrosia; species Ambrosia artemisiifolia. The sequence goes on along the minus strand of CM063526.1, from coordinate 5,185,397 downwards.
ACAAAAACTTAAAAATTTTAGGATTTTTGAAATCCACATTCGCCCAAAAATTCTGGTCGAATGTAGTTTATTTTGGTCGAATGTAAACTCTTCTGGTCGAATGTGAAATAATGTTGCATAAAAATGTACATTCGTCCATTTAGAAGTTCCTTCGTCCAAACAATTTCACATTCGTCCGTTCGAAGGCCCGAATGTAGAAACTGATCTTCCCCAAAAATTCAAAAATTTTCTAAACATGTTTTAAACACTTGGTTTTGATTCATTCATGGTCTAATATGGCCGATCAACACTCGTTCACTGTCAATTGTCCCTAAAATTCAGTCTATAGCAGTTTTTATAAAGAATTAGGGTTGTTTTTGTTTCAATCAATCAATCAAACCTTAAACGATGTTAATAACCTAATTCTTTTATACTTCTCCCCCTAAAACTGATATGGAATGAATTTCTATCAAAATTAAGCATTAACAAACACTTAAAATCCATTAACCCTAAAACCCTAGACTCGGTTAGAAAACGACTGATTCTGATCTCGTTCCTTCTTCATTACCTGTAAATTTGATATCAAAAGGATCAGGAATTATCAGGGAATCAAACGCACAAGCAAGAAAAACGAAAGCAACAAGGTCTGGTACTTGGTAAAAATTTTGAAAAATTTTGAATGAGGGTCGAATCTACTTCTGGCAATATATAGGGATGTACCTTCGACCGTTTTATTTGGACGAATGTGAAAGATTTCCACATTCGCCCCAAATGAATGGCACGAATGTAAAAAGTGTCTACCCGAATGTGGATTTTTGATTAAGAATCCCACATTCGTCCGTTTAAACAACCCGAAGGTGAGAATTTTCCACATTCGACCCAATTAAGGGGCGAATGTGAAATGGAAAATTCTGAAAATTTTGCCAAATCACGAATTCAAATCCCGTTCAACATTTTTCAATCCGTTAAGCTTCCAAAACTCATATTTTCACATTTAGAATGATACAAAGCCCAGATGGTGTTGTCAAATCTCAGAAATTGACTATCAAGCATCCCCGGTTATCAAAAATAAAGCAGAAATGCAAAAATTTTGGATTTTTCTGAAATTTTATCAAAACACACCTAAATTCTTTTTGGATTTTGTATCTTTTTGACAATAAAAGTAAATTGCAACAAAATAAAATGCAGCAAAGTAAATGAAAGCAGTAAACATTTTGTGAAATCCGGTCAGAGGATCATATCAGTTTTCTGAGAAATCTGATCACAGCGTTGATCTATTTGTTTAATATTATCATTAGAAACAGTATGTGACACGGCAATTGCTGATATTGTGGTCCACGTAAGCTCACATGCAGACAATTACGCAATGCTTTAAAATGATACGAGTTAGGTGTATTAGACTAACACGATGTGGTGCCCACACACACGACATACTCCCGTATCAAGTAATTGCACAAAGCTTCGTCGTAACGCGTGATTATGCCAGAGTTATCCGTAAAAGTTACAAAGTATATAGCACAGAGGTGTACAGGTCAGCAAGTGAATGCAGCAGAGTAACATGTGCGTATACACTAGGTTGAGGCTGATATTAATCACTGATTTGCATCAGATGATCAATACGATGTAATAATGATCTATGATCAGTTAAAACATAAAGTTCCTCAATTCGGTAACTTCCGGTTTTGGCAATTAAGCTCTTTTAGCAAATATTCTGATAAAACTAGGTCCGTAAATCAATACGACAAAAGTTTATCAGAATATCCCGGATAATACTATACTATACAATTCTTTAGCCTGTTTCAGATCCCCACTGATGTACTATCATTTCCTCTGTTTACCAGGAAATCATTTTTGATTTTCTAATTTTTAGGTCCTTTTGAAGTTTATAATGTTTTTGGTTTTTCTGATAAAATGGCTCCCCCTAAAATAAAGAACATATTTTTGGGTTTTTGTTTAAAAAAAAAATTGAAAGAAACAATCCACTCGAAAGCATCAACTTCTTTGAGGATTAAACAATCCCCTCGAAAGCATCAACTTCTTTGAGAATTACGATAGTAAAGAGAAATTCCCAATTAGCAAAGAGAAATTCCCAATTAGCAAAATATAAAAACTAAAACTAAAAATCGATAAACCGAGGTGCCGATTAGTCCTGTTTTTCCTTGATGTTGTTTACTTTTAAAAGATATTCAAAGCGGGATCTGTCAAAAGCTTTTGTAAACAAATCTGCACGTTGGTAGTCAGTATGAATTTTGATCATATCAATCAATTCCTTAGCGTAACAATCACGGATAAAATGATATTTGATCCGGATATGTTTCGCTTTAGAATGATTTTCAGTATTTTTAGTTAATGCAATTGCGGCTTCGTTGTCACAGTGAATAGGGGTTTTAAGAAACTGCAAACCGTAATCCACCATCTGTTGTTGGATCCAGAGTACTTGCGAACAGCAACTCGAGGCTGCAATGTACTCGGCTTCACAGGTAGATAGAGCCACGGAAGTCTGTTTCTTGCATTGCCAGGTGATTAACCTGCTCCCTAAAAACTGGCAACCGGCTGTAGTGGATTTGCTATCTTTGTCGCAGCCGCCCCAATCTGCATCACTAAAAGCGATAAAATCAAAATTATCATCATTAGGGTACCAAAGTCCTTTTGAGGGACAACCCTTCAGATATCTAAGGATACGCTTGACCGCCGTCAGATGACTTTGTTTCGGCTTCGATTGATAACGGGCACAGAGACACGTTGCGTACATAATATCTGGTCGAGACGCCGTCAAATACATCAGAGATCCGATGATTGCTCTGTATGTAAATGGGTCCGTCAGCTCCCCCTTAGCGTCCACTCCAATCCCGTGATTGGGTTGAATCGGGGTATCCATCGGCTTAGAGTCCTCCATCTGGAACCGGCTCAAGATGTCGGAGACATATTTCGTCTGGTGAATGAAGATCCCGTCGGGTCTTTGGTCCACCTGTAAGCCTAGGAAAAACTGCATCTCCCCCATTGCACTCATTTCGAACTTTTCCTGCATGACAGTTTCGAACTCCCTGCATAAAAGCTCGTTAGTTGAACCAAAAATTATATCATCAACGTATATCTGCACTAGAAGCAAATCATCTCCCGTCTTCTTCGTAAAGAGGGTGCAATCGACGAGGCCACGCTTAAATCCTTTGGAAATGAGGTATGTACTTAGCTCCTCGTACCACTGTCTCGGAGCCTGGTGCAAACCATATAAAGCTTTGTTCAGCACGTAGACCTTATCCCGGTGGATTGGGTCCTCAAAGCCTGGTGGCTGCCCGACAAAAACCTCTTCCTTGACTTTCCCGTACAGAAATGCGCTTTTAACGTCCATTTGATAAACTTTGAATTTCTTGTATGAAGCAAACGCAAGGAACATCCGAATAGCTTCGATTCGTGCTACCGGTGCATAGATTTCGTTATAATCAATCCCTTCGATTTGATGGAAACCCTGCACGACCAATCTGGCTTTGTTACGAACAATAACCCCACGATCATCCTTCTTGCACTTAAACACCCATTTAGTGCCTATCTTCTTCCTATCCGGCGGCAAATCCGTGAGCGTCCAAACTCCCAATTTCTGGAATTGTAATAACTCCTCCTGCATAGCTTCCACCCAGGCATCATCCTTCAAAGCGTCCTTGTATGTCCTTGGCTCTACCTGCGACACATAACACGCAAACGACCAATCATTTTGACTACCAGATTGTTGAATTTTGGCATATAAAGCTAAAGCACCAAAACTCTCTAGCGAATTAACGCTTTTAAGCTGCCCTCTGGTCATAACACTGCTTCCAGGATCACCGATAACTTGCTCCAGCGGGTGAATACGATGAATCCGAGATTCCGGATAATCAGGTACTTGCACTCCCGTCTGAACAGTCAAGTTCTCTACAGCATCCAGATCATGACCCGTATTTGATGATGAAGCCACATCTGAAGTTGGAGTTGGGTTCACTGGCGGTGCCTCTGGTTCTTCAGCTTGTTCAAGAATAGCTTCTTCAAATTGTTCATCTTCAGATTCTGAAGATTCTAGTGAAGTTGAAGCCTCCTGAAACACTTCTTCCTCTTGTATAGGAGCATTGGTATCATTAGATGCTGGTAGGGGGTTCACAGTGATCGGACACACCAACGGTGAAGTTGTTGCATTTTCACACTCGTAAAGTAATCTGATAACAGCTTCTTCAACCAAGCTATCTAGATTGAATGATTCAAAGAAATCCTTGTAATCAAACATCCAATCAGGACCCGTGCCTTGAAGATTTTGAGTATATCGTTGAACTTCCACGTTAGCTCAGTCTTCCACTCGACGAGTTCGCTTGTTGTATACCCGTTTGAGCGGGGTTGCATATCCAACAAAGTAACCCTCCTCGGCTTTAGGACTAAACTTCTCGCTTGGATTCAACATAGTGCATGGCGCCCCAAAAGGTTCTAGATACTCTAAATTCGGCTTTCTTCGGTGTAACAGCTCATAAGATATTTTACCAAACTTCTTCACTATTAGAACCCGATTTAGTGTATAATTTGCTGCATAAATCGCCTCATTCCAGAACATTACTGGAAGATTTGAATCAGCAAGCATTGTTCTAGCCGCTTCAATTAGAGTCCTATTCTTTCGTTCAGCAACACCGTTCTGTTGTGGGGTGTACGGAGCCGAATATTCATGATGTATCCCTTTGCTTTCACAAAGTTCATCCATCTTAGCATTTTTGAACTCCGTCCCATTGTCACTCCGGATTCTCTTTATCTTCACATTGTAGAGATTCTCCAATCGAGTGAACAGAACTTTCAGGTTGTTAAAGGTGTCACTTTTGTTCTGCAAACACATCACCCATGAAAATCTTGAGTAATCATCAGTGACGACTAAACAATAAAGCTCTCCAAGATGACTTTTGCGCTTGACCGGTCCGAAAAGATCCATGTGCAGTCGCTCAAGTGGCATCTCAACAGAGTTGACTTTCTTCACTTTGTGGGACTGTTTGTGTTGCTTCCCCTTTTTACAACTCACACACTTGTCATTCAGATGGAAATGTTTCACGTTTACTCCATCGACAAGTCCATTTCTCACAAGTTGGTTCATTTTCCTCAGATGAATGTGCCCCATTCTTCGGTGCCACATTATCGACTCTTTCTCTGTCGCTTTTGATAGAAAACATGTTATCTGCCCCTGTGATGTCATCGCCTTGGACATATCAAGAATGTATAGATTGTTGACGCGAGGTGCTTTCAACATTATCCACTCTTTAGGAATTGTAAAGCCCGGTTTCAGAATATAGCAGAATTTGTCATCAAAATGCACAGTAAATTGCTTATCACATATTTGACTGACACTCAACAGATTATAATCGATCTGCTTCACATACGAAATCCGCTCGAAACTCACTATCCCATTGCTCACACTTCCTTCCATTGTGATATATCCACCTTTATTTCCCGCGAAAGCTACATACCCTCCATTAATGTTCTTCACGTCGAACAGCAACGCAAGATCCCCTGTCATGTGGCCTGAAGCTCCACTATCAACAATCCAAAGACTGCTAATAGGGCCAGCTGAAGCTCCCTGCACACAAAAAGTAAATCAGTTAGTTCTTTCGGGGGACCCAAGCCTGAGTCTTGGGTCTTTGAACATCAGGTTTCAAAGTAACATTCTCACAAGCATTTTCAACAACTTTTTGATCAATCTTTTTCTGATTGTTCAAAACAGTTTCCTTTTTCTCATTAACTCTTGAAGTTGAGGCTCCTGGAGTACCATTGGGTGACCAAGATTGTTCAGACCTTTTCAAGATACGAATCTGAGACTTTGGGTTCTCAGTCGGTTTCTGAACATTGTTAGCAAATGTAACTCTCTTGGTAACCTTATCTGATTTAACAGACTTAGGTCCAACACTTGATTTGACAATCGGTTTTGGTGGAACCTTTTGCCTATCAACTGTTGCGTTCACCACAGGATTCCTCCATGAGTGTTCCATAGCAATCCAATTCCTTCGATCATATTGGATTGGACGATTGTTCCTCATTTGTTGAAAATTATTTTGGTTGAAAAACTGTTGTGGTTGTTGAGGAACAACTCTCCTATGTGGTGGCACATAATGATCAATCGGTTTTCTCATGGAATTTCTCACTTCAACCTCGTGCCTCTTATGCCTTACATATGGGCACTGAGCAAGTAAATGCCCTCGTTCCCCACATTTAAAGCACGCACGGTATTCTTCAAAAACATTCGGAGCATTTGGTTGAGCAAATGATCTAACAGGGTATTGATCATTGTACTGTTGCTTCCTTAAACTCTCAGGGAGTGGCCCCTTTGAGTAAGTAGGCTCATTAAAACCATTAGCTCTGTTTTTGGGTCGAACAAACTCTGTGACATGGACCTTTGGTTCTTGAGGAACATCCAAATATAATTTCTTTAATAAAGCTGGTGGAATCTCATTTGTTCTCTCATGTTTTGGGAACCAAATGGTGCTTTCTTGCCAAATCTTTTCTATTTTAGCATAATTGGCATTTTTTATTGGAAAATCCTCGTCAGAAATGATCTTATCGGATCCTTCCATCCGATAAAACACTTTGACAGGTTTGTCACATTGTTCATTCTTAGCATTCTTTTCAAGATCTTTCTTAACCACATTTTTCTCAAGATCTTTCTTCACAACATTCTTTTCAGACTTCTTTTCATGATGAGCATTTGCCATCGGAATTATAATCTGAGATGGTGAAACTGGTTCATTTGTAATGATGTGATTTTCTTTTGGAATTTCACATGCATTAACATTTTGATTACAACAAGTATCATCACTCTCAGTGTCTGAATCCACACTCTCAGCAGTAACACCCTCATCATTGATACCCAAAATCGGTCTAACATCGGAATGTGGATCACCAATACTTGAAGTATTAGATTCATTTTCCGATGCTGAGTCAGATTTTACCGAACTCTCCGGTGTCACTTGGTGACAATTATGGTTTTCAAAAAGAACCGGAGATGGTACAGACCGATAATTGGTGGTTTGATCATCTATGATGTGGTCTACCACATAAGCAATATGCTTATAGCTTTCCAGCTTTTTGTTTACTTTCTCAGCAAAGCATTTGATGGTGGCCATTTCCAACTTGGTGTTTTCAATTTCATTGATATAGTTGTTAATTGCCAATTGTTTTAAAGACAAAGTGTTTTTCAAGTCGGAAATGTCCTTTTTGTAACCATCTAATACTTTGTTGAAAGCATTCAACTCTTTGCGAGTAGATTGACTATTCATGATAGCACTATCACGTTGAACACAGAGTTGTTTGTTCTCCTCAGTCAATCTATCACATGTACCACAATATTTATCACTTGTAACATCAGTACTACACTCAGAACTTACAGGTTTTGGCGGATCAGTCATGGCCATCAATGCGAAATGAGCTTCCTTTCCTGCAAAGAATCTGGAATAGTCAATCTTTGTGAAAGCATCATCTGCAATGCACGACTTCCTTGTCATCAGAAAATCCGCTTCTGCTAGCAACTGATCGATGTCTTCATCTAGAGAATTAACACTTGCTTCCGTATCCGATTCACTGTCTGAATCAGAATATGTAGAGGAGAGAATTTGACACTAAAACAGGATTATATGATCATACAAGTTGCTAAACCAGGTGCGGAAACCCTAGTTCAGAACAAACTGAAGTAAACTCAATCAAAACACAATCAAGATCATTTTAAATGCTTTTCATAGATTAACTTGTTCAATTAAACCTTTACAGACTGATAATAGTTAATCTAGACCTCAAACAGACAATCTCTAACCTCTCAGGAACACACACACAAAACACACACTCTCTAAGACTCGTTATAGATTACAAAAACTCAATTCCTATTTATAACCTCTGCACATTCGCCCAGTTACACTGGTCGAAGGTGGCAGATTTCCACATTCGCCCAGTGAACTGGTCGAATGTGACTTCTTGTGTCTTCCTGATCTTCCTTCGTCCATGTCCATTCTTCCTTCGCCCCTTTCTCTACTCATTCGCCCACTTCTGAAATTCATTCGCCCTTAACACATGTTAGTATCTAATCTATAGTCGCAAAACGGCATCTACAAACTCCCCCTCGACTATTGATTAGATCTTTTTCTGTCTTCATCCATGGCTTTGTTTAACAGCTTGATTCTCAGAATACTCTTCTGCTCTTTCGTCATTTCCGGCTCTAACTTTCTCTTAACCGGCTTCGACACATTCGCCATCTTAACCTTCTTGCCAAGCTTCCCTTCCAGATTGCTTCCAGCATTAATGTCATAAGCAAAGCAAACACCCACAACTTGTGTGTATTTCCTTGCTTGATCTGCATCGTTTGGTTCATGATGAATCGGATTATAGAATAACATGATGATGTCTTCGAAGGTGCAATTGATCAGCCACATAGGATCAAATACATGCACATGCTTGTATTTATCTTTTCCATCTCTCAGCACTATCACAGCTTCTGCTTTCCTCCAATCATAATACCAAAATATGAAGTCAGCACTGAAGTGTTGAGGCATAGGCATCAAAGGAATCTTCCTCATAACTTCAGGTGCCTTGTAAATCAAGGTAACCTTCTTCAACTTGGTTCGAGGATCAGTCTCCCTGTGAACTTTCCTCCGGGGATACTGTGGCTTGAATCTATTCCACTTCGTCCTACTCTCCCAAACCAATTTGTCTGCACACCAACCGACGTGTGAATTATTCACTGAAGCACCAGACATAGGGAATCTACATAAATCTCTAACCGCCCAGTACGGTAGAGTAAGCAAATCAATGAATCTGTAGAAGTACAGGATTCCTGATTCCCACTTGGCAGCTAAGCACTTCAGCCTGCTCAAGTATGTCCACCCAAGAGCTCTTCCTCTGAACTTTGCATTATGAAACCTGTAGAAGTTTCCTTGAGCTTCGGGTTTTGGTCGGTTCTCATCCATCAATCTTAGTTTCTTCAAGTACTCTTTCAACTCATCAGTCTTACTTGAAGATTCTGGCAAATCAGATCCAAGTACCTTTTCAACAAATTCAGCACTTCTTTTTCTTGCCTTTTTCCTTGCAGACGTATTATGCCTTTCAGTAAAATCAGGAAACACCACGTCTTCATCATTTTGTCTGAAGTACTGTGGATATTCCTCATGTGTAATATCCTCAATCTCAACTTCCTCAAACTCAGGGGTTTCTTTATCATCAGAGTGAGTTCCAACATCCTTTTCAGGAATAGGTGGAATCGACTCATCAACAATAAACTCTTCAAAAGTTTTCCCTACTCTCTGTGCAAGACCATCCAATATCTCCTTTGCCACAGAAGCAGGTACTTCCCCCTCTTCAAGATCAGGATCGTTATATTCCAACTCATATCTCATATCATCTGTTTGGAATATTTCTGCAAAACGACCCGTGAACTCAATGGTCCACTCTCTCTTCTCTAACATGTCTTTATAAACTTGTTTTGCATCATCAGATAACGACCTCACCTTCTCATTCCAGAACACCGTCTCATCATCTACATTCTCTCCCTTTTTCTTAGAACTAGACTCACCTGTGTCTTTCTTCTTCTTAGAAGGTGGTCTCTTCTCAAAAGTAAACTTAGCAGTATCATCTCCTCCTTCATCATCATCACTGCTACTACTATCATCATCTTTTTGACTCCCTGAACCTTCAGCATCATCATCATCATCATTGTTATCATCTTCATCATCATTCTTATCCGATTCTTCATTCTCATCGTCATCCTCATCCTCCTCTTTATCAGATTCGGATGGTTCAAAATCTACTTTCTCAACTTCTCTCTCTTCATCTTCTTCACCCTCCTTCAGCTTGGGTGCTTCATTGTACAGATTTTGAATCAGATCACTAAGGCGTTTGTTTTCAGCTTTCAACTCCTTATTGTCTTCTTTGATTGCCTTATATCTGTTCTTATTTCTCAGAACTTTGCCTTCAAGCTTCTGATTCTTTGCTTCAAGCTTCTTGACCTTCTCATCTATTTCATCTTGATTGGTTTTAGAAGCAACAACTATCTGAAGCATCTTCTCTTCATTCATCTTAAACTTGGCAATCTCAGCTTGTTGAGCCACAAGCATCTTCATCATATCATCCATTCTTTTGTTCATCTGTTTCATCACTTCATTATCCCCAGTGATCTTCTTAGACTTGGATTTAGACTTAGATGACTCATCCTCAACTTCTTTTCCCTTCTGAGGCTTAGTAAACATGTTCAGAACATTATCCAGTGCAATATTGAACTGCTCCACTGGTAATGTTGTAGCCTCCTTAGTCTTTTGTTTCTTTGCAGCTGGTGAAGATTGTTTAGATGATGTTCCAGCATCCGGTAATCTTTTTCCCTTCAACAATAAGTTCAACTCCTTCTCTCTGAGTTGCTTAGTGCTTGTCTTCTTAGCCATAGACTTGTGTTTGGGCTTGGGCAAATTCACAACTACTGTTTCACCCTCATTCAATTCATCCAGATTAACAGTCAAAACTTCATCTACAGCATCAATAGATTGCTTACCCTTATTAGCTTCTTCTATTGATCTATTCAAAGATTCAGACTCACCAACCAAAGTGGCCTTTTGTTTGATAGTCTGTACATCCTCAGCATCCGAATCCCATTGTTCCTCAGTTTCAGTCTCCTCAGAATCAACAGACTCCTCATCTACCAAACCTGTCCCCTTCTTGGCAGTAGTCTTCTTCCTCACTGTTTGTTGTTTTGAACTACCCTGCTCTGTCTTTCCCTTGCCCTTCCCTTTGGCTCCGGAATTGACAACCTGCCTCTTCCTCTTTGTGCTTGCATCAGCATACACAAGTGGATCATCATTATCACTATCACTGTTAGAATGCCTTGCTAGATTCTTTCCAGGATCTTCATAATCCTCTCTAGCCAAAGCTCCAAATAACCTTCTGAAAGGTGGTCTATCTTTTTCAGGAATACCTTTATAAGCCTTCATTCTTGCTAAGGTTCTCACATTCATATGATCCATATTGAGAATCTGTGTCGGATCCTTCTTCAAGTGTGGATACTTGTGATCAAAGATCATCATTAAAAATCTTGGATAAAGCATAAAGTACTTCTTCTTCAAACCCTTCAACATCTCTAACATATGGTCTAGAATCATCCCAGCAACATTAAATGGTTTATTGAGAGTCAATGCAACCATTAATGAGCTTAAACTTTTCCTCATCACGTCATAACCACCACTTACACATCCAAACACTAGAATGATGACGTGAGCAAAATACTTGAACTGCACGCTCAGCTTTCCTTTATACATAGAACCATCAGTAATCGGTCCTTTGTACTTCATCCTTAGAAAGCATGCCTTTTGCTCAGTCCATGAAAGTTCTCTAGGATCTTCACTTGTTTCAAATTGGATCTGGAGAGCTTCTCTGATATCTGCTTCAGTGATGAACATCTCCATTCCCTGAATTTTGCTTTTGATGATCGTCTGATTATCGAAGTAATCATATTTGGCATTATTATAAAAATCCTCAACTATATCCTTGTAGATAATAGTTGGTGTTGCCAATGCATAAACCACTCGACATCTCTTCAAGAACTTAATAATCTCTGTGAATTCAACATTTTTCTCCACATCCCCAAGATAAGCGCAACAGTTATGTGTCTTCTCAAACGGCCATTTGCTACCGCTTGATGATCCTTCTTCTTGTACTGTCTCTGGGATAGGATCAGTCACTTCAGTTTCCACAGGAATATCAGCAGTTGGTTGTTCTTCAGCCATCTGAAATAGAAAATCAAAATAAAACGTCAAAACACGAAATCGTCAAAAATTCAAAATTTTAGGTTTTAATATTTCACATTCGCCCAAATTAACTGGTCGAATGTATACAATTGTGGCCGAAGGTATAATATTATGGTCGAATGTAAAATGGTTTTAGTTGAAAAAACTACATTCGTCCGTTTTGATGTTCCTTCGTCCGTTCAGTTGCACATTCGTCCACAACGATGAACCGAATGTAAACTGGATAAACCCCAAAATTTTAAAAATTTTCAAACTGTGTTTATATGCCTTGATTTTGATTAGATTTTACTCTAACATGACCGATTAAGCAACATGTAAAATCAATTGCCCTAAACATTCATTCTATAACAGTTTTCATAAAGAATTAGGGTTTTTAAAATGTTCAAACAATCAAATACCCCTTAAACACTGTTATTAACCTAATTCTAGTTAAACTCTCCCCCTAAAACTGTAATGGGATGAATGGTTATCAACATCAAGCATTAAGAATCAGTCAAACACTATGAACTCGAAAACCCTAAGTCCGGTTAAAGAACGAACGATTCCAGGCTTGTTAGTTGTCCATTACCTGTAATCTTTACACTAAAATGATCAGTGATAAGCAGAGATTAAAACACACAAGCAGAGGGAACAAAATCAACAAGGTCTCTTGATCGAATGAAATTTTGAAAAATGAGAACTGTTTGGCCGAACCTGTGTTGGTGTATATATAGAAGTGCACGTTCGTCTGTTTCCTTTGGACGAAGGAACAAGTATCCCACCTTCGCCCCTAACTAAAAGGCCGAAGGTAACATGGTTTTTACCCGAATGTAAAAATTGAATAGAAACCACATTCGTCCAAATTTGAACGGTCGAAGGAGCAACAAAAGTACCACATTCGTCCCAATTAAGGGCGAATGTAAAATGGCACTTTTGAAAAATTTTACCAAATTACAAATTCGAATCCCGTTCAGCATTTTTCAATCCGTTAAGCTTCCAAAACACAAATATTCACTTTTAGAACAATACAAAGCCCAGATGGTGTTGTCAAATCTCAGAAATTGACTATCAAGCATCCCCGGTTATCAAAAATAAAGCAGAAATGCAAAAATTTTGGATTTTTCTGAAATTTTATCAAAACACACCTAAAATCTTTTTGGATTTTGTATCTTTTTGACATTAAAAGTAAATTGCAACAAAATAAAATGCATCAAAGTAAATGAAAGCAGTAAACATTTTGTGAAATCCGGTCAGAGGATCATATCAGTTTTCTGAGAAATCTGATCACAGCGTTGATCTTTTTGTTTAATATTATCATTAGAAACAGTATGTGATACAGCAATTGCTGATATTGTGGTCCACGTAAGCTCACATGCAGACAATTACGCAATGCTTTAAAATGATACTAGTTAGGTGTATTAGACTAACACGATGTGGTGCCCACACACACGACATACTCCCGTATCAAGTAATTGCACAAAGCTTCGTCGTAACGCGTGATTATGCTAGTGTTATCCGTAAAAGTTACAAAGTATATAGCACAGAGGTGTACAGGTCAGCAAATGAATGCAGCAGAGTAACATGTGCGTATACACTAGGTTGAGGCTGATATTAATCACTGATTTGCATCAGATGATCAATACGATGTAATAATGATCTATGATCAATTAAAACATAAAGTTCCTCAATTCGGTAACTTCCGGTTTTGGCAATTAAACTCTTTTAGCAAATATTCTGATAAAACTAGGTCCGTAAATCAATACGACAAAAGTTTATCAGAATATCCCGGATAACCATAACATAACGACCCGAAACCTCAGATTTTGGCAATCCTATCAAACGAAATTACGGTACTAAGACCATATGCCCATGAGGTGTTCAGCCACGAACGCGTAGTTCGTTATGTTTGTATCACTAATGCACGCAATATTTAGTCTACGAAGCCTATCAGCATATCCCACGTAATCAACACACGCCTCATAAACTATACAATTCTTTAGCCTGTGTCAGATTCCCACTGATGTACTATCATTTCCTCTGTTTTACCAGGAAATCATTTTTGATTTTCTAATTTTTTAGGTCTTTTTGAATTTTATAATGTTTTTGGCTTTTCTGATAAAATGGCTCCCCCTAAAATAAAGAACATATTTTTGGATTTTCATTTTTCTGAAAACAAAATAAAAACAAAAATTAAAGAAACAATCCACTCGAAAGCATCAACTTCTTTGAGGATTTTACAATCCCCTCGAAAGCATCAACTTCTTTGAGGATTATGAAAGTAAAGAGAAATTCCCAATTAGCAAAGAGAAATTCCCAATTAGCAAAATATAAAAAAAACTAAAAACTAAAAAGCGATAAACCGAGGTGCCGATTAGTCCTGTTTTTCCTTTATATTGTTTACTTTTAAAAGATATTCAAAGCGTGAACGGTCAAAGGCTTTAGTAAACAGATCTGCACGTTGGTAGTCAGTGTGTATTTTGATCATATCGATCAATTCCTTAGCGTAACAATCTCGGATAAAATGATATTTGATCCGGATGTGTTTCGCTTTAGAATGATTTTCCGAATTTTTAGTTAATGCAATTGCGGCTTCGTTGTCGCAGTAAATAGGAGTTTTAAGAAACTGCAAACCGTAATCCACCATTTGTTGTTGAATCCAAAGTACTTGAGAACAGCAACTCGAGGCTGCAATGTACTCGGCTTCACAGGTAGATTGTGCTACGGAAGTCTGTTTCTTGCATTGCCAGGTGATTAACCTGCTCCCGAAAAACTGGCAACCAGCTGTAGTAGATTTGCTATCCTTGTCACAGCCGCCCCAATCTGCATCACTAAAAGATATGAAATCAAAATTATCATCATTAGGGTACCAAAGTCCTTTTGAAGGACAACCCTTCAGATATCGAAGGATACGCTTGACCGCCGTCAGATGACTTTGTTTCGGCTTCGATTGATAGCGAGCACAGAGACACGTTGCGTACATAATATCTGGTCGAGACGCCGTCAAATACATCAGAGATCCGATGATTGCTCTGTATGTAAAAGGATCCGTCAGCTCCCCCTTAGCGTCCACTCCAATCCCGTGATTGGGTTGAATCGGGGTATCCATTGGCTTTGAGTCCTCCATCTGGAACCGGCTCAAGATGTCGGAGACATATTTCGTCTGGTGAATGAAGATCCCGTCGGGTCTTTGGTCCACCTGTAAGCCTAGGAAAAACTGCATCTCCCCCATCGCGCTCATTTCAAACTTTTCCTGCATGACAGATTCAAAATCCCTGCATAAAAGCTCGTTAGTTGAACCAAATATTATATCATCAACGTATATCTGTACTAGAAGCAAGTCATCTCCCGTCTTTTTCGTAAAGAGGGTGCAATCGACGAGGCCGCGCTTGAATCCTTTGTTGATGAGGTATGTACTCAGCTCCTCGTACCACTGCCTCGGAGCCTGGTGCAAGCCATAAAGAGCTTTGTTCAACACGTAGACCTTATCCCGGTGGATTGGGTCCTCAAAGCCTGGTGGCTGCCCGACATACACCTCTTCCTTGACTTTCCCGTACAGAAATGCGCTTTTCACGTCCATCTGGTAAACTTTGAATTTCTTATAAGAAGCAAACGCGAGGAACATCCGAATAGCTTCGATTCGTGCTACCGGTGCATAGATCTCATTATAATCAATCCCTTCGATTTGATGGAAACCCTGCACGACCAATCTGGCTTTGTTCCGAACAATTACCCCACGATCATCCTTCTTACACTTAAACACCCATTTGGTGCCAATCTTCTTTCTATCCGGCGGCAAATCTGTGAGCGTCCAAACTCCTAACTTCTGGAATTGTAATAACTCCTCCTGCATAGCTTCCACCCAGGCATCATCCTTCAAAGCGTCCTTGTATGTCCTTGGCTCTACCTGCGACACATAACACGCAAACGACCAATCATTTTGACTACCAGATTGTTGAATTTTGGCATATAAAGCTAAAGCACCAAAACTCTCTGGCGTATTAACGCTTTTAAGCTGCCCTCTGGTCATAACACTACTTCCAGGATCACCGATAACTTGCTCCAGCGGGTGAATACGGTGAATCCGAGATTCCGGATAATCAGGTACTTGCACTCCCGTCTGAATAGTCAAGTTCTCTATAGCATCCAGATCATGACCCGTATTTGATGATGAAGCCACATCAGTATTTGGAGTTGGGTTCACTGGTGGTGCCTCCTGTTCTTCAGCTTGATCAAGAATAGCTTCTTCAAATTGTTCATCTTCAGATTCTGAAGTGTCTAATGAAGTTGAAGCCTCTTGAAATATCTCTTCTTCTTGTATAGGAGCATTGGTATCATTAGAAGCTGGTAGGGGGTTCACGGTGATTGGACGCACCAACGGTGAAGTTGTTGCATTTTCACACTCGTAAAGTAATCGAATAACAGCTTCTTCAACCAAGCTATCTAGATTGAATGATTCAAAGAAATCTTTGTAATCAAACATCCAATCAGGACCCGTGCCTTGAAGATTTTGAGTATATCGTTGAACTTCCACGTTAGCCCAGTCTTCCACACGACGAGTTCGCTTGTTGTATACCCTTTTGAGTGGGGTTGCATATCCAACAAAGTAACCCTCCTCGGCTTTAGGACTAAACTTTTCGCTTGGATTCAACATAGTGCAAGGCGCCCCAAAAGGTTCTAGATACTCTAAGTTCGGCTTTCTTCGGTGTAACAGCTCATAAGACGTTTTACCAAACTTCTTCACTGTTAGAACCCGATTTAATGTATAATTTGCTGCATAAATCGCCTCGTTCCAGAACATTACCGGAAGATTTGAATCAGCAAGCATTGTTCTAGCCGCTTCAATTAGAGTCCTATTCTTTCGTTCAGCAACACCGTTCTGTTGAGGGGTGTACGGAGCCGAATACTCATGATGTATCCCTTTGTTTTCACAAAGTTCATCCATCTTTGCATTTTTGAACTCCGTCCCATTGTCACTCCGAATTCTCTTTATCTTCACATTGTAGAGATTCTCCAATCGAGTGAACAGAACTTTTAGATTCATAAAAGTGTCGCTTTTATTCTGCAAACACATCACCCATGAAAATCTTGAGTAATCGTCAGTGACGACTAAACAATAAAGCTCTCCAAGATGACTATGACGCTTGACTGGTCCGAAAAGATCCATGTGCAATCGCTCTAGTGGCATCTCAACAGAGTTAACCTTTTTCACTTTGTGGGACTGTTTGTGTTGCTTCCCCTTTTTACAACTTACACACTTGTCATTCAAATGGAAATGTTTCACATTAACTCCCTCGACAAGTCCATTTTTCACGAGTTGATTCATTTTCTTCAGATGAATATGCCCCATCCTTCGGTGCCACATTATCGATTCTTTTTCAGTCGCCTTGGACAAAAAGCACGTTATTTGCCCCTGTGATGTCATCGCCTTGGACATATCAAGAATGTATAGATTGTTGACGCGAGGTGCCTTCAACATTATCCACTCTTTAGGAATTGAAAAGCCCGGTTTCAAGATATAGCAGGATTTGTCATCAAAATGCACAGTAAATTTCTTGTCACAAATTTGACTGACACTCAACAGATTGTAGTCTATCTGCTTCACATACGATATCCGCTCAAAACTTACGATCCCATTGCTCACACTCCCTTCCATAGTGATATATCCACCTTTGTTTCCCGCAAACGCTACATACCCTCCATTGATGTTCTTCACGTCGAACAACAACGCAAGATCCCCAGTCATGTGGCCTGAAGCTCCACTATCAACAATCCAAAGACTGCTAATAGGGCCAGCTGAAGCTCCCTGCACACAAAAAGTAAATCATTTAGTGCTTTCGGGGGACCCAAGCCTGAGTCTTGGGTCTTTCAACATCAGGTTTAACAATGACATTTTCACAAACATTTTTAACAACATTTTGATCAATCTTTTTCTGATTGCTCAAAATCGGTTCCTTTTTCTCATTCACTTTTGAAGATGAGGCTCCTGGAGTACCATTGGGTGTCCAAGATTGTTCAGTCCTTTTCAGGATACGAATCTGAGACTTTGGATTCTCAGTTGGTTTCTGAACATTGTTAGCAAAGGTAACTTTCTTGGTAACCTTATCTGATTTAACAGACTTAGGTCCAACATTCGATTTGACAATAGGTTTTGGTGGAACCTTTTGCCTATCAACTGTTGAGTTCACCACAGGCTTTCTCCACGAGTTTTCCATGGCAATCCGATTTCTTCTATCATAGTGCATTGGACGAGTGTTCCTCATTTGAAAATGGTTTTGATTATAAAACGGTTGTGGTTGTTGAGGAACAACTCTCCTATGAGGTGGCACATAATGATCAATCGGTTTCCTCATGGAATTCCTCACTTCAACTTCGTGCCTCTTGTGCCTTACATATGGACACTGAGCAAGTAAATGCCCGCGTTCCCCACACTTAAAGCACGCACGGTACTCTTCAAAAACATTTGGAGCGTTTGGTTGAGCAAATGATCTAACAGGGTATTGATCATTATACTGTTGCTTTCTTAAACTCTCAGGGAGTGGCCCTTTTGAGTAAGTCGGCTCATTGAAACCATTAGCTCTGTTTTTGGGTTTAACAAACTCTGTGACATGGACCTTTGGTTCTTGAGGAACATCCAAATACAACTTCTTTAACAAAGCTGGTGGAATTTCATTTGTTCTCTCATGTTTTGGGAACCAAATAGTACTCTCTTGCCAAATTTTGTCAATTTTAGCATAGTTAACATCTTTTATTGGAAAGTCCTCGTCAGAGATGATCTTATCGGATCCTTCCATCCGATAAAATACCTTGACAGGTTTGTCACATTGTTCGTTTTTCTCACTCTTCTCAAGATCTTTCTTAATCACATTAAGATCTTTCCTCACAACATTCTTCTCAGATTTATCCACATGATGAACATTTCTCATTGGAACAATTTGAGATGATGAAACTGGTTCATTTGTAATGATGTGATTTTCTTTTGGAATATCACATACATTAACTGTTTGATTACAACCAGTATCATCACTCTCTGAATCTGAGTCAACACTTTCAGCAGTAACACCCTCATCATTGATTCCCAAAATCGGTCTAACATCGGAATTTGGATCACCAATACTTGAAGTGTTAGATTCATTTTCCGATGCTGAATCAGATTTTACCGAACTCTCCGGTGTCACTTGGTGACAATTATGGTTTTCAAAGAGAACCGGAGATGGTACAGCCCGATAGTTGGTTGTTTTATCATCAATGATGTGGTCTACCACATAAGCAACATTCTTATAACTCTCCAACTTTTTGTTTACTTTTTCAGCAAAGCATTTGATGGCAGCCATTTCTAACTTGGTATTTTCAATTTCATTGATGTAGTTGTTTATTGCCAATTGTTTTAATGACAAAGTATTTTTCAAGTCAGAAATGTCCTTTTTGTAGCCATCTAACACTTTGTTAAAAGCATTCAACTCTTTGCGAGTAGATTGACTGTTCATGATAGCACTATCACGTTGATTACGGAGTTGTTTAACCTCCTCAGTCAATCTATCACAAGCACCACAATATTTTTCACTAGTATTGTCAGTACTACAAGCAGAACTTACAGGTTTTGGTGGGTCAGTCATGGCCATCAATGCGAAATGAGCTTCCTTTCCTGCAAAGAATCTGGAGTAATCAATCTTTGTGAAAGCATCATCTGCAATGCACGACTTCCTAGTCATCAGAAAATCTGCCTCTGCAAGTAACTGATCAATATCTTCATCCAGAGAATTAACACTAGCTTCTGTATCCGAGTCACTGTCTGAATCAGAATAAACCGATTCACACTCCTCAGGTATGTCAGAAACAGTATCAATCACCACTCCTGAATTAGTCTCTTCATTTTCAACCTTAACATTCACTTCAGAATTAACCTTAACAGGTTCAAAATCTCCATCCATCTCAACCTCAGAATCATCACTAGCAACCTCAGTTTCAACCTTCTCCTCCATCGTCACAGAATCTTCAAGATCAACCTGATAGGCAACACACGCCACATTTCCCCCAGTGGTTATCTCCTCAACACCTATCTGGATGCTCGACCAGTCAAACCTTTCATCTTGTTGGGTAACCAATGCTTGATTGGTATTTTGTGTTTCAGCTGGTGTAGTGATTGGTATGACTGTTCGGTTAGTATTGTTTGGAGTTTGGTTTTGTGTCTGGTTTGGTGTGGTTGGTTGTCTATTTTGGTTGTTGTTAAAGTTGTTTTGACGGTTTTGGTAGTTGTTGTTGTTTTGGGAAGAAACTTGGTTTTGGTTTTGTTGTTGACGGTTCTGATAGGTAGCAT
Source organism: Ambrosia artemisiifolia (assembly GCA_032199755.1). Lineage (NCBI taxonomy): Eukaryota > Viridiplantae > Streptophyta > Magnoliopsida > Asterales > Asteraceae > Ambrosia > Ambrosia artemisiifolia. Next base: position 5,165,360 of record CM063526.1, on the reverse strand, counting down.
TAAATGGATTCCTGTTGCCTTGTTTCGGTGGTTGAGTACATTCACGTTTAAAGTGACCTTTGCCCCCACAATTAAAACAAGTCACTTTCTCCTTATTAAACCCGTAGGTTGTGTTAGGAGAAGTACCCAAGTCGGTTCTACCTGTTTTCTCAATAAACTCAGTTGCTCTACGCATAATACTCGCAAAAGCCCATTGAATGTCAATGAGTTCCATTTCCTCCTTATCAATCTGTGCATAGTCTTCATTGGTCAAGTTGTTATTACCAATTTGACTAGCAACTAATCCATTATAGGAAGAAACCATTGCAGAGACTAAAGCAATGTGTTGCTGAGCAACTTCAACTGTTACATTTCCAAGATTGGAAGTCTCCAAAACCACAGTTGGTTGATTAGGTTAGTTCAGTGGTTGTGATTGAGTTTGACCAGCAGTGTAAAATGCTGCTTGTTGTTTTGGTGAGAATGGTGGAATGTATGAATATTGATATGGAATTTGTGGTTGTGGTTGTGATAAAGATGAAGTTTGTTGATGGTAGTTAATGATGGGTGATTCTACAGCATTGGATATACAAGCAACATGTGGTGTGACTAGTCCTCCAGAACTTGTACTTGCTGGAACTAAAGATCCTCCAAAGTATAGGTTCGGATTCTGAGGAATCTGTGCTCTCCTAGCTTTCCTCTTCTCTTCCAGTTCTTTGTTTTCCAACTTCTCGACGAACTCTTGAAGCGACCAGTACTGAAAAGCATCCTTTTCCTTCAGAACATCCACATGCTGATCCCAGTTAGGTGGTAATGCTTCAGCAAACTTGTCCACCTGTTTTGCCATAGGGATCTGTACACCATAGCTAGACAATTCAGATATTAAATGATTATATCTAGGAGTTAGTTCTTTCAAAGTTTCATTTCCAACATATGAAAAATTCTCAAACTCCTTAACAAGCTCTTCCATCCTCAAATTCCTAGTCTTCTCATTCCCATCATGCTTCCTTTTAAGCATATCCCACAAAGCCTTCGAAGTTGTGCACGTCCCAAACTGATGCAAAAGATCATTAGTAATGGCTTGTGTCAGTTGTGAGAACGCCTTCTTTTCCACAGCAAACTTTTTCTTCTCATCCTCCGCCATGCTCTCCAATGGCACTGGTTCACCCGTGTTCTCCAGAACTGGTGGTGTGTATCCTTTAGCTATCATGTTCCATGCTTCAGCACCTTCTACTCCCATGCCTTCCAAGTGTATCTTGAACTTTTTCTGCCACTGATTGTATTCCTGAATCTCCATGAGCTTCGGTGGCCGAGTCCCGCTACCTGAAGACAAATCATTAATCAGTGTGGAAATAGCATTAGTAGTTTGAGTGTTTACCACCGCTGCTGCTACTCCCCAGTAGTCAGACTGTGGTACTGTAGGTGCACTCTGAGTCATGTAGTTAACCGGCTGCGAAGACTGTGTGCTCGTCTTCTGTGCTGCTACGGTCCATGGGTCCATCACCTGCTGTTGTGGTTGTGTAGTTGCTGGTGTAGGAGTAGTCTGATAACGCCACATAGTCACGCACTTCGAGAAAATCAACACTTAGAAAAATTTCACAAAAACTGTCCTAGGTTCGCCCAACAGAATTTCAGGTTCGTCCCTTTTTGTCAGGTTCGCCCAAAAAGTCTATCACCCGAATGTAAAATTTCACTAGAATGTAAAAATTTACAAACTCTTCCTTCGTTCGTCCAATAAACCCTACGTTCGTCCGTTTAGGTTTCACCTTCGTACCCCCGATGAACCGAAGGAACAAAAATCTGCCCGAATGTAAGAAATTCAAGTGAAAACTACTACGTTCGTCCAAAAATAACTACGTTCGCCCGAAATTCTACTCTCCTTCGACCAAACACTCACACATTCGCCCACTAAACTCAGGTTCGCCCATATCTCTGTTTTGAAAAACGGTTACACTTTGAAAAACGGTTATTTTGATCTCTGATTTTCAAAAGTTTGTGGATTTGATTGATCTTGATCAGGTTATGCTTCGGAGATGATTTGGAACAACTTTAAAACTTGGAATTTTGAATTTTAACCACAAAATCACCTCTAAATCTTTCAAAAACACACAAAAACCATTTTTAGTTGAAAACAGATGTGAATTGATGAAAATTATGTTCAAATCAGCTCTGAGTTTATCAATTTGTTGTTGTATGATCCTCTACGCTCTGATACCACTTTGTAGAGGAGAGAATTTGACACTAAAACAGGATTATATGATCATACAAGTTGCTAAACCAGGTGCGGAAACCCTAGTTCAGAACAAACTGAAGTAAACTCAATCAAAACACAATCAAGATCATTTTAAATGCTTTTCATAGATTAACTTGTTCAATTAAACCTTTACAGACTGATAATAGTTAATCTAGACCTCAAACAGACAATCTCTAACCTCTCAGGAACACACACACAAAACACACACTCTCTAAGACTCGTTATAGATTACAAAAACTCAATTCCTATTTATAACCTCTGCACATTCGCCCAGTTACACTGGTCGAAGGTGGCAGATTTCCACATTCGCCCAGTGAACTGGTCGAATGTGACTTCTTGTGTCTTCCTGATCTTCCTTCGTCCATGTCCATTCTTCCTTCGCCCCTTTCTCTACTCATTCGCCCACTTCTGAAATTCATTCGCCCTTAACACATGTTAGTATCTAATCTATAGTCGCAAAACGGCATCTACAGAATAAACCGATTCACACTCCTCAGGAATATCAGAAACAGTATCAATCACAACTCCAGAATTAGTCTCTTCAGCTTTAACCTCAATATCAACCTCAGCATTAACCTTAACAGATTCAGTATCCACATCCATCTCAGCCTCAGACTCATCACTTTCAATCTCAGTTTCTACCTTCTCATCCATCGTCACTGAATCTTCAATATCAACCTGATACGCAACACAAGCCACATTGCCACCAGTAGTAATTTCTTCAACACCTATCTGCATACTCGACCAGTCAAACCTCTCATCTTGTTGAGTCACCAATGCTTGATTCTGATTGGTGTTCTGATGTGTCTCATTAGGTGTAGTGATTGGTATGACTGTTCGGTTGGCATTGTTGGGTGATTGGTTTTGTGTCTGGTTTGGTGTGTTTGGTTGTCTGTTTTGGTTGTTATTAAAGTTGTTTTGACGGTTTTGGTAGTTGTTGTTGTTTTGGTAAGAAACTTGGTTTTGGTTTTGTTGTTGACGATTCTGGTAGCTGGCATTGAATGGGTTCCTATTGCCTTGTTTTGGTGGCTGGGTGCATTCTCTTTTAAAGTGACCTTTCCCTCCACAGTTAAAACAAGTCACTTTCTCCTTATTGAACCCGTAGGTTGTGTTAGGAGAAGTTCCCAAATCCGTTCTACCTGTCTTCTCAATAAATTCTGTTGCTCTTCTCATAATGCTCGCAAAGGCCCATTGGATATCAATGAGTTCCATCTCTTCCTTCTCAATCTGTGCGTAGTCTTCATTGGTTAAGTTGTTATTCCCAATTTGACTAGCAACTAATCCATTGTAGGATGAGACCATTGCAGAGACTAATGCAATGTGTTGCTGAGCAACTTCAACTGTCACATTTCCCAAGTTAGATGTCTCCAAAACCACCGTTTGTTGATTAGGTTGGTTCATTGGTTGTTGTTGAGATTGGCTAGCAGTATAGAAAGTTGCTTGTTGCATTGGGGAGAATGGTGGAATGTATGAATTGTTGTATTGTTGTTGTGGTGGTGGATTTGATGGTTGTGAAAAGGATGATGTTTGTTGATGGTAGTTGATGGTAGGTGATTCCATAACATTGGAAATACATGCAACATGTGGTGCTACTAGCCCTCCTGAGCTTGATGTACTAGCTGGAACTGGAGATCCTCCAAAGTATAAGTTGGGATTCTGAGGAATCTGTGCTCTTCTAGCTTTCCTCTTCTCTTCCAATTCTTTGTTTTCCAGCTTCTCTATGAACTCCTGAATAGACCAGTATTGATAAGCATCCTTCTCCCTAAGGACTTCCACATGCTGATCCCAGTTTGGTGGTAATGCCTCTGCAAATTTATCCACCTGCTTTGCCATAGGAATCTGTATACCATAGCTAGACAATTCAGATAACAAATGACTATATCTAGGAGTTAGTTCTTTCAAAGTTTCATTTCCAATATAAGAAAAATTCTCAAACTCCTTTCTCAATTCTTCCATCCTTAGACCTCTAGTCTTCTCATTACCATCATGCCTTCTTTTAAGTGCTACCCACAATTCCTTAGACGTTGTGCAAGTCCCAAACTGATGCAACAGATCATTTGTGATTGCCTGTGTCAATTGTGAAAACGCCTTTTTCTCCACAGTAAACTTCTTTTTCTCATCCTCAGCCATACTCTCCAATGGCACTGGTTCACCTGTGTTCTCCAAAACTGGTGGTGTGTAACCTTTAGCAATCATGTTCCATGCTTCTGCACCCTCCACTCCCATGCCTTCCAAATGTATCTTAAACTTTTTCTGCCACTGATTGTATTCTTGAATCTCCATAAGCTTCGGTGGCCGATTCCCGCTACCTGAAGACAAATCATTAATCAGTGTGGAAATAGCATTTGTAGTTTGAGTGTTTACCACCGCTGCTGCTACTCCCCAGTAGTCAGATTGTGGTGCTGGAGGTGCACTTTGAGTCATGTAGTTAACCGGCTGCGAAGACTGTGTGCTTGTCTTCTGTGCTGCTACCGTCCATGGGTCCATCACCTGCTGTTGTGGTTGTGTAGTTGCTGGTGTTGGAGTAGTCGGAAAATTCCACATGATCACGAACTTCGAGAAATTCAACACTTAGAAAATTTTCCAAAAACTAGCTCTAGGTTCGCCCAAATAAACTCACTCTCGTCCCTTTCTGCTTCAGGTTCGCCCAAACAGTGATACCCGAATGTAAAATCTCACCAGAAAGTAAAAACACACTAACACTTTTCCACGTTCGTCCAAAAAGGTTCAGGTTCGCCCGTTTCTATTCCAGGTTCGCCCGCCCGATCAATCGAATGTGAAAAATGTGACCCGAAAGTGAAAAATTCAACAGAAATTTTCCAGGTTCGCCCAAAATATCCTAGGTTCGCCCAAAAATCTCTCAGGTTCGCCCAGAAAACTACACCTTCGACCACAAAATTCCAGGTTCGCCCATATCTGATTTTGAAAAACGGTTACACTTTGAAAAACGGTTATTTTGATCTCTGATTTTCAAAAGTTTTTGAATTTGAATGATCTTGATCAGGTTTTGCTTCGGAGATGATTTGGAACAACTTTAATTCTTGGAATTTTGAATTTTAATCACAAAATCAACTCTAAATCTTTCAAAAACACTCAAAAACCATTTTTATGCAAAAACAGATGTGAATTGATCAAAATAATGTCCAAATCAGCTCTGAGTTTATCAATTTGTTGTTGTATGATTCTCTATGCTCTGATACCACTTTGTAGAGGATATGATTTGACACGAAAACAGGATTATGTGATCATACAAGTTACAAAAACCAGGTGCGGAAACCCTAGCTTTGAACAAACTGATATAAACTCAAATCAAAACACAATCAAAGTCATTTTCAATCGTTTTCATAGATTAACTTGCTTATAAACTTGATTACAATGTCAATACTGTTAATCTAACTCAAACACAGACTCTCTCAAACTATCCTGGAACAACACCTCAAAACACACACACCTAATGACTCTCTTAACATTACAAAAACTCAAATTCTATATATAGGCACTGCACATTCGCCCACTTCACATGGTCGAATGTGAGTATTTTCCACATTCGCCCACTGTGGTGGTCGAATGTGTATCTTCAGTGTAGCTCCCTTCTTAGTTCGTCCAGTCTTGATCTACCTTCGCCCACTTCTTTTTTTTCTTCGCCCACATCATTCTACATTCGCCCATCTCAGCCTACTAACACATGTTAACTATCCAATCACTAGTCGCAAAACGCATCTACAAAATATATAGAATTTGAAATATTCATAATAAATCCAATTTTTATCTAAAAGTTATGAAACTTTAGGTATAGTATCTTGACATAATAAAGAAAGTTATCACACTTTTACTTTCTGAAAATTATTTAATTTTCGTTATTTTATTAATTTAAATTGTTTTAATCATATTTAATTGATTAAAAATTCATTTTTAATGATTTTAATCTAAAACTTTTTGAGAAATTATTTTTCACCATCATTAACTGAAATAAAAATTATTGATTCCGAAAACATTCATTTTTATTAATTTTCCTATTTTTAAATCATTTAAACATGATTTAATCTCATTAAATCAATTTTAAATACAAATAAGTTTAGAAAAATTATGGAAAAATTATTTTAATTAATTTACATCAGGATGCATTCATTTCCTATAAAAATAATATTTTTGGATCATAATTTGTATTTTTAGTCTTATTTATGCTTAATTAGACATAATAAATCATTTATTTATTTATATTATTTAACATCTATTTTATAAATACTTTTCTTATAAAATAGAGATAGTCTTATGTTGAAGTCTTTGTTATAATTTGTTGGTTTATGGTGTAACTCATAATTATTTATTTAAACGTTTATGACTATTATATTTATTTAATTTAGTTAAAGTAATTAATTAAATTACTTTGTCGTAATTATTCAAACATATTTTTATCTAAATATTTAATTGGTAATAATTATATTACCTAAACGATAATTACAAACTTTGGTATATTATCTTTCAATATACAACTTTTATATTAATTCGATTTATCATAAAAACTCTAATTCCCCAAATCGACTTAGCAAACCCTAATGCCTTAGACCCTAGTTACCTTAGACTCTTAGACTTTTCCCTTATTAGTATTCTATTACGTTATAGGTTGAATTACTCGGAATTCCCATTACTTAGCTCACACCGCTTAAGTTGGATCGCTTTTGCAAACTGTGAGTATATTTTTCCCCTTTTTACTGTTTTACTCTTTTGGGGTGACTCATGTACAATTACTACTAAACTTACGTATGTTATTTACAAAGCAATGTGCTCTTGATATGTTTTGTGTGAATTGTATGAACGATTTGTCAAAGTCATTAACCTTTGGGCCGCACCTAACAATGAGTAGTACTACGAGTAATATCCCTTGGTTACTTACGTGAACGAGCTAAGTCCTTGGTCATTGTTATAGTTTTCTTGAACGATGTGTGAACGATTATTGAACGATGTGAGGCTTGATTTTGACCCTTTTACATATTACATTATCATGGCACATATATTGCGAAACACTTTTCTATATGTATTCAAACAGGGTATGCTCACCAATACATTTTTGTATTGACAAAATTATTTTCGTACATGTTTCAGGTTATTTTGAGATGCGTTCTTTTAAGCTTTTGGATTTATATTTAGACTTGCCTTCATTGTATTTTAGTTTGATTCGATGCTTTAGAATTATTGTATCATTGTATTTCATTTCAATGTAATAAATTATTTAATCAATGTATCAATATTTACACTTTTAGTCCATGAGCTATTGAACAATCGTCACTACGTGACACCTCGATGTTTCCGCCATCGGTTGGGGTGTTACAGATTGGTATCAGAGCCATGGTTATAGGGAATTAGTTTATTAGAATGCCTTTTAGCCTAGTCTATAACTAAGCTTACTTTCACGAGTCCTCTCGTGTACATTTCTCTTATTCCTTATATTTTCTTTCAAGATATTTTCGCTATGATTCTTTCTCGTTATTCTTTCGGTATTTTGCTTGGAAAAGAAGACGCTCGTATTTCACAAACGAAACGATATCACCAAGTTAGGAGTGATATCCATACCTTGGTGATTAGTTTCACTCCTCTATATGTTATTTATCTTAGGAATATATCTTTGAGATATGAGTGACATCCACACCTCAAAGAGTATTTCTTTCAAAAAGAAACTTAACCACTAAGCTAGGAGTGATATCCTTAACTTAGTGATTGGTTTCATTCTTCAATTGTTTTCAATTTTGAAATACATCTTTGAGTTAGGAGTGAAATCCACATCTCAAGGATCTGTTTCTACATCTCGTTTTAAAGTCTCGCTAAAGGTTTTGAAATTTACCAGTGACGGGGTATGTGCAATCGGGAAAGATGACCATTCACTCATAGGTTCAAGTACGCTCCCCACAAGTCACTAATAATATTTCAATTTCTTTGGCTAGTCACCAGTTTCATTAGAAATATTTTCAGAATCACATTTCATTATTGGTATATTTTTCATTTGTTGTTTGAAACTTTTCTATAATGAAGTATTATCTCTTTTGACTTTTCCCCTATTAATAGCTATCGCTATTAGTGCATTTTTCCGATTTCCATTATTGATTCTTAAGTTTTGTTTAACATTTGGATTTTAAGTTCCATCTCTTGATGTTTTATATATTCATTGATCATTCGCTTTTGGATTTCTTCATCATCATTATTAAAACTTTTATCCGCTATATTATCGCATTAAAACTTACACTATTTTCATTTATGCTTTGTGACTTTCACACTATTGTCGCATTGACTTTTATCATTCACGTCATTTCTAAATCTTGGGCTTTTGAAAACACATTTGATTTGTATGGTTTTCGAGAAAAGAAACTTGCGACTGATAATATGCATTATGACAATTTTCAACTCGACTTCTTGTAATCACATGAAAGTATGTACTTACGAAGCCTTTTCATGTGAAGCTGTTTTGAATCTAAAAAGTTATTCTCATGCATCACTACTATACTTGCAACTATATCACAAAGTTCGAGTAAAACTACGTTTTGTTTTATAAACAATAATTTATCTTTTACACTTACACTCTTTCAGTCGCAAAACTTTTGGTCTAAACATTGGACATATCCTTATCGAAATGTTGCTAAATGTCTTTTAACATATAATGCATATATTATAAACCCGCATGGCCAGTAGACTATACGTATGTTCCGTCCACTCTCAATTGCAGTAAATATCATTATCTTATTCTTACATCATTTTATTTTATTATATTCGCGTATTATCTTATTTATGATTATTCTCGTATTATTATTTTATTGGTGGTTATCCTCACGCGTTATTTACAATTATTCTCGCACTAATTATTAGTAGCCATTCTTACAACACTGGTTTTGAGCATTAATTTAACTCGTTTACTTTCATTTTGTGAAAATTGTGCGATTTACTTGATTTATATTATACTATTCTTTCAATCGAAATTTTATGCTATACTTATATACTTGACACATATTTGGTATACATATTTTTCCTGTTTTTGAGCAAAACCCTGTTATACTTTACATTATTTTATTCATCATCATGGCCAATGAACATACTAGTTGATAACTCGTATGAGATCTAAGCCAGTGCCCACGTACGACTCGGGTTAAAATATTTCTTTAATCCGAGGGGAACGGTGTAAACCTCAGAGTTATCAATGTGAGTGTTTAAAGCCAACGATGTGAACAGAAGTTACTGGTTAATGGTGAACCCGAAAGGGAAGAACCTCTAACCATGTCTTATACTTATATGTTATTCACATGACGGTTAAAGGGAAAACCCAGAAGGGAAGGAACTCTAACCATGTCAGGATTGAACATTATTTCATTACAGTGGCTATTACATATGGGTTGCACACATTTGTTTCTGGTATTATTTATGTTAGTGTTATGGAAAAGCATAACACCCTAGTGTAAGGTAAATCGATGATTACGGTCCGGAACGCAATCATGGGTTTACAGGTACATGAGGGTGGTGTGTAATTCTATTTAGGCTGTTGGTAGACAATCAGTACGAGTCCAAAGTATCGGGAGTGTGGTGGGTTAGCTGCGTTACACCCTATATATAAGCATAAATGATACTGCGGGATCGGACTAGGAGTCTGACCTAGAACCTACCCATTACTACCTCTTTATTAGATCGTTGACTAGTAGCTAGCATTGTCGATAAGAACGATCTTACACGAGCTTTAATTCGTCTTCCTAGAGTCTTTCTCTGGACCACCTCCACAGAGAACTTTAAACTTTGTATACTCTTACACTCTCTGTTAGTCGAAATCCTGTTGCATGTCCTTAATAAAGTTCGGTCAGAAACCTTTCTAAAGTAGGGGAGACTACTTCATTAGTGCCTTTTTCCTCACCCGTTACACATTCCCAAAACTTACTCATTTAAACTCTCAACTTTCTAACTTTGAGTTAACTGTCAAACACTTTGAAACTTTTACTTTGGGTATTAGGTCACTATTTTAAATTTTGGCGAATCATAAATGATGAAATTTTCTTTTAAAAATCTACTTGACTTTTACAACGCCTTTTGTTTCATAGTAACCTCCACCTGAAGGAAATTTCGAGACGAAATTTTCTAAAGTAGGGGAGACTGTGACAACCGTTACTCTCATTTTTTTATCAAGTTGCCAAAATCATTCCTTGAACTCTCCGTTTTCTCAACTTAATAAATTCCTTGTTATATTAAACTTATATATATAAATCCATATAACTTATTCCCATAATAATAAACTAAATCCTTTACTAAAAGTTTATAAAAGTTTTAATTTCAATTTTATAAAAGTTTTAATTTAGAAATGTTATTAAAGTTTTGATAAGGAAACAAAAAAAATCTATACACAAAATGTTAAAATTTAAACTCAAGGGGCTGTTTTGAAAAAAAAATTATCAAACTTTAAATATGTATTCCCTCTGCTCGGTTCAGGTCCATTTCCGGCCACCGGAATTTGCTCCGGCGAAGTCTTGTTTGGTCGATTTAATGCCCTTAACTCGTTTTAATGATTCTAATACGTTTCTCCATCGTTCCCTATCAGTTTCGAACATTAATAGATGCTTTTAACGCAAGTGGAGTATTAATCTTAAATGTTGTAACCGTCGTGGATGTCCGGTCACGATTATAAACGGACCAAAACGTATTATTTCCTATAAATTAATCGTTATCAAACGTTTCTAGACATTACCCACAACTTAAATCTATTCCATAATCCTCCTAATCGTGTGCGAAGAACCTGCAATTCGAACTTGTATGTTCGGCCGTTAATCTTTCTAGTTCAACCCATTTTCAATGTTGTAAGTCGAAATCTATTTTGACGTTCTAATCTTTATATAGTCCTATTTCAAAGCCCTATGGTTTTAAGGACTAATTGTACCGAAATCGAGATTATTAGAATTTTGGTTAGGGTTAGGGTTCTTGGTAGGATTTGGGAAAGAAGATGACAATTTATATAGTGTTTAAATATAATTTCATTTCAAATATTTCAACATGAAGGCTTGTAGTGTAGTGGTTTGTGCATGGATGTTACACAGAATCAACTCGGGTTCGAGTCCTCCTGGTCGCGAATCTCTATTTTTTGGCTATTTTCTTTTTTTTTTTTAGTTTTCATTTTCTTATCTTCTTTAAATATATAAAATATATAGAATTTGAAATATTCATAATAAATCCAATTTTTATCTATAAGTTATGAAACTTTAGGTATAGTATCTTGACATAATAAAGAAAGTTATCACACTTTTACTTTCTGAAAATTATTTAATTTTTGTTATTTTATTAATTTAAATTGTTTTAATCATATTTAATTGATTAAAAATTCATTTTTAATGATTTTAATCTAACACTTTTTGAGAAATTATTTTTCACCATCATTAACTGAAATAAAAATTATTGGTTCCGAAAACATTCATTTTTATTAATTTTCCTATTTTTAAATCATTTAAACATGATTTAATCTCATTAAAACAATTTTAAATACAAATAAGTTTAGAAAAATTATGGAAAAATTATTTTAATTAATTTACATCAGGATGCATTCATTTCCTATAAAAATAATATTTTTGGATCATAATTTGTATTTTTAGTCTTATTTATGTTTAATTAGACATAATAAATCATTTATTTATTTATATTATTTAACATCTATTTTATAAATACTTTTCTTATAAAATAGAGATAGTCTTATGTTGAAGTCTTTGTTATAATTTGTTGGTTTATGGTGTAACTCATAATTATTTATTTAAACGTTTATGATTATTATATTTATTTAATTTAGTTAAAGTAATTAATTAAATTACTTTGTCTTAATTATTCAAACATATTTTTATCTAAATATTTAATTGGTAATAATTATATTACCTAAACGATAATTACAAACTTTGGTATATTATCTTTCAATATACAACTACGTGACACCTCGATGTTTCCGCCATCGGTTGGGGTGTTACAAAGATGTAGCAAGACTTATCATAAAAATGTACAGAAAACTTCTTATCACAAATCTGAGAAATGCTTTACAGATTATAATCAATCTGCTTCACATAAGAAATCTTCTCAAAACTCACAACTCCATTACTAACACTCCCCTCCATAGTAATGTAACAACCTTTATTCCCTGCAAACGCGACATATCCTCCATTTATATTCTTTATATCAAATAGGAGCGTCATATCTCCAGTCATGTGCCCGGAAGCTCCACTGTCAACAATCCAGAGACTGCTAACAGGGCCAACTAGAACTCCCTGCACCATTCACAAAATGGTTAGTTTTTACGAGGTACCCAAGCCTTGTTGGTCTTGGATCTTTGAGTATCAGTAGTAGATGCATTCAAAGATTCACTCTTCTCAGATACACTTTTCTTCTCTGTAACGACCCTGGCGTCGGTGCCATGTCGTCGGGTCGGGTTTCAGAGCTACGCAGCGGATTCGGATCATAACAGTCTTTACTCTTTCAGGATCCACATCATCATATCTATTGGGTTACCTGAACACATGCCAAAAATAGTTTCTGTCAACATAAAGTTGGTGAGGTCGTGTATTTTATAAAGTGAAGGGCCAATTCGTTTATTGATAAAATATTTTATATAAAACATTCTTTTTATAAACATGCTTTACAGATTTTAATTTCTGAAGGGGAAAATATATTCTATTATATCAATTCGATTATATGTCAATTCTAATATATTATTCCGATTATATTCTATTAGTTGCCATTCCTATCGATGGTACCACTCTGGTTGTGGTAAATATAATTATTCCTACCCTCTACTCGGGTAAGACTGGTTCTTGTCCTCTACTTGGACAAGAAAGGAAATGGCGATATACCCGTCAGTACTGTCCTTGTCGTTTCTATTATCACCTTTCTATTATATAACTTCTATTAGTAATCATTCTTTTATGTAAAGCATTATTATGTTTTCTTATAAACGACATGTATTCCCCCGAAAACATTAATAAAACAGTAAAAGTGGGGGGTTCACGATACTCACAGGTTTGCGTTATATCTTCTGCTTAAACTTACTATAATTATATGTCATATATATATCGATACGTTTTACGCGTGGGACTTGTTAGATTGTAATACTTAGGATATATATCATATATAAAATTTATACATATAGAATTCGGTATATATTAGATAGTCCTAAACTCGGGGTTCATTATTGATATTTATTATATGAGACGCGACTCGGACATCCTACATCTAGCTGGCCATTATAGCTTGGCACTCGTAAACTAATAAAGCTGGCCATTACAGCTTGGCAGATCTAAACTAACAAAAGAATAGAAAATATTATTATTAACCCGAGTTTAGAATATCGTCTTATATATCGAATCGTATATATATAAACATATATATTTTATATATGTTTATTATTGTCATATTATTATTATCAAGTCCGTACGTTATCCGTATTATATATATATATATATATATATATATATTCGTATAATTCTAATAATATTCCTTGTCTAGATATTGGACCGGGTTCTATTCCGGTAGTTGACCGAATCACTGAGTAGACTCGGTATCGGGTTCAAACTCTCCGACTTGATTAATGGTACCTCGCAATCAAATATAACCAACAATTAACACAATAATAGTAGATTATAAGATTGTCACCAGTTTATCAAATAGATGGTTCCTTTACAGGAGAAGTGACCGGAGTTTGACCAGAATACAGATCGGGAACCAAATCAGTAACCCAATTACTAGACATGATACCACACACACCAAGCTATTCGGGTGGTTTCAATAACATCAATCGCTGACAACAACTAAGAGGTTCAGATCGAGAACAGAAGGCTATAAGGTTTCGATGACTTAACATGGATATGATTATCGGACAGATTCTATTGGTAGGTTATAAGGAGCCCACGATAGTCACCAAAACTCGGTGACTGTCCGGTCAAGTCAACAGAAATACGACACCAAGGCGGTTCGATGGTTCACACCCGAAGCATAGGAACATGTTCACGGTTTGGGTTCGATCAGTTCACAGCAGAAACAGAAGAACAAGAGGATTAATGGTTCGACAGTGGCTCGGGTTCTCAACAGAAACTATACGGAACACCTATACATACACATATCTAAGACGCGTATGTAAGGATGGGTTAATCTGTAGGGTCATGGGTTGGTTTATCAAATACCAATCGGACAAGACGGAGGGTTCAAGGATACTTATTGAATACAAATCTGTAACAAAGGATATGTTGGTTTGATGGTTATCGGTATGTTAACAGAAACAGAGGAGGAACCGGTTTGGGTTTCTATATGTTTACCATGGTGGTTATAGCAACTGAGAAGAAGATAGCGTCTAGTAACAGTCACCGGATCTTGGTGACTGTCCGGGATATTATCGGGACAAATGAGGGAGTTGCTTTGGTTGATGGTTAGTGTTGTCGAAGAGAGAAGTTAAACCGGGGAGAAGGAACTTACCGGAAAAATAGAAGGAAGGGCGGCGGCGGCGGCCGGAAGCAGCGGAGGACGGTGACCGGAGGCAGCAGCGGAGGATGGTAGCGGCCGCCATGGCTGTCCGGTCAAGCTTCTTATGTGTGTATGTATGTTCGATGGTGAGCAGGGACAAGAAAGAAGGGGTTGTTTATATAAGGGTTTTCAATTAGGGGGTGTTTGGTTATGGAGATAAGAAACATACATGAGGTTGTTTGGTGACGGGTTTAACTTAAGATAAGAGGATGTTTGGCAGCGATAACATAATTAGAATAAGGGGCGTTTGGCTACAATAATAAACTTTAATAGTATTATTATTTTACAAACGGGTGGTCGGGTACGACCCGACCCGTTTACGAGACCCATAACACCTCGGGGTGTTACATTCTCAACCACCGGTTTCTCTAAAACTTTCGTTTTAGGAACTTCTTTTACCGGATTTGAAGTTGACCTTGAGGAACCTGAAGATCCTTTTGGTGTCCAAGAATGTTCCGATCGTTTCAAGATTCTGACTTATGTTTGAAATTTTGGTTTAACATCATCAGATTACTCAGAAACAACCTTTGGTGGGACATTCCTAGATACCTTGTCTGATTTAACAGACGCAAAGCCTAACCTTTGGTTTGACATTAGGTTTAGGATAAACCTTTTGTCTATCATTAGTTGGATGCACCATACACCTCTTCATTCTATTTTCCAAAGCAATCCGGTTTCGATTGTCATAAACGATCGGATGGTTTCCCCTTTGGTAAAAGTTTGGACTATTATAAAACTGCTTTTGAGGATAAAAAGATCTTGGAGGAAAACCAATATTCGGATTCCTATGGTTATGCCTATTCTCAACTTCTTGCCTCTTTCGTCTTACGTATGGACAATGAGCAAGTAAATGCCCCCTCTCTCCACACTTAAAACAGGCTCGGTACTCTTCAAATGAGTGATTGTCATGATAGTTAGCAAATGTGTTGACCGGGTATTGATCATCAATACACTTTCTGTAACACCCCGAAAACCCGCTTCGTTTAAACACATTATAGGCAGGATTAATGTCTATATATGATATAGAGTTAAGAGATTATAACTTGGAGGGTGGAATATGTCAATCACAAAAGTCCACAACTAAAATTGTGAAACATAATAAAAACACCAAAAACACACACTTGGTGTGTGTTTTGGTCGACATCAGTAGAAGGAGAAAAGGGGCTCCAACCCCAACCCAACTACCAAGCTCAATCTAGTAAGAAAACAAGGGGAAATCGATGCATGAGCCAGAAATGGACCATTTAAGGTCAATCAAACCTAAAGGTACCTTCTATTTGGTAGATTTTGTTGTTAAGATTAATTTTGGAGTTGATGAAAACCTAGGGTGTATGTAAAAACGTGAATCAAGGATGAATGGAGGTGTCTAGATGTTGATAGACACTAAAGGAACCATAATTCATGATACTACATAAGGCTATGCTTGATTCATGTGCTAATTAGATTGTTTTACACCTATGTTGGATGTGGGTGTTGGTCTTGGTGTAATCCAAGACCATTCTTAGTTAATTATTGAATGCATTGAAAAGAAAGTGATGATTTGCTATGTTGATAACTATTGAATGAATGGTATGTAATGTAGGGAAGACATATGATGATTTATGTTATGAGCTATGAAAGTATGCATGAAATGCTTGTACATTGTGTTTTAAATGTTGTATGCACACCAAATGTTTGATGAAATGTCTAGATTAGTCTAAATTGTGAAATTGTAGGCAAGATTGGACAAGTATGAAAGTAGTGTGATAATTGATGCAATTGATAGTAGGTTAACATGAGGATTTCGTCTTAGAGAGTAATCATGTGGGGATTTAGTTGATTATATGATGTGGTAAGGAGTATGCATTAGTAGTATGTACACTATGCTTAAATACTATGATGAACGCCATTGTTTGTTAATTGGTATGACGAGTGATCTCGTATGCTAATGAGATAGGAACATGATGCTTATGGTGAATTTCATAAAACCTAGTATGCTAATATAGGCATATGTTTGTAAAAAGGAAAGTTTGTATGGTTGAAAGTTGACTTTCTGGAAAGTCAACTGACATGGAAATAATGTGGTATGTTTTCTAGCATGATTGTGAGATTGAGGATTTCTTGTGAGACACGTTAGCTTGGTTATGTGACACATACGATGTTGAGTTTAATTACTTGTATGGTAAAACAAAAAGGGTGGGAAGCTATGTTATATGCATGTTAGAAATTGACCTATGCAAGTCAATGTGATATATGAGTTGGATATGATTGCTTATGAATGAACATGTATGCTAACAATGATGTGAACATGATGATATGAAAGGATAGAAATGATGGACTCAAGCATGGGAAGCTAATGGGTCAAGATGAAGCAAGTAAACAAGCATGAACTTGGAGAACCTAAGGTAAGTGATTCCCGAACTTAACTCGCATCTATGATATTGAATTATGTTCATATAGAATGGGAATGATGTAGTAGTAGTATATGCGTATGAAAACCACCCTCGTGAAGTGTGGGCGTTAAATTGGTAGTTATTTGCAAAACTATGTCCAATGCGCGCTAAAGCGCCTAAGAATGACCAATAGTAATGTAATATTGAAAATGATAGAAAACTAAGTCCATGAGGGCTTAGAGATTTCCAAATAAGTTAGTCGGTTAAAAACAATGGAATTAAACCAAGTAGTGTCACCCACGGGTGACTAGTTTGTAAAATAAGCCGAGGAGGGTGTTTTGGGAATTCCAAGGAATTACCAAAGGATAAACCTATAAACTGGGTCATAATTAAATAATTGTACGGTGATTTTTTGTTTAACAAGAGTTAGATGGGTTAACAAAATGATGGTTATGCCCTTTGGATGATCAAATAAGGTTTTGTATAACTAAGACCTTAACGGGTCGATTTGGGTCAGAATCGGATGGATTGTAGTTAAACCGAAAGGGGTTATAAACCACCATATATGGACATCGTTAAAGCATGATTAAATGATGTTAAACAAGTCCCCAAGTGCCCTTTAGGAATGACCTTGAACATGAGTTTAAAGGCGTTCAAAGATTGGGGGAAAGCGGGCAAGGAAATGAAGAAAATAAGTCAAATATTGCAGAAGCTACCGTACCTTACGGTGGCCAGAGTAAGGTACGGTGGA
The DNA here is from genome assembly GCA_032199755.1 of Ambrosia artemisiifolia. NCBI lineage: Eukaryota > Viridiplantae > Streptophyta > Magnoliopsida > Asterales > Asteraceae > Ambrosia > Ambrosia artemisiifolia. The sequence goes on along the minus strand of CM063526.1, from coordinate 5,147,500 downwards.
CATCAGAAAGCTTACAGTGGACCTCTACTGCCTTATGGTGGAAACTGAAACAAGGGCTACCGTAACTTACGGTGGCCAGAGTAAGTTACGGTGGACCCCTGAATCTTTTGTTTTGTTTCTTCTTGCTAACATGGTTTATCATGTGTCATTATGTGGGAATGTAAGGATTCTTATGGTTACTCTAAACTCCATGATTGATCTTAGTAAGACTGTTTAAGATTAAGGATTGTGGGACATTGAAATGAAATCGTGGATGTCGTGTTTATGTATGTATTGTTAATGTTATTAACCGTATTGTTATGTGAATTACAACAAAGGCACATGATAGATGAGGATGAATGCATGGAATTTCAAGGCTAGAATCCAAAGATCGGATTCAAGCTCGTATCTTGTATTAGTCCAAGTTTGCGGAGACAAGTCAAAGAGATCATCTAGCTTACTTGGGATGCTATTACTTTGTTGTAAAAATACTAACTATGGTCACTTACTGAACTAATGATATGGTTATGTGGTGATTGTAGGTTGTATTGTCTACCTCTTAAAGCAAGGAAAGGATGGCGATCGAGCGAGGAGGAGGATTGTACGTGGTCACGGTCACTTAACCAAATAAAGATGAGTTTTGTTGAAGGCAATAAGAAACAATAGAAGATGTAACACTTAAAATATTTGTAGATTTGATTTCTAATCATTTTAGGTTGTTATTAAAGAAATGAATTTTTCGGTTGGTATTTTTCGCTGCGTATTTTCTGTATTACGGACTTAGGGTGTTACACTTTCGTCTTAAACTCTTAGGAGCGGGGTCCATCGGGTAAGCCGGTTCAATAAATCCATTCACTTTTTCTTTTGGTTTGACAAAATTGAGTGACATGAACCTATGATGGTTTAGAATTATCACCATACAATCACTTAATCAAATCGGGTGGCATATCATTGGTCCTTTTAGATTTTGGAAACGATATAGTACTTTCTTGCCAGATTTTATCAATTTTAGAATAATTTGCGAATTGTATGGAATATTCTTCATCATAAATTATTTTATTGGATCCTTCCATCCGGTAAAATACGTTCACAGGTTTGTCACTAACCTCATTTTTCTCAGTGTTCTTAACCGACTGATTCTGATTCTTTTCATATTTTGGAAAATGTTGAACCTTAGGTGTTACAGGACCCTCAATGGTTTGAATGTAATTTTCCAAAGGAATATCAGAATTTTTTTTTTTTAAATAAGATTCATTAAAACAAAATACGAAAGTTACATCATAATAGAAGGTAGACGGGCAACAAGCTGCGCCGCCACCCCTTTCTGAATTGCAAACCCTAGTCTACTAAAGACAAATCCTTGCCCCCCTGGAGATGAACTATTGCTGTGGACGACCCGTTGGACCCTGGTCAAGAAACGAATAGCTTCTGGCGCCAGGGAGCCAAAGGTATCAAAGGCCAGAGGGATAAAGACATGTTGGTTATCCGCACAAGCTTTAGCGTGTTTATCTACTTTCTTTGATTCCGCCTTTCTTGATGCTTGCCCAGCTACAAACCCTGTTTCCCGTAACCCAACCAAAGGAGATACCCCGGTGATGTCCACACAGGCATGTTTCGCCCTCTCCTAACCAAAGACAAGCAGATCTGCGGGTCACAGGGTGGATCTCCCTTCCGTAGGGTCTGTGAGGAAGTTTACGTGGGCCTCATTTTTGCAGAAATCCCAGCTCTTCTCAGGATATCCCACAGAACGTCCCTCACCCAGTCATGCCGATATTTGAAACCAGGGAGCTCCTTGCAATGAATTGCATGCTCCCCGTATTTATCCATGCAAGCTTTACGGCAGATGGGGCATGTTTCATCTTCCGGATACATAGGGATCATCAACCGGTACTTGAGTTTAGCCCTGTACTCCACTGCAGACATGCATTGACCCAAACCCTCAATCGGGATAACGGTTAAAAAATCCTGAGCATGAGGGCCCTTTAGGCATTTAATCACCGCCTTCTGGCGAGGGGACAACTCAAAAACTTCTCCCAGGCTCTGAGCAGTTTTGCTAAAAAGAGCATTCGCCAAAGTTTTTTGTGGCTTTGAGGGGGCGGTGTCCTTATTAGAAAAACCGCCAATATCAAAGTCCGGGAGATAGACATTTAAGCGTTCGAGCGCCTGTTGATAGTCTGGGTCTAGCCCAATGACCCCACTGTTTCGAAGGATATGATCCTGAAGTTCCCAAGACTGAGCTCTAGACGCCACAAAGGCATAAACCCCAACATCTCGAGCTGGAAGGAGGCCCAAACCGCCTAAACGCATCGGCAAGGATGCCAAGTGCCACTGGAGGTCCCCGAAGAAGGGGCCACCACACACAACTATATCTTCGATAGCCTCCCGGAGGCCATCATCGAAAAGGGATACCGCATCCACCATCAAGTGGGGTTGACAAGTTCGCAACCCAAAAAGTAACTTAGCGACCCCCATGCATGACCTGAGCAGCAGGAGTTCACTCTGGGGATCTGAGAATCCGGTTAGAAACGTAATTCATGGATCGAATACGCGAAAACAACTTGATTTCAGACGGGAGATTCGAGACGAAACAGAAACATACGAAAATAACGTCATCACAGATTCGTATTACTACAGAAACGGTTACAGACACTGTCATCAGTAGGATAAACATCTATCTCGGGGTCGGGGGAGGTCGGGCATGACCTCCCCTTTGAGAGCATTCTAAGCACAAACTCAAATCTTCAAATGAAAACCAACACATGAGATTGCTATTTATAGTCCAACACCAAAAGTCACCTTCGCCCCTTTGTATAGGTCGAATGTGGAATATTTCCACATTCGCCCTTACCTAGGTTCGAACCAGACTTTTGTGTATTGGCCTATCTTTACAAATGCATCAGATCCATAAAATGCCCTTATGGATCACCACAATCTCATGTAATACAATACAAGACTCAACCCTAGTCTATTCGACAGTGACGTCCACAGAAAGTGCATCAACAGGATCTCTAAGGCGGGGCAGTAGTTTCATAAGGGCAACCGCACCCGTAGCCCGCCGCCCTGCCAACTCCCCAATAAAGGTAGGATCTCGGCTAATAGCCCCACCAAGGAGCTTAACCCCCTTCTCTGGTCTACCAATCCCTCTCGGGAAAAGCCCGTCCTGACCTTTCAACCCGTCACACGTCGGCCAAAAGACCTCTGTCTTCTTAATATTGAGATGAAGCCCCAGAGATGGCCCATGCACGTTGATAATGTCTAAAGCCTTAGCAACCTCCACTGCGTTGCCTATAATCGTCCCATCATCCAAATACCAAGCATGAAACGGTAGGTTACAGTGTTCCTGAATCCGCATGATAAGGGGATGTAAGGAAAGGGCAAAGAGAAGGGGCCCCAAAGGATCTCCTTGCGGCACTCCAGTGGTAGCCCCAATACAATCATTGCCCACATACAGCATAGCAGGCTGGGCATAAAGGAACTGGACCCACAGATAGATAGACGGGCACCGCTGGTGAACCTCTTGGAGAAAAGCTGTGCTGTCGACCATCAGAATTCTTCCTAGGTTCGTCATCCTCAGAATCTGAATCATCTGTTACTACAACAACTCCCTCATCATTCAAACCCAAAATCGGTCTCACATCAGAATTTGGATCACCAACACTGGAAGTGTTTGATCATTTACTGATGTGGATCCTGATTTATTAGAAACTTTCCGTTGTCACAGTGTTTAAATTGTGATTCTCAAATAACACCGGAGACGTTACTGATTTGTAACTCACTTTCGGGCTTGGTTCTTCTATAATGTGGTCTAAGACATAAGCCACATTTAGATAACTCTCAAGTTTCTTATTAACCTTTTTTGAAAAACATTTAATCTTTGCCATTTCAAGTTTTGTTTCTTCAATCTCATTTATATAGTTATTAATGGCAATTTGTTTATTTGAAAGAGTTTTTGTTAGTTCAGAAATGTCTTTCTTGTCGTTATGTAAAAGCTTATTAACATCTCTTACACTCTTGCAAGAAGACTCAATGACAGTTTTAGCACTTTCAAGTTGATACTTTTAAGTCCTTAATCTCGCCCTCAAGCCTATCACATTCACCACAATATTTATCACAAGTAGTAGAGTTAGAACTTACCGGTTTTGGAGCATCTGTCATAGCCATCAAAGCGAAATGAGCTTCCTTTCCTGCGAAGAACTTGGAGTAATCAACTTTAGAGAAAGTGTCATCCACCATGCAAGACTTCTTAGTCATAAGAAAATCTGCTTCAGCAAGAAGTTGCTCAATATCATCATCAAGTGAATTAACACTCGATTCTAAATCAGAATCGCTTTCAGTGTCAGAATAAACAGATACATGATCTTCAGAAAAATCAGCAACAGAATCATCAACCGAGTCTGCAACTGTTTCCTCATCACTTGCTCCTCAACCTTCTCAGAAATAACCTCTTCAACTACCTCTTCAATCACTACCTTCTTTTCCATATCGTCAACTATCACCGACTCCTCATTAACCATTTCTTGTGCCAAACATGCGGCATTCCCAGCGACTTCTTCAACACCCATCTGCATGTTGTTCCAATCAAACCCTTCATCCTGTTGGATCACCTAAGCTTGGTTCTCATTTTGCTTTTGAGTGTTCACGGTTTGGTGTTGTTTGAGTTTGGTTTAATGTTTGTCTTTGGTTGATATTTTATGAGGTGTTTTGTCGGTTTTTGTAATTATTTTGGTTTTCATAGTTGTTATTTTGGTTTTGGAAAGTTACTTGGTTTTGTGATTGACGGTTTTGGTAGTTTGAGTTAAATGGATTGCAGTTTCCTTGTTTTTTAGGTTGGGTGCACACTCGAGCAAAATGTCCTTTGGTTCCACAGTGGAAGGATGCGACTTTCGCCTTATTGAAACCATAGGTAGTGTTTGGCAAAGTTGCAAGATCTGTTCTACCTGTTTTCTCGATAAATTCTGTCGCCCTTCTCATAACACTAGCAAATGCCCATTGAATGTCAATCAACTCCATCTCTTCCTTGTCAATTTGGGCATAGTCTTCATTTGTTAGATTATTTTTTCCAATCTGACTAGCTACTAGTCCATTATATGAAGTAACTAATGTTGAGACCAAAGCAACATGTTGTTGAGCTACTTCAACTGTCACATTATTCATGTTAGAAGTTTCTAACACGATTGAACTTGAACTTGATGAGGCTTGACTAACAACCGGTGTAACTTGTGGTTGTTGTGGCTGTGTCATGTTTACTGATGGTGTTGTATAATAACTAGAAGCATGTAATGGAGGTTGAGATGGTGTGTATGATGTTCCAGATGACCCACCATAATAACTTGCTACACTAGTAGGTTCAACACTTGATACAAATGCGGTTTGTAGCAAATAAAGTTCTGGATTCTGTGGAATCTGAGATCTTTTCTCCTTTCTTCTTGCTTCCATCTCCTTATTCTCCAGCTTTTGAATAAACTCATTAATCGACCAATACTGATAAGCATCTTTTTCTTTTAACACTTCAACATGTTGGTTCCAATATGGTGGTAACGCATCAGTAAACTTTTCTACAACCTCTGTCATTGGATAATCAACCTCATAGTTTGACAACTCATACAACAAATGAAAGAACCGTGGAGTAAGTTCCTTCAAAGTCTCATTCCCAATATAACTGAAATTATCAAACTCTTTCTTTAACTCTTCAATTCTCAATCTTCGAGTCTTCTCATTTCCATCATGCCTACTCCTCAATGCATCCCATAGTTGTTTTGAAGTAGCGCACGGTCCAACTGATGTAACAAGTCTGTAGTTAATGCCAGAGATAATTGTGAATAAGCTTTCTTCTCAGCTGCATATTTCTTCTTCTCGTCATCCTTTAGGTCCTCAAGTGATATTGGTGTGGCTGAATTCTCAATGGTTGGTGCAAGATATCCCTTCACTATCATCTGCCACGCTTCTCCACCATCTAACCCCATGCCTTCAAGATGAATCTTGAGCCTTCTTTGCCACGAGTGATAATCATACATGTCTAACAACTTTGGTGGTCGTGTTCCAATTCCCGAAGATAAGTCATTAACCAAGGGTGTTATGGCACTAGTGGTTTGGCTTTGAACTGCTGCTGCTACTACCCCCCAATAGTCTGGAATTTGTTGTGTAGGAGGTCTAATAGCGGGTTGTGATGGATTGGAAATGGCCCAGTAATTCGGCTTCTGTTGTGGCTATGTTTTCCCTCTCTCAGCTGCTGCAACTGTCCACGGGTTCATAGGTGTTTGTTGTGGCTGTTGGTGAGTCATAACATGTCTCGGTGTCATCGGTAAACCCCAAATGTTGTCCATGATGTACGAGATAACAACACTTAGAAAATATGACAATCTGGAAAATGGTTCGACCTTTCATCATAATCGAGAGTTCGAGTGAAGATAAAAGCACTGGTTCGACCTCTAACACAAGTTCGAATGATTAACAGATGTGATAGAACTTGATTCGACCTCAAAATGAACTTCGTTCGACCCCACGATGGTTCGAATGAATATGAAAGGTTCGAATGGACAACAACACACTCTGAATGAAGAACAAACAAACTGATTCGACCTCTAAACCCACTTGATTCGAGCTAAATCTGATTGATTCGACCTAAAAATCACTCCTTTGACCCAAAACATTGACTCCTTCGACCTATCTCAAATACGTTCGACCCGACCCATTTGAAAATCAAATTTTCATCAAAAATTAACCAGTTTGATCTAAATTTTGCAAAAGTTGATGGATTTCAATGAAAATATAAAGGAATTGAATCGGATCTAATGGATATCAAGTTTTGGAAAAGAAATTTATATTTTATCCGTAAAAACAAGTCTAAATCACTCAATCTCCATGTTCATGCAAAGTTCATGCAAAACAGATAAACTTTTGATGTTTTGATGAAAAATCTAATTGAAAACTATCAATTTGCAGTTGTGTGATTGAGCAATGCTCTGATACCACTTTGTAAAGGATTGGATTTTATGAAATCAACACAAATATCACACAAGTATAAGTAATCTAAGTGCGGAAATCCTAGATCACATGGAAAATGATAATGATCAGATCAGAAGATGTTTAGATACCTTTTCAATACGATTTCCATTAATATAATGATGATAAAACGTTTACAAGCTAAGATATTAATGAAAACCTACAAATCAGAAACTTCTAGAACTCACACAGAACACACACTAACACACACGACCAAATGACCAACTGTTTAGTTTGAAACTAACTTCAAACTATATATAGACCAGCTTATTCGACCCCTACGTAGGTCGAATGGCTTGGTTCGACCTTTACCAGGTCCGAACCAACTACAAAATAAACAAACTAATAATCTTCAAAACTCATGCGACCTTCTTGAAATACATTCGACCTCAGGACAGGTCGAATGAACATGTGAAACTTCAAAACATCAACTTTATTCGCCAATCTTGTTCAATCCAAAGCGATAGCCACATAAATGCACCTACATTTATAAATAATAAAACAATATTTTGTTTTCTAATGAAATTCAGCGTAGAATATTAAGAGTCGTGAGTGAGAAATAATAATGACGACTTTGAAACTAGATTTATTAAACTCACGCGGTATGTTATTTGTATTTAAGTAATTTTTTCTATTGATTGTAATTATCAATCTGAAATAATCTATCGATTACACTTCTATAAAAAAAATCCATTCAAAATGGCAAAAGTTGTTTATTGGTTTTCCGATGAGTTCCGCCGTCGTTACATGGTTGATATGAGCGATAACATGCGTTTCGTATTTGGTTCAAGGAAAGCCATCCTGGAAATGGATGATGAATTCCCACGCCAAGTTTATGAAGTTGGAAAAACAAGGGAACTTTGTTGTTTTCTAGAATTCAGATTATAGGGAAAGTTATATATCAAGTTCGGAGAATACGAAGAGGAAGAGTCGTTGTATGTGGTGAGGTAGTTTTACATTTAATCGGTTACTAGCGTATTGATGAATTTTGATGATGGTTCGGTTAAAATGTACCATCAAAATAAGATAGTAAACTCCAATGGTTTGGAGTTCCTGCAGGAATTGATGGAAGTCAGGATGGCTAACGTTAATCGAACTACAGCAGTGTTGGATTTTGAACGAATGATTCAATCAAGAATAATGACGTTGCAGGAGGAAGCTGAGCAGGAAGAAATGGAAATGCCTGCATCTGATGATGATTAGTCATCAGACGAAGTAGATTCAGATTAGTTATGTTATGTTTAATTTTTTTTCGTTTAAGTAGGTTTATTCTGTTTTTTGTTTTATATATTATTATGTATTTTTGTTTTATAATGAATAATGTTATTTTCCGTTTTTATTGAATGAAATTATTGATAATGTTAAATGTATTAACTTCCTGACTCTTTATTTTGTAGTTCTGAATATGGTTATTTTAGATCGACAAAGTTGATCAGTTTTGACTTAAATTTATATGAAGAATTTTGAAATTGTAAATGTGATGTCATTATTAGTAACAAGGGTTTAAGGCAACATCTGTTTGAAGGAAACTGTTTAAGGATCATCTGTTTGAATCAAAAACTGTTTGTAGTAACAGGGTTTTAGAAATATCTCCCTAACTGACTCTAGATAATTGAATTTATAATTTGGTGTGTACTAAAGAAACCATAGTCGTTGGTCTGTTTATGTTTTTTATATTTTGGCGAGTAATTGTTTTAAAAAAAGATATAGTCTTCCCGTGTTTTCACATGGAGTTTCACCTATATGTTCATGAATTTATATATTTTTTTAGATGTTTAAGGTTTTGTTTAGTTGTGACTGTATTGAAGTTACCTAAATTTTTCTCTGCAAATGAAGTAGAGGAGTTGATACCTAGGGCATCCTCTTTTTGTTTTTAATATGTCTTATATCAATAGAGCTTTAATCCGTCTGTTGATTATCTTTCCGTGGTTGTAACACCTTTCAGTATTAAACAGCTGATCAGTACTATTAACTGATATCGTGAAAGGAACAACTGTTACTAAACAGATTTTCCTTACAACAGACAATTGACTTCTTAATGTTGTTTTTAGTAAACAGACCTTAAAATATGATGTAGTCTTCCCATGTTTTCACACAGGATTTCACCTAGTTTATATATTATAGAAGATAATCGATTCATGCTTTCCATATCGAAATCATGCCTAAGTTTTTGAAACCCATCATGTGGGAGGTAAATAATACTCCCTTCACGAACCTGGTACATCAGGCCAATTATCCCCCTACCCGAAGAAGAGATTTTTCTTACTATTTGATATTTCTAAGAATCACAACCATAACTTAAATTGAAATCCCTAGTTTAATAACAAATTCAACACGCCGTAAGACATCCAATTTTAAACACATTTAACTTAAAATCTTGTAAAAGTAGTTAAAAAATAAAATAAAATAAAAAGTTCGGCATATAAAGTGTAGGGAACATATACTATAAAATGGAAATTTTGTAGTGGCGGAGAACCTAACAATAAGTGGTTCATAAATATAAAAATGCAAGTTGGGAGACCGGTGGACCTGGTTGGACCGTTGACACCCTTGAGTTTGTTACTTTTTAAGACCCCACAGAAAATGTGCAACTCTTTTAACTATTAAAAAACAAAAGTTCTTCCTACGAGCTACTTAAAAACCAAAATTTCTACCTACGAATTACATCTCTTTAAGCGAATCCGTTCAAAACTTGCCTATTCAAATTTTTGCCCACTTCTAAACTATTTTTCTGATAAAAAGACAATTTCATATATTACATAAAGTATATCTCTATATACGTATAGGGGAAAGTTCAATTGAGAACTCATAGTTAGGGAGAGAACTCGAGAACTCATATTTAAATTAAGAAAAAAAATAAAAAAAATCATAACTCAAATTTAAGTCAAAAACCAAAAATCTGGTTCGGAGCTTCTCAATCCCACGTCATCCCCATTCAGAAAAAAAATAAAAAAATAAAAATAAAATAAAAAAACAGGCGACTTCTAATGCACGTGTGTAGTAAATGTCCGGTTAGCTTTAGGGTTTAGTTTTTGGGTTTAGTTTAGCTTTTAGGGTTAGTTTTTTTAAGTTTAGCTTGTAAAGTTTAGGTTTTTGAGTAGGGGGTTAGGTTTTTGGTGGGGGTTATTTTTTGTATGTGGCGGGTGGGCTTAGGTTTTTGGTAGGCGGTGGGTGGGTTGGGTTTACGGTTTTGGGTGGGGGTGGATGTGTGGTTTAGGTTTTTGGGTAAGCGATTTAGGTTTTTTGGTGACAGTGGGGGTGGGAGGGGTGGAATTAGGTTTTTGGGTGGGGATAAGTTGGGGGTGGGGGGGGGGGGGGTTAGGCTTTTGGGTTATATTACACATGTGTAGTAGCGTTTTTTAGGTGTGTTTTTTTATATATTTTTATTTTTTTAATTTACTTCTGAACGGGTATGACGTGGGAAAGAGAAGCTCCGAACTAGTTTTCTATTTTTTTACTTAAATTTTGAGTTATGATTTTTTTTTTTGTATTTAGTTAGGAGTTCTCGAGTTCTCTCCCTAAAATGAGTTCTCTATTGAACCATCCCCTATACGTATATCTATCCATCTATATGTAAATTAAAATAACTATGAGAGATACGTGTCTTTTATTAGAATCATTTTTTCCGTTTCTCTCTTTAACTAAGTAAGAACACTTAATTTTTAATTAAAAATATTATTTTCTTTCTCTTCTACTTAATTATTTTTTAATTAAAGTTATTTATTTATTATATCATTAAATACTTGTAATATAAAGTTAACTATTAAGTATTTAAATAAACATAAATATATATTTAACTTAAAAACTTCTCAAAGTTCAAATTTATGTTAATTAAAATACTAAAAATGACGAATAATCTATGTTATCTTATTAAGGAGGAGAGATGGGCACTTAGGTAATTTCACACTAATTTTAAGATGGGAGTTGGAAAGGCTCTTCACAAATGTGTAATCTTTGATCACTTTCTTCCATTTGTGCCCTTATGTACAAAATGTAATGCCCATTGTATAAGTGTATAATACACATTGATTATCCCCTCTTCACATGTAACCCCCTCTCATAAATTTCCCTAAAACCTTCTTTTAAGACGCCAATGTTTCAGTTGTGGATGCTGGTTTTAATTCCTGATTTAATGCTACATTTGAAGCGTTGTGATGGAGATAAAACCCTGGGGCAAACACATCACCACCACCACCACATCATCACCATCACTATTAAATCCAAAACCCTTCTTGCCCCAAACCCATCGTTATTGTTAAGAAAACTTAAATCTTTTTTGTTTTTTGAATAGTTGGGTTAATTTGTTCTGTCTTTATCAATCAATTTATTGAATTTGTTAGTGGGTTTTGTTTTTCTGCATTCTGGTGGTTATTTGGGGCTTTGGGTTTTTAAAACGATTATTATTGAGGTTCAAGAATCCAGAATTAGATGATTAGATGTAACAAAGGGATACAAACAGTAGGTAGGTAATTATGTATTGCTTTTTTTTTTTATAAATTTTAATATTTTGTCCATAGATTTTAATTATGTTTTTCAACTTTGTTTGTGATGCCTTGTATGGCTGGTTTGCTCGCAAGTTTAATTAAGGTAACTTCTTTTTTTTTTTTTGAAATTTCTTTCGGTATAGCTTCAACCTTTTGGGGCTCTTGTGGACATGGTCATATATAGGTGATTATAGCATGAATGATCATGCAATTCACCCACTAGAATGCTAGACACAGTTAGAGATGTTGACTTTTTCCTTCAAAGTAAAAAAATCAAATATCTTTTATATATGGGCTGAGCCTAGAGTTTTAACTTTTAATTGGCAGTTTGCTGACTTGTGGTTGTCACCGGTCAGTTTAAAATGCCATTCAGTGTGTTTTATTGTATATAATTTGGATTTTGACAATGTTTGTTGATATACTTTGAACAGATTATGATTGGTAGAATTGTTGGAGAGATATGCCATATGAGCATACAGTAGGCATAGGCAAAGGACTAAAGCTCATTTACTTGCAAGAATTCTATGGTGCCTTTACTTCCTGCAACATAACAATTATGCATTACAACCTATTCAAAAACTTAACTGTATTGATTGTAATCATAGGTCAAATTTTGTTAACCCCGCCGCAACGCGCGGGTTCCCCACTAGTAAAGATAATTGTTGGGTTATATACGAACTGCCGATGTTGAAAGGCATAACCCAAGGATCCATTCATCCTAAGTACTTGAAAAATAAGAAAGAAGAACAACAAAGTATTGCGTGAAAGTTATTGTATTGTCGGACGAATATTACATGATGAAGAATACAATATATAAAGAGAGCATAGCCAACTCATCATTCCTATAATTGAGCAATCAGTCCTATAATTGTGCACTCACAATATATACCAAATATACAATAATATACGTTTCCAAATACTCCCCCTTAGTTTGATGAGGAGTGTAAATAAACTGTCAAACTAGAATGGAAACTGTCGAATAATTATCTCGATGGACCCTTCGTGAAAATGTCGGTATATACTGATAGGAGGATGGCACGTGAAGAACTCGGACCTTACCAAGGCGAACCTTTTCTCGAACAAAATAGATATCGTGTTCAACATGTTTTGTGCGCTAGTGTTGGTCTGGATTACCTGATAAGTACACGGCTGAAACGTTGTCGCAATAGACAATGGTTGCACGGCTGACAAGGACATGAAGTTCAAGGAGCAAATTTCATAACCAATTGGTTTCGGTGACTGCCTTGGCGACACCTCTATATTCGGCTTCTGCACTTGAGCGGGACACCATTGGTTGGTGTTTTGAAGACCATGAAATTAAGTTGTTTCCTATGAAAATGCAATGACCCGAAGTGGATCATCTTGTGTCAGGGCACCGCCCCTAGTCAGTGTCAAAGTATGAAATGGGGGCGGAACTGGCGGCAGGCGTCAGTCGTAACCCATAATGTAGAGTACCCTGTATATACTGAAGGATGCATTCGAGAAATGCTATGTGTGTTCCCGAGGTCCATGCATGAATAAGCACACCTGTTGCACTACATATGAGATGTCTGGTCTTGTGAATGTAAGATGTTGAAGAGCCCCGGCCAAGTTGCGATAAAGAGAGCCATCTGGTAGAGTATCCCCTTAGTGGCACTGAGTTTAGAGTTTGTGTCGATCGGTATAGCACAAGGGTTGCATGTGGTCATGTTGGCTCTACATAGGATGTCTCTGGCATATTGAGATTGTGCTAAAAATAAACCTGAGCATCCCGTTTGATCGAAATGCCTAGAAAGTGATGTAACTCCCCAAGGATGGTCATGGAAAACTCTCGAGAGAGTAGGTGAATAATCTGGTTAAGCAAAAATGTGGAGGATGCTGTTAAAATGTGTTGATGCACTTTCCGTGGACGTCACTGTCGAATAGACTAGGGTTGAGTCTTTGTATTGTGTTACATGAGATTGTGGTGATCCATAAGGGCATTTTATGGATCTGATGCATTTGTAAATATATAGGAAAATACACACAGTTCACGTTCGACCCAAGGTAAAGGGCGAATGTGGAAACATTCCACATTCGACCTATACAATGGGGCGAAGGTGAACTTTGGTCCACATTCGACCTTTACAAAGGGGCGAATGTGGAAATATTCCACATTCGACCTTTACAAAGGGGCGAAGGTGGAATTCTGTGTTGGACTATAAATAGCAATCTCATGTGTTGGTTTTCATTTGAAGATTTGAGTTTGTGCTTAGAATGCTCTCAAGGGGGAGGTCATGCCCGACCTCCCCCGGCCCCGAGATTGATGTTTATCCTACTGATGACAGTGTCTGTAACCGTTTCTGTAGTAATACGAATCTGTGATGACTTTGTTATCGTTAATTTCTGTCTCGTCTCGAATCTCCCGTCTGAAACCGAGTTGTTTATGCGTATTCGATCCACGAATTCGGTTCCTAACTGGATTCTCAAAATGATGTCATCTACGTATAATAATAGATATGTTATCTGATCACCCTTACGAAAAATAGTATCCCTAAAACCGTGAGGCGTGATAAACGTGGAGAACCTGTGAAACCAAGCCCGAGGGGCCTGCATGAGGCCGTATAATGACTTACGTAACTGGCAAACAAAGTTGGGCTTATAGGTATCCACAAAACCCGGGAGGTTGATGCATGAACACGAATTCCTCGAGGTTCCCATGCAAGAAAGTGTTTTTGACGTCGAGTTGATGAATTAGCCACCTTTTAGATATTGCAATGGATAGAACCGCACGTATAGTCACCGGTTTGACGACCGTGCTAAATGTGTTGGCGCAATCAATCCCAATAGTTTGTGATTTCCCATTTACGATAAAGTGTGCCTTGTATCTAATAAGACTACCATCCGGATTGAGTTTGTGACGAAAGAGCCACATGTAACGGATAATAGGATGAGTTGGGGGCCAAGGAACCAATTCCCATGTACCATTATGAATTAATGCCTTAAATTCAGTAAGCATGGCTCTTTGCCAATTTGGGTCAGTTAAAGCCTTATGAGGGGAAGTGGGGATATGTGAAATTTTGGTTGGGTCATTTGCACATAGTGTATATTTCGGGTTTGGTTTAGTAATGCCTTGTTTGCCTCTTATAATTGAAGAAATTTTAGCAATAGACAGGAAATATGATCATACAAGTCACTATTCTAGGTGCGGAAACCCTAGAACAGAACAAAATGATAATACACGAATCACAACACACGAATTACCTTTTCAAACATCATTTTATAGATTACTTGATTCAAAATATTCAATACAAACTCTTTACAAGTTAATCTATTGACCTTCACACAAACTTAATCTAGAGAGCAACAACCTGACTCAAACACACACAATAACCAACTGTTCTAACTTACAAAACAAGCTAAACCCTTTTATAGTAGCTGCACATTCGCCCCTTTCCAGAGTACGAATGTGGACTTTGTCCACATTCGCCCATTACAATGGTACGAACATAGCTTGTCTTCTGAGTAGTTTCCACCTTCGCCCTCTAACTTTCACCTTCGACCATCTTCAAGTCACCTTCGACCTTCCTCATTCCACCTTCGACCTCCATAAATCTCTAACACATGTTATTATATACAATCCGAAGCATTAGTCGCAAAAAGTGCATCTACAAACTCCCCCTCGACTATTGCTTGGATTGCCGTCTGGCTTCATCCATCTCTTTGTTCATTAACTTGATCCTCAGCTGCTTCTTTTGGTCTTTCGTCATCTCAGGCTCAAGTTTTCTCTTCGTAGATTGCTTCGGTACATCAGCCACCTTCATCTGCTTGCCCAACTTTTTTTCAAGGTTGCTACCGGAGTTGATATCATACGCAAAGCATACTCCGACAACCTGTTGATACTTCTTAGCTTGTGATGCATCATTGGGATCACTATATATCGGGTTGTAGTAAAGCATGATGATGTCTTCGAATGTACAGTTAATGAGCCACATTGGGTCAAAAACTTGTATCTTCTTATAAGAATCCTTCCCATCTCTCAGCACTATAACAGCTTCAGCATTCCTCCAATCGTAATACCAGAAAATAAAGTCTTCACTGAAGTGCTGTTGAATTGGCATCAAAGGAATCTTTCTCATAACTTCAGGAGCTTTGTATATCAAAGTCACTCGCTTCCTACCCGTCTTCGGATCAACATCCCTATGAACCTTCCTTCTTGGGTATTGTGGTTTAAACATACTCCACTTCGTCCTAGATATCTCTAACCGCCCAGTACGGTAAAGTTAGCAAGTCATAGAATCTGTAAAAGTACAGAATTCCTGTTTCCCACTTGACCGCGATGCATTTCAGACTTCTAAGATATTTCCAACCAAGAGCTCTGCCTTTAAACTTTTGGTTGTGATATCTGTAGAATCCGCCCTGTGCTTCCGGTTTCGGTCTCTTATCATCAGTTTCCTTCAACTTCTTCAACAGAGTCTTCAAATCATCACTCTGTTCAGATGGTTTCTGTTTATCTTCACCAAACACTTTCTCAACAAACACTTCGCTTCTTTTCTCAGCTTTCTTCTTTGCTTCCCTCTGATGTGTTTCAGTGAAATCTGGGAATACTTCATTTTCATCATTCGTTCTGAAGTATTGAGGATACTCTTCATGAGTAATATCTTCTTAAACTTCTCAATCTCAGATTGTTGAGCAACTATCATTTTCATCATTTCTTCCATCTTCTTGTTCACCTGTTTCATCACATCATCAGAAACAGTGACCTTTGATGATTTGGAAGATTCAATCACAGAAGTCTTTTCTTTCTCAGGCTTGAACATATTAAGAACTTTTTTCTAAAGTAGATTCCAGATCAGGAACTACTTCAGGTTCTTTAGCCTTCTTTTGTTTCTTCGCAACAAGTGAGGAAACTTTAGATGATGTACCAGCCTCAGGAACTTTCTTTCCTTTCAGCAATATTTCAATCTCCTTCTCTCTCAACTTCTTCGTACTAACCTTCTTTGCCATCGACTTGTGCTTAGGCTTCTTCAAGTTCACTACAACTGTAGAACCATCAAAGTCTTTAGTGTCCAAGCCTAAGTCACCTTCAACATCAACTGGATCTTTTTGTAACATCTCTTCCATTGATTTGTTGAGTGATTCAGACTCCCCAACAGCAGTGGCCTTGCGTTTGGAAGACTTCCTCACCAACTCAGTCTCAGAATCCCACTGCTCCTCTTCCTCAGTCTCCTCTGAATCCACTGAGTCCTCATAAACCAAACTAGTACCCTTCTTCGCAGTACTCTTCTTCCTACCCTTCTGTTTCTTTCCAGATTCACTTTCATCAAGTTTCGCCTTGCCCTTCCCTTTGGCTCTGGCGTTCTTAACTTGTCTCTTCCTCTTGGTACTTGCATCAGCATGCACCAAAGGATCATCGTTATCAGAATCACTCTTCTCATGTCTCGCTTTATTCAATCCTGGGTCAGTGTAACCCGGATTCACCAAACATCCAAACATACGCTTGTATGGTGGCTTCTCATTGTCTGGAATTCCCTTATACCCTTTCATCCTCACCAAAGTTCGGATGTTCATGTGATCTTGTCCTAACACCATCGTAGGATCCTTTCTCAAGTTCGGATACTTATTATCAAAGATCATCATCAGAAACCTGGGATACATCAAAAACTTCTTCGACTTCAATCCCTTTAACATCTCCAGCATGTGATCCAATATCATTCCAGCAATGTTAAATGGTTTGTTGAGTGTCAACGCAACCATTAACGAACTTAGACTCTTTCTCATCACGTCGTAACCACCACTAACGCAACCAAAGACATGAATAATCACATGTGCAAAATACTTAAACTGCACACTGAGCTTCCCCTTGTGTAAAGCTCCATCTGTGATCGGACCTTTGTATTTCATTCTCAAGAAACAAACTCTCTGCTCAGTCCATGAAAACTCTCTCGGATCAGTACACTCTTCACGTTTAATTCTGAGTGCCTCTCTGATATCTTCTTCTGTAATAAGCATTTCCATCCCTTGAATTATGCTTCTGATAGCAGTTTTTCCTTCCCAGAAGTCATATCGCGCATTCTTCCAGAAATCTTCTACAATGTCTTTGTAAATAATGGCTGGTGTAGCAATGGCATGTATTATTCGACTCCTTCTAAGAAAATCAACAATCCCAGAAAACTCCGTGTTCTTTAGCACCTCGCCAACATAAGCACAGCAGTTATGTGGAGGTTCAAACGACCACACTTTCGGTACATTGTCCTCTTGTGCTTCTGGTTCAGGATCTTGAACAGCTACTTCCTCAACAGGAATCTCCACATTCTCAGGTTGTTCTGCCATCTGAAACACAGAAACATAAAAATACGTCAAAATAATGAAAAACGACAAACTTTGAAATTTTTAGTTTTTCATATTTCCACATTCACCCACTTTAAGGTACGAATGTGAGAATTTGTGGGTTCGAATGTATAATACTTGGTTCGAATGTAGACTTCTCAGACCGAATGTGAAATAAATTCCACCTTCGTCCCATGACTTCTACTTTCGTCCATTCTAAAGTTACATTCGTCCTGTTTCATTCACATTCGCCCTTTACATATGGTACTAATGTATCAGTTTTAAACCCAAAATTTCAAAAATGTATTCTGATGTGTTTAACCCTCTGATTTTTATTCAATCATGGTCTAAAACGACCGACTAAGCTTGTTCAACCATCAATTGTTTTGTTTAATCAATGTTTATTGGTTTTAAAAGGAAACTAGGGTTCGGCTAACTTATTGAATCAATTAACCTATCAAAACACTGAATTAATCCTAGTTTCTTCTATATTCTCCCCCTAAAACCAATGAACATTGAATCCCATTCAAAGAATCTGGTTAAATCAGTCCATATAGTGTCAGATTATAAAAACTAGGGTTTGAGCACGAAAATTCCAATTCCGGCTTCGTTTGTAAGCCATTACCTGTGAAAATATAGTCAAAACAATCAGCAAATGATAGGGAATAATATTCTGGATCAGGGCAACAAGGTTTGGCACTTTTGAAAAATTTTGAAAAATTATCGAATGAGGGTTCGAACCTGGTTAGGTATATATATAGAATGCCACTTTCGCCAGTTATCGTTGGACGAATGTGAGAAATTTCCACATTCGTCCCAAACTAATGGCACGAATGTAAAAATGTGACCCGAAAGTGAAATGCTTTGTTAAAAATCCACCTTCGTCCAAGGATAAAGGTTCGAAAGTGAAAAATTTTCCACATTCGACCCAATTAAGGAGCGAATGTGAATTGGAAAATTTTGAAATTTTTACCAAATCATGAAATCGAATCCCGTTCAAACATTTTTCAACACATTTAGTCTCAAACATGCATTATTTCAGTTTAAATGATACAAAGCTCAGATTGTTTCATCAAATCTCAGAAAATGACCATCAAACACCATCAATTATCTAAAAATAACGCAGAAATGTAAAACTTTTGATTTTTCTGAAATTTATATCACAACACACCTAAAATCTTTTTGAGTTTTGTATCTTTTTGGAAAACTAAAGCAGTAAATGTTTTGTGATACGCGGTAAGAGGATCATATCAGTTGTTTGAGAAATCTGACCACAGCGTTGATCTAAACTTTTATATTATCATTAGAAACAGTGTGTGACCCGGCAACTACTGATATTGTTGTCCACATAAGCTCACATGCAGACTATTATGCAGTGCTTTAAAATGATACGATTTAGGTGTATTATAGTAACACGTTGTGGTTCCCACGCACACGACATACTCCCGTATCAAGAAATTGCACAAAGCTTCCTCGTAACGCGTGATTATGCCAGAGTTATCCGTTTAGTTACATGATATATAGCACAGAGGTGTACAGGTCAGCAAACGAATGCAGCAAAGTAACATGTGCATATATACCAGGTTGAGGCTGATATCAACTACTGATTTGCATCAGTAAATTGACACGATGTAATTATGATCTTTGATCAATAATAACATAAAGTTCCTCAATTCGGTAACTTTCGGTTTTCGCATTTAAGCTCTTTTAGCAAATATTCTGATTAAACTAGGTCCGTAAATTAATACGACAAAAGTTTAATCAGAATATCCCAGATAACAATAACATAACAACCCGAAACCTCAGATTTTGGCAACTCTATCAAACGAAATTACGGTACTAAGACCATATGCCCATGAGGTGTTCAGCCACGAACGAGTAGTTCGTTATGTTTGTATCACTAATGCACGCAGGTTTTAGTCTACGAAGCCTATCAGCACATCCCACGTAATCAACACACGCCTCATATTGCATTACATATTTTTAGCCTGTGTCAGATCCCCACTGATGTACTATCATTTCCTCTTTTTATCCTGGAAATCATTTTGGGTTTTCTATTTTTATGGCTTTTTGAATTTTTCAATGTTTTTGGTTTTTCTGATAAAAGAAACTCCCCCTAAAATGTAAAACATATTTTTGGGTTTTTTTTTTTTAATTTTTCTGAAAAAAATTTAAAGAAAATTTTAAAACTAAAAAGCGATAAACCGAGGTGATGATCAATCTTGTTTTTCTTTTATATTGTTTACTTTTAAAAGATATTCGAATCTGGATCTGTCAAAAGCTTTTGTGAACAAGTCTGCTCGTTGATAGTCAGTGTGGATTTTGACCATATCGATCAGCTATTTGGCATAACAATCACGGATAAAGTGATACTTAATCCGGATATGTTTAGCTTTAGAGTGATTGCCCGTATCTTTAGTTAATGCGATTGCGGCTTCATTATCACAGTGTATAGGGGTTTTAAGAAATTACAAACCGTAATCCACCATCTGCTGCTAAATCCAGAGAACTTGTGAGCAGCAACTCGAGGCTGCTATGTACTCTGCTTCGCAGGTAGACAATGCGACTGAAGTCTGCTTCTTACACTGCCAGGTGACTAACCTGCTCCCTAAAAACTGGCATCCAGCTGTCGTGGATTTGCTGTCTTTGTCACAGCCGCCCCAATCTGCATCACTAAATGCGATAAAGTCAAAATTATCCTCATGAGGGTACCAAAGTCCTCTCGAGGGACAACCCTTCAGATATCTAAGGATACGCTTGACCGCTGTCAGATGACTTTTTTCGGCTTCGACTGGAACCACTTTATAATTGAAGAAATTTTAGCAATAGACAGGAAATCTGATCATACAAGTCACTATTCCAGGTGCGGAAACCCTAGAACAGAACAAAATGATAATACACGAATCACAACACACGAATTACCTTTTCAAACATCATTTTATAGATTACTTGATTCAAAATATTCAATACAAACTCTTTACAAGTTAATCTATTGACCTTCACACAAACTTAATCTAGAGAGCAACAACCTGACTCAAACACACACAATAACCAACTGTTCTAACTTACAAAACAAGCTAAACCCTTTTATAGTAGCTGCACATTCGCCCCTTTCCAGAGTACGAATGTGGACTTTGTCCACATTCGCCCATTACAATGGTACGAACATAGCTTGTCTTCTGAGTAGTTTCCACCTTCTCCCTCTAACTTTCACCTTCGACCATCTTCAAGTCACCTTCGACCTTCCTGATTCCACCTTCGACCTCCATAAATCTCTAACACATGTTATTATATACAATCCGAAGCATTAGTCGCATAAAGTGCATCTACACCTCTTGTAGTCATAGGGTGACAGTTTGTATGCTTTAGATGTGTGGGTGGGGGCGGTATAGTAGGAGGCGGAGGTTCGGTAGGTGGTGTCGTGGGATGTGAGGGTAGGGAGGGATATGGTCTAAGTGTGTTGCTATCGGGTGGAGTGATAGGTACGGCTGGTTGGTGAACGGGTGCAGCGGAGGTTGTGGGAAATTGGTAGGGGGTGTGAGAAACCAATTCATCTTGTTGTTGGTAGTGGGGTGGCAACTGGGAAAGTATTTTTATCAAAGTCAACATGGCGTGAGATATGTACTCTACCCGTGGAAGGATCTAGACAACGATACCCTCAAAAATCTGGTG
Source organism: Ambrosia artemisiifolia (assembly GCA_032199755.1). NCBI lineage: Eukaryota > Viridiplantae > Streptophyta > Magnoliopsida > Asterales > Asteraceae > Ambrosia > Ambrosia artemisiifolia. The sequence continues at coordinate 5,126,075 of CM063526.1, read as the reverse complement.
GATAGGCAAGAAAGACGCACCGTGTGGACCGTGGATGTAAACGATGTGGTTGAGTGGTAGATAAGTTTGGGTTGCAGGCGGAACCAAAGACCCGAAGTTGGTCATATGTCGGATGGCAATGGTATAAGGCAAAAGTGGGAGTGTTGTAGTTAAGTCTTGTGGTTGGAAGAATATTGTGTAGATTGGCGGAAGTATGGAGAAGCCTTAACCAAAAATGTAGGTGGTAGGTGGGAATGAGCGAGGAGAGCACGGATAATGTCAATGAGGCGTCGGAACATACGCTCCAAACGCCCATTTTTAGTGGATGTTTGTAGCCTTGAAAAACGAAACACAAGGCCATGTGAAGTTGAAAATTTTTTGAATGCATGGTTATCAAATTCTCCCCTAAGTCGCATTGAAAAGCTTTAATCTATATTATCTTATTAAGGAGGAGTGATGTACAACATAGTAATTTTCATTTCTGTACAACTTAACAAGCAACATGTACAACATATTTAAGCATGAAATTTAAGGGTATTATGGAGATAGTTGTGACAATTAAGACACTTAGAAGGGTAATGTAGACATTTTACCCACCTCCTCATTTACATTATCAAAATAAAATTACATTAGTACCCTTAATTCCCATCCTTAACCCCATAATGGTGCTTGGACGTCCGCCCCTTGATATTCACAATTAATTCAAACAAATAATTCATAATGGCTGGTGGATGGCAACAGACACCCTAATCATATAATTCATTCCATTCGACATTGGCCAGTCGAACAGGGATTAGGCTCGCATTCAATGATTTTTTTATTCATCTTTCTTCCATCAAACGTAGTCACTAATTAACCATAGTTGTGTTCACTAATACGTATTGAAGCCCTAATTTTCTTATTTTAATTTCATTCATGTTCAGCTTTGGGAGATACCTGCAATTGAAGAATCGGTGAGTTTGCTCAAAATTCAGAAAGGAGATATCACTCGGTGGTTCATCGATGGCTCATCTGACGCTACTGTATGTTTGTAGATTTTCATAATCGCTTGATTTGTTCAAATATGAAACCAAATAATGACCAATTACCACATCTGAAATCCAATCTTTTTTACCAGGGATTTGCTCGTTTTTCTGGTTTTTGAGCTAGAAGATTGATTATGCATTTGTTTGTTGTAAAATAGAGGAGAAATATGAGCCATTGAAAGATCTTGTTTCAAGGAATTCTAGAGTGGCAACACTAGTTAGAGATGAGAAGACCCAGGAGTAACTTGCAGTCAAATACATTTAAAGAGGAATAAAGGTATATTATTAGATATACTAATTCCATTTGATTAATCATTTTAGTTTTCGAATGGGTATACTATGAAGTGTTTTGAGCATATTTTGTTTTATTATCTTTCAACAAATTTTGCTTTAGTTAGGTGCTCTTCTGATAACAATGATAAAAAAACACATTACTTATTTGCTATTACACCCAACAACTACAAAAACTTGACCCATGTATACTTAAATGAGATATTCGACATTGTGTGAGTAAGATTCTTCCTATATCTTCCTGTTATAAGTAATTTTTTTTTCATAACTCCATGTTCATGCTTGTTTTCTAATGAAAATGACTAAAAGTGGAAAAAACTAAGAAATAATGCAAACATGGTTGTTTGGCGCGCGCAATTGAAAAACAAATATTACAGTTAGTTTTAAAATTTTAATTTAAAATACATGTAAAAATATGTAGTGAACCCATAAGTAGAATGTACTTCCATTTAGTTCCTGCACAACTTCTTAGGTTGGATTTATTTCTGCTTTGCATTCAAGTTAATATTGTTGTTTTTTATCCGAAAATGGGGTTGTTTATGTTATTTTGTCGATTTAAATTGTCGTGCATGGCAACAGCGATGAAGACGACCATAATTTTGGCATCCAAAGAAAGAGAAAGAGAGAGGTGCGGTGTTCGTACTGTTGTGGCAGACACACGACAGAGATGGCAACGTCCGGTGTAGAGGATCGTTTTCACAAAAACAAGTTAGTTGATCATACAAGTCTACTAATCCAGGTGCGGAAACCCTAGATCAGTTAGAAAAAGATAGTAAATAAATCAAACACGCAAATTGTCACACCCTCAAATTTCCACTGCGGGGTTTTACCGCGAGGCGCATGACATACCAGGATCCCATAGCCATAAGTCATATGAACGAACTCTAAATGCCCAAACCATTTAGTTCGTTTTCAAAAACCAAGTTTAGTTAAGCTGCGGAAGCGTAAACCAATTTTAAATCTTTTAGAAACCATGCGCAAAACAACGCGCCCAAAATTAATAAAATAAAGGTAAAAGCATGATATGTAAATTAGGTGTATGCCCAAGACCCAATGCAATGAAATGTGCAGTGCTTCCTAATCGTGACACCGGAAGCTAACTACCTGCAAAAGCATGTAAATGGTGGGTCAACAAACAATGTTGGTGAGTTCACTAAGTAAAATAGGCGAATAAGTAAAAGCGTAGGTTTCCCAAACCACGTTACCAAGTAAAAGCGTCGGTCTCCCAGACCACATAACAACAAGTAAGAACGTCGGCCTCTCCGGCCACAAGTAAACAGCTAATTCACATGCCAGGGTTAGCTAACCCACTCATGATAACTAATACCGGCGAATACCGAACTACTAATGAACGAGTTCCCACAACAGGGAGTATAGTGCCTTGAGTCATTGCCCATCAACAATGACATATGTTTTAAGTTATTAGTTCACACCCATGCTCCCAGCACGATGTGAGGTTTGTTAAACCTAATAGCGCTATCAACTAGTAACCCGCTTGCCCATCCGGCAATTGATTCGGTATTTTGAAGGACTTAAAAGATAGGATTGGTTTAGTTCATCAAGGACATAAACATGAGTTAGTAAAAGTAGATTCCCCCCGTGAACCATGCACCCCAAAACCCGGGATGTGTAAAAGTAGTCCCAAAACATACTAGAAAACGTTTACCAAGGTAGTCTCAACCCGAGACGCATGCTTTTGAGAAAAGAGTAGTGAAACTCACCTTAGGTTGCAAGCAAAAATATCCAAAATCCAAAGTAATAGAGACTCGCTACCGACTCCCTATTATATGTGTCACTATGTGAGTACATGGGCATAACCAATACACCATATAATTCGTTTATTCGAAACTTTCAAAAGTTCAAAACCGTGTAGTGACGCCTAGTGACTCTACATGCACAAGTATGTCCTACGTATCCCGTTGGTGATCATAGTGATTATTATAAGTTTAATACATCAAATACATCTCATACAAGTTTTCACACAAGTACATGTCAATTACATACCACATACAACTCCAAATAGTCACATAAAGACCCCGTACACAATCTGCGTTTTTAGGACAGATTGTGCACTGTGAAAAACGAATTATTTAAAATACTTAACGAATGAATTAAAGTCCCAAATTTTTACTGAGTATTCATGGGGATTCGGTTGCAAACCCACATTTTTGTTTTGTCTTAAAACCAAACACAAAAATTATGAAAATTCGTACAACAAAGCTATGTCCAGAAAATTTCCACAACAGGTCAGTTTAGTAGAAAAATTCCCAAAAATTGTGTATTCATCCAAACAGGATGAATCCACTTGGAAAAATCGAGTTTTTCCAATTTTGACCTACTGTAAAAATTTCGTAACTTAATTCCTTGTAAATCTCAAGTTATGACCATTTAAAGTTGACTCAATTTACAAATCCGAAATTCTGATATGACCTCTAATCAAATAAAATTCCAAAATCGACTCAAACGATGTCCAAATCTGATGGTTTTGCCCATTGTGAAAAGCTAAGACTATGTACATCACAATCGTGCAAGGAAATCATCAAAACAATAAATTTAATATCACAACACAGACCCTACAATACATCATAACGAATCTGCCATAAACTGAAACTTGCATCCCAAGTTATTCATAAACCCTAATTAAAAAAAATCCCTAATACATGCATAATCCATATTATCATGATCAAACATATCTATTATCATACGAAAACCCTAATTATGATTACTAACAACAATCATTATCATCAAATCATCATGAACATTCAAGAACTCCTACTTATACATATATGCGATTATATATACATGCATGATCCATGATTTTTTTTTTTAAACTTTTCAAGCACTACTAATTATTAAAAACATGTAAAGATTATACCTTTCAATGCAAGGGTCCTCAAAGCTTAGAGATTACACCCAAACAAGCTTTAAGAGGTGATTAAGATTGATGTTTGTTGAAAAGTGAGAGAGAGGGGGGTGGGGGTACCTCACGGCGCAAAGGGGGATGGGGGTTAGGGTTTTTTTTTTTTTTGATCTATAATTATAAGGACGTTTAGCTTGTTGCCCAAGTAATTGAGTATTTTGGCCCTTCTAGTCCATTAACCTGGCCCGTTAATCATGTTCTAGTCCAATACCGGGCCCGATGATATTAATCACTCTAAATTGCATAAAAACTATTGTTTTTATTATTTCATGAGATATTATTCATCAAGTGCACGTAATTTGCATGGTTTACGTATTAACCTTCAGTCAAGTGATAATTCACATAAACACATAATTCACATAAGCAGGCACTTCACGTTCATCATGATTCAATTGCACATATTATTATTATGTATGCCATATAATTCACCAACGTTCAGGATACAAGACTCGTGTGTGTGTTCAACAATGATTTTCCTTTTTAACGCATATGTTAATATCATCTAACATATGTTAGGCCTACTTAACTAACCCTAGTTAAGTATCTAACCACGTACGATATGTAAGTTAACTAGAGTATATCATGTAAATTAACTAGAGTTCAGTAAAAGTATTAACCTGAAAATGCGGGGTGTCACATCATCCCCAAGTTGAAAAGAATTTCGTCCCGAAATTCAGCAAGTAAACAATAAAGCCAGCTATAAAAATGTGTGCTTGGTTCCCGGATGTCACATAATCCCCAAGTTGAAAGGAATTTCGCCCCGAAATTCACTTTGAAAGAGCTGCTTTTTGTTTAGCGTTCTATCTATGTTCAGGTTCAGGTTCAGAAAAGATGTGTGGGTATTTAAGCCGCATTTGATCCATGCGTTCCCACGTGTATTCCGGTCCTAGACGGGAATTCTATTGTACGTTAATAATAGGTATAGTGTTTTGTTTGAGTTTCTTGACGCCCCGCTCAAGAATCTCCACTGGTTCTTCCATGAACCGTAGCCGATCGTCCACCTGGATCTCCTCCAGTGGCACCATCAGTGTTGTATCCAACAGGCATTTCTTTAGATTCGATGCGATACGTGGGTTACATCGTGTACCCCACCGAGTTTATTAGGCGAGTTTAACTTGTAAGTTACCGGACCAATCCTTTCGACAATCTCGAATGGTCCAATGTATCGTGGGTCAGGTTTCCCCGTTTTACAAAGCGTATCACTCCCTTCCAAGGTGACACCTTCAACAGAACCTTGTCCCCAACTTGGAACTCCAAAGGTTTGCTACGCTTATCAGCGTAACTTTTCTGTCGATCACGAGCAGCAGCCATCCGATTTCTAATTTGCACTATCTTCTCAGAAGTTTCGTGCACGAGTTCGGGACCTGTTAGCTGGCTATCCCTAACTTCAGTCCAGCAGATAGGAGACCTACACTTGCGTCCATAAGTGCCTCAAAAGGCGCACACTGTATCGAAGTGTGGTAGCTGTTGTTATACGAGAATTTAATCAAAGGCAAGTGCTTATCCCAACTGTTGCCAAAATCCACCGCGCACGCTTGTAGCAGATCTTCCAATGTTTAGATGGTACGTTCATTCTGTCCATCCGTCTGAGGGTGATAGGCTGTGCTCATATCTAAGAGAGTCCCGAAAGTGTTTTGGAGAGTAGTCCAAAAATGAGAAGTGAATCGCGCATCGCGATCAGATATAATGGAAGTAGGCACCCCATGCCTAGAGACTACCTCCTTGATGTAGAGATTAACTAGTTTCTCCAGCGAGTCCGTTTCCTTTATTGCTAGTAAGTGTGCCGATTTGGTTAAACGATCCACGATAACCCAAATCATGTTATGGCCAGTTGGCGTTCTAGGAAGCTTTGTGATGAAATCCATGGAAATCCTGTCCCATTTCCACATAGGGATTTCTGGTTGCTGGAGTAGCCTTGAAGGTTTCTGATATTCAATCTTTCCCTTCGCACAAGTCAAGCACTTACTGACATAAGTGGCTCTTTCCGCTTTCATGTTTGGCCACCAGTAAAGAGTTTTGAGATCTTGGTACATCTTATCCGAACCAGGATGTACCGAATATCGAGAGGTGTGAGCTTCATCGAGCACTAGTTGTCTGAGATCCCCATAACGTGGTATCCAGACTCTATTCAAGAAGTATTGAAGACCATCTGTCTTTAGTTCCAGGTGCTTATCCGCACCATGTAAAGTTTGAAGCCTGATGTTTTCTTCTTTCAAAGCCTCGCCCTGGGCTTCACGTACCTTATCAGGAAGATTAGAATGTATGGTAAGTCATAAAGCTCGCACCCGTTTAGGTTTCGTTTCCTTACAACTGAGGGCATCAGCTACTACGTTAGCTTTTCCTGGATGATACTTGATGGCACAGTCATAATCATTCAGAAGCTCGACCCATCGACGCTGTCGCATGTTCAGCTCTTTTTGATTGAATATGTGTTGGAGGCTCTTGTGGTCAGTGAAGCTCGTACACTTCGTCCCATAGAGATAATGCCTCCAGATCTTTAGAGCAAAAACCACTGCTCCCAGTTCCAAGTCATGGGTGGTGTAATTCTTCTCATGACCCTTTAATTGCCGTGAGGCATACGCGATCACCGTATCATGCTGCATCAGCACACAGCCTAACCCTTGGATAGACACAGTACACCACGAAGTCCTCTGTACCCTCAGGTAATGATTGTATAGGTGCACTGCAAAGTTTGGACTTAATAATTGAAAAGCAGATTCTTGGGCATCTCCCCACTTGTAAGTAATACCCTTTTGTGTTAGAGCAGTGAGGGGTTGAGCGATCTTTGAGAATCCCTCAATGAATCTGCGATAATATCCTACAAGACCAAGGAACTGTCGCACTCTGTAGGAGTCTTAGGGGCCTCCCACTTTTTAATCGCTTCAATCTTGGCGGGATCGACATTATTCCTGCCTCGTTCACCACATGACCCAAGAATTGGACCTCACGAATCCAGAAGTCACACTTAGAGATTTTTGCATATAACTGCTCATTCCTCAGGAGTTCCAAGATCAGCCGCAGGTGTTGCTCTTGCTCTTCCCTACTCTTGGAATAGATCAAGAAGTCATTTATGAACACTATGACAAATTTTTCCAAATAAGGCTTGCACACTCGGTTCATAAGGTCCATGAACACAGCTGGTGCGTTGGTTAGCCCAAATGGCATTACCAAAAATTCATAGTGCCCATAAAGAGTTCGAAAGGCTGTTTTCGCCACATCCTCTTCTCGGACTCTCAGCTGGTGATACCCTGACCTTATGTCAATCTTGGAATAGAAACTTGACCCTTGAAGCTGGTCGGATAGGTCGTCAATACGAGGCAAAGGGTAGCGGTTCTTAATTGTCACTTTATTCAACTCTCGATAATCAATACACATGCGGAAACTCCCATCCTTCTTCTTAACAAGCAATACTGGGGCTCCCCAAGGTGAAGAACTAGGCCTAATGAGACCCCTATCCAATAGCTCTTGGAGTTGGGTAGATAGTTCTTGAAGTTCACCCGGTGCTAGGCGGTAAGGTGCGCGCGCAACTGGGGCGGCTCCTGGTGCAAGGTCAATTTGAAATTCCACTTGACGAACAGGTGGAAGTCCGGGTAGTTCCTCTGGGAAGACATCTGGAAAATCCTGAACTACAGGGATGTCCTCAATTTTTGTTTCAACTTCAGCTCGAGTATCAGAAATGTTAGCCAATATGGCTGGGTAGCCCTTCCGACTACACTTCTGGGCTTTCAGGAAAGAGATGATGCCCACTATGGCACCACCACGATCACCCTGGACAGATAAGAGTTCTCCACTAGGGAGAGGGGTACGAACAATCTTCTCCTGACAGAGAATTTCAGCGTGTTGCTTGGACAACCAGTCCATGCCAACCACGAGATCAAAGCTTCCTAGGGTGATATGTAAGAGGTCGATGGCAAACAATTGTCCATCTAGTTCGAGCTTACAGTCACGATGGATGTGGGTTACCTCAACAGGCTTCCCATCAGCTAACTCTATAGAGTACGGGGTATCAAGAAGTGTAGGAACTATCCCTAGTTGTTTGCTAAGTTTTGATGACATAAAACTATAATCCGTACCAGTATCACATAAAATAGAAACAAGAGTGTCGTTCACGACATTGTTACCGGTCCTAGCTTCCCCAGAGCCCATCACAAATGCTCTTCCACGAGCCCCATTGTTGTTACCGTTGTATTTGTTGTTGTTGAAGGACTTATACCTCATAATATCTCACGCTCTCTTGCTATCACCAAAAGTGGAAGATGAAGCACCCTGCTTCGGAAAAGCACCATGCTCAGCAGCCTCGTCGGTGAGTGTGCGAGCCAGGTGAAAGATTTGTAAGATTCTGGGTAGGTGAGCTGTAGTGGCCATGCCACGAATCTGAGAGACACGCCCCTTTGGTATGAAGCTCGATCCGTTTATAAGGTAGGCTAAATATGTTTGAGCATATAGTAGCTAACTCTTTGTAGCTTGGTAGTGTAGGCGTCAATCTCAGATCCAGCCGTCTTTAGATAACAAGTTTCTAAATTTCGTCACGGGGTTACATTCTCCACCCAAGTATCTGTAACTCATCGAGTGTGCATGTGGCATACATTACCCCATCCTGCCTAGGGGCAAATGCACAGAGCAAAGACTTATACTATCGAAGCAATCAGACGGTCTCCTTCAGTTCCGTTGGAGTTATCAAGGTTTACAACCAATAAAGCTTTGAAAATACGATGGTAGGTTGTTGTTGCGGCATGCGCGTTCAAAGAATAAGGAAGTTCAAATGTGGGAGTCAGGGAAAACGAATGATTTAGCAAAATGTTCTTTACTAGCTTGGAAAGATGCGAGGGCCTCAACCACCCTATTGTTGATCATAAGAACTCAATCTTATCAAAGTTAACAAAAGGGAAAGGAAAGAAAGGACAAGTAAGAAAAGCTAAGAGTCAATCATCGCCACGCTCTTTATAGATAGTAGAGCCTTCATTCTCACTTTCCATGTGTTCGTACTGCTTAGGTTTTCCTTTTGTCCCTTCTTCGCAGGTATCAGTGTTATATGGATCTCGTAGCGTATAGTCTCGTACTCCGGTTCTGTGTAAGTCAGTTCGGTGGTCAGCTGCACCACTCATTTCTCCAATTGTGGTTGTCACTCATTAGTAGGTTTCATCTTTCCTTGAGATGTTGCACCACATCGTAGGCCTTTACATAACTCCCCAAGAGTGGGTGTAATAAGCCCCGATCTGATGTGTTCCCATGAATCCATTATATACTCCAGAGGAACAGGGATATGCATGTCATACAATCGCTCGCTCGTACTGAGCGTAAATGTACTAGGGTAAGAACAAAATTCAATATAAGCAACCCAGTCTCGTCTGAGTTTCCAATGAGAGTAAAAAAAAACAGATCAAATAACAAGGAACAGAAACTAATTGTCTCCTTGCTCAGTGAAAAAGGATCAGTCTAAGTATTTAACATTCCTCGAAGTTGATTCGGTGTAATGGTACCACGTCATGCGCATCGTGCAGCTTCCTGTGTACGTGCGCCAAAACACTCGCAACGGCTCTCTCCATGTACTATTGTTGTTTCCTCATCCATGAGGTTTGTTAGGATACTAGTCCTAGTAATGCGCCACCTGGTGTAACCCTGGGTTCCCACCAGTGACGTGTTCAGAATCAGGTTTAGAACTAGAAGATAACATATCTCCTGAAATCATGCGTTGTAGATATATGTAGCCAAAAGCTAATTGTGCACTTAAGCTGTGAATGTACTAATGCTTATGCTATGATGGTTATAGTCTAGACTTAACATGCAGTCCTAGTTCACTATAACCAATGGCTCTGATACCAATCTGTCAGACCCTCAAATTTCCACTGCGGGGTTTTACCGCAAGGCGCATGACATACCAGGATCCCATAGCCATAAGTCATATGAACTAACTCTAAATGCCCAAACCATTTAATTCGTTTTCAAAAACCAAGTTTAGTTAAGCTGCGGAAGCGTAAACCAATTTTAAATCTTTTAGAAACCATGCGCAAAACAACGCACCCAAAATTAATAAAATAAAGGTAAAAGCATGATATGTAAATTAGGTGTATGCCCAAGACCCAATGCAATGAAACGTGCAGTGCTTCCTAATCGTGACACCGGAAGCTAACTACCTGCAAAAGCATGTAAATGGTGGGTCAACAAACAATGTTGGTGAGTTCACTAAGTAAAATAGGCGAGTAAGTAAAAGCGTAGGTTTCCCAAACCACGTTACCAAGTAAAAGCGTCGGTCTCTCAGACCACATAACAACAAGTAAGAACGTCGGCCTCTCCGGCCACAAGTAAACAGCTAATTCACATGCCAGGGGTAGCTAACCCACTCATGATAACTAATACCGGCGAATGCCGAACTACTAATGAACGAGTTCCCACAACAGGGAGTATAGTGCCTTGCGTCATTGCCCATCAACAATGACATATGTTTTAAGTTATTAGTTCACACCCATGCTCCCAGCACGATGTGAGGTTTGTTAAACCTAATAGCGCTATCAACTAGTAACCCGCTTGCCCATCCGGCAATTGATTCGGTATTTTGAAGGACTTAAAAGATAGGATTGGTTTAGTTCATCAAGGACATAAACATGAATTAGTAAAAGTAGATTCACCCCGTGAACCATGCACCCCATAACCCGGGATGTGTAAAAGTAGTCCCAAAACAGACTAGAAAACGTTTACCAAGGTAGTCTCAACCCGAGACGCATGCTTTTGAGAAAAGAGTAGTGAAACTCACCTTAGGTTGCAAGCAAAAATATACAAACTCCAAAGTAATAGAGACTCGCTACCGACTCCCTATTATATGTGTCACTATGTGAGTACATGTGCATAACCAATACACCATATAATTCGTTTATTCGAAACTTTCAAAAGTTCAAAACCGTGTAGTGACGCCTAGTGACTCTACATGCACAAGTATGTCCTACGTATCCCGTTGGTGATCATAGTGATTATTATAAGTTTAATACATCAAATACATCTCATACAAGTTTTCACACAAGTACATGTCAATTACATACCACATACAACTCCAAATAGTCACATAAAGACCCCGTACACAATCTGCGTTTTTAGGACAGATTGTGCGCTGTGAAAAACGAATTATTTAAAATACTTAACGAATGAATAAAAGTCCCAAATTTTTACGGAGTATTCATGGGGATTCGGTTGCAAACCCATATTTTTGTTTTGTCTTAAAACCAAACACAAAAATTATGAAAATTCGTACAACACAGCTATGTCCAGAAAATTTCCACAACAGGTCAGTTTAGTAGAAAAATTCCCAAAAATTGTGTATTCATCCAAACGGGATGAATCCACTTGGAAAAATCGAGTTTTTCCAATGTTGACCTACTGTAAAAATTTCGTAACTTAATTTCTTGTAAATCTCAAGTTATGACCATTTAAAGTTGACTCAATTTACAAATCCGAAATTCTGATATGACCTCTAATCAAATAAAATTCCAAAAACGACTCAAACGATGTCCAAATCTGATGGTTTTGCCCATTATGAAAATCTAAGACTATGTAAATCACAATCATGCAAGGAAATCATCAAAACAATCAATTTAATATCGCAACACAGACCCTACAATACATCATAACGAATCTGCCAGAAACTGAAACTTGCATCCCAAGTTATTCATAAACCCTAATTAAAAAAAAAATCCCTAATACATGCATAATCCATATTATCATGATCAAACACATATATTATCATATGAAAACCCTAATTATGATTACTAACAACAATCATTATCATCAAATCATCATGAACATTCAAGAACTCCTACTTATACATATATGCGATTATATATACATGCATGATCCATGATTTTTTTTTAAACTTTTCAAGCACTACTAATTATTAAAAACATGTAAAGATTATACCTTTCAATTCAAGGGTCCTCAAAGCCTAGAGATTACACCCAAACAAGCTTGAAGAGGTGATTAAGATTGATGTTTGTTGAAAAGTGAGAGAGAGGGGGGTGGGGGTACCTCACGGCGCAAAGGGGGATGGGGGTTAGGGTTTTTTGTTTATCTATAATTATAAGGAGGTTTAGCTTGTTGCCCAAGTAATTGAGTATTTGGGCTCTTCTAGTCCATTAACCTGGCCCGTTAATCATGTTCTAGTCAAAACAGCTTCTCCGTTCAACATAACCATGAGAATACTGTGGTGAGTTGTTTTTCCAATAACCATCAAATCGAGAGGTATATGAATAATCATAAGAGTCATATGATCTAGATGAAAAATTTCTTAAATTCTTTTGATGAGAATTTTTCATCTGATCATTTTCTTTCGATTTGTTTGGTTTCGGTCCTTTTACTTTAGAACCTTTCTTGTTTTCAATATTTTTCTTTTCAATGTTTTTCTTTTGATCCTCATGTTGGTTAGGATTTAGTTCAAACGACAAATGACCAAATTGATTTGTAAATTGATTTAACAAATCGATATTATCAACATATATACATTTGAGTAAAGATTGTTCGATATTATCAATTTGAAAATCTTTATTGAGAATCAACTTGTCATGTCCTACCAACATATAGGATCCTTCCCTTCCATCAGGAAATTTAAATGTGGTTTTCTCTTCAGACTCAAGTTCTGAAGTGACTACCACATTATTATTTTTCTGACTAGAATCGGACTTCACCTCAGAGTTTGAAACTTCAATACGAAATGTTGTGTCTTTCAACTCTGATGTGGTGTTATTTATTGAAAAACTTTTATTCATTTCTAACATTTCTTTCTTTAAAGATTCAATTTTATTTAACAAATCTTTTTCATTCTTTTCAAAAACTTTATTTTGGTTTTGACAATTTTCTAGCTCATTTGCTAGGTTCTTTTTGTCCTCAATAAGTGTCATCAATTCACGTTTCAACTTGACACATTCAGAACAACTAGCACAGTCAATACTAGATCTTACCTCATCATCTGATTTATTACCATTATCAGATATAGCATCAACATTTGAGATATCACTCTCTCTTGATTCACTCTGTTCTGAATTCGTATCAAAACTCAAGACACTCTCTGACAATTCACATGAATCATCATTTCTCATTTGTTCGACTAAACACACAACATTACTTTGAACACCTTCTCTGTTAACACACTTGTCAACATGTACCATTGGAAATCTCCAAAAATTGTCAACCTTAGAATTTTGTCTTTGTAATTGTTGTCGTTCAGCTTCTATCAGAGCTCTTATCTGCTCATCAGTTCTTGATATGGCCAAGTAATTCATCGAAATTTTTTACACCTTAAATCCTACGTTCGCCCTTATCTATGAAAATGTGAGTACGAATGTGGAAATTCCTTCACTTTCGTCCTCAAAATCTGACCCGAATGTAGAATTCAACTGATGAAACCCACTTTCGACCTAAACTGTTTCACGTTCGTCCCTCTTGATTTCACTTTCGACCTCGCGACAACCCGAAAGTGGAACTTTGACCCGAAAGTGGAAACTCAACACAACACAGACCAGGGTTCGACAAAAAAGATGTACTTTCGACCACTAAAAATCCTTGGTTCGACCTAAAATCCCACTTTCGCCCTCACGTACTCAAAAAAATTTCTGCACGTTCGACCCTTGCGGACCTGTTCATCATTTTCAACCTCAAGAACGCGAATCTGAACGATTTTTGACAAAATTTTCACCAAAAGTAATGATTTTGGATAGGTTTTGTTCGGAATTGATTTTAGACAAGTTTTTGTGAAAGAATTTTTGAAATCAACACCGAATTCAACTCCAATTTAATCAAAAACCATGTTTTTATGAAAAGCTTCAAAATTTCTAGGGTTTTGATCTTTAAACCTGAATTCTAATCTGTTTTCACCAATTCAAATCAATTTGCAATCGTGAAATCGAGCCTATGCTCTCATACCAATTGAGAATTCGTTTCGGATCGTAATCAAGAAACGTGATCTCACGAATACCAACCGTAGGGTGCGGAATCCCCAACGATCGTGCAAAATGATTCAGAAATAAACGTAATCGATTGTGATGAAAACAGATAACGAATCATCGAGCAATTTCCATAACTTTAATCTTTGTATTAGATCAAATCAAGATGTTTACAAATGAAATCTTAGATCTAATACAGAGAAAAACACACAAACACACTCTAGGGAAAAGCTCAAATGATAACTAACTCTATAAAACAAACTAACTTTTCCCTTTATATAGGCTTTCCACATTCGCCCTAAGTGTAAGGTCGAATGTGGAAGTTTTCCACATTCGCCCCTTTCATGTGGACGAATGTAGCCTTTCCTATCAACCACTTCTACATTCGACCCTAGACAAGCTACATTCGACCTTCCAACTGGTCGAATGTATCCTCCAGCTTAAGTCCTGGTCGTTTTCTGATTATCTGAACCTTCGACATTCAGTACCGGATCATTAGCTAGGGACATACATGAATAATGCACTTACAAATATTTAACTTTCACACGCCCGGATATTGCCTATGCAGTTTAGCAAGTGTGTTTATACATGCATGCGCCGCGCGAGCCTCAGTTTTAGTTCTTAAAGCGTATACTACGGTATCTTAAAGGCACGACGGACCAGGCACTTCACATTCGCCCCTCCAAATCGTTCAAACTTACAGCTTATTCTGATGCGGACTGGGGGGTTGTCCAGATTCACGTCGTTCGACATCCAGCTACTGTGTATTTTTGGGTGATAATATTGTCTCTTGGTCTTCGAAACGTCAGCTAACAATATCCAGATCAAGTGCAGAAGCAGAGTATCGTGGCGTCGCTAACGCCACGGCTAAAACAAGTTGGCTTCGGAACCTTTTGCTCGAACTTCACCTACCTGTACGTGAAGCCACAATCATTTTTTGTGATAATGTCTCTGCAGTGTATTTGTCCGATAATCCCGTCCAACATCAAAGAACAAAACACGTAGAAATTGACATTCATTTCGTCAGAGAAAAGGTTCGCATTGGCGATGTCCGAGTTCTTCACATTCCAGCCGACTATCAATACGCAGATATCTTCACCAAAGGCCTTCTGAAGCAGCTCTTCACACGATTCAAGTCCAGTCTCTGCATCCGCTTCACTACCGCTTCGACTGCGGGGGACTGTTAGTCAACGGATATATATGGCAATGATTATGTGTGATTATTGTATATTAATATGTAATTATTATTTGATTTGTATTCCATGTTTAGATAGGGTCAACCTCCTTTATTTATTCCCTCCTTTGTGTTAATGAAACATCATTGGAAACTATTACTCCCTCCGTCCCAATTTAAATGTCCTACTTTCCTTTTTTGTTTGTCCCAAATTAAATGTCCCTTTCCAAAAAAAAATGTCATTTCCAGTTTTGCCCATAAAAGACAAAACACAATCACCACTTTTAAGTATATTATTGTCATTTTACCACATACAAACAAAATATTTCTTAAA
This sequence comes from Ambrosia artemisiifolia, assembly GCA_032199755.1. NCBI lineage: Eukaryota > Viridiplantae > Streptophyta > Magnoliopsida > Asterales > Asteraceae > Ambrosia > Ambrosia artemisiifolia. Next base: position 5,110,429 of record CM063526.1, on the reverse strand, counting down.
ATGTGTGTTTTTTAAACTAGGACATTTAAATTGGGACGGAGGGAGAACAATTTACACTAAATAGAAGCTAAATGACAATTATCAATCTATAATCAAGGAGCAAGCTAAAAAAAACAAAAATAAACATACATACAAAATAAAGCTTTTGATTTAATACACATAAAAAAAGAAGTAGAAATTGGTATGAGAAAACAGAGAACTGTTCAATACCCATGATAGTGTCTGAGGAACATTTATTCAATACCCATTAGGGTTTGCGCCTAAATAACTAGAGAGAAATGAAGAGCACTGTAAATCTGAATGAACCAGAGGAAAATAGAGAGAGAGAGAGAGAGAGAGAGAGAGAGCGAATAAATCGTTTTGTGGTAGATTTTCACTTTTAGAAGTGATGAAAGGGACATAATCAGGCGGATGAAAGGGACGTAATTAGGCGGTCGATTCAAAAGATTTCAAGTTGACTTCGCAAAGAGGATAGCAAGTTCTTTGAAATTTGAACTTACCATCCTACCATTTAACCAAATTTAGAGGTTTAAGCATTAGTGGGTTGTATTATATGCATAAAGACTTGTACTTTCTTAAAAATGTGTAAAATGATCAAATGTGCCCTTCATATATGCATATTATATATAGTATAGATGTATACTTTCAAGCTTTAACCTTAATACTCTAATAACCGATTCTTGGAAGGTTTGTGGTTACACCCTACCTTACCAATCTCTTGACCCATCTTGTAATTCGGATTAGTTCCATACAAGAAAGGGGAAATCCCGTGTCCAAGACCCATGTTTTATCTATAAACAAAGTGGTCATGACATGAACACTCTTAAATGGATACACATTCCTAACTTTAATACATACCATCCGAATCATCTTCATGGTGATTTTGTGCTTGGTTCTTAACTTCAAATCATGACCATCCGAATTGCCCTAAAGGCAATTTGTGCTTTGGTTCGCCTAAAAGGCATGCTTGACTCTCTTGAATCTATTAATCCAACTCATTAACCTAAAACGCCTTCCGTTCTAATTCTAGTTATTCGGAGCTAAAATCTTCAATTCTCAAGACCCTTTTTTGGGAACTAAATAACGCACCCTAAGGTGAGTTTATACTTGTCCCCCTTTTTACTCATTAATACTTTGGGGCTCAACATGTATACTATGCAAAAACATCAAACATTTTCATAATCATATGCTCAATCTAATTAACATGTTTATACGCTATGCCATGCTAGAATTTAATTCTTACATACAACTGTCGTTTAGCATACAACCCACCTTACATGTATAGCGCAATAGGAGTAGCACACTGCCCCCTTTATGGGTCATGTTAAGTTTGATGGCCTACGAAAACAGAGTTAGGTCAATATGTGCATTCGAGTGTTGATATGCCTTTTGTATGATTCTGTATGTGCATAATTATAACATGATGATTAAGTAAAACATTCTTATACTATGTACGTAGGTCAAAACTAGTATGCTCACCAATGCTTTATGTGTTGACGGATATTTTATACATGTTTCAGGAAATAATTGATGCAAGGATCCAAGAAACTTGCTAGGATTGGACTACAAACACACTAGTTTAATTTTGTTATTTTGATGTTGTGCTTTCTTTCTTGAGACAATTTGTACTTCGTATTAGACCTTTAAATGCTATGAAATGAAATCTATCTTTAAATTATTTGTCACAATTCTAGTGTCATGAAGTCTTTAAACAATCTATCACAAGTCGCGCCTCGATGTATTCCGCCATCGGTTGGGGTGTGACAGATTGGTATCAGAGCCATGACTATAGGGAATTTGGAAAAATCGCCGTGTTTGACCTAGACTATAGTTAGGAACCTTATTGACTATTCTTTTATCATGCTAAATATACTTGTTTCTTCCTAATTTGCTTCTACTCTATTCTTTTGGACTATAAAAATTTACCTTCCTTATGGTGGATGATGCTTCACTCGAAGACACTCTTATACCACAAACGAAAGGAACTCACCAAAATAGACGTGAAACCCTCACTTTGGTGACAACTTTCAATCCGCGTTATTCTTTTTGTGTTTTTGAAACTACACCAAGATAGGCGTGAATTCCTTACCTTGGTGGAAATTTCACAACTTCTCGTTCTTGTGGAAACTTACCAATTGAGTATGGGAATTAATTTTCCAACCTCGTTGGACAGGTGCAAGAACCACACTCAAGAAACGACACCGCTAAGAGAGGAGTGAAATCCGCAACTTAGCGACTAGTTTCAATCCTTCATTTTTTTTTTCAATCTCTCCAAAGTCTCAAATTTTCTAATGACAAGGGACATGTAGTAACTGGAAGGGTGAATACCGTTAACCGAAAATTTCAGTGAGAGTACTTGTAACGCCCCCAAAACCCATTTCGCTTAATTACGCCATTAGGTGTGATTAACAAAATATTAAAACGGAGCTTAGACGATGGGAATGCTGGTTATGTTCTAATATGAAAATAACCTAATGAGTGTTATTATCTTTGTAATGGGGAAATAACACTAGAAACAAGCTTTCATAGTTAAGTTTTTGATAATAAAAGGCTTTGGGGTAAACTTGAGGGACTTGTGGTGTAAATATAACACAAAACAAAAGCTCCAAACACACCCCATTTGGGGAAAACGAATTCAGCCCGCAAAGAGGGAGTTCTTGCTTCAAACAAGCCCTAATCACACCAAATTGAAGAAAAGATGCAAGGGGTTTTGAGGGTAGACTTGATGGGTTGCAAATTAAGGGTTTTCTACATGTTTTGGAGCTTTGGTAAGAACCCTAACCCTCAATTGGTATGAATTTCGAAACCCACTTGTGGGTTTTGAGCAAAACATGTTAAATCCGTGATCTTGTTGATTATTAATGATCTTGATCATTCTTAATGGTTTAGGAATGAGTTAAATTGCTAGAAGTTTGCTTGTATTTAAAGATGATGATTTTGCTTTAGATTACTAGCCTTGATGTTACTAAAATTGAAGGAAATCTATGTTTTAGGCATGGATTGTATAGGAATTCTATTCTAAACGTATTGCATGAATCTTATGTGTTAGTAAAATTGCAAGTTAATATTGAAATAGCTAGACCTAATGGCTAGAATGATGTTTTGATGTTGAGTTCATAATTTGGATACTTGCTAAATGTTTAGTGAGTGTGATAATTATGAATAATGTAGTATGCACACTAGGTGTTTGATGAAATGCTTAGTTGACATAAATATGTGAAGATATGCGAAAAAGCCTTGCAAACTAAAATGTTATGTGAGGAATGAAAGTAATTGGTAAAATAGGATTGCCTAATGATGATTACAAAGATTGAATGTGCACTAACCTTAATGAGTCGAGATGATAAATAAAAAGGGATGGTTCATAATTAGGACTATTGCCTAATGATTAGTGCATGCTATATGTAAAAGGTTAGTTTGACTTTTAAAAGTCAAACTGACCTGAATATAAGTTTGAATGAAATAGTGTGTGAAAACTCATGATATGAGTTAGTTATTGAAGTAATGACTAACTTGATTTGTCTTGAGTATAGAGAAGTTGATCTTGTCAAGCTAGGTGGAAGCTTGAGGAGGAATGGATCAAACGGATAAGCGGATCATGGAATGCGCAAATGAGGCCAAGGTAAGTGACTTATCTTAAATAAGTCTCTTAGTAACAAAAAGGATTGTGTAAATATTTGTCAATTATGGAAATTGTGTTATTAACAAAGAATACGTGTTTAATCATAAAGAGGAATAAGGAATAAGGGATTCTAGCTTGTAAAGGTTTAGAATCGCCAAAATGGTGGAAAACTGGTTAGAGGAATATAAAATATGGGATGCTAGATTGTAAAATGTTAGAATCGCCAAAACAATGGAGAATGGCTAAAACTAGTTGGGACGTCTAACGAATAATGAAGTGTTGTTATAATGAGTCAAGTGATGTATCACTTGCGCTCAAGAATTGAAAGTTTAATAATTGAGTGTTAAATGGTAAGATGAACTGGTCAAATGATGGTATGACACCATTAGGGTTCCCGGATAATAATATTGCAAATTGAGGATTTGTCACAGGTTGATGAATTGGAACGCAAAGCGTATGAGATGCCAACGGATCATATAGATGATTCGAATAATATATGAATGAGCTAACGCTACTGGGTAAGTCCGTAGTGTAAAATAAGAATATGGGCGAGTAAAAAGGGGATGGAAATCACCCACATGAATCGTGGGTGCCAAATCGGTGAGTCGTTTTTATAAACGTGCCTAATGCGTGCTAATGCGCTTAGATGTGATTTAAAATATGGAATTCATGAAATTTTTAAAATGCTAAGTCCGCAAAGGCTTAGAGGTCTTCAAACATGTAGATGGGTTGAAAATAATGGATCATAATCAAGTCGAGTCTCCTATGGGTGACTAGTTTGAAAAATAAGCCGATGAGGGTATTTTGGGAATTTTAAAGATTTATCAAAGGCTAAATCTATAAACCGGGTCATAATTAAACAACCTGGACGATGTTTTTAGTTAAACATGTGTCAAATGGGTCAACAAAATGACGGTTATCCTTTTTGAAAGGTCAAATAAGGTTTTGTATAACCAAAGGCCTTAACGGGTTAAACAATTAAAACCGAACTAAGTGGATTTTATGGGTCAAAACCGAAAAGTAAAATATATATCTTGATAGAACTTATCTATGCAGGTCTAAAATAATCTTGGGTATGTCCCGGATGTCCAAAAACGCCCATAGTGAAGGGTTGGGCTTGTGAAGGCATAAGTATTCATGCCTTAATAAAAATTGCAGCAGGTCAACCCGGGCGGGTCAAAATTCGAAAATGATAAGTCTCAGGTCAACCCGGGCGGGTCACATTCTGACCCGGGCGGGTCAAAGTTCGGAGTTTTAAATCAGCAGGTTGACCCGGGCGGGTCTGACCCGGGCGGGTCAGAATTCGGAGTTTTAATTTAGCAGATTAACCCGGGCGGGTAACATTCTGACCCGGGCGGGTCGCGACAGACAATCTGATTTTTAAATATTCGTATAAAATCATAGAAAAATCGTTAGGAGGTGTTCTTTATATGCTTGGAAAGGTATTTGAACGAAAAACATTTCTTATTTGAAAGACGAAGTCAGATTATGAGTTTTAAAATGGGTAAATGCGACCTAAACAGCTGCTGCGCAAAAGTGCAGCAGTTTATTTTCTTGATATGGGGCCGTTTGGCCTGGTTCGTTCCGTTTCGACACGCAACGACATTTCTAATATAGTAAATGCAGTATTGGCAACCCCACTAACCATTACTTGTGTAATGGTGCCAGGTACACGTTCGGTAGGAGCTCCGGAGCACGGATCAAGTCAAGAGGAGAGCCGAACACACCCGATCACTTAAACGCTTCCGCAATAAATTGTCGTTTAAAGCACAAACCGTAGTATAGGTTTGTGATATCCAAAAAAAAAATAATAATGCAAAGTTGAAGGTCTCTATCAAATCAAAGTCTTTAAAATGGATTGTAGTTATAAAGGTAAAAGTTTTAATTGATCGTGATTTTTAATTAAGGCCAAAGCTCATAAGTTTTAGCGATTATTCGGGTGTTTACGGGTTAGGGTCTTACAAGTGGTATCAGAGCCATTGGTTTGAGGGATCCGAGTGTCAAGAAGGATACTTGGACTCAAACTATGTGCTCAAAGTGTTAGAGGGTGTTCGGTTCAAGACTTGATCACGTAAATCCGGTAAGTTACTTCTCTAGTAACTGATTAGATATAGAATTATAGCTGTGATAAATAGCACCTAAGGGTAATTGTGTAACAACACGTTGCCCGAAAGGAATTAGTAGATGATGATTAAGGCAACCTAAGGCTAGCCGAAGATCGAAATAGTTAATGAGAAAATGGTGCTGAGAAGTATAATAAGAATGCTCTGTATTGCGTACGGGCATATACTGAATTTGATATGGCTAGTGTTTATAAATTGTTGCGGAGATTGAGTACCGTATCAAAGGATGGCGAAGGAATGGATAAATTCATCACGAGGAATGGATAAAGAGTCAATAGCATGGCCACAAGACATGTGCAGAAAGGACTTGAACAAAAAATGACGGGGAAGGATGAGTAATTGGTAATGAAGAATTACCAAAGGCGAGTATGCCATAGGAGCATGCTCCTAAATAAGGTACGAATACTAATGTAGATAATATTCATACACTGAATGACGTTCCTTGCGAGGAACTAAGATTCGGGTAGTCCGGGATGGTATACTTATCTCGGGGTGAGATCCCCACGATAAAAACTGTTGATAATAGATAACTGCGTGTTATTGTGAAGAATAACAGATGCATAAAATAAGCTTTGAATATGGGAATTTGAAAATGAGATTGATTACTCAAATAAAGAGTTTTAATGAAAAATATAAGCCGAATGAGCTACAGCCATGTGTGGACATTTAGTGAAAATATAGAAAGGGTGATTACACCCCAAAACAATTTGGAAGAATTTTCTAAGGACCTTGTTTTTGTAAGTAACAAGAATAGAGTCTTTTACTAAATAAAAGATGAGCACCGAAAGGATTTGTTACCTGAAATGAATCGTGACAATTGCGGTAAGATCGCGCGTGTCATGTGTGGATTACTTACCCTGGCCAGGTAAGTGTTAAACACATGATACCGTGGGCTTTTTGTGATTTACACGCATACCGTCCATGTATCAAATACTAGGTCAGTGGGAAAAAGGGGTGATAATCGAGTCTAATGGGTCACCTGACAGGGGCGGATGACCCTAAAGCTAAATACTGAATTGAAACAGTTACACGTGGGGTCTAAGTGCTCACGTGAAAAACCTTAAAGTCGAATACTGAATAGAAATGGTTGCACGTGAAGTCTAAGTGCTCACGTGAAAAACCTTAAAGCTGAATACTGAATTGAAATGGTTACACATGCAGTCTAAGCACTCATGTGGGAACCTAATGCGGAATACTGAATTGAAATGGTTACACATGCAGTCTAAGCACTCATGTGGGAACTTAATGCGGAATACTGAATTGAAATAGTTACACATGCAGTCTAAGTACTCATGTGGGAACCTAAAGCTGAACACCGAAATGAAATAGTTACACATGAAGTCTAAGTGCTCATGTGGGGACCTTGAATCTGAATACTGAAATGAAGTGGATACACGTGGAGTCTAAGTACACACGTGAAAACCCTCAGGCTGATTTATGATTGATTAATTGGAAAAAAAAATTATGAAGAAAGAAAGAACATGGTTACTTTTAGAAACTATAAGTAATTATTGTAAAGGTTAAATCGGGATGGAAGGATCTGTTCTAGGAATAAGAATAGAAATAAAAGATAGATGACGTGCACACTATTGTGATTCTTAGAACCACCATAGTGATACTGAATATAAGGGCCGAAGTACAAATGATTTTGTGAACTGTAGAGAATAACGAAAATAGAAGAAAACAATCATGATCCTATGATCATGATTAGAAAGCTGAAAATAGAAAGAAAACAATCATGATTCTATGATCTTGATTAGAGAGTCGAAAATAGAAAGAAAACTATAATGATCTTATGATCATGATTAGAAAAGCTGAAAGTAGAAAAGAAATGATCATGATCTTGTGATCGTGATTAGTAAAGTCAAAGGTAGAAGGAAAATGATCGTAATATTATGATCATAGTTAGTACGGTTGGAAATAGAAGGAATATGATCATAGTCTTAGGATTATGGTTGTTAGAACATAAAATAGAAACGAAAAGTAAATTGCTAAGGCGTGGGAGCCAAGTATGACTCTCATGCCAAGTAAAGAAAATGCGTAGAAATGATATATGGAATGCTACATCCTCGGGATGTTAATAATGGAGAATGGGTCGTTGGACATGAAATCAGACATTATATATGTCGGTAGGTAGGGGAAACGATCTTATGATCTAAACGCATACGAGAAAATATCTAAAGAAAATAATACTACGAGAATTTGCAATTGGGTGCTATGAAATGAAATAGCCCCAAAGTAAAAGAAAATGATCAAGTAGTAATGTAAAAGTTTGATATGACATAATAAGATTATGTCTATGTAAATAAAAGAGTCGAGGGACTCGGGTTTAAGCTGAATGAGAAATTCATGAAAGCAAAAATAAAATGCTAAAGCCGGGTGAAATGGGGTCGTGAACCCTAGACGTAGGTTACTATCTATAGGGTAGTAGACCAAATTAAGTTAAAATGGGCATTGTTAAAATGAAAATTGTAAATAAAAATTGAAAGAGTAGTGCCTAGAAATACAAAACGAAGGTTTCGAGGGCGAAACCTCTTTAAGGGGAGTAGACTTGTAACGCCCCAGAAACCCATTTCGCTTAATTACGCCATTAGGTGTGATTAACAAAATATTAAAATGGAGCTTAGACGATGGGAATGCGGGTTATGTTCTAATATGAAAATAACCTAATGAGTGTTATTATCTTTGTAATGGGGAAATAACACTAGAAACAAGCTTTCATAGTTAAGTTTTTGATAATAAAAGGCTTTGGGGTAAACTTGAGGGACTTGTGGTGTAAATATAACACAAAACAAAAGGTCCAAACACACACCATTTGGGGAAAAACGAATTCAGCCCTCAAAGAGGGAGTTCTTGCTTCAAACAAGCCCTAATCACACCAAATTGAAGAAAAGATGCAAGGGGTTTTGAGGGTAGACTTGATGGGTTGCAAATTAAGGGTTTTCTACATGTTTTGGAGCTTTGGTAAGAACCCTAACCCTCAATTGGTATGAATTTCGAAACCCACTTGTGGGTTTTGAGCAAAACATGTTAAATCCGTGATCTTGTTGATTATTAATGATATTGATCATTCTTAATGGTTTAGGAATGAGTTAAATTGCTAGAAGTTTGCTTGTATTTAAAGATGATGATTTTGCTTTAGATTAGTAGCCTTGATGTTACTAAAATTGATGGAATTCTATGTTTTAGGCATGGATTGTATAGGAATTCTATTCTAAATGTATTGCATGAATCTTATGTGTTAGTAAAATTGCAAGTTAATATTGAAATAGCTAGACCTAATGCCTAGAATGATGTTTTGATGTTGAGTTCATAATTTGGATACTTGCTAAATGTTTAGTGAGTGTGATAATTATGAAAAATGTAGTATGCACACTAGGTGTTTGATGAAATGCTTAGTTGACATAAATATGTGAAGATATGCGAAAAAGCCTTGCAAACTAAAATGTTATGTGAGGAATGAAAGTAATTGGTAAAATGGGATTGCCTAATGATGATTACAAAGATTGAATGTGCACTAACCTTAATGAGTCGAGATGATAAATAAAAAGGGATGGTTCATAATTAGGACTATTGCCTAATGATTAGTGCATGCTATATGTAAAAGGTTGGTTTGACTTTTAAAAGTCAAACTGACCTGAATATAAGTTTGAATGAAATAGTGTGTGAAAACTCATGATATGAGTTAGTTATTGAAGTAATGACTAACTTTATTTGTCTTGAGTATAGAGAAGTTGATCTTGTCAAGCTAGGTGGAAGCTTGAGGAGGAATGGATCAAACGGATAAGCGGATCATGGAATGCGCAAATGAGGCCAAGGCCAAGGTAAGCGACCTAAACAGCTGCTGCGCAAAAGTGCATCAGTTTATTTTCTTGATATGGGGCCGTTTGGCCTGGTTCGTTCCGTTTCGACACGCAACGACATTTCTAATATAGTAAATGCAGTATTGACAACCCCACTAACCATTACTTGTGTAATGGTGCCAGGTACACGTTCGGTAGGAGCTCCGGAGCACGGATCAAGTCAAGAGGAGAGCCGAACACACCCGATCACTTATACGCTTCTGCAATAAATTGTCGTTTAAAGCACAAACCGTAGTATAGGTTTGTGATATCCAAAAAAATAATAATAATAATAATGCAAAGTTGAAGGTCTCTATCAAATCAATGTCTTTAAAATGGATTGTAGTTATAAAGGTAAAAGTTTTAATTGATCGTGATTTTTTATTAAGGCCAAAGCTCGTAAGTTTTAGCGATTATTCGCGTGTTTACGGGTTAGGGTCTTACAGTATTTCCACATATTAGGCCAAAGCATGTTTCCAAACTCAATGGTAAAATTCGAATCACTCTGGTTAGTCTTAGTTCTGTTCCGGAACACTCCATTTATTTTTTTTAACGAGCCTTTCTTTTATGCTAATACTACTTTCAATTATGTTTTCATGCTATGTTTTCATTATATATTCGATTTACTTGAAATTATACCTTATCCTCTCGCACCCGATCTCAAGACTCGCGCTTCTAGCTACTCTTGCAATCTCCAAACAATAATAATATTCAAAACTCCTCTATGTGGTTAATGTGCACTTTACTTATATATATACGTTGCATTATTTGAACAATGTGAAACTTGCATACTATACGTGTAACTTGAACTTACATACTAAGTCTATGAGAACAACTTGGGATAATGTATATTTTTATTTTATATATATTCGAATTTGCACCAACTTTACCGATCTAGTGAAATTTTACTCACAAGCTTTCATTATTAATCAACATTCTAATAACTCCTTTCCTAAATTCAACAGTCACCTTGCTTAAAAACGCTTATGCAAATTTGTGTTGATGCACTTTATGTGGACGTCATTGACGAATAGACTAGGGTTGAGTCTAGGTATAGTGTTACATGAGATTGTGGTGATCCATAAGGGCATTTTATGGATCTGACGCATTTGTAAAATATAGGACAAAACACATGTTTACATTCGACCTAAACAAAGTGGGCGAATGTGGAAGTTTTCCACATTCGACCAACACAAATGGGCGAATGTGGAAATACTCCACATTCGACCATCATAAAGGGGCGAACCTGGAACTTGAGTTTTGTACTATAAATAGCAATCTCATGTGTTATTGTTCATTTGGTGATTTGAGTTTGTACTTTGAATGCTCTCAAGGGGGAGGTCATGCCCGACCTCCCCCGGCCACGAGATAGATGTTTATCCTACTGATGACTGTGTCTGTAACCGTTTCTGTATTAATACGAATCTGTGATGACGTTGTTATCGTATGTTTCTGTCTCGTCTCGAATTCCCCGTCTGAAACCGAGTTGTTTATGCGTATTCGATCCACGAGTTCGGTCCGTAACCGGATTCTCAATTTGCTTATGTATGATTCGCGTAGATGTCTTCCCGTCTCAACAACATCAATCTCAACCAAGTGGCGAGTCTTATTGCCCAAGAATTGATCATGATCCTCCCTAGCCTAGAGACACCTACAAACCAAATTCCAAACCCCGGCGATGCCATTCAGGAAAATACCAGCCATGTAAGCGCTAAACCATCCACCCATACCCCTACCAGACAAACGAAAAAGAATAACCAAAAACGCAAAAACCTCAAACGAAACCACACTTCGACAACCCCTAAGGCTCCGATCCCCAACAAAAAGCAGTACCGTGGGCACCATCCGCTATGTGAGAGTTGTAAACTCCACCATCCCACTCACACACCATGCTACATATGCGCCAACTGTGGTGCATATGGTCATTTAGCAAAAACATATCACCGCACCGCTAAACCATGACCCGATGAACCTACTAGTAGTACCTAACCCACTAAAACCAATGAATGGATATGCTCCGAGTGCAACGGCCCAACCCATGGACGCAACCAATGCCCAAGACTTGCCATGGTCATCTACGATGCTTGAAGACCCGCTCACTACACTGAATAAGATTAATTGTTCTTTCTTTTAAAAAAATGGGAATTTCTTCATGTAATGGTTGAAATCAAGAAATTGTTCGGATGTGAAATTTTCTCTTATGAATTATGAAATACTATCATTATCTTAGATTGAAATCATAGTATAACGGCAAAATTTTAAACAACGCAAAACCCTTTTCTCCTCGCGCACAATCTTTTTCAATATTTTTGAACAAAATTCTTCCTACTATTCCTAAGAGAATGCCTATTTTTCTATAAAATCCTCACTATCAACTTTCAAACCACTAACAAATGTGTGTCAAGTCGGTATGACAAACGAGATTCTAAAGGGTAAAAATATTTGAAATAAATTTTGTTTTCAGGGCGCACAATGTCATCCATAACAAAAAAAACATCCTTAATGACCAAACTCAAATTAGCAAACAAGACATGTGGGAAAGGACACGCGAAATCGGTCAACCTACTTCGTTATAATCCAAAAATCTTTTCTCTTGAAATCGTATCACAAGTCAAAATATTCATCAACGCCAAACCAAAATTTTCAATAAATTATGTTCCTCGCTTAATAAAAAGGGATTTTTTTTTTCAATCTAACGTCCATTTTCATAAAAAATTTACACTAAATCTCCCCCATTTCGAAAAAATCAAAATCAAATTTTCTTTATTATCCAACGGACTCAATTCTTCTACCATCAAACTTGACCCATAATCTTAAAAAGCTAGAATTGCTCGCGTACCCATAAACTCGAATGCTATGTTGCCGTTAGTCAAAACATTTTTCGCATGAATGTTTTCATTAGAAATCCAATTGTCCATGCTTTTGTTTGATTTTTATACATCTGAACGTAACCACATATGCACAACTCTACACCATTATGTCATGAAACCATACATCCACGCCAAAAACGCGTGCGGTTAACAACATAAAAAAAAGCTTACTTAATGCCTTTTTCACATTATGTGTTTGCATGTCACGTTGCTTGCTATGTTTACAACATCAAAACTATTTAATGCCTTAGTTTAATACCTTTTTCCTTGTGTATAAGTATTTTTTGTCCACTACCGGCCCACACATAACTAAGACGAATTATGTGGACCATGCGACAATTGGAATAATTAGGGGTGCACACGTAATTACAAAAATTGGGCACATGGAAAACATAACAAGTCCCAGTGTGTAACCTATCATGACTTGAATCACAACACGGATGAGGATGATAACGGCATGGTGGATACGCCGCCGGTACATCCTATACATAAATGTCCTGTCGTACTACCAAAAGTAGAGTTATTGGTGCCATGAGAAGTTTTGGGTGTCGAGTTAAAATTTTGGTCAACACCTACATTATTTACCTTTGGTAATACCCTCATGTTACAGTTGCTAGTCTAAACACGCTTAAATTATCTATGCTTTGTGCATGTTATAACTTGTTTTGAGCCACACTTTCTATTATGCAACATTATCCTTTTCCATGAATAATCTATACTTGTAATCTCCATCAACTTCGTTTCTTTCCTTTTGCCTTTCTTTGCTTAATCAACGATCCCCTCATTATCAAGAATCTCGTTCTATGTCCCGTAAACTCTGTCCTTAACCCCTTAAAGCATTCATGGATCTAAAACAAGATTTGTTCCTCACTTTCATATTTTGGTCGTCTTCTTCTCAACATTCTCAGGTAAAGTTTCCGACCTTGTGCAAACCAAATACCTATTAATAAACCCCGCATATAGTCACTCATTATGCTCACATATTTACTGTTCCACCCAATTGCCCAACGACATCTTTTTTACCAGCCAAAGTTTCTACAACTTCTTATATGTTATACAGAATATTTACTTGTCTTTCCAAAATTTGTTGCATTAACTGCATACACAAACCTACTTATACGAACTCCTTTCTTTCACTATTCACATAAATGCTTTAGTTGATTAAACGTGCAAAACAAATTTTACGTACGACCTTGGGTTAAAATTTTTAAAAGTATTTCTCTTACGAGCATAATTATCGCACAGTGACTAGACACAATATTTGATTTAAGCATATTAAACTAACAAGTTTTTGTTCTTATTAAACCCATATCAATTAACTTACCTATTTTTCAAAAGTTTGACTCTTAATTAAATTTCGAGACGAAATTACCTAAAATAGGGGAGAGTGTAACATCACGTGATTTTTACTTTTCATGTATTTTAAATTCTATACTTAACAAATTCCAAGTTCGCCTTTATTCGCTTCTTTTATGTTACTCCTATTAATTCATGACGAGTCATCATTATAATTTATCCTACTCAATTTAGGCATTATAATAAGAAACTCATTTGGTTAAGATCTTAATATATATTTATTTATTTATTTTTAAACATATATATTTATTATAATAATACTCTTAGTTAAAAAAAAAACAATCTAGTCGACGGTTGACATTTTTGTCTCCAAATAAGTCAAACAACAACAATACACAATTCAAGTTGTATTATGACCATCCCATTTTAACCAAACTCTTATCTCCCACCTAATTCACTCCTAACCAACTTATTAACTCCATTTAATACCCAACCCTTTACCCCAACTATAAATACCACCTCTTCCTCACTCTCTAGTCCTTTGTTCACTCCTAAACACTCTCTAAAACTCCCAAATCTTCATGTTTTCAAGCCAAACTTTCTACTTTGCATCAGTAACTTTTTGTGCTTAAAACTTCATCTTTCTTTCTGATTTTTCACTTCTTTTCTTCTTTAAACTCCTTGGAGAAACCTCTAGGATCTACCCCTTGCTTATCCACAGAAATGTATATGGGTAGAGCACCAAAAAGAGGCCTCAAAGGTGGTTATTTTCCATTGAGTCTTTTATGTTCTAGGATCTTTCTTGTAGTGACACCAACCAAGTTCACCAACAACTCAATGTTGGATGGACTTGTGCTATGGTATTGGTAGACAAAGGAGAGCCAAGGATGATCCAAACAAGTCACCATACTCTACCTAAACCTCCTAGTTATATTATGTATTAATCATATGTATACTTTCAAGCTTTAACCTTAATACTCTAATAACCGATTCTTGGAAGGTTTGTGGTTACACCCTACCTTACCAATCTCTTGACCCATCTTGTAATACGGACTAGTTCTATACAAGAAAGGGGAAATCCTGTGTCCAAGACCCATGTTTTATCTATAAACAAAGTGGTCATGACATGAACACTCTTAAATGGATTCACATTCCTAACTTTAATACATACCATCCGAATCATCTTCATGGTGATTTTGTGCTTGGTTCTTAACTTCAACTCATGACCATCCGAATTGCCCTAAAGGCAATTTGTGCTTTGGTTCGCCTAAAAGGCATGCTTGACTCTCTTGAAGCATTAATCCAACTCATTAACCTAAAACGCCTTCCGTTCTAATTCTAGTTATTCGGAGCTAAAATCGTCAATTCTCAAGACCGGTTTTTGGAAACTAAATAACGCACCCTAAGGTGAGTTCATACTTGTCCCCCATTTTACTCATTAATACTTTGGGGCTCAACATGTATATTATGCAAAAACATTAAACATGTTCGTACTCATATACTGAATCTAATTAACATGTTCATACGCTATGCCATGCTACAATTTAACTCTTACATACAACATCCGTTTAGCATACAACCCACCTTACATGTATAGCGCTATAGGAGTAGTACCCCGCCCTCTTTATGGCTCATGTTAAGTTTGATGGCCTACGAAAACAGTGTTAGGTCAATTTGTGCATTCGAGTGTTGATATGCCTTTTGTATGATTCTGTATGCGCATAATTATAACATGATGATTGAGTAAAACATTCTTATACTATGTACGTAGGTCAAAACTAGTATGCTCACCAATGCTTTATGTGTTGACGGATATTTTATACATGTTGCAGGAAATAATTGATGCAAGGATCCAATGTAACAACCCGGCACAGACCCCTAAAAATTTTTCGCGTTTTAGTGTCGTGTTATAATAAAAAGTTAACTAAAATAAATATTAATCGAGTCGTGTAAGTGCGAAACTGAAAACCGAACAAGATAATATAAAATATTATTATTAAGCATGTTACGAGACCGAGTTTATACGCATTAACGAACCCGAATACGCACCCGATCGGAATCGGTGAGTCACCAAGAGGAGGACATGTGTCCTCCCCCTTTTGATGACACCATTCCCTTTCCTTTTTATAAAAACCATACACACACATCTGTGTGTTCATTATACACTACACCCACACACACCTTTAGAGAGAGAAAGAGAGTGATCTAGAGAGAGGAGGAGCCGGAGGGCCTCCTGCCACCGCCTTCGGCGATCCTCCGGCGGCTGACTCCCACAACCACCCCCTCATCACCACACTCCACCCAATTATTATCATTATAGAGAGAGAGAGAGAGAGGGGCAGATCTGGAAGAACCTAGAGAGAGAAAGTCGAGCAGAGGAGAGAGAGAGTCGTAGAGAGAGAGAGAGACGCAGAGGAGAGAGAGGCAGAGAACCAGAGAGAGAAGCAGAGGAAGAGAGACAGACAGACGGAGGAGGAAGACGAAGACCACGGTGGTCGGGCGGTGGCTCCGGTGGCGGCGCCTCTGTTCCCAGACCAACCTGAGGTAAAAACCCCCAAACCATCTTGATTCTCTATTGTTAAAGCCTGATAATAACGATTGAAGGTTTGGTGGTTAACGAGTGGTTCCCAGGGGTGTTATTGGTGGTTGTCGATGGTGGAGATTGAGTTCTAGGTGATGGAACTGTGGTGGTGTTAGGTGGTTAGGGGTTTGGGACAGGCTTGTATGGTGGCAGTGATGGTGGTCGGACGAGTGGTGGGGGTGGTGATCGATTGTTGAGATGGTTTGGGTGTTTTGGTCCAAAGGTTGATAATGATGGTTGTTTATTGATATGAGGACTCGGGTCAAGGTTCGGGTCAGGTCCAGAAGCGAGTCATGAAGGCGAGTCGAACCATGGGTCAACTGGGTCAACCCAGTCAACGGGAGAGTCAACTCGGGTCAGCTTGGTCAACCCGAGCAATAGGTATAACCGACTCTTGTGACTCGGCAATCTTAGATAGTTATAATTAATTATAGTGTATTTATGTCGCGTGTGGGACTTGACGAGTTAATATGAACCAAACCATAAGATAGCTCGGATATTAGTTTAAACACTTGATGACTCGGACAAACACTTGAATTAGTTGTATGAACTTGGACCCTTGAACATTTGGACACAAGGATTGGAAGATAATAACTAAGACCGGGACTCGACAATTTGAACATAAGACTTGGTCATAACGAACCTATGTATGCCTAATGTATAAGATTAATGAGTATATTTAAGCGGAAATGGTTCAAGCAGACACATTATAAAATATATATATATATATAATACGAGTTATTAAGTGCATTGGACTTTAGTAGAATAACATTTAAGACACAAAATGTATACATAACTTGGAACTAGTGAATATTGATAGTATTTGAATAACAAGACATAAGTTTGAGCATGACATTAGCCTACGGACAATTGGACATTGACTTGAACTTTTAAAGCATTTAGATTAAGGACTCGACAACTAAGGTATAGACATAGACTTCGGATAAATAAGTTGGAAGGAAACATAGAATTATGGACACGTGTACATGTATGTTAAGCCTTGAATGACTAGAACGAAATGGTATAAATATAAACCATACACTCGACTCGTCCCCACGCGTAACCGGTATGAATAAAACCAAAGACTAATAATAACATCATGTGTGTCGACATAGGGCCCAACCAGGAGAGTGTCAGTATCCGATACTGAGCATCCGGTTTTATATATATTTGAGCTATGCAAACAGGTGAGTTTCGTGAACTCCCCTCTTTTTACTTTTATCAATGTTTTGGGGTGACGCATGCTTCTAAACTGTTTTGTACATTGTTATGGGTGTTAGTTTTACAGAGCGTGATTACCTGCTTGCTTGTTATGCATACTGAACCAGGCACTCATTAACTCTAGGATAGAGCCGACTTAATATATGGGTAGTACTACTTGGGGAATCCCCCACGCACAGTGGTCCGGCCTAGACCCGGAAACCCCCACTGAGACCGACGGGTCGTTGCGGCATATATTTTGCCATTGGGGAACCTATGAGGCAGGACATAGGTTGAGAACTATGACAATAACGGGTATAGTTTATGTTGATACATCTAGACATGGTTAGGCATGGGCTAGGTGCCAAGGGTTGAGTGGCCAGCTTGTAGAATCGTAACACCATAACTAGATAAACTTGTTTGATAAATGAAACTGTTTTGATAAACTAATTTTGGGCGCCTATGTAACTAAACACACGAACTCACCAACATTATTGTTGACCCAAAACCATTTTAAGCATGTGTTCAGGTACCGACATCGGAGATATGAAGGATGTATGATTGCAACTCAGAGTCACAACCAGTGGACGAACCAGAAGACGATCAAGTAACCATAGAAACCAACCGCGCATATACGATCCGGGACTAGATGTAGTTAAATGAGATTGCATTATGTAATTAAATTGTATAAATTATATTAATAAAGTTAGTTATTTATATACCGTTTCCGCTGTTGCTTGCATTCGCGTGAATGTCATACCAAACTGTAATTTCGTCCAGGCCCCCTATGGCCGGGTTGTGACATCCAAGAAACTTGCTAGGATTGGACTAGAAACACACTTGTTTAATTTTGTTATTTTGATGTTGTACTTTCTTTCTTGAGACAATTTGTACTTCGTATTAGACTTTTAAATGCTATATAATAAAATCTATCTTTAAATTATTTGTCACAATTATAGTGTCATGAAGTCTTTGAACAATCTATCACAAGTCGCGCCTCGATGTATTCCGCCATCGGCTGGGGTGTGACATCAAAAACGTCAAAATTCAAAAATATGTCATTTTTATCAGTTGGTTCGACCTATCGAGGGTCCGAACCGGTTAACCAGGCACGAGTGAAACATAAAATGTTCGTTCGACCCCACGAGGAGTTCGAATGAACCTTATTCAAATTCAAAATTTCATGTCTCTAATTTAATCTGTTTTAATCCATGATTTTGGTTGTTTAATCATCTAACATGATCGACTAAGCCTAATTAACCAACAATTTTCATTTTTAACACCTAATCAATTTTTTTAATTAAAACTAGGGTTTCAAAAACTCAAATCATTAATCTGTTGAAATTAAACCTAGTTTTTGCTAAGTTCTCCCCTATGTAGATGCCGTTTTGCGACTATAGATTAGATACTAACATGTGTTAATGGGTGATTGAATATCAGAAGGGGCGAATGAGTATAATAGTGGGCGAAGGAGTTTGCATATGGACGAAGGAAGAATCAGGAAGGCACAGAAGATCACATTCGACCAGTTCTACTGGGCGAATGTGGAAATGCTCACCTTCGACCAGTTCATCTGGGCGAACGTGCAGCTAGTATAAATAGATTTCAAGTTTTTGTAATGTATAACGAGTAATAGAGAGTGTGTGTTTTGTGTGTGTGTTCCTGAGAGGTTAGAGATTATCTGTTTGAGGTCTAGATTAACTATTATCAGTCTGTAAAGGTTTAATTGAACAAGTTAATCTATGAAAAGCATTTAAAATGATCTTGATTGTGTTTTGATTGAGTTTACTTCAGTTTGTTCTGAACTAGGGTTTCCGCACCTGGTTTAGCAACTTGTATGATCATATAATCCTGTTTTAGTGTCGAATTCTCCCCTCTACAAAGTGGTATCAGAGCGTAGAGGATCATACAACAACAAATTGATAAACTCAGAGCTGATTTGAACATAATTTTCATCAATTCACATCTGTTTTCAACTAAAAATGGTTTTTGTGTGTTTTTGAAAGATTTAGAGGTGATTTGAGTTTATACTTTGAATGCTCTCAAGGGGGAGGTTATGCCCAACCTCCCCCGGCCACGAGATAGACGTTTATCCTACTGATGACAGTGTCTGTAACCGTTTCTGTATTAATACGAATCTGTGATGACGTTGTTATCGCTATATTTCTGTCTCGTCTCGATCATCCCGTCTGAAACGAGTTGTTACGCGTAATCGATCCGCGAGTTCGGTCTTTAAACCGGATTCACAGTTGGTATCAGAGCCGTGGTACCGATTTGAACGATCTAACAGTCGTTTGAATCAATCACAGCTCGTTTTTCATGTTTTCAGACGTAAAATTCAGATTTTGATTGAAAGGTTGAAACCCTAGAAACCCTAGATTCTTAATTGAACCCGAAATCATGTGATTTTTCCATGTTTTTGTGAATTCGAGGGTTAGGTTTTCATTTCCGCACCTTTCTGAATAAGTTTCATCATCAAATTCAAAGGATTAGAGTGATTGTGGACTGATTTGAAGAAAATATTGATCAAGAACACGTGCAGTCTGCACATTCGCCCCTTTTAGAGAGTCGGGTGGGCGAATGTGAAATGTTACTGGGCGAAGGTAACATTTTTTGGACGAACGTGGAGAAGATTTGGGCGAACCTGGAATTGTGTTATGACAATTTTCACATTCGGGTGACAGATTCCACATTCGGTTCGTTGGGCGGGCGAACGTGGAATCATAGTGGACGAAAGTGAAATTTTTTTGGCGAACGTGGGAAGCTTTAGTTGATATTCTACATTCTGGTTACTATTCTACCTTCGGGTCACCAAAAGTGGGCGAATGTAGGAGTACCAGGGGCGAATGTAGAATTTTAGTGCCTAAAAATTTCGGCAGAATGGTGATGAGGTTTATCCAAAGTGGTGAAGAATTGATGATGATGAAACAGTTTTTAATGTGGGGTAGTCATAAGAATCAACAGTATGATAATCAGATTCAAATGACTATTTTGGGCCAGAAAAACAGAACAGATTTTTATTCCGCATGAAGAGAACAGTCAACCCAGTTCCTGTATGTTTGAAGGAACTTGTTCTGAAGATTTGTTAAGAAGAAGGAAATCAAGTCTGAGATTTCAATGTTCTGAAAGTAATGAGGTATCCTAGGAGGAGTCATGTGGCACGTAGGTTCAACGAAAGTTTCAAGTGCTGAAAACTTTTGATGGCTTGATCCACTCGTCTACGGCTTGTATTCTGCCGAACAGATGAAGTTACTCAAGAACATGATTGATTTATCATACGGGATTTCAGAGAAACTTGGTGAAGCATCAGTCAAGGGGGAGATTGTTGATGTAATGATGTGTCTGATACTTCAACAATCATTGACTGAAGATGCTAGGAAAAGAGATGAATGTGAAGAGAAGAATGTGTTAATGCAATCACAGTCAGCACAGATGAAGAATTTCTTAGAAATACTAATGTTCGAGTGGATTGTTTTGCACATAGTCACATTTGAGATGTTTAATTGGGTACTGACAGTTAGACTTCTCCAGTTGGTGTGAAGGGTGATGCAAAGGTTAAGTGCAGATATGAGACGTAAATTAGTGGTGGTATCTACGTGTTATGTTGAATATCTGATCGGTCAGTATGGAATCCTTCTAGTAGGGGTCTTATCAGGCTAGTTGGATTGCGCGTGATGTACTTGGTCAAGATGACATCCCTGGGTACTGATGTACTTGGTCTGAAAAGAGGTGATTTTGTGGTTAAAATTCAAAATTCCAAGTTTTAAAGTTGTTCCAAATCATCTCCGAAGCATAACCTGATTAAGATCAATCAAATCCACAAACTTTTGAAAATCAGAGATCAAAATAACCGTTTTTCAAAGTGTAACCGTTTTTCAAAGAACAGATATGGGCGAACCTGGTTATTGTGGGCGAACGTGTGTGTTTTAGGGCGAATGTGAGTAGGTTTTCGGGCGAACGTAGTTAATTTTGGACGAACGTAGAAGTTTTCACTTGAATTTCTTACATTCGGGTCAATTTTTGTTCCTTCGGTTCATCGGGGGTACGAAGGTAAATCATAAACGGACGAACGTAGGTTTATCGGGCGAACGTAGGAAGAGTTTGTGAGTTTTTACCTTTTAGTGAAATCCTACATTCGGGTGAAATTGTTTTGGGCGAACCTACCAGAAAAGGGACGAACCTGAAGCTTCTTGGGCGAACCTAGGATAGATTTTGGAAAATTTTTCTAAGTGTTGAATTTTTCGAAGTGCGTGACTATGTGGCGTTATCAGACTACTCCTACACCAGCAACTACACAACCACAACAGCAGGTGATGGACCCATGGACCGTTGCAGCACAGAAGACGAGCACACAGTCTTCGCAGCCGGTTAACTACATGACTCAGAGTGCACCTACAGTACCACAGTCTGACTACTGGGGAGTAGCAGCAGCGGTGGTAAACACTCAAACTACTAATGCTATTTCCACACTGATTAATGATTTGTCTTCAGGTAGCGGGACTCGGCCACCGAAGCTCATGGAGATTCAAGAATACAATCAGTGGCAGAAAAAGTTCAAGATACACTTGGAAGGCATGGGAGTAGAAGGTGCTGAAGCATGGAACATGATTGCTAAAGGATACACACCACCAGTTCTGGAGAACACGGGTGAACCAGTGCCATTGGAGAGCATGGCGGAGGATGAGAAGAAAAAGTTTGCTGTGGAAAAGAAGGCATTCTCTCAACTGACGCAAGCTATTACTAATGATCTTTTGCATCAGTTTGGGACGTGCACAACTTCTAAGGCTTTGTGGGATATGCTTAAAAGGAAGCATGATGGGAATGAGAAGACTAGGAATTTGAGGATGGAAGAGCTTGTTAAGGAGTTTGAGAATTTTTCATATGTTGGAAATGAAACTTTGAAAGAACTAACTCCTAGATATAATCATTTAATATCTGAATTGTCTAGCTATGGTGTACAGATCCCTATGGCTAAACAGGTGGACAAGTTTGCTGAAGCATTACCACCAAACTGGGATCAGCATGTGGATGTTCTGAAGGAGAAAGATGCTTTTCAGTACTGGTCTCTTCAAGAGTTCGTTGAGAAGTTGGAAAACAAAGAGTTGGAAGAGAAGAGGAAGGCTAGGAGAGCACAGATTCCTCAGAATCCAAACTTATACTTTGGAGGATCTTTAGTTCCAACAAGCACAAGTTCTGGAGGACTAGTAACACCACATGTTGCTTGTATATCCAATGCTGTTGAATCACCTATCATGTTATCACAACCACAACCACAAGTTCCATATCAATATTCATACATTCCACCATTCTCACCAAAACAACAAGCAGCTTTTTACACTGCTGGTCAAACTCAACCACAACCAATGAACCAACCCAATCAACCAACTGTGGTTTTGGAGACTTCCAATCTTGGAAATGTAACAGTTGAAGTTGCTCAGCAACACATTGCTTTAGTCTCTGCAATGGTTTCTTCCTATAATGGATTAGTTGCTAGTCAAATTGGTAATAACAACTTGACCAATGAAGACTACGCACAGATTGATAAGGAAGAAATGGAACTCATTGATATCCAATGGGCATTTGCGAGTATTATGCGAAGAGCAACTGAGTTTATTGAGAAAACAGGTAGAACCGACTTGGGAACTTCTCCTAACACAACCTACGGGTTCAATAAGGAGAAAGTGACTTGTTTTAATTGTGGGGGTAAAGGTCACTTTAAACGTGAATGCACACAACCACCAAAACAAGGCAACAGGAATCCATTTAATGCTACCTATCAGAACCGTCAACAACAAAACCAAACCCAAGTTTCTTCCCAAAACAACAACAACAATTACCAAAATCGTCAAACCAACTTTAATAACAACCAAAATAGACAACCAACCACACCAAACCAGACACAAACCCAAACACCAAACAATACTAACCGAACAGTCATACCAATCACTACACCAGCTGAACCACAGAATACCAATCAAGCATTGGTTACTCAACAAGACGAGAGGTTTGACTGGTCGAGTATTCAGATAGGTGTTGAGGAGATAACCACTGGAGGAAATGTGGCGTGTGTTGCCTATCAGGTTGATCTTGAAGACTCTGTGACGGTGGAGGAGAAGGTTGAAACTAAGGTTGATAGTGATGATTCTGAAGCTGAGATGGATGAGGATTGTGAACCTGTTAAGGTTGATTCTGAAGTGAATGTTGAGGTTGAAAATGAAGAGACTAATTCAGGAGTTGTGATTGATACTGTTTCTGACATTCCTGAGGAGTGTGAATCGGTTTATTCTGATTCAGACAGTGACTCGGATACAGAAGCCAGTGTTAATTCTCTTGATGAAGATATTGATCAGTTACTTGCAGAAGCAGATTTTCTGATGACTAGGAAGTCGTGCATTGCAGATGATGCTTTCACAAAGATTGATTATTCCAGATTCTTTGCAGGGAAGGAAGCACATTTTGCATTGATGGCCATGACTGACCCACCAAAACCTGTAAGTTCTGCTTGTAGTACTGATAATACTAGTGATAAATATTGTGGTGCTTGTGATAGATTGACTGAGGAGGTTAAACAACTCCGTATTCAACGTGATAGTGCTATCATGAACAGTCAATCTACTCGCAAAGAGTTGAATGCTTTTAACAAAGTGTTAGATGGCTACAAAAAGGACATTTCTGACTTGAAAAACACATTGTCTTTAAAACAATTGGCAATTAACAACTACATTAATGAAATTGAAAACACCAAGTTAGAAATGGCCGCCATCAAATGCTTTGCTGAAAAAGTAAACAAAAAGTTAGAAAGTTACAAAAATGTGGCTTATGTGGTAGACCACATCATTGATGACAAAACAACCAACTATCGGGCTGTACCATCTCCGGTTCTTTTTGAAAACCACAATTGTCACCAAGTGACACCGGAGAGTTCGGTAAAATCTGATTCAGCATCGGAAAATGAATCAAACACTTCAAGTGTTGGTGATCCAAATTCCGATGTTAGACCGATTTTGGGAATCAATGATGAGGGTGTTACTGCTGAAAGTGTTGACTCAGATTCAGAAAGTGATGATACTGGTTGTAACCAAACAGTTAATGTATGTGATATTCCAAAAGAAAATCACATCATTACGAATGAACCAGTTTCATCATCTCAAATTGTTCCAATGAGAAATGTTCATCATGTGGATAAATCTGAGAAGAGTGTTGTGAAGAAAGATCTTAATGTGATTAAGAAAGATCTTGAGAAGAATGAGAAAAACGAACAATGTGACAAACCTGTCAAGGTGTTTTATCGGATGGAAGGATCCGATAAGATCATCTCTGACGAGGACTTTCCAATTAAAAATGCCAATTATGCTAAAATTGAAAAGATTTGGCAAGAAAGTACTATTTGGTTCCCTAAACATGAGAGAACAAATGAAATTCCACCAGCTTTGTTAAAGAAGTTGTATTTGGATGTTCCTCAAGAACCAAAGGTCCATGTCACAGAGTTTGTTAAACCCAAAAACAGAGCTAATGGTTTCAATGAGCCGACTTACTCAAAAGGGCCACTCCCTGAGAGTTTAAGAAAGCAACAGTATAATGATCAATATCCTGTTAGATCATTTGCTCAACCAAATGCTCCAAATGTTTTTGAAGAGTACCGTGCGTGCTTTAAATGTGGGGAACGCGGGCATTTACTTGCTCAGTGTCCATATGTAAGGCACAAGAGGCACGAAGTTGAAATGAGGAATTCTATGCGAAAGCCTATTGATCATTATGTGCCACCTCATAGGAGAGTTGTTCCTCAACAACCACAACCGTTTTATAATCAAAACCATTTTCAAATGAGGAACACTTGTCCAATGCACTATGATAGAAGGAATCGGATTGCGATGGAAAACTCGTGGAGGAAGCCTGTGGTGAACTCAACTTTTGATAGACAAAAGGCTACACCAAAACCGATTGTCAAATCGAATGTTGGACCTAAGTCTGTTAAATCAGATAAGGTTACCAAGAAAGTTACCTTTGCTAACAATGTTCAGAAACTGACTGAGAACCCAAAGTCTCAGATTCGTATCCTGAAAAGGACTGAACAATCTTGGACACCCAATGGTACTCCAGGAGCCTCATCTTCAAAAGTGAATGAGAAAAAGGAACCGATTTTGAGCAATCAGAAAAAGATTGATCAAAATGTTGTTAAAAATGTTTGTGAAAATGTCATTGTTAAACCTGATGTTGAAAGACCCAAGACTCAGGCTTGGGTCCCCCGAAAGCACTAAATGATTTACTTTTTGTGTGCAGGGAGCTTCAGCTGGCCCTATTAGCAGTCTTTGGATTGTTGATAGTGGAGCTTCAGGCCACATGACAGGGGATCTTGCGTTGTTGTTCGATGTGAAGAACATCAATGGAGGGTATGTTGCGTTTGCGGGAAACAAAGGTGGATATATCACGATGGAAGGAAGTGTGAGCAATGGGATAGTGAGTTTTGAGCGGATATCGTATGTGAAGCAGATAGACTACAATCTGTTGAGTGTCAGTCAAATTTGTGACAAGAAATTTACTGTGCATTTTGATGACAAATCCTGCTATATCTTGAAACCGGGCTTTTCAATTCCTAAAGAGTGGATAATGTTGAAGGCACCTCGCGTCAACAATCTATACATTCTTGATATGTCCAAGGCGATGACATCACAGGGGCAAATAACATGCTTTTTGTCCAAGGCGACTGAAAAAGAATCGATAATGTGGCACCGAAGAATGGGGCACATTCATCTGAAGAAAATGAATCAACTTGTGAGGAATGGACTTGTCGAGGGAGTTAATGTGAAACATTTCCATTTGAATGACAAGTGTGTAAGTTGTAAAAAGGGGAAGCAACACAAACAGTCCCACAAAGTGAAAAAGGTTAACTCTGTTGAGATGCCACTAGAGCGATTGCACATGGATCTTTTCGGACCAGTCAAGCGTCATAGTCATCTTGGAGAGCTGTATTGTTTAGTCGTCACTGACGATTACTCAAGATTTTCATGGGTGATGTGTTTGCAAAATAAAAGCGACACTTTTATGAATCTAAAAGTTCTGTTCACTCGATTGGAGAATCTCTACAATGTGAAGATAAAGAGAATTCGGAGTGACAATGGGACGGAGTTCAAAAATGCAAAGATGGATGAACTTTGTGAAAACAAAGGGATACATCATGAGTATTCGGCTCCGTACACCCCTCAACAGAACGGTGTTGCTGAACGAAAGAATAGGACTCTAATTGAAGCGGCTAGAACAATGCTTGCTGATTCAAATCTTCCGGTAATGTTCTGGAACGAGGCGATTTATGCAGCAAATTATACATTAAATCGGGTTCTAACAGTGAAGAAGTTTGGTAAAACGTCTTATGAGCTGTTACACCGAAGAAAGCCGAACTTAGAGTATCTAGAACCTTTTGGGGCGCCTTGCACTATGTTGAATCCAAGCGAAAAGTTTAGTCCTAAAGCCGAGGAGGGTTACTTTGTTGGATATGCAACCCCACTCAAACGGGTATACAACAAGCGAACTCGTCGTGTGGAAGACTGGGCTAACGTGGAAGTTCAACGATATACTCAAAATCTTCAAGGCACGGGTCCTGATTGGATGTTTGATTACAAAGATTTCTTTGAATCATTCAATCTAGATAGCTTGGTTGAAGAAGCTGTTATTAGATTACTTTACGAGTGTGAAAATGCAACAACTTCACCGTTGGTGCGTCCGATCACCGTGAACCCCCTACCAGCTTCTAATGATACCAATGCTCCTATCCAAGAAGAAGAGATTTTTCAAGAGGCTTCAACTTCATTAGACACTTCAGAATCTGAAGATGAACAATTTGAAGAAGCTATTCTTGATCAAGCTGAAGAACAGGAGGCACCGCCAGTGAACCCAACTCCAACTTCTGATGTGGCTTCATCATCAAATACGGGTCATGATCTGGATGCTGTAGAGAACTTGACTGTACAGACGGGAGTGCAAGTACCTGATTATCCGGAATCTCGGATTCATCGTATTCACCCGCTGGAGCAAGTTATCGGTGATCCTGGAAGTAGTGTTATGACCAGAGGGCAGCTTAAAAGTGTTAATTCGCCAGAGAGTTTTGGTGCTTTAGCTTTATATGCCAAAATTCAACAATCTGGTAGTCAAAATGATTGGTCGTTTGCGTGTTATGTGTCGCAGGTAGAGCCAAGGACATACAAGGACGCTTTGAAGGATGATGCCTGGGTGGAAGCTATGCAGGAGGAGTTATTACAATTCCAGAAATTAGGAGTGTGGACGCTCACGGATTTGCCGCCGGATAGAAAGAAGATTGGCACCAAATGGGTGTTCAAGTGTAAGAAGGATGATCGTGGGGTAATTGTTCGGAACAAAGCCAGATTGGTCGTGCAGGGTTTCCATCAAATCGAAGGAATTGATTACAACGAAATCTATGCACCGGTAGCACGAATCGAAGCTATTCGGATGTTCCTCGCGTTTGCTTCTTATAAGAAATTCAAAGTTTACCAGATGGACGTGAAAAGCGCATTTCTGTACGGGAAAGTCAAGGAAGAGGTGTATGTCGGGCAGCCACCAGGCTTTGAGGACCCAATCCACCGGGATAAGGTCTACGTGCTGAACAAAGCTCTTTATGGCTTGCACCAGGCTCCGAGGCAGTGGTACGAGGAGCTGAGTACATACCTCATCAACAAAGGATTTAAGCGCGGCCTCGTCGATTGCACCCTCTTTACGAAAAAGACGGGAGATGACTTGCTTCTAGTGCAGATATATGTTGATGATATAATTTTTGGGTCAACTAACGAGCTTTTATGCAGGGATTTTGAATCTGTCATGCAGGAAAAGTTCGAAATGAGCGCAATGGGGGAGATGCAGTTTTTCCTAGGCTTGCAGGTGGACCAAAGACCCGACGGGATCTTCATTCACCAGACGAAATACGTCTCCGACATCTTGAGCCGGTTCCAGATGGAGGACTCAAAGCCAATGGATACCCCGATTCAACCCAATCACGGGATTGGAGTGGACGCTAAGGGGGAGCTGACGGATCCTTTTACATACAGAGCAATCATCGGATCTCTGATGTATTTGACGGCGTCTCGACCAGATATTATGTACGCAACGTGTCTCTGTGCCCGCTATCAATCGAAGCCGAAACAAAGTCATCTGACGGCGGTCAAGCGTATCCTTCGATATCTGAAGGGTTGTCCCTCAAAAGGACTTTGGTACCCTAATGATGATAATTTTGATTTCATATCTTTTAGTGATGCAGATTGGGGCGGCTGTGACAAGGATAGCAAATCTACTACAGCTGGTTGCCAGTTTTTCGGGAGCAGGTTAATCACCTGGCAATGCAAGAAACAGACTTCCGTCGCACAATCTACCTGTGAAGCCGAGTACATTGCAGCCTCGAGTTGCTGTTCTCAAGTACTCTGGATTCAACAACAAATGGTGGATTACGGTTTGCAGTTTCTTAAAACTCCTATTTACTGCGACAACGAAGCCGCAATTGCATTAACTAAAAATTCGGAAAATCATTCTAAAGCGAAACACATCCGGATCAAATATCATTTTATCCGAGATTGTTATGCTAAGGAATTGATCGATATGATCAAAATACATACTGACTACCAACGTGCAGATCTGTTTACTAAAGCCTTTGATCGTTCACGCTTTGAATATCTTTTAAAAGTAAACAATATAAAGGAAAAACAGGACTAATCGGCACCTCGGTTTATCGCTTTTTAGTTTTTACTTTTTATATTTTGCTAATTGGGAATTTCTCTTTGCTAATTGGGAATTTCTCTTTACTTTCATAATCCTCAAAGAAGTTGATGCTTTCGAGGGGATTGTAAAATCCTCAAAGAAGTTGATGCTTTCGAGTGGATTGTTTCTTTTAAATTTTGTTTTTGTTTTTGTTTTTCAAAAAAAAAAAAAAAAAAAAAAAATGAAAATCCAAAAATATGTTCTTTATTTTAGGGGGAGCCATTTTATCAGAAAAGCCAAAAACATTATAAAATTCAAAAAGACCTAAAAATTAGAAAATCAAAAATGATTTCCTGGTAAAACAGAGGAAATGATAGTACATCAGTGGGAATCTGACACAGGCTAAAGAATTGTATAGTTTATGAGGCGTGTGTTGATTACGTGTGATATGCTGATAGGCTTCGTAGACTAAATATTGCGTGCATTAGTGATACAAACATAACGAACTACGCGTTCGTGGCTGAACACCTCATGGGCATATGGTCTTAGTACCGTAATTTCGTTTGATAGGATTGCCAAAATCTGAGGTTTCGGGTCGTTATGTTATGGTTATCCGGGATATTCTGATAAACTTTTGTCGTATTGATTTACGGACCTAGTTTTATCAGAATATTTGCTAAAAGAGCTTAATTGCCAAAACCGGAAGTTACCGAATTGAGGAACTTAATGTTTTAATTGATCATAGATCATTATTACATCGTATTGATCATCTGATGCAAATCAGTGATTAATATCAGCCTCAACCTAGTGTATACGCACATGTTACTCTGCTGCATTCATTTGCTGACCTGTACACCTCTGTGCTATATACTTTGTAACTTTTACGGATAACTCTGGCATAATCACGCGTTACGACGAAGCTTTGTGCAATTACTTGATACGGGAGTATGTCGTGTGTGTGGGCACCACATCGTGTTAGTCTAATACACCTAACTCGTATCATTTTAAAGCATTGCGTAATTGTCTGCATGTGAGCTTACGTGGACCACAATATCAACAATTGCCGTATCACATACTGTTTCTAATGATAATATTAAAACAAAAAGATCAACGCTGTGATCAGATTTCTCAGAAAACTGATATGATCCTCTGACCGGATTTCACAAAATGTTTACTGTTTTCATTTACTTTGCTGCATTTTATTTGTTGCAATTTACTTTTACTGTCAAAAAGATACAAAATCCAAAAAGATTTTAGGTGTGTTTTGATAAAATTTCAGAAAATCTAAAAGTTTTTGCATTTCTGTTTTATTTTTGATAACCGGGGATGCTTGATAGTCAATTTCTGAGATTTGACAACACCATCTGGGCTTTGTATCATTCTTAATGTGAAATTTTGTGTTTTGGAAGCTTAACGGATTGAAAAATGCTGAACGGGATTCGAATTTGTAATGTGGTAAAATTTTTCAAAAGTGCCATTTTACATTCGCCCTTAATTGGGACGAATGTGGTACTTTTGTTGCTCCTTCGACCGTTCAAATTTGGACGAATGTGGTTTCTGTTCAATTTTTACATTCGGGTAAAAACCATGTTACCTTCGGTCTTTTAGTTAGGGGCGAAGGTGGGATACTTGTTCCTTCGTCCAAAGGAAACGGACGAACGTGCACTTCTATATATACACCAACACAGGTTCGGCCAAACAGTTCTCATTTTTCAAAATTTCATTCGATCAAGAGACCTTGTTGATTTTGTTCCCTCTGCTTGTGTGTTTTAATCTCTGCTTATCACTGATCATTTTAGTGTAAAGATTACAGGTAATGGACAACTAACAAGCCTGGAATCGTTCGTTCTTTAACCGGACTTAGGGTTTTCGAGTTCATAGTGTTTGACTGATGCTTAATGCTTGATGTTGATAACCATTCATCCCATTACAGTTTTAGGGGGAGAGTTTAACTAGAATTAGGTTAATAACAGTGTTTAAGGGGTATTTGATTGTTTGAACATTTTAAAACCCTAATTTTTCATGAAAACTGTTATAGAATGAATGTTTAGGGCAATTGATTTTACATGTTGCTTAATCGGTCATGTTAGAGTAAAATCTAATCAAAATCAAGGCATATAAACACAGTTTGAAAATTTTTAAAATTTTGGGATTTATCCAGTTTACATTCGGTTCATCGTTGTGGACGAATGTGCAACTGAACGGACGAAGGAACATCAAAACGGACGAATGTAGTTTTTCAACTAAAACCATTTTACATTCGACCATAATATTATACCTTCGGCCACAATTGTATACATTCGACCAGTTAATTTGGGCGAATGTGAAATATTAAAATCTAAAATTTTGAATTTTTGACAATTATGTGTTTTGACGTTTTTGTTTTGATTTTTCATTTCAGATGGCTGAAGAACAAGCAAGTGTTGAGATTCCTGTGGAGACTCAAGTGTCTGATCCTATTCCAGAGATTGTAACAGAAGAAGGATCATCAAGCGGTAGCAAATGGCCGTTTGAGAAGACACATAACTGTTGTGCATATCTTGGTGATGTGGAAAAGAATGTAGAATTCACAGAGATCATTAAGTTTCTGAAGAGATGTCGAGTGGTTTATGCATTGGCAACACCAACTATTATCTACAAGGATATAGTTGAGGACTTTTATAATAATGCTAAATATGATTACTTCGATAATCAGACGATCATTAAAAGCAAGATTCAAGGAATGGAGATGTTCATCACTGAAGCAGACATCAGAGAAGCTCTCCAGATCCAATTTGAAACAAGTGAAGATCCTAGAGAACTTTCCTGGACTGAGCAAAAGGCATGCTTTCTAAGAATGAAATACAAAGGACCGATTACTGATGGTTCTATGTATAAAGGGAAGCTGAGTGTTCAATTCAAGTATTTTGCTCACGTCATCATTCTAGTGTTTGGTTGTGTAAGTGGTGGTTATGACGTGATGAGGAAAAGTTTAAGCTCATTAATGGTTGCATTGACTCTCAATAAACCATTTAATGTTGCTGGGATGATCTTAGACCATATGCTGGAAATGTTGAAGGGATTGAAGAAGAAGTACTTTATGCTTTATCCTAGATTTCTGATGATGATCTTCGATCACAAGTATCCACACTTGAAGAAGGATCCGACACAGATTCTCAATATGGATCATATGAATGTGAGAACCTTAGCAAGAATGAAGGCGTATAAAGGTATTCCTGAAAAAGATAGACCACCTTTCAGAAGGTTATTCGGAGCTTTGGCTAGAGAGGATTATGAAGATCCGGGAAAGAATCTAGCAAGGCATCCCAACAGTGACAGTGATAATGACGATCCACTTGTGTATGCTGATGCAAGCACAAAACGGAAAAGGCAAGTTGTCAATCCCGGAGCCAAAGGGAAGGGCAAGGGAAAGACAGAGCAGGGAACGTCAAAACAAAAAGCAGTGAGGAAGAAGACTACGGCCAAGAAGGGGACAGGTTTGGTAGATGAGGAGTCGGTTGATTCTGAGGAGACAG
Source organism: Ambrosia artemisiifolia (assembly GCA_032199755.1). Lineage (NCBI taxonomy): Eukaryota > Viridiplantae > Streptophyta > Magnoliopsida > Asterales > Asteraceae > Ambrosia > Ambrosia artemisiifolia. The sequence goes on along the minus strand of CM063526.1, from coordinate 5,077,683 downwards.
AAACTGAGGAACAATGGGATTCGGATACTGAAGATGTCCAGATTACCAAACAAAAGGCCACTTTGGTTGGTGAGTCTGAATCTTTGAACAGATTGATAGAAGAAGCTAATAAGGGCAAGCAATCTATTGATGCTGTAGATGAAGTGTTGACTGTTAATCTGGATGAGTTGAATGAAGGAGAAACAGTAGTTGTGAATTTGCCCAAGCCCAAACACAAGTCTATGGCTAAGAAGACAAGTACCAAGCAACTCAGAGAGAAGGAGTTGAACTTACTGTTGAAGGGAAAGAGATTACCGGATGCTGGAACATCATCTAAACAATCTTCACCAGCTGCAAAGAAACAAAAGACTAAGGAGGCTACAACATTACCAGTGGAGCAGTTCAATATTGCACTGGATAATGTTCTGAATATGTTTACTAAGCCTCAGAAGGGAAAAGAAGTTGAGGATGAGCCATCTAAGTCTAAATCCAAGTCTAAGAAGATCACTGTGGATAATGAAGTGATGAAACAGATGAACAAAAGAATGGATGATATGATGAAGATGCTTGTGGCTCAACAAGCTGAGATTGCCAAGTTTAAACAGAATGAGGAGAAGATACTTCAGATAGTTGTTGCTTCTAAAACCAATCAAGATGAAATAGATGAGAAGGTCAAGAAGCTTGAAGCAAAGAATCAGAAGCTTGAAGGAAAAGTTCTGAGAAACAAAAACAGATATAAGGCAATCAAAGAAGACAATAAGGAGTTGAAGGCTGAAAACAAACGCCTTAGTGATCTGATTCAAAATCTGTACAATGAAGCACCCAAGCTGAAGGAGGGTGAAGAAGATGAAGAGAGAGAAGTTGAGAAAGTAGATTTTGAACCATCCGAATCTGATAAAGAGGAGGATGAGGATGATGATGAGAATGAAGAATCGGATAAGAATGATGATGAAGATGACAACAATGATGATGATGTTGATGCTGAAGGTTCAGGAAGTCAAAAAGATGATGATAGTAGTAGCAGTGATGATGATGAAGGAGGAGATGATACTGCTAAGTTTACTTTTGAGAAGAGACCACCTTCTAAGAAGAAGAAAGACACAGGTGAGTCCAGTTCTAAGAAAAAGGGAGAGAATGTAGATGATGAGACGGTGTTCTGGAATGAGAAGGTGAGGTCGTTATCTGATGATGCAAAACAAGTTTATAAAGACATGTTAGAGAAGAGAGAGTGGACCATTGAGTTCACGGGTCGTTTTGCAGAAATATTCCAAACAGATGATATGAGATATGAGTTGGAATATAACGATCCTGATCTTGAAGAGGGGGAAGTACCTGCTTCTGTGGCAAAGGAGATATTGGATGGTCTTGCACAGAGAGTAGGGAAAACTTTTGAAGAGTTTATTGTTGATGAGTCGATTCAACCTATTCCTGAAAAGGATGTTGGAACTCACTCTGATGATAAAGAAACCCCTGAGTTTGAGGAAGTTGAGATTGAGGATATTACACATGAGGAATATCCACAGTACTTCAGACAAAATGATGAAGACGTGGTGTTTCCTGATTTTACAGAAAGGCATAATACGTCTGCAAGACAAAAGGCAAGAAAAAGAAGTGCTGAATTTGTTGAAAAGGTACTTGGAGCTGATTTGCCAGAATCTTCAAGTAAGACTGATGAGTTGAAAGAGTACTTGAAGAAACTAAGATTGATGGATGAGAACCGACCAAAACCCGAAGCTCAAGGAAACTTCTACAGGTTTCATAATGCAAAGTTCAGAGGCAGAGCTCTTGGGTGGACATACTTGAGCAGGCTGAAGTGCTTAGCTGCTAAGTGGGAATCAGGAATCCTATATTTCTACAGATTCATTAATTTGCTAACTCTACCGTACTGGGCGGTTAGAGATCTATGCAGATTCCCTATGTCTGGTGCTTCAGTGAATAATACTCATGTTGGTTGGTGTGCAGACAAGTTGGTTTGGGAGAGTAGGACGAGATGGAATAGATTCAAGCCACAGTATCCCCGGAGGAAAGTTCACAGGGAGACTGATCCTCGAACCAAGTTGAAGAAGGTTACCTTGATTTACAAGGCACCTGAAGTTATGAGGAAGATTCCTTTGATGCCTATGCCTCAACACTTCAGTGCTGACTTCATATTTTGGTATTATGATTGGAGGAAAGCAGAAGCTGTGATAGTGCTGAGAGATGGAAAAGATAAATACAAGCATGTGCATGTATTTGATCCTATGTGGCTGATCAATTGCACCTTCGAAGACATCATCATGTTATTCTATAATCCGATTCATCATGAGCCAAACGATGCAGATCAAGCAAGGAAATACACACAAGTTGTGGGTGTTTGCTTTGCTTATGACATTAACGCTGGAAGTAATTTGGAAGGGAAGCTTGGCAAGAAGGTTAAGATGGCGAATGTGTCAAAGCCGGTAAAGAGAAAGTTAGAGCCGGAAATGACGAAAGAGCAGAAGAGTATACTGAGGATCAAGCTGCTAAACAAAGCCATGGATGAAGATAGAAAAAGATCTAATCAATAGTCGAGGGGGAGTTTGTAGATGCCGTTTTGCGACTATAGATTAGATACTAACATGTGTTAATGGGTGATTGAATATCAGAAGGGGCGAATGAGTATAATAGTGGGCGAAGGAGTTTGCATATGGACGAAGGAAGAATCAGGAAGGCACAGAAGATCACATTCGACCAGTTCTACTGGGCGAATGTGGAAATGCTCACCTTCGACCAGTTCATCTGGGCGAACGTGCAGCTAGTATAAATAGATTTCAAGTTTTTGTAATGTATAACGAGTAATAGAGAGTGTGTGTTTTGTGTGTGTGTTCCTGAGAGGTTAGAGATTATCTGTTTGAGGTCTAGATTAACTATTATCAGTCTGTAAAGGTTTAATTGAACAAGTTAATCTATGAAAAGCATTTAAAATGATCTTGATTGTGTTTTGATTGAGTTTACTTCAGTTTGTTCTGAACTAGGGTTTCCGCACCTGGTTTAGCAACTTGTATGATCATATAATCCTGTTTTAGTGTCGAATTCTCCCCTCTACACCCTAAAACATTCGATTAGTTGTTGTGAATCAAAAAATCATGTTTATTATTAGTCCAAATGGTCCAATCCAACAGTTAGAGTTTCTGTCACAAAAATCCAATTTCTGACTTGATTAACGGATGAAAACCTGCAAAATTCAAGATATGTCAATACCTTATGATGCAAGGAACAAGATTAAAAGGTCTAAAATCCATGGACAAAACCTCGGGTTTAGAGAGACTGAAGGTTTGGAACAGTAGATACGAATGAAATGTGATGGTCGAATGAACACTTAGGCTATATATAGGTATTTTGGTTCGACCTCAAGACAGGTCGAATGAACCTTCAAAAAGTTGGTTCGGGCTAACAAAAGCACGAATCAAAATTTTGTGGTTTGAATGAAATAGAAAATAAACCATATTCATTCGACCTACCAATAGGCATGAATCAACCTCAAAATTTTCATTCGACCTAATGAAAGGCCGAATGCAAATTTTGTAAAACTAATTTTCACAAAAATGTCCAATTCGATTCACGTTTTGGCAATTTCAAACATGTAAACTTTCAATCTTTCAAAAATTTTGATTTTAAAGATACAAAACCTTGGTTGGTATGTCAAACTTCCAGAAGATGATCGTCTTCCATCATCGGTTATCGAAAATAACGCAGAAATGTAAAACTATTGGAGTTTTTTAAATTTATGCTAAAACATACCAAAAATATTTTTAAGTTTTGCAATTAATGAAGAAATGAAATAGTAAACAGAAAGCAGACAATCTTTTTGTGATTTTTCGGTAAGAGGATCATATCAGGATTCGAGAAATCAAATCACACCATTGTTCTTTATATCACATTAACATTAAAGACTATATGAAACTCGGCAATTGCTGATATTGTTATCCACATAAGCTCACATGCAGACTGTTATGCAGTGCTTTAAAATGATACGCTTTATAAGTATTAAAACTAACATGCCTATGGTTCCCACACACAAGACATACTACCGTATCAAGGAAATTTCACACAGCTTCATCGTAACGTGTGATTATGTTGATGTTATCTGTAAGTTACAAGGTATGAGACACAGCGGTGACAGGTCAGCAAATTAATGCTTCAAAGTGACTTATCCACTAAAACCAGGTTGAGGACTAATATCAATCTTGATTTTCTTCATAGATATGATAATATGCTCTAAATAGTCTTTGATTATCATCATACATTAAGTTCCTCATTCGGTAACTTTGGATTTGGCATTTAAGCTCTTTTAAGATACACTGACTGAATCTAGGTCCATAAATTTATACGACAAAAGATCAGTCAGGCCATCCCAGATAACAATCACCATAACGACCAGAAACCTCTGATTTTGACAACCCTATCAAATGAAATTATGGTACCATGACGATATGTCCATGAGACGTTCAACCACTAGCAAATTGTTCGTTATGTTTGCATCACTAAGGCACACATTAATAAGTCTACAAAGCCAACCAGCACATCACAGAAAGTCATCACACATCAAATTTAGACAATTTAAATCTTTAGCATGTGATAGATCCTCACTGATGTACTATCATTTCCTCTTTTTCTCCAGGAAAAATCATTTTGGGATTTTCTGATTTTTATGATTTTTCAATATTTGTTTTTTTTTTTGGGTTTTCTGAAATAAAAGCTCCCCCTAAAATTAAAAACATATTTTTGGATTTTTAATTTTTCGAAATAGAAAAACTAAAGAAAAAATTGATAAACCGATGAGGATTTCAGTCTTGCTTTTTCTTTTATACCATTAGCTTTTAACAAAAATTTGAAGGGAGATTTATCAAAAGCTTTGCTAAAAAGATCAGCTCTTTGATAGTTAGTGTGGATTTTTACCATATCCATCAAACCGTTAGCATATCAATCACGAATAAAGTGATACCGTATTCGGATATGATTAGCCTTAGAATGACGAACGGTATCTTTAGTGAGTGCAATGGCTGTTTCACTATCACAATGAATTGGGGTTTTAAGAAATTGCAAACTCTAGTCGCGCATCTGTTGTTGAATCCAAAGCTCTTGTGAACAACAACTCGAAGTTGCCACATATTTAGATTCACACGTTGAAAGAGCAACTGACGTCTGCTTCTTGCATTGCCAGGTTATTAGCCTGCTCCCCAGAAATTGACATCCAGCCGTTGTGCATTTAACGTCAATATCACAGCCTCCGAAATCTGCATCACTAAAAGCAATGAGGTCAAAGTTATCATCACTAGGGTACCACAACCCGAGTGATGGACATCCCTTCAGATAACGTAGGATACGTTTAACTGCAATAAGGTGAGATTGTTTCAGCTTCAACTTGTATCTCGCACAAAGACATGTAGCGAACATTATATCTCGGCGGGAAGCGATCAAATACATCAATGATCCGACGATGGCTCTATAAATGTAAGGGCCAACGAGCTCCCCCTTAGCATCAACTCTAATCCCGTGATTAGGTTGTATTTGGAGTGGACATTGGTGATGAATCCTCCATCTAGAATCGGCTCAAGACTTCGGATACATACTTCGTCTAGTGAATAAAAATTCCCGACGGTAACTAATCCACTTGCAATCCCAGAAAGAACTGCATTTCTACCATTGAGCTCATCTCAAACTTCTTCTGCATGACCTTTTTGAATTCCCTGCATAAACTTTCGTTAGTTGACCCAAATATAATATCATCAACATATATTTCTACCAGGAGCAAATCACCCTCTGATCTTTTCGTGAACAAGGTACACTCAACTTGTCCTCTTTTGAAACCTCTGGAAAGCAACTATGTGCGGAGCTCTTCGTACCAGTGACGAGGGGCTTGGTGCACACTGTACAATGCTTTGTTCAGTTTGTAGACCTTATCCCGGTGGATAAGATCCTCAAAACCTGGTGGTAGCCCAACATACACTCTTCCTTTACCACACCATATAGGAAAGCACTTTTAACATCCATCTGATACAGCTTAAACTTCATGTAAGACCCGTACGCAAGAAACATTCGAATTGCTTCTATACGTGCAACTGGTGCATAGACTTTGTTATAGTCAATCCCTTCAGTTTGACGGAAACCTTGAACTACTAATCGAGCTTTGTTCCTGACAATAACTCCACGATCATCCTTTTTGCACATGAATACCCACTTAGTGCCAATCTTCTTTCGATCTGGTGGTAGGTCGGTTAACGTCCACACTCCAAGCTATTTCAAACTGTTGAAGTTCTTGCTGCATTACATTCACCCATGATTCTTCGTTTAACGGTTTCTTGTAAGCCCTAGGCTCAACCTGCGAAACATAACAAGCAAACGACCAGTCATTTTGTTCACCTGATTTTCGAATTTCTGAATAAAGAGCTAAGGCACAAATGTTCTCATTTGAAGATACACATCTTAATTGTCCACGTGTCATCAAACTGCTACTAGGATCACCAATAACTTGTTCTAACGGATGATAAATGTTGATTTGAGATTCCGGATTTGCTGGAATAGGAATCACCGTTTGAACATTCACATTTTCTGTTGAATCCAAACCATTGCCCGCATTTGAGGCAGAAGGTACATCGGTAGACTGATTTGGGTTCGCTGGTGGTGAAACAATTTCTTGATTCCAGACTACTTCACTTATATCTTCTTCATCATCTTCCGACTTCAAAGAATCAAATGTATCAGAAACATCTTGAAATACTTCTTCCTCATTTGATGTAGAAACAGGAACATTGGTATCATTAGAAGCTGTGGCGGGAGGAGTCACGGTTATCGGATAAACTACCGGTGAAGTAGTAGCGTTTTCACACTCGTCATATAATCTAAGAACAACTTCTTTAGCCAAACTTTCTAGATTGAATGACTCGAATAACTCCTTGTAGTCAAACATCCAATCATGTCAAATGCCGGGAGCATTTTGAGTGTATCTTTGAACATCAACATTGGACCACTCTTCAACACATTTAGTTCTTTTGTTAAACACAAGCTTATTAGGAGTCGCGTATCGAACAAAATAACCTTCTTCAGCTTTAGCTCCAAATTTCTCAGTCGGATTAAGCATCGTACACGGCTCCCCGAATGGTTCTAGAAACTCTAAATTTGGCTTGTGTCTGTTGAGTAGTTCATAAGAAGTATTTTCAAACTTCTTCACAGTCAACACACGGTTCAAAGTATAACATGCTGTTTCATTCCAGAAAATAACCGAAAGATTAGAATCTGCAAGCATCGTTCTGTTCAAAGTATAACATGCTGTTTCATTCCAGAAAATAACCGAAAGATTAGAATCTGCAAGCATCGTTCTTGCCGTCTTAATTAGAGTCCTGTTCTTTCTTTCTGCAACACCATCCTGTTGTGGAGTATAAGGTGCACTGTATTCATGATGAATACCCTTTAATTCACCCAGTGCATCCATCATTGAATTCTTAAACTCCATTGTCACTTCGGATTCTCTTGATTTTCAAACCATAGATATTCTCCAAACGGGTCAATAGAATATACAAATTATTGAATATGTCGCTCTTGTGTTGCTTGCACATCTCCCACGAAAATCTAGAATAATCATCAGTTACCACAAGACAATATAAGTCGCCACAAATACTCTTATGCTTCACAGGTCCAAATAGATCCATGTCTAAACGCTCAAGTGGGACACTCACATAATTAACTTTCTTGGGTTTGTGGGAATGTTTGTGCTGTTTTCCGTTCCTACATTATACACACTATCATTCAAATGAAAATGCTTCACATTAACACCATCAACAACTCCAATCGTTACCAAATTATTCATCTTTCTCAAATGAATATGCCCCTTCTTCTATGCCCCATTATGGACTCTTTCTCAGTAGCCTTAGGTAGAAAACATGTAAATTGACCCTGAGTTGTGGTCGCCTTGCTCATGTCAAGAATATACAAATTGTTTATTCTTGGAGCTTTCAACATTATCCACACTTTCGAAATTTCGAAACCAGGTTTAAGGATGTAGCAAGCTTTGTTATTAAAGAATACAAAGAAGTTCTTGTCACATATTTGCAAAACACTCAAAAGATTATAATCAATTTGCTTCACATACGAAATCTTCTCAAAACTAACAATACCATTACTCACACTTCTTTCCATAGTAATGTATCCTCCTTTGTTTCCACCAAACACAGCATAACCTCCATTGATGTTCTTTATATCGAATAGGAGCATCGAGTCCCCTGTCATGTGCCCAGAAGCTCCACTATCAACAATCCAAAGTCTACTAGCAGGGCCAGATGGAACTCCCTACATCATTCAAAGAAATGGTTATTTCTTACACATTTTTTTAGACATTTGAGACATTCAAAGAAACATTCTTTTCAGACACATTTTTCACCGATTCTTTTGAAGTTGAGCTGGAAGCACCTGAAGAACCCTTAGGTGTCCAAGATTGCTCCGATTGTTTCAAGATAAGAATTTGTGTTTGAGCTTTAGATTTAACCTCCTCATATTTCTTTGAAACGATTTTTGAGGGAATATTCTTAGATCCCTTTTTTGATTTAACATACAAAGGTCCAGTGACTTGACTTAGCAGGTGGTTTAGAATAGACCTTTTGCTTATTATTCACTAGTTCACCATTGGCTTCTTCAATTTCTTTTCCATAGCAATTCGATTGCGATTGTCATAGACAATCGGTTGGTTTCCTCTTTGTTGATAAAACTGTTGTTGAGGATAAAACTGTCTTTGAGGATAACCAACATTCGAATTCCTTTGGTTTTGCCTAAACGTAACCTCGTGCCTCTTATGTCTCCCATATGGGTGATAACTCACAGAATTAACATATAAAGCAGGCATAAACAGTCCCATAATAGGTCACAATTAGGCTTATATTGTTGGTAATTGATGCTTAATTCGTTCATATTTGTATTTTCTAGGAAATTGGAGCTCCAAGACGGAAACAAAGGATTTCCGGGTGAAAACAAGCAAAAACTGGAGATTCCTGGAGATACCAGACTTGAAGCCTGTTCCATGTATGTCTGGAAGACAAAACGCATAGACAACATCTACCATGCAGCAACAGAACGTACGTGAAACAGCAAATACACCCTTGACACACTTGGGCACGCAAGTGCAGCCTCTGGAGGTCTATTAATAGCAAGCTAACCCTCACCATTTGTTCATCCCTTCTTGTGCTCTCTTGGGGCCGAACTCCAAGCTTCTTCTAGAGATCTTGAGGTCTTGTGGGAGGCCTTCTGGCCCTCCTAACATCTCTCAATGGTTAGGCCTCGCCCTACCTTGATCGGCTTGGCCAAGAAGAGGATCGTAGAGTAGTTATGCAATAAATATCGAGGGTCGTGAGGATCATCAGAGTTACATATCAGTTGGAGGTGGAGAGCTTGTCTATGAGCAGCCATGTTCATATGTCGATCATATCTTATCGTTATATCTTTCTATCTTCTTCAAATTCTTATTTGTTTATCATTGCGGAAGGTTTGAATGATGATTAATCTAATAACTTAAAATAATTTAACTCAATTAAAATAACTAGAGGTATAATCAGCTTCTGGTATCCCCGAGCTAGATCTAAAGCGAGGAAACCGGTAGTAAGACAGATCCTTCGGGTTTGTGATATCCAAAACAGATTCTAAGCAACGGCTTCTGAAGTGGACCAGATCTGAGTGACACATTTCTGGTACATACCAGATGACTGAGTAATCTTCTTGGTAAAGGGAGGATTCCCTACGGACGCACTAGTGATCTTTTGTATCATACGCCTTTAGGATTATGTTCCACCTTTATCAAGGGTTTTATTCAGTAGTTGAGTGACTTTCTTCGGAAAGGGAGTATTCCCTACGGGCGCACTAGTGATCTTTTGTATCATACGCCTTTAGGATTATGTTCCACCTTTGTTAAGGACTTCATTCAACTCGGGATGTTAAGGGTTGGGTTATTAAACAGTCACTTATTTAAACAACATTATATTTAACTGATCAATAAATATTAAAGTACTGCCACTTAAAAGATAAACAAATAAAGGATTCTTTATCTAGTTCTCGTTAGTACAACACCGTTAACCAATGGGGATACGAGTCGGCTGAGTCATCTGTAAGAGAGATCCCTCGGTCTTTATGATCGTTAACCTTCTTAGGGGATACGCTGTTGGTCCACTCAGGAATGACCCTAAGGTGAGATCATTCGGTACGAAACGCGAGAGCTAAGGTGAGGTGTACGGTGTTCCAAGTCGGAAGTGAAGCATCCATTTTAAGAATAAGATAAGTTCGAAGACCAGAGACTTGACCGCGGTTTGAGGAGCCCGCTATATGCGAGGCCTTGGCGGAGTACCCCATGTGGACACACATTGGAGAGGTTTTGCATTCTACTCAGTAGTGGCCTCCGCTTCTCTATGAAGGAGTCAACACTTCAAGATCCCTCTCGTCTTCCTCACAAGTAATTAACTTAAATTATTAATTTTAATAATAAACTTAACTGAATATATGAAGGACCCCAAGATATGCATGTTACACTACTCTACTATTTTATCTTTTTATTTTACAAAACTAAAACCTTTTTCAAAAACTATTTTTATTAAAGAACCCCTCCGTTTTATTTTTCTTTTTAAAACCCTATCAGTTGATTGATGAAAAGTTGAGTAGGGGAACGTGTGAACTCTGGAATACGATACTCAATACTTACACTAGAGACTATACTATGCACGTTAGGTTCTCTGCCTATGTTTTGGTTTTAGTTTCTAAAGTAATTATTGTTTATACTTTATAAATTTAAAACTTGGTAAAAACCGGTTTAGTAAAAATCAGTCGTTTATCCCAAACCAACGTTTTGAAATTAAAACATCAAGTTTTTGGCACCGGGGAAATGACATCTTTTTAATTCGCTAAAACCACGCACATCAATGGGCAGTGAGCAAGTAAATTCCCTCGCTCCCACATTTGAAACAAACACGGTATTCGCCAAACTTATTTTTCTCATAACCATTTACGAAAGTCTTAATAGGATATTGATCTTCAATGCATTGCCGTCTTAAACTCTTAGGAGCTTGCTTCAATGAGTAAGTCGGTTCAACAAAACCATTAACATTCTCAACTGGTCTAATGAATTGAGTCACATGAACTTTCGGTGTTTTGGGATTATCACCATACAGTTTCCTAATCAATTCTGGTGGCATATCATTGGTTCTTTTAGATTTTGGAAACTAAATTGTACTTTCTTTCCAAGTTTTAGAAATTTTTTACTAATTGGCAAACTGTATGGGATATTCCTCTTTAGAAAATATCTGATCGGATCCTTCCATCCGATAGAATACTTTCACCGGTTTTTCATCTGAATCATTCTTTTCAGATTGCTTAAATGCTGAATTCGGCTTAAACACATCCCATTTAGTCTGACTCTCACGCATCATCTTATCAGCCATCCACTTCAATAATCCTGAGTAACTTGCATCAAACAATTCATGTCTGCACATATCCCTCACAGCCCAATATGGAAGGATTTTCTAGTCGTGAAATCTACAAAAGTATAGAATTCCCTTCTCCCATTTCAATCTGACGCACCTCAGCTGTGGGAAAAACTTCCAACTGATCGCTCTACCCTTAAACATCCTATAATGATATATGTAGAATTCATCTTGTAACGCCGGTAGAGGACGATTATCAGTTTCTTCTCTTAATCTTCTCAGATAATCTTTCAAAGTATCTGATTGCTTCGACACCTTTTCTTTCTCAGTCTTATCATCAAACACTTTCTCTATCACCTTCTTTCCTTTTTCATCAGCAATCTTTCAGCTTCCTTTAGAATATGATCACTAACGAATGGAACGCTGGTTTTATCTTTCAAATTATAATACTCCAGGTATTCTTCATGAGAAATGTCTTCTATTTCAACCTCATTGAAGTTACTTGTATTCATGTCATCAAAATGTTTACCCGTTTCTACCACTAGAATGTTCGGTATCTCTTTTCACTTCATAAGTTCTTCAAGAGACATCCCATCTTGTTGTGCTACTCCGTCTAGTATCTATTTTGTCACGACAACACTTACCTCACCATCATCCAAATCTGGATCATGGTAATCTAGGCAATATCTCGTATCATCATTTACAAAGATATCCCGAAACTTTTCAGTCAAATCAAGTGTCACATAACCTCTTTTCATCATCCTTTTCAACTTCCTCTTCTCTGCTTCAGACATTCCACCAGATTTCCTACTACTCGAAGCATATTTATCTTCTTTCGTCTTTTCTCTCTGTTCAAATGCATAATTATCAACGCCATCATCTAAATCTTTTGAACTAGTAGACTTTTCTTTATTCGATCCATCACCACCAGCAGCATCATCATCATTGTCATCATCATCATAATCATCATCTTTATCTATTCCACTGTAATCCAATTGTTCTTCATCATCCTCCTCTTCCTCCTCTTCATCATCATCAATACCTTTCAACTACGGTGCTCCAGAATATAAATCATCAATTAATTTTTTCAACTTCTTGTGTTCCTTCTCAACAGACATTATCCTTTTCTCATTCTGGATCTGGAGACTGGTAACTTCTTCTTCAAGCTTATCTTGTCTTTCTTTTGACTTTATCACGGTCTCAAGAATATCTTTCTCATTCTCCTTCATCTGCTTGATGTCAGTGTCGTGCTTTAAAAAGAATTTCATCATCTTTGATATCTGTTGGTTCACCAAGTTCATAACTTCTTCTGAAACAGTAACATTCGATTGTGAACTTGATTCTTTCTGAGGTTTAGCAAAAGATGATGGTGTATTTAAACTGGATAAAATACTTTTTGTAGGGACAAAAAGGATTGAAGAAACCACTTTTGTTACCAAAGTTCAAATCATATTTCTGCTAAGTATAGAACTGTTGATGAGTAAAGACAGAAGTTCTGAAGAAGAAAAAGCAAAGTGCTGAAGAGTTAAAGCATCAGAAGTTCTGAAGTCTAACCAGACATTTCACTGAAGAACTACTGAAGACAAACTACTCATCAGTAGTTTGTAACTCATCAGTACTTTCACATCAGAAGCTTCTAACCGACTCAGTCACTTCAGTAGTTTAGTATTATATTGTTTTGTTAAAGTCTTTGAACAAGTTTCAATGCTACAGCCTGTTGTAAGCATTATCCTAAGCATTATCTTAGATTATTTTAATCTTGTAATACTTAGCACAACAGTTTGTACTCGTCTATAAATAGATGGGTTTATCCCAGTATTTTAGACATGTGATTTCACTTGTTTTTAATTGAATTCCTTCAAAGCTTTTATAACTTATAATTCATTTCACATCTGAGAATCATTCAATACTTGCACTTACTGCTTTATACTTTGAATTGCTTTTGATTCTCATTAACTACTATAGTAAAGGGGGAGTAATGACTCCTGTAAAAGTGATACTTTAACTTAGAACATTTATCATTCCGTTGTGCAAATAACTTTGATATAACTTCAAACACATAAGTGTTCACTACAACAAAAATGGGTTTTTAGTACCCACAAAAGTGTCCTAAAATGTTATTTTATAGGACCTTTTATTTAATAGGACCATTTGTAAAAGCGTTTCATGTAAGGGGGTTGTAATAAGTCACGAAACTTAAAAAGCGTCCTAATATCTCAAATGAGATTATGAAACCAATTTTATGGTTGCATAATATGTCCCAAAAAAAACTCCTAATAAAACATATTAGGACACTTTTACAAGGTTTTAACATGTGCTTACCTAGTTTTAATCTTTTAATACACATACAAGAGTCCTAAAAAATTAAGTTATAGGACCCTTATGATGTAACATTATAGGAGCATTAGTACCAAAAAAAGGGTCCTAATATCTCAAATAAGATTATGAAACCAGTTTTATGGTCGCATAAGATGTCAATGAACAAACAAAATAGCGTCCTAAGAAAAGCATATTCATACACTTTAATAGGACCAAATTTGAAAGTCCTAACAAGTCATCATACAACGGGTTTTTAAACATATACACACACAATTTTATGATATACTGTATGTAACATCAACTAACGAAAGAAATAAAACTTTATTATATTTCAAATAAACATATTCATAACAAAAACACTAAACATGAATAAGTTATAGCATCATCCAACATAAAGTTTTGTAACATTTAACAAAGAAACTAAAAGCAACGAAAGAGATAAGCAGCATAGAATCCTGAGTCATCATGTGTCCTCAATCCTCATGGACTACCTACAAATAAACCATCCGTGTATAAGCATTAAGTTCCAGATTATTAAAATTATTCGTATCACAAAATTAATAATTACATACCGAGATGAAAGGACAAGGCCATGCAATGGAGGCACCAATACAATCTTGAATAGTGGAAAATAACCCATATGGTCTCACCAACTTTTCATCTTTTTTTATTGCTACTTGAACGTTTACCTCACACCATTCTGGTCCAATCTCTGTACCACCAACTAGCTCATTTGGGTCCAAGCTCTTCACCCATCCTCTTGCTACAATCTCGGCAGAGTTTAGAATGCTTTTGAGGACAACTTCATCTCCGCCCTAGATTTTAGTTTTCAACAAACATATCAAACTCTAGTCACAATAGTACAAGTAACGTTTCACAAAAAAAAAAAAATAATAAAGATTTGTATATAAAATTACCCGTAAACGTGGAGGTCCATTTGTTGCAATGGGGAAATGTGGTGATGTAAGAGGTGGAACACTAGGACCATCCGTACTCCCTTTAATCTCCGATACTTGGGCTTGTAACCGAGCCACAGTACTAGTAAGTTCTTCACATTTAGACTTCAATTGGATGTTTTCTCTACGACATGTTGAGCGACTTGATGTTACACCCCAAACATCAGAAGCACGAACACCCAGACCATACATGACTGCATCACCATTTCGATCTTCCCCCATTACTTTAGAAAAAACATCATCTGGTCCAGGCTTATCGATTGAACCATCAGGAAGATTAGAACTAAGTTGTTGCATCTGTGCCTGTATTAGATATAGTAACAAAAATAAGATATGTATTTTTAACAACATCAAGAACATAAAGAAAAGATATGTATATGAATATATAAGAAATTACTTACAATTGCATTTGCAGCTTCCACATTTTTTGTTGTTCCATGTTTGGAGAAACATGCACGAAACATTTCCAATCGACTTGGGTCTTGTCCCAAGGATGCCTGTTTGAACAAAAAGAAAATAAGTAGTAACAACGGATATCGACATGCTACATTAAGAATTGCACTATTTCATACAATCACCTTTAATTCTTCACGGACTCGAGCATAACTTTTTTTACCCGTAACTTGCACCATCTTCTTTTTTGACCGATTTACCTTGTTTTTTTCACTTAGCATCTTCAATAGAAAATAAAATATCATAATGAGAAATAAACTAATTGTAACATCCCAAATTTTGAGGATTTATATTTGAAGTGTAAGGTTATTTCATACCTTAGACTTTGTTTTATTCCAATACTTCACAAGTCTCCTCCATTGTTTTTTTTGAACTTGTTTTGGCCTAAAATTTATTTGTTCCTGAAGTGACAAAGATGGATCATAGTAGCTTTCCTTAACTCTTGCCCTCCAGTTCTTGACCTTCTTCCCAAATGATTGCAATACCCAGCCTTCAGCATCTTCTGGAATATCAAATTTTGTCTAAAAATGGAACATGTCACATTAGAAAACAAATACTTTAGTCATTCATTAACAAACACTAAAACAACTGAATTTAAAGCAATAAATGATATAGAGAAATTTGATCAGAAACTCTTAAGGAACTAAAACTAATCATTAACATAGTTGGGCACATAATTATTGAGGTACAAATCATGTTGAGGATACAGTAACCTGTTCATACCAATACAACTACAGGCTCCTTGTTGGCTTTAAGAAATCTCAGTATGAAAAGATAAGATGTACGCAAATTTAGACGAAAGTTTAGCGTCTTTAAAATCGTTGTCTCTTGATAATTGAAAAGGGTGCAAGCTTTTAGCGAAAGCACAACATGATAAAAGCAAATGATGCTCGACCCTGCAAAAAAAAAACCCTCAAATTTAACCCCTGAACATAAGTCAGAGATAAGTTCCAGTTAATTAAACAACTCGGTGACCTAAATCTCGAAAGTAGAATCGTTGCATATTTTATATCAAGATTCATATAAAAAATAGTCGAACATTTGCAAAAAAAATCAAGTTGGTGATTCTTAGCTTGGGAACCGAATTGAACATTTGTAATAGAAAATTGTAATACCAGCAAGTTCAAAGCATTAAGAATCAAAGTCAAAATCACTATTTTGTCAACCAATATGTTATTGTTCTTCACATATGCTACCACTAAAAATGGCTATAAAGTGCAGCAGGAATGTATGTGTCTGTATAAAGCATGTTCTTCCAAAAAATACCCATGAAGTGTGTTTTCATAAAATAAGCCTTCAAACCTGAATTTATAAATTTCCCCAAAAGAACCCTAATGGAGGCGATTAAAATGATATTACATCGATATGGCAGATTGAAGATGAATAAGGTAAAACGGAAAGAGACCTGGTAAGGTTCGTTGTCGATTTTCTTGACGTGTTCACTGGTGTTGATGTCGTCGACCTGCTAGGGCTACCGCCACCGTTTGTTCATGCTGGTTGCCCTGCCACAATCAACAGTGGTGTCCGGCAACACATGACGCCCACATAAATACCCCTAAAGCAATCGACGGTATGCAAATACCCCTAAATCACGAACACATTAGGCCATCAAACAATACAAACACGCAAAATAGAACAAAATTAAGGATCAGAGGAATACCAATTAGACAGCCAGCAAGGAGCAGCTGAAAAGAGAGGTAAGGAAAGCAGCGACCAAAATCGTAGAAACTCCGTTTATAATCGAAAGTAGAACATCTACCTTAAACCGAATTTGAAGCTGTTGGTGATACCTTGTGATTCAGAGTTAGGTTTTGGGAAGCCAGAGGCAATTATGGAAAGAGAGGATAATAAGGAAGACGTGTAGGCGCTGGGTCTCTTTAATTTTGGAAGAGATGATGATAATGATTGATGAAGATGAAGCATGAATGAGGGAAAATAATAAAGAAAATATTTATCAATCATCTCAGTGGTGTGTAAAGACTTTGAAACTTGGCAGAGAGAATGAAGTGACCGAAAGATGGTGGAAAGTATGATTAAAAAGCATAAGCACTTGTACTATAATAACACCATCACGATTAAGCGTCCTATAAAGGTTAAAGTTATAAGACTCAAATGTTAAGTATACTATCAAGTTATGTTATAATAAAACTCCAGTGAAAAAGCGTCCTATAAAACTGATGTTTTATGACTCAAATATCATGTGTCCTATTATGTTGTATTATAATAACATCACAATAATTAAGCGTCCTATAAAGGTTAAAGTTATAAGACCCATGTGTCAAGTGTCCTATTAAGTTATGTTCTTATATGACTTCTACTAGAAACGGTCCTATAACATCAAACATTTATGACTTAACTACAAAGTGTCGTATTAAGTTATATTATAATAGGACCCTCAGTGATCAAGTGTCCTATTACATTACCACATAATAGGACACCCACAACTAAATGTCTTATAAATTACTTTATTAGGATCTACATTTTAAGGGTCTTATTAAGTTATATGATAATAGGACACCAAAGAATCATCCATCCTATTAAATAACTTTTTAGGACACTGGTTTAGTATCGTATATTATAAAAGGACCTCAAAAATTCATTCGTCCTATTAAATAGTTTTTTAGGACCCTATTTTCCAAGCGTCCCACACAAAAGGTCCTTAAAAGCCCTTTTTGTTGTAGTGGTTCTATAAACTTAACTGTTATAAGAGACCACTGATCCAACAATTGGTATCAGAGCTTCTGGTTTATCTGATCAAAAATCAACCTAACAAATTGAGAATCAGACACAGGCTCTTATTGATATCCAATAAAGGATTAAAAGTTCACTTTATTCTACATCCATCACTTTAAAGAAGTATTGATAAATCCAAACTTCTTAAAAATGGACCCTTATAATACTGGATCTGCCAATAAACCTCTTATGCTGGTCAGAAATAAATATAATATCTGGCAAAGAAGGTTGGCACACACTATATCTCAGACCAATACTGGGTGTTGGAGGTCTGTAATCTTTGGACCTCACAAACCAGTAGTAACTGATCCAGAAGGAAAAACTGAAAGACCAAAAGACCCTAAAGACTACACTGAAGAAGATTTCCAAAAAATTGAGCTAGATGCAAAAGCTTTTTCTATGTTGGCTATGGCTCTCCCAAATGAAATTTATGCTGGACTTTTACATTGTGAAAGTGCCAAAGAGCTGTGGGATAGTCTAAAAGAACAGTTTGGAGGAACTAAAGAGGTGATAGCCAACACCAGAGAAATCCTAGCCCAACAATACGAAACTTTTAGTCATGTAGATGGTGAAACATTGACTCAACAATTTGAAAGATTTTCATCACTCATCTCTGAGTTAAAAATTAATAGTCAGACCGGTTCAAATGCATCTATGTTACATAGATTTTTAAGGTCTTTACCTTCAAAATGGGAAACTTACTCTATAGTCCTCAGAACAAGTTCAGATTTTAACACCCTGAACCTAACAAGGTTACATGGTAAACTGCTGACTTTTGAAAGAGAAATCAATCAAAAGAAAAAGTTACAAGAATCTGGTAAAACTGTTGATGACTATGCTCCAGGTAGCGCAGCCTTATTGGGACAGGACTCACTATCTTGTTCTAATAATTTTGGATCTTTTGATCACATTGACATAACAGCTGGGATCTCATCAGATGGATCTTTCCCAGCTTATGACAATGAAGATTTAAGTCAAACCGCTGACAACATGTGTTTTATCATGGATGACTTAAAATATTTTAGCAGTGATGACTTAGAAGAAATGGATATTTTACACCAACTGGCCTTGTTAAGCATAAAAACTAACAAATTTTATAAAAGGTCAGGAAGGAAATTTCCAGGATTAAACAACTCTACAAAAGTTGGTTTTGACAAATCTAAATTAAGATGTCATAAGTGTCAAAAGTTGGGACACTTTTCTTGAGAGTGTAGAAGCTCTAGCTTCAACCAACAAATGTCTGGAAATCAATTTAACTCCTTATATAATAGGAATAATGGAACTCAAGGGAATGCTCATTTTGTACAGGCACAAGTTCCACAAATCCAATATGTGCCACAAATACAATATGTTTAAATGCCTGCTCAACACCAGGGCCAGCAACAAATGCCTCCTTTTCCAGCTTCTCAACAACCTCCACAAACTCAACAACCCCCTCAACAAAGTCTATTCACATCAGTGTATGTTGACTGGAGCAGTCTTCCTTTTGATACATCTGAATGCAGTCCAGATGCAGACAACAAAGTCTATGATATCAACTAGGGAGAACCTGATAATGGCAGAAAGAATTTTTTCTTAATGGCCTTTGAGGGATACTCCGCCAATTCTGCTCTAACTCAGGTATCACAACAATCTCTGTTAAAGCTTTGTTCAAAATCTTGCAAAGAATCTTTTGCTTTAATTAGAGAAACTAATGTGCATTTACAAGGCAAATCAAATGACATGGAGAGAAAATACACACAGATGAAGTGTGATTTAGAAAGAAAACTTGTTTTAAAAAATAAGTAAATTTCTAAATTAACAGATAAATCCATTGAAACCCAGGCACAAATTAAAAGCATGATAGACAACCTAGGCAATATCAGAAAAGAGCTTGCTGACACTAAGGTTTACTGTGAAAAATAGGTTGAGTCTTGTAAGGGTTACCAAATGCTGCTTAACAAGCAAATTGCTGCAAATGTTAAGTTTGGCATAGGGTATACACATACTGAATCACCAACTGATTTCACCCACAAAACTGATAATGATGGGAAGAAATTGATTCAAACTTCTTATATGGAGGAGTGCACATCCTACCATCAGAACTTTCTCAAAAATGAAAGTTCTGCAGAAGTAAAAACAACTGACAATAAGCCATCAGTAGTTGCATCTACATCAGGAGTTGAGACCCTGAAAACTACTGATGACCTATTGAAAAATACTGATATTGTCTAGTAAATTGCCTTCCAACTCTCTTGATGTATCTAAAAGGAAAGAGAAGGCAAAAGCATGTGAAATATGTGGTCTGTTTAACCACATAACTGAACTTTGTAGATATAGAAAGGGAAATCAGTTTAATAAGAAAAATCAACAACTGGTTGTGGGAAAACAAATAAGACAAGATTATGAAAACACTTTCTTTCCCAACAAACAACAACCAAACCAAACCTTTTCTCAGAAAAAGACTTTATCTCAACAAAAGACTTTTTCTCAAAGTTCATCTTCAGAAGTTACACATAACCCATCAGTAGTTTCACAAACTACTGAAGTTAAAGATTTGATAAATTTGGTTAAACTTCTGATGACCAAAGTTAATGGTGGTCACCAAAAAGATACCACCATTGTCCCTAATGAAAAATCCATTGCCAAAAAGACATGGATTTCAAAAATTGGTCCTCAACAAGCTGCACCTGTTCTCAAGAGCAAACCCAAAGCCAAATTGGCTTGGGTTGCCAAATCTAACTAATTTGCTATTTTGTGCAGAGGGTCTCCAGAGGTTTGAATAGCATTTGGTATGTTGACAGTGGAGGCTCAATGCACATGACTGGATGCAGATACCTGATAAACAATTTTATCAGCCAAAGAGAAGGATCTGTGTCCTTTCGGAAC
Source organism: Ambrosia artemisiifolia (assembly GCA_032199755.1). NCBI lineage: Eukaryota > Viridiplantae > Streptophyta > Magnoliopsida > Asterales > Asteraceae > Ambrosia > Ambrosia artemisiifolia. The sequence goes on along the minus strand of CM063526.1, from coordinate 5,056,964 downwards.
AATGCCAAGGGGTATGTGCTAGGATATGGGAATGTATCCTCAGGCTAAATGCAGTTTGACAAGGTCAATCTGGTTGAAAACCTTGAGTACAACTTGCTGAGTGTCTCACAAATGTGTGATAAAGGATATTCTTCCTTTTTCACAAAGACAGCATGGAAGATCATATCACCAGAAGGCCAGAAGTTGATAGAGAAGATCATTGAAGATTATACTTTGCTGATTGCCAAAAAATGTGGCAATGTCTATGTAGTGGACATTGAGAAAGACAAAGTACTGAACAACACTGCCTGTTTCTTCTCAAAGGAATCAACTTCAGAAACTGATCTCTGGCACAGGAGACTTGGCCATTTGAACTTTAAAACCATAAATAAAGTCACAAAAATGGGCTTGGTCAGGGGTCTACCTCTAAAGGAATACCTGTGTAAAGAACACTGTGTTTCCTGTCTTAAAGGTAAACAACATAAGTCCTCCTATAAGTCCATTGAAGAATAAAAAACAACTGCATGTCTTCAACTACTCCACATGGACTTATTTGGACCAGTCAAAATCAGGAGCCTTGGTAAGAAGAACTACTGCTTGGTCATCATTGATGACTACTCAAGATTCACATGGGTCTTCTTCTTATATTCCAAGGATGAGGCAGCTGAAATAATCAAGTTCTTCATTCTACAAGTAGAGAAGCAATATTCTCTTTCTGTCAAAGTCATCACGAGTGACAATGGGACAGAGTTCAGGGACAAAACTCTGGATGAATTCTGTTTGTCTAAAGGGATTGTTAGACAATTCAGCATTCCCAGAACTCCTGAACAAAATGGTGTGGTAGAAAGGAAGAACAGGACATCGATTGAAGCAGCAAGAACCATGTTAGCTAATTCAGGCCTACCTTTGTATTTTTGGGCTGAAGTAGTCAACACAGCTTGTTATGTTCAGAATAGAGTTATTATCAACAAGAGACATACCAAGACTGCCTATGAAATTCTTCATGGCATAAAGCCCCTTATCTCCTACTTCACCGCTTTTGGATGTCAATGTTTTATCCTCAACATCAGAGACTCTATCTCTAAATTTGCTACTAAAGTTGATACAAGTTATTTTCTTGGTTATTCTCCAATGAGGAAAGCTTACAAAGTCTTCAATTCAAGAACCAAGATAGTAGAAGAAACACTGAATGTCAAGTTCAATGAATCCAAACATATTCTTATTCCAGCAAATCCTGCTGAACTCTTTGACCTTGACAACTTTTATTTCGAACCTGAAAAGACTGTTGAATCATCCAAACCTCCTCAATATGGTTATCAAGGGTTTGAAGATGATAGTCCTACACCATGGACTCCAAACACAGTCATCAATTCAACTTTTAAACCTTCAGAAGTTTCACAAGCTTCTACTTCAAAAACTGCTGATGAACATTTTGAAACTGCTGATTCAGCTGAACCAAAAATTCCTGAACCTCAACAAACAGCTGAACCAGATATTATTAACCTCAATGGTTTATTTGAAGAAATACCAGAGCCATCCTCAAGTACAGGTCTACAACAACTGATTGAACACAAGGATCATCCATTGGAACAAATTATGGGTGATATTGCATCAGGGGTGCTTACCAGAAACCAGCTCTCCAACTTTTGCTTTTTCTCAGCATTTATTTCTCAGTTGGAACCAAAGAAGTATCAAGAAGCCCTCAAAGATAACAATTGGGATCAAGCCATGCAAGATGAGCTGCTTCAATTCAAGAAGCAACATGTTTTGGAAATTTGTCCCTTACCTCCAAACAAACAACCAATTGGTACTAGATGGGTCTTCAGAAACAAACAAGATGAAGCTCGTATGATCATCAAGAACAAGGCAAGATTGGTGGTACAAGGTTATTCTCAAGAAGAAGCCATTGACTATGATGAAACCTTTGCACCAGTTGCAAGACTTGAAGCTATCAGGTTATTTTTAGCTTATGCAATTTCCAACAACATAAAAGTTTTTCAAATGGATGTCAAAAGTGCATTTTTGTATGGAAAAATAAAAGAGGAAGTGTATGTCTGTCAACCTCCAGGGTTTGAGGATCCCTCTCATCCTGACTGGGTATACAAGCTTGACAAAGCTCTTTATGGACTAAAACAGGCTCCAAGAGCATGGTATGAAACACTCTCCAACTTTTTACTTAAAAATCACTTCACTAGAGGCTCCACCTATAAAACACTTTTCATCAAACATGTTGGAAATCATGTCTTACTTGCTCAGATTTATGTTGATGATATCATTTTTGGTTCAACAAATACAAAATTGTGTGATGAATTTTGAGAAACTCATGCAATCAAAATTTGAAATGAGTACAATGGGAGAATTGCAGTACTTTTTAGGACTGCAAATCAAGCAACAAACAAATGGAACATTTATACATCAATCAAAATATGTTAAAGAATTGTTAAACAAATTTTCTTTACAAGACTGTAAATCATGTTCCACTGCCATGACACCAACCACACAAGTTAAACCAGAAGATCAAGGAAAACAGGTTGATCAAACCATGTATAGATGTATGATAGGTTCTCTTCTATATTTAACTGCTTCTAGACCAGATATTATGTTTTTAACTTGTGTCTGTGCTAGATACCAATCTACACCAAGAGAATCACACCTAATTGCTGTCAAAAGAATCTTCAAATATCTGAAAGGAACTCCTACTTTAGGAATTTGGTATCCTGCTTCAAGCAACACCTAGTTAACAGCTTTTAAAAATAGTGACTATGCAGGGTGTAAAATGTCAAGAAAATCAACATCTGGTGGTTGTCAATTCTTAGGAAACTGTCTGGTGTCCTGGCAATCAAAGAAACAAACATCTGTGGCTACTTCAACAGCTGAAGCTGAATACATTGTTGCTGCAAGCTGCACATCACGGATACAATGGCTCCAATATCAACTTCTTGATTATGGAATCAAAGAGACCAAGACTCCACTCTTAGTAGGCAGTAAATCTGGCATTAGCATCATTCAAAATCCTGTTCAGTTCTCAAAAACTAAACATATTGAAATCAGGTATCATTTCATAAGAGATTGCTATGAAAAAGGCAAGATTGAGGTGAAACATGTCACAACTGCTAATCAAATAGCTGATGTATTCACCAAACCCGTTGATTCAACAACATTTCAGAGGTTAGTATCCATGCTTGGGATGCTAAATTTTGAATAAAGTCTGTAAGTGTTTTCACTTTTTTCTTCTGCACATATTTTATTTTCACTTACATACTTATCTGTCACAAAACCTCTGATGAATAATTAAAGAGAGAGAGAAACTGCTGATATCTTGAAAAACATCAAAAATGGGAAATTTCAGAAAAGAAATAACTACTGATGATTATCAGAAGTTATTTAAATGTTTTAGAAGTCATTCTCATCAGCTGTTGAAAACTACTGAAGAAATGACAAAAACCACTGATGAAGAAACCTGCTTCATCGGTAGTTTCATTAAAAGGGTAAAACCGACATTTCACTCATCAAAAGTTTTGACCTAGTCGGTTAAAAACTTCTGATAAATACCTTTTCAAACACTTATCCATTCAAAAAGCGAAATTCCCCCTTTCTCTCTCAAAGCAAAGACAAAACCCCTTCTCAAACCTAAAAATTACTGTTCGATCAAAAAGAAACCATGGCTCTTGTACAGAAACAGGGACATAATCAACGAGGCTACTTCGAGAAAGATGAAGCATGGTCCCAATACGACGAAATCATTGATTTGATCGTTAAATCCCAATACGAAACTGCTTTCACCATTGATCCTCCAATCCATGAACAGACTCTAAATGAGTTCTGGGCAAATGGTGAAACGGTGACAGTTAACAACAAGGCGATTTCCCTCAAATCAACTATACAAGGGAAGCTTATGGCCATCACACCGGAATCCTTGAGTATAAGGCTTGGTTTAAATGATTCTGATGCTCCAGAGCACATATCAGATGCTGCTATTCATTTGACCATGACAGAGTGTGGCTATCAAGGTACTTTAGCACAAGCAACAGTTAATAAGAAATATTTTGATCCACAATATAAACTGTTATTTCATTATATTATAATGTGTTTAAGTCCCAAAACTGGATCATATGATCAGATGCCTTCAACCTTTCAACCAATTTTTCACTCAATCATAACTGAAACAACTTTCAAGGCATCTAAATGTAACACCCCGACCGATGGCGGAAACATCGAGGTGTCACGTAGTGACGATTGTTCAATAGCTCATGGACTAAAAGTGTAAATATTGATACATTGATTAAATAGTTTATTTCATTGAAAAGAAATACAACAATTCTAAATGCCAACTAACAGAAATACAATGAATCCAAAAATCTAAGTAAAATTCCAAAAGCTTAAAAGTCATCTCATAAGAACCTGAAACATGTACGAAAATAATTTGGTCAATACAAAAATGTATTGGTGAGCATACCCTGTTTGAAAACATATAGAAAAGTGTTTCGCAATATATGTGCTATGATATTGTAATATGTAAAAGGGTCAAAATCAAGCCTCACATCGTTCAATAATCGTTCACACATCGTTCAAGAAAAACCATAACAATGACCAAGGACTTAACTCGTTCACGTAAGTAACCAAGGGATATTACTCGTAGTATTACTCATTGTTAGGTGCGGCCCAAAGGTTAATGACTTTGACAAATCGTTCATACAATTCACACAAAACATATCAAGAGCACATTGCTTGTAAATAACATACGTAAGTTTAATAATAATTGTACATGAGTCACCCCAAAAGAGTAAAACAGTAAAAAGGGGAAAGATATACTCACAGTTTGCAAAAGCGATCCAACTTAAGCGGTAGTGAGCTAAGTAATGGGAATTCCGAGGAATTCAACCTATAACGTAATAGAATACTAATAAGGGAAAAGTCTAAGAGTCTAAGGTAACTAGGGTCTAAGGCATTAGGGTTTGCTAAGTCGATTTGGGGAATTTGAGTTTTTTTTTATGATAAATCGAATTCATATAAAAGTTGTATATTGAAAAATAATATACCAAAGTTTGTAAATATGGTTTAGGTAATATAATTATAACCAATTGAATATTTAGATAAAAATATGTTTGATTAATTAAGACAAAGTAATTTAATTAATTACTTTAACTAAATTAAATAAATATAATAATCATAAATGTATAAATAAATAATTATGAGTTATACCATAAACCAACAAATAATAACTAACATAAGACTATCTCTATTTTATAAGAAAAGTATTTATAAAATAGATGTTAAATAATATAAATAAATAAATGATTAATTATGTCTAATTAAACATAAATAAGACTAAAAATACAAGACATGATCCAAAAATATTATTTTTATACAAAATGAATACATTCTGATGTAAATAAATAAAATTAATTTTTCCATAATTTTTGTAAACTTATTTATATTTAAAACTGATTTAATGAATTTAAATCATGTTTAAATGATTAAAAATAGGAAAATTAATAAAAATAAAGGTTTTCTGAACCAATAAATTTTATTCAGTTCATGATGATGAGAAATAATTTCCCAAAAAGTTTAAGATTAAAATCATTAAAAATGAATGTTTAATTAATTAAATATGATTTAAACAAGTTAATTCCATAAAAATACGAAAATAAGACATTTTCCAGAAAATAAAAGTGTGGTAATTTTCTTTATTGTCTCAAGATGCTACACCTAAATTTTTATAATTTTTGGAGCAAAAATGAATTTAATATGAATATTTTAAGTTTATATGTATTATATATATATATATAATAAATAACAAATTAAAAGGAAACAAAGGTATGAAATGCTGAAAAAAAAAGGAAAGAACCGGCTGCTGCTTGGGTTCGAACCTGAACACCTTCAGTAGTAACAAGAAGACACAACCACTAGACCAACTTTGCTTTTAATGAATTTATTTAAAAATAATATTATTAACAGCTAGAAAAATACCCATCATCTTCCCCAATTCAACTAGCAAGAACCCTAACCCTAACCTAGATTTAATAAACCCGATTCAGAGATGTTTAACATCCGATTTTAAGGGGATTTCATTTCTAGTTCATAAACAAATGAAATGGCATAACAAAAACCGACTTACAAGGTGTTTTGATGGTCGTGTGTGAAGTTTAAAAAAACCGAACAGAAGATGTCGAAATTAACGCTTATAGGATGTGTTTTGATGCAGTTTTCTTGTGGGTTTGGAAGGTATAATGGTGCAGAAACAATATGGCATAAACGATTTATATGTTTGCTAACAAAAAACGGGTTTAAATGTGACATAAAGATTTCCGGTCGGTTACACTTTAACTTGAATTAAGAATCATGATTAAACCGTGTTAATGTGCCTTAAAGAACCTGGAACGAGTTGTATAATGAAAGAAGAAAACGCCTAACAATGATAAAAATGTCGTTTATGGTGCATTAAAGCCCATTTAAGGCTTGCCGGAAAATATTCCGGTGACCGGAATATGGTGGCCGGAATTTCGAGCAGGAAACTTTTTTTTTTTTTAATTCTCAGATTTGGCAGGTTTGGTCCCTTGAGTTTAAACTCTCAAAACTTTATATAGCTTTAACCAAAACTTATAAACTATAAAGTATATAACTTTTATAAACCTTAAATGTTTAAAAGTAACGTTTGCGTAAAATTTATTAACTTTCGTAGATGTTTAGTTTTTTTTTTCTTTTAGAGTTTTAAAACCCCTATAAATGTTGTCACATTTATACCTTAAAAGAAAACGAGTCACAAAGATTTAATATATCTCAACTTTTTATTTATTTGAGATAAACGAAATAAAATATAAGGACTAGTTTTGACAACTTGTTAAAAGATACGGGTGACGGTTGTCACAGTCTCCCCTACTTTAGAAAATTTCGTCTCGAAATTTCTTTCAAGTGGAGGTCACTATGAAACAAAAGGCGTTGTAAAAGCCAACTAGATTTTTAAAAGAAAATTTCATCCTTTATGATTCGACAAAATTTAAAATAATTGTCTAATACTCAAAGCAAAAGTTTCAAATTCTTTTGACAGTTAACCCAAAGTTTGAGTGTTTAAATAAGAAAAGTTTTGGGAATGTGTAACGAGCGAGGGGCAGAGGTACTAATGAAGCAGTCTCCCCTACTTTAGAAAGGTCTCTAGTTGAACTTTATTAAGGACATGCAACGGATTTTCGAATAATAGAGAGTGTGAGAGTATACCAGGTTTAAGGTTTTCTGTAAGGTGATCAAAAGACTCCAAGAAAAACTAATTGAAGCTTATGTAAAATGTTCTTATCGAAAATGATAGCTGTTAGTCAACAATCTAATAAAGAGGTAATTATAAAGTAATGGGTAGGTTCTTGGTTAGACTCCTAGTCCGTTCCCGCAGTATCGTTCGTGCTTATATATAGGGTGTACCGCAGCTAACCCACCACACTACTGATACTTTGGACTCGTACTGATTGTCTACCAATAGCCTAAGTAGAATCACACACCACCCTCATGTACCCGTAAACCCATGATTGCGTTCCGGACCGTAATCATCGATTTACCTTACACTAGGGTGTTATGCTTTTCCATAACCCTAACAAGAAATAAATGTGTGCAATCCATATGTAATAACCACTGAAATGAAATAATGTTCAATCATGACATGGTTAGAGGTCCTTCCCTTCCGGGTTTTCCCTTTAACCGTAATGTAAATAACATGTAAGTATAAGACATGGTTAGAGGTTCTTCCCTTTCGGGTTCACCATTAACCGGTAACTTCTGTTCACATCGTTGGCTTTAAACACTCATATTGATAACTATGAGGTTTACACCGTTCCCCTCGGATTTAAGAAATACTCTAACCCGAGTCGTACGTGGGCACTGGCTTAGATCTCATACGAGTTATCAACTAGGATGTTCATTGACCATGATGATGAACAAAGTAATGTAAAGTATAACAGGGTTTTGCTCAAAACAGGAAAAATATGCATACAAAATATGCATCAAGTATATAGCATAAAATTTCGATTGAAAGAATAGTATAATATAAATCAAGTAAATCGCACAATTTTCACAAAATGAAAGTAAACGAGTTAAATTAATGCTCAAAACTATGTAAGAATGACTAATAATAATTAGTGCGAGAATGATTGCAAATAACGCGTGAGGATAACCACCAATAAAATAGTAATACAAGAATAATCATAAATAAGATAATACGCGAATATACTAAAATAAAATGATGTAAGAATAAGATAATGATATTTACTGCAATTGAGAGTGGACGGAACATACATATAGTCTACTGGCCATGCGGGTTTAAAATATATGCACTATATGTTAAAAGACATTTAGCAACATTTCTATAAGGATGTGTCCAATGTTTAGACCAAAAGTTTTGCGACTGAAAGAGTGTAAGTGTAAAAGATAAATAAACAAAACGTAGTTTTACTCGAACTTTATGATATAGTTGAAAGTATAGTAGTGATGCATGAGAATAACTTTTTAGATTCAAAACAGCTTCACATGAAAAGACTTCGTAAGTACATACTTTCATGTGTTTACAAGAAGTTGAGTTGAAAATTGTCATAATGCATATTATCAGTCGCAAGTTTCTTTTCTCGAAAACCATATAAATCAAATGTGTTTTCAAAAGACCAAGATTTAGAAATGACGTGAATGATAAAAGTCAATGCGACAATAGTGTAAAAGTCACAAAGCATAAATGAAAATAGTGTAAGTTTTAATGCGATAATATAGCGGATAAAAGTTTTAATAATGATGATGAAAAAAATCCAAAATCGTATGATCAATGAGTATATAAAACATCAAGAGATGGAACTTAAAATCCAAATGTTAAACAAAACTTAAGAATCAATAATAGAAAACGGAAAAAATGCACTAATAGCGATAGCTATTAATAGGGAAAGACTCAAAAGAGATAATAACTTCATTATAGAAAAGTTTCAAACAACAAATGAAAAATATACCAATAATGAAATGTGATTCTGAAAATATTTCTAATGAAACTGGTGACTAGCCAAAGAAATTGAAATATTATTAGTGACTTGTGGGGAGCGTACTTGAACTTATGAGTGATTGGTCATCTTTCCCGATTGCATATACCCCGTCACTGGTAAATTTCAAAACCTTTAGCAAGACTTTAAAACGAGATGTAGAAACAGATCCTTGAGATGTGGATTTCACTCCTAACTCAAAGATGTATTTCAAAATTGAAAACAATTGAGGAATGAAACCAATCACTAAGTTAAGGATATCACTCCCAGCTTAGTGGTTAAGTTTCTTTTTGAAGGAAATACTCTTTGAGGTGTGGATGTCACTCCTATCTCAAAGATATATTCCTAAGATAAATAACATATAGAGGAGTGAAACTAATCACCAAGGTATGGATGTCGCTCCTAACTTGGTGATATCGTTTCGTTTGTGAAATACGAGTGTCTTCTTTTCCAAGCAAAATACCAAAAGAATAACGAGAAAGAATCATAGCGAAAATATCTTGAAAGAAAATATAAGAAATAAGAGAATTATACACGAGAGGACTCGTGAAAGTAAGCTTAGTTATAGACTAGGCTAAAAGGCATTCTAATAACCTAATTCCCTATAACCATGGCTCTGATACCAATCTGTAACACCCCGACCGATGGCGGAAACATCGAGGTGTCACGTAGTGACGATTGTTCAATAGCTCATGGACTAAAAGTGTAAATATTGATACATTGATTAAATAGTTTATTTCATTGAAAAGAAATACAACAATTCTAAATGCCAACTAACAGAAATACAATGAATCCAAAAATCTAAGTAAAATTCCAAAAGCTTAAAAGTCATCTCATAAGAACCTGAAACATGTACGGAAATAATTTGGTCAATACAAAAATGTATTGGTGAGCATACCCTGTTTGAAAACATATAGAAAAGTGTTTCGCAATATATGTGCTATGATATTGTAATATGTAAAAGGGTCAAAATCAAGCCTCACATCGTTCAATAATCGTTCACACATCGTTCAAGAAAAACCATAACAATGACCAAGGACTTAACTCGTTCACGTAAGTAACCAAGGGATATTACTCGTAGTACTACTCATTGTTAGGTGCGGCCCAAAGGTTAATGACTTTGACAAATCGTTCATACAATTCACACAAAACATATCAAGAGCACATTGCTTGTAAATAACATACGTAAGTTTAATAATAATTGTACATGAGTCACCCCAAAAGAGTAAAACAGTAAAAAGGGGAAAGATATACTCACAGTTTGCAAAAGCGATCCAACTTAAGCGGTAGTGAGCTAAGTAATGGGAATTCCGAGGAATTCAACCTATAACGTAATAGAATACTAATAAGGGAAAAGTCTAAGAGTCTAAGGTAACTAGGGTCTAAGGCATTAGGGTTTGCTAAGTCGATTTGGGGAATTTGAGTTTTTTTTTATGATAAATCGAATTCATATAAAAGTTGTATATTGAAAAATAATATACCAAAGTTTGTAAATATGGTTTAGGTAATATAATTATAACCAATTGAATATTTAGATAAAAATATGTTTGATTAATTAAGACAAAGTAATTTAATTAATTACTTTAACTAAATTAAATAAATATAATAATCATAAATGTATAAATAAATAATTATGAGTTATACCATATACCAACAAATAATAACTAACATAAGACTATCTCTATTTTATAAGAAAAGTATTTATAAAATAGATGTTAAATAATATAAATAAATAAATGATTAATTATGTCTAATTAAACATAAATAAGACTAAAAATACAAGACATGATCCAAAAATATTATTTTTATACAAAATGAATACATTCTGATGTAAATAAATAAAATTAATTTTTCCATAATTTTTGTAAACTTATTTATATTTAAAACTGATTTAATGAATTTAAATCATGTTTAAATGATTAAAAATAGGAAAATTAATAAAAATAAAGGTTTTCTGAACCAATAAATTTTATTCAGTTCATGATGATGAGAAATAATTTCCCAAAAAGTTTAAGATTAAAATCATTAAAAATGAATGTTTAATTAATTAAATATGATTAAAACAAATTAATTCCATAAAAATACGAAAATAAGACATTTTCCCGAAAATAAAAGTGTGGTAATTTTCTTTATTGTCTCAAGATGCTACACCTAAATTTTTATAATTTTTGGAGCAAAAATGAATTTAATATGAATATTTTAAGTTTATATGTATTATATATATATATAATAAATAACAAATTAAAAGGAAACAAAGGTATGAAATGCTGAAAAAAAAAAAGAAAGAACCGGCTGCTGCTTGGGTTCGAACCTGAACACCTTCAGTAGCAACAAGAAGACACAACCACTAGACCAACTTTGCTTTTAATGAATTTATTTAAAAATAATATTATTAACAGCTAGAAAAATACCCATCATCTTCCCCAATTCAACTAGCAAGAACCCTAACCCTAACCTAGATTTAATAAACCCGATTCAGAGATGTTTAACATCCGATTTTAAGGGGATTTCATTTCTAGTTCATAAACAAATGAAATGGCATAACAAAAACCGACTTACAAGGTGTTTTGATGGTCGTGTGTGAAGTTTAAAAAAACCGAACAGAAGATGTCGAAATTAACGCTTATAGGATGTGTTTTGATGCAGTTTTCTTGTGGGTTTGGAAGGTATAATGGTGCAGAAACAATATGGCATAAACGATTTATATGTTTGCTAACAAAAAACGGGTTTAAATGTGACATAAAGATTTCCGGTCGGTTACACTTTAACTTGAATTAAGAATCATGATTAAACCGTGTTAATGTGCCTTAAAGAACCTGGAACGAGTTGTATAATGAAAGAAGAAAACGCCTAACAATGATAAAAATGTCGTTTATGGTGCATTAAAGCCCATTTAAGGCTTGTCGGAAAATATTCCGGTGACCGGAATATGGTGGCCGGAATTTCGAGCAGGAAACTCTTTTTTTTTTTAATTCTCAGATTTGGCAGGTTTGGTCCCTTGAGTTTAAACTCTCAAAACTTTATATAGCTTTAACCAAAACTTATAAACTATAAAGTATATAACTTTTATAAACCTTAAATGTTTAAAAGTAACGTTTGCGTAAAATTTATTAACTTTCGTAAATGTTTAGTTTTTTTTTTCTTTTAGAGTTTTAAAACCCCTATAAATGTTGTCACATTTATACCTTAAAAGAAAACGAGTCACAAAGATTTAATATATCTCAACTTTTTATTTATTTGAGATAAACGAAATAAGATATAAGGACTAGTTTTGACAACTTGTTAAAAGATACGGGTGACGGTTGTCACACTAAACTTTTCTTTAATGAGTTGGTTTTACATCATGAAAATGATAAGAAAAAGTTTTTGTTATATCCAAGATTTGTTATGCAATGCATAATAAAGGAACTTAGAGAGGGAGTAGTTGTGGGAGAGACATCTGTTTTGAAACCTCTCATTTCCCAAGTATTCTCAAGGCATAACAGACCGGCCACTGTGCCAGAAGATGACCAAAGGGAACAAGAACCAGTCCCTGAGGAACCCACATCTTCAAAACCCAAGACTAAGAAAGCTAAAAAGCCTAAACAGCAAAAACAAAAACCCACCAACCCAAAGAAAAAGGTAGTTCAGGAAGTGGAGATCCCTGAAACTACAGATGTGCAATCTGCACTTGAAAAGGTAGTGGCTGAAACATCCTCTCAGTCCACTCCATCTCTACCACCCAAAAGAAAACCTGTTACAGTTACCTTTCACAGAAAAAGACTTAGAAAAACTGTAACTACTGATCCTTCTTTTAAACCTGCTGAGCCATTACCCAAAACTACTGATCCCTTACCTACAACTGTTGAACCTGAACCCTCCCATACAACCATTGAAATTGCTCAACTTCTCTCAGGACTAAAAGAGAAAGTCCCATCCAAACATGTCACTCCCCAAGAAACACATCAAATAGGGGAGATGCCTTCAGATGTTAACATGGATGTGGACATCATTAGTCCTAACCAGGGAGATGAGGATGAACCAAGGTTTCTAAGCCCAAACTTAGATACCTTAGGTACATTTGAGGCTGCTTCTACTCATTTATCACCCAGTGGTGGATATGAGGACAGAAGTAACATTCCTAAGACCTCAAATGTGGCAACTACTGATGAAGGCTTAATGCCTGAAGTAGGAAAACCTCAGTACCAAGACAAAGAGGTTCATGAGACTACTAGTTTGGGTCTAGCTCATGATTTAACTGATGCTGCCCTCATTGAGGACACTATCAGGGATTCAGATGATTCCATTAGTTTGGATGATGATTCACAAACTCCACAACATGAATTGACGGCTCATATTGAAGGTCCTGAATCTGATGTCTCTAAGCTCAAAGAGCTGGTCACAAAAGATCAGGTTAAAGACTACTTAAACCCTGATTCCCCTAAAGTGGCATCTTCCGTACATTCTGAAGAACACCCAAAAACACCCTCTTCACTTAAAAAGCCTACCCAATTCTCTGGGATATCTAGCATAGACTGGAACCACCTATACAACCCAGATGGTCCCCTGTACTAGATGATGACAAACCTTATCACTGAACAACTCAAAACTTTCACAACTGCTTGGGAGTTAAAAGCTAATGAACAATTTGAGTTGCTGAACAAACAACTTGTAGAGCTGAACAAGAAGATGGATGATAATACAAGATAGCTTGCATCATTATCTGCTACAACTTCTCATTCTTTAAGGCTTCCAGAAGTGGATGAAGCCAAAAAGGGGGAGAAGACTAAGGAACCAATAGAAGTGTCTCTGGAAGCTGAAAAGAATACACACAGACCAGGGAAAGAGATACTTCAAACTTCTGATCCATCCCAAGGGCATAATGAAGAAACTTCTGATGACATTATTCAAACTGCTGAAGACAATCCTTCAGTAGTTGTGACTACAATCAAGTCAATCAACCCTTCAGATGTTCTATCTTCCAAAACTGATCAAGGACAGTCTTCCAAGGCACCTGAACAAAGTCCAACACCAATTCCAAAGCCTGCACCTGTAACTACTACAACCATTTTAAACCCTACTCCAATATCTATGTCTAAAGAATTTATAGAGAAGAGTTTAAAAGAGGCAATCAAGATGGCTATGGATAACAAGGTATGGAAAAGCCTGGAAGAAAGGGATGATCTAAGTTTTGATGAAAAGCTTGTCAAGTATCATGAAAAACTTGATGAGTTAGAAGCTGAAGACAGAGCCAAAGAAGCTGCTGCTGAAGAAGACAAAAGAGCACAGCTTATGTTAATGATCACAAAGAATACAAAGGCTAAAAAGGCTTCTCTAAACAGACTCGCTACAGAAGAACTGACAAGAAGAGCTCACCTTGTAGCTGACAGGTTGGCAACAGAGAAAGAAAGAAAAGCAAAGAGAGCTGAAATAATTGAAGAGTTGGTAGCAAATGGATTTGGTCCAAAAACTTCTGTGTCAAAATGGAAAGAAGACACTCTTTATGACACATACAAAAAATTCAAGGCTAGCAAAGCTGCACATCCAAAGAAGTACAAAACTCCTGAAGTTCCACAAACTTCAGTAGTTAAGAGATCTTCTGGTGCATTAAAAAAGCCTACTACCAGAAAGAAGAAGCAAGAGGAAATTGTAAAGAATGACTTCAAGATGCTGTTATTAGAAGAAAGTCAGGTGGTACATGAAGATTTTGATATTGAAGAAAAACCTATGCTTACACAATTTAGGGATCCTGCTACATATTCTTATCAGATACAACAAACAATCAAAGAAAAATCGCACACTAAAGTTGTGACAACACATCACTTACCCAACTTTGCAATACCAAGTGTTGTGAACACTGAAGGAAGCAGGGACTCCCACCTGAAGGTCACTGAAATTGAAAACATTCCTCAATAAGGTCAAACCCAGGAGACTAGCTTGGTCTCCTATGCCTCAGACTTTGACAGGTCTAAGGTAAATATAGTAAAGTGGTCATTCACTGATTCCAACTCAGTGAAAGTGACCAGAAGAGATCGTTCAAGCAAGGTCTTTAAAAATTCAAAGGAGTTGGCATACTGTCAACAAAAGACCTACTCACCGTACAACATCTAGATCCTGAACAAGGATCTCTCTCAGAGCAACAACAAAACTCGCTTAGTATCAAGATGACTGAAGAAATCTAGAGAATACTGGAAGCGAGGAAAAATGAAGAAAAATAAAGATTTGGATTTGGTTTTGGCTTCATCAATCCAAGGGGAGATTGTAGGGACAAAAAGGATTGAAGAAACCACTTTTGTTACCAAAGTTCAAATCATATTTCTGCTAAGTATAGAACTGCTGAAGAGTAAAGACAGAAGTTCTGAAGAAGAAAAAGCAAAGTGCTGAAGAGTTAAAGCATTAGAAGTTCTAAAGTCTAACCAGACATTTTACTAAAGAACTACTGAAGACAAACTCCTCATCAGTAGTTTGTCACTCATCAGTACTTTCACATCAGAAGCTTCTAACCGACTCAGTCACTTCAGTAGTTTAGTATTATATTGTTTTGTTAAAATCTTTGAACAAGTTTCAATGCTACAGCCTGTTGTAATCATTATCCTAAGCATTATCTTAGCTTATTTTAATCTTGTAATACTTAGCACAACAGTTTGTACTCGTCTATAAATAGATGGGTTTATCCCACTATTTTAGACATGTGATTTCACTTTTCAATACTTGCACTTACTGCTTTATACTTTGAATTGCTTTTGATTCTCATTAATTGCTATAGTAAAGGGGGAGTAATAACTCATGTAAAAGTGATACTTTAACATAGAACATTTATCATTCCGCTGTGCAAATAACTTTGATATAACTCCAAACACATAAGTGTTCTATAACTTTACTGTTATAAGAGACCACTGATCCAACACTTTTCAACTATTTAGAAACAGTATCTGGATTTTATTGTGTATCTGTTTCTTTCACAACTTTCTATTTCTTTGTTGCAGGAGATTCGGCTTGTGGAGATGAATCCTGAGGAACTTTCTTTCCTTTTTGTAATAGATCAAGGTCCTTTTGTCTTTTTGACCTATGAGACTCTCTCTTAGACATTGTCTTCAAACGTCTACGCTTATTAGACTTTGGAGCCTTTGGAGTACCAGTAAGATAAACTTCTTCATCTAATATCAACTGCTCGTTCTCCTCTACATATCCTCTACTTAGTTGTTGAGCAACTCTTTCATCCATCGGATCAGGAGTTGCTGAATAACCATTGGCCTTGGGATTCGCCTCCTTTACAATCTCTTCTTCCGAATCCCATTCTTCCTCTGTTTCTATCTCCTCATCTATCAACAAAGTCTTCGCCTTACCTTTCTTCTTTGCTTTTGATGATTCTTCAATCTCTTTACCCTTCTTAGACTTTGCCCCCTTATTAACACTTGCCTCTTGACTTTTTCTCCCTTCATCGTTCATTTTTAGCCGTGGGGGGGATTTTGAACCTTAGGTGACGGATCACACTCAATTTGATTTTCCAAAGGAATATCATCATTCTTGTTAGGTTCATCATCCCCTGAATCAGAATCATCAGTTTCAGCTATCACACCTTCATTGTTCAAAACCAGTATCGGTCTCACATCGGAATTTGGATCTCCCACACTAGAGGTGTTCGATTCGATTTCTGATGTGGAATCAGACTTATCTGAACTCTCCGGTGTCATAGCATCAAGATTATGGTTTTCAAAAAGTACCAGAGATGGAACAGATTTATAACTTATACCGGTTGGAACTCCATGTTTATTAGGAATTTCCACAATGTGGTCCAAAACATAAGCCACATTGAGGTAACTCTCAAACTTTTTATTCATTTTCTCATACAAACATCTAACATTGGCCATTTCAAGTTTTGTTTCTTCAATTTCATTTATGTAATTATTAATGGCAATTTGTTTGTTTGTAAGAGTTTTAGTCAATTCCGAAACATCCTTTTTGTAACTTTTAAGAGTTTTATTAAAAGTTCTTTCAGTTTTTCGGTATGTTTCAATTGCTTGTTTAGCACTGGTCAAATCACTTTGCAAACTCAATTTCTCACCGTCAAGTCTATCACACTTACCAAGCAAAGTCACACAATTATTGCACTTAAGAAGTGTAAGTCCCGAACTAATAATAACGATATCAAGTAACTATTTAGGACGGTGGAAACAAACTAAATAGCAATCAAGGAACGGATAATATGAACGATTGAATGATTAATCTCAACTAGCATACGATCTCTGATGGATCCGCCTGATACTAGAGAACTTTGAATATTATTGATAGAAACCGCTAACCTAACAAATGTACAAAACATTAACTTATATACTAGGTATCCCACACTGGCCCACATGGCCTAGCCCAAGCCCAACCAAGACCTTATGAGTTCTCAGCCCAAGCACCTAAAAACTAACCAAGAACCTAAGTGTTCTCGGTTCCAAATATCAAAACTAAAATATTAATCAACAACAATTATTTGATAGCGTCAGTCTCAATATTCTAGACCCAACAATCTCCCCCTAGACTGATGCTATCAAATGGTCTTCATAACATGAATGCAACATTGTGATCTCCCCCTAGATTGTTGTTGGGGTGTTGGTGTTGTTTTGTTGAAAGTCTTATTTTCTTTACTCTCAAACTCGGGCCCTTTCTTCTTCTATAGGAGTAAGATCCACACTTGAATCATCATCAGCATTCGCTTGATCATTTGCTAAAGAAGATGTGAGAGGAGGATTATCATATTTCTTTCTTTTCCAATCATTGTCTTCAAGTAGGATCACAGGTACTTCTGCATGTGTTTCATTATTAGAACATGCAATCACATCAAGTTCTTCTGCCACATGTACATCTTCTCATCACGATGCTTCATGCTACATACTAACGAACTTCTTTGCAGAGAATTTGAACGTGTAATGCTGGAAAAGTTCGAAATGAGTGCGATGGGAGAAATGCAGTTTTTCCTCGGCTTGCAGGTGGATCAAAGACCAACGGGGATCTTTATTCATCAAACAAAATACGTATCTGAAGTCTTGGGCCGGTTCCAGATGGAAGATTCAAAGCCGATTGACACCCCAATACAACCTAATCACGGGATTGGTGTTGACGCTAAGGGGGAGCTGACTGACCCATTTACATACAGAGCAATTGTCGGATCTCTGATGTATCTCACTGCCTCAAGGCCAGACATAATGTTTGCTACATGTCTCTGCGCACGTTTCCAATCGAAGCCGAAACAAAGTCAACTGACAGCGGTCATGCATATCCTTAGATATCTGAAGGGTTGTCCGTCGAGAGGACTATGGTACCCTAATGACGATAATTTTGACTTTATCGCATTTAGTGATGCAGATTGGGGCGGCTGTGACAAAGACAGCAAATCCACAACGGCTGGATGTCAGTTTTTAGGGAGCAGGTTCGTGACCTGGAAGTGTAAGAAGCAGACTTCGGTCGCACTATCTACTTGCGAAGCAGAGTATGTAGCAGCCTCGAGTTGTTGCTCACAAGTTCTCTGGATTCAGCAACACATGGTGGATTACGGTTTGTAGTTTCTTAAAACCCCTATTCACTGTGATAATGAAGCCGCAATTGCACTAACTAAAGACTTGGTAAATCATTCGAAAGCTAAGCATATCCGGATTAAGTATCACTTTATCCGTGATTGCTATGCAAAAGAGTTGATCAATATGGTCAAAATCCACACTGAATATCAGAGGGCGGACCTTTTCACAAAAGCTTTTGATAAATCCAGATTCGATTTTCTCTTAAAAGTAAACGGTATAAAAGAGAAACAAGATTGATTATCACCTCGGTTTATCGCTTTTAGTTTTCAAATTTTCTTTAAAGTTTGATAGTTTTTCAGAAAAATTCAAAAACCCAAAAATATGTTTTACATTTTAGGGGGAGTCTTTATTCAGAAAAACCAAAAACATTGAAAAATTCAAAAAGCCATAAAAATAGAAAAACCCAAAATGATTTCCAGGATAAAAAGAGGAAATGATAGTACATCAGTGGGGATCTGACACAGGCTAAAGATATGTAATGCAATATGAGGCGTGTGTTGATTTCATGTGATGTGTTGATAGGCTTCGTAGACTTATTACTGCGTGCCTTAGTGATACAAACATAACGAACTACTCGTTCGTGGCTGAACACCTCATGGGCATATGGTCTTAGTACCGTAATTTCGTTTGATAGAGTTGCCAAAATCTGAGGTTTCGGGTCGTTATGTTATTGTTGTCCGGGATATTCTGATTGAACTTTTGTCGTATTAATTTACGGACCTAGTTTCAATCAGAATATTTGCTAAAAGAGTTTTAATGCCAAAACCAAAAGTTACCGAATTGAGGAACTTCATGTTTATTATTGATCAAAGATCATTAATTGCATCGTGTCAATCTACTGATGAAAATCAGTGATTGACATCAGCCTCAACCTGGTATATATGCACATGTTACTTTGCTGCATTCGTTTGCTGACCTGTACACCTCTGTGCTATATATCTTGTAACTCAACGGATAACATTGGCATAATCAAGCGTTACAAGGAAGCTTTGTGCAATTTCTTGATACGGGAATATGTTGTATGTGTGGCAACCACAACGTGTTAGTATAATACACTTAATATCATATCATTTTAACGCATTGCATAACGGTCTGCATGTAAGTTTATGTGGACAACAATATCAGCAGTTGCCGGATCACACACTATTTCTAATGATAATATAAATATAGATCAACGATGTGATCAGATTTCTCAAATAACTGATAAGATCCTCTTACCGGAAATCACAAAACATTTACTGTTTTTATTTGTGCATTTTATTTTTGTTCTACAAAAAGATACAAAAACTCAAAAAGATTTTAGGTGTGTTTAAATATAAATTTCAGAAAATCAAAAATTTTTACATTTCTGAGTTATTTTAGATAACCGATGGTGTTTGATGGTCATTTTCTGAGATTTGATGAACCAATCTGAGCTTTGTATCATTTAAAACTGAAATAATGCATGTTTGAGGCTTAATATGTTGAAAAATGTTTGAACGGGATTCGATTTCGTGATTTGGTAAAATTTTAAAATTTTCCATTTTACTTTCGCCCCTTAGCTGGGTCGAAAGTGGAAAATTTTCTACATTCGTACCTCAAATTTGGACGAAGGTGAGTGTTCAAGTTCATAACTGTACTTTCGAACCTTATTTCCACATTCGGGTCTTTAATTAGGGACGAATGTGGAAAAGCTTTCACATTCGCCCATATGAAAAGGTCGAATGTAGAAGCTATATATATACCATTTCCTGATTCGACCCTCATTCGTACAAAATTTCAAAAATTTTCAAAACACCAAACCCTTGTTGCCTTGATTCCTTTTGTTTGTGATTCTTGTTCCTGATCATATTCTAATCATTTTCATCTCTATTACACAGGTAATGAACCTGTTTTCAAGCCAGAATTGGGCGTTTTTTCGCCAAACCCTAACTTGAATCACCTGGACATTTCTGGACTGTTTTTGTTTGATTTTCTGATTAGGATTCAGTCCTTATTGATTTTAGGGGAAGAATGTAGTAGAACTAGGGTTAATACACTGAAATTGAATGTTAATTGTTTGAATGTTAATGTCGAACCCTAGTTTTCTTTAAAAATCAATAATAACTTAATGTTTAACACAATTGATTGATGAAATTGTTTAGTCGGTCACCTTAGTGGGTGTTTAAATCAAAAACATTGTTTAAAACATCACAGAAAAACACTTTGAATTTTTTAGTATAAACTGGTACATTCGACCAGTTCGTATGGGACGAACCTGGATTTTACTGGTCGAAGGTGACTTTTAATGGACGAAAGTGGAAGTTTATGGACGAATGTGGATTTTGTTTTACTTTCGAACCTATATTTTCACATTCGAACCATGTTTAACACTTTCGTACCTCTAAAATCCCACATTCGAACTCACGTAAGGGCAAATGTGGAGTTTATAAAATTCAAAAATTCTGATTTTGTCATTTTTTATTGTTTTTGATGTATTTTCCTTGTTTTTATGATGCAGTTTATCAAATGGCTGAACAACAAGCAGAGAATGTGGAGATTCCAGTTCAAGAAGTTCCAGTACAACAAGATCCAGTTGAAAATGTAGTTCAAGCGTGGCCATTCGAACCTCCTCACAACTATTGTGCTTTTTGTAGGAGATGTTCAGAAGAATACAGAATTCACTGAAATTATAGACTTTCTCAGAAGGAGCAGGATCATTCATGCGATTGCTACACCTGCTATCATCTAAAAAGACATAGTGGAAGAATTCTGGAGCAACGCTCGCTATGACTTTTGGGAAGATAAAACTGCTATTGTTAGTCAGATTCAGGGAAAGTTCGCTTTGATTACAGAAGACGACATCAGAGATGCACTGAAGATTAAAGATGATGACTGTACTGATCCTCGATGTTTGTCATGGACTGAGCAAAGAGTTTGCTTTCTGAGAATGAAGTACAACGGCCCGATTACTGATGGAGCGTTACATAAAGGGAAGCTGAGTGTCCAATTCAAGTATTTTGCTCATGTTATCATCCACGTGTTTCTGATGATGTCATGAAGAAGGTGAACAAACAATTGGAAGATATGATGAAAATGATAACTGCACAGCAAGCTCAGATAGAGAAATTCAAGAAGAATGAAGAAAAGATGTTGCAGATTGTAGTAGCTTCGAAAGCAAATAAAGATGAACTTGAGAAAAAGTTGAAACAACTTGTAGAAGAAAAGAATGAGATTGATGAGAAGTGCAATGGAAATAGAAGGATGATTAAAGGAGTAAAGAAAGAAAATAAAGAGTTGAAGAAAGAAAACAAGAGAATGAGTGATTTGCTTGACAAGTTGTATGGTGAAGCTCCTAAACTGAAAGAAGGAGAGGAGGACAAAGAAAAAGAAGAAGAAAAGTTAGACTATGGTGATTCTTCTGATGATGAAGAAGATGATGATGAATCAGATGATGGATCTGATGATGATGATGATGCTGAGGGGAAATCAGGTGGGAAAAAGAATGACGATGAGGAAGAGAGTAGTGATGATGATGATGACGATGATACAAGTAAGTTCACTTTTGAAGAGAGACAGACCAACAAGGGTAGTTCTGGTCAGTCCAGCTCGAAGAAATTAGGAGAGAATGTTGATGCTGATGATGACATATTCTGGACAGAAAAGATCAGAGCGTTATCAGATGATGCAAAGAATGTTTACAGGGAGATGTTAAATAAGAGATAATGGACAATAGAGTTTACTGGAAAGTTTGCTGATATATTTCAATCTGAAGATATGAGATTCGAATTGGAATATAATGATCCTGATTTAGAAGAAGGTGAAGTGTCGGCTGCTGCTTCAAAATAAATACTTGAAGGAATTGCGCAGCGTGTTGGTAAGACACTGGAGGAGATCATGGCTGATCAAATAATCGCAGACATTCCTAAAAAGGATGTTGGAAATCATTCTGATGACAAGCAGACTCCAGAGACTGAGGAGATTGACATAGAGGATATAACACATGAAGAATATCCTGAATACTTCAGAGATACAAATGAAGTTTTCCCAGACTTTACTGAAGCAGACATGAAAGAAGCTGAAAAGAAAGCTGAACAGAAGAGTAAAGATTTTGTGAAGAATGTGTTTGGTGAAAATAGTCAGAAACCGTCATCTGAACGAAGTGATGAACTGAAGACTTTGTTGCAGAAACTGAAGGAGAATGATGAGAAAAGACCTAAACCTGAAGCACAGGGAGGGTTCTATAGATATCACAACCAGAAGTTTAAAGGCAGAGCACTGAGTTGGAAATATCTGAGAAGTCTCAAGTGTATTGCTGTGAAATGGGAATCTGGAATTCTATACTTTTATAGATTCTATGATTTGCCTACTCTACCGTACTGGGCGGTGAGAGATATCTGTCGGTTCAGAATGACTGGTGCTTCAGTGAATAATACTGCAGTGGGATGGTTTGCTGATAAACTTGTCTGGGAGAGAAGAACGAAGTGGGATATGTTCAAGCCTCAGTACCCAAAGAGGAAAGTTCATAAAGACATTGATCCTAAGACGGGTAGAAAGAAGGTGACGTTGAAATACAAATCTCCAGTGGTGATGAAGAAGATACCGCTAACGCCAATACAACAGCATTTCAGTGCCGACTTTATTGTTTGGTATTATGATTGGAGGAATGCTGAAGCGGTGATAGTGTTGAGAGACGGGAAGGATGCTTACAAGAAGATACATGTTTTTGACCCAATGTGGCTCATAAACTGTACTTTTGAAGACATCATCATGTTGTACTACAATCCGATCTATAGTGACCCCAATGATGCAGAACAAGCAAAGAAATATCAACAGGTGGTTGGAGTGTGCTTTGCTTATGATATAAATTCTGGTAGCAACCTTGAGAAGAAGCTTGGTGAGAAGGTGAAAGTGAATGAAGTGCCAAAACGTTCGACGAAGAGAAAGCTGGAACCAGAGATGACTAAAGATCAACGTAAACAACTTCGTTTGAAGCTGATGAACAAGGTTATGGATGAAGCGCGAAGGCAATCAGAGCAATAGTTGAGGGGGAGTTTATTGATGCATATTGTGCGACTACTGCTTCGAATTGTAAATACAAAGTTTGTTTTGGTTTACGTAAGGGCGAAGGTGGATTTAAGGTGGGGCGAATGTAGATTAAACAGGGCGAATATGGAATTAACTGAAGATGTTCCAGGTTCGAACTAACAGAAAGGGCGAAGGTAGATGAGAAGCCACATTCGACCTTACGAAAAGGGCGAATGTGCAGACTATATAAGCTTAAAGTTTGTTTTTCTATGTAACTTTGATCATTTTCAGTCTAGTAAGTCAAGGTAGAGCTCTCTAGTGTGTGTGTTATTTCAAAGTTGATCAGAATTACTTGTAACCTTTATGATTGTCATATTTCTCAAAGTAATTAATGAAAATGTCGTTTGA
Organism: Ambrosia artemisiifolia; assembly: GCA_032199755.1. Taxonomy (NCBI): domain Eukaryota; kingdom Viridiplantae; phylum Streptophyta; class Magnoliopsida; order Asterales; family Asteraceae; genus Ambrosia; species Ambrosia artemisiifolia. The sequence goes on along the minus strand of CM063526.1, from coordinate 5,033,044 downwards.
AAAGCTTAATCCGTGTGATTGATTCATCAATTATCATTTTGTATCTGTTCTAGGGTAACGCACCTGGAATAGAGATTTATATGATCATATTCACTGTTTTTACATAAAACGATCCTTTACAAAGTGGTATCAGAGCCAATAGAGATCATACAACTACAAATTGATAGTTTTTGAACTGATTTGGACCCAAATTTGATCAAATTTTTGCTGTTTTCAAAGAACAATGGTTTTTGATGAAAATTGAAGGATTTGGATTAGATTTCATGGATAAAATCAAGAATTCGATGTATTAAAGTTGTTCCAAATCAATTCCGAAGCAAAACCTAATTAAGATCATCAACATTCATTAACTTTTGAAAAAATCAGATCAAATTAACTGATTTTCAAAGTATAACCGTTTTTCAAATGAATGGGTCGAACCTATAGAGCTCAGGGTCGAACGTGGGTGTTTAGGGTCGAACCAAGATATACTGTGGATGAAAGTACATTTTAGTGGTCGAACCTAAGTCTGTGTTGTGTTAATTTTCCACTTTCGGGTCAAAAGTTCCACTTTCGGGTCATCGGGAAGGCGAAAGTGAAAACATTTAGGTCGAAAGTGAGTTTGGTTTGATAAGATCTACATTCATGTCAGTGAAAGAGGACGAAAGTGAGGGTTTATTCACATTCGACCTCACGTAAGTTGCAAAGGGACGAACGTAGAATCTGTTTGCTGAAATTTTCAAGTGTGTCGTATTTCCGATCTCGAAAACAACATGTGGGGATTTCCGACTACACCGAGGCCTGGTACAACACAACAACAGCAAGTTACCATGGACCCATGGACTGTAGCTGCTCAGAAGTCGAATACTCAGTCTTCGCAACCAATTAACTACCTTGCAATGACGAGTTCGATTCCTCAGAATGTTGCTTCATCTTCACAACAACCAGCAGCTGATTACTGGGGTGTAGCAGCCGTAGCGGTACACACTAAAACTACTAATGCTATATCTACTCTAATCAATGATTTATCTTCAGGTAGCGGGAACAGACCACCCAAGCTGATGGAGATGCAGGAGTATAACCAATGGCAAAAGAAATTCAAGATTCATTTAGAAGGAATGGGACTTGAAGGAACCAAGGCGTGGCAGATGATTGCAAAGGGATATGTAGCACCAGTGTTAGAGAATACCGGTGAACAAATTCCACTTGAGAGTTTGCCTGATAACGAGAAGAAAAATTTTGCAGTGGAAAAGAAGGCGTATTCTCAACTAACCCAAGCGATTACAAATGATCTTTTACATCAATTTGGATCGTGTACTACTTCAAAACAATTATGGGACGTGTTGAAGAATCGTCATGATGGTAATGAGAAGACGAGAAGGCTGAGAATGGAAGAACTGAGGAAAGAATTCGAGAACTTCAGTTATGTTGGAAATGAAACACTGAAAGAGTTGACTCCCAGATACTGTCATTTGTTAACTGAATTATCAAATTATGAAATCAAGATTCCAATGTCAGATCTGGTGGATAAATTTGCTGATTCGTTACCACCATACTTGGATCAACACATTGAGGTACTTAAGGAGAAAGATGCCTACATGTACTGGGACCATCAATGAATTTATCCAGAAATTGGAAAACAAAGAGCTTGAAGAGAAGAGGAAAGCAAAAAGATCACAAATTCCTCAGAGCCCAGAGTTGTATCATGCAGGTACATCATCAACTGTGGGTAATTCAAGTCTTGGTGGGACAGTTGCTCCTCATATAGCATGTGTTTCAAGTGTGATGGAACCACCCAAAAACCCGATTAACTATCTTGCTCAAACCTCATCTTACACACCACCATCATACACACCACCACCACAATCATACCCACATTCTTTCGTTTCACCATTTTCTCCAATGCAACAAGCAGCATGTTATTCTGCAAACCAACCACAACCACAACCTCAACAACACCAATACATGTCTCAAATGAATTAGGCTAATCAGAGACCAGTAGTGTTGGAGACATCCAACATGAATAATGTCACCGTGGAAGTTGCTCAACAACACATTGATTTGGTTTCAGCAATGGTTGCCTCATACAACGGTTTAGTAGCTAGTCAAATTGGTAACAACAATCTAACCAATGAGGACTATGCTCAAATCGATAAAGAAGAAATGGAGCATATCGATATACAGTGGGCTTTCGCAAGCATCATGAGGCGAGCAACTGAATTCATTGAGAAAACCGGGAGAACTGACTTGGCCACTACCCGAAATACAACATATGGCTTCAACAAAGAAAAAGTCACATGTTTCAACTGTGGTGGTAAAGGTCATTTTAAAAGAGAGTGTACACAACCAGCAAAACAAGGTAACCGAAACCCATTCAACTCAAACTACCAGAATCGTCAATCTCAAAACCAAGTTTCTTATCAAAACAACAACTATCAAAACCAAAACAATTACCAAAACCGACAAAACACCTATCAGAACAACTCGACTAGACAACTAAATACACCCAACCAGACTCAAACTCAAACACCAAATAACCCAAACAGAACTTTCATTCCTATCACAACACCAAATGATCAACCATAGAATAACAATCAAAATCAAGCTTTGGTGATTCAAAACGATGAGGGTTTTGACTGGACTGATATAAAAATTGGTGTTGAAGAGATAAGACCTGGTGGGAATGTAGCTTGTGTTTCTCAGCAGGTTGATATAGAGGAGTCGGAGATAGTTGAGAAAGCTGAAGAAACTGAAAGTGAGATTGAGGAATCAATTGAGGAGATGAATGTTTTGATGACTGATTCTGCTGAAGAACACCATGAAGAGAAGAGTTCGGGAATTATTATTGACTCGGTCACAGATGTTCCTGAAGAAAGTGAATCAGTGTATTCAGATTCAGAGAGTGAATCAGATTCGGAAGCGAGTGTGAACTCTTTAGATGATGACATTGATCAATTGTTGGCCGAAGCTGATTTTCTGAAGACCAGGAAGTCGTGTATAGTGGATGATGCCTTTAATAAATCGACTATTCCAAGTTCTTTGCTGGAAAGGAAGCGCATTTCGCTCTCATGGCTATGACAGATCCTCCGAAGAAGGTAAGTTCTGAATCCACAACCGATATTCACAGTGATGAGTATTGTGGTACTTGTGATAGATTGACAGATGAGAACAAGCAACTCAGGGTACAACTTGAGAGTGTTGTAATTAACTGTCAATCTTCTCGCAAGGAACTTAAAGAATTCAACAAAGTGCTTGATGGTTACAAAAAGGACATTTCTGACTTAAAGAAAACACTTTCTTTAAAACAATTGGCAATTAACAGCTATATAAATGAACTTGAAAACACTAAGTTTGAAATGGCCACCATCAAGTGCTTTGCAGAGAAGGTCAACAAAAAGCTTGAAAGCTATAAGCACATTGCATATGTGGTTGACCATATTATTGATGAACCATCACAAACCGCAAATTACAAAGCTGTGCAATCTCCAGTGTTGTTTGAAAATCACAATTGTCATCAAGTAACACCGGAGAGTTCAGTAAAATCTGACTCTGCATCGGAAGATGAATCTAACACTTCTAGTGTTGGAGATCCAAATTCCGATGTACGACCGATTTTAGGTTTGAATGATGATGGAGTTACTACTGTAACTGATGATTCTGACACTGAAAGTGAGAAAACTGAGAACGCGAGTGAGATTCCAAAGGAAAATCACACTATCACGAATCAACCAGAGTCACCGTCTCAGCTTTGTCATCCGATGGCTAATGCACATCGTGTCAATCAATCAGAGAAGAAAGTGGTTAAGAATGATTCATGTGACAAACCCGTCAAGGTATTTTATTGGATGGAAGGATCCGATAAGATTATCTCTGACGAGGAGTATCCAATAAAATTTGCAAACTATTCTAAAATTGAGAAAATCTGGCAAGAGAGTACCATATGGTTTCCTAAACATGAAAGGACCAATGAAGTACCACCAGAAATTTTGAAGAAACTATATTTGGATAATCCAGAAGAACCAAAAGTTCATGTCACTGAATTCATAAAAACAAAACAAAAAGCAAATGTTTTTCTTGAGCCAGCTTACTCTAGGGATCCAGTTCCTAAGAGTTTAAGGCGCAGATGTGTTGATGATCAATATCCCATCAATACATTTGCTAAGCCGCATGCTCAGAACGTGTTTGAAGAGTATCGTGCATGTTTCAAGTGCGGGAGAGAGGGCATTTACTTGCTCACTGCCCATATGTTAGACACAAAAGGCACGAGGTTGAGATGAGGCAATCCATTAGAAAGCCGGTTAACAATCATTATTATCCTCAAAGACGGTTTGTTCCTCAACCAGCACCGTTTTACAATCAAAACAATTTTTACCAAAAGAGGGATAATCGTCAATTCAATTATGATCGTTAAAACCGGATCACAATGGAAAAACCGTTGAAGAGACCTATGGTGAACACAATGGTTGATAGACAAAAGGTACCACCAAAACCTGCTGTTAAGTCAATTGTTGGACCTGTTTCTGTTAAGTCAGAAAAGGTAACTAAGAAAGTTTCCTTTAAGAATGATACTAAGAAATCGACTGAGATTCCAAAATCTCAGATTCGAATTCTGAAACGTTCGGAACAGTCTTGGTCACCTACGGGTTCTTCAGGTGCTTCTTCCTCAAAATCAAGTGGTAATTCTCAAGATGAGAAAGTTTTGAATGAAAAGAATCAAATCAATTCAAAACCAAATGTTGATGTTAATGAATCTTTGAAGGCTGATATTCAAAGACCCAAGACCACACAGGATTGGGTCCCCCGAAAGAACTAATGTGGTAATTTGATGTGTGCAGGGAGCTTCAGCTGGCCCTGTTAGCAGTCTTTGGATTGTTGACAGTGGAGCTTCAGGCCACATGACTGGTGATCTAGCACTATTGTTCGATGTGAAGAATATAAATGGAGGATATGTTGCGTTTGCGGGAAATAAAGGACGTTATATCACAATGGAGGGAAGTGTGAGTAACGGGATAGTGAGTTTTGAGAGAATTTCCTATGTGAAGCAAATAGATTACAATCTGTTAAGTGTCAGTCAGATATGTGACAAACAATTTTCTGTGTATTTCGACGACAAATCTTGCTATATCCTCAAACCAGGCTTTAAGATTCCAAAAGAGTGGGTAATGTTGAAGGCACCGAGAGTCAACAATCTCTACATTCTTGATATGTCGAAGGCGATGACAACTCAGGGCCAAGTGACGTGTTTTCTATCGAAGGCTACAAAGAAAGAATCAATCATGTGGCATAGAAGAATGGGACATATTCACCTCAGGAAAATGAACCATTTGGTGAAGAACGGGCTTGTTGAAGGCGTTAATGTCAAACATTTCCATTTGAACGACAAGTGTGTGAGCTGTATGTTGGATCAGTGGCTGTTTATATGAACACTTATGTGTTTATCAGTTTTATATATGAGTTATTAAGCAGCGGAAATACAAGTGTTCAAAGGTCTAAAAGATCACTTTGATGAGGAGTTATTACTCCCCCTTGACTGAACAATAAATGAGAAACAATAAATATTCTAAGTACAAAGCAGTAATAGCAGTTTATGTTTCTCAGATGTGAAATGGAATTATAAGTTTAAAGCCCGAAGGATTTCAATATAAGTTCAAAGATATTACACAAAATCACATATCAAAATAGATGAACAAACTCATCTATTTATAGACTAATGTACTAAACTGAAGTCTGAAGTAATCTAAGATATTTAACAAAGATATTATGCTAAGATAAGCTTACATCAGTCTGTACATTGAAACTTGAAATCAAGACTTTAACAAAACTATATTATAATCAAAACTGCTGATCTTCAGTCGGTTAGAAGCTTCTGAGGGAAAGTGCTGATGAGTCAACAGTTATTGGTTTCTTAAATCTTTTTCTTTGAAAAATAACTGTGACAGGTTTTCTTTTGGGTGGTGGAGAAGGAGTGTGCTGAGAGGATGTTTCAGCCACTTCCTTTTCAAGTGCAGATTGCACATCAGTAGTTTCAGGTTTCTCCACTTCCTGAACTTTCTTTTTCAGTGACTTGGTTGTTTTTGGTTTTTGTTGTTTAGGCTTTTTAGTTTTCTTTTTGGGTTTTGAAGATGTGGGTTCCTTGGGGATGGGTTGTTCTTCCCCTTGGTTATCTTCTAGCAAAAGTGCTGGTTTGTTGTGCCTAGAGAATACTTGAGCAGTTAAAGGATTTAAAGTTGTTGTTTCTCCCTCAAGTACTCCCTCTCCAAGTTCTTTTATTATGCATTGCATAACAAACCTTGGATACAACAAAAATTTCTTTTTATCATTTTCATGATGTAAAACCAGTTCATTGAAAAACAGTTTTGATGCCTTGAAAGAAGTTTCATTTATGATGGAATGAAAAATAGGTTGAAAGGTTGAAGGCATCTGATCTATTGACCCAGTTATTGGACTAAGACACATAATAATGTAATGAAATAACAGTTTATATTGTGGGTCAAAATATTTTTTGTAAACTGTTGCTTGTGCCAAAGTACCTTGGTAGCCACACTCTGTCATGGTCAGATGAATATCTGAGGTTGGAATATGCTCAGGTGCCTCAGAATCCTTCAAACTAAGCCTGATGCTTAGTGTTTCTGGTGAGATGGCCATCATTTTCCCTTTTATTGATGATCTGAGGGAAATCACTTCATTGTTTACTTTCACTGTCTCTGAATTTGCCCAGAACTCATTAAGAGTTTCTTCATGAATGGGTGAAAGCATCATAGTATTGGGATTTCATGATGAGATCAAGTATCTCATCATACTGGGACCAGGCTTCATCTTTAACAAAGTAGCCTCTTTGGTTGTGTCCCTGTTTTAACACGAGAGCCATGGAAGTTTTTGATCGAACAGTGATTTTTAGGTTAGAGAAGGGGTTTTGCTTTGAATTTGAGAGAGAAAGAGGGAATTTTGCTTTTTGAATGGATAAGTGTTGGAACAGGGTATTTATCAGAAGTTTTTAACCGACTAGGTCAAACTTCTGATGAGTGAAAAGTCTGTTTTACCCTTTTAGTCAAACTGCTGAAGAAGAAGGGTTTCTTCATCAGTGGTTTTAGTTATCTCATCAGCAGTTTTAACTGCTGATGTAAATGACTTTTAAAACACTTTTCTAACTTCTGATTTTCATCAGTAGTTATATCCATTTGAAAATATCCCATTTTTGATGTTTATCAGTAGTTTTCAAAATTTGTTCATCAGAACTTTCTCTTTATCAAATTTTTGGTCTTCAGAGGTTTGTGACAGATAAGAATGTAAGTGAAAAATAAAATATGTGCAGAACTAAAAAGTGAAACACTTACAGACTTTCTTCTAAGTTTAACATCCCAAGCATGGATACTAACCTCTGAAAAGTTGTTGAATCAAGGGGTTTGGTGAAAATGTCAGCTATTTGATTAGCTGTTGTGACATGCTTCACCTCAATCTTGCCTTTTTCATAGCAATCTCTTATGAAATGATACCTGATTTCAATGTGTTTAGTTTTTGAAAACTGAACAGGATTTTGAATGATGCTAATGGCAGATTTGCTGTCTACTAAAAGTGGGGTCTTGGTCTCTTTGATTCCATAATCAAGCAGTTGATATTGGAGCCATTGTATCTGTGAAGTACAGCTTGCAGCAGCAATGTATTCAGCTTCAGCTGTTGAAGTTGCCACAGATGTTTGTTTCTTTGATTGCCAGGACACCAGACAGTTTCCTAAGAATTGACAACCACCAGATGTTGATTTTCTTGACATTTTGCAGCCTGCATAGTCACTATCTGAAAAAGCAGTTAACTTGGTATTGCTTGAAGCAGGATACCAAATCCCTAAAGTAGGAGTTCCTTTCAGATATCTGAAGATTCTTTTGACTGCAATTAGATGAGATTCTCTTGGTGCAGATTGGTATCTAGCAGAGACACAAGTTGAAAACATGATATCTGGTCTAGAAGCAGTTAGATATAAAAGAGAACCTATCATACATCTATACATGGTTTGATCAATGTGTTTCCCTTGATCATCTGGTTCAACTTGTGTGATTGGTGTCATGGGAGTGGAACATGTTTTACAGTCTTGTAAAGAAAATTTGTTCAATAATTCTTTAACATATTTTGATTGATGTGTAAATGTTCCATTTGACTGTTGCTTGATTTGCAGTCCCAAAAAGTACTGCAATTCTCCCATTGTACTCATTTCAAATTTTGATTGCATGAGTTTCTTAAATTCTTCACACAGTTTTGAATTTGTTGAACCAAAAATGATATCATCAACATATATTTGAACAAGTAAGACATGATTTCCAACATGTTTTATGAAAAGAGTTGTATCAATGGATCCCCTTGAGAAGTGATTCTTTAGTAAAAAGTTGGAGAGTGTTTCATACCAGGCTCTTGGAGCCTGTTTTAGCCCATAAAGAGCTTTGTCAAGTCTGTAAACCCAATCAGGATGAGAAGGATCCTTAAACCCTGGAGGTTGACAGACATACACTTCCTCTTTTATTTTTCCATACAAAAATGCACTTTTGACATCCATTTGATAAACTTTAATGTTGTTGGAAATTGCATAAGCTAAAAATAACCTGATAGCTTCTAGTCTTGCAACTGGTGCAAAGGTTTCATCATAATCAATTCCTTCCTCTTGGGAATAACCTTGTACCACTAGTCTTGCTTTGTTCTTGATAATCATACCAGCCTCATCTGATTTGTTTCTGAAGACCCATCTTGTTCCAATTGGTTGCTTGTTTTCAGGTAAGGGACAGATTTCCCAAACCTGTTGTTTCTTGAATTGAAGCAACTCTTCTTGCATTGCTTGCACCCAATTGTTGTCTTTGAGGGCTTCTTGATACTTCTTTGGTTCCAACTGAGAGATGAATGCTGAGAATAAGCAAAAGTTGGAAAGCTGGTTTCTTGTGAGTACCCCTGATGCAATATCACCCATGATTTGATCCAATGGATGATCCTTGTGTTCAATCAGTTGTTGTAAACCTGTATTGGATGATGGCTCTACAGGTTCTTCAAATAAACCACTGAGATTGATAATATCTGGTTCAGCTGTTATTTGAACTTCAGGAGTTTTAGGTTCAGCTGAATCAGTAGTTTCAAAATGTTCATCAGTAGTTCCCGAAGTTGAAGCTATTGAAACTTCTGAAGGTTTAATAGTTGATCTTCTGACTGTGTTTGGAGTCCATGGTGCAGGACTATCATCTTCAAATCCTTGAAAACCATTTTGAGGAGGTTTGGATGATTCAACAGTCTTTTCAGGTTCGAAATGAAAACTGTCAAGATCAAATAATTCAGCAGGATTTGCTGGAATGAGAATGTGTTTTGATTCATTGAACTTGACATTCAGTGTTTCTTCTACTATCTTGGTTCTTGAATTGAAACCTTTGTAAGCTTTTCTCAAAGGAGAATAACCAAGAAAATAACCTGTGTCAACTTTTGCAGCAAACTTAGAGATAGAGTCTTTGATGTTGAGGATAAAACATTGACATCCAAAAGCCCTGAAGAAGGAGATAAGGGGCTTAATGCCATGAAGAATTTCATAGGCAGTCTTGGTATGTCTCTTGTTGATAAGAACTCTATTCTGAACATAACATGCAGTGTTGACTGCTTCAGCCCAAAAATACAAAGGTAGGCCTGAATCAGCTAACATTGTTCTGGCTGCTTCAATTAATGTTCTGTTCTTTCTTTCTACCACACCATTTTGTTCAGGAGTTCTGGGAATGCTGAACTGTCTAACAATCCCTTTAGACAGACAGAATTCATCCAGAGTTTTGTTCCTGAACTCTGTCCCATTGTCACTCCTGATGACTTTGACAGATAGAGAGTATTGCTTCTCTACTTGTAGAATAAAGAACTTGATGATCTCAGCTGCCTCATCCTTGGAATATAAGAAGAAGACCCATGTAAATCTTGAGTAGTCATCAATGATGACCAAGCAGTACTTCTTCTTACCAAGGCTCATAATCTTGACTGGTCCAAATAAGTCCATATGGAGTAGTTGAAGACATGCAGTTGTTTTTGATTCTTCAATAGACTTATAGGAGGACTTATGCTGTTTACCTTTAAGACAGGAAACACAGTGTTCTTTGCACTGATATTCCTTCAAAGGTAGACCTCTGACCAAGCCCATTTTTGTGACTTTATTGATGGGTTTAAAGTTCACATGGCCAAGTCTCCTATGCCAGAGATCATTTTCTGAAGTTGATGCCTTTGAGAAGAAACAGGCAGTCTTGTTCAATACTTTGTCTTTTTCAATGTCCACTGCATAGACATTGCCACATCTTTTGGCAATTAGCAAAGTATGATCTTCAATAATCTTCTCTATCAACTTCTGGCCTTCTGGTGATATGATCTTGCATGCTGTCTTTGTGAAAAAGGAAGAATATCCTTTGTCACACATTTGTGAGACACTCAGCAAGTTGTACTCAAGGTTTTCAACCAGATTGACCTTGTCAAACTGCATTTTGCCTGAGGATACATTGCCATATCCTAGCACATATCCCTTGGCATTGTTCCCAAAGGACACAGATCCTTCTCTTTGACTGATAAAATTGTTTATCAGGTATCTGCATCCAGTCATGTGCATTGAGCCTCCACTATCCACATACCATATGCTATTCAAACCTCTGGAGACTCTCTGCACAAGATAGCAAATTAGTTAGTTTTGGCAACCCAAGCCAGTTTGGCTTTGGGTTTGCTCTTGAGAACAGGTGCAGCTTGTTGTGGACCATTTTTAGTAATCCATGTCTTTTTGGCAATGGATTTGTCATTAAGAGCAATGGTGGGTTCTTTTTGGTTTCCACCATCAACTTTGGTCATCAGAAGTTTAACCAGGTTTATCAAATCTTTAACTTCAGCAGTTTGTGAAACTGCTGATGAGTTAGGTGAAACTTCTGAAATTGAACTTTGAGAAGATGACCTTTGTTGAGATAAAGGCTTCTTCTTAGAAAGGGTTTTGTTTGATTGTTGTTTGTTGGGAAAAAAGGTTTTTTGATAATCTTGTTTTATCTGTTTTCCCACAATCAGTTGATTTCTTTGTTTATTTAACTGATTTACCTTTCTAAATCTGCAAAGTTCAGTTATGTGGTTAAACAGACCACATATTTCACATGCTTTTGCCTTCTCTTTCCTTTTAGATAGATCAAGAGAGCTGGAAGGCAATTTACTGACAAAATCTGATTTTTGAAGTAGGTCATCAGCAGTTTTCAGGGTCTCAACTCCTGATGTAGTTGAAACTGCTGATGGCTTATTGTCAGTAGTTTTAACTTCTGCAGTACTTCCCTTTTTGAGGAAGTTCTGATGGTAGGATGTGCATTCCTCCATATCAGAATTTTGAATCAATTTCTTCCCATCATTATCAGTTTTGTGGGTGAAATCTGTTGGTGATTCAGTGTGGGTATATCCAATGCCAAACATAACATTGGCTGCAGTTTGTTTGTTAAGTAACATTTGATACCCTTTACAAGACTCAACCCATTTTTCACAATCAACCTTGGTGTCAGCAAGCTCTTGTCTGACATTTCCTAGGCTGTCTATCATGGTTTTAATTTGTGCTTCTGTTTCAATGGATTTATCATTCAGTTTGGAAATTTCTTTGTTTTTCAACATAATTTTTCTTTCCAAATCACACTTCATTTGTGTGTATTTTCTTTCCATGTCATTGGATTTGCCTTGTAAATGCACATTGGTTTCTCTAATTAAAGCAAATGATTCTTTGCAAGATTTAGTGCAAAGCTTTAACAGAGATTGTTGTGATACCTGTGTGAGAGCAGAATTTGAAGAGTATCCTTCAAAAGCCATTAAGGCAAAGTTCTTTCTGCCATTATCAGGTTCTCCCCAGTTGACATCATAGACCTTATTGTCTGCATCCTGACTGCATTCTGATGTGTCATAAGGAAGACTGCTCCAGTCAACATACCCTGAGGTAAATAAGCTTTGTTGCTGAGGGGGTTGTTGAGTTTGTGCAGGTAGTTGAGCAGTTGGAAATGGAGGCATGAGCTGCTGTTGTTGTTGAGCAGGCATCTGTACATATTGTACTTGTGGCACATATTGGACATTTGGAGCTTGTGCCTGTACAAAATGAGCACTCCCATTAGTTCCATTATTCCTATTATATGAGGGGTTATATTGATTTCCAGAGGACATTGGTTGGTTATAGATAGAGCTTCTACACTCTCTAGCAAAGTGTCCCAACTTCTGACACTTATGACATCTCAGTTTAGATTTGTCAAAACCAACTTTTGTTGAATTGTTTAGTCCTGGAAATTTCCTTCCTGACCTTTTATAAAATTTGTTAGTTTTTAAGCTTAACAAGGCCAGTTGGTGCAATATTTCCATTTCTTCTAAGTCATCACTGCTAAAGTATTTTAAATCATCCATGATGAAACACATGTTGTCAGCAGTTTGACTTAGTTCTTCATTGTCATAAGCTGGGAAAGATCCATCTGATGAGATCCCAGCTGTTATGTCAATGTGGTCAAAAGAACCAAAATTATTAGAACAGGATGGTGAGTCATGTCCTAATAAGGCTGTGCTACCCGGAGTATAGTCATCAGCAGTTTTGCCAGATTCTTGCAACTTTTTCTTTTGATTGATTTCTCTTTCAAAAGTTAGTAATTTACCATGTAACCTAGTTAGGTTCAAGGTATTAAAATCTGAACTGGTTCTGAGGACTATAGAGTAAGTTTCCCATTTTGAAGGTAAAGACCTTAAAAATCTATGCAACATAGACTCAGTTGTATAGGTCTGATTGTTTATTTTTAACTCAGAGATGAGTGAAGAAAATCTTTCAAATTGTTGAGTTAAAGTTTCACCCTCTATGTGAGTAAAAGTTTCATATTGTTGAGCCAATATTTCTCTGATGTTGGCTATCACCTCAGCAGTTCCTGCAAACTGCTCTTTTAGGCAGTCCCACAGCTCTTTGGCACTTTCACAATGTAAAAGGCCAGCATAAATTTCATTTGGGAGAGCCATAGCCAACATGGAGAAAGCTTTTGCATCAAGCTCAAACTTTTGGAAATCTTCCTCCGTGTATTCTTTTGGATCCTTTGGTCTTTCAGTCTTACCCTCTGGATCAGTAACAACTGGTTTGTGAGGTCCAAAAACTACAGACCTCCAACATCCAGTGTTTGTTTGTGAAATAGTATGTGCCAACCTTTTTGACCATATGTTATATTCATTTCTGACTAACATAGCAGGTTTGTTGGCAGATCCAGTGTTGTAGGGATCCATTTTTAAGAAGTTTGGATTTGTCAATGCTTCCTTAAAGTGATGGATTTAAAAAGTGAGCCTTTTATCCTTTTTATTGAATATCAATATTGAGCCTGTGTCTGAATCTCAATTTGTTAGATTGATTTTGATCAGATTAACCAGATGCTCTGATACCAATTGTTGGATCAGTGGCTGTTTATATGAACACTTATGTGTTTATCAGTTTTATATATGAGTTATTAAGCAGCGGAAATACAAGTGTTCAAAGGTCTAAAAGATCACTTTGATGAGGAGTTATTACTCCCCCTTGACTGAACAATAAATGAGAAACAATAAATATTCTAAGTACAAAGCAGTAATAGCAGTTTATGTTTCTCAGATGTGAAATGGAATTATAAGTTTAAAGCCCGAAGGATTTCAATATAAGTTCAAAGATATTACACAAAATCACATATCAAAATAGATGAACAAACTCATCTATTTATAGACTAATGTACTAAACTGAAGTCTGAAGTAATCTAAGATATTTAACAAAGATATTATGCTAAGATAAGCTTACATCAGTCTGTACATTGAAACTTGAAATCAAGACTTTAACAAAACTATATTATAATCAAAACTGCTGATCTTCAGTCGGTTAGAAGCTTCTGAGGGAAAGTGCTGATGAGTGACAAACTGCTGATGAGCAGTTTGTCTTCAGCAGTTCTTCAGTGAAATGTCTGGTTAGACTTCAGAACTTCTGATGAGTTTACTCTTCAGTACTTTGATGTTTGTTCTTCAGCACTTCTTCTTTTGTTCTTCAGCAGTTCTATACTTAGGCAGATATGGAATAGACTAAGGTTATCAAAAGGTGGTTTCGTCAATCCTCTTTGTCCCAACACTGTAAGAAAAGCAAACAACACAAACAATACCATAAACTGAAGACAGTAAACTCTGTTGAGATGCCACTTGAGTGGTTGCACATGGACCTATTCGGACCCGTCAAACATAAAAGTCATATCGGAAAGCTTTACTGTTTAGTGGTTACTGACGATTTTTCACGATTCTCATGGGTGATGTGTTTGCAACATAAGAGTGACACGTTTAACAATCTGAAAGTTCTGTTCACTCGACTGGAGAATGTCTATGGTCTAAAGATCAAAAGAATTCGGAGTGACAATGGGACGGAGTTCAAAAATGCGCAGATGGATGCTCTTTGTGAGGACAGAGGAATTCATCATGAATATTCTGCTCCGTATACCCCTCAACAGAATGGTGTCGCTGAATGGAAAAACAGGACTCTCATTGAAACGGCAAGGACAATGATCGCAGATTCAAATCTTCCAGTAATGTTCTGAAACGAAGCGATCTATGCAGCATGTTATACACTGAATCGGGTCTTAACAGTGAAGAAGTTTGGCAAAACTTCTTATGAGCTGTTGAACCGACGAAAGCCGAACTTGGAGTATCTAGAACCATTTGGGGCTCTGTGTACGATGTTGAATCCAGGTGAAAAGTTTAGTCCGAAAGCTGAAGAGGGATATTTTCTTGGATATGCAACCCCACTCAAACGGGTATTCAACAAAAGAACTCGACAAGTGGAGGATTGGGCAAATGTTGAGGTTCAACGATATACTCAAAACGTGCTGGGAAATGGTCCTGATTGGATGTTTGATTACAAAGATTTCTTTGAATCATTCAATCTAGATAGCTTAGTCGAAGAGGCTGTTATACGATTACTTTACGAGTGTGAAAACGCGGCGACTTCACCATTGGTGCGTCCGATCACCGTAACTCCTCCAACAGCTTCTAATGATACCAATGCTCCTGTAGCAGAAGAAGAGGTGTTTCAAGAAGCTTCAACTACACTGGATACTTCAGAATCGGAAGATGATGGAGATTTTGATGAAGCTATTCTTGATCATGCAACAGAGGCACCGCCAGTGAACCCAAATCCAGATGTTGCTTCATCGTCCAACACGGGTCATGATCTGGATGCAGTGGAGAACTTGACTACTCAGATGGGAGTGACTGTACCTGAACATCCGGAATCTCGGATTCATCGTATTCACCCGCTAGAGCAAGTTATCGGTGACCCTGGTAGAAGTGTTATGACGAGAGGACAACTACGCGGTGTTAACACACCAGAGAGTTTTGGTGCTTTTGCTTTATATGCAAAAATACAAAAATCTGGTTGTCAGAATGATTGGTCGTTTGCGTGTTATGTTTCGCAGGTTGAGCCGCGGACATACAAAGAAGCTCTTTTGGATGATGCTTGGGTCGAGGCGATGCAAGAGGAGTTATTGCAATTTCAGAAGTTGGGCGTCTGGATACTGATGGATTTACCTCCTAATAGGAAGAAGATTGGTACAAAATGGGTATTCAAATGCAAGAAAGATGACAGAGGCGTGATCGTGAGAAACAAAGCCAGATTGGTTGTTCAAGGATTTCATAAAGTTGAAGGAATTGACTACAACGAGATATATGCACCTGTGGCACGCATAGAAGCTATCCGAATGTTTCTAGCGTTTGCCTCGTATAAGAAATTCAAGGTGTACCAAATGGATGTCAAAAGTGCGTTTCTCTACGGTGTGGTCAAGGAAGAGGTCTACGTCGGTCAACCTCCAGGCTTTGAAGATCCTATCCACCGGGATAAGGTTTATGTTCTCAACAAAGCGCTATACGGGTTGAACCAGGCTCCACGCCAATGGTATGAGGAGCTAAGCACGTACCTGCTATCCAAAGGATTCAGACGCGGCTTGGTCGATTGCACACTGTTTATGAAGAAAACAGGGGATGACTTGCTTCTCGTCCAGATTTATGTAGATGATATTATTTTTGGCTCTACTAACGAACTTCTTTGCAGAGAATTTGAACGTGTAATGCAGGAAAAGTTCGAAATGAGTGCGATGGGAGAAATGCAGTTTTTCCTCGGCTTGCAGGTGGATCAAAGACCAACGGGGATCTTTATTCATCAAACCAAATATGTATCTGAAGTATTGGGCCAGTTCCAGATGGAAGATTCAAAGCCGATGGACACCCCAATACAACCTAATCACGGGATTGGTGTTGTCGCTAAGGGGGAGCTGACTGACCCATTTACATACAGAGCAATCGTCGGATCTCTGATGTATCTCACTGCCTCAAGGCCAGACATAATGTTTGCTACATGTCACTGCGCACGTTTCCAATCGAAGCCGAAACAAAGTCATCTGACAGCGGTCAAGCGTATCCTTAGATATCTGAAGGGTTGTCCGTCCAGAGGACTATGGTACCCTAATGACGATAATTTTGACTTTATCGCATTTAGTGACGCAGATTGGAGCGGCTGTGACAAAGACAGCAAATCCACAACGGCTGGATGTCAGTTTTTAGGGAGCAGACTCGTGACCTGGAAGTTTAAGAAGCAGACTTCGGTCGCACTATCTACTTGCGAAGCAAAGTATGTAGCATCCTCGAGTTGTTGCTCACAAGTTCTCTGGATTCAGCAACAGATGGTGGATTACGGTTTGCAATTTCTTAAAACCCCTATTAACTGTGATAATGAAGCCGCAATTGCATTAACTAAAGACTTGGTAAATCATTCGAAAGCTAAGCATATCCGGATTAAGTATCACTTTATCCGTGATTGCTATGCAAAAGAGTTGATCGATATGGTCAAAATCCACACTGACTATCAGAGGGCGGACCTTTTCACAAAAGCTTTTGATAAATCCAGATTCGATTAACTCTTAAAAGTAAACGGTATAAAAGAGAAACAAGACTGAACATCACCTCGGTTTATCGCTTTTAGTTTTCAAATTTTCTTTAAAGTTTTACAGTTTTTCAGAAAAATTCAAAAACCCAAAAATATGTTTTACATTTTAGGGGGAGTCTTTATTCAGAAAAACCAAAAACATTGAAAAATTCAAAAAGCCATAAAAATAGAAAAACCCAAAATGATTTCCAGGATAAAAAGAGGAAATGATAGTACCTCAGTGGGGATCTGACACAGGCTAAAGATATGTAATGCAATATGAGGCGTGTGTTGATTTCATGTGATGTGCTGATAGGCTTCGTAGACTTATTACTGCGTGCCTTAATGATACAAACATAACGAACTACTCGTTCGTGGATGAACACCTCATGGGCATATGGTCTTAGTACCGTAATTTCGTTTGATAGAGTTGCCAAAATCTGAGGTTTCGGGTCATTATGTTATTGTTTTCCGGGATATTCTGATTGAACATTTGTCGTATTAATTTACGGACCTAGTTTCAATCAGAATATTTGCTAAAAGAGCTTTAATGCCAAAACCAAAAGTTACCGAATTGAGGAACTTCATGTTTATTATTGATCAAAGATCATTAATTGCATCGTGTCAATCTACTGATGAAAATCAGTGATAGACATCAGCCTCAACCTGGTATATATGCACATGTTACTTTGCTGCATTCGTTTGCTGACCTGTACACCTCTGTGCTATATATCTTGTAACTCAACGGATAACATTGGCATAATCACGCGTTACGAGGAAGCTTTGTGCAATTTCTTGATACGGGAGTATGTCGTGTGTGTGGGAACCACAACGTGTTAGTATAATACACTTAATATCGTATCATTTTAACGCATTGCATAACGGTCTGCTTGCAAGTTTATGTGGACAACAATATCAGCAGTTGCCGGATCACACACTGTTTCTAATGATAATATAAATATAGATCAACGATGTGATCAGATTTCTCAAATAACTGATATGATCCTTTTACCGGAAATCACAAAACATTTACTGTTTTTATTTGTGCATTTTATTTTTGTTCTACAAAAAGATACAAAAACTCAAAAAGAATTTAGGTGTGTTTTAATATAAATTTCAGAAAATCAAAAATTTTTACATTTCTGAGTTATTTTAGATAACCGATGGTGTTTGATGGTCATTTTCTGAGATTTGATGAACCAATCTGAGCTTTGTATCATTTAAAACTGAAATAATGCATGTTTGAGGCTTAATATGTTGAAAAATGTTTGAACGGAATTCGATTTCGTGATTTGGTAAAATTTTAAAATTTTCCATTTTACTTTCGCCCCTTGCTGGGTCGAAAGTGGAAAATTTTCTACATTCGTACCTCAAATTTGGACGAAGGTGAGTGTTCAAGTTCATAACTGTACTTTCGAACCTTATTTCCACATTCGGGTCTTTAATTAGGGACGAATGTGGAAAAGCTTTCTCATTCGCCCATATGAAAAGGTCGAATGTAGAAGCCATATATATACCATTTCCTGATTCGACCCTCATTCGTACAAAATTTCAAAAACTTTCAAAACACCAAACCCTTGTTGCCTTGATTCCTTTTGTTTGTGATTCTTGTTCCTGATCATATTCTAATCATTTTCATCTCTATTACACAGGTAATGAACCTGTTTTCAATCCAGAATTGGGCGTTTTTTCGCCAAACCCTAACTTGAATCAGCTGGACATTTCTGGACTGTTTTTGTTTGATTTTCTGATTAGGATTCGGTCCTTATTGTTTTTAGGGGGAGAATGTAGTAGAACTAGGGTTAATACACTGAAATTGAATGTTAATTGTTTGAATGTTAATGTCGAACCCTAGTTTTCTTTAAAAATCAATATAACTGAATGTTTAACACAATTGATTGATGAAATTGTTTAGTCGGTCACCTTAGTGGGTGTTTAAATCAAAAACATTGTTTAAAACTTCACAGAAAAACACTTTGAATTTTTGAGTATAAACTGGTACATTCGACCAATTCGTATGGGGCGAACCTGGATTTTATTGGTCGAAGGTGACTTTTAATGGACGAAAGTGGAAGTTTATGGACGAATGTGGATTTTGTTTTAGTTTCGAACCTATATTTTCACATTCGAACCATGTTTAACACTTTCGTACCTCTAAAATCCCACATTCGAACTCACGTAAGGGCAAATGTGGAGTTTATAAAATTCAAATATTCTGATTTTGTCATTTTTGATTGTTTTTGACGTATTGTTAGTCAGATTCAGGGAAAGTTTGCTTTGACTTTTGGGAAGATAAAACTGCTATTGTTAGTCAGATTCAGGGAAAGTTTGCTTTGATTACAGAAGACGACATCAGAGATGCACTGAAGATTAAAGATGATGACTGTACTGATCCTCGATGTTTGTCATGGACTGAGCAAAGAGTTTGCTTTCTGAGAATGAAGTACAACGGTCCGATTACTGATGGAGCGTTACATAAAGGGAAGCTGAGTGTCCAATTCAAGTATTTTGCTCATCTTATCATCCACGTGTTTGGGACAGTAAGTGGAGGTTATGACGTGATGAGAAAGAGTCTGAGCTCGTTGATGGTTGCTCTTACATTGAATAAACCATTCAACATTGTTGGGATGATTCTGGATCATATGTTAGATATGTTGAAGGGTTTGAAGTCTAAGAAATTCTTGCTGTATCCAAGATTCTTGATGATGATATTTGATCACAAGTATCCAAACTTGAAGAAAGATCCCACAATGGTTTTGGGACAGGATCACATGAACATCAGGACGTTGGTTAGAATGAAGGGTTATAAGGGTATTCCTGACAATGAGAAGCCTCCACATAAGAATCTTTTTGGTTACTTGATTAATCCGGGTTATACTAACCCAGGGGAGAACAAAGCTAGACATGCTAACAGTGAATCTGATACTGATGATCCACTGGTACATGCTGATGCAACAACCAAAAGAAAAAGTCAAGTTAAAAATGTCGGAGCCAAAGGGAAGGGTAAGGCAAAGTTGGATGAAGCTGAACCTGCTAAGAAGCAGAAGACGAGAAAGAAAGGTACAACAAAGAAAGGTACTTGTTTAGTTGATGAAGAATTTTCTGTCGATTCTGAAGAAACAGAAGAAGATGAACATTGGGATTCAGATGCTGAACTGTTGAGAAAGAACTCCAAGCGCAAGGCCACTGCTGCTGGAGAGTCTGAATCTTTGAACAAAGCTGTTGAAGATCAATTGCAAAAAGAGCCGATAGATCTGGAAGGTGATTTAGGGCTTGATACTGAAGACTTTGAAGGTTCTACAGTAGTTGTGAATCTAAAGAAGCCTAAGCATAAGTCAATGGCTAAGAGAGATGCAAAAGAGAGCACAAAGAAGCTAAGAGAGAAAGAGATTGAGAAGTTATTGAAAGGGAAGAAAATTCCAGATCCTGGCACATCTGTAATTGAATGATTTTAGCTAAAACAGGAAGATTTGATCATACAAGTAACAAAACCAGGTGCGGAAACCCTACTTATGAACAAACTGATAAAACTCGGATCAAAACACAGTAAACATCATTTCAAAGCTTTTTCCATAGATTAACATTCATAAAAACGTGTTACAATGAGTCTCCTAGTTAATCTAATCAATACAGACACTTTCACAAAATCTCCTAGAACCTGACCACAACACACACTTCAACTAAAACTCTCTCTAACTCAAAAACTCACAAAATCTATTTATAGCCTCTGCACATTCGCCCATTTGTTATGGTCGAATGTGGAGCTTTTCCACATTCGCCCATCACATGGTGTGAATGTGTATCTCTGATCAGCTTCATTCTTCATTCGTCCTGTTTAACTTCACCTTCGCCCATACTTATGTACATTCGCCCACTTTTTCTACTTTCAATCCATCAGCAAAACTTTCTAACATATGTTAATTATGTAGATCCAATCACTAGTCGCACTTCGTGCATCTACAAACTCCCCCTCGACTATTGATTGGATCGTTTTCGATCTTCGTCCATCGCCTTGTTTAGCAAGTAAATCCTCAGCTGCTTCTTTTGCTCTTTTGTCATTTCAGGCTCCAACTTTCTTTTCACCGATTTTGACACATTGGCCATCTTCACCATCTTACAAAGTTTAGCATCTAAGTTGCTCCCTGCGTTTATGTCATATGCAAAACAAACTCCCACAACTTGAGTATACTTCTTAGCCTGTTCAGCATCATTGGGATCATGATGAATCGGATTGTAGAAAAGCATGATGATATCCTCAAAAGTACAGTTAATCAACCACATAGGATCAAATACATGAACGTGCTTGTATTTGTCCTTTCCATCTCTCAAAACTATCACCGCTTCTGCCTTCCTCCAATCGTAGTACCAAAAGATAAAATCAGCACTGAAATGTTGTGGCATAGGCATCAAAGGTATTTTTCTCATCACTTCATGTGCTTTGTAAATCAATGTCACCCTCTTAAATCCAGTTTTAGGATCAATATCCCTGTGAACTTTTCTTCTGGGATATTGAGGCTTAAACCTGTTCCACTTCGTCCTGCTCTCCCAGACTAACTTATCAGCACACCAACCAACATGAGTATTATTCACTGAAGCTCCAGACATTGGGAATCTGCAAAGATCTCTGACCGCCCAATACGGTAGAGTTAGCAAATCAATGAATCTGTAGAAATACAGAATTCCTGATTCCCATTTAGCAGCTAAACACTTCAGTCTACCCAAATATGTCCACCCGAGAGCTCTGCCTTTCAACTTAGCATTGTGAAATCTATAAAAACTTCCTTGAGCTTCAGGCTTTGGTCGGTTTTCATCCATTTCCTTCAACTTCTTCAAGTAAGTCTTCAATTCATCAGTTTGACTTGAAGATTGTTGCTTATCAGCACCAAACACCTTTTCAACAAACTCTTCACTTCTTTTCTTAGCTTTCTTCTTAGCTGAAGTGTTTGGAATCTCTGTGAAGTCTGGAAATATCACATTTTCATCATTCTGTCTAAAGTATTGTGGATATTCCTCATGCGTAATATCCTCAATTTCCACTTCATCCATTTCTGGAGTATTCTTATCATCTGAGTGATTTCTAATATCCTTTTCAGGAATATTTGGAATCGACTCATCCATCACAAACTCCTCAAATGATTTCCCTACTCTCTGTGCAAGACCATCAAGAATTTCTTTAGCCATAGTAGCAGGTACTTCACCCTCTTCTAGATCAGGATCATTATACTCCAGCTCATATCTCATATCATCAGTCTGGAAAATCTCAGCAAAACGACCTGTGAACTCTATAGTCCATTCTCTTTTCTCCAACATATCTCTGTATACTTTCTTCGCATCATCACTCAGAGATCTCACCTTTTCGTTCCAAAAGATACTTTCATCTGAATCTGTATTCCCACCTTTTTTCTTTTTGGAACTAGATTCTCCAGCATCCTTCTTAGGTGTTCTCTTCTCGAAAGTGAACTTGCTTGTGTCATCTCCCCCTTCATCATCATCACTATCACTACTATCATCATCATTCTTACTCCCAGATCCCTCAGCATCATCATCATCGTCTTTATCACTTTTCTTACTCTCCTCATCATCACTTTTCTCAGACTCATCATCTTCCTCATCATCCTTTTCTTTCTCAGAATCAGAAGGCTCAAAGTCTACCTGTTCTTCCTCTTTTTCTTTATCCTCTTCACCTTCTTTCAACTTGGGTGCTTCATTATACAAACTATCTAACAAATCACTAAGGCGTTTGTTTTCAACCTTTAGTTCTTTTTTATCCTCTTTGATCACCTTAATCATACTTCTGTTCTTGGAACATTTACCCTCAAGCTTCTTATTATCAGCTTCCAGTTTCTTAACCTTCTGCTCAATCTCATCTTGATTATTCTTTGAAGCAACCACTATGTGAAGCATTTTCTCTTCATTCTGCTTGAACTTAGCAATCTCTGCTTGTTGAGCTACAATCATTTTCATCATCTCATCCATCTTCTTATTCACCTGCTTCATCACATCATCAGAAACAGTGACTTTCTTAGACTTGGATGGCTCAACTTCTTTGGCTTTCTCCTTCTGAGGCTTCCTAAACATATCTAAAACATTATCCAGAGCTACATTAAACTGATCAACTGGTAATGTTTCAGCCTCTTTAGTCTTTTTCTGCTTCTTAGTAACCGGTGAAGACAACTTAGATGATGTACCAGCATCTGGTATTCTTTTTCCTTTCAGCAACTGGGCTATTTCTTTCTCCCTTAACTGTTTAGTGCTTGACTTCTTTGCCATTGATTTGTGCTTCGGTTTTGGCAAATTCACTACAACAGTTTCACCTGCTTCCAATTCACCCATATCAATACCTAAACCTCCTTCTTCAACATCAACAGATTTCTTCTTCTGTTCTACTTCTTCAATAGTCTGGTTAAGAGATTCAGACTCACCAACCATAGTGGCCTTACGTTTGGTGGTCCTAACTCTTTCTTCATCTGGATCCCACTGCTCATCTACCTCTGTTTCCTCTGAGTCAACAGATTCTTCATCAATCAAACTCGTTCCCTTCTTCGCAGTAGTTTTCTTCCTCACCACTTGTTGCTTGGAACTTCCCTGATCTGTCTTTGCCTTGCCCTTCCCTTTGGCTCCGGCATTGACAACCTGCCTCTTCCTCTTAGTGTTTGCATCCGCATACACCAAAGGATCATCATTATCCGAATCACTCTCAATATGTCTAGCCTTATTCTTTCCAGGATCAGTGTAATCCTGTTTAGCTAGAGCTCCAAACAATCTCCTATATGGTGGCTTATCTTCATTAGGCACACCTTTATACCCTTTCATCCTCACCAAAGTACGGATGTTCATGTGATCTTGACCTATGATCTTGGTTGGATCTTTCCTCAATTCAGGATATTTATGGTCAAAAATCATCATAAGAAATCTTGGGTATAGCATGAATTGTTTCTTCTTCAACCCCTTTAGCATTTCAAGCATATGGTCTAAAATCATCCCAGAAACATTGAATGGTTTGTTGAGAGTCAACGCAACCATCAATGAACTCAAACTTCTCCTCATTACATCATAACCACCGCTCACACATCCGAATACATGGATAATGACATGTGCAAAGTACTTGAACGGCACACTCAGTTTCCCTTTATGCATAGATCCATCAGTGATCGGTCCTTTGTACTTCATCCTCAGGAAGCAAGCCTTCTGTTCAGTCCATGATAACTCTCTGGGATCCTCACTGACTTCAAACTTGATCTGCAGTGCTTCTCTAATGTCAGATTCAGTCAGAAACATCTCCATGCCTTGTATCTTGCTCTTTATAATCGTCTGATTCTCCCAAAAATCATACTTTGCATTCTGGTAGAAATCTTCAACAATGTCTTTGTAGATAATAGTCGGTGTGGCTAAGGCATGTACAATCCTGCTCCTCTTTAAGAACTCAATAATCCCAGTAAACTCTGTGTTTTTCTCCACATCTCCAAGATACGCACAGCAATTGTGAGATCGTTCGAATGGCCAACTGCTTGGAACAGATGCTTCAGCCTCCTGAACAGGATCTGGAATGACATTTTGTACTTGAACTTCAATGTTTTCGGGTTGTTCAGCCATCTGCACATCAAAATCAGAAAAATACGTCAAAATACGAAAAACGACAAAAATTGAAAATTTTTAAGAATTTTATTTTCCACATTCGCCCCTTTTTATTAGGTCGAATGTAGATGTTTAGGTACGAATGTGCAAAACTTGGTACGAATGTGAAAAAGTGTTGATTCAAAATTACATTCGTCCATAAAAAGCTACATTCGTCCGTTATTTTCCACCTTCGCCCATTTTCTGGATCGAAAGTGAAACTGTTAAACCCTAAAATTTTAAAATTTTTCCAAGTTTGTTTTTAACATGTAATTTTGATTGGAATGTGTTCTAAAATGGCCGATTATAATTCGTCCACATCCAATTGTTCTTATTATTCAATCTACATTAGTTTTAAATAAGAATTAGGGTTTTATCATCTCAATCAATCATTTAACCCACTAATTGATGTTGTAAACCTAATTCTTTGTGTGATTGAAAGATTTTAGCTAAAACAGGAATATATGATCATACAAGTAACAAAACCAGGTGCGGAAACCCTAGTTATGAACAAACTGATAAAACTCGGATCAAAACACAGTAAACATCATTTCAAAGCTTTTTCCATAGATTAACATTCATAAAAACTTGTTACAATGAGTATCCTAGTTAATCTATTCAATCCAGACACTTTCACAAAATCACCTAGAACCTGACCACAACACACACTTCAACTAAAACTCTCTATAACTCAAAAACTCACAAAATCTATTTATAGCCTCTGCACATTCGCCCAGTTGAGATGGTCGAATGTGGAAGCTTTCCACATTCGCCCACTTCAAGGTGCGAATGTGTTCTTCTGATCAGCTTCCTTCTACCTTCGCCCATAATCAATCTACCTTCGCCCAATATCTTCTACATTCGCCCAGTTTTCCACTTTCAATCCATCAGCAAAACTTACTAACATATGTTAATTATGTAGATCCAATCACTAGTCGCACTTCGTGCATCTACAAACTCCCCCTCGACTATTGATTGGATCGTTTTCTATCTTCGTCCATTGCTTTGTTTAACAAGTAAATCCTCAACTGCTTCTTTTGTTCTTTCGTCATTTCAGGCTCCAACTTTCTTTTCACCGGTTTTAACACATTAGCCATCTTCACCATTTTACCAAGTTTGGCATCCAAGTTGCTCCCGGAGTTTATGTCATATGCAAAGCAAACTCGCACAACTTGTGTATACTTCTTAGCCTGTTCAGCATCATTGGGATCATGATGAATCGGATTATAGAAAAGCATGATGATGTCTTCGAAGGTACAGTTAATCAACCACATAGGATCAAATACATGAACGTGCTTGTATTTGTCCTTCCCATCTCTCAATACAATCACAACTTCAGCCTTCCTCCAATCATAATACCAAAATATAAAGTCAGCACTGAAGTGTTGTGGCATAGGCATCAAAGGTATCTTTCTCATTACTTCAGGTGCTTTGTAGATCAAGGTTACCCTCTTCAAACCAGTTTTAGGATCAATATCCCTGTGAACTTTCCTTCTGGGATATTGAGGCTTAAACCTGTTCCACTTTGTCCTGCTCTCCCAGACTAACTTATCTGCACACCAACCGACATGCGTATTATTCACTGAAGCACCAGACATTGGGAATCTGCAAAGATCTCTGACCGCCCAATACGGTAGAGTTAGCAAATCAATGAATCTGTAGAAATACAGAATTCCTGATTCCCATTTGGCAGCTAAACACTTCAGTCTTCCCAAATAAGTCCACCCGAGAGCTCTGCCTTTGAACTTTGCATTGTGAAATCTATAAAAACTTCCTTGAGCTTCAGGCTTTGGTCGATTTTCATCCATTTCCTTCAACTTCTTCAAGTAAGTCTTCAATTCATCAGTTTGACTTGAAGATTGTTGCTTATCAGCACCAAACACCGTCTCAACAAACTCTTCACTCCTTTTCTTAGCTTTCTTCTTTGCTGAAGTGTTTGGTCTTTCTGTGAAGTCTGGAAATATCACATCTTCATCAGTCTGTCTGAAGCATTGTGGATATTCCTCATGCGTAATATCTTCAATCTCCACTTCATCCATCTCTGGAGTATTTTTATCATCTGAGTGATTTCCAATATCCTTTTCAGGAATATTCGGAATCGACTCATCCATCACAAACTCCTCAAATGATTTCCCTACTCTCTGTGCAAGACCATCAAGAATTCTTTAGCCATAGTAGCAGGTACTTCACCGTCTTCTAGATCAGGATCGTTATATTCCAGCTCATATCTCATGTCATCAGTCTGGAAGATCTCAGCAAAACGACCCGTGAACTCTATAGTCCATTCTCTTTTCTCCAACATATCTCTGTATACTTTCTTCGCATCATCATTTAAAGATCTCACCTTTTCATTCCAAAAGATACTTTCATCTGAATCTGTATTCCCTCCTTTCTTCTTTTTAGAACTTGATTCTCCAGCATCTTTCTTCGGTGTTCTCTTCTCGAAAGTAAACTTACTTGTGTCATCTCCTCCTTCATCATCATCACTATCACTACTATCATCATCATTCTTACTCCCAGATCCCTCAGCATCATCATCATCGTCTTTATCACTTTTCTTACTCTCCTCATCATCACTTTTCTCAGACTCATCATCTTCCTCATCATCCTTTTCTTTCTCAGAATCAGAAGGCTCAAAGTCTACCTGTTCTTCCTCTTTTTCTTTATCCTCTTCACCTTCTTTCAACTTGGGTGCTTCATTATACAAACTATCTAACAAATCACTAAGGCGTTTGTTTTCAACCTTTAGTTCTTTTTTATCCTCTTTGATCACCTTAATCATACTTCTGTTCTTGGAACATTTACCCTCAAGCTTCTTATTATCAGCTTCCAGTTTCTTAACCTTCTGCTCAATCTCATCTTGATTATTCTTTGAAGCAACCACTATGTGAAGCATTTTCTCTTCATTCTGCTTGAACTTAGCAATCTCTGCTTGTTGAGCTACAATCATTTTCATCATCTCATCCATCTTCTTATTCACCTGCTTCATCACATCATCAGAAACAGTGACTTTCTTAGACTTGGATGGCTCAACTTCTTTGGCTTTCTCCTTCTGAGGCTTCCTAAACATATCTAAAACATTATCCAGAGCTACATTAAACTGATCAACTGGTAATGTTTCAGCCTCTTTAGTCTTTTTCTGCTTCTTAGTAACCGGTGAAGACAACTTAGATGATGTACCAGCATCTGGTATTCTTTTTCCTTTCAGCAACTGGGCTATTTCTTTCTCCCTTAACTGTTTAGTGCTTGACTTCTTTGCCATTGATTTGTGCTTCGGTTTTGGCAAATTCACTACAACAGTTTCACCTGCTTCCAATTCACCCATATCAATACCTAAACCTCCTTCTTCAACATCAACAGATTTCTTCTTCTGTTCTACTTCTTCAATAGTCTGGTTAAGAGATTCAGACTCACCAACCATAGTGGCCTTACGTTTGGTGGTCCTAACTCTTTCTTCATCTGAATCCCACTGCTCATCTACCTCTGTTTCCTCTGAGTCAACAGATTCTTCATCAATCAAACTCGTTCCCTTCTTCGCAGTAGTTTTCTTCCTCACCACTTGTTGCTTGGAACTTCCCTGATCTGTCTTTGCCTTGCCCTTCCCTTTGGCTCCGGCATTGACAACCTGCCTCTTCCTCTTAGTGTTTGCATCCGCATACACCAAAGGATCATCATTATCCGAATCACTCTCAATATGTCTAGCCTTATTCTTTCCAGGATCAGTGTAATCCTGTTTAGCTAGAGCTCCAAACAATCTCCTATATGGTGGCTTATCTTCATCAGGCACACCTTTATACCCTTTCATCCTCACCAAAGTACGGATGTTCATGTGATCTTGACCTATGATCTTGGTTGGATCTTTCCTCAATTCAGGATATTTATGGTCAAAAATCATCATAAGAAATCTTGGGTATAGCATGAATTGTTTCTTCTTCAACCCCTTTAGCATTTCAAGCATATGGTCTAAAATCATCCCAGAAACATTGAATGGTTTGTTGAGAGTCAACGCAACCATCAATGAACTCAAACTTCTCCTCATTACATCATAACCACCGCTCACACATCCGAATACATGGATAATGACATGTGCAAAGTACTTGAACGGCACACTCAGTTTCCCTTTATGCATAGATCCATCAGTGATCGGTCCTTTGTACTTCATCCTCAGGAAGCAAGCCTTCTGTTCAGTCCATGATAACTCTCTGGGATCCTCACTGACTTCAAACTTGATCTGCAGTGCTTCTCTAATGTCAGATTCAGTCAGAAACATCTCCATGCCTTGTATCTTGCTCTTTATAATCGTCTGATTCTCCCAAAAATCATACTTTGCATTCTGGTAGAAATCTTCAACAATGTCTTTGTAGATAATAGTCGGTGTGGCTAAGGCATGTACAATCCTGCTCCTCTTTAAGAACTCAATAATCCCAGTAAACTCTGTGTTTTTCTCCACATCTCCAAGATACGCACAGCAATTGTGAGATCGTTCGAATGGCCAACTGCTTGGAACAGATGCTTCAGCCTCCTGAACAGGATCTGGAATGACATTTTGTACTTGAACTTCAATGTTTTCGGGTTGTTCAGCCATCTGCACATCAAAATCAGAAAAATACGTCAAAATACGAAAAACGACAAAAATTGAAAATTTTTAAGAATTTTATTTTCCACATTCGCCCCTTTTTATTAGGTCGAATGTAGATGTTTAGGTACGAATGTGCAAAACTTGGTACGAATGTGAAAAAGTGTTGATTCAAAATTACATTCGTCCATAAAAAGCTACATTCGTCCGTTATTTTCCACCTTCGCCCATTTTCTGGATCGAAAGTGAAACTGTTAAACCCTAAAATTTTAAAATTTTTCCAAGTTTGTTTTTAACATGTAATTTTGATTGGAATGTGTTCTAAAATGGCCGATTATAATTCGTCCACATCCAATTGTTCTTATTATTCAATCTACATCAGTTTTAAATAAGAATTAGGGTTTTATCATCTCAATCAATCATTTAACCCACTAATTGATGTTGTAAACCTAATTCTTTGTGTGATTGAAAGATTTTAGCTAAAACAGGAATATATGATCATACAAGTAACAAAACCAGGTGCGGAAACCCTAGTTATGAACAAACTGATAAAACTCGGATCAAAACACAGTAAACATCATTTCAAAGCTTTTTCCATAGATTAACATTCATAAAAACTTGTTACAATGAGTATCCTAGTTAATCTATTCAATCCAGACACTTTCACAAAATCACCTAGAACCTGACCACAACACACACTTCAACTAAAACTCTCTATAACTCAAAAACTCACAAAATCTATTTATAGCCTCTGCACATTCGCCCAGTTGAGATGGTCGAATGTGGAAGCTTTCCACATTCGCCCACTTCAAGGTGCGAATGTGTTCTTCTGATCAGCTTCCTTCTACCTTCGCCCATAATCAATCTACCTTCGCCCAATATCTTCTACATTCGCCCAGTTTTCCACTTTCAATCCATCAGCAAAACTTACTAACATATGTTAATTATGTAGATCCAATCACTAGTCGCACTTCGTGCATCTACAAACTCCCCCTCGACTATTGATTGGATCGTTTTCTATCTTCGTCCATTGCTTTGTTTAACAAGTAAATCCTCAACTGCTTCTTTTGTTCTTTCGTCATTTCAGGCTCCAACTTTCTTTTCACCGGTTTTAACACATTAGCCATCTTCACCATTTTACCAAGTTTGGCATCCAAGTTGCTCCCGGAGTTTATGTCATATGCAAAGCAAACTCCCACAACTTGTGTATACTTCTTAGCCTGTTCAGCATCATTGGGATCATGATGAATCGGATTATAGAAAAGCATGATGATGTCTTCGAAGGTACAGTTAATCAACCACATAGGATCAAATACATGAACGTGCTTGTATTTGTCCTTCCCATCTCTCAATACAATCACAACTTCAGCCTTCCTCCAATCATAATACCAAAATATAAAGTCAGCACTGAAGTGTTGTGGCATAGGCATCAAAGGTATCTTTCTCATTACTTCAGGTGCTTTGTAGATCAAGGTTACCCTCTTCAAACCAGTTTTAGGATCAATATCCCTGTGAACTTTCCTTCTGGGATATTGAGGCTTAAACCTGTTCCACTTTGTCCTGCTCTCCCAGACTAACTTATCTGCACACCAACCGACATGCGTATTATTCACTGAAGCACCAGACATTGGGAATCTGCAAAGATCTCTGACCGCCCAATACGGTAGAGTTAGCAAATCAATGAATCTGTAGAAATACAGAATTCCTGATTCCCATTTGGCAGCTAAACACTTCAGTCTTCCCAAATAAGTCCACCCGAGAGCTCTGCCTTTGAACTTTGCATTGTGAAATCTATAAAAACTTCCTTGAGCTTCAGGCTTTGGTCGATTTTCATCCATTTCCTTCAACTTCTTCAAGTAAGTCTTCAATTCATCAGTTTGACTTGAAGATTGTTGCTTATCAGCACCAAACACCGTCTCAACAAACTCTTCACTCCTTTTCTTAGCTTTCTTCTTTGCTGAAGTGTTTGGTCTTTCTGTGAAGTCTGGAAATATCACATCTTCATCAGTCTGTCTGAAGCATTGTGGATATTCCTCATGCGTAATATCTTCAATCTCCACTTCATCCATCTCTGGAGTATTTTTATCATCTGAGTGATTTCCAATATCCTTTTCAGGAATATTCGGAATCGAGAATTCTTTAGCCACAGTAGCAGGTACTTCACCGTCTTCTAGATCAGGATCGTTATATTCCAGCTCATATCTCATGTCATCAGTCTGGAAGATCTCAGCAAAACGACCCGTGAACTCTATAGTCCATTCTCTTTTCTCCAACATATCTCTGTATACTTTCTTCGCATCATCATTTAAAGATCTCACCTTTTCATTCCAAAAGATACTTTCATCTGAATCTGTATTCCCTCCTTTCTTCTTTTTAGAACTTGATTCTCCAGCATCTTTCTTCGGTGTTCTCTTCTCGAAAGTAAACTTACTTGTGTCATCTCCTCCTTCATCATCATCACTATCACTACTATCATCATCATTCTTACTCCCAGATCCCTCAGCATCATCATCATCGTCTTTATCACTTTTCTTACTCTCCTCATCATCGCTTTTCTCAGACTCATCATCTTCCTCATCATCCTTTTCTTTCTCAGAATCAGAAGGCTCAAAGTCTACCTGTTCTTCCTCTTTTTCTTTATCCTCTTCACCTTCTTTCAACTTGGGTGCTTCATTATACAAACTATCTAACAAATCACTAAGGCGTTTGTTTTCAGCCTTTAGTTCTTTGTTATCCTCTTTGATCACCTTAATCATACTCCTGTGAACATTTACCCTCAAGCTTCTTATTATCAGCTTCAAGTTTCTTTACCTTCTGCTCAATCTCATCTTGATTAGACTTTGAAGCAACCACTATCTGAAGCATTTTCTCTTCATTCTGCTTGAACTTAGCAATCTCTGCTTGTTGAGCTACAATCATTTTCATCATCTCATCCATCTTCTTATTCACCTGCTTCATCACATCATCAGAAACAGTGACTTTCTTAGATTTGGATGGCTCAACTTCTTTGGCTTTCTCCTTCTGAGGCTTCCTGAACATATCCAAAACATTATCCAGAGCAACATTAAACTGATCAACTGGTAATGTTTCAGCCTCTTTAGTCTTTTTCAGCTTCTTGGTAACTGGTGAAGACAACTTAGATGATGTACCAGCATCTGGTATTCTTTTTCCTTTCAGCAGCTGGGCAATTTCTTTCTCCCTCAACTGTTTAGTGCTCGACTTCTTTGCCATTGATTTGTGCTTCGGTTTTGGCAAATTCACTACAACAGTTTCACCAGCTTCCAACTCATCCATGTTAACACCTAAACCTCCTTCTTCAACATCAACACACTTCTTCTTCTGTTCTACTTCTTCAATAGTCTGGTTAAGAGATTCAGACTCACCAACCATAGTGGCCTTACGTTTGGTGGTCCTAACTCTTTCTTCATCCGAATCCCATTGTTCATCTACCTCTGTTTCCTCTGAGTCAACAGATTCTTCATCAACCAAACTTGTTCCCTTCTTTGCAGTAGTTTTCTTCCTCACCACTTGTTGCTTGGAACTTCCCTGATCTGTCTTTGCCTTGCCCTTCCCTTTGGCTCCAGCATTGACAACCTGCCTTTTCCTCTTAGTGTTTGCATCTGCATACACCAAGGGATCATCATTGTCAGAATCACTCTCAGTATGTCTAGCCTTATTCTTTCCAGGATCAGTGTAATCCTGTTTAGCTAGAGCTCCAAACAATCTCCTATATGGTGGCTTATCTTCATCAGGCACACCTTTATACCCTTTCATCCTTACCAATGTACGGATGTTCATGTGATCTTGACCTATGATCTTTGTTGGATCTTTCCTTAATTCAGGATATTTATGGTCAAAAATCATCATAAGAAATCTTGGGTATAGCATGAATTGCTTCTTCTTCAACCCCTTTAGCATTTCAAGCATATGGTCTAAAATCATCCCAGAAACATTGAATGGTTTGTTGAGAGTCAACGCAACCATCAATGAGCTCAAACTTCTCCTCATCACATCATAACCACCGCTCACACATCCAAATACGTGGATAATGACATGTGCAAAGTACTTGAACTGCACACTCAGCTTCCCTTTATGCATAGATCCATCAGTGATCGGAGCTTTGTACTTCATCCTCAAGAAACAAGCCTTCTGTTCAGTCCATGACAATTCTCTGGGATCCTCACTGACTTCAAACTTGATCTGCAGTGCTTCTCTAATGTCAGATTCAGTCAGAAACATCTCCATGCCTTGTATCTTGCTCTTTATAATCGTCTGATTCTCCCAAAAATCGTACTTCGCATTTTGGTAAAAATCTTCAACAATGTCTTTGTAGATAATAGTCGGTGTAGCTAAAGCATGTACAATCCTGCTCCTCTTCAAGAACTCAATAATCCCAGTAAACTCTGTGTTCTTTTCTACGTCACCAAGATACGCACAGCAATTATGAGATCGTTCGAATGGCCAACCGCTTGGAACAGATGCTTCAGCCTCCTGAGCTGGATCTGGAACGACATTCTCTACTTGAGCTTCAATATTCTCGGGTTGCTCAGCCATCTGAACATCAAAATCAGAAAAATACATCAAAATACGAAAACGACAAAAATTTAAAAATTTTAAGATTTTCAGATTCCACATTCGCCCCTTTTTTTATCAAGTTGAATGTAGAATTTTAGGTACGAATGTGAATGATTTGGTACGAATGTAAAAATGTGTTTCATAAAAATCACATTCGCCCATTATATGTCACATTCGCCCGTTCAATTCCACCTTCGCCCGTTTTGTGAACCGAAAGTGAAACTGTAAAAGCCCTAAAATTTAAAATTTTTCCATCTTGATTTTAAACATCTAATTCTGATTGCTATGTATTCTAATATGGCCGATTAGCATTCGTATATAACCAATTGTTCATAAATTTCAATTTTCATCAGTTTTCCAAAGGAATTAGGTCACGTCTGATATGAACAATCAATTAATCCCTTAAATGTTGTTGTTAATCTAATTCCTGGATTATTCTCCCCCTAAAACTGATGGGGATTGAAATGCAATCAACATCAAACATTAACAAACATCCTAAAACCCTGGATTCTAAAACCCTAGATTCGGTCATAAAACCAACGATTCTGAACTTGTTTTTGCTCCATTACCTGTGAATAAGGACTTAAAATGATCAGGATATGGTAGGGAACAAAAGGCACAAGTCAAAAGAATTCCAGCAACAACTCTTTGGATCGAAGAAAAATTTTGAAAACTTTGTGAATAAAGGTCGAATCTGAAATGGCATTATATATAAAGGCCACTTTCGCCCGTTTATATGGTCGAATGTTGGTTTGTTCCACATTCGGTCCAAACAAATGACCCGAAGGTGAAATTTTTCACCCGAAAGTGGAATTTGGATTAAATTCCCACATTCGCCCAAATTAAAACGCCCGAAGGTGAAGATTTTTCCACATTCGACCCAATTAAGGGGCGAATGTGAAATGGAAAAATCTGAAAATTTTGCCAAAACACGAATTCGAATCCCGTTCAACATTTTTCAATCTGTTAAACTTCAAAAACTCATATTTTCACTTTTTGAATGATACAAAGCCCAGATGGTGTTATCAAATCTCAGAAATTGACCATCAAGCACCGTCGGTTATCAAAAATAAAGCAGAAATGCAAAAATTTTGGTTTTTCTGAAATTTTATCAAAACACACCTAAAATCTTTTTGGATTTTGTATCTTTTTGACAATAAAAGTAACAACGCATCAAAGTAAATGAAAGCAGTAAACATTTTGTGATATCCGGTAAGAGGATCATATCAGTTTACTGAGAAATCTGATCACAGCGTTGATCTGTTTGTTTAATATTATCATTAGAAACAGTATGTGACACGGCAATTGCTGATATATTGGTCCACTTAAGCTCTCATGCAGACTATTACGCAATGCTTTAAAATGATACGAGTTAGGTGTATTAGACTAACACGTTGTGGTTGTAACAACCCGACCAGGAGGGGGCTGGACGTTACGACAGTTTGGTAACAGACTTGCACAACGGAAGCAACGATAACAAATATTTAGTGTTCGTACAATTTCTAATCTCAAAATAATACAAATACAAAATATAATTATAACTAAAGTCTAATGCGAAGACGAAGCGCGGCGGTCGTCGAAGCAGTGTAGTCCCTTAGTCGATCCAATCTCTATCCCGCTTATCTCTAGATGCTCTAACCGCAACACACTTATATCCGAATCTTCTAGCCAGATAACCTCTAATCCGCTACTAGCTATCATATACCTTGTGTTGTCATCCAATCATCCGCAGTACCTGAACACATGCTTAAAAACCAATTGGGTCAGCAAATATGCCGGTGAGTCCGTGTAATAGTTAAGTAAATCCAGAACAGTTTAACAGTTCAAAACAATTTTACATAGTTCAACACACGTGATGTACAAGCGACCCCTCAACCCTAACACTAGATCTATCTACTGCCATTATAGATCTACAAGGCATAATATATGCCGCAACGGTCCGCAGGCCTCAGTGGAGGGTTTCCCGGTTCCCTAAACCCGGGTCCACTGTGCGTGGGGGATTCCCCAAGTAGTACTACCCATATATTAAGTGGCTCACCTCTGAGTTAATGAGTGTCAGTATAATCCGGCAGCATGTATCTTGTCACATCACAATAGTTTATAAAAAGGAAGCATGCATTCACCCCAAAACAGTTAAAACACGAAAAAGGGGAATGGTACACGAAACTCACCTGTTATGTCACATGGTTATACGGCATGTCTTGGTCTTAAGTCCACATACGGTTCCTGTACAAGTCCTATTATTAGTGCATGTAACCAAGTATCGCGGTTACACGTGTGGGTAATCTTTAGGACCCTTAGTTGTGATTGTTGTTCTACCTATCTATTTGTATATTGTATAGTCATGGTTCAATTCTATGTCGAACTTGTTACTTTGAGTTCTGTACATTATTCTAAGCTTTGATGTTTATTTAATTTAAATGATAGCTAGTCCATTAATATGTCCAATACCCATGAGGCTTTACACCGTTCTTGTCATCAGTCATCTACATATGTACAAGTCTAAAGTCCCATGTATGCTTGTTATTGCTATTAATTACTCGGATAATGCTTATCCAATTAATTGTGCTAGTATGATCAGGTGCATAGGGGTTCATCATTCAAAGGTCTTACTTGTCATTCATATATGTCTAGAACATATTGTTTATCTATCCGCCTTTTTCTAATCATACTAATATATTTTATTTGAGATCTTATTGTACAGCCAATGTACTTGTCTATGAGACTTATTAGTATGGTCAAGTTGTCATATTCATGCCCAGTTCTCCAATATTATGTATTCGTCTGGATCACATAACTATGTATATTTATAGTTGGGTTGCAATTCATTTATGCTCGTTTTAGTCCCACACGTGTAATCCGAAATCTATATACATAACTAAATAAGATATAAAGAATGATATTCGTTTAGCTAGGTGTGCGAGTTATACCTTCACTCGTAACTGATCCGCATAATCTTATTGACCAAAACTGGTGACCGAGCGTTGACCGGTAAACCTAAACTTGATTTGTTTAACCTTTGCTGGCCTCATATGAACCCCTCTATGACCCATACCGACTACGCCATCCATCACCTAATCCTTCTCTTTAACAAACTATTGACAATCATCGATAACTTTACCTATCGACCACAACAGCCGCTGAAACTCATCACCAACATAATCTTAAACCAAGCTTCCACCATTATAACCTTATTAATCTGAAACTACCTACACTCCCTGTATACGCCATTTGAAACCAACAACAACAACCGCTAATTATTCGTTATAATAGTTAACCCTCCTTCACTAATCATTACCATCTATAACCTATCACAATAACCCACAACAGCAGCCATCATCTCCTATCGCTTAAACGAGTGCAACGAAACCCCAATCGATCACCACCACAGTTATACTATAACCTCAGTAATCCACCCTGTTAATGTCCTAACAATCGCAACCATAACCCATATTATTATCCTCTATTACCGATCTGTACAACAATAACAACCATAATCGATATCTGACAAGTAACCCGTCATCACAGTTGTTCTCCTCACCTCTTGTTTAGTCGTAGTAGATAGGGTATACGCCGGTACACGATGACAAGGCAGCAGCGACGCCGTGGTCCCACCGTGAGCCACCATGGTTCCTACTCTCCCTTCCCTGACTCTCTCTCTCTCTCTACGGCTTATCTCTCTAACTCTTTAGTTCAGATGTGGGAGGGTTCTGCTGAAGCTCCACCGTGCTCCGCTGTGAATGTCGGAGCTCCGCCCATCCTCCTCTTTCGGTTCTCTCTCTCTCCCTTCTTGCCAGTATGTTGTGAGGTGTGTGGGTGTTAATATGAGGGAAGGTAAGTGAGTTGGGTTTTTATAATGGTTGGGTGTTGATGGTTTCACAAAACCATAATGGTTTTGTGAAGGGTGTTGGCAAGTTATGGGGAGGACAAGTGTCCTCCCCAAGTGACTAATCACAAGGGAAAAACTCGAGCGGGTTCGTTATCGGTTATTAGCTCGGTTAC
This sequence comes from Ambrosia artemisiifolia, assembly GCA_032199755.1. Classification (NCBI taxonomy): domain Eukaryota; kingdom Viridiplantae; phylum Streptophyta; class Magnoliopsida; order Asterales; family Asteraceae; genus Ambrosia; species Ambrosia artemisiifolia. Next base: position 4,995,362 of record CM063526.1, on the reverse strand, counting down.
GTATCGTATACTTACGTATAATATTTATTTATAAATAGTTCGGTTTTCAGTTTCGTACCAAAACATATGGTTTATTATTTATCTTTGGTTATTAATAATTATATATTAATAATATTGTCCGAAAAATTCTGGGCCCTGAAACCGGGGTGTTACAGTGGTGCCCACACACACGACATACTCCCGTATCAAGTAATTGCACAAAGCTTCGTCGTAACGCGTGATTATGCCAGAGTTATCCGTAAAAGTTACAAAGTATATAGCACAGAGGTGTACAGGTCAGCAAACGAATGCAGCAGAGTAACATGTGCATATACACTAGGTTGAGGCTGATATTAACCACTGATTTGCATCAGTAAGTCAATACGATGTAATAATGATCTTTGATCAATAAAACATAAAGTTCCTCAATTCGGTAACTTCCGGTTTTGGCATTTAAGCTCTTTTAGCAAATATTCTGATGAAACTAGGTCCGTAAATCAATACGACAAAAGTTTAATCAGAATATCCCGGATAACCATAACATAACGACCCGAAACCTCAGATTTTGGCAATCCTATCAAACGAAATTACGGTACTAAGACCATATGCCCATGAGGTGTTCAGCCACGAACGCGTAGTTCGTTATGTTTGTATCACTAATGCACGCAATATTTAGTCTATGAAGCCTATCAGCATATCACACGTAATCAACACACGCCTCATATTACTATACAATTCTTTAGCCTGTGTCAGATTCCCACTGATGTACTATCATTTCCTCTTTTTATCCAGGAAATCATTTTTGGTTTTTCTAATTTTTAGGTCTTTTTGAATTTTTCAATGTTTTTGGTTTTTCTGATAAAAAGGCTCCCCCTAAAATATAGAACATATTTTTGGGTTTTTAAATTTTCTGAAAAACAATAAAACGAAAATTTGAAACAATCCACTCGAAAGCATCAACTTCTTTGAGGATTAAACAATCCACTCGAAAGCATCAACTTCTTTGAGGATTACGATAGTAAAGAGAAATTCCCAATTAGCAAAGAGAAATTCCCAATTAGCAAAAATCAGAAAAAAAATAAAACTAAAAAGCGATAAACCGAGGTGCCGATTACTCCTGTTTTTCCTTTATATTATTTACTTTTAAAAGATATTCAAAGCGGGATCTGTCAAAAGCTTTTTTAAACAAATCTGCACGTTGGTAGTCAGTATGGATTTTGATCATATCTATCAATTCTTTAGCGTAACAATCACGGATAAAATGATATTTGATCCGGATATGTTTCGCTTTAGAATGATTTTCAGTATTTTTAGTTAATGCGATAGCGGCTTCGTTGTCACAGTATATAGGGGTTTTAAGAAACTGCAAACCGTAATCCACCATCTGCTGTTGGATCCAGAGCACTTGCAAACAGCAACTCGAGGCTGCAATGTACTCGGCTTCACAGGTAGACAGCGCCACGGAAGTCTGCTTCTTGCATTGCCAGGTGACTAACCTGCTCCCTAAAAACTGGCAACCAGCTGTAGTAGATTTACTATCTTTATCACAGCCGCCCCAATCTGCATCACTAAAAGCAATAAAATCAAAATCATCATCATTAGGGTACCAAAGTCCTTTTGAGGGACAACCCTTCAGATATCTAAGGATACGCTTGACCGCCGTCAGATGACTTTGTTTCGGCTTCGATTGATAGCGGGCACAGAGACACGTTGCATACATAATATCTGGTCGAGACGCCGTCAAATACATCAGAGATCCGATGATTGCTCTGTATGTAAATGGGTCCGTCAGCTCCCCCTTAGCGTCCACTCCAATCCCGTGATTGGGTTGAATCGGGGTATCCATCGGCTTGGAATCCTCCATCTGGAACCGGCTCAAGACTTCGGATACGTATTTCGTCTGGTGAATGAAGATCCCCGTGGGTCTTTGGTCCACCTGCAAGCCTAGGAAAAACTGCATCTCCCCCATTGCACTCATCTCGAACTTTTCCTGCATGACAGTTTCGAACTCCCTGCATAAAAGCTCGTTAGTTGAACCAAATATTATATCATCAACGTAAATCTGCACCAGAAGCAAATCATCCCCTGATTTCTTTGTGAATAGGGTGCAGTCGACGAGTCCGCGCTTAAATCCTTTTGCCATGAGGTATGTACTTAGCTCCTCGTACCACTGTCTCGAAGCCTGGTGCAAGCCATATAAAGCTTTGTTTAGCACGTAGACCTTATCCCGGTGGATTGGGTCCTCAAAGCCTGGTGGCTGCCCGACATAAACCTCTTCCTTGACTTTCCCGTACAGAAATGCGCTCTTGACGTCCATTTGATATACTTTGAATTTCTTATAGGAAGCAAACGTAAGAAACATCCGAATAGCTTCAATGCGTGCTACAGGAGCATAGATTTCGTTATAATCAATCCCTTCGATTTGATGGAATCCCTGCACGACCAATCTGGCTTTGTTACGAACAATAACCCCACGATCATCCTTCTTGCACTTAAACACCCATTTAGTGCCAATCTTCTTTCTTCCAGGTGGCAAATCCGTGAGCGTCCAAACTCCCAATTTCTGAAATTGTAATAACTCCTCCTGCATTGCCTCAACCCAGGCGTCCTCCCGCAAAGCGTCCTTGTATGTCCTTGGCTCTACCTGCGACACATAACACGCAAACGACCAATCATTTTGACTACCAGATTTTTGTATTTTGGCATATAAGGCTAAAGCACCAAAACTCTCTGGCGAGTTAACACTTCGCAGCTGCCCTCTGGTCATTACACTGCTTCCAGGATCATCGATAACTTGCTCCAGCGGGTGAATACGATGAATCCGAGATTCCGGATATTCAGGTACAGTAACTCCCGTCTGAGTAGTCAAGTTCTCTACAGCATCCAGATCATGACCCGTGTTAGACGATGAAGCAACATCTGGAGTTGGAGTTGGGTTCACTGGCGGTGCCTCTGGTTCTTCTTCATGCTCAAGAATGACTTCTTCAAATTGTTCATCTTCAGATTCTGAAGAGTCTAATGAAGTTGAAGCCTCTTGAAACACTTCTTCCTCTTGTACAGGAGCATTGGTATCATTAGAAGCTGGTAGGGGGTTCACGGTGATCGGACGCACCAACGGTGAAGTCGCCGCGTTTTCACACTCGTAAAGTAATCTGATAACAGCTTCTTCAACCAAGCTATCTAGATTGAATGATTCAAAGAAGTCTTTGTAATCAAACATCCAATCAGGACCCGTCCCTTGCACATTTTGTGTATACCGTTGAACTTCCACGTTAGCCCAATCCTCCACCCGACGAGTTCGCTTGTTGTATACCCGTTTGAGCGGGGTTGCATATCCAACAAAGTATCCCTCTTCAGCTTTAGGACTAAACTTCTCGCTTGGATTCAACATCGTACATGGTGCCCCAAAAGGTTCTAGATACTCTAAGTTCGGCTTTCGTCGGTGTAACAACTCATAAGATGTTTTACCAAACTTCTTCACTGTTAGAACCCGATTGAGTGTATAATTTGCTGCATAAATCGCCTCGTTCCAGAACATTACTGGAAGATTTGAGTCTGCGAGCATTGTTCTAGCCGCTTCAATTAGAGTCCTATTCTTTCGTTCAGCAACACCGTTCTGTTGTGGGGTGTACGGAGCCGAATATTCATGATGAATTCCTTTGCTTTCACAAAGTTCATCCATCTTGGCATTTTTGAACTCCGTCCCATTATCACTCCGAATTCTCTTTATCTTCAAGTTGTTAAAGGTGTCACTTTTATTTTGCAAACACATCACCCATGAAAATCTTGAGTAGTCGTCAGTGACAACTAAACAATACAGCTCTCCAAGATGACTTTTGCGCTTGACCGGTCCAAATAGATCCATGTGCAATCGCTCAAGTGGCATCTCAACAGAATTGACTTTCTTCACTTTGTGGGACTGTCTGTGTTGCTTCCCCTTCTTACAACTTACACACTTGTCATTCAGATGGAAATGTTTCACGTTTACTCCATCGACAAGCCCATTCCTCACAAGTTGATTCATTTTTCTCAGATGAATGTGTCCCATTCTTCGGTGCCACATTATCGATTCTTTCTCGGTCGCCTTGGATAGAAAACATGTTATTTGCCCCTGTGATGTCATCGCCTTGGACATATCAAGAATATAGAGGTTGTTGACGCGAGGGGCCTTCAACATTACCCACTCTTTTGGAATTTGAAAACCAGGTTTGAGAATATAGCAGGATTTGTCATAAAAATGCACAGTGAATTGTTTATCACAAATTTGACTGACGCTCAACAGATTATAGTCGATCTGCTTCACATATGATATCCTCTCAAAGCTCACTATCCCATTACTCACGCTCCCCTCCATAGTGATATATCCGCCTTTATTTCCAGCAAATGCAACATATCCACCATTTATATTCTTCACGTCGAACAGCAACGCAAGATCCCCTGTCATGTGGCCTGAAGCTCCACTATCAACAATCCAAAGACTGCTAATAGGGCCAGCTAAAGCTCCTTGCACACATCAAGTAAAACGTTTAGTTCTTTTGGGGGACCCAAGCCTGAGTCTTGGGTCTTGGAATATCATTGTTCAAACAAACATTCTCATTAACACTTTGTTTTGGATCAATCTTTTTAGGATTGTTCAAAACAGTTTCCTTTTTCTCATTGGATTTTGAAGTTGAGGCACCTGGAGAACCATTGGGTGTCCAAGATTGTTCAGATCTTTTCAAGATACGAATCTGAGATTTTGGGTTCTCAGTCGGTTTCTGAACATTGTTTGCAAATGAAACTTTCTTGGTTACCTTATCTGATTTAACAGACTTAGGTCCAACATTTGACTTGACAATAGGTTTAGGTGGAACCTTTTGCCTATCATTTGTTTTGGATCAATCTTTTTAGGATTGTTCAAAACAGTTTCCTTTTTCTCATTGGATTTTGAAGTTGAGGCACCTGGAGAACCATTGGGTGTCCAAGATTGTTCAGATCTTTTCAAGATACGAATCTGAGATTTTGGGTTCTCAGTCGGTTTCTGAACATTGTTTGCAAATGAAACTTTCTTGGTTACCTTATCTGATTTAACAGACTTAGGTCCAACATTTGACTTGACAATAGGTTTAGGTGGAACCTTTTGCCTATCATTTGTTATGTTCACCACTGGTTTTCTCCATGATTGTTCCATAGCAATCCGATTTCTGCGATCATACTGAACTGGACGATTGTTCCTCATTTGATAAAAATTGTATTGATTATAAAACTGTTGTTGAGGAACAACACGTCTGTGTGGTGGAACATAATGATCAATCGGTTTCCTCATGGAATTCCTCACTTCAACTTCGTGCCTTTTATGCCTTACATACGGGCATTGAGCAAGTAAATGCCCTCTCTCCCCGCATTTAAAGCATGCACGGTATTCTTCAAAAACATTTGGAGCATTTGGTTGAGCAAATGATCGAACAGGATATTGATCATTATACTGTTGATTCCTCAAACTCTCAGGGAGTTGCCCTTTTGAGTAAGCAGGCCCATGAAAACCGTTAGCTCTGTTTTTGGGTCTAATAAACTCTGTGACATGGACCTTTGGTTCTTGAGGAACATCCAAAAACAGTTTCTTTAAAATTGCAGGTGGAATTTCATTTGTTCTCTCATGTTTTGGGAACCAAATGGTGCTTTCTTGCCAGATTTTATCAATTTTAGCATAGTTAGCATTTTTGATTGGAAATTCCTCGTCAGAGATGATCTTATCGGATCCTTCCATCCGATAAAACACCTTGACTCGTTTGTCACAAGGTTCATTCTTAACATTCTTTTCAATTTCATTCTTAACCACATTCTTTTCAGACTTTTTCTCACGATGAGCATTTGCCATCGGATGCACATGTTGAGATGATGAAACTGGTTCATTAGTAATGATGTGATTTTCTTTTGGAATTTCACATGCGTTAGTAATTTGATCATTACCAGAATCATCACTCTCAGAGTCTGAATCAACACTTTCAGCAGTAACACCCTCATCATTCAAACCTAAAATCGGCCTCACATCGGAATGTGGATCACCAATACTCGAAGTATTAGATTCATTTTCCGATGATGAGTCTGATTTTACCGAGCTCTCCGGTGTCACTTGATGACAATTATGGTTTTCAAAAAGCACCGGAGATGGCACAGACTTGTAATTAGTGGTTTGATCATCAATGATGTGGTCTACCATGTAAGCAATGTGCTTATAACTCTCCAACTTCTTGTTGACTTTTTCAGGAAAGCACTTAATGGCGGCCATTTCCAATTTAGTGTTCTCAATTTCATTTATATAGTTATTAATTGCAAGTTGTTTTAATGAAAGAGTATTTTTCAAGTCGGAAATGTCCTTTTTATAGCCATCTAGTACTTTGTTGAAAGCATGCAACTCTTTGCGAGTAGATTGACAGTTCATGATAGCACTATCACGTTGAACACGGAGTTCTTTGTTCTCCGCTATCAATCTATCACAAGTACCACAATATTTATCACTAGTAATATCAGTGCTACACTCAGAACTTACAGGTTTTGGAGGATCTGTCATGGCCATCAAAGCAAAATGAGCTTCCTTTCCAGCGAAAAACTTTGAGTAATCAATCCTGGTGAAAGCATCATCAGCAATGCACGACTTCCTCGTCTTCAGAAAATCAGCTTCTGCTAGCAACTGATCAATATCATCATCCAGAGATGTAACACTTGCTTCTGTATCCGATTCACTATCTGAATCTGAGTAGACTGATTCACACTCCTCAGGAACATCAGAAACAGTGTCAATCACCACTCCAGGATTTGTCTTCTCAGTCTTAACCTCCACAGGCTCAGTCTCCACTTCCATTTCTACCTCAGACACGTCAACTTCAACCTCAGTTTCTTTCTTCTCATCAACTATCACCGACTCTTCAATATCAACCCGTTGAGCAACACAAGCCACATTTCCACCAGTTGTAATTTCCTCAACCCCAATTTGCAAACCCGACCAATCAAACCGTTCATCCTATTGAATCACCAATGCTTGATTCTGATTGGTATTCTGTTGTGTCTCATTTGGTGTGGTAATCGGTATGACTGTTCGGTTAGTGTTGTTTGGTGATTGGTTTTGAGTCTGGTTTGGTGTGTTTGGTTGTCTGTTCTGGTTGTTGTTAGAGTTGTTTTGTCGGTTTTGGTAGTTATTTTGGTTTTGATAGTTGTTGTTACTTTGGTAAGAAACTTGGTTTTGGTTTTGTTGTTGACGGTTCTGGTAGCTTGCATTGAAAGGGTTTCTGTTACCTTGTTTTGGTGGCTGGGTGCATTCTCGTTTGAAGTGACCTTTCCCTCCACAGTTAAAACAAGTAACTTTCTCCTTGTTGAACCCGTAGGTTGTGTTAGGAGAAGTTCCCAAGTCCGTTCTACCCGTCTTCTCAATAAATTCTGTTGCCCTTCTCATAATACTCGCAAAAGCCCACTGGATATCAATCAATTCCATCTCTTCTTTATCAATCTATGCATAGTCTTCATTGGTCAAGTTGTTGTTCCCAATTTGACTAGCAACCAACCCATTGTAAGATGAAACCATTGCAGAGACTAGTGCAATGTGTTGCTGAGCAACTTCAACAGTCACATTTCCCAAGTTAGAAGTTTCCAAAACCAACGGTTGTTGATTAGGTTGAGTAATTTGGTTCATTGGGTTCATGTATTGAGTTTGTTGAGGTGGTTGTTGAGATTGGCTAGCAGTATAGAAAGCTGCTTGTTGCATTGGAGAGAACGGTGAAATGTAGGAATTGTTGTATTGTTGTTGTGGTGGTGGTGTGTATGATGGTTGTGAGTAGGATGAGGTTTGTGCAATGTAGTTGATGGTAGGTTTTGGTGATTCCATAACATTGGAAATGCAAGCAACATGTGGTGCCACTAATCCCCCTGAACTTGAGTTACTAACTGGTACTGAAGTGCCTCCAAAATATAAGCTAGGATTCTGAGGAATCTGTGATCTTTTAGCTTTCCTCTTCTCTTCCAGCTCTTTGTTTTCCAGCTTCTGCACAAACTCATTAATAGTCCAGTATTTGTATGAATCCTTTTCCCTGAGAACTTCCACATGCTGATCCCAGTATGGTGGTAGAGCATCTGCAAACTTGTCCACCAAATCTGTCATAGGAATCTGTATACCATAACTAGACAATTCAGTTAGCAAATGACAATATCTAGGAGTTAATTCTTTTAAAGTTTCATTGCCAATATAAGTAAAATTCTCAAACTCCTTTCGTAACTCTTCCATCCTCAATCTTCTAGTCTTCTCATTTCCATCATGCCTAGTTTTAAGCACATCCCACAGTTGCTTAGATGTAGTGCATGTCCCAAACTGATGCAGCAGATCGTTTGTGATCGCCTGAGTCAACTGGGAATAAGCTTTCTTCTCCACAGCAAACTTCTTTTTCTCCTCCTCAGACATACTCTTCAATGGAACTGGTTCACCGGTGTTCTCCAAAACCGGTGTTGTGTAACCTCTAGCAATCATCCCCCATGCCTCTGCACCTTCCACTCCCATGCCCTCCAAGTGGATCTTAAACTTTTTCTGCCACTGATTATATTCTTGCATCTCCATGAGCTTAGGTGGCCGATTCCCGCTACCTGAAGATAAGTCATTTATCAGTGTGGAAATAGCATTGGTAGTTTGAGTATTTACCACCGCTGCTGCTACTCCCCTGTAGTCAGGTTGTGGTGCTGGAGGTGCCACACTTTGAGGCATCGAGCTCGTCATCGCGATGTAATTAATCGAATGCGAAGACTGTGTGCTCGTCTTTTGTGCTGCCACTGTCCATGGGTCCATCACTTGCTGTTGTGGTTGTGTTGTTGCTGGTCTCGGGGTAGTCGGAAAATTCCACATGATATTCACGAACTTCGAAAAATTCAACACTTAGAAAATTTTCCAAATACAGTTCTAGGTTCGCCCAAAAAATCTTACTTTCGTCCCTTGTTTTCTACTTTCGTCCAAAATGGATTCACCCGAATGTAGAAAATCTCCCGAATGTAAAATATCCTAACTCACTTTCCACTTTCGCCCGCCCGACGAATCGAATGTGGAAATTCTTACCCGAAAGTGAAAAATTCAAACAACAAATTCCAGGTTCGCCCAGAAATGTGCTAGGTTCGACCATAAAACACTCACTTTCGCCCACGAAAAGTCAGGTTCGCCCACTGAACAGTACTTTCGCCCATTTCAGGTTTGAAAAACGGTTACACTTTGAAAAACGGTTATTTTGATCTCTGATTTTCAAAAGTTTATGGATTTGAATGATCTTTATCAGGTTTTGATTCGGAATTGATTTGGAACAACTTTAATTCTTGGAAAACTTGATTTTATCCACAAATTCAACTCTAAATCAATCAAAAACACTCAAAACCATTTTCATTCAAAAACAGATGTATTTTGATCAAAATCATGTCCAAATCAGCTCTGAGTTTATCAAATTTGTTGTTGTATGATCCGTATGGCTCTGATACCACTTTGTGATTGAAAGATTTTAGCTAAAACAGGAATATATGATCATACAAGTAACAAAACCAGGTGCGGAAACCCTAGTTATGAACAAATTGATAAAACTCGGATCAAAACACAGTAAACATCATTTCAAAGCTTTTTCCATAGATTAACATTCATAAAAACTTGTTACAATGAGTATCCTAGTTAATCTATTCAATCCAGACACTTTCACAAAATCACCTAGAACCTGACCACAACACATACTTCAACTAAAACTCTCTATAACTCAAAAACTCACAAAATCTATTTATAGCCTCTGCACATTCGCCCAGTTGAGATGGTCGAATGTGGAAGCTTTCCACATTCGCCCACTTCAAGGTGCAAATATGTTCTTCTGATCAGCTTCCTTCTACCTTCGCCCATAATCAATCTACCTTCGCCCAATATCTTCTACATTCGCCCAGTTTTCCACTTTCAATCCATCAGCAAAACTTACTAACATATGTTAATTATGTAGATCCAATCACTAGTCGCACTTCGTGCATCTACACTTTGATTCTTCTCCCCCTAAAACTGATGGGGATTGAAACGCAATAAAAAACAATCACTAAGAAACACCCTAGAACCACAGATTAAGAAACCCTAAGTTTGAACAAAAAATCGATGAATCTGATCTTGTTAGTGCCCCATTACCTGTGATTTAGATATTAAAATGATCAGTGATTACTCAGGAACAAGAAACACAAGTCAAAAGAATTCCAGCAACAAGTTTTGGTATTGATGAAAAATTTAGAAAAACTGATGAATGAGGGTTCGAACCTGGCATTGGCTTATATAAGAAGTCTACGTTCGCCCGTTTCTCTGGTCGAAGGTGGGTTAGATCCACATTCGCCCCAAGCGAATGACCCGAAGGTGGATCCTGTTTACCCGAAGGTGGGATTTTTCTAAACAAACCCACATTCGCCCAAAATAAACAGCCGAATGTAAAGATTTTTCCACATTCGACCCAATTAAGGGGCGAATGTGAAATGGAAAAATCTGAAAATTTTGCCAAATCACGAATTCGAATCCCGTTCAACATTTTTCAATCTGTTAAACTTCAAAAACTCATAATTTCACTTTTTGAATGATACAAAGACCAGATGGTGTTATCAAATCTCAGAAATTGACCATCAAGCACCGTCGGTTTTCAAAAAATAAAGCAGAAATGCAAAAATTTTGGTTTTTCTGAAATTTTATCAAAGCACACCTAAAATCTTTTTGGATTTTGTATCTTTTTGACAATAAAAGTAAAATGCATCAAAGTAAATGAAAGCAGTAAACATTTTGTGATATCCGGTAAGAGGATCATATCAGTTTACTGAGAAATCTGATCACAGCGTTGATCTGTTTGTTTAATATTATCATTAGAAACAGTATGTGACACGGCAATTGCTGATATATTGGTCCACTTAAGCTCACATGCAGACTATTACGCAATGCTTTAAAATGATACGCGTTAGGTGTATTAGACTAACACGTTGTGGTGCCCACACACATGACATACTCCCGTATCAAGTAATTGCACAAAGCTTCGTCGTAACGCGTGATTATGCCAGAGTTATCCGTAAAAGTTACAAAGTATATAGCACAGAGGTGTACAGGTCAGCAAACGAATGCAGCAGAGTAACATGTGCATATACACTAGGTTGAGGCTGATATCAACTACTGATTTGCATCAGTAAGTCAATACGATGTAGTAATGATCTTTGATCAGTAAAACATAAAGTTCCTCAATTCGGTAACTTCCGGTTTTGGCATTTAAGCTCTTTTAGCAAATATTCTGATGAAACTAGGTCCGTAAATCAATACGACAAGAGTTTAATCAGAATATCCCGGATAACCATAACATAACGACCCGAAACCTCAGATTTTGGCAATCCTATCAAACGAAATTACGGTACTAAGACCATATGCCAATGAGGTGTTCAGCCACGAACGCGTAGTTCGTTATGTTTGTATCACTAATGCACGCAATATTTAGTCTACGAAGCCTATCAGCATATCACACGTAATCAACACACGGCTCATATTACTATACAATTCTTTAGCCTGTGTCAGATCCCCACTGATGTACTATCATTTCCTCTTTTATCCAGGAAATCATTTTTGGTTTTTCTAATTTTTAGGTCTTTTTGAATTTTTCAATGTTTTTGGTTTTTCTGATAAAATGGCTCCCCCTAAAATAAAGAACATATTTTTGGGTTTTTAATTTTTCTGAAAAACAATAAAAACGAAAATTTGAAACAATCCACTCGAAAGAATCAACTTCTTTGAGGATTACGATAGTAAAGAGAAATTCCCAATTAGCAAAGAGAAATTCCCAATTAGCAAAAATCAGAAAAATAAAACTAAAAAGCGATAAACCGAGGTGCCGATTAGTCCTGTTTTTCCTTTATGTTATTGACTTTTAAAAGATATTCAAAGCGGGATCTGTCAAAAGCTTTTGTAAACAAATCTGCACGTTGATAGTCAGTATGGATTTTGACCATATCTATCAATTCTTTAGCGTAACAATCACGGATAAAATGATATTTGATCCGGATATGTTTTGCTTTAGAATGATTTTCAGTATTTTTAGTTAATGCGATAGCGGCTTCGTTGTCACAGTGTATAGGGGTTTTAAGAAACTGCAAACCGTAATCCACCATCTGCTGTTGGATCCAGAGTACTTGCGAACAGCAACTCGAGGCTGCAATGTACTCGGCTTCACAGGTAGACAGCGCCACGGAAGTTTGCTTCTTACATTGCCAGGTGACTAACCTGCTCCCTAAAAACTGGCTACCAGCTGTAGTGGATTTGCTATCCTTGTCACAGCCGCCCCAAACTGCATCACTAAAAGCAATAAAATCAAAATCATCATCATTAGGGTACCAAAGTCCTTTTGAGGGACAACCCTTCAGATATCTAAGGATACGCTTGACCGCCGTCAGATGACTTTGTTTCGGCTTCGATTGATAGCGGGCACAGAGACACGTTGCATACATAATATCTGGTCGAGACGCCGTCAAATACATCAGAGATCCGATGATTGCTCTGTATGTAAATGGGTGAGTCAGCTCCCCCTTAGCATCCACTCCAATCCCGTGATTGAGCAAATGATCGAACAGGATATTGATCATTATACTGTTGATTCCTCAAACTCTCAGGGAGTGGCCCTTTTGAGTAAGCAGGCTCATGAAAACCGTTAGCTCTGTTTTTGGGTCTAATGAACTCTGTGACATGAACCTTTGGTTCTTGAGGAACATCCAAATATAATTTCTTTAAAATGACAGGTGGGATTTCATTTGTTCTCTCATGTTTTGGGAACCAAATGGTGCTTTCTTGCCAGATTTTATCAATTTTAGCATAGTTAGCATTTTTGATTGGAAATTCCTCGTCAGAGATGATCTTATCGGATCCTTCCATCCGATAAAACACCTTGACTGGTTTGTCACACGGTTCATTCTTAACATTCTTCTCAATTTCTTTCTTAACCACATTCTTATCAGACTTTTTCTCATGATGAGCATTTGCCATCGGATGCACATGTTGAGATGGTGGCACTGGTTCATTGGTAATGATGTGATTTTCTTTTGGAATTTCACATGCATTAGCATTTTGAACATTACCAGAATCATCATTCTCAGAGTCTGAATCAACGCTCTCAGCAGTAACACCCTCATCATTCAAACCTAAAATCGGCCTCACATCGGAATGTGGATCACCAATACTCGAGGTATTAGATTCATTTTCCGATGATGAGTCTGATTTTACCGAGCTCTCCGGTGTCACTTGATGACAATTATGGTTTTCAAAAAGCACCGGAGATGGCACAGACTTGTAATTAGTGGTTTGATCATCAATGATGTGGTCTACCACGTAAGCAATGTGCTTATAACTCTCCAACTTCTTGTTGACTTTTTCAGCAAAGCACTTAATGGCGGCCATTTCCAATTTTGTGTTTTCAATTTCATTTATATAGTTATTAATTGCAAGTTGTTTTAATGAAAGAGTGTTTTTCAAGTCGGAAATGTCCTTTTTATAGCCATCTAGTACTTTGTTGAAAGCATGCAACTCTTTGCGAGTAGATTGACAGTTCATGATAGCACTATCACGTTGAACACGGAGTTCTTTGTTCTCCTCTGTCAATCTATCACAAGTACCACAATATTTATCACTAGTAATATCAGTGCTACACTCAGAACTTACAGGTTTTGGAGGATCTGTCATGGCCATCAAAGCAAAATGAGCTTCCTTTCCAGCGAAAAACTTTGAATAATCAATCCTGGTGAAAGCATCATCAGCAATGCACGACTTCCTCGTCTTCAGAAAATCAGCTTCTGCTAGCAACTGGTCAATATCATCATCCAAAGATGTAACACTTGCTTCTGTATCTGATTCATTGTCTGAATCTGAGTAAACTGATTCACACTCCTCAGGGACATCAGAAACCGTGTCAATCACCACTCCAGGATTTGCTTCCTCAGCCTTAACCTCAACAGGTTCAGTCACCACTTCCACTTCAGCCTCAGACCCATCAACTTCAACCTCAGTTTCTTTCTTCTCATTAACTATCACTGACTCCTCAAAGTCAACCTTTTGGGCAACACAAGCCACATTTCCACCAGTTATAATCTCCTCAACACCTATTTGCAATCCCGACCAATCAAACCGTTCATCTTGTTGAATCACCAATGCTTGATTTTGATTGGTGTTCTGTTGTGTCTCATTAGGTGTGGTAATCGGTATAACTGTTCGGTTAGTGCTGTTAGGTGATTGGTTTTGAGTCTGGTTTGGTGTGTTTGGTTGTCTGTTCTGGTTGTTGTTAGAGTTGTTTTGTCGGTTTTGGTAGTTGGTTTGGTTTTGATAGTTGTTGTTATTTTGGTATGAAACTTGGTTTTGGTTTTGTTGTTGACGGTTCTGGTAGCTTGCACTGAAAGGGTTTCTGTTACCTTGTTTTGGTGGGTGGGTACATTCCCGTTTGAAGTGACCTTTTCCTCCACAGTTAAAACAAGTAACCTTCTCCTTGTTGAACCCGTAGGTTGTGTTAGGAGAAGTTCCCAAATCCGTTCTACCTGTCTTCTCAATAAACTCCGTTGCCCTTCTCATAATACTCGCAAAAGCCCACTGGATATCAATTAATTCCATCTCCTCCTTATCAATCTGTGCATAGTCTTCATTGGTCAAATTATTGTTCCCAATTTGACTTGCAACCAAACCGTTATAAGATGAAACCATTGCAGAGACTAGTGCAATGTGTTGCTGAGCAACTTCAACAGTCACATTTCCCAGATTAGAAGTCTCCAAAACCACCGGTTGTTGACTAGGTTGAGTAATTTGGTTCATTGGATTCATGTATTGTGTTTGTTGAGGTGGTTGTTGAGATTGGCTAGCAGTATAGAAAGCTGCTTGTTGCATTGGTGAGAATGGTGAAATGTAGGAATTGTTGTATTGTTGTTGTAGAGGTGGTGGTGTGTATGATGGTTGTGAGTAGGATGAGGTTTTTGCAATGTAGTTGATGGTAGGTTTTGGTGATTCCATAACATTGGAAATGCAAGCAACATGTGGTGCCACTAATCCCCCTGAACTTGAGTTACTAACTGGTACTGAAGTGCCTCCAAAATATAAGCTAGGATTCTGAGGAATCTGTGATCTTTTAGCTTTCCTCTTCTCTTCCAGCTCTTTGTTTTCCAGCTTCTGTACAAACTCGTTAATAGTCCAGTATTTGTATGAATCCTTCTCCCTGAGAACTTCCACATGCTGATCCCAGTATGGTGGTAGAGCATCTGCAAACTTGTCCACCAAATCTGTCATAGGAATCTGTATACCATAACTAGACAATTCAGTTAGCAAATGACAATATCTAGGAGTTAATTCTTTTAAAGTTTCATTGCCAATATAAGTAAAATTCTCAAACTCCTTTCGTAACTCTTCCATCCTCAATCTTCTAGTCTTCTCATTCCCATCATGCCTAGTTTTAAGCACATCCCACAGTTGCTTAGATGTAGTGCATGTCCCAAACTGATGCAGCAGATCGTTTGTGATCGCCTGAGTCAACTGGGAATAGGCTTTCTTCTCCACAGCAAACTTCTTTTTCTCCTCCTCAGACATACTCTCCAATGGAACTGGTTCACCTGTGTTCTCCAAAACCGGTGCAGTGTAACCTCTAGCAATCATGCTCCATGCCTCTGCACCCTCCACTCCCATGCCTTCCAAGTGGATCTTGAACTTTTTCTGCCACTGATTGTATTCTTGCATCTCCATGAGCTTAGGTGGCCGATTCCCGCTACCTGAAGATAAGTCATTAATCAGTGTGGAAATAGCATTGGTAGTTTGAGTATTTACCACCGCTGCTGCTACTCCCCAGTGGTCAGGTTGTGGTGCTGGAGGTGCCACACTTTGAGGCATCGAGCTAGTCATCGCGATGTAATTAATCGGTTGCGAAGACTGTGTGCTCGTCTTTTGTGCTGCCACTGTCCATGGGTCCATCACTTGCTGTTGTGGTTGTGTCGTTGCTGGTCTCGGGGTAGTCGGAAAATTCCACATGATGTTCACGAACTTCGGAAAATTCAACACTTAGAAAATTTTCCAAAAACAGTTCTAGGTTCGCCACAGTATCCTTACTTTCGTCCCTTTTGTTCACTTTCGACCAAAATGGATTCACCCGAAAGTGGAAATTCACCAGAATGTAAAACACCCTAACACAAGTTCCACGTTCGTCCAAAACTAGTCACCTTCGACCACTTTGATTCCACGTTCGCCCGCCCGACGAATCGAATGTGGAAATCTTTGCCCGAATGTGGAAACTTCAACAAACAAACTCCAGGTTCGCCCAGATTTTAGCTAGGTTCGACCAGAAAACTCACACCTTCGCCCACAAATGGTCAGGTTCGCCCACTACAGTGTACATTCGACCATTTTAGATCTGAAAAACGGTTACACTTTGAAAAACGGTTATTTTGATCTCTGATTTTCAAAAGTTTATGGATTTGAATGATCTTTGTTAGGTTTTGATTCGGAATTGATTTGGAACAACTTTAATTCTTGGAAAACTTGATTTTATCCACAAATTCAACTCTAAATCAATCAAAAACACTCAAACACCATTCTAAGTCAAAAACAGATGTATTTTGATCAAAATCATGTCCAAATCAGCTCTGAGTTTATCAAATTTGTTGTTGTATGATCCGTATGGCTCTGATACCACTTTGTGATTGAAAGATTTTAGCTAAAACAGGAAGATTTGATCATACAAGTAACAAAACCAGGTGCGGAAACCCTAGTTATGAACAAACTGATAAAACTCGGATCAAAACACAGTAAACATCATTTCAAAGCTTTTTCCATAGATTAACATTCATAAAAACGTGTTACAATGAGTCTCCTAGTTAATCTAATCAATACAGACACTTTCACAAAATCTCCTAGAACCTGACCACAACACACACTTCAACTAAAACTCTCTCTAACTCAAAAACTCACAAAATCTATTTATAGCCTCTGCACATTCGCCCATTTGTTCTGGTCGAATGTGGAGCTTTTCCACATTCGCCCATCACATGGTGCGAATGTGTATCTCTGATCAGCTTCATTCTTCATTCGTCCTGTTTAACTTCACCTTCGCCAATACTTATGTACATTCGCCCACTTTTTCTACTTTCAATCCATCAGCAAAACTTTCTAACATATGTTAATTATGTAGATCCAATCACTAGTCGCACTTCGTGCATCTACAACATTCTCCCAGGTTTCCTCACCAGCCACCAAGAAACAGAAAAAGACTTCTAAAGAATCTGAAGTAGTTCCTGATCTAGATTCTACTTTAGAGAATGTACTGAACTTGTTTAAGAAGAAAGAGAAAGAGAAAACTCCTTTTGTTGAATCTTGCAAAACTAAAGTCACAGTTTCTGATGATGTCATGAAGAAGGTGAACAAACAATTGGAAGATATGATGAAAATGATAACTACACAGCAAGCTCAGATAGAGAAATTTAAGAAGAATGAAGAAAAGATTTTGCAGATTGTAGTAGCTTCGAAAGCAAATCAAGATGAACTTGAGAAAAAGTTGAAACAGCTTATAGAAGAAAAGAATGAGATTGATGAGAAGTGCAATGGGAATAGAAGGATGATTAAAGGAGTAAAGAAAGAAAATAAAGAGTTGAAGAAAGAAAACAAGAGAATGAGTGATTTTCTTGACAAGTTGTATGGTGAAGCTCCCAAACTGAAAGAAGGAGGGGAGGACAAAGAAAAAGAAGAAGAAAAGTTAGACTATGGTGATTCTTCTGATGATGAAGAAGATGATGATGAATCAGATGATGGATCTGATGATGATGATGATGCTGAGGGGAAATCAGGTGGGAAAAAGAATGATGATGAGGAAGAGAGTAGTGATGATGATGATGACGATGATACAAGTAAGTTCACATTTGAAGAGAGACAGACCAAGAACGCTAGTTCTGGTCAGTCCAGCTCGAAGAAATTAGGAGAGAATGTTGATGCTGATGATGACATATTCTGGACAGAAAAGATCAGAGCGTTATCAGATGATGCAAAGAATGTTTACAGGGAGATGTTAAATAAGAGATATTTCAATCTAAAGATATGAGATTCGAATTGGAATATAATGATCCTGATTTAGAAGAAGGTGAAGTGTCGGCTGCTGCTTCAAAAGAAATACTTGAAGGAATTGCGCAGCGTGTTGGTAAGACACTGGAGGAGATCATGGCTGATCAAATGATTCCAGGCATTCCTGAAAAGGATGTTGGAAATCATTCTGATGACAAGCAGACTCCAGAGACTGAGGAGATTGACATAGAGGATATAACACATGAAGAATATCCTGAATACTTCAGAGATACAAATGAAGTTTTCCCAGACATTACTGAAGCAGACATTAAAGAAGCTGAAAAGAAAGCTGAACAGAAGAGTAAAGATTTTGTGAAGAATGTGTTTGGTGAAAATAGTCAGAAACCGTCATCTGAACAAAGTGATGAACTGAAGACTTTGTTGCAGAAACTGAAGGAGAATGATTAGAAAAGACCTAAACCTGAAGCACAGGGAGGGTTCTATAGATATCACAACCAGAAGTTTAAAGGCAGAGCACTGGGTTGGAAATATCTGAGAAGTCTCAAGTGTATTGCTGTGAAATGGGAATCTGGAATTCTATACTTTTATAGATTCTATGATTTGCTTACTCTACCGTACTGGGCGGTGAGAGATATCTGTCGGTTCAAAATGACTGGTGCTTCCGTGAATAATACTGCAGTGGGATGGTTTGCTGATAAACTTGTCTGGGAGAGCAGAACGAAGTGGGATATGTTCAAGCCATAGTACCCAAAGAGGAAAGTTCATAAAGACATTGATCCTAAGACGGGTAGAAAGAAGGTGACGTTGAAATACAAATCTCCAGTGGTGATGAAGAAGATACCGCTAATGCCAATACAACAGCATTTCAGTGCCGACTTTATTGTTTGGTATTATGATTGGAGGAATGCTGAAGCGGTGATAGTGTTGAGAGACGGGAAGGATGCTTACAAGAAGATACATGTTTTTGACCCAATGTGGCTCATAAACTGTACTTTTGAAGACATCATCATGCTGTACTACAATCCGATCTATAGTGACCCCAATGATGCAGAACAAGCAAAGAAATATCAACAGGTGGTTGGAGTGTGCTTTGCTTATGATATAAATTCTGGTAGCAACCTTGAGAAGAAGCTTGGTGAGAAGGTGAAAGTGAATGAAGTGCCAAAACATTCGACGAAGAGAAAGCTGGAACCAGAGATGACTAAAGATCAACGTAAAGAACTTCGTTTGAAGCTGATGAACAAGCTTATGGATGAAGCGCGAAGGCAATCCGAGCAATAGTCGAGGGGGAGTTTGTTGATGCATATTGTGCGACTAGTGCTTCGGATTGTAAATACAAAGTTTGTTTTGGTTTACGTGAGGGCGAAGGTGGATTTAAGGTGGGGCGAATGTAGATTAAACAGGGCGAATGTGGAATTAACTGAAGATGTTCCAGGTTCGAACTAACAGAAAGGGCGAAGGTAGATGAGAAGCCACATTCGACCTTACGAAAAGGGCGAATGTGCAGACTATATAATCTTAAAGTTTGTTTTTCTATGTAACTTTGATCATTTTCTGTCTAGTAAGTCAGGGTAGAGCTCTCTAGCGTGTGTGTTATTTCAAAGTTGATCAGAATTACTTGTAACCTTTATGATTATCATATTTCTCAAAGTAATTAATGAAAATGTCGTTTGCAAAGCTTAATCCGTGTGTTTGATTCATCAATTATCATTTTGTATCTGTTCTAGGGTTTCCGCACCTGGAATAGAGATTTGTATGATCATATTCACTGTTTTTACATAAAACGATCCTTTACACCTGTATATTCGTCCACTTAAACTTATTTCCTTAGACCTTCTTATTTGACTGTCCGTGATTAATTTATCATGTTTTGGTGTATTAATTATGGACACTCAAGCAAGTCACAATCAAATCCTAGAATTATATGTGGTACACTCTATCATGCAAGCAGTTTCCCTACCACATATTTTAACCGTGTCTATTCAAGAATTCCGAAACCTTAACTGGGACTTGGTTGAGAAGAGAAAAGAATAGATCATTAAGAAATAGAGTGGTACAATATACAAATCAATTTGATTTCTCAAATGATATAGGTTTTAGTGTTTTGGGCTCTAGAGGACCTCTTTTGTTGTGCACATTGGCATCTTTTTGGGCTCATTGGCCTCTTTTGGCGTTTTTGATCTACAGCTCGACAATGTACAGCTAGGTCAGCATATATCTGGATTCAGCAGAAACTGACATTGCCTAGCATCCTCAGGTCTTTGCTTACACGAAACAAAGGAGATACACGAGTTTTTCAGAAAAGGTTTAAGACCTAGAACACAGTGTGTATCGGGACGTCACACGAGCATTCAAAAAAAATGTACCAATTCCAAGTGATGTTTCCTACTGAGGCCATATGATATCTTTAAGTGTTTCACTAGATCATCCAAATTTCCAGTCGTCAGGACCAAGCCTACCAACACATCACCCTAGAGCCTAACCGTTTCAATGCTGGTCTTATGTGTGTTAGTCTTTTTCACAAGGGATACAACAAAAACTCTTTTTGTAGTTTTCTCTTTTTCACATGTTTTTGTATTTTTCTTATTTTCTCTTCCATCTTCCCCTAAATTTTGTACATAACTTGTGACACCCCGGACCTAGGGCCCAAAATTTTCCGGGACTAAAAATATTATGACGAATAAACTAACAATAAGGATGTACAACGAATACGAAGCTAAACTGGCGAGTCATATAATTATTTGACTTGGAGAATAATATTATACGCGAAACTAAAATCCGAACCATTAGATAAAAATATCTTACACGAGTGCTCGTCACGTAACCGGATCAAAATACGATAACGAACCCAACCGCCCCTCTAGTGATTAGTCACTAGGGGAGGACACATGTCCTCCCCAAATGTTGCCAACCCATGACAAAACCTTGGATGGTTTTGTTAAAACCATCAACATACTCCTTCTATAAAACCCCAACTCACCCTTTATCTTTCCTGATGAACCTTCACACACACACACACACACTGATGTTATGAGAGAACAGGAGGAGGAAGCTGAAGACTGACCACCACTACCACAAGGGCGGAGCTCCGACGACACTCCTTTTTACCCCTAAATCTCACACCTGCATCTATTATCTAGAGAGAGAAAGAAGAAAGAGAGAGAGAACAGAAGAAAGAGGGACTCAGAGGAGGAGGTGCCGGAGGGTTTTCGACCACCTCAAGCGGCGGCGGCGGCGTCGCCTCTGTGACCGAACCGTCATCAAACTCACGTAAACTCAAACCCTTGTTTCCTATTGATTGTGATGCTGGTTATGTAAAGTAATGATGTTGATGGTTCATGATGATGGCGCAACCCCTTTCTTCGACAAGGGTTAGAGTTTCGAATGGTGGTTATAGTCGGACGATGGTGGTGGTCGATTAGCAGTGAGCAGGGGGTCTAGGGTTTGGAGGTTGATGACAGACGATGGTGGTGTCTGTAATGGGGATTAAGCGATGGGAGCAGAGGAAACAATGAGGACAACGAAGCTGTTGGGTTAATGGATTCGATTAAGGTTCCGACACGTTGTGATGTTGATTAGATGATGATCTGGAGTCTGGTTGACATGTTGTGATGTTGTTCGATGGTTGACAGAAGAAGATGAATGGGTCAGGGACCCGAGTCAACTCAGTTTGACTCAGTCGAGCGAGGGTGGACTCGGTTAACAGATTAGACGGACACAGCGGTAAGGAGAGGTATAAAAACACGTCTAAAGCTCTTTAACCATATAATAGATTATTAAAGATACGCGAGTAACACGTGTGGGGTTTGACTAACACAATGGACTCAAACTAAAGACTTTATATCTGTATATACAAACTAACCATATAATAGTTTATAAGCAACCTATGAAGATATACTAGGATGATTAAATTGTACATGGATAATAATATAAGGGCGTTGATGATTGGAATATATAAATTAGATCCAAAGAACATTGGATGATAGAATATGCTATACGGGGTATGGAACACTACATGTGACTTAATCGTGGTGTATAAACGGATGTTGGATCAGTGGCTTATGTTATGAACACTTATGTGTATCAGATTTATGTAAGAGTTAATAAGCAGCGGAATAACAAGTGTTCTAAAGATTAAAAGATCACTTTTAAGAGGAGTTACTACTCCCCCTTGACTGAATAATAAATGAGAAACAATAAAACAGTTCAAGTATAAAGCAGTAAATGCAGTTTATGTTTCTCAGATGTGAAATGGATTATAAGTTCAAAGCCCGAAGGATTTCAATTTAGATCAAAGGAATTACACAAAATCACATGTCTAAAATAGATGAACAAACTCATCTATTTATAGACCAATGTACTAAACCATTGTCTAAAGTAATCTAAGATATTTAACAAAGATATTATGCAAAGATAAGCTTACAACAGCCTGTACATTGAAACTTGAAATCTAGACTTTAACAAAACAATATAATAATAAAACTGCTGATCTTCAGTCGGTTAGAAGTTTCTGAACACAAAGTGCTGATGAGTGACAAACTGCTGATGAGTAGTTTGTCTTCAGTAGTTCTTCAGTGAAATGTCTGGTTAGACTTCAGAACTTCTGATGAGTTACTCTTCAGTACTTTGCATATTTGTTCTTCAGTACTTCTTCATTCTTCTTCAGCAGTTCTTCCTATACTTAAGCAGAATATGAATTTGGACTAAGGTTATCAAAAGGTGGTTTCTTCAATCCTCTTTGTCCCAACAATCTCCCCCTGGATTGATGAAGCCAAAACCTTATCCAATCTTTATTGCTGATCTTTTCTCTCTTCTAGTATCCTCCAGATTTCTGCTGTCATCCGGGTAGTAAGAGTACATCATTGTTGCTCAGTGAGAGGTCCAAGTTCAGGTGTAAGATGTTGAATTGTAAGAAGGTCTTTGGAAGATAAAACACTCAACTCCTTTGAGTTTTTGTAGACCTTACTTGAACGATCTCTCCTGGTCACAAGTACTGAGTTGGAATCAGTAAAGGACCATTTAATGATGTTTACCTTTGACCTGTCAAAGTCAGAGGCATAGGAAACCAAGCCTGTTTCCTTAGGTTGACCTGAGGACGATTGAGGGATGTCTTCAATTTCAGTGACTCTCAGGTGAGATTCTTGACTTCCTTGAAGTTCAACACCACTTTGGATAGGCATGTTGGGCAAGTGATGTTCTGTTACAACCCTTGTATGTGTCTTCTCTTGAATGGATTGTTGTAACTGATAAGCATAAGTAGCCTTGTCTCTGAATTGTGTAAGGAGGGGTTTTTCTTCTACATCAAAATCACCATGCACTAACTGATTTCCTTCCAAGAGTACCATCTTGAAATCAGTCTTCACAATGGGTTCACCCTCTGCTTTTCTCTTTGTGGCAGGCTTTCTTAGTGCACCAGAAGATCTCCTTATGATAGAAGTTGGTTGGACTTCTGGAGTTTCAAATCTCTCTGGCTCTGCAGCTTTGCTGGCCTTGTACTTCTTGTAAGTCTCATTAAGTGTTTGTTCTTTCCATTTTGAAACTGAGGCCTTTGAACCATAGCCATTTGCCACTAACTCTTCTATGATCTCAGCTCTTTTGGCTTTCCTCTCATTCTCTGTTGCTAGTCTATCAGACAGCATCTGAGCTCTTCTTGTCAGTTCTTGTGTTGAGAGTCTTTTGAGAGCCACTTGTTTGGATTTGGAGTTCTTTGTTATGAAGGTGATAAGCTGTGCTCTTTTGTCTTCTTCTGCAACAGCTTCAAGTGCTCTCTCTTCAGCCTCAAGCTCATCAAGCTTTTCTTGATACTTGATTAATTTTTCTTGAAAGTTCAGATCATCTCTAGTCTCTAGGCTGTTCCATACTTTGTCTTCTTTTGCCTTCTTTGCAGCCTCTTTTAAACTCTTCTCCAGTAGTTCTTTCGACATAGCAATGGGAGTAGGGTTTAAAACTGTTGTGGAAGTTGTTGTAGGCAAAGGAATGGAAGCAGGTTCTCTATCAGGTGCCTTGGAAACTTCTGATGTTGGTTTTGGAGGTAAAACTGCTGATGAAGTAACTTGACTCACAACTACTGAAGGATTGTCTTCAGCAGTTTGAATAATGGGATCAGCAGTTTCCTCTGATGCCTTAGATAATGAGAACTCTTTTGCTACTTCTTTTCCTGGTCTTTGTGTTGGTTTTTCAGCTTCAGGATCAGGATTTTCTCTTGTTGTAGCAACTTCAGTAATTGGTTCCTTAGTCTTCTCCCCCTTTTTGGCTTCATCCACTTCTGGAAGCCTCATTGAGTGAGAAGTTGCAGCAGACAACCTTGCTATTTGATCTTGAGTTTGATCCATCTTTTTGTTCAATTCAGCAAGTCTTGAATTTATCAACCCAAACTGGTTGTTAGCCTTTAACTCCCAAGCAGTTGTGAATGGTTTGAGTTGATCAATGATAATTTGTTTCATTGCCTGAAACAGGGGACCATCTGGGCTGCATAGTTGGTTCAGGTCTATGCCAGTGAGCCCAGGGAATTGGGTAGGTTGTTTTTGTGAAGGGGGGCTTTTTGGGTGATCCTCAGATTTCTCTGAAGATGCCACTTGTGGGGATTTTTGGGCTAAGTGGTCTTTAACCTGATCTTTGGTGACCAGCTTCTTGAGCTTGGATACCTTAGATGCAGGACCTTCAATTTCAACCGTCAATTCTATTTGTGTAATGTTTGATTCATCATCCAAGCTAATGGAATCATCTGAATCCCTAATAGTGTCCTCAGAGAGGACAGGATCAGTTAAATCATGAGCTAGTCCCAAACTAGTAGTCTCATGAACCTCTTTGTCTTGGAACTGAGGTTTTCCTACTTCAGGCACTAGGCCTTCATCAGTAGTTGCCAAATTTGAGGTCTTAGCAATGTTACTACTGTCCTCAAGTTCACCACTGGGTGATAAGTGAGTAGTAGCAGCCTCAAAAGTACCAAGAGTTTCTAAGTTTGGGCTTATAAACTCTGGTCCATCCTCATCTCCCTGGTTTGGGCTAATAAGGTCCACATCCATGTCAATAGGAGAAGGCATCTCCCCAATTTGATGTGTTGCTGGGGGAGTGACATGTGTTGGATGGGATCCTTTTAGTCCTGAGAGAAGTTGGGCTATTTCTATTGTTGTGTGGGAAGGTTCAGGTTCAGTAGTTGTAATGGGTAGGTGTTCAGAAGTTGGAATGGGTTCAGGTTCTGTTTCAGCAGTTTCAAAGGTTGGGTCAACAGTTACAGGTTTCTTAAATCTTTTTCTTTGAAAAATAACTGTAACTGGTTTTCTTTTAGGAGGTGGAGAAGGAGTGTGCTGAGAGGATGTTTCAGCCACATCCTTATCAAGTGCAGATTGCACATCAGTAGTTTCAGGGTTCTCCACTTCCTGAACTGTCTTTTTCAATGGTTTGGTTGGTTTTTGTTTTTGTTGTTTGGGCTTTTTGGTTTTCTTTTTGGGTTTGGAAGATGTGGGCTCCTTGGGGATGGGTTGTTCTTCCCCTTGGTCATCTTCTAGCACAAGTGCTGGTTTGTTGTGCCTAGAGAATACTTGTGAGGTTAATGGGTTTAAAGTTGTTGTTTTACCCACAAGTACTCCCTCTCCAAGTTCTTTTATTATGCATTGCATAACAAATCTTGGGTACAACAAAAACTTCTTTTTATCATTTTCATGGTGTAGAACCAACTCATTGAAAAACAGTTTTCATGCCTTAAAAGGTGTTTCATTTATGATTGAATGAAAAATTGGTTGAAAAGTAGAAGGCATCTGATCAATAGACCTTGTTTTTGGACTTAGACACATTATAATGTAATGAAAAAGCAGTTTATATTTTGGGTCAAAATACTTCTTATAAACTGTTGCTTGTGCCAAAGTACCTTGATAACCACATTCTGTCATGGTTAGATGGATGTCTGAGTTTGGAATATGCTCAGGAGCATTAGAATCCTTCAAACCAAGCCTGATGCTTAGTGTTTCCGGTGATATGGCCATCAGTTTCCCTTTTATAGAAGATTTGAGGGAGATCACTTGATTATTAACTGTCACCGTCTCTGTGTTTGCCCAAAACTCATTTAGAGTTTCTTCATGAATGGGTGGATCGATGGTGAAAGCTTCATAATACTGGGATTTCATGATGAGATCAATCATTTCATCATACTGGGACCAGGCTTCATCTTTCACAAAGTAGCCTCGTTGATTATGTCCCTGTTTTAACACGAGAGCCATTGCTTGTTTGATCGAATAGTATAGGGGTTTTGGTTTTGATTTGAGAGAGAGAGAGGGAATTTTGCTTTTTGAATGGATAAGTGTTTGAAAAAGGTATTTATCAGAAGTTTTTAACCGACTAGGTCAAACTTCTGATGAGTGAAAAGTCTGTTTTACCCTTTTTAATGAAACTGCTGATGAAGAAGGTTTCTTCATCAGTGGTTTTGGTCATCTCTTCAGCAGTTTCAACTGCTGATGCAAATGACTTTTAAAACACTTAAATAACTTCTGATTCTTATCAGTAGTTATGTCCAATGTGAAAATTTCACATTTTTGATGTTCATCAGTAGTTTTAAAAAATTGTTCATCAGTACTTTCTCTTTCTCAAATTTTAGTCTTCAGAGGTTTGTGACAGATAAGTAAGTAAGTGAAAATAAAATATGTGCAGAACTAAAAAGTGAAACACTTACAGACTTTCTTCCAAGTTTAACATCCCAAGCATGGATACTAACCTCTGAAAAGTTGTTGAATCAAGGGGTTTGGTGAAAATGTTAGCTATTTGATTAGCTGTTGTGACATGCTTCACCTCAATCTTGCCTTTTTCATAGCAATCTCTTATGAATTGATACCTGATTTCAATATGTTTAGTTTTTCAAAACTGAACAGGATTTTGAATGATGCTAATGGCAGATTTGCTGTCTACTAAAAGTGGAGTCTTGGTCTCTTTGATTCCATAATCAAGCAGTTGATATTGGAGCCATTGTATCTGTGAAGTACAGCTTGCAGCAGCAATGTATTCAGCTTCAGCTGTTGAAGTTGCCACAGATGTCTATTTCTTTGATTGCCAGGACACCAGACAGTTTCCTAAGAATTGACAACCACCAGATGTTGATTTTCTTGACATTTTGCACCCTGCATAGTCACTATCTGAAAAAGCAGTTAACTTGGTATTGCTTGAAGCAGGATACCAAATTCCTAAAGTAGGAGTTCCTTTCAGATATCTGAAGATTCTTTTGACTGCAATTAGGTGTGATTCTCTTGGTGCAGATTGGTATCTAGCACAGACACAAGTTGAAAACATGATATCTGGTCTAGAAGCAGTTAAATACAAAAGAGAACCTATCATACATCTATACATGGTTTGATCAATATGTTTCCCTTGATCATCTGGTTCAACTTGTGTGATTGGTGTCATGGGAGTGGAACATGTTTTACAGTCTTGTAAAGAAAATTTGTTCAATAATTCTTTAACATATTTTAATTGATGTATAAATGTTCCATTTGATTGTTGCTTGATTTGCAGTCCCAAAAAGTACTGCAATTCTCCCATTGTACTCATTTCAAATTTTGATTGCATGAGTTTCTTAAAATCTTCACACAGTTTTGAGTTTGTTGAACCAAATATGATATCATCAACATAAATTTGAACAAGTAAGACATGATTTCCAACATGTTTTATGAAAAGAGTTTTATCAATGGATCCCCTTGAGAAGTGATTCTTAAGTAAAAAGTTTGAAAGTGTTTCATACCAGGCTCTTGGAGCCTGTTTTAGCCCATAAAGAGCTTTGTCAAGTCTGTAAACCCAATCAGGATGGGAAGGATCCTCAAACCCTGGAGGTTGACAGACATACACTTCCTCTTTTATTTTTCCATACAAAAATGCACTTTTGACATCCATTTGATAAACTTTAATGTTGTTGGAAATTGCATAAGCTAAAAATAACCTGATAGCTTCAAGTCTTGCAACTGGTGCAAAGGTTTCATCATAATCAATTCCTTCCTCTTGGGAATAACCTTGTACTACCAATCTTGCTTTGTTCTTGATGATCATACTAGCCTCATCTGATTTGTTTCTGAAGACCCATCTTGTTCCAATTGGTTGCTTGTCTTGAGGTAAGGGACAGATTTCCCAAACCTGTTGTTTCTTGAATTGAAGCAATTCTTCTTGCATTGCTTGCACCCAATTGTTGTCTTTGAGGGCTTCTTGATACTTCTTTGGTTCCAACTGAGAAATGAATGCTGAGAATAGGCAAAAGTTGGAAAGCTGGTTTCTTGTGAGTACCCCTGATGCAATATCACCCATGATTTGATCCAATGGATGATCTTTGTGTTCAATCAGTTGTTGTAGACCTGTACTGGATGATGGCTCTACAGGTTCTTCAAATAAACCACTGAGATTGATAATATCTGGTTCAGCTGTTATTTGAACTTCAGGAGTTTTAGGTTCAGCTGAATCAGTAGTTTCAAAATGTTCATCAGTAGTTTCTGAAGTTGAAGTTATTGAAACTTCTGAAGGTTTGATAGTTGATCTTCTGACTGTGTTTGGAGTCCATGGTGCAGGACTATCATCTTCAAATCCTTGAAAACCATTTTGAGGAGGTTTGGATGATTCAACAGTCTTTTCAGGTCCGAAATGAAAGTTGTCAAGATCAAATAATTCAGCAGGATTTGCTGGAATAAGAGTGTGTTTTGATTTATTGAACTTGACATTCAGTGTTTCTTCTACTATATTGGTTCTTGAATTGAAAACTTTATAAGCTTTTCTCAAAGGAGAATAACCAAGAAAATAACCTGTATCAACTTTTGCAGCAAATTTTGAGATAGAGTCTTTGATGTTGAGGATAAAACATTGACATCCAAAAGCCCTGAAGAAGGAGATAAGGGGCTTTATGCCATGAAGAATTTCATAGGCAGTCTTGGTATGTCTCTTATTGATAAGAACTCTATTCTGAACATAACATGCAGTGTTGACTGCTTCAGCCCAAAAATACAAAGGTAGGCCTGAATCAGCTAACATTGTTCTGGCTGCTTCAATTAAGGTTCTGTTCTTCCTTTCTACCACACCATTTTGTTCAGGAGTTCTGGGAATGCTGAACTGTGTAACAATCCCTTTAGACAGACAGAATTCATCCAGAGTTTTGTTCTTGAACTCTGTCCCATTGTCACTCCTGATGACTTTGACAGAGAGAGAATATTGCTTCTCTACTTGTAGAATGAAGAACTTGATGATTTCAGCTGCCTCATCCTTGGAATATAAGAAGAAGACCCATGTGAATCTTGAGTAGTCATCAATGATGACTAAGCAGTACTTCTTCTTACCAAGGCTCATAATCTTGACTGGTCCAAATAAGTCCATATGGAGTAGTTGAAGACATGCAGTTGTTTTAGATTCTTCAATAGACTTATAGGAGGACTTATGTTGTTTACCTTTAAGACAGGAAACACAGTGTTCTTTGCACTGATATTCCTTCAAAGGTAGACCCCTGACCAAGCCCATTTTTGTGACTTTATTGATGGTTTTAAAGTTCACATGGCCAAGTCTCCTGTGCCAGAGATCATTTTCTGAAGTTGATGCCTTTGAGAAGAAACAGGCAGTCTTGTTCAATACTTTGTCTTTTTCAATGTCCACTGCATAGACATTGCCACACCTTTTGGCAATCAGCAAAGTATGATCTTCAATAATCTTCTCTATCAACTTATGGCCTTCTGGTGATATGATCTTGCATGCTGTCTTGGTGAAAAAGGAAGAATATCCTTTGTCACACATTTGTGAGACACTCAGCAAGTTGTACTCAAGGTTTTCAACCAGATTGACCTTGTCAAACTGCATTTTGCCTGAGGATACATTGCCATATCCTAGCACATATCCCTTGGCATTGTTCCCAAAGGACACAGATCCTTCTCTTTGAGTGATAAAATTGTTTATCAGGTATCTGCATCCAGTCATGTGCATTGAGCCTCCACTATCCACATACCATATGCTTTTCAAACCTCTGGAGACCTTCTGCACAAGATAGCAAATTAGTTAGTTTTGGCAACCCAAGCCAATTTGGCTTTGGGTTTGCTCTTGAGAACAGGTGCAGCTTGTTGTGGACCAATTCTAGAAATCCATGTCTTTTTGGCAATGGATTTGTCATTAAGAACAATGGTGGGTTCTTTTTGGTTTCCACCATCAACTTTGGTCATTAGAAGTTTAACCAGGTTTATCAAATCTTTAACTTCAGCAGTTTGTGAAACTGCTGATGAGTTAGGTGTAACTTCTGAAGATGAACTTTGAGAAGATGACTTTTGTTGAGATAAAAGCCTCTTCTTAGAAAGGGTTTTGTTTGATTGTTGTTTGTTGGTAAAGAAAGTATTTTCAAAATTTTGTTTCATCTGCTTTCCCACAATCAGTTGTTGTCTTTGTTTATTTAACTGATTTACCTTTCTATATCTGCAAAGTTCAGTTATGTGGTTAAACAGACCACATATTTCACATGCTTTTGCCTTCTCTTTCTTTTTAGATAAATCAAGAGAGCTGGAAGGCAATTTACTGAAAAAATTAGCATTTTGAAATAGGTCATCAGCAGTTTTCAGGGTCTCAACTCCTGATGTAGTTGAAACTGCTGATGGCTTATTGTCAGTAGTTTTAACTTCTGCAGTACTTTCCTTTTTGAGAAAGTTCTGATGGTAGGATGTGAATTCCTCCATATCAGAAGTTTGAATCAATTTCATCCCATCATTATCAGTTTTGTGGGTGAAATCTGTTGGTGATTCAGTGTGGGTATACCCAATGCCAAACTTAACATTAGCTGCAGTTTGTTTGTTAAGTAGCATTTGGTACCCTTTACAAGACTCAACCCATTTTTCACAATCAACCTTGGTGTCAGCAAGCTCTTGTCTGACTTTTCCTAGGTTGTCTATCATTGTTTTAATCTGTGCTTGGGTTTCAATGGATTTATCATTCAGTTTAGAAATTTCTTTGTTTTTCAAAACAATTTTTCTTTCTAAATCACACTTCATCTGTGTGTATTTTCTCTCCATATCATTGGATTTGCCTTGTAAATGCACATTTGTTTCTCTAATTAAAGCAAAAGATTCTTTGCAAGATTTAGTGCAAAGCTTTAACAGAGATTGTTGTGATACCTGTGTGAGAGCAGAATTTGAAGAGTATCCTTCAAAAGCCATTAAGGCAAAGTTCTTTCTGCCATTATCAGGTTCTCCCCAGTTGACATCATAGACCTTATTGCCTGCATCCTGACTGCATTCTGATGTGTCATAAGGAAGACTGCTCCAGTCAACATACCCTGATGTAAATAAGCTTTGTTGCTGAGGGGGTTGTTGAGTTTGTGCAGGTTGTTAAGCAGTTGGAAAAGGAGGCATCAGCTGCTGTTGTTGCTGAGCAGGCATCTGAACATATTGTACTTGTGGCACATATTGAACTTGTGGAGCTTGTGCCTGTACAAAATGAGCACTCCCTTGAGTTCCATTATTCCTATTATATGAGGGGTTAAATTGATTTCCAGACATGGGTTGGTTGTAGCTAGAGCTTCTACACTCTCTAGCAAAGTGTCCCAACTTTTGACACTTGTGACATCTAAGTTTAGATTTGTCAAAACCAACTTTTGTAGAGTTGTTAAGTCCTGGAAATTTCCTTCCTGACCTTTTATAAAATCTGTTAGTTTTTAAGCTTAACAAGGCTAGTTGGTGCAATATCTCCATTTCTTCTAAGTCATCACTGCTAAAATATTTCAAATCATCCATGATGAAACACATGTTGTCAGCAGTTTGACTCAGTTCTTCATTGTCATAAGCTGGGAAAGATCCATCTGATGAGATCCCAGCTGTTATGTCAATGTGGTCAAAAGAACCAAAATTATTAGAACAGGATGGTGAGTCATGTCCTAATAAGGCTGTGCTACCAGGAGTATAGTCATCAGCAGTTTTACCAGATTCTTGTAACTTTTTCTTTTGATTGATTTCTCTTTCAAAAGTTAGTAATTTACCATGTAACCTAGTTAGGTCCAAGGTGTGAAAATCTGAACTTGTTCTGAGGACTATAGAGTAAGTTTCCCATTTTGAAGGTAAAGACCTTAAAAATCTATGCAACATAGACTCATTTGAGTAGGTCTGATTATTAATTTTTAACTCAGAGATGAGTGAAGAAAATCTTTCAAACTGTTGTGTTAAAGTTTCACCCTCTATGTGAGTAAAAGTTTCATATTGTTGAGCCAATATTTCTCTGATGTTGGCTATCACCTCAGCAGTTCCTGCAAACTGCTCTTTTAGGCAATCCCACAGCTCTTTGGCACTTTCACAGTGTAAAAGCCAGCATATATTTCGTTTGGGAGAGCCATAGCCAACATGGAGAAAGCTTTTGCATCAAGCTCAAACTTTTGGAAATCTTCCTCCGTGTGGTCTTTTGGATCTTTTGGTCTTTCAGTCTTTCCCTCTGGATCAGTTATCACTGGTTTGTGAGGTCCAAAAACTACAGACCTCCAACATCCAGTATTAGTTTGGGAAATAGTGTGTGCCAACTTTTTAGACCATATGTTATATTCATTTCTGACTAACATAGGAGGTTTGTTGGCAGATCCAGTATTGTAAGGGTCCATTTTTAAGAAGTTTGAATTTGTCAATGCTTCTTTAAAGTGATGGATGAAAAAGTGAGCCTTTTATCCTTTATTGAATATCAATAAGAGCCTGTGTCTGAATCTCAATTTGTTAGATTGATTTTGATCAGATTAACCAGATGCTCTAATACCAATTGTTGGATCAGTGGCTTATGTTATGAACACTTATGTGTATCAGATTTATGTAAGAGTTAATAAGCAGCGGAATAACAAGTGTTCTAAAGATTAAAATATCACTTTTAAGAGGAGTTACTACTCCCCCTTGACTGAATAATAAATGAGAAACAATAAAACAGTTCAAGTATAAAGCAGTAAATGCAGTTTATGTTTCTCAGATGTGAAATGGATTATAAGTTCAAAGCCCGAAGGATTCCAATTTAGATCAAAGGAATTACACAAAATCACATGTCTAAAATAGATGAACAAACTCATCTATTTATAGACCAATGTACTAAACCATTGTCTGAAGTAATCTAAGATATTTAACAAAGATATTATGCAAAGATAAGCTTACAACAGCCTGTACATTGAAACTTGAAATCTAGACTTTAACAAAACAATATAATAATAAAACTGCTGATCTTCAGTCGGTTAGAAGCTTCTGAACACAAAGTGCTGATGAGTGACAAACTGTTGATGAGTAGTTTGTCTTCAGTAGTTCTTCAGTGAAATGTCTGGTTAGACTTCAGAACTTCTGATGAGTTACTCTTCAGTACTTTGCATATTTGTTCTTTAGTACTTCTTCATTCTTCTTCAGCAGTTCTTCCTATACTTAAGCAGAATATGAATTTGGACTAAGGTTATCAAAAGGTGGTTTCTTCAATCCTCTTTGTCCCAACAACGGACATAGAACTAAGAACATATAAATAATATTATGGAACATGAACATAGGACATGGGGTATAAGTAACTCGACATATATAAGATTCGGACTTTTGACCAAAAGCACCACATATGTATATTAATAGACTAACACTTGGAAGTTAGAGAAGTATAGAGATCTGGACCTTAGTTATAACTCGGATAATATAGAGAACTCAAGGTGAACGGCTTGACATATAAATGAACCATGACAATATATTACGCAAATAGATAAAATTACAATCCGACAATTAGTACTAAGTCGAACAATGAAGACTAAAGGTCCTAGAGTTTACCCACACGTGTAACCGCGATATTGGTTACATGCGCTAATGTTATGAACATTGAATAGGGTATTGCCAAATGATCGATAGATGGAAACTTGACGTGGGATATTATGTGACCGTGTGAAACGATATCGAGGTGAGTTCCGTATACCACTCCCCTTTTTATGTTTTATAAACGTTTTGGGGTGAATGCATGCTTGTGTGTGTAAATTGTTTTGTGTAAACTGTTTGATGTGACAAGATACAGACTGCCGGATAATACTGACACTCATTAACTTAGAGGTAAGCCACTTAATATATGGGTAGTACTACTTGGGGAATCCCCCATGCAAGGTGGACCCGGGACGTTGGGCCCGGGAAACCCTCCACTAAGGTGAAAGACCATTGCGGCATATATTTTGCCAGGACCTATAGTGGCAGTATATAGAGTCCATGTTAGGGTTGAGGTGTCGCTTGTACATCACTTTGTGTAAGCTGTGTTTAACTGTGTAAACTTGTTTGCGAAATGATAAACTGTTTTGGATCCACTTTACTACTATACGAACTCACCAGCGTAATTGCTGATCCAAACTCTTTTAAGCATGTGTTCAGGTACTGCAAACGGATGGATGGCAATGCGAGGTATATGCTTGTTAGATGTGGACTAGAGATTATCATGATAGAAGATTCGGACTATAAGTGTTGCGAGCTAGAGCTTCTAGAGTTATGGACATATAGAGAACGGATTGGCTAGTGGATAACAACCCGCCAACTGCTTCGACGACCCCCGCGTCTCGTTCCGGCATTAGACTTTAGTTATATTTTATATTGTATTTTTATTATTTTGCAAATAAAGGTTGTATAAATATTAAATATTAGTCATCATTGCTTCCGTTGTGCAAGTTTGTTACCAAACTGTCGTAACGTCCAGCCCCCACCTGGTCGGGTTGTTACAGTTGGTATCAGAGCAACGGATGTACCGGAATAGGATATCTCCAGATATCCTATGCTACATCAGGACAACTTAGAGAACTTAGCGTTTAAGACTCTAAGACTACCTAGCTAGGAAATGCCTTGAGTTATATAAGACTGACCAGAGTAAGAAACGAATAAGTCGAGACTCGAGTACCTGAACACACTAGATGCTTACCAGGATTTATAACCAGTTTAATTAGTGAACGGACTTGGTGTAATGTGTGAATGATGACTACGACGGAGATTACTAGAATAATTCCGTGAGGTAAATTGACGATTACACTTGACGTCATGTAATTGTGAATTTACAAGTACGTAAAAGTTCTAAGAAATCCGAAGAGTCGCCGAAATTATGTATGGTAACCAGGATAACCAAGATTTATGTGAGGAACACGAACTATGTTAGAGAGATGAAATGATATATGATGCACTTACATGACAATAGTAAAGGTTTGAAACTAAACATACTTGTGTAACCATACTAAAGGAGGTGAACTAGGTATATTTGGCACAACTTGGCAATATGATAATATATATATATATATGTATATGCCCCCGACTATTGAGATGCATAAACTTTTAATTTATATAAGTGTATATATATCTCCTTGACTATGGTAGGACATATATATGCGCGCTATTACTATTAGTAAAGAATATTATGTTCGACTAACTCTTTTCTATGACCAAGATGTGAATTAACAATGAAAACCAGGCACGTCTCCAACTTTGACACTGCAATTAGAAAGAATCCGAAACACCAAGGTAAATTTCGGTCAACTTAGCAAAAGGATGATCCTATAAGTTTAGTTTTCTAATAAAATAGTTATTGGAAATGGTATGGTTTATCATTATATGGTTCATGTTTATATATAAGTTGAGTCTTGCATTACTAGTTAGACCAAAGATAAGAAATTAAAACCATTGATTTCTAGGTTATTTCATTCGGATTTGATGGATATCACTTATCGCATATTTGAGCCGAGTTTAGTGTATTGGAGTCGTGACTGCATAACATGTTTTAGAGATGATTCAGGAATATCAGATGGAAAGGCGGTGACTTAGACTCAAGTATATAGCAAATACATGATCATCCAACGTCCTCGTTAACCACGGAAAATTAGGAATGAACGCTATATTAGGTATCTCTAAAGCTTGATATGTGTTCTGTTACTTTAATACCTTACATGGTCACTAGATTAGTGTCGGAAATCTTTAGACTAGCTTTGTAACCTTTATCACAGTGACGAGATATCCGTAAGAAATATATTAGGATGATATAGGCGAGCTCTAACGGGGGGAGTGGAGACATTTTGTGATGATTGTTGTACCAAATATTTAACAAATACAAGAGAACCTAGCTTAAGTTTAGTAGTAAGATCTTCATAAATAGCAATCCAACCTTATAAGAAGACGAGATCTAGGATACCAAAGGAAAAGTTACGGCCCCTTTGATACGGATAAGAGCAACATAGAGTAATTTGGATATCTAACTTTCCATGATTCATGACACGTAGTCACATACACCGTGGTAGAAATTTCGAAGGTTTAAGAATTCAACAATATTGCGGATGATATAAATAAGATTAACCCCAGTATTAAGCATAAGAACCTGTGAGAATAACATATAACTCTAAGAACATAAGACCCCTATTTTTATAAGTTAGCCGACATTAGAATATAGATTTTTAGGACTAGTGACTTTCGAAACACACATAGAATTTTTCGACCAAGTACGTTTTCAAATACGTTTTCCATCAAGATTTTGGGGAGATTTTTCAGTACGTTTACGAAGTATCATTGGTGTGGTGGGTTAGCTGCGGTACACCCTATATATAAACACCAATGATGCATCGAAAATAAAACTGAGAATCGAATCAAGAACAAACCATAACTTGTAGAATGAATAAACTATTTGTTTTTAAACCTAAACATAGCATGAGGCTTAGTGTGGAACCGCCTAAAATACAAAGGGGTTTAAGAAAATAATTATGTACACATGAGCGTGTAGGCTCGAACAATGAATCCGAGTATGGTATATACTGGATATGTTCAACGGATAGCCCTAAAATAATTCTGAGGACGGAATTCCATTAACGGGGGGAGAATGTGACACCCCAGACCTAGGGCCCAAAATTTTCCGGGACTAAAAATATTATGACGAATAAACTAACAATAATGATGTACAACGAATACGAAGCTATCTGGCGAGTCATATAATTATTTGACTTGGAGAATAATATTATACGCGAAACTAAAATCCGAACCATTAGATAAAAATATCTTACATGAGTGCTCGTCACGTAACCGGATCAAAATACGATAACGAACCCAACCGCCCCTCTAGTGATTAGTCACTAGGGGAGGACACATGTCCTTCCCAAATGTTGCCAACCCATGACAAAACCTTGGATGGTTTTGTTAAAACCATCAACATACTCCTTCTATAAAACCCCAACTCAACCTTTATCTTTCCTGATGAACCTTCACACACACACACACACACTGATGTTATGAGAGAACAGGAGGAGGAAGCTGAAGACTGACCACCACCACCACAAGGGCGGAGCTCCGACGACACTCCCTTTTACCCCTAAATCTCACACCTGCATCTATTATCTAGAGAGAGAAAGAAGAAAGAGAGAGAGAACAGAAGAAAGAGAGACTCAGAGGGGGAGGTGCCGGAGGGTTTCCGACCACCTCAAGCGGCGGCGGCGGCGTCGCCTCTGTGACCGAACCGCCATCAAACTCAGGTAAACCCAAACCCTTGTTTCCTATTGATTGTGATGCTGGTTAAGTAAAGTAATGATGTTGATGGTTCATGATGATGGCGCAGCCCCTTTCTTCGACAAGGGTTAGAGTTTCGAATGGTGGTTATAGTCGGACGATGGTGGTGGTCGATTAGCAGTGAGCAGGGGGTCTAGGGTTTGGAGGTTGATGACAGACGAAGGTGGTGTCTGTAATGGGGATTAAGAGATGGGAGCAGAGGAAACAATGAGGACAACGAAGCTGTTGGGTTAATGGATTCGATTAAGGATCCGACACGTTGTGATGTTGATTAGATGATGATCTGGAGTCTGGTTGACATGTTGTGATGTTGTTCGATGGTTGACAGAAGAAGATGAATGGGTCAGGGACCCGAGTCAACTCAGTTTGACTCAGTCGAGCGAGGGTGGACTCGGTTAACAGATTAGACGGACACAGCGGTAAGGAGAGGTATAAAAACACGTCTAAAGCTCTTTAACCATATAATAGATTATTAAAGATACGCAAGTAACACGTGTGGGGTTTGACTAACACCTTGGACTCAAACTAAAGACTTTATATCTGTATATACAAACTAACCATATAATAGTTTATAAGCAACCTATGAAGATATACTAGGATGATTAAATTGTACATGGATAATAATATAAGGGCGTTGATGATTGGAATATATAAATTAGATCCAAAGAACATTGGACGATAGAATATGCTATACGGGGTATGGAACACTACATGTGACTTAATCGTGGTGTATAAACGGACATAGAACTAAGAACATATAAATAATATTATGGAACATGAACATAGGACATGGGGTATAAGTAACTCGACATATATAAGATTCGGACTTTTGACCATAAGCACCACATATGTATATTAATAGACGAACACTTGGAAGTTAGAGAAGTATAGAGATCTGGACCTTAGTTATAACTCGGATAATATAGAGAACTCAAGGTGAACGGCTTGACATATAAATGAACAATGACAATATATTACGCAAATAGATAAAATTACAATCCGACAATTAGTACTAAGTCGAACAATGAAGACTAAAGGTCCTAGAGTTTACCCACACGTGTAACCGCGATATTGGTTACACGCACTAATGTTATGAACATTGAATAGGGTATTGCCAAATGATCGATAGATGGAAAGTTGACGTGGGATATTATGTGACCGTGTGAAACGATATCGAGGTGAGTTTCGTATACCACTCCC
Organism: Ambrosia artemisiifolia; assembly: GCA_032199755.1. Lineage (NCBI taxonomy): Eukaryota > Viridiplantae > Streptophyta > Magnoliopsida > Asterales > Asteraceae > Ambrosia > Ambrosia artemisiifolia. Next base: position 4,956,641 of record CM063526.1, on the reverse strand, counting down.
CTTTTTATGTTTTATAAACGTTTTGGGGTGAATGCATGCTTGTGAGTGTAAATTGTTTTGTGTAAACTGTTTGATGTGACAAGATACAGACTGCCGGATAATACTGACACTCATTAACTTAGAGGTAAGCCACTTAATATATGGGTAGTACTACTTGGGGAATCCCCCACGCAAGGTGGACCCGGGACGTTGGGCCCGGGAAACCCTCCACTAAGGTGAAAGACCATTGCGGCATATATTTTGCCAGGACCTATAGTGGCAGTATATAGAGTCCATGTTAGGGTTGAGGTGTCGCTTGTACATCACTTTGTGTAAGCTGTGTTTAACTGTGTAAACTTGTTTGCGAAATGATAAACTGTTTTGGATCCAATTCTGCCCCATAAACAACCACGCAGCCCAGCTACTCCATCCTATTCCTTGCGCCCAGCCCACAATTCATTTTGCTGTTGGGCCATGTCTGATGCATAGTGTTTCTCTACATTTTTTTTTCGTTTCTCAACATTGACTAACGTCAATTCTTTTGTGAACTTTGAAAACATTATTATATTTTGATATTTGACTTGGTCACGCCAAGTCTTGAAATATCATATTTTTTTTCCAATTTAATATATATAGATATATATATATTAATTAATAATTAATCTATAAAATATTTAACCCAAATATTTTATAACTATTTTATGACTCCCGGTCTGACTAGAGTTGGTTACGGACCCAACCGCGTATACTCACATACAACATTTTAGTTTCACTTAATTCTAAATAATTTCATGTAATAGTTTATACCTAAAATCTAATAAATCTATAAAATATTTAACCCAATATTTTATAACTTATATACGATCCTCCGTCTGTCAAGTGTCGGTAACGAGCTCCGTACCGTGTTTTCGCATAATGACATGTAATGTCACATAAGTTCACAAATAAATTCACATAAGCACATAATTGTAATTAATATCAAACAACTATTTCACAATTATTTCTTTTATTATTTCACCAACGTTCGGGGTTCAACACTCGTGTATGTAGTCAGGTAATTCACCGAATTACCGTTTCATGCAGTTATTCACCTATAATTGTGCAACGTGTGACTCGCCTAACTAACTCTAGTCAAGTAAAATGTTGTGAATGTAAGTACAAGTTAACTAGAGTTCAGTTAAAGTATGAACTTGAAAATACGAGGTGTCACATCATCCCCAATGTAACGACCCGATTTTTAACCGAATCATTACCGATTGATAGTTAATCTCTTAACTATTTTTATATCTAATTATCTTTTCTTTAACCAAAAGCCGATTTCATCAAACCATTAAACAACACTTTTAAACTTTGAAAAAACATACTTATATTATACATCAACAACCATAGTTCAAAACCTTGTTTCGGCCAAGCCGTACAACATTATTTCCAAAACATCAAGCTTAACAACATGATTCACACTTTATTTATAAACATTAACTTCATTCGTGAGTTCACTAACACCACAACTAAGCTCGGGTCCCATAGATACGATAACTTCCTGAAATGTACGTTTAAAATACGTTAGTCGAAACTAGTGAGTGATGCCAAACATTTAAACAACCATTTTGACCCATTATTTACGCATGCATGTAAAGATCCGGTTATTCTATTTTCGAGTATAGATCGATTATATATTGTCCCGTAGCCTCTAATCGGCCCGGGTCTATACTTTATGATACCGAATGGATCCATCCTACGTAGTTTCTATTTAACCGGGTTCTATCACTTCTATTAGATCATGATCCGTTAATATTTCATAAAAACGACACAAACATACATTTACCCCGGAAACATTAAAACGATTATGGGGTACATGCACTCACTTGTTGTTCTTCCTTGTTGATTCTAAGATTGATAGCTTGCTCGGGAATTATGCGGATCACCTGTTTACACATATACGGTTAATATACACATATATACGTATATATATATAGTTGACCATTACAGCTTAGGTTATAAATACGTATGTAAGCTGGCCATTACAGCTTGGCACTCGTGTTTCCTACTAGTTTGAGATTAGAATCTTACCCGGATGCTTTAATAATAACCGGCCGGTACTCAACCGTAGCCGGAGCTTGCTTCTAAAAGGGAAGGAGTTAGTGTTTATACTATAGTTTAAGGTTTAAAGGAGAGGTGGGTTGCTAGTTAGGGAGGTTTGCGAGGGTTGGAAAGGGAAAGGGAAGGGTGGTTTGCATGTTGGATGAAATGGTTCAATGGTTTTGGGAGTGGTTTGTAAGGGCCGATTGATTTAGTAGGTTCTTTATAGGATATGTTTGCATGCAAGGTTATGATAATCTATATACTAGGCTTGTTTAGGTGGAAGCTCCACATGAGATGTTAGGATTGAGGTGGATATGATAGGTGGCTTCCTTTTTGTTTTTGGCGGCATAATGTATAAGGGTGTTTGGCCGATTGGTTTAAAAGGGTAGTGGGCTTTTTCCTTTACTATTTCATAAGCCTTTTTATTTAGAAATGGTTTTGGGCTTATATATATATTCTTAATGGATCTAATACTAGGATATAGGTTCAATATAGCCCAAACACATAACCGGACCCAATGATTTGGCCCAACATAGTATCGGGTTTCTATAAATGTATCGGGTTCATCAATACCGGCCCAATAATAAATATCCAAACACACTATTTGGCCCAATATGTATATCGGGTTTCTAATATATATCGTGTTTATATATTATAGGCCCAATACTTTATCTTAACCTTTTGGGCCCAATTGGTGGCCCATTATAATCTATCGGGTCCATTGGGCCTGTTACGGGTTCTCTTAGTGGGCCAAACTACTGGTTGGGCTTTAACTGGGCCTACGTTTATGATCCGGGTAAGGATATTGGGCTACACCTTAAGGTGGCCCAATATTATTTTATTTTTATTTAATTATTATTTTTCGTTAGTCGTTACATTCTCCCCCCCTTAGGAAATTTCGTCCCCGAAATTGTTTTTATATTATACCTGATTTATAAAAAGATGGGGGTATTTAGCTCTCATCCTATCTTCACGTTCAAAGGTGAACTCTGGACCTTTTCTTGCATTCCACTTGACTTGTACTATTGGTATTCCCCTTCTTAGCTTTCTTTCTTGTTGTGATACGATTTCTATAGGTTCTTCTGTAAATCGTAACTGGGGATTTACTTGGATATCGTCTAAGGGAATGATAGCTTGTGTGTCTAGTACACATTTTCGGAGGTTGGATATATGAAAAACATCATGAATCCCATCTAATTCTGGAGGTAAGTCTAGACGATAGGCTACTGGTCCAATTCTTTCCTTTACTTGATACGGTCCTATATATCGTGGATTAAGTTTTCCCCGCTTTTGAAATCTTATAACGCCTTTCCATGGGGATACTTTTAAATGGACGTAGTCTCCTATCTGGAATTCTAATGGCTTTCGTCTATTATCTGCATAACTTTTATGTCGACTTCTAGCTTCCTCCAGTTTCTTCTTGATCTGAACTATCTTGTCCGTAGTTTCTTGAATGATTTGTGGGCCCGTCAGTTGGGTTTCTCCGATCTCATTCCAGCATACCGGAGATCTACATTTTCTACCATATAATGCTTCGAAGGGCGCAGCTTGGATGGAAGCATGATAACTATTATTGTATGAAAATTCTATTAATGGTAGATGTGTATCCCAACTTCCCTTAAATTCCAGGACACAAGCTCTTAGCATATCCTCCAGCGTTTGAATAGTTCTCTCACTTTGTCCGTCTGTTTGTGTGTGGTAGGCAGTACTAAGCTTGATTTGGGATCCTAAGGCATCTTGGAATTTTTCCCAAAATCTAGAAGTGAAACGACCATCACGATCCGAGATTAAAGAGAGGGGAATTCCATGCCTTGTTACTATCTCTCTCACATATATCTTTGCTAATTTTTCTACTCCAAAATTTTCTTGTATGGGTAGAAAGTGAGCTGATTTGGTTAGTCTATCTACTATCACCCAAATGGCATCATTACCTTTTGTAGACCTTGGTAACTTGGTTACAAGATCCATGGTAAGCTGATCCCATTTCCAAACGGGAATTTCGGGTTGGACTAATAATCCGCTGGGTTTTTGGTGCTCCGCCTTTACTTTGGTACAGGTTATACATTTGGCTACAAATTCCCCAACGTTTCTTTTCATACTTGGCCACCAAAAATTCTTTCTAAGATCTCTATACATCTTTTGACTACCAGGGTGAATGGAATACTTGGAATGATGGGTTTCTTTTAATATAACTTCTCTTTGCTCACCATATCGGGGTATCCATATCCGGGTATCATGTCTTAAAATTCCGTCTGCACCTTCTACTAATCTTTCTTCTTCTCCATTCAGTTCTTCTTGTTTTCTTAAAGTAGGTTCTAAAGCTTTCTTTTGATAATTTCTTAATTGACTTAGGAATTCGTTTATCAAGGTGATTCTAAAAGCTTTAGCTCCTATGGGTTTTTCCTTACGACTTAAAGCGTCTGCTACAATATTCGCTTTTCCTGGATGATATCTTATATCACATTCGTAATCGCTTAGAACTTCTATCCATCTTCTTTGTCGCATGTTTAAAAGTTTTTGATCAAAAATGTGTTGAAGGCCCTTATGATCAGTGTATACTGTACATTTTGTACCGTATAAATAATGCCTCCAAATTTTTAAAGCGAATATGATTGCTCCTAATTCTAGATCATGGGTAACATAATTTTGTTCATGTTTCTTCAATTGTCTTGAGGCATAAGCTATTACCTGATCTTCTTGCATTAAAACACATCCCAATCCCTGTTGGGAGGCGTCACAGTACACAGTGAATGTCTTTCCCTCTTCCAGTAAAATTAATACCGGAGCTTCACACAATTTCTCTTTTAAACTTTGAAAGGCTTGTTCTTCCTTTTCCTTCCATTCAAACTTAGAAGCTTTCTTAGTTAGAGTGGTAATGGGTAGGGCTAATCTAGCAAAGTTCTTAATAAATCTTCTGTAAAACCCTGCTAACCCTAAAAATTGTCGAATTTCAGTAGGATTCCTAGGTGTTCCCCATTTTTGAATGGCTTCTACCTTGGTAGGATCTACTTGTATTCCTTCCTCATTAATCACATGTCCTAGAAATTTGATTTCCTTCACCCAAAATTCACACTTGGAGAATTTTGCATACAACTTTTCTTTCCTAAGAGTTTCTAAAATTTCTCTTAGATGTTGCTGATGTTCTTTTTCAGTCCTAGAATAAATTAAAATGTCATCTAAAAAGACGATCACAAACTTATCTAAGTAAGGTCTACAAATTCTATTCATCAGATCCATAAATACTGCAGGAGCATTTGTTAATCCGAAAGGCATGACTAGAAATTCATAATGGCCATATCGGGTTCGAAAAGCAGTTTTAAAAACGTCCTCATCTTTTATTCTTAACTGATGATAACCTGATCTAAGATCAATCTTTGAGAAGTATTTTGCACCGTGTAACTGGTCAAAAAGGTCGTCGATTCTAGGTAACGGATATTTGTTCTTGATAGTTAGCTTATTAAACTCTCTATAGTCAATGCACATTCTCATGGTTCCGTCCTTTTTCTTAACAAAGAGTACTGGCGCTCCCCAAGGGGAGGTACTAGGCCTAATGAATCCCCGTTCTATGAGTTCTTCTAATTGCTTTGTAAGTTCTCTCATTTCGTTGGTAGCTAACCTATATGGGGCTCGGGCTATTGGCGCGGCTCCAGGAATTAGGTCAATTGAAAATTCTACTTGACGAGGCGGAGGTAGTCCAGGTAATTCATTAGGGAAGACGTCTTTGAATTCGGATATTATCTTAATTGTGTCGATTTCTTTCTCTTTGTCCTTGTTTTCAAGATTCACATGTATCAGGAAGAGTTGATGCCCCTTTTTCCAGAATTTCATCATTTTCATGCTAGAGATTAGGTTTAGATTTCCTTTTGATTTTTCCCCGTATACGATCAAGGTTTCTTGATTTAACACTGGTATTTTGACTATCTTTTCTTTACAAACTATTTCGACTTGGTTAGAAGCTAACCAATCCATTCCAATAACGACGTCAAATTCCCCTAGGCTCATAGGAATGAGATTTATTAAAAATTCTTGATTTTCTATAGTTAACGTCAAATTTTAAAAACTTCTGAAGCTTTTAAAATTTTGCCGTCAGCTATTTCGATGTCGTATGTTTTATTCATGGGTTCTGGAAGTATTTCCATCTTTTCGATAAAGGTTTTTGAAACGAAGCTAAGGTTGGCTCCAGTATCAAATAAAACATATGCGGGTAATTGATTAACATAGAACATACCCGTAACTAGATCGGATTCATCCCGGGCTTCTTCTGCGTTGATCACAAACGCCCTGCCTCTTCCTTGTTCGACTTTGGACGGGGTTTTGAGTTTAGGACAGTCTGCTTTATAATGACCCGGTTCTTTACATTCGTAACAAATTCTGGGACGGTCTGGGTTAAACCTGCAGTCTTTCGCCACATGTCCTACTTTCTTACAGTTCTGGCAATGGGGTCCCTTGCAGTTGCCGAGATGAAACCGGCCACATCGATCACACCTTTTTCGACATTCGCCTGTGTGGTAGTACTTGCATTTGGAACAGAACGGGCTATCTCCTCGGTAAGGTCGCTTTTCGGGGTTTCCATGATCTCCTGGGTTTTCTTGACTTTTACCAGAAGTATTAAAGTTTGTGGTTCTAAAGGTTTCATTCCGCCCTCTTTTGCTACCTACTGGTACTCTCTCCCGTTCTTTATGCCTTATAATGTCGTCGGTTAAACTTAAGGCTAGTTCACACGCAGTATCAAATTTCACTGGTTTTGCCCCTCTAACTATTCCCTGAATTTGGGGGTTTAATCCCCAGATAAATCTCCTAATTCTTTTAGGTTCAGGGGTTACTTGGTGGGGTACTAAACGGGCAAGTTGATTGAAGCGGTTTATATAGCCTACACAGTCTAGGCCTTTCATCTCCATCCCTAGGAATTCCATTTCTATTTTCTCAATCTCATTCATGGGGCAGTATTTTTCGGTAATAAGTGTTCGAAATTCTAACCATGACATGGTGGTGACCACATCCCTACCTCTTATCTGCCTTATCATGTTCCACCAGTTTAAAGCTTCCGCTTTTAACGAGTGGGTTACAAATTTTACTTGGTCTCTGGGAGCACAGTTACTAATTTCAAGTATAGATTCCATCTCTTCTAACCAGCGGGTTGCCCCAGCAGCACCCGTACTACCATCGAAGGATTCTGGCCTACAGGCCATAAAAGTTTTGTAATCACAGTATCGGGGTCTCATAGTGTTATCATCTAAATTAACTATGACCTCCTCATGATTCTTATCTACGGTTTTAGAACCGGATGGTTTTTCTAGCATTGTCATAATGGTTGGAATCGAGTCCTGAAGGCTTTCTAAGACTAGTTTCCTCATTCTTTCCTCTAATTCGTTTATTTCATTTGGTATGGGAATTTCTTCTTCTACCGGTTCTTCAACGGTTTCAGTTGGTTTAGATGAAGAGGCTTTATTTTTCTTGGTAGGTTCCATTTCTGGCTCCATTCCCGTATTCCTTTCCGAACGTCTTGGCATTTTCTATATTTAAAAAATTATTCATTTTGGTTAGTAGTAATTTATTTTATGTCTTTTATCATTCAATTTAGTCTAATTAATTTAAATAACATCTAGATTCATATATATATATTGGAAAATTTCTAGATGTCTAGTACAAGGATTAATATTACACATCATTTCTACTACTACCACACCAACTACTACTACTACACATATCACATAGGTTCATATTATACATACTACCACAAATATTTTACATACACATATTACTTCACCATTCTTAGTTACCATCACCTTTCTTCAAACACTCCAACCACTAACCTACCAATTCCACCATGCGCCAACTTCCTCACAACATGAGAGGATACTTGGAATCCTCAAGGACTTGTCTAGCTTGGTACCCGAACCTCCTCACCAACTTCCTTAATTCCTCCACCATATTACGAGCTTGGTCACGTTCGGATTTCATACGGTAATAACTTTCGCCCAATTCCAAGTATTCCTTACGACTCACATGTTCCGAGTGTTGCAAGGTTTCGTTTGCCCGGGTAATCATGGTTGCTTCGTGATACGGGTCAATTACCGGGGTCATGGTGGGCATGGTTGAAGGAGTCGGGTAGGCCATGGTGTACGGGTTATAACTAGACTCTTCTATCGAAAGGTTGCTAGAGGTTCCATAATATTCACTTGGTGATGGGTTCGGATGAAAGTAGTGGTGGATTGGGTCAACTTGCGGGTATGGTTGGATGGACTCGGCGGGTGTGTACACGGGTTCGGGTAGAGGGCCGATCACCCCTATGTTTTCCAAATTTAAATCCCACCCATTTTCGGACCAAACCAAACCCGGCATATTGGCTAACAAGTCTTGCGTGCTCGGAAATTCTTGTGACTCGTTATCCATGACTTCTTCTTGGTTCGGTATCTCTCCGTCTTCAATTTCCATTGAAACTTCGGCTTGTCCTCCGGTGCTCGACATTCTATTACACGTATACATATCAATCAAATTCAAGTTAGTTTATATACGAATTCCACTACCTTCCGAACCCGAGCTCTGATACCAACCTGTAACGACCCGATTTTTAACCGAGTCATTACCGATTGGTAGTTAATCTCTTAACTATTTTTATATCTAATTATCTTTTCTTTAACCAAAAGCCGATTTCATCAAACCATTAAACAACACTTTTAAACTTTAAAAAAACATACTTATATTATACATCAACAACCATAGTTCAAAACCTTGTTTCGGCCAAGCCGTACAACATTATTTCCAAAACATCAAGCTTAACAACATGAATCACACTTTATTTATAAACATTAACTTCATTCGTGAGTTCACTAACACCACAACTAAGCTCGGGTCCCATAGATACGATAACTTCCTGAAATGTACGTTTAAAATACGTTAGTCGAAACTAGTGAGTGACGCCAAACATTTAAACAACCATTTTGACCCATTATTTACGCATGCATGTAAAGATCCGTTTATTCTATTTTCGAGTATAGATCAATTATATATGGTCCTGTAGCCTCTAATCGGCCCGGGTCTATACTTTATGATACCGAATGGATCCATCCTACGTAGTTTCTATTTAACCGGGTTCTATCACTTCTATTAGATCATGATCCGTTAATATTTCATAAAAACGACACAAACATACATTTACCCCGGAAACATTAAAACGATTATGGGGTACATGCACTCACTTGTTGTTCTTCCTTGTTGATTCTAAGATTGATAGCTTGCTCGGGAATTATGCGGATCATCTGTTTACACATATACGGTTAATATACACATATATACGTATATATATATAGCTGACCATTACAGCTTAGGTTATAAATACGTATGTAAGCTGGCCATTACAGCTTGGCACTCGTGTTTCCTACTAGTTTGAGATTAGAATCTTACCCGGATGCTTTAATAATAACCGGCCGGTACTCAACCGTAGCCGGAGCTTGCTTCTAAAAGGGAAGGAGTTAGTGTTTATACTATAGTTTAAGGTTTAAAGGAGAGGTGGGTTGCTAGTTAGGGAGGTTTGCGAGGGTTGGAAAGGGAAAGGGAAGGGTGGTTTGCATGTTGGATGAAATGGTTCAATGGTTTTGGGAGTGGTTTGTAAGGGCCGATTGATTTAGTAGGTTCTTTATAGGATATGTTTGCATGCAAGGTTATGATAATCTATATACTAGGCTTGTTTAGGTGGAAGCTCCACATGAGATGTTAGGATTGAGGTGGATATGATAGGTGGCTTCCTTTTTGTTTTTGGCGGCATAATGTATAAGGGTGTTTGGCCGATTGGTTTAAAAGGGTAGTGGGCTTTTTCATTTACTATTTCATAAGCCTTTTTATTTAGAAATGGTTTTGGGCTTATATATATATTCTTAATGGATCTAATACTAGGATATAGGTTCAATATAGCCCAAACACATAACCGGACCCAATGATTTGGCCCAACATAGTATCGGGTTTCTATAAATGTATCGGGTTCATCAATACCGGCCCAATAATAAATATCCAAACACACTATTTGGCCCAATATGTATATCGGGTTTCTAATATATATCGGGTTTATATATTATAGGCCCAATACTTTATCTTAACCTTTTGGGCCCAATTGGTGGCCCATTATAATCTATCGGGTCCATTGGGCCTGTTACGGGTTCTCTTAGTGGGCCAAACTACTGGTTGGGCTTTAACTGGGCCTACGGTTATGATCCGGGTAAGGATATTGGGCTACACCTTAAGGTGGCCCAATATTATTTTATTTTTATTTAATTATTATTTTTCGTTAGTCGTTACACCCAAGTTGAAAAGAATTTCGTCCCGAAATTCAACAAGTAAACTGTGAAGCAGGTGTAAAAATGCATGCTTGGTTACCGGATGTCACATCATCCCCAAGTTGAAAGGAATTTCGCCGCGAAATTCACTTTGAGTGAGCCGCTTCACGTTTAGAGTTTGGTCTGTGTACATGTTCAGGTTCAGTAAAGAGATGTGGGTATTTGAGCTGCATTTGATCCCTGCGTTCCCACGTACATTCCGTTCCTAGACGGGAATTCCATCGCACCTTAACGATAGGTATGGTGCTCTGTCTGAGTTTCTTGACGCCCTGCTCAAGAATCTCCTCTGGTTCTTCCACGAACCTAGCTGGTCGTCCACCTGGATCTCCTCCAGTGGCACTACCAGTGTTGTATCAGATAGACATTTCTTTAGATTCAATACATGGAATACATTGTGCACTCCACTGAGTTCATCAGGTAGGTTTAACCTGTAAGCTACTGGACTAATCCTTTTGACGATCTCGAATGGTCCAACATATCGCGGGTTCAACTTTCCCCGTTTCCCAAAGCGTATCACACCCTTCCAAGGTGACACCTTTAGTAGTACCTTGCCCCCAATCTGGAACTCCAAAGGTTTCCTAAGCTTATCAGCATAGCTTTTGTGTCGATCATGAGCAGCAGCCATTCGGTTTCGAATTTGCACTATCTTCTCAGAAGTTTGGTGCACGAGTTTGGGACCTGTCAGTTGGCTATCCCCAACTTCAGTCCAGCAGATGGGAGACCTACACTTGCGTCCATATAGTGCCTCAGAAGGCGCACACTGAATAGAAGTGTGGTAACCGTTATTATACGAGAATTCGATTAAAGGCAAGTGCTTATCCCAACTGTTGCCAAAGTCCACCACGCACGCTCGTAGCAGATCTTCCAATGTCTGGATGGTACGTTCACTTTGTCCATCCGTCTGTGGGTGATAGGCTGTGCTCATATCTAAGCGAGTCCCCAAAGCATCTTGAGAGTAGTCTAAAAACGAGAAGTAAATCGCGAGTCACGATCAGATATAATAGAAGTAGGCACCCCATGCCCAGAGACAACTTCCTTAATATGTATAGGGCAGCTAGACGTTCCAACTTGTCCGTCTTCTTAATTGCCAAGAAATGCGCTGATTTAGTCAAACGGTCAACAATGACCCAAATCATATCGTGCCCGCTGGATGTCTTAGGAAGTTTGGTAATGAAGTCTATGGATATACCATCCCATTTCCACATGGGAATTTCCATTTGCTGATGTAGGCCCGAAGGTTTTTGATACTCCATCTTAACCTTGGTACATGTCAAGCACTTACTGACATAAGTTGTTATCTCAGCTTTCATGTTTGGCCACTAGTAGAGAGTTTTGAGATCTTGGTACCGAATAACGAGAAGTGTGAGCTTCGCCAAGCACGAGTTATCTAAGATGTCCAAAACGTGGAATCCAGACTCGATTCATGAAGTACTGAAGACCATTCGACTTGAGTTGCAGGTGCTTATCAACAATGTGCAAGGTTTCAAGCTCGACGTTTTCTTCTTCCAAAGCCTCGACCTGGGCTTCTCGAATCTTATCAGGAAGATTAGAATGGATAGTGAGTTGTAAGGCTCGCACCCACTTGGGTTTCGTTTCCTTATGACTGAGGGAATTCGCTACTACGTTAGCTTTCCCTGGATAATATTTGATGGCACAGTTGTAGTCATTTAGGAGCTCGACCCATTGACGTTGTCACATGCTCAACTCCTTTTGATTGAATATATGTTGAAGGCTCTTATGGTCAGTAAAGATCATGCACTTTGTTCCATATAGATAACGCCTCCAAATCTTTAGAGCAATGAGTGGTGTAATTTTTCTCAATAACCTTCAGTTGGCGAGATGCATACGGGATCACCTTATCCCACAGCATCAATACACACCCCAAGCCCTGGATAGAAGCATCACAGTACACCACGAAGTCGTCTGTACCCTCAGGAAATGATAGAATTGGTGCACTACAGAGCTTTGCCTTCAACAATTGAAAAGCAGATTCGTGGGAATCTCCCCACTTGTAAGTAATACTCTTCCGCGTCAAGCAGTGAGGGGTTGAGCGGTCTTTGAGAATTCCTCAATGAATCTGCTATAGTATCCTGCAAGACCAAGAAATTGGCACTCTTCAGTAGGAGTCTTGGGAGCCTCCCACCGTTGGATAGCATCTATCTTCACGAGATCGACATGTATTCCAGCCTCGTTAGCCGCATGTCCTAGAAATTGGACTTCCCAAATCCAAAAGTCAGACTTAGAGAATTTAGCATACGACTGCTCTTTTCTCAGAAGTTCCAAGATCAGCTACGGGTGTTACCCGTGCCCCTCCCTGCTCTTGGAATAAATTAATATGTCATCAATAAACACTATGACGAACTTGTCCAAATAGGGCTTACACACGCGGTTCATAAGATCCATGAACACCGCTGGTACATTGGCTAGCCCCAAATGGCATCACCAAAAACTCATAGTGTCCATAGCGAGTTTGAAAGGCTGTCTTAGCTACATCCTCATCTTGGACACTCATCTGATGGTATCCCGATCTCGAGTCAGTCTTAAAATAGTAACTCGACCCTTAGAGCTGATCAAACAAGTCATCAATATGTGGAAATGGGTAACGGTTCTTGACAGTCACCTTGTCCAGCTCCCTATAGTCAATACACATGCGGAACTGGGGCTGCCCAAGGTGAAGAATCACCATGGAACTCCACATGTCGAACATGTGAAAGTCCAGGTAGTTCCTCTGGTAATACGTCTAGAAAATCACGAACTACAGGGGTGTCCTCATTCCCTGTTTCAACTTCAACTCAAATGTCAGAAATGTTAGCCAGAATGGCTGGATAGTCCGTTTGGATACACTTTTGGGCTTTCAAGAATGAGATGACACCCACTGTGGTACCACCACGATCACCCTGAATAAATAAAAGTTCTCCACTAGGAAGAGGGATACGAAAGATTTTCTCCTAACAGTGAATTCCAACACGTTGCTTGGACAACCAGACCATGCCAACTGCAATATCATAGTTTCCCAGAGTGATAAGTATATGGTCGATGTCAAACAAATGACCATCCGGTTCGAGCTTACAATCGCGATGAACATGGGTCACCTCAACAGGCTCACCATTATCTAGCTCTACAGAGTGTGGGGTCTCAAGAAGATTAGGGGCTGGCCCTAGGAATTTGCTTAAGTTTTAAAGACACAAAGCGGATATTCGCACCGAAATCGAAAAGAACAGCAACAAGATTATCCTTCACAGAAGACGTACTCACAAGCACAAGGTTGTCGTTCTTGGCTTCTCCCGATCCATCTACGTAAGCTACTCCTCGAGCACCATTAAGGTTATTATTGCCATTGTTGCTTTCGTGGTTGAGCTGGGGACAGTTCTTCTTGAAGTGGGTTTCACTCTCACACTAGGAACACTTTTTTTTTTCCAACACCTCGTTGTTGTTGATATACTAGTGATTGCTGTTGGAGAACTTATACTCCACACTATTCTACGTTCTCTTGCTATTATCGAGGGTAAAAGATGAAGCACCATGCTTCGGAAAAATACCATGTTCATCAACATCACTAGGAAGTTTGTGGGCTAGGTGGAAGATTTATTAGATTCTGGGTAGGTGAGTTGCAGTGACCATGCCACAAATCCGTGGGATCCACCCTTGTTGTGTAATGCTCGACTCACCAGCAAGGTAGGTTAATTAGATTTAAGCATCGAGTAGCTAACTCATGTGGTTGGTAGGGTACGCGTCAATCTCAGACCCAACCGTCCTTCAGTCCTGTTGCAGATATTGAGACGTACAACCCATAAAAGGCTTGGTAATACGCTAGTGGGTTGTTGTTGTGGCATGTGCGTTCAAGGACTAAGAAAGTTCAATGGCGGAAGTCAAGGGGAAAAGAATGATTCAACATAATATACTTTTACCTGCTTGAAAAGATGAGAGGACATCAACCACTCTACTGTTGATCATAAGAACTTAGTCCTAACTAAGCTCACAAAAGAAAAGAAAAGTATGCACAAACAGGTGTACGATGATCGGTGGTTAGCGGCAATCGTTTAGAAGGAGTTAGAATAGGTTAAGGAGTTGTTACCAGCTCCAAAAGCTGCGAGGGCCTCAACCAGCCTGCCATAAATTTGCGTGACCAGATCCGTCTGAGCCATGTTAATCTTTCCCTGCCAATGCCCCCTTCTAACCATCGTAATTCTAGACTTACATTATACCCATGAGTAAGGAAAGAAAGAAAGAATAAAAATGTTCATCTTGTAATCGTTCTCACGCAGTACATGCAAACTAGAATATAGAATGAATCCCAATCGCAAGATAAAAATGAAAGACCGACACCGATAGATTAGAAATAAAATCCAAGATTCACAAAATATCCAGTCGACTACATTGTCTTGAAATCATGAAAGAAACGAATCAATAATTAGGTTCAAAACAAGATAAGTATTAATCGTCCTCACGATCCGCAGACATATCTGGTTTCTCATCCTTGTTCTCAGCTTCGATCCTGATCTAAATCGGCTCGTCCGAATTTGCCTCTTCACCTGGTTCAAAGTTTCCCACAAATGTTGCCTCAAGTTCTTCTGCCTCCTGTTCATTCTCCCCTTCCATTTGCTCTTCCTCTCCTTGAGCCAGAACTTCCAATAGTCTATCACGAACGGTGTTTAATTCTCGTCTAGTGGCGGTCAACTCCCCCTTTGTGTGAGCCACTTCCTATCTAGCTATGGCCAACTCAACCATCAATTGACCCATCCTACTTTCTATATGCCTTAAACGATTATCAGAGGTCTCTTGCCACCAATTGAAACGCTGAATATATGAGAAGACGGTATCGAACTCAGTACAAAAATGCCTAACAATTCCTGCAATGGACCTCTCCCATGAGTCCAGAATGGGAGGTACATTCTCAGGCACTCCACTACTCGTCACCCACGTACGTATCATATGAGGATACCATGTCCATGGCCTAGTCTCCAGGCCTAAAGGTTGATGATTTGTCATAGGTTCGGTCCTGTTAGTGCGTTCAGAAATGGGGTTACGAGAAGAAGACGACATAATTCCCTGTAACATGAAAGTTCAGTATACGTATTCAAGGGAAGTAACCAATGTGCACTAGAGTTGTGAGTGTAACTAATGCAATGCTTATGCTATGACAGTTATAGACTAGACTCAACATGCTGTCCTAGTTCACTATAACCAATGGCTCTGATACCAATCTGTCACACCCTCAAATTTCCACTGCGGGGTTTTACCGCGAGGCGCATGACACACCAGGATCCCATACCCATAAGTCATATGAACGAACTCTAAATGCCCAAACCATTTAGTTCGTTTTCAAAAATCAAGTTTAGTTAAGCTGCGGAAGCGTAAACCAAATTTAAAACTTTTAGAAACCATGCGCAAAACAACGCGCCCAAATTAAAACCATATGAAAGGAAACGTAAAAGCACGATATGTAATTTAGGTGTATGCCCAAGACCCCAAATGCAGTGAACGTGCGGTACTTCCTAATTGTGACACCGGAAGCTAACTACCTGCAAAAGCATGTATATCGTGTGTCAACATAAAGTCGGTGAATTCACAGTTTAAGTAGTAGGTACAAAGTTACCAAAGTTTTAAACCATCAGTTTTAAGCTTGTCAGGGGTGGCTAACCCACTCAATGTAACTAAACAGTGGTTATTGGGAAACATACAGATGTTATAGTGCCTCAACACTAGTGTCTATCAACACTAGTAAGAAAAGTGGTCAGAAGTTCATGCCCGTGACCCAAGCACCTCAGGCATGAGATTGCTGCACAACCTAATAGCGCTACTAACTAATACCCCGTTCGCCTCCAGCGATTAACCCAATAAAATAGTAAGGACTTTCAAGATAGAGTGTTTAGTTCACAAGGGACAGTTAAAATACAAAACTGATAAAAGTGTGATTCACATAAGGAATCGAAAACCCGACCCACACAAGGAGTCACAGCATCCCAAAACCTGGAATGTAAAAGTAGTCCCTAACTGGACTAGAAAAAGTTTAATAAGTTGTCTCAAACCCGAGACGCATGCTTTTGAGAAAAGAGTAGTGAAACTCACCTTAGGTTGCGTGCTAAAAATAAAACCGTGAAGATAGCAGACGTGGAAGACTACTCGCCTACCAAAATCCTATCAACACAAATTTATAAGTGTTTGAGTGTATTGACACAATGACCTAAGTGACATCTCATGCAATTGTACTTGACACAGATAAACCATGCAAAACCCGTCAATCGTTGGTGATTAGTTCATGATGCAATACGTCAAGACTTTTAACAAAACAAGTTCACATAACACATTGTGTAACACCCCAACCGATGGCGGAAACATCGAGGTGTCACGTAGTGACGATTGTTCAATAGCTCATGGACTAAAAATGTAAATATTGATATATTGATTACATAGTTTATTACATAGAATTGAAATACAACGATTCTAAATGCCAACTAACAGAAATACAATGAATCCAAAATCTAAGTAAAATTCCAAAAGCTTAAAAGTCATCTCATAAGAACCTGAAACATGTACGAAAATAATTTGGTCAATACAAAAATGTATTGGTGAGCATACCCTGTTTTGAAAACATATAGTAAGAAAAGTGTTTAGCAATTCATGTGCGGTACCATTTGCAATTATGTAATAAGTAATATCCGTTCAAAATCAACCCTAGAAATGAAAAGAAATATATATAGTATGCGCTAGTAGTAATGAAATACATAGCAATGATAAGGACTCTCAACAGAGTCACAAGGGTATATACCATAGTACTATTCATTGAAATGCCAGGCCCTCAAATGTTAATGATTTTGACAAGTCATAGACACACAAATTAACATAAAGCAAACACACATGAGAATTGCTATTATAGTAAAAGGAAAAAGAAACTTGATAATAGGTACATGAGTCACCCCAAAATAGTAAAACAGTAAAAAGGGGAAAGATATACTCACAGTTTGCAAAAGCGATCCAACTTAAGTGGTAGTGAGCTAAGTAATGGGAATTTCGAGGAATTCAACCTATAACGTGTAAGAATGCTAATAAGGAAATGTCTAAGAGTCTAAAGTATCTATGGTCTAAGGCATTAGGGTTTGCTAAGTCGATTTGGGGAATTAGAGTTTTATGATAAATTGCATTAATGTAAAAGTTGTATGTCAAAAATAATATATCAAAGTTTGTAAATGTGGTTTTAGGTAATATAATTATTACCATTTGAATATTTAGATGTAAATATATTTGAATAATTAAGGCAAAATCATTTAGTTAATTACTTTAACTAATTAATGTAAATAATTACGATAATCATAAATATTGAAATAAATAATTATGAGTTACACGATGATCTGACAAATAGTAATTAAGACTTTCCAACATAAGAAATATTTGTATTTTATAAGAAAAGTATTTATAAAATAGAGGTTGTAATAGTATAAATAAATAAACGTTTAATTATGTCTAATTAAACACAAATAGGACTAATAATTCATGACATGATCCAAAAATGTTATTTTTATAGAAAATGGATACTTTCTCATGTAACTCAATGAAAATAATTTTCCCAAAATTTTTATAAACATATTTATATTTAAAAGTGATTTAATGCGATTAAATCATGTTTAAATGATTAAAAATAGGAAAATTAATAAAAATAAAAGTTTTCTGGACCAAATATTTTTATTTCAGTTCATAATGATTAGAAATAATTTATAATCAATTTTGAGATAAAAACCATTAAGAATGAATTTTTAATCAATTAAATATGATTAAAACAAATTAAATAATAAAAATTACGAAAATAAAATATTTCCCAGAAATAAAAAATATGATAATTTTCTATGAGGTGTCAAGAAGCAACTCCTAAATTTTCATAATTTTTGGATCAAAAATGAATTTATTATGAATATTATAAGTTTAATGTATATATAAATATATGTATATAATTAAAAACAGAAAAAAATAAAATAAAAAAAATATTGGGTCAGACATGCTGCTGTGCAGATTCGAACTCGGGTCCACGCCACACACACACATGTCTGCAACCATTACACCACAAGGACATTATGCTCAAAGTTTTGATATTTTGAGATATTTATCATTTGTAAAACTTCATCTTCTTCTTCCCCATAACAAACCCTAAACCCTAGATTTTACATAACCTCAATTCGATTAAGATGGAACCCGAAAATATGGGGCTTTTAATGTGTGACACGTAAATAATAAAACGGCACTGATAGATGGGACTTACAATCACGAATTCTAGTCGAAAATCAAGCTTCAAAAACGTAAGAAAAGAGCCCGGTTTGTATAGCTTCTGGACGCGTTTATGTGGTTTCTTTTTATGGGTTTGAGATGTTCGAAGGCTGGAAACGATGTAAAAAGGTCCTATTATAACGTTGTTCAAGATTATATGCGTTTTGAATTCGATTTAAGAAACCTCGACGGTTACAACTAGAAATCCGTTTAATACTCATTTAGAACGCGTTTAAAAACTCAATTAATGACCGAAACTCTTTAGTAATGATGGAGAAACGTTCGGGTAACAATTATAGATCATGAAACGCTATTAATGGGCCGATTATACTTCGCCAGAAAAGAGCTCCGGCCGATTTATTGACCGGAAAAAAAATGACCGAGAAGAAAAAGGGGAGGAGGTTTTAAAACTTTCCATTTTTGTCACTCTAGCCCCCTGTAGTTAGATTAGTTAAGTTAAATATGATTTGGTTAGGATTTTCTTAACAAAAATTAACTAAACTAACTAAGAGTCTTTTAAAACTTATTTTTTTTAAGTGCAGAGTATAAGGACTGGTTTTGTCAAATTGATAAAAGGTAAGGGTGACGGTTGTCACAGTCTCCCCTACTTTAGAAAATTTCGTCTCAAAATTTCTTTTAAGTGGAGGTCTCTAAGAACTAAAAAGGCGTTGCAAAAGTCAAGTAGGTTTCAAAATTTTGTATCAATTATGATTTGACAAAATTTAAAGTAGTGGTCTAATATCTAAAGTAAAAGTTTCAAAATCTTTGATAATTGACCCGAGATCAAGAAATTGAGAACTTAAATGTGAAAGGCTTTGGGAATTTGTAACTGGTGAGGGGCAGATGTACTAATGAAGCAGTCTCCCCTACTTTAGAAAGGTTTCTGACTGAACATTATTGGAGTATGCAACAAGAATTCAATTAATCAAGAGTGTAAGAGTATACAAGGTTTGTTTTCTGTGTGGGTGGTCAAGAGAAAACTCTCAGAAGACGAATTTAAGCTCGTGTATGAACGTTCTTATCGGAAATGCTAGATATTAGTCAACGATCTAATGAAGAGGTAACTATAATGTAATGGGTAGGTTCTTGGTCAGACTCCTAGTCCGTTCCCGCAGTATCGTTTATGCTTATATATAGGGTGTACCGCAGCTGACCCACCACACTCCCGATACTTTGGACTCGTACTGATTGTCTACCAATAGCCTAAATAGAATTACACACCACCCTCATGTACCTGTAAACCCATGATTGCGTTCCGGACCGTAATCATCGATTTACCTTACACTAGGGTGTTATGCTTTTCCATAACCCTATCCTAAGTAATACTAGAAACAAATGCGTGCAACCCATATGAAATAGTCACTGTAATGAAATAATGTTCAATCATGACATGGTTATAGGTCCTTCCCTTCCGGGTTTTCCCTTTAACCGTAATGTGAATAACATGTAAGTATAAGACATGGTTAGAGATTCTTCCCTTTCGGGTTCACCATTAACCGGTAACTTCTGTTCACATCGTTGGCTTTAAACACTCATATTGATAACTCTGAGGTTTACACCGTTCCCCTCGGATTAAAGAAATATTCTAACCCGAGTCGTACGTGGGCACTGGCTTAGATCTCATACAAAATTATCAACTAGTATGTTCATTGGCCATGATGATGAACAAAATAATGTAAAGTGTAACAGGGTTTTGCTCAAAACAGGAAAAGAAAATATGCATACCAAATATGTGTCAAGTATATAAGTATAGCATAAAATTTCGATTGAAAGAATAGTATAATATAAATCAAGTAAATCGCACAATTTTCACAAAATGAAAATAAACGAGTTAAATTAATGCTCAAAACCAGTAAGAATGACTACTAATAATTAGTGCGAGAATAATTGCAAATAACGCGTGAGAATAACCACCAATAAAATAATAATATGAGAATAATCATAAATAAGATAATACGCGAATATAATAAAATAAAATGATGTAAGAATAAAATAATGAAATTTACTACAATTGAGAGTGCGCAAGTGTAAAAAGATGAATTTTCATATATAAAAAGAAATGTAGTTTACTCGAACTTTGTGTTATAGTTGAAAGAATAGTAGTAGTGCAGCGTGAAAAATAACTATTTAAAGATTGAAGAATGTTTTAGATTCCAAAACAAGTTTGTATAAAAGGACTTCGCAAGTACACACTTTCGTGTGTTTACGAAAAGTTGAAAATTGTTATAAGGTATTTTATTAGTTGTATGTTTCCTCATTTTCTTTTTTTTTCTTTTTCTTTTTCCAAAAACACGTATGTGAAAACAAGAAGTTTAGACTTGACTTGCAAATATGTAAAATAGATTATAAATTGCAAGAGGAAACAAATTCATGAAGTATGTGTAAATCAAATGTGTTTCAAAAGACCAAGATATAAAAATTGGCGTGAATAATTGAAGCCAACGTGTTTGTCATAAATAGAGTTCAAAATATTTTAGAAAAATTTCGAGGATTTGAAATGATGTGAATGTGAAAAGCTTAAAAATATAACATTTCTAAAAATAGACATTAAATTTTTAAAAGAAGATCGAGTAAATTTGTAAACATGATAATAATAACAAGTTGATTAATAAATAAGTTTGAAACCACATTTGTGTTTAACTGTGCAACGTTCAAAAATCAAGATGTGATCAAAGTTAAACAATAAGCTTAAAAATTTGAGTCATAGGAAAATGTTTTCGAACAAGAGAAATGATGCTTTATGAAAATCACGAAACATAAATGAAATAGTGTAAGTTTTAATGCGGTAAAATAACGCATAGAAGTTTTAGTAATGATGATGAAAAACGAATGATCAATAAGTATATAAAACAACAAGAAATGGAACTTAAAATCCAAATGTTAAACAAAACTTAAGAATCAATAACGGAAAACAAAAAAAATGCACTAATAGTGATAGCTATTAATAGGGAAAAAAATTCAAAAGAGATAATAACTTCATTATAGAAAATTATGATAAAAGTTTCAAACAGCAAATGAAAAATATACCAATAATGAAATGTGATACTGAAAATATTTCTAATGAAACTGGTGACTAGCCAAAGAAATTGAAATATTATTAGTGACTTGTGGGGAGTGTACTTAAGCCTATGCGTAAATGGTCATCCTTCCCGATTGCACGTACCCCGTCACTGGTAAATTTCAAAACTTTTAGCGAGACTTTAAAACGAGATGTAGAAAAACTCCTTGAGATATGGATTTCACTCCTAGCTCAAAGTTTTATTTCAAAAGCAAAAATATGACAGAGTGGAACTAGTCACTAAGATAAGGATATCACTCCCAACTCAGTGGTTAAGTTTCTTTTGAAGGAATAATTGTTTGAGGTGTGGTTATCACTCCTATCCTAAGGATACTTATCCCAAAGATGTAAAATATATAGAAGAGTGAAACTAATCACCAAGGTGTGGATATCACTCCTAACTTGGTGATCTTGTTTTGTTTGTGAAATACGAGTGTCCTCTTCTCCAAGCAAAATACCGAAAGAATAACGAGAAAGAATCATAGCAAAAATATCTTCAAAGAAAATATAAGAATAAAGTGAAATACACACGAGAGGACTCGTAAATGTAAGCTTAGCTATAGACTAGGCTAAAAGGCATTCTAATAACCTAATTCCCTATAACCATGGCTCTGATACCAATCTGTAACACCCCAACCGATGGCGGAAACATCGAGGTGTCACGTAGTGACGATTGTTCAATAGCTCATGGACTAAAAATGTAAATATTGATATATTGATTACATAGTTTATTACATAGAATTGAAATACAACGATTCTAAATGCCAACTAACAGAAATACAATGAATCCAAAATCTAAGTAAAATTCCAAAAGCTTAAAAGTCATCTCATAAGAACCTGAAACATGTACGAAAATAATTTGGTCAATACAAAAATGTATTGGTGAGCATACCCTGTTTTGAAAACATATAGTAAGAAAAGTGTTTAGCAATTCATGTGCGGTACCATTTGCAATTATGTAATAAGTAATATCCGTTCAAAATCAACCCTAGAAATGAAAAGAAATATATATAGTATGCGCTAGTAGTAATGAAATACATAGCAATGACAAGGACTCTCAACAGAGTCACAAGGGTATATACCATAGTACTATTCATTGAAATGCCAGGCCCTCAAAGGTTAATGATTTTGACAAGTCATAGACACACAAATTAACATAAAGCAAACACACATGAGAATTGCTATTATAGTAAAAGGAAAAAGAAACTTGATAATAGGTACATGAATCACCCCAAAATAGTAAAACAGTAAAAAGGGGAAAGATATACTCACAGTTTGCAAAAGCGATCCAACTTAAGTGGTAGTGAGCTAAGTAATGGGAATTTCGAGGAATTCAACCTATAACGTGTAAGAATGCTAATAAGGAAATGTCTAAGAGTCTAAAGTATCTATGGTCTAAGGCATTAGGGTTTGCTAAGTCGATTTGGGGAATTAGAGTTTTATGATAAATTGCATTAATGTAAAAGTTGTATGTCAAAAATAATATATCAAAGTTTGTAAATGTGGTTTTAGGTAATATAATTATTACCATTTGAATATTTAGATGTAAATATATTTGAATAATTAAGGCAAAATCATTTAGTTAATTACTTTAACTAATTATTGTAAATAATTACGATAATCAAGGCAAAATCATTCACCGAATTACCGTTTCATGCAGTTATTCACCTATAATTGTGCAACGTGTGACTCGCCTAACTAACTCTAGTCAAGTAAAATGTTGTGAATGTAAGTACAAGTTAACTAGAGTTCAGTTAAAGTATGAACCTGAAAATACGGGGTGTCACAACAACCTTTCGTTTGCTCTTGGCAGCATTCCAGTCTCCATCAGACGGTTTGACTTTAGGATTCGCATTCTTCCTTGCCTTAGGTTTTTCAACCTTCATTGGCTTGGAGTAGAAGTTTTCCCTAGGCATAACTTTCTGATATTGTCTGTAATAGGGCACATAAGGACGATGTGCGCAGTTTCTTGCAATGTGACCGGGTCTTCCACAGTTATAGCATGTCTGCTTCTTTGCATAAGGAGCAAGTCCCGGTCTGTTAGATCCCACTGAAGAATGTGAGTGATGAGATCCGTTTGATGATTTGTTTGCAGGCTTCTTACTTTTCTGCTCTACTTAGAAGATCTTAAACACCCGTGTGAACAAGATTGTCTTTGCGATGTTGACTGTCTTTGAGCATTCTGTTTGACTTCAGGAACCTTTTCATGAGAGTTAGCACAGGTAGTTTTTCTATGTGGTGGCACGTATTTATCAGTCGTGCCATTAACAGATAGCTCCGAAACAGTCTTTTTCACATATGGTTCAGCATCTGCAGATAAATTAGATTGTTTCAAACAAACATCTGCATTATTAGTGCAAACAACATCATCCCCCTCAACCTTAACCTCTACCTTAACTTCATCTGCACATGAGGTAGAAGCATCAGTAACATTCACACATTTAAAATCAGGGACTGTTGGCTTTACCAGACCTGTGCCAACAGTCTTTGAATCAACAACATTTTCTGAGTCAGGTTCATCTGAAGTTTCTGACTTACTAGAGGATCTTGTGCAACTGTTAGAATTGATAGATTTTGAAATACTTTTAAACAACATCGATTCAATTGATCCCATTGAAAAATAAGATTTTATTGAAGATGTGTCATCATTGACATTGTCAGAGTTGTTATTTTCAGATTTAACATGGTTGCTCATTTCATTGCTTTCTGGTTTAACGAACTTAGCAATAGGAACGTCACTAAGTGGAGCAACATACTTAGATTGTTTCCTGTGCCCTTCTGGTTCAGCAATCTTAATTGGCACAGACTTAACCGGCTCTACCAATAACCCCTTTGGTTATGTTATCTTTATGGGAACACTCTTTGCGGGTTCAACCACCAACTCCTTCCCATATTCCATATTTTTCTCATTATATATTTCCTCATCCGAAATAGGCAATCCGGTGTAGTTGTAATTGTAGGGAGGTGCAATTTCTACAAAACCTATACCAGCTCCTTTGTTTTCCCTAAACTTGAGTTTTGAACTTATCATTTTCTCAACACGCTCACTAGAACAATCAAATTTTCTAAAATGGAAATCGGCATTTTCAAATTTTGATTTCAAAGAATCTAGCTCAGCACTAAGTTCATCAATGACTTTCTTCTGATGCATTACAAGGCAAGTTTTATTGCTTAGATCATTATTGTACTGAACGATATCCTTTTCTAAGGATTCTACTCTAAGTTTATAGGCAAAGGTTCGGCTATTAGGACAAGAAATCTTTCCTTTTAGCTCATCGTTTTCTCTTACTAACTCAGAGTTATATCCTACGTAATATTTAGCCTTTTCAGCACAAGCATTAGAGCATAGATCAGAAAATACCTCATGTGAAGCATGTTTGATATATCGTACCAACACAGGAACCTGATACTCAACAGGTACTTGAACAACAAGATCGGGTGTCGAAATAGTAGCAGGTGTGCAACGTGGCTGAGCAGCAACATTAAGATTTTGCACCTTTTGCTTTTCGTCCGAATCAGAAGCTTTGATGATGGAGATGAGTCCTGACAGAGACAGATGTTGAAGATCCTCCGTCTTCTTCATCACGGCAACATTCGTATCCCAAGTCTTTGGAAGAGCATTTAACAGTTTCTTATTTACCTCACAATTGTTTAAAGTTATGTTTGCGGTCTTCATTTCAGTTACTAGAGATACGAATCTCGCAATTTGATTTTCAATGGTTTCACCAAGAATGCAACTGAATTGATTGAACTTATGCCACAGCATGTCCCTTCGACTTTCCTTCATGTCATCATTGCATTCATAAAATTCAATCAGAGAATCCCACAATGCTTTGGCAGATTTAGTCTCTTTATATTTTGAGATGATCTCTGGTGCTAAACCCATAGTCAATGTGTTAAGAGCCTTTTCATCGAGCTTGACTTGGTCCCAATCTTCATCTGTATATTCGGATTCAGCTTTAAGTAGTGTAATACCCTTCTCTTCGTAAGTAATTGGGGTAGGACCTCTGCAAATAGCTCTCCAAACTTTAGCATCCTTTTCTTTAACAGCTTGAAAGAACCTAAATTTCCATTCAGCAAAAGACTCTCCCAACATCAACATGGGAACCCGAGTACTTGTTGCATTCATGACTAGGATCAAAACTGAGAACTATCTTCAAGTTCGAGAACCAAAAGATAAATCGAGAACCAAGAGACTCTCGAGAGCAAACATCCAATCGAGAATCAATGAAAATCCGAGAAACAGTAAGCAGTCCGAGAACCATGTGAAATCCCGAGAACTCCTACAAAAACCAAGAATAATAGACCAACCCGTGAACAAAAGTATAAATTCGAGAACCAATCCGAGAACAAAAATAATCTCCGAGAACTCCTAGTAAAATCCTGTGAACACAAATCCCGAGAACTTTAATCCGAGAACAAAAAACAAACCCGGGAACTGATCTTGAAACCCGAGAACACTTTAAATTTTTGAGAACCTGTGGAACCCGAGAAAAATAATAACTCAAATAACAAGAAACCCGAGAATCAACTCCTTTTCGAGAACACAACTGAAATCCCGAGAACCTCAAACGTAGTAAAGTGAGAATCCGAGAACAAACTTAACCGAGAACTATTTTGATAACCAAGAACTTGAATAACTGAGAACTATTTTTTTTCGTACACTCAAACAAAATAGATTTGAATTAATACAGTGATTCTACTTTCTAACTATAACCCCACAATTTTTTAAAACACCAAAAATTCAGCCACAAAAAAAATCAAAAACTCTTCTCAACACAAATCTTCAACCTGTTCTTGGTATAAAATCAACAAGAAAAATCGATCCAAACTGACTTTGAAAAAAAATTGAAAGATGATATTTTCCTTGTTTCTAGCAAATGCAACTTGAGAAAATACAAAAACCACTCAAATAAAAAATTCTAATAAGAATATTAACAATGGTAGCAACAATTCTTATCGATCAAAGTCACCACAATTCTAATAATATATAAAAAAATTAGAAACCACAATAGTTTCCGAAAATCATTCACCCACCAAACATATCTTTGACTTCCATATTAAATTCAAATCTTAGTATATTTTGAATTTGAATTCCATAACTATATTTACTTAACAAGTGCAAATTTTATGGAAGCTCAAATCCTCCAAAATTCAAATCTCGGTTTTTACCAAACAAATCCGGTTTCTCCAATATAAGATCCGACCCAATAACAAATCCACTTTTAAAACCAATATCAAACACGATCAAAAAATAAACTCAAACAAGAATGCGCATGATCCGTAAGAACACGTAGCACCTCTTTAAACATTCACCAAATAAAAAAACTACTCAAGCCTATGATCTGAAACATGAACACCAAATTAATTGCTTTCTTCGCTTTTCTCTGATGATGACGTAAGCCAAAGCAACAATAAAATATATGGAATTGATGTAAAAATTGGCTAGAATTTATTTTTCTATGGAACAAGAACCAAAGATCAAAACAAAGTTTGTTTTAGTATCAATTATTTTTTTATTATTATTCTGATAGCAAAAGCACGGAATCGACGACGGATCAAACCAACAATTAAAGCAAAATTTTCCAAACCCGTTTCTTGCAGCCGATAGTTTTCTTGAATCCTTGATATCAAACCGAGCCTTGAAAAAAGCTTCAATGGATCTTATACCCATTGTAAGTCCCCGACTAATAATAACGATATCAAGTAACTATTTAGGATGGCGGAAACAAACTAATTAAATAGCAATCAAGGAACGGATAATATGAACGATTGAATGATTAATCTCAACTAGCATACGATCTCTGATGGATTCGTCTAATACTAGAGAGCTTTGAATATTATTGATAGAAACTGCTAACCTAACAAATGTACAAAACATTAACTTATATACTAGGTATCCCACACTGGCCCACATGGCGTAGCCCAAGCCAACCAAGAACTTATGAGTTCTCAGCCCAAGCACCTAAAAACTAACCAAGAACCTAAGTGTTCTCGGTTCCAAATATCAAAACTAAAATATTAATCAACAATAATTATTTGATAGCGTCAGTCTTAATATTCTAGACCCAACAAGAAGTTGATTAGAACTTACCAGGTTTGTAGAATCAGTCATAGCAATCAAGGCGAAATGAGCTTCTTTTCCAGAAAAGAACTTGGAGTAGTCCACTTTGGTGAAAGTATCATCCACCATGCAGGATTTCTTACTAAGAAGAAAATTTGCTTCGGCTAGTAACTGGTCAACATCATTATCCAAAGAGTTCACACTGGCTTCTGAGTCCTACTCACTCTCAGAATCTAAATAATCTGAATCTTGAACTTCAGAAACATCACTCACAGCTTCATTAACCGTTTCAGACACAGTTTCCTCAACTACCTGATCATCAACCATCTCATTCACTCTTTCATCAACTATCTCTTCAATCACCAATTCATCAACTTTCTCTACTTCTTCATTAACAACCTCTTACGCGAAACATGCAACATTACCCCCATAAATCTCTTCAACACCTAATTGCATGTCGTTCCAGTTAAAACCCTAATCTTGTTGAATCACTAACGCTTGGTTATTGTTTTGGCTTTGATTCTGGTTGGTTGGAGTGGATACTAGAACAATGTTTCTCTCATTGTTTGGTGTGGTTTGAGTTTGGTTGGGTGTTGATGTTTGTCTTTGGTTGGAATTTTGAAAAGTACGGTTTTGGTTTTGATAGTTAGCTTGATGGTTTTGATTTTAGTTTTGGTAGCTGGAATTGAATGGATTTATATTTCCTTGTTGTTTGGGTTTGGTACATTCACAAGCAAAGTGACATTTTTTTCCACATTTAAAACATGTCACTTTTGCTTTGTTAAAGCCATAAGTAGTGTTGGGAGAAGTAGCGAGATCAGTTCGACCGGTTCTCTCCATAACTCAGTCAATCTCCTCACCAAACTTGCAAACGCCCATTAAATGTCAATCAATTGCATCTTGTCCTTATCAGTCTGTGCAAAATCCTCATTCGTCAAATTGTTGTTTCCAATCTAACTTGCTACAAGCCCGTTATAAGAATCTACCATGGTAGAGACCAAAGCAACATGCTTTTGTGTCACTTCCGTAGTCACAAAGTCCATGTTAGATGTTTCTAACACAACGACACTTGAGCTTGATGTTCCTTGTCCAACATTCGCTATAGATTAATGAGTCATGTTTACCGATGGAACACCATAATAACTTGCAGCTTGCATTGAAGACTGGGTAGGTGTGTATGATGGTGTAGAAGAAACACTATAATAACTAGCAATCATTGTTCGGTTCAACACTTGAAACAAAGGCAGTTTGTGGTGCCGAACTCACACCAATACTCGGAACAGCAGAAGAAGATGAACTAGCATAGTATAATTCCGGATTCTGAGAAATCTGGGATCTCTTTGCCTTCCTTCTTTCTTCCAACTCCTTGTTCTCGAGCTTTTGAATAAAATCGTTTAGTGTCCAGAATGGAAACGAGTCTTTTTCTCTCAGTACCTCCACATGCTGATTCCAATAGCTTGCAAAGCATCCGCAAATTCTTCTACACATTCTGACATAGGAAAAATAATCTCATAGTTAGAAAGTTCAGATAATAAATGGAAAAATCTAGCGGTGAGTTCTTTTAAATTCTCATTTCCCACAAAACTAAAGTTCTCAAATTCCTTTCTAATCTCATCAGTTCTTAGCTTCCTTGTCTTTTCGTTCCCGTCATTCCTGCTCTTGAAGGCTTCCCAAAGCTGCTTTGATGTAGTACATGGATCAAACTAATGAAGTAAATCAATTGTCAAAGCTTGAGATAACTGACAATACGACTTCTTTTCTGCAGCATACTTTTTCTTTTTAATATCTGAAAGATCATCATGTACAACAGGTGTGTTGAAGTTTTCAATCATCGGTTGCACGTATCTCTTCTGAAGCATTTGCCACCCTTCGCCACCATCTAAACCCTCAAGATGAACCCTAAACCGTTTCTACCAGGATGGATACTGAATCATATGTAACATCTTTGATGGACGAGTTCCATTTCCCGTTGATAAGTCATTCATCAAAGTTGTTATGGCACTTGTAGTCTGATTTTGTATATTAGCAGCTGCTGCGACACCCCAATAATCAGGAATCGGTTATGTAGGAGGTCTCACAGCGGGTTGAGTTGGTCCCACCACAACCTAGTAGTTTGTCATTGGTTGTCGACAGGTCCAACGAAATTTATGACTTGGTTTGACCCAACTATAAGCACGAACGACAAAGGAAATGACTGATTCGACCTTGCTGAGAGCACGAACGAAAATATGTAACCCGAATGAAATTTGAAAAGGCATGAATGAAAGAATCTAGGACTGATTCAACCTAAAAGTCACCCCGAATGAAAACCTAGAAACTCATTCGACCCCAACTAAAAACCCATTCGACCTGACCCATATTCAAAATCATTTTTTCTTCAAAAACACACAATTTTGATCTGATTTTTCAAAAAGTTGTTGAATTTGATTGTGAATAAGAAGTTTAGGGATCGGATTCAAATATGAACAACTTTTGTGAAAGAATTTTTTATTTTATACATAAAAACACCTTCAAATCAATCAAAAACCATGTTTTATCAATGTTGTATGAAAACAACTACGATTTTGATGATTTTGATCCGAAATCTAAACAATATTTATCAATTTGCAGTCGTATGATCGAGCACAAGCTCCGATACCACTTTGTAGGATCGTTTTTTTCACAAAGAAACGTTTAAATCACAAATGATCACATGAGTACAGATGAATTAGGTGAGAAAACCCTAATTATCATGCAAAATGATATAAACCATAATCAACACACGTTAGATTTCATTTTCAACATGTTTTCATTAATAATAATCAAGATTTAATCATTACAAGACTCAATTAACGAAAACAGAAACTTCTAGACACTTCCTGAAAACACACACAAACACCTAGACCAAATGAAGAACCGTTACAAAGCATAACACATCAAATCTATATATACGCAATCTGATTCGACCCTTCACAGGTTTGAACCAGTTGGTTCGACGCTATGAGATCACGAACCAACATAATAAACATTAACACTTTGATTCGACCTAAGATGAAACTGGTTCGACCTTCATATTCTTCACTCGACCCCATGACCAGTCGAACCAACATATTAATCTACCAAAATCTTGTAATCTTCGACTTCGTCTTGTAAATCCAAATGCAACAGACACAATATGCATCTACACCGATCTCTTCATAAGTGTGCTTGTTCTAACCTTAATAAGTGTATTTGTTACCCTCCATATCTGTTCATACTTGTGGTCTGCACCAAGTTTCTTATACGTGATCCTCGGTTCGTACATTTTCGATTATTGGTCCATACATGTATTGATCTGATTCTCATAAGTGTCCTATTTCTGATCAGTCCATACATGTGTTACAGCTATTAGTTCATAAGTGTGCTTTGAGTTTCATAAGTGTCCCTCATCCATACTTTCATAAGTTTGTTATCAGTCCTTCATAAGTGCACTATTGTAGCAAACTCAGTTTGACTTTTCAGCTTTGACTTTTAACATTGACCTGATCAGTTTCTCATTCCTGAGCACAATTCGATTATCTGTATACATTCAATTCGTCATGAGTTGGAATTATTTCAACTGCATCATTCATCCCAAGGATTTACAACCCCACCGGCCCCGCAAGTGCAACAGCCGTATGTTGTCGCTCACGTGATGAATCCTCCACAACAAGCGAACGCTTTTGTGCCTTATAGTCTGTTTCACGCTCCAACTCAACAACCTACACCTAACTCTTGAGCAATGGTTTCCGCAACACATCAAGTGCAAAGTGTTCATCAAATGATGAAGAATGATAATGAAATGGGTAGCAGCAACAAGGCTCTCAAGATGGAACACTTGACTGAATATCCATCATGGAAGGGAAGGATTCAAAGCTATATAGAAGGAATAGATACGGAGATCAGGTATTGGGTTGAACATCCACATCAAAGGGCGATGCAAGAAAATTCTAGTATTCCTAAGGATGTTACTCAGATGAATGACGTTCAAAAGAAGAATTACAAGAATGAGAGAAAGGCATTCTCCATTCTCACTCAGGCACTTCCAAAGGACATTCTTCATCAATATGATGTTTGTGAGAATGCGTATGATCTATGGGCGTTGTTGAAAAGAATGTGTGAAGGTGATGAGAAGAAGTACAAGATCAGACAAGACCAGCTGAGGAAGGAATTTGAAGCTTTCAGTCACATTGAAACAGAAACACTCAGAGACATGCAGTCTCGATACTACCATCTCATGAGTGAATTACGTAAGTTTGATCTTAAATATACTTCTAGTGAATTAATTGAACACTTTGCAGATGCGCTTCCACCAAAATGGATGCATTATGTGGATCTCATGAAGGAAATGGGTCAGTATGAGACACTACCTATTAATGACTTTATGTTAAAACTGGAAAATAGGGAGATAGAAGAGACAAGAAAGGCTAAAAGGGTTTCATTGTCACAAAATCCCGAACTCTATCATGCTACAATTCCATCAATCTCTTCTATGGCCACAAGCTCACAACCTCAGACTGAATTCACGTCTTCCGTTGTTAATGACCCATTTGCATGCAATATCCCACAATAAGTTATTCAAGTCCCATCCGTTGATCCTATGTTACAACATTCCAGTGATTACCAATTCACACCACCTTCTTCCACATCCACCCCATACTGTCCAACACCCACATATCCATCTAACACCACACCCACATATCCACCTAACACCTATGTCTATACAAATACTTCCACACCACAACAGTTAGCTTATCTTTCATCAAACACTATGATGGCACAACCCTCAATGAACAATTTTGGGAATGTGACACTGGAAGTTGCTAAGGAGCATGTAGCATTATCATTAGCATTTATGACTTCATATAATGACTTAGTGGCGGGGAATGTTGGGAATGTAAACTTGGCAAAGGAAGATTATGCTCAGGTTGATAAAGATGAGATGGAATTGATGGATATTCAGTGGCACATGGCAAGTGTGGTTAGAAGAGTAGAAGAGTTTATGGAGAAAACCGATCGCACAGATTGGAAAACAAAGAAGGATACACGATACAGGTTTGTAAGCAGAAAGTTATGTGCTTCAACTATGGTATTCGAGGTCACTTCAAATGGGAATGTGACAAACCCATCCAGTAGGACAACCAGTATCCCTTCAGAGCTAACAGAGGGCCTCGTCAGCAGAATCCGTTCCAACCTCGACCCCAGCAAGCACCAGCACAAGCTCAAAACACCGAGCGTGCTATAGTTCCTGTTAACAATCCGCTGCCACCGCCTATACAACCAGCCAATAATCCGGCTACGGCAATGGTAGTACAAGTTGATGAAGGAGTCGACTGGAATTTACAGTTGGGAATGAATGGTGAAGTGAATTTGGGAGGTGCTGCACGTTACGCAGAAAATCATAAAATACATACTACAAGAAGTCGGGTCATCATTGTCAAGTTCAGAAGAAAGTTCATGTGATGATGACAGTTCTGAATAGACATCCAGTGAACAATCTGGATCGTCTGAAAGCAATGCAGATTCACTTGATGCTGTTGTTGATAGACTGCTTGCTGAAGCTGATTTCTTGACAAAGCAGAAGTCATGCCTGGTTCAAGATCTCGTGGACTCGACTGTGGATTATTCCATGTACTTGGCAAATGATGGTCCGTCTTCTCATTTTGCTTTCATGGCTAACATTCAAGACAACCAGCTCAGTTCTTCAGAAACTCCTAAATGTGAACATTTTTGTGAACTTGAAGCTAAAATAGAATCGATTAAAGAACACAATACCAGTTTGGTATGTGATCTTAGATCGTGCACTGATGCAAACACAGCTTTAAACGCAAATGAAAAAAAAAATTAAAATTACAATCATGTTGTTAAAGAAAGATGTTAGTGAACTAAAACTTACAGTTTTCAACAAGTAAGATGCAATTAACAACTACATCTTAGATTTACAACAAACCGAATTAGCTGTTGCACAATGTAACTATGAAGCAATCAAGAAAAAGTTGGAAAGTTACTCTAACTCCAAGTATGTGCTACATCACATCATTGAGAGTCAGTTAACTGAGAAAAGTTTTAAAGGAATTGGTTATCAGGTTGTCCCACCTCCTATGCGTGACAATTACTGCAAGTCACCAGAGGAAACTGAAGTAACACAGTTTCAGGTCATAACTCCCCTAGTTGCTGAAGCTGCTGAAATCAAGAAAGTAGAAGTTGTTAAAGATGACAACTACTGCTTAATTGGAACTAATGATGAGTCTAGTGACGAAGAGGACATCAAACCGGGTCTTGGTAGTCAGAGACAGAAACCCCGGATACCTCTGGAAAATCACATCGAGTGTGATCCAGATTCCAAATCTGATGATGATGTTGAAGAGTCAACGGATGATTCTGATCTGTATTACATGCTCAAGGACTCAGAACGAATCTTCTTTTATAACGTTTTTCAAATTAAAAATGTCAGTAAAGAATTAATTACTATGGTTTTTTAATCCAAACCAATTAGTCATGTTGAGCAAACTATAACCGGTGCATCAAAATCAACACAAGCACCAGTGCAGCAAAATAGACAGACCAGCAGTTAGGGTGGTCAGTCAAGTCAAGTAAGGCAACCACCACCTATTCCTACTAGGAAACTGTTGCTTCCTCAATATCCATAGCACAGGGATATCCGTTTGGTTCCTTATAGGAAGCCACCAAGAAGATCAAGACCTGGTCCTCCTCCAAAACCAATCACGTTTGTTAGATAATCTGGAACTGAGCTAAATTTTGAGAATTGTTCAAATTTGGAACATTTCAAACAAAATAATCAAAGAAAGAATGCTCCAGAGCAAAGATTGATCATGAAGCTAGCTCATCAAGAATCAATGGTTCCAATGATAAGAGTAAGGGTAATAGTCCAAAGCATCCACAACATGTTTCTCACAATCTACATGAATGGAGAACATGTTTTGAATGTAATGAGGTTGGACACGTTGTGTCAAATTGTCCATCCTTAAGACCTCACAGAGGACATTCTGCTGAAAACTTCAGACCCTAAGGCAATCCAGTTCCTGTATCACCAAAGCACAGCGCTAAGGTGGACGCTAAACTGGACAAGAAAGGTAAACAGAAAATTGTTGAGAATGTTAACCTGCCAATTGTTGTGGTCAAAGCTCAACCTACAAAACCCAAGGGTTCACAACCTAAGGGAGAACCCACGAGCAGTTCCAAGGCTACTCAACCGGTAACCACCTGCTAGCCCTAAAAGTCAGCCGAAAGAACAACCCAAACCGGTCAAGCCTAAGTCCCCAAAGACTAAGCCGGATCAGGTTTGAGACTGAAAGCAGTTGAAATAAAATCTAAAGCTTCCGATAGTTCAGGAACAAAGAAGCCTAAGAAAAAGGCAAGTGTGAAAGTTGAAACTCCCACATAATTGGGCAAATGGATTGATTTTCCAATGCTTGATGCTGATGGATGACCCAAGACCGCCAAGGCTTGGGTTCCCCTTTCAAACTAATCTTTAATGCTTCGTGCAGGTGTTTCCATAGGGCCTATTAGCAGTCTTTGGATTGTTGATATTGGAGCATCCGGGCACATGACAGGTGACTTATCTCTTCTATTCAACATCAAAAATATAAATTGAGGATATGTTGCTTTTGCTGGAAATAAACGGGGATATATAACAAAACAAAGGGAGTATTTTAACACCCTAAATCTGTAATATGGAAAATTCGCAGCGGAAAAGCCAACCGTAAAAAAATCATTTCTTTAAAAAAACAACCTTGAATGTTTAGAACCCAAATCTACTAAGTATTTTAGGTATTACGTCCAATATTGTTTCCTATTTCGTTCGACAAAACTCATCTTCCTTTTGTTATGTGACCGTTACCACGTACAATCCGCTCCTTCACTCGGTCTCCATCCCTTCCTTTCTTCATTAGGTAGACAAGTCAACCTGCAATCACCACATAACCGTTTCGTTAGTTTAATAGGTGACTTCATGTAAACTAATCACGATGCGGAAATAACATCCAACAATACTCCGTGATCCTGTTCAAACGCCTTCTTGCAAGTTCGGGTGTGATACCCCGAATCCAAACCTCCAAATCCCATGCATTCATACTTACATACCTGCATCTTCATTTCCATTCGCATAACAAAAGGTTAATAACCCTACAATACATACTTGCGTACAATTTCCCATACACAACTTATCTTGACCTATCATACTATTCTTCCTTCATGTATTCTCTACGACCAACATGACGTTTCCAATCCTATACTCAATCTACACATAATGACGAGCCTTTACATACATAAAACTCTCACACAAACCCGGGTATAACTACCCATACATACATCACATTCTCAATCTATAAAAGCATAACAATCTACTTACCATATTTGTTACTATGTATACACACATATCAATTTAATTACATACACACGCATCATTCCATAATTGAGTTATATTTGCAAATCCGACATTCTATTACTTGATACACCCATAACTAGCATTCACGAAGTCCAACGATGTTATTCGATGCGTTAGACGCGAATACGGATTGCGCATATAAGCAAAACATCTAAATATGCGAAAAACGGACAAAAACCCAGTGGGGAGCGCATGCTGGTGCACACCAGCGCAAGGTGCGCTGGCCACCTTGCGCTCCCTGTTTAACCACATCAGAAGGTCAGCGCAAGCTGACAAGACACCAGCGCAAGGTGCTCTGACTTGCTCTGACCTTGCGCCCCTGGTCGGTTTTGCTACTAACTTTGGGATTTTCGAACAAAATCAAAGATATTGATACCCCAAAGCTATATTCACTTAACCTTAGCCATTTTGAAGCCTCAAAAGACATATTTTTATCATCCCATTCGGTTTGTAACATTCATACAAATCATTTTGCTAAGTTATGTACCTACCAATAACTCATTTGTTCTCAAGCATAAATAGACTACATTTAATCCATTGCTACCTTCCTTACCTTGGCATCATTATTAACATTCCATCATTCCATGATTCTCACCATACTTACACACACATGTACATAATAACATTCATTATCCTAAATGGAGTAAGGATCACTTACCTCAAGTCCTCCAAGTTCATGCTTGTTTATTTGCCTCCTCTTGACCCATTAGCTTCCCATGGTTGAGTCCATCATTCCTATCCTTTCATATCATCATATTCACATCATTGTTAGCATACATGATCATATCACACTAACAACCATTCTCAACCAAATATCACATTGACTTTCTTTAGTCAACTTCTATCATATCTAAAACATACATACACAACCACATTTATTCTCACATCATGTAATACCACTTATTATCATATATGTCTCATAGTTTGAACATGTTATGCGTCACATAGTGTGTCTAATCACACAATCAAGTTTGGGAGCCTAACCATGTTATTCTACACTATTGACTTGGCGGAAAGTCAACTTTCAACCATTCAAACTTTCTAGCTAGAAACATATATCCATATTAGTGTACTAGACCATATGAACTTCACCATAACAATATTCTCATATATTTCGGAACACATACAACTATATAATCACAATGGTTGTCATATACGTTCATACATTTCCTCACATACATACTAGGGCCTTCATAATCTCCAACTAGCAACATAGCCCAAGAATGCCTCATAACACTAAATCCCTACATGAATACTCCCTAGAACACAAGTCTCATGCTAATCCACTTTCATTTATATTTATTATCATACTACTTTCATACTTGTCCAATCTTGCCTACAATTTCACAAGTTAGACTAATCTAGGCATTTCATCAAACACTTGGTGTGCATACAACATTTAAAACACAATGTACAAGCATTTCATGCATACTTTCATAGATCATAACATAAATCATCATATTTCTTCCCTACATTACATACCATTCATTCAATAGTTATCAACATAGCAAATCATCACTTTCTTTTCAATACACCCAACAATTAACTAAGAATGGTCTTGGATTACACCAAGATCAATACCCACTTTCATCATAAGTGTAAAACAATCTAATTAGCACATGAACCAAGCATAGCCTTATGTAGTTTCATGAAATATGGTTCCTTTAGTGTCTATCAACATCTAGACACCTCCATTCATCCTTGATTCACGTTTTCACATAAACCCTAGATTTTCATCACATTCAAAAACAAACATAACATCACAATTAGCCAAATTAAAGGTACCTTGGTGTGTATAAAACCTTAGATGACCCATAATTGGCTTCATGCACCATCTTTGGCTTCTACTTTATCTTG
This sequence comes from Ambrosia artemisiifolia, assembly GCA_032199755.1. Taxonomy (NCBI): domain Eukaryota; kingdom Viridiplantae; phylum Streptophyta; class Magnoliopsida; order Asterales; family Asteraceae; genus Ambrosia; species Ambrosia artemisiifolia. Next base: position 4,918,611 of record CM063526.1, on the reverse strand, counting down.
ATTTGGAGCTAGAGATGAAGAAGCAAGGGTTTGGTCTTGGGTTGTTCTTGATGATCAACATACACAAGAATGTGTATGTTGACATCTTACTTCCCCTATCTATAACCCATTACTTTGCCCTTGTCCAAGTCTAGTCCTTCTAGTTTGATACCCTTCCAACCTTGACTCCAACCTTATTGAAATTCCATATAACTTGTGTATATATCTAGGATAGGTACTTAGTTATTTCACCCCATGCCATAATACATTAAACCATGCTACTAAATTAAAGTTCGGGTTTTGGGGCGTTACAAGTCTACCCCCCTTAAAGAAGGTTTCGTCCCCGAAACCGCTTTCATTACTAGCAAACCCACTCCATCATTATCCTTAGGCATTCATTCTTGCCAATCGAAGCTAATATTTCTACATAACGCTAAATCCTTAACCAACATTATTTCCACTTATTTAACTACTCTTCTCTTTCATTCAAGACTTCATGTCGTGCCACGAGCCCACCTTATAAGCTATACAACGACTCTAATCATGAACAAACATGATTATATGTCTACACTTTCTAATATTAACACCAGCCTTCCTGCACTTACCAAACATACCGAACTATCATTACCTAGCCACTTCTTTACCTTCACATATTCATACTTAACTTGAGAGTTCAACATCGCTCTATAGTCACCACCGAACCGATGTATCTACCATACACACCCCATCCCTTTTTGGTAGCTTCCAAAGCCATTCTATTCATGCCTACTAGTTTGTTAGTTCATTTCATGCACTACCTACCGTAACACATATGTCCATTGCTGAACAACACCGAGTCTAACCAAGATTGATTCATCGTTTGACGTCTAAAAGTCAACTTTCCAACTACATCATGCTTGAACTACCCTTCATTCATACGTGGGTACTATTCAACATATATAAATTTCCTATTTAACAATCACAAAATATCTAAGTTTACTAACCTTCCTTTTACAACGTTATCCAACCATCCACATGTCGGCTTAACTTGCTCCTTCACAAGTCCACGCCATACTCATCTTGCTTTCGTTCATTCACAAGGAGTTCCAACTCGTTAACTTCATATCACCTATCTTGTAGATTTCATCAAATCCATAATTTCGACCATTCCTATCTACAAAATCATTGGTTAGGCATATACCTTACATTCATGAAAATTGACCTTCATTGGTCCATACAAGTTTTTCTTTCACTTGTAATGTCTAATTATATACATTTCCTTCCTGATCTCCCGCTTACGTGCTATATTACATTACGTATTGCATTTTCCTACGCAAGATCCTTACGTTTTATTCACTATTTGGCAAATTTTCTACAATTTGACTTTTCAAGGTAATTGCGCCATATTCTACTACTTTATAATAATTTCTACATTGCATTCTTGCAATTCATAATATCATTCATTCGTTTCCACAGTCTGGACTTGTGCATCTTACCACGAGGCGTTTATTGTCCACTTATCAACAAAGGTGTTCTATACCTATTCCGTCATTCCCCTCAAAGGCTAATAAAAGACGTACATACCGGAGCTCTATGGCTTGTAAACCAACAAGTCAGTTAATCATACATTTTCAAAAGGAAACCATCCTTCCTCATCACCATCTATAAGGTAGTCTATCACATACTTTCACCCATCCTTACCCCTCAGAGCCTTTCCGACCTTGTCCCATTAAGGTTCTCCTACCTATCATACATGGTTTCCACCTTATGAACCGTTAAGGTCTTCCCAACCATTTGACCCGCTAAGGTCTTTCCAGCCTATTTTACATGGTTTCAGCCATATGACCCTTAACGGGTACTTCCACCATATTGACCCATCATGGTCATTCTACCACTTTAACCCATAAGGGTATTTCCACCATTTTGACCCATCATGGTCATTCTACCATTTTAACCCATAAGGGTATTTCCACCATTTTGACCCATCATGGTCATTCTACCATTTTAACCCATAAGGTATTTCCACCATTTTGACCCATCATGGTCATTCTACCATTTTAACCCATAAGGTATTTCCACCATTTTGACCCATCATGGTCATTCTACCATTTTAACTCATAAGGGTATTTCCACCATTTTGACCCATCATGGTCATTCTACCATTTTAACCCATTAGGGTATTTCCACCATTTTGACCCATCATGGTCATTCTACCATTTTAACCCATAAGGGTATTTCCACCATTTTGATTTGATCCGTACTTGTCTACGGACTCAAACCTTTCATCTCAACCTTTCATTCATATAGGTTTGATCTGTACTTATCTACGGACTCAAACCTTTCATTCCAACTATTCACCCACACGACCACTTACTTTCCAATTTACCAAGCATACCTGTAATAATTCTCACGGTCTCACGTGCATCGCATGCTTCTTGTGCACTGGCCAGGCGCACAGTCCATATGCTATCCACGTGCCTTCATGTAATCATTACCTTATGCCTGGGGAGTGGTTTTCAGCTTCGTGCTACATTCTCAATTTCATTTCCTAACAACATGGTTGTTCTTCCATCAAATTTTTACCATCCCTGAAAATTCTCTCCCACCGGTACCAAGGTACTAATACTACGTACCTGCGAGCATTCTATCTTTCCCAAATTTCCGAGATCTATCTTGGATCGCGTCCTTGAGACCTCTTCATTATCCACAAAAGCGCACCTTAACGTAAACACCACAATTAGTTTCTCGCCTGTCATGTGAGTTAATACTAAATTCCACCCTTGGGCCTCGATCGAGTCTTGGATTGTACGGGTCACTTATTTCATGAGCACACAAGTTTGAGTTCAAGTACTGTTAGGATCTGAGTATTGGATTGTTTTGATTAATTATGAAATATGAATGAAGTATAAATGGAAAGTGCAGCGGAATAAAGAATAATCAAAACATAGAGAATAATTGTTATCAATCGAATGCTTTCATTAAAGTTGAAAGATTACAAAGGTACAATTATAACTCCCCCTCAGCCTGATCACTCAGAGTTTGTTTGTCTAGAGAGAATGACGAGTGACGAATAGAACAGTACAAGTACTGTTCTATTTATAGACAAGTACAAACCTCTGATGATCACTTAGCTGACGTCACCTAGAAAGCGACCCCTAACTGACTAACAAACTACAACATCTGTTAAACAATAAACTACTGTTACATTGAAACTACTGAAGGAAAACTCTGTTAAGCTAAAAACTCTGATGTCTTCTTATCATCTGTTGAACCAAAGTGCTGTTGGTTCAACAGACCTTTGTTCTTCAGATCTTTGATCAGCACTTGTTCTTTATCAGACTTTTGCTCTTCAGACTTTATCCATCAGACCTTTCATCAGCAGCAGTTGTCTTGTATCAGTTGTTTGAGCATCAGCAGTTTGGGAATCAACAGTTCTTTGGAGGAAGCTTTCTTGTAAACTCTGTTATTTATTCTTGATCAACACTTAGTATATTTTGGCTTTCAATCATCTGTTCTTCTCCAGGTCAGCAGACCCAACAATCTCCCCCTAGAACAGATGATGCCAAAACTCTCCTTTATTCTTGATCTTTATTCCTCATCAGACTTTCTCTAATTTGCCCTTTTAGTTGCAATTCAAAGTGCAAGGAGAAGAGGTCTTCAGCATCTCTATCCAGTGTCAAATTTAGAAGTGACTGGAGATCTTCAGCACTTAGGCCAGGTGCCTCATCCATGCTCAACTTCTGAATACTACCATCTGATCTGAGCAATGTCAATTCATGGGTCTCTTTATCAGACTTCCATTTTAGAATTTTAGAATCAGAGGAGTGACTGGGATGCATCTTTATTTTGGATGAGTTTGGTGATGGTGGCCTTCCAATGAGTTCTCTGAGCCTGTCTGACACAGGATCAGAAAAAGATCTGATTTGATTCAAGATCCCCTCTTTCACATAAGTATCAGTGAACTGTCTTGTTTCTTCTTCAGTCATTTCTTTTTGCTTCTTAAATTGTCTTCTAGCAGCAATGGTAAGATCTGAAGTTTCCAGTAAACTGTCTAATGTGAAGGCCTGAGAGGGTTTCTTGGGAGCATCATCATACACTGGTTTTCTTGGAAGATCAGGATTGGTCTTTCTTTCTTGTTCAAGCTTTTTGTATGTTTCAATTAGCCTGATCTCTGACCATCTGGCAACAGACTTCATCTCTCCATACTTAGCTGCTACGAGCTCTTGTCTCATTCGTCTGAATTTCAAGGCTCTAGCTTCATCTCTCCCCTTTTTGAAATCAGGAGCAGAGACCTTAGCAGGAGGATTCTTGGCCATGTTCTCTATTCTGATTAGTTCTTCTCTTAGAGCATGTGTGGTCCAGCCTGTAAATTGATTCTTTGTTGCTTTATAAGGCTTGGATGCCAAGATCTGTTCCAGCAGTGAATCCCTTACTTCCATCTCCAAGTGTCTGCTGAGAGGCATGGTTGACATGGAGTTGCTCAGGGTCTTAGCATAATCTTCAATCCTTCTGAGTTTGCTAAGCTCTGCTGAATGGATGCCCTGAGCAGTCCTGTCATCCTTCCCTTTGCACTTCTCTTTGATGACAGCATCAGCCTGTTCACCCTTGTATTTGAGATATGTGTCTATATTGGGTGGAACAGGGAAGCCTTTAAGAGATGGGAAGGATCTTTCTGATGGCTGATCAGTATTATAGAAGGATTGAAGTTCCCCCTTGATTAAATCCAACTCAAGGGGATACTTCTCAGCCAATGGGGTGATGGTTGGTGGTGGTCTGTGTGATCTGAATTGGGCAGTGTGTGGTGAGTAAGATGAGAGTGGAATGGCATTGACTGGTGTGGATGAGATTGGGGTGTTAGGTGGTGTGTTGTGGATGTTTTCATCTTGTATAACAAAGGTGGATTTCCTTTTTCTGCTATACAAGATTTTGGGTGAAGGTGAGGATGTAGCAGTGGATTGAGAAACATCTGTTGGTCCTTTTGTGGAACCAGCAGTTGTTTGGGTTTTGGGTTGTGTTGAAGTAGGTTTGGCAGTTGGTTGAGTGGTGGTTGGTTTAGTGACTGGTTTGGTTGCTGGTTTGGGTTGTGCAGATGTTTTAGCAGTGGTTTTAGTTTCAGTTGTTTTAGGTGCAGTGGTTTGGGTAACAGAGGTTGTGGTGGCAGTGGTTTGTGGAGCAGTGGTTGTGGTAACAGGTGTTTGTACAGCAGGAGTTTCAGCAGTTAACTTGGAAGGTGGTTTTCTAGTGTGTTTGGCTGGCATTTTCCTTCTCTTTGAAGTGCTCACATCTTCCACTTCCTGCTGCTGTTCCTTTTTCAGCTGTACCAACCTCTCTGCCTTTACTTCCAATGTGTCAGCCCTTTTCATTTTGTCTTGAGCAGCCTTTTCAGCTCTTTCATTAGCTGAAGTGTCAACTTCTTTTGCCTTTGATGCTGGAGCTGGTTCAGAGACAGGGATCTGAACATTTGGTTGTTGTGTTTGTGGAGCTGATTTGGGTGACCCTGGTTTGTCAGCAGTTGGCTTCTTCCCTTTTTGTGAGGGTGGTTCACCAAATGGATTAAGTTTTGGTAGCCTATCTCTGCCACTCTCCCCCTTTTTGGCATCATCAGCAGTGAATTCATCATCATCTTCATCTCTGAGAATTGTGGTAGGGGCAGAGCCAGTGGTCTTCAGCAAGTGGTCTTTGATCACCTTGATATCAGCCTTTGTATCATTGAATCTGGCATCAACCATGTTTCTGATCAAAGTCATGTAGGTTTCCTGTGTCTGATCTGCTAATTTTCGATGAGCTATGATGATGGGGGAAACAGATTTCCATAGCTCATTAGCAACATCAGCAGTTGATGGTTGACTCTTTGTAAAGTTATTCAATGTTTCCAAGATTGACTTGACATCAGATTTGATGTCAGCAACAGAGGATTCAAGGTTTTGAACTTTAGCCGTCAATTCTTGTAGTTTTGACTCATCACCCAAATTAATAGGATCATCTGAGTCCCTACCAGAGGTAGTTTTAGCTGGTTCAGTCCTAGGAGGTGAGTCCATAGAATAAGAACCTGCTGCCCCTTGGTCTTGGTTCTGGGGACTTCCAACCGTTTTTGGAGACACAATTGTGTCTTCAGCAGTTGTTGCCTTCAAGGAAGTCTTAGCAATGTAACCACTGTCCTGCTGTGAGACAATGGTCTCAACAGCAGTAGTGGCTGCTTCTCTTGAAACCTCATCAGAAGTAACATGTACTTCTGGGAGTATAACCTCCTCATCTGTTTGTGGGATGGCTGATTGATTTTCCTCAGCCCCAGTCACTGGTAGTGGCATACTCTCAGTGATAGGTGAATGAGAGGAACTGGGGTTGTCCTGAGTTTTATCAATAGCCTCAAACAGGGGTTGCATTGTTTGTGGGACATGTGGTGGTGATGTAGGTGGAGTAAGAAGCTGATTAGCCCTGGGAGATGGGCTTGTAAACATATGATCAAGTGACTCATATGCCTCAGTTTGAGGTTCCCTTTGGCTTACAACAAGTTCCTTTTGTGAGGAATCTTGAGGAGTTTGCTTGGGTTGAGATATCTCCAACTGTTGTGAGGAAGTAACAACAGTGGTTTCATGTTGCTTTGGTGATGCAACAGGGTTAGCTTCTGGTATCTCATCATCCAGAAGTCCCTTTTTGGTTTTGGTGGTTGTTTTGGTGGATGGACGTTTTCTTTTGGTGGCTGGTGTGGGTTTCACAGCACTGGATGAAGTGCCATGATCACCAGGAGCAGTGGGCTCACCAACAGAGGATTCAACAACAGTTGTTGTCTTTGTCCTCTTTGGTTGTGTTTTGGAAACTTTTTGAATTTTTTGTGCTTTTTCTTGGGTTGAAGAACCCAGCATTCTAGTAAAAGTTTCATCAGTTAGACTTTTCATTTTAAATGACTCTCCCTTTTGAAAATCCTTTTCAGGTAAAAGCTTTTGTAGAATTACACTTAGAATTCTAGGGTAGAGCAGAAAAGCATTGTTTGAGCCAGATTTTATGGCTTTCACATTTGATACCAAGTCTGAAAACAATCCCTGAGATAGATTGAAGTCAGAGTCTGACAACATAGCATATCCCAAGTATTGTATCCTCAATGGGATTTCATTAAAGGATGTAGTCTTGGCAGAGGCACAGAGGAGGAGGGTATGGAAGAAAAATTTCATGACTGGTGGGAAAAACTTTTTGTATAGTGTGGAACCAGTCATTTGAGCATCATACCCCCTCTCTTGAAACTCAGTGTGAAGCTCTGTTTTTGGAAAAGTTTCCATACCTGACAAGTCGTTCAGTGAGAAGGTAGTGGAGATGATCTCAGGGGTTATGGCGATACTGGTGGCTCCAATTTTTGAAATTATGGACGTAGGCTTTTTGTCTTGGTATAAAACCTCAGCAGTTGCCCAAAATTCTTGGAGTGTTTCCAGGTAAATGGGGGCATCAGCAATAAGAATATTTTTATATTTCGAGTTATTGATGATGTCAATGGTGGAATGAAATGGTGTGTTGTCTTCGGTTTTAACCAAATATGGAAGGAAATTGTGAGTGGCTTTTGTTTGGAGTTCCATTTTAATGGATTTTGATTATGAAAGCGATGATCTTTGATTGAGGGTTATGAGGAAGACGAGAGCGGTTTTTAGTATTTTGAATACAATGAGACAGTAAAACTGCTGTTGGGGGAAAGAACAGGGTTTTATAGGCTCTGGTGAAACCGCTGATGTGGCAAAGACTCTGCTTTAGAGAGCAGACGTGGCAAACATCTGATGGTTGAAACATCTAGTGGCAGACAGCTGTTTTGTTAAACCTCTGTTGCCAACCTCTGTTGTTTAACCAAAAGACTGATGAAAACAGTTGTTTTATCTGATCAGATGTTTGAAACAGATTTTTCAACCAACAGTGGTTGTTTTACCTGATCAGATGTTTGAACAGATTTTTCAACTATCAGTGGTTTTAATAAAACAGTGGTTGTTTTATCTGAATCAGTGGTTTTAAAACAGATTTTTCAACCAAAGTGTTATTTTAGCAAAATTTGATTTTCTGAAAACATTTTAATGTTTTTATTGAAAACATTTTTGTTGTTTTAATCCATGTTTAACATTCCAATTCGAGAGATCAGATTTGTGAAGGTAGATGTGTCTAAAGCTTTTGTCAGCACATCTGCCAACTGATCCTCTGTTGGAACATGGTGCAGAGAAATCAAACCTTTTTCATAGCTATCCCTGACAAAGTGATGTCTGATATCTATGTGCTTTGTGGTTGAGTGAGAGACTGGATTTTTGATGATATTTTCAGCAGCTTGACTATCCAACATGAGTGGAGTCCTAAGTGCAGTTATCCCAAAGTCCAGTAGTTGATTTTGAAGCCACATAAGTTGGGCTGTACAGCTTGCAGCAGCAATGTATTCAGCTTCAGCAGTGGATGTTGAAACAGCTGCTTGCTTTTTGCTTTGCCAAGAGACTAAGGCATTCCCTAGAAACTGGCACCCTCCTGATGTGGACTTCCTTGTGGTATGGCAGCCAGCAAAATCACTATCTGAATAACCTGAAAGCTCAATGTTTCCATTAGCAGGATACCAGATACCAAGTGTGGGAGCACCTTTTAGGTATCTGAAGATCCTTTTCACAGCAATAAGGTTAGACTTTCTAGGAGAAGCCTGAGATCTAGCACACACACAGGTTGCAAACATAATGTCTGGCCTGGATGCTGTTAAGTACAGTAAAGACCCAATCATGCATCTATAGTGTGTCTGATCAACAAGTTCATCCTTTTCATCATCAGTGAGTGGCTTGACAGTGCTCATGGGTGTACTACATGGCTTACAATCATTCATCTCAAATTTTGTTAACAAGTTTTTCACATACTTGTTTTGATGAATGAAAGTACCATTTTGCAGTTGCTTTACGTGGAGACCAAGAAAGCACTGAAGTTCACCCATAGCACTCATTTCAAACTCTGCTGTCATGAGTTCCCTAAACTCCTCACACATTTTATTACATGTGGATCCAAAAATGATGTCATCCACATATATTTGAACAATCATTAAATCTTTTCCTTTCCATTTTAAAAACAAGGTTTTATCAATTTTACCTCTAGTGAAACCAATGGATAAGAGAAAAGTAGAGAGAGTTTCATACCAAGCTCTTGGTGCTTGTTTGAGTCCATACAATGCTTTGTTAAGCTTGTAGACATGATCAGGATGGAATGTGTCTTCAAAACCAGGTGGTTGACATACATAGACCTCCTCCTGAATTTTGCCATATAGGAAGGCACACTTGATGTCCATCTGAAACACCTTAATGTTGTGGTTGACAGCAAAGGCTAAGAAAAGTCTGATTGCCTCTAGCCTTGCTACAGGGGCAAAGGTTTCATCATAGTCAATACCCTCTTCTTGTCTGAAGCCTTGAACCACTAGCCTGGCTTTGTTCTTGACAACTATACCCCTTTCATCAGTTTTGTTTTTGAAGACCCACTTTGTGCCAATAGGACAGACATCCTTAGGCAGTGGTACAAGTTCCCATACTTGTTGTCTTTTAAACTGAAGGAGTTCTTCTTGCATGGCTTCTACCCAACTGTTGTCTTTCAGTGCCTCTTGGTACTTGACAGGTTGTGTAAGGGATAGAAAGCCTGCAAAAAGACAGATGTTTGAAGATTGGCTCCTTGTGAGCACACCTTCTCTGATTTTGCCAATGATTTGATCTGGTGGATGAGCTCTTAGGTAGATTAAATCTCCCTGATATGGTATGATGGCATTTTGTGGTGAAGGACAGAGGTTTGGAGACTCTGTTGACATAACATCTGTTGGCACTTCTGAAGAGGCAACAGATGTTTGAAATGGAGGTGGAGGAATGGGTCCAAGTGGTGTAAGATTGGACTGACTTTTGTCAACAGATGATTGACTCTTGTCAACAGATGATTGAACAGTGGATTGGCTGGGTGAATCAGTGGATTGAAGATAAGACTGGCCAACAGTGGCTGACTCAGCTGTGACAGAGTTTTGACAGTTGTTTTGAACCACTGCTTCCTCTGATACAGGATAGACTTTGTAGTGGTCTGGAACCACAACATCTATTCTGTAATCTTGTTGTGAAGATTGTGGAGTACCTGCAGGGTTAGTTTTGACAGCAATATCTTCAAATTTGAATTTATCTAAATCAAACAACTCAGCAGGGTTTGCTGGGATTTTTAAAGAAGAAAGTTCATTGAACTTCACATTCAGAGTTTCTTCTATTGTTTTAGTCCTTGTGTTAAACACTTTATAGGCCTTTGCAATAGAGGAATACCCCAGAAAATATCCACAATCCACTTTGGCTGCAAATTTTGAAATGGAATCTTTAAGATTTAAAATGAAACATGGGCAGCCAAAGACTTTGAAAAATGATATCAGTGGTTTGATTTTAAACAGAATTTCATAAGAAGTCTTTTGATGTCTAGGGTTGATTAAAACTCTGTTTTGAACATAACAAGCAGTGTTTACAGCTTTTGCCCAAAAGGACAGAGGTAAACCAGAATCTGCTAGCATTGTTCTTGCAGCCTCAATGAGAGTCCTGTTCTTCCTTTCAACCACCCCATTCTGCTCTGGTGTTCTTGGGATACTGTACTGCCTTACAATCCCTTTTGACACACAGAAATCATCTAACTCCTTATTTTTAAACTCTGTTCCATTGTCACTCCTAAAGACTTTTACTGGCAAGTCATATTGTTTTTCAACTTTGATAACAAAGTCCTTCAAGATACCTGCAGTCTCATCTTTAGAGTGTAAAAAGTAAGTCCATGTAAACCTAGAAAAATCATCAACTATGACAAGACAAAATCTTTTCCTTCTTAGACTCATGATTTTTACAGGGCCAAACAAGTCCATGTGCAACATTTGTAAACACTGACTGGTTTTGGACTCATCAATGGATTTGTAAGAGCTTTTATGTTGTTTACCTTTTAAACAGGAAACACAATGCTCATCACATTTGAATTCTTTTGATGGTAAACCTCTGACAAGGTTTTGTTTGGAGAGTGAGTTGATAGTTTGAAGGTTGGTGTGACCAAGTCTCCTATGCCACAATTCTGTCTCTTTTGTAGAGGCAGCTGAGAACAGACAGACATTTGCAGTAGGATTATCCTTCAACATATCAACCACATACACATTGCCACTTCTGTGAGCAACAAGTTGTGCTTTGCTCTCAGCAATGATGGTGTTAATCTTTTCTACAGCCTCTGGGCCAACAATCTTACAAGTTTGCTTAGTGAAAAATGACCCAAAGCCTTTGTCACTCATTTGTGATACACTAAGTAGATTAAATTTTAGATTGTCTATTAGATTAACATTTTCAAACTTAAGTCTCCCTGCTTTGACAGTACCAGAACCCAACACTTTACCTTTAGAATCATTACCAAAGGATATATCACCCCCTCCATGAGCAAGAAAGTCCAGAAGAAGGGCTCTACATCCAGTCATGTGCCTGGAGCCTCCACTATCTACATACCATAAACTGTCTAAACAAGCAGAAGCTCCCTGCACATCAGTAAGGATTTTAGTTTTGGTGAGTGTCCAAAGCCAAATTGGCTTTGGATGGGTCCTTAGCTGTCTCAGCCTTAAGTTGAGGAGAATGATCAGTGGTTTGGACTAGTTTTTGAACTAGATTCAACAGCTGCAGTTGACCATTTGCCAGTGCTTGTATGTCAACACTTGGTCCAGCAGATGTTTGATCATTTCCTATCAGTTGTTGAAAACCATGAGGATGTCTGTTCACTTTTGGTTTTGAAGGCCTCTTGGGCTCATCATAAACATGTGGCAGACGATGACAAGTGGGTTGTCCGTATCCTCTTGGTAATCTGTTAACAGGTGGAACATCTGTTACCTGAACCTCTCTGGGAGCAGAGTTTTTGTTCAGACTTTGGGTAACAGATGTTTGGACTGATTCAAAAGTCTGTTTGGATTTTCCTTTTGAAGTACTCATCACTTGACTCTCCAGAGTTTTAGCCTTATACTCTTTTATCTTTTCATCAAAATTTTTGAGATATAAGCACTCTTTTGTTTTGTGATTCTTTTTCTTGCAGATTGAACATTCTTTAGATTTTGAATCATTTAAACTTGTTGTTTTGTTGATGTCTAAGCTTTTAGAAGAAAACAGTTTTTGGTGACATGGTTCTTCTTTTCACAAAAATCACAAAACAAGTTGTTCTTGGCTTTCCCTTTTTCTTTCTTCTTTTCAACAGATGTTTCATCATCTGTTGGAAGACTTACTAGAGGGATAACCTTGGCCTGTGGGGCCATTTTACCATCAGAGGTTTTGAAGGTCATTGGTTTGAAATTTTCAAGGACTTCACACTCATCTGACCATGTTGGTTTGAATTGATATTTCTCAATTTCATCAAATGAGGGTGTACCTTCCAACTTTTCAAGAATGATTTTCTTGCCATTGGGTTCAGTAACCTTGATTTCTTGACCTTTTGAGTTTGTAGGGATGACCTCAACCAACTGTGGTTCCTTTTTGTCAGTGGTTTGTGAAACTTGATCAGTGGTTTTAAAACCAAACCCAAATTTCACATGACTTTTAGATTGTTGGTTGACAATCATCTCAAAACCCTTTGATGATTCCACCCATTTCTTACATTCAACTTGGGTGGACTCAAGCTCCTTCTTACAACTATGATATTTTGTTATCATAGTCTGAAGCTGGTCTTTGGTTATGCTTGCTTCATGTTTTAGACTGCTGATTTCAGACTCTTTTTCAGATATTTTTGATTTTAACTCTTTTGTTAATTTTTCAACCTGAATTTCTGAATCCAAAATTTTCTTTCTAAAGTTTTCATTCACCTCTTTTATCTTAGCAAATGCTACAATACATTTGTCTGAGCACAAGTCATTTAAGATTTGAGGAGATACCTTAGCAGCAGCCATCAAGGCACAGTTACACTGGCAGTCACAGTCATCACTACCCCAGGGGTCTGATAGATTCACAACCTCCACTTCAGATTCTTCAGCTGAAACAATCTCACCAACAACACCATCAGTCACATTTTCAGACATAGACACCACTTCCTCAGAATCAGTCTCTTCAACAATTGTTTCTAGTGCCATAAAACAAAAATCCTTTTCAGTGTTGGCAACTAGAGCAATGTTGTCATCTGTTATCTCATCTGGTAGACTGCTCCAATCAACAAAGCCTTGAGTAAAGAAACTCTGTTGACCTGGTTGACTGGTCTCTGCAGGAGCAGAGGGTGGAGTAACAGTCATTGGCACAGGGGCCTGAGCAACAGGTGTTTGGACATAGTGATACTGAGGAACAGTGGTTTGGACATAATGCACAGGAACAGTGGTTTGGGTCTGTGCAAAGTGAGCAGTGTTTTGCACATTAGGTACATTAGGGATGGTCTGATAAGTGTTGGTCTGTGGTCTTTGATTTGGATAGGTGATCATAGGAACTCCATTTTGACTCCTACACTCCCTAGCAAAATGACCCATTCTATGACATTTGTAACACTTTATCTTTGATTTATCCAACCCAACCTTTGACCCACCATGTAAACCTGGGTACCTCCTGCCAGTTTTCTTATAGAAGTTATTGGTTCTAATACTGAGCAGGGCAACCTGATGTAAGATGTCCATTTCTTCTAGGTCCAAAGGGTCAATGTATTGCAAGTCATTGTACACAAAAGATGAATTATCAGAAGCCTGGATATCACCACTAGCTGTGAAAGCACAGTTGTTTGGTGATGAGTAAGAATCATTATTGAAACCAGTTGTTATGTCAATGTAATGATCATAACTCTGATCCTTACTACTTCCAGAACCATCATCCTGACCCAACAGTGCAGTATTACCAAATACATAGTCATCTGACACTTTGCCAGAGTCCTGGAGCTTCTTTTTCTGGTTAAGCTCCCTTTCATAAGTCAGGAGCTTACCATGAAGCTGGGTCAGGGTTAGGTCTTTGAATCCGATAGAGTTTCTCATAACAATAGCTATAGTGTCCCATTTGTCCTGAAGTGATCTAAGAAACCTATGATTCAGTGTTGAATTAGGAAAAGTTAGACCAACCAGTTTAAGTTCACTAATTAGACAGTTAAACCTTTCAAACTGTTGTGTTAATGACTCCCCTTTTATGTGACTAAACGTTTCATATTGTTGGTTAAGTATTTCACGGTTGTTTTCAATCACATCATCAGTTCCCCCGAATTGCTCTTTAAGAGCATCCCACAGTTCTTTAGCACTATTGCAGTGCAAGAGACCGGCATAGATATCATTCGGCAGTGCCATGGCTACTATGCTGAAAGCCTTGGCATCTAGCTCGATTTTTTGAAAATCTTGCTCTGAGTAGTTCTCAACACTCTTTGGTACTTGGATCTTTGGATCCTCGGCACTCGGTACCATTGGAACATGTGGTCCAAATACTACCGATTTCCAGCACCCTGTGTTCTGTTGTGCTAACACATGAGCTACCCGACGCTGCCAGATGTTGTATTCTGACCTGACAAGCATCGGAGGCTTGTTGTGTGTGCCAGTGTTGTGTGGATCTTGATTAAGTGAAGTCATTCTCTTGGTTTTTCAAAAACAAAGTCTGTTTACTAACTGTTGAAACGAAAATAAACTATTACTCTGTTTTAACCCGACAAACAAACGATATCAATGATTGTGAGCTGATCTGTGTATTAAATTGATTGATTAGATCAGATTTAATTGACCAAGCTCTGATACCAATTGTTAGGATCTGAGTATTGGATTGTTTTGATTAATTATGAAATATGAATGAAGTATAAATGGAAAGTGCAGCGGAATAAAGAATAATCAAAACATAGAGAATAATTGTTATCAATCGAATGCTTTCATTAAAGTTGAAAGATTACAAAGGTACAATTATAACTCCCCCTCAGCCTGATCACTCAGAGTTTGTTTGTCTAGAGAGAATGACGAGTGACGAATAGAACAGTACAAGTACTGTTCTATTTATAGACAAGTACAAACCTCTGATGATCACTTAGCTGACGTCACCTAGAAAGCGACCCCTAACTGACTAACAAACTACAACATCTGTTAAACAATAAACTACTGTTACATTGAAACTACTGAAGGAAAACTCTGTTAAGCTAAAAACTCTGATGTCTTCTTATCATCTGTTGAACCAAAGTGCTGTTGGTTCAACAGACCTTTGTTCTTCAGATCTTTGATCAGCACTTGTTCTTTATCAGACTTTTGCTCTTCAGACTTTATCCATCAGACCTTTCATCAGCAGCAGTTGTCTTGTATCAGTTGTTTGAGCATCAGCAGTTTGGGAATCAACAGTTCTTTGGAGGAAGCTTTCTTGTAAACTCTGTTATTTATTCTTGATCAACACTTAGTATATTTTGGCTTTCAATCATCTGTTCTTCTCCAGGTCAGCAGACCCAACAAGTACCTACTTCCTTGTACGAGATTTCACTCAAACCAGGGCTCTGATACCAACTTTTAACACCCTAAATCTGTAATATAGAAAATTCGCAGCGGATAAGCCAACCGTAAAAAACATCATTTCTTTAAAAAAACAACCTTGAATGTTTAGAACCCAAATCTACTAGGTATTTTAGGTATTACGTCCAATATTGTTTCCTATTTCGTTCGACAAAACTCATCTTCCTTTTGTTATGTGACCGTGACCACGTACAGTCCGCTCCTTCACTCGGTCTCCATCCCTTCCTTTCTTCATTAGGTAGACAAGTCAACCTGCAATCACCACATAACCGTTTCGTTAGTTTAATAGGTGACTTCATGTAAACTAATCACGATGCGGAAATAACATCCAACAATACTCCGTGATCCTGTTCAAACGCCTTCTTGCAAGTTCGGGTGTGATACCCCGAATCCAAACCTCAAAATCCCATGCATTCATACTTACATACCTGCATCTTCATTTCCATTCTCATAACAAAAGGTTAATAACCCTACAATACATACTTGCGTACAATTTCCCATATACAACTTATCTTGACCTATCATACTATTCTTCCTTCATGTATTCTCTACGACCAACATGACGTTTCCAATCCTATACTCAATCTACACATAATGACGAGCCTTTACATACATAAAACTCTCACACAAACCCGGGTATAAGTACCCATACATACATCACATTCTCAATCTATAAAAGCATAACAAATCTACTTACCATATTTGTTACTATGTATACACACATATCAATTTAATTACATACACACGCATCATTCCATAATTGAGTTATATTTGCAAATCCGACATTCTATTACTTGATACACCCATAACTAGCATTCATGAAGTCCAACGATGTTATTCGATGCGTTAGACGCGAATACGGATTGCGCATATAAGGAAAACATCTAAATATGCGAAAAACGGACAAAAACCCAGTGGGGAGCGCATGCTGGTGCACACCAGCGCAAGGTGCGTTGGCCACCTTATGCTCCCTGTTTAACCACATCAGAAGGTCAGCGCAAGCTGACAAGACACTAGCGCAAGGTGCTCTGACTTGCTCTGACCTTGCGCCCCTGGTCGGTTTTGCTACTAACTTTGGGATTTTTGCACAAAATCAAAGATATTGATACCCCAAAGCTATATTCACTTAACCTTAGCCATTTTGAAGCCTCAAAAGACATATTTTTATCATCCCATTCGGTTTGTAACATTCATACAAATCATTTTGCTAAGTTATGTACCTACCAATAACTCAATTGTTCTCAAGCATAAATAGACTACATTTATTCCATTGCTACCTTCCTTACCTTGGCATCATTATTAACATTCCATCATTCCATGATTCTCACCCTACTTACACACACATGTACATAATAACATTCATTATCCTAAATGGAGTAAGGATCACTTACCTCAAGTCCTCCAAGTTCATGCTTGTTTATTTGCCTCCTCTTGACCCATTAGCTTCCCATGGCTGAGTCCATCATTCCTATCCTTTCATATCATCATATTCACATCATTGTTAGCATACATGATCATATCACACTAACAACCATTCTCAACCAAATATCACATTGACTTTCTTTAGTCAACTTCTATCATATCTAAAACATACATACACAACCACATTTATTCTCACATCATGTAATACCACTTATTATCATATATGTCTCATAGTTTTAACATGTTATGCGTCACATAGTGTGTCTAATCACACAATCAAGTTTGGGAGCCTAACCATGTTATTCTACACTATTGACTTGGCGGAAAGTCAACTTTCAACCATTCAAACTTTCTAGCTAGAAACATATATCCATATTAGTGTACTAGACCATATGAACTTCACCATAACAATATTCTCATATATTTCGGAACACATACAACTATATAATCACAATGGTTGTCATATACGTTCATACATTTCCTCACATACATACTAGGGCCTTCATAATCTCCAACTAGCAACATAGCCCAAGAATGCCTCATAACACTAAATCCCTACATGAATACTCCCTAGAACACAAGTCTCATGCTAATCCACTTTCATTTATATTTATTATCATACTACTTTCATACTTGTCCAATCTTGCCTACAATTTCACAAGTTAGACTAATCTAGGCATTTCATCAAACACTTGGTGTGCATACAACATTTAAAACACAATGTACAAGCATTTCATGCATACTTTCATAGATCATAACATAAATCATCATATTTCTTCCCTACATTACATACCATTCATTCAATAGTTATCAACATAGCAAATCATCACTTTCTTTTCAATGCACCCAACAATTAACTAAGAATGGTCTTGGATTACACCAAGATCAATACCCACTTTCATCATAAGTGTAAAACAATCTAATTAGCACATGAACCAAGCATAGCCTTATGTAGTTTCATGAATTATGGTTCCTTTAGTGTCTATCAACATCTAGACACCTCCATTCATCCTTGATTCACGTTTTCACATAAACCCTAGATTTTCATCACATTCAAAAACAAACATAACATCACAATTAGCCAAATTAAAGGTACCTTGGTGTGTATAAAACCTTAGATGACCCATAATTGGCTTCATGCACCATCTTTGGCTTCTACTTTATCTTGATTTGGAGCTAGAGATGAAGAAGCAAGGGTTTGGTCTTGGGTTGTTCTTGATGATCAACATACACAAGAATGTGTATGTTGACATCTTACTTCCCCTATCTATAACCCATTACTTTGCCCTTGTCCAAGTCTAGTCCTTCTAGTTTGATACCCTTCCAACCTTGACTCCAACCTTATTGAAATTCCATATAACTTGTGTATTTATCTAGGATAGGTACTTAGTTATTTCACCCCATGCCATAATACATTAAACCATGCTACTAAATTAAAGTTCGGGTTTTGGGGCGTTACAAGTATATCAAAGGAGATCGTTAGTTTCGACTGAATCAATAATGTGAAGCAGATTAATCATAACTTACTCAGTGTATCCCATATTTGTGAAAAGAAATTTTCTGTGATTTTCAATGAAACTGCTTGTTTTATTCTGAAATCTAGATTCGTGATACCGGAGGAGTCGGTGATTATGTCAGCTCCAAAGGTAAACGACTTATATGTCTTGGATATGAGTCAAGCAATCACAAAGTCTGCCAAAGTTACTTGCTTTATGTTTAAAGCCACCGAGAAAGAGTCCATTATGTGGCACAGACGCATGGGACACATCCACCTATGAAAAATAAACCAGTTAGTCAAGAATGGTTTGGTGAACGGTTTCTCCGTTAAACATTTTCATCTTAATGAGGTCTGCGTCAGTAGCAAGAAGGGTAAACAGAAGAAGAAGAAGATCAACTCTGTTTCTACTCCGCTCAAAAGACTACACATGGATTTATTCGGTCATGTGAAGAGGAAGAGTTATTGTGGGGATTTATATTGCATAGTCATCACAGATGATTATTCCAGATTTTCTTGGGTCGTCTGTATGCAACACAAAATGAGGCATTCAGTAATCTTCATGTTCTACTTCCAAAGTTGGAATCCTTATATAAGTTGAAAATTAGAGGGATTTGTAGCGACAACGAAACTGAATTCAAGAACAACAATATGGAAACCTTTTGTTCTGAGAGAGGTATTCATCAAGAATTCAGTGCATCATACACACCGCAGTAGAACGGAGTCGCAGAGAAAAGAACTGGAACTTGATTGAAGTCGTACATTGTGGATTTTACACTTTAAAAAGAGTCCCCGTAATGTTCTGCAATGAAGCCGTACATTGTGGATGTTACACTTTAAAAAGAGTCCTAACAGTAAAGAAGTTTGCGAAAACCAGTTATGAACTTCTTAATCTTTGCAAACCAAATCTTGAATTCCTTGAACCATTTGGTGCACCGTGTATTATGCTGATAGAAAAATGACAAGTTTGGAGCAAAAGCCGAAGAAAGATTCTTTGTCGAGTACGCCACTCCCAAAAAGAGGGTTTGGAATACCCGCACAAGGTGTATTGAATAGTGGATGAATGTGGATGTCCAAAGATACACAACAAATCCTTAAGGTACAGGTCCCGATTGGATGTTCGATTACGCTAGTTTATTCGAGGAATTTAGCCTGGATGATGTTGTAGAGGAAGCAAATGCAAAGATGTATTATGAAATTGAAAGTGCCACCAGTTCTTCACTAGTGCGCCTAATCACTGTATCTCAAGCAACAGCTCCGGCTATAGCAAATACTTCTGCAGTAGTAGGAACACATGAAGAAGAAGAGGTTTTCATGGAAGCTTTTGAAGATAATGAATTTTCTTCATTTGATGATGCAGATTTTGTTGATTCTCCAGCAAGTCTTCATGAACACTCAGAGGAACCTGTCAATACTTTGAATCCAACAGGTAATGTCAATTCTACTACTGCTACTAACAATGTTTCTGCAGGTACAAGTCAGAATGTGACAACCTCAGTTACTGGTCCATCTTCTTCTGGTGCTCCTATCCTAAATTTCAGAATTGACCTATCAAAGTATAATATGCAAGAGAGTGTGCCTGTTCTGACACATCCTGAATCTAGGATTCATGACAGACACCCTTAGTAGAATATTCTCGGTGATCCAGAAAGTGGGGTAATAACTCATGGGCAGCTTCGTGCAAATGCTACAGCTCTTTATTCAAGTATTACAGATCTGGGGTTCAAAATGATTGGTCCTTTGCCTTGTTCGTCTCACAGACCATTCTAGGGTTAAACACATCCATGTTCGCTATCATTTCATACGAGACTTCTATGAAAAGAAGCTCATAGATGTTTTTAAAATTCACACCAAGCAACAACGCGCTAACCTATTTACGAAAGCTTTCGACAAATCTCGTTTTGAGTTTTTGCTTCTCGTAAATGGTGTCAAAGAAAAACAAGATTAGTCCTCATCGGTGCTTCTATTTTTGTACAAAGTTTCTCTTATCAAAATTTCAAAAACATTTAAAATAACTAACAAAAACCAAAAACATTGAAAAATGCTAAAAATACAAAAACATTAGAAAATTAAAAAAAATGAGTTTTTGCTATAAGGATAAGAAAAAATGATAGTACATTAGTGGACTGTCTGATTTCCCAAAACCTAATTTGACAATGATAATTATTCTTACAAGTGATATATCGGTAGGCCTAAAAATCATTTTAAAGTTGGCATGTTGATATAAACATTAACGACTTAACGTTGAGTGGTTACCCTCCTTATTAGCATATGGTCTTAGTACCGAAATCTTGATTGATAGGTTTCCAAAATCTGAGGTTTCGAGTCTTTAAGCTAGTGATTCATCCGGGACCTACTGATCGAATCTTGGATTTATCGCAAATCCGATTGAATTGATTAAGAACTTTTAAAAGATGCTGAAAAGAATCGTTATTAGCAAAACTTTAATTCTAGTACAAATAATAAGAGAATTCTAGTTGAGGAGTGCGAGCATCTTTTGTCTCCAGCTACCCGTACAGGAAATCTAACATACGTGTGAAGTATATTATATGTAATTCTGATGCTTATGGTGCTTGTTCACTGGGACAGTGACTTGGATTGAACACACCCGCTAAGCTCGGTGTGTAAAGTAGTCACACGTGCAGTAAATAATAAATACGGATCTTATGGCGATTGTACACTGGGATAGAAACTTGGATTGTACACGCCCTCTAATCTATGTTTAAAAAATGGGGGTTTCCGGTATCTGCCCTCACCCTAACCGAGATTCAATCAATCCCGTCTCTTGTAAACGGATGGTCATGGTTTACTCACCCGTTACAATGAAGCTTTGTGCAATGCCTGATACGGGAATGTGTCGTGTGCATGGGGACCATTGACCACAACTATTAAATCATACCTTACCATATCTAAAGTGCTGGCGAGTAATCCTGATTTTTGGGTTTAAGTGGACAACATGACAAGTATATTGGTAATCGCTTGTTTACTGATTATCCTAATCTAACTTAATCTAAACAAAGGTTATCATTACTGGTCCATAAACTGATATGATTCTCTGCTCGGCAAACTTAAAAAAACAATAGATTGTTTGTGAATATTTCATTTCATTTCGTTTATTTGAATTTCTTTATCTTTCTGTCAAAAATATCAAAATACAAAAAGATTTTCCATTTCTACTTTATTTTTGAAGAACTGATGTTGGATGTGCATTCAATGCATTGTGTTTATCTCTCTTTCAAAACTGTCAGAGTCTAATGAATAGCTAAATGGACTTTGAAATTCAAACGGTCAACTTAACGGAGTTATGCTAAAACTGACAAATTTTAAAATCCGAAGGTCAGTAGTATAAGTCAGACGTTGGTTCAGGTAAGGACAAGGTGTACATGATTGGATCTCAGTTCGATTGTTGGTTCCAGTAGCTCGTGAGTATCTGATCATCTCTGTGTGAAACCGCCCAAATAGTCATGGTTTGACTGGTTGTGCGTTTCATGGGGAGAATGTGTCAAACGATAATCAATCCTCACATTTTCGGGTTTGAAGGGTAATTTGGTACTTTTTGAATGTTAAAAATCATTTTCCAAACTTGAAACCGGGTTCCCATGCGTTAAAATTGAAGGTTTGAGAATGTAGGGCCATTTTTGTAATATTCTGGAATGTTTTGAACCTCCTAGGTTAATTTGAACTCATTGAGCCTTTGAACCTGTTTAATCTAACCTTTGAACCTGTTAATTTTTTTGAACCTGTTGCTTGTGGACTCTTATCTGAACTTTTAGAGTCGTTTGAACCTTCTGAATCCAAAACCTCTTGAACCCTAGGCATTTGAACCTGTTACTTTTGGTTCTGATCTTGCTGTCTTAAGACTTATAAACGTATAAAAATGCAAAGTTCATACGTGTGTTTGTCTTGTGTTTGTCATAAGGTTATAAGCTGATGTCAAGAAGGGGTCGCATATGAAGGAGGGATAGTGATGTGCCTGGTTTTAGTAATTATAAAATATATCATTTTCGCGGTGCCAAAAACTTGGTGTTTTAACTACATAATATTGGTTTTGAGAAAAAGATTAATTTTTACTAAACCTTTAAACAAGTTTTAAATTTATAAGTAAACGATAATTACTTAGAAACTAAAACCAACACATAGGCAGAGAACCTGACGTGTATAGTATAGTTTTCTAGGGTAAATACCGAGTATCGTATCCTAGAGAACACACTTTCCCCTACTCAACCTTTCCTTACATTAATTAATCGTGTTTGAAAAAGAAATAAAACGGATGGTGTCTAAAAGAAAAATGGTTTTTGAAAAAGGTTTTGGTTTTGAAAATAAAAAGATAAAAATAGTAGGGATAGTAAACATGCACATCTCGGGGACCCTCCATATAAGTAGTTAATTTTATTATAGTAGTAGTATTAAGTTTAATTATTGGTGAGGAGGACATGGGTGAACAGTCCCTTCAGAGTTGGGGATTAGAAAAGAAATAAATAAGGGATGACGTTCTGGCAACTCTATGGGTCACGCACAGGGGAAGTGTACGAGTCCCCATAAAGGTTTCTTCGAACTACTGGCACGTAAGTCGTCGTTCTCCTGTTGACATGCGGTCTTGGTCCAACTCGCATCGTCGTGTAGCTCTTTGGAAAGTTTGGCTCTGGGTTACGAAAGAAACGGCGCCACTAATGAGTGGTGTGTCCAAAGTGTGTATCACTGCATAACTCTGTGGACTTGTCTTAACACCGTTTAAGTCCTTCATATCAAGTACTACCCAAACTACTGCCAAGCCACTCGTTTAAGCATTGGTCCTCTAATTTATCACCTTAAATTATAGTGAGGCTTGGTCCACCTCACTTAGCTCTCGCCTTCCATACTGAAAGATCTCTCTTACAGTCAACCCCAGCGACAGCGTACACCCTACCTAGGAAACGGCTTTTTGAACACCAAAGAGTCTCTCTTACAATCAACATGAGGGACAGCGTATCCTCCATTGGTTAACGGATTTGGACTAACGAGAACTACATAAAGTATTCTTGTTTACTAATCTTGAAAAGTGACAACTTAATAATTTATTGATCAGATAAATTTAAGTTTGGTTTAGTGATCATGTGACAAATCCAACCCATAACCTCCCAAGATGAATGAAATCCTTAACAAAGGTGGAACATAATCCTAAGGGTGTGCAATCCGAAGATCACTCGTGCACCCGTAGGGAATCCTCCCTTTGCCAAGAAAATCACTAATACATCTGGTAAGAACCAGAAACATGTCAATTGGATCTGGTCCACTTTAGAAGTTATTGGTTAGAACCCGGTTTTGGATATCAGAATCCCGGAGGATCTGTCCTACTACCGGTTTCCTTGCCTTGGATCTAGCTCGGGACTATCAGAAGCCAATCAAACCCTATGATAGTTTAATTTATTATTTAAGTTAGAGTTGTTTTAGATATATCAAGTTAATCACTAGTTGAACCTGTCACAAAGATAAACAAACAAAAATTAGTTAAGAAGATAACACACCAAATAACTAAAAATAAACTACTACTAATAATAAAAGTCCACAAATCGAAGTGGGTTCGGAGATAATAGAAAGATACAACCATAGTGAATAATCAACACAAGAATCATGGGTGCTCATAGACAAGCCTTCCAACTTCTTGAGGCTATGTATCTAATGTAAACCTCACGACCATCGATGTTTTGTTGCATGAACTACTCCTACGATCCCATTCATGGCCAAGATAATGAAGATAGGACGAGACCTAACCTTGGTAGGATGTTAGGATGACCCTAAGGAGCTCCCACAAGACCCCAAGATCTCTAGAAGAAGCCTGGAAGTCGACTCAAGAAGGCACTAGAAAGAATGCCAAATGATTGAGGTGAGCTTGCTATTTATTGAGCTGTCAGAAGGTGCACGGTCGTTCATAGGGGATAGGCACGGGCGTGCTGTCTGCCCCATGTACGTTCTATTGTTGCAGATCTGTCATGTTTGTCCTCGTTGTCTTGCACAGGCGTACCAGAGTATGTGCACGGGTGTGCACACAGCTGATCTTAGATTTCTTGTATCCCAAGTTGGATGCGTTGGCTTCTACCATGCGTGACATATATGCAATTGAGCATGGACGTGCTTGGTCAACTCTGTGTCAGTTTTATCATCATTTAACTCTCAGAAAAGTCTTCACACATACGGGAAACATGCTTTGAGTCTCGTATCCTCAGGAATCTCTGGTTTTCGTTGTTTTTACCCGAAAATCATTTTTTTCAGTTTGGAGCTCCAATTTCCATAAAAACACAAATAGGAACGATTAAGTAGCTATAATCATTAATTTTAGCTCAGTTTTTCCCTATTATGAGACTATTTATGCATGTTTTATATGTGCCAATGTTGGGTCTGCTGACCTGGAAAAGAACAGATGATTAAAAGCCAAAATATTCTAAGTGCTGATCCTTAATAAAACAGTTCTTCTTCCAAAAGACTGATGACACAACTACTGATGATTAAAGTGCTGCTGATCAAAGTGTTGACCAAGGAATAAAGACAAAGTGCTGATCAAGACCAAAGGTCTGCTGGAGCCAACAACACTTAGGCTCCAGCAGATGATTGAAGATTATCAGATGTTCCTTATCAGTTGTTTAGCTATTAGTGGTTTACTTAATGTAACAGTAGTTTTGTATAGCAGATGTTTTATGTTGTTAAGGTAGTTAGCTGTTACTGTCTTAGGTGACGTCAGTCCTAGGTCATCAGTTGTTTAGTTTGTCTATAAATAAAACAGTGCCTGTACTGTTCTATTTATCACTTACACATTCTCTGCACAAACAAAGCAATTGAGTGATCAGGCTGAGGGGGAGAACTTGTAATAACTTGTACTTAATTTCAATCTCTGATGACAAATGAAATGTACTCGTTTGAAAGCAATTGTTCTCTTTGTTAAGATTGCATAGTTATTATTCCGCTGCACTTTCCATTATTGGTATTCATTCATATCCATCTTACTTTATCAAATCTTAACAAATCAAACTCTCAGATCCTAACAATTGGTATCAGAGCTTGGTTAATTAAATTCAATCTAATTAATCAAGTTAATATAATCAGATCAGCTCAATATAATTGATATCACTTTGTTTGTTGATTGAAAACAGAGTAAAAGTTTAATTTACGTTTAAAGTTTTTAAACACACTTTGTTTTATAAACAATCAGAGAATGGCTTCTATGAATCAAGATCCACATAACACTGGCACGAGCAACAAGCCACCGATGCTTGTCAGATCTGAATACAATATCTGGCAACGTCGGATGAGCCATGTGTTAGCTCAACAAAACACTGGGTGTTGGAAGTCGGTTGTCTTGGGACCACATGCTCCAATGGTGCTGAGTACCAAAGATCCCAAGGTCCAAGTACCTAAAAGTGTCGAAAACTACTCCGAGCATGATTTTCAAAAAATTGAGTTAGATGCTAAGGCTTTCAGTATTGTAGCCATGGCTCTACCAAATGATATCTATGTTGGGCTGTTACACTGTAACAGTGCAAAAGAGTTGTGGGATGCTTTGAAAGAACAATTTGGTGAGACTAAGGATGTAATTGAAAACAACCGTGAAATACTTAATCAACAATATGAAACATTCAGTCATGTGAAGGGAGAGTCATTAACACAACAATTTGAGAGGTTCATTGTTTAATAAGTGAACTAAAACTGGTGGGTCTAACTTACCCAAATTCAACTTTGAATCATAGGTTTCTTAGATTACTTCAGGACAAATGGGACACTATTGCAATTGTTATGAGAAACTCAATTGGTTTTAAGGACTTGACCCTGACCCAGCTTCATGGTAAGCTCTTGACCTATGAGAGAGAGCTTAACCAGAAAAAGAAGCTCCAGGATTCTGGAAAAGTGGCTGATAATTATGAGTTTGGTAATACAACACTTTTGGGTCAAGATGAGATACCTGGAAGTCGTAAGGATCAGGGTTATGATCATTATATTGATATAACCACTGGTTTTAACACTTATTCTTACTCATCACCCAACTATGCTTTTGTAGGAAGTGGTGATATCCAGGCATCTGACAACACATCCTTTGTGTATAATGACCTTCAATACATTGACCCTGTGGACTTAGAGGAAATGGACATTTTGCATCAATTTGCCCTGTTAGTATTAGAACAAATAATTTCTATAAGAAAGCTGGCAGAAGGTATCCAGGTTTACATGGTGGGTCAAGAGTGGGGGGTTGGATAAATCAAAGATCAAGTGTTATAAATGTCATAGAATGGGTCACTTTGCTAGGGAATGTAGAAGTCAAAATGGAACACCTATGATTACCTATCCAAACAAAGGCCTCAGACCAACACTTATCAGTATTCCCAAAATACCCCTGGACCAAATGTGCAAAACACTGCTCACTTTGCACAGACCTCAACCACTGTTCCTGTGCAGTATGTCCAAACCACTGTTCCTCAGATTCATTATGTCCAAACTCCTGTTGCTCAGGCACAAATGCCAATGGCTGCTACTTCATCCTCTGCTCCTGCAGAGACCAGTCAGCAAAGCCAACAGAGCTTTTTCACACAAGGCTTTGTTGATTGGAGCAGTTTACCAGATGAGCAAACAGATGAAAACATTGCTCTAGTTGCCAAATCTGAAAATGAACCAGGAAATTTCTGCTTCATGGCACTAGAAACAATTGTTGAAGAGACTGAATTTGAGGGAGTGGTGTCTAAGTCTGAAAGTGTGACTAATGATGTTGTTGATGAAGTTGTTTCAGCTATAGAATCCAAAGTGGAGGTTGTGAATCTCTCAGACCCATGGGGTACTGATGACTGTGATTGCCAGTGTAACTGTGCCTTGATGGCTGCTGCTAAGGTATCACCTTAAATCTTAATTGACTTGTGCTCAGATAAATGTATCATAGCATTTGCAAAGATAAAAGAGGTGAATGAAAACTTTAGAAAGAAAATTTTGGAAGATGAAATTCAGTTTGAAAAACTCACTAAAGAGTTAAAATCAAAATTAACTGAAAAGGAATCTGAAATCAGCAGTTTAAAACATGAAGCAAACATAACCAAAGACCAGCTCCAAACTATGATAACCAAATATCAAAGTTGTAAACAGGAGCTTCAATCCACCCAGGTTGAATGTCAAAAATGGGTGGAATCATCAAAAGGTTTTGAGATGATTGTTAACCAACAGTCTAAAAGTCATGTGAAATTTGGCTTTGGTTTTAAAGAAACCACTGCTCAAGATTCACAAACCACTGACAAAAAGGAACCACAATTGGTTGAAATCATCCCAAGCAACTCAAAAGGTCAGGAAATCAAGGTCACTGAACCCAATGGCAAGAAAATCATTCTTGAAAAATTGGAAGGTACACTCTCATTTGATGAGATTGAAAAATACCAATTCAAACCAACCTGGTCAGATGAGTGTGATGTCCTTGAAAATATCCAACCAATGACCTTCAAAACCCCTGATGGTAAAAAGGCACCACAGGCCAAGATCATTCCCTTGAAGGATCTTCCAACAGATGATCAAACATCTGTTGAAAAGAAGAAAGAAAAAGGGAAATCAAAAGACAACTTGTTTTGTGATTTTTGTGAAAAGAAGAATCATGTTACTAAAAACTGTTTTCTTCTAAAAGCATATGATATCAACAAAGGAACAAGTATAAGTGATTCTAAAATCAAAGAATGTTTAATCTATAAGAGAAAGAATCACAAAACAAAAGAGTGTCTGTATCTCAAAAATTTTGATGAAAAAATAAAAGAGTACAAGGCTAAAATACGGAAAGTCAAATGGTTAGTACTTCAAAAGGAAACCCCAAACAGACTTTTGAACCAGTCCAAACAGCTGTTACCAAAAATTTGAATAAAAACTCTGCTCCCAGAGATGTTCAGGTAACAGTTGTTCCACCAGCTTACAGATTTCCAAGAGGACATGGACAACCACCTTGTCATCGTCTACCACATGTTTATGAAGAGCCCAAAAGGCTTTCAAAACCTAAAGTGAACAGACATCCTCATGGTTATCAACATCTGATAGGAAATGATTAAACATTTGTTGGACCAAGTGTTGACATACAAGCACTGGCAAATGGTCAACAACAGCTGTTGAACTTAGTCCAAAAACTAGTTCAAACCACTGATCATTCTCCTAAACTTGAGGCTGAAAAGTCTGAGAACCCATCCAAAGACAATTTGGCTTTAGACACTCACCAAAACTAATTCTTTACTGATGTGCAGGGAGCTTCTGCATGCTTAGATAGTTTATGGTATGTAGATAGTGGAGGCTCCAGGCACATGACTGGATGTAGAGCCCTTCTTCTGGACTTTCTTGCTCATGGAGGGGGTGATATATCCTTTGGTAATGATTCAAAAGGTAAAGTGTTGGGTTCTGGGACTGTACAAGCAGGGAGACTTAAGTTTGAAAATGTTAATCTAATTGACAATGTGAAGTTTAATCTACTTAGTGTTTCACAAATGAGTGACAAAGGATATGGGTCACTCTTCACTAAGAAGACATGTAAGATTGTTGGACCAGAAGTGGTTGAAAAGATTAACACCATCATTGCTGAGAGCAAAGCACAACTTGTTGCTCACAGAAGTGGCAATGTGTATGTTGTTAATATGTTGAAGGATAATCCTATGGCAAATGTCTGTCTGTTCTTTGTTGCCTTAACCAAAGAGACAGAATTGTGGCATGGGAGATTGGGTCATACCAAACATCAAACTATCAGCTCACTCACAAAACAAAACCTTGTAAGAGGTTTGCCACCAAAAGAATTTAAATGCGAAGAGCATTGTGTTTCCTGTCTAAAAGGAAAACAACATAAAAGCTCTTACAAATCCATTGATGAGTCCAAAACAAGTCAATGTCTTCAATTGTTGCATATGGATTTGTTTGGCCCTAAAAATCATGAGCCTTAGGAAAAAGAGATTTTGTCTTGTTATTGTTGATGATTTTTCTAGGTTTACATGGACTTACTTTTTACACTCTAAGGATGAGACTGCAGGTATTTTGAAGAAGTGACAATGGAACAGAGTTCAAGAATAAGGAGTTGGATGATTTCTGTGTGTCTAAAGGAATTGTAAGGTAGTACAGTATTCCAAGAACACCAGAACAAAATGAGGTGGTTGAAAGGAAAAATAGAACACTCATTGAGGCTGCAAGAACAATGCTAGCAGATTCTGGTTTACCTCTGTCCTTCTGGGCAGAAGCTGTAAACACTGCTTGTTATGTTCAAAACAGAGTTTTAATCAACCCCAGGCATCAAAAGACTGCTTATGAAGTCCTGTTCAAAATCAAACCATTAATATCATTTTTCAAAATCTTTGGCTACCCATGTTTCATCTTAAATCTAAAAGATTCCATTTCAAAATTTGCAGCCAAAGTAGATTGTGGATATTTTCTGGGATATTCATCTACTGCCAAGGCCTATAAAGTGTTTAACACAAGGACTAGGACAGTAGAGGAAACTCTGAATGTGAAGTTCAATGAACTTTCATCATTAAAAATCCCAGCAAATCCTGCAGAACTATTTGACTTAGATTCAAATTTGAAGATATTATTGTGAAAACTGACAATGCAGGTACACTACAGTCTCCACAACAGGATTACAGATATGACATTGTGATGCCACAGTCTTTTTTCAAAATTTATCCTGATTCAGGGCAAGCAGATGTTCAAAACTCTGCCACAGCTGAGTCAAACACAATGGCCAGTCTTACTTTCAAACCACTGCCTCATCAAGCTCAACCATTGATCCACTATTTCCTGACAAAAGTCCACTCACTGTTGACAAAAGTCCATCCACTTCTACACCACTTGGGCCTATTCCCTCACTACCATTTCAAACCTCTGTTGGCACTACAGAAGTGCAAACAGATGTTTCAACAGCTGATACCTCAAACCTCTGTCCTTCACCTCAAAATGCCATAGTTCCATACAGGGGAGATGTTATCTTCCTAAGAGCTCATCCACCTGATCAAATTATTGGCAACATCAGTGAAGGGGTGCTCACAAGAAGTCAATCCTCAAACATTTATCTTTTTGCTGGTTTTCTATCTCTCACACAACATGTCAAGTACCACGAGGCACTGGAAGACAACAGTTGGGTAGAAGCTATGCAAGAAGAGCTCTTTCAGTTCAAAAGACAACAAGTATGGGAACTTGTACCATTGCCAAAGGATGTATGTCCAATTGGCACAAAATGGGTCTTTAAGAACAAAACAGATGAAAGGGGTATTGTTGTCAAAAATAAAGCCAGGCTTGTGGTTCAAGGCTTCAGACAGGAAGAAGGAATAGATTATGATGAAACCTTTGCTCCTGTAGCTAGGTTGGAAGCCATCAGACTTTTCCTAGCCTTTGTTGTTAACCATAACATCAAGGTGTATCAGATGGACATCAAATGTGCTTTCCTTTATGGCAAAATTCAGGAGGAAGTCTATGTATGTCAGCCACCTGGTTTTGAAGACACATTCCATCCTGATCATGTCTACAAGCTTAATAAAGCTTTGTATGGCCTGAAACAAGCACCAAGGGCCTGGTATGAAACTCTTTCCACTTTTCTCTTATCCATTGGCTTTACAAGAGGTAAAATTGATAAAACCTTCTTTTAAAATGGAAAGGAAAAGATTTAATGATTGTTCAAATATATGTGGATGACATCATTTTTGGGTCCACATGTAACAAAATGTGTGAAGAGTTTAGGGAACTCATGACAGCTGAGTTTGAAATGAGTGCCATGGGTGAACTACAGTGCTTCCTTGGTCTCCAAGTGAAGCAACTGCAAAATGGAACTTTTATTCATCAAAATAAGTATGTTAAAAACTTACTTACAAAATTTGAAACGAATGACTGTAAACCATGTAGCACACCCATGAGTACCACAAAGTTAGTCACTGTTGATGACAAAGATGAACTGGTTGACCAAACACACTATAGATGCATGATTGGGTCTTTATTGTACTTAACTGCATCTAGGCCAGACATTATGTTTGCCACTTGTGTTTGTGCAAGATACCAGGCATCGCCTAGAAAGTCCAACCTTATTGCTGTGAAAAGGATATTCAGATACCTAAAAGGTGCTCCCACACTTGGTATCTGGTACCCTGCTAATGGGAACATTGAGCTTTCAGGTTATTCAGACAGTGATTTTGCTATTTGTCAAACCACAAGGAAGTCCACATCAGGAGGGTGCCAATTCCTACGCAATGCCTTGGTCTCTTAGCAAAGCAAAAAGCAAGGTTCAACATCCACTGCAGAGGTTGAATACATTGTTGCTTCAAGCTGTATAGCCTAACTTATGTGGCTTCAAAACCAGCTTCTGGATTTTGGTATAACTGCCTTAAGGACTCCACTCATGCTGGATAGTCAAGCTGCTGAAAATATCATCAAAAATCCAGTCTCCTATTCCACAACAAAACGCATTGACATTAGACATCATTTTGTCAGAGACAGCTATGAAAATGGTTTGATTTCTCTACATCATGTTCCAACAGAGGATCAGTTGGCATATGTGTTGACAAAAGCTTTAGACACATCTACCTTTGCAGATCTGATCTCTCGGATTGGTATAATAAACATGGAATAAAATAAAATTGTTTTCATTAATAAAAGCATTAAAATGTTGTTAGAAAAATAAAAAATTCATCCTTTAAAATAGTTTAGGTTGAAAAATCTGTTCAAATATCTGATCAGATAACACAGCCACTGTTTCATTCATTAAACCATTGCTGGTTAAAAAATCTGTTTCAAACATCTGATCAGATGAAACAACTGTTTTCACAAACATCTGTTGACTATAGTCAAACAGCTGTTATAAACACCTGTCATCCACCATAACAGTCCTTCCATCAGATGTTTGCCACGTATGCTCTCAAAAGCAGTGTTTTGGCCACATCAGCGGTTTCCAACTGAGACTATATAAACCCCTGTTTTCCACAGCAGTTGTTCCACCGTCTCATCGAATTCAAAATTCTAAAACCGCCTTCTTCAACCTAAATCCTCCGTTAAAAAGCCTTCGACGTTCTTAGTGTAATCCATAAAATGGATCTTCAACTGAAAGCACCTCACAATTATCTTCCATATCTGACCAAAATAGATGAAAACCAACATTTCCATTCCATTATCGACACCTTGAATACATCCAAGTATAAAACTGCCCTGACTTCAAGTGCACTCATCTATGAGGATACACTTCAAGCTTTCTGGTTGAAAGCTGAAGTCCTGTTTGTTGACAAAAAGCCAACATCCATCGTTTCTCAAATTGGCGACACTAAAGTTGTCATCACCCGTGAAACCATATCGACTACCTTCTCCTTGAATGATCAGGCAGGTAAAGAAAGTTTTGACAAAACTGAACTCCATCCAGAGTTCATTGAGAGAGGGTATGAGGAACAATTAACTGGGGCAACTATGTTTAAAAAGTTTTTTCCCCCAAACATGAATTTTTTATTCCATACTCTGCTTGTTTGCCTCTCTCCCGAAACAACATCTTTTAATGAAATTCCTTTAAAAGTCCAGTACTTGGGATATGCCATTTTAACAAACACTGATTACAACTTATCCCAAGCACTGTTTTTGGATTTGGTGAATAATGTGAAGGGGGTTCACGCTGGGTCAAACAATGCTTTCTTGATGTATCCAAGACTTTTGAGTGTGATCCTACAAAAGCTTTTACCTAAAAAGGATTACATTCAGGGACAAGGCCTTCAAATGAATAGCCTGTCTCAAGAAACTTTTACCAGGATGTTAGGTCCTAACCAAGAAAAACCTGCTAAAACAAAAGTTTCTAAAACACAAGAAAAGAAGGTTAAGACAACAACTGTTGTGCCAACCTCTCTTGCTGAGCCCACTGCTCCTGGTGATCATGGCACTACATCCAGTGCTGTGAAACCCACACCAGCCACCTCCAAAAAGAAAATTCCATCCACTAAACCTCCCAAGAAACACACCAAAAAGGTGACTCTGGAAGATGAGATACCAGAGAATATTCCTGTTGCAACACAAGAGCAACAAACAACCATTGTTGATACTTCCTCTCAGCAGGTGGCAAAATCTCAGCCTAGCCAAACTCCTCATGTATCCTCTTAAAAGGATCATGTTGTAAGCCAAGGGGAAACACATCAAGGTGCTGATGATTCACTTGAACATCTGTTCACAAGTCCATCTCCCAGGGCTAACATTCTTGTCGCTCCACAACCCTCACCACAAATTCCTCCCACTATGCAACCCTTGTTTGAGGCCACTGACAAAACTCTGGACACAACTAGTTCCTCTCAACAACCTATCACTAAGAGTTCACCTCAACATGTGACTGGTCCACAGGGAAGCCAATTGGTCAACCCACAAACAGAGGAGGCCACACCCTTTGAGTTACATGTAACTCAATGTGGTATTTCAAGAGAAGCAGCCACTACTGTTGTAGAGACCATTGTCTCACTTCAGGACAGTGGTTATATTAATCAGACTTCCTTAAAGGCAACAACTGCTGAGGCAACAAGATTGACCTCTATTCTAGTTGGAAGTCCCCAGTACCAAGAAAAAGGGGCATCTGGTTTCTTTCCTATGGATACTCCTCCAAGGACTGCACCAGATACAACTACCACCTCTGGTAGGAACTCAAGTGATCCCATTAACTTGGTTGATTGGTTAAGATACAAAGAATTGACGGATAGAGTGGATGCCATTGAATCTTCTGTGATTGAAATCAAAGGAGATATCAAGACCATTATGAATACCTTGGTGACACTCAGCCAAAGTCAACCATCAAAAGAGGAGATAGCTAATGAGTTATGGAAATCTGTCAATCCTATCATCATAGCTCACAGAAAATTAGCTGATCAGACTCAAGAGACCTACATGCAAGTGATCAGGAACATGGTGGATGCTAGATTCAATGATACAAAAGCAGACATCAAAGTCATCAAAGATCATCTGCTTAAGACTATTGGCTCTGCCCCTACAACCATACTCAGGGATGAAGATGATGATGAATTCACGGCAGCTAATGCCAAAAAGGGGGAGAGTGGTAGAGACAGACTAAAGAAGCGGAATCCTTTTGGGGCTCCACCTTCTTCTGAAAAGTCTGCTCCAGAACCTGTACCAGAGTCTGCTCAAACCACTGCTAAAGCTGAAGCAGCTAAGACAAAAGAGGTTGATGAATCAGCCAATGTAATGGCTGAAAAGATTGCTGAAGCTAAAAAGATCAGGGCTGAGACTTTACAAACCAAAGCAGAAAATCTTTCCAAAAAGAAAGAAGAAGAACAGCAAGAAAATGACAATGTTGGTACCTCAAAGAGGAAAAAGAGGCTTGCTTCTCATGTCAGGCAGCCTCCATCATCTAGATCAAAAACTTCTGTTGCTGCTACACCCAAAACAACTGTCAAACAATCTACCACAACATCCACAACCACTACAACAGCCTTAGCCTTGACTTTACCACCCATTTCATCACCACCTCAAACATCTGCTGGTGTTTCACCAGTGCCAATAGATGTTAATATTCCACACTCACCACCATCTCCTACCATCCTATACAAAAGGAAGAGAAAATCTACATTTGTTATAGAAGAAGAAAAACATAGCCACCACACCACCACCAACTCAACCCATTCCTGCCATTCCACTCCAATCATTCTCACCACACACTTCAAAAACCACCACCACAAAATCACCTACATCTGATACTCCATTAGCTACTCAGTATCCTCTTGAACTTGACATGATCAAGGGGGAAATTCAATCCTTCTACAATACTGAGGATGCTAAACAATTATCCTTCCCTTCTCTATCAAGTCTGAACTTACCTAAACCCAAAAACCTTGATGAATACCTGAAACAAAAAGTTCAACAGGCAGACTTGATTATAAAAGACAATTGCAAAGGGAAGGATGAGAGGACTGCTCAGGGCATCCATTCAGCTGAACTTGGCAAATTGAGAAGGATTGAGGATTTTGCCAAGGACCTGAGCAAGTCCATGTCTTCCATGCCTATCAGTGGTGAAATGGCAAAGATTGTTAGAGAGTCACTCCTTGATCAAATTATGGCCACCAAGCCTTATAAAGCCCAGAGAAAACACATCACAGGCTGGACCATTCAAGCCCTCAAAGATGAATTGCTAATAATTGAAGAGCTGAAGAAACATAATCAAAAGGCTGATGTACTAGACTTTAAGAAGGGAAAAGACCCTGCCAGACTTTTGAAGCTCAGAAGAATGAGGGTTGAACTTGTTGATGCTGACTATGGTGAGATGAAAAACATAGCCAGATGGTCTGAACTGAGGTTGTTGGAAACCTATAAGAAACGTGAAGAAAGGAGAAAGATTGATCCAACACTTCCACCAAAACCAACTTACCTTGAAGATGAACAAACAAAATCCCATCAGACCCTTTCCTTTGAAGCACTACTTCCTTCAACAGACATCAATATTGCTGCCAGAAGACAAATCAAAACGCAGAAAGAGACGTCCGAAGAAGATCAGAAGAAGTTTGCTGATACATATGTGAAAGAGGGAATCTTTAATCAGGTCAAGTACTTCTCTGATCCCATCAGTGAAGAGTTAAGAAGGATCATTGGGAGACCTCTATCACCTAACTCATCTTCAATAAATTTGCAACCCGAAAATCCATCAGATCCAAAAATTCTAAAATGGAAGGTTGATAAAGCCACCGATGAATTGACACTACTCAGGTCTAATGGAAAGATCCAAAAACTCTCCATGGATGATGCATATGGTATGAGTGCACATGAGTCATGACCTCGTGGATCTTATGAGTTTGGAACTTGAAAGGGAAGCTGATGATCTCTACTCCTTTGACTTTGACCTTCAATTGAAGGGTCAGATTAAAGAGAGTCTGATGAGAAATAAAGATCAAAAATAAAGACAAGTTTTGGAATCATCTGTTCTAGGGGGGAGATTGTTGGGTCTGCTGACCTGGAAAAGAACACATGATTAAAAGCCAAAATGAAATGTACTCGTTTGAAAGCAATTGAGTGATCAGGCTGAGGGGAGAACTTGTAATAACTTGTACTTAATTTTAATCTGTGATGACAAATGAAATGTACTCGTTTGAAAGCAATTGTTCTCTTTGTTAAGATTGCATAGTTATTATTCCGCTGCACTTTCCATTATTGGTATTCATTCATATTCATCTTACTTTAACAAATCTTAACAAATCAAACTCTCAGATCCTAACAGCCAATGATGGCATATCAGATAGATAAAAAACCAACAGTACATATCTTCTATAAAAGTTCATAAGTGTGTCTCTTTTTTGCTTTCAAAACCACAAAAACCCTAAACCTTCGACTGATCTTTGACCATTCGATCGTGATTACCACCGAGTTTTTCTTTGATTCTCCTAGATTCACAGTCAATCGGTGAGTATTTTGCACAAACTTTCATCGATTTCCATACACTATTTCCTTGGTTTTGGTCAATTTTGTGTGCACACAAGAACTCGAAACAAAAACCCGTTATTAACCATCAAAACGTTTGTCAGATCAAAAATGGTCTGAGGGTTTCTTAATCGTCCAACATAGATGTTATCTTGAAATTTTTAGGGTTTAAATCGATTGTTTAAAGATTTTGAGATTTTCAAATTTCATAAGCATGGATTATGATTCATAAGTGTTACCTAGGTTGACTCGTGTAGTTTAAACTCATGTATGAAACTCCATACGTGTACCCTACATCTCATACCCGTACCTACTATTTTTCTACTTTCACGACTTCTTGCATCTTGGGGTTAAATATTTTTTACCTTTGCATACAAGAGCGATAATCGTCTTCCATGAGAATCTTTGAGTTCCAAAGATGGCGGTTCTTCAATGGAAGGCTTGGATTTTTCTTCGGGACTTCGTTCTTGAAGTTGAGTTTCTTCAGGTTCATCTTCAAGAGAGACATGCTCAATATAATAACTTTCAAGAACCATGGGATCATTTTCATCAGTTAAGGAAGCAGACTCCTTAAAATCATCACCCTCGCCCAGAACGTCATAGAGGTAATACCCAGAGATATAATCGAAATCGGTAATGGGGGTGGACAGATCGTCTTGGATACTTGGACACCGCAAAAATTTCTTCAAGTCGATACCCAGCTTCTCGCCATTCATGTTCACTTTAAGTCTTTCTCCCCATGTGTTGAGTAAAGCCAATGCGGTATTAAGGAAAGGTCGTCCCAAGATGATGGGACTCTCTACCCCAAGAATATCCAACACCACGAAATCTATCGGGAAGATAGTTTTGTTGAGGCCAATCAAAACATCTTCTACAACTCCTTAGGGGTACCGCACCAAACGATGGGTGAGGCAAAGCTCCATTCCTGTGGGTCTCAGGGTTTATTGCTGGAAATTTCGGAATATGGAGGCCGGAAGAATGTTGATGTAGATCTGCAAGTCGGTGATGGCTTTGGCATTTAATCTTTCTCCCATGGTGCACGAGATTGCAACTTTATCAAGGGGTATTTTTTCTTGGATGAAGGCCAAACATACTTCGTTGATGGGTACGATGACACCTTCTTCAAGAGTATCCTTTTTGGAGAGGATATCTTTCAGAAATTTGAAGGGAGCGGGCAGTCTAAGTTCACAATCGGCATAGGAGATGTTGAGTTGCACTTCCGTCATCAAGAAATGAAACATGTAGAGTCTTTCCACCATTTTGGGCACAAGAACTTCTTCAATTTTGCCTTTCTCTTCTTCTGCTCCCAATGGTGGACACGAACTTCTTCCTCTGGTTGGGCTTCAATCTCTTCTTCATGGGCAGTATCTTCCATAGCATAGATATACCTGAAGTAGTTTTTTACCACCTCGAGATTTTTGTAAACTTCTTCAAGTCAATAAGTTGAGGGTCCGGCTTAGGTATGGATTCGGGTTCAAGTCCGGTTACAAATTGACTTGTTGGTGGTGAGGAGAATAAGTGAGCTAATGGAGATGGCATGTAAGGTGATGGGCTGGGGACAGGTGCAGGTAAAGGTGGGGTGAATTAGTAGGGTTGTGTTAAAATGTACGGTGGTGATTCACCCAAGTGATACATTCTGGTCGAGTGCATCGGGTGATGGTGGAATAGGATCAAATGGTCGTGGTGGAGATCTAGGTGGTGAAGGTGGTTGAGTACTTAATCGGCAACCATCGATGTGGTAAATTTCTTCATTGGGTTTATGAGGAAATGGTGAATAGTTATAAGGTGGTGGTTCAAGCGGAGGTGAATAGTGGTTGTTTTACTCTGGAAGGTACCAGGACAAATAGTCTTCACAGTTGTGGTAGAACAAAGGTCCACCCCAATGTTCACAGAACTGATGAACATAAAACCCATCATAGTCGAAAAAGTTCTCCGTCATGAACCGATCTTCCTCCATATGATCCATCTGAAAAGCTATCAAAACAAACTGGTAAAGTGATTAGTAACTAGCAACTTAAAACCTTTCTATGGAATATGTTGTGTCACCGGAAACGACACCAAAAACTTGATGTTGTGTGGATTAAAGAACTTAAACTTCTTTTTCTTAAATTGGTAGTTTCCCGTTGGAAATGCCAAGACTCAGTGAAAAGGAAATTAAGTTGGGACTTTAAGTTAAGACACTCGTTCAAGTTTTAAATTTATAAAAATAAAACGATAAATGCTAATTGTTCTAAACCCACACAATAGGCAAGTGTACCTACCAAGTGTAGTATAGACTAACGCAAGTACCGAATATCAAACCCTAAGACACGACTTCCCTTACTCAGCTCTAAGTTGCTTTAAAATAAAAGTAAAGATAAAAATGAGGAAGAGCGAGAATAATCGACGTAGAAACCAATACCCGAAGAGAAGTGTTTCTTGGGGATACAACTGACCATGGGATGGATTAACAGTAATTATTTAATTGAGTGGTGTGTTTAAGTTGCACACTTTTGCTTAACTTTGAGATGCGCATTATCGCATACTCTAGAGGTGACTGTTATCGCATAACTAATTTGTGTTCTCATTGTTAAATTGAGGGTCTCCCAAATTGGTAAGCTCACCTCTCAACAATGAAAGGAGGATCACCCGAGAATGTGTATATGTGACAACCGGCAAAATTAAGGTAATTCCGTACTAATTAATTATGTGTAACTAACGTAATTAAGTGCAAATTCGTGTTAATTGTTTAACTGATGCCTTAGATAATGGCAAATTCCCCATAAGATGCATAGGAATGCACATGTTTAATGTTGAAGCACGACAAAATCGCGTGCAAATAAACTTGTCCAGAACGGATGTTGGTGATTACCCGGTGTTGGGTCTGCTGACCTGGAAAAGAACAGATGATTAAAAGCCAAAACATTCTAAGTGCTGATCCTTAATAAAACAGTTCTTCTCCCAAAAGACTGATGACACAACTACTGATGACTAAACTGCTGCTGATCAAAGTGCAGCTTATAAGAAGACAACTACTGATGAACAAAGTGCTGACCAAGGAATAAAGACAAAGTGTTGATCAAGACCAAAGGTCTGCTGGAGCCAACAGTACTTAGGCCCCAGCAGATGATTGAAGATTATTAGATGTTTCTTATCAGCTGTTTAGCTATCAGTGGTTTACTTAATGTAACAGTAGTTTTGTATAGCAGATGTTTTATGTTGTTAAGGTAGTTAGCTGTCACTGTCTTAGGTGACGTCAGTCCTAGGTCATCAGTGGTTTATTTTGTCTATAAATAGAACAGTGTCTGTACTGTTCTATTCATCACTTACACATTCTCTACACAAAAAAAGCAATTGAGTGATCAGGCTGAGGGGGAGAACTTGTAATAACTTGTACTTAATTTCAATCTGTGATGACGAATGAAATGTACTCGTTTGAAAGCAATTGTTCTCTTTGCTAAGATTGCATAGTTATTATTCCGCTTCACTTTCCATTATTGGTATTCATTCATTTTCATCTTACTTTAACAAATCTTAACAAATCAAACTCTCAGATCCTAACAATTAGTATCAGAGCTTGGTCAATTAAATTCGATCTAATCAATCAATTTAATATAATCCGATCAGCTCAATATTATTGATATCACTTTGTTTATTGATTGAAAACAGAGCAACAGTTTAATTTACTTCAATAGTTTTAAACACACTTTGTTTTATAAACAATTAGAGAATGGTTTCTATGAATCAAGATCCACATAACACTGGTACTAGCAACAAGCCACCGATGCTTGTCAGATCTGAATACAATATCTGGCAACGTCAAATGAGCCATGTGTTAGCTCAACAAAACACTGGGTGTTGGAAGTCGGTTGTCTTTGGACCACATGTTCCAATGGTGCTGAGTACCGAAGATCCCAAGGTCCAAGTACCTAAAAGTGTCGAAAACTACTCCGAGCAAGATTTTCAAAAAATTGAGTTAGATGCTAAGGCTTTCAGTATTGTAGCCATGGCTCTACCAAATGATATCTATGCTGCGCTGTTACACTGTAACAGTGCAAAGGAGTTGTGGGATGCTTTGAAAGAACAATTTGGTGGGACTGAGGATGTAATTGGAAACAACCGTGAAATACTTAATCAACAATATGAAACATTCAGTCATGTGAAGGGAGAGTCATTAACACAAGAATTTGAGAGGTTCAATTGTTTAATAAGTGAACTAAAACTGGTGGGTCTAACTTACCCAAATTCAACTTTGAATCATAGGTTTCTTAGATCACTTCAGGACAAATGGGACATTATTGCAATTGTTATGAGAAACTCAATTGGTTTTAAGGACTTGACTCTGACCCAGCTTCATGGTAAGCTCTTGACCCTGTGGACTTAGAAGAAATGGACATTTTGCATCAATTGGCCTTGCTCAGTATTAGAACTAATAATTTCTATAAGAAAACTGGCAGAAGGTATCCAGGTTTACATGGTGGGTCAAAAGTGGGGTTGGATAAATCAAAGATCAAGTGTTGTAAATGTCATAGAATGGGTCACTTTGCTAGGGAATGTAGGAGTCAAAATGGTACACCTATGATTACCTATCCAAACCAAAGGCCTCAGACCAACACTTATCAGTATTCCCAAAATACCCCTAGACCAAATGTGCAAAACACTGCTCACTTTGCACAGACCTCAACCACTGTTCCTGTGCAGTATGTCCAAACCACTATTCCTCAGTATCATTATGTCCAAACACATGTTGCTCAGGCACAAATGCCAATGACTGCTACTCCATCCTCTGCTCCTGCAGAGACCAGTCAGCAAAGCCAACAGAGCTTTTTCACACAAGGCTTTGTTGATTGGTGCAGCCTACCAGATGAGCTAACAGATGAAAACATTGCTCTAGTTGCCAAATCTGAAAATGAACCAGGAAATTTCTGCTTCATGGCACTAGAAACAATTGTTGAAGAGACTGAATCTGAGGGAGTGGTATCTAAGTCTGAAAGTGTGACTAATGATGTTGTTGATGAACTTGTTTCAACTGAAGAATCCAAAGTGGAGGTTGTGAATCTCTCAGACCCATGGGGTACTGATGACTGTGATTGCCAGTGTAACTGTGCCTTGATGGCTGCTGCTAAGGTATCACCTCAAATCTTAAATGACTTGTGCTCAGATAAATCTATCATAGCATTTGCAAAGATAAAAGAGGTGAATGAAAACTTTAGAAAGAAAATTTTGGAAGATGAAATTCAGTTTGAAAAACTCACTAAAGAGTTAAAATCAAAATTAACTGAAAAAGAATCTGAAATCAGAAGTTTAAAACATGAAGCAAGCATAACCAAAGACCAGCTTCAAACTATGATAACCAAATATCAAAGTTGTAAACAGGAGCTTGAGTCCACCCAGGTTGAATGTCAAAAATGGGTGGAATCATCAAAAGGTTTTGAAATGATTGTTAACCAACAGTCTAAAAGTCATGTGAAATTTGGCTTTGGTTTTAAAGAAACCACTGCTCAAGGTTCACAAACCACTGACAAAAAGGAACCACAGTTGGTTGAAATCATCCCAACCAATTCAAAAGGTCAAGAAATCAAGGTCACTGAACCCAATGGCAAGAAAATCATTCTTGAAAAATTGGAAGGTACACCCTCAGTTGATGAGATTGAAAAATACCAATTCAAACCAACCTGGTCAGATGAGTGTGATGTCCTTGAAAATTTCCAACCAATGACATTCAAAACCCCTGATGGTAAAAAGGCACCACAGGCCAAGATCATTCCCTTGAAAGATCTTCCAACAAATGATCAAACATCTGTTGAAAAAAAGAAAGAAAAGGGAAAATCAAAAGACAACTTGTTTTGTGATTTTTATGAAAAGAAGAATCATGTTACTAAAAACTGTTTTCTTCTAAAAGCAAATGATATCAACAAAGGAACAAGTTTAAGTGAATGTAAAATCAAAGAATGTTTAATCTGTAAGAGAAAGAATCACAAAACAAAAGAGTGTCTGTATCTCAAAAATTTTGATGAAATAATAAAAGAGTACAAGGCTTAAACTCTGGAAAGTCAAATGGTTAGTAATTCAAAGGGAAAACCCAAACAAACTTTTGAACCAGTCCAAACAGTTGTTACCAAAAATCTGAACAAAAACTCTGCTCCCAGAGATGTACAGGTAACAGATGTTCCACCAGCTAACAGGTTCCCAAGAGGACATGGACAACCAACTTGTCATCGTCTGCCACATGTTTATGAAGAGTCCAAAAGGCTTTCAAAACCTAGAGTGAACAGACATCCTCATGGTTATCAACATCTGATAGGAAATGATCAAACATCTGTTGGACCAAGTGTTGACATACAAGCACTGGCAAATGGTCAACAACAGCTGTTGAACATAGTCCAAAAGCTAGTTCAAACCACATATCATTCTCCTAAGCTTGAGGCTAAAAAGTCTAAGAACCCATCCAAAGCCAATTTGGATTTGGACACTCACCAAAACTAATTATTTACTGATGTGCAGGGAGCTTCTGCTTGCTTAGATAGTTTTATGGTATGTAGATAGTGGAGGCTCCACGCACATGACTGGATGTAGAGCCCTTCTTCTGGACTTTCTTGCTCATGGAGGGGTGATATATCCTTTGGTAATGATTCAAAAGGTAAAGTGTTTGTAACACCCCAAAATCTAAAATAATATTAATAAAGGGGAGTGGGTAAATATGTACAAAAATGAAAATGAATAGACTAAATTGTTAATATGGAATTAAGAAACTAACTATGGCTAGTAATTCAAGTTATGGCTTAAAATGACTAACAAGCTAAAGGGAGGGGCTGAACTGAAACTTGTGTAATATCTAGGGGTGAATGGGGGAGATTGAAAACACAAAAAAACATATCTCCTGGAGAGGAGAATTCGATTGAGGAGCAAGGAGAAACCACCCCAACCCCAAAACTCACTAATCAGCCCCAAACCTAAGCAAAAATTGACTAATTCACTTGCATGTGAAGGGATTCCAAGTCCTTAGGCCATAATAAACACAAGGTGAGTTGTAGGATGCTTATAGTAGTTGTTTTGTGATGATGAGATTCTTGGATCATGGTAGTAATGTATGATTCTTGATGATCTAGCTTAGAAATTGGAAGTAGCATGTTTAATTGAGAATTTGTACTAAGTTGCATGTATGATTTTTGTTAATTGAAGGTCAATTGTATAAAAATGTGGTTATGTGAAGATGGGTTTTAAGAAGGATGACCATGTTTGACTTTCTGCAAGTCAAACAAGGCTATAGTCTAGTAAAGATGAGATTTTATGTTGTGATTCTACTAGTTGTAATGATAAGTAGAAGATATAATGATGATAGGAGGGTTGTGTGTCCATAATTTGGTATATGAATGTTAATTAATATTTATGCACACCAAGTGTATGTTGAAATGCTTGAATGAATGAATAGAAAGGCATCATGTTTAATATTATGCGGATTTATTGAACATGGTTAGCAAATGTAAAGACATTTCCAAGTTATGGCTAAAATTGTATTGAAGAGAAGATGAGTTCATAAGTTCTAAACTATGAGTTCATCAAGTGTAGGTATTAAGACGGAAGGATCGAGCAAACAAGGAGGACACGACACGCAAGACAAAGGTAAGTTGGTTTCCACCAACTCATAGCTCACTATCTTGTTATTGATATTTTCATGTATGCG
Source organism: Ambrosia artemisiifolia (assembly GCA_032199755.1). Lineage (NCBI taxonomy): Eukaryota > Viridiplantae > Streptophyta > Magnoliopsida > Asterales > Asteraceae > Ambrosia > Ambrosia artemisiifolia. The sequence goes on along the minus strand of CM063526.1, from coordinate 4,874,253 downwards.
TTGTTGTATGTCAAAGTGGTAGAAATACCCTTATGGGTAAAAGTAGTAGAATTGACCTTAATGGGTCAAAATGGTAGAATTACTCCTTGAGGGTAAAGTAGTAGAATTGACCTTAAATGGTCAAAGTGGTAGAAATACCCTTATGGGTAAAAGTAGTAGAATTGACCTTAATGGGTCAAAATGGTAGAATTACTCCTTGAGGGTAAAGTAGTAGAATTGACCTTAAATGGTCAAAGTGGTAGAAATACCCTTATGGGTAAAAGTAGTAGAATTGACCTTAATGGGTCAAAATGGTAGAATTACTCCTTGAGGGTAAAGTGGTAGAATTGACCTTGAATGGTCAAAGTGGTAGAAATACCCTTATGGGTAAAAGTAGTAGAATTGACCTTAATGGGTCAAAATGGTAGAATTACCCCTTGAGGGTTAAAGTGGAAGAATTGACCCTAACGGGTCAAACTAGTAGAAATACCTTGGTGGGTTAAAGTGTTGATGGCGATTTTGCCTACTAATAGTTTCTTGTTGTTTGAATAGGTAAAGCACATATGTGAAGATCAAGTCTCAAGCGAAGATGGATTTTGCACGCTCTAGTCTTGGGGTTGGGTACCATGTAGTGTTAGGATCTTGAACCTTATAAACAAGTGCTTATGTTTTGTACAAAGTCTAGTCATGGGTCAAGGATCCACTTGGTAGCCAACTTGGCATGTCGTTTTGTAAACTACACAATGGTCAACTAGGTGGTGTAACTTTTGAAACAATATGTTTTGGTAATATGATATGCATTGTGTTTATAAAAAAAAATCGGGCTTTACAGTGTTGGGTACTGGAACTGTTCAAGCAGGGAGACTTAAGTTTGAAAATGTTAATCTAATTGACAATCTAAAGTTTAATCTACTTAGTGTCTCACAAATGAGTGACAAAGGATATGGGTCATTTTTCACTAAGAAGACATGTAAGATTGTTGGACCAGAAGTGGTTGAAAAGATTAACACCATCATTGCTGAGAGCAAAGCATAATTTGTTTCTCACAGAAGTGGCAATGTGTATGTAGTTGATATGTTGAAGGATAATCCTATGGCAAATGTATGTCTGTTCTCTGCTGCCTCTACCAAAGAGACAGAATTGTGGCATAGGAGATTGGGTCATACCAACCTTCAAACTATCAACTCTCTCTCCAAACAAAACTTTGTCAGAGGTTTACCACCAAAAGAATTCAAGTGTGATGAGCATTGTGTTTCCTGTCTAAAAGGAAAACAACATAAAAGCTCTTACAAATCCATTGATGAGTGCAAAACAAGTCAATGTCTTCAAATGTTGCATATGGACTTGTTTGGCCCTGTAAAAATCATGAGTCTTAGGAAAAAGAGATTTTGTCTTGTTATTGTTGATGATTTTTCTAGGTTTATATGGACTTACTTTTTACACTCTAAGGATGAGACTACGGGTATCTTGAAGGACTTTGTCACCAAAGTTGAAAACAATATGACTTCCCAGTAAAAGTCTTTAGAAGTGACAATGGAACAGAGTTCAAGAATAAGGAGTTGGATGATTTCTGCGTGTCAAAGGAATTGTAAGGCAGTACAGCATTCCAAGAACACCAGAACAAAATGGGGTGGTTGAAAGAAAAAATAGAACACTCATTGAGGCTGCAAGAACAATGCTAGCAGATTCTGGTTTACCTCTGTCCTTTTGAGCAGAAGCTGTAAACACTGCTTATTATGTTCAAAACAGAGTTTTAATCAACCCTAGACATCAAAAGACTGCTTATGAAGTCCTGTTCAAACTCAAACCATTAATATCATTTTTCAAAATCTTTGGTTGCCCTTGTTTCATTTTAAATCTAAAAGATTCCATTTCAAAATTTGCAGCCAAAGTAGATTGTGGATATTTTCTGGGATATCCATCTACTGCCAAGGCCTATAAAGTGTTTAACACAAGGACTAGGACAGTAGAGGAAACTCTGAATGTGAAGTTCAATGAACTTTCATCATTGAAAATCCCAGCAAATCCTGCAGAACTGTTTGACCTAGATAAATTCAAATTTGAAGATATCATGGTGAAAACTGACAATGCAGGTACACTACAGTCTTCACAACAGGAATACAGATATGACATTGTGATGCCACAGTCTTTCTGCAAGATTTATCCTGATTCAGGGCAAGCAGATGTTCAAAACTCTGCCAGAGCTGAGTCAACCACTGTTGGCCAGTCTTACCCTCAAACCACTACCTCAACAAGTACAACCACTGATCCACTATTCCCTGACAAAATTCCACTCTCTGCTGACAAAAGTCCATCCACTTCTACACCATTTGGGCCTATTCCCCCACTTCCATTTCAAACCTCTGTTGACACTACAGAAGTGCAAATAGATGTTTCAACAGCTGATACCTCAAACCTCTGTCCTTTACCACAAAATGCCATAGTTCCATACAGGGGAGATCTAATCTTCCTCAGAGCTCATCCACCTGATCAAATCATTGGCAACATCAGTGAAGGGGTGCTCACAAGAAGTCAATCCTCAAACATTTGTCTTTTTCTGGTTTTCTATCTCTCACACAACCTGTCAAGTACCAAGAGGCACTAAAAGACAACAGTTGGGTAGAAGCTACGCAAGAGGAGCTCCTTCAGTTTAAAAGACAACAAGTATGGGAACTTGTTCCATTTCCAAAGGATGTATGTCCAATTGGCACAAAATGGGTCTTTAAGAACAAAACAGATGAAAGGGGTATTGTTGTTAAGAATAAAGCCAGGCTTGTGGTTCAAGGCTTCAGACAAGAAGAAGGAATAGACTATGATGAAACCTTTGCTCCTGTAGCTAGGTTAGAAGCTATCAGACTTTTCCTAGCCTTTGCTATCAACCACAACATCAAGGTGTATCAGATGGATATCAAATGTGCTTTCCTTTATTGCAAAATTCAGGAGGAAGTCTATGTATGTCAGCCACCTGGCTTTGAAGACACATTCCGTCCTGATCATGTCTACAAGCTTAATAAAGCATTGTATGGACTGAAACAAGCACCAAGGGCCTGGTATGAAACTCTTTCCACCTTTCACTTATCCATTGGCTTTACAAGAGGTACAATTGATAAAACCTTGTTTATAAAATGGAAAGGAAAAGATTTAATGATAGTTCAAATATATGTGGATGACATCATTTTTGGGTCCACATGTAACAAAATGTGTGAAGAGTTTAGGGAACTCATGACAGCTGAGTTTGAAATGAGTGCCATGGGTGAACTACAGTGCTTCCTTGGTCTCCAAGTGAAGCAACTGCAAAATGGAACCTTCATTCATCAAAATAAATATGTTAAAAACCTACTTACAAAATTTGAGATGAATGACTGTAAACCATGTAGCACACCCATGAGTACCACAAAGTTAGTTACTATTGATGACAAAGATGAACTGGTTGACCAAACACGCTATAGATGCATGATTGGGTCTTTATTGTACTTAACAGCATCTAGGCCAGACATTATGTTTGCCACTTGTGTTTGTGCAAGATACCAGGCATCACCTAGAAAGTCCAACCTTATTGCTGTGAAAAGGATATTCAGATACCTAAAAGGTGCTCCCACACTTGGTATCTGGTACCCTGCTAATGGGAACAGTGAGCTTTCAGGTTATTCAGAGAGTGATTTTGCTGGTTGTCAAACCACAAGGAAGTCCACCTCAGGAGGGTGCCAATTCCTAGGCAATGCCCTGGTCTCTTGGCAAAGCAAAAGGCAAGCAGCTGTTTCAACATCCACTGCAGAGGCTGAATACATTGCTGCTGCACGCTGTACAGCCCAACTTATGTGGCTTCAAAACCAGCTACTGGATTTTTGTATAACTGCCTTGAGGACTCCACTCATGCTGGACAGTCAGGCTGCTGAAAATATCATCAAAAATCCAGTTTCCCATTCCACAACCAAACACATTGACATCAGACATCATTTTGTCAGAGACAGCTATGAAAAAGGTTTGATTTCTCTACATCATGTTCCAACAGAGGATCAGTTGGCATATGTGTTGACAAAAGATTTAGACACATCTACCTTTGAAGATTTGATCTCTCGGGTTGCTATGCTAAACATGGAATAAAATAAAATTGTTTTCATGAATAAAAGCATTAAAATGTTGTTAGAAAAATCAAAAATCATCCTTTAAAATAGTATAGGTTGAAAAATTTGTTCAAACAACTAATCAGATAACACAGCCACTGTTTCATTCATTAAACAATTACTGGTTGAAAAATCTGTTCCAAACATCTGATCAGATGAAACAGCTGTTATAAACAACTGTCATCCACCATAACAATCCTTCCATCAGATGTTTCCCACGTCTGCTCTCAAAAGCAGTGTTTTGGCCACATCAGCGGTTTTCACCTGAGACTATATAACCCCCTGTTTTCCACAGCAGTTTTTCCACTGTCTCATCGAATTCAAAATTCTAAAACCGCCTTCTTCAACCTAAATCCTCCATTAAAAAGCCTTCGACTTTCTCAGTATAATCCATAAAATGGATCTTCAACTGAAAGCACCTCACAATTATCTTCCATATCTGACCAAAACAGATGAAAACCAACATTTCCATTCCATTATCGACACCTTGAATAGATCCAGGTATAAAACTGCTCTGACTTCAAGTGCACTCATCTATGAGGACACACTTCAAGCTTTCTGGTTGAAAGCTGAAGTCCTGTTTGTTGACAAAAAGCCAACATCCATCGTGTCTCAAATTGGCGACACCAAAGTTGCCATCACCCCTGAAACCATATCCACTACCTTCTCCTTGGCTGATCAGGCAGGTAAAGAAAGTTTTGACAAAACTGAACTCCATCCAGAGTTCATTGACAGAGGGTATGAGGGACAATTAACTAGGGCAACTATGTTTAAAAAGTTTTTTCCCCCAAACATGAAATTTTTCTTTCATACCTTGCTTGTATGCCTCTCTCCCAAAACAACATCTTTTAATGAAATTCCTTTAAAAGTCCAATACTTGGGATATGCCATTTTAACAAACACTGATTACAACTTATCCCAAGCACTGTTTTTGGATTTGGTGAATAATGTGAAGGGGGTTCAGGCTGGGTCAAACAATGCTTTCTTGATGTATCCAAGACTTTTGAGTGTAATCCTACGAAAACTTTTACTTAAAAGGATTACATTCAGGGACAAGGCCTTCTAATGAATAGCCTGTCTCAAGAAAATTTTACAAAGATGTTAGGTCCTACCCAAGAAAAACCAATCAAAACAAAAGTTTCTAAAACACAAGCAAAGAAGGTTAAGATAACAACTGTTATGCAAACCTCTGTTGCTGAGCCCACTGCTCCTAGTGATCATGGCACTACATCCAGTGCTGTGAAACCCACACCAGCCACCACTAAAAAGAAAACTCCATCCACAAAACCCCACAAGAAACACACTAAAAAGGTGACTCTGGAGGATAAGATACCAGAGAATATTCCTGTTGCAACACAAGAGCAACAAACAACCACTGTTGATACTTCCTCTCAACAGGAGGCAAAATCTCAGCCTAGTCAAACTCCTCATGTATCCTCTCAAAAGGATCATGTTGTAAGCCAAGGGGAAACACATCAAGGTGCAGATGATTCACTTGAACATCTGTTCACTAGTCCATCTCCCAGGGCTAATATTCTTGTCACTCCACAACCCTCACCACAAATTCCTCCCACTATGCAACCCTTGTTTGAGGCCATTGACAAAACTCTGGACACAACCAGTTCCTCTCACCCACCTATCACTGAGAGTTCACCTCAACATGTGACTGATCTAGAGGAAAGTCAATTGGTCAACCCACAAACAGAGAAGGCCACACCCTTTGATGAATCAGCCAATGTAATGGCTGAAAAGATTGCTGAAGCTAAAAGGATCAGGGCTGAGACTTTACAAACCAAAGCAGAAAATCTTTCCAAAAGGAAAGAAGAAGAACAGCAAGAAAATGACAATGTTGGTACCTCAAAGAGGAAAAAGAGGCCTGCTTCTCATGTCAGGCAGCCTCCATCATCTAGATCAAAAACTTATGTTGCTGCTACACCCAAAACAACTGTCAAACCATCTACCACAACATCCACTACCACTACAACAGCCTTAGCCTTGACTCTTCCACCCATTCCATCACCACCTCAAACATCTGCTGGTGTTTCACCAGTGCCAACAGATGTTAAAATTCCACACTCACCACCTTCTCCTACCATCCTATACAAAAGGAAGAGAAAATCTACTTTTGTTACAGACGAAGAAGAAAACATAGCCACCACACCACCACCAACTCAACCCATCCCTGCCATTCCTCTCCAATCATTCTCTCACACACTTCATAAGCCACCACCACAAAATCACCAACATCTGATACTACATTAGCTGCTCAGTATCCTCTTGAACTTTACATGATCAAGGGGGAAATTCAGTCCTTCTACAATACTGAGGATGCTACACAATTATCCTTCCCTTCTCTATCAAGTCTGAACTTACCAAAACCTAAAAACCTTGATGAATACCTTAAACAAAAGGTTCAACAGGCAAACATAATTATAAAAGAGAAGTGCAAAGGGAAGGATGACAAGACTGCTCAGGGCATCCATTCAGCAGAACTTGGCAAACTGAGAAGGATTGAGGATTTTGCCAAGGACCTGAGCAAGTCCATGTCTTCCATGCCTATCAGTGGTGAAATGGCAAAGATTGTTAGAGAGTCACTCCTTGATCAAATTATGGCCACCAAGCCTTACAAAGCATAGAGAAAACACTTCACAGGCTGGACCATTCAAGCCCTCAAAGATGAATTGCTAAGAATTGAAGAGCTGAAGAAACATAATCAAAAGGCTGATATACCAGACTTTAAGAAGGGCAAAGACCCTGTTAGACTTTTAAAGCTCAGAAGAATGAGGGTTGAACTTGTTGATGCTGACTATGGTGAGATGAAAAACATAGCCAGATGGTCTGAACTGAGGTTGGTGGAAACCTATAAGAAACTTGAAGAAAGGAGAAAGACTGATCCAACACTTCCACCAAAGCCAAGTTACCCTGAAGATGAACAAACAAAGTCCCATCAGAAACTTTCATTTGAAGCACTACTTCCTTCAACAGACATTAATGTTGCTGCTAGAAGACAAATCAAAAGGCAGAAAGAGATATCTGAAGAAGATCAGAAGAAGTTTGCTGATACATATGTGAAAGAGGGAATCTTTAATCAGGTCAAGTACTTCTCTGATCCCATCAGTGAAGAGTTAAGAAGGATCATTAGGAGACCTCCATCACCTAACTCATCTTCAATAAATTTGCAACCCAAAAATCCATCAGACTCAAAAATTCTAAAATGGAAGGTTGATAAAGCCAACCATGAATTAACACTGCTTAGGTCTAATGGAAAGATTCAAAAGCTCTCTATGGATGATGCATATGGTCTGAGTGCACATGACCTCATGGATCTTATGAGCTTGGAACTTGAAAGGGAAGCTGATGATCTCTACTCCTTTGACTTTGAACTTCAATTGAAGGGTCAGATTAGAGAGAGTCTGATGAGAAATAAAGATCAAGAATAAAGATAAGTTTTGGCATCATTTGTTCTAAGGGGAGATTGTTGGGTCTGCTGACCTGGAAAAGAACAGATGATTAAAAGCCAAGACATTCTAAGTGTTGATCCTTAATAAAACAGTTCTTCTCCCAAAAGACTGATGACACAACTACTGATGACTAAAGTGCTGCTGATCAAAGTGCTGCTTATAAGAAGACAACTACTGATGAACAAAGTGCTGACCAAGGAATAAAGACAAAGTGTTGATCAAGACCAAAGGTCTGCTGGAGCCAACAGTACTTAGGCCCCAGCAGATGATTGAAGATTATCAGATGTTTCTTATCAGTTGTTTAGCTATCAGTGGTTTACTTATTGTAATAGTAATTTTGTATAGCAGATGTTTTATGTTGTTAAGGTAGTTAGATGTCACTGTCTTAGGTGACGTCAGTCCTAGATCATCAGTGGTTTAGTTTGTCTATAAATAGAACAGTACCTGTACTGTTCTATTCATCACTTACACATTCTCTGCACAAACAAATCAATTGAGTGATCAGGCAGAGGGGGAGAACTTGTAATAGCTTGTACTTAATTTCAATCTGTGATGACGAATGAAATGTACTCGTTTGAAAGAAATTGTTCTCTTTGTTAAGATTGCATAGTTATTATTCCGCTGCACTTTCCATTATTGGTATTCATTCATTTTCATCTTACTTTAACAAATCTTAACAAATCAAACTCTCAGATCCTAACACCCGGAAAAAAAATTAAATAGCCGAAAATGATCCCGGACACCCAGGATATAAAATAAAGGGGTATTTTCATGAAATTTAATGTGTTTTGGAACACCAAAATCATAAATGAAAACTCTAAATACAAATCTCCCGGTAACGAATAAAGTGCGCGTACCGCACCCGGTACACGTATAACTTATAATTTCACCCAACGAAAGCCTAACTAACCAACCAACACTTAAACTACGCTATGTTTAAGGGTTATTAGAGGCTATTATAATGTCCGGATAACACATAATTAAAATCCAATTAGAACCCAAACGAAACCCGAACTTCATGTTCGAATCATAACCAAACTAGCTAGTAGATATTTTGTGTTGTGGACCCCACAAAATCCCCCAACCCAACCCAACCGGCCCAATCCCCCCCCCCCCCCATTCACCATTCTCATAATCTTCTTTTGTACCACTAAATATATATATCTTGAACCCTCCATGACCACAAGCAAGAATTCGGCCAACACACCCCCACCACTCTCCTAATCTTTTTTTGTACAACTAAATATATGGAAGATATGAAGGAATAGTGTTTTAGATTGTTTGAAGATCATAAGGACTTGAAATATATTATAAAATCCACCTAAGATGAGCATTACTTCCAACAACAAAAATCTCTTGTTCTTCTTCCTCCTTGGTCGTAAGTTTTGAGCCACCCACAAACCACCATTTTTCAAGTTTCAATCACTAAATTCATCCATAAAACTTCCATTTTCAAACCCCTAATTGTGTTTTTCAATCTTGGAGCTTAACCACATTGGAAGAACACACTAAACCACTTCAAAATCAAGTGTTTTTATCTTCCCTAGCCTTGTGCTAGTTTTAAGTGTTCTTGATCTTATTCTTGTTCTTGGAAGTTTATATTTTCATATTTTTAAAGCAAGTTGTACATAGGGTTTAAAGTATGATTTTAAACATAAACTTTAGTATGTTGTTACAAGACTAAAATGGACCTTTAAAAACTTGTATATAGGCCGTGGGTGATGATGGACGTTGTTAATATTGTTGAAGTTTATAAAAAGTTACATAGTATTGTTTAAAAAGATGATATAAGCTTTGTTTGTAAAGATGACATAAATACACCTAAATGTTGTTTAAATAATCTTAAAATAATCATCTAAAACTTAATATAAGGTTGGTCTTGATAAGAAATGAAAAATATAAAAGTTACATTTTCAAAGTTTACAAACTTGAAAAAAATGCAAAGTTGGACTTATTAGACATATTACACTAAATACACCTATTATTATCCTTAATAAGGTTATTATAGACTATTAAAAATGTTGACTCATAATAATAATCTACCATGACAAAGTTGACATAATAAAGTTTACTAGTTTGGTAGAAAATTGTCACTTTTGAAAGATTAGGAAGGAAATGTAACTTTTGAAAGTTAAAGGATTATTTAGTAACTTTAAAAGTTGAGGGACATAAAATGTCATTTTAGGAACTTGGATCTAAAAATGTGACTTTGGAAAGTCTGGTGTTAAAGATGTAAGATGTTAACTTTTCAAGGTTGTTGTGTAAAAAGTTGGTAAATTTACAAATGTATATTTTATATAAAATGTATTCTTATAAAATAAGGTTTTATAAAAAAAAATATAGATTTCCAAACATGTTGGAAAATATAAAAACAAAGGTTTTTATAATAAAGATAGATAATTTAAAGACTTGATGAGAACTTGTATAAAAATGGACACCTTTATATAAATGGGAATATAAAAGTGTTGGAACATTTTTTATGTTGCAAGTAATCAAGTCTTGGTTATAACATACAAGTATTTACCCCTACAAAATTATATATACAACTTGTACCATTCGGGACACTAAAATATATAAGTTTAAATGATCGGATATGGACGTGTTCATGTTACGACGTGTTAACGGACTAAAATGTAAAAACAGACGAATAAGTGTTTGTGTTATTGCGTCTAATGTGGAAATGAAAACATATATTTTAAGGATTTTAAAATATATAATTTGGGAGAAAATACGTCACACTTTCCTAAGTGTTGGAAACTTATTCGTGGGAGAAAATAACGTAAATAATCTAACGATTAAGCGTTTAAAACAAGCATATGGACTTGACAATGAAAATATGTTATCAAATCGACAAGATCATAGTATATTTATTTAATAGGAAAGTAAATATACGGTAAAGTGAGTCGAATTGAGTATTGAAAATGTTATATCGAATCGACAAGATCCTAGTATATTTATTTAATGGGAAAATAAATATATGGTAAAGTGAGTCGAGTCGAGTGTTGAAAATATTTTATCGATCGACACGATCCTAGTATAATTATTTAATGGGAAAATAATTATACGTCAAGTGAGTCGAATCGAGAACGATATTATACAAGTTAAGTAATATTCATGGAAATATAAGTGTAACTTGTAACGAGTGCAAATCCATCACCAACGGACCCAGGGTACACGTTTAAGTAAACGGGGAATTGAACTAAAATGATGGTTTGGGAGTTGGACATACAACTTGCCGAAACACACGCACTATAGACTAGGTGATTTATACGTCTAGGACATTTGTAAGTGTTTGACCTTGGATGAGCTATTCTCTGAGTTTGGATTTGCATACTTTGCTTGAGGTGAGTTTCACGGCCCCATTTTACTGTTTTTACTTTCGGGGGAAAGATATGTTATGTTAGGGAAATATGTGATGTATACTTGAGTTTGTTGCTCGCCACTCGGGGTTGAGACCTCGCTACAGACCTCGCTACCGTAACCATTTATTTGTGTGTTTGTGTGAAATCGAAAACCAAAGGAATATTTGGATAGTACTATTGGTGCCTGACAAGGCCCACCCCTAATCGATAGCGTCGATTATGCAATTGTGTATGCCAGGGGTGCACGTATTCTGAAATTAAGTTGTTATTTTCCGAGAAACATCTATGAGCGGGGCATTGCTAGTCTTGGTTTGGTTATGGGCTCAAGTAGATTGTAGGAACTTGCAACTCTTACAATAATCACTACTTGTGTTTATTTCCCAAAAATGTTGTTGTTGAAATGTTTTGTAAACTAAAACCTGTGAACTCACCAATATTTATATATTGACGATTTTTAACATATCTTTCAGTTAATTAATCGCTGGAAGGTCGCATGGCTAGTACGGGCGGGGATCTTACTTAACGTCGGATATTTTGACAGGGTTTCACTTTTATTTTTTATGGGGTTGGAATATAATTGAGAAACCTCTACTTTTAGTTGAACTGTGTTTGTTTAAGAATGTATGAACTTGAAAACTCGTTTCAACGTATTAAATAAAAGATTCCTTTTTTTTAATTACTTATAGTTTGTGTTAATCTTGACTTTATGCCCTTCGAACGTCGCGCCACGCATTTCCGCCATTGGCGTGGTGTGACACTATACCCAACCTCGAAGAACCCACCTCCCATTGTGGCAATAATGACATCAGACTACGTTAGACTTTTGTGAATAACTTGCCGACGGCCGGAGCATGGCCGAACAAGCTACTAGTTGACTTCATAAAAGAGTCGTGGCTAAGCAGCTCACGCTCATCCTTTACTAGAATTGTTTATCTTTTCAAAAAGTGATTGGCGTATTACAAACTGTGCGGCAGTATAGTTATGGAAGAAGACAAAAACCGTCTGCTTCCAACACAGGTTCACCAATTCTTAGTTGCGCCAAAGCTAACACATAGACCATGAAACTAAGTCGCATGACCAAGTCTTGGCTTATCACTAGGACCAAGTATAAAGACCGTGCCGACCCTAAGTGAGATTTTGATAATAGAGGATTAAGCCTCAAAATGTGAGTGTTTCAAAACAAATGGGTTAATCACTACTCGTGGAATTAGGTTAGCTTACAAGTGCATGGGTTGTTACACACAATGGGTACACTTGTAAGTCCTTCCACTTCTTATCAACACACCCGCAAGACCAAATACTAAGTGATAGTTTTAGTTAATTCATCAAACAAAGTTTAAAGTAGAAAGAATTAAATGAGAACACAAAACACCACTCAATAAATAGAAACTATATAATCTATACCAAAATAGTCTTCACCCTAGCAACACCCAAGAATCCTAGCCAAAGATTGGCATTACAACATGTACACTAAGTTGGTTTTTCAAAGAAAACATGATAGTGGTTGTTAGAGGATTAAAGAGAGTTTTCGGGATGATTTATAGTGATCTCTCTCAAGCTCTCACTCTAGTAGTGTTTATCGAGTGATCCCAATCTCCAGAGGTCACTTACAAGACCCTAAAGATAGCAGAAATGTGAGGGAGATTCGGGTGGAATGGGATGCCCAAAATGTGGAGTGGAGGCCTCTATTTATAGGCTAATCAGCCCCTGCATGCCATGCAACAAGACTTGGCACACCCATGCTCGACAACAGGTACTGTTGCAGAGTCCTTTCGCGCAGAAATTGTTTGTATTCAGGGGTTACACGGCCGTGCCAAGGGGATTGGCACGCCCATCCAGGCCAGTACGTCTGCCAGTTTTGGTCGGTAGAAGCCTTAGGGGACACGTTTTAAATGGCACGACCGTGCCAAGGAGTTTGGCACGCCCGTTCAACTCTGTAGGGTTGACTTTTTCCCTCCTGTTGACATGGAAATGTTGACTTGTTGACCCGGGATAGGTGTACGGCCGTGCTTCATCTGAATCAGCTCCAAAAGTCTTCAATTCCTTGTCTTTTCTACCGTTTTTCACTTCTTACCCTCAAAACCTGCAATTATCAACAAAGTATGACAAACCGTGGTAAAACCAAGATAAAAGCACGACTTTATGTGAGAAATGGGTGAAAATTGTGTGTAAAACCTGTTAATTTTGAGACACATCAACATGGAAGGGTTGTTTAAGTACTATTGCATCCGCTCGCGTCCATGGATCGATATCTGGTTCTTATCTAAGCTTACTACATATATGATAAGGTACACTTGCCTTTTTGTGTGTGTTTTAATGTTAAGTTTTAAACCACTTTTATATATATTAAAACAAATCGTGTGTTTATTCATTCTAAAATTATGTGTATATACACACACGTCAGTGTGCTCTCATATTATTATTATTATCTTATCCATAAACACCCACCTATAACAACTAACCGGATCGTTGATTCATCCCTCGATCCGATACGCACGTGATATTCAATCCTTGTGTCGATCCTACAGATTTGACCAAAAACTAGTACCCCCCTCATTCCGTACTTTTTTCTTTTAAAGTATACCAAGGGTGATTTCTCTATCATGAATAATAGGAGCATGTTTGGCTCTCCTTCTCCTTATTTCCTTATCTCCTTCTTCTACCTCCTTATCTCCTTAATCAAAAAGTTACAAATTCTTACTTATAACTTATCTCCTTTTCAACCCACAAAAACCTCCTTTTCAACCCATTATCCAAACAAACTTATCTCCTTATTGACTTTTTGATTAAGTTGATAAGGTATAAGGAGGCCAAATAAGGAGAGCCAAACATGGCCTAGAACTCAACATAATGATACAATGCCAAATACCAATTCCCAACGCGACAACTTGACCATCTATCACCCTCGCCAAATCACCCTACTACCCGCCTTAGTTACGAGGGCCCACAGATCATTCCTACGATTCTATAGCTCCACCCCTACTTTTGGATTAAAGCGAACCTATGCCAAATCCATTTGTCTTTATTCACTACCAAACCTTAGAAAAATCTAACACGGATCAATTCTATTTTTAACCACAAAGGGACATAGACATGTAAGGGCATATGTAGTGGTGGGGGGTTATGTGGAGGTTGTGGTATTAAAATATTAAAAAGTAATAGAAGTGGAGTTATGTGGGGGTTGTGGAAAAAGAGTGTGTAGTGGGAAGGGGGTTATGAGGGGGGTTATAAATGATTGGTAATGATTGATTAATTATTGTTTTTTATTTAAATAAAGAATATTAAATACCTAATAATAATAAAAAAAATAATAATAATAATAAAAGAAATTTATTAAGTTAAAAAACAATAATAAAAAAATAAGATTTACAAATAATAATAAAAAAATAATAATAATAAAAGAAATTTATTAAGTTAAATACCTAATAATAATAAAAAAAATAATAATAATAAAAGAATAATATTAATTAAAATAATAACCCACCCCACCTACCCCTTCCCCACCTACTTCTTCTTCTCCTTCTTCTTCTCCTTCTTCTTCTTCTTCTCCTTCTCCTTCTCCTTCTCCTTCTCCTTCTCCTTCTCCTTCTCCTTCTCCTTCTCCTTCTCCTTCTCCTTCTCCTTCTCCTTCTCCTTCTCCTTCTCCTTCTCCTTCTCCTTCTCCTTCTCCTTCTCCTTCTCCTTCTCCTTCTCCTTCTCCTTCTCCTTCTCCTTCTCCTTCTCCTTCTCCTTCTCCTTCTCCTTCTCCTTCTTCTTCTCCTTCTCCTTCTTCTCCTCCTCCTTCTTCTCCTCCTTCTTCTTCTCCTCCTTCTCCTTCTTCTCCTTCTCCTCCTTCTTCTCCTCCTCCTTCTTCTCCTCCTCCTTCTTCTCCTTCTTCTTCTTCTCCTTCTTCTTCTCCTTCTCCTCCTCCTTCTTCTCCTCCTCCTTCTTCTCCTCCTCCTTCTCCTCCTCCTCCTTCTTCTCCTCCTCCTTCTTCTCCTCCTCCTTCTTCTCCTCCTCCTTCTTCTCCTCCTTCTTCTTCTCCTTCTCCTCCTCCTCCTCCTCCTCCTCCTCCTCCTCCTCCTCCTCCTCCTCCTCCTCCTCCTCCTCCTCCTCCTCCTCCTCCTCCTCCTCCTCCTCCTCCTCCTCCTCCTCCTCCTCCTCCTCCTCCTCCTCCTCCTCCTCCTCCTCCTCCTCCTTCTCCTTCTTCTCCTTCTTCTCCTTCTTCTCCTTCTTCTCCTTCTTCTCCTTCTTCTCCTTCTTCTCCTTCTTCTCCTTCTTCTCCTTCTTCTCCTTCTTCTCCTCCTCCTCCTCCTCCTCCTCCTCCTCCTCCTCCTCCTCCTCCTCCTCCTCCTCCTCCTCCTCCTCTCCTTCTTCTCCTTCTTCTACTTCTTTCTCCTCCTCCTCCTCCTCCTCCTCCTCCTCCTCCTCCTCCTCCTCCTCCTCCTCCTCCTCCTCCTCCTCCTCCTCCTCCTCCTCCTCCTCCTCCTCCTCCTCCTCCTCCTCCTCCTCCTCCTCCTCCTCCTCCTCCTCCTCCTCCTCCTCCTCCTCCTCCTCCTCCTCCTCCTCCTCCTCCTCCTCCTCCTCCTCCTCCTCCTCCTCCTCCTCCTCCTCCTCCTCCTCCTCCTCCTCCTCCTCCTCCTCCTCCTCCTCCTCCTCCTCCTCCTCCTCCTCCTCCTCCTCCTCCTCCTCCTCCTCCTCCTCCTCCTCCTCCTCCTCCTCCTCCTCCTCCTCCTCCTCCTCCTCCTCCTCCTCCTCCTCCTCCTCCTCCTCCTCCTCCTCCTCCTCCTCCTCCTCCTCCTCCTCCTCCTCCTCCTCCTCCTCCTCCTCCTCCTCCTCCTCCTCCTCCTCCTCCTCCTCCTCCTCCTCCTCCTCCTCCTCCTCCTCCTCCTCCTCCTCCTCCTCCTTCTCCTTCTTCTTCTCCTTCTCCAACTAGATGGACGATGCTCAAACTTCTTGACGATCTTCAACCATTCTTGCAAAGTTGCCGTATTACTTCACTCCATTAAACCAAAATAGATGGAGAAAAGCTTGTTGACTTTATACCCAGTAATAGACCCACATGAAAACACCTCATCTAAATGAACCCGAAATTGATACTGGGTAGACTTACGGAGGTTGATTTTAGACCCGAAGCTAGGTAAAAATAATTTAACCTTTGAATAAGCACCCGTATATTGTTAGCAGACTGATTTCCAATAAAAACTAATCTATATCTATATCTATATATATATATATATATAAAAGAAAGCATATATGCCCATTTAGAGTGCCACGTGGCTTAATAATTGAGTGTTTTTGGTGTTTTTGAGTATTTTTTTAAATTTATCTCTCTATCTCTTAATTCTCAATTACTAAAATTAAATTGAGTTATTTTAGGAAAAAGAATTTAAAAACAAATTTAAATTTTTCTCTCTTATCTTCCTCCCATAATTTTTAAACATAAATATTTTTTATATTCGAGATTTTTTAAATAAAAATATTACACCAAATTAACGAGCGTTTTATTATCTCTCCAACGAGTACCATAGTGTTCAGGTTATTCATTAATCAAATTGTAACATATTTTAATTTACGTGAAGATGATTATATGTTGAAGGTTATCCTTTTAATACTTTATTATGTAAAATTAAATTGAGTTATTTTAGGAAAAAGAATTTAAAAACAAATTTAAATTTTTCTCTCTTATCTTCCTCCCATAATTTTTAAACATAAATATTTTTTATATTCGAGATTTTTTAAATAAAAATATTACACCAAATTAACGAGCGTTTTATTATCTTTCCAACGAGTACCATAGTGCTATATAAAAACGAAAAAAAAAACGACTATTTTTTGTGGGGTTATATTCATACAGAAAAAAACACAAAGTGTTCAGGTTATTCATTAATCAAATTGTAACATATTTTAATTTACGTGAAGATGATTATATGTTGAAGGTTATCCTTTTAATACTTTATTATGTTTAATATGGTTTATGCTTTTTATTTTTTTAACTTTTTAAATAAATGTTTTTTAACTAAGATTGATTATGTTTAAGTTATTTACTCTTTTCGTGATTTGAGTTTTCTTTTTTTTATCATTTTTTATTAAATTATATTAAATTTTTCAACCCCGGGGCCTTCCCGGAGTAATCGGCTAGTATCATCAATATACAGTAAATAAGATACAGAAATACTCATAACTTATGACAAGTGGTTTAAACCCAAAATTTAAACCACGGGGATATCCAATTACATAAGTACTTTTATTAAAAAAAAAAAAAATCAATTAAAAGCAAAGAATAAATTAATCTTTATAGTTAAGGGCATGCTAGAATATATATTTTTTTTGAACGGCCAACAAATTGGAATCACTCACGGAACACTGGAGTATCATCGTGCCACCAATGTTGCCACGCGATCATATTCCACCACCAAGTCACCAATTCAGGAGGAAACTCATAATTATGAGAAAACCCCCTTTGTGAGATTCAAACCCAGGACCTTATGGTCCCTAAGTCTTATCTCACCACCAAGATACCACTGGGTTATAATGCCTTTGGTGCATGCTAGAATATATTAGAGTGTATAATTATCACTAGGTGACCACTTTAAACTTTAAACCAATATAAAAACAACTTGCAATCGGTAGGTAGAGACGTAGAGTGCAGTGCATTGGTGAAGTATATTTGACTTTTCATCATTATCGTCAAAATTAATTCAAAACAAAAAAAATATATTTATTGTCTTTTAAATCCTCGGACGACAAGACGGATTATTTTAATGTTTAATTTTAAAAGTAATTAAAATCCCCAAAACTAATTAATAATGGAAGAATCATCAGAGACATCTACATGGATTATTGTAATGTTTTTAAAAGTAATTAAAATCCCCTAAAAATGTATTTGTATGTTTGGTGTCTCGGTTAAAAAAGCTTATGTTTTTTAAGCGTCTTGCACTGAGACCCAAGGCTCACCTTTTGCGCCTTGAGTGTGTCTTATGCTTTTAACAACTATGTTTCATAATGCAATGTATTATAGTCATGGAATTTAAAACACAACTAAAACATATACTTAAAACACAACATTTTAAAACACGTGTTTTTAACATGGTATTTTGAGTTTTAAGCAAAAAATAAATTGCTTTATGTTTTTAATTATTATTTTGGTTTTATTTTAGCCTAAACAATCCAAAACATTATGATTAAGTCCAAAAAATGATGCTTACATATCAACTCTATATCTTTGTGACACTTATCACGAAATATGGCCTTTGTACACTCACATCACCCTATATGTAATTAAGGTTTAGCTTTTAGGGGCGTCCTTTAGTGTTTGGCTTTAGGATTTAGCTTTAAGTATTGGATTATGTTTTAACCTTTAGAGCATTCACAACCCGGGAACCAAATTATGTGAGGGGTTCCTCAAATTATATGGGCTGGGTGTGAGTGGTTGTGAGTGGAGGAGATAGAAAATATTTAGAGAAAGCACTATTAACCCCTATATATAAAAAGCTACTGTTCACCCCTATATATATTTTAATATTTTTGTAAGTGGTTGTGAATGAAGAGAGAGAAAATATAATGATAAAACTATGAAAAAGTATTATTATTTTAATTAGGAGAGAGAAGATTTAGGGGTGAAGTAAAGATTTTTAGTGTAATTTGGTAAAGGGGATATGAATGCTCTTAGAGCTTATCTTTAAGGGTTTATAATTTAGATTTTAGGATTTAGCATACGGTTTATCCGTATTAGGGTTTTGCTTAAGAGTCTTACAAACCGGTTTCACCGCCGTTAGAAAGAGCTCAATCAAAGTTTATTTGACCCGGCTTCTTATGTTTCTAAGATTAAGGAAATTTTATACTGTATCCTTACCTAAAAGAAAGATTCCTGTAATAAGATATCATTCCAATCCCTTGTTTAAAATTGCAACTTGTATTTATAAATACGCGTCGGCCCTTTATTAAACGACATTCAATCTGCAAATTGATTTGGTATATATTTCAAACAAAGATTAATATATTAATATATATATATATATATAGGGGAAGGTTCCTGTAGGAAAATAGTTTTGTGTAGGAAGTGTAGGAAGTGTTTTCAATCGTTTGATCTAGAAATCGATGGTTTAGATTAAAAGTTTTGGTTACTTAAGATTATACTAATTATAATTTAATAATCAAGGGTAGGATGGTCCAAAAATGTTTTAAAAGAGGGCATGAAAGTCAATTTCTTGTCTTTGATCATTAAGCACTTCCTTAATTAACGTTTGTTTCTCTCTCATAATAACTCACCTTCTTAATCTTTCTATATTCTTAAAATTCCTCCTACCATATTCACCAATATACAACCAGGTCTTTAATCGGTGCTTCTCTCTTCTTACTAATCGTTGGCTTCCTCCTATAAACCTCATTATTCTTGTCTTGTTTTACAGATCCGAGCTATTAAAAACACTACACAAGGAAAAAAAAAACCCCGCTAGTAGATATGTAAAATGTATGGCACTACAGTTTTCGCTTTCTTATTTTCATATATTTTATGCTTGTCTGTTTTAGAACACTATTGTTTTCGTTTGTAGAAAATACGTCTTATAAAACACTGTCCATATAGTCTTAAAACACTACTGTTTTCGTTTGTTGAAAATACGTGTTATAAAACACTGTTGACACGTAGTCTTAAAACACTGTCCATATATATAATTTATTATAAAACACTGTCCATATAGTCTTAAAACACTACTGTTTTCGTTTGTTCAAAATACGTGTTATAAAACACTGTTGACATGTAGTCTTAAGAATCGAACAAGTTTTTGGGTATTTGATCGAATTATTTGATGCGAATATCTTATGATTGTTATGAAAATAAGGAAGAATTAGTTATTTTAGGATGATTAAATTTCATAAATATCCTGATTTTAAATGCTAAATTAGTGGGTCAATGATAATTAATAAAATGGATAAAAAGTCTATAATGCCCTTCATCTAAAGATTTAATCAAATTTGATCCAACGGTTGAAAACACTTCCTACACTTCCTACACAAAACAATTTTCCTACCGGATCCTTGTAGTCCCAAAATTGAGGGTTTTGGTATCTTAATCAGATACAATCTAGAGCACAGAGGATCTGATACCAAATTGTAGTCCCAAAATACTAGATCTTAAGTGTGCACTAGATTGTTATCAACTAGAAACAACTATTTGTTAGGTGTTTTAGTTGATTAATCAAGACAAGTTAAAGAACTAGATGAAGATTATAAAAACCGACACACAAGAAACATAAAGACACGATTCCATTAATGATAGATCGTCAAAACACCATGGATGATACAAGTTCGCAGATCTTGTGTAATGAAAGATAACCAAAAACCCTAACCTAGAGTGTGCATATGAGTGAACTTTATATAGTGAGCACCTGATGGACTGCGAACTTAAGCTTAAGTTCGCAGTGCCCATCTCCTAAGTTCACACTCTAGGGCTTACACATAAACTAACAAAGAATTACATAACTAGTCCTCTAACTATCAAACTACAAAATAAGCTACAAAAAGTCTTTGTTCTGGTAACTGTGGTCTCAACTGAACCCAACAATCCTCTACCTATATATATATATATATATAGGTCAAGTATAAAATGAAAACCCACTTGAGTTAAGAAAACCTTGGAAACCCATGTAAAAAATGATTTTTTTCTTTTGAAAAAAATAACCAATGTAAAATACATGTTTTTAAGTGTTTTTGGCCAAAAAAAGAAAAAAAGCGCCGAAGGGATTTTTTTTAAAAAAATAAACAAAGCTGCGAAAACACATGTTTACAACAACTTTTATAACAGCAAATAGCTGAAAACATATGTTTTTTAGCAACTTTGTTTATTTTTAAAAAAAAATCCCTTCGGCGCTTTTTATATTTTTTTGGCCCAAGATGCTTAAAAACATGTTTTTTACATTGGTTATTTTTTTCAAAAAAAATAATGATTTTTTACGTGGGTTTCCAAGGTTTTCTCAACTCAAGAGGGTTTTCAATTTATCCTTCCCCTATATATATATATATATATATATATATATATACTAGTTTTTATCCCGGGAGTGTCCCAGAGTTGAAATATCTAATATAACATAATAAAATATCTAATATGACAACATAATTAATGATTTGCCAATACATGATTAATGAATAATAATAATAATAATAATAATAATAATAATATTTATTTTAAACAAATTTCTGTCATAAGTTATCATATTCAAATATAAAAAAAGAATCTCTGCCTATGAAGTTATGTTTATCGTTTGTGATTTATTAGTAGGGTAAAATATATTTGAAAACAAAACCCCACAAAAATAGTTGTCTTTTTTCTCCGTTTTTTATATAGCACTATGGTACTCATTGGAAAGAAAATAAAACGCTCGTTAATTTGGTGTAATTTTTTTCTTTAAAAAATCTCGTATATAAAAGATATTAACGTTTAAAAGTTATGGGAGGAAACATTAGAGAGAAAATTTAATTTTGTTTTTAAAATCTTATCTTTTACTAAAATAATTATAATATATATATAGATTTATTAAAAAAACTCAATAATTAAAAAATCCTACATGATGCCACGTGGCACATTCAAGGCGAGGTTGGGGCCTCCATTGAATGCCACATCATCAAAGTTCAATTCTTTTATTATAAGTTATTATAGATTATAGATAGGGGAAGGATAAATTGAAATCCCCCTTGAGTTAAGAAAACTTAGAAAACCCATGTGAAAACCACCTAAGAAATCTTTTTTTCTTTTTGAAAAAATTACACAAGGTAACATACATGTTTTTAAACGTTTTGGACCAAAAAAATTAAAAAATCGCTGATGGGATATTTTTAAAAAAATAAACAACGCAAACTTTGTAACAGCACTGTTAACATATGTTTTCTGCCTTTTAACATATGTTACAGCGTTGTTAACATATGTTTTCTGCTTTCTAACATATCTTAACAGCGCTGTTACAAAATTTGCGTTTTTTTTTAAATTCTCTTGGCGCTTTTTTAATTTTTTTGGCCCAAAACACTTAAATACATGTATGTTACCTTGTGTAATTTTTTCAAAAAAAAATGTTTTTTTTAGATGGTTTTACATAGATTTTCTAAGTTTTCTTAACTCAAAGGGGTTTTCAATTTATACTTTCCCTATACATATATATATATATATATATATGTGTGTGTGTGTGTGAAAGTTTACGGTATAAAGTTGTTTAGCGTACAAAACGTAAGAAGCAATAATAATCGTACACGTGGAAGCGGTTACCAAATTACCTCATATTTAATTTTCCAGTATGTGAGGGTATTATAGACTTTTCTCCTTTTATGTTCTATTTTTTTTTTACTTTTCTTTAAATCAAAGGACAGGAAACCCTAACACCATGATCATTCTATAATTTCTGATTGAGTATTTATCTAACTCGATCGATCAGTTTTTTCGTACAAATTATAATCGTTTTATCATTTTTTTACTAGCTTTTAATAATTATTTTTTTTTCTCCACAATTTTTTCAGATTTCAACGTATCACAATTTGCATTGACAATTTTTTATGAAGAAGCTGATGTTACAGTCAAGCCAAAGCTAACGAAGATGAAGATTACATCTTGAATGACAGTTGTTTTATGTTTGATTTGTAGTCATGTAATTGTGTTTTTAAATTAAGTTTGTACATATGTAGTTGTGTGTTACGTTTTGAGTGATTTCTATCATCAATGATAGGTGATTTATATTCAGACGAGTAGGTGCGTATTATTTATTTCTATCATTCTGTTTGTATAAAGTTGTTTTTTTTTTACAATTTGCGTTTAAAGTTGTTTGTATTTGCGTTTTTAGACTGAAGACTATTAAACATTTTTTTAAGATTTTTTTTTGTAGATATGTTACTTGCGTGTAAATTTTATTTCTACTTACGTTTTATTTATTTTTATATTTATGAAACATAGTAATTTTTTGTATTGAACACCATACTACTAGATAAATCGATTTAAACTATTGGGGCAATTACATATATCCCCCTCCAAACTTCATAAATTACATATATACCCAAGTCAAAATTTTATTTACATATTTCCCCTTCCCAAACTTCATAAATTACATGTATACCCAAATCAAAATTTTTATTTACATATTTCCCCTTCCCAAAAACTAAAAATATCAAATTTACCCATTCTATTATTAAGCACCTCATATCATTACATGTTATGATGAATGTAATGATATGAGGGCTTAGTAATGATTATGTAAGAGTGTTAAAACACTCGTTTCGGTGAAATCAAGTTGTAGGATGCATGAAAACATTTTGCATGTTACATGTTCTTGGTGTTCATAACTTATTAAGTTGGAAAGATCGTATAGGATATAAGTTGTAGGATGCAAAGAATGTTTTGTATGACTTGTCGTGAATATAGTTTAGTAAAAGAATTGGAGTAAAATAGTTATTTTCCTATGCATTTTTAATAGAATGGGTATATATGTAATTTATGAAGTTTTGTAGGGGATATATGTAATTTAAATTTTAGGCTGGGTATATATGTAATTATAGTTAAAAATAAGGGGATATATGTAATTAATCCTAAACTATTTATAGAAAAACTAAAATAAGAATGAAATAACTAACTGAAGAATATGAATATACTTGTAATTTTTGCACCTGCGTGTAAGTTGGATATGCAATTGCGTTTAATAATTTCCATAATAAATTATAATTGCGTTTTATTCATAATAGTAGTTGCGTCTTTTTTAGCAAAACTTATTATATTTTTCTTTTTTTGTTTTATCTCATAATTTGCGTTTGAATTGTTGTGCATTTGCGTTTAATTTTTTTTTGTTTTCATGATACTTCATATAAGTTAATTGAAAAGGAATCATAAAACATGCCAAAAAACATAAAACATAAATATTACTAAAAAAGTTGTTCCATTACATAATATTTAAAAGTAAACAGTTGTAAAAACATAAACAAACTAAGGAGAGAAACTAGTCATATCATCATAAACAACCTCCATATACTCTGGGTCCTCCAATTTGAAGTCATCAAGGTCTCCTTCTTCCTCTTCGTAGTCTGATTCTGGGTCCATACCAGACCACAATTCAACCTGAGCCTTGACCATCAACACAAGTTTTGAACCAAAGTCTGATCCAGTTTGGTTTATAAGTGGCTTCTCAGACAGGTTTTTAAGAAAATCCATATCAGTAGAGAAAGATATCTCCTTAGGGTGGAATTCTTCAATTCTCTCATCATTAAAAGTTACATCCACCTCAAATCTGTCTTCAACAAATTCCCAGCTTCTCACTCCCCTCACCTCACAATTTTTAAACATTTTCTTCAACACATCAAAAAGTTTTGTTACCTGTGTGGAATGGCTTAGATGTGGAACACCCAAGGCATACATTTTTTAGTACTGGCTTGCTAGAATTTCATAGCACACTTTCTTTACATTTGTAAACAACTTTTTGGTTATCGCTCACGAGCAGATTGAATTTTCTCTGCACATACCACCATGTGCTTAGGGTTCTGTTGTCTGCCATTTGTTTAGATTTTGAAGTGATTTTAAATTTTTGGGTTTTTTAAGAGAGAATGAAGGTGTAGATGTGCCCTAAAATGTTTACAAATTATGTTACTTTATAGTGTTTAGTTTCTATAGTACATAAAAGGACTTTTGCCGTTTCAAAAAATTAATTTTATAAGTTCAACAGTCTTCAGTTTCATCATGAGTATCCACATTTCTCTTTTTTTGTCAGTTGTGAAATGACATCTATTTGATGGTCTATGGTAATTTTGTCATTTTTAAACCGTCACTTTTTATAATTTATTAATTTATACTTACTTTGTCTTTTTTACAAATTTATATTTTTCAAAAGTAATTTACATTTAATTTATAATAAATGTAATTCTTAGTGTGTGTTTTTAAAAAATCATCTTGCGTTTTAGATTAAGTTAAAGTTATTCAACTTGCGTTTAAAAAATTAAGTTTCCTTTTAATGTCAACACTTTTTTTGTTTAATAATTATGTATTATTAGCGTTTTATTATTAATAAAAGTTGTTAATTTCACAATTTGCGTTTGAAGTTGTATGTATTTGCGTTTTATAGATTGATGAAAAAAACAAAATTTCTACAACAATCATTGAACATTCTGTCTATATAACAAAGAATATTCAATATATGAATAAAAACTTTGAAAAACATCAACCATGCAAAATTTTATATAAATTTAATTGTGATTTTTTTTTTAAAAAATTTTGTTTTTTTTAAGATATCATTTTTATTTATAAAGTGTTGTGATAATGAAATAAAACCTGTTTTACCTTACCATAGTTTTATAAAGTTATCATGTTTTGAACAATTTGTTAACATTTTCGTTTAATAAGAATAACATTTACGTCTTAATAAAAAGACCCTAATGTGCATAACAAATGTTAAACATATATAAAGGACAACAGATAAATATGTATCTTGTTCAACAAAAGAAAATTGTATGTTGTTCTTCATTCTTCTTTTTTCTTCTTATCCCCATTGATAAGATAATCTTGTCTTTTCTGCAGTTTTTCCTTTATATTTGCGAGCACTTTTTTATTCTGGGGGAATTTGTCAAATTTCTCTACAATTTGGTAGTATGTGTTCCCTTTCTGTGTTGTATTCATTAAGGATCATCTTTGCGCAGTATTTACGCCTCAGTCCTTTAATTTGCTTATCTTGCTCAACCCCTTCTTCCTTAAAACCAGACGACCAATTTTGTTCTCCTTTGTATGTTTCCATATGTCGCATTACAAACACACCGCAGTCGACATTGTTATTCGTTGTTCTCCACTCCATTTCCCTGCGCTCTATTTTTTATTTTTCCAGTTTGCGGAATTCTTTGTTTTCTGGGCATGTGGTGGCCAGGAAGGTGCATAATAATTTACGCTGCAAACAATTTGAATAATATATGAGTTAATTTTACGTAATATTCACAGTTGTTTTTTAAAATCTATACGTTTTGTTTTTACCAGTTTCATTGGCACTCCTCTGTATTTTTTGATGTCTTGACCTCCAACTGCTGAGTTGTCAATTAGCTCAATGGTTAAATCTTTCAGATTGAAGCATACCATGTAGAAATGTCGGTTTATCAGCAGTGGGCAGATGATTATATCAACTTCATCTATTCTTCTTACATCTGCTCTATCCATTATGCTTTGGACATTACTGGAGAAAATAGCAAATGTATCTTCCATTGATTTATTCTTTGAATAGTATTCCTTGGGCTGCATGTGTTTCACGAAATCAAAACAGTGTGTTTAAATATATAATACTTGCGTTAGTTTGTTAATATTAATTGCGTTTAATTACATCATTTAGTTTATAAGTTGCGTTTAACAATAATAATACCTGCTCTAAATAAAAATAAACATACCAGGGTTTGTGTGTTGCAGAACAACCTATAAACAAAGCTCCTATAAACAAAGCTTTTTCCTTTGTTATTTACTTCCTCATAATTCAAAATATCTGCCCATGTGTCAACTACACCGTGTTGTAGCCATATCCCATCGAACAAACTTTCCATCACTACCTTTGGTGCATCCAACCATACCGAATTGTATACATTATCGCTGCATTTTTTAAAATAAACAGCCAAATAAGATCATCTAAGATGCAACAAAACATTTTTATACTATTTTCAGCTTACTGAAGTTCTGTTGTTGGCGTCATGATGTATTGGAAGACTATCATCTCCTCCCGCGTAAACCTCTCCACTATGCAAACTTGTTTGTTAATGTACGGGGAAAGCAAGGGTGCTGCAGGGAATTTCTCTCTTTTTCCCCCTACCCTGTTCATCCTCTTCTTTACCCTTACCCTTATCTTGCTGAATTTCTGGGGATGTAGGTTTTGGGATTGGTTGAGCCTTTGGTGTCTCCACATTTTCTTCTGCATTAACCTGACAAATTGGATTTTTTGTTATAACATTATAAACACCCATATCATCATCCCCGAAATCATCATTTGTATCATCAAGAACATCTTCATTCATCATGCTTTTATTTTCTTCTTCTAGATCAACCCTTTTAGTTTCATCATTTTGACCTTCTTTCAGCTTCAACATGTCAGCTTCTTCTTCAACCTCAACCCCACCAGCTGCATCATCATCTTTGTCAATATCATCACCATTTTGACCTTCTTTCTCTCCTTCAATTTTATCCTCCTCAACATCTATTCTATCTCCACCCATCAACTAACTAGATATGGTGTCGTCCTTGCCCATATCAGATGTTTTATTAACCATATCATCACTGACATGGTCAGCAACCAAATCATTGGTGTCCAAGCTGATGTTATCAACTTTCTCACCCTCACCATCATCACCTCTGGTATTATCATCTGCTTGATTATCAGAATTAGCTTGTAAGTGATCTTCAAAATAGTCCATGTTCTCAGCAGATTTGTTTTTTTCAACTTCATCATTAGTTTTAGTTGCAGTTGCATCTTTCTTTGAAAATGCATCCCATTTGTCGCACCTTTCCAGCAAAGATGGAATCCAAGAATATTTATTCCTTATTACTCCAACCATCTCATTCATTTCTTTCTCAATTTGTTGGTATCTTTTAATATTTCTATCAATCAAGGACACCAATTCCTAAAATGAATGAAAAGAAAATGTTAAAAAAACACACTTGCATATAAAGTTTCTTAAACCTGCGTCTCAAGCCCTGTACCAATAAAAAAATCAAATATAACTAGCGTTTTAATTATTAGTACTTATGTTTTACCTCTTTGGATTTTTTGGTTTCATTATCTTCCTCACATTCCTTTCCCAAATCCATCTCATTCCAGTTACTGTAATTCTCATATTCATCACCCGATAACTCAAATGCATCATTGCACTCATACAAACTTTTTCTTTTTGGAATTTCAGCCCGACGTATTGTGTAATCGTCATTGAGGCTCATTTGTTGTTGATTTTTCTGTTCTGGTAAAAGGATCAATGCATCGACAACTTCATTTACAGTACCCGGGCTAACTTCAGTCACGTCAAGTTTTTCTGCTGCAGCTTCATTTATATGAACTGTAAAAGGACTGTTGTGGTGTACATACTCTTCCATTTCAGCCACTAAATATGAGGTTATGTAACTGATGGCCGATCTTCTTAATGCAGCTTCTAATTGTTTATGTTTATGGAACTCATGTGTGTACAGAATCTATGACAAGCAACATAACATTAATTTTTTTGTATTAGAATGTATTTGAATTTATAACATAGATGCTTTTTATTATTTACTTACTGTTAGCAAAGCCATAGGACCATTATATAGCTCCTTATACCCACTCCATTCAGATTTTGTTCTTTTCAAACATTCAACCATATATGCGCACCAATTCATGTTTGGAATTTCATCTTCATTGTCAATTGACTCCAAGAACCTTTGGTTTATTGTAGTTGACTTTGTTATTTCTCCGAAACCTGTGTTCCAGAGCACCAAAAATATTAGTTTAAACAAGCGACCACCGTGTTGATTTGCTTTTATCGGATTCCGGATGTTGTTAACAGTTACTTTGCTCATCGGGAATTGATTCTTGAATTCATCAAATATTTTTGCAGACCCTTTTCTTGGTTATTCTTCTCTGTTACTTGTATTTTACTCATTGGGATTCCGAACAACTCATGCACCGTTTCGTCTGTTATGTTAAGTTTACGATCACCAACATTCATCTGGCATGTTTCATAATCAAAGTTCATTATCAACCAGCATCCCAAGCCCGTTGCAGTTGAATCATACTCAAACGTCAAAATTGATTCGAAGCCCATTTTTTATGTCTTCCTGTTGTTCATCCGACATTATCTTTATTGTTGAAATAAAATCTGCAGGTGAGCATCTCATGCTAATTCTTTTGCGCGTGTACTCAAAATATTTGTTGCTCGTATTCTTTTCATGAATCTTTTTCTTTTTTTCAGTTTTTTTCAGATTTTTGCCTTTTTTTTCTTTTTCTTATCAACATCTTCGGACGAAGAAGAATCAATAACTACATGCTTCTGTTTCTGTTTTTTTTTTACTTTTTCTTTATTTCCACAACTTCGTCGGATGATGATTCATCAACAAGCATATGCTTTTTTTCTGTTGTTTTTTTTATTTTTTCTTTATTACCACAACTTCCTCGGATGATGATTCATCCTCGGATGATGATTCATCAATAAGTATACGTTTTCTCTTGTGTTGTTTTTTTGTTTCTTCTTTGGCTCAACATTTTCATTAGCTGATGTTGACTCAACAACCTTTGCTCTTTTCCTCTTCACAGGTTTGTTTTTTATCAATGTGCTGATAGGTTGCTCATCTTCATCAACTGGGACAAATGGAACAATCGCATACCTTGAAATATCTATATTTTTAAGGGAACATATCAAAACGCAATTTATTTACTATTCAAACGCAACTATTAACATTATTGTTAGACATTCAATATTTGTATATACCAAGAGACATACTGTATATTCAAATAATATCAAACGCAAGTTCATTTTCCATTAAAACACAAGTGCTAATCAAATCAAAAAACCAAACATGAACATCATTTGCGTCTTAATATGCCTTACACATTACAATATCTAGCTTCATATATATATACATCATCATTAAAAAATATTTCTTCTTTTAATAAACCAAAAAATATGAAACATGGTTTTTTCATAATCCCTCGCTAAGGATCGCTAACACTTCTTGTGGAGTGTACCACACATCATCATTTATGTTGTTGTCCCCTTCTTGTTGTTCTGCCATATTCACATTTTGTTGTGCTTGTTCTTGAACATTATTATTGATTTCCATAACAGCTTCATTTTCTAAATCCCCTACACCTTCAACATTTCCTACTGGAGCAGGGACTACATGGTTTCTATTCCTACGCCGATACACTAAATCATAACGTCTCTGACCTTGGTCTTGGTTGTTTATGTTATTAAATGCGTCTAATACATCAATAACTATTGCTTGTTGTACATGATCAACAACAACAACACTTTCTTTTAATAAAAGTAGGGCATCAGCAACATCTAGTTCATCTAGGTATTATTTGAGAGAGACATAATGTTTTAACATTGTAATTTTAATTTTTGAAAGTTGAGTGATAAAAATAATAAAATCAAATAATCTTTTATAGGCAAGACGCAAGTGTAATGGGTTGATAGTTTCATATTCTTATTATAATAAGGGTTAACTGTGGTAGATATAGTATAGGGTTTTGATTTGTGTATATATATTATTTTATTTTTTACTGACACAGCCGACTGATATAAAATGCCAGTAAATCATGTCAGTTTTGTAATTATTACTTTTCAAATATCTAAATTATTAAGTATTGTTAATTAAATCTTATGACAATTTATAACGCAAATACATATAACATTTACACGCAAGTACATGGTTTTTTAACTTACTGATTACAACATCAAACACAAATACAAATAACTTTACACGCAAGTAGTAGCAAAAACCCCTAAGAATGAATACATTCTTAAGACGCAATAAACATGTATTTTGAAAAAAAAACTATAAAATCATAATACGAATACTTATTAACAACTTTTAATTGTTCAGCAAACCTGATTTTGAAGTTTTAGCCGGCCTATCATGGTTTCCTTTTGATCGCCTTTCATATTCAACTCCTGTATAGTAACATTTTGATTTGTTAACTCTAACAACTGATTACACGCAATAATATGCCAAATATTGTATATAAATACCTGATTTTGCCTTCGATGCCATTTTTTTTGTGTTGATCGTTCTGTTTTTCTGATTTCGCACACTAAAAAAAAACCCTAATTGTGTTTTGATTTGAATTGAGTAGACGGTTTTAGTTGTAGTTTTAGAAACTGAATGTCAGTTGAGTGATGTTTGTAATTTGCCCGCTCTTTTATTTTTTGCTCCAATTACTAATTTGCCCTTACTCATTGTTTTCGAAAAATTTAATGACGCATGTTTTTTTACCATCGTGCCCCTCATTAACCGTCTAATCCTACGATCTAGATTACTTCTTACATTTTGTACGTTAACAAACTTTTTACGTTAGCCTCACCCTATATATATGATTGAGATCAAATAGGAACCACTGCCATAGTTAAGAACCTTAGGAACCAATCTTAGCCATCCATCTTTGATTTTGATCTAGGGGGTATTTGTGTAATTAGACAATTAAATAATTATCTTTTTATTTAGTTATGACTTTTATTATGGCAGTTTCTTTTTGAATGCATGCGATTTTCTTTGGCAGAAGATTGCGTTTCCTTAAATCTCTCAACCATTATTATCTCTAATTCATAAGATTTAAAATATCTATCATAGCAATCATCGAACAAGGATCCAATCGATTGAAAAAAAATTCGCTGCACAGAAACTATTAATCGATTTACGATTCATAATCCCGAGTTATGGATTATAATTCTGTACATGAAAACATTGAATCACAATCTCATGTGACAGAAGATCATGAAACACCCTCACAACCTTTGTTTCTAAATAGTGTTAAAAATCAAGGTATGTATTTTGAGTTTTGTAACATTGAATTACATACATGTTTGTATATATATATATATATAGGTAAAGTATATGGAGGAAACCCTCCTTATTTGGTAAACTCTGGAAACTCTGACTTCCCAACATTTTTTTTTTGAAAAAAATAGGGTATGTAATATACATTTTTTTAAGCATTTTGAGCCAAAAAAATCGAAAAAGCGCCGAACGGTTTTTTTTAAAAAAAATAAAAAACGTCTACTGTTTACATATAGTTAACACATTGTTAACACCTGTTATTAGCGCTTAACATGTGTTAGTCAAAATTTTATTTATTTATTTTAAAAAAAATACTCGGCGCTTTTTTAATTTTTTTGCCCCAAAATGCTTAAAATCATGTATATTACTTGCCCTATTTTTTTTCAAAAAAAAAAATATTGGGAAGTCAGAGTTTCCAGAGTTTACCAAATAAGGAGGGTTTTCTTTATATCCATTCCCTATATATATATAGGGGAAGGTTTAAATAAAAACCCACTCAAAACGAAGAAACCCGGTAAACTTAATCTAGACCATTGATCTAAAGTGATCAATGGCCTAGATTGATTATACATTATTTTATTACATTTAATTGAGTAGATGACAAAAAAAGGGCAAAAGGGTCAAATGCCATTTTTCTGAAAAAGCAGATATGACAAGTGGACCCCACACATGTCACATCATCTCTCTCATACTTTTGTGACCATGGTCCTAAATCTGCCAGATGCCCGTGTTACATATGTAACGGGTGTTGTGTTACGTAGGTTAAAACTGAGTTGCCAGTTTATATTATTTAAAAAATGCTGATTTATTATTTTTTTTATTAGACCATATTTTTTTCGTTTTATTGTACCAGCACCAGAATTGTTGCATACGTAACGAGAAATGATATGGTTATATGCCTTTTGTTACTTACAAAAGTGCTAAAAACAAACAAAATGGTTGTTTATAAGTGTATCAACAACATAATATTGTTCATCTGCCTACAACATACTACTGAAGAAAATATATTACACTAAAACTGTATCAACAACAAAACATATAATTAAAGATTCATACCCCCCCCCCCACCCTTCCTGCATGCAATAACCCCGACATCCCGCGCTGCAACCAATAGTAACTGACGGCATCCGATAACCATACTTTGCATAAAAAGCCCACTGTGCCTCAGTATAACCTATACCCTCCCATTCAGCCCTAATCCGCCGACCTTCTGGATAGGTGAACGGCAACACGGGTTTGTTAAGTTTGGGTTCATATGGTTCTTCATATTCAGCCCCTGGGTCTGATTCGTAACCAACCGCCCATTCAGGTGTGTGCTTTACATCATACACGTCATCCTCCGGTGTCATATAGTCTTCTGGTGGCGGATATTCTTCAGGGAAGACATAATCATAGGCCGCATTCCAATCGAAATCTTCATCACTTTCAAAACCACCGTCCGCCTGGACTACGGGGATAACCGGTGGGGCTGGTTCAGGGACTAATTGCGGGATGTCCGGGCCAACGGGGGCAGCGGGTTCATGTTCGACTCCAACAGGAGGGATGTCCAATCCAACCGGTGGGGGTGGTTCAGGTACAATTGCAATGTCCGGTTCATTTTGAGGTGGCTCGTGTACAATTGGGATGACATGGTGACCCTCCTCAAAAACCTCCGAAGGCGGAGTGGTGGGGTTGGAATCCATGGTTTGACTAAAAACAGGACCTGTAACATATGTTATAGCAGAGTAAGTGTTGACATTGGAAATATGAAACAGGGAAAAAAACTATTCTCTATTAAAAACATATAGGTAACAGAAAAAAACTCATACATGCAAAAACAAAGAAAAAATCTATAACGAAAAAGTGCAAAAAACACGAGTGTTACATGTGTAACAGGGTTTTTCCCTGGAAACACAGACGCAATATAGAAAAACAGATGCATACATTCCACACATTATACCAACTTAGTTCTATTGTTACATACGAAACAGACGCAATATAGAAAACAGATGGATACATTTCACACATTATAATACTCATACAAAAATGCACATACAGGTAAAAAAAAGAAATCAGACATATTGTTGCATATGTTAAGGGACATTAAAATTCACCAATTTTGATTAAAAAAAACATATTAGTAATAATAACATATAAAAAGGTTAATTAATATGTAAACCTACGTGTAAAGATGATTAGTTGTGGTATTACATACGAAACAGATGCAAACATACATTTTCAAAACCATCACAAACAATCTCTTATTACCAAACACTAATTAGCTCAATTCAAACTCTAACCATTAATTGTTTTCTAACCCCTTTCAAAATAATATTAAAAACGTTTTCTGCTGTTACATACGCAACATAGAACAGAGGAAGTTTCAAATTAGAGGTCAACAAAAAAAAAATCAAAAAACCTTATTACTTCAAAACGATAAAAGTTTCGTATCTCAACAAAATACCCTTAGACCCAAATAACTTTCTAATATTTTTAACCTATCCCATCTTTTTAAATAGCCTAACTTTCTAATAATAAAAAAATCAAAACTTGACCTGGAAAACTTGGTGATCACCATTTACCAAAAACAAATTTCCCAAACACCTACCAAGCTGTTAGTCCCAATTTCAAATACAATTCATTAATAATAATGATAATAATAATAATAATAATAATAATTTTTTATTAATCCAACAAAAAAACAAAACATAAAGACAACACAGAGAATAATTTTTTAATAAATCCAATAATAATGATTATAAATTAACACAAACAGATAAAGATCAAGAAAAAAAATGATAACCAACAAAAATCACCAACATTATCCTTACCTGTTTCTCTCTACTCCAACGGTAATCAAACAGAAACAGAGGTGGTAGTGGTGGTGGCGATGGCGGTGATGGCACTCGCTACTCCAAACGGTAATGAAAACAGAAAACAGAGGGGAACGAGGATGGTGTGGATTCTTCTGAACCAAAGACTTTATCGGGTTTCATAATCAAAACAGAAACAGAGGTGGTGGTGGTGGTGGCGGTGGGGCTGGTGGATGAATCTTGATGAAGGTGGAAGACATATGAAGAGAGAGAAAGAGAGGTTTATATAGGAGGGAGGTGGGAAAATTCAAAATATAAAAAGAGGGGGAAGGGTGAAAGTACCACTTTACCCTTATTAATTAAAATAATAGAGGTTGATGTGGAGCATTGTGGTCCACTAGTTGGGTTTGTGGGAGTTTCTTCATTTTAGAAGGTTTCTTGTGTATACTTAGCCTATATATATATATATATATATATATAGGATCCGGATAATTTGAAAACTCCTCTGAGTTACGAGAACTTGAAAACTCCTCTAACCCAATAATATTATGACACATAGGCTTGGTAGGATTATTTTATTGAGGGGCATTTGTGTCAATTACTATATACCCCACCCCACCCCTCCCCCCACCTTTTTAATATGCAGACAACCCTCTCTCTCTATCTCTCACACATACACACACATACACCTCTCTCTCTCTCGTCCATTCTCTCTCTAAAACACACACCAGACACATACTCTCTCTCTCTCTCTTCTCTTTCTCTCTTTTCTCTCTCTCTCTCTAAAAATCAAAAAAGAAAACGATGGGTTACTGATCGGATTTGTTTTTGGGGGTGGATCGTGTGGTTGTTTGGACAGATCTGAAGAACAGACCTGAAACAGGGGGGTGACGATGGTGGGTTTCGATGAAGACGATGAACAGGGGGTGATGAAGGGTGGTGGGACGACGGTGGTTCACGGTGGTTTGAGGGGTGGTGAAGGGAGACGGTGGTGGATCTGAAAGATTTTGGAGGTGGATCTGAAAGGTTTGGAGGTGGATCTGACGGTTTTTGATGGTGGTGACGTGGGGGAGGGGTTTTCTGCAGAGGGTTTTTGAAGATGGGGTTCGATGGTGATGATGATGAAGATGACGGTGGCTGAGGGTGGTTGACGGAGGTGGCTGTGGGTGGTTGACGGAGGTGGCTGTGGGGGTTGAGGGGGTTGAGGGATGGTGGTGGCTGTGGGGGTTGTGGGTGTGAGGTTTTGAGGGGTGGTGGTGGCTGTGGGGGTTGAGGGATGGTGGTGGCTGAGGGTGGTTGACGCAGGATGGTGGTGGTTTAAAATAATACAGAAGAAGCTTCAAATATCATTGAACCAGAATTTTTATAATGAAGAATCTGATCGGCCAGCAACCATACCAAATTGTGTCTTCTTTTGGTGATAGTGTCACAACTGAACTTGATCGACAAAATGAAGAACTTGAAAGATACATTATGCTTCAGGTATTAATTTCATTTCTCTTTCTTCAAAGGTATTATTTATTATTTCCTGTTATTTGAAGATCTTGATCGACAAAGGTATTATTATTATTTCCTATTATTATTATTATTATTATTATTTATTTTTATTATTATTATTTATTTTTATTTTTCTGTGCATTTTTTATTTTTGTGTGAAATAATGAGATGGGTTTTTTGTTTAAACACAGATCTGTTTTAGATGATTGGAGGTGGTGTTTTTCACAGTGGCGTTGGTGTTTTTTGATGATGATTTTTGATGATGAAGAAGGATGGTAAGGATGAATGTTTTTTACACTGGTGTATTTGTTTTTGAGTTAGTTTTTTAGATGTAGGTTGTGTATATAATTTGGTGTAAATATGTTTTTACATTTTGGTGTTTTTGTTGTTTTTAGGCAACTTTGTTGTTTTGTTTACATTGGTGTAACGGATATAGTACATGGATGTTTTCGTTTTTTACAGTGGTGTAATTCAAATGTATAGATGTTTTTGTTGATGTTTATGTTGGGCATTTTTTTTTTGTATATGGTGTCGTTGGTGTACTTACACTCGTGTCGAAAACTTTTTTTTGTATATGGTGTCGTTGGTGTACTTACACTCGTGTCGAAAACTTTTTTTTGCCCCGTCTTTTTGAATGGTTACAATGGTGTCGTTGGTGTACTTACACTCGTGTCGTTGGTGTATATGGTGTCGTTGGTGTACTTACACTGGTGTAAATTGATTTAAGTTATGTTTTGTGCAGGCCAGGATCTTATTTGTTGAAGACTTTACACCGGTGTAATTGCTTGAGCTAGTGGACAAGATAGTTTAGATGTAGGTTCTTTATGTTTTGCTGTGGATTTTGTATTTTGGTTATATTTTTCGTATTTCTTACACTGGTGTATTTTGATTAGTGGCAAGTTTTTATTGCAAGATTTTGTAATTTTGGTTATGTTTTTCGGTTTCTTACACTGGTGTAATTTGGTCGAAGTTAGTGGTGTATTTTAAAAATTAAATCAGAATTTAAAAATAAAGTAAAAAAAAAATCTGATTGTTAAATATTTTAATTTAAAAAAATCTGATTGTTAATATAATATTATATTTGTTTATTCTTCTCTCTCATGGTGATTTTTACTAAACTACCCTTTAAGCCTATTATTTTAATTAAAAAATGTTATTATATTTTATCATCCCACTAAAAGACAAAATAATCACAAGAATAAATCTCAACCATTGGATGACAAAGATCAACGGTCAAAAAGTGGTTCCTATGGTTCTCTCAACTCAGGGTGGTTTTCAAAGTATCCTAACCCTATATATATATATATATCACACACATATAACCAACCTTTTATACCGTTTGTAACCAACCCAAAATTTAAACATACCATAGTAATTACCCGAGTAATTTTTAAAATAGAATTATACTTAGTATGAATCAAAGAATAAAATAGATTATCATAAAGGTTATGTAAAGTATAATGTTTAAAATGTATAAATTATTACAAGTGACCACATTTAACAAATATAATAATCTATATCTATACTATCTTTATCTATATCTATACTATATTATAAAGCATTTGACAAGGACTTCTTAAAATTTGAGAGGTACAAGTTAATTTGCTTATGGTACAACATACAATGCACATAATAACTACATTTTGAGGGCAAATTGGTCTTTAAAACACCATATTTAATCTAAATAAATTCAAGAGTCAATAGATGTTTATAATAGCTCATGACATTTATTTCTACAATTACTTTAAACATATGAAATAGAAAACATATAAAAAACAATTTATAATGCTACATGTTTTGTTATAATGTTTTATATAGAATTAGATGCTTTATAAAACTTTAAATAATTTGACATTGAGAGCTTACTCTACTAAACAACGTAAAGTTGCACTATTCATAGAATAACATGCTTTTATACTTTTCTTTAAATCCATTTAAATGACATAGGTCAAACTTATTGTTTTTATAATATTATCTTATGTTTAGAAGAAAACAAATAAGAAGTTCCTTGATTGGTTCTATTTTTATATACGTTTCAATGTAAGCTTTGTTTAAAATACAGTTGTGTGTGATAATGTACAAGTCATCTAAGCATAGGCGAACAAGTCATTACAATTTTTTTTAGTTTGATATTTCCTTTTTTATGTGGATTTGTTACGGTTTCGACTTACTTAACTTTTTCTATGATAATTTTTAACTTTTTTTATACGGCGAGTAAACTTGCCGCCATGCTTGTTCGTGATTTAACGTTTTTTATCTATTTTTTTGTTCGGTTTAACAGCCCGCCGAAACATGCGAGTTTATCACTAGTAAATACAAATGGCAATATATACCACTTACTTCATTATTGTCTTTATTAATTTAAAAGAAAAAAAAAGGAACTACGTATTTATTGTTTTTATTTTTAATCCTCGTAGTTCATAAAAAGAAATGCAAGTGGTAATATCCAACCTTTCATCATTACTATCGATATTAATTCAAAATAAAACGAACAATGCATTTTGTATTTTTTAAATCCTTATATTTCATAAACAGAAATGCATGCTAATAAGGATAGGATCGGTATTGGTATTTGTATATGTATTTGTATTTGTATCTGTACCCGTAACGATATCGAATTTAAACAAAAGCGGGTATCATATACCGTACTAAATATATTGGTATGATGGCTTCTTTAGAACCGTTTTGTTATCATTATTTTTTGAGCACTCATCCGGGTACCAAGTAGGTAAATATGGTACGAGTATAAATATTTTACGGGTACCAAGTAGGTAAGAACGATAGGAGTATTTTTTGAGCACTCATCCGGTACCAAGTAGGTAAAGATGTTATGAGTATAAATATTATACGGGTATCAAATAGGTAAAATCAATGCGCGTACATTAAATACTATAATACAAAGTAAAACATAATATCAAATTTATTCGTATATAAAACTTATACCCGTACCATTTTGTACCTGTACCAATACTGTAAATATCGAAATCAATAAAACTAAATACGGATACATGTACTAAATATCTAAAATAAGTACGTATACATGTAGAAGATGAATACAGGTATGGGTTTAGGAAAAAGCCCATCCCTAATCAAATTCATTCGTATAATATATCCCACTTCTTCATGTTGATAATAATTTATAATAAAAAGAAGTATATATATTTAATGTTTTTCAAATCCTCATAAAACCAGATGGATTAGTGTAATGGTTTATTTAACAGCTTTAGCACATAGATTCCTAAAATATTATTTAATTTTCCTTGTTTCACATTGCAAATATGTATCTATAAATATACACCAGTCCTTGATTAAACAGCATTGAAGGTAGCTACTCAAGAACGCTCAAACACAAATACAAATTAAGATGATTAAAGCGGTTAATCTTGGAGGGTGGCTAGTCACTGAAGGCTGGATGAAACCATCTCTTTTTGATTCCATCCCCAACAAAGATTTATTGGTTTGTCTTCGATTCCCCTTTATGTCTTTTTTTTCCATTTTTAAAACACATAATTTGGCCATTAAAAGAAAAAAACAGCAGCGCAGCTTGTTGCTCGTTTGCCGTGTTTTCTATATAGAAAAAAAATCTATTGATTGTTTTCATATGATTGATTATCACTAGGATGGAGCTGCACTTCAGTTTAAATCAAAACCAACCGGGAAATTCCTTGCTGCGGAGAACGGTGGAGGTACAAACATCGTTGCAAACCGTTCAGCTGCTGACACCTGGGAGACTTTTAGGGTAAATTCAATGCCAACGCCAATGCTTTATGTTTAGAAAATAAACTTAAGTTACTAATATATGATTTTGTTTTGTTTTGTTTTGTACAGTTGTGGAGGATCGATGAGTACCATTTTCACATACGGGTGTTCAACAAACAATTTCTAGGACTTGACTCAACAGGGATCAATTTGGTCGCTATTTCTACTGATCATCAAACATCAGGTGTTTTTAAGATTATTAGGAAATCTGATGATCTGAGTCGTGTTCGGATTAAAGCACCCAATGGGATGTACTTGCAGGTTTGTTTGCATGATTGATTTTGTTACAAATTAAAGTAAGGTTTGCTGACTCTAGCTAGCTAGTATTCACGTCTTTTATATGAATTAATGAATGTAGGCAAAAACCGAAAATCTTGTGACTGCTGATTCAAACGGATATGGGCCATGGCGAGATGATGATCCTTCGGTTTTTGAGATGACGATAATCAACAGACTGGAAGGAGAGTACCAAGTGACTAATGGTTACGGTCCTTTAAAAGCACCACAAATCATGAAAGTATGATTTTCTTTCCATATTGGTTCGCTACATCAAATAATAGTAATGTGTCCTAAATAAATCTAGATTTTATTTTGTCGTCTATTTCATTTATTATACAGGATCATTGGGACACATTCATAGTAGAAAAAGATTTCGAATTCATAGCAACGAATGGATTAAACGCAGTGAGAATTCCGGTAGGATGGTGGACTGCTAGTGATCCAACACCACCGGAGCCTTATGTGGGAGGATCTCTGCAATACCTTGATAAGGCCTTTTTGTGGGCAGTGTATGCATATGTTCCTTTGTTTTAAGCATATATTTCTTGATATATACCATATGTCTTTATATGAATTAGACTATATATATATACACACAGATAGCGAGAGAATATGTGTGCTCAAGAAAAAAAACTAGTAAAATTCATCTTTTTTACTTCCATTAATATTAATAAATTCAACATTAAAAAACTAAATTTCTTTCCAATGTGTAAACTTTTTTTTTTTTTTTCAAATGCATGTAAATTTAAGCACGTAATTATTTAGATATTTTATTTAATAATAATGTTAAGTGTAAAAAATATATGGATTTGAATGGTTTTCGACTATGTTCTCGCCGATCTCACACAGATATATGTATATACATTTTTATGAAATGATATAACAAATAATATAATTTTGTATTCAACCATTTATGTGCACAGGAAATATAACCTAATGGTGATATTGGATCTGCACGCTGCTCCAGGCTCTCAAAATGGTTACGAGCATAGCTCCTCTCGGGATGGCTCTACCGAGTGGGGCCAAACGGAAGAAACTATACAAGAAATGGTTCATGTCGTTGAGTTCTTTACTGCTAGGTACGCGAAGAATCCAAGATTATTTGCAGTTGAGCTCATAAACGAGCCTAATGCTTTTGGGGTGTCATTAAGCGTTTTGACCAAGTATTATGAAGCTGGTTATAAGGCTGTACGAAATCTTGCTCCCAATGTCTTTGTGATTCTATCAAATCGACTTAGTGGAGATTCAAAAGAACTCCTTCCTGTTGCGAGTGGAAAGACAAATGTCGTTATTGATGTTCATTACTACAATCTATTTTCCAATATTTTCGATAACATGACCGTGGAACAAAACATTGATTTCATCAAGACAGCCCGTTCTAATGAGCTACAAGCGATCACAACATCAACTGGACCGCTGACTTTTGTAGGTGAATGGGTGACCGAGTGGAAGGTAAA
Source organism: Ambrosia artemisiifolia (assembly GCA_032199755.1). Classification (NCBI taxonomy): domain Eukaryota; kingdom Viridiplantae; phylum Streptophyta; class Magnoliopsida; order Asterales; family Asteraceae; genus Ambrosia; species Ambrosia artemisiifolia. The sequence continues at coordinate 4,833,058 of CM063526.1, read as the reverse complement.
AACACCTACTACTAAAGAAGATTTCCAGAGGTTTTCAAAGGCTCAACTAGAAGTGTTTGGACATGCAAGCTTTGGGTGGGCATATTGGTCACTAAAAAATGTGAATAATCATTGGAGTATGGAGTGGATGATAAAAAATGGTTATATTAGCCTTTAAAAAGTATCAAAATGTGTTGAAGAAGTTGTCGTTGGAATTAAAGTTGTTGGTGGAATATTGCTAAGTTGATATGCAAGAAAAATATTTATGTTTGTTGTTTACTTATTTTATTTTGTAATGTTGTATAAGCATATGTTGATCATAATAAAAGGAATTCGTTACAGTTTGAATATTACTACTGATTGTTTGTCTACTTAATCCAAAAAAATATATATATCATGCAGTCGTTTAATTTTATTTTATATTGTAAATGCATCTCTGGTTATGTTCCTAACTTGTCACTAGTCTAAATATGATTTTGATATGCATTTATGTTGATAGGATAGCTTTCCGATGTATTCATTATGATTTATTGGTGATCCGTGTAATCGGTCAGGCATATGGAGTCCACTCCGTACGCCTGAACCCTCTAGGTGTAGGAGTCCGTAGCCTATTCTCTACATTTGTAACTTTTGCACAACTTAGTGAAACATGTTGAAGTGTTGTCCAATTATCGTGTGATCGTTTTACTTATCGTTCTATCATTTCTAATGTGTTCACGCGACTAATTAACAACAATCTGATTATTGAATTCTGCCTTCGATTCAGATATATGTGAGTAGATCTATTCTTGTTGTGAAAAATCGGTCCTACAAGTGGTATCATAGCTATGGCTCGATTACTTGCGTCTTGTTAGTGATTTCGTTTGCATCAAATCTGCATATAATAGTGCAATTGTTCATGTTTTGATTGAACATTTTGACCCACATTCAAGCAAAACATGGTTTTCGGTGAATTATGATTGATTTTGTTGTTTTGATTGATGATTTGATTGTGTAAACATGTTTAGAAACTGATTTTATACAAATTTCATAAAAACTATTCAATTATGAGATTTTTGTTATAAAACCCACAAAGTTTGTTCATCATGGTTTTTGATTTATTTGGATTGAAATTGTTGTTTGAATCATGTTTTTTTTATCATGTAGACGTGTTCTAAACCTAAATCCACACATAACCTCACCATCGGATCTAAAAAACACCACAAAATTAAATATTCATAAAAAACAAACTTCATCAAGAACATGTTCGATAGTTTGTAAGCTTTCATACGCCTGATTCCCATCAGTCGTATGAGCTGTGATTCGTCTGAGATTTTTTCATCCGTGTACTATTCTGTTGGGTCTGCTGACCTGGAGAAGAACAGATGATTGGAAAGCCAAAATATACTACTCAGTTGATCCTAGAAATAAACAGCATTTACAAGATACTTCTCCCAAAAGACTGTTGACCCTAACATCTGCTGTACTCAACAACTGTTGGAAACAACTGCTGCTGCAAAGGACTGTTAGATAAACAACTGCTAGAGAACAACTGCTGAGTAAAGGTCTGATGAAGGACAACTGCTGACTAAAGTGCTGAAGACTAAAGGTCTGTTGGAGCCAACAACACTTAGGCTCCAACAGAGGATACAAGACCATCAGAGTTTTCCTCAACAGCAGTTTACCTTACAGTGTTTTACAATGTAACAGTAGTTTGTATTTAACAGATGTTTTATGTTGTTATTCTGTTAGAGGTCACTGCCTTTGGTGACGTCAGCTAAGATCATCAGTGGTTTAGATTTGTCTATAAATAGAACAGTGCTTGTACTGTTCTATTCATCACTCAAAACATTCTCTCAGACAAACAATCACAGAGTGATCAGGCTGAGGGGGAGTACTTGTAATATTGTAATCTTTCAATTAATGAAAGCATTCGATTAAAAACAATTATTCTCTTGTTTTGATTTATAGTTTATCATTCCGCAGCACTTTCCATTTATATTCACTTCGTTCATCACATCTTTTATATAAACAAATCAAAACAATCAAACTCAGATCCTAACAATTGGTATCAGAGCTTGGTCAATTAAATTCGATCTAACCAATCAATTTAATATAAACAGATCAGCTCACAATTATTGATATCGTTTGTTTGCCGGATAGAAAACATAGTAATAGTTTATTTTTGATTCAACCGTTTGTAAGCAGACTGTGTTTTCGTAAAATCAGAGAATGGCTTCAATCAATCACGATCCACACAACACTGGCACGAACAACAAGCCACTGATGCTTGTCAGATCTGAATACAATATCTGGCAACGTCGGATGAGCCATGTTCTAGCTCAACAGTACACTGGATGTTGGAAGTCGGTTATCTTCGGACCACATGTTCCGATGGTGCCAAGTACCGAAGATCCCAAGGTTCAGGAGCCTAAGAAACTTGAAACTCCGAGCAGGATTTCCAAAAGATTGAGTTAGATGCCAAGGCCTTCAGTATTGTGGCCATGGCTCTACCAAATGATATCTATGCTGGGCTGTTACACTGTAACAGTGCAAAGGAGTTGTGGGATGCACTGAAAGAACAATTTGGTGGGACTGAAGAGGTTATTGAAAACAACCGTGAAATACTTAACCAACAATATGAAACATTCAGTTATGTTAAGGGAGAGTCATTAACTCAACAATTTGAGAGGTTTAACTGTCTCATTAGTGAACTAAAACTGGTTGGTCTAACTTACCCTCATTCAACTTTGAACCATAGGTTTTTAAGGTGACTACCAGATAAATGGGACACTATTGCTATAGTTATGAGAAACTCAATTGGATTCAAGGACCTATCACTGACCTAGCTTCATGGTAAGCTCTTGACCTATGAGAGAGAGCTTAACCAGATAAAAGAAGCTCCAGGACTCTGGAAAAGTGTCTGATGACTATGTATTTGGTAATACAGCACTTCTGGGTCATGATGAGGTGCCTGGTAATAGTAAGGATCAGAGTTATGATCACTTCATTGACATAACTTCAGGTTTTAACTCTGATTCTTAATCACCAAACTATGCTTTTACAGCAAGTGGTGGTGATATCCAGACATCTGATAACATATCCTTTGAGTATGATGACTTAAAATACTTTGACCCTGATAATTTGGAAGAAATGGACATTATGCACCAATTGGCCCTTCTCAGTGTAAGAACTAACAATTTTTACAAGAAAACTGGGAGAAGGTTTCCAGGGTTAACTGGCAGGTCAAAAGTGGGGTTGGATAAATCAAAGATAAAGTGTTATAAATGTCATAGACTTGGTCATTTTGCTAGGGGATGTAGGAGTCAACATGGTACACCTATGATTACCTATCCAAATCAAAGGCCACAGACCAACACTTATCAAGTTTCCCATAATACCCTTGGACCAAATGTGCAAAACACTGCCCATTTTGCACAGTCCTCAAACACTGTTCCTGTCCAGTATGTCCAAACCACTGTTCCTCAGATCCACTATGTGCAAACACCTGTTGCTCAGGCACATGTGCCAATGACTGCTGCTCCACCCTCTGCTCCTGCAGAGACCAGTCAACAGAGTTTCTTCACACAAGGCTTTGTTGATTGGAGCAGTCTACCAGATGAGTTGACAGATGAAAATTTTGCACTAGTTGCCAAAGCTGAAAATGAACCAGAAAATTTATGTTTCATGGCTATGGTAGAAGAGGTTAAGTCTGAGGAGGTGGTAACTGAATCTGTTGTTATGACTGATGATATTGTTGATGAGGTAGTTGCAGGTGAAAAATCTGAAGAAGAGGTTGTGAGTCTCTCAGATCCCTGGGGTGCATCTGATGATTGTGAGTGCAAGTGTGATTGTGCATTGATGGCTGCTGCTAAGGTATCTCCTCAAATCCTTAAAGATATGTGTTCTGACAAATGTGTAATAGTATTTGCTAACATTAAAGAGGTAAATGAAAACCTTAGGAAGAAAATTTTAGATGATGAAGTTAAATTTGAGAAAATTTCAAAAGAATTAAAATCAAATTTGACTGAAAAAGAATCTGAAATAAGCAGCTTAAAACATGAAGCAACTATAACCAAAGACCAGCTCCAAACTATGATAACTAAATATCATAGTTGCAAAAGTGAGCTTGAGGCCACCCAAGTTGAATGTGAAAAATGGGTGGAATCATGTAAAGGTTTTGAGATGCTCCTTAACAAACAAACCAAAAGACATGTGAAGTTTGGGTTTGGTTTTGAAACCACTGCTCCAGCTTTTGAAAACACTGACAAAAGGGATCAAAAGTTAGTTGAGGTAGTACCAACTAATTTGAAGGGTCAAGAGATTAAAATCACTGAACCTAATGGCAAGAAAATTGTTCTTGAAAAACCAGAAGGTTCCTCATCATTCACTGAACTTGAAAAATATGAATTTAAACCTACTTGGTCTGATGAGTGTGATACTCTTGAGAACTTCAAACCAGTTGATTTCAAAACTCCTGATGGGAAGACAGCACCACAGGCAAAGGTCATTCCCTTGAAAAACCTTCCAGCAGATGCTCAAACATTTGTTTAAAAGAAGGTTGAAAAGGGGAAAAAGAAAGAAAAGTATGTCCACTTGTTCTGTGATTTCTGTGAAAAGAAGAATCATGTTACTAAAAACTGTTTTCTTCTAAAAGCATATGATATCAACAAAGGAACAAGTGTATCTGATTCCAAGGCCACATGCTCAATATGTGGTAAAAAGAATCACAAAACCAAAGAGTGTCTGTATCTCAAAAATTTTGATGTCAAAATACAAGAGTACAAGGCTAAAACTCTGGCAAGTCAATTGGTGAGTACTCCAAAAGGAAAACCCAAACAGACTTATGCACCAGTCCAAACATCTGTTACCAAAAGTCTTGAAACATTTGCTCCTAGGGATGTCCAAGTAACAGATGCTCCACCCACAAGCAAGTACCCAAGAGGATATGGACAACCACCATGTCATAGTCTGTCACATGTTTATGAATAACCCAAGAGGCCTTCTAAACCAAGAGTGAACAGAAATCCCTATGGGTACTATCATCTGTCAGGAAGTGATCAAACTACTGTTGCACCAAGTGTTGACATTCAAGCACTGGCAAATGGTCAGCAACAGTTGTTGAACTTGATTCAAAAACTAGTTCAAACCACTAATCACCCTCCTAAGCTTGAGGCTGAAAAGTCTGTGGATCCATCCAAAGCCAACCTGGCTTTGGACACTCACCAAAACTAATCTATTACTGATGTGCAGGGAGCTTCTGCATGCTTAGATAGCCTTTGGTATGTAGATAGTGGAGGCTCCAGGCACATGACAGGATGTAGAGCCCTTCTTCTGGACTTCTTAGCTCATGGAGGGAGTGATATATCCTTTGGTAATGATTCAAAAGGTAAGGTGTTGGGTTCAGGGACTGTTCAGGCTGGGAAACTCAAGTTTGAAAATGTCAATCTTATTGATAATCTTAAATTTAATCTTCTTAGTGTATCACAAATGAGTGACAAAGGGTATGGCTCATTCGTCACTAAGAAAACTTGTAAGATTATTGGGCCAGAAGTGGTGAAAAAGATTGACACCATCATTGCTGAGAGCAAAGCACAACTTGTTGCTCATAGGAGTGGTAATGTGTATGTAGTTGATATGTTGAAGGACAATCCTATGGCAAATGTCTGTCTGTCTGTTTTCTTCTGCCTCCACAAAGGAGACAGAATTGTGGCATAAGGGACTGGGTCATACCAACCTTCAAACTATCAACTCACTCTCCAAACAAAGCCTTTTCAGAGGTTTACCTTCAAAAGAATTCAGATGTGATGAGCATTGTGTTTCCTGCTTAAAAGTAAAACAACATAAAAGCTCTTACAAATCCATTGATGAGTCCAAAACAAGTCAATGTCTACAACTGTTGCACATGGACTTGTTTGGCCTAGTTAAAATCATGAGTCTAAGAAGAAAGAGATTCTGTCTTGTCATAGTTGATGATTTTTCTAGGTTTACATGGACTTACTTTTTACACTCTAAGGATGAGACTGCAGGTATCTTGAAGGACTTTGTCACCAAAGTTGAAAAACAATATGACTTGCCAGTAAAAGTCTTTAGAAGTGACAATGGAACAGAGTTTAAAAATAAGGAGTTGGATGATTTCTGTGTGTCAAAAGTGATTGTGAGGCAGTACATCATCCCAAGAACACCAGAGCAAAATGGGGTGGTTGAGAGGAAAAATAGAACTCTTATTGAAGCTGCAAGAACCATGCTAGCAGATTCTGGTTTGCCACTGTCCTTCTAGGCAGAAGCTGTAAACAGTGCTTGCTATGTTCAAAACAGAGTTTTGATCAACCCAAGACATCAAAAGACTGCTTATGAAATTTTATTCAAAATCAAACCATTAATCTCATTTTTAAAATCTTTGGCTGCCCATGTTTCATTTTAAATCTTAAAGATTCCATTTCAAAATTTGCAGCCAAAGTAGATTGTGGATATTTTCTGGGATATTCTTCTACTGCCAAGGCCTATAAAGTGTTTAACACAAGGACCAGGACAATAGAAGAAACTCTGAATGTAAAGTTCAATGAACTTGCATCCTTAAAAATCCCAGCAAATCCTACTGAGTTGTTTGATTTAGATAAATTCAAATTTGAAGATATTACTGTCAAAACTAATAGTGCGGGTATTTCACAATCTCCACAACAAGACTACAGAACAGATGTTGCGATTTCAAATCACTATAAAGTGTATTCTGCATGAGAGGAAGCAGCTGTTCAAAACACCTGTCAAAATTCTGTCACAGCTGAGTCAGCCACTGTTGGCCAGTCTTACCCTCAAACCACTGCTTCACCTATTACATCCACTGCTCAATCATCTGTTGACAAAAGTCAAACCTCTGTTGACAAAAGTCAGTCCAGTTTTACACCACTTGGACCCATTCCCCCACCTCCATTTCAAACATCTGTTGGCACTATAGAAGTGCAAACAGATGTTACATCAACAGAGTCACCAAACCTCTGTCCTTCACCTCAAAATGCCATCATACCATATCAGGGAGATCTAATCTACCAAAGAGCTCATCCACCAGATCAAATCATTGGCAACATCAGAGAGGGTGTGCTCACAAGAAGCCAATCCTCAAATATCTGTCTTTTTGCAGGCTTTCTATCTGTCACACAACCTGTCAAGTACCAAGAGGCACTAAAAGACAACAGTTGGGTAGAAGCTATGCAGGAAGAGCTCCTTCAGTTTAAAAGACAACAAGTATGGGAACTTGTACCACTGCCTAAGGATGTTTGTCCAATTGGCACAAAGTGGGTCTTCAAAAACAAAACTGATGAAAGGGGTATAGTTGTCAAGAATAAAGCCAGGCTTGTGGTTCAAGGCTTCAGACAAGAAGAGGGGATAGACTATGACGAAACCTTTGCTCATGTAGCCAGGTTAGAAGCTATCAGACTCTTCCTAGCCTTTGCTGTCAACCACAACATCAAGGTGTATTAGATGGACATCAAATGTGCATTCCTATATGGCAAAATTCAGAAGGAGGTCTATGTATGTCGACCACCTAGTTTTGAAGACACATTCCATCCTGATTATGTCTACAAGCTTAACAAAGCCTTGTATGGACTCAAGCAAGCACCTAGGGCCTGGTATGAAACTCTTTCCACCTTTCTCTTATCCATTGGTTTCACAAGAGGTAAAATTGATAAAACCTTATTTTTAAAATGGAGAGGGAAAGATCTAAGGATTGTTCAAATATATGTGGATTACCTCATTTTTGGATCCACATGTAACAAAATGTGTGAAGAGTTTAGGGAACTCATGACAACAGAGTTTGAAATGAGTGCTATGGGTGAACTTCAGTGCTTCCTTGGTCTCCAAGTGAAGCAGCTGCAAAATGGCACATTCATTCATCAAAATAAATATGTGAAAAATTCGTTAACTAGATTTGAGATGAATGACTGTAAGCCATGTAGTACACCCATGAGTATAGTCAAGCTACTCACTATTGATGACAAGGATGAACTGGTTGACCAGACACATTACAGATGCATGATTGGGTCTTTATTGTACTTAACTGCATCTAGGCCAGACATTATGTTTGCCACTTGTGTCTGTGCAAGATCCTAGGCTTCACCCAGAAAGTCAAACTTTATTGCTGTGAAAAGGATATTCAGATACCTAAAAGGTGCTCCCACACTTGGTATCTGGTATCCCGCTAATGGAAACATTGAGCTTCCAGGTTATTCAGATAGTGATTTTGCTGGCTGCCACACCACAAGGAAGTCTACATTAGGAGGGTGCCAGTTTCTAGGAAATGCCTTAGTCTCTTGGCAAAGCAAAAAGCAAGCAGCTGTTTCAACTTCAACAGCTGAGGCTGAATACATTGCTGCTGCAAGCTGCACAGCCCAACTCATGTGGCTTCAAAATCAACTGATGGATTTTGGGATAACTGCACTAAAGACTCCACTCATGTTGAACAGTCAAGCTGCTGAAAATATCATCAAGAATCAAGTTTCTCAGTCAACCACAAAGCACATAGACATCAGACATCATTTTGTCAAAGATAGCTATGAAAAAGGTTTGATTTCTCTGCACCATGTTCCAACAGAGGATCAGTTGGCAGATGTGTTGACAAAAGCTTTAGACACATCTACCTTCACAAATCTGATTTCTAGAATTGGTATGCTAAACATGGACTAAACAACAAAAATGTTTTAAGTAAAAACATTAAAATGTTTCAGAAAATCAAAATTCATCCTTAAAAATAGCATTTTGGTTGAAAAATCTGTTAAGGATAAAACAACCACTGTTTCATCCACTCTATCCACTGTTAGCTGAAAAAATCTGTTTCAAACATCTGATCAGATAAAACAACCACTGATTGGTTGAAAAATTTGTTTCAAACCTGGTATATATATATATATATACATATATCTATATATATATAAAAAAAACCAAGTGCTGTTGGCATCAGCACTTTGGTAAAACAACAGCTGTTTGCATCAGACCTTTGGCAACAGCTGTATACCACCAGATGTTTGGCCATCAGATGTTTGCCACGTCTGCTCCCAAAAGCAGAGTTTTGGCCACGTCAGCGATTTCACCAGAGCCTATAAAAACCCTGTTTTACCACAATAGTCGTTACACTGTCTCATTGTATTCAAAATACTGAAACCGCCTTCTTCATCCTCAAACCCTTACTCCAATTCCACTCACTCTCACACTCGGAATCCATTACAATGGATCTTCAAGCAAAAGCCACCCACAATTATCTCCCATATCTGGTAAAAACATATGAAAACGTTCCATTCCATTCCACCATCGACATCATCTTAAACTCCAAATACCTGACAATCCTAACCGCTGATGCTCCTATTCATCTCGATACCCTCCAAGAATTTTGGTTGAATGCTGAGTTTCTTCTTCAAGACAAAAAGCCTACATCCATTATTTCAAAAATTAGAGAGACAAGTATTGCCATTACCCCTGAACTGATATCCACAACGTTCTCACTCAATGATCTGTCAGGTAAAGACTCTTTCCCTAAGGCAGAGCTTCACACAGAGTTTCAGGAAAGAGGTTATGATGTACAAATGACTAGGTCAACACTTTTCAAAAAGTTTTTCCCACCAGTCATGAAATTTTTCTTTCATACCCTCCTTCTCTGTGTCTCTGCTAAGTCCACTTCCTTCAATGAAATCCCATTGAGGATTCAGTACTTGGGTTATGCTATGTTGTCAGACTCTGACTTCAATTTATCCCAGGGACTGTTTATGGACTTAGTATCAAATGTGAAAGCCATAAAGTCTGGGTCTAATAATGCTTTTCTGATTTACCCAAGAATTTTGAGTGTAATCCTTCAAAAGGTTTTACCAGAAAAAGATTTTAAAAAGGGTGAGTCTGTTCAAATGAAGAGTCTAACTGATGAAACTTTCACAAGAATGCTGGGTTCAAATACCCAAGAAAAAGTATCAAAGTGTCAAAAGTTTCAAAAACACAAACAAAGAGGACCAAGACAACAACTGTTGTCCAAACCTCTGTTGTTGAGCCCACTGCTCCTGGTGATCATGGCACTACATCCAGTGCTGTGAAACCCACACCAGCCACCTCCAAAAGAAAACGTCCATCCAAAAAACCACCACTAAACCCAAAAGGGGGCTTCTGGAAGATGAGATACCAGAGGAAAACCCTGTTGCAACACAAAAGCAACAAGAAACCACTGTTGTTACTTCCTCTCAACAGATGGATATATCTCAACCTGAACAAACTCCTCATGAATCCTCACAAAAGGATCATGTTGTAAGCCAAAGGGAAACACATCATGATACATATGAGTCACTTGGCCATATGTTCACAAGCCCCTTTCCTAGGGCTAATTCTCTTTTCCCTCCTCCACCTTCACCAAAACATATCCCTCAAACCATGCAACCTCTGTTTGAGGCTATTGATAAAACTCAGGAAAATCCCAGTTCCTATCCATCACCCATCAATGAGAGTATACCTCCACAAGTGACTGGGACTGAGGAAAATCAATCAGCCATCCCACAAGCAGAAGAGGAGGTTACACCCCCTATAGTTCAATGAAACTCTAGGTGAGTTTTCAAGTGAAGCAGCCACTACTGATGTAGAGACCAATGTCTCACAACAGGACAGTGGTTACATAGCTAAGACTTCCTTGAAGGCAACAACTGATGAGGCCACTATAGTGTTCCCAAAATCAGTTGGAAGTCCCCAGAACCAAGAAAAAGGGGCATCTGGTTCTCATCCTTTGGACTCACCTCCTAGGACTGAACCAGTTACAACTACCACTGGTAGGAATCCAGATGATCCTATTAACTTAGGTGATGGGTTAAAATACCAAGAATTGACGGCCAGAGTACAGTCCATTGAAACCTCTGTTGCTGATATCAAATCAGATATCAAGACAATATTGGGATCATTGGCCACTCTTACCAAGAGTCAACCATCCACAGCTGATATTGCTAGTGAGCTATGGAAATCTGTTTCTCCCATCATCATAGCTCAAAGAAAACTAGCAGATCAGACTCATGAAACATATATGGCTGAGATCAGAACTATGGTGGATGCTAGGTACAAAGATACTCAAGCTGACATTAAAGCCATCAAAGATCATTTGCTGAAGACCACTGGCTCTGCCCCTACCACAATTCTCAGAGATGAAGATGATGATGACTTCACTACTGATGATGCCAAAAAGGGGGAGAGTGGCAAAGATAGATTGCGAAAGCTAGATCCCTTTGGTTGTCCACCCTCACAAAAGGGAAAATCAAAGTCTGCCATCAAACCAGGGTCTACTCACACAGCACCACAACAACAACAACAACCAACTGTTCAAACCTCTGTTGCTACTGAAACTGCTAAAACCAGCAAAGCAAAGGAAGTTGACACCTCTGCTAATGAAAAGGCTGAAAAGGCTGCTGAGGAAAAGCAAAAGAGGGCTGACACTTTGGAAGTTAAAGCAGAATTTTTGGTACAATTGAAAAAGGAACAACAGCAAGAAGTTGAAGATGTGGGTTCGTCTAAAAGGAAGAAAATGCCTGCCAAACATGTCAGAAAACCACCATCCAAACTTGCTGCTAAAACCACTGCTACCACCAAAACCACTAATACCACCACAACATCTAAACCTATCACCACAACCACCAAACCAACCACTGAACCTACTACCACAACCACCAACAGACCACCTACAACCACTCCACCACCTAAATCCCAAACATCTGTTGGTTCTACAAAAGTGCCAACAGATGTTAACACAACCATTGCTGCAACACCACTATCACAAAAAATCTTGTACAGAAGGAAAAGAAAATCTACCTTTGTTGTACAGGATGAAAACATTCACACATCACCACCTACTACTTCAACCACACAATCTACACCCATATCTGCCATTCCACTTTCATCATTCTCACCACACACCTCACCTTTTACATACCATAGACCACCACCAACCATTACACCATTGGCTGTTCAGTATCCCCTTGAACTTGATCTACTCAAGGGGAAATGCAATCCTTCTACAATACTGAACAACTATCTGAAAGATCTTTCCCATCTCTTCCAAATTTTCCTGTTCCCCTAAACATAGACACATATCTTAAAGACAAGGCTGAACAGGCAGATGCTATCATCAAAGAGAAATGCAAAGGGAAAGATGACAGGAGTGTTCAGGGCATCCATTCAGCAGAGCTTAGCAAACTGAGAAGGATTGAAGATTTTGCTAAGACCCTGAGCAACTCCATGTCTACCATGCCTCTCAGCAGTGACATGGAAAGGGAGGTTAGGGAATCACTTCTTGAACAAATCTTGTCAACCATGCCCTAGAAAGCAAACAAGAAACAGTTTGCAGGCTGGACCACTCATGCTCTCAGAGAAGAACTCATAAGAATTGAGGACATGGCCAAGAATCCCCCAGCTAAGGTCTCTGCCCCAGATTTCAGTAAAGGCAGAGATCCAGCCAGAGCCTTAAAATTCAGAAGAATGAGACAAGAGATTGTTGCTGCAGACTATGGGGAGATGAAGTCTATTGCAAGATGGTCAGAGCTGAGGCTGGTTGAAACTTACAGGAAATTAGAAGAAAACAAGAAGAAAGACCCTAGCTTGCCCAGAAAACCTGTCTATCCTGATGAACCCTTGATGAAGAGACCTCAACAGGCCTTTACATTAGACAGCCTACTTGATACTTCTGATCCATCTGCTGCTGCAAGAAGACAATTCAAAAAGAAGAAAGAAATGTCTGAAGAAGATCAGAAGAAGTTTGCTGATACTTTTGATAAAGGAGGGCCTCATCAATCAAATACACTATTTCTCTGATCCCACTTCTGAAAAACTCAGAGAACTCATTGGGAGACCTCCATCACCAAACTCATCCAGAATAAAAGTGCATCTCAGCAAATCCTCTGATTCAAAATTTCTAAAATGGAAGGTCAACAAAGACACCCATGAATTGACTCTGCTCAGATCAGATGGAGAAGCTCAAAGACTTAGCATGGATGATGCACATGGCCTGTGTGCAGATGACCTCCAAACACTGCTGAACCTTGAGCTTGAAAGAGATGTTGAAGACCTCTACTCATTGAACTTTGAGTTACAATTCAAAGGTCAAATTAGAGAAAGTCTGATGAGGAATAAAGATCAAGAATAAAGCCTAGTTTTGGCATCATCTGTTCTAGGGGGAGATTGTTGGGTCTGCTGACCTGGAGAAGAACAGATGATTGGAAAGCCAAAATATACTACTCAGTTGATCCTAGAAATAAACAGCATTTACAAGATACTTCTCCCAAAAGACTGTTGACCCTAACATCTGTTGTACTCAACAACTGTTGGAAACAACTGCTGCTGCAAAGGACTGTTAGATAAACAACTACTAGAGAACAACTGCTGAGTAAAGGTCTGATGAAGGACAACTACTGACTAAAGTGCTGAAGACTAAAGGTCTGTTGGAGCCAACAACACTTAGGCTCCAACAGATGATACAAGACCATCAGAGTTTTCCTCAACAGCAGTTTACCTTACAGTGTTTTACAATGTAACAGTAGTTTGTATTTAACAGATGTTTTATGTTGTTATTCTGTTAGAGGTCACTGTCTTAGGTGACGTCAGCTGAGATCATCAGTGGTTTAGATTTGTCTATAAATAGAACAGTGCTTGTATTGTTCTATTCATCACTCAAAACATTCTCTCAGACAAACAATCACGGAGTGATCAGGCTGAGGGGGAGTACTTGTAATATTGTAATCTTTCAATTAATGAAAGCATTCGAATAAAAACAATTATTCTCTTGTTTTGATTTATAGTTTATCATTCCGCTGCACTTTCCATTTATATTCACTTCGTTCATCACATCTTTTATATAAACAAATCAAAACAATCAAACTCAGATCCTAACAGTGCATAACCAATACACCATATAACCCGTTTGTCCAATATGTTTTAAAATACAAAACCGTGTAAGTGACACCTAGTGTTTCTATATGCACAAGTAGACCCTACGACCCATTGGTGGACACAATGATTAACATCAGTTATGCACTTCATATACACCTCATATAAGTGCTCATACAAGTTCATCTCAATTACAAGTCATACAAGACTCCAAATAGCCACAGAAGTGTACATTACATAATCTGTGTTTTTAGGACAGATTATGCATTGTGAAAACCAATTTATTACAAATACTTATCCAATGAATTAGACTCCCAAAGTTTTACTGAGTATTCTAGGGATCTACCGGATAAGTCCATATTTTTATTTCGTGATCAAACCATACACAAAATCTATGAAAAATCATACAATATAGCTATGTCCAGAAAACACTCACAACAGATCAGATTAGTAGAAAACTTCCCAAAAATTGTGTACTCATCCAAACGGGATGTATCCACTTGGAAAAGCCAAGTTACTACAATGTTGACCTTCTGTCCAAATTTCATAATCTAACTCTTTGTAAAAGTCGAATAATGGTCGTTTAAAGTTGACCCAATTTACTAATCCGAAAATCTGATATGACCTTTAATCAAAGAAAATTTCAAAAACCTATCAAACGATGTCCAAATCAGATGATTTTGGCCATTATGAAAAGTTTAGACCATGTACAATGTTTTCATTTAAAGAAATCATCAAAATAAACATTTTAACATCACAATACAGACTTTACAAATCGGCCTAAACAATCTGTCCAGATTTTAGACATGTCAAAACCCTAACTATAATGAGTTTTACTTGCATATTATCGACCAAGAACGTACTATGAACCTCCTGAACATGTAACATGTCAAAATCATATAATATAGCAGCCCAAACATGCAAGGCTTTATCACAAATATTATTATTTATAAACCCTACATGTTCATAAATCAAAACTATGCATTAACATGTAGTACATCACATAATAATCGCAAAGGTTAATGTTTAACAAGTTAATCTTTTATAAAACTTATGTTTTGATCATTATAGACCCATATCAGATCTGGACAAATCAATTTATAGAGGCTTAGGTCGGTTCCCACGAATTGGGCCTAACATATATATTTTTTTAAAGCTGTTGGGCCTTGAAGAGATATATACCCGCGCATGCGCACGGGCCCACGTCTCCACACAAGCCAGCACATGGCGCTGACGTGGGCTTCCAGAAGCATGCGCAGGAAACCTCGTACATGACAGCTAATACCCGACAAGGAAAAGGACAACCAGCCAATCAGAGGCGATTATTCCCTGCTCCATGATCACCTGCATGTACGAGGTACAGAATAGTACGAGAAAGGACAACAACGAGACACGTGGACCAATAACAGAGCGACAGCGCAGCGGATGACAACGGCCAGGATCGTACAGCCAGCTGTCATTCCTTCTCCATCCAATCACAGGCCACCCCAGAGGCCTATAAATACCCTCCTAGGCCAGACGAGGAGGGGGGGATTGATTATTCAAGAGAGAATTTCACATAGTCAAGAGAGATAGATTATAGTCGAAGCGTTGTAACAATTATGAGTCCAGAGTCCTGTAATGTCCATTGATTGTTAATAAGAATCATATCATTACTCCTGCTTCTATACCTAGTATATTGTTATATTGGTGTTTCTTCATTGGCTCCATCTGTGGGACTTGAGCATCTAAGACCAGCAAAACACTAAAAACTTCTATCTTTCGAATACAACAACTATGTCTCTCATACCTCCATTACCGGACTTCACCAGCGGTAACCCAAGCACCGACGCTGCTCAGGCAGGCACCGGCCAGTCAGGGAACAATACAGAAGTCCAACAACACGCAACAAACACAGGTCCGATTGTCACTCCATCCTCGGAGACAAGACGGACCCCATCCTTTCAGTACCTCGCAGAGATGAATCAGGTTACCCCAGTTGACAACTCCACGCCGATGGTTAGTCCGGAGGTATGGTACGCTCAACAAAAGGAAGCCCTGAAACGTGTCTGCATGCAAAAAATGAAAGAGCAACAGCTCAGACAGACTGCCCGCACACTTTCTTACAGCGAAGGAAGACATATCAGCGTTTCTGAAGGGCCATCCGGCGCTGCCAAGAACAATGGCGGAAACAACCATGACACAGACCCAACATGGAGGGAAGACTCAGATGAGTCTCAAAGCCGATTCACCCATGACATAAGCCAGCCCTTGAGTAACACCGTTGACCGAGGGCACTTTATGACCGGTGATGACGACCTTACGAAACCCTATTACCCCCCATCATTCATGGAAAAATCAAAATTCACTCCGCGCATCGCGCTGGCCCCCTTGCCCCCAAGGACAAAGATCCCAAGCACCTTGGGTAAATTCGATGGCACTGGGGACCCAGACGATCATCTGAGAACCTTCGAGATCGCAGGAAAATGCGCGCAATGAAGGCTACCAGCATGGTGTCACATATTTGCGCAGACACTCACGGGTGCCGCGCGAGTATGGTTCGACAGCCTGCCGAATGGAAAAATAGACAACATCAAAGAATTGACTGATAAATTCTCAGATCATTTCAGCCAAAACAAACGCATAGAGCGCAACTCGACTGACATCCTACAAGTACGACGGACAACGAGTCAATCGAAGACTACATCACGCGGTTCAATCGTGAAGCACTCCAAATAAGACCCATCGGTTTCGAGCTCATGAAAGCAGCCTTCACACAAGGAGTGCGATGTGATTCTCTTATCCGCACCCTGGCTGGCTGTACAAGAATGCCCAACACATGGGACGAGATCATGAGAGGTGCCAAAAATTATGCCAAAACTGAAAGATAACTATCCGTCTGGAACCGAGTGCAGGCACCACAATACACGGACACTCAAGCCCAAGTCGCGCGCACCAAGCATGGCCGGCAGGACAGAAGGGGAAGAGGATCTGTCTGGAACAGGCTCCAAGGAGGCGTCCAGGCAGAAAACAAACCCACCAAAGTCCACGAGCACAGAAGTAATACCCCACACGAGCACAAGCCGGGAAGGAGGAGCCAAAACAATTGGACTCCATTGACAAAAACGCCAGCGCAAGTACTGGCAACAGAGAACGTCACCTTCCCAGAACCCAAAGTGATCAAAAGAAGGGATAACCTCGATCCAGGAAAGTTCTGCGCATATCATTAAGATATAGGTCACGACACAGACAAATGCTATCAGTTACAACAAGCAATCAAGGAGGCCCTAAAATCAAGAAAACTGGGGCACTTACTAAAAAATGTCGAGCGCAAACAGCATAAAGGGCCACCTCCAAAGAAAATAAAGAATGTCAGCATGATGATACACTCTGATAGGCGCAAACAAGCAAAGCGGAAACCTGAACAACTGGCAGAATGGCGGGAACAGAAAGTGCATTTCCAGCAGTCAAGGGTGGACCCTCATCCACCCGCGCGTTAATCATCACCGCCATTTTCGACCATTACAGAACCACCCGCGCATTCATCGATACTGGAAGCAATTCCGATATCATGTACGAGCAATGATTCAACCTCTCAGACGAGGAAGACAAGCAGCGCTTGCGCCCAATCAATTCACCAATCATGGGTTTCTCGAATGAGGTCATAACCCCACTGGGGGAAATCTCTTTTCGCCTAACAATGGGGGACAAGACCCATTCAAGAACGGAAACCGTCACTTTCCTTGTCATCCCAGCAAGGTCTAAGTACGACATCATCTTGGGACGCGAGGCCATGGCCGCCTACAACATGGTCCCCTCAACAGTGCATGGAGCTATTGGTTTTCCCACTCCAACGGGTGTAGCAATCATATGGGCCAACAGGGAATGTGCCATGACAGAGGAACCCCACCCCGCAAAAATGTTGAAGGCCACCCCACGCACAGAGCCAGAGAAATGGGTCCTCAACCCAAAGTTCACGGAGCAAACAATAACACTGGGACCAGTTATCTTCGAAAACATCCAGGATCACCTAAAACAACTCCTAAGAAAAAACATGGATGTTTTCGCATGGCAACCATCGGACATGGTAGGGATCCCGCGTGAACTTGCCCAACACAGGCTCAACACTTATTGCTCAGTCAAACCAATCGCGCAAAAGCGCAGAAGTAAGGGCGCTGAAAAGGCAAAAGCAATGAATGAGCAGGTCAGCGAGCTACTGAAAGCCGGCATCTTGAGAGAAACAAGGTACCAAACGTGGGTCGCAAACCCAGTAATGGTCAAGAAGAGCAACGGAGGCTGGAGAATGTGCGTGGACAACACAGATCTCAACAAGGCCTGTCCAAAAGACTGTTATCCTCTACCAGAGATCGACCTAAAAATCGACTCCCTCGCGCCATTCAGATTCAAATGCTTCCTGGACGCCTATAAAGGCTACCATCAGATCCAGATGGCACTAGAGGATGAGGACAAAACAGCTTTCAGGACAGATAAAGGCGTTTTTTGCTACACCAAGATGTTGTTCGGACTAAAGAATGCGGGTGCCACCTATCAGCGGCTGACGGACCGCGCATTTGCAAAGAAAATTGGGAAGAATCTCGAAGTTTATGTGGATGACCTAGTCATCAAAAGCAGAGAAGAAGATCAAATGTTGAAAGACATCAAAGAGACCTTCGAGCACTTGAAAGAAATACACATGAAGCTCAACCCAAGCAAATGCGCATTCGGAATGGAAGAAGGAAAATTTTTAGGGGTGATCGTGTCACACCCCAACCCGGACAGGTTGAAATGTCACTATTACAGATATCAAAACCAAACACAATTCATTTAAAAAAATAGAAACAAAGTCGAAAAGACAACCGAGAGTCTTAAATCAAACCGTACAAAATCCTAAGTCTTAATTTATTTAAAACTGAAATAAACGAAAATGAGAGTTTAATTATTCTTGAACTTCATTACTCTCTCACTCATCACTGATTCCCCAGATTACCTGCGAACATATAAGAAAAACAAAACAAAGAAAATACGGCTGAGCCAAAGGTTGCTCAGTAACGGAGAGATCAACAGTACAAGTAAAGCCGGACGTACAATACTACGAAAAGGTACCAAAGCTGAACCGAAATAAAAGTTGAAACTGAAAACAGATACTGACACGAATCAAATCTCAAAAAACTGATATCAGATACATACAGAACAAATCAGATATATATCAACTCAAACATATCATATACTAAAATACGTGACCATACAAGCCAATAAATAAGTCACGTAATGTAGAAGCACCCACGAGCCTAAACAGAGGGGTACACGGATAGCTAGTCCATGCACCTATGAGATGGTGCGCGTGGCGTACACACATTCATCTCCAGAAAACAGAAACATATATCAGAAGTCAGAATCAGATCTAGGATATATCCATACGCCTCTAAGGGACCATGTTAAAGACGCCGTGATTTTGATTACGCACTGTCACGGAAAGTGTTCATGCCGCTGACGCCCCAACGACAAGTCAGAAACAGAGTGCTCGGGTGACAGAGTACAAAAGCCATATCATATTTAAAATTACTAGCACAAGTATAAATGGAACATGCAACAATGATTACAAAATGAAGGTGTATTGCATGCTATCAAAAATCAAATGGAACATATGAATTCAACAAAATCCGCACTACAAAGTAACGGACCGGATTTTTATATATATAACAAAAATACTATAAAGAGAAGGAAACGGAATCCGTACCTTAGGTTAAGCAAAGCAAAACAAAACGTCTTCAATGGGCACACAAACCTATATCCCATTATTTTTCAAATTAGTCATATTATAATTTATTTTAAAATATAAAGGTCTTTTTGTTGAATTTCCCGGCGATCGCGAACCACAATCGTTCGTAATAATTTATTAAGGTACACCTCTTTAAACACTCACAACCTCATTTATAAAAATATGAGTTATCATAATGTGACAAAATTTATATGTACACGTATACTTTAGAAACATGATTTATTATTGTATATATCTTGTTTAAGCGTATGATTTAATGAAACCCAAGTACATATATGTAAAGAAAATATAGATCCTTTATTTCGACCATTACAAACATGGTTTAATACGTATATTAAATCTTATGACTACATCTTTACTTTACTAATAAATTAAACTTTGTAGATTATAAGATTTTTAATATTATGGTGATTGTTAACTTAAACAAAAGGTTTTAGATCTAGACCAATTAATTCTAAAGATCAATTTTTTTTTTCTTATTTTGATTAAATAGTTAAATGAACACTTGGAGAAACAATGTAATTTCCAAGTTCATACCCATACACGCATACAACATACTTATCTATCGACATGTACACTAGTATTCAAAACGCGGTCGCCGGAGAAATCTAAACGATACCAAGCTGATGTCTAAGTTCAAACAGAGTTTTAGTTTGCTTACTTGGATCAACGGTCGAATTGGCGAGGCAAAGCCAGCACCATGATGGCGTGAGACGGTCACAACAGAGTGATTTACGCCAAAGGCAACCCGGTTCGTGGTATCGTCGGTCAAGGAATTTTCCACAGTTTATTTTTGCGGTGGTTATGAGACGGCAGCGTCTTAAGCAAAACAGAGGGTTTGCGATAGAGATTTGAGTGAGGTTCTTTTGGGTTATAAATATATATGAGAATGCCTTGGTGCTCCAGATTTTCGATCACTGATTTGGAGTTGGAGCCTTGGAGGTGCATACTTTATAACATTTAAGTTTGTTGGTGGCATGATATAAGGAAACTGATTCTATCATCTTTACTAAGTAAACCCAAGGCTCTTATATAGCCAAATACCAGAGGAGTTACATGAGGTATATATATATATATATATATATATATATAAGATATTAAACTTGACTATCTATCTTTGACTATTATATTTGACACAATATTCATGGAGAAGATTGAGGGATTGCGGAGGAGTTACGGTATCCTTGTTACATGATACAGAGATTAAACCATGAATCCTGATTTCATGGGATTACATTTGAACTTTATGATTATGCCCTTTTTTTTGTTGCAAACTCAACGCAATAATTGAGTTATTTTGGAAACTTCCATTAACATCCCCTACTCTTAAATAAAATTTACGATCTTTTCTTTTAGTTAAATTCCTATGCAAACCCATAACTATAATTAATTCGATGAATGTTATCATTATTAAATGCTAAGATTTACTTTATTATTATATATTTTATAAAGATGACATATCATATTAACAAATAATCTCACCGATTAAATGTGCAGTTAGAAACGATAACCGTGAGATCGGATTTAAGTTGTATTTAACTGGTATTTCTATCCGACATAATAAATCGATATTTATTATCCTAGGTTTTAGGAATTTCGGGTATTACAATTCTACCCCCCTAAAAAAAACAAATTTTGTCCTCAAAATTGTGAAGTGCAAGTGATAAGCAAATTTATATATAGCAAGTACGAAACATATTTTAGATAGCATAAATGTATGACACCAAACTAAACGAATTATTGGGTTATCAGAATGACGAGTAAACAAGAGCGGAAACAAATGAAGATTCATACATGATCAGACGTAACCGCACATATCGAATATCACACGTAAACGGATTCGAATAGGCACCAATCTACACAACAAAATCCAGTAGTGCACATATGTACCTGTAATTCATGATTGCGTTCGCGACCGTAATCATCAATTACCTTACAACGGTGCCCTAATGGTTCTCTCGTCATGTATTTCAGTGACATATCCAACTTAAGGAAACACTAAATGAAATTAATTGAATCATGGTTAATCTATAGTTCTAGGAAATATCGAGATGATAACTAAAGCATGTCAATTAAGTTAGGATATAAGACGAATGTCAAACACTTTTTAAAGCACATATGGTTGCAATGTCCTTGTAGAGTGTCGTCGAGTGCATTAGGTGGCAATATCATTCCAATCGTGTCATCCACCAAGTTTGATTAACTGAAGAATTCAATAGTGAAACCATGCTAAAGATAGACTAACATATTATATGGGAGAAATCAAGGAATCGAATATGCAGGTAGCAATTAAAGACATAAAAGACTCCAACGGATAAATCGAAGATTAGAAACTAATGAGCACGACGATTGATCAAAAGATGAAATCCTAACCCAGCGTCTACCCATTAACTCACAGGTTCAATTTTTAAGGTTTAAGTTTTCTACAGGAAAGAACCTGGCTCTGATACCATAATTGTCACACCCCAACCCGGACAGGTTGAAATGTCACTATTACAGATATCAAAACCAAACACAATTCATTTAAAAAAATAGAAACAAAGTCGAAAAGACAACCGAGAGTCTTAAATCAAACCGTACAAAATCCTAAGTCTTAATTTATTTAAAACTGAAATAAACGAAAATGAGAGTTTAATTATTCTTGAACTTCATTACTCTCTCACTCATCACTGATTCCCCAGATTACCTGCGAACATATAAGAAAAACAAAACAAAGAAAATACGGCTGAGCCAAAGGTTGCTCAGTAACGGAGAGATCAACAGTACAAGTAAAGCCGGACGTACAATACTACGAAAAGGTACCAAAGCTGAACCGAAATAAAAGTTGAAACTGAAAACAGATACTGACACGAATCAAATCTCAAAAAACTGATATCAGATACATACAGAACAAATCAGATATATATCAACTCAAACATATCATATACTAAAATACGTGACCATACAAGCCAATAAATAAGTCACGTAATGTAGAAGCACCCACGAGCCTAAACAGAGGGGTACACGGATAGCTAGTCCATGCACCTATGAGATGGTGCGCGTGGCGTACACACATTCATCTCCAGAAAACAGAAACATATATCAGAAGTCAGAATCAGATCTAGGATATATCCATACGCCTCTAAGGGACCATGTTAAAGACGCCGTGATTTTGATTACGCACTGTCACGGAAAGTGTTCATGCCGCTGACGCCCCAACGACAAGTCAGAAACAGAGTGCTCGGGTGACAGAGTACAAAAGCCATATCATATTTAAAATTACTAGCACAAGTATAAATGGAACATGCAACAATGATTACAAAATGAAGGTGTATTGCATGCTATCAAAAATCAAATGGAACATATGAATTCAACAAAATCCGCACTACAAAGTAACGGACCGGATTTTTATATATATAACAAAAATACTATAAAGAGAAGGAAACGGAATCCGTACCTTAGGTTAAGCAAAGCAAAACAAAACGTCTTCAATGGGCACACAAACCTATATCCCATTATTTTTCAAATTAGTCATATTATAATTTATTTTAAAATATAAAGGTCTTTTTGTTGAATTTCCCGGCGATCGCGAACCACAATCGTTCGTAATAATTTATTAAGGTACACCTCTTTAAACACTCACAACCTCATTTATAAAAATATGAGTTATCATAATGTGACAAAATTTATATGTACACGTATACTTTAGAAACATGATTTATTATTGTATATATCTTGTTTAAGCGTATGATTTAATGAAACCCAAGTACATATATGTAAAGAAAATATAGATCCTTTATTTCGACCATTACAAACATGGTTTAATACGTATATTAAATCTTATGACTACATCTTTACTTTACTAATAAATTAAACTTTGTAGATTATAAGATTTTTAATATTATGGTGATTGTTAACTTAAACAAAAGGTTTTAGATCTAGACCAATTAATTCTAAAGATCAATTTTTTTTTTTTTCTTATTTTGATTAAATAGTTAAATGAACACTTGGAGAAACAATGTAATTTCCAAGTTCATACCCATACACGCATACAACATACTTATCTATCGACATGTACACTAGTATTCAAAACGCGGTCGCCGGAGAAATCTAAACGATACCAAGCTGATGTCTAAGTTCAAACAGAGTTTTAGTTTGCTTACTTGGATCAACGGTCGAATTGGCGAGGCAAAGCCAGCACCATGATGGCGTGAGACGGTCACAACAGAGTGATTTACGCCAAAGGCAACCCGGTTCGTGGTATCGTCGGTCAAGGAATTTTCCACAGTTTATTTTTGCGGTGGTTATGAGACGGCAGCGTCTTAAGCAAAACAGAGGGTTTGCGATAGAGATTTGAGTGAGGTTCTTTTGGGTTATAAATATATATGAGAATGCCTTGGTGCTCCAGATTTTCGATCACTGATTTGGAGTTGGAGCCTTGGAGGTGCATACTTTATAACATTTAAGTTTGTTGGTGGCATGATATAAGGAAACTGATTCTATCATCTTTACTAAGTAAACCCAAGGCTCTTATATAGCCAAATACCAGAGGAGTTACATGAGGTATATATATATATATATATATATATATATATATATATATATATATATATAAGATATTAAACTTGACTATCTATCTTTGACTATTATATTTGACACAATATTCATGGAGAAGATTGAGGGATTGCGGAGGAGTTACGGTATCCTTGTTACATGATACAGAGATTAAACCATGAATCCTGATTTCATGGGATTACATTTGAACTTTATGATTATGCCCTTTTTTTTGTTGCAAACTCAACGCAATAATTGAGTTATTTTGGAAACTTCCATTAACATCCCCTACTCTTAAATAAAATTTACGATCTTTTCTTTTAGTTAAATTCCTATGCAAACCCATAACTATAATTAATTCGATGAATGTTATCATTATTAAATGCTAAGATTTACTTTATTATTATATATTTTATAAAGATGACATATCATATTAACAAATAATCTCACCGATTAAATGTGCAGTTAGAAACGATAACCGTGAGATCGGATTTAAGTTGTATTTAACTGGTATTTCTATCCGACATAATAAATCGATATTTATTATCCTAGGTTTTAGGAATTTCGGGTATTACAGATCGTCACCAAAGATGGCTTCCGCCCAAACCCAGAAAAAATCCAACACATAGCGCAAATGCCATCCCCGTCAACATTGAAAGAAGTCCAAACGCTGAACGGGCGGTTGGTAGCAATCAACAGATTCCTTTCTCACCACGCGACCAAGTCAATCCCATTCATCGAGACATTGAAAAGTTGTCTAAAAAAGAACCAGTTTAAATGGACCAGCGTGGCAGAAAAGGCATTCCAGGACATGAAAGCCTGCTTGATGGAATTACCGACGCTCACTGCACCATTACCAAGAGAACCTCTGACAATGTACCTCTGCGCCACAGAGAAAGCATTAAGCGCGGTACTAATGGTAGATCGCAAGCTGGTTCAGACGCCAATCTACTATATCCGCAGAGTCCTAACAGACGCGGAGACAAGGTACACCACCATGGAAAAACTGGTGTTAGCACTGGTGCACGCTTCGCGCAGACTCTGCATATATTTTCAGGGCCATCCGATAAATGTGCTAAGTGACTACAAACTGAACAATGTCCTGTCCAAACCAGAACTGTCAGGAAGGCTAGCTAAATGGGCCATAGAGCTGGGTGAGCATACCATTTTCTACAAAACACGGCCAGCAATCAAAGGGCAAATCTTAGCAGACTTCATAGCAGAAGTACCCCAGGAAAAGGTTGAAGAGTGCAAAGCAGAGCAAAGCCCACAGCCTGCATACGATGACAAAGCAATCTGGAACCTTTACACAGATGGAGCTTCAAATGATGATGGCGCCGGCGTAGGCATCCGGCTCATCCACCCCGAAGGCGCAGAATTTACCTACGCAATCCGGCTAGAGTTCAAAACGAAAAACAACGAGGCTGAGTATGAAGCTTTCCTTGCAGGGTTACGCATCGCGCAGAAGCTAGGCGCTAAGCACGTCTTCGGACATGTAGATTCCATGCTAGTGGCAGGGCAAATCACCGGGAAATATGAAGCCAAAGATCCATCCATGATAACGTATCTTCAGCACGCAAAGGAATTAATGAGCAAATTCTCAAGCTGCACCATCAACCACATCAGCCGCAGTCAAAACAAGCCGGCAGACGCTCTAAGCAAAATGGCATCCACAAACTTCGACATTTAGCAAAAGAGGTCCGGGTCGACGTCCTAAGCGAACCGTCTGTTCCACCCAAAGAAGTTCATGTAATCCAAACGGGTGTTGACAGCTGGATGACCCCAATTATATGCTATCTCACTACAGGCACACTCCCAGATCAACGCGCTGAAGCCAAGAAGATACAGCACAAAGCGCTCCAACACCAGATGCAAGACGGAGTGCTGTACCGAAAATCCTATCTGGGGCCATTATAGAGATGTGTCGATGGAACGGACGCGGATTACCTAATAAGAGAAATACACGAGGGGATATGCGGGATACATGCAGGGCCACGCATGGTGGTGGCAAAGATCATGAATGCAGGCTACTACTGGCCTGGCATGCACCTCGACGCACTTAAAATCATACGTCGCTGCGACTCCTGCCAACGCCATGCCCCACACACCATGCGCCCCAAGGATGACCTCATACCAGTGTCCTTTGCATGGCCATTTCAGAAATGGGCCATAGATATCGTGGGACCATTCCCAATGACCACTGGCAAAAGAAGATACCTGATAGTCGCAATCGACTACTTCACAAAGTGGGTAGAAGCCAAGCCATTAGCAGAAATCACAGCAAGCCAGGTGAAAAAGTTTATATGGGAATTCCTTATCTGTCGCTTTGGACTACCCATGGAGATTGTCACAGACAATGGGACCCAATTCGCAGATAAAGGACTCTTAAAGTGGTACGCCGATTTACACATAAAACCCATCTTCACGTCAGTCGCGCATCCACAAGGCAATGGCCAGGTAGAGCGCGCAAACAGAAGTTTGGTCGAAGGTATCAAAGCAAGGCTGGGAACGAAAGGAAAGGCTTGGGCAGAGGAATTACCAAGCGTGCTATGGGCCAATAGGACTCTAACAAAAACGAGCACCGGCGAAACCCCATTCAGCCTAACCTATGGCCCGAGGCAATGATACGAGCAGAAATCGGGTGCCCAACAGCAAGAGTCCTCTCAGCGAACCACATAGACAACAACAAGGAGCTGCGCATCAACCTAGACCTGCTTAAAGAACGCCGCACCCTAGCAGCGATAAAAGAGGCAAATTACAAAAAGCAGTTGAAAAGTATTACAATGCCAAGGTTAAGCTCAACATTTTCAAGGCAGGGGATTTTGTCTTCAGAAACAACGAGGCCAGTGGCGCGCTTCCACAAGGAAAACTCGCACCCACCTGGGAGGGACCATACCGTGTCACAAAAGTTCTAGGAAAAGGAGCATACAAACTGTCAACCCTTGAAGACAAACCTATCCCGCGCACATGGAATGCAGCGCAGCTGAGAAAATGCTACATGTAGTTATAATATGTGTCTATAATGAAGGCTATTCAGCCATTTAATGAGAGAACCGCTTTTTTTTGTCTCAAACACCTATTCCACTAGTTATTTACTCATCAAACACAAGGCAACAGCGGCATGCAAAAGCCCAAATGTCTTAAAAACTAAACATTGCATTGTTAATTTGCAATTTGCTAAAAAGCGCATTGTATGGTTAAGATACAATGTCTTAAAAACTAAAAATTGCATTGTTAATTTGCAACTCGCTAGAAAGCGCGATGTATGGTTAAGATACAGCGCGCACCCTAAACATTGTATGGTTAAGATACAATGTCTTAAAAACTAAACATTGCATTGTTAATTTGCAATTTGCTAAAAAGCGCGCTGTATGGTTAAGATACAACGCGAACCCTAAACATTGTATGGTTAAGATACAATGTCTTAAAAACTAAAAATTGCATTGTTAATTTGCAATTCGCTAGAAAGCGCACTGTATGGTTAAGATACAACGCGCACCCTAAACATTGTATGGTTTAGATACAATGTCTTAAAAACTAAACATTGCATTGTTAATTTGCAATTTGCTAAAAAGCGCGTTGTATGGTTAAGATACAACGCGCACCCTAAACATTGTATGGTTAAGATACAATGTCTTAAAAACTAAACATTGCATTGTTAATTTGCAATTTGCTAAAAAGCGCGTTGTATGGTTAAGATACAACGCGCACCCTAAGCATTGTATGGTTAAGATACAACGTCTTAAAAACTAAAAATTGCATTGTTAATTTTCAATTCGCTAGAAAGCGCGCTGTATGGTTAAGATACAGCGCGCACCCTAAACATTGTATGGTTAAGATACAATGTCCTAAAAACTAAAAATTGCAATGTTAATTTGCAATTCGCTAACAAGCGCGCTGTATGGTTAAGATACAACGCACACTCTAAACATGGTATAGTCAACATACAATGCCTAAAACAACAGAACATGCGAAGTTAAATAAAGACAGGCCACAAACTTCATAGTAAAAACAAAAGAGCCAAATATACAGCGCTAACAAACATTAAAAAGTGTTGTTCTTAAACTATTATAGGGCCCGAGAAAAGTAAAAAGACAACTAATCTACGCGCCCCGCCCTCAGAGGACGCGTCATTATATTCGTCCTCAGAATCAGACAAGTCCAACTTTTCACTCGGCCCGGGTTGATCACCACCATCTTTAGGCTCTCTAGTAGTCTTTTTCATTGCATACTTGCGCCTGGTGTGCGTCAAACCCTGCTTCTCAAAAGATGATCGCAACGTATAACATGTTGGTTGATCTCGATGGCTCACAACAAAATCAACCAACCCAATGTTAAGACGATCATACTCAGAGGTCTTTTTCTTGAACAGCGCATCCAAGTCTTTGTCGTATAGCGGAAACTGCTCCAGAGCTTTCCCATCCTTCGCATGCTGAAAGCCCTCTAAGAAACCAGCTTTACGCCCCACCAGCTTCGCAGCAGCATTGACTGCAGCCACAGCCTGACGCACCTCGTCACAATTCTTGATATGATGTGCAACCTGTAAGAATAAAAGAAAGACACTTGTTAATAACAACATAAAGGGGGGCAAGAAAAGCCACAAGAAGGAGACATGAGACAAACCTCAGGGACACAACAGGTAAGCCATTCACGGTCCTCATGCGCCAAACGAGCCTCTTCACGGACGTCCAATGCCTCGCCTTCAAGGTCCGCGTTCTGCTGCTGCAGCTTTAAGTTGGACTCCTCTAACTCCGCCATCTTCCCCTCCAATTCCTCTATCTTTGCATCCTTCTCCCTAAGCAACTCACGGGCACTGATCAAGGCGGCGTTGCGCTGATCTAACTTCTCATTCAAACTAACGATCTGTCGCGAAGCATCGGCGTACAAACGCTCAGCCTCCTGCTGTCTATGTGCCGCAATCTCCAACGTTTTGTTGGTCTTCACGCACGCAGCAGCCCATTGTTGCTCCCGCTCGGAGATATGCTTTTCCAACTTATCACGCTCCTCCCGGAAGGTGGCAGCGTCCCATTTCGAGCGCTTAAGCTCACGATCTAGCCTGTCACGCTCCAAGCAAACTTCATTAAACTTCCGGTCAAAGTCATCACGCTCCTTAGTTAAAAAACCCCATTGGCGAGCTATCTCAGCCGAAGTAGACAGCAGATTGGCGATACTCATCATATTATCTTCCAAAAGTTCCTGGCGAGGACGCGTAGCCTGATGCTCACGCTCCGCGGGTGGGATAACATTCCCAAGCAGCTCCCGACAATTGTTGACATCTAAAAACCGAGCACCCGCAGTTAACGTCCACCCAGGGACAAAAATGTCTTCATCAACAAACTCACCACTCTGTGGGGTAGACCCAGAAGCGCCTACCTTGAATTCAGGATGCACCCTTTTCTCATTAGAGTCATCATCCACAATCTGTAAACCCCGCGAATCGCCTTCACTGACATCAGGAGGTGACACCCGATCTACACCCAACTCCAACCCTCCAGGCACTTTAAGGTCAACCGAATGTGCATGGGCGGAGGAAGTCTGGGGCCTCTGATGTTGCACAGGTGTAATCAGACGGGGGGGAGTAGGCTCTCGGGGCGGCGTCACCTGGCGCGGCGAAGTTACCTGCGCAGTCTCACGAGGCGGCGACGGTGGCAACGCAGTCTTAGTAGAGGGGGACTGCATAAGTGGAGTGGCAGTACGCCTATCTGGAGTAGGAGTTTTCTCCACTTCAGTAGGGTTCACCACAAACCCCTCATTAATCGGCGCAATAGTCACGCTACCCTGCGCCCCACCCCCATCAGATCAGCTGCACAAGGCAAAGAAAACAAAATAAGTACGCAGAAAGAGCGGCCTAAACCAAACAAACAATGAGATAACGAAGAATACATACCAAGAAAACTGTCCTCAGCATTGTGGACCAACTCACCTAACTTCAATTTTTTCCCAACAGGGGACAATGAGCTACTAGCGCCAACTCCCTCAGCAGGAGACTTTTGAGACTTGGAGCGCCTAGAACGCTTCTTCTTCTAAGGAGTCGACTCCGGAACCGGCTCAGTCACCACCGTTTCTACAACCAATGGCACCTGCAAAACAGTGCCCTCCGCCATTTCCTTCAAAGAAGCAGCATCCCCTTCCGCAAAAGCATCTGAAAGTTCAACGTAGCTGCGTTCAATGGGGTTTTAATTTTGAAGGTACCTACTAACCACTTCGTGGTTTAAAATAAAAACATAGTCTTCACCTCCAGAGACCCCTCCGCCTCCCTCTACCCGTCGCTTGCGCACTCTCTGGAGGATGAAATCATCCACTTCCGTCTCTTCATCGCTATCGTCCACCACAAACACAGGCGACGGCACCTTCCCGCTTTCGCCTGCGGACGACACACGCGGAGAAGACGACGCGCGCGAGTCAGAGGACTCATCACTCGATATAACGATAAAGGGATAACCCGTCCACATGAACATGCTGACAGGCGAAGGGTTATCAAAAAGAGGAGAAGACTCACCTGCTTCAGTAATCAGCAGTTGCGCGGTAACACCCTCCTGCACAACAGGGTCCAGTACAGGGCGGACAAGGGTGTCCCAAGCCTTCTCTAAAATATACAGCTCATTGTCGGCGAGCTCCCTAAACACGAAGCCCATGTTGTCCCCGCCCAGCAAAAGGCTGTACAAACACTCAACATCTGCGAATAAGCGAAAGAACTTACCTTTACCATCCTCAGAGAGATGGGGGTTACGACCCTGGATGTCATACTTCATACTCATCCCCGCCATCACAAGCGCGGTCTCAGGTATCTCACATAAATCAACCGGGTGCGCAGTTAGCGTCTTGAACCAGTCTTGATCCTTGTATTCAATCAACACCACCTTGGCGACCCCCTCATCAGGGTTCAGTCGACCCATCTCTATAGGGATAACACCCTCATTTATCCAAAAGAACTTAGGTTTCCACTCACGAAAACTCTTTACACCGGCCTTCGCGCAAGGAGCGACCCCCGAACGCGGCCGGCAAGATAACCAGCTCTCCAAAAAGCACAGTGAGTAAAAGACATAGAACATGTCCACCAGGGGCTCAATCTTCTGTGCGTGGCAGCAGAACTCAAAAAACATCAGACGTGACATCAACCCAGGGTGAATCTGGTTGATGTGTACACCCACCGTCTGAATAAACGTTCGCAAAAATTTAGTCACCGGAACCCTAAAATTACAGTCCCTAAAGTAGGTGGCATACAAACCAACTTTGCCGGACGGCGGCTCCAGTATGGTCTTGTCAGGGGCAGGAGCCTCTACACCATATGAAGAGGGGAAAGCATATTCTTTCCGGAACATCCTAAACTCCCTTTTTGCCCATACCACCATCACTTCATTAGCATGGGGCGGACCCTTTTTCGAACCATCGTCCGACTTCCTCGAACCTCTACGTTTCTTCTTGGGGATCTGAACAACGTTCTCCATCTCGGAAAGATTAGAATTTCTCTGAAAAGAGGAAAGTTTTTTGCAGAAAAACCGAGAGAGAAAATTTTGAACTCTGATATGAAGGAGTGAAGGGGAAGAAAAGGAAATAGAAGGGTTTGTATAGGAAAGGGCACGTGCCACCGACGGTTACAGTCATGTGGCACGACCAACCAATAACAAGAATACACATCAGGAGAGAGAAAGAGTGGCGCATGCGAAACAACAGCCTGGTCCCACCACGTCTCTACAATAGTACAACCGTCAGAGATTTTTCGGCTACCAACCTGTCCCATCGCCCACGCGCCCTGACACTACTGATGTCTGCATTAATTACTGACGTGCGCGACCTGCCCACTTGCAAGAGCACTGCGCAGTGCGCGCCAAAAGCTCGTCAAACAGAACAAATAACCTTTCAACTACGATTTTTCTTTTCCCTTTAAGTGTAGCATCCTGCACGCCCTGCATACAGAACACTACACTGGGGGGGCTTGAAGAGATATATACCCGCGCATGCGCACGGGCCCACATCTCCACACAAGCCAGCACATGGCGCTGACGTGGGCTTCAAGAAGCATGCCCAGGAAACCTCGTACATGACAGCTAATACCCGACAAGGAAAAGGACATCCAGCCAATCAAAGGCGATTATTCCCTGCTCCATGATCACCTGCAGGTACGAGGTACAGAATAGTACGAGAAAGGACAACAACGAGACACGTGGACCAATAACAGAGCGACAGCGCAGCGGATGACAACGGCCAAGATCGTACAGCCAGTTGTCATTCCTTCTCCATCCAATCACAGGCCACCCCAGAGGCCTATAAATACCCTTCTAGGCCAGACGAGGAGGGGGGATTGATTATTCAAGAGAGAATTTCACATAGTCAAGAGAGATAGATTATAGTCGAAGCGCTGTAACTATTATGAGTCCAGAGTCCTGTAATGTCCATTGATTGTTAATAAGAATCATATCATTACTCGTGCTTCTATACTTATTATATTGTTATATTGGTGTTTCTTTAGGCCTGCTTTATCTTTACGCGTGACAGCCCAAACCTGAATGGCTGATACGCGCGTCTTCTGCCTAACTCCTAAATACTTGTCCCTCGTTATTTTATTATTATTATTATTATTTTATCTGCGCGTTTGTCGTTTTTTTGAAACACATCACAATCCCATTTTTTTTAAGTCAATTCATTTTGACTCCAATAATGCTTCGTTGACTTGGTTTCACATCTCCATCTTTTTCATTTTTTTTATTTAACAATTTTTATATAATAATTAATATACATAAAAATTAATCTATAAAATATTTAACCCAAATATTTTATAACTAGTTTATAACTCCCGGTCTGATCATAGTCGGTTATGGGTCTGGTCTCGTATACTCGCGTATAAAAATTAGTTTCGTTTAATTCTAAATAATTTCGTGTAATAGTTTATATATAAAATATAATAAATCTATAAAATATTTTATAACTTATATGTGACCCTCACTCTATCAAGTGTCGGTTACGAACTCGGTATCGTGTTCACATAATAACATGTAACGTCATATAGGTTCACAAATAAATCCACATAAGCACATAATTGCAAATAATATCGAACAAGTTATTCCACAATTATTTGTTTTGTTATTTCACCAACGTTCAGGGTTCAAGACTCGTGAATGCAGTTGTTCACCTATAACCTTGTATCGTGTGACTCAATTAACTAACTCTAGTCAAGTAAAATGCTACAAATATATGTATACGTTATCTAGAGTTTAGTTAAAGTGTTAACCTGAAATTGTGGGGTATCACAGATGTGACAACCCGCATTTTCAGGTTCATACTTTAACTAAACTCTAGTAAACTTTCGCTTACATTCATAGCATATTACTTTACTAGAGTTAGTTAGTTGTTTCACATATTGCACAGTTACTTAACCGCAAAACATTTTTTTGTCACAGTGGTTTTTATTCTTTGTAAGTTTATATTTGTTATGATGGTTTACTTACAAGTTTGTTGAGTGTGATAGCTATATTTTTTATGATAATGATGGACGTGATGAGGTCTGAACCTCCTTTGAACAAATTCATGTGATTCAAGAAAATTTTTGAAGAAACAGAGACAAGAAGACAACAAAACACTGAAGATCTAAAACAACAGTTGCTGATTTTAGAAGACTTAGGGGCTGTTTGGTTGATCTAGTGCTGAATCATTAAGAGCTCTGAATGGTTAAGAGGTCTGAATGGTTAAGTGCTGAATCATTAAGTTAGACCTCTTCATGGTTAGTTTTCTTGTCCCACATTGATATGAGAGTTTCGTTAAGATTCAGGCTAGTTCAGTGCTTAATGATTTAGTGCTTAATGGTTCAGCAACATCCCAAGTCTTAATGATTCAGCCTTAACCATTCCATTCAGAGGCTGAAACAAACGCGCTGAATGCTGAATCATTCAGCACTGAATGGTTAAGAGCCTCAGTAAGAGGCTACCAAACAACCCCTTAGCAACTCAGGTTGAGAAATATCTATTCTACGTGTCAGGGGGAGTAAAATACTTTTGAAGTTTTTAGAATCCAAGCTTATTCTCAGGGGAAGTTACTTAATCCTTAAGAGATATTGAATGGAAGAGAGCTATTAAAGATTCAAGATCAAGAGTTAATGAAAAGAAGAGAAGTGATCTGCCAAGTTCTTCTATATTACTTTGGTAGATTATCTCAAACAATTGACGCTATTGAAGACTAAAGACTTCAAGTAGAAGATAATTGAAGATACTTTGAGATTTGAAACATAATCTTAAAGAACATCTGTCAAGGGGAGTTTGTTGGTGCAAGTTTGTGACAGATACTCAAATAGTTAAACAAACGCTCGGGATTATTGACAGAAGAGTTTGTATTTTACATATAGTTAGAAGAACTTGCCTAAGTTAGTTCATGAATATGTAATAAGCATGTATTGCTATAGGCCCTGTTAAAGCCCTGCCCAAAAGCCTTGTTGATGTCCCATATATAAACAAATGCGACAAGGGTTTTGGGTGTTGGTGGTCATTATTATTTTCGGCCATGGAGATAATTCGTGAAGCTCTTGGAATCGTGAACTCACATACACGATTAAGAGAGCATAGTGTAAGATATGTTACAAGTTCGGTTCGGATCTTATTGTATTGTTATCCGTTATTCAATGAATAAGATAAAACATTAAGTAATTGTTTTGTTCTTTGTGTAACATCCGCGTTTGCAAGATATTCCATGTCTTGTATTCGTGTTTAGTTTGATTGTGCGTGAAGATATCAAAGGCAAGGACCTACATAGGGAGTCGTTAGCGTGTCTCTATTACTTATGGATTTGGAATCAGCTCAAAGGCAACCTAAGGTGAGTTTCACTACTTTTTCTCAAAAGCATGTTATCCATGTTGAGAGACCACTTATCCCTGGTATGGGACCATTTTGATTCCTTGTGTGAATTGGTTTACTAGTTTTCACATTTTTATGTCCTTTGTTAACTAAGCAGGAAAACTCTATCACTTTAAAGTCCTTACTTTTATACCGTGTTAGTCGTTGGAAGAAAACAGGGTATTAGTTGATAGCGCTATTATGTTGTGATCGCAACCTCACATCTGATGTGCTTGTGTCACGGGTGTGAACTTCTGACCACATTTCTTACTAGTGTTAAAGCAAACTTCTATATGTTCTCGGTACTAATTTTGTTTAGCTACTTAGTCGGGGTTAGCTACCCTTAGCATACGTTGAAATTAATGGTTGGTTGTCCTGGAAACTTTAACTTTTGGGTATTTTTAACTGTGAACTCACTAACTTTATGTTGACATACGCTAGCATTCTTTTGCAGATCGCTAGGTACGGAGCACGTTAGAGCAAGCATCATTGGTGTCATTGGGTTTTGAATATTATTAAACATTATTTTAGTATTTACATTACTTTGGTTTTTGGGCGCGTTTTTTGCGCATGATGGTTTAAACTTAACTATTTTATTTAACGCTTTCGCATTATTTTTAACTTTTGATTAATCATTAAACTTGATTTGGAAAACGAACTAAATGGTTTGGCCATTTAGGGTCGTTTTTGTAACTAATGGCTATGGGATCCTAGTGTGTCACGCGCCTTGTGGTAAAACTCTACAGTGGGATTTGAGGGTGTGACAAATATGTAACTTAAATTACTTTTATCTTTAAACTTATACAAAAATTATTTGTAGCACCCATATATCTCACGGGGTAATAACCTAGTTTACATATAAATGTGTGATTAATCGAGTATAAAAACATCTAAACGAGTTCAGTAGATCCGAAGTCATCGAACTTGTAATTTACTTATATTAAAAAAAATGTTGTGATTGATGGATCCATATCAACATAAAAACAAGTATAAAATGTAGGAACACCGTTCACAAATAAAAGAAATACTATATTTATTAAATAAATTGGGATAACAATACAATAATGAAAATTAAACATAATACAAAGACAGAAAGTAAAATTACAAAATGAAAGGAAAGTACGAAAGAAGCCAAACGAAACTCGAAGTGACTGAGGCATGTGTAAAACACGCTTCCCTTAAAACAGATTTTGGGCCACCTAAGTGAACCCGTCTGTTTCCCAGGGTACAACAGCCTAAGCAGATTGCACTGCCGGAGTTACCCAAGCACCTGAAACAAGAGCCTGCAAGTCTGAAAAGTTAGGCAAATTTTCTGAAAGAAGGTGGTGGTTCGAGAACATGAACTATAGAGATTTTTCTGTGTCCTAAAATAGAGTACATAACTTGGTATTTATACACGAAACTGAACCATGTGAAATATCTCATTGATTACAAAATTCAATGATTGAATTTAAGTCTAAAGTGAATACAATATTAATACTCATTATTCAGCACTTAATTTCATTTGACTGTTTAGAATTCGAAAAGACTTGACCACACTAATTAACTAGTCTTAGCCACAGGCTCGAGCCACACTAGTCCAGGCTCAGTTAAAAATATAAAGGCGGCTCTCAAGCGGCTCGCGGCGATGCGAGCGTGCGAAGTGCAAAGTGCGCCATCAAAACGCCACATTACGCCCATCGCCCTCGTCCCGGTCCCGTGCCTGAGCCCGTGCCCGGAGCGCAAGCGCAGGCGCGTCGGGTGCTTCGCACCCTCCTGGCTGCCACTCTCGGTGTGTCCTGTTGTATAGGAATACATTCCTCTACAGAATTCTAGATATAAACCAACACATGATTTATATTTCCACCAATGTGGGACAAGTACAAATTCCCACAATACTAAAGTTCCACCACACACTTAAAGCTTAGATCTCTCATTCATCTAGCTTTATAATTAAATATCATTATATTACATTTAATATAATATTTAATTATTAAAATTTCCAACAATCCCCCACATTAGGGGTGAGCATAGGTCCAAACCCGACCCGACCCGAGACCCGAACCATAGATAAAACAGGGACCGAAATCATACCCTAACAATAGGTTCGGTCTTCGGTTCCTTAATGCCCGGTTCCAGTCGGTCCATTGTACAAGACCCGACCCGACCCGACACATCATCATCTATACCATCACAAAACCTTTGGATCTGTAATGATTCGTGTTATGGTTTGTCTTCTGTTTGGACTTTGGATAGTGATGGAAGCTTAAATTATGTTAATAAGTTCAAAGGGGTATCTTCTGGTCAAAGGGGTTGTAGGAATATGAGGAGTTGTGTGATTAAAGCCTCATCTGATGCAAGAAAGAAAGTGGAGGTGAAATTAATATTATACCCTTTTTTGCTTTTTAATGTTTAGTGATGAAAAGATTGAATTTTTGTTTGTGTTTGTGTTTTAGATTGTGTATAATCTTGATGAGAAGCTGAATAGATTGGCTCATGAAGTGGATATGAATGCTGGTTTGTCAAGACTTACTCTTTTTTCTCCTTGCAAGGTTTGATTACTATTATTATTATTATTATTATTATTATTATTATTATTATTATTATTATTATTATTATTATTATTATTATAATTATTATTATTATTATCTGTGTTGTTATGTTATGTTATGCTCATGTGTTTCTTGATGGGTATGATTTGAGAAGTTAATTTATGCCTAAGTTGTTACCTTTTATTTATTTTTTAATAAAAAATGATGATTAAAATGAGATGTTAGTACCTTTCAGTTGGTTAATATGCAAATATTTTTAAGTGTTCTGAATATAGTTCCATATTTCCCTAGCAACATAAAGGCAGTGGCAGTCATATGCATCTTGAAATTTAAACAGGCGAACTTGACTTTATGAGTCAACAATGTACCACTCGCTTTTTTTTGCTCGACTGTACGAAAAATAAGTTGAAAACCAAAAGTTCGTTCATATTTGGCGCCTGAAAAAACTACCAGTTTGTTTAATTAAAAAATTTAATTCGGTTTTCGGTTTTGTGTCGATTTCACTATGGTCTTGGACCGACCCGACCCGAGAACCGGAAGGAGGTATTTAACTGGACCGAAGACATACCTGGAACATCAGACCCGGTTGGTTTTCTGGTATTTTCGGGTCGGGACTCGGTTTTTTTTCGGTCCGGACCAAATTTGCTCACCCCTACCCCACATGAATGGAGATTGACCCACACACTCAAGTGTCACAATAAAATTTCAACAGTTAAGCAATGCAGGATAGGTAGGTATTCCCTTTGAACCCTCCTTTGTGATGTATACTTTGTCTCCTAGCGGTTAGTAGACGCGGTGTCCTTGAACCAACCCCTTTTTACGTAGACGTTATTACACATCACACATTACTCTCCCTGGTCTGGTTAACCCCTCATTGTCGTGTCCGTTTATGGTCATGGAGCACTATCCTGGTTCTGCGAGAGCTCTAGGAATTACGCCCCCCACAATTCCATTTGAAGCGACCCCACTTCTCTCTAACATAGATGATTTTACCAAAATCATTAGAAGCCGAATGCTTAACCTCATTTGACATCACTGATTTGTTTTAAGGATGGACTAGGAAGTGTGCAACTCCCTTTGTGTCTTGGGGTACTCCCCCACAGTGATCTTAGTTCGTACAGTTAGGTGGTCCTATTCAGCCTAGATCATGGGATCTCCAATATTCTAGGATAGGTTTTCCGTTGTACAAACTTACTCCAAGGGCTTTAGTCTCATTCCTTTCGATGACTTGTGCACTTCCTTTCTGCTTAAGCCTTTTGTAAGCGGATCCGCAATGTTATCCTTTGACTTCACATAGTCAATAGTGATAACCCCTGTTGAGAGCAGTTGTCGTATCGTATTATGCCTACGTCGTATGTGCCTCGATTTGCCATTATACATTGCACGTTTA
Source organism: Ambrosia artemisiifolia (assembly GCA_032199755.1). Taxonomy (NCBI): domain Eukaryota; kingdom Viridiplantae; phylum Streptophyta; class Magnoliopsida; order Asterales; family Asteraceae; genus Ambrosia; species Ambrosia artemisiifolia. The sequence continues at coordinate 4,794,178 of CM063526.1, read as the reverse complement.
GCTCTACCAATTTACAACTGGCAATCATAATGTATGCAAATAGCCGTCACAGGCTTAGGCCATCTTGGAATATATTCCAAGAACTGGCGTATCCACTCTGCCTCTTCTCCAGCATTATCTAAAGCAATAAATTCAGAATCCATCGTGGACCTAGCTATAAGAGTTTGCCTGGAAGATTTCCAAGCTATAACTGCTCCTCCAAGGGTAAACACATAACCACTTGTGGATTTAGAATCTTTCATATCGGATATGCAGTTGGCATCACTGTATCCTTCCACAACAGTTGGATCTTGGCCATAATGCAGTCCATAATTCCTTGTGTATCTCAAATACCTTAACAATCTTGTCATGCTTTTCCAATGTTCAGCACTAGGATTACTAGTATATCTACTTAGCCTTCTCACAACATATGCTAAGTCTGGCCTGGTGCATGACATGAGATACATCAAACTGCCAATGATCCTTGAATACTCTAATTGAGCAACACCCTCTCCTCTATTCTTTGACAAATTTTGAGAGGTATCAATCGGAGTTTGAGCCACACTTGTTTCCTCCGAATTCAACGTCTCAAGGATCTTATCCAGCTAATGAGATTGACTTATCACAAGACCAGTTTGGGTTCTAATAATCTTCACTCCAAGAATTACATCAGCTAGACCCATGTCTTTCATGTCAAATCTCGCTTTCAACATGTCTTTAGTAGATCTGATCATCTTGTCATCACTCCCAATGATAAGCATATCATCTAAATAAAGACGTAATATTACATAACCTTTAGAAGTGGAATTCACATAGACACACTTATCACATTCATTTATTTTGAGACCACTGTTAAGCATAACTTGGTCAAACTTTTGATGCCATTGTTTTGGAGCTTGATTTAAGCCATACAATGACTTGACGAGTTTACAAACTTTGCCTTCTTGCCCAGGAGCAGAGAAACCCTCAGGTTGCTCCATGTAAATCTCTTCCTCTAATTCCCCATTTAGAAATGCAGTTTTTATATCCATTTGATGTATTTCCAAATTTCTCAAAGCTGCAATTGCAAGCACCAATCTTATAGAGGTTATTCTAGTCACAGGTGAGTACGTGTCAAAGTAGTCAAGACCTTCCTTTTGTCTATACCCTTTGATTACGAGCCTTCCCTTATACTTGTCGACAGAGCCATCAGCTTTCATCTTTCTCTTGAATATCCATCAATATCCAAGTGACTTGCACCCTGGTGGAAGATCAACTAACTCCCAGGTACGATTCTGTAAAATAGAATCAATCTCACTTTTGATGGATTCTTTCCATTGAGGTCCATCTAAAGAGGTGACTGCTTCTCGATAGATTTTGAGGCTCACTCTCAACCATATAGGTAAGAAAATCAGGCCCAGAAGATTTTTCAATCCTTTGCCTTTTGCTTCTTCTTGGCTCAACCTCTTCAGCCTCTGATTGTTCATGGGTTTCATTTTGAACAACCTTATCAACCGTTGTTGATGAACTCGCATGAGTTTGTTCTAACATTGGGAACTCTTCTTCAAAATAAGTTGCATTTCCTGGCCTTGTTTCTATTATGGAGTTCTTATGGACATCATAATTTTTGGACTCATGCACAAGGAAACGATGTGAAGTCCCATTTTGGGCATATCCAATAAATATACAATCAACAATTTTAGGCCCAATTCTAAGAGCCTTGGGAGGTGTAACAATTACCTTGGCCAGGCACCCCTACACTTTCAAGTATTTATAGGATGATTCATGCCCCCACCATAACTCATATGGTGTTACATCCTTATTCTTGAAAGGAACTTTATTCAACAAAAAAATTGGCCGACAAAATGGCCTCCCCCCACATGTCCTGGTTCATCCCAAAACTTATCAACATGGCATTCATAATTTCTTTTAGTGTACGATTCTTTCGTTCCGCAATGCCATTTGATTGGGGTATATAGGGAGGGGTACACTCGTGTATTATGCCACTTTTGGCACATTCATCCCCAAATGGCGAAACATATTCACCTCCCCTATCACTTCTCACGCGCTTTATTTTCTTATTAAGTTGGTTTTCAACTTCAGCTTTATACAAGATAAACTTGTTAATAGCTTCATCTTTACTCTTAAGTAAATACCCATAACAATACCGCGTACTGTCGTCAATAAAAGTAATAAAATACTTACTGTCACCTCTAGTGGGAATTGATTTCAAATCACACACATCAGTGTGAATCAAGTCAAGGGGCTCAGTTATTCGATTAACTGATTTAAATGATGATCTTGATTGTTTGGCTTCAACGCAAGTTTTACATTTTGATTTAGAGTCTATGGCAAAACTTGGTATGTAATCTAATTTAATCAAACGACGCAACGAATTAAAATTAACATGACCAAGACGACCGTGCCAAACATTAGGAGACTCAAGCAAGCAAGTAAGCAGAAGTAGTAGCATTCTTATTCATGTTCTTAGTAATAGCCATTACATTGAGTTTGAACATACCATTCTGGCATAGCCCTTACCAACAAACATACCACTCTTACTTAAAACAAACTTGTCACTCTCAAAGAGTAGACGAAAACCAAACTTATTAAGCAACCAACACGACACAAGACTTTTACGCAAGTCGGGAACATAAAGCACATTGCTTAAAGTGAGCTCTTTTCTAGAAGTCCACTTCAAGATCACATCACTTTCACCCTTGATATCTGCTGTAGCATCATTCCCCATGTACTGCTTCTCATCTCCCACCACCTCTCTAAATGTACTAAAGAGGGTCTTGTCTGGGCAAACATGGCGAGTAGCCCCAGTGTCCACCCACCACCCTTTTGGGTTGTTAGACACCAAATTAACCTCCTCCATCATGGCAGTGAGGTCTAAAATCATGGCCACTAAAGGCACATCATCATCAACAACCATAAGCGCCTTCTCACGTTTAGCAGCTTTGCATTGATCAGCTTTTTGACCAGCTTCATTACAGTTGTACCATTTCCCTTTGAAGGAACTAACCTTCTTTTTCACACCACCTTTCCTAGGCCCAAGGTCCCGACCCTTACCTTTTGATTTTTCACTAAATTTGTGTCCTTTGTTGCTCTTATTCCCCCTTGAAGACTGACCATGCTCAACAATGTTAGCTTTTGCAGTACCTTCAACTTAAGTTCCTTTTAGAGACACTGTGTTATCTTCCTCGATATGCAAGTGAACCACAAGGTCTTCAATGGTCATTTCCTTTCGCTTATGCTTAAGGTAATTCTTGAAATCCGTCCAACTTGGAGGAAGTTTCTCAACCATTGCAGCCACTTGGAATGGTTCACTAAGATTCATTCCTTCAGACAGAATGTCACTAAGGATCACTTGCAACTCTTGGACTTGGCAAACAACAGTTTTGGAATCCACCATTTTATAGTCCAAAAACCGAGCCACAACAAACTTTTTAGTAACAGCATCTTCAGTTTTGTACATACTCTCCAAAGATTCCCAAAGTTCTTTGGCAGTCGTTATCTTGTAGTACACATTATACAATGGATCAGCAAGTCCGTTCAACATTTAGTTTTTGCATAGGTACTCATAATGCTTCCAAGCATCAAGTGCGCTCATAGATTGAACGTCAGAGTTCCCTTCAGCAAGTTGACGGGGGACTCAGTCAAGAATCTTGCAAGATTTAGAGTTGTCAAGTAAAACAACATCTTTTGCTGCCATCTTTTGAAGTTCAATCCAGAGAACTTCTCTGGTTTCTCAGCATGGTTCGCAACCGCCTAGGCTTCCTGGGTGCCAATTAATGGCCCCATAGTGGTGAATGTTGGTCCAACGATTGTTGATGAAGCGCTAACATTCGTAGCCATTTCTGAAAAAAGAAAACAATGGTTAGAAATAATCAAACCAAGGAATAATCCTTTGAATTATACAATTCGGTTTACGAAGAACCAAACTGTGTGGTTTACAGAAAACCAAGGCAAACTCACAAAGAGTTTATAGAAACAGATTTATTTTGTAATCCGAAAATTTTAAAACAAAGTATGTACAGAGTTTTAAAATCTGTTTTAAGCTTGTAGGAACACCATTCACAAATAAAAGAAATACTAGATTTATTAAATAAATTCGGATTCAATACAATAATGAAAATTAAACAGAATACAAAGACAGAAAGTAAAATTACAAATGAAAGGAAAATACGAAAGAAGCCAAAGGAAACTCGAAGTGGCTGAGGCACGTGTAAAACACGCTTCCATTAAAATAGATTTCGGGCCACCCTAGTGAACCCGTCTGTTTCCCAGGGTACAACAGCCAAAGCAGATTGCACTGCCGGAGTTACCCAAGCATCCATTCAAGAGCTTGGCTTAGAGGACAAATGTCTCCCTTGTAAAAAGGGAAAGCAACACAAGAAGCCTCATAAGCCAAAGACTCATAATTCTTTTCCGGTTCCATTTGAATTGCATCACATGGATCTTTTTGGTCCTGTGAATGTGCAAAGTAGTGGTGGAAAGTTTTATTGTCTTGTTGTCACAGATGATTACTCACAATTTTCTTGGATATTTTTCTTAGGTACAAAGGATGAAACAACTAAAAAACTATTGGGTTTCTTCGCACAATTGGAGAATGTGCTAAAATGGAGAATCAAACGAATAAGAAGCGGCAATGGCAAAGAATTCAAAAATAACACACAGAACGTCTATGTCTTTGCAAAGGCATAGAACATCAGTTTAGTGCACCATATTGTTGATGCATGTTTGGTGTGCCAAACGCTTCTCTAGATTAGTACCGGTTTGGTCTTTTTGATATGTATATTGTAACATATGTGTTGGTGTTATAAAACATATATGATAGTCTTTTTGATAACCTGGCGAACATGGTGATAAACGAAGTTAGATAATAGACGAAGATGAGGTGTAAACGAAGATGCCATTAGCATATTCGTGAGGCATCTTCGTGAATTGTGGGTTCGGCCCATGCAAGTATAAATAGCTTTCATAGGGTGTAGGGTAGGGTTGGTTGGTCAGTCATAGCTTGTAATTGATAAAATTCCACAAAAAGTTTATCAATAGACAAGCCGTTTCAAAGTATTTTTCGTGTGTGTTCGTCATTATTCGATTCGTTAGTTGCATAAACGTCTATCAAGGGATTCCACACCTTGATAGATCTAATTAACCTTGTAATCAATCCATTACAAGGACCTACAATTGATATTAGCATGTTAAGCTTATTGATTGCACGGTTCAAGATTGATTCTTGCAAAGATTAAATCGTTTAAAACTCGTTTTACGTTCAAATCTTCTGTTTTTGGGTGTGCTTAATCATTTAATCATTTCCAGTCATTCCCCGTTGATCTTAGATAGTTTTTGGTGTTTTCATTGTGTTTTGGTTAGTTTCGAAAATTAGGGTTCAATCAGATCAAAAAACTGAACTTAGGAGTTTTAACGAAGATACTAGTATCTTCGTTATTCAGCATCTTTGTTTTTCACTAACTTCACTTGGCAGGCATCTTCGTCTGAAGCATCTTTGTTATTTAAGTATCTTCATTTACTGGAAAAATTTGTTAATCACATCTGACAAACAGGACTGTTTGTTGATTGGACTTTGGACTTGATACTTACACTTAAACATAATTAATTTAACTTAAATCATATTAAAATTTGATAAAATGACAACTTTAAATAAGTTAGCTGAAATGGACCATGTAGTTGGTAAGTCTAATTCTCCACACAACATGATTCCGGTTAACTATTACTATTGGTGGAAAGACGGGTTCGAAGAATGGACTAGGTTATATAATCTGAGACTATGAATATGTATTAGAGATGGATACTCAAAAATTACTAGAACCATTAACGGTAGGACAGTCACAGTGGCGTTCAAGGACATGGATGAGGAGGAGAAATTGATGCATGAGTCATGTAGATGCATAAGTGTGGCTATCGCATTGGATTAATCAAGATATGGCGTTTATTGTTGAAGATATGAAGAATTTGAAGTCCATTCGACCTATCGTAGGGTCGAATGAAGTTGAAGATAGTCGAACGAAGTTTGTTTATGTTTGTTAGTGTTGGTTCAAGTCCTGCAAGGGTCGAACATGTCCATTCGACCTCTGCAAAGGTCGAATGAAAGTCTCTCTATATATGTTTGTTTTGTTTTGCAGGTAAGAACCGTTGGTCATTTGTGTGTGTGAACTGTGTGTTTTGTAGAGAGCGTCTAGAAGGTTCTATACTAGGTTTTCATTATAGTCTAAGGCTTTGTAAGATTAATATCAATTGATTATCAATGGAACTAGTGGGATTCCGAGTTGCGCGATGCGCAACTTTTTAACATGTTTGTGAACGAATTGAGAAAGCGATAAATAACATGGGGAAAAAAGACGGTCATACGTTACTAACTAACAGCAACTTTGATTTTTAATAAAAACTAAGATATGGCAGAGGCACATATGCGTATAACAAATGATATAACGCAAAATGTAAAATAATGTATATAAACTGGTAAGTGAATTATGGTTTTAATATATATTTTTGTAATAAGCTAGAAATACAAATGGAGAGGCACATATGTGTATAACAAAGGGTATAAACTAAAATGTAAAATAATGTATATAAACTGTTAATTGAAGTTTGTTTCTAGGAAACCTGGAATGGGTTTAATATATGTTGTTGTAATAAGCTATAAATACAAACAGCTAGATATACATATAAAAAACAACTCGCTTACATGAGGTTGGTGTCATCAAGATTTCCGTGTTCAGCACAGAACCATTTGTCGTAGGCGAGATAGCTTTTTTCGCGACATTTAGGGCATATAGTGTAATACCGACTTTTGTCGATGTGCACCTGTGTGATCGTCCCATTAATCACGAATTTTTTATCCTGTAATTAAAATGAAACAACAATTAAAACTTGTTTTCCTAGTGTCGGGGTGGAAAAAAGATATAAACATACCGTAACTACATTGGTTGGCATTTGTTTGAGTTCAATGATAGAGGATGTGTTTTCTATTGGTGGGATGATCACAGGTTTGAAAGGTCCACATTGGTTAACTTGTTAGAAAATTGATTTGGCGTGTAAAGTTTTTATGAAAAAATAAGCAGAAATGGCGAACGACAACTCACATTGTTTTCAACGTCTCGGTTTCCATGATTTGGGGTGATAAATAAGTATATGTTGCCTTTGTCGTTTGTAGTTGCAGGTAAGCTTTAAAGAAAAAGATGTTAGGTAAGTAGGCAGATGTAAATATGCAGTCACAGGAAAGTTAAAAGTTACTTGTTAGCCGTTTTGCCTTCCCCAAACCTGTCATTGCTATGATAACAGGTGCCGGTGCGTTTTGTATTTGGTTGCGATCAAATCTGTCTGGCCGTGTGCATGTCTCTTCCCAAACAGCAACCGTCGTGTCTTGACTACTGTAAAAAAGGGACAATAAGTTGCTGAATGAATTGAGAAACTGAACCACCTATACTCTGAATGCCTGATTTTATTTGTGTTCCATGCAGTTTGAAGTTAATGAGGATAGTAGCATCTGGATATGTGCATTACTACTTGCAATTTAGTTTCAAGACAGGGTTATCATATCTGGAAATGAAACAATAAAAGTCATACTAATCCTTGCTAGTTTGTTGAGTTATGGTAGTTACCTAAGATCTCGTAGAGTGACGACAACATATGGTTGATTTTTAACAGTAAACTTGTCCTTGATGTTTCGGACAACGCCTATGTAATCTGTAGAAGAACAATAAACGGATTTGTAAACTGTACTGAAATATGTACGTATTTACTGAATTTTTTGTTTGGAAAGTTCTTACCAATGATTCCCTCAGATCTAACTTTGATTTCTGCCATGTGCCGAGTAGCAATCTCAAAATAGGTTTTTTGTATATTTGGACAGTCCGAGATAGGTGTTATTTCAGTTGCTGAACCAAATATTATTAAAGCTGGGTGAACCAATGTGTTAGTGTAGTTGTGTGGCATTATACATGCATAACTTTGAATGCGATAACAGGAATAGAGTGATAATTTGGCTTTAATGACACTTCAATTGTCATCCTTCGCCATTGCTTGTATTCCAAAACCCTATGTATAAAGTGGTTTGTTAGCAAACAGTATGTATAATTAATAGAGTTCTGATGTTTTTAATCCGAAGAAACACAGAAAGATGATGAGAATAAAGAAGGTTGTTTTTATGGTTTTTGTTCAAAGGATAAGACAGACCTTCGTATAAAATAACGCACAGGAAACAGTAAACTGTCTAAAGTGTGAATCATGTTAAAAATGGCATTAAAACGTTTAAAGGGTAAATTGGGCAAACAACAAAAAGCCTAAAGTATAAAGCGCGTCAATAACGACACGCCTAGATAGTAAAAGGGTCTTAAATTACAATGGATTCTAACATAATAAGTTGAATTAAAGTGTGTACACATCTTCTGTATCATTCATACAGATCTTATTTCCTGTTAATTGTTTAAATACAACGCAGTTGACCAATAGGGTTAGAATAGTCATACATAATTTGTGTTTTTAATCAGCTCACAACATGTTACAACAGAAGCGATTAAGATTGTTTCTAACACATTTTTTATATACCAACACATTCTAATATGATAAGCCGAAAGATTTCCTGATAATTGTTTATGTGTAGGTCAGATGACTATAAATGTCCACGCTAATAGCAACAGGCACTTAGGTGCTTTTGCGTGTATACTCCTAAGCATTTAGGTGTCATAGGTGCCTATGTTGTTACACGCCTAGCTACCTATGTGTTTGAAAGAATCGGCGTGTAAGTGTGTAAAACATTTAAACGCCTACTTGAATAGGCGAATATGTGCACAGGCGAATGGGCACGTATGTCACTATGTGCTAACAGAGCGATTAGGACTATGTTGTAAGAATACAGTTAAAAAATTAATACACAAATAACAAAAACTATTATAATATCAGCTACACTTTAATAATAAGATTTAATTGGATGAGATGATTAGTATTAAAGTAAACACAGGTCAACTAATCAAACTTATTTGACTAATATAGGTTTGTTAAGCAGTTAAGTAAGCAACCTTTAAGATTTGATTGTGTCGGATGACATCACTATATTTTGTGTTTGTTTTTGTAATATCCAGCCGGGTTCGATTTTGGGCACATGTACTTTTTTCTGTTGTAAACAGACTATGAAACAGGTTGCAGTGCCAATCCTGTAATTTTAGCAGTAATAGAGGATGTTCTTTTGTGAAAGCACTCGCCTGTTTAACCCACCAACCGCACTTGTCACTCGTTTTTACACGCAAAAGGCCTATGCATCTAAAAACCGTTGTACTTTCCATTTAATGTTATAGGATATGGAAAATAATACTATGAACCATATTTGTAAGTAGTAAATTTTAATCATACCTATGCGCTTGCATGGTCAGGCGCCTATGCGCCTAAACGAAGCGGCGCCTAAGCGTACAAAACGATTAAACACCTAGTTGAACAGGCATCTATGTGCACAGCCGACTGGGCATGTGTGCGACTAAGCGTGAAAGTGGCTACTTAAATAGGCGCGTAGGCTAGTAAAATGCCTAGGTGCCTAAAAACTGTTTGTAATTTCCATTTAATGTTACAGGATAGCGAAAATAATACTATAAAACCTATTTTCAGGTCAGTACATTTTTCTATAATGTTCTATCCATCGAAAATCATAAAGACTGTCCAAAAATTAAGGGATTCAATCAGGTCACAAATAACACACAAACTGGATATTTTGCTTTTAGTTATTTAGCAAATTAGGATTTGGTTTGCCCGGCTGCTGGTTGACGTTAGCATTGTTCCAATGGGTAAAGTTTAAGTTTGTTACTCATTCAGGTACCTAAATGCTTGTTCGCATTTAGGTGCAAGTGCATGTAGGTGTATAAATGCCTTGGCGAATCAAATGCCAATACAATAGTTCGTGGACTCCTGTTGTCTAAGTTGTTATGTGTTTTATACAGCGTCTATTTTGTTTTTTGGGAACATTGCGCGTAGGTGTTTAGGTGTTTAGGCGTTTTATATGGCTGGAAACCTATCCGTCTAGGCGAATCAACCGCCCAGAGACCTAAACGCATGTGCCTACGCATTTAGGCGTTTGACAAAATACTGGAACAGAAAACTAAATAAAAGGAATAGTTCAAAGTCATTTGTTAACTGGAGGAACATATTGATAGAGAAGGCCCTTTTTCCAGCATGCAAAACATAAACAGGGGTAAAATGCGTCTATGTATGAAAAAAGGTTTAAGTTGTTATGTGTTTTTTACAGCCTCTATTTTGTTTTCCGGGAACATTGAGCGTAGGTTTTTAGGCGTTTTATATGGCTGGAAACCTATCCGCCTAGGCAAATCAACCGCCCAGACACCTAAACGCCTATGTGCCTATGCATTTAGGCGTTTGACAAAATACCAGTGTTGCAGAAGGCGGCCTAGGCGGCGCCTAGGCGCTAGGCGGAACAAAAACTAGGAATTTAGCCCTAGTCGGATTCCTGGGCGATTTGGCCTTTAGGCGGCAGTTAGGCGGAGCCTAGGCGGTGGTATTTTTTATTTTTTTTTATTTTTTTTATTAAATTTCTAAGGATTTCTAGGTATTTCTTAGTATTATGTGTATATATCTAAGTATTATGTGTATATATCTTAACATATTTTCAAAAAACACCTAAATTTGTGTATATATATATATATATTAAGGGGACGGTTATTGTACAAAGTAATGAAAACGTGCGTAGTGTGCGAAGTGTCACTTTGTACATGATAATTACGTAATGATAATTACGTAATGTTTTTGTATGTTCATAATAGCATTACGTAATTAACATTACGTAATTATCATGCACTTTGTACATGCACTTTGTACATGATAATTACGTAATGAAAATTACGTAATGCTTTCATGAACATACAAAAACATTACGTAATTATCATTACGTGATTATCATTACGTAATTATTATGCACTTTGTACATGATAGTTACGTAATGATAATTACGTAATGATAATTACGTAATGATAATTACGTAATGTTTTTGTATATTCATGAAGGCATTACGTAATTATCATGTACAAGTGACACTTCGCACGTTTTCATTACTTTGTATTTGAACCTGTCCCTATATATAAAATACGTATAAAATACCAAAACGCCTAATTCCGCCTAATTTTCGCCTAGTCCCGACTAGTCCCTAGGCTGGACCTCACCGCCTGCCTAGCGCCTAGCGCCTTTTGCAACCTTGCAAAATACTAAGCGGATATGAGGATAGGTGCTCCTTAAATCAAAATAGTGCGCCACAAAATTCACAAACCTCACTACAGGGTGGGTAGATGGTTGATTTGTCATACAAAAGAGGCAGGTTCGAATCCTGCTTTTCACCGATTTTTTTTTTTGCCTCTTAGACCCCCCGTAGTAGGGCGTTATTGTGCAAAATTTTAAAAAATAGCGTCCGGTAACACCATTACATACCGGCGCTATTTTTCAAAAATCGTTGGGGGCTTTATCAATATAACGCCGGGTTTAATAATTCTCATCCAATCAACAAGCGACACGTGGCAATGGTTTGAAAAAAACGGTCAAAATTTTGACCGTTGCCCCATTTCATTCTTTGAACGGTAATATTTTATATATATATATATATATATATATATATATATATATATACACACACAATAGTTTATAAAAACACAACCAAAAAACACACACACTACAACACAATCAAACCTACAACACAAACATGTTTCCACATGGTTCACCGTTTGGGGTCCCGTCTCGCCCGGGTACGAGGCCAAACACTACTGCTCAGTTGCCACCCAATTGGGCCGAGTTTGACGTGAACATAATGCAATACACGCAACTTCTTAGCATGCAGGGTCAATATTATCCTCCACCAAACATGGCGGGTCAATTTTTTCCTCCACCAAACTATGGCCAAGGTTCTCAAGAGGAGCCCGAGCTCGTGCCAGAAACTCAAGTCGAGACCAACGAACCACGTGAACCCGAGGGTTCTCAACGGGGGGGGGAGACGCTTGCATAAAAAGAAAGATCCTACCGCACCTTGTCAAAGAAAGCAACAAGAACGTTGGGAAAAAGACGAGGAGTATGCTTTAGCGCGGGCCTGGCTCGACATATCGGAGGATCCCCAAGTTGGTTAGTAATTTTTTTATATTTATATATAATTTGTTGATGCACTTTCTGTGGACGTCACTGTCGAATAGACTAGGGTTGAGTCTTTGTATTGTGTTACATGAGATTGTGGTGATCTATAAGGGCATTTTATGGATCTGATGCATGTGTAAGTATATAGGACAATACACAAAGTTTACGTTCGACCTTTATATAAGGGGCGAATGTGGAAGTTTTCCACATTCGACCATTACATAGGGGCGAATGTGGAAATACTCCACATTCGACCATCACTAAGGGGCGAAGGTGGAATATGTGTATTGGACTATAAATAGCAATCTCATGTGTTGGTTTTCATTTGGTGATTTGAGTTTGTGCTTAGAATGCTCTCAAGGGGGAGGTCATGCCCGACCTCCCCCGGCCACGAGATAGATGTTTATCCTACTGATGACAGTGTCTGTAACCGTTTCTGTAGTAATACGAATCTGTGATGACTTTGTTATCGTTATTTTCTGTCTCGTCTCGAATCTCCCGTCTGAAACCGAGTTGTTTATGCGTATTCGATCCACGAATTCGGTTCCTAACCGGATTCACATAATTAATCGTGTATATATATAGTATTTCTTTTTTGTATTTATATTTATATATAATTAATCGTATAATATACATATATATGTATATACATTGTTATATATTTCTAATCGTATAATATTTTTTTTGTAGCGAACTATCAACATCTTCCGTTGTTTTGGATGCGGATTCGAGAGCTGTTTTTTAACGTCATGGGTAGAGGGGCGTATCGAGACAACGACTCGATATCGGGAAAGTGGTCGGACATAAATAATAGATGTCATTCTTTTTCGCAGGTTTACCAACGTTGTAAAGACAACAGGGGCAGTGGGGAAGGTGATGATGGTTTGTTGGCAAGAGCGTTGGACGAGATGAGAGATACCCGCGGGTCGTTCCCGTATTTGAGGATTTGGGAGATGTTGAGAAAAAGTCCTAAGTGGACTAATGTACCAGTTATGGGGTCGGGTGGTAGGCGCAAGGTCAGGAGAGGAGGAGGATCAGGAGGAGGAGGAGGACCATCAAAACGAAGCAAAACCACCTCCTCGTCGCGAGATCCGGATACACCGTCATCCGATGCTCGCTATGTGAGTTTAGGTGATCCTATTAATTTGGAGGATGAGGAGGAGGAGGATGAGGAGGAGGAGCAGGATATTCCTAGACCACCCGGTAGAAGATCAAAAAAGGGTGGCAAGGGGGAGTCGTCTTCGGCAGGAGGTGGTGACTTGAAGGAAGATTTTGAAGAAATGAACCGAAGACTTCAAGATATTTGCGACCTTGGCCAAAGACGTTTGGAGACGATGCAGCAAAGAGTGGTCGAGAATAAAAGGTTTGTCGAGCTCCAAGAGGCGGGGCAAAGGGAAAAGGACATTGAGTTTTTGTCCAGATCGATCGATGACCTCGAGGGAGACGCGCTACGCCTTGCAATGCTTCACAGGCAACAAATCTTTGCAAAATATAACCTGTAGTGTGTTTCGTTTTTTTTTAATATTAGTTGTAACTTTTTTTTTAAATTTTAGTTGTAAGTTTTTTTTAATATTAGTTGTAACTTTTTTTTTAATATTAGTTGTGTTTTTAATATTATTTATAATTTTTTTATATTTATTTGTCTTTTATTTTAATTATTTTGAGTTAAAAGATTAAAAAAAATACACGTGGACCAATCAGAAACAGGGACTTTATAAATAAAGTCTCACCACTATACCCCTTTTTCACTTTATCTCTCCATGTTGACTCAGCAGCCACGTGGACCAATCAGAAAGGGGGGCTTTATATATAAAGCCCCCCACTACGCATGGTCTTATTGCCTTTGTTACACGTGGTTGTGAATTTGGCCAGCCATGTGTTTTCCACTATCTATTTTGCCACACAGATACAATAATACTTTTTGCATGTTCTCATTACCTCAGCTTCTTCTTCTTCTTCTTACGAAGCAGGCCCAAAGTGGTCATGATCATCTCTGCAATAACATAGAATGGCACATAATTTCTACCATTATAATTTTTCTACAGAAATGAGAATCATACGGAAGTTAACTTACTTAAATTGGGTCCACTCTACAAAGCATGTTGCTTAGCAAATTACCAATCTCTTTTGACAATGAAGTCATCCATACGACTATATATGAGCAACCTGTAGAAGGATTTTAATTAACAACATCAATAAAATCAAAACCAATAAAACATGGCATGAAACTTCTAATAACCAACCATTCCAAAGACAACATTCATCCTAATATAAGAGATCGTTTTTTTTTTCCTTTTTGCATATGAATAACAATTTAATAAATGATCTAGAAATGTTTGCTCTCCAACCCATAAGTTTTTAAATTCATGTGCGATGTTATTTTTTCCGAATAGATTGCAACCTTCATCTCAAAATAATAGATTGTTGTTTGCATTTGAATACATTTTAATATCCTAAATTATGGAAATGGACAATAGCAGGTATGGAAAAAGAAGGGATTCAAGCATACACGTAACTGTTTTAAGTCGCCAAACATGATGCGTAAATCGTAAACCCCAAATAATGACTAAAACTGACAAAATCATAGGAATTCAAGATAAAAGGCATTTATAAAGAACGCTTATTACAAGAATCTTCCTTTAAAACACCGCAGCAGAGAGCAAACGAATAGGCAAAAGCTATTAACAAAACAAATTGAACTAATAATGCAAGAACATAGGCCCGTTTTAAAATCACAGATCCAAAATCGAAAGCAAAATTAGGGTTGAGACTCATGACCGAAAAGAAATTAGGATTTACCTGTTAGATGAACAGTGGCTTACACGTACCACGGAGCGACAAAGCTAGTGGCAGACGGCCGCCAGGGAAACTGATGCAAACCGAACAAACACAGATGAGGTGATGAACACGAAGGTTGTGGAGGTGAAGGCAGACAACCATCGTCGGCTCGCCTGAGAGATCGATGGCCTATCTCTGCCTCTGATCCCTCGTGCGGCCGCTGAAGAAAGGGAGACGGCAAGGATATGTTATAAATGAGGGAGCAGAGTAGGGCGGCGGAGTGGTAAGCCGGAGTATAGCGGCGGAATGCGTTTGTAGGAGTTAACAGGTTAGAGAGGGAAACTTTGAGATAGAAAGAGAGGCAGATTGAGTTTGTCAAGACGGTGCTAATAAAAAACGAAATATATGAACTATTTTGAGGGACGTGGGTAAGGTTGGACAGAGACACCTGTTACTCAGCGTGGAGAAATCTGATTGTGAATAAAATATATATATAGTTACTCTTTAAATCAGTTTACATATTAATATAGTGTAATGATTATTAAAATGGGTTTTTTTGTGTTCTGATCTGATTATTATCATTTTGCATGTGCTCTAGGGTTTCCGCACCTAGATTGCTCTACTTGTGTGATAAACTAGTTGATTTCTTACAATTTGATCCTTCACAAAGTGGTATCAGAGCATTGCTCAATCAAACAACTGCAAGTTAATAGTTTTCAATCAGATTTTTCATCAAAAACATCAAAATTTTATCTGTTTTGCATGAACTTTGCATGAACATGGAGATTGATTGATTCCAACTTGTTTTTATGGATAAAATCAAAAATTCTTTCACAAAAGTTGATCTCCATCAAATCCAAAGCAAAACCTGATTAATATCATCAAAATCCATCAACTTTTGAAAAATTCTGATCAAATTGAGTGATTTTTGAAGAAAATTTGATTTTGAAATGGGTCAGGTCGAATCAAGTATGTTTGGGTCGAACCAGTGTGATTTTTAGGTCGAACCAAGTGTTTTTAGGTCGAACCAGTTGTGTTTTTTGGTCGAATCAGTTGTTTGTTCATCATTCAGAGAATGTTGTGTCTCATTCGAACCTTTGTAGTTCATTCGACCTTACGTGAGGTCGAACCAATATTATTTCAGGGTCGACTCAAGTCTTAGTGTTTCAGTTTCTCATTCAAGGGTCGAACCAACTTTGTCTAGTTCATTCGAACCCCCGATTGAGTTGTTTAGGTCGAACCAAAATCTATTTTTCAAATTTTTCTAAGTGTTGTCATTCCGTACATCATGGATAACATTTGGGGTTTTTCTATGACACCGAGACCTGCTATGACACAACCACAGCAAGTACCAACGAATCCTTGGGCAGTTGCAGCAGCTGAGAGAGGGAACACACAACCAACACAAATGTCGAACTTCTGGGTCGTTTCTACACCATCCCAACCTGTTATTAAGCATCCTCCACAACAAATGCCAGACTATTGGGGAGTAGCAGCCGCAGCAGCAGTTCAGAGCCAGACCACCAATGCCATTACAACCTTGGTGAATGATTCATCTTTGAGGAATGGAACTCGACCACCAAAGTTGCTAAACATGAATGAGTATTACTCATGGCAAAGAAAATTCAAGATTCATTTGGAAGGCATGGGATTAGATGGTGGAGAAGCGTGGCAGATGATAGAGAATGGGTATGTTGTACTAACCATTGAGAATTCAACAACACCAATAGCACATGGAGACCTATCGGATGATGAAAAGAAGAAATTTGCAGCAGAGAAGAAAGGATTTTCACAGCTATCTCAAGCTTTGAATTCAGATATTCTACATCAGTTTAGAGCATGCACTACTTCTAAAATGCTATGGGATGTATTAAAGAGTAGACATGATGGGAACGAGAAGACTCGTAAATTGAGGATTGAAGAGTTAAAGAAAGAGTTTGATAATTTTAGTTATATTGGAAATGAAACCTTGAAGGAAATTACTCCAAGGTTCTTTCAATTGTTGACCGAGTTGTCGAATTATCAGGTTTCCTATCCAATGACAGAAATTGTAGAGAAGTTACTGATGCTTTACCACCATACTGGAATCAGCATATTGAAGTGTTAAAAGAGAAAAATGCTTATCAGTATTGGACAATTAATGAGTTTATTCAAAAGCTGGAGAATAAGGAAATGGAAGCGAAGAGAAAATAGAAGAGATCCCAGATTCCACATAATCCGAAACTTTATTTTTCTACTACTTCTTCATCAACTTCCATTCCTAGTGGAGGTGTGGGTGTTGCATCAGCACCACAAACTGCATTTGTTTCAAATGTTGAGCCTCTAAGTGCAGCAAATTATTTTGCAACACCATCCTACACACCACCTCAATCTACTTTTCAAGTTCCTAATTACTTTGCAACATCATTAGTAAATAGGACACAACAACAACCACCCCAAGTTATACCAATTGTCAGTCAAGCCACATCAAGCTCAGGTCCGATCGTGTTAGAAACTTCTAACATGAATAATGTGACGGTTGAAGTAGCACAACAACATGTTGCTTTAGTCTCAGCATTAGTTGCATCATACAATGGACTTCTGGCTAGTCAAATTGGAAACAACAATCTAACCAATGAAGATTATGCCCAAATTGATAAAGAAGAGATGGAATTGATTGACATTCAGTGGGCGTTTGCTAGTGTCATGAGAAGAGCTACAGAGTTTATTGAGAAAACCGGTAGAACAGAACTTGCTACTACACCAAACACTACCTATGGTTTCAATAAAGCAAAGGTGACTTGCTTTAATTGTGGAACCAAAGGACATTTTTCTCGAGAGTTTACCCAACCCAAACAACAAGGAAACCGCAATCCATTTAACTCAAATTATCAAAACCGTCAATCACAAAACCAAGTCACATTCCAAAACCAAAATAACAACTATCAAAACCAAAACAATTACCAAAACCGACAAAACATCTCACAGAATACCAACCAAAGACAAACATCCACAACCAACCAAAATCAAACAACACCAACCAAATCAGAACCATTGTTCCAATTTCTACACCAAACACTCAACAGCAAAATGAGAGTCAAGCATTGAGGATTCAAAAAGATGAAGGCTTTGATTGGGAACACAATGCAAATAGGTGTTGAAAAGGTCACTAGTGGTAATGTTGCTTGTTTATCTCAAGAGGTGGTGAATGAGGAGCCGGTGATAGTTGATGATGAAGAAAAGAAGATTGTGATTGATGAGGCTGACACTAAGAGCGAATCTGATTCTGAATCAAGTATTAATTCGCTTGATGATGATGTGGAGCAACTTCTTGCTGAAGCAGATTTTCTTATGACTAAGAGGTCTTGCATGGTTGATGATACTTTCACGAAAGTTTACTACTCCAAATTCTTTGCAGGAAAGGAAGCTCACTTCGCATTGATGGCTATGACGGGAGCTCCTAAACCGGTAAGTTCTAATGAAAAATATTGTGGTAAATGTGATAGACTTGAGGGCAAGGTTAAGGACTTAGAGTACCAACTTGAAAGTGCTAAAACCGCCATTGAGTCTTACCGCAAAAATGAAAGAGATGTTAATAAGCTACTAGATAACTACAAGAAAGACATTTCTGAATTAACAGAAACTTTGTCACAAAAACAAATTGCCATTAATAAGTATATCAATGAAATCGAAGAAACAAAACTTGAAATGGAAAAAAATGAAATGTTATTCAGAAAAGGTCAACAAGAAACTTGAAAGTTAATGAAATGTAGCTTATGTCTTAGACCACATCATATAAGAACCAAACCCAAATGTGAGCTATAAATTAGTACCTTCTCCGGTGTTATTTGAGAATCACAATTTATACACTGTGACACCGGAAAGTTCTGTTAAATCTGGATCCACATTAGAAAATGAATCAAACACTTCAAGTGTTGGTGATCCAAATTCTGATATAAGACCGATTTTGGGAGTAAATGATGAGGGTGTGGTTGCAGTAACTGATGATTCTGATTCCGAGAATGATGAACCTCAGAAGAATGTTGAGATTCTTTTGGAAAATCACATTCGCACTACTGAGGGTAGGGAAACACCTAAGGTTCAACATTCTTCTAAAGTTGAATAGAATCAGAATCAGTCGGTGAAGAAAAATGTGAAAAGTGATTGTAGTGATAAACCTGTGAAAGTGTTTTATCGGATGGAAGGATCCGATAAAATAATTTCAGATGAAGAATATCCGATACGGTTCGCTAACTATTCTAAAATTGATTAAATATGGCAAGAAAGTACAATATGGTTTCCAAACTCTGAAAGGACAAATGACATGCCACCAGATTTAATAAAGCGATTGTATGGTGATAATTCTAAAACATCAAAGGTTCATGTCGCACAATTTGTAAAACCAAAAGAGAAAATAAATGGATTTGTTGAACCAACTTATTCACTAGAGCCCGCTCCTGAGAGTTTGAGGCAACAGTGTTATAAGAATCAATATCCGGTCAACACATTTGCTAGATTTGATGATGGTAACTCTTTTTGAAGAGTACAGAGCCTGTTTTAAGTGTGGAGAGAGAGGGCATTTACTTGTTTTAAGTGTTGGTTTTCCTCAAAAATCGTTTTATCCTCAAAAGCAATTTTATGACAAACCTAATTTTTACCAAAGAGGAAACCGACCGGTTTTTTATGACAATCGAAATCGGATTGCTATGGATAACAGAATGAAGTGACCTATAGTGAATCCGACTTTTGATAAACAAAAGGTTTATTCTAAACCTTATGTTTCTGTTAAATCGGACAAGGTATCCACGAATGTTCCACCTAAGATTGTTTCTAAGAATTCTAACGATGTTCAACCAAAATTTCAAACTCAACTTGGAATTTTAAAAAGATCGAAACAATCTTGGACACCAAAAGGATATTCAGGTGCCTCAAGTTCAACTTCAAAACCAGTAAAAGAAGTTCCCAAAACGAAAGTTTTAGAGACACCGGTTGTTGAAAAGAAAAATGTTGAAAAGAAGGAATCTTTGAATGTCTCATTTACCGATACTCAAAGACCCAAGACCAACAAGGCTTGGGTCCCTCGTAAAAACTAATCATTTTTGTGAATGGTGCAGGGAGTTCCAGCTGGCCCTGTTAGCAGTGTCTTGATTGTTGACAGTGGAGCTTCCGGGCACATGACGGGAGATATGTCACTCCTTTTTAATATCAAGAATTTAAATGGAGGGTATGTCGCATTTTCTGGAAATAAAGGAGGTTACATTACTATGGAGGGAAGTGTTAGTAATGGAGTTGTGAGTTTTGAGAAGATTTCTTACGTGAAGCAGATTGATTATAATTTGTTGAGTGTATCTCAGATTTATGATAAAAAGTTTTCTGTGCATTTTGATGATAAGTCTTGCTACATTTTGAAGCCCGGATTTGTGATACCTAAGGAGTGGATCATGCTTAAAGCTCTGAGAGTGAACGACTTGTACATTCTCGACATGAGCAAAGCAACCATGACTCAAGGTCAAGTTACGTGTTTTCTGTAGAAGGCTACCGAGAAAGAATCTATTGTGTGGCATCGACGAATAGGGCATATTCACCTAAGGAAAATGAATAACTTGGTGAAAAATGGGCTAGTTGAGGGCGTAAATGTTAAACACTTTCATTTGAATGATAAGTGTGTGAGTTGTAAGAAGGGAAAACAGCACAAACATTCCCACAAACCCAAGAAAGTGAACTCTGTTAACATTCCACTTGAACGTCTTCATATGGACCTATTTGGACCTGTGAAACGTAAGAGTATTAATGGAGATCTTTACTGCCTTGTGGTGACTGACGACTATTCAAGATTTTCGTGGGTGATGTGCATGAAACACAAAAGTGAAACGTTCAACAATCTGAAAGTTCTGTTTGCCCGGTTGGAAGACATTTATGGTTTGAAGATAAAGCGAATCACAAGTGACAACGGGACGGAGTTCAAGAATTCAAAGATGGATGCATTATGTGAAGAAAAAGGAATTCATCATGAATATAGTGCACCATATACTCCTCAACAGAACGGTGTTGCAGAACGCAAGAACAGGACTCTAATTGAAGCGGCTAGGACAATGCTTGCAT
Organism: Ambrosia artemisiifolia; assembly: GCA_032199755.1. Lineage (NCBI taxonomy): Eukaryota > Viridiplantae > Streptophyta > Magnoliopsida > Asterales > Asteraceae > Ambrosia > Ambrosia artemisiifolia. The sequence continues at coordinate 4,773,220 of CM063526.1, read as the reverse complement.
ATTCTAATCTTCCGGTTATCTTCTGGAACGAGGAAATTTATGCAGCTTGTTACACTCTGAATCGTGTGTTGACAGTGAAGAAGTTTGGAAAGACTTCTTATGAACTACTTAACAGACGAAAGCCGAATTTGGAGTTTCTAGAGCCTTTCAGAGCACCATGCACGATGCTGAATCCTACAGAAAAGTTTGGAGCCAAAGCAGAAGAGGGATATTTTGTTGGATACGTGACACCACTTCAATGTGTGTTTAACAAAAGCGCTACACTCAGAATGCTCCAGGAAATGGGCCCGATTGGATGTTTGACTACAAAGAACTATTTGAGTCATTCAATCTAGAATGCTTGGTTGAAGAGGTTGTATTACGATTATACTACGAGTGTGAGAACGAAGTGACTTCACCGTTAGTGCGTCCGATCACCATAACTCCTCCGGCAGCTTCTAATGATGCCAATGATCCTGTGCTAGAAGAAGAGATTTATCAAGAAGGTTCTACAATGTTTGATTCAACTGAGGCAGAAGATGACGATGAAGTTATTAGTGAAGCTATCTTAGATCATGCTACAGTATCACCTCTAGTGAACCCAAATCCAGATATTCCATCTTCGTCAAATACGGGTAATGATCTGGACACAGTAGAAAATATGAATGTTCCAATGGTGATTTCAATACCTGAACATCCAAAATCTTGAATTCATTGAGTTCATCGGTTAGGACAAGTCATTGGAGATCCAGGTAGCAGTGAGATGACACGAGGTCAATTGAGGCGTGCATCATCAACAAAGAACATTGGAGCCCTTGCCCTATATACTCAGATTCAAAAGTCCGGTGATCAAAATGATTGGTCTTTTGCTTGTTACGTTTCGCAGGTTGAGCCGTGGACGTACAAGGATGCTTTACAAGACGAAGCTTGGGTGGAAGCAATGCAGCAAGAACTTCAACAATTTCAGAAACTCGGAGTCTGGACGTTGACTGGCTTACCACCAGACAGAAAGAAATTGGTACCAGATGGGTATTCAAATGCAAGAAGGATGATAGAGGGGTTATCATCAGGAACAAAGCTCGATTGGTGGTTCAAGGTTTGAGTCAACAAGAGGGAATTGACTATAACGAAGTCTATGCACCGGTTGCACGAATTGAAGCAATCGGAATGTTTCTTGCGTATACATCATACATGAAATTTAAGGTGTATCAGATGGATGTTAAAAGTGCATTTCTCTACGGTGTGGTGAAAAAGGAAGTGTATGTTGGCCAACCACTGGGTTTTGAGGATCCTATCCACCGGGATAAGGTCTACAAGCTGAACAAAGCGTTGTATGGCTTGCACCAAGCCCCGAGGCAGTGGTACGAGAAGCTGAGCACATAGCTTCTTTCTAAAGGATTCAAGAGAGGTTTAGTTGACTGTACCCTGTTCACGAAATGAACAGAGGGTGACTTGCTTCTTGTGCAAATTTATGTTGATGACATTATATTTGGTTCTACTAATTAACTTTTGTGCAGGGAATTTGAAAAGGTTATGCAAGAAAAATTCGAGATGAGCGCTATGGGAGAGATGCAATTCTTTCTAGGATTGCAGGTTGATCAATTGTCGTCGGGGATCTTCATTCACCAGACGAAATATGTTTCCGAAGTCTTGAGCCGATTCCAGATGGAGGATTCGAAGCCAATTGATACTCCCATACAACCCAATCACGGGATTGGAGTTGACGCTAAGGGGGAGCTTACCGATCCCTTTACATATCGTGCCATTGTTGGATCTCTTAAATACTTAACTGTGTCTCGGCCAGATACAATGTTCTCCACATGTCTTTGTGCACGATTTCAGTCAAAGATGAAACAAAGTCACTTAGTTGCAGTTAAACGAATCCTTCGTTATCTGAAGGGTACTCCACACGCGGGTTATGGTATCCTAAGGATGATAACTTTGACTTTATTGCCTTTAGTGATGCAGATTAGGCAGATTGCGATATTGACGCTAAATCCACAACGGCTAGATGTCAATTTCTGGGGAGCAGGATCGTGACTTGGCAATGCAAGAAGCAGACGTCAGTTGCTCTGTCTACATGTGAAGCAGAATACGTGGCTGCCTCGAGTTGCTGTTCACAAGTGCTTTGGATAAAACAACAGATGCGCGACTAAAGTTTGCAATTTCTTAGAACCCCCATTCATTGCGATAATGTAGCAGCCATTGCACTCACTAAAGACACTGGTATCACTTTATTCGGGATTGCTATGCTAAAGGATTGATTGACATGGTCAAAATCCACACTGGTTACCAAAGAGCCGATTTGTTTACCAAAGCATTTGATAAATCACGTTTTGAATTTTTATTAAGAGCTAATTGTATAACAGAAAAGCAAGATTAGACTCCTCATCAGGCTATCAATTTTTATTTTGTTTTAGTTTTTCAAAAATCAAAAATCCAAAAATATGTTTTTAATTTTAGGGGGAGCTTTTATTTTTCAGAAACCAAAAACATTGAAAAATTTTAAAAATCTATAAAAATTTGAAAATCCAAAAATGATTTTCAGGAGAAAAAGAGGAGATGATAGTACATCAGTGAGGATCTGACACATGCTAAAGATTTGTAATGATTAAGTAAGGCGTGTGATGATTTTGTGTGATGTGCTGGTAGGCTTCGTAGACTTATTATTGCGTGCCTTAGTGATACAAACATAACGAACTACTCGCTAGTGGCTGAACACCTCATGGGCATATGGTCTTAGTACCGTAATTTCATTTGATAGGGTTGCCAAAATTTGAGGTTTCGGGTCGTTATGTTACTTGTTATTTGTTATCCGGGGTATCTTGACTGGTCTTTTGCCGTATTGATTTACGGACCTAGATCTAGTCAAGATATTTGCTCAAAGAGCTTATATGCCAAAACCTAAAAGTTACCGAATTGAGGAACTTCATGTATAATAATGATCAAAGATCATTTAATGCATCGTATCAAATCTATGACGCAAATTATAATTGATATCAGCCTCAACCTGGTACGTGTGCACATGTTACTTTGTAGCATTGATTTGCTGACGTGTACACCTCCGTGCTTCGTATCTTGTAAATAACGAATTAACATTGGCATCATCACGCGTTACGACGAAGCTTTGTGCAAATTCCTTGATACGGGAGTATGTCGTGTGCGTGGGAACCATAAGCTTGTTAGTTTTAATACACTTAACGTGTATCATTTTAAAGCATTTCATAATGGTCTGCATGTGAGCTTATGTGGATCACAATATCAGCAATTGTCGAATCACAAATTGTCTAGAGTTGTCTCGCGCCCCTAGGTATTCTCTACCTATCCACCTGTGTCGGTTTCGGGCCGTCTCACTGCCCGACCTTGACCCCTGTATATTAAAGATCAACGGTGTGATTAGATTTCTCATAAACTGATATGATCCTCTTACTGGAAATCACAAAATGTTTACTGCTTTCAGTTTTTAATTTACGGTGAATCCGTTCTAACCATAAATAATCTCTTAACCAGCCTATCAAATAACCTTACATTTTACCAGGCTAATGAGGATGATATTCCATCATATGATTGAAGTGTTACAAGGCTTGAAGGGTGATAAATTCTTGATGTATCCCATATTTCTGCAGATGATATTTGGCAACAAGTATAAAGATTTGAAGAAAGATCCGTTGCAAATAGTCAATCAAGTTCACATGAATTTGACTACTTTGAATCGGATAAAGACGTATAAAGGATTGACTGATGCAGAAAAGCCACCTCATAAGCATTTGTTTGGACATTTAAGTTCTGTTGCTTATAAGGATCCAGGACAAGATAAGGTGAGGCATGTAGAAAGCAATTCTGATTCTGATAGTCCTTTATGTCGAGTTGACAAAAGTGTAAAAAGGAAACGTCAAGTTATCAACAAAGGTGCTAAATCAGGCAAAGGAAAACAGGTGGTAGTTGAGAAGGAAACAAAATCCAAGAAGGTGTCTAAGGCAAAAGGAAAGACAAAGATGTTGTTAGTGGATGAAGATACAGATGAGACTGAAGAAGATGTTGAGTGGGATTCTCAAACAGAAACACTGAAGGATACTGATCCCAAGGCCACTGAGATTAATACTCCGAAAGCACTTGAGAAGATTTATGAGGAGCAGAGACAAAAGAAAGTGACTGAAGAGAATCAGGAACTAATTCTAGACCTTGATGAAGATGTGCAAGGTTCCCCTGTTCCTGAAGCAAAGGTTAACCGTGGGAGAGTGAAGACTATGTCTAAGAAAGAACCTCCAAGGAAAAGGAGAAATAGAGAGATTGATTTGTTAATTCAAGGAAAGAAAGTTCCAGCAATTGGAAGTTCAAAAGCCACATCACCAGCAACATCTCCTGTGATTAAGAAGAAGAGAGTAGTGGAGAAAGTTGTTACTACAGATCCTGCATCATAATTGAACCCAGAAAACATTTCAGTGACTTTGAAGAATGTTTTGGAGGAAATGCAGAAAAAGACTGCTAAACCAAGAGCTGAATCAAGTTCTACTCCTCAACTTACAGTTTCAGATGATATGATGGAAGCTGTAACAGACATATTGCAAATGTCATGAAAGCTTTCAATCAACAACAAGCAGATATTAGACAGATGAAGGAAAATGAGAGTGATATGCCAAAGATTGTGTTATCTTCAAAGGAACATTAGGATGGAAGTACTTTCCGCATCTACGGTGTATTGGTGTGAAATGGGAGAAAGGAATTCTATACTTTTACAGATTCCATGATATCAAAACACTACCGTACTGGGCTGTGAGAGATATTTGTAGACATACGATGAACGGTGCTTCTGTGAACAACACGGCTGTTGGATGGTTTACTGATAAGATGACACGGGAAAGTCAGATGAATTGGGACTTGTTTAGGCCTCAATATCCTAAACGTGTTGTACACAAAAAGATTGATTCCAAAACAGGTTTGAAGAAGATTACTTTGAAGTATAAACCTCCTGTGGTGATGAAGAGAATACCTTTGATGTCGATACAACAGCATTTCAGTAAAGACTTTGCTTTTTGGTATTATGACTGGAAAACCGTTGAAGCTGTGATCGTGCTACATGATAAGAATCCGAAACTTATGTGTAAGAAAATACGCGTGTTTGATCCAATGTGGCTAATCAATTGTTCAGTAGAAGACATCATCACGTTGTATTTCAATCTGATTCACTTCGATGTTGAAGATTTAGAGCAGGTATGGAGATTTTACAAGGTTGTATGTTTTTGCTTCCCATGGGATGTGAATGCTGGGTGTGATTAAAACAAGTTCCGGGAAAGTTTGTGAAAGTTAGAGAAGAAACAAAGAAGAGTTCGCTCAAGCAGAAAGCTGAACCTGAAATGAGCGCAGAACAAAGAAAATCATTAAAGATCAAGCTGATTAACAAGACGTTGGAGTATCAAGAACAACAATCCAAGCAATAGCCAAGGGGGAGTTTGTAGATGCATAAGTGTGGCTATCGCTTTGGATTAATCAAGATATGGCACATATTGTTGAAGATATGAAGAATTTGAAGTCCATTTAACCTATCGTAGGGTCGAATGAAGTTGAAGATGGTCGAACGAAGTTTGTTTATGTTTGTTAGTGTTGGTTCGAGTCCTGTAAGGGTCGAACAGGTCCATTCGACCTCTGTAGAGGTCAAATGAAGGTCTATATATATATATGTGTGTGTGTGTGTGTGTGTGTTTGTTTGTTTTATTTTGCAGGTAAGAACGGTTGGTCATTTATGTGTGTGAACTGTGTGTTTTGTAGAGAGTGTCTAGAAGGTTCTAAACTAGGTTTTCATTGTAATCTAAGGCTTTGTAAGATTAATATCAATTGATTATCAATGGAAATGATTAGTAAAATGGATTTCTTTGTGTTCTGATCTGATTATTATCATTTTGCATGTGATCTAGGGTTTCCGCACCTAGATTGCTCTACTTGTGTGATAAACTAGTTGATTTCTTACAATCCGATCCTTTACAAATCAGAGAACAAGGCACACGCTGCCATTACCATGAGTCTTCCACGGGAGATTTTGCACACATTTAGGAAGTACAAAGATGCAAAGGATATGCTTCTGGCATTTGCTGCTCATAAAGGATTTAAAGTGTATCAGTTAGACGTCAAAAGCGCCTTTCTGTACGGTAAAGTCCAAGAGCTGGTGTATGTCTCTCAACCACCAGGGTTTATTGATCCAGAATATCCAGATCGGGTCTACAAACTAGATAAGGCCCTTTACGGACTTCATCAAGCACCCAAGGCTTGGTATGAGACACTATCTACCTACCTCCTAGATAATGGATTTGAAAGAGGAAAGATAGACTATACACTATTCATTCGATGGAAAGGTGAAGATTTTCTGCTGGTTCAGGTGTACATTGATGACATCATCTTCAGGTCACCAAATGAAGACTTATGCAAGGAATTCGAGCAGGTCATGAAGAAAAAGTTCGAGATGAGCGTGATGGGGGAGTTGAATTTCCTTCTTGGTCTACATGTAGATCAGAAAACAGATGTAATGTTTATCCATCAAACTAAGTATGTGCATGACATCCTTACATGACTCAAGATGAATGATTGCACAACTTACGCTACTCCTCTGCCAGTGAATCACGAACTCAGTCCAGATATAGAAAGTGACAAGCATGTCGACCCAACAGAGTCTAGGGCAATGATTGGTTCGCTTATGTGCTTAACTGCTTCTAGACCTGACGTTATGTTTCTAGTTTGTCTTTGTGCCAGGTTTCAGGCTGATCCAAAGGAGTCACACATGATCGCGGTTAAAAGGATTATGAGATACCTTAAGGGGAACCCATGTTAGGTCTCTGGTATCCATCAGATGGTGGATTAGATCTCATATCTTACAACGACTCATGCTACGGAGGATGAAACCAGAACAGGAAGTCAACGACCGGTGGATGTCAATTACATGGGGGGAGATTAGTGTCATGGCAATGCAAGAAGCAAACCTATGTAGTAGTGTCCTCTTGTGAGGCTGAATATGTTGCGGCAGGTAGTTGTTGTTCACAGGTTTTATGGATACAGCAACAGATGCGGGACTACGATTTGAATTTTCTAAATACCCCTATAATGATTGGTAATAATAATGCCGCCATCTCTGTCACCGAAAATACTACCAACTTTTCTAAAGCAAAACATATTCATATCATACATCACTTCATAAGGGATTTTTTTGAAAAGAAAATGATTCATTTAGAAAAAGTTGACACTAAAGAGAATATGGCTGACATGTACACCAAGGCATTTGACATGGCTTGTTTTGAACTTTTAGTGCAACTGAACGGGATCAGGAATCCTAAATGATTTTACGATTCCCATAAGTAACTGAAGTATTTTAGTATATATTTTCATTCGATTTCTAGCAAAAAAAAAATAAGAAAAAAAATGATACATGTAGGGGTGATGAATTGAGGACTAAGAGGCGTGAAGATGACCCGGATGATGATCCCAACCGCATAGCGGGAAGTGAGCCTCCAAGTACTTCAACAACACTTGGTGTGCTTGCTACCACTCAGGGGAGTCTGGTAGTGGAACAGGGCCCTTAGGTACTGCAAATAGGGTCAAACAACCTACTGATGATCTGCCAAGGCCTACTTCTATCTGTGATGACTTATTTCCAGCATCTGACGATGATTTTACTTTTGAGTCACTACTTGGTTTTCAAGACACAGCAGAATGACCGAAAGAGTCTGGGTTACTTTCTAAATGGTCAGATCATGAAGATGTTTTTTATTTGGAAGAATGGGATTTTATACTAGACAACTTGGAAGACTGGAATCCTACAGAAGAAGAGGCAGAGCTTAGTGAAGAGGTTAGTGAGGTTATTGTTCCTAACATGTATACAGAGACAGTGATTGAAGGTTGTGATGCTGAGGTTTAGCTATACTTAGATGAGTTGAGAAAGAAGCTGACAGAGGATCCAGTTGATTCAGATCCTGAAGTTGTTACTAGTCCAGCAGCTAGTACAGATCTTGATGCTGCTTGGAAAGCCTCATGGATGAAATTGAGGGAGGTTAAGACCAAAATCACTCAGATTCATGGAGACATATCATGCTTCAAGCTCTAGGGATGCAACCAGTGATATCATCAGTTGGTTTTATGATGCAGAGTTGAAGTTGTTTGTGATCAAGAGGTTTGATAGTATACGGTATCTTCCTCCAAGGGTTAAGTACTTTAATTCATTGCCCTTGTTGGAACTTCGGGATTTAGTGAAGCGGGAACTAATAGATCCAAGAAAAGACGGGTATGCTAAAGCCTTGGAAAGGAAGTTGACGTTTGAGGTGAAGGAAGAAAAGTTTGAGTACTTTAAGCCTTAGAAGGGAACGCGGGTGAAGGATACTACACGAATTGATCCAAGGACAAACAAGCCTTGATGAAGATGTATTACAAGCCTGCTAGATCTTTGACATGTGATCCTTTGAAGAAGCTACCTCAAGACATTATGGGTAATCTTAAGTGGCGGTATGCCGATAGTGATACAGCGGAAGCTGTTATGGAGGATCAGGACGAGAAGTGTTTGTTGAGACTCTATGATACGATGCACTTGGCGAATCTATCCCGAGCTGACTTGAAGAAGCTCTACAACCATCAGATCTATTATAGGGATGATTGGAGACATCAGGGCTATCGATATCAGAGTGTGGTTGACTTGTGTGTGAAGAAGAAGTTTCATGCTGGCAATCCCTGACATTATTTGGAAGATTGAGCTACGGGTGGAAGAATTCTAGAGAGCATTCATCAAGGGGGGTTTGTTGATGCATGTTTGGTGTGACAAACGCTTCTCTAGATTAGTATCGTTTTGGTCTTTTTGATAGGTATATTGTAACATATATGTTGGTGTTATCAACCATATATCATAGTCTTTTTGATACACTAGCGAACATGGTGATAAACAAAGTTAGATAATAGATGAAGATGAGGTATAAACGAAGATGTCATTCGCATCTTCGTGAATTGTGGGTTCGGCCCATGCAAGTATAAATAGCTTGCATGGAGTGTAGGCTAGGGTTGGTTGGTCAGTCATAGCTTGTAATTGATAATATTCCACATAATGTTTATCAATAGACAAGTCGTGTTAAAGTATTTTCGTGTGTGTTTGTCATCGTTCGATTCATTAGTTGCATAAACGTCTATCAAGGGATTCCGCACCTTGATAGATCTGATTAATCTTGTAATCGATCCATTCCAAGGACCTACACATATGAGCCACAACAAAATGGAGTCATTAAAACAGGACACTTATAGAGGCAGCAAGAACGATGATAGCTGATTCAAAGCTTCCAGTCATATTTTGGGCTAAGGCCGTGAACTCAGCTTTTTTGTTTAAAATAGAATTCTGACAGTTAAATGACTTAACAAAACTTGTTATAATTTATTGTATAACCGTAAACCAGATTTGTTACTTCTTGAATCATTTGGGTTACCTCGTATAATATTAGAAAGTATAGATAAACCAAAATTTGGGGAGATGGCCGGTGAAGGATATTTTTTTGGTTATGTGCCAGGTTCCCCTAAAAAAGACTTTTTAATAAAGCAAATGAAAAAGTCAAGATTTTTTACAATATTGAAATAACTAGCTACACCCCTAAAGAGGTCTCAAGGGAACCTGACTGGCTCTGTGACTATGATGTTATATTTTAGTCACTTAAAATTCGTTTTACTTTTAATGCAAATGAACCAAAAATTATTGAGGAGTTGATTGAATCAGATGATGAAAATCCATTTGCGCTAAGATCCAGTGTTCCAACTTCTATAGATGCATCATCGACTGATGAAGCAGGTCCATCTTCTAGTGCAAAGGCACAAACCCGTCAAAACAAAGAGGCATAAAAGGATGAATTCGTTAATCGCTTTACCACTCCAAGATCTGAGGGGGGTATTGGATCAAATACTGGTTAACACAATTGCTACTACACGAGCAAGCAAATATCACCCTGTTGATTACATTCTAGTTGATCCACATGCAGGTGTTCAAACAAGGAGAAGTGTGGCATAGACAACTTGCATGTTAATACAGATCAAAAATCCAGCCATTATGAGTAAGTGTTTGTGTAGCATTTTATCTCACAGGTTGAGCCAAAGAACATTCAGATAGCTCTCAAAGATAATTTGTGGATAGAAGCTATACAAGAGGAGTTATCTCAGTTAAAGAAGTTGAATATTAGGGATTTAGTTGGTCCTCATAAAGGATAGAAAGCAATTGGCACCAAATGGGTGTTCAAGTGCAAAAGGATGATTTAGGGATAGTTGTTTCAGATGTTGCACGATTGTACACATGTCCCGGGTCAACAAGTCAACAATCTGAGGTCAACAGCAGCATAAGTCAACAAGCACGGGCGTGCTCCCTACTAGGGCATGGTCGTGCTCACCAGTGCATGTTCTCCAAGGCTCCAGCAGACCAAAACTAACAAGACGGTTAGCCACATGAAAAAGCACGGGCGTGCTCAACCATGAGCACGACCGTGCCACACCCTTGAGCAAGGACGTGCTCCTGCTGGAAGGTCTATAAATAGAGAACCCCACTCCTCACTTTGGCATCCCTCAACCCATCATATTCTCCACCTTCTACACAAAGTTTCTGCTATCTTTGGGACATGTAGGTGTCCTTTGGAGCTTGGGATCACTCCATAAACACCACATTCGAGAGATAAACAACCCACATCACTCAAAACTATCAAGAAATCTCCATACAACCCTTACCATGTTTTGCACTCAAACCCAACCTTGTGAGCTTGTTGTATCAACCATGCTAGGCTAGATTTATCTTGGTGTTGCTAGGGTGATGATGGAACTTGGTATGAATTAAATAGTTTAATTTTGTTTAAAGTGGTCTTTATTGTTCTTAACAATTTCTTCTACTACTACTTTGTTTGATGAACTAGTTAATTAATCAACTTAGTATTTGGTCTTGTGAGTGTTTTGGTAGGAAGTGGAAGGACTTATAGGTGTAACCGTGGAGTGTAAAAACCACACACTTGTAAGCTAACCTAACTCCACGTGTTGTGATTAACCCATTTGTGAATAGAAATATTCACACTTTGTGGTTCTATCTTCAACTATCAAAACTTCACTTAGGGTCGATACGTCTTTATACTTGGTCGTAGTGATAAGCCGAGAATTGATATCGCGACTTAGCTACATGGTCTATGTGTTAGCTTTGGCACAAATCAAGGATTGGTGAACCCGTGTTAGAAGTAAATGGTCTATATTTACTTCTATTATTATATTGCCACACAATTAATAATAGGCCAATCACTTTTTGAAAAATTAACTAATTCAAGTAGGGTATGAGCGTATGCGGGAGGCTGCGTCGCCTCTGCGATGTCAAGTGGTAGCTTGTTCGGCCATGCTCTGGCCGCCGGCAAGTTATTCATAAAAGAAACTAGTAGTTGAATGTCAATATCATAACTATGGGAAATGTGTCTTTTGGGGTTGGGTTAACACAATCTTGGTTGATACGTTCCTCATCGTTGAGAGGTGAGCTCACTGGGATGGAAGACCCTCATACTAAGCAACATCAGATCTCGACGCAACAATTTTGTTTTTATATTGATTTCTCTTACGGTTTAAATCTCTATTTTAGTTTGCTTCAAGCAATTTAAAAACTCCTCTAGTAATTTTTAGGAAGCTGAGTAGTAAAAATCGTGTCTTTGGATTCGATTCTCGGTACTTGTTCATTTCTATACTACTCTCGATAGGTACACTTGCCTATTGTGTGGGTTTTAGAATGTTAAGCAACTATCGTTTTAGATTATAAATTTAAAACTTGAAAGTGTCACACACCAAAGTTTTCGACTTAAACTCTTTCGTCATCAAGTTTTTGGCACATTCACCGGGAACTTGTTATTTTAAGAAAAAGAATTTTAAGTCACAAAAACCTCACACTATCAAGTTTTTGGCGCCGTTGCCGGGGACACGGCTGTTTTAGACAAAGGTTTTCTTAAAAATTGCTCATTTTGTTTTTCAAAAGCTTCTGTTAAAAATCTCATCTTAAAAGGTTATTGGTTAGTGTATGAACTTGCGTCCCTCATCTATAGTCGTGCCTCCTCTTGAAGAACCCGAAAGGTATTTTCTAGCTAGAAGAAAAGAACAAAAATAGAAAATAGCACAAGTTGAAAAGACAATCTCTAATTTTGCTAGACCTTACATCAATGCTTTGCTAGCATCGCTAGACCCGCCGTTAATGTCGACCACTTTGAAATTAAGTCCCATGTCATCCACATGATATAACAAAACTGCACTTTTCGTGGTTTACCCAATGAAGATCCCCATGCTCATATCGTAAATTTCCTCAAAATTTGTGACACTTTCAAGTTGCATAACGACACTCCCGGCACTATTCGACTTCGCATGTTTCCTTTCTCACTAAAGAATCATGCAAAAGCATGGCTAAATTCGCAACCAGCAGGTTCCATTACCACTGGGCAGAACTTGCACAAAATTTTCTCTCAAAATACTTTCCTCCAGCCAATTGAGGAACGACATCACTACCTTTTGACAAGAACGGTGAGTCACTCTATGAAGCTTGGGAAAGATTCACGGATACACTAAAAAAAATGTCCCCACCATGGACATGAAATTTGGCTTCATGTTTCATCCTTCTAAAATGGGTTGACAAATCAAGTCATGCGGACTCTTGATACTACCATAGGAGGAATTTTTGGGAACAAAAGGCCGCAAGAAGCGTATAATCGTTCCAAATGTTATCACACCAGAGATAAACTCGACCGCCAGTCCACCACCACCAGTTAATGAAGGCCCTACAAACAACCAAACTCCTCCAATTGCTCCATCTCAAGAACCACCACCAAAAGCAGTACGGAGAAAATATCAGCCTAACATACCTTATCCTAGTCTATTGATGAAACAAAAGACGGGTGAGCAATATTAGAAGTTCACTGAGCTCCTATATCAGATCCATGTCAACCTACCCTTTATAGAAGTCATCCAACAAAAGCCGAAATATGCAAAAGTTTTGAAAGACTTCTTCAGAACTGTGAGCGAAAGATTTTGACTAAAACATGATTAATTGATCATACAAGTTACAAAACCAGGTGCGGAAACCCTAGCTTTGAACAAACAGATAAAACTCAAATCAAAACACAATCAATATCATTTTCAATGCTTTTTCATAGATAAACCTTTTCAAATATTCAATTACAATGACACTTAGGTTAATCTAGATCAGTTACACACTTTCACAAAATCAACCTGGAACCTAACCTGAACACACACACACAACTGAAAACTCTCTATCCATTGCAAATACACAAAATCTATATATAGCCACTGCACGTTCGCCCCTTTACACTGGTCGAATGTGGAATTCTTCCACATTCGCCCACATGAAGGTACGAATGTATATCTTCAGTTCAGGTCCATTCCACATTCGCCCAGAAGTCTTCACCTTCGCCCACTATTACTTACATTCGCCCAATCCTGTTTCACCTTCAATCCATCAGCATCTCTTAACATATGTTAACATCCAATCACTAGTCGCAAAACATGCATCTACAAACTCCCCCTCGACTATTGATTGGATCGTCTTCTGTCTTCGTCCATTGCTTTGTTCAACAACTTAATTCTGAGCTGTTTCTTCTGCTCTTTGGTCATTTCAGGCTCCAACTTTCTCTTCACCGGTTTCGACACATTCGCCATCTTCACCATTTTGCCAAGTTTATTATCCAAGTTACTCCCAGAGTTTATATCATAAGCAAAACAAACTCCTACAACATGAGTATACTTCTTTGCTTGATCAGCGTCATTCGGCTCATGATGAATCGGATTGTAGAAAAGCATGATGATGTCTTCAAAAGTACAGTTTATCAACCACATCGGATCAAATACATGAACATGCTTGTATTTGTCCTTCCCGTCTCTCAACACTATCACCGCTTCAGCCTTCCTCCAATCATAATACCAGAAAATAAAGTCAGCACTGAAATGTTGTGGCATGGGCATCAAAGGTATTTTCCTCATCACTTCAGGTGCTTTGTATATCAAAGTAACCCTTTTCAGCTTGGTTTTAGGATCAATATCCCTATGAACTTTCCTTCTGGGATATTGAGGCTTGAATCTATTCCATCTCGTTCTACTTTCCCAAACCAGCTTATCTGCACACCAACCGACATGAGTATTGTTCACTGAAGCTCCAGACATTGGGAATCTGCATAAATCTCTAACCGCCCAGTACGGTAGAGTTAGCAAATCAATGAATCTGTAGAAGTACAGAATTCCTGATTCCCATTTAGCAGCTAGACACTTTAATCTGCCCAAGTATGTCCACCCGAGAGCTCTGCCTTTAAACTTAGCATTGTGAAATCTATAGAAACTTCCTTGAGCTTCAGGCTTCGGTCGGTTTTCATCCATTTCTCTCAACTTCTTCAAGTAATTCTTCAATTCATCATATTGACTTGAAGATTCTTGCTTATCAGCTCCAAACACCTTTTCAACAAACTCTGCACTCCTTTTCTTTGCCTTCTTCTTTGCTGAAGTGTTTGGTATCTCAGTAAAATCAGGAAATATCACATCTTCATCAGTCTGTCTGAAGTACTGTGGATATTCCTCATGAGTTATGTCTTCAATTTCCACTTCATCAAACTCAGGAGTATTCTTATCATCTGAGTGATTTCCAATATCCTTTTCAGGAATATCTGGAATCGACTCATCCACTACAAACTCCTCAAATGTTTTCCCTACTCTCTGTGCAAGGCCATCAAGAATTTCCTTTGCCACAGTAGCAGGTACTTCACCTTCTTCAAGATCAGGATCGTTGTATTCCAGTTCATACCTCATATCATCCGTCTGGAATATCTCAGCAAAACGTCCTGTGAACTCAATAGTCCATTCTCTTCTTTCCAACATATCTTTGTACACTTTCTTAGCATCATCCGTCAAAGATCTCACCTTCTCGTTCCAGAAGATACTTTCATCTGAATCTGTGTTCTCACCTTTCTTCTTCTTTGAACTAGATTCTCCAGTATCTTTCTTCTTCGGTGTTCTCTTTTCAAATGTAAACTTAGACGTGTCATCTCCTCCTTCATCATTATCACTATCATCACTACTATCATCTTCTTTCTGACTCCCAGACCCTTCTGCATCATCATCATCATCATCATCTTTCTTACTATCCTCATCATCACTTTTCTCTGACTCCTCATCATCCTCATCATCATCTTTTTCTTTCTCAGAATCAGACGGTTCAAAGTCAACTTGCTCTTCTTCTTTCTCCTTGTCATCTTCACCCTCCTTCAACTTGGGTGCAACATTATACAAATCGTCAATCAAATCACTAAGGCGTTTGTTCTCAGCCTTTAGTTCTTTGTTGTCTTCTTTGATTGCTTTCAACCTGTTCTTGTTCCTTAAACACTTACCCTCAAGCTTCTTGTTCTTCGCTTCAAGCTTCTTAACTTTCTCGTCAATCTCATCTTGATTTGACTTTGAAGCAACCACAATCTGAAGCATTTTCTCTTCGTTTTGCTTAAACTTGGCTATTTCAGCTTGTTGAGCAACGATCATCTTCATCATCTCATCCATTTTCTTGTTCACCTGCTTCATCACGTCATCAGCAACAGTGACTTTCTTGGATTTCGATGGCTCAACTTCTGTTTCCTTTTCCTTCTGAGGCTTCCTAAACATATCAAGCACATTATCCAGTGCAATGTTAAATTGATCAACTGGTAGTTTCTCAGCCTCCTGTGTCTTTTTCTGCTTCTTAGACACTGGTGAAGATAGCTTCGATGATGTACCAGCATCGGGTACTCTTTTACCTTTCAAGAGTTGGGCAATCTCCTTCTCCCTCAACTGCTTAGTACTTGTCTTCTTTGCCATAGTTTTGTGCTTAGGCTTTGGCAAGTTAATTACAACAGTTTCTCCAGTATTCAACTCATCCATGTCAACGCCTAAACCTTCATCTTCAACATTCACAGACTTCTTACTCTTCTCAACTTCCTCAATTGTCTTGTTTAAAGATTCAGACTCACCTACCATAGTGGCCTTACGTTTGGTGGTCCTCACATTTTCTGCATCCGAATCCCACTGTTCATCTATTTCAGTTTCCTCCGAATCAACAGAATCTTCATCAACCAAACCTGTACCCTTCTTCGCAGTCGTTTTCTTCCTCACCACATGTTGCTTCGAACTACCTTGGTCAGTTTTTCCCTTACCCTTCCCTTTGGCTCCGGGATTAACTACCTGTCTCTTCCTCTTAGTACTAGCATCTGCATATACTAATGGATCATCGTTATCAGAATCGCTCTCAGGATGCCTAGCCTTGTTCTTTCCAGGATCAGTGTAATCCTGTTTGGCTAAAGCTCCAAACAATCTTCTGTATGGTGGCCTTTCATTGTCTGGCACACCCTTGTAGCCTTTCATTCTCACCAAAGTTTGAATGTTCATGTGATC
This sequence comes from Ambrosia artemisiifolia, assembly GCA_032199755.1. Classification (NCBI taxonomy): domain Eukaryota; kingdom Viridiplantae; phylum Streptophyta; class Magnoliopsida; order Asterales; family Asteraceae; genus Ambrosia; species Ambrosia artemisiifolia. The sequence goes on along the minus strand of CM063526.1, from coordinate 4,756,819 downwards.
TTGACCAAGAATCTGTGTAGGATCCTTTTTCAAGTCAGGATACTTGTGTTCAAATATCATCATCAGGAATCTAGGGTATAACATGAACTGCTTCTTCTTCAATCCCTTTAACATTTCTAGCATGTGATCCAGAATCATCCCAGACACGTTGAATGGTTTGTTGAGAGTCAACGCAACCATCAATGAGCTTAGACTTCTCCTCATAACGTCATAACCTCCACTCACACATCCAAACACATGGATTATGACGTGTGCAAAATATTTGAATTGCACGCTCAACTTTCCTTTATGCATCGAACCATCAGTGATTGCTCCCTTATACTTCATCCTTAGAAAACATGCCTTCTGTTCAGTCCATGATAGTTCTCTGGGATCTTCGCTCACTTCAAACTTTATCTGGAGCGCCTCTCTGATATCAGACTCTGTAATAAACATCTCCATATCTTGTATCTTGCTCTTAATAATAGTCTGATTATCCCAGAAATCATACTTCGCGTTCTTATAAAAGTCCTCAACTATATCCTTGTAGATAATAGTCGGAGTAGCCAAAGCATACACAACTCTGCTTCTTTTCAAAAACTTAATTATATCAGCAAACTCAACGTTCTTTTCCACATCACCCAGATAAGCACAACAGTTATGAGTTTTCTCAAACGGCCAACTGCTTGTACTTGATGATTCTCCCTCTTGAACATTCTCTGGGACTGGATCTGTAACAATATCTTCAACTGGAGTTTCAATGTTTTCAATCTGGTCAGCCATCTGCACATTAAAATCAAAGAAATACGTCAAAATGCAAAATCGACAAAAATGAAAAAATTTTAAGGTTTTAAGTTCCACATTCGCCCGTTATGATAAGGTCAAATGTAGGCTTTATGGTTCGAATGTGAAACGTTTTGGTCGAATGTGAATAAGTTTTGAATAAAAATCACATTCGCCCATTTTCAAGTTACATTCGCCCAAACCATTCTACTTTCGCCCGTATTTTGACCCGAATGTGAAAATGTTCTTCCCCAAAAATTCAAAATTTTGTCAACTTTGTTTTTAACACTTGATTTTGATTAGGATATGTTCTATAGTGGCCGATTAACCTTCGTCCATCATCAATTGTCTTTTTATTTCAGTTTACATCAGTTTTATAGTAGAATTAGGTTTAAACTGTTTCATTCGATCAATTGACCATTCAAACGATGTTAAAAACCTAATTCGTTCAATCATCTCCCCCTAAAACTGATGTCAATTGAAATGTGAGCAAAATTAATCAAAAACAAACACCCTAAGTCCCTGATTTCTAAAACCCTAGGTACGGTTACAAAAACGACGATGCTGTTAGCATTAGGGCTCCAATACCTGTATAATTAGTATGGAAATGATCAGTAATCAAGCAGGAAACAAACACACAAGAAAAATATATCAAAGCAACAAGGTGACAGGATCGAAGAAAAATTTTGAAAAACAATGAATGGGATTCGAACCTGGAAAACAACTTATATATAAGGTGTACCTTCGCCCGTTTGAACGGTCGAATGTGGATGATTTCCACATTCGGTCCAACTGAATGGCCCGAAGGTGAAAGATGCCACCCGAAAGTGGAAATTTGTTATAAAAAGCCACATTCGTCCAGTTTAAACAGCCCGAAGGTGAGGATTTTTCCACATTCGACCTAATAAAGGAGCGAATGTGAAATGGAAAAATCTGAAAATTTTGCCAAAACACGAATTCGAATCCCGTTCAACATTTTTCAATCTGTTAAACTTCCAAAACTCATATTTTCACATTTTGAATGATACAAAGCCCAGATGGTGTTATCAAATCTCAGAAATTGACCATCAAGCATCCCCGGTTATCAAAAATAAAGCAGAAATGCAAAAAAAAATTTGGGTTTTTCTGAAATTTTATCAAAACACACCTAAAATCTTTTTGGATTTTGTATCTATTTGACAGTAAAAAAAAACATCAAAATAAAATGCATCAAAATAAATGAAAGCAGTAAACATTTTGTGATGTCCGGGAAGAGGATCATATCAGTTTTCTGAGAAATCTGATCACAGCGTTGATCTATTTGTTTAATATTATCATTAGAAACAATATGTGACACGGCAATTGCTGATATTGTGGTCCACGTAAGCTCACATGCAGACAATTACGCAATGCTTTAAAATGATACGAGTTAGGTGTATTAGACTAACACGATGTGGTGCCCACACACACGACATACTCCCGTATCAAGTAATTGCACAAAGCTTCGTCGTAACGCGTGATTATGCCAGAGTTATCCGTAAAAGTTACAAAGTATATAGCACAGAGGTGTACAGGTCAGCAAACGAATGCAGCAGAGTAACATGTGCATATACACTAGGTTGAGGCTGATATTAACCACTGATTTGCATCAGAAAGTCAATACGATGTAGTAATGATCTTTGATCAATTAAAACATAAAGTTCCTCAATTCGGTAACTTCCGGTTTTGGCAATTAAGCTCTTTTAGCAAATATTCTGATGAAACTAGGTCCGTAAATCAATACGACAAAAGTTTAATCAGAATATCCCGGATAACCATAACATAACGACCCGAAACCTCAGATTTTGGCAATCCTATCAAACGAAATTACGGTACTAAGACCATATGCCCATGAGGTGTTCAGCCACGAACGCGTAGTTCGTTATGTTTGTATCACTAATGCACGCAATATTTAGTCTACGAAGCCTATCAGCATATCACACGTAGTCAACATACGCCTCATTATACTATACAATTCTTTAGCCTGTGTCAGATCCCCACTGATGTACTATCATTTCCTCTTTTTATCCAGGAAATCATTTTGGATTTTCTAATTTTTAGGTCTTTTTTGAATTTTTCAATGTTTTTGGTTTTTCTGATAAAATGGCTCCCCCTAAAATAAAGAACATATTTTTGGGTTTTTAATTTTTCTGAAAAACAATTAAAACAAAAATTTGAAAGAAACAATCCACTCGAAAGCATCAACTTCTTTGAGGATTAAACAATCCCCTCGAAAGCATCAACTTCTTTGAGGATTACGATAGTAAAGAGAAATTCCCAATTAGCAAAGAGAAATTCCCAATTAGCAAAATATTAAAAATTAAAACTAAAAAGCGATAAACCGAGGTGCCAATTAGTCCTGTGTTTCCTTTATGTTGTTTACTTTTAAAAGATATTCAAAGCGGGATTTGTCAAAAGCTTTTGTAAACAAATCTGCACGTTGGTAGTCAGTATGGATTTTGACCATATCTATCAATTCCTTAGCGTAACAATCACGGATAAAATGATATTTGATCCGGATATGTTTCGCTTTAGAATGATTTTGAGTATTTTTAGTTAATGCGATTGCGGCTTCGTTGTCACAGTGTATAGGGGTTTTAAGAAACTGCAAACCGTAATCCACCATCTGCTGTTGGATCCAGAGTACTTGCGAACAGCAACTCGAGGCAGCAATGTACTTGGCTTCACAGGTAGACAGCGCCACGGAAGTCTGCTTCTTGCATTGCCAGGTGACTAACCTGCTCCCTAAAAACTGGCAACCAGCTGTTGTAGATTTACTGTCTTTGTCACAGCCGCCCCAATCTGCATCACTAAAAGCAATAAAATCAAAATCATCATCATTAGGGTACCAAAGTCCTTTTGAGGGACAACCCTTCAGATATCTAAGGATACGCTTGACCCCCGTCAGATGACTTTGTTTCGGCTTCGATTGATATCGGGCACAGAGACACGTTGCGTACATAATATCTGGTCGAGACGCCGTCAAATACATCAGAGATCCGATGATTGCTCTGTATGTAAATGGGTCCGTCAGCTCCCCCTTAGCGTCCACTCCAATCCCGTGATTGGGTTGAATCGGGGTATCCATCGGCTTGGAATCCTCCATCTGGAACCGGCTCAAGATATCGGATACGTATTTCGTCTGGTGAATGAAGATCCCGTCGGGTCTTTGGTCCACCAGCAAGCCTAGGAAAAACTGCATCTCCCCCATTGCGCTCATCTCGAACTTTTCCTGCATGACAGTTTCGAACTCCCTGCATAAAAGCTCGTTAGTTGAACCAAATATTATATCATCAACGTAAATCTGCACTAGAAGCAAATCATCCCCAGTCTTCTTCGTGAAGAGGGTGCAATCAACGAGTCCGCGCTTAAATCCTTTGGTGATGAGGTATGTACTTAGCTCCTCGTACCACTGTCTCGGAGCCTGGTGCAAGCCATATAGAGCTTTGTTCAGCACGTAGACCTTATCCCGGTGGATTGGGTCCTCAAAGCCTGGTGGCTGCCCGACATAAACCTCTTCCTTGACTTTCCCGTACAGAAATGCGCTCTTGACATCCATTTGATAGACTTTGAATTTCTTATAAGAAGCAAACGCAAGGAACATCCGAATAGCTTCAATGCATGCTACCGGTGCATAGATTTCGTTATAATCAATCCCTTCGATTTGATGGAAACCCTGCACGACCAATCTGGCTTTGTTTCGAACAATAACCCCACGATCATCCTTCTTGCACTTAAACACCCATTTAGTGCCTATTTTCTTCCTTCCCGGCGGCAAATCCGTGAGCGTCCAAACTCCCAATTTCTGGAATTGTAATAACTCCTCCTGCATAGCTTCAACCCAGGCATCTTCCTTCAAAGCGTCCTTGTATGTCCTTGGCTCTACCTGCGACACATAACACGCAAACGACCAATCATTTTGACTACCAGATTGTTGAATTTTGGCATATAACGCTAAAGCACCAAAACTCTCTGGCGAGTTAACACTTCTCAGCTGCCCTCTGGTCATAACACTGCTTCCAGGATCACCGATAACTTGCTCCAGCGGGTGAATACGATGAATCCGAGATTCCGGATATTCAGGTACAGTAACTCCCGTCTGAACAGTTAAGTTCTCTACAGGATCCAGATCATGACCCGTGTTCGATGATGAAGCAACATCTGGAGTTGGAGTTGGGTTCACTGGCGGTGCCTCTGGTTCTTCTGCATGTTCAAGAATGACTTCTTCAAATTGTTCATCTTCAGATTCTGAAGAGTCTAATGAAGTTGAAGCCTCTTGAAACACTTCTTCCTCTTGTATAGGAGCATTGGTATCATTAGAAGCTGGTAGGGGGTTCACGGTGATCGGACGCACCAACGGTGAAGTAGTTGCATTTTCACACTCGTAAAGTAATCTGATAACAGCTTCTTCAACCAAGCTATCTAGATTGAATGATTCAAAGAAATCTTTGTAATCAAACATCCAATCAGGACCCGTGCCTTGCAAATTTTGAGTATATCGTTGAACTTCCACGTTAGCCCAATCCTCCACCCGACGAGTTCGCTTGTTGTATACCCGTTTGAGCGGGGTTGCATATCCAACAAAGTATCCCTCCTCAGCTTTAGGACTAAACTTCTCGCTTGGATTCAACATCGTGCATGGTGCCCCAAAAGGTTCTAGATACTCTAAGTTCGGCTTTCGTCGGTGTAACAGCTCATAAGATGTTTTACCAAACTTCTTCACTGTTAGAACCCGATTTAGTGTATAATTTGCTGCATATATCGCCTCGTTCCAGAACATTACCGGAAGATTTGAGTCAGCGAGCATTGTTCTAGCCGCTTCAATTAGAGTCCTATTCTTTCGTTCAGCAACACCGTTCTGTTGTGGGGTGTACGGAGCCGAATATTCATGATGTATCCCTTTGCTTTCACAAAGTTCATCCATCTTTGCATTTTTGAACTCCGTCCCATTATCACTCCGAATTCTCTTTATCTTCACATTGTAGAGATTCTCCAATCGAGTGAACAGAACTTTTAGGTTGTCAAAGGTGTCACTTTTATTCTGCAAACACATCACCCATGAAAATCTTGAATAGTCATCAGTGACAACTAAACAGTAAAGCTCTCCAAGATGACTTTTGCGCTTGACCGGTCCGAATAGATCCATGTGCAATCGCTCAAGTGGCATCTCTACAGAGTTAACTTTCTTCACTTTGTGGGACTGTTTGTGTTGCTTCCCCTTCTTACAACTCACACACTTGTCATTCAGATGGAAATGTTTCACGTTTACTCCATCGACAAGCCCATTTCTCACAAGTTGATTCATTTTTCTCAGATGAATGTGCCCCATTCTTCGGTGCCACATTATCAATTCTTTCTCGGTCGCCTTGGATAGAAAACATGTTATTTGCCCCTGTGATGTCATTGCCTTGGACATATCAAGAATATAGAGATTGTTGACGCGAGGTGCCTTCAACATTATCCACTCCTTTGGAATTTTGAAGCCCGGTTTGAGAATATAGCAGGATTTGTCATCAAAATGCACAGTAAATTGTTTATCACAAATTTGACTAACACTCAACAGATTATAATCGATCTGTTTCACATAAGATATTCTCTCAAAGCTCACTATCCCATTACTCACGCTCCCCTCCATCGTAATATATCCACCTTTATTTCCAGCGAATGCGACATACCCTCCATTGATGTTCTTCACATCGAACAACAACGCAAGATCCCCTGTCATGTGGCCTGAAGCTCCACTATCAACAATCCAAAGACTGCTAATAGGGCCAGCTGAAGCTCCCTGCACACAAAAAGTAAATCATTTAGTTCTTTCGGGGGACCCAAGCCTGAGTCTTGGGTCTTGGAATCTCATTTTTCACAGAAACATTCTCAGAAACATTTTCAACAACTTTTTGTTTTGGATCAATCTTGTTAGGATTATTCAAAACAGTTTCCTTTTTCTCATTGTTCTTTGAAGTAGAGGCTCCTGGAGTACCATTGGGTGACCAAGATTGTTCAGTTCTTTTCAAGATACGAATCTGAGACTTTGGATTCTCAGTCGGTTTCTGAACATTGTTTGCAAAGGAAACTTTCTTGGTTACCTTATCTGATTTAACAGACTTAGGTCCAACATTTGACTTGACAATCGGTTTAGGTGGAACCTTTTGTCTATCATTTGTTGTGTTCACCACTGGCTTCCTCCATGATTGTTCCATAGCAATCCGATTTCTTCGATCATATTGAATTGGACGATTGTTCCTCATTTGGTAAAAATTGTTTTGATTGTAAAACTGTTGTTGTTGTTGAGGAACAACTCGTCTGTGTGGTGGAACATAATGATCAATCGGTTTCCTCATGGAATTCCTCACTTCAACTTCGTGCCTTTTATGCCTTACATACGGGCACTGAGCAAGTAAATGCCCTCGTTCCCCACATTTAAAGCATGCACGGTACTCTTCAAAAACATTTGGAGCATTTGGTTGAGCAAATGATCTAACAGGATATTGATCATTATACTGTTGATTCCTCAAACTCTCAGGGAGTGGCCCTTTTGAGTAAGCAGGCTCATGAAAACCATTAGCTCTGTTTTTGGGTCTAATGAACTCTGTGACATGGACCTTTGGTTCTTGAGGAACATCCAAATACAATTTCTTTAAAATGGCAGGTGGAATCTCATTTGTTCTCTCATGTTTTGGGAACCAAATGGTGCTTTCTTGCCAGATTTTATCCATTTTAGCATAGTTAGCATTTTTGATTGGAAATTCCTCGTCAGAGATGATTTTATCGGATCCTTCCATCCGATAAAATACCTTGACAGGTTTGTCACACGGTTCATTCTTATCATTCTTTTCAAGATCTTTCTTCACAACATTCTTTTCAGACTTTTTCTCACGATGAACATTTGCCATCGGATGCACAAGCTGAGATGGTGAAACTGGTTCATTGGTAATGATGTGATTTTCTTTTGGAATTTCACATGCATTAACAGTTTGAACACAACCAGTATCATCACTCTCTGAGTCTGAATCCACACTTTCAGCAGTAACACCCTCATCATTCAAACCTAAAATCGGTCTCACATCGGAATGTGGATCACCAATACTCGAGGTATTAGATTCATTTTCCGATGATGAGTCTGATTTTACCGAGCTCTCCGGTGTCACTTGATGACAATTGTGATTTTCAAAAAGCACCGGAGATGGCACAGACTTGTAATTAGTGGTTTGATCATCAATGATGTGGTCTACCACGTAAGCAATGTGCTTATAACTTTCCAACTTTTTGTTTACTTTTTCAGCAAAGCATTTGATGGTGGCCATTTCCAACTTGGTATTTTCAATTTCATTTATGTAGTTATTAATTGCCAATTGTTTTAATGATAAAGTGTTTTTCAAGTCGGAAATGTCCTTTTTATAGCCATCTAGTACCTTGTTGAAAGCATTCAACTCTTTGCGAGTAGATTGACTGTTCATGATAGCAATATCACGTTGAACACGGAGTTGTTTGTTCTCCTCAGTCAATCTATCACAGGTACCACAATACTTATCACTAGTAACATCAGTGCTACACTCAGAACTTACAGATTTTGGCGGATCAGTCATGGCCATCAATGCGAAATGAGCTTCCTTTCCAGCGAAAAACTTGGAATAGTCAATCCTTGTGAAAGCATCATCAGCAATGCACGACTTCCTCGTCTTCAGAAAATCAGCTTCTGCTAGCAACTGATCAATATCATCATCTAGTGATGTAACACTTGCTTCTGTCTCTGATTCACTGTCTGAATCTGAATAAGCCGATTCACACTCCTCAGGAACATCAGAAACAGTATCAATCACTATTCCAGAATTAGCATCCTCAGCATTAACCTCAACAGATTCATTCTCAACTTCCACTGCAGCTTCAGACATGTCAACTTCAACCTCAGTTTCTTTCTTCTTATCAACTGTCAATGACTCTTCAATATCAACCTGGTAAGCAACACAAGCCACATTTCCACCAGTAGTAATTTACTCAACACCTATTTGCATACCCGACCAATCAAACCGTTCATCTTGTTGAGTCACCAATGCTTGATTCTGATTGGTGTTCTGGTGTGTCTCATTAGGTGTAGTAATTGGTATGACTGTTCGGTTAGCATTGTTAGGTGATTGGTTTTGAGTCTGGTTTGGTGTGTTTGGTTGTCTGTTTTGGTTGTTATTAAAGTTGTTCTGACGGTTTTGGTAGTTGTTGTTATTTTGGTAAGAAACTTGGTTTTGGTTTTGTTGTTGACGATTCTGGTAGCTTGCATTGAATGGGTTTCTATTTCCTTGTTTTGGTGGCTGGGTACATTCCCTTTTAAAGTGACCTTTCCCTCCACAGTTAAAACAAGTAACTTTCTCCTTGTTAAACCCATAGGTTGTGTTAGGAGAAGTTCCCAAATCCGTTCTACCCGTCTTCTCAATAAATTCTGTTGCTCTTCTCATTATGCTTGCAAAAGCCCACTGAATGTCAATCAATTCCATCTCTTCTTTATCAATCTGTGCATAGTCTTCATTGGTTAAATTGTTGTTACCAATTTGACTAGCAACCAACCCATTGTAAGATGAAACCATTGCAGAGACTAGTGCAATGTGTTGCTGAGCAACTTCAACCGTCACATTTCCCAAGTTAGAAGTCTCCAAAACCACTGGTTGTTGATTAGGTTGAGTACTTTGGTTCATTGAGTGAGGTGGTTATTGAGATTGGCTATCAGTATAGAAGGCTGCTTGTTGCATTGGTGAGAATGGTGAAATGTAGGAATTGTTATATTGTTGTTGTGGTGGTGGTTGTGAGTTTGATGGCTGTGAGTTTGATGGTTGTGAGTAGGATGATGTTTGTGCCATGTAGTTGATGGTAGGTTTTGGTGATTCCATAACATTGGAAATGCACGCAACATGTGGTGCCACTAATCCCCCTGAACTTGAATTACTGACTGGAACTGAAGTGCCTCCAAAATATAAGCTAGGATTCTGAGGAATCTGTGATCTTCTAGCTTTCCTCTTCTCTTCCATCTCTTTGTTTTCCAGCTTTTCTATAAACTCTTGAATAGTCCAGAATTGGTATGCATCCTTCTCCCTGAGAACTTCCACATGCTGATCCCAGTGTGGTGGTAAAGCATCTGCAAACTTATCCACCTGCTTTGTCATAGGAATCTGTATACCATAACTTGACAATTCAGTTAGCAAATGACTATATCTAGGAGTTAATTCTTTTAAAGTTTCATTGCCAATATAAGAAAAATTCTCAAACTCCTTTCGTAATTCTTCCATCCTTAAACTTCTAGTCTTCTCATTCCCATCATGCCTCCTTTTAAGCATATCCCATAGTTGCTTAGATGTAGTGCATGTCCCAAACTGATGCAACAGATCGTTTGTGATTGCCTGTGTCAATTGGGAAAAGGCTTTCTTCTCCACAGCAAACTTCTTTTTCTCCTCCTCAGACATACTCTCCAATGGAACTGGTTCACCCGTATTCTCCAAAATTGGTGTTGTGTAACCTCTAGCAATCATACTCCATGCCTCTGCACCTTCCACTCCCATGCCTTCCAAGTGAATCTTGAACTTGTTCTGCCACTGATTGTATTCTTGTATCTCCATGAGCTTCGGTGGCCGATTCCCGCTACCTGAAGATAAATCATTAATCAGTGTGGAAATAGCATTTGTGGTTTGAGTGTTTACCACCGCTGCTGCTACTCCCCAGTAGTCAGGTTGTGGTGCTGGAGGTGTCACACTTTGAGGCATCGAGCTAGTCATCGCCATGTAGTTAATCGGTTGCGAAGACTGTGTGCTCGTCTTTTGTGCTGCCACCGTCCATGGGTCCATCACTTGCTGTTGTGGTTGTGTCGTTGCTGGTCTCGGTGTAGTCGGAAAATTCCACATGATCACGAACTTCGAAAAATTCAACACTTAGAAAATTTTCAAAAATTAAGTTCTAGGTTCGCCCGTTTGTTTCTTACTTTCGTCCCTTTCTGTTTACCTTCGACCAAAAGAATACACCCGAATGTAAAAAACTGAACAGAAAGTAAAATCCTCAATCACACTTTCCACTTTCGCCCAGAAAATTCTAGATTCGACCGGTTTGTTTCCACGTTCGCCCGCCCGATCAATCTGAAGTGGAAAATTGTACCCGAAAGTGAAAACTTTAACCAACAAACTCCAGGTTCGCCCAAAAAGACTCTAGGTTCGACCAAAAATGACTCAGGTTCGCCCAAAACCACTCAGATTCGACCACTATGTTCCAGGTTCGCCCATTTCAGGTTTGAAAAACGGTTACACTTTGAAAAACGGTTATTTTGATCTCTGATTTTCAAAAGTTTGTGGATTTGAATGATCTTAATCATGTTTTGATTCGGAATTGATTTGGAACAACTTTAATTCTTGGAATTTTGAATTTTATCCACAAAATCAACTTCAAATCAATCAAAAACACTCAAAAACCATTTTCATTCAAAAACAGATGTATTTTGATCAAAATTAGGTCCAAATCAGCTCTGAGTTTATCAAATTTGTTGTTGTATGATCCTCTAAGCTCTGATACCACTTTGTGAGCGAAAGATTTTGACTAAAACAGGATTAATTGATCATACAAGTTACAAAACCAGGTGCGGAAACCCTAGCTTTGAACAAACAGATAAAACTCAAATCAAAACACAATCAATATCATTTTCAATGCTTTTTCATAGATAAACCTTTTCAAATATTCAATTACAATGACACTTAGGTTAATCTAGATCAGTTACACACTTTCACAAAATCAACCTGGAACCTAACCTGAACACACACACAACTGAAAACTCTCTATCCATTGCAAATACACAAAATCTATATATAGCCACTGCACGTTCGCCCCTTTACACTGGTCGAATGTGGAATTCTTCCACATTCGCCCACATGAAGGTACGAATGTATATCTTCAGTTCAGGTCCATTCCACATTCGCCCAGAAGTCTTCACCTTCGCCCACTATTACTTACATTCGCCCAATCCTGTTTCACCTTCAATCCATCAGCATCTCTTAACATATGTTAACATCCAATCACTAGTCGCAAAACATGCATCTACAAGAACCAAAAGAAACCTTGAGACAACAATCATTGGCAACGCACTGGAATGCGCAGTATTACTATAGGAAAGTATGCCGCCAAAGCTGATATTTCCAGGAAAGTTTTCTCTACCTTGCCCCATAGGTAACATGCCGACGACTTATGCCTTGGCCGATCTTGGTGCAAGCATGAATGTTATGCCTACTTATTTCTACCATCAATTCGAAAATATCATCTTAAAAGGTTCTTAGGTAGTGTATGAACTTACGTCCCTCATGCATACTCGTACCTCCTCTTGAAGAACCCGAAAGATATTTTCAAGCTAGAAGAAAAGAACAAAAATAGAAAATAGCACAAGCTGAAAAAACAATCTCTGATTTTGCTAGACCTTCCATCAATGCTTTGGGCCCTGGCATCGCTAGACCCGCCGTTGATGCCGACCACTTTGAAATTAAGTCCCATGCCATCCACATGATACAACAAAACTGCACTTTTCATGGTTTATCCGATGAAGATCCCCGTGCTCATACCGCAAATTTCCTCGAAATTTGTGATACTTTCAAGTTGCATAACGTCACTCCCGACATTATTCAACTTTGCATGTTTCCTTTCTTACAAAAGAATAGTGCGAAAGCATGGCTAAATTCGCAACCAGCAGGTTCCATTACCACTTGGGCAGAACTTGAACAAAATTTTCTCTCAAAATACTTTCCTCCAGCCAACTTAGGAACGACATCACTACCTTTTGCCAAGAAGACAGTGAGTCGCTCTATGAAGCTTGGGAAAGATTCACGGATACGCTAAGAAAATGTCCCCACCATGGACATGAAATTTGGCTTCGTGTTTCATCCTTCTACAATGGGTTGACAAATCAAGTCATGCAGACTCTTGATGCTACCATAGGAGGAATTTTTAGGAACAAAAGGAATCGTTCCAAATGTTAGCACACCGGAGATAAACTCGACCACCAGTCCACCACCACCAGTCAATGAAGGCCCTACAAACAACCAAACTCCTCCAATTGCTCCATCTCAAGAACCACCACCAAAAGCAGTACGGAGAGAATATCAGCCTAACATACCTTATCCCAGTCGTTTGATGAAACAAAAGACGGGCGAGCAATATTAGTTCAACGAGCTCCTATATCAGATCCATGTCAACCTACCCTTTATAGAACTCATCCAACAAATGCCAAAATATGCAAAAGTTTTGAAAGACTTCTTGAGAACCAAAAGAAAACTCGAGACAGCAATCATGGGCAACGCACTGGAATGCGCAGCATTACTATAGCAAAGTATGCCGCCGAAGCTGACATTTCCGGGAAAGTTTTCTCTACCTTGCTCCATAGGTAACATGCCGACGACTTATGCCTTGGCCGATCTTGGTGCAAGCGTGAATGTTATGCCTACTTATATCTACCATCAACTCGAAAATATCATCTTAAAAGGTTCTTAGGTAGTGTATGAACTTGCGTCCCTCGTCCATACTCGTACCTCCTCTTGAAGAACCCGAAAGATATTTTCGAGCTAGAAGAAAAGAACAAAAATTGAAAATAGCACAAGCTGAAAAAACAATCTCTGATTTTGCTAGACCTTCCATCAATGCTTTAGGCCCTGACATCACTAGACCCGTCGTTGATGCCCACCACTTTGAAATTAAGTCCCATGTCATCAACATGATACAACAAAACTGCATTTTTCATGGTTTACCCGATGAAGATCCCCATGCTCATATCGCAAATTTCCTCGAAATTTATGATACTTTCAAGTTGCATAACGTTACTCCCGACGCTATTCGACTTCGGATGTTTCCTTTCTCACTATAGAATCGTGCCAAAGCATGGCTAAATTCGAAACTAGCAGGTTCCGTTACCACTTGGGCAGAACTTGCCCAAATTTTTCTCTCAAAATACTTTCCTCTAACCAAAACCGCAAAATTGAGGAACAACATCACTAACTTTTGCCAAGAAGAAGGTGAGTCACTCTATGAAGCTTGGGAAAGATTCAAGGATATGCTAAGAAAATGTCCCCACCATGGACTTGAAATTTGGCTTCAAGTTTCATCCTTCTACAATGGGTTGACAAATCAAGACATGCAGACTCTTGATGCGACCGTAGGAGGAATTTTTGGGAACAAAAGGCCGCAAGAAGTGTATGATCTCATCGAAGAAATCGCCGTGAACAGTTATCAGTGGTACAACCCTCGACTTCGGCCATCGATGATTGGTCTCTATCATATTGATTCCACGACTTCTTTGCAAGCTTAAATCGAGGCGTTATCAACTCGACTCAACCAACTGAGCAAAGCACAAGTAATTGTCATCACCGCCCCAGAGTTGCAGCCATAAGACAGAAGTCATCCTCCTCAAGCCAATGTTGAGCAAGTTGACTTTATTGGTAAAACCGCCTGCCAAACAACCCGTACAGCAAAACGTACAATACTGGTTGGCGTGATCATCCAAACTTCAGGTTGAAAAACACCAGCAACATCATGCAACCACCCGGTTTCAATCAATAAAGCAACCAACAATGCCCTCTACCCAATGGTTTACCATTAATGGATGAAAAGCTCGCCAAGCTCGAAGCCCAAACAGCAGCTCGAATAGACGAAAAGTTTAACAATGCAGATAAGAGGCTCCAAGGGATCGAGTCCACCATCAGGAACCTAGAGATACAAATGGGTGTTATGGCCAAGTCACTCGCATAAAGGCCCACAGGAAGTCTTCCAAGCAACACTGAGACCAACCCAAAAGCAAATGTGAGTGCAATAGCTCTTCGCAGCAGTAGAGTTTATCCCGAGCCACCCATGCCTGCTAGTGAGAAAGTGACACCACCCATTCCACTCGAAAGTGAAGTTACACCAGAACCAACAATAATCGTTCCAAATGTTATCACACCAGAGATAAACTCGACTGCCAGTTCACCACCACTGGTCAAGGAAGGCCCTACAAACAACCAAACACCTCCAATTGCTCCATCTCAAGAACCACCACCAAAAGCACTACGGAGATAGTATCAGCCTAACATACCTTATCCCAGTCGTTTGATGAAACAAAAGATGGACGAGCAATATCAGAAGTTCACTGAGCTCCTAAGTCAGATCCATGTCATCCAAAACATGCCGAAATATAGAAGTCATCCAAAACATGCCGAAATATGCTAAATTTTTTAAAGACTTCTTGAGCAATAAAAGAAACCTCGAGAAAGAAATCATGGGCAATGCACTGGAATACGCAGCATTACTACAGCAAAGTATGCCGCCGAAGCTGACCTTTCTGGGAAAGTTTTCTCTACTTTTCTCCATAGGTAACATGCCGACAACTTATGCCTTGGCCGATCTTGGTGCAAGCGTGAATGTTATGCCTACTTATATCTACAATCAACTCGAAAATATCATCTTAAAAAGGTTCTTGGGTAGTGTATGAACTTGTATCCCTCATCCATACTCATACCTCCTCTTGAAGAACCCGAAAGATATTTTTGAGCTAGAAGAAAAGAACAAAAATAGAAAATAGCACAAGTTGAAAAAACAATCTCTGATTTTGCTAGACCTTCCATCAATGCTTTGGGCCCGGGCATCGCTAGACCCGCTGTTGATGCTGACCACTTTGAAATTAAGTCCAATCTCATCCACATGATACAACAAAACTGCACTTTTCATGTTTTACCCGATGAAGATCCCCAAGCTCATATCGCAAATTTCCTCGAAATTTGTGATACTTTCAAGTTGCATAACGTCACCGAGCTCCTAAGTCCGATTCATGTCATCCTATCCTTTATAGAAGTCATCCAACAAATGCCAAAATATGCAAAAAAAATTTAAAGACTTCTTGAGCAACAAAAGAAACCTTGAGGCAGCAATCAAGAGCAACACACTGGAGTGCGCAGCATTACTACAGCAAAGTATCCCGCCAAAGCTGACCTTTCCAGGAAAGTTTTCTCTACCTTGCTCCATAGGTAACATGCCGACGACTTATGCCTTGGCCGATCTTGGTGCAAGCATGAACGTTATGCCTACTTATATCTACAATCAACTCAACTTGGGCGAGCCACGACCTTTGACAACTATTATTGAGTTGGCGGATGGGCGAGAGTAATGTTCCTATTATTCTCGGTCATCTGTTCTTCACCATCGATCGAGATACTATAGATATGAATGAAGGATTTCTTACACTCTGGATTGGGAACTACAAGGTTCATTACACTGCCGGGGGAAAAATGCATGTCCAACGATTCGTTCGACATGGATAACTATATTGATAAGCAATTAGATTATCAATTAAAGAAAGCCAAAGGTGCTACTGTGACACGTCCTGGCGAATCTTCAGTGGGACTTGACAACACCAAGTGGATCGATGAGTATTGGGACAAGCTTCAAACGGGTAGTGGAAGAAAAAGAGGCGAACGGAAGAAGAACGTGACTAGTGGCCCGGAAGCTGGCAAGGAAGTGGTCTGAGAAACACCTGTTTTGTCCATCCAAAGACATAAAACGTGGTGCTACCAGGGAGGCATCCTGGATTTCTATGAATAAGTTGAGAGGTTAGTGCATACGGTTGAAAAATGGTCAAGAACCATCATGTATGCTCGTTCACTCTTGATATTTTCTAACCATCAGGTATGCCAAGTGTTTTCTCTCGAGATAGCTTTGTATCGAGGCAGTTGCGGGAATCGACCGCACGTATTTTCATGGAGAACAAAAAGGGGAGGATGCTTGCTCCTTTGACTATCTCACTTATTCTTTGCATACACATATTAAAAATCATTATTTTAAAATATGCTAAAGAAATAAGTGTGAGGTGTTTAAAATTTTTGCAAAATTTCAACACCTCAATGAAGTCAGTAAACCGTAACCTAAGGCAAAGTTTTTTAAATATTTTTGGCAACAAAAATATTTTCAAACCCTTTAGTCCGCCTAGAAATCTTGCGGGAGATTAAGGAGGTTTTGGTAGTCAAAAGAACCGTCTGGGGTGTTTTCAATTCCTTAATTAACTCCTACCCCTACATGTGAGTATTTTGAGCCTTATTGAGCATACCACTACATATATACTCTACATGCTCATTCGTTTGCTTATGCGAGATATTCCCCTTTTGCATGACATGGTTAGAACTTGTGTGACTTACGCATTACAAGACCACATTAGAGGTGAGTGTGTGAAAATGATTTAGGCACTTAGGACTTACACATTCCATTATCATTAGCCTTCCATATATTTTCCCACGCTTAGCCACCCATCTTGAGACTTAGCCTTTTTCATTCCCCTTCATCCATTTAGCCCCCGCCATGACGAAACCAGGGAAGTGTTGAGGTGTTAGGGAAGCTCTCAGGAAATTTTGGGACTTAGAAGCATAAGCCGCACATCAAAGATCTTGGATCTCGATCTTGAAAAATGGCAACAATTGAAGAGCCATCAAGAAGAGCATACCAAGTGTAAAGAATCATCCAGCCAGCATCAAGTGAAAACATTTTATTTTTGTGTAAAAAAGTGTGTAATAATGATGTTGCTAAACTAAAGGAATCAAAAAAACTTCAAATAAAAGGTTTTGAAATACTTTCTGAAGACCAAGTGATCGACCCGACCTAGTGGAGGCTTTTAGGCGGCATGCGCCAAATGGTTCACAAGAGTAGGCGAAAGTCAAGTTATGAAGTCCAAGAAAAGACCTTCAAAGCACGCTTAGAAGAATAACAAGGTTCTGACAACACCTCAAAACACAAACCCCAAAGTTAGTCACGGTGGTAGGCTCCATTCCTACACTATTCATCACCATTTCACCAAAACAACCCCTTAAAACTCCTTTTGATTCACACAACTTGCCTCAACTTAAGTGGTGGAGTTGTGATTTGCATCAAGCCTATGATTCAAGCCTGCCATCGGATTGAATCTGAGTATTCAGTGAGAGTTGGTATGGATAAAGGAATTCAGACACTTTAGGGGTGTTTGAGTTGCCTTACCACAAACCAATCCCGAAACCCCAACAATCTATTAAGTGTAACTCTTAGGAGATAGGTTATGCTTGGAACATCGAGAAAATCTACAATTTTTATTTCAGAAAAACTGCCTAAGGTTTGGTTTGCTTGAGGACAAGCAAACGCTTAAGTGTGAGGTGTTGTGATGTGCTGAAAATTACACATGTTTTATATAGATATTTTCACCCTTTTTCACTTGAAATCATGCCTTTATCTTAATTTTATCATGATATATCTTTCTTTGTTGATAATTGCAGGTTTTGTGGTGTGACATCCGTCCCTTTTATTTTATCATTGGAACAACTCTAGTCCTTCATGTAATTATACATTTACAAGACTGGACCTTATATTATTCGTCTATTCTAAATTAATAAACTTTGGAGTTACATTAGCGCTTATTATAATTATTATTTTAGATATTAAAGTAACAAAATCTATAGTTGTATAAGAGGTATGTGAGTTTAAAGTAAAATAATAAACTTTTGAAACTAGAGGGACCTAAAATGCAATTATACAAAAAATATTTCAAACATCAGATTTTTTGTTTGTCCCTCCCGTATTTTCTTTTCCGACCAGTCAATTTCCGGTCACCGGAATTGTCTCCGGCGAACTTCTAGAACGCAATTTAATGCTTAATCTTGACCCTTAATCTTTTCAAAACGCATCTCCATCAATGTTAATCAAGTCCCAACGAGTTAATTTCAGAATTGTAACCGTTTAGTGTCGAATTAAGGACCTTTATTTGTACCGATCGGTATTAAAAAGAAAACGAGTCAAAACGCGTCATATAAACACCCACAATATTGATTGAATACATCTTTCACTTCCTGCTCCTTTGAGCGATTTAAACCCACAAACAAACGTCTCAAATCGTGACCCGAAGCCCTCTAAATCGTCGCTTGAAGTCTCGGCTAGTTTTTCTTTTTTTTCGAGCTGTACATATACTTGTAAGTACAAAATTTTGATGCCGTTTTGTTTCTGCAATGTGTCCGATCAAAAGCCCTATAAAATTAATCGCTAACTTGTTGTTTATCAAGCCAATTGAAATCGGGCTTAGGGTTAGGGTTTATGTTAGAAATTTGGGGAAGATGATACTTTGTTAATATTAAATAAAACTCTATTATTTTAAACTTTATAACAAACGTATGGCTTGGAGTAGTGGTTAGCATAGTGTTGTTTTTGTGATGGAACCCGGGTTCGAGTCCCCTTAGACGCGAACCTGCATTTTTTTGGGCTATTTTTATTTTAATTTTCATTTTCTTGTTTCTTTACATATATATAACATATAGACTTTGAAATATTCATAATAAATCCATTTTTTATCCAAAAATTATAAAAATTTAGGTGTATCACCTTGACACCATAAATAAAATTATCATATAAAAATTTTCTGGAAAATAAATTATTTTCATATTTTTATTAATTTAAATAATTTTAATCATAAATAATTGATTAGAAATTCATTATTAATGATTTAAATCCCAAATTTTCTGGAAAATTATTTTTAAGGATCATGAACCTAAATAAAAATTATTGGTTCAGAAAACATTTATTTTTAATAATTTTCCTATTTTTACTCATTTAAACATGATTTAAACTCATTAAATTTCTTTTAAATACAAATAGATTGAGAAAAATTATGGAAAAATTATTTTCACCTTTATACATCAGAAAATAATTATTTTTCATAAAAATATCATTTTGAACCGTGTCTTGTATTTTTAGTCTTATTTGTGTTTAATTAGACATAATTAAACATTTATTTAATTATATTATTTAACATCTATTTTATGAACCTTTTTCTTACAAAATAGAGATATTCCTATGTTTTAAAATCTAAATTATCATTTATTTGGATCATTGTATGACTCATCATTATATATTTAAGCATTTACAATTGTTGTATTTAGTTACAATAATTTGGTGAAAATAATTAATTAAATTACGTTGTCTTGATTATTCAAACATAGTTATATCTGAATATTAAATTGGTAATGATTATATTACCTAAACCACATTTACAAATTTTGGTATACTATTTTAATATACGACTTTTATATAAATTCGATTTATCGTAAAACCTTAATTCCCCAAATCAACTTAGCAAACCCTAATGCCTTAGAACCCTAGATGCTTTAGACTTTTAAGACACTTTCCTCATTAGTATGCTTATACGTATAGGTTGAATTCTTCGGAATTCCCAAATTAACCTTGTGACAAGTTTTGTTGGATTGGATACGCTTAGCAAAACTGTGAGTATATCTTTCCCCTTTTTCATGTTTTACTATTTTGGGGCTATAAATGTACACTATTATCAAATGTTGTTTTATCATTAATAGCAATTCTCATGTGTGTTTGCGTTATGTTATTTTGTGTGTCTACTGACTGTCAAAACCATTAACCTTGTGGCCTAGCACCTCAATGAATAGTACTATGGTATATACCCCTGTGGACTTACGTGAACGAGTTAAGTCCTTGGTCATTGTTGTGTGAATCATTATCATTTGTGGGTTATCGTTGAATCATTTATCATTTAGGGTTGGCTTTGACTGATACTACTTAATACATAGTTGCAAACAGTATACAACACATGGATTGCTAAACACTTTTTCTACTATATGTATTCAAACAGGATATGCTCACCAATACATTTTTGTATTGACCAAATTATTTTCGTACATGTTTCAGGTTGTTTTGTTGAGATGCATTCATAAGCTTTCGGATTTCTATTTAGACTTTGATTTATTGTATTTTAGCTAGTTGTCGTTTAGTATCATTGTATTTCATTCAATGTAATAAACTATTTAATCAATGTATTCAAATTTACACTTTAGTACCATGAGCTATTGAACAATCATCACTACGTGACACCTCGATATTTCCGCCATCGGTTGGGGTGTTACAGATTGGTATCAGAGCCATGGTTATAGGGAATTAGGTTATTAGAATGCCTTTTAGCCTAGTCTATAACTAAGCTTACTTTCACGAGTCCTCTCGTGTATATTTCTCTTATTTCTTATATTTTCTTTCAAGATATTTTTATCTATGATTCTTTCTCGTTATTCTTTCGATATTTTGCTTGGAAAAGAAGACACTCGTATTTCACGAACGAAACGATATCACCAAGTTAGGAGTGACATCCATACCTTGGTGATTAGTTTCACTTCTCTATATGTTATTTATCTTAGGAATGTATCTTTGAGATAGGAGTGACATCCACATCTCAAAGAGTATTTCCTTCAAAAAGAAGCTTAACCACTAAGCTGGGAGTGATATCCTTAACTTAGTGATTGGTTTCATTCCTCAATTGTTTTCAATTTTGAAATACATCTTTGAGTTAGGAGTGAAATCCACATCTCAAGGATCTATTTATGCATCTTGTTTTAAAGTCTCGCTAAAAGTTTTGAAAATTACCAGTGACGGGGTACGTGCAATCGGGAAGGATGACCATTTACTCATAGGTTTAAGTACACTCCCCACAAGTCACTAATAATATTTCAATTTCTTTGGCTAGTCACCAGTTTCATTAGAAATATTTCTAGTATCTCATTTCATTATTGGTTTTTTTGTCATTTGTTGTTTGAAACTCTTATTATCTCTTTTGAGTTTTTCCCTATCAATAGCTATCGCTATTAGTGCATTTTTCCATTTTCCGTTATTGATTCTTAAGTTTTGTTTAACATTTGGATTTTAAATTCCATCTCTTGTTGTTGATCATTTGCTTTATATCATCATTACTAAGACTTCTATGCGCTATTTTACCACATTAAAACTTACACTATTTCATTTACGTTTCGTGAGTTTTCATAAAGCATCATTTCCCTTATTAAAAAAAAACATTTTCCTGTGACTCAAATTTTTAAGCTTATTGTTTAACTTTGATCACACTTTTGATTCTTGAAAGTTGCACAGTTAAACACGAAGTGGTTTTAAACTTATTAATCATCTTGTTATTATCATCATGTTTACAAACTTACTTGATCGCTGTCACAATATATCTCTAAACTATTCACTTGTGGCTCTACAATATACACAACATCTTAAATGCCTACCTACCCAACACACATTTAGTACACTACTCTCTAAAGCGACCACCTTAGCAACTGACCCTATGTTGCCATCTCATGAAAACACAAAACCCAAACACCCAGTTTTGGAGAAACTTATTCATCAGATTAGCACATCTTACACACACCTTTTGTCTTGAAACATTTAGCGTGCCATGAGCCCAAGGAGATGCCTTAACAACTTTTACAAATAAACGATTTTTCAACGTATAACTTTCGCAACATTATGATAATTATCCAGATGTAACTTGGTTATTTCTAATGAGAATATCTTTCTTATCAAAACGGATAACACCCGTATTTTTCCAAACATTTCATAAATATGAAAAATTTTCAACTTTGATTAGATGTAACATGAAAATTGAAGGAATGTTTTAATAAAGAAAAGTCTTACTTTTCAAAATTCGTCAAGGCATTCGGGACCATATGCAATCTCCTACCTGTCCTACCCACATTTTTCAAACACTATCCAGGGGAATCAACCCAAACCAAATTAGATTCTCCATCGCCTTCAAACAACCCAGAAACTTATACCAAAGACTTTCAAATACCGAGCTGATTCACTCAGTCAACGTAGCACGAGAAATTGTGCGTAGTGGACCTTCAACGTTGAATTGGGTTTTTGAAGCTAGGTTACCAGCTGACACTTAAGACTTGGAACGTACACGTCCCTCTTCAACCCTACTATATCCGTTACTGTGACACGATCATTCTTTTAAAACTTAAAATAAAATAAAATGGTATATTTTTAGAGATGTTATGTTGCAATCTTTTCACATTCATGTTATTTCGAAACTTCAAACTTTTTACATTTGGAGTCTATTCATGTCATATGCATTGACTTTTAACATTTATGCTAGTTAAATATTGGTCTTTTGAGACACATTAGATTTATATGGTTTCCTCTTGCATTTTATAAACTTGTTTTGCATATTTACAGGCCAAATATAAACCTTCTTGTTTTCATATAACAATTGAATATATGTTTTCGGGAAAAGAAACTTGCGCCTGACAATACACCTTATGGCACTTTTCAACTCGACTCCTCGTAAACACATGAATATCTGTACTTACGAAGTCTTTTCATGTGAACTTGTTTTGAAATCTAAAATATTCTTCGATTCCTAAAAAGTTATTCTCATGTTTTACTACTATTCTTTCGACTATATCACAAAGTTCGCGTAAACTACGTTTTTATAAACGATAATTTATCTTTTACACTTACACTCTTTCAGTCGCAAAACTTTTGGTCTATACATTGGACATATCCTTATCGAATGTTGCTAAATGTCTTTTAACATATAGTGTATATATTTTGAACACCAGTGGACTATACGTATGTTCCATCCACTCTCAATTGTAGTGAATATCATTACCTTATTCTTACATCATTTTAATATATTCGCGTAGTATCTTATTTATGATTATTCTCGTATTATTATTTTATTGGTGGATATCCTCACGCGTTATTTGCAATTATTCTCGCACTAATTATTAGTAGTCATTTCTACAACACTGGTTTTGAGCATTAATTTAACTCGTTTTCTTTCATTTCGTGAAAATTGTGCGATTTACTTGGTTTATAATATTATACTATTCTTTCAATCGAAATTATATGCTATACTTACATACTTAACGCATATTTTGTATGCATATTTTCTTTCCTGTTTTGAGCAAAACCCTGTTATACTTTACATTATTTTGTTCATCATCATGGTCAACGAACATCCTAGTTGATAACTCGTATGAGATCTAAGCCGGTGCCCACGTACGACTCGGGTAAGAGTGTTTCTTTAATCCGAGGGGAACGGTGTAAACCTCAGAGTTATCAATATGAGTGTTTAAAGCCAACGATGTGAACAGAAGTTACTGGTTAATGGTGAACCCGAAAGGGAAGAACCTCTAACCATGTCTTGTACTTACATGTTATTTAAAGGGAAAACCCGAAAGGGAAGAACCTTTAACCATGTCATGATTGAGCATTATTTCATTGCAGTATCTATTACTTAATACATATTGGTTGCACGCATTTGTTTCTAGTATTACTTAGGATAGGGTTATGGAAAGCATAACACCCTGGTGTAAGGTAAATCGGTGATTACGGTCCGGAACGCAATCATAGGTTTACAGGTACAATAAGAGTGGTGTGTAATTCTATTTAGGCTTTTGGTAGACAATCAGTACGAGTCCAAAGTATCGGGAGTGTGGTGGGTTAGCTGCGGTACACCCTATATATAAGCATAAACGATACTGCGGGAGCGGACTAGGAGTCTGACCAAGAACCTACCCATTACTTTATAATTACCTCATCATTAGATCGTTGACTAGTAGCTAGCATTGTCGATAAGAACGTTTTTACACGAGCTTCAATTCGTCTTTCTAGAGTCTTTCTCTTGACCACCCACACAAAGAACTAACACCTTGTATACAATTACACTCTTGATTAATTGGATTCTTGTTGCATACCCTAATAACGTCCAGTCGGAAACTTTTCTAAAGTAGGGGAGACTGCTTCATCAATGACTATGCCTTCATCAGTTACACATCCCCAAAACTTTTCTCATCTAAACTCTCAAACTTTGGGTTAACTGTCAAAAGAATTTGAAACTTTTGCTTTGAGTATTAGACAACTATTTTAAATTTTTTTACGAATCATAATTGATGAGATTTTCTTTTAAAAATCTAGTGATTTTTACAACGCCTTTTGTTTCATAGTAGCTTCCACTTGAAAGAAATTTCGAGGCGAAATTTTCTAAAGTAGGGGAGACTGTGACATCCGTCCCTTTTATTTTATCATTGGAACAACTCTAGTCCTTCATGTAATTATACATTTACAAGACTGGACCTTATATTATTCGTCTATTCTAAATTAATAAACTTTGGAGTTACATTAGCGCTTATTATAATTATTATTTTAGATATTAAAGTAACAAAATCTATAGTTGTATAAGAGGTATGTGAGTTTAAAGTAAAATAATAAACTTTTGAAACTAGAGGGACCTAAAATGCAATTATACAAAAAATATTTCAAACATCAGATTTTTTGTTTGTCCCTCCCGTATTTTCTTTTCCGACCAGTCAATTTCTGGTCACCGGAATTGTCTCCGGCGAACTTCTAGAACGCAATTTAATGCTTAATCTTGACCCTTAATCTTTTCAAAACGCATCTCCATCAATGTTAATCAAGTCCCAATGAGTTAATTTCAGAATTGTAACCGTTTAGTGTCGAATTAAGGACCTTTATTTGTACCGATCGGTATTAAAAAGAAAACGAGTCAAAACGCGTCATATAAACACCCACAATATTGATTGAATACATCTTTCACTTCCTGCTCCTTTGAGCGATTTAAACCCACAAACAAACGTCTCAAATCGTGACCCGAAGCCCTCTAAATCGTCGCTTGAAGTCTCGGCTAGTTTTTCTTTTTTTTCGAGCTGTACATATACTTGTAAGTACAAAATTTTGATGCCGTTTTGTTTCTGCAATGTGTCCGATCAAAAGCCCTATAAAATTAATCGCTAACTTGTTGTTTATCAAGCCAATTGAAATCGGGCTTAGGGTTAGGGTTTATGTTAGAAATTTGGGGAAGATGATACTTTGTTAATATTAAATAAAACTCTATTATTTTAAACTTTATAACAAACGTATGGCTTGGAGTAGTGGTTAGCATAGTGTTGTGTTTGTGATGGAACCCGGGTTCGAGTCCCCTTAGACGCGAACCTGCATTTTTTTGGGCTATTTTTATTTTAATTTTCATTTTCTTGTTTCTTTACATATATATAACATATAGACTTTGAAATATTCATAATAAATCCATTTTTTATCCAAAAATTATAAAAATTTAGGTGTATCACCTTGACACCATAAATAAAATTATCATATAAAAATTTTCTGGAAAATAAATTATTTTCATATTTTTATTAATTTAAATAGTTTTAATCATAAATAATTGATTAAAAATTCATTATTAATGATTTAAATCCCAAATTTTCTGAAAAATTATTTTTAAGGATCATGAACCTAAATAAAAATTATTGGTTCAGAAAACATTTATTTTTAATAATTTTCCTATTTTTAATCATTTAAACATGATTTAAACTCATTAAATTTATTTTAAATACAAATAGATTGAGAAAAATTATGGAAAAATTATTTTCACCTTTATACATCAGAAAATAATTATTTTTCATAAAAATATCATTTTTGAACCGTGTCTTGTATTTTTAGTCTTATTTGTGTTTAATTAGACATAATTAAACATTTATTTAATTATATTATTTAACATCTATTTTATGAACCTTTTTCTTACAAAATAGAGATATTCCTATGTTTTAAAATCTAAATTATCATTTATTTGGATCATTGTATGACTCATCATTATATATTTAAGCATTTACAATTGTTGTATTTATTTACAATAATTTGGTGAAAATAATTAATTAAATTACGTTGTCTTGATTATTCAAACATAGTTATATCTGAATATTAAATTGGTAATGATTATATTACCTAAACCACATTTACAAATTTTGGTATACTATTTTAATATACGACTTTTATATAAATTCGATTTATCGTAAAACCTTAATTCCCCAAATCAACTTAGCAAACCCTAATGCCTTAGAACCCTAGATGCTTTAGACTTTTAAGACACTTTCCTCATTAGTATGCTTATACGTATAGGTTGAATTCTTCGGAATTCCCAAATTAACCTTGTGACAAGTTTTGTTGGATTGGATACGCTTAGCAAAACTGTGAGTATATCTTTCCCCTTTTTCATGTTTTACTATTTTGGGGCTATAAATGTACACTATTATCAAATGTTGTTTTATCATTAATAGCAATTCTCATGTGTGTTTGCGTTATGTTATTTTGTGTGTCTACTGACTGTCAAAACCATTAACCTTGTGGCCTAGCACCTCAATGAATAGTACTATGGTATATACCCCTGTGGACTTACGTGAACGAGTTAAGTCCTTGGTCATTGTTGTGTGAATCATTATCATTTGTGGGTTATCGTTGAATCATTTATCATTTAGGGTTGGCTTTGACTGATACTACTTAATACATAGTTGCAAACAGTATACAACACATGGATTGCTAAACACTTTTTCTACTATATGTATTCAAACAGGGTATGCTCACCAATACATTTTTGTATTGACCAAATTATTTTCGTACATGTTTCAGGTTGTTTTGTTGAGATGCATTCATAAGCTTTCGGATTTCTATTTAGACTTTGATTTATTGTATTTTAGCTAGTTGTCGTTTAGTATCATTGTATTTCATTCAATGTAATAAACTATTTAATCAATGTATTCAAATTTACACTTTAGTACCATGAGCTATTGAATAATCATCACTACGTGACACCTCGATATTTCCGCCATCGGTTGGGGTGTTACATGTGGTCAAGGAATGAAAAGAGGAGAAAAACGGCACAAAAGGCTAGAAATTGAAGGCTTAGAAGACAGTTTCAGATGCAGCACGGCCGCGCTTCGGCCATGTACGGTCGTGCACCTATCCCAAGTCAACAAGTTAACATTTTGATGTCAACAGCAGCATAAGTCAACAAGCACAGGCATGCTCCTCACTAGGGCACGGCCGTGCTCACCAGTGCGTGTTCTCCAAGACTCCAGAAGACCAAAACTGACAAGACGGTTAGCCACGTGGACAAGCACCTACGCGCAAGGACTCTGCAATAGTACCAGGTGTCTTGCACGGTCGTGCCACACCCTTGAGCACGGGCGTGCTCCTGCTAGGTCTATAAATAGAGAACTCCACTCCTCACTTTGGCATCCCTCAACCCATCAAATTCTCCGAATTCTACACGAAGTTTCTACTATATTTGGGACTTGTAGGTGTCCTTTGGAGCTTGGGATTACTCCATAAACTCCACATTCAAGAGAGAAACAGCCCGCAATCACTCAAAACTATCAAGAAATCTCCATACAACCCTCACCATGTTTTGTACTCAAAACCAACCTTGTGAGCTTGTTGTATCAACCATGCTAGGCTAGATTTCTCTTGGTGTTGCTCGGGTGATGATGGAACTTTGCATGAATTAAATAGTTTATTTTAGGTTAAAGTGGTGTTTTGTGTTCTTAATAATTTCTTCTCCTACTTCTTTGTTTGATGAACTAGTTAATTAATCAACTTAGTATTTGGTTTTATGAGTGTTTTGGTAGGAAGTGGAAGGACTTATAAGTGTAACTGTGGAGTGTAAAAACCCGCGCACTTGTAAGCTAACCTAACTCCACGTGTTGTGATTAACCCACTTGTGAATAGAAATATTCACACTTTGTGGTTCTATCCTCAACTATTGAAACTTCACTTAGGGTCGGTACGTCTTTATACTTGGTCCTAGAGATAAGCCGAGACTTGATATTGCGACTTAGCTACATGGTCTATGAGTTAGCTTTGGCGCAAATCAAGGATTGGTGAACTCGTATTAGAAGTAAACGGTCCAAATTTACTTCTATTATTTTATTACCGCACAATTAATAATAGGCCAATTACTTTTTGAAAGTTTAACTAATTCAAGTAGGGGATGAGTGTATGTGGGAGGCTACGTCGCCTTTTCCATGTCAAGTGGTAGCTTGTTCGGCCATGCTCCGCCGCCGGCAAGTTTTTTATAAAAGAAACTAGTAGTTGAATGTCAATATCGCAACTGTGGGAATTGCGTCTTTTGGGATTGGGTTAACACAATCTTGGTTGATACGTTCCTCATCGTTGAGAGGTGAGCTCACGGGGATGTGAGACCCTCATAATAACATTAAGAACATAATAACGTAGTTTTTGAACACACCACTTAAACAAGGGTTTACTGTTATTTCATACCAAGCAACATCATATCTCGAAGCAACACCTTTGTTTTGATATTGATTTCTCTTACGGTTTAAATCTCTCTTTTAGTTTTCTTCAAGCAATTTAAAAACCCCTCTAGTAATTTTTAGGAAGTTGAGTAGTAAAAATCGTGTCCTTGGATTCGATACTCGGTACTTGTTCATTTCTATACTTCTCTCGATAGGTTCACTTGCCTATTGTGTGGGGTTTAGAACATTAAGGAACTATCATTTTAGATTATAAATTTAAAACCTGAAAGTGTCACACACCAAATTTTTCGACTTTAACTCTTTCGTCATCAAGTTTTTGGCACATTCACCGGGAACTTGTTATTTTAAGGAAAAGAATTTTAACTCACTAAAACCTCACTCTATCACAAAGCTAGGTTAGTTGTCAAAGTGTTCAATTAACAAGAAGGGATTGATTTCCATGAATTGTTTGCACCAGTAGAAAAGTTAAAGGCAATTCATTAGTTTATGTATTTTTCTTCCTACAAGGATTTTAAAGTGTACCAACTTGACATGAAGAGCGTGTTTTTGTATGGGAAAGTTCAAGAGCTGGTGTATGTTGAACAACCTCATGGATTTACTGATCTAAACTATTAAGATCATGTCTATAAATTAGATAAGGTACTTTACTGGTCACCATTAGGCACCTAGGGGATGGTATGAGACACTGTCAACTCATGTTTGGACCATGGGTTTGAGAGAGGCAAGATTGATAGTACACATTTCATCAAGAGACAGGGTCAAGATTTGGGGCCGGTACGGGTATACATGGATGGCATCATTTTTTGGGTCAACCAAAGAAAACATGTGTACATATTTCGAGAAGGTTATCAAGAAGAAGTTCAAAATAAGTGCAATGGGTGAACTCAAATTATAACTGGGATTGCAGATAGATCAAAAGGAAGTTGGGTAGTTTATTCATCGAACTAAGTACGTGCGTGACATTTTGACTTGTTTAAAAATGCATGATTGCTCTACTTATGTGACACCTATTCCTAAGAACCACATTCTTGGACCAGATTATGAAAGCGAAAAGCATGTTTTCCCACTGAATATCAAGCTATCGTAGGTAACTGGAATGGAACCATGCCTAATATTATGTAAATGGACAATTACACAATCGTGGGTACTATCTTACCGATGGATTATACCCTACTTGGTCATCGTTTATGAAAGTGTTTCGATGTCCGGCTAATCCAAAAGAAAAGAGGTTAATGATGGCGCAAGAGTCAGCAACAAAAGATGTGGAACGTGTTTTCTGTGTTCTAAGTGAAAACGGGGTATAGTTAAGTGTCCCATCGAACTAGAACTCTAGGTAAGAATACGGGAGTTGTGTATGCATGCATGTTGTTGCACAAGATGATTGTAAAGGACGAAGGAAGAGCGACATCCCCGGTCCAAATAAGGAATCCATCGATCGAGCCAGCCTTTGTCGATAATAATTTTAGGGAGTTGTGAAATGAAAATACACATTTTTAATTTCGATTTAATCTTGTTGAACATTTTGCATCTCTAAACATACCCTCCCTCGACGTAGAAAAAGATGACGAGTAATATTTTAATTTTAATTTTAAGCATGTAGTTTAAATTTGAAGTATGCAATGTTTATATGGCATTCTATTAAGAATGGACCCAATTTTGGTAACATTTCTACACATCTTTGAAAGGTCATAACTCTTCACACAAACTTCGGATTGACCTGATTTTTTTTTTAAAGTTGCTTGTTTTTCCGAGATCTACAAGGTGGCAAACTGCCGAGGCGGTTTGTCCATAAATTTTTTTCTAATTTTACCTCCTTCAACTTCAATTTCTGATGTTAAGGTTAATTTTGACCAGTTTAGATGCTTTGACCATTCATAACAATGTTATACAAAACTCTGATTTCGATTTATTTTAATTTGTATTTCTTGTCTAAGGAGGAATTGCAAAACCCCTCAAACAATTTAGGTAAATTACAATGAGCTTACATGGAGAAGCCATATTCATTTGTTCTTACAGAATTAGCCAAACTTCATATAGATCAACTGGTTACCGTTATCTCATACATTACTTTATGGTTATGTGTTCTAATCCTCTTGATGTCTTTTTTGACCGTCTTTTTTTTTATAACAAACGAATAGTAATTTTGTTAATCTCTTAAAAGCAAACATCGTACAAGTCTAAAAAGATTTTCGTCAACGCAAGAATCAAACTCCCGGTATTAAGTGTAGTCGTCCGGAGTCACGGAGTATTATTTTTTTTTTTCCCGAGCCAACGTGTTGACCGGGCCACGGAGCGCCCGGGTGACCGTAGCCGACGCAGTGGGCCTACGGTGCGCCCGGAGCGGGAAAGGTGGTCGCCCGGGCGACGGCATTCGTCAAGGCAGGCTTACGGTGTGCCCGGTAGCGTGAACGGTGGACACGTGGAGCGTCCGGGCGTTCGTATGCGTCGAAACAGGCTTCCGGGTGAGCGTTGGGGACCAAGTAGCCCGGGTGAGGAAAGGGATAAAAGAATAAAGTGGTGGTATTATTTCGGTTGCGATCATACCAGCACTAATGCACCGGATCCCATCAGAACTCCGCAGTTAAGCGTGCTTGGGCGAGAGTAGTACTAGGATGGGTGATCCCCTGGGAAGTCCTCGTGTTGCAACCCTTTTTTAATTTTTTTTATTTAATTTCGTCAACGCAAGAATCAAACTCCCGGTACTAAGTGTAGTCGTCCGGAGTCACGGAGTATTATTTTTTTTTCCCCGAGCCAACGTGTTGACCGGGCCACGGAGCGCCCGGGTGACCGTAGCCGACGCAGCGGGCCTACGGTGCGCCCGGAGCGGGAAAGGTGGTCGCCCGGGCGACGGCATTCGTCAAGGCAGGCTTACGGTGTGCCCGGTAGCGTGAACGGTGGACACGTGGAGCGTCCGGGCGTTCGTATGCGTCGAAACAGGCTTCCGGGTGAGCGTTGGGGACCAAGTAGCCCAGGTGAGGAAAGGGATAAAAGAATAAAGTGGTGGTATTATTTCGGTTGCGATCATACCAGCACTAATGCACCGGATCCCATCAGAACTCCGCAGTTAAGCGTGCTTGGGCGAGAGTAGTACTAGGATGGGTGACCCCCTGGGAAGTCCTCGTGTTGCAACCCTTTTTTAATTTTTTTTATTTAATTTCGTCAACGCAAGAATCAAACTCCCGGTACTAAGTGTAGTCGTCCGGAGTCACGGAGTATTATTTTTTTTTCCCCGAGCCAACGTGTTGACCGGGCCACGGAGCGCCCGGGTGACCGTAGCCGACGCAGCGGGCCTACGGTGCGCCCGGAGCGGGAAAGGTGGTCGCCCGGGCGACGGCATTCGTCAAGGCAGTCTTACGGTGTGCCCGGTAGCGTGAACGGTGGACACGTGGAGCGTCCGGGCGTTCGTATGCGTCGAAACAGGCTTCCGGGTGAGCGTTGGGGACCAAGTAGCCCAGGTGAGGAAAGGGATAAAAGAATAAAGTGGTGGTATTATTTCGGTTGCGATCATACCAGCACTAATGCACCGGATCCCATCAGAACTCCGCAGTTAAGCGTGCTTGGGCGAGAGTAGTACTAGGATGGGTGACCCCCTGGGAAGTCCTCGTGTTGCAACCCTTTTTTAATTTTTTTTATTTAATTTCGTCAACGCAAGAATCAAACTCCCGGTACTAAGTGTAGTCGTCCGGAGTCACGGAGTATTATTTTTTTTTCCCCGAGCCAACGTGTTGACCGGGCCACGGAGCGCCCGGGTGACCGTAGCCGACGCAGCGGGCCTACGGTGCGCCCGGAGCGGGAAAGGTGGTCGCCCGGGCGACGGCATTCGTCAAGGCAGGCTTACGGTGTGCCCGGTAGCGTGAACGGTGGACACGTGGAGCGTCCGGGCGTTCGTATGCGTCGAAACAGGCTTCCGGGTGAGCGTTGGGGACCAAGTAGCCCAGGTGAGGAAAGGGATAAAAGAATAAAGTGGTGGTATTATTTCGGTTGCGATCATACCAGCACTAATGCACCGGATCCCATCAGAACTCCGCAGTTAAGCGTGCTTGGGCGAGAGTAGTACTAGGATGGGTGACCCCCTGGGAAGTCCTCGTGTTGCAACCCTTTTTTAATTTTTTTTTATTTAATTTCGTCAACGCAAGAATCAAACTCCCGGTACTAAGTGTAGTCGTCCGGAGTCACGGAGTATTATTTTTTTTTCCCCGAGCCAACGTGTTGACCGGGCCACGGAGCGCCCGGGTGACCGTAGCCGACGCAGCGGGCCTACGGTGCGCCCGGAGAGGGAAAGGTGGTCGCCCGGGCGACGGCATTCGTCAAGGCAGGCTTACGGTGTGCCCGGTAGCGTGAACGGTGGACACGTGGAGCGTCCGGGCGTTCGTATGCGTCGAAACAGGCTTCCGGGTGAGCGTTGGGGACCAAGTAGCCCAGGTGAGGAAAGGGATAAAAGAATAAAGTGGTGGTATTATTTCGGTTGCGATCATACCAGCACTAATGCACCGGATCCCATCAGAACTCCGCAGTTAAGCGTGCTTGGGCGAGAGTAGTACTAGGATGGGTGACCCCCTGGGAAGTCCTCGTGTTGCAACCCTTTTTTAATTTTTTTTATTTAATTTCGTCAACGCAAGAATCAAACTCCCGGTACTAAGTGTAGTCGTCCGGAGTCACGGAGTATTATTTTTTTTTCCCCGAGCCAACGTGTTGACCGGGCCACGGAGCGCCCGGGTGACCGTAGCCGACGCAGCGGGCCTACGGTGCGCCCGGAGCGGGAAAGGTGGTCGCCCGGGCGACGGCATTCGTCAAGGCAGGCTTACGGTGTGCCCGGTAGCGTGAACGGTGGACACGTGGAGCGTCCGGGCGTTCGTATGCGTCGAAACAGGCTTCCGGGTGAGCGTTGGGGACCAAGTAGCCCAGGTGAGGAAAGGGATAAAAGAATAAAGTGGTGGTATTATTTCGGTTGCGATCATACCAGCACTAATGCACCGGATCCCATCAGAACTCCGCAGTTAAGCGTGCTTGGGCGAGAGTAGTACTAGGATGGGTGACCCCCTGGGAAGTCCTCGTGTTGCAACCCTTTTTTAATTTTTTTTATTTAATTTCGTCAACGCAAGAATCAAACTCCCGGTACTAAGTGTAGTCGTCCGGAGTCACGGAGTATTATTTTTTTTTCCCCGAGCCAACGTGTTGACCGGGCCACGGAGCGCCCGGGTGACCGTAGCCGACGCAGCGGGCCTACGGTGCGCCCGGAGCGGGAAAGGTGGTCGCCCGGGCGACGGCATTCGTCAAGGCAGGCTTACGGTGTGCCCGGTAGCGTGAACGGTGGACACGTGGAGCGTCCGGGCGTTCGTATGCGTCGAAACAGGCTTCCGGGTGAGCGTTGGGGACCAAGTAGCCCAGGTGAGGAAAGGGATAAAAGAATAAAGTGGTGGTATTATTTCGGTTGCGATCATACCAGCACTAATGCACCGGATCCCATCAGAACTCCGCAGTTAAGCGTGCTTGGGCGAGAGTAGTACTAGGATGGGTGATCCCCTGGGAAGTCCTCGTGTTGCAACCCTTTTTTAATTTTTTTTATTTAATTTCGTCAACGCAAGAATCAAACTCCCGGTACTAAGTGTAGTCGTCCGGAGTCACGGAGTATTATTTTTTTTTCCCCGAGCCAACGTGTTGACCGGGCCACGGAGCGCCCGGGTGACCGTAGCCGACGCAGCGGGCCTACGGTGCGCCCGGAGCGGGAAAGGTGGTCGCCCGGGCGACGGCATTCGTCAAGGCAGGCTTACGGTGTGCCCGGTAGCGTGAACGGTGGACACGTGGAGCGTCCGGGCGTTCGTATGCGTCGAAACAGGCTTCCGGGTGAGCGTTGGGGACCAAGTAGCCCAGGTGAGGAAAGGGATAAAAGAATAAAGTGGTGGTATTATTTCGGTTGCGATCATACCAGCACTAATGCACCGGATCCCATCAGAACTCCGCAGTTAAGCGTGCTTGGGCGAGAGTAGTACTAGGATGGGTGACCCCCTGGGAAGTCCTCGTGTTGCAACCCTTTTTTAATTTTTTTTATTTAATTTCGTCAACGCAAGAATCAAACTCCCGGTACTAAGTGTAGTCGTCCGGAGTCACGGAGTATTATTTTTTTTTCCCCGAGCCAACGTGTTGACCGGGCCACGGAGCGCCCGGGTGACCGTAGCCGACGCAGCGGGCCTACGGTGCGCCCGGAGCGGGAAAGGTGGTCGCCCGGGCGACGGCATTCGTCAAGGCAGTCTTACGGTGTGCCCGGTAGCGTGAACGGTGGACACGTGGAGCGTCCGGGCGTTCGTATGCGTCGAAACAGGCTTCCGGGTGAGCGTTGGGGACCAAGTAGCCCAGGTGAGGAAAGGGATAAAAGAATAAAGTGGTGGTATTATTTCGGTTGCGATCATACCAGCACTAATGCACCGGATCCCATCAGAACTCCGCAGTTAAGCGTGCTTGGGCGAGAGTAGTACTAGGATGGGTGACCCCCTGGGAAGTCCTCGTGTTGCAACCCTTTTTTAATTTTTTTTATTTAATTTCGTCAACGCAAGAATCAAACTCCCGGTATTAAGTGTAGTCGTCCGGAGTCACGGAGTATTATTTTTTTTTTTCCCGAGCCAACGTGTTGACCGGGCCACGGAGCGCCCGGGTGACCGTAGCCGACGCAGTGGGCCTACGGTGCGCCCGGAGCGGGAAAGGTGGTCGCCCGGGCGACGGCATTCGTCAAGGCAGGCTTACGGTGTGCCCGGTAGCGTGAACGGTGGACACGTGGAGCGTCCGGGCGTTCGTATGCGTCGAAACAGGCTTCCGGGTGAGCGTTGGGGACCAAGTAGCCCGGGTGAGGAAAGGGATAAAAGAATAAAGTGGTGGTATTATTTCGGTTGCGATCATACCAGCACTAATGCACCGGATCCCATCAGAACTCCGCAGTTAAGCGTGCTTGGGCGAGAGTAGTACTAGGATGGGTGATCCCCTGGGAAGTCCTCGTGTTGCAACCCTTTTTTAATTTTTTTTATTTAATTTCGTCAACGCAAGAATCAAACTCCCGGTACTAAGTGTAGTCGTCCGGAGTCACGGAGTATTATTTTTTTTTCCCCGAGCCAACGTGTTGACCGGGCCACGGAGCGCCCGGGTGACCGTAGCCGACGCAGCGGGCCTACGGTGCGCCCGGAGCGGGAAAGGTGGTCGCCCGGGCGACGGCATTCGTCAAGGCAGGCTTACGGTGTGCCCGGTAGCGTGAACGGTGGACACGTGGAGCGTCCGGGCGTTCGTATGCGTCGAAACAGGCTTCCGGGTGAGCGTTGGGGACCAAGTAGCCCAGGTGAGGAAAGGGATAAAAGAATAAAGTGGTGGTATTATTTCGGTTGCGATCATACCAGCACTAATGCACCGGATCCCATCAGAACTCCGCAGTTAAGCGTGCTTGGGCGAGAGTAGTACTAGGATGGGTGACCCCCTGGGAAGTCCTCGTGTTGCAACCCTTTTTTAATTTTTTTTATTTAATTTCGTCAACGCAAGAATCAAACTCCCGGTACTAAGTGTAGTCGTCCGGAGTCACGGAGTATTATTTTTTTTTCCCCGAGCCAACGTGTTGACCGGGCCACGGAGCGCCCGGGTGACCGTAGCCGACGCAGCGGGCCTACGGTGCGCCCGGAGCGGGAAAGGTGGTCGCCCGGGCGACGGCATTCGTCAAGGCAGTCTTACGGTGTGCCCGGTAGCGTGAACGGTGGACACGTGGAGCGTCCGGGCGTTCGTATGCGTCGAAACAGGCTTCCGGGTGAGCGTTGGGGACCAAGTAGCCCAGGTGAGGAAAGGGATAAAAGAATAAAGTGGTGGTATTATTTCGGTTGCGATCATACCAGCACTAATGCACCGGATCCCATCAGAACTCCGCAGTTAAGCGTGCTTGGGCGAGAGTAGTACTAGGATGGGTGACCCCCTGGGAAGTCCTCGTGTTGCAACCCTTTTTTAATTTTTTTTATTTAATTTCGTCAACGCAAGAATCAAACTCCCGGTACTAAGTGTAGTCGTCCGGAGTCACGGAGTATTATTTTTTTTTCCCCGAGCCAACGTGTTGACCGGGCCACGGAGCGCCCGGGTGACCGTAGCCGACGCAGCGGGCCTACGGTGCGCCCGGAGCGGGAAAGGTGGTCGCCCGGGCGACGGCATTCGTCAAGGCAGGCTTACGGTGTGCCCGGTAGCGTGAACGGTGGACACGTGGAGCGTCCGGGCGTTCGTATGCGTCGAAACAGGCTTCCGGGTGAGCGTTGGGGACCAAGTAGCCCAGGTGAGGAAAGGGATAAAAGAATAAAGTGGTGGTATTATTTCGGTTGCGATCATACCAGCACTAATGCACCGGATCCCATCAGAACTCCGCAGTTAAGCGTGCTTGGGCGAGAGTAGTACTAGGATGGGTGACCCCCTGGGAAGTCCTCGTGTTGCAAACCTTTTTTAATTTTTTTTTATTTAATTTCGTCAACGCAAGAATCAAACTCCCGGTACTAAGTGTAGTCGTCCGGAGTCACGGAGTATTATTTTTTTTTCCCCGAGCCAACGTGTTGACCGGGCCACGGAGCGCCCGGGTGACCGTAGCCGACGCAGCGGGCCTACGGTGCGCCCGGAGAGGGAAAGGTGGTCGCCCGGGCGACGGTATTCGTCAAGGCAGGCTTACGGTGTGCCCGGTAGCGTGAACGGTGGACACGTGGAGCGTCCGGGCGTTCGTATGCGTCGAAACAGGCTTCCGGGTGAGCGTTGGGGACCAAGTAGCCCAGGTGAGGAAAGGGATAAAAGAATAAAGTGGTGGTATTATTTCGGTTGCGATCATACCAGCACTAATGCACCGGATCCCATCAGAACTCCGCAGTTAAGCGTGCTTGGGCGAGAGTAGTACTAGGATGGGTGACCCCCTGGGAAGTCCTCGTGTTGCAACCCTTTTTTAATTTTTTTTATTTAATTTCGTCAACGCAAGAATCAAACTCCCGGTACTAAGTGTAGTCGTCCGGAGTCACGGAGTATTATTTTTTTTTCCCCGAGCCAACGTGTTGACCGGGCCACGGAGCGCCCGGGTGACCGTAGCCGACGCAGCGGGCCTACGGTGCGCCCGGAGCGGGAAAGGTGGTCGCCCGGGCGACGGCATTCGTCAAGGCAGGCTTACGGTGTGCCCGGTAGCGTGAACGGTGGACACGTGGAGCGTCCGGGCGTTCGTATGCGTCGAAACAGGCTTCCGGGTGAGCGTTGGGGACCAAGTAGCCCAGGTGAGGAAAGGGATAAAAGAATAAAGTGGTGGTATTATTTCGGTTGCGATCATACCAGCACTAATGCACCGGATCCCATCAGAACTCCGCAGTTAAGCGTGCTTGGGCGAGAGTAGTACTAGGATGGGTGACCCCCTGGGAAGTCCTCGTGTTGCAACCCTTTTTTAATTTTTTTTATTTAATTTCGTCAACGCAAGAATCAAACTCCCGGTACTAAGTGTAGTCGTCCGGAGTCACGGAGTATTATTTTTTTTTCCCCGAGCCAACGTGTTGACCGGGCCACGGAGCGCCCGGGTGACCGTAGCCGACGCAGCGGGCCTACGGTGCGCCCGGAGCGGGAAAGGTGGTCGCCCGGGCGACGGCATTCGTCAAGGCAGGCTTACGGTGTGCCCGGTAGCGTGAACGGTGGACACGTGGAGCGTCCGGGCGTTCGTATGCGTCGAAACAGGCTTCCGGGTGAGCGTTGGGGACCAAGTAGCCCAGGTGAGGAAAGGGATAAAAGAATAAAGTGGTGGTATTATTTCGGTTGCGATCATACCAGCACTAATGCACCGGATCCCATCAGAACTCCGCAGTTAAGCGTGCTTGGGCGAGAGTAGTACTAGGATGGGTGATCCCCTGGGAAGTCCTCGTGTTGCAACCCTTTTTTAATTTTTTTTATTTAATTTCGTCAACGCAAGAATCAAACTCCCGGTACTAAGTGTAGTCGTCCGGAGTCACGGAGTATTATTTTTTTTTCCCCGAGCCAACGTGTTGACCGGGCCACGGAGCGCCCGGGTGACCGTAGCCGACGCAGCGGGCCTACGGTGCGCCCGGAGCGGGAAAGGTGGTCGCCCGGGCGACGGCATTCGTCAAGGCAGGCTTACGGTGTGCCCGGTAGCGTGAACGGTGGACACGTGGAGCGTCCGGGCGTTCGTATGCGTCGAAACAGGCTTCCGGGTGAGCGTTGGGGACCAAGTAGCCCAGGTGAGGAAAGGGATAAAAGAATAAAGTGGTGGTATTATTTCGGTTGCGATCATACCAGCACTAATGCACCGGATCCCATCAGAACTCCGCAGTTAAGCGTGCTTGGGCGAGAGTAGTACTAGGATGGGTGACCCCCTGGGAAGTCCTCGTGTTGCAACCCTTTTTTAATTTTTTTTATTTAATTTCGTCAACGCAAGAATCAAACTCCCGGTACTAAGTGTAGTCGTCCGGAGTCACGGAGTATTATTTTTTTTTCCCCGAGCCAACGTGTTGACCGGGCCACGGAGCGCCCGGGTGACCGTAGCCGACGCAGCGGGCCTACGGTGCGCCCGGAGCGGGAAAGGTGGTCGCCCGGGCGACGGCATTCGTCAAGGCAGTCTTACGGTGTGCCCGGTAGCGTGAACGGTGGACACGTGGAGCGTCCGGGCGTTCGTATGCGTCGAAACAGGCTTCCGGGTGAGCGTTGGGGACCAAGTAGCCCAGGTGAGGAAAGGGATAAAAGAATAAAGTGGTGGTATTATTTCGGTTGCGATCATACCAGCACTAATGCACCGGATCCCATCAGAACTCCGCAGTTAAGCGTGCTTGGGCGAGAGTAGTACTAGGATGGGTGACCCCCTGGGAAGTCCTCGTGTTGCAACCCTTTTTTAATTTTTTTTATTTAATTTCGTCAACGCAAGAATCAAACTCCCGGTACTAAGTGTAGTCGTCCGGAGTCACGGAGTATTATTTTTTTTTCCCCGAGCCAACGTGTTGACCGGGCCACGGAGCGCCCGGGTGACCGTAGCCGACGCAGCGGGCCTACGGTGCGCCCGGAGCGGGAAAGGTGGTCGCCCGGGCGACGGCATTCGTCAAGGCAGGCTTACGGTGTGCCCGGTAGCGTGAACGGTGGACACGTGGAGCGTCCGGGCGTTCGTATGCGTCGAAACAGGCTTCCGGGTGAGCGTTGGGGACCAAGTAGCCCAGGTGAGGAAAGGGATAAAAGAATAAAGTGGTGGTATTATTTCGGTTGCGATCATACCAGCACTAATGCACCGGATCCCATCAGAACTCCGCAGTTAAGCGTGCTTGGGCGAGAGTAGTACTAGGATGGGTGACCCCCTGGGAAGTCCTCGTGTTGCAACCCTTTTTTAATTTTTTTTTATTTAATTTCGTCAACGCAAGAATCAAACTCCCGGTACTAAGTGTAGTCGTCCGGAGTCACGGAGTATTATTTTTTTTTCCCCGAGCCAACGTGTTGACCGGGCCACGGAGCGCCCGGGTGACCGTAGCCGACGCAGCGGGCCTACGGTGCGCCCGGAGAGGGAAAGGTGGTCGCCCGGGCGACGGCATTCGTCAAGGCAGGCTTACGGTGTGCCCGGTAGCGTGAACGGTGGACACGTGGAGCGTCCGGGCGTTCGTATGCGTCGAAACAGGCTTCCGGGTGAGCGTTGGGGACCAAGTAGCCCAGGTGAGGAAAGGGATAAAAGAATAAAGTGGTGGTATTATTTCGGTTGCGATCATACCAGCACTAATGCACCGGATCCCATCAGAACTCCGCAGTTAAGCGTGCTTGGGCGAGAGTAGTACTAGGATGGGTGACCCCCTGGGAAGTCCTCGTGTTGCAACCCTTTTTTAATTTTTTTTATTTAATTTCGTCAACGCAAGAATCAAACTCCCGGTACTAAGTGTAGTCGTCCGGAGTCACGGAGTATTATTTTTTTTTCCCCGAGCCAACGTGTTGACCGGGCCACGGAGCGCCCGGGTGACCGTAGCCGACGCAGCGGGCCTACGGTGCGCCCGGAGCGGGAAAGGTGGTCGCCCGGGCGACGGCATTCGTCAAGGCAGGCTTACGGTGTGCCCGGTAGCGTGAACGGTGGACACGTGGAGCGTCCGGGCGTTCGTATGCGTCGAAACAGGCTTCCGGGTGAGCGTTGGGGACCAAGTAGCCCAGGTGAGGAAAGGGATAAAAGAATAAAGTGGTGGTATTATTTCGGTTGCGATCATACCAGCACTAATGCACCGGATCCCATCAGAACTCCGCAGTTAAGCGTGCTTGGGCGAGAGTAGTACTAGGATGGGTGACCCCCTGGGAAGTCCTCGTGTTGCAACCCTTTTTTAATTTTTTTTATTTAATTTCGTCAACGCAAGAATCAAACTCCCGGTACTAAGTGTAGTCGTCCGGAGTCACGGAGTATTATTTTTTTTTCCCCGAGCCAACGTGTTGACCGGGCCACGGAGCGCCCGGGTGACCGTAGCCGACGCAGCGGGCCTACGGTGCGCCCGGAGCGGGAAAGGTGGTCGCCCGGGCGACGGCATTCGTCAAGGCAGGCTTACGGTGTGCCCGGTAGCGTGAACGGTGGACACGTGGAGCGTCCGGGCGTTCGTATGCGTCGAAACAGGCTTCCGGGTGAGCGTTGGGGACCAAGTAGCCCAGGTGAGGAAAGGGATAAAAGAATAAAGTGGTGGTATTATTTCGGTTGCGATCATACCAGCACTAATGCACCGGATCCCATCAGAACTCCGCAGTTAAGCGTGCTTGGGCGAGAGTAGTACTAGGATGGGTGATCCCCTGGGAAGTCCTCGTGTTGCAACCCTTTTTTAATTTTTTTTATTTAATTTCGTCAACGCAAGAATCAAACTCCCGGTACTAAGTGTAGTCGTCCGGAGTCACGGAGTATTATTTTTTTTTCCCCGAGCCAACGTGTTGACCGGGCCACGGAGCGCCCGGGTGACCGTAGCCGACGCAGCGGGCCTACGGTGCGCCCGGAGCGGGAAAGGTGGTCGCCCGGGCGACGGCATTCGTCAAGGCAGGCTTACGGTGTGCCCGGTAGCGTGAACGGTGGACACGTGGAGCGTCCGGGCGTTCGTATGCGTCGAAACAGGCTTCCGGGTGAGCGTTGGGGACCAAGTAGCCCAGGTGAGGAAAGGGATAAAAGAATAAAGTGGTGGTATTATTTCGGTTGCGATCATACCAGCACTAATGCACCGGATCCCATCAGAACTCCGCAGTTAAGCGTGCTTGGGCGAGAGTAGTACTAGGATGGGTGACCCCCTGGGAAGTCCTCGTGTTGCAACCCTTTTTTAATTTTTTTTATTTAATTTCGTCAACGCAAGAATCAAACTCCCGGTACTAAGTGTAGTCGTCCGGAGTCACGGAGTATTATTTTTTTTTCCCCGAGCCAACGTGTTGACCGGGCCACGGAGCGCCCGGGTGACCGTAGCCGACGCAGCGGGCCTACGGTGCGCCCGGAGCGGGAAAGGTGGTCGCCCGGGCGACGGCATTCGTCAAGGCAGTCTTACGGTGTGCCCGGTAGCGTGAACGGTGGACACGTGGAGCGTCCGGGCGTTCGTATGCGTCGAAACAGGCTTCCGGGTGAGCGTTGGGGACCAAGTAGCCCAGGTGAGGAAAGGGATAAAAGAATAAAGTGGTGGTATTATTTCGGTTGCGATCATACCAGCACTAATGCACCGGATCCCATCAGAACTCCGCAGTTAAGCGTGCTTGGGCGAGAGTAGTACTAGGATGGGTGACCCCCTGGGAAGTCCTCGTGTTGCAACCCTTTTTTAATTTTTTTTATTTAATTTCGTCAACGCAAGAATCAAACTCCCGGTACTAAGTGTAGTCGTCCGGAGTCACGGAGTATTATTTTTTTTTCCCCGAGCCAACGTGTTGACCGGGCCACGGAGCGCCCGGGTGACCGTAGCCGACGCAGCGGGCCTACGGTGCGCCCGGAGCGGGAAAGGTGGTCGCCCGGGCGACGGCATTCGTCAAGGCAGGCTTACGGTGTGCCCGGTAGCGTGAACGGTGGACACGTGGAGCGTCCGGGCGTTCGTATGCGTCGAAACAGGCTTCCGGGTGAGCGTTGGGGACCAAGTAGCCCAGGTGAGGAAAGGGATAAAAGAATAAAGTGGTGGTATTATTTCGGTTGCGATCATACCAGCACT
This sequence comes from Ambrosia artemisiifolia, assembly GCA_032199755.1. NCBI lineage: Eukaryota > Viridiplantae > Streptophyta > Magnoliopsida > Asterales > Asteraceae > Ambrosia > Ambrosia artemisiifolia. The sequence goes on along the minus strand of CM063526.1, from coordinate 4,713,981 downwards.
AATGCACCGGATCCCATCAGAACTCCGCAGTTAAGCGTGCTTGGGCGAGAGTAGTACTAGGATGGGTGACCCCCTGGGAAGTCCTCGTGTTGCAACCCTTTTTTAATTTTTTTTTATTTAATTTCGTCAACGCAAGAATCAAACTCCCGGTACTAAGTGTAGTCGTCCGGAGTCACGGAGTATTATTTTTTTTTCCCCGAGCCAACGTGTTGACCGGGCCACGGAGCGCCCGGGTGACCGTAGCCGACGCAGCGGGCCTACGGTGCGCCCGGAGAGGGAAAGGTGGTCGCCCGGGCGACGGCATTCGTCAAGGCAGGCTTACGGTGTGCCCGGTAGCGTGAACGGTGGACACGTGGAGCGTCCGGGCGTTCGTATGCGTCGAAACAGGCTTCCGGGTGAGCGTTGGGGACCAAGTAGCCCAGGTGAGGAAAGGGATAAAAGAATAAAGTGGTGGTATTATTTCGGTTGCGATCATACCAGCACTAATGCACCGGATCCCATCAGAACTCCGCAGTTAAGCGTGCTTGGGCGAGAGTAGTACTAGGATGGGTGACCCCCTGGGAAGTCCTCGTGTTGCAACCCTTTTTTAATTTTTTTTATTTAATTTCGTCAACGCAAGAATCAAACTCCCGGTACTAAGTGTAGTCGTCCGGAGTCACGGAGTATTATTTTTTTTTCCCCGAGCCAACGTGTTGACCGGGCCACGGAGCGCCCGGGTGACCGTAGCCGACGCAGCGGGCCTACGGTGCGCCCGGAGCGGGAAAGGTGGTCGCCCGGGCGACGGCATTCGTCAAGGCAGGCTTACGGTGTGCCCGGTAGCGTGAACGGTGGACACGTGGAGCGTCCGGGCGTTCGTATGCGTCGAAACAGGCTTCCGGGTGAGCGTTGGGGACCAAGTAGCCCAGGTGAGGAAAGGGATAAAAGAATAAAGTGGTGGTATTATTTCGGTTGCGATCATACCAGCACTAATGCACCGGATCCCATCAGAACTCCGCAGTTAAGCGTGCTTGGGCGAGAGTAGTACTAGGATGGGTGACCCCCTGGGAAGTCCTCGTGTTGCAACCCTTTTTTAATTTTTTTTATTTAATTTCGTCAACGCAAGAATCAAACTCCCGGTACTAAGTGTAGTCGTCCGGAGTCACGGAGTATTATTTTTTTTTCCCCGAGCCAACGTGTTGACCGGGCCACGGAGCGCCCGGGTGACCGTAGCCGACGCAGCGGGCCTACGGTGCGCCCGGAGCGGGAAAGGTGGTCGCCCGGGCGACGGCATTCGTCAAGGCAGGCTTACGGTGTGCCCGGTAGCGTGAACGGTGGACACGTGGAGCGTCCGGGCGTTCGTATGCGTCGAAACAGGCTTCCGGGTGAGCGTTGGGGACCAAGTAGCCCAGGTGAGGAAAGGGATAAAAGAATAAAGTGGTGGTATTATTTCGGTTGCGATCATACCAGCACTAATGCACCGGATCCCATCAGAACTCCGCAGTTAAGCGTGCTTGGGCGAGAGTAGTACTAGGATGGGTGACCCCCTGGGAAGTCCTCGTGTTGCAACCCTTTTTTAATGTTTTTTTTATTTAATTTCGTCAACGCAAGAATCAAACTCCCGGTACTAAGTGTAGTCGTCCGGAGTCACGGAGTATTATTTTTTTTTCCCCGAGCCAACGTGTTGACCGGGCCACGGAGCGCCCGGGTGACCGTAGCCGACGCAGCGGGCCTACGGTGCGCCCGGAGAGGGAAAGGTGGTCGCCCGGGCGACGGCATTCGTCAAGGCAGGCTTACGGTGTGCCCGGTAGCGTGAACGGTGGACACGTGGAGCGTCCGGGCGTTCGTATGCGTCGAAACAGGCTTCCGGGTGAGCGTTGGGGACCAAGTAGCCCAGGTGAGGAAAGGGATAAAAGAATAAAGTGGTGGTATTATTTCGGTTGCGATCATACCAGCACTAATGCACCGGATCCCATCAGAACTCCGCAGTTAAGCGTGCTTGGGCGAGAGTAGTACTAGGATGGGTGATCCCCTGGGAAGTCCTCGTGTTGCAACCCTTTTTTAATTTTTTTTATTTAATTTCGTCAACGCAAGAATCAAACTCCCGGTACTAAGTGTAGTCGTCCGGAGTCACGGAGTATTATTTTTTTTTCCCCGAGCCAACGTGTTGACCGGGCCACGGAGCGCCCGGGTGACCGTAGCCGACGCAGCGGGCCTACGGTGCGCCCGGAGCGGGAAAGGTGGTCGCCCGGGCGACGGCATTCGTCAAGGCAGGCTTACGGTGTGCCCGGTAGCGTGAACGGTGGACACGTGGAGCGTCCGGGCGTTCGTATGCGTCGAAACAGGCTTCCGGGTGAGCGTTGGGGACCAAGTAGCCCAGGTGAGGAAAGGGATAAAAGAATAAAGTGGTGGTATTATTTCGTTTAGGATGGGTGACCCCCTGGGAAGTCCTCGTGTTGCAACCCTTTTTTAATTTTTTTTATTTAATTTCGTCAACGCAAGAATCAAACTCCCGGTACTAAGTGTAGTCGTCCGGAGTCACGGAGTATTATTTTTTTTTCCCCGAGCCAACGTGTTGACCGGGCCACGGAGCGCCCGGGTGACCGTAGCCGACGCAGCGGGCCTACGGTGCGCCCGGAGCGGGAAAGGTGGTCGCCCGGGCGACGGCATTCGTCAAGGCAGGCTTACGGTGTGCCCGGTAGCGTGAACGGTGGACACGTGGAGCGTCCGGGCGTTCGTATGCGTCGAAACAGGCTTCCGGGTGAGCGTTGGGGACCAAGTAGCCCAGGTGAGGAAAGGGATAAAAGAATAAAGTGGTGGTATTATTTCGGTTGCGATCATACCAGCACTAATGCACCGGATCCCATCAGAACTCCGCAGTTAAGCGTGCTTGGGCGAGAGTAGTACTAGGATGGGTGACCCCCTGGGAAGTCCTCGTGTTGCAACCCTTTTTTAATTTTTTTTATTTAATTTCGTCAACGCAAGAATCAAACTCCCGGTACTAAGTGTAGTCGTCCGGAGTCACGGAGTATTATTTTTTTTTCCCCGAGCCAACGTGTTGACCGGGCCACGGAGCGCCCGGGTGACCGTAGCCGACGCAGCGGGCCTACGGTGCGCCCGGAGCGGGAAAGGTGGTCGCCCGGGCGACGGCATTCGTCAAGGCAGGCTTACGGTGTGCCCGGTAGCGTGAACGGTGGACACGTGGAGCGTCCGGGCGTTCGTATGCGTCGAAACAGGCTTCCGGGTGAGCGTTGGGGACCAAGTAGCCCAGGTGAGGAAAGGGATAAAAGAATAAAGTGGTGGTATTATTTCGGTTGCGATCATACCAGCACTAATGCACCGGATCCCATCAGAACTCCGCAGTTAAGCGTGCTTGGGCGAGAGTAGTACTAGGATGGGTGACCCCCTGGGAAGTCCTCGTGTTGCAACCCTTTTTTAATTTTTTTTTATTTAATTTCGTCAACGCAAGAATCAAACTCCCGGTACTAAGTGTAGTCGTCCGGAGTCACGGAGTATTATTTTTTTTTCCCCGAGCCAACGTGTTGACCGGGCCACGGAGCGCCCGGGTGACCGTAGCCGACGCAGCGGGCCTACGGTGCGCCCGGAGAGGGAAAGGTGGTCGCCCGGGCGACGGCATTCGTCAAGGCAGGCTTACGGTGTGCCCGGTAGCGTGAACGGTGGACACGTGGAGCGTCCGGGCGTTCGTATGCGTCGAAACAGGCTTCCGGGTGAGCGTTGGGGACCAAGTAGCCCAGGTGAGGAAAGGGATAAAAGAATAAAGTGGTGGTATTATTTCGGTTGCGATCATACCAGCACTAATGCACCGGATCCCATCAGAACTCCGCAGTTAAGCGTGCTTGGGCGAGAGTAGTACTAGGATGGGTGACCCCCTGGGAAGTCCTCGTGTTGCAACCCTTTTTTAATTTTTTTTATTTAATTTCGTCAACGCAAGAATCAAACTCCCGGTACTAAGTGTAGTCGTCCGGAGTCACGGAGTATTATTTTTTTTTCCCCGAGCCAACGTGTTGACCGGGCCACGGAGCGCCCGGGTGACCGTAGCCGACGCAGCGGGCCTACGGTGCGCCCGGAGCGGGAAAGGTGGTCGCCCGGGCGACGGCATTCGTCAAGGCAGGCTTACGGTGTGCCCGGTAGCGTGAACGGTGGACACGTGGAGCGTCCGGGCGTTCGTATGCGTCGAAACAGGCTTCCGGGTGAGCGTTGGGGACCAAGTAGCCCAGGTGAGGAAAGGGATAAAAGAATAAAGTGGTGGTATTATTTCGGTTGCGATCATACCAGCACTAATGCACCGGATCCCATCAGAACTCCGCAGTTAAGCGTGCTTGGGCGAGAGTAGTACTAGGATGGGTGACCCCCTGGGAAGTCCTCGTGTTGCAACCCTTTTTTAATTTTTTTTATTTAATTTCGTCAACGCAAGAATCAAACTCCCGGTACTAAGTGTAGTCGTCCGGAGTCACGGAGTATTATTTTTTTTTCCCCGAGCCAACGTGTTGACCGGGCCACGGAGCGCCCGGGTGACCGTAGCCGACGCAGCGGGCCTACGGTGCGCCCGGAGCGGGAAAGGTGGTCGCCCGGGCGACGGCATTCGTCAAGGCAGGCTTACGGTGTGCCCGGTAGCGTGAACGGTGGACACGTGGAGCGTCCGGGCGTTCGTATGCGTCGAAACAGGCTTCCGGGTGAGCGTTGGGGACCAAGTAGCCCAGGTGAGGAAAGGGATAAAAGAATAAAGTGGTGGTATTATTTCGGTTGCGATCATACCAGCACTAATGCACCGGATCCCATCAGAACTCCGCAGTTAAGCGTGCTTGGGCGAGAGTAGTACTAGGATGGGTGATCCCCTGGGAAGTCCTCGTGTTGCAACCCTTTTTTAATTTTTTTTATTTAATTTCGTCAACGCAAGAATCAAACTCCCGGTACTAAGTGTAGTCGTCCGGAGTCACGGAGTATTATTTTTTTTTCCCCGAGCCAACGTGTTGACCGGGCCACGGAGCGCCCGGGTGACCGTAGCCGACGCAGCGGGCCTACGGTGCGCCCGGAGCGGGAAAGGTGGTCGCCCGGGCGACGGCATTCGTCAAGGCAGGCTTACGGTGTGCCCGGTAGCGTGAACGGTGGACACGTGGAGCGTCCGGGCGTTCGTATGCGTCGAAACAGGCTTCCGGGTGAGCGTTGGGGACCAAGTAGCCCAGGTGAGGAAAGGGATAAAAGAATAAAGTGGTGGTATTATTTCGGTTGCGATCATACCAGCACTAATGCACCGGATCCCATCAGAACTCCGCAGTTAAGCGTGCTTGGGCGAGAGTAGTACTAGGATGGGTGACCCCCTGGGAAGTCCTCGTGTTGCAACCCTTTTTTAATTTTTTTTATTTAATTTCGTCAACGCAAGAATCAAACTCCCGGTACTAAGTGTAGTCGTCCGGAGTCACGGAGTATTATTTTTTTTTCCCCGAGCCAACGTGTTGACCGGGCCACGGAGCGCCCGGGTGACCGTAGCCGACGCAGCGGGCCTACGGTGCGCCCGGAGCGGGAAAGGTGGTCGCCCGGGCGACGGCATTCGTCAAGGCAGTCTTACGGTGTGCCCGGTAGCGTGAACGGTGGACACGTGGAGCGTCCGGGCGTTCGTATGCGTCGAAACAGGCTTCCGGGTGAGCGTTGGGGACCAAGTAGCCCAGGTGAGGAAAGGGATAAAAGAATAAAGTGGTGGTATTATTTCGGTTGCGATCATACCAGCACTAATGCACCGGATCCCATCAGAACTCCGCAGTTAAGCGTGCTTGGGCGAGAGTAGTACTAGGATGGGTGACCCCCTGGGAAGTCCTCGTGTTGCAACCCTTTTTTAATTTTTTTTATTTAATTTCGTCAACGCAAGAATCAAACTCCCGGTACTAAGTGTAGTCGTCCGGAGTCACGGAGTATTATTTTTTTTTCCCCGAGCCAACGTGTTGACCGGGCCACGGAGCGCCCGGGTGACCGTAGCCGACGCAGCGGGCCTACGGTGCGCCCGGAGCGGGAAAGGTGGTCGCCCGGGCGACGGCATTCGTCAAGGCAGGCTTACGGTGTGCCCGGTAGCGTGAACGGTGGACACGTGGAGCGTCCGGGCGTTCGTATGCGTCGAAACAGGCTTCCGGGTGAGCGTTGGGGACCAAGTAGCCCAGGTGAGGAAAGGGATAAAAGAATAAAGTGGTGGTATTATTTCGGTTGCGATCATACCAGCACTAATGCACCGGATCCCATCAGAACTCCGCAGTTAAGCGTGCTTGGGCGAGAGTAGTACTAGGATGGGTGACCCCCTGGGAAGTCCTCGTGTTGCAACCCTTTTTTAATTTTTTTTTATTTAATTTCGTCAACGCAAGAATCAAACTCCCGGTACTAAGTGTAGTCGTCCGGAGTCACGGAGTATTATTTTTTTTTCCCCGAGCCAACGTGTTGACCGGGCCACGGAGCGCCCGGGTGACCGTAGCCGACGCAGCGGGCCTACGGTGCGCCCGGAGAGGGAAAGGTGGTCGCCCGGGCGACGGCATTCGTCAAGGCAGGCTTACGGTGTGCCCGGTAGCGTGAACGGTGGACACGTGGAGCGTCCGGGCGTTCGTATGCGTCGAAACAGGCTTCCGGGTGAGCGTTGGGGACCAAGTAGCCCAGGTGAGGAAAGGGATAAAAGAATAAAGTGGTGGTATTATTTCGGTTGCGATCATACCAGCACTAATGCACCGGATCCCATCAGAACTCCGCAGTTAAGCGTGCTTGGGCGAGAGTAGTACTAGGATGGGTGACCCCCTGGGAAGTCCTCGTGTTGCAACCCTTTTTTAATTTTTTTTATTTAATTTCGTCAACGCAAGAATCAAACTCCCGGTACTAAGTGTAGTCGTCCGGAGTCACGGAGTATTATTTTTTTTTCCCCGAGCCAACGTGTTGACCGGGCCACGGAGCGCCCGGGTGACCGTAGCCGACGCAGCGGGCCTACGGTGCGCCCGGAGCGGGAAAGGTGGTCGCCCGGGCGACGGCATTCGTCAAGGCAGGCTTACGGTGTGCCCGGTAGCGTGAACGGTGGACACGTGGAGCGTCCGGGCGTTCGTATGCGTCGAAACAGGCTTCCGGGTGAGCGTTGGGGACCAAGTAGCCCAGGTGAGGAAAGGGATAAAAGAATAAAGTGGTGGTATTATTTCGGTTGCGATCATACCAGCACTAATGCACCGGATCCCATCAGAACTCCGCAGTTAAGCGTGCTTGGGCGAGAGTAGTACTAGGATGGGTGACCCCCTGGGAAGTCCTCGTGTTGCAACCCTTTTTTAATTTTTTTTATTTAATTTCGTCAACGCAAGAATCAAACTCCCGGTACTAAGTGTAGTCGTCCGGAGTCACGGAGTATTATTTTTTTTTCCCCGAGCCAACGTGTTGACCGGGCCACGGAGCGCCCGGGTGACCGTAGCCGACGCAGCGGGCCTACGGTGCGCCCGGAGCGGGAAAGGTGGTCGCCCGGGCGACGGCATTCGTCAAGGCAGGCTTACGGTGTGCCCGGTAGCGTGAACGGTGGACACGTGGAGCGTCCGGGCGTTCGTATGCGTCGAAACAGGCTTCCGGGTGAGCGTTGGGGACCAAGTAGCCCAGGTGAGGAAAGGGATAAAAGAATAAAGTGGTGGTATTATTTCGGTTGCGATCATACCAGCACTAATGCACCGGATCCCATCAGAACTCCGCAGTTAAGCGTGCTTGGGCGAGAGTAGTACTAGGATGGGTGACCCCCTGGGAAGTCCTCGTGTTGCAACCCTTTTTTAATGTTTTTTTTATTTAATTTCGTCAACGCAAGAATCAAACTCCCGGTACTAAGTGTAGTCGTCCGGAGTCACGGAGTATTATTTTTTTTTCCCCGAGCCAACGTGTTGACCGGGCCACGGAGCGCCCGGGTGACCGTAGCCGACGCAGCGGGCCTACGGTGCGCCCGGAGAGGGAAAGGTGGTCGCCCGGGCGACGGCATTCGTCAAGGCAGGCTTACGGTGTGCCCGGTAGCGTGAACGGTGGACACGTGGAGCGTCCGGGCGTTCGTATGCGTCGAAACAGGCTTCCGGGTGAGCGTTGGGGACCAAGTAGCCCAGGTGAGGAAAGGGATAAAAGAATAAAGTGGTGGTATTATTTCGGTTGCGATCATACCAGCACTAATGCACCGGATCCCATCAGAACTCCGCAGTTAAGCGTGCTTGGGCGAGAGTAGTACTAGGATGGGTGATCCCCTGGGAAGTCCTCGTGTTGCAACCCTTTTTTAATTTTTTTTATTTAATTTCGTCAACGCAAGAATCAAACTCCCGGTACTAAGTGTAGTCGTCCGGAGTCACGGAGTATTATTTTTTTTTCCCCGAGCCAACGTGTTGACCGGGCCACGGAGCGCCCGGGTGACCGTAGCCGACGCAGCGGGCCTACGGTGCGCCCGGAGCGGGAAAGGTGGTCGCCCGGGCGACGGCATTCGTCAAGGCAGGCTTACGGTGTGCCCGGTAGCGTGAACGGTGGACACGTGGAGCGTCCGGGCGTTCGTATGCGTCGAAACAGGCTTCCGGGTGAGCGTTGGGGACCAAGTAGCCCAGGTGAGGAAAGGGATAAAAGAATAAAGTGGTGGTATTATTTCGGTTGCGATCATACCAGCACTAATGCACCGGATCCCATCAGAACTCCGCAGTTAAGCGTGCTTGGGCGAGAGTAGTACTAGGATGGGTGACCCCCTGGGAAGTCCTCGTGTTGCAACCCTTTTTTAATTTTTTTTATTTAATTTCGTCAACGCAAGAATCAAACTCCCGGTACTAAGTGTAGTCGTCCGGAGTCACGGAGTATTATTTTTTTTTCCCCGAGCCAACGTGTTGACCGGGCCACGGAGCGCCCGGGTGACCGTAGCCGACGCAGCGGGCCTACGGTGCGCCCGGAGCGGGAAAGGTGGTCGCCCGGGCGACGGCATTCGTCAAGGCAGGCTTACGGTGTGCCCGGTAGCGTGAACGGTGGACACGTGGAGCGTCCGGGCGTTCGTATGCGTCGAAACAGGCTTCCGGGTGAGCGTTGGGGACCAAGTAGCCCAGGTGAGGAAAGGGATAAAAGAATAAAGTGGTGGTATTATTTCGGTTGCGATCATACCAGCACTAATGCACCGGATCCCATCAGAACTCCGCAGTTAAGCGTGCTTGGGCGAGAGTAGTACTAGGATGGGTGACCCCCTGGGAAGTCCTCGTGTTGCAGCCCTTTTTTAATTTTTTTTATTTAATTTCGTCAACGCAAGAATCAAACTCCCGGTACTAAGTGTAGTCGTCCGGAGTCACGGAGTATTATTTTTTTTTCCCCGAGCCAACGTGTTGACCGGGCCACGGAGCGCCCGGGTGACCGTAGCCGACGCAGCGGGCCTACGGTGCGCCCGGAGCGGGAAAGGTGGTCGCCCGGGCGACGGCATTCGTCAAGGCAGGCTTACGGTGTGCCCGGTAGCGTGAACGGTGGACACGTGGAGCGTCCGGGCGTTCGTATGCGTCGAAACAGGCTTCCGGGTGAGCGTTGGGGACCAAGTAGCCCAGGTGAGGAAAGGGATAAAAGAATAAAGTGGTGGTATTATTTCGGTTGCGATCATACCAGCACTAATGCACCGGATCCCATCAGAACTCCGCAGTTAAGCGTGCTTGGGCGAGAGTAGTACTAGGATGGGTGACCCCCTGGGAAGTCCTCGTGTTGCAACCCTTTTTTAATTTTTTTTTATTTAATTTCGTCAACGCAAGAATCAAACTCCCGGTACTAAGTGTAGTCGTCCGGAGTCACGGAGTATTATTTTTTTTTCCCCGAGCCAACGTGTTGACCGGGCCACGGAGCGCCCGGGTGACCGTAGCCGACGCAGCGGGCCTACGGTGCGCCCGGAGAGGGAAAGGTGGTCGCCCGGGCGACGGCATTCGTCAAGGCAGGCTTACGGTGTGCCCGGTAGCGTGAACGGTGGACACGTGGAGCGTCCGGGCGTTCGTATGCGTCGAAACAGGCTTCCGGGTGAGCGTTGGGGACCAAGTAGCCCAGGTGAGGAAAGGGATAAAAGAATAAAGTGGTGGTATTATTTCGGTTGCGATCATACCAGCACTAATGCACCGGATCCCATCAGAACTCCGCAGTTAAGCGTGCTTGGGCGAGAGTAGTACTAGGATGGGTGACCCCCTGGGAAGTCCTCGTGTTGCAACCCTTTTTTAATTTTTTTTATTTAATTTCGTCAACGCAAGAATCAAACTCCCGGTACTAAGTGTAGTCGTCCGGAGTCACGGAGTATTATTTTTTTTTCCCCGAGCCAACGTGTTGACCGGGCCACGGAGCGCCCGGGTGACCGTAGCCGACGCAGCGGGCCTACGGTGCGCCCGGAGCGGGAAAGGTGGTCGCCCGGGCGACGGCATTCGTCAAGGCAGGCTTACGGTGTGCCCGGTAGCGTGAACGGTGGACACGTGGAGCGTCCGGGCGTTCGTATGCGTCGAAACAGGCTTCCGGGTGAGCGTTGGGGACCAAGTAGCCCAGGTGAGGAAAGGGATAAAAGAATAAAGTGGTGGTATTATTTCGGTTGCGATCATACCAGCACTAATGCACCGGATCCCATCAGAACTCCGCAGTTAAGCGTGCTTGGGCGAGAGTAGTACTAGGATGGGTGACCCCCTGGGAAGTCCTCGTGTTGCAACCCTTTTTTAATTTTTTTTATTTAATTTCGTCAACGCAAGAATCAAACTCCCGGTACTAAGTGTAGTCGTCCGGAGTCACGGAGTATTATTTTTTTTTCCCCGAGCCAACGTGTTGACCGGGCCACGGAGCGCCCGGGTGACCGTAGCCGACGCAGCGGGCCTACGGTGCGCCCGGAGCGGGAAAGGTGGTCGCCCGGGCGACGGCATTCGTCAAGGCAGGCTTACGGTGTGCCCGGTAGCGTGAACGGTGGACACGTGGAGCGTCCGGGCGTTCGTATGCGTCGAAACAGGCTTCCGGGTGAGCGTTGGGGACCAAGTAGCCCAGGTGAGGAAAGGGATAAAAGAATAAAGTGGTGGTATTATTTCGGTTGCGATCATACCAGCACTAATGCACCGGATCCCATCAGAACTCCGCAGTTAAGCGTGCTTGGGCGAGAGTAGTACTAGGATGGGTGACCCCCTGGGAAGTCCTCGTGTTGCAACCCTTTTTTAATTTTTTTTTTATTTAATTTCGTCAACGCAAGAATCAAACTCCCGGTACTAAGTGTAGTCGTCCGGAGTCACGGAGTATTATTTTTTTTTCCCCGAGCCAACGTGTTGACCGGGCCACGGAGCGCCCGGGTGACCGTAGCCGACGCAGCGGGCCTACGGTGCGCCCGGAGAGGGAAAGGTGGTCGCCCGGGCGACGGCATTCGTCAAGGCAGGCTTACGGTGTGCCCGGTAGCGTGAACGGTGGACACGTGGAGCGTCCGGGCGTTCGTATGCGTCGAAACAGGCTTCCGGGTGAGCGTTGGGGACCAAGTAGCCCAGGTGAGGAAAGGGATAAAAGAATAAAGTGGTGGTATTATTTCGGTTGCGATCATACCAGCACTAATGCACCGGATCCCATCAGAACTCCGCAGTTAAGCGTGCTTGGGCGAGAGTAGTACTAGGATGGGTGACCCCCTGGGAAGTCCTCGTGTTGCAACCCTTTTTTAATTTTTTTTATTTAATTTCGTCAACGCAAGAATCAAACTCCCGGTACTAAGTGTAGTCGTCCGGAGTCACGGAGTATTATTTTTTTTTCCCCGAGCCAACGTGTTGACCGGGCCACGGAGCGCCCGGGTGACCGTAGCCGACGCAGCGGGCCTACGGTGCGCCCGGAGCGGGAAAGGTGGTCGCCCGGGCGACGGCATTCGTCAAGGCAGGCTTACGGTGTGCCCGGTAGCGTGAACGGTGGACACGTGGAGCGTCCGGGCGTTCGTATGCGTCGAAACAGGCTTCCGGGTGAGCGTTGGGGACCAAGTAGCCCAGGTGAGGAAAGGGATAAAAGAATAAAGTGGTGGTATTATTTCGGTTGCGATCATACCAGCACCAATGCATCGGATCCCATCAGAACTCCGCAGTTAAGCGTGCTTGGGCGAGAGTAGTACTAGGATGGGTGACCCCCTGGGAAGTCCTCGTGTTGCAACCCTTTTTTAATTTTTTTTTATTTAATTTCGTCAACGCAAGAATCAAACTCCCGGTACTAAGTGTAGTCGTCCGGAGTCACGGAGTATTATTTTTTTTTCCCCGAGCCAACGTGTTGACCGGGCCACGGAGCGCCCGGGTGACCGTAGCCGACGCAGCGGGCCTACGGTGCGCCCGGAGAGGGAAAGGTGGTCGCCCGGGCGACGGCATTCGTCAAGGCAGGCTTACGGTGTGCCCGGTAGCGTGAACGGTGGACACGTGGAGCGTCCGGGCGTTCGTATGCGTCGAAACAGGCTTCCGGGTGAGCGTTGGGGACCAAGTAGCCCAGGTGAGGAAAGGGATAAAAGAATAAAGTGGTGGTATTATTTCGGTTGCGATCATACCAGCACTAATGCACCGGATCCCATCAGAACTCCGCAGTTAAGCGTGCTTGGGCGAGAGTAGTACTAGGATGGGTGACCCCCTGGGAAGTCCTCGTGTTGCAACCCTTTTTTAATTTTTTTTATTTAATTTCGTCAACGCAAGAATCAAACTCCCGGTACTAAGTGTAGTCGTCCGGAGTCACGGAGTATTATTTTTTTTTCCCCGAGCCAACGTGTTGACCGGGCCACGGAGCGCCCGGGTGACCGTAGCCGACGCAGCGGGCCTACGGTGCGCCCGGAGCGGGAAAGGTGGTCGCCCGGGCGACGGCATTCGTCAAGGCAGGCTTACGGTGTGCCCGGTAGCGTGAACGGTGGACACGTGGAGCGTCCGGGCGTTCGTATGCGTCGAAACAGGCTTCCGGGTGAGCGTTGGGGACCAAGTAGCCCAGGTGAGGAAAGGGATAAAAGAATAAAGTGGTGGTATTATTTCGGTTGGGATCATACCAGCACTAATGCACCGGATCCCATCAGAACTCCGCAGTTAAGCGTGCTTGGGCGAGAGTAGTACTAGGATGGGTGACCCCCTGGGAAGTCCTCGTGTTGCAACCCTTTTTTAATTTTTTTTTATTTAATTTCGTCAACGCAAGAATCAAACTCCCGGTACTAAGTGTAGTCGTCCGGAGTCACGGAGTATTATTTTTTTTTCCCCGAGCCAACGTGTTGACCGGGCCACGGAGCGCCCGGGTGACCGTAGCCGACGCAGCGGGCCTACGGTGCGCCCGGAGCGGGAAAGGTGGTCGCCCGGGCGACGGCATTCGTCAAGGCAGGCTTACGGTGTGCCCGGTAGCGTGAACGGTGGACACGTGGAGCGTCCGGGCGTTCGTATGCGTCGAAACAGGCTTCCGGGTGAGCGTTGGGGACCAAGTAGCCCAGGTGAGGAAAGGGATAAAAGAATAAAGTGGTGGTATTATTTCGGTTGCGATCATACCAGCACTAATGCACCGGATCCCATCAGAACTCCGCAGTTAAGCGTGCTTGGGCGAGAGTAGTACTAGGATGGGTGACCCCCTGGGAAGTCCTCGTGTTGCAACCCTTTTTTAATTTTTTTTATTTAATTTCGTCAACGCAAGAATCAAACTCCCGGTACTAAGTGTAGTCGTCCGGAGTCACGGAGTATTATTTTTTTTTCCCCGAGCCAACGTGTTGATCGGGCCACGGAGCGCCCGGGTGACCGTAGCCGACGCAGCGGGCCTACGGTGCGCCCGGAGCGGGAAAGGTGGTCGCCCGGGCGACGGCATTCGTCAAGGCAGGCTTACGGTGTGCCCGGTAGCGTGAACGGTGGACACGTGGAGCGTCCGGGCGTTCGTATGCGTCGAAACAGGCTTCCGGGTGAGCGTTGGGGACCAAGTAGCCCAGGTGAGGAAAGGGATAAAAGAATAAAGTGGTGGTATTATTTCGGTTGGGATCATACCAGCACTAATGCACCGGATCCCATCAGAACTCCGCAGTTAAGCGTGCTTGGGCGAGAGTAGTACTAGGATGGGTGACCCCCTGGGAAGTCCTCGTGTTGCAACCCTTTTTTAATTTTTTTTTATTTAATTTCGTCAACGCAAGAATCAAACTCCCGGTACTAAGTGTAGTCGTCCGGAGTCACGGAGTATTATTTTTTTTTCCCCGAGCCAACGTGTTGACCGGGCCACGGAGCGCCCGGGTGACCGTAGCCGACGCAGCGGGCCTACGGTGCGCCCGGAGCGGGAAAGGTGGTTGCCCGGGCGACGGCATTCGTCAAGGCAGGCTTACGGTGTGCCCGGTAGCGTGAACGGTGGACACGTGGAGCGTCCGGGCGTTCGTATGCGTCGAAACAGGCTTCCGGGTGAGCGTTGGGGACCAAGTAGCCCAGGTGAGGAAAGGGATAAAAGAATAAAGTGGTGGTATTATTTCGGTTGCGATCATACCAGCACTAATGCACCGGATCCCATCAGAACTCCGCAGTTAAGCGTGCTTGGGCGAGAGTAGTACTAGGATGGGTGACCCCCTGGGAAGTCCTCGTGTTGCAACCCTTTTTTAATTTTTTTTTATTTAATTTCGTCAACGCAAGAATCAAACTCCCGGTATTAAGTGTAGTCGTCCGGAGTCACGGAGTATTATTTTTTTTTTCCCGAGCCAACGTGTTGACCGGGCCACGGAGCGCCTGGGTGACCGTAGCCGACGCAGCGGGCCTACGGTGCGCCCGGAGCGGGAAAGGTGGTCGCCCGGGCGACGGCATTCGTCAAGGCAGGCTTACGGTGTGCACGGTGGACACGTGAACGGTGGACACGTGGAGCGTCCGGGCGTTCGTATGCGTCGAAACAGGCTTCCGGGTGAGCGTTGGGGACCAAGTAGCCCGGGTGAGGAAAGGGATAAAAGAATAAAGTGGTGGTATTATTTCGGTTGCGATCATACCAGCACTAATGCACCGGATCCCATCAGAACTCCGCAGTTAAGCGTGCTTGGGCGAGAGTAGTACTAGGATGGGTGACCCCCTGGGAAGTCCTCGTGTTGCAACCCTTTTTTAATTTTTTTTATTTAATTTCGTCAACGCAAGAATCAAACTCCCGGTACTAAGTGTAGTCGTCCGGAGTCACGGAGTATTATTTTTTTTTCCCCGAGCCAACGTGTTGACCGGGCCACGGAGCGCCCGGGTGACCGTAGCCGACGCAGCGGGCCTACGGTGCGCCCGGAGCGGGACAGGTGGTCGCCCGGGCGACGGCATTCGTCAAGGCAGGCTTACGGTGTGCCCGGTAGCGTGAACGGTGGACACGTGGAGCGTCCGGGCGTTCGTATGCGTCGAAACAGGCTTCCGGGTGAGCGTTGGGGACCAAGTAGCCCAGGTGAGGAAAGGGATAAAAGAATAAAGTGGTGGTATTATTTCGGTTGCGATCATACCAGCACTAATGCACCGGATCCCATCAGAACTCCGCAGTTAAGCGTGCTTGGGCGAGAGTAGTACTAGGATGGGTGACCCCCTGGGAAGTCCTCGTGTTGCAACCCTTTTTTAATTTTTTTTTATTTAATTTCGTCAACGCAAGAATCAAACTCCCGGTACTAAGTGTAGTCGTCCGGAGTCACGGAGTATTATTTTTTTTTCCCCGAGCCAACGTGTTGACCGGGCCACGGAGCGCCCGGGTGACCGTAGCCGACGCAGCGGGCCTACGGTGCGCCCGGAGAGGGAAAGGTGGTCGCCCGGGCGACGGCATTCGTCAAGGCAGGCTTACGGTGTGCCCGGTAGCGTGAACGGTGGACACGTGGAGCGTCCGGGCGTTCGTATGCGTCGAAACAGGCTTCCGGGTGAGCGTTGGGGACCAAGTAGCCCAGGTGAGGAAAGGGATAAAAGAATAAAGTGGTGGTATTATTTCGGTTGCGATCATACCAGCACTAATGCACCGGATCCCATCAGAACTCCGCAGTTAAGCGTGCTTGGGCGAGAGTAGTACTAGGATGGGTGACCCCCTGGGAAGTCCTCGTGTTGCAACCCTTTTTTAATTTTTTTTATTTAATTTCGTCAACGCAAGAATCAAACTCCCGGTACTAAGTGTAGTCGTCCGGAGTCACGGAGTATTATTTTTTTTTCCCCGAGCCAACGTGTTGACCGGGCCACGGAGCGCCCGGGTGACCGTAGCCGACGCAGCGGGCCTACGGTGAGCCCGGAGCGGGAAAGGTGGTCGCCCGGGCGACGGCATTCGTCAAGGCAGGCTTACGGTGTGCCCGGTAGCGTGAACGGTGGACACGTGGAGCGTCCGGGCGTTCGTATGCGTCGAAACAGGCTTCCGGGTGAGCGTTGGGGACCAAGTAGCCCAGGTGAGGAAAGGGATAAAAGAATAAAGTGGTGGTATTATTTCGGTTGCGATCATACCAGCACTAATGCACCGGATCCCATCAGAACTCCGCAGTTAAGCGTGCTTGGGCGAGAGTAGTACTAGGATGGGTGACCCCCTGGGAAGTCCTCGTGTTGCAACCCTTTTTTAATTTTTTTTTATTTAATTTCGTCAACGCAAGAATCAAACTCCCGGTACTAAGTGTAGTCGTCCGGAGTCACGGAGTATTATTTTTTTTTCCCCGAGCCAACGTGTTGACCGGGCCACGGAGCGCCCGGGTGACCGTAGCCGACGCAGCGGGCCTACGGTGCGCCCGGAGCGGGAAAGGTGGTCGCCCGGGCGACGGCATTCGTCAAGGCAGGCTTACGGTGTGCCCGGTAGCGTGAACGGTGGACACGTGGAGCGTCCGGGCGTTCGTATGCGTCGAAACAGGCTTCCGGGTGAGCGTTGGGGACCAAGTAGCCCAGGTGAGGAAAGGGATAAAAGAATAAAGTGGTGGTATTATTTCCGTTGCGATCATACCAGCACTAATGCACCGGATCCCATCAGAACTCCGCAGTTAAGCGTGCTTGGGCGAGAGTAGTACTAGGATGGGTGACCCCCTGGGAAGTCCTCGTGTTGCAACCCTTTTTTAATTTTTTTTTTATTTAATTTCGTCAACGCAAGAATCAAACTCCCGGTACTAAGTGTAGTCGTCCGGAGTCACGGAGTATTATTTTTTTTTCCCCGAGCCAACGTGTTGACCGGGCCACGGAGCGCCCGGGTGACCGTAGCCGACGCAGCGGGCCTACAATGCGCCCGGAGAGGGAAAGGTGGTCGCCCGGGCGACGGCATTCGTCAAGGCAGGCTTACGGTGTGCCCGGTAGCGTGAACGGTGGACACGTGGAGCGTCCGGGCGTTCGTATGCGTCGAAACAGGCTTCCGGGTGAGCGTTGGGGACCAAGTAGCCCAGGTGAGGAAAGGGATAAAAGAATAAAGTGGTGGTATTATTTCCGTTGCGATCATACCAGCACTAATGCACCGGATCCCATCAGAACTCCGCAGTTAAGCGTGCTTGGGCGAGAGTAGTACTAGGATGGGTGACCCCCTGGGAAGTCCTCGTGTTGCAACCCTTTTTTAATTTTTTTATTTAATTTCGTCAACGCAAGAATCAAACTCCCGGTACTAAGTGTAGTCGTCCGGAGTCACGGAGTATTATTTTTTTTTCCCCGAGCCAACGTGTTGACCGGGCCACGGAGCGCCCGGGTGACCGTAGCCGACGCAGCGGGCCTACGGTGCGCCCGGAGCGGGAAAGGTGGTCGCCCGGGCGACGGCATTCGTCAAGGCAGGCTTACGGTGTGCCCGGTAGCGTGAACGGTGGACACGTGGAGCGTCCGGGCGTTCGTATGCGTCGAAACAGGCTTCCGGGTGAGCGTTGGGGACCAAGTAGCCCAGGTGAGGAAAGGGATAAAAGAATAAAGTGGTGGTATTATTTCGGTTGCGATCATACCAGCACTAATGCACCGGATCTAGAGGTGTACAAAACGGGTTTTTTTAAAAACCGAAACCGGTTTTTTTAGAAACCGGTTTTTTTTTGAGGTTTTAAAACCGGTTTTTTTGATACCCGAACCGGTTTTTAAACCGGTTTTTGGAAGGGTAAAGTATATTATTTAAAACCGGTTCAGACAGGTTCTAAAACCGGGTTTTAATAACCGGTTTTTAAAACAGGTTAAAAAAACCGGTTTTTTTGTCTGGGAAAAAAAACCGGAAAAAAAACCGGAAAAAACCTGGTTTTTGCTGCTGTATCTGCTGCTGTATCTGCTGCTACTGTTTTTTTTTTTTTTTTTTTTTCGATTCCAAACAATCCAAACAAAGTTCTAACATATTAATTAACAAAGTTATAACTTAAAACATCCATAACCATTTCATTAACTACTAAAAAACATCCAAATTACACAATAAAACCATCCAAATTAAAGTCTTAAACAACTCGAAACTTAAACAACTTAAAGTCTTAAAACATAACTAGGAAAAACTTAAACAACTAAAAGTCTTGAACATAAGCAAGCGTCTTGAAAACATCAAACTTGTCTTGAAAAACATCTTTAATCTACGCCCGAACCCGAGTTGTTTCGAAGGTATTCATCAAGTTCGGCTTCTTCGTCGGTCATTGGTTCAATCAAGGCCATATTCACCTCGTCCTCGTACAATTCGGCTTCGTACTCCAATTCTCCCTCAAGTGAGCGCTTATCTTGTACTCTTTCCGCCGCATCCAAGTAGTCCTTTAAGCAAATAGACATCTCAACCGCCTTAGGAGTTAGCCTCGTTCTCCTTATCGATAAGACCCTGCCACTAGTAGAAAAAGCGGATTCCGAAGCTACCGTAGAAGCTTGGACACTTAGTAAATCTCGGGCCATGGCGGCTAGAATCGGAAATTGTTCTTCCTTTTCTTTCCACCAAGCCAACAAATCAAAGTTTTTAAATTGTTCGGGAGTGTAGTGTTGTAAAAAGTTTGAACCACTATATCTCCCGAGTTCGCTACTTGGTGTGTTACTAGCTTCCTCATGTTCATTTAAATTCCATAAATGACTAAAAAAAGCAAACTCGGAATCGTTGGAATTCTCGTCCAA
Source organism: Ambrosia artemisiifolia (assembly GCA_032199755.1). Classification (NCBI taxonomy): domain Eukaryota; kingdom Viridiplantae; phylum Streptophyta; class Magnoliopsida; order Asterales; family Asteraceae; genus Ambrosia; species Ambrosia artemisiifolia. The sequence goes on along the minus strand of CM063526.1, from coordinate 4,695,052 downwards.
AGTGTTTCTCAACGAATCATGAATTTGTGAGCTTGAACCATATTTTGATTGATAAAAAGCATACATGCCGTTAAGATGATTGTTAAATTTATTTTTCAAACCTTGGCTAAAACATGGGTCTTCGGCACAATTTAAACCCAACTCGTCCGCAATTTTATCAATCATAGAATTAACGCCCCTTATGTTATAGCAAGGGTTTAAGGCGGCGGCACAACAAAAAACCGGTGGTATCTCTTTAAAATATTTTTTAAGTTTTTCTTTCATTTGTGTTACCATATCCGAATACGGATGCCCATACACACTTATCTTGCTTAGTTTAGATGTCATTAAAAATATTTTGTGAATTGCTAAAGGACTTGTGGGATAATAAACACCGGATAAAGCGGTTGTCGACGTTTTAAAAACTTGTAGCATATCGGCTATACGCTCAATAGTTTCCCAACCCCTTGCATGGTAAGGGTTAACCTTACCACGAGCCGACAAGATTTCATGAAAAGCCATTAAAGTTTCTTTTTGTGAAATCGCCTTTTCAAACATGATACATGTAGAACTCCATCTTGTTGGGCAATCCCAATTCGGACCCAAACACGGTTTTTTCGCATCCTTACAAAACTTTATATATTTTGTATGTCTTTGGACGTTGCTAAAAATATCACGCAACATCCTTCTAAAACCCTCCTTTTGTGACTCAACAACTTTTAAACCGTCTTGAACCGCCAAGTTTATGATGTGTGCAACACATCGACTATGAAAAAATGCACCTTCACAAATCGGGTTATATTTTAATTTTAATTGTGTTATTGCAACGTTATTGTTGGAGGCGTTATCAAAAGATATAGAAAATATTTTTTCCTCCAATTTATAAGTTCTAATAACGTTGTCAATAACATTAAAAATATTTTGACCCGTGTGTGGATAATCGAAAAGTTGAAACGCAATCGTACGTTTCATCATTTGCCATGTATCGGGTTGCACCCAATGTGCGGTCACACAAATGTAAGAGTCGGGTACACCATGAGGTGTCGACCACACATCGCTAGTAAGGTTTACACCGGTTTGTAAATTTTCAAAAAAAGAAATTGTTTCATTTTTAGCTTTTTTCCACATTTTTAAACAATCCCTTCTAAGAGTTGCACGACTTACATGAGTGTATCGTGGTTGGAGAGTTCTTTGCACAAGGCGAGTATACCTTTGATTGTCGAAGTGGTTGAATGGAAGGCTTTCTTGAATGACAAAACATGCCATTTCCTCACGAACCGCATCAAGGGAGTAAGCGAAGATCTCTCCTTCACTTGTCATTGCCGGTTGATCATTCGAAGCTTGTGCTTTCAAAACCTTGCAAAATGGCTTTGCGACGTGCTTTTGCAAAGACGAGTTTGCTTCGGGTTTGTAGAAACCTTTACAATATTTGCAACGAGCCTTTTTTTCACCCGAAGCCATTTCACACATATCGTAGTGTTGCCAAATTTCTCGATTTCGCTTCGTAGGAAGAACCCGAACCACCACATCGCTACTTGAAGCACCAATATGAGTGGAATCTTGTTGGCTAGAGGAAGCCATTTGAAAGTTTCTTTTTTTTTGGCTAAAACTTAATTGTTTTTTATGATTTTGGAGAGTATTTAGAGTGTATTAGAGTTGTGTAATCAACCCAAAACATCATGGGGTATTTATAGGAAGGATTTGGCCCAAAAAAAACAAAAAAAACGGTCAAAAATTGGTCCCAACGGTCATATTACCGTTCTGCTGTGCTGCTGATTTTTTTAACGGTAAAAACCGGTTTAACCGGTTTAACCGGTTTTTTTAACCTCTTAAAAAACCGGTTTTTCTGATAACCCGGTTTTAAAACCGGTTTTTTGTGCTGATCGGATTTTTAACCGGTTTTTTTAAAAACCGGTTTTTTAAAAACTGATTTTCCTGGATATAAAAACTGGTTAGGAACCGGAGTATCGGGCCGGGTTTAAAACCGGTTCTTAAAAAACCGGTTTTTAAAAAAACCGGTTCCGGTTTTTTTTTCCGGTTAAAAAAAAAACCGGTTTTTTTGTACACCTCTAACCGGATCCCATCAGAACTCCGCAGTTAAGCGTGCTTGGGCGAGAGTAGTACTAGGATGGGTGACCCCCTGGGAAGTCCTCGTGTTGCAACCCTTTTTTAATTTTTTTTTATTTAATTTCGTCAACGCAAGAATCAAACTCCCGGTACTAAGTGTAGTCGTCCGGAGTCACGGAGTATTATTTTTTTTTCCCCGAGCCAACGTGTTGACCGGGCCACGGAGCGCCCGGGTGACCGTAGCCGACGCAGCGGGCCTACGGTGCGCCCGGAGAGGGAAAGGTGGTCGCCCGGGCGACGGCATTCGTCAAGGCAGGCTTACGGTGTGCCCGGTAGCGTGAACGGTGGACACGTGGAGCGTCCGGGCGTTCGTATGCGTCGAAACAGGCTTCCGGGTGAGCGTTGGGGACCAAGTAGCCCAGGTGAGGAAAGGGATAAAAGAATAAAGTGGTGGTATTATTTCGGTTGCGATCATACCAGCACTAATGCACCGGATCCCATCAGAACTCCGCAGTTAAGCGTGCTTGGGCGAGAGTAGTACTAGGATGGGTGACCCCCTGGGAAGTCCTCGTGTTGCAACCCTTTTTTAATTTTTTTTATTTAATTTCGTCAACGCAAGAATCAAACTCCCGGTACTAAGTGTAGTCGTCCGGAGTCACGGAGTATTATTTTTTTTTCCCCGAGCCAACGTGTTGACCGGGCCACGGAGCGCCCGGGTGACCGTAGCCGACGCAGCGGGCCTACGGTGCGCCCGGAGCGGGAAAGGTGGTCGCCCGGGCGACGGCATTCGTCAAGGCAGGCTTACGGTGTGCCCGGTAGCGTGAACGGTGGACACGTGGAGCGTCCGGGCGTTCGTATGCGTCGAAACAGGCTTCCGGGTGAGCGTTGGGGACCAAGTAGCCCAGGTGAGGAAAGGGATAAAAGAATAAAGTGGTGGTATTATTTCGGTTGGGATCATACCAGCACTAATGCACCGGATCCCATCAGAACTCCGCAGTTAAGCGTGCTTGGGCGAGAGTAGTACTAGGATGGGTGACCCCCTGGGAAGTCCTCGTGTTGCAACCCTTTTTTAATTTTTTTTTATTTAATTTCGTCAACGCAAGAATCAAACTCCCGGTACTAAGTGTAGTCGTCCGGAGTCACGGAGTATTATTTTTTTTTCCCCGAGCCAACGTGTTGACCGGGCCACGGAGCGCCCGGGTGACCGTAGCCGACGCAGCGGGCCTACGGTGCGCCCGGAGCGGGAAAGGTGGTCGCCCGGGCGACGGCATTCGTCAAGGCAGGCTTACGGTGTGCCCGGTAGCGTGAACGGTGGACACGTGGAGCGTCCGGGCGTTCGTATGCGTCGAAACAGGCTTCCGGGTGAGCGTTGGGGACCAAGTAGCCCAGGTGAGGAAAGGGATAAAAGAATAAAGTGGTGGTATTATTTCGGTTGCGATCATACCAGCACTAATGCACCGGATCCCATCAGAACTCCGCAGTTAAGCGTGCTTGGGCGAGAGTAGTACTAGGATGGGTGACCCCCTGGGAAGTCCTCGTGTTGCAACCCTTTTTTAATTTTTTTTATTTAATTTCGTCAACGCAAGAATCAAACTCCCGGTACTAAGTGTAGTCGTCCGGAGTCACGGAGTATTATTTTTTTTTCCCCGAGCCAACGTGTTGACCGGGCCACGGAGCGCCCGGGTGACCGTAGCCGACGCAGCGGGCCTACGGTGCGCCCGGAGCGGGAAAGGTGGTCGCCCGGGCGACGGCATTCGTCAAGGCAGGCTTACGGTGTGCCCGGTAGCGTGAACGGTGGACACGTGGAGCGTCCGGGCGTTCGTATGCGTCGAAACAGGCTTCCGGGTGAGCGTTGGGGACCAAGTAGCCCAGGTGAGGAAAGGGATAAAAGAATAAAGTGGTGGTATTATTTCGGTTGGGATCATACCAGCACTAATGCACCGGATCCCATCAGAACTCCGCAGTTAAGCGTGCTTGGGCGAGAGTAGTACTAGGATGGGTGACCCCCTGGGAAGTCCTCGTGTTGCAACCCTTTTTTAATTTTTTTTTATTTAATTTCGTCAACGCAAGAATCAAACTCCCGGTACTAAGTGTAGTCGTCCGGAGTCACGGAGTATTATTTTTTTTCCCCGAGCCAACGTGTTGACCGGGCCACGGAGCGCCCGGGTGACCGTAGCCGACGCAGCGGGCCTACGGTGCGCCCGGAGCGGGAAAGGTGGTTGCCCGGGCGACGGCATTCGTCAAGGCAGGCTTACGGTGTGCCCGGTAGCGTGAACGGTGGACACGTGGAGCGTCCGGGCGTTCGTATGCGTCGAAACAGGCTTCCGGGTGAGCGTTGGGGACCAAGTAGCCCAGGTGAGGAAAGGGATAAAAGAATAAAGTGGTGGTATTATTTCGGTTGCGATCATACCAGCACTAATGCACCGGATCCCATCAGAACTCCGCAGTTAAGCGTGCTTGGGCGAGAGTAGTACTAGGATGGGTGACCCCCTGGGAAGTCCTCGTGTTGCAACCCTTTTTTAATTTTTTTTTATTTAATTTCGTCAACGCAAGAATCAAACTCCCGGTATTAAGTGTAGTCGTCCGGAGTCACGGAGTATTATTTTTTTTTTTCCCGAGCCAACGTGTTGACCGGGCCACGGAGCGCCTGGGTGACCGTAGCCGACGCAGCGGGCCTACGGTGCGCCCGGAGCGGGAAAGGTGGTCGCCCGGGCGACGGCATTCGTCAAGGCAGGCTTACGGTGTGCCCGGTAGCGTGAACGGTGGACACGTGGAGCGTCCGGGCGTTCGTATGCGTCGAAACAGGCTTCCGGGTGAGCGTTGGGGACCAAGTAGCCCGGGTGAGGAAAGGGATAAAAGAATAAAGTGGTGGTATTATTTCGGTTGCGATCATACCAGCACTAATGCACCGGATCCCATCAGAACTCCGCAGTTAAGCGTGCTTGGGCGAGAGTAGTACTAGGATGGGTGATCCCCTGGGAAGTCCTCGTGTTGCAACCCTTTTTTAATTTTTTTTATTTAATTTCGTCAACGCAAGAATCAAACTCCCGGTACTAAGTGTAGTCGTCCGGAGTCACGGAGTATTATTTTTTTTTCCCCGAGCCAACGTGTTGACCGGGCCACGGAGCGCCCGGGTGACCGTAGCCGACGCAGCGGGCCTACGGTGCGCCCGGAGCGGGAAAGGTGGTCGCCCGGGCGACGGCATTCGTCAAGGCAGGCTTACGGTGTGCCCGGTAGCGTGAACGGTGGACACGTGGAGCGTCCGGGCGTTCGTATGCGTCGAAACAGGCTTCCGGGTGAGCGTTGGGGACCAAGTAGCCCAGGTGAGGAAAGGGATAAAAGAATAAAGTGGTGGTATTATTTCGGTTGCGATCATACCAGCACTAATGCACCGGATCCCATCAGAACTCCGCAGTTAAGCGTGCTTGGGCGAGAGTAGTACTAGGATGGGTGACCCCCTGGGAAGTCCTCGTGTTGCAACCCTTTTTTAATTTTTTTTATTTAATTTCGTCAACGCAAGAATCAAACTCCCGGTACTAAGTGTAGTCGTCCGGAGTCACGGAGTATTATTTTTTTTTCCCCGAGCCAACGTGTTGACCGGGCCACGGAGCGCCCGGGTGACCGTAGCCGACGCAGCGGGCCTACGGTGCGCCCGGAGCGGGAAAGGTGGTCGCCCGGGCGACGGCATTCGTCAAGGCAGGCTTACGGTGTGCCCGGTAGCGTGAACGGTGGACACGTGGAGCGTCCGGGCGTTCGTATGCGTCGAAACAGGCTTCCGGGTGAGCGTTGGGGACCAAGTAGCCCAGGTGAGGAAAGGGATAAAAGAATAAAGTGGTGGTATTATTTCGGTTGGGATCATACCAGCACTAATGCACCGGATCCCATCAGAACTCCGCAGTTAAGCGTGCTTGGGCGAGAGTAGTACTAGGATGGGTGACCCCCTGGGAAGTCCTCGTGTTGCAACCCTTTTTTAATTTTTTTTTATTTAATTTCGTCAACGCAAGAATCAAACTCCCGGTACTAAGTGTAGTCGTCCGGAGTCACGGAGTATTATTTTTTTTCCCCGAGCCAACGTGTTGACCGGGCCACGGAGCGCCCGGGTGACCGTAGCCGACGCAGCGGGCCTACGGTGCGCCCGGAGCGGGAAAGGTGGTTGCCCGGGCGACGGCATTCGTCAAGGCAGGCTTACGGTGTGCCCGGTAGCGTGAACGGTGGACACGTGGAGCGTCCGGGCGTTCGTATGCGTCGAAACAGGCTTCCGGGTGAGCGTTGGGGACCAAGTAGCCCAGGTGAGGAAAGGGATAAAAGAATAAAGTGGTGGTATTATTTCGGTTGCGATCATACCAGCACTAATGCACCGGATCCCATCAGAACTCCGCAGTTAAGCGTGCTTGGGCGAGAGTAGTACTAGGATGGGTGACCCCCTGGGAAGTCCTCGTGTTGCAACCCTTTTTTAATTTTTTTTTATTTAATTTCGTCAACGCAAGAATCAAACTCCCGGTATTAAGTGTAGTCGTCCGGAGTCACGGAGTATTATTTTTTTTTTTCCCGAGCCAACGTGTTGACCGGGCCACGGAGCGCCTGGGTGACCGTAGCCGACGCAGCGGGCCTACGGTGCGCCCGGAGCGGGAAAGGTGGTCGCCCGGGCGACGGCATTCGTCAAGGCAGGCTTACGGTGTGCCCGGTAGCGTGAACGGTGGACACGTGGAGCGTCCGGGCGTTCGTATGCGTCGAAACAGGCTTCCGGGTGAGCGTTGGGGACCAAGTAGCCCGGGTGAGGAAAGGGATAAAAGAATAAAGTGGTGGTATTATTTCGGTTGCGATCATACCAGCACTAATGCACCGGATCCCATCAGAACTCCGCAGTTAAGCGTGCTTGGGCGAGAGTAGTACTAGGATGGGTGATCCCCTGGGAAGTCCTCGTGTTGCAACCCTTTTTTAATTTTTTTTATTTAATTTCGTCAACGCAAGAATCAAACTCCCGGTACTAAGTGTAGTCGTCCGGAGTCACGGAGTATTATTTTTTTTTCCCCGAGCCAACGTGTTGACCGGGCCACGGAGCGCCCGGGTGACCGTAGCCGACGCAGCGGGCCTACGGTGCGCCCGGAGCGGGAAAGGTGGTCGCCCGGGCGACGGCATTCGTCAAGGCAGGCTTACGGTGTGCCCGGTAGCGTGAACGGTGGACACGTGGAGCGTCCGGGCGTTCGTATGCGTCGAAACAGGCTTCCGGGTGAGCGTTGGGGACCAAGTAGCCCAGGTGAGGAAAGGGATAAAAGAATAAAGTGGTGGTATTATTTCGGTTGCGATCATACCAGCACTAATGCACCGGATCCCATCAGAACTCCGCAGTTAAGCGTGCTTGGGCGAGAGTAGTACTAGGATGGGTGACCCCCTGGGAAGTCCTCGTGTTGCAACCCTTTTTTAATTTTTTTTATTTAATTTCGTCAACGCAAGAATCAAACTCCCGGTACTAAGTGTAGTCGTCCGGAGTCACGGAGTATTATTTTTTTTTCCCCGAGCCAACGTGTTGACCGGGCCACGGAGCGCCCGGGTGACCGTAGCCGACGCAGCGGGCCTACGGTGCGCCCGGAGCGGGAAAGGTGGTCGCCCGGGCGACGGCATTCGTCAAGGCAGGCTTACGGTGTGCCCGGTAGCGTGAACGGTGGACACGTGGAGCGTCCGGGCGTTCGTATGCGTCGAAACAGGCTTCCGGGTGAGCGTTGGGGACCAAGTAGCCCAGGTGAGGAAAGGGATAAAAGAATAAAGTGGTGGTATTATTTCGGTTGCGATCATACCAGCACTAATGCACCGGATCCCATCAGAACTCCGCAGTTAAGCGTGCTTGGGCGAGAGTAGTACTAGGATGGGTGACCCCCTGGGAAGTCCTCGTGTTGCAACCCTTTTTTAATTTTTTTTATTTAATTTCGTCAACGCAAGAATCAAACTCCCGGTACTAAGTGTAGTCGTCCGGAGTCACGGAGTATTATTTTTTTTTCCCCGAGCCAACGTGTTGACCGGGCCACGGAGCGCCCGGGTGACCGTAGCCGACGCAGCGGGCCTACGGTGCGCCCGGAGCGGGAAAGGTGGTCGCCCGGGCGACGGCATTCGTCAAGGCAGGCTTACGGTGTGCCCGGTAGCGTGAACGGTGGACACGTGGAGCGTCCGGGCGTTCGTATGCGTCGAAACAGGCTTCCGGGTGAGCGTTGGGGACCAAGTAGCCCAGGTGAGGAAAGGGATAAAAAAATAAAGTGGTGGTATTATTTCGGTTGCGATCATACCAGCACTAATGCACCGGATCCCATCAGAACTCCGCAGTTAAGCGTGCTTGGGCGAGAGTAGTACTAAGATGGGTGACCCCCTGGGAAGTCCTCGTGTTGCAACCCTTTTTTAATTTTTTTTATTTAATTTCGTCAACGCAAGAATCAAACTCCCGGTACTAAGTGTAGTCGTCCGGAGTCACGGAGTATTATTTTTTTTTCCCCGAGCCAACGTGTTGACCGGGCCACGGAGCGCCCGGGTGACCGTAGCCGACGCAGCGGGCCTACGGTGCGCCCGGAGCGGGAAAGGTGGTCGCCCGGGCGACGGCATTCGTCAAGGCAGGCTTACGGTGTGCCCGGTAGCGTGAACGGTGGACACGTGGAGCGTCCGGGCGTTCGTATGCGTCGAAACAGGCTTCCGGGTGAGCGTTGGGGACCAAGTAGCCCAGGTGAGGAAAGGGATAAAAGAATAAAGTGGTGGTATTATTTCGGTTGCGATCATACCAGCACTAATGCACCGGATCCCATCAGAACTCCGCAGTTAAGCGTGCTTGGGCGAGAGTAGTACTAGGATGGGTGACCCCCTGGGAAGTCCTCGTGTTGCAACCCTTTTTTAATTTTTTTTATTTAATTTCGTCAACGCAAGAATCAAACTCCCGGTACTAAGTGTAGTCGTCCGGAGTCACGGAGTATTATTTTTTTTTCCCCGAGCCAACGTGTTGACCGGGCCACGGAGCGCCCGGGTGACCGTAGCCGACGCAGCGGGCCTACGGTGCGCCCGGAGCGGGAAAGGTGGTCGCCCGGGCGACGGCATTCGTCAAGGTAGGCTTACGGTGTGCCCGGTAGCGTGAACGGTGGACACGTGGAGCGTCCGGGCGTTCGTATGCGTCGAAACAGGCTTCCGGGTGAGCGTTGGGGACCAAGTAGCCCAGGTGAGGAAAGGGATAAAAGAATAAAGTGGTGGTATTATTTCGGTTGCGATCATACCAGCACTAATGCACCGGATCCCATCAGAACTCCGCAGTTAAGCGTGCTTGGGCAAGAGTAGTACTAGGATGGGTGACCCCCTGGGAAGTCCTCGTGTTGCAACCCTTTTTTAATTTTTTTTATTTAATTTCGTCAACGCAAGAATCAAACTCCCGGTACTAAGTGTAGTCGTCCGGAGTCACGGAGTATTATTTTTTTTTCCCCGAGCCAACGTGTTGACCGGGCCACGGAGCGCCCGGGTGACCGTAGCCGACGCAGCGGGCCTACGGTGCGCCCGGAGCGGGAAAGGTGGTTGCCCGGGCGACGGCATTCGTCAAGGCAGGCTTACGGTGTGCCCGGTAGCGTGAACGGTGGACACGTGGAGCGTCCGGGCGTTCGTATGCGTCGAAACAGGCTTCCGGGTGAGCGTTGGGGACCAAGTAGCCCAGGTGAGGAAAGGGATAAAAGAATAAAGTGGTGGTATTATTTCGGTTGCGATCATACCAGCACTAATGCACCGGATCCCATCAGAACTCCGCAGTTAAGCGTGCTTGGGCGAGAGTAGTACTAGGATGGGTGACCCCCTCGGAAGTCCTCGTGTTGCAACCCTTTTTTAATTTTTTTTATTTAATTTCGTCAACGCAAGAATCAAACTCCCGGTACTAAGTGTAGTCGTCCGGAGTCACGGAGTATTATTTTTTTTTCCCCGAGCCAACGTGTTGACCGGGCCACGGAGCGCCCGGGTGACCGTAGCCGACGCAGCGGGCCTACGGTGCGCCCGGAGCGGGAAAGGTGGTCGCCCGGGCGACGGCATTCGTCAAGGCAGGCTTACGGTGTGCCCGGTAGCGTGAACGGTGGACACGTGGAGCGTCCGGGCGTTCGTATGCGTCGAAACAGGCTTCCGGGTGAGCGTTGGGGACCAAGTAGCCCAGGTGAGGAAAGGGATAAAAGAATAAAGTGGTGGTATTATTTCGGTTGCCATCATACCAGCACTAATGCACCGGATCCCATCAGAACTCCGCAGTTAAGCGTGCTTGGGCGAGAGTAGTACTAGGATGGGTGACCCCCTGGGAAGTCCTCGTGTTGCAACCCTTTTTTAATTTTTTTTATTTAATTTCGTCAACGCAAGAATCAAACTCCCGGTACTAAGTGTAGTCGTCCGGAGTCACGGAGTATTATTTTTTTTTCCCCGAGCCAACGTGTTGACCGGGCCACGGAGCTCCCGGGTGACCGTAGCCGACGCAGCGGGCCTACGGTGCGCCCGGAGCGGGAAAGGTGGTCGCCCGGGCGACGGCATTCGTCAAGGCAGGCTTACGGTGTGCCCGGTAGCGTGAACGGTGGACACGTGGAGCGTCCGGGCGTTCGTATGCGTCGAAACAGGCTTCCGGGTGAGCGTTGGGGACCAAGTAGCCCAGGTGAGGAAAGGGATAAAAGAATAAAGTGGTGGTATTATTTCGGTTGCGATCATACCAGCACTAATGCACCGGATCCCATCAGAACTCCGCAGTTAAGCGTGCTTGGGCGAGAGTAGTACTAGGATGGGTGACCCCCTCGGAAGTCCTCGTGTTGCAACCCTTTTTTAATTTTTTTTATTTAATTTCGTCAACGCAAGAATCAAACTCCCGGTACTAAGTGTAGTCGTCCGGAGTCACGGAGTATTATTTTTTTTTCCCCGAGCCAACGTGTTGACCGGGCCACGGAGCGCCCGGGTGACCGTAGCCGACGCAGCGGGCCTACGGTGCGCCCGGAGCGGGAAAGGTGGTCGCCCGGGCGACGGCATTCGTCAAGGCAGGCTTACGGTGTGCCCGGTAGCGTGAACGGTGGACACGTGGAGCGTCCGGGCGTTCGTATGCGTCGAAACAGGCTTCCGGGTGAGCGTTGGGGACCAAGTAGCCCAGGTGAGGAAAGGGATAAAAGAATAAAGTGGTGGTATTATTTCGGTTGCCATCATACCAGCACTAATGCACCGGATCCCATCAGAACTCCGCAGTTAAGCGTGCTTGGGCGAGAGTAGTACTAGGATGGGTGACCCCCTGGGAAGTCCTCGTGTTGCAACCCTTTTTTAATTTTTTTTATTTAATTTCGTCAACGCAAGAATCAAACTCCCGGTACTAAGTGTAGTCGTCCGGAGTCACGGAGTATTATTTTTTTTTCCCCGAGCCAACGTGTTGACCGGGCCACGGAGCTCCCGGGTGACCGTAGCCGACGCAGCGGGCCTACGGTGCGCCCGGAGCGGGAAAGGTGGTCGCCCGGGCGACGGCATTCGTCAAGGCAGGCTTACGGTGTGCCCGGTAGCGTGAACGGTGGACACGTGGAGCGTCCGGGCGTTCGTATGCGTCGAAACAGGCTTCCGGGTGAGCGTTGGGGACCAAGTAGCCCAGGTGAGGAAAGGGATAAAAGAATAAAGTGGTGGTATTATTTCGGTTGCGATCATACCAGCACTAATGCACCGGATCCCATCAGAACTCCGCAGTTAAGCGTGCTTGGGCGAGAGTAGTACTAGGATGGGTGACCCCCTGGGAAGTCCTCGTGTTGCAACCCTTTTTTAATTTTTTTTATTTAATTTCGTCAACGCAAGAATCAAACTCCCGGTACTAAGTGTAGTCGTCCGGAGTCACGGAGTATTATTTTTTTTTCCCCGAGCCAACGTGTTGACCGGGCCACGGAGCGCCCGGGTGACCGTAGCCGACGCAGCGGGCCTACGGTGCGCCCGGAGCGGGAAAGGTGGTCGCCCGGGCGACGGCATTCGTCAAGGCAGGCTTACGGTGTGCCCGGTAGCGTGAACGGTGGACACGTGGAGCGTCCGGGCGTTCGTATGCGTCGAAACAGGCTTCCGGGTGAGCGTTGGGGACCAAGTAGCCCAGGTGAGGAAAGGGATAAAAGAATAAAGTGGTGGTATTATTTCGGTTGCGATCATACCAGCACTAATGCACCGGATCCCATCAGAACTCCGCAGTTAAGCGTGCTTTGGCGAGAGTAGTACTAGGATGGGTGACCCCCTGGGAAGTCCTCGTGTTGCAACCCTTTTTTAATTTTTTTTTATTTAATTTCGTCAACGCAACAATCAAACTCCCGGTACTAAGTGTAGTCGTCCGGAGTCACGGAGTATTATTTTTTTTCCCCGAGCCAACGTGTTGACCGGGCCACGGAGCGCCCGGGTGACCGTAGCCGACGCAGCGGGCCTACGGTGCGCCCGGAGCGGGAAAGGTGGTCGCCCGGGCGACGGCATTCGTCAAGGCAGGCTTACGGTGTGTCCGGTAGCGTGAACGGTGGACACGTGGAGCGTCCGGGCGTTCGTATGCGTCGAAACAGGCTTCCGGGTGAGCGTTGGGGACCAAGAAGCCCAGGTGAGGAAAGGGATAAAAGAATAAAGTGGTGGTATTATTTCGGTTGCGATCATACCAGCACTAATGCACCGGATCCCATTAGAACTCCGCAGTTAAGCGTGCTTGGGCGAGAGTAGTACTATGATGGGTGACCCCCTGGGAAGTCCTCGTGTTGCAACCCTTTTTTAATTTTTTTTATTTAATTTCGTCAACGCAAGAATCAAACTCCCGGTACTAAGTGTAGTCGTCCGGAGTCACGGAGTATTATTTTTTTTTCCCCGAGCCAACGTGTTGACCGGGCCACGGAGCGCCCGGGTGACCGTAGCCGACGCAGCGGGCCTACGGTGCGCCCGGAGCGGGAAAGGTGGTCGCCCGGGCGACGGCATTCGTCAAGGCAGGCTTACGGTGTGCCCGGTAGCGTGAACGGTGGACACGTGGAGCGTCCGGGCGTTCGTATGCGTCGAAACAGGCTTCCGGGTGAGCGTTGGGGACCAAGTAGCCCAGGTGAGGAAAGGGATAAAAGAATAAAGTGGTGGTATTATTTCGGTTGCGATCATACCAGCGCTATTGCACCGGATCCCATCAGAACTCCGCAGTTAAGCGTGCTTGGGCGAGAGTAGTACTAGGATGGGTGACCCCCTGGGAAGTCCTCGTGTTGCAACCCTTTTTTAATTTTTTTTTATTTAATTTCGTCAACGCAAGAATCAAACTCCCGGTACTAAGTGTAGTCGTCCGGAGTCACGGAGTATTATTTTTTTTTCCCCGAGCCAACGTGTTGACCGGGCCACGGAGCGCCCGGGTGACCGTAGCCGACGCAGCGGGCCTACGGTGCGCCCGGAGCGGGAAAGGTGGTCGCCCGGGCGACGGCATTCGTCAAGGCAGGCTTACGGTGTGCCCGGTAGCGTGAACGGTGGACACGTGGAGCGTCCGGGCGTTCGTATGCGTCGAAACAGGCTTCCGGGTGAGCGTTGGGGACCAAGTAGCCCAGGTGAAGAAAGGGATAAAAGAATAAAGTGGTGGTATTATTTCGGTTGCGATCATACCAGCACTAATGCACCGGATCCCATCAGAACTCCGCAGTTAAGCGTGCTTGGGCGAGAGTAGTACTAGGATGGGTGACCCCCTGGGAAATCCTCGTGTTGCAACCCTTTTTTAATTTTTTTTATTTAATTTCGTCAACGCAAGAATCAAACTCCCGGTACTAAGTGTAGTCGTCCGGAGTCACGGAGTATTATTTTTTTTTCCCCGAGCCAACGTGTTGACCGGGCCACGGAGCGCCCGGGTGACCGTAGCCGACGCAGCGGGCCTACGGTGCGCCCGGAGCGGGAAAGGTGGTCGCCCGGGCGACGGCATTCGTCAAGGCAGGCTTACGGTGTGCCCGGTAGCGTGAACGGTGGACACGTGGAGCGTCCGGGCGTTCGTATGCGTCGAAACAGGCTTCCGGGTGAGCGTTGGGGACCAAGTAGCCCAGGTGAGGAAAGGGATAAAAGAATAAAGTGGTGGTATTATTTCGGTTGCGATCATACCAGCACTAATGCACCGGATCCCATCAGAACTCCGCAGTTAAGCGTGCTTGGGCGAGAGTAGTACTAGGATGGGTGACCCCCTGGGAAGTCCTCGTGTTGCAACCCTTTTTTAATTTTTTTTATTTAATTTCGCCAACGCAAGAATCAAACTCCCGGTACTAAGTGTAGTCGTCCGGAGTCACGGAGTATTATTTTTTTTTCCCCGAGCCAACGTGTTGACCGGGCCACGGAGCGCCCGGGTGACCGTAGCCGACGCAGCGGGCCTACGGTGCGCCCGGAGCGGGAAAGGTGGTCGCCCGGGCGACGGCATTCGTCAAGGCAGGCTTACGGTGTGCCCGGTAGCGTGAACGGTGGACACGTGGAGCGTCCGGGCGTTCGTATGCGTCGAAACAGGCTTCCGGGTGAGCGTTGGGGACCAAGTAGCCCAGGTGAGGAAAGGGATAAAAGAATAAAGTGGTGGTATTATTTCGGTTGCGATCATACCAGCACTAATGCACCGGATCCCATCAGAACTCCGCAGTTAAGCGTGCTTGGGCGAGAGTAGTACTAGGATGGGTGACCCCCTGGGAAGTCCTCGTGTTGCAACCCTTTTTTAATTTTTTTTATTTAATTTCGTCAACGCAAGAATCAAACTCCCGGTACTAAGTGTAGTCGTCCGGAGTCACGGAGTATTATTTTTTTTTCCCCGAGCCAACGTGTTGACCGGGCCACGGAGCGCCCGGGTGACCGTAGCCGACGCAGCGGGCCTACGGTGCGCCCGGAGCGGGAAAGGTGGTCGCCCGGGCGACGGCATTCGTCAAGGCAGGCTTACGGTGTGCCCGGTAGCGTGAACGGTGGACACGTGGAGCGTCCGGGCGTTCGTATGCGTCGAAACAGGCTTCCGGGTGAGCGTTGGGGACCAAGTAGCCCAGGTGAGGAAAGGGATAAAAGAATAAAGTGGTGGTATTATTTCGGTTGCGATCATACCAGCACTAATGCACCGGATCCCATCAGAACTCCGCAGTTAAGCGTACTTGGGCGAGAGTAGTACTAGGATGGGTGACCCCCTGGGAAGTCCTCGTGTTGCAACCCTTTTTTAATTTTTTTTTATTTAATTTCGTCAACGCAAGAATCAAACTCCCGGTACTAAGTGTAGTCGTCCGGAGTCACGGAGTATTATTTTTTTTTCCCCGAGCCAACGTGTTGACCGGGCCACGGAGCGCCCGGGTGACCGTAGCCGACGCAGCGGGCCTACGGTGCGCCCGGAGCGGGAAAGGTGGTCGCCCGGGCGACGGCATTCGTCAAGGCAGGCTTACGGTGTGCCCGGTAGCGTGAACGGTGGACACGTGGAGCGTCCGGGCGTTCGTATGCGTCGAAACAGGCTTCCGGGTGAGCGTTGGGGACCAAGTAGCCCAGGTGAGGAAAGGGATAAAAGAATAAAGTGGTGGTATTATTTCGGTTGCGATCATACCAGCACTAATGCACCGGATCCCATCAGAACTCCGCAGTTAAGCGTGCTTGGGCGAGAGTAGTACTAGGATGGGTGACCCCCTGGGAAGTCCTCGTGTTGCAACCCTTTTTTAATTTTTTTTATTTAATTTCGCCAACGCAAGAATCAAACTCCCGGTACTAAGTGTAGTCGTCCGGAGTCACGGAGTATTATTTTTTTTTCCCCGAGCCAACGTGTTGACCGGGCCACGGAGCGCCCGGGTGACCGTAGCCGACGCAGCGGGCCTACGGTGCGCCCGGAGCGGGAAAGGTGGTCGCCCGGGCGACGGCATTCGTCAAGGCAGGCTTACGGTGTGCCCGGTAGCGTGAACGGTGGACACGTGGAGCGTCCGGGCGTTCGTATGCGTCGAAACAGGCTTCCGGGTGAGCGTTGGGGACCAAGTAGCCCAGGTGAGGAAAGGGATAAAAGAATAAAGTGGTGGTATTATTTCGGTTGCGATCATACCAGCACTAATGCACCGGATCCCATCAGAACTCCGCAGTTAAGCGTGCTTGGGCGAGAGTAGTACTAGGATGGGTGACCCCCTGGGAAGTCCTCGTGTTGCAACCCTTTTTTAATTTTTTTTTATTTAATTTCGTCAACGCAAGAATCAAACTCCCGGTACTAAGTGTAGTCGTCCGGAGTCACGGAGTATTATTTTTTTTCCCCGAGCCAACGTGTTGACCGGGCCACGGAGCGCCCGGGTGACCGTAGCCGACGCAGCGGGCCTACGGTGCGCCCGGAGCGGGAAAGGTGGTTGCCCGGGCGACGGCATTCGTCAAGGCAGGCTTACGGTGTGCCCGGTAGCGTGAACGGTGGACACGTGGAGCGTCCGGGCGTTCGTATGCGTCGAAACAGGCTTCCGGGTGAGCGTTGGGGACCAAGTAGCCCAGGTGAGGAAAGGGATAAAAGAATAAAGTGGTGGTATTATTTCGGTTGCGATCATACCAGCACTAATGCACCGGATCCCATCAGAACTCCGCAGTTAAGCGTGCTTGGGCGAGAGTAGTACTAGGATGGGTGACCCCCTGGGAAGTCCTCGTGTTGCAACCCTTTTTTAATTTTTTTTTATTTAATTTCGTCAACGCAAGAATCAAACTCCCGGTATTAAGTGTAGTCGTCCGGAGTCACGGAGTATTATTTTTTTTTCCCGAGCCAACGTGTTGACCGGGCCACGGAGCGCCCGGGTGACCGTAGCCGACGCAGCGGGCCTACGGTGCGCCCGGAGCGGGAAAGGTGGTCGCCCGGGCGACGGCATTCGTCAAGGCAGGCTTACGGTGTGCCCGGTAGCGTGAACGGTGGACACGTGGAGCGTCCGGGCGTTCGTATGCGTCGAAACAGGCTTCCGGGTGAGCGTTGGGGACCAAGTAGCCCGGGTGAGGAAAGGGATAAAAGAATAAAGTGGTGGTATTATTTCGGTTGCGATCATACCAGCACTAATGCACCGGATCCCATCAGAACTCCGCAGTTAAGCGTGCTTGGGCGAGAGTAGTACTAGGATGGGTGATCCCCTGGGAAGTCCTCGTGTTGCAACCCTTTTTTAATTTTTTTTTATTTAATTTCGTCAACGCAAGAATCAAACTCCCGGTACTAAGTGTAGTCGTCCGGAGTCACGGAGTATTATTTTTTTTCCCCGAGCCAACGTGTTGACCGGGCCACGGAGCGCCCGGGTGACCGTAGCCGACGCAGCGGGCCTACGGTGCGCCCGGAGCGGGAAAGGTGGTCGCCCGGGCGACGGCATTCGTCAAGGCAGGCTTACGGTGTGCCCGGTAGCGTGAACGGTGGACACGTGGAGCGTCCGGGCGTTCGTATGCGTCGAAACAGGCTTCCGGGTGAGCGTTGGGGACCAAGTAGCCCAGGTGAGGAAAGGGATAAAAGAATAAAGTGGTGGTATTATTTCGGTTGCGATCATACCAGCACTAATGCACCGGATCCCATCAGAACTCCGCAGTTAAGCGTGCTTGGGCGAGAGTAGTACTAGGATGGGTGACCCCCTGGGAAGTCCTCGTGTTGCAACCCTTTTTTAATTTTTTTTATTTAATTTCGTCAACGCAAGAATCAAACTCCCGGTACTAAGTGTAGTCGTCCGGAGTCACGGAGTATTATTTTTTTTTCCCCGAGCCAACGTGTTGACCGGGCCACGGAGCGCCCGGGTGACCGTAGCCGACGCAGCGGGCCTACGGTGCGCCCGGAGCGGGAAAGGTGGTCGCCCGGGCGACGGCATTCGTCAAGGCAGGCTTACGGTGTGCCCGGTAGCGTGAACGGTGGACACGTGGAGCGTCCGGGCGTTCGTATGCGTCGAAACAGGCTTCCGGGTGAGCGTTGGGGACCAAGTAGCCCAGGTGAGGAAAGGGATAAAAGAATAAAGTGGTGGTATTATTTCGGTTGCGATCATACCAGCACTAATGCACCGGATCCCATCAGAACTCCGCAGTTAAGCGTGCTTGGGCGAGAGTAGTACTAGGATGGGTGACCCCCTGGGAAGTCCTCGTGTTGCAACCCTTTTTTAATTTTTTTTATTTAATTTCGTCAACGCAAGAATCAAACTCCCGGTACTAAGTGTAGTCGTCCGGAGTCACGGAGTATTATTTTTTTTTCCCCGAGCCAACGTGTTGACCGGGCCACGGAGCGCCCGGGTGACCGTAGCCGACGCAGCGGGCCTACGGTGCGCCCGGAGCGGGAAAGGTGGTCGCCCGGGCGACGGCATTCGTCAAGGCAGGCTTACGGTGTGCCCGGTAGCGTGAACGGTGAACACGTGGAGCGTCCGGGCGTTCGTATGCGTCGAAACAGGCTTCCGGGTGAGCGTTGGGGACCAAGTAGCCCAGGTGAGGAAAGGGATAAAAGAATAAAGTGGTGGTATTATTTCGGTTGCGATCATACCAGCACTAATGCACCGGATCCCATCAGAACTCCGCAGTTAAGCGTGCTTGGGCGAGAGTAGTACTAGGATGGGTGACCCCCTGGGAAGTCCTCGTGTTGCAACCCTTTTTTAATTTTTTTTTATTTAATTTCGTCAACGCAAGAATCAAACTCCCGGTACTAAGTGTAGTCGTCCGGAGTCACGGAGTATTATTTTTTTTTCCCCGAGCCAACGTGTTGACCGGGCCACGGAGCGCCCGGGTGACCGTAGCCGACGCAGCGGGCCTACGGTGCGCCCGGAGCGGGAAAGGTGGTCGCCCGGGCGACGGCATTCGTCAAGGCAGGCTTACGGTGTGCCCGGTAGCGTGAACGGTGGACACGTGGAGCGTCCGGGCGTTCGTATGCGTCGAAACAGGCTTCCGGGTGAGCGTTGGGGACCAAGTAGCCCAGGTGAGGAAAGGGATAAAAGAATAAAGTGGTGGTATTATTTCGGTTGCGATCATACCAGCACTAATGCACCGGATCCCATCAGAACTCCGCAGTTAAGCGTGCTTGGGCGAGAGTAGTACTAGGATGGGTGACCCCCTGGGAAGTCCTCGTGTTGCAACCCTTTTTTAATTTTTTTTATTTAATTTCGTCAACGCAAGAATCAAACTCCCGGTACTAAGTGTAGTCGTCCGGAGTCACGGAGTATTATTTTTTTTTCCCCGAGCTAACGTGTTGACCGGGCCACGGAGCGCCCGGGTGACCGTAGCCGACGCAGCGGGCCTACGGTGCGCCCGGAGCGGGAAAGGTGGTCGCCCGGGCGACGGCATTCGTCAAGGCAGGCTTACGGTGTGCCCGGTAGCGTGAACGGTGGACACGTGGAGCGTCCGGGCGTTCGTATGCGTCGAAACAGGCTTCCGGGTGAGCGTTGGGGACCAAGTAGCCCAGGTGAGGAAAGGGATAAAAGAATAAAGTGGTGGTATTATTTCGGTTGCGATCATACCAGCACTAATGCACCGGATCCCATCAGAACTCCGCAGTTAAGCGTGCTTGGGCGAGAGTAGTACTAGGATGGGTGACCCCCTGGGAATTCCTCGTGTTGCAACCCTTTTTTAATTTTTTTTTATTTAATTTCGTCAACGCAAGAATCAAACTCCCGGTACTAAGTGTAGTCGTCCGGAGTCACGGAGTATTATTTTTTTTTCCCCGAGCCAACGTGTTGACCGGGCCACGGAGCGCCCGGGTGACCGTAGCCGACGCAGCGGGCCTACGGTGCGCCCGGAGCGGGAAAGGTGGTCGCCCGGGCGACGGCATTCGTCAAGGCAGGCTTACGGTGTGCCCGGTAGCGTGAACGGTGGACACGTGGAGCGTCCGGGCGTTCGTATGCGTCGAAACAGGCTTCCGGGTGAGCGTTGGGGACCAAGTAGCCCAGGTGAGGAAAGGGATAAAAGAATAAAGTGGTGGTATTATTTCGGTTGCGATCATACCAGCACTAATGCACCGGATCCCATCAGAACTCCGCAGTTAAGCGTGCTTGGGCGAGAGTAGTACTAGGATGGGTGACCCCCTGGGAAGTCCTCGTGTTGCAACCCTTTTTTAATTTTTTTTATTTAATTTCGTCAACGCAAGAATCAAACTCCCGGTACTAAGTGTAGTCGTCCGGAGTCACGGAGTATTATTTTTTTTTCCCCGAGCCAACGTGTTGACCGGGCCACGGAGCGCCCGGGTGACCGTAGCCGACGCAGCGGGCCTACGGTGCGCCCGGAGCGGGAAAGGTGGTCGCCCGGGCGACGGCATTCGTCAAGGCAGGCTTACGGTGTGCCCGGTAGCGTGAACGGTGGACACGTGGAGCGTCCGGGCGTTCGTATGCGTCGAAACAGGCTTCCGGGTGAGCGTTGGGGACCAAGTAGCCCAGGTGAGGAAAGGGATAAAAGAATAAAGTGGTGGTATTAATTCGGTTGGGATCATACCAGCACTAATGCACCGGATCCCATCAGAACTCCGCAGTTAAGCGTGCTTGGGCGAGAGTAGTACTAGGATGGGTGACCCCCTGGGAAGTCCTCGTGTTGCAACCCTTTTTTAATTTTTTTTTTATTTAATTTCGTCAACGCAAGAATCAAACTCCCGGTACTAAGTGTAGTCGTCCGGAGTCACGGAGTATTATTTTTTTTTCCCCGAGCCAACGTGTTGACCGGGCCACGGAGCGCCCGGGTGACCGTAGCCGACGCAGCGGGCCTACGGTGCGCCCGGAGCGGGAAAGGTGGTTGCCCGGGCGACGGCATTCGTCAAGGCAGGCTTACGGTGTGCCCGGTAGCGTGAACGGTGGACACGTGGAGCGTCCGGGCGTTCGTATGCGTCGAAACAGGCTTCCGGGTGAGCGTTGGGGACCAAGTAGCCCAGGTGAGGAAAGGGATAAAAGAATAAAGTGGTGGTATTATTTCGGTTGCGATCATACCAGCACTAATGCACCGGATCCCATCAGAACTCCGCAGTTAAGCGTGCTTGGGCGAGAGTAGTACTAGGATGGGTGACCCCCTGGGAAGTCCTCGTGTTGCAACCCTTTTTTAATTTTTTTTTATTTAATTTCGTCAACGCAAGAATCAAACTCCCGGTACTAAGTGTAGTCGTCCGGAGTCACGGAGTATTATTTTTTTTTCCCCGAGCCAACGTGTTGACCGGGCCACGGAGCGCCCGGGTGACCGTAGCCGACGCAGCGGGCCTACGGTGCGCCCGGAGCGGGAAAGGTGGTCGCCCGGGCGACGGCATTCGTCAAGGCAGGCTTACGGTGTGCCCGGTAGCGTGAACGGTGGACACGTGGAGCGTCCGGGCATTCGTATGCGTCGAAACAGGCTTCCGGGTGAGCGTTGGGGACCAAGTAGCCCAGGTGAGGAAAGGGATAAAAGAATAAAGTGGTGGTATTATTTCGGTTGCGATCATACCAGCACTAATGCACCGGATCCCATCAGAACTCCGCAGTTAAGCGTGCTTGGGCGAGAGTAGTACTAGGATGGGTGACCCCCTGGGAAGTCCTCGTGTTGCAACCCTTTTTTAATTTTTTTTATTTAATTTCGTCAACGCAAGAATCAAACTCCCGGTACTAAGTGTAGTCGTCCGGAGTCACGGAGTATTATTTTTTTTTCCCCGAGCCAACGTGTTGACCGGGCCACGGAGCGCCCGGGTGACCGTAGCCGACGCAGCGGGCCTACGGTGCGCCCGGAGCGGGAAAGGTGGTCGCCCGGGCGACGGCATTCGTCAAGGCAGGCTTACGGTGTGCCCGGTAGCGTGAACGGTGGACACGTGGAGCGTCCGGGCGTTCGTATGCGTCGAAACAGGCTTCCGGGTGAGCGTTGGGGACCAAGTAGCCCAGGTGAGGAAAGGGATAAAAGAATAAAGTGGTGGTATTATTTCGGTTGCGATCATACCAGCACTAATGCACCGGATCCCATCAGAACTCCGTAGTTAAGCGTGCTTGGGCGAGAGTAGTACTAGGATGGGTGACCCCCTGGGAATTCCTCGTGTTGCAACCCTTTTTTAATTTTTTTTTATTTAATTTCGTCAACGCAAGAATCAAACTCCCGGTACTAAGTGTAGTCGTCCGGAGTCACGGAGTATTATTTTTTTTTCCCCGAGCCAACGTGTTGACCGGGCCACGGAGCGCCCGGGTGACCGTAGCCGACGCAGCGGGCCTACGGTGCGCCCGGAGCGGGAAAGGTGGTCGCCCGGGCGACGGCATTCGTCAAGGCAGGCTTACGGTGTGCCCGGTAGCGTGAACGGTGGACACGTGGAGCGTCCGGGCGTTCGTATGCGTCGAAACAGGCTTCCGGGTGAGCGTTGGGGACCAAGTAGCCCAGGTGAGGAAAGGGATAAAAGAATAAAGTGGTGGTATTATTTCGGTTGCGATCATACCAGCACTAATGCACCGGATCCCATCAGAACTCCGCAGTTAAGCGTGCTTGGGCGAGAGTAGTACTAGGATGGGTGACCCCCTGGGAAGTCCTCGTGTTGCAACCCTTTTTTAATTTTTTTTTATTTAATTTCGTCAACGCAAGAATCAAACTCCCGGTACTAAGTGTAGTCGTCCGGAGTCACGGAGTATTATTTTTTTTTCCCCGAGCCAACGTGTTGACCGGGCCACGGAGCGCCCGGGTGACCGTAGCCGACGCAGCGGGCCTACGGTGCGCCCGGAGCGGGAAAGGTGGTCGCCCGGGCGACGGCATTCGTCAAGGCAGGCTTACGGTGTGCCCGGTAGCGTGAACGGTGGACACGTGGAGCGTCCGGGCATTCGTATGCGTCGAAACAGGCTTCCGGGTGAGCGTTGGGGACCAAGTAGCCCAGGTGAGGAAAGGGATAAAAGAATAAAGTGGTGGTATTATTTCGGTTGCGATCATACCAGCACTAATGCACCGGATCCCATCAGAACTCCGCAGTTAAGCGTGCTTGGGCGAGAGTAGTACTAGGATGGGTGACCCCCTGGGAAGTCCTCGTGTTGCAACCCTTTTTTAATTTTTTTTATTTAATTTCGTCAACGCAAGAATCAAACTCCCGGTACTAAGTGTAGTCGTCCGGAGTCACGGAGTATTATTTTTTTTTCCCCGAGCCAACGTGTTGACCGGGCCACGGAGCGCCCGGGTGACCGTAGCCGACGCAGCGGGCCTACGGTGCGCCCGGAGCGGGAAAGGTGGTCGCCCGGGCGACGGCATTCGTCAAGGCAGGCTTACGGTGTGCCCGGTAGCGTGAACGGTGGACACGTGGAGCGTCCGGGCGTTCGTATGCGTCGAAACAGGCTTCCGGGTGAGCGTTGGGGACCAAGTAGCCCAGGTGAGGAAAGGGATAAAAGAATAAAGTGGTGGTATTATTTCGGTTGCGATCATACCAGCACTAATGCACCGGATCCCATCAGAACTCCGTAGTTAAGCGTGCTTGGGCGAGAGTAGTACTAGGATGGGTGACCCCCTGGGAATTCCTCGTGTTGCAACCCTTTTTTAATTTTTTTTTATTTAATTTCGTCAACGCAAGAATCAAACTCCCGGTACTAAGTGTAGTCGTCCGGAGTCACGGAGTATTATTTTTTTTTCCCCGAGCCAACGTGTTGACCGGGCCACGGAGCGCCCGGGTGACCGTAGCCGACGCAGCGGGCCTACGGTGCGCCCGGAGCGGGAAAGGTGGTCGCCCGGGCGACGGCATTCGTCAAGGCAGGCTTACGGTGTGCCCGGTAGCGTGAACGGTGGACACGTGGAGCGTCCGGGCGTTCGTATGCGTCGAAACAGGCTTCCGGGTGAGCGTTGGGGACCAAGTAGCCCAGGTGAGGAAAGGGATAAAAGAATAAAGTGGTGGTATTATTTCGGTTGCGATCATACCAGCACTAATGCACCGGATCCCATCAGAACTCCGCAGTTAAGCGTGCTTGGGCGAGAGTAGTACTAGGATGGGTGACCCCCTGGGAAGTCCTCGTGTTGCAACCCTTTTTTAATTTTTTTTATTTAATTTCGTCAACGCAAGAATCAAACTCCCGGTACTAAGTGTAGTCGTCCGGAGTCACGGAGTATTATTTTTTTTTCCCCGAGCCAACGTGTTGACCGGGCCACGGAGCGCCCGGGTGACCGTAGCCGACGCAGCGGGCCTACGGTGCGCCCGGAGCGGGAAAGGTGGTCGCCCGGGCGACGGCATTCGTCAAGGCAGGCTTACGGTGTGCCCGGTAGCGTGAACGGTGGACACGTGGAGCGTCCGGGCGTTCGTATGCGTCGAAACAGGCTTCCGGGTGAGCGTTGGGGACCAAGTAGCCCAGGTGAGGAAAGGGATAAAAGAATAAAGTGGTGGTATTATTTCGGTTGGGATCATACCAGCACTAATGCACCGGATCCCATCAGAACTCCGCAGTTAAGCGTGCTTGGGCGAGAGTAGTACTAGGATGGGTGACCCCCTGGGAAGTCCTCGTGTTGCAACCCTTTTTTAATTTTTTTTTATTTAATTTCGTCAACGCAAGAATCAAACTCCCGGTACTAAGTGTAGTCGTCCGGAGTCACGGAGTATTATTTTTTTTTCCCCGAGCCAACGTGTTGACCGGGCCACGGAGCGCCCGGGTGACCGTAGCCGACGCAGCGGGCCTACGGTGCGCCCGGAGCGGGAAAGGTGGTTGCCCGGGCGACGGCATTCGTCAAGGCAGGCTTACGGTGTGCCCGGTAGCGTGAACGGTGGACACGTGGAGCGTCCGGGCGTTCGTATGCGTCGAAACAGGCTTCCGGGTGAGCGTTGGGGACCAAGTAGCCCAGGTGAGGAAAGGGATAAAAGAATAAAGTGGTGGTATTATTTCGGTTGCGATCATACCAGCACTAATGCACCGGATCCCATCAGAACTCCGTAGTTAAGCGTGCTTGGGCGAGAGTAGTACTAGGATGGGTGACCCCCTGGGAATTCCTCGTGTTGCAACCCTTTTTTAATTTTTTTTTTATTTAATTTCGTCAACGCAAGAATCAAACTCCCGGTACTAAGTGTAGTCGTCCGGAGTCACGGAGTATTATTTTTTTTTCCCCGAGCCAACGTGTTGACCGGGCCACGGAGCGCCCGGGTGACCGTAGCCGACGCAGCGGGCCTACGGTGCGCCCGGAGCGGGAAAGGTGGTCGCCCGGGCGACGGCATTCGTCAAGGCAGGCTTACGGTGTGCCCGGTAGCGTGAACGGTGGACACGTGGAGCGTCCGGGCGTTCGTATGCGTCGAAACAGGCTTCCGGGTGAGCGTTGGGGACCAAGTAGCCCAGGTGAGGAAAGGGATAAAAGAATAAAGTGGTGGTATTATTTCGGTTGCGATCATACCAGCACTAATGCACCGGATCCCATCAGAACTCCGCAGTTAAGCGTGCTTGGGCGAGAGTAGTACTAGGATGGGTGACCCCCTGGGAAGTCCTCGTGTTGCAACCCTTTTTTAATTTTTTTTATTTAATTTCGTCAACGCAAGAATCAAACTCCCGGTACTAAGTGTAGTCGTCCGGAGTCACGGAGTATTATTTTTTTTTCCCCGAGCCAACGTGTTGACCGGGCCACGGAGCGCCCGGGTGACCGTAGCCGACGCAGCGGGCCTACGGTGCGCCCGGAGCGGGAAAGGTGGTCGCCCGGGCGACGGCATTCGTCAAGGCAGGCTTACGGTGTGCCCGGTAGCGTGAACGGTGGACACGTGGAGCGTCCGGGCGTTCGTATGCGTCGAAACAGGCTTCCGGGTGAGCGTTGGGGACCAAGTAGCCCAGGTGAGGAAAGGGATAAAAGAATAAAGTGGTGGTATTATTTCGGTTGGGATCATACCAGCACTAATGCACCGGATCCCATCAGAACTCCGCAGTTAAGCGTGCTTGGGCGAGAGTAGTACTAGGATGGGTGACCCCCTGGGAAGTCCTCGTGTTGCAACCCTTTTTTAATTTTTTTTTATTTAATTTCGTCAACGCAAGAATCAAACTCCCGGTACTAAGTGTAGTCGTCCGGAGTCACGGAGTATTATTTTTTTTTCCCCGAGCCAACGTGTTGACCGGGCCACGGAGCGCCCGGGTGACCGTAGCCGACGCAGCGGGCCTACGGTGCGCCCGGAGCGGGAAAGGTGGTTGCCCGGGCGACGGCATTCGTCAAGGCAGGCTTACGGTGTGCCCGATAGCGTGAACGGTGGACACGTGGAGCGTCCGGGCGTTCGTATGCGTCGAAACAGGCTTCCGGGTGAGCGTTGGGGACCAAGTAGCCCAGGTGAGGAAAGGGATAAAAGAATAAAGTGGTGGTATTATTTCGGTTGCGATCATACCAGCACTAATGCACCGGATCCCATCAGAACTCCGCAGTTAAGCGTGCTTGGGCGAGAGTAGTACTAGGATGGGTGACCCCCTGGGAAGTCCTCGTGTTGCAACCCTTTTTTAATTTTTTTTTATTTAATTTCGTCAACGCAAGAATCAAACTCCCGGTACTAAGTGTAGTCGTCCGGAGTCACGGAGTATTATTTTTTTTTCCCCGAGCCAACGTGTTGACCGGGCCACGGAGCGCCCGGGTGACCGTAGCCGACGCAGCGGGCCTACGGTGCGCCCGGAGCGGGAAAGGTGGTCGCCCGGGCGACGGCATTCGTCAAGGCAGGCTTACGGTGTGCCCGGTAGCGTGAACGGTGGACACGTGGAGCGTCCGGGCATTCGTATGCGTCGAAACAGGCTTCCGGGTGAGCGTTGGGGACCAAGTAGCCCAGGTGAGGAAAGGGATAAAAGAATAAAGTGGTGGTATTATTTCGGTTGCGATCATACCAGCACTAATGCACCGGATCCCATCAGAACTCCGCAGTTAAGCGTGCTTGGGCGAGAGTAGTACTAGGATGGGTGATCCCCTGGGAAGTCCTCGTGTTGCAACCCTTTTTTAATTTTTTTTATTTAATTTCGTCAACGCAAGAATCAAACTCCCGGTACTAAGTGTAGTCGTCCGGAGTCACGGAGTATTATTTTTTTTTCCCCGAGCCAACGTGTTGACCGGGCCACGGAGCGCCCGGGTGACCGTAGCCGACGCAGCGGGCCTACGGTGCGCCCGGAGCGGGAAAGGTGGTCGCCCGGGCGACGGCATTCGTCAAGGCAGGCTTACGGTGTGCCCGGTAGCGTGAACGGTGGACACGTGGAGCGTCCGGGCGTTCGTATGCGTCGAAACAGGCTTCCGGGTGAGCGTTGGGGACCAAGTAGCCCAGGTGAGGAAAGGGATAAAAGAATAAAGTGGTGGTATTATTTCGGTTGCGATCATACCAGCACTAATAAACCGGATCCCATCAGAACTCCGCAGTTAAGCGTGCTTGGGCGAGAGTAGTACTAGGATGGGTGACCCCCTGGGAAGTCCTCGTGTTGCAACCCTTTTTTAATTTTTTTTATTTAATTTCGTCAACGCAAGAATCAAACTCCCGGTACTAAGTGTAGTCGTCCGGAGTCACGGAGTATTATTTTTTTTTTCCCCGAGCCAACGTGTTGACCGGGCCACGGAGCGCCGGGTGACCGTAGCCGACGCAGCGGGCCTACGGTGCGCCCGGAGCGGGAAAGGTGGTCGCCCGGGCGACGGCATTCGTCAAGGCAGGCTTACGGTGTGCCCGGTAGCGTGAACGGTGGACACGTGGAGCGTCCGGGCGTTCGTATGCGTCGAAACAGGCTTCCGGGTGAGCGTTGGGGACCAAGTAGCCCAGGTGAGGAAAGGGATAAAAGAATAAAGTGGTGGTATTATTTCGGTTGCGATCATACCAGCACTAATGCACCGGATCCCATCAGAACTCCGCAGTTAAGCGTGCTTGGGCGAGAGTAGTACTAGGATGGGTGATCCCCTGGGAAGTCCTCGTGTTGCAACCCTTTTTTAATTTTTTTTATTTAATTTCGTCAACGCAAGAATCAAACTCCCGGTACTAAGTGTAGTCGTCCGGAGTCACGGAGTATTATTTTTTTTTCCCCGAGCCAACGTGTTGACCGGGCCACGGAGCGCCCGGGTGACCGTAGCCGACGCAGCGGGCCTACGGTGCGCCCGGAGCGGGAAAGGTGGTCGCCCGGGCGACGGCATTCGTCAAGGCAGGCTTACGGTGTGCCCGGTTGCGTGAACGGTGGACACGTGGAGCGTCCGGGCGTTCGTATGCGTCGAAACAGGCTTCCGGGTGAGCGTTGGGGACCAAGTAGCCCAGGTGAGGAAAGGGATAAAAGAATAAAGTGGTGGTATTATTTCGGTTGCGATCATACCAGCACTAATGCACCGGATCCCATCAGAACTCCGCAGTTAAGCGTGCTTGGGCGAGAGTAGTACTAGGATGGGTGACCCCCTGGGAAGTCCTCGTGTTGTAACCCTTTTTTTATTTTTTTTATTTAATTTCGTCAACGCAAGAATCAAACTCCCGGTACTAAGTGTAGTCGTCCGGAGTCACGGAGTATTATTTTTTTTTCCCCGAGCCAACGTGTTGACCGGGCCACGGAGCGCCCGGGTGACCGTAGCCGACGCAGCGGGCCTACGGTGCGCCCGGAGCGGGAAAGGTGGTCGCCCGGGCGACGGCATTCGTCAAGGCAGGCTTACGGTGTGCCCGGTAGCGTGAACGGTGGACACGTGGAGCGTCCGGGCGTTCGTATGCGTCGAAACAGGCTTCCGGGTGAGCGTTGGGGACCAAGTAGCCCAGGTGAGGAAAGGGATAAAAGAATAAAGTGGTGGTATTATTTCGGTTGCGATCATACCAGCACTAATGCACCGGATCCCATCAGAACTCCGCAGTTAAGCGTGCTTGGGCGAGAGTAGTACTAGGATGGGTGATCCCCTGGGAAGTCCTCGTGTTGCAACCCTTTTTTAATTTTTTTTATTTAATTTCGTCAACGCAAGAATCAAACTCCCGGTACTAAGTGTAGTCGTCCGGAGTCACGGAGTATTATTTTTTTTTCCCCGAGCCAACGTGTTGACCGGGCCACGGAGCGCCCGGGTGACCGTAGCCGACGCAGCGGGCCTACGGTGCGCCCGGAGCGGGAAAGGTGGTCGCCCGGGCGACGGCATTCGTCAAGGCAGGCTTACGGTGTGCCCGGTAGCGTGAACGGTGGACACGTGGAGCGTCCGGGCGTTCGTATGCGTCGAAACAGGCTTCCGGGTGAGCGTTGGGGACCAAGTAGCCCAGGTGAGGAAAGGTATAAAAGAATAAAGTGGTGGTATTATTTCGGTTGCGATCATACCAGCACTAATGCACCGGATCCCATCAGAACTCCGCAGTTAAGCGTGCTTGGGCGAGAGTAGTACTAGGATGGGTGACCCCCTGGGAAGTCCTCGTGTTGCAACCCTTTTTTAATTTTTTTTATTTAATTTCGTCAACGCAAGAATCAAACTCCCGGTACTAAGTGTAGTCGTCCGGAGTCACGGAGTATTATTTTTTTTTCCCCGAGCCAACGTGTTGACCGGGCCACGGAGCGCCCGGGTGACCGTAGCTGACGCAGCGGGCCTACGGTGCGCCCGGAGCGGGAAAGGTGGTCGCCCGGGCGACGGCATTCGTCAAGGCAGGCTTACGGTGTGCCCGGTAGCGTGAACGGTGGACACGTGGAGCGTCCGGGCGTTCGTATGCGTCGAAACAGGCTTCCGGGTGAGCGTTGGGGACCAAGTAGCCCAGGTGAGGAAAGGGATAAAAGAATAAAGTGGTGGTATTATTTCGGTTGCGATCATACCAGCACTAATGCACCGGATCCCATCAGAACTCCGCAGTTAAGCGTGCTTGGGCGAGAGTAGTACTAGGATGGGTGACCCCCTGGGAAGTCCTCGTGTTGCAACCCTTTTTTAATTTTTTTTATTTAATTTCGTCAACGCAAGAATCAAACTCCCGGTACTAAGTGTAGTCGTCCGGAGTCACGGAGTATTATTTTTTTTTCCCCGAGCCAACGTGTTGACCGGGCCACGGAGCGCCCGGGTGACCGTAGCCGACGCAGCGGGCCTACGGTGCGCCCGGAGCGGGAAAGGTGGTCGCCCGGGCGACGGCATTCGTCAAGGCAGGCTTACGGTGTGCCCGGTAGCGTGAACGGTGGACACGTGGAGCGTCCGGGCGTTCGTATGCGTCGAAACAGGCTTCCGGGTGAGCGTTGGGGACCAAGTAGCCCAGGTGAGGAAAGGGATAAAAGAATAAAGTGGTGGTATTATTTCGGTTGCGATCATACCAGCACTAATGCACCGGATCCCATCAGAACTCCGCAGTTAAGCGTGCTTGGGCGAGAGTAGTACTAGGATGGGTGATCCCCTGGGAAGTCCTCGTGTTGCAACCCTTTTTTAATTTTTTTTATTTAATTTCGTCAACGCAAGAATCAAACTCCCGGTACTAAGTGTAGTCGTCCGGAGTCACGGAGTATTATTTTTTTTTCCCCGAGCCAACGTGTTGACCGGGCCACGGAGCGCCCGGATGACCGTAGCCGACGCAGCGGGCCTACGGTGCGCCCGGAGCGGGAAAGGTGGTCGCCCGGGCGACGGCATTCGTCAAGGCAGGCTTACGGTGTGCCCGGTAGCGTGAACGGTGGACACGTGGAGCGTCCGGGCGTTCGTATGCGTCGAAACAGGCTTCCTTGTGAGCGTTGGGGACCAAGTAGCCCAGGTGAGGAAAGGTATAAAAGAATAAAGTGGTGGTATTATTTCGGTTGCGATCATACCAGCACTAATGCACCGGATCCCATCAGAACTCCGCAGTTAAGCGTGCTTGGGCGAGAGTAGTACTAGGATGGGTGACCCCCTGGGAAGTCCTCGTGTTGCAACCCTTTTTTAATTTTTTTTATTTAATTTCGTCAACGCAAGAATCAAACTCCCGGTACTAAGTGTAGTCGTCCGGAGTCACGGAGTATTATTTTTTTTTCCCCGAGCCAACGTGTTGACCGGGCCACGGAGCGCCCGGGTGACCGTAGCCGACGCAGCGGGCCTACGGTGCGCCCGGAGCGGGAAAGGTGGTCGCCCGGGCGACGGCATTCGTCAAGGCAGGCTTACGGTGTGCCCGGTAGCGTGAACGGTGGACACGTGGAGCGTCCGGGCGTTCGTATGCGTCGAAACAGGCTTCCGGGTGAGCGTTGGGGACCAAGTAGCCCAGGTGAGGAAAGGGATAAAAGAATAAAGTGGTGGTATTATTTCGGTTGCGATCATACCAGCACTAATGCACCGGATCCCATCAGAACTCCGCAGTTAAGCGTGCTTGGGCGAGAGTAGTACTAAGATGGGTGACCCCCTGGGAAGTCCTCGTGTTGCAACCCTTTTTTAATTTTTTTTATTTAATTTCGTCAACGCAAGAATCAAACTCCCGGTACTAAGTGTAGTCGTCCGGAGTCACGGAGTATTATTTTTTTTTCCCCGAGCCAACGTGTTGACCGGGCCACGGAGCGCCCGGGTGACCGTAGCCGACGCAGCGGGCCTACGGTGCGCCCGGAGCGGGAAAGGTGGTCGCCCGGGCGACGGCATTCGTCAAGGCAGGCTTACGGTGTGCCCGGTAGCGTGAACGGTGGACACGTGGAGCGTCCGGGCGTTCGTATGCGTCGAAACAGGCTTCCGGGTGAGCGTTGGGGACCAAGTAGCCCAGGTGAGGAAAGGGATAAAAGAATAAAGTGGTGGTATTATTTCGGTTGCGATCATACCAGCACTAATGCACCGGATCCCATCAGAACTCCGCAGTTAAGCGTGCTTGGGCGAGAGTAGTACTAGGATGGGTGACCCCCTGGGAAGTCCTCGTGTTGCAACCCTTTTTTAATTTTTTTTATTTAATTTCGTCAACGCAAGAATCAAACTCCCGGTACTAAGTGTAGTCGTCCGGAGTCACGGAGTATTATTTTTTTTTCTCCGAGCCAACGTGTTGACCGGGCCACGGAGCGCCCGGGTGACCGTAGCCGACGCAGCGGGCCTACGGTGCGCCCGGAGCGGGAAAGGTGGTCGCCCGGGCGACGGCATTCGTCAAGGCAGGCTTACGGTGTGCCCGGTAGCGTGAACGGTGGACACGTGGAGCGTCCGGGCGTTCGTATGCGTCGAAACAGGCTTCCGGGTGAGCGTTGGGGACCAAGTAGCCCAGGTGAGGAAAGGGATAAAAGAATAAAGTGGTGGTATTATTTCGGATGCGATCATACCAGCACTAATGCACCGGATCCCATCAGAACTCCGCAGTTAAGCGTGCTTGGGCGAGAGTAGTACTAGGATGGGTGACCCCCTGGGAAGTCCTCGTGTTGCAACCCTTTTTTATTTTTTTTTATTTAATTTCGTCAACGCAAGAATCAAACTCCCGGTACTAAGTGTAGTCGTCCGGAGTCACGGAGTATTATTTTTTTTTCCCCGAGCCAACGTGTTGACCGGGCCACGGAGCGCCCGGGTGACCGTAGCCGACGCAGCGGGCCTATGGTGCGCCCGGAGCGGGAAAGGTGGTCGCCCGGGCGACGGCATTCGTCAAGGCAGGCTTACGGTGTGCCCGGTTGCGTGAACGGTGGACACGTGGAGCGTCCGGGCGTTCGTATGCGTCGAAACAGGCTTCCGGGTGAGCGTTGGGGACCAAGTAGCCCAGGTGAGGAAAGGGATAAAAGAATAAAGTGGTGGTATTATTTCGGTTGCGATCATACCAGCACTAATGCACCGGATCCCATCAGAACTCCGCAGTTAAGCGTGCTTGGGCGAGAGTAGTACTAGGATGGGTGACCCCCTGGGAAGTCCTCGTGTTGCAACCCTTTTTTAATTTTTTTTATTTAATTTCGTCAACGCAAGAATCAAACTCCCGGTACTAAGTGTAGTCGTCCGGAGTCACGGAGTATTATTTTTTTTTCCCCGAGCCAACGTGTTGACCGGGCCACGGAGCGCCCGGGTGACCGTAGCCGACGCAGCGGGCCTACGGTGCGCCCGGAGCGGGAAAGGTGGTCGCCCGGGCGACGGCATTCGTCAAGGCAGGCTTACGGTGTGCCCGGTAGCGTGAACGGTGGACACGTGGAGCGTCCGGGCGTTCGTATGCGTCGAAACAGGCTTCCGGGTGAGCGTTGGGGACCAAGTAGCCCAGGTGAGGAAAGGGATAAAAGAATAAAGTGGTGGTATTATTTCGGTTGCGATCATACCAGCACTAATGCACCGGATCCCATCAGAACTCCGCAGTTAAGCGTGCTTGGGCGAGAGTAGTACTAAGATGGGTGACCCCCTGGGAAGTCCTCGTGTTGCAACCCTTTTTTAATTTTTTTTATTTAATTTCGTCAACGCAAGAATCAAACTCCCGGTACTAAGTGTAGTCGTCCGGAGTCACGGAGTATTATTTTTTTTTCCCCGAGCCAACGTGTTGACCGGGCCACGGAGCGCCCGGGTGACCGTAGCCGACGCAGCGGGCCTACGGTGCGCCCGGAGCGGGAAAGGTGGTCGCCCGGGCGACGGCATTCGTCAAGGCAGGCTTACGGTGTGCCCGGTAGCGTGAACGGTGGACACGTGGAGCGTCCGGGCGTTCGTATGCGTCGAAACAGGCTTCCGGGTGAGCGTTGGGGACCAAGTAGCCCAGGTGAGGAAAGGGATAAAAGAATAAAGTGGTGGTATTATTTCGGTTGCGATCATACCAGCACTAATGCACCGGATCCCATCAGAACTCCGCAGTTAAGCGTGCTTGGGCGAGAGTAGTACTAGGATGGGTGACCCCCTGGGAAGTCCTCGTGTTGCAACCCTTTTTTAATTTTTTTTATTTAATTTCGTCAACGCAAGAATCAAACTCCCGGTACTAAGTGTAGTCGTCCGGAGTCACGGAGTATTATTTTTTTTTCTCCGAGCCAACGTGTTGACCGGGCCACGGAGCGCCCGGGTGACCGTAGCCGACGCAGCGGGCCTACGGTGCGCCCGGAGCGGGAAAGGTGGTCGCCCGGGCGACGGCATTCGTCAAGGCAGGCTTACGGTGTGCCCGGTAGCGTGAACGGTGGACACGTGGAGCGTCCGGGCGTTCGTATGCGTCGAAACAGGCTTCCGGGTGAGCGTTGGGGACCAAGTAGCCCAGGTGAGGAAAGGGATAAAAGAATAAAGTGGTGGTATTATTTCGGATGCGATCATACCAGCACTAATGCACCGGATCCCATCAGAACTCCGCAGTTAAGCGTGCTTGGGCGAGAGTAGTACTAGGATGGGTGACCCCCTGGGAAGTCCTCGTGTTGCAACCCTTTTTTAATTTTTTTTATTTAATTTCGTCAACGCAAGAATCAAACTCCCGGTACTAAGTGTAGTCGTCCGGAGTCACGGAGTATTATTTTTTTTTCCCCGAGCCAACGTGTTGACCGGGCCACGGAGCGCCCGGGTGACCGTAGCCGACGCAGCGGGCCTACGGTGCGCCCGGAGCGGGAAAGGTGGTCGCCCGGGCGACGGCATTCGTCAAGGCAGGCTTACGGTGTGCCCGGTAGCGTGAACTCCGCAGTTAAGCGTGCTTGGGCGAGAGTAGTACTAGGATGGGTGACCCCCTGGGAAGTCCTCGTGTTGCAACCCTTTTTTAATTTTTTTTATTTAATTTCGTCAACGCAAGAATCAAACTCCCGGTACTAAGTGTAGTCGTCCGGAGTCACGGAGTATTATTTTTTTTTCCCCGAGCCAACGTGTTGACCGGGCCACGGAGCGCCCGGGTGACCGTAGCCGACGCAGCGGGCCTACGGTGCGCCCGGAGCGGGAAAGGTGGTCGCCCGGGCGACGGCATTCGTCAAGGCAGGCTTACGGTGTGCCCGGTAGCGTGAACGGTGGACACGTGGAGCGTCCGGGCGTTCGTATGCGTCGAAACAGGCTTCCGGGTGAGCGTTGGGGACCAAGTAGCCCAGGTGAGGAAAGGGATAAAAGAATAAAGTGGTGGTATTATTTCGGTTGCGATCATACCAGCACTAATGCACCGGATCCCATCAGAACTCCGCAGTTAAGCGTGCTTGGGCGAGAGTAGTACTAGGATGGGTGACCCCCTGGGAAGTCCTCGTGTTGCAACCCTTTTTTAATTTTTTTTATTTAATTTCGTCAACGCAAGAATCAAACTCCCGGTACTAAGTGTAGTCGTCCGGAGTCACG
Source organism: Ambrosia artemisiifolia (assembly GCA_032199755.1). Classification (NCBI taxonomy): domain Eukaryota; kingdom Viridiplantae; phylum Streptophyta; class Magnoliopsida; order Asterales; family Asteraceae; genus Ambrosia; species Ambrosia artemisiifolia. The sequence continues at coordinate 4,660,129 of CM063526.1, read as the reverse complement.
GAGTATTATTTTTTTTTCTCCGAGCCAACGTGTTGACCGGGCCACGGAGCGCCCGGGTGACCGTAGCCGACGCAGCGGGCCTACGGTGCGCCCGGAGCGGGAAAGGTGGTCGCCCGGGCGACGGCATTCGTCAAGGCAGGCTTACGGTGTGCCCGGTAGCGTGAACGGTGGACACGTGGAGCGTCCGGGCGTTCGTATGCGTCGAAACAGGCTTCCGGGTGAGCGTTGGGGACCAAGTAGCCCAGGTGAGGAAAGGGATAAAAGAATAAAGTGGTGGTATTATTTCGGATGCGATCATACCAGCACTAATGCACCGGATCCCATCAGAACTCCGCAGTTAAGCGTGCTTGGGCGAGAGTAGTACTAGGATGGGTGACCCCCTGGGAAGTCCTCGTGTTGCAACCCTTTTTTAATTTTTTTTATTTAATTTCGTCAACGCAAGAATCAAACTCCCGGTACTAAGTGTAGTCGTCCGGAGTCACGGAGTATTATTTTTTTTTCCCCGAGCCAACGTGTTGACCGGGCCACGGAGCGCCCGGGTGACCGTAGCCGACGCAGCGGGCCTACGGTGCGCCCGGAGCGGGAAAGGTGGTCGCCCGGGCGACGGCATTCGTCAAGGCAGGCTTACGGTGTGCCCGGTAGCGTGAACTCCGCAGTTAAGCGTGCTTGGGCGAGAGTAGTACTAGGATGGGTGACCCCCTGGGAAGTCCTCGTGTTGCAACCCTTTTTTAATTTTTTTTATTTAATTTCGTCAACGCAAGAATCAAACTCCCGGTACTAAGTGTAGTCGTCCGGAGTCACGGAGTATTATTTTTTTTTCCCCGAGCCAACGTGTTGACCGGGCCACGGAGCGCCCGGGTGACCGTAGCCGACGCAGCGGGCCTACGGTGCGCCCGGAGCGGGAAAGGTGGTCGCCCGGGCGACGGCATTCGTCAAGGCAGGCTTACGGTGTGCCCGGTAGCGTGAACGGTGGACACGTGGAGCGTCCGGGCGTTCGTATGCGTCGAAACAGGCTTCCGGGTGAGCGTTGGGGACCAAGTAGCCCAGGTGAGGAAAGGGATAAAAGAATAAAGTGGTGGTATTATTTCGGTTGCGATCATACCAGCACTAATGCACCGGATCCCATCAGAACTCCGCAGTTAAGCGTGCTTGGGCGAGAGTAGTACTAGGATGGGTGACCCCCTGGGAAGTCCTCGTGTTGCAACCCTTTTTTAATTTTTTTTATTTAATTTCGTCAACGCAAGAATCAAACTCCCGGTACTAAGTGTAGTCGTCCGGAGTCACGGAGTATTATTTTTTTTTCCCCGAGCCAACGTGTTGACCGGGCCACGGAGCGCCCGGGTGACCGTAGCCGACGCAGCGGGCCTACGGTGCGCCCGGAGCGGGAAAGGTGGTCGCCCGGGCGACGGCATTCGTCAAGGCAGGCTTACGGTGTGCCCGGTAGCGTGAACTCCGCAGTTAAGCGTGCTTGGGCGAGAGTAGTACTAGGATGGGTGACCCCCTGGGAAGTCCTCGTGTTGCAACCCTTTTTTAATTTTTTTTATTTAATTTCGTCAACGCAAGAATCAAACTCCCGGTACTAAGTGTAGTCGTCCGGAGTCACGGAGTATTATTTTTTTTTCCCCGAGCCAACGTGTTGACCGGGCCACGGAGCGCCCGGGTGACCGTAGCCGACGCAGCGGGCCTACGGTGCGCCCGGAGCGGGAAAGGTGGTCGCCCGGGCGACGGCATTCGTCAAGGCAGGCTTACGGTGTGCCCGGTAGCGTGAACGGTGGACACGTGGAGCGTCCGGGCGTTCGTATGCGTCGAAACAGGCTTCCGGGTGAGCGTTGGGGACCAAGTAGCCCAGGTGAGGAAAGGGATAAAAGAATAAAGTGGTGGTATTATTTCGGTTGCGATCATACCAGCACTAATGCACCGGATCCCATCAGAACTCCGCAGTTAAGCGTGCTTGGGCGAGAGTAGTACTAGGATGGGTGACCCCCTGGGAAGTCCTCGTGTTGCAACCCTTTTTTAATTTTTTTTATTTAATTTCGTCAACGCAAGAATCAAACTCCCGGTACTAAGTGTAGTCGTCCGGAGTCACGGAGTATTATTTTTTTTTCCCCGAGCCAACGTGTTGACCGGGCCACGGAGCGCCCGGGTGACCGTAGCCGACGCAGCGGGCCTACGGTGCGCCCGGAGCGGGAAAGGTGGTCGCCCGGGCGACGGCATTCGTCAAGGCAGGCTTACGGTGTGCCCGGTAGCGTGAACGGTGGACACGTGGAGCGTCCGGGCGTTCGTATGCGTCGAAACAGGCTTCCGGGTGAGCGTTGGGGACCAAGTAGCCCAGGTGAGGAAAGGGATAAAAGAATAAAGTGGTGGTATTATTTCGGTTGCGATCATACCAGCACTAATGCACCGGATCCCATCAGAACTCCGCAGTTAAGCGTGCTTGGGCGAGAGTAGTACTAAGATGGGTGACCCCCTGGGAAGTCCTCGTGTTGCAACCCTTTTTTAATTTTTTTTATTTAATTTCGTCAACGCAAGAATCAAACTCCCGGTACTAAGTGTAGTCGTCCGGAGTCACGGAGTATTATTTTTTTTCCCCGAGCCAACGTGTTGACCGGGCCACGGAGCGCCCGGGTGACCGTAGCCGACGCATCGGGCCTACGGTGCGCCCGGAGCCGGAAAGGTGGTCGCCCGGGCGACGGCATTCGTCAAGGCAGGCTTACGGTGTGCCCGGTAGCGTGAACGGTGGACACGTGGAGCGTCCGGGCGTTCGTATGCGTCGAAACAGGCTTCCGGGTGAGCGTTGGGGACCAAGTAGCCCAGGTGAGGAAAGGGATAAAAGAATAAAGTGGTGGTATTATTTCGGTTGCGATCATACCAGCACTAATGCACCGGATCCCATCAGAACTCCGCAGTTAAGCGTGCTTGGGCGAGAGTAGTACTAGGATGGGTGACCCCCTGGGAAGTCCTCGTGTTGCAACCCTTTTTTAATTTTTTTTTATTTAATTTCGTCAACGCAAGAATCAAACTCCCGGTACTAAGTGTAGTCGTCCGGAGTCACGGAGTATTATTTTTTTTTCCCCGAGCCAACGTGTTGACCGGGCCACGGAGCGCCCGGGTGACCGTAGCCGACGCAGCGGGCCTACGGTGCGCCCGGAGCGGGAAAGGTGGTCGCCCGGGCGACGGCATTCGTCGAGGCAGGCTTACGGTGTGCCCGGTAGCGTGAACGGTGGACACGTGGAGCGTCCGGGCGTTCGTATGCGTCGAAACAGGCTTCCGGGTGAGCGTTGGGGACCAAGTAGCCCAGGTGAGGAAAGGGATAAAAGAATAAAGTGGTGGTATTATTTCGGTTGCGATCATACCAGCACTAATGCACCGGATCCCATCAGAACTCCGCAGTTAAGCGTGCTTGGGCGAGAGTAGTACTAGGATGGGTGACCCCCTGGGAAGTCCTCGTGTTGCAACCCTTTTTTAATTTTTTTTTATTTAATTTCGTCAACGCAAGAATCAAACTCCCGGTACTAAGTGTAGTCGTCCGGAGTCACGGAGTATTATTTTTTTTTCCCCGAGCCAACGTGTTGACCGGGCCACGGAGCGCCCGGGTGACCGTAGCCGACGCAGCGGGCCTACGGTGCGCCCGGAGCGGGAAAGGTGGTTGCCCGGGCGACGGCATTCGTCAAGGCAGGCTTACGGTGTGCCCGGTAGCGTGAACGGTGGACACGTGGAGCGTCCGGGCGTTCGTATGCGTCGAAACAGGCTTCCGGGTGAGCGTTGGGGACCAAGTAGCCCAGGTGAGGAAAGGGATAAAAGAATAAAGTGGTGGTATTATTTCGGTTGCGATCATACCAGCACTAATGCACCGGATCCCATCAGAACTCCGCAGTTAAGCGTGCTTGGGCGAGAGTAGTACTAGGATGGGTGACCCCCTGGGAAGTCCTCGTGTTGCAACCCTTTTTTAATTTTTTTTTATTTAATTTCGTCAACGCAAGAATCAAACTCCCGGTACTAAGTGTAGTCGTCCGGAGTCACGGAGTATTATTTTTTTTTCCCCGAGCCAACGTGTTGACCGGGCCACGGAGCGCCCGGGTGACCGTAGCCGACGCAGCGGGCCTACGGTGCGCCCGGAGCGGGAAAGGTGGTCGCCCGGGCGACGGCATTCGTCAAGGCAGGCTTACGGTGTGCCCGGTAGCGTGAACGGTGGACACGTGGAGCGTCCGGGCATTCGTATGCGTCGAAACAGGCTTCCGGGTGAGCGTTGGGGACCAAGTAGCCCAGGTGAGGAAAGGGATAAAAGAATAAAGTGGTGGTATTATTTCGGTTGCGATCATACCAGCACTAATGCACCGGATCCCATCAGAACTCCGCAGTTAAGCGTGCTTGGGCGAGAGTAGTACTAGGATGGGTGATCCCCTGGGAAGTCCTCGTGTTGCAACCCTTTTTTAATTTTTTTTATTTAATTTCGTCAACGCAAGAATCAAACTCCCGGTACTAAGTGTAGTCGTCCGGAGTCACGGAGTATTATTTTTTTTTCCCCGAGCCAACGTGTTGACCGGGCCACGGAGCGCCCGGGTGACCGTAGCCGACGCAGCGGGCCTACGGTGCGCCCGGAGCGGGAAAGGTGGTCGCCCGGGCGACGGCATTCGTCAAGGCAGGCTTACGGTGTGCCCGGTAGCGTGAACTCCGCAGTTAAGCGTGCTTGGGCGAGAGTAGTACTAGGATGGGTGACCCCCTGGGAAGTCCTCGTGTTGCAACCCTTTTTTAATTTTTTTTATTTAATTTCGTCAACGCAAGAATCAAACTCCCGGTACTAAGTGTAGTCGTCCGGAGTCACGGAGTATTATTTTTTTTTCCCCGAGCCAACGTGTTGACCGGGCCACGGAGCGCCCGGGTGACCGTAGCCGACGCAGCGGGCCTACGGTGCGCCCGGAGCGGGAAAGGTGGTCGCCCGGGCGACGGCATTCGTCAAGGCAGGCTTACGGTGTGCCCGGTAGCGTGAACGGTGGACACGTGGAGCGTCCGGGCGTTCGTATGCGTCGAAACAGGCTTCCGGGTGAGCGTTGGGGACCAAGTAGCCCAGGTGAGGAAAGGGATAAAAGAATAAAGTGGTGGTATTATTTCGGTTGCGATCATACCAGCACTAATGCACCGGATCCCATCAGAACTCCGCAGTTAAGCGTGCTTGGGCGAGAGTAGTACTAGGATGGGTGACCCCCTGGGAAGTCCTCGTGTTGCAACCCTTTTTTAATTTTTTTTATTTAATTTCGTCAACGCAAGAATCAAACTCCCGGTACTAAGTGTAGTCGTCCGGAGTCACGGAGTATTATTTTTTTTTCCCCGAGCCAACGTGTTGACCGGGCCACGGAGCGCCCGGGTGACCGTAGCCGACGCAGCGGGCCTACGGTGCGCCCGGAGCGGGAAAGGTGGTCGCCCGGGCGACGGCATTCGTCAAGGCAGGCTTACGGTGTGCCCGGTAGCGTGAACGGTGGACACGTGGAGCGTCCGGGCGTTCGTATGCGTCGAAACAGGCTTCCGGGTGAGCGTTGGGGACCAAGTAGCCCAGGTGAGGAAAGGGATAAAAGAATAAAGTGGTGGTATTATTTCGGTTGCGATCATACCAGCACTAATGCACCGGATCCCATCAGAACTCCGCAGTTAAGCGTGCTTGGGCGAGAGTAGTACTAAGATGGGTGACCCCCTGGGAAGTCCTCGTGTTGCAACCCTTTTTTAATTTTTTTTATTTAATTTCGTCAACGCAAGAATCAAACTCCCGGTACTAAGTGTAGTCGTCCGGAGTCACGGAGTATTATTTTTTTTTCCCCGAGCCAACGTGTTGACCGGGCCACGGAGCGCCCGGGTGACCGTAGCCGACGCATCGGGCCTACGGTGCGCCCGGAGCCGGAAAGGTGGTCGCCCGGGCGACGGCATTCGTCAAGGCAGGCTTACGGTGTGCCCGGTAGCGTGAACGGTGGACACGTGGAGCGTCCGGGCGTTCGTATGCGTCGAAACAGGCTTCCGGGTGAGCGTTGGGGACCAAGTAGCCCAGGTGAGGAAAGGGATAAAAGAATAAAGTGGTGGTATTATTTCGGTTGCGATCATACCAGCACTAATGCACCGGATCCCATCAGAACTCCGCAGTTAAGCGTGCTTGGGCGAGAGTAGTACTAGGATGGGTGACCCCCTGGGAAGTCCTCGTGTTGCAACCCTTTTTTAATTTTTTTTATTTAATTTCGTCAACGCAAGAATCAAACTCCCGGTACTAAGTGTAGTCGTCCGGAGTCACGGAGTATTATTTTTTTTTCCCCGAGCCAACGTGTTGACCGGGCCACGGAGCGCCCGGGTGACCGTAGCCGACGCAGCGGGCCTACGGTGCGCCCGGAGCGGGAAAGGTGGTCGCCCGGGCGACGGCATTCGTCGAGGCAGGCTTACGGTGTGCCCGGTAGCGTGAACGGTGGACACGTGGAGCGTCCGGGCGTTCGTATGCGTCGAAACAGGCTTCCGGGTGAGCGTTGGGGACCAAGTAGCCCAGGTGAGGAAAGGGATAAAAGAATAAAGTGGTGGTATTATTTCGGTTGCGATCATACCAGCACTAATGCACCGGATCCCATCAGAACTCCGCAGTTAAGCGTGCTTGGGCGAGAGTAGTACTAGGATGGGTGACCCCCTGGGAAGTCCTCGTGTTGCAACCCTTTTTTAATTTTTTTTTTATTTAATTTCGTCAACGCAAGAATCAAACTCCCGGTACTAAGTGTAGTCGTCCGGAGTCACGGAGTATTATTTTTTTTTCCCCGAGCCAACGTGTTGACCGGGCCACGGAGCGCCCGGGTGACCGTAGCCGACGCAGCGGGCCTACGGTGCGCCCGGAGCGGGAAAGGTGGTTGCCCGGGCGACGGCATTCGTCAAGGCAGGCTTACGGTGTGCCCGGTAGCGTGAACGGTGGACACGTGGAGCGTCCGGGCGTTCGTATGCGTCGAAACAGGCTTCTGGGTGAGCGTTGGGGACCAAGTAGCCCAGGTGAGGAAAGGGATAAAAGAATAAAGTGGTGGTATTATTTCGGTTGCGATCATACCAGCACTAATGCACCGGATCCCATCAGAACTCCGCAGTTAAGCGTGCTTGGGCGAGAGTAGTACTAGGATGGGTGACCCCCTGGGAAGTCCTCGTGTTGCAACCCTTTTTTAATTTTTTTTTATTTAATTTCGTCAACGCAAGAATCAAACTCCCGGTACTAAGTGTAGTCGTCCGGAGTCACGGAGTATTATTTTTTTTTTCCCCGAGCCAACGTGTTGACCGGGCCACGGAGCGCCCGGGTGACCGTAGCCGACGCAGCGGGCCTACGGTGCGCCCGGAGCGGGAAAGGTGGTCGCCCGGGCGACGGCATTCGTCAAGGCAGGCTTACGGTGTGCCCGGTAGCGTGAACGGTGGACACGTGGAGCGTCCGGGCATTCGTATGCGTCGAAACAGGCTTCCGGGTGAGCGTTGGGGACCAAGTAGCCCAGGTGAGGAAAGGGATAAAAGAATAAAGTGGTGGTATTATTTCGGTTGCGATCATACCAGCACTAATGCACCGGATCCCATCAGAACTCCGCAGTTAAGCGTGCTTGGGCGAGAGTAGTACTAGGATGGGTGACCCCCTGGGAAGTCCTCGTGTTGCAACCCTTTTTTATTTTTTTTTATTTAATTTCGTCAACGCAAGAATCAAACTCCCGGTACTAAGTGTAGTCGTCCGGAGTCACGGAGTATTATTTTTTTTTCCCCGAGCCAACGTGTTGACCGGGCCACGGAGCGCCCGGGTGACCGTAGCCGACGCAGCGGGCCTACGGTGCGCCCGGAGCGGGAAAGGTGGTCGCCCGGGCGACGGCATTCGTCAAGGCAGGCTTACGGTGTGCCCGGTAGCGTGAACGGTGGACACGTGGAGCGTCCGGGCGTTCGTATGCGTCGAAACAGGCTTCCGGGTGAGCGTTGGGGACCAAGTAGCCCAGGTGAGGAAAGGGATAAAAGAATAAAGTGGTGGTATTATTTCGGTTGCGATCATACCAGCACTAATGCACCGGATCCCATCAGAACTCCGCAGTTAAGCGTGCTTGGGCGAGAGTAGTACTAGGATGGGTGACCCCCTGGGAAGTCCTCGTGTTGCAACCCTTTTTTAATTTTTTTTATTTAATTTCGTCAACGCAAGAATCAAACTCCCGGTACTAAGTGTAGTCGTCCGGAGTCACGGAGTATTATTTTTTTTCCCCGAGCCAACGTGTTGACCGGGCCACGGAGCGCCCGGGTGACCGTAGCCGACGCAGCGGGCCTACGGTGCGCCCGGAGCGGGAAAGGTGGTCGCCCGGGCGACGGCATTCGTCAAGGCAGGCTTACGGTGTGCCCGGTTGCGTGAACGGTGGACACGTGGAGCGTCCGGGCGTTCGTATGCGTCGAAACAGGCTTCCGGGTGAGCGTTGGGGACCAAGTAGCCCAGGTGAGGAAAGGGATAAAAGAATAAAGTGGTGGTATTATTTCGGTTGCGATCATACCAGCACTAATGCACCGGATCCCATCAGAACTCCGCAGTTAAGCGTGCTTGGGCGAGAGTAGTACTAGGATGGGTGACCCCTGGGAAGTCCTCGTGTTGCAACCCTTTTTTATTTTTTTTTATTTAATTTCGTCAACGCAAGAATCAAACTCCCGGTACTAAGTGTAGTCGTCCGGAGTCACGGAGTATTATTTTTTTTTCCCCGAGCCAACGTGTTGACCGGGCCACGGAGCGCCCGGGTGACCGTAGCCGACGCAGCGGGCCTACGGTGCGCCCGGAGCGGGAAAGGTGGTCGCCCGGGCGACGGCATTCGTCAAGGCAGGCTTACGGTGTGCCCGGTAGCGTGAACGGTGGACACGTGGAGCGTCCGGGCGTTCGTATGCGTCGAAACAGGCTTCCGGGTGAGCGTTGGGGACCAAGTAGCCCAGGTGAGGAAAGGGATAAAAGAATAAAGTGGTGGTATTATTTCGGTTGCGATCATACCAGCACTAATGCACCGGATCCCATCAGAACTCCGCAGTTAAGCGTGCTTGGGCGAGAGTAGTACTAGGATGGGTGACCCCCTGGGAAGTCCTCGTGTTGCAACCCTTTTTTAATTTTTTTTATTTAATTTCGTCAACGCAAGAATCAAACTCCCGGTACTAAGTGTAGTCGTCCGGAGTCACGGAGTATTATTTTTTTTTCCCCGAGCCAACGTGTTGACCGGGCCACGGAGCGCCCGGGTGACCGTAGCCGACGCAGCGGGCCTACGGTGCGCCCGGAGCGGGAAAGGTGGTCGCCCGGGCGACGGCATTCGTCAAGGCAGGCTTACGGTGTGCCCGGTTGCGTGAACGGTGGACACGTGGAGCGTCCGGGCGTTCGTATGCGTCGAAACAGGCTTCCGGGTGAGCGTTGGGGACCAAGTAGCCCAGGTGAGGAAAGGGATAAAAGAATAAAGTGGTGGTATTATTTCGGTTGCGATCATACCAGCACTAATGCACCGGATCCCATCAGAACTCCGCAGTTAAGCGTGCTTGGGCGAGAGTAGTACTAGGATGGGTGACCCCCTGGGAAGTCCTCGTGTTGCAACCCTTTTTTATTTTTTTTTATTTAATTTCGTCAACGCAAGAATCAAACTCCCGGTACTAAGTGTAGTCGTCCGGAGTCACGGAGTATTATTTTTTTTTCCCCGAGCCAACGTGTTGACCGGGCCACGGAGCGCCCGGGTGACCGTAGCCGACGCAGCGGGCCTACGGTGCGCCCGGAGCGGGAAAGGTGGTCGCCCGGGCGACGGCATTCGTCAAGGCAGGCTTACGGTGTGCCCGGTAGCGTGAACGGTGGACACGTGGAGCGTCCGGGCGTTCGTATGCGTCGAAACAGGCTTCCGGGTGAGCGTTGGGGACCAAGTAGCCCAGGTGAGGAAAGGGATAAAAGAATAAAGTGGTGGTATTATTTCGGTTGCGATCATACCAGCACTAATGCACCGGATCCCATCAGAACTCCGCAGTTAAGCGTGCTTGGGCGAGAGTAGTACTAGGATGGGTGATCCCCTGGGAAGTCCTCGTGTTGCAACCCTTTTTTAATTTTTTTTATTTAATTTCGTCAACGCAAGAATCAAACTCCCGGTACTAAGTGTAGTCGTCCGGAGTCACGGAGTATTATTTTTTTTTCCCCGAGCCAACGTGTTGACCGGGCCACGGAGCGCCCGGGTGACCGTAGCCGACGCAGCGGGCCTACGGTGCGCCCGGAGCGGGAAAGGTGGTCGCCCGGGCGACGGCATTCGTCAAGGCAGGCTTACGGTGTGCCCGGTAGCGTGAACGGTGGACACGTGGAGCGTCCGGGCGTTCGTATGCGTCGAAACAGGCTTCCGGGTGAGCGTTGGGGACCAAGTAGCCCAGGTGAGGAAAGGTATAAAAGAATAAAGTGGTGGTATTATTTCGGTTGCGATCATACCAGCACTAATGCACCGGATCCCATCAGAACTCCGCAGTTAAGCGTGCTTGGGCGAGAGTAGTACTAGGATGGGTGACCCCCTGGGAAGTCCTCGTGTTGCAACCCTTTTTTAATTTTTTTTATTTAATTTCGTCAACGCAAGAATCAAACTCCCGGTACTAAGTGTAGTCGTCCGGAGTCACGGAGTATTATTTTTTTTTCCCCGAGCCAACGTGTTGACCGGGCCACGGAGCGCCCGGGTGACCGTAGCCGACGCAGCGGGCCTACGGTGCGCCCGGAGCGGGAAAGGTGGTCGCCCGGGCGACGGCATTCGTCAAGGCAGGCTTATGGTGTGCCCGGTAGCGTGAACGGTGGGCACGTGGAGCGTCCGGGCGTTCGTATGCGTCGAAACAGGCTTCCGGGTGAGCGTTGGGGACCAAGTAGCCTAGGTGAGGAAAGGGATAAAAGAATAAAGTGGTGGTATTATTTCGGTTGCGATCATACCAGCACTAATGCACCGGATCCCATCAGAACTCCGCAGTTAAGCGTGCTTGGGCGAGAGTAGTACTAGGATGGGTGACCCCCTGGGAAGTCCTCGTGTTGCAACCCTTTTTTAATTTTTTTTATTTAATTTCGTCAACGCAAGAATCAAACTCCCGGTACTAAGTGTAGTCGTCCGGAGTCACGGAGTATTATTTTTTTTTTCCCCGAGCCAACGTGTTGACCGGGCCACGGAGCGCCCGGGTGACCGTAGCCGACGCAGCGGGCCTACGGTGCGCCCGGAGCGGGAAAGGTGGTCGCCCGGGCGACGGCATTCGTCAAGGCAGGCTTACGGTGTGCCCGGTAGCGTGAACGGTGGACACGTGGAGCGTCCGGGCGTTCGTATGCGTCGAAACAGGCTTCCGGGTGAGCGTTGGGGACCAAGTAGCCCAGGTGAGGAAAGGGATAAAAGAATAAAGTGGTGGTATTATTTCGGTTGCGATCATACCAGCACTAATGCACCGGATCCCATCAGAACTCCGCAGTTAAGCGTGCTTGGGCGATAGTAGTACTAGGATGGGTGACCCCCTGGGAAGTCCTCGTGTTGCAACCCTTTTTTAATTTTTTTTATTTAATTTCGTCAACGCAAGAATCAAACTCCCGGTACTAAGTGTAGTCGTCCGGAGTCACGGAGTATTATTTTTTTTTCCCCGAGCCAACGTGTTGACCGGGCCACGGAGCGCCCGGGTGACCGTAGCCGACGCAGCGGGCCTACGGTGCGCCCGGAGCGGGAAAGGTGGTCGCCCGGGCGACGGCATTCGTCAAGGCAGGCTTACGGTGTGCCCGGTAGCGTGAACGGTGGACACGTGGAGCGTCCGGGCGTTCGTATGCGTCGAAACAGGCTTCCGGGTGAGCGTTGGGGACCAAGTAGCCCAGGTGAGGAAAGGGATAAAAGAATAAAGTGGTGGTATTATTTCGGTTGCGATCATACCAGCACTAATGCACCGGATCCCATCAGAACTCCGCAGTTAAGCGTGCTTGGGCGAGAGTAGTACTAGGATGGGTGACCCCCTGGGAAGTCCTCGTGTTGCAACCCTTTTTTAATTTTTTTTATTTAATTTCGTCAACGCAAGAATCAAACTCCCGGTACTAAGTGTAGTCGTCCGGAGTCACGGAGTATTATTTTTTTTTCCCCGAGCCAACGTGTTGACCGGGCCACGGAGCGCCCGGGTGACCGTAGCCGACGCAGCGGGCCTACGGTGCGCCCGGAGCGGGAAAGGTGGTCGCCCGGGCGACGGCATTCGTCAAGGCAGGCTTACGGTGTGCCCGGTAGCGTGAACGGTGGACACGTGGAGCGTCCGGGCGTTCGTATGCGTCGAAACAGGCTTCCAGGTGAGCGTTGGGGACCAAGTAGCCCAGGTGAGGAAAGGGATAAAAGAATAAAGTGGTGGTATTATTTCGGTTGCGATCATACCAGCACTAATGCACCGGATCCCATCAGAACTCCGCAGTTAAGCGTGCTTGGGCGATAGTAGTACTAGGATGGGTGACCCCCTGGGAAGTCCTCGTGTTGCAACCCTTTTTTAATTTTTTTTATTTAATTTCGTCAACGCAAGAATCAAACTCCCGGTACTAAGTGTAGTCGTCCGGAGTCACGGAGTATTATTTTTTTTTCCCCGAGCCAACGTGTTGACCGGGCCACGGAGCGCCCGGGTGACCGTAGCCGACGCAGCGGGCCTACGGTGCGCCCGGAGCGGGAAAGGTGGTCGCCCGGGCGACGGCATTCGTCAAGGCAGGCTTACGGTGTGCCCGGTAGCGTGAACGGTGGACACGTGGAGCGTCCGGGCGTTCGTATGCGTCGAAACAGGCTTCCGGGTGAGCGTTGGGGACCAAGTAGCCCAGGTGAGGAAAGGGATAAAAGAATAAAGTGGTGGTATTATTTCGGTTGCGATCATACCAGCACTAATGCACCGGATCCCATCAGAACTCCGCAGTTAAGCGTGCTTGGGCGAGAGTAGTACTAGGATGGGTGACCCCCTGGGAAGTCCTCGTGTTGCAACCCTTTTTTAATTTTTTTTATTTAATTTCGTCAACGCAAGAATCAAACTCCCGGTACTAAGTGTAGTCGTCCGGAGTCACGGAGTATTATTTTTTTTTCCCCGAGCCAACGTGTTGACCGGGCCACGGAGCGCCCGGGTGACCGTAGCCGACGCAGCGGGCCTACGGTGCGCCCGGAGCGGGAAAGGTGGTCGCCCGGGCGACGGCATTCGTCAAGGCAGGCTTACGGTGTGCCCGGTAGCGTGAACGGTGGACACGTGGAGCGTCCGGGCGTTCGTATGCGTCGAAACAGGCTTCCGGGTGAGCGTTGGGGACCAAGTAGCCCAGGTGAGGAAAGGGATAAAAGAATAAAGTGGTGGTATTATTTCGGTTGCGATCATACCAGCACTAATGCACCGGATCCCATCAGAACTCCGCAGTTAAGCGTGCTTGGGCGAGAGTAGTACTAGGATGGGTGACCCCCTGGGAAGTCCTCGTGTTGCAACCCTTTTTTAATTTTTTTTATTTAATTTCGTCAACGCAAGAATCAAACTCCCGGTACTAAGTGTAGTCGTCCGGAGTCACGGAGTATTATTTTTTTTTCCCCGAGCCAACGTGTTGACCGGGCCACGGAGCGCCCGGGTGACCGTAGCCGACGCAGCGGGCCTACGGTGCGCCCGGAGCGGGAAAGGTGGTCGCCCGGGCGACGGCATTCGTCAAGGCAGGCTTACGGTGTGCCCGGTAGCGTGAACGGTGGACACGTGGAGCGTCCGGGCGTTCGTATGCGTCGAAACAGGCTTCCGGGTGAGCGTTGGGGACCAAGTAGCCCAGGTGAGGAAAGGGATAAAAGAATAAAGTGGTGGTATTATTTCGGTTGCGATCATACCAGCACTAATGCACCGGATCCCATCAGAACTCCGCAGTTAAGCGTGCTTGGGCGAGAGTAGTACTAGGATGGGTGACCCCCTGGGAAGTCCTCGTGTTGCAACCCTTTTTTAATTTTTTTTATTTAATTTCGTCAACGCAAGAATCAAACTCCCGGTACTAAGTGTAGTCGTCCGGAGTCACGGAGTATTATTTTTTTTTCCCCGAGCCAACGTGTTGACCGGGCCACGGAGCGCCCGGGTGACCGTAGCCGACGCAGCGGGCCTACGGTGCGCCCGGAGCGGGAAAGGTGGTCGCCCGGGCGACGGCATTCGTCAAGGCAGGCTTACGGTGTGCCCGGTAGCGTGAACGGTGGACACGTGGAGCGTCCGGGCGTTCGTATGCGTCGAAACAGGCTTCCGGGTGAGCGTTGGGGACCAAGTAGCCCAGGTGAGGAAAGGGATAAAAGAATAAAGTGGTGGTATTATTTCGGTTGCCATCATACCAGCACTAATGCACCGGATCCCATCAGAACTCCGCAGTTAAGCGTGCTTGGGCGAGAGTAGTACTAGGATGGGTGACCCCCTGGGAAGTCCTCGTGTTGCAACCCTTTTTTAATTTTTTTTATTTAATTTCGTCAACGCAAGAATCAAACTCCCGGTACTAAGTGTAGTCGTCCGGAGTCACGGAGTATTATTTTTTTTTCCCCGAGCCAACGTGTTGACCGGGCCACGGAGCGCCCGGGTGACCGTAGCCGACGCAGCGGGCCTACGGTGCGCCCGGAGCGGGAAAGGTGGTCGCCCGGGCGACGGCATTCGTCAAGGCAGGCTTACGGTGTGCCCGGTAGCGTGAACGGTGGACACGTGGAGCGTCCGGGCGTTCGTATGCGTCGAAACAGGCTTCCGGGTGAGCGTTGGGGACCAAGTAGCCCAGGTGAGGAAAGGGATAAAAGAATAAAGTGGTGGTATTATTTCGGTTGCGATCATACCAGCACTAATGCACCGGATCCCATCAGAACTCCGCAGTTAAGCGTGCTTGGGCGAGAGTAGTACTAGGATGGGTGACCCCCTGGGAAGTCCTCGTGTTGCAACCCTTTTTTAATTTTTTTTTTATTTAATTTCGTCAACGCAAGAATCAAACTCCCGGTACTAAGTGTAGTCGTCCGGAGTCACGGAGTATTATTTTTTTTCCCCGAGCAAACGTGTTGACCGGGCCACGGAGCGCCCGGGTGACCGTAGCCGACGCAGCGGGCCTACGGTGCGCCCGGAGCGGGAAAGGTGGTCGCCCGGGCGACGGCATTCGTCAAGGCAGGCTTACGGTGTGCCCGGTAGCGTGAACGGTGGACACGTGGAGCGTCCGGGCGTTCGTATGCGTCGAAACAGGCTTCCGGGTGAGCGTTGGGGACCAAGTAGCCCAGGTGAGGAAAGGGATAAAAGAATAAAGTGGTGGTATTATTTCGGTTGCGATCATACCAGCACTAATGCACCGGATCCCATCAGAACTCCGCAGTTAAGCGTGCTTGGGCGAGAGTAGTACTAGGATGGGTGACCCCCTGGGAAGTCCTCGTGTTGCAACCCTTTTTTAATTTTTTTTATTTAATTTCGTCAACGCAAGAATCAAACTCCCGGTACTAAGTGTAGTCGTCCGGAGTCACGGAGTATTATTTTTTTTTCCCCGAGCCAACGTGTTGACCGGGCCACGGAGCGCCCGGGT
Source organism: Ambrosia artemisiifolia (assembly GCA_032199755.1). Classification (NCBI taxonomy): domain Eukaryota; kingdom Viridiplantae; phylum Streptophyta; class Magnoliopsida; order Asterales; family Asteraceae; genus Ambrosia; species Ambrosia artemisiifolia. The sequence continues at coordinate 4,644,618 of CM063526.1, read as the reverse complement.
GACCGTAGCCGACGCAGCGGGCCTACGGTGCGCCCGGAGCGGGAAAGGTGGTCGCCCGGGCGACGGCATTCGTCAAGGCAGGCTTACGGTGTGCCCGGTAGCGTGAACGGTGGACACGTGGAGCGTCCGGGCGTTCGTATGCGTCGAAACAGGCTTCCGGGTGAGCGTTGGGGACCAAGTAGCCCAGGTGAGGAAAGGGATAAAAGAATAAAGTGGTGGTATTATTTCGGTTGCCATCATACCAGCACTAATGCACCGGATCCCATCAGAACTCCGCAGTTAAGCGTGCTTGGGCGAGAGTAGTACTAGGATGGGTGACCCCCTGGGAAGTCCTCGTGTTGCAACCCTTTTTTAATTTTTTTTATTTAATTTCGTCAACGCAAGAATCAAACTCCCGGTACTAAGTGTAGTCGTCCGGAGTCACGGAGTATTATTTTTTTTTCCCCGAGCCAACGTGTTGACCGGGCCACGGAGCGCCCGGGTGACCGTAGCCGACGCAGCGGGCCTACGGTGCGCCCGGAGCGGGAAAGGTGGTCGCCCGGGCGACGGCATTCGTCAAGGCAGGCTTACGGTGTGCCCGGTAGCGTGAACGGTGGACACGTGGAGCGTCCGGGCGTTCGTATGCGTCGAAACAGGCTTCCGGGTGAGCGTTGGGGACCAAGTAGCCCAGGTGAGGAAAGGGATAAAAGAATAAAGTGGTGGTATTATTTCGGTTGCGATCATACCAGCACTAATGCACCGGATCCCATCAGAACTCCGCAGTTAAGCGTGCTTGGGCGAGAGTAGTACTAGGATGGGTGACCCCCTGGGAAGTCCTCGTGTTGCAACCCTTTTTTAATTTTTTTTTTATTTAATTTCGTCAACGCAAGAATCAAACTCCCGGTACTAAGTGTAGTCGTCCGGAGTCACGGAGTATTATTTTTTTTCCCCGAGCAAACGTGTTGACCGGGCCACGGAGCGCCCGGGTGACCGTAGCCGACGCAGCGGGCCTACGGTGCGCCCGGAGCGGGAAAGGTGGTCGCCCGGGCTACGGCATTCGTCAAGGCAGGCTTACGGTGTGCCCGGTAGCGTGAACGGTGGACACGTGGAGCGTCCGGGCGTTCGTATGCGTCGAAACAGGCTTCCGGGTGAGCGTTGGGGACCAAGTAGCCCAGGTGAGGAAAGGGATAAAAGAATAAAGTGGTGGTATTATTTCGGTTGCGATCATACCAGCACTAATGCACCGGATCCCATCAGAACTCCGCAGTTAAGCGTGCTTGGGCGAGAGTAGTACTATGATGGGTGACCCCCTGGGAAGTCCTCGTGTTGCAACCCTTTTTTAATTTTTTTTATTTAATTTCGTCAACGCAAGAATCAAACTCCCGGTACTAAGTGTAGTCGTCCGGAGTCACGGAGTATTATTTTTTTTTCCCCGAGCCAACGTGTTGACCGGGCCACGGAGCGCCCGGGTGACCGTAGCCGACGCAGCGGGCCTACGGTGCGCCCGGAGCGGGAAAGGTGGTCGCCCGGGCGACGGCATTCGTCAAGGCAGGCTTACGGTGTGCCCGGTAGCGTGAACGGTGGACACGTGGAGCGTCCGGGCGTTCGTATGCGTCGAAACAGGCTTCCGGGTGAGCGTTGGGGACCAAGTAGCCCAGGTGAGGAAAGGGATAAAAGAATAAAGTGGTGGTATTATTTCGGTTGCGATCATACCAGCACTAATGCACCGGATCCCATCAGAACTCCGCAGTTAAGCGTGCTTGGGCGAGAGTAGTACTAGGATGGGTGACCCCCTGGGAAGTCCTCGTGTTGCAACCCTTTTTTAATTTTTTTTTATTTAATTTCGTCAACGCAAGAATCAAACTCCCGGTACTAAGTGTAGTCGTCCGGAGTCACGGAGTATTATTTTTTTTTCCCCGAGCCAACGTGTTGACCGGGCCACGGAGCGCCCGGGTGACCGTAGCCGACGCAGCGGGCCTACGGTGCACCCGGAGCGGGAAAGTTGGTCGCCCGGGCGACGGCATTCGTCAAGGCAGGCTTACGGTGTGCCCGGTAGCGTGAACGGTGGACACGTGGAGCGTCCGGGCCTTCGTATGCGTCGAAACAGGCTTCCAGGTGAGCGTTGGGGACCAAGTAGCCCAGGTGAGGAAAGGGATAAAAGAATAAAGTGGTGGTATTATTTCGGTTGCGATCATACCAGCACTAATGCACCGGATCCCATCAGAACTCCGCAGTTAAGCGTGCTTGGGCGAGAGTAGTACTAGGATGGGTGACCCCCTGGGAAGTCCTCGTGTTGCAACCCTTTTTTAATTTTTTTTATTTAATTTCGTCAACGCAAGAATCAAACTCCCGGTACTAAGTGTAGTCGTCCGGAGTCACGGAGTATTATTTTTTTTTCCCCGAGCCAACGTGTTGACCGGGCCACGGAGCGCCCGGGTGACCGTAGCCGACGCAGCGGGCCTACGGTGCGCCCGGAGCGGGAAAGGTGGTCGCCCGGGCGACGGCATTCGTCAAGGCAGGCTTACGGTGTGCCCGGTAGCGTGAACGGTGGACACGTGGAGCGTCCGGGCGTTCGTATGCGTCGAAACAGGCTTCCGGGTGAGCGTTGGGGACCAAGTAGCCCAGGTGAGGAAAGGGATAAAAGAATAAAGTGGTGGTATTATTTCGGTTGCGATCATACCAGCACTAATGCACCGGATCCCATCAGAACTCCGCAGTTAAGCGTGCTTGGGCGAGAGTAGTACTAGGATGGGTGACCCCCTGGGAAGTCCTCGTGTTGCAACCCTTTTTTAATTTTTTTTATTTAATTTCGCCAACGCAAGAATCAAACTCCCGGTACTAAGTGTAGTCGTCCGGAGTCACGGAGTATTATTTTTTTTTCCCCGAGCCAACGTGTTGACCGGGCCACGGAGCGCCCGGGTGACCGTAGCCGACGCAGCGGGCCTACGGTGCGCCCGGAGCGGGAAAGGTGGTCGCCCGGGCGACGGCATTCGTCAACGCAGGCTTACGGTGTGCCCGGTAGCGTGAACGGTGGACACGTGGAGCGTCCGGGCGTTCGTATGCGTCGAAACAGGCTTCCGGGTGAGCGTTGGGGACCAAGTAGCCCAGGTGAGGAAAGGGATAAAAGAATAAAGTGGTGGTATTATTTCGGTTGCGATCATACCAGCACTAATGCACCGGATCCCATCAGAACTCCGCAGTTAAGCGTGCTTGGGCGAGAGTAGTACTAGGATGGGTGACCCCCTGGGAAGTCCTCGTGTTGCAACCCTTTTTTAATTTTTTTTATTTAATTTCGTCAACGCAAGAATCAAACTCCCGGTACTAAGTGTAGTCGTCCGGAGTCACGGAGTATTATTTTTTTTTCCCCGAGCCAACGTGTTGACCGGGCCACGGAGCGCCCGGGTGACCGTAGCCGACGCAGCGGGCCTACGGTGCGCCCGGAGCAGGAAAGGTGGTCGCCCGGGCGACGGCATTCGTCAAGGCAGGCTTACGGTGTGCCCGGTAGCGTGAACGGTGGACACGTGGAGCGTCCGGGCGTTCGTATGCGTCGAAACAGGCTTCCGGGTGAGCGTTGGGGACCAAGTAGCCCAGGTGAGGAAAGGGATAAAAGAATAAAGTGGTGGTATTATTTCGGTTGCGATCATACCAGCACTAATGCACCGGATCCCATCAGAACTCCGCAGTTAAGCGTGCTTGGGCGAGAGTAGTACTAGGATGGGTGACCCCCTGGGAAGTCCTCGTGTTGCAACCCTTTTTTAATTTTTTTTATTTAATTTCGTCAACGCAAGAATCAAACTCCCGGTACTAAGTGTAGTCGTCCGGAGTCACGGAGTATTATTTTTTTTTTCCCCGAGCCAACGTGTTGACCGGGCCACGGAGCGCCCGGGTGACCGTAGCCGACGCAGCGGGCCTACGGTGCGCCCGGAGCGGGAAAGGTGGTCGCCCGGGCGACGGCATTCGTCAAGGCAGGCTTACGGTGTGCCCGGTAGCGTGAACGGTGGACACGTGGAGCGTCCGGGCGTTCGTATGCGTCGAAACAGGCTTCCGGGTGAGCGTTGGGGACCAAGTAGCCCAGGTGAGGAAAGGGATAAAAGAATAAAGTGGTGGTATTATTTCGGTTGCGATCATACCAGCACTAATGCACCGGATCCCATCAGAACTCCGCAGTTAAGCGTGCTTGGGCGATAGTAGTACTAGGATGGGTGACCCCCTGGGAAGTCCTCGTGTTGCAACCCTTTTTTAATTTTTTTTATTTAATTTCGTCAACGCAAGAATCAAACTCCCGGTACTAAGTGTAGTCGTCCGGAGTCACGGAGTATTATTTTTTTTTCCCCGAGCCAACGTGTTGACCGGGCCACGGAGCGCCCGGGTGACCGTAGCCGACGCAGCGGGCCTACGGTGCGCCCGGAGCGGGAAAGGTGGTCGCCCGGGCGACGGCATTCGTCAAGGCAGGCTTACGGTGTGCCCGGTAGCGTGAACGGTGGACACGTGGAGCGTCCGGGCGTTCGTATGCGTCGAAACAGGCTTCCGGGTGAGCGTTGGGGACCAAGTAGCCCAGGTGAGGAAAGGGATAAAAGAATAAAGTGGTGGTATTATTTCGGTTGCGATCATACCAGCACTAATGCACCGGATCCCATCAGAACTCCGCAGTTAAGCGTGCTTGGGCGAGAGTAGTACTAGGATGGGTGACCCCCTGGGAAGTCCTCGTGTTGCAACCCTTTTTTAATTTTTTTTATTTAATTTCGTCAACGCAAGAATCAAACTCCCGGTACTAAGTGTAGTCGTCCGGAGTCACGGAGTATTATTTTTTTTTCCCCGAGCCAACGTGTTGACCGGGCCACGGAGCGCCCGGGTGACCGTAGCCGACGCAGCGGGCCTACGGTGCGCCCGGAGCGGGAAAGGTGGTCGCCCGGGCGACGGCATTCGTCAAGGCAGGCTTACGGTGTGCCCGGTAGCGTGAACGGTGGACACGTGGAGCGTCCGGGCGTTCGTATGCGTCGAAACAGGCTTCCAGGTGAGCGTTGGGGACCAAGTAGCCCAGGTGAGGAAAGGGATAAAAGAATAAAGTGGTGGTATTATTTCGGTTGCGATCATACCAGCACTAATGCACCGGATCCCATCAGAACTCCGCAGTTAAGCGTGCTTGGGCGATAGTAGTACTAGGATGGGTGACCCCCTGGGAAGTCCTCGTGTTGCAACTCTTTTTTAATTTTTTTTATTTAATTTCGTCAACGCAAGAATCAAACTCCCGGTACTAAGTGTAGTCGTCCGGAGTCACGGAGTATTATTTTTTTTTCCCCGAGCCAACGTGTTGACCGGGCCACGGAGCGCCCGGGTGACCGTAGCCGACGCAGCGGGCCTACGGTGCGCCCGGAGCGGGAAAGGTGGTCGCCCGGGCGACGGCATTCGTCAAGGCAGGCTTACGGTGTGCCCGGTAGCGTGAACGGTGGACACGTGGAGCGTCCGGGCGTTCGTATGCGTCGAAACAGGCTTCCGGGTGAGCGTTGGGGACCAAGTAGCCCAGGTGAGGAAAGGGATAAAAGAATAAAGTGGTGGTATTATTTCGGTTGCGATCATACCAGCACTAATGCACCGGATCCCATCAGAACTCCGCAGTTAAGCGTGCTTGGGCGAGAGTAGTACTAGGATGGGTGACCCCCTGGGAAGTCCTCGTGTTGCAACCCTTTTTTAATTTTTTTTATTTAATTTCGTCAACGCAAGAATCAAACTCCCGGTACTAAGTGTAGTCGTCCGGAGTCACGGAGTATTATTTTTTTTTCCCCGAGCCAACGTGTTGACCGGGCCACGGAGCGCCCGGGTGACCGTAGCCGACGCAGCGGGCCTACGGTGCGCCCGGAGCGGGAAAGGTGGTCGCCCGGGCGACGGCATTCGTCAAGGCAGGCTTACGGTGTGCCCGGTAGCGTGAACGGTGGACACGTGGAGCGTCCGGGCGTTCGTATGCGTCGAAACAGGCTTCCGGGTGAGCGTTGGGGACCAAGTAGCCCAGGTGAGGAAAGGGATAAAAGAATAAAGTGGTGGTATTATTTCGGTTGCGATCATACCAGCACTAATGCACCGGATCCCATCAGAACTCCGCAGTTAAGCGTGCTTGGGCGAGAGTAGTACTAGGATGGGTGACCCCCTGGGAAGTCCTCGTGTTGCAACCCTTTTTTAATTTTTTTTATTTAATTTCGTCAACGCAAGAATCAAACTCCCGGTACTAAGTGTAGTCGTCCGGAGTCACGGAGTATTATTTTTTTTTCCCCGAGCCAACGTGTTGACCGGGCCACGGAGCGCCCGGGTGACCGTAGCCGACGCAGCGGGCCTACGGTGCGCCCGGAGCGGGAAAGGTGGTCGCCCGGGCGACGGCATTCGTCAAGGCAGGCTTACGGTGTGCCCGGTAGCGTGAACGGTGGACACGTGGAGCGTCCGGGCGTTCGTATGCGTCGAAACAGGCTTCCGGGTGAGCGTTGGGGACCAAGTAGCCCAGGTGAGGAAAGGGATAAAAGAATAAAGTGGTGGTATTATTTCGGTTGCGATCATACCAGCACTAATGCACCGGATCCCATCAGAACTCCGCAGTTAAGCGTGCTTGGGCGAGAGTAGTACTAGGATGGGTGACCCCCTGGGAAGTCCTCGTGTTGCAACCCTTTTTTAATTTTTTTTTTATTTAATTTCGTCAACGCAAGAATCAAACTCCCGGTACTAAGTGTAGTCGTCCGGAGTCACGGAGTATTATTTTTTTTCCCCGAGCAAACGTGTTGACCGGGCCACGGAGCGCCCGGGTGACCGTAGCCGACGCAGCGGGCCTACGGTGCGCCCGGAGCGGGAAAGGTGGTCGCCCGGGCGACGGCATTCGTCAAGGCAGGCTTACGGTGTGCCCGGTAGCGTGAACGGTGGACACGTGGAGCGTCCGGGCGTTCGTATGCGTCGAAACAGGCTTCCGGGTGAGCGTTGGGGACCAAGTAGCCCAGGTGAGGAAAGGGATAAAAGAATAAAGTGGTGGTATTATTTCGGTTGCGATCATACCAGCACTAATGCACCGGATCCCATCAGAACTCCGCAGTTAAGCGTGCTTGGGCGAGAGTAGTACTATGATGGGTGACCCCCTGGGAAGTCCTCGTGTTGCAACCCTTTTTTAATTTTTTTTATTTAATTTCGTCAACGCAAGAATCAAACTCCCGGTACTAAGTGTAGTCGTCCGGAGTCACGGAGTATTATTTTTTTTTCCCCGAGCCAACGTGTTGACCGGGCCACGGAGCGCCCGGGTGACCGTAGCCGACGCAGCGGGCCTACGGTGCGCCCGGAGCGGGAAAGGTGGTCGCCCGGGCGACGGCATTCGTCAAGGCAGGCTTACGGTGTGCCCGGTAGCGTGAACGGTGGACACGTGGAGCGTCCGGGCGTTCGTATGCGTCGAAACAGGCTTCCGGGTGAGCGTTGGGGACCAAGTAGCCCAGGTGAGGAAAGGGATAAAAGAATAAAGTGGTGGTATTATTTCGGTTGCGATCATACCAGCACTAATGCACCGGATCCCATCAGAACTCCGCAGTTAAGCGTGCTTGGGCGAGAGTAGTACTAGGATGGGTGACCCCCTGGGAAGTCCTCGTGTTGCAACCCTTTTTTAATTTTTTTTATTTAATTTCGTCAACGCAAGAATCAAACTCCCGGTACTAAGTGTAGTCGTCCGGAGTCACGGAGTATTATTTTTTTTTCCCCGAGCCAACGTGTTGACCGGGCCACGGAGCGCCCGGGTGACCGTAGCCGACGCAGCGGGCCTACGGTGCGCCCGGAGCGGGAAAGTTGGTCGCCCGGGCGACGGCATTCGTCAAGGCAGGCTTACGGTGTGCCCGGTAGCGTGAACGGTGGACACGTGGAGCGTCCGGGCCTTCGTATGCGTCGAAACAGGCTTCCAGGTGAGCGTTGGGGACCAAGTAGCCCAGGTGAGGAAAGGGATAAAAGAATAAAGTGGTGGTATTATTTCGGTTGCGATCATACCAGCACTAATGCACCGGATCCCATCAGAACTCCGCAGTTAAGCGTGCTTGGGCGAGAGTAGTACTAGGATGGGTGACCCCCTGGGAAGTCCTCGTGTTGCAACCCTTTTTTAATTTTTTTTATTTAATTTCGTCAACGCAAGAATCAAACTCCCGGTACTAAGTGTAGTCGTCCGGAGTCACGGAGTATTATTTTTTTTTCCCCGAGCCAACGTGTTGACCGGGCCACGGAGCGCCCGGGTGACCGTAGCCGACGCAGCGGGCCTACGGTGCGCCCGGAGCGGGAAAGGTGGTCGCCCGGGCGACGGCATTCGTCAAGGCAGGCTTACGGTGTGCCCGGTAGCGTGAACGGTGGACACGTGGAGCGTCCGGGCGTTCGTATGCGTCGAAACAGGCTTCCGGGTGAGCGTTGGGGACCAAGTAGCCCAGGTGAGGAAAGGGATAAAAGAATAAAGTGGTGGTATTATTTCGGTTGCGATCATACCAGCACTAATGCACCGGATCCCATCAGAACTCCGCAGTTAAGCGTGCTTGGGCGAGAGTAGTACTAGGATGGGTGACCCCCTGGGAAGTCCTCGTGTTGCAACCCTTTTTTAATTTTTTTTATTTAATTTCGCCAACGCAAGAATCAAACTCCCGGTACTAAGTGTAGTCGTCCGGAGTCACGGAGTATTATTTTTTTTTCCCCGAGCCAACGTGTTGACCGGGCCACGGAGCGCCCGGGTGACCGTAGCCGACGCAGCGGGCCTACGGTGCGCCCGGAGCGGGAAAGGTGGTCGCCCGGGCGACGGCATTCGTCAAGGCAGGCTTACGGTGTGCCCGGTAGCGTGAACGGTGGACACGTGGAGCGTCCGGGCGTTCGTATGCGTCGAAACAGGCTTCCGGGTGAGCGTTGGGGACCAAGTAGCCCAGGTGAGGAAAGGGATAAAAGAATAAAGTGGTGGTATTATTTCGGTTGCGATCATACCAGCACTAATGCACCGGATCCCATCAGAACTCCGCAGTTAAGCGTGCTTGGGCGAGAGTAGTACTAGGATGGGTGACCCCCTGCGAAGTCCTCGTGTTGCAACCCTTTTTTAATTTTTTTTATTTAATTTCGTCAACGCAAGAATCAAACTCCCGGTACTAAGTGTAGTCGTCCGGAGTCACGGAGTATTATTTTTTTTTCCCCGAGCCAACGTGTTGACCGGGCCACGGAGCGCCCGGGTGACCGTAGCCGACGCAGCGGGCCTACGGTGCGCCCGGAGCAGGAAAGGTGGTCGCCCGGGCGACGGCATTCGTCAAGGCAGGCTTACGGTGTGCCCGGTAGCGTGAACGGTGGACACGTGGAGCGTCCGGGCGTTCGTATGCGTCGAAACAGGCTTCCGGGTGAGCGTTGGGGACCAAGTAGCCCAGGTGAGGAAAGGGATAAAAGAATAAAGTGGTGGTATTATTTCGGTTGCGATCATACCAGCACTAATGCACCGGATCCCATCAGAACTCCGCAGTTAAGCGTGCTTGGGCGAGAGTAGTACTAGGATGGGTGACCCCCTGGGAAGTCCTCGTGTTGCAACCCTTTTTTAATTTTTTTTATTTAATTTCGCCAACGCAAGAATCAAACTCCCGGTACTAAGTGTAGTCGTCCGGAGTCACGGAGTATTATTTTTTTTTCCCCGAGCCAACGTGTTGACCGGGCCACGGAGCGCCCGGGTGACCGTAGCCGACGCAGCGGGCCTACGGTGCGCCCGGAGCGGGAAAGGTGGTCGCCCGGGCGACGGCATTCGTCAAGGCAGGCTTACGGTGTGCCCGGTAGCGTGAACGGTGGACACGTGGAGCGTCCGGGCGTTCGTATGCGTCGAAACAGGCTTCCGGGTGAGCGTTGGGACCAAGTAGCCCAGGTGAGGAAAGGGATAAAAGAATAAAGTGGTGGTATTATTTCGGTTGCGATCATACCAGCACCAATGCACCGGATCCCATCAGAACTCCGCAGTTAAGCGTGCTTGGGCGAGAGTAGTACAAGGATGGGTGACCCCCTGGGAAGTCCTCGTGTTGCAACCCTTTTTTAATTTTTTTTTATTTAATTTCGTCAACGCAAGAATCAAACTCCCGGTACTAAGTGTAGTCGTCCGGAGTCACGGAGTATTATTTTTTTTTCCCCGAGCCAACGTGTTGACCGGGCCACGGAGCGCCCGGGTGACCGTAGCCGACGCAGCGGGCCTACGGTGCGCCCGGAGCGGGAAAGGTGGTCGCCCGGGCGACGGCATTCGTCAAGGCAGGCTTACGGTGTGCCCGGTAGCGTGAACGGTGGACACGTGGAGCGTCCGGGCGTTCGTATGCGTCGAAACAGGCTTCCGGGTGAGCGTTGGGGACCAAGTAGCCCAGGTGAGGAAAGGGATAAAAGAATAAAGTGGTGGTATTATTTCGGTTGCGATCATACCAGCACTAATGCACCGGATCCCATCAGAACTCCGCAGTTAAGCGTGCTTGGGCGAGAGTAGTACTAGGATGGGTGACCCCCTGGGAAGTCTTCGTGTTGCAACCCTTTTTTAATTTTTTTTTATTTAATTTCGTCAACGCAAGAATCAAACTCCCGGTACTAAGTGTAGTCGTCCGGAGTCACGGAGTATTATTTTTTTTTCCCCGAGCCAACGTGTTGACCGGGCCACGGAGCGCCCGGGTGACCGTAGCCGACGCAGCGGGCCTACGGTGCGCCCGGAGCGGGAAAGGTGGTCGCCCGGGCGACGGCATTCGTCAAGGCAGGCTTACGGTGTGCCCGGTAGCGTGAACGGTGGACACGTGGAGCGTCCGGGCGTTCGTATGCGTCGAAACAGGCTTCCGGGTGAGCGTTGGGGACCAAGTAGCCCAGGTGAGGAAAGGGATAAAAGAATAAAGTGGTGGTATTATTTCGGTTGCGATCATACCAGCACTAATGCACCGGATCCCATCAGAACTCCGCAGTTAAGCGTGCTTAGGCGAGAGTAGTACTAGGATGGGTGACCCCCTGGGAAGTCCTCGTGTTGCAACCCTTTTTTAATTTTTTTTATTTAATTTCGTCAACGCAAGAATCAAACTCCCGGTACTAAGTGTAGTCGTCCGGAGTCACGGAGTATTATTTTTTTTTCCCCGAGCCAACGTGTTGACCGGGCCACGGAGCGCCCGGGTGACCGTAGCCGACGCAGCGGGCCTACGGTGCGCCCGGAGCGGGAAAGGTGGTCGCCCGGGCGACGGCATTCGTCAAGGCAGGCTTACGGTGTGCCCGGTAGCGTGAACGGTGGACACGTGGAGCGTCCGGGCGTTCGTATGCGTCGAAACAGGCTTCCGGGTGAGCGTTGGGGACCAAGTAGCCCAGGTGAGGAAAGGGATAAAAGAATAAAGTGGTGGTATTATTTCGGTTGCGATCATACCAGCACCAATGCACCGGATCCCATCAGAACTCCGCAGTTAAGCGTGCTTGGGCGAGAGTAGTACAAGGATGGGTGACCCCCTGGGAAGTCCTCGTGTTGCAACCCTTTTTTAATTTTTTTTATTTAATTTCGTCAACGCAAGAATCAAACTCCCGGTACTAAGTGTAGTCGTCCGGAGTCACGGAGTATTATTTTTTTTTCCCCGAGCCAACGTGTTGACCGGGCCACGGAGCGCCCGGGTGACCGTAGCCGACGCAGCGGGCCTACGGTGCGCCCGGAGCGGGAAAGGTGGTCGCCCGGGCGACGGCATTCGTCAAGGCAGGCTTACGGTGTGCCCGGTAGCGTGAACGGTGGACACGTGGAGCGTCCGGGCGTTCGTATGCGTCGAAACAGGCTTCCGGGTGAGCGTTGGGGACCAAGTAGCCCAGGTGAGGAAAGGGATAAAAGAATAAAGTGGTGGTATTATTTCGGTTGCGATCATACCAGCACTAATGCACCGGATCCCATCAGAACTCCGCAGTTAAGCGTGCTTGGGCGAGAGTAGTACTAGGATGGGTGACCCCCTGGGAAGTCCTCGTGTTGCAACCCTTTTTTAATTTTTTTTATTTAATTTCGTCAACGCAAGAATCAAACTCCCGGTACTAAGTGTAGTCGTCCGGAGTCACGGAGTATTATTTTTTTTTCCCCGAGCCAACGTGTTGACCGGGCCACGGAGCGCCCGGGTGACCGTAGCCGACGCAGCGGGCCTACGGTGCGCCCGGAGCGGGAAAGGTGGTCGCCCGGGCGACGGCATTCGTCAAGGCAGGCTTACGGTGTGCCCGGTAGCGTGAACGGTGGACACGTGGAGCGTCCGGGCGTTCGTATGCGTCGAAACAGGCTTCCGGGTGAGCGTTGGGGACCAAGTAGCCCAGGTGAGGAAAGGGATAAAAGAATAAAGTGGTGGTATTATTTCGGTTGCGATCATACTAGCACTAATGCACCGGATCCCATCAGAACTCCGCAGTTAAGCGTGCTTGGGCGAGAGTAGTACTAGGATGGGTGATCCCCTGGGAAGTCCTCGTGTTGCAACCCTTTTTTAATTTTTTTTATTTAATTTCGTCAACGCAAGAATCAAACTCCCGGTACTAAGTGTAGTCGTCCGGAGTCACGGAGTATTATTTTTTTTTCCCCGAGCCAACGTGTTAACCGGGCCACGGAGCGCCCGGGTGACCGTAGCCGACGCAGCGGGCCTACGGTGCGCCCGGAGCGGGAAAGGTGGTCGCCCGGGAGACGGCATTCGTCAAGGCAGGCTTACGGTGTGCCCGGTAGCGTGAACGGTGGACACGTGGAGCGTCCGGGCGTTCGTATGCGTCGAAACAGGCTTCCGGGTGAGCGTTGGGGACCAAGTAGCCCAGGTGAGGAAAGGGATAAAAGAATAAAGTGGTGCTATTATTTCGGTTGCGATCATACCAGCACTAATGCACCGGATCCCATCAGAACTCCGCAGTTAAGCGTGCTTGGGCGAGAGTAGTACTAGGATGAGTGACCCCCTGGGAAGTCCTCGTGTTGCAACCCTTTTTTAATTTTTTTTATTTAATTTCGTCAACGCAAGAATCAAACTCCCGGTACTAAGTGTAGTCGTCCGGAGTCACGGAGTATTATTTTTTTTCCCCGAGCCAACGTGTTGACCGGGCCACGGAGCGCCCAGGTGACCGTAGCCGACGCAGCGGGCCTACGGTGCGCCCGGAGCGGGAAAGGTGGTCGCCCGGGCGACGGCATTCGTCAAGGCAGGCTTACGGTGTGCCCGGTAGCGTGAACGGTGGACACGTGGAGCGTCCGGGCGTTCGTATGCGTCGAAACAGGCTTCCGGGTGAGCGTTGGGGACCAAGTAGCCCAGGTGAGGAAAGGGATAAAAGAATAAAGTGGTGGTATTATTTCGGTTGCGATCATACCAGCACTAATGCACCGGATCCCATCAGAACTCCGCAGTTAAGCGTGCTTGGGCGAGAGTAGTACTAGGATGGGTGACCCCCTGGGAAGTCCTCGTGTTGCAACCCTTTTTTAATTTTTTTTATTTAATTTCGTCAACGCAAGAATCAAACTCCCGGTACTAAGTGTAGTCGTCCGGAGTCACGGAGTATTATTTTTTTTTCCCCGAGCCAACGTGTTGACCGGGCCACGGAGCGCCCGGGTGACCGTAGCCGACGCAGCGGGCCTACGGTGCGCCCGGAGCGGGAAAGGTGGTCGCCCGGGCGACGGCATTCGTCAAGGCAGGCTTACGGTGTGCCCGGTAGCGTGAACGGTGGACACGTGGAGCGTCCGGGCGTTCGTATGCGTCGAAACAGGCTTCCGGGTGAGCGTTGGGGACCAAGTAGCCCAGGTGAGGAAAGGGATAAAAGAATAAAGTGGTGGTATTATTTCGGTTGCGATCATACCAGCACTAATGCACCGGATCCCATCAGAACTCCGCAGTTAAGCGTGCTTGGGCGAGAGTAGTACTAGGATGGGTGACCCCCTAGGAAGTCCTCGTGTTGCAACCCTTTTTTAATTTTTTTTTATTTAATTTCGTCAACGCAAGAATCAAACTCCCGTACTAAGTGTAGTCGTCCGGAGTCACGGAGTATTATTTTTTTTTCCCCGAGCCAACGTGTTGACCGGGCCACGGAGCGCCCGGGTGACCGTAGCCGACGCAGCGGGCCTACGGTGCGCCCGGAGCGGGAAAGGTGGTCGCCCGGGCGACGGCATTCGTCAAGGCAGGCTTACGGTGTGCCCGGTAGCGTGAACGGTGGACACGTGGAGCGTCCGGGCGTTCGTATGCGTCGAAACAGGCTTCCGGGTGAGCGTTGGGGACCAAGTAGCCCCGGTGAGGAAAGGGATAAAAGAATAAAGTGGTGGTATTATTTCGGTTGCGATCATACCAGCACTAATGCACCGGATCCCATCAGAACTCCGCAGTTAAGCGTGCTTGGGCGAGAGTAGTACTAGGATGGGTGACCCCCTGGGAAGTCCTCGTGTTGCAACCCTTTTTTAATTTTTTTTTATTTAATTTCGTCAACGCAAGAATCAAACTCCCGGTACTAAGTGTAGTCGTCCGGAGTCACGGAGTATTATTTTTTTTTCCCCGAGCCAACGTGTTGACCGGGCCACGGAGCGCCCGGGTGACCGTAGCCGACGCAGCGGGCCTACGGTGCGCCCGGAGCGGGAAAGGTGGTCGCCCGGGCGACGGCATTCGTCAAGGCAGGCTTACGGTGTGCCCGGTAGCGTGAACGGTGGACACGTGGAGCGTCCGGGCGTTCGTATGCGTCGAAACAGGCTTCCGGGTGAGCGTTGGGGACCAAGTAGCCCAGGTGAGGAAAGGGATAAAAGAATAAAGTGGTGGTATTATTTCGGTTGCGATCATACCAGCACTAATGCACCGGATCCCATCAGAACTCCGCAGTTAAGCGTGCTTGGGCGAGAGTAGTACTAGGATGGGTGACCCCCTGGGAAGTCCTCGTGTTGCAACCCTTTTTTAATTTTTTTTATTTAATTTCGTCAACGCAAGAATCAAACTCCCGGTACTAAGTGTAGTCGTCCGGAGTCACGGAGTATTATTTTTTTTTCCCCGAGCCAACGTGTTGACCGGGCCACGGAGCGCCCGGGTGACCGTAGCCGACGCAGCGGGCCTACGGTGCGCCCGGAGCGGGAAAGGTGGTCGCCCGGGCGACGGCATTCGTCAAGGCAGGCTTACGGTGTGCCCGGTAGCGTGAACGGTGGACACGTGGAGCGTCCGGGCGTTCGTATGCGTCGAAACAGGCTTCCGGGTGAGCGTTGGGGACCAAGTAGCCCAGGTGAGGAAAGGGATAAAAGAATGAAGTGGTGCTATTATTTCGGTTGCGATCATACCAGCACTAATGCACCGGATCCCATCAGAACTCCGCAGTTAAGCGTGCTTGGGCGAGAGTAGTACTAGGATGGGTGACCCCCTGGGAAGTCCTCGTGTTGCAACCCTTTTTTAATTTTTTTTATTTAATTTCGTCAACGCAAGAATCATACTCCCGGTACTAAGTGTAGTCGTCCGGAGTCACGGAGTATTATTTTTTTTCCCCGAGCCAACGTGTTGACCGGGCCACGGAGCGACCGGGTGACCGTAGCCGACGCAGCGGGCCTACGGTGCGCCCGGAGCGGGAAAGGTGGTCGCCCGGGCGACGGCATTCGTCAAGGCAGGCTTACGGTGTGCCCGGTAGCGTGAACGGTGGACACGTGGAGCGTCCGGGCGTTCGTATGCGTCGAAACAGGCTTCCGGGTGAGCGTTGGGGACCAAGTAGCCCAGGTGAGGAAAGGGATAAAAGAATAAAGTGGTGGTATTATTTCGGTTGCGATCATACCAGCACTAATGCACCGGATCCCATCAGAACTCCGCAGTTAAGCGTGCTTGGGCGAGAGTAGTACTAGGATGGGTGACCCCCCTGGGAAGTCCTCGTGTTGCAACCCTTTTTTAATTTTTTTTATTTAATTTCGTCAACGCAAGAATCAAACTCCCGGTACTAAGTGTAGTCGTCCGGAGTCACGGAGTATTATTTTTTTTTCCCCGAGCCAACGTGTTGACCGGGCCACGGAGCGCCCGGGTGACCGTAGCCGACGCAGCGGGCCTACGGTGCGCCCGGAGCGGGAAAGGTGGTCGCCCGGGCGACGGCATTCGTCAAGGCAGGCTTACGGTGTGCCCGGTAGCGTGAACGGTGGACACGTGGAGCGTCCGGGCGTTCGTATGCGTCGAAACAGGCTTCCGGGTGAGCGTCGGGGACCAAGTAGCCCAGGTGAGGAAAGGGATAAAAGAATAAAGTGGTGGTATTATTTCGGTTGCGATCATACCAGCACTAATGCACCGGATCCCATCAGAACTCCGCAGTTAAGCGTGCTTGGGCGAGAGTAGTACTAGGATGGGTGACCCCCTGGGAAGTCCTCGTGTTGCAACCCTTTTTTAATTTTTTTTATTTAATTTCGTCAACGCAAGAATCAAACTCCCGGTACTAAGTGTAGTCGTCCGGAGTCACGGAGTATTATTCTTTTTTCCCCGAGCCGACGTGTTGACCGGGCCACGGAGCGCCCGGGTGACCGTAGCCGACGCAGCGGGCCTACGGTGCGCCCGGAGCGGGAAAGGTGGTCGCCCGGGCGACGGCATTCGTCAAGGCAGGCTTACGGTGTGCCCGGTAGCGTGAACGGTGGACACGTGGAGCGTCCGGGCGTTCGTATGCGTCGAAACAGGCTTCCGGGTGAGCGTTGGGGACCAAGTAGCCCAGGTGAGGAAAGGGATAAAAGAATAAAGTGGTGGTATTATTTCGGTTGCGATCATACCAGCACTAATGCACCGGATCCCATCAGAACTCCGCAGTTAAGCGTGCTTGGGCGAGAGTAGTACTAGGATGGGTGACCCCCTGGGAAGTCCTCGTGTTGCAACCCTTTTTTAATTTTTTTTATTTAATTTCGTCAACGCAAGAATCAAACTCCCGGTACTAAGTGTAGTCGTCCGGAGTCACGGAGTATTATTTTTTTTTCCCCGAGCCAACGTGTTGACCGGGCCACGGAGCGCCCGGGTGACCGTAGCCGACGCAGCGGGCCTACGGTGCGCCCGGAGCGGGAAAGGTGGTCGCCCGGGCGACGGCATTCGTCAAGGCAGGCTTACGGTGTGCCCGGTAGCGTGAACGGTGGACACGTGGAGCGTCCGGGCGTTCGTATGCGTCGAAACAGGCTTCCGGGTGAGCGTTGGGGACCAAGTAGCCCAGGTGAGGAAAGGGATAAAAGAATAAAGTGGTGGTATTATTTCGGTTGCGATCATACCAGCACTAATGCACCGGATCCCATCAGAACTCCGCAGTTAAGCGTGCTTGGGTGAGAGTAGTACTAGGATGGGTGACCCCCTGGGAAGTCCTCGTGTTGCAACCCTTTTTTAATTTTTTTTATTTAATTTCGTCAACGCAAGAATCAAACTCCCGGTACTAAGTGTAGTCGTCCGGAGTCACGGAGTATTATTTTTTTTTCCCCGAGCCAACGTGTTGACCGGGCCACGGAGCGCCCGGGTGACCGTAGCCGACGCAGCGGGCCTACGGTGCGCCCGGAGCGGGAAAGGTGGTCGCCCGGGCGACGGCATTCGTCAAGGCAGGCTTACGGTGTGCCCGGTAGCGTGAACGGTGGACACGTGGAGCGTCCGGGCGTTCGTATGCGTCGAAACAGGCTTCCGGGTGAGCGTTGGGGACCAAGTAGCCCAGGTGAGGAAAGGGATAAAAGAATAAAGTGGTGGTATTATTTC
Source organism: Ambrosia artemisiifolia (assembly GCA_032199755.1). Taxonomy (NCBI): domain Eukaryota; kingdom Viridiplantae; phylum Streptophyta; class Magnoliopsida; order Asterales; family Asteraceae; genus Ambrosia; species Ambrosia artemisiifolia. The sequence continues at coordinate 4,626,997 of CM063526.1, read as the reverse complement.
GGTTGCGATCATACCAGCACCAATGCACCGGATCCCATCAGAACTCCGCAGTTAAGCGTGCTTGGGCGAGAGTAGTACTAGGATGGGTGACCCCCTGGGAAGTCCTCGTGTTGCAACCCTTTTTTAATTTTTTTTATTTAATTTCGTCAACGCAAGAATCAAACTCCCGGTACTAAGTGTAGTCGTCCGGAGTCACGGAGTATTATTTTTTTTTTCCCCGAGCCAACGTGTTGACCGGGCCACGGAGCGCCCGGGTGACCTTAGCCGACGCAGCGGGCCTACGGTGCGCCCGGAGCGGGAAAGGTGGTAGCCCGGGCGACGGCATTCGTCAAGGCAGGCTTACGGTGTGCCCGGTAGCGTGAACGGTGGACACGTGGAGCGTCCGGGCGTTCGTATGCGTCGAAACAGGCTTCCGGGTGAGCGTTGGGGACCAAGTAGCCCAGGTGAGGAAAGGGATAACAGAATAAAGTGGTGGTATTATTTCGGTTGCGATCATACCAGCACTAATGCACCGGATCCCATCAGAACTCCGCAGTTAAGCGTGCTTGGGCGAGAGTAGTACTAGGATGGGTGACCCCCTGGGAAGTCTTCGTGTTGCAACCCTTTTTTAATTTTTTTTATTTAATTTCGTCAACGCAAGAATCAAACTCCCGGTACTAAGTGTAGTCGTCCGGAGTCACGGAGTATTATTTTTTTTTCCCCGAGCCAACGTGTTGACCGGGCCACGGAGCGCCCGGGTGACCGTAGCCGACGCAGCGGGCCTACGGTGCGCCCGGAGCGGGAAAGGTGGTCGCCCGGGCGACGGCATTCGTCAAGGCAGGCTTACGATGTGCCCGGTAGCGTGAACGGTGGACACGTGGAGCGTCCGGGCGTTCGTATGCGTCGAAACAGGCTTCCGGGTGAGCGTTGGGGACCAAGTAGCCCAGGTGAGGAAAGGGATAAAAGAATAAAGTGGTGGTATTATTTCGGTTGCGATCATACCAGCACCAATGCACCGGATCCCATCAGAACTCCGCAGTTAAGCGTGCTTGGGCGAGAGTAGTACTAGGATGGGTGACCCCCTGGGAAGTCCTCGTGTTGCAACCCTTTTTTAATTTTTTTTATTTAATTTCGTCAACGCAAGAATCAAACTCCCGGTACTAAGTGTAGTCGTCCGGAGTCACGGAGTATTATTTTTTTTTCCCCGAGCCAACGTGTTGACCGGGCCACGGAGCGCCCGGGTGACCGTAGCCGACGCAGCGGGCCTACGGTGCGCCCGGAGCGGGAAAGGTGGTCGCCCGGGCGACGGCATTCGTCAAGGCAGGCTTACGGTGTGCCCGGTAGCGTGAACGGTGGACACGTGGAGCGTCCGGGCGTTCGTATGCGTCGAAACAGGCTTCCGGGTGAGCGTTGGGGACCAAGTAGCCCAGGTGAGGAAAGGGATAAAAGAATAAAGTGGTGGTATTATTTCGGTTGCGATCATACCAGCACTAATGCACCGGATCCCATCAGAACTCCGCAGTTAAGCGTGCTTGGGCGAGAGTAGTACTAGGATGGGTGACCCCCTGGGAAGTCCTCGTGTTGCAACCCTTTTTTAATTTTTTTTATTTAATTTCGTCAACGCAAGAATCAAACTCCCGGTACTAAGTGTAGTCGTCCGGAGTCACGGAGTATTATTTTTTTTTCCCCGAGCCAACGTGTTGACCGGGCCACGGAGCGCCCGGGTGACCGTAGCCGACGCAGCGGGCCTACGGTGCGCCCGGAGCGGGAAAGGTGGTCGCCCGGGCGACGGCATTCGTCAAGGCAGGCTTACGGTGTGCCCGGTAGCGTGAACGGTGGACACGTGGAGCGTCCGGGCGTTCGTATGCGTCGAAACAGGCTTCCGGGTGAGCGTTGGGGACCAAGTAGCCCAGGTGAGGAAAGGGATAAAAGAATAAAGTGGTGGTATTATTTCGGTTGCGATCATACCAGCACTAATGCACCGGATCCCATCAGAACTCCGCAGTTAAGCGTGCTTGGGCGAGAGTAGTACTAGGATGGGTGACCCCCTGGGAAGTCCTCGTGTTGCAACCCTTTTTTAATTTTTTTTATTTAATTTCGTCAACGCAAGAATCAAACTCCCGGTACTAAGTGTAGTCGTCCGGAGTCACGGAGTATTATTTTTTTTTCCCCGAGCCAACGTGTTGACCGGGCCACGGAGCGCCCGGGTGACCGTAGCCGACGCAGCGGGCCTACGGTGCGCCCGGAGCGGGAAAGGTGGTCGCCCGGGCGACGGCATTCGTCAAGGCAGGCTTACGGTGTGCCCGGTAGCGTGAACGGTGGACACGTGGAGCGTCCGGGCGTTCGTATGCGTCGAAACAGGCTTCCGGGTGAGCGTTGGGGACCAAGTAGCCCAGGTGAGGAAAGGGATAAAAGAATAAAGTGGTGGTATTATTTCGGTTGCGATCATACCAGCACTAATGCACCGGATCCCATCAGAACTCCGCAGTTAAGCGTGCTTGGGCGAGAGTAGTACTAGGATGGGTGATCCCCTGGGAAGTCCTCGTGTTGTAACCCTTTTTTAATTTTTTTTATTTAATTTCGTCAACGCAAGAATCAAACTCCCGGTACTAAGTGTAGTCGTCCGGAGTCACGGAGTATTATTTTTTTTTCCCCGAGCCAACGTGTTGACCGGGCCACGGAGCGCCCGGGTGACCGTAGCCGACGCAGCGGGCCTACGGTGCGCCCGGAGCGGGAAAGGTGGTCGCCCGGGCGACGGCATTCGTCAAGGCAGGCTTACGGTGTGCCCGGTAGCGTGAACGGTGGACACGTGGAGCGTCCGGGCGTTCGTATGCGTCGAAACAGGCTTCCGGGTGAGCGTTGGGGACCAAGTAGCCCAGGTGAGGAAAGGGATAAAAGAATAAAGTGGTGGTATTATTTCGGTTGCGATCATACCAGCACTAATGCACCGGATCCCATCAGAACTCCGCAGTTAAGCGTGCTTGGGCGAGAGTAGTACTAGGATGGGTGATCCCCTGGGAAGTCCTCGTGTTGCAACCCTTTTTTAATTTTTTTTATTTAATTTCGTCAACGCAAGAATCAAACTCCCGGTACTAAGTGTAGTCGTCCGGAGTCACGGAGTATTATTTTTTTTCCCCGAGCCAACGTGTTGACCGGGCCACGGAGCGCCCGGGTGACCGTAGCCGACGCAGCGGGCCTACGGTGCGCCCGGAGCGGAAAAGGTGGTCGCCCGGGCGATGGCATTCGTCAAGGCAGGCTTACGGTGTGCCCGGTAGCGTGAACGGTGGACACGTGGAGCGTCCGGGCGTTCGTATGCGTCGAAACAGGCTTCCGGGTGAGCGTTGGGGACCAAGTAGCCCAGGTGAGGAAAGGGATAAAAGAATAAAGTGGTGGTATTATTTCGGTTGCGATCATACCAGCACTAATGCACCGGATCCCATCAGAACTCCGCAGTTAAGCGTGCTTGGGCGAGAGTAGTACTAGGATGGGTGATCCCCTGGGAAGTCCTCGTGTTGCAACCCTTTTTTAATTTTTTTTATTTAATTTCGTCAACGCAAGAATCAAACTCCCGGTACTAAGTGTAGTCGTCCGGAGTCACGGAGTATTATTTTTTTTTCCCCGAGCCAACGTGTTGACCGGGCCACGGAGCGCCCGGGTGACCGTAGCCGACGCAGCGGGCCTACGGTGCGCCCGGAGCGGGAAAGGTGGTCGCCCGGGAGACGGCATTCGTCAAGGCAGGCTTACGGTGTGCCCGGTAGCGTGAACGGTGGACACGTGGAGCGTCCGGGCGTTCGTATGCGTCGAAACAGGCTTCCGGGTGAGCGTTGGGGACCAAGTAACCCAGGTGAGGAAAGGGATAAAAGAATAAAGTGGTGCTATTATTTCGGTTGCGATCATACCAGCACTAATGCACCGGATCCCATCAGAACTCCGCAGTTAAGCGTGCTTGGGCGAGAGTAGTACTAGGATGGGTGACCCCCTGGGAAGTCCTCGTGTTGCAACCCTTTTTTAATTTTTTTTATTTAATTTCGTCAACGCAAGAATCAAACTCCCGGTACTAAGTGTAGTCGTCCGGAGTCACGGAGTATTATTTTTTTTTCCCCGAGCCAACGTGTTGACCGGGCCACGGAGCGCCCGGGTGACCGTAGCCGACGCAGCGGGCCTACGGTGCGCCCGGAGCGGGAAAGGTGGTCGCCCGGGCGACGGCATTCGTCAAGGCAGGCTTACGGTGTGCCCGGTAGCGTGAACGGTGGACACGTGGAGCGTCCGGGCGTTCGTATGCGTCGAAACAGGCTTCCGGGTGAGCGTTGGGGACCAAGTAGCCCAGGTGAGGAAAGGGATAAAAGAATAAAGTGGTGGTATTATTTCGGTTGCGATCATACCAGCACTAATGCACCGGATCCCATCAGAACTCCGCAGTTAAGCGTGCTTGGGCGAGAGTAGTACTAGGATGGGTGACCCCCTGGGAAGTCCTCGTGTTGCAACCCTTTTTTAATTTTTTTTATTTAATTTCGTCAACGCAAGAATCAAACTCCCGGTACTAAGTGTAGTCGTCCGGAGTCACGGAGTATTATTTTTTTTTCCCCGAGCCAACGTGTTGACCGGGCCACGGAGCGCCCGGGTGACCGTAGCCGACGCAGCGGGCCTACGGTGCGCCCGGAGCGGGAAAGGTGGTCGCCCGGGCGACGGCATTCGTCAAGGCAGGCTTACGGTGTGCCCGGTAGCGTGAACGGTGGACACGTGGAGCGTCCGGGCGTTCGTATGCGTCGAAACAGGCTTCCGGGTGAGCGTTGGGGACCAAGTAGCCCAGGTGAGGAAAGGGATAAAAGAATAAAGTGGTGGTATTATTTCGGTTGCGATCATACCAGCACTAATGCACCGGATCCCATCAGAACTCCGCAGTTAAGCGTGCTTGGGCGAGAGTAGTACTAGGATGGGTGATCCCCTGGGAAGTCCTCGTGTTGTAACCCTTTTTTAATTTTTTTTATTTAATTTCGTCAACGCAAGAATCAAACTCCCGGTACTAAGTGTAGTCGTCCGGAGTCACGGAGTATTATTTTTTTTTCCCCGAGCCAACGTGTTGACCGGGCCACGGAGCGCCCGGGTGACCGTAGCCGACGCAGCGGGCCTACGGTGCGCCCGGAGCGGGAAAGGTGGTCGCCCGGGCGACGGCATTCGTCAAGGCAGGCTTACGGTGTGCCCGGTAGCGTGAACGGTGGACACGTGGAGCGTCCGGGCGTTCGTATGCGTCGAAACAGGCTTCCGGGTGAGCGTTGGGGACCAAGTAGCCCAGGTGAGGAAAGGGATAAAAGAATAAAGTGGTGGTATTATTTCGGTTGCGATCATACCAGCACTAATGCACCGGATCCCATCAGAACTCCGCAGTTAAGCGTGCTTGGGCGAGAGTAGTACTAGGATGGGTGATCCCCTGGGAAGTCCTCGTGTTGCAACCCTTTTTTAATTTTTTTTATTTAATTTCGTCAACGCAAGAATCAAACTCCCGGTACTAAGTGTAGTCGTCCGGAGTCACGGAGTATTATTTTTTTTTCCCCGAGCCAACGTGTTGACCGGGCCACGGAGCGCCCGGGTGACCGTAGCCGACGCAGCGGGCCTACGGTGCGCCCGGAGCGGGAAAGGTGGTCGCCCGGGAGACGGCATTCGTCAAGGCAGGCTTACGGTGTGCCCGGTAGCGTGAACGGTGGACACGTGGAGCGTCCGGGCGTTCGTATGCGTCGAAACAGGCTTCCGGGTGAGCGTTGGGGACCAAGTAACCCAGGTGAGGAAAGGGATAAAAGAATAAAGTGGTGCTATTATTTCGGTTGCGATCATACCAGCACTAATGCACCGGATCCCATCAGAACTCCGCAGTTAAGCGTGCTTGGGCGAGAGTAGTACTAGGATGGGTGACCCCCTGGGAAGTCCTCGTGTTGCAACCCTTTTTTAATTTTTTTTATTTAATTTCGTCAACGCAAGAATCAAACTCCCGGTACTAAGTGTAGTCGTCCGGAGTCACGGAGTATTATTTTTTTTCCCCGAGCCAACGTGTTGACCGGGCCACGGAGCGCCCGGGTGACCGTAGCCGACGCAGCGGGCCTACGGTGCGCCCGGAGCGGGAAAGGTGGTCGCCCGGGCGACGGCATTCGTCAAGGCAGGCTTACGGTGTGCCCGGTAGCGTGAACGGTGGACACGTGGAGCGTCCGGGCGTTCGTATGCGTCGAAACAGGCTTCCGGGTGAGCGTTGGGGACCAAGTAGCCCAGGTGAGGAAAGGGATAAAAGAATAAAGTGGTGGTATTATTTCGGTTGCGATCATACCAGCACTAATGCACCGGATCCCATCAGAACTCCGCAGTTAAGCGTGCTTGGGCGAGAGTAGTACTAGGATGGGTGATCCCCTGGGAAGTCCTCGTGTTGCAACCCTTTTTTAATTTTTTTTATTTAATTTCGTCAACGCAAGAATCAAACTCCCGGTACTAAGTGTAGTCGTCCGGAGTCACGGAGTATTATTTTTTTTTCCCCGAGCCAACGTGTTGACCGGGCCACGGAGCGCCCGGGTGACCGTAGCCGACGCAGCGGGCCTACGGTGCGCCCGGAGCGGGAAAGGTGGTCGCCCGGGAGACGGCATTCGTCAAGGCAGGCTTACGGTGTGCCCGGTAGCGTGAACGGTGGACACGTGGAGCGTCCGGGCGTTCGTATGCGTCGAAACAGGCTTCCGGGTGAGCGTTGGGGACCAAGTAACCCAGGTGAGGAAAGGGATAAAAGAATAAAGTGGTGCTATTATTTCGGTTGCGATCATACCAGCACTAATGCACCGGATCCCATCAGAACTCCGCAGTTAAGCGTGCTTGGCCGAGAGTAGTACTAGGATGGGTGACCCCCTGGGAAGTCCTCGTGTTGCAACCCTTTTTTAATTTTTTTTATTTAATTTCGTCAACGCAAGAATCAAACTCCCGGTACTAAGTGTAGTCGTCCGGAGTCACGGAGTATTATTTTTTTTCCCCGAGCCAACGTGTTGACCGGGCCACGGAGCGCCCGGGTGACCGTAGCCGACGCAGCGGGCCTACGGTGCGCCCGGAGCGGGAAAGGTGGTCGCCCGGGCGACGGCATTCGTCAAGGCAGGCTTACGGTGTGCCCGGTAGCGTGAACGGTGGACACGTGGAGCGTCCGGGCGTTCGTATGCGTCGAAACAGGCTTCCGGGTGAGCGTTGGGGACCAAGTAGCCCAGGTGAGGAAAGGGATAAAAGAATAAAGTGGTGGTATTATTTCGGTTGCGATCATACCAGCACTAATGCACCGGATCCCATCAGAACTCCGCAGTTAAGCGTGCTTGGGCGAGAGTAGTACTAGGATGGGTGACCCCCTGGGAAGTCCTCGTGTTGCAACCCTTTTTTAATTTTTTTTATTTAATTTCGTCAACGCAAGAATCAAACTCCCGGTACTAAGTGTAGTCGTCCGGAGTCACGGAGTATTATTTTTTTTTCCCCGAGCCAACGTGTTGACCGGGCCACGGAGCGCCCGGGTGACCGTAGCCGACGCAGCGGGCCTACGGTGCGCCCGGAGCGGGAAAGGTGGTCGCCCGGGCGACGGCATTCGTCAAGGCAGGCTTACGGTGTGCCCGGTAGCGTGAACGGTGGACACGTGGAGCGTCCGGGCGTTCGTATGCGTCGAAACAGGCTTCCGGGTGAGCGTTGGGGACCAAGTAGCCCGGGTGAGGAAAGGGATAAAAGAATAAATTGGTGGTATTATTTCGGTTGCGATCATACCAGCACTAATGCACCGGATCCCATCAGAACTCCGCAGTTAAGCGTGCTTGGGCGAGAGTAGTACTAGGATGGGTGACCCCCTGGGAAGTCCTCGTGTTGCAACCCTTTTTTAATTTTTTTTATTTAATTTCGTCAACGCAAGAATCAAACTCCCGGTACTAAGTGTAGTCGTCCGGAGTCACGGAGTATTATTTTTTTTTCCCCGAGCCAACGTGTTGACCGGGCCACGGAGCGCCCGGGTGACCGTAGCCGACGCAGCGGGCCTACGGTGCGCCCGGAGCGGGAAAGGTGGTCGCCCGGGCGACGGCATTCGTCAAGGCAGGCTTACGGTGTGCCCGGTAGCGTGAACGGTGGACACGTGGAGCGTCCGGGCGTTCGTATGCGTCGAAACAGGCTTCCGGGTGAGCGTTGGGGACCAAGTAGCCCAGGTGAGGAAAGGGATAAAAGAATAAAGTGGTGTTATTATTTCGGTTGCGATCATACCAGCACTAATGCACCGGATCCCATCAGAACTCCGCAGTTAAGCGTGCTTGGGCGAGAGTAGTACTAGGATGGGTGATCCCCTGGGAAGTCCTCGTGTTGCAACCCTTTTTTAATTTTTTTTATTTAATTTCGTCAACGCAAGAATCAAACTCCCGGTATTAAGTGTAGTCGTCCGGAGTCACGGAGTATTATTTTTTTTTCCCCGAGCCAACGTGTTGACCGGGCCACGGAGCGCCCGGGTGACCGTAGCCGACGCAGCGGGCCTACGGTGCGCCCGGAGCGGGAAAGGTGGTCGCCCGGGCGACGGCATTCGTCAAGGCAGGCTTACGGTGTGCCCGGTAGCGTGAACGGTGGACACGTGGAGCGTCCGGGCGTTCGTATGCGTCGAAACAGGCTTCCGGGTGAGCGTTGGGGACCAAGTAGCCCAGGTGAGGAAAGGGATAAAAGAATAAAGTGGTGGTATTATTTCGGTTGAGATAATACCAGCACTAATGCACCGGATCCCATCAGAACTCCGCAGTTAAGCGTGCTTGGGCGAGAGTAGTACTAGGATGGGTGACCCCCTGGGAAGTCCTCGTGTTGCAACCCTTTTTTAATTTTTTTTATTTAATTTCGTCAACGCAAGAATCAAACTCCCGGTACTAAGTGTAGTCGTCCGGAGTCACGGAGTATTATTTTTTTTTCCCCTAGCCAACGTGTTGACCGGGCCACGGAGCGCCCGGGTGACCGTAGCCGACGCAGCGGGCCTACGGTGCGCCCGGAGCGGGAAAGGTGGTCGCCCGGGCGACGGCATTCGTCAAGGCAGGCTTACGGTGTGCCCGGTAGCGTGAACGGTGGACACGTGGAGCGTCCGGGCGTTCGTATGCGTCGAAACAGGCTTCCGGCTGAGCGTTGGGGACCAAGTAGCCCAGGTGAGGAAAGGGATAAAAGAATAAAGTGGTGGTAATATTTCGGTTGCGATCATACCAGCACTAATGCACCGGATCCCATCAGAACTCCGCAGTTAATCGTGCTTGGGCGAGAGTAGTACTAGGATGGGTGACCCCCTGGGAAGTCCTCGTGTTGCAACCCTTTTTTAATTTTTTTTATTTAATTTCGTCAACGCAAGAATCAAACTCCCGGTACTAAGTGTAGTCGTCCGGAGTCACGGAGTATTATTTTTTTTTCCCCGAGCCAACGTGTTGACCGGGCCACGGAGCGCCCGGGTGACCGTAGCCGACGCAGCGGGCCTACGGTGCGCCCGGAGCGGGAAAGGTGGTCGCCCGGGCGACGGCATTCGTCAAGGCAGGCTTACGGTGTGCCCGGTAGCGTGAACGGTGGACACGTGGAGCGTCCGGGCGTTCGTATGCGTCGAAACAGGCTTCCGGGTGAACGTTGGGGACCAAGTAGCCCAGGTGAGGAAAGGGATAAAAGAATAAAGTGGTGGTATTATTTCGGTTGCGATCATACCAGCACTAATGCACCGGATCCCATCAGAACTCCGCAGTTAAGCGTGCTTGGGCGAGAGTAGTACTAGGATGGGTGACCCCCTGGGAAGTCCTCGTGTTGCAACCCTTTTTTAATTTTTTTTATTTAATTTCGTCAACGCAAGAATCAAACTCCCGGTACTAAGTGTAGTCGTCCGGAGTCACGGAGTATTATTTTTTTTTCCCCGAGCCAACGTGTTGACCGGGCCACGGAGCGCCCGGGTGACCGTAGCCGACGCAGCGGGCCTACGGTGCGCCCGGAGCGGGAAAGGTGGTCGCCCGGGCGACGGCATTCGTCAAGGCAGGCTTACGGTGTGCCCGGTAGCGTGAACGGTGGACACGTGGAGCGTCCGGGCGTTCGTATGCGTCGAAACAGGCTTCCGGGTGAGCGTTGGGGACCAAGTAGCCCAGGTGAGGAAAGGGATAAAAGAATAAAGTGGTGGTATTATTTCGGTTGCGATCATACCAGCACTAATGCACCGGATCCCATCAGAACTCCGCAGTTAAGCGTGCTTGGGCGAGAGTAGTACTAGGATGGGTGACCCCCTGGGAAGTCCTCGTGTTGCAACCCTTTTTTAATTTTTTTTATTTAATTTCGTCAACGCAAGAATCAAACTCCCGGTACTAAGTGTAGTCGTCCGGAGTCTCGGAGTATTATTTTTTTTTCCCCGAGCCAACGTGTTGACCGGGCCACGGAGCGCCCGGGTGACCGTAGCCGACGCAGCGGGCCTACGGTGCGCCCGGAGCGGGAAAGGTGGTCGCCCGGGCGACGGCATTCGTCAAGGCAGGCTTACGGTGTGCCCGGTAGCGTGAACGGTGGACACGTGGAGCGTCCGGGCGTTCGTATGCGTCGAAACAGGCTTCCGGGTGAGCGTTGGGGACCAAGTAGCCCAGGTGAGGAAAGGGATAAAAGAATAAAGTGGTGGTATTATTTCGGTTGCGATCATACCAGCACTAATGCACCGGATCCCATCAGAACTCCGCAGTGAAGCGTGCTTGGGCGAGAGTAGTACTAGGATGGGTGACCCCCTGGGAAGTCCTCGTGTTGCAACCCTTTTTTAATTTTTTTTATTTAATTTCGTCAACGCAAGAATCAAACTCCCGGTACTAAGTGTAGTCGTCCGGAGTCACGGAGTATTATTTTTTTTTCCCCGAGCCAACGTGTTGACCGGGCCACGGAGCGCCCGGGTGACCGTAGCCGACGCAGCGGGCCTACGGTGCGCCCGGAGCGGGAAAGGTGGTCGCCCGGGCGACGGCATTCGTCAAGGCAGGCTTACGGTGTGCCCGGTAGCGTGAACGGTGGACACGTGGAGCGTCCGGGCGTTCGTATGCGTCGAAACAGGCTTCCGGGTGAGCGTTGGGGACCAAGTAGCCCAGGTGAGGAAAGGGATAAAAGAATAAAGTGGTGGTATTATTTCGGTTGCGATCATACCAGCACTAATGCACCGGATCCCATCAGAACTCCGCAGTTAAGCGTGCTTGGGCGAGAGTAGTACTAGGATGGGTGACCCCCTGGGAAGTCCTCGTGTTGCAACCCTTTTTTAATTTTTTTTATTTAATTTCGTCAACGCAAGAATCAAACTCCCGGTACTAAGTGTAGTCGTCCGGAGTCACGGAGTATTATTTTTTTTTCCCCGAGCCAACGTGTTGACCGGGCCACGGAGCGCCCGGGTGACCGTAGCCGACGCAGCGGGCCTACGGTGCGCCCGGAGCGGGAAAGGTGGTCGCCCGGGCGACGGCATTCGTCAAGGCAGGCTTACGGTGTGCCCGGTAGCGTGAACGGTGGACACGTGGAGCGTCCGGGCGTTCGTATGCGTCGAAACAGGCTTCCGGGTGAGCGTTGGGGACCAAGTAGCCCAGGTGAGGAAAGGGATAAAAGAATAAAGTGGTGGTATTATTTCGGTTGCGATCATACCAGCACTAATGCACCGGATCCCATCAGAACTCCGCAGTTAAGCGTGCTTGGGCGAGAGTAGTACTAGGATGGGTGACCCCCTGGGAAGTCCTCGTGTTGCAACCCTTTTTTAATTTTTTTTATTTAATTTCGTCAACGCAAGAATCAAACTCCCGGTACTAAGTGTAGTCGTCCGGAGTCACGGAGTATTATTTTTTTTTCCCCGAGCCAACGTGTTGACCGGGCCACGGAGCGCCCGGGTGACCGTAGCCGACGCAGCGGGCCTACGGTGCGCCCGGAGCGGGAAAGGTGGTCGCCCGGGCGACGGCATTCGTCAAGGCAGGCTTACGGTGTGCCCGGTAGCGTGAACGGTGGACACGTGGAGCGTCCGGGCGTTCGTATGCGTCGAAACAGGCTTCCGGGTGAGCGTTGGGGACCAAGTAGCCCAGGTGAGGAAAGGGATAAAAGAATAAAGTGGTGGTATTATTTCGGTTGCGATCATACCAGCACTAATGCACCGGATCCCATCAGAACTCCGCAGTTAAGCGTGCTTGGGCGAGAGTAGTACTAGGATGGGTGACCCCCTGGGAAGTCCTCGTGTTGCAACCCTTTTTTAGTTTTTTTTATTTAATTTCGTCAACGCAAGAATCAAACTCCCGGTACTAAGTGTAGTCGTCCGGAGTCACGGAGTATTATTTTTTTTTCCCCGAGCCAACGTGTTGACCGGGCCACGGAGCGCCCGGGTGACCGTAGCCGACGCAGCGGGCCTACGGTGCGCCCGGAGCGGGAAAGGTGGTCGCCCGGGCGACGGCATTCGTCAAGGCAGGCTTACGGTGTGCCCGGTAGCGTGAACGGTGGACACGTGGAGCGTCCGGGCGTTCGTATGCGTCGAAACAGGCTTCCGGGTGAGCGTTGGGGACCAAGTAGCCCAGGTGAGGAAAGGGATAAAAGAATAAAGTGGTGGTACTATTTCTGTTGCGATCATACCAGCACTAATGCACCGGATCCCATCAGAACTCCGCAGTTAAGCGTGCTTGGGCGAGAGTAGTACTAGGATGGGTGACCCCCTGGGAAGTCCTCGTGTTGCAACCCTTTTTTAATTTTTTTTATTTAATTTCGTCAACGCAAGAATCAAACTCCCGGTACTAAGTGTAGTCGTCCGGAGTCACGGAGTATTATTTTTTTTTCCCCGAGCCAACGTGTTGACCGGGCCACGGAGCGCCCGGGTGACCGTAGCCGACGCAGCGGGCCTACGGTGCGCCCGGAGCGGGAAAGGTGGTCGCCCGGGCGACGGCATTCGTCAAGGCAGGCTTACGGTGTGCCCGGTAGCGTGAACGGTGGACACGTGGAGCGTCCGGGCGTTCGTATGCGTCGAAACAGGCTTCCGGGTGAGCGTTGGGGACCAAGTAGCCCAGGTGAGGAAAGGGATAAAAGAATAAAGTGGTGGTATTATTTCGGTTGCGATCATACCAGCACTAATGCACCGGATCCCATCAGAACTCCGCAGTTAAGCGTGCTTGGGCGAGAGTAGTACTAGGATGGGTGACCCCCTGGGAAGTCCTCGTGTTGCAACCCTTTTTTAATTTTTTTTATTTAATTTCGTCAACGCAAGAATCAAACTCCCGGTACTAAGTGTAGTCGTCCGGAGTCACGGAGTATTATTTTTTTTTCCCCGAGCCAACGTGTTGACCGGGCCACGGAGCGCCCGGGTGACCGTAGCCGACGCAGCGGGCCTACGGTGCGCCCGGAGCGGGAAAGGTGGTCGCCCGGGCGACGGCATTCGTCAAGGCAGGCTTACGGTGTGCCCGGTAGCGTGAACGGTGGACACGTGGAGCGTCCGGGCGTTCGTATGCGTCGAAACAGGCTTCCGGGTGAGCGTTGGGGACCAAGTAGCCCAGGTGAGGAAAGGGATAAAAGAATAAAGTGGTGGTATTATTTCGGTTGCGATCATACCAGCACTAATGCACCGGATCCCATCAGAACTCCGCAGTTAAGCGTGCTTGGGCGAGAGTAGTACTAGGATGGGTGACCCCCTGGGAAGTCCTCGTGTTGCAACCCTTTTTTAATTTTTTTTATTTAATTTCGTCAACGCAAGAATCAAACTCCCGGTACTAAGTGTAGTCGTCCGGAGTCACGGAGTATTATTTTTTTTTCCCCGAGCCAACGTGTTGACCGGGCCACGGAGCGCCCGGGTGACCGTAGCCGACGCAGCGGGCCTACGGTGCGCCCGGAGCGGGAAAGGTGGTCGCCCGGGCGACGGCATTCGTCAAGGCAGGCTTACGGTGTGCCCGGTAGCGTGAACGGTGGACACGTGGAGCGTCCGGGCGTTCGTATGCGTCGAAACAGGCTTCCGGGTGAGCGTTGGGGACCAAGTAGCCCAGGTGAGGAAAGGGATAAAAGAATAAAGTGGTGGTATTATTTCGGTTGCGATCATACCAGCACTAATGCACCGGATCCCATCAGAACTCCGCAGTTAAGCGTGCTTGGGCGAGAGTAGTACTAGGATGGGTGACCCCCTGGGAAGTCCTCGTGTTGCAACCCTTTTTTAATTTTTTTTATTTAATTTCGTCAACGCAAGAATCAAACTCCCGGTACTAAGTGTAGTCGTCCGGAGTCACGGAGTATTATTTTTTTTTCCCCGAGCCAACGTGTTGACCGGGCCACGGAGCGCCCGGGTGACCGTAGCCGACGCAGCGGGCCTACGGTGCGCCCGGAGCGGGAAAGGTGGTCGCCCGGGCGACGGCATTCGTCAAGGCAGGCTTACGGTGTGCCCGGTAGCGTGAACGGTGGACACGTGGAGCGTCCGGGCGTTCGTATGCGTCGAAACAGGCTTCCGGGTGAGCGTTGGGGACCAAGTAGCCCAGGTGAGGAAAGGGATAAAAGAATAAAGTGGTGGTATTATTTCGGTTGCGATCATACCAGCACTAATGCACCGGATCCCATCAGAACTCCGCAGTTAAGCGTGCTTGGGCGAGAGTAGTACTAGGATGGGTGACCCCCTGGGAAGTCCTCGTGTTGCAACCCTTTTTTAGTTTTTTTTATTTAATTTCGTCAACGCAAGAATCAAACTCCCGGTACTAAGTGTAGTCGTCCGGAGTCACGGAGTATTATTTTTTTTTCCCCGAGCCAACGTGTTGACCGGGCCACGGAGCGCCCGGGTGACCGTAGCCGACGCAGCGGGCCTACGGTGCGCCCGGAGCGGGAAAGGTGGTCGCCCGGGCGACGGCATTCGTCAAGGCAGGCTTACGGTGTGCCCGGTAGCGTGAACGGTGGACACGTGGAGCGTCCGGGCGTTCGTATGCGTCGAAACAGGCTTCCGGGTGAGCGTTGGGGACCAAGTAGCCCAGGTGAGGAAAGGGATAAAAGAATAAAGTGGTGGTACTATTTCTGTTGCGATCATACCAGCACTAATGCACCGGATCCCATCAGAACTCCGCAGTTAAGCGTGCTTGGGCGAGAGTAGTACTAGGATGGGTGACCCCCTGGGAAGTCCTCGTGTTGCAACCCTTTTTTAATTTTTTTTATTTAATTTCGTCAACGCAAGAATCAAACTCCCGGTACTAAGTGTAGTCGTCCGGAGTCACGGAGTATTATTTTTTTTTCCCCGAGCCAACGTGTTGACCGGGCCACGGAGCGCCCGGGTGACCGTAGCCGACGCAGCGGGCCTACGGTGCGCCCGGAGCGGGAAAGGTGGTCGCCCGGGCGACGGCATTCGTCAAGGCAGGCTTACGGTGTGCCCGGTAGCGTGAACGGTGGACACGTGGAGCGTCCGGGCGTTCGTATGCGTCGAAACAGGCTTCCGGGTGAGCGTTGGGGACCAAGTAGCCCAGGTGAGGAAAGGGATAAAAGAATAAAGTGGTGGTATTATTTCGGTTGCGATCATACCAGCACTAATGCACCGGATCCCATCAGAACTCCGCAGTTAAGCGTGCTTGGGCGAGAGTAGTACTAGGATGGGTGACCCCCTGGGAAGTCCTCGTGTTGCAACCCTTTTTTAATTTTTTTTATTTAATTTCGTCAACGCAAGAATCAAACTCCCGGTACTAAGTGTAGTCGTCCGGAGTCACGGAGTATTATTTTTTTTTCCCCGAGCCAACGTGTTGACCGGGCCACGGAGCGCCCGGGTGACCGTAGCCGACGCAGCGGGCCTACGGTGCGCCCGGAGCGGGAAAGGTGGTCGCCCGGGCGACGGCATTCGTCAAGGCAGGCTTACGGTGTGCCCGGTAGCGTGAACGGTGGACACGTGGAGCGTCCGGGCGTTCGTATGCGTCGAAACAGGCTTCCGGGTGAGCGTTGGGGACCAAGTAGCCCAGGTGAGGAAAGGGATAAAAGAATAAAGTGGTGGTATTATTTCGGTTGCGATCATACCAGCACTAATGCACCGGATCCCATCAGAACTCCGCAGTTAAGCGTGCTTGGGCGAGAGTAGTACTAGGATGGGTGACCCCCTGGGAAGTCCTCGTGTTGCAACCCTTTTTTAATTTTTTTTATTTAATTTCGTCAACGCAAGAATCAAACTCCCGGTACTAAGTGTAGTCGTCCGGAGTCACGGAGTATTATTATTTTTTTCCCCGAGCCAACGTGTTGACCGGGCCACGGAGCGCCCGGGTGACCGTAGCCGACGCAGCGGGCCTACGGTGCGCCCGGAGCGGGAAAGGTGGTCGCCCGGGCGACGGCATTCGTCAAGGCAGGCTTACGGTGTGCCCGGTAGCGTGAACGGTGGACACGTGGAGCGTCCGGGCGTTCGTATGCGTCGAAACAGGCTTCCGGGTGAGCGTTGGGGACCAAGTAGCCCAGGTGAGGAAAGGGATAAAAGAATAAAGTGGTGGTATTATTTCGGTTGCGATCATACCAGCACTAATGCACCGGATCCCATCAGAACTCCGCAGTTAAGCGTGCTTGGGCGAGAGTAGTACTAGGATGGGTGACCCCCTGGGAAGTCCTCGTGTTGCAACCCTTTTTTAATTTTTTTTATTTAATTTCGTCAACGCAAGAATCAAACTCCCGGTACTAAGTGTAGTCGTCCGGAGTCACGGAGTATTATTTTTTTTTCCCCGAGCCAACGTGTTGACCGGGCCACGGAGCGCCCGGGTGACCGTAGCCGACGCAGCGGGCCTACGGTGCGCCCGGAGCGGGAAAGGTGGTCGCCCGGGCGACGGCATTCGTCAAGGCAGGCTTACGGTGTGCCCGGTAGCGTGAACGGTGGACACGTGGAGCGTCCGGGCGTTCGTATGCGTCGAAACAGGCTTCCGGGTGAGCGTTGGGGACCAAGTAGCCCAGGTGAGGAAAGGGATAAAAGAATAAAGTGGTGGTATTATTTCGGTTGCGATCATACCAGCACTAATGCACCGGATCCCATCAGAACTCCGCAGTTAAGCGTGCTTGGGCGAGAGTAGTACTAGGATGGGTGACCCCCTGGGAAGTCCTCGTGTTGCAACCCTTTTTTAATTTTTTTTATTTAATTTCGTCAACGCAAGAATCAAACTCCCGGTACTAAGTGTAGTCGTCCGGAGTCACGGAGTATTATTTTTTTTTCCCCGAGCCAACGTGTTGACCGGGCCACGGAGCGCCCGGGTGACCGTAGCCGACGCAGCGGGCCTACGGTGCGCCCGGAGCGGGAAAGGTGGTCGCCCGGGCGACGGCATTCGTCAAGGCAGGCTTACGGTGTGCCCGGTAGCGTGAACGGTGGACACGTGGAGCGTCCGGGCGTTCGTATGCGTCGAAACAGGCTTCCGGGTGAGCGTTGGGGACCAAGTAGCCCAGGTGAGGAAAGGGATAAAAGAATAAAGTGGTGGTACTATTTCTGTTGCGATCATACCAGCACTAATGCACCGGATCCCATCAGAACTCCGCAGTTAAGCGTGCTTGGGCGAGAGTAGTACTAGGATGGGTGACCCCCTGGGAAGTCCTCGTGTTGCAACCCTTTTTTAATTTTTTTTATTTAATTTCGTCAACGCAAGAATCAAACTCCCGGTACTAAGTGTAGTCGTCCGGAGTCACGGAGTATTATTTTTTTTCCCCGAGCCAACGTGTTGACCGGGCCACGGAGCGCCCGGGTGACCGTAGCCGACGCAGCGGGCCTACGGTGCGCCCGGAGCGGGAAAGGTGGTCGCCCGGGCGACGGCATTCGTCAAGGCAGGCTTACGGTGTGCCCGGTAGCGTGAACGGTGGACACGTGGAGCGTCCGGGCGTTCGTATGCGTCGAAACAGGCTTCCGGGTGAGCGTTGGGGACCAAGTAGCCCAGGTGAGGAAAGGGATAAAAGAATAAAGTGGTGGTATTATTTCGGTTGCGATCATACCAGCACTAATGCACCGGATCCCATCAGAACTCCGCAGTTAAGCGTGCTTGGGCGAGAGTAGTACTAGGATGGGTGACCCCCTGGGAAGTCCTCGTGTTGCAACCCTTTTTTAATTTTTTTTATTTAATTTCGTCAACGCAAGAATCAAACTCCCGGTACTAAGTGTAGTCGTCCGGAGTCACGGAGTATTATTTTTTTTTCCCCGAGCCAACGTGTTGACCGGGCCACGGAGCGCCCGGGTGACCGTAGCCGACGCAGCGGGCCTACGGTGCGCCCGGAGCGGGAAAGGTGGTCGCCCGGGCGACGGCATTCGTCAAGGCAGGCTTACGGTGTGCCCGGTAGCGTGAACGGTGGACACGTGGAGCGTCCGGGCGTTCGTATGCGTCGAAACAGGCTTCCGGGTGAGCGTTGGGGACCAAGTAGCCCAGGTGAGGAAAGGGATAAAAGAATAAAGTGGTGGTACTATTTCTGTTGCGATCATACCAGCACTAATGCACCGGATCCCATCAGAACTCCGCAGTTAAGCGTGCTTGGGCGAGAGTAGTACTAGGATGGGTGACCCCCTGGGAAGTCCTCGTGTTGCAACCCTTTTTTAATTTTTTTTATTTAATTTCGTCAACGCAAGAATCAAACTCCCGGTACTAAGTGTAGTCGTCCGGAGTCACGGAGTATTATTTTTTTTTCCCCGAGCCAACGTGTTGACCGGGCCACGGAGCGCCCGGGTGACCGTAGCCGACGCAGCGGGCCTACGGTGCGCCCGGAGCGGGAAAGGTGGCCGCCCGGGCGACGACATTCGTCAAGGCAGGCTTACGGTGTGCCCGGTAGCGTGAACGGTGGACACGTGGAGCGTCCGGGCGTTCGTATGCGTCGAAACAGGCTTCCGGCTGAGCGTTGGGGACCAAGTAGCCCAGGTGAGGAAAGGGATAAAAGAATAAAGTGGTGGTACTATTTCTGTTGCGATCATACCAGCACTAATGCACCGGATCCCATCAGAACTCCGCAGTTAAGCGTGCTTGGGCGAGAGTAGTACTAGGATGGGTGACCCCCTGGGAAGTCCTCGTGTTGCAACCCTTTTTTAATTTTTTTTATTTAATTTCGTCAACGCAAGAATCAAACTCCCGGTACTAAGTGTAGTCGTCCGGAGTCACGGAGTATTATTTTTTTTTCCCCGAGCCAACGTGTTGACCGGGCCACGGAGCGCCCGGGTGACCGTAGCCGACGCAGCGGGCCTACGGTGCGCCCGGAGCGGGAAAGGTGGTCGCCCGGGCGACGGCATTCGTCAAGGCAGGCTTACGGTGTGCCCGGTAGCGTGAACGGTGGACACGTGGAGCGTCCGGGCGTTCGTATGCGTCGAAACAGGCTTCCGGGTGAGCGTTGGGGACCAAGTAGCCCAGGTGAGGAAAGGGATAAAAGAATAAAGTGGTGGTATTATTTCGGTTGCGATCATACCAGCACTAATGCACCGGATCCCATCAGAACTCCGCAGTTAAGCGTGCTTGGGCGAGAGTAGTACTAGGATGGGTGACCCCCTGGGAAGTCCTCGTGTTGCAACCCTTTTTTAATTTTTTTTATTTAATTTCGTCAACGCAAGAATCAAACTCCCGGTACTAAGTGTAGTCGTCCGGAGTCACGGAGTATTATTTTTTTTTCCCCGAGCCAACGTGTTGACCGGGCCACGGAGCGCCCGGGTGACCGTAGCCGACGCAGCGGGCCTACGGTGCGCCCGGAGCGGGAAAGGTGGTCGCCCGGGCGACGGCATTCGTCAAGGCAGGCTTACGGTGTGCCCGGTAGCGTGAACGGTGGACACGTGGAGCGTCCGGGCGTTCGTATGCGTCGAAACAGGCTTCCGGGTGAGCGTTGGGGACCAAGTAGCCCAGGTGAGGAAAGGGATAAAAGAATAAAGTGGTGGTACTATTTCTGTTGCGATCATACCAGCACTAATGCACCGGATCCCATCAGAACTCCGCAGTTAAGCGTGCTTGGGCGAGAGTAGTACTAGGATGGGTGACCCCCTGGGAAGTCCTCGTGTTGCAACCCTTTTTTAATTTTTTTTATTTAATTTCGTCAACGCAAGAATCAAACTCCCGGTACTAAGTGTAGTCGTCCGGAGTCACGGAGTATTATTTTTTTTTCCCCGAGCCAACGTGTTGACCGGGCCACGGAGCGCCCGGGTGACCGTAGCCGACGCAGCGGGCCTACGGTGCGCCCGGAGCGGGAAAGGTGGTCGCCCGGGCGACGGCATTCGTCAAGGCAGGCTTACGGTGTGCCCGGTAGCGTGAACGGTGGACACGTGGAGCGTCCGGGCGTTCGTATGCGTCGAAACAGGCTTCCGGGTGAGCGTTGGGGACCAAGTAGCCCAGGTGAGGAAAGGGATAAAAGAATAAAGTGGTGGTATTATTTCGGTTGCGATCATACCAGCACTAATGCACCGGATCCCATCAGAACTCCGCAGTTAAGCGTGCTTGGGCGAGAGTAGTACTAGGATGGGTGACCCCCTGGGAAGTCCTCGTGTTGCAACCCTTTTTTAATTTTTTTTATTTAATTTCGTCAACGCAAGAATCAAACTCCCGGTACTAAGTGTAGTCGTCCGGAGTCACGGAGTATTATTTTTTTTTCCCCGAGCCAACGTGTTGACCGGGCCACGGATGCCCGGGTGACCGTAGCCGACGCAGCGGGCCTACGGTGCGCCCGGAGCGGGAAAGGTGGTCGCCCGGGCGACGGCATTCGTCAAGGCAGGCTTACGGTGTGCCCGGTAGCGTGAACGGTGGACACGTGGAGCGTCCGGGCGTTCGTATGCGTCGAAACAGGCTTCCGGGTGAGCGTTGGGGACCAAGTAGCCCAGGTGAGGAAAGGGATAAAAGAATAAAGTGGTGGTATTATTTCGGTTGCGATCATACCAGCACTAATGCACCGGATCCCATCAGAACTCCGCAGTTAAGCGTGCTTGGGCGAGAGTAGTACTAGGATGGGTGACCCCCTGGGAAGTCCTCGTGTTGCAACCCTTTTTTAATTTTTTTTATTTAATTTCGTCAACGCAAGAATCAAACTCCCGGTACTAAGTGTAGTCGTCCGGAGTCACGGAGTATTATTTTTTTTTCCCCGAGCCAACGTGTTGACCGGGCCACGGAGCGCCCGGGTGACCGTAGCCGACGCAGCGGGCCTACGGTGCGCCCGGAGCGGGAAAGGTGGTCGCCCGGGCGACGGCATTCGTCAAGGCAGGCTTACGGTGTGCCCGGTAGCGTGAACGGTGGACACGTGGAGCGTCCGGGCGTTCGTATGCGTCGAAACAGGCTTCCGGGTGAGCGTTGGGGACCAAGTAGCCCAGGTGAGGAAAGGGATAAAAGAATAAAGTGGTGGTATTATTTCGGTTGCGATCATACCAGCACTAATGCACCGGATCCCATCAGAACTCCGCAGTTAAGCGTGCTTGGGCGAGAGTAGTACTAGGATGGGTGACCCCCTGGGAAGTCCTCGTGTTGCAACCCTTTTTTAATTTTTTTTATTTAATTTCGTCAACGCAAGAATCAAACTCCCGGTACTAAGTGTAGTCGTCCGGAGTCACGGAGTATTATTTTTTTTTCCCCGAGCCAACGTGTTGACCGGGCCACGGAGCGCCCGGGTGACCGTAGCCGACGCAGCGGGCCTACGGTGCGCCCGGAGCGGGAAAGGTGGTCGCCCGGGCGACGGCATTCGTCAAGGCAGGCTTACGGTGTGCCCGGTAGCGTGAACGGTGGACACGTGGAGCGTCCGGGCGTTCGTATGCGTCGAAACAGGCTTCCGGGTGAGCGTTGGGGACCAAGTAGCCCAGGTGAGGAAAGGGATAAAAGAATAAAGTGGTGGTACTATTTCTGTTGCGATCATACCAGCACTAATGCACCGGATCCCATCAGAACTCCGCAGTTAAGCGTGCTTGGGCGAGAGTAGTACTAGGATGGGTGACCCCCTGGGAAGTCCTCGTGTTGCAACCCTTTTTTAATTTTTTTTATTTAATTTCGTCAACGCAAGAATCAAACTCCCGGTACTAAGTGTAGTCGTCCGGAGTCACGGAGTATTATTTTTTTTTCCCCGAGCCAACGTGTTGACCGGGCCACGGAGCGCCCGGGTGACCGTAGCCGACGCAGCGGGCCTACGGTGCGCCCGGAGCGGGAAAGGTGGCCGCCCGGGCGACGACATTCGTCAAGGCAGGCTTACGGTGTGCCCGGTAGCGTGAACGGTGGACACGTGGAGCGTCCGGGCGTTCGTATGCGTCGAAACAGGCTTCCGGCTGAGCGTTGGGGACCAAGTAGCCCAGGTGAGGAAAGGGATAAAAGAATAAAGTGGTGGTACTATTTCTGTTGCGATCATACCAGCACTAATGCACCGGATCCCATCAGAACTCCGCAGTTAAGCGTGCTTGGGCGAGAGTAGTACTAGGATGGGTGACCCCCTGGGAAGTCCTCGTGTTGCAACCCTTTTTTAATTTTTTTTATTTAATTTCGTCAACGCAAGAATCAAACTCCCGGTACTAAGTGTAGTCGTCCGGAGTCACGGAGTATTATTTTTTTTTCCCCGAGCCAACGTGTTGACCGGGCCACGGAGCGCCCGGGTGACCGTAGCCGACGCAGCGGGCCTACGGTGCGCCCGGAGCGGGAAAGGTGGTCGCCCGGGCGACGGCATTCGTCAAGGCAGGCTTACGGTGTGCCCGGTAGCGTGAACGGTGGACACGTGGAGCGTCCGGGCGTTCGTATGCGTCGAAACAGGCTTCCGGGTGAGCGTTGGGGACCAAGTAGCCCAGGTGAGGAAAGGGATAAAAGAATAAAGTGGTGGTATTATTTCGGTTGCGATCATACCAGCACTAATGCACCGGATCCCATCAGAACTCCGCAGTTAAGCGTGCTTGGGCGAGAGTAGTACTAGGATGGGTGACCCCCTGGGAAGTCCTCGTGTTGCAACCCTTTTTTAATTTTTTTTATTTAATTTCGTCAACGCAAGAATCAAACTCCCGGTACTAAGTGTAGTCGTCCGGAGTCACGGAGTATTATTTTTTTTTCCCCGAGCCAACGTGTTGACCGGGCCACGGAGCGCCCGGGTGACCGTAGCCGACGCAGCGGGCCTACGGTGCGCCCGGAGCGGGAAAGGTGGTCGCCCGGGCGACGGCATTCGTCAAGGCAGGCTTACGGTGTGCCCGGTAGCGTGAACGGTGGACACGTGGAGCGTCCGGGCGTTCGTATGCGTCGAAACAGGCTTCCGGGTGAGCGTTGGGGACCAAGTAGCCCAGGTGAGGAAAGGGATAAAAGAATAAAGTGGTGGTACTATTTCTGTTGCGATCATACCAGCACTAATGCACCGGATCCCATCAGAACTCCGCAGTTAAGCGTGCTTGGGCGAGAGTAGTACTAGGATGGGTGACCCCCTGGGAAGTCCTCGTGTTGCAACCCTTTTTTAATTTTTTTTATTTAATTTCGTCAACGCAAGAATCAAACTCCCGGTACTAAGTGTAGTCGTCCGGAGTCACGGAGTATTATTTTTTTTTCCCCGAGCCAACGTGTTGACCGGGCCACGGAGCGCCCGGGTGACCGTAGCCGACGCAGCGGGCCTACGGTGCGCCCGGAGCGGGAAAGGTGGTCGCCCGGGCGACGGCATTCGTCAAGGCAGGCTTACGGTGTGCCCGGTAGCGTGAACGGTGGACACGTGGAGCGTCCGGGCGTTCGTATGCGTCGAAACAGGCTTCCGGGTGAGCGTTGGGGACCAAGTAGCCCAGGTGAGGAAAGGGATAAAAGAATAAAGTGGTGGTATTATTTCGGTTGCGATCATACCAGCACTAATGCACCGGATCCCATCAGAACTCCGCAGTTAAGCGTGCTTGGGCGAGAGTAGTACTAGGATGGGTGACCCCCTGGGAAGTCCTCGTGTTGCAACCCTTTTTTAATTTTTTTTATTTAATTTCGTCAACGCAAGAATCAAACTCCCGGTACTAAGTGTAGTCGTCCGGAGTCACGGAGTATTATTTTTTTTTCCCCGAGCCAACGTGTTGACCGGGCCACGGAGCGCCCGGGTGACCGTAGCCGACGCAGCGGGCCTACGGTGCGCCCGGAGCGGGAAAGGTGGTCGCCCGGGCGACGGCATTCGTCAAGGCAGGCTTACGGTGTGCCCGGTAGCGTGAACGGTGGACACGTGGAGCGTCCGGGCGTTCGTATGCGTCGAAACAGGCTTCCGGGTGAGCGTTGGGGACCAAGTAGCCCAGGTGAGGAAAGGGATAAAAGAATAAAGTGGTGGTACTATTTCTGTTGCGATCATACCAGCACTAATGCACCGGATCCCATCAGAACTCCGCAGTTAAGCGTGCTTGGGCGAGAGTAGTACTAGGATGGGTGACCCCCTGGGAAGTCCTCGTGTTGCAACCCTTTTTTAATTTTTTTTATTTAATTTCGTCAACGCAAGAATCAAACTCCCGGTACTAAGTGTAGTCGTCCGGAGTCACGGAGTATTATTTTTTTTCCCCGAGCCAACGTGTTGACCGGGCCACGGAGCGCCCGGGTGACCGTAGCCGACGCAGCGGGCCTACGGTGCGCCCGGAGCGGGAAAGGTGGCCGCCCGGGCGACGACATTCGTCAAGGCAGGCTTACGGTGTGCCCGGTAGCGTGAACGGTGGACACGTGGAGCGTCCGGGCGTTCGTATGCGTCGAAACAGGCTTCCGGCTGAGCGTTGGGGACCAAGTAGCCCAGGTGAGGAAAGGGATAAAAGAATAAAGTGGTGGTACTATTTCTGTTGCGATCATACCAGCACTAATGCACCGGATCCCATCAGAACTCCGCAGTTAAGCGTGCTTGGGCGAGAGTAGTACTAGGATGGGTGACCCCCTGGGAAGTCCTCGTGTTGCAACCCTTTTTTAATTTTTTTTATTTAATTTCGTCAACGCAAGAATCAAACTCCCGGTACTAAGTGTAGTCGTCCGGAGTCACGGAGTATTATTTTTTTTTCCCCGAGCCAACGTGTTGACCGGGCCACGGAGCGCCCGGGTGACCGTAGCCGACGCAGCGGGCCTACGGTGCGCCCGGAGCGGGAAAGGTGGTCGCCCGGGCGACGGCATTCGTCAAGGCAGGCTTACGGTGTGCCCGGTAGCGTGAACGGTGGACACGTGGAGCGTCCGGGCGTTCGTATGCGTCGAAACAGGCTTCCGGGTGAGCGTTGGGGACCAAGTAGCCCAGGTGAGGAAAGGGATAAAAGAATAAAGTGGTGGTATTATTTCGGTTGCGATCATACCAGCACTAATGCACCGGATCCCATTAGAACTCCGCAGTTAAGCGTGCTTGGGCGAGAGTAGTACTAGGATGGGTGACCCCCTGGGAAGTCCTCGTGTTGCAACCCTTTTTTAATTTTTTTTATTTAATTTCGTCAACGCAAGAATCAAACTCCCGGTACTAAGTGTAGTCGTCCGGAGTCACGGAGTATTATTTTTTTTTCCCCGAGCCAACGTGTTGACCGGGCCACGGAGCGCCCGGGTGACCGTAGCCGACGCAGCGGGCCTACGGTGCGCCCGGAGCGGGAAAGGTGGTCGCCCGGGCGACGGCATTCGTCAAGGCAGGCTTACGGTGTGCCCGGTAGCGTGAACGGTGGACAAGTGGAGCGTCCGGGCGTTCGTATGCGTCGAAACAGGCTTCCGGGTGAGCGTTGGGGACCAAGTAGCCCAGGTGAGGAAAGGGATAAAAGAATAAAGTGGTGGTACTATTTCTGTTGCGATCATACCAGCACTAATGCACCGGATCCCATCAGAACTCCGCAGTTAAGCGTGCTTGGGCGAGAGTAGTACTAGGATGGGTGACCCCCTGGGAAGTCCTCGTGTTGCAACCCTTTTTTAATTTTTTTTATTTAATTTCGTCAACGCAAGAATCAAACTCCCGGTACTAAGTGTAGTCGTCCGGAGTCACGGAGTATTATTTTTTTTTCCCCGAGCCAACGTGTTGACCGGGCCACGGAGCGCCCGGGTGACCGTAGCCGACGCAGCGGGCCTACGGTGCGCCCGGAGCGGGAAAGGTGGCCGCCCGGGCGACGACATTCGTCAAGGCAGGCTTACGGTGTGCCCGGTAGCGTGAACGGTGGACACGTGGAGCGTCCGGGCGTTCGTATGCGTCGAAACAGGCTTCCGGCTGAGCGTTGGGGACCAAGTAGCCCAGGTGAGGAAAGGGATAAAAGAATAAAGTGGTGGTAATATTTCGGTTGCGATCATACCAGCACTAATGCACCGGATCCCATCAGAACTCCGCAGTTAATCGTGCTTGGGCGAGAGTAGTACTAGGATGGGTGACCCCCTGGGAAGTCCTCGTGTTGCAACCCTTTTTTAATTTTTTTTATTTAATTTCGTCAACGCAAGAATCAAACTCCCGGTACTAAGTGTAGTCGTCCGGAGTCACGGAGTATTATTTTTTTTTCCCCGAGCCAACGTGTTGACCGGGCCACGGAGCGCCCGGGTGACCGTAGCCGACGCAGCGGGCCTACGGTGCGCCCGGAGCGGGAAAGGTGGTCGCCCGGGCGACGGCATTCGTCAAGGCAGGCTTACGGTGTGCCCGGTAGCGTGAACGGTGGACACGTGGAGCGTCCGGGCGTTCGTATGCGTCGAAACAGGCTTCCGGGTGAGCGTTGGGGACCAAGTAGCCCAGGTGAGGAAAGGGATAAAAGAATAAAGTGGTGGTATTATTTCGGTTGCGATCATACCAGCACTAATGCACCGGATCCCATCAGAACTCCGCAGTTAAGCGTGCTTGGGCGAGAGTAGTACTAGGATGGGTGACCCCCTGGGAAGTCCTCGTGTTGCAACCCTTTTTTAATTTTTTTTATTTAATTTCGTCAACGCAAGAATCAAACTCCCGGTACTAAGTGTAGTCGTCCGGAGTCACGGAGTATTATTTTTTTTTCCCCGAGCCAACGTGTTGACCGGGCCACGGAGCGCCCGGGTGACCGTAGCCGACGCAGCGGGCCTATGGTGCGCCCGGAGCGGGAAAGGTGGTCGCCCGGGCGACGGCATTCGTCAAGGCAGGCTTACGGTGTGCCCGGTAGCGTGAACGGTGGACACGTGGAGCGTCCGGGCGTTCGTATGCGTCGAAACAGGCTTCCGGGTGAGCGTTGGGGACCAAGTAGCCCAGGTGAGGAAAGGGATAAAAGAATAAAGTGGTGGTATTATTTCGGTTGCGATCATACCAGCACTAATGCACCGGATCCCATCAGAACTCCGCAGTTAAGCGTGCTTGGGCGAGAGTAGTACTAGGATGGGTGACCCCCTGGGAAGTCCTCGTGTTGCAACCCTTTTTTAATTTTTTTTATTTAATTTCGTCAACGCAAGAATCAAACTCCCGGTACTAAGTGTAGTCGTCCGGAGTCACGGAGTATTATTTTTTTTTCCCCGAGCCAACGTGTTGACCGGGCCACGGATGCCCGGGTGACCGTAGCCGACGCAGCGGGCCTACGGTGCGCCCGGAGCGGGAAAGGTGGTCGCCCGGGCGACGGCATTCGTCAAGGCAGGCTTACGGTGTGCCCGGTAGCGTGAACGGTGGACACGTGGAGCGTCCGGGCGTTCGTATGCGTCGAAACAGGCTTCCGGGTGAGCGTTGGGGACCAAGTAGCCCAGGTGAGGAAAGGGATAAAAGAATAAAGTGGTGGTATTATTTCGGTTGCGATCATACCAGCACTAATGCACCGGATCCCATCAGAACTCCGCAGTTAAGCGTGCTTGGGCGAGAGTAGTACTAGGATGGGTGACCCCCTGGGAAGTCTTCGTGTTGCAACCCTTTTTTAATTTTTTTTATTTAATTTCGTCAACGCAAGAATCAAACTCCCGGTACTAAGTGTAGTCGTCCGGAGTCACGGAGTATTATTTTTTTTTCCCCGAGCCAACGTGTTGACCGGGCCACGGAGCGCCCGGGTGACCGTAGCCGACGCAGCGGGCCTACGGTGCGCCCGGAGCGGGAAAGGTGGTCGCCCGGGCGACGGCATTCGTCAAGGCAGGCTTACGGTGTGCCCGGTAGCGTGAACGGTGGACACGTGGAGCGTCCGGGCGTTCGTATGCGTCGAAACAGGCTTCCGGGTGAGCGTTGGGGACCAAGTAGCCCAGGTGAGGAAAGGGATAAAAGAATAAAGTGGTGGTATTATTTCGGTTGCGATCATACCAGCACTAATGCACCGGATCCCATCAGAACTCCGCAGTTAAGCGTGCTTGGGCGAGAGTAGTACTAGGATGGGTGACCCCCTGGGAAGTCCTCGTGTTGCAACCCTTTTTTAATTTTTTTTATTTAATTTCGTCAACGCAAGAATCAAACTCCCGGTACTAAGTGTAGTCGTCCGGAGTCACGGAGTATTATTTTTTTTTCCCCGAGCCAACGTGTTGACCGGGCCACGGAGCGCCCGGGTGACCGTAGCCGACGCAGCGGGCCTACGGTGCGCCCGGAGCGGGAAAGGTGGTCGCCCGGGCGACGGCATTCGTCAAGGCAGGCTTACGGTGTGCCCGGTAGCGTGAACGGTGGACACGTGGAGCGTCCGGGCGTTCGTATGCGTCGAAACAGGCTTCCGGGTGAGCGTTGGGGACCAAGTAGCCCAGGTGAGGAAAGGGATAAAAGAATAAAGTGGTGGTATTATTTCGGTTGCGATCATACCAGCACTAATGCACCGGATCCCATCAGAACTCCGCAGTTAAGCGTGCTTGGGCGAGAGTAGTACTAGGATGGGTGACCCCCTGGGAAGTCCTCGTGTTGCAACCCTTTTTTAATTTTTTTTATTTAATTTCGTCAACGCAAGAATCAAACTCCCGGTACTAAGTGTAGTCGTCCGGAGTCACGGAGTATTATTTTTTTTTCCCCGAGCCAACGTGTTGACCGGGCCACGGAGCGCCCGGGTGACCGTAGCCGACGCAGCGGGCCTACGGTGCGCCCGGAGCGGGAAAGGTGGTCGCCCGGGCGACGGCATTCGTCAAGGCAGGCTTACGGTGTGCCCGGTAGCGTGAACGGTGGACACGTGGAGCGTCCGGGCGTTCGTATGCGTCGAAACAGGCTTCCGGGTGAGCGTTGGGGACCAAGTAGCCCAGGTGAGGAAAGGGATAAAAGAATAAAGTGGTGGTATTAATTCGGTTGCGATCATACCAGCACTAATGCACCGGATCCCATCAGAACTCCGCAGTTAAGCGTGCTTGGGCGAGAGTAGTACTAGGATGGGTGACCCCCTGGGAAGTCCTCGTGTTGCAACCCTTTTTTAATTTTTTTTATTTAATTTCGTCAACGCAAGAATCAGACTCCCGGTACTAAGTGTAGTCGTCCGGAGTCACGGAGTATTATTTTTTTTTCCCCGAGCCAACGTGTTGACCGGGCCACGGAGCGCCCGGGTGACCGTAGCCGACGCAGCGGGCCTACGGTGCGCCCGGAGCGGGAAAGGTGGTCGCCCGGGCGACGGCATTCGTCAAGGCAGGCTTACGGTGTGCCCGGTAGCGTGAACGGTGGACACGTGGAGCGTCCGGGCGTTCGTATGCGTCGAAACAGGCTTCCGGGTGAGCGTTGGGGACCAAGTAGCCCAGGTGAGGAAAGGGATAAAAGAATAAAGTGGTGGTATTATTTCGGTTGCGATCATACCAGCACTAATGCACCGGATCCCATCAGAACTCCGCAGTTAAGCGTGCTTGGGCGAGAGTAGTACTAGGATGGGTGACCCCCTGGGAAGTCCTCGTGTTGCAACCCTTTTTTAATTTTTTTTATTTAATTTCGTCAACGCAAGAATCAGACTCCCGGTACTAAGTGTAGTCGTCCGGAGTCACGGAGTATTATTTTTTTTTCCCCGAGCCAACGTGTTGACCGGGCCACGGAGCGCCCGGGTGACCGTAGCCGACGCAGCGGGCCTACGGTGCGCCCGGAGCGGGAAAGGTGGTCGCCCGGGCGACGGCATTCGTCAAGGCAGGCTTACGGTGTGCCCGGTAGCGTGAACGGTGGACACGTGGAGCGTCCGGGCGTTCGTATGCGTCGAAACAGGCTTCCGGGTGAGCGTTGGGGACCAAGTAGCCCAGGTGAGGAAAGGGATAAAAGAATAAAGTGGTGGTATTATTTCGGTTGCGATCATACCAGCACTAATGCACCGGATCCCATTAGAACTCCGCAGTTAAGCGTGCTTGGGCGAGAGTAGTACTAGGATGGGTGACCCCCTGGGAAGTCCTCGTGTTGCAACCCTTTTTTAATTTTTTTTATTTAATTTCGTCAACGCAAGAATCAAACTCACGGTACTAAGTGTAGTCGTCCGGAGTCACGGAGTATTATTTTTTTTTCCCCGAGCCAACGTGTTGACCGGGCCACGGAGCGCCCGGGTGACCGTAGCCGACGCAGCGGGCCTACGGTGCGCCCGGAGCGGGAAAGGTGGTCGCCCGGGCGACGGCATTCGTCAAGGCAGGCTTACGGTGTGCCCGGTAGCGTGAACGGTGGACACGTGGAGCGTCCGGGCGTTCGTATGCGTCGAAACAGGCTTCCGGGTGAGCGTTGGGGACCAAGTAGCCCAGGTGAGGAAAGGGATAAAAGAATAAAGTGGTGGTATTATTTCGGTTGCGATCATACCAGCACTAATGCACCGGATCCCATCAGAACTCCGCAGTTAAGCGTGCTTGGGCGAGAGTAGTACTAGGATGGGTGACCCCCTGGGAAGTCCTCGTGTTGCAACCCTTTTTTAATTTTTTTTATTTAATTTCGTCAACGCAAGAATCAAACTCCCGGTACTAAGTGTAGTCGTCTGGAGTCACGGAGTATTATTTTTTTTTCCCCGAGCCAACGTGTTGACCGGGCCACGGAGCGCCCGGGTGACCGTAGCCGACGCAGCGGGCCTACGGTGCGCCCGGAGCGGGAAAGGTGGTCGCCCGGGCGACGGCATTCGTCAAGGCAGGCTTACGGTGTGCCCGGTAGCGTGAACGGTGGACACGTGGAGCGTCCGGGCGTTCGTATGCGTCGAAACAGGCTTCCGGGTGAGCGTTGGGGACCAAGTAGCCCAGGTGAGGAAAGGGATAAAAGAATAAAGTGGTGGTATTATTTCGGTTGCGATCATACCAGCACTAATGCACCGGATCCCATCAGAACTCCGCAGTTAAGCGTGCTTGGGCGAGAGTAGTACTAGGATGGGTGACCCCCTGGGAAGTCCTCGTGTTGCAACCCTTTTTTAATTTTTTTTATTTAATTTCGTCAACGCAAGAATCAAACTCCCGGTACTAAGTGTAGTCGTCCGGAGTCACGGAGTATTAGTTTTTTTTCCCCGAGCCAACGTGTTGACCGGGCCACGGAGCGCCCGGGTGACCGTAGCCGACGCAGCGGGCCTACGGTGCGCCCGGAGCGGGAAAGGTGGTCGCCCGGGCGACGGCATTCGTCAAGGCAGGCTTACGGTGTGCCCGGTAGCGTGAACGGTGGACACGTGGAGCGTCCGGGCGTTCGTATGCGTCGAAACAGGCTTCCGGGTGAGCGTTGGGGACCAAGTAGCCCAGGTGAGGAAAGGGATAAAAGAATAAAGTGGTGGTATTATTTCGGTTGCGATCATACCAGCACTAATGCACCGGATCCCATCAGAACTCCGCAGTTAAGCGTGCTTGGGCGAGAGTAGTACTAGGATGGGTGACCCCCTGGGAAGTCCTCGTGTTGCAACCCTTTTTTAATTTTTTTTATTTAATTTCGTCAACGCAAGAATCAAACTCCCGGTACTAAGTGTAGTCGTCCGGAGTCACGGAGTATTATTTTTTTTTCCCCGAGCCAACGTGTTGACCGGGCCACGGAGCGCCCGGGTGACCGTAGCCGACGCAGCGGGCCTACGGTGCGCCCGGAGCGGGAAAGGTGGTCGCCCGGGCGACGGCATTCGTCAAGGCAGGCTTACGGTGTGCCCGGTAGCGTGAACGGTGGACACGTGGAGCGTCCGGGCGTTCGTAGGCGTCGAAACAGGCTTCCGGGTGAGCGTTGGGGACCAAGTAGCCCAGGTGAGGAAAGGGATAAAAGAATAAAGTGGTGGTATTATTTCGGTTGCGATCATACCAGCACTAATGCACCGGATCCCATCAGAACTCCGCAGTTAAGCGTGCTTGGGCGAGAGTAGTACTAGGATGGGTGACCCCCTGGGAAGTCCTCGTGTTGCAACCCTTTTTTAATTTTTTTTATTTAATTTCGTCAACGCAAGAATCAAACTCCCGGTACTAAGTGTAGTCGTCCGGAGTCACGGAGTATTATTTTTTTTTCCCCGAGCCAACGTGTTGACCGGGCCACGGAGCGCCCGGGTGACCGTAGCCGACGCAGCGGGCCTACGGTGCGCCCGGAGCCGGAAAGGTGGTCGCCCGGGCGACGGCATTCGTCAAGGCAGGCTTACGGTGTGCCCGGTAGCGTGAACGGTGGACACGTGGAGCGTCCGGGCGTTCGTAGGCGTCGAAACAGGTTTCCGGGTGAGCGTTGGGGACCAAGTAGCCCAGGTGAGGAAAGGGATAAAAGAATAAAGTGGTGGTATTATTTCGGTTGCGATCATACCAGCACTAATGCACCGGATCCCATCAGAACTCCGCAGTTAAGCGTGCTTGGGCGAGAGTAGTACTATGATGGGTGACCCCCTGGGAAGTCCTCGTGTTGCAACCCTTTTTTAATTTTTTTTATTTAATTTCGTCAACGCAAGAATCAAACTCCCGGTACTAAGTGTAGTCGTCCGGAGTCACGGAGTATTATTTTTTTTTCCCCGAGCCAACGTGTTGACCGGGCCACGGAGCGCCCGGGTGACCGTAGCCGACGCAGCGGGCCTACGGTGCGCCCGGAGCGGGAAAGGTGGTCGCCCGGGCGACGGCATTCGTCAAGGCAGGCTTACGGTGTGCCCGGTAGCGTGAACGGTGGACACGTGGAGCGTCCGGGCGTTCGTATGCGTCGAAACAGGCTTCCGGGTGAGCGTTGGGGACCAAGTAGCCCAGGTGAGGAAAGGGATAAAAGAATAAAGTGGTGGTATTATTTCGGTTGCGATCATACCAGCACTAATGCACCGGATCCCATCAGAACTCCGCAGTTAAGCGTGCTTGGGCGAGAGTAGTACTAGGATGGGTGACCCCCTGGGAAGTCCTCGTGTTGCAACCCTTTTTTAATTTTTTTTATTTAATTTCGTCAACGCAAGAATCAAACTCCCGGTACTAAGTGTAGTCGTCCGGAGTCATGGAGTATTATTTTTTTTTCCCCGAGCCAACGTGTTGACCGGGCCACGGAGCGCCCGGGTGATCGTAGCCGACGCAGCGGGCCTACGGTGCGCCCGGAGCGGGAAAGGTGGTCGCCCGGGCGACGGCATTCGTCAAGGCAGGCTTACGGTGTGCCCGGTAGCGTGAACGGTGGACACGTGGAGCGTCCGGGCGTTCGTATGCGTCGAAACAGGCTTCCGGGTGAGCGTTGGGGACCAAGTAGCCCAGGTGAGGAAAGGGATAAAAGAATAAAGTGGTGGTATTATTTCGGTTGCGATCATACCAGCACTAATGCACCGGATCCCATCAGAACTCCGCAGTTAAGCGTGCTTGGGCGAGAGTAGTACTAGGATGGGTGACCCCCTGGGAAGTCCTCGTGTTGCAACCCTTTTTTAATTTTTTTTATTTAATTTCGTCAACGCAAGAATCAAACTCCCGGTACTAAGTGTAGTCGTCCGGAGTCACGGAGTATTATTTTTTTTTCCCCGAGCCAACGTGTTGACCGGGCCACGGAGCGCCCGGGTGACCGTAGCCGACGCAGCGGGCCTACGGTGCGCCCGGAGCGGGAAAGGTGGTCGCCCGGGCGACGGCATTCGTCAAGGCAGGCTTACGGTGTGCCCGGTAGCGTGAACGGTGGACACGTGGAGCGTCCGGGCGTTCGTATGCGTCGAAACAGGCTTCCGGGTGAGCGTTGGGGACCAAGTAGCCCAGGTGAGGAAAGGGATAAAAGAATAAAGTGGTGGTATTATTTCGGTTGCCATCATACCAGCACTAATGCACCGGATCCCATCAGAACTCCGCAGTTAAGCGTGCTTGGGCGAGAGTAGTACTAGGATGGGTGACCCCCTGGGAAGTCCTCGTGTTGCAACCCTTTTTTAATTTTTTTTATTTAATTTCGTCAACGTAAGAATCAAACTCCCGGTACTAAGTGTAGTCGTCCGGAGTCACGGAGTATTATTTTTTTTTCCCCGAGCCAACGTGTTGACCGGGCCACGGAGCGCCCGGGTGACCGTAGCCGACGCAGCGGGCCTACGGTGCGCCCGGAGCGGGAAAGGTGGTCGCCCGGGCGACGGCATTCGTCAAGGCAGGCTTACGGTGTGCCCGGTAGCGTGAACGGTGGACACGTGGAGCGTCCGGGCGTTCGTATGCGTCGAAACAGGCTTCCGGGTGAGCGTTGGGGACCAAGTAGCCCAGGTGAGGAAAGGGATAAAAGAATAAAGTGGTGGTATTATTTCGGTTGCGATCATACCAGCACTAATGCACCGGATCCCATCAGAACTCCGCAGTTAAGCGTGCTTGGGCGAGAGTAGTACTAGGATGGGTGACCCCCTGGGAAGTCCTCGTGTTGCAACCCTTTTTTAATTTTTTTTATTTAATTTCGTCAACGCAAGAATCAAACTCCCGGTACTAAGTGTAGTCGTCCGGAGTCACGGAGTATTATTTTTTTTTCCCCGAGCCAACGTGTTGACCGGGCCACGGAGCGCCCGGGTGACCGTAGCCGACGCAGCGGGCCTACGGTGCGCCCGGAGCGGGAAAGGTGGTCGCCCGGGCGACGGCATTCGTCAAGGCAGGCTTACGGTGTGCCCGGTAGCGTGAACGGTGGACACGTGGAGCGTCCGGGCGTTCGTATGCGTCGAAACAGGCTTCCGGGTGAGCGTTGGGGACCAAGTAGCCCAGGTGAGGAAAGGGATAAAAGAATAAAGTGGTGGTATTATTTCGGTTGCGATCATACCAGCACTAATGCACCGGAACCCATCAGAACTCCGCAGTTAAGCGTGCTTGGGCGAGAGTAGTACTAGGATGGGTGACCCCCTGGGAAGTCCTCGTGTTGCAACCCTTTTTTAATTTTTTTTTATTTAATTTCGTCAACGCAAGAATCAAACTCCCGGTACTAAGTGTAGTCGTCCGGAGTCACGGAGTATTATTTTTTTTTCCCCGAGCCAACGTGTTGACCGGGCCACGGAGCGCCCGGGTGACCGTAGCCGACGCAGCGGGCCTACGGTGCGCCCGGAGCGGGAAAGGTGGTCGCCCGGGCGACGGCATTCGTCAAGGCAGGCTTACGGTGTGCCCGGTAGCGTGAACGGTGGACACGTGGAGCGTCCGGGCGTTCGTATGCGTCGAAACAGGCTTCCGGGTGAGCGTTGGGGACCAAGTAGCCCAGGTGAGGAAAGGGATAAAAGAATAAAGTGGTGGTATTATTTCGGTTGCGATCATACCAGCACTAATGCACCGGATCCCATCAGAACTCCGCAGTTAAGCGTGCTTGGGCGAGAGTAGTACTAGGATGGGTGACCCCCTGGGAAGTCCTCGTGTTGCAACCCTTTTTTAATTTTTTTTATTTAATTTCGTCAACGCAAGAATCAAACTCCCGGTACTAAGTGTAGTCGTCCGGAGTCACGGAGTATTATTTTTTTTTCCCCGAGCCAACGTGTTGACCGGGCCACGGAGCGCCCGGGTGACCGTAGCCGACGCAGCGGGACTACGGTGCGCCCGGAGCGGGAAAGGTGGTCGCCCGGGCGACGGCATTCGTCAAGGCAGGCTTACGGTGTGCCCGGTAGCGTGAACGGTGGACACGTGGAGCGTCCGGGCGTTCGTATGCGTCGAAACAGGCTTCCGGGTGAGCGTTGGGGACCAAGTAGCCCAGGTGAGGAAAGGGATAAAAGAATAAAGTGGTGGTATTATTTCGGTTGCGATCATACCAGCACTAATGCACCGGATCCCATCAGAACTCCGCAGTTAAGCGTGCTTGGGCGAGAGTAGTACTAGGATGGGTGACCCCCTGGGAAGTCCTCGTGTTGCAACCCTTTTTTAATTTTTTTTTATTTAATTTCGTCAACGCAAGAATCAAACTCCCGGTACTAAGTGTAGTCGTCCGGAGTCACGGAGTATTATTTTTTTTTCCCCGAGCCAACGTGTTGACCGGGCCACGGAGCGCCCGGGTGACCGTAGCCGACGCAGCGGGCCTACGGTGCGCCCGGAGCGGGAAAGGTGGTCGCCCGGGCGACGGCATTCGTCAAGGCAGGCTTACGGTGTGCCCGGTAGCGTGAACGGTGGACACGTGGAGCGTCCGGGCGTTCGTATGCGTCGAAACAGGCTTCCGGGTGAGCGTTGGGGACCAAGTAGCCCAGGTGAGGAAAGGGATAAAAGAATAAAGTGGTGGTATTATTTCGGTTGCGATCATACCAGCACTAATGCACCGGATCCCATCAGAACTCCGCAGTTAAGCGTGCTTGGGCGAGAGTAGTACTAGGATGGGTGACCCCCTGGGAAGTCCTCGTGTTGCAACCCTTTTTTAATTTTTTTTATTTAATTTCGCCAACGCAAGAATCAAACTCCCGGTACTAAGTGTAGTCGTCCGGAGTCACGGAGTATTATTTTTTTTTCCCCGAGCCAACGTGTTGACCGGGCCACGGAGCGCCCGGGTGACCGTAGCCGACGCAGCGGGCCTACGGTGCGCCCGGAGCGGGAAAGGTGGTCGCCCGGGCGACGGCATTCGTCAAGGCAGGCTTACGGTGTGCCCGGTAGCGTGAACGGTGGACACGTGGAGCGTCCGGGCGTTCGTATGCGTCGAAACAGGCTTCCGGGTGAGCGTTGGGGACCAAGTAGCCCAGGTGAGGAAAGGGATAAAAGAATAAAGTGGTGGTATTATTTCGGTTGCGATCATACCAGCACTAATGCACCGGATCCCATCAGAACTCCGCAGTTAAGCGTGCTTGGGCGAGAGTAGTACTAGGATGGGTGACCCCCTGGGAAGTCCTCGTGTTGCAACCCTTTTTTAATTTTTTTTATTTAATTTCGTCAACGCAAGAATCAAACTCCCGGTACTAAGTGTAGTCGTCCGGAGTCACGGAGTATTATTTTTTTTTCCCCGAGCCAACGTGTTGACCGGGCCACGGAGCGCCCGGGTGACCGTAGCCGACGCAGCGGGCCTACGGTGCGCCCGGAGCGGGAAAGGTGGTCGCCCGGGCGACGGCATTCGTCAAGGCAGGCTTACGGTGTGCCCGGTAGCGTGAACGGTGGACACGTGGAGCGTCCGGGCGTTCGTATGCGTCGAAACAGGCTTCCGGGTGAGCGTTGGGGACCAAGTAGCCCAGGTGAGGAAAGGGATAAAAGAATAAAGTGGTGGTATTATTTCGGTTGCGATCATACCAGCACTAATGCACCGGATCCCATCAGAACTCCGCAGTTAAGCGTGCTTGGGCGAGAGTAGTACTAGGATGGGTGACCCCCTGGGAAGTCCTCGTGTTGGAACCCTTTTTTAATTTTTTTTATTTAATTTCGTCAACGCAAGAATCAAACTCCCGGTACTAAGTGTAGTCGTCCGGAGTCACGGAGTATTATTTTTTTTTCCCCGAGCCAACGTGTTGACCGGGCCACGGAGCGCCCGGGTGACCGTAGCCGACGCAGCGGGCCTACGGTGCGCCCGGAGCGGGAAAGGTGGTCGCCCGGGCGACGGCATTCGTCAAGGCAGGCTTACGGTGTGCCCGGTAGCGTGAACGGTGGACACGTGGAGCGTCCGGGCGTTCGTATGCGTCGAAACAGGCTTCCGGGTGAGCGTTGGGGACCAAGTAGCCCAGGTGAGGAAAGGGATAAAAGAATAAAGTGGTGGTATTATTTCGGTTGCGATCATACCAGCACTAATGCACCGGATCCCATCAGAACTCCGCAGTTAAGCGTGCTTGGGCGAGAGTAGTACTAGGATGGGTGACCCCCTAGGAAGTCCTCGTGTTGCAACCCTTTTTTAATTTTTTTTATTTAATTTCGCCAACGCAAGAATCAAACTCCCGGTACTAAGTGTAGTCGTCCGGAGTCACGGAGTATTATTTTTTTTTCCCCGAGCCAACGTGTTGACCGGGCCACGGAGCGCCCGGGTGACCGTAGCCGACGCAGCGGGCCTACGGTGCGCCCGGAGCGGGAAAGGTGGTCGCCCGGGCGACGGCATTCGTCAAGGCAGGCTTACGGTGTGCCCGGTAGCGTGAACGGTGGACACGTGGAGCGTCCGGGCGTTCGTATGCGTCGAAACAGGCTTCCGGGTGAGCGTTGGGGACCAAGTAGCCCAGGTGAGGAAAGGGATAAAAGAATAAAGTGGTGGTATTATTTCGGTTGCGATCATACCAGCACTAATGCACCGGATCCCATCAGAACTCCGCAGTTAAGCGTGCTTGGGCGAGAGTAGTACTAGGATGGGTGACCCCCTGGGAAGTCCTCGTGTTGCAACCCTTTTTTAATTTTTTTTATTTAATTTCGCCAACGCAAGAATCAAACTCCCGGTACTAAGTGTAGTCGTCCGGAGTCACGGAGTATTATTTTTTTTTCCCCGAGCCAACGTGTTGACCGGGCCACGGAGCGCCCGGGTGACCGTAGCCGACGCAGCGGGCCTACGGTGCGCCCGGAGCGGGAAAGGTGGTCGCCCGGGCGACGGCATTCGTCAAGGCAGGCTTACGGTGTGCC
Organism: Ambrosia artemisiifolia; assembly: GCA_032199755.1. Lineage (NCBI taxonomy): Eukaryota > Viridiplantae > Streptophyta > Magnoliopsida > Asterales > Asteraceae > Ambrosia > Ambrosia artemisiifolia. Next base: position 4,588,493 of record CM063526.1, on the reverse strand, counting down.
CGGTAGCGTGAACGGTGGACACGTGGAGCGTCCGGGCGTTTCGTATGCGTCGAAACAGGCTTCCGGGTGAGCGTTGGGGACCAAGTAGCCCAGGTGAGGAAAGGGATAAAAGAATAAAGTGGTGGTATTATTTCGGTTGCGATCATACCAGCACTAATGCACCGGATCCCATCAGAACTCCGCAGTTAAGCGTGTTTGGGCGAGAGTAGTACTAGGATGGGTGACCCCCTGGGAAGTCCTCGTGTTGCAACCCTTTTTTAATTTTTTTTATTTAATTTCGTCAACGCAAGAATCAAACTCCCGGTACTAAGTGTAGTCGTCCGGAGTCACGGAGTATTATTTTTTTTTCCCCGAGCCAACGTGTTGACCGGGCCACGGAGCGCCCGGGTGACCGTAGCCGACGCAGCGGGCCTACGGTGCGCCCGGAGCGGGAAAGGTGGTCGCCCGGGCGACGGCATTCGTCAAGGCAGGCTTACGGTGTGCCCGGTAGCGTGAACGGTGGACACGTGGAGCGTCCGGGCGTTCGTATGCGTCGAAACAGGCTTCCGGGTGAGCGTTGGGGACCAAGTAGCCCAGGTGAGGAAAGGGATAAAAGAATAAAGTGGTGGTATTATTTCGGTTGCGATCATACCAGCACTAATGCACCGGATCCCATCAGAACTCCGCAGTTAAGCGTGCTTGGGCGAGAGTAGTACTAGGATGGGTGACCCCCTGGGAAGTCCTCGTGTTGCAACCCTTTTTTAATTTTTTTTATTTAATTTCGTCAACGCAAGAATCAAACTCCCGGTACTAAGTGTAGTCGTCCGGAGTCACGGAGTATTATTTTTTTTTCCCCGAGCCAACGTGTTGACCGGGCCACGGAGCGCCCGGGTGACCGTAGCCGACGCCGCGGGCCTACGGTGCGCCCGGAGCGGGAAAGGTGGTCGCCCGGGCGACGGCATTCGTCAAGGCAGGCTTACGGTGTGCCCGGTAGCGTGAACGGTGGACACGTGGAGCGTCCGGGCGTTCGTATGCGTCGAAACAGGCTTCCGGGTGAGCGTTGGGGACCAAGTAGCCCAGGTGAGGAAAGGGATAAAAGAATAAAGTGGTGGTATTATTTCGGTTGCGATCATACCAGCACTAATGCACCGGATCCCATCAGAACTCCGCAGTTAAGCGTGCTTGGGCGAGAGTAGTACTAGGATGGGTGACCCCCTGGGAAGTCCTCGTGTTGCAACCCTTTTTTAATTTTTTTTATTTAATTTCGTCAACGCAAGAATCAAACTCCCGGTACTAAGTGTAGTCGTCCGGAGTCACGGAGTATTATTTTTTTTTCCCCGAGCCAACGTGTTGACCGGGCCACGGAGCGCCCGGGTGACCGTAGCCGACGCAGCGGGCCTACGGTGCGCCCGGAGCGGGAAAGGTGGTCGCCCGGGCGACGGCATTCGTCAAGGCAGGCTTACGGTGTGCCCGGTAGCGTGAACGGTGGACACGTGGAGCGTCCGGGCGTTCGTATGCGTCGAAACAGGCTTCCGGGTGAGCGTTGGGGACCAAGTAGCCCAGGTGAGGAAAGGGATAAAAGAATAAAGTGGTGGTATTATTTCGGTTGCGATCATACCAGCACTAATGCACCGGATCCCATCAGAACTCCGCAGTTAAGCGTGCTTGGGCGAGAGTAGTACTAGGATGGGTGACCCCCTGGGAAGTCCTCGTGTTGCAACCCTTTTTTAATTTTTTTTATTTAATTTCGTCAACGCAAGAATCAAACTCCCGGTACTAAGTGTAGTCGTCCGGAGTCACGGAGTATTATTTTTTTTTCCCCGAGCCAACGTGTTGACCGGGCCACGGAGCGCCAGGGTGACCGTAGCCGACGCAGCGGGCCTACGGTGCGCCCGGAGCGGGAAAGGTGGTCGCCCGGGCGACGGCATTCGTCAAGGCAGGCTTACGGTGTGCCCGGTAGCGTGAACGGTGGACACGTGGAGCGTCCGGGCGTTCGTATGCGTCGAAACAGGCTTCCGGGTGAGCGTTGGGGACCAAGTAGCCCAGGTGAGGAAAGGGATAAAAGAATAAAGTGGTGGTATTATTTCGGTTGCGATCATACCAGCACTAATGCACCGGATCCCATCAGAACTCCGCAGTTAAGCGTGCTTGGGCGAGAGTAGTACTAGGATGGGTGACCCCCTGGGAAGTCTTCGTGTTGCAACCCTTTTTTAATTTTTTTTATTTAATTTCGTCAACGCAAGAATCAAACTCCCGGTACTAAGTGTAGTCGTCCGGAGTCACGGAGTATTATTTTTTTTTCCCCGAGCCAACGTGTTGACCGGGCCACGGAGCGCCCGGGTGACCGTAGCCGACGCAGCGGGCCTACGGTGCGCCCGGAGCGGGAAAGGTGGTCGCCCGGGCGACGGCATTCGTCAAGGCAGGCTTACGGTGTGCCCGGTAGCGTGAACGGTGGACACGTGGAGCGTTCGGGCGTTCGTATGCGTCGAAACAGGCTTCCGGGTGAGCGTTGGGGACCAAGTAGCCCAGGTGAGGAAAGGGATAAAAGAATAAAGTGGTGGTATTATTTCGGTTGCGATCATACCAGCACTAATGCACCGGATCCCATCAGAACTCCGCAGTTAAGCGTGCTTGGGCGAGAGTAGTACTAGGATGGGTGACCCCCTGGGAAGTCCTCGTGTTGCAACCCTTTTTTAACTTTTTTTATTTAATTTCGTCAACGCAAGAATCAAACTCCCGGTACTAAGTGTAGTCGTCCGGAGTCACGGAGTATTATTTTTTTTTCCCCGAGCCAACGTGTTGACCGGGCCACGGAGCGCCCGGGTGACCGTAGCCGACGCAGCGGGCCTACGGTGCGCCCGGAGCGGGAAAGGTGGTCGCCCGGGCGACGGCATTCGTCAAGGCAGGCTTACGGTGTGCCCGGTAGCGTGAACGGTGGACACGTGGAGCGTCCGGGCGTTCGTATGCGTCGAAACAGGCTTCCGGGTGAGCGTTGGGGACCAAGTAGCCCAGGTGAGGAAAGGGATAAAAGAATAAAGTGGTGGTATTATTTCGGTTGCGATCATACCAGCACTAATGCACCGGATCCCATCAGAACTTCGCAGTTAAGCGTGCTTGGGCGAGGGTAGTACTAGGATGGGTGACCCCCTGGGAAGTCCTCGTGTTGCAACCCTTTTTTAATTTTTTTTATTTAATTTCGTCAACGCAAGAATCAAACTCCCGGTACTAAGTGTAGTCGTCCGGAGTCACGGAGTATTATTTTTTTTTCCCCGAGCCAACGTGTTGACCGGGCCACGGAGCGCCCGGGTGACCGTAGCCGACGCAGCGGGCCTACGGTGCACCCGGAGCGGGAAAGGTGGTCGCCCGGGCGACGGCATTCGTCAAGGCAAGCTTACGGTGTGCCCGGTAGCGTGAACGGTGGACACGTGGAGCGTCCGGGCGTTCGTATGCGTCGAAACAGGCTTCCGGGTGAGCGTTGGGGACCAAGTAGCCCAGGTGAGGAAAGGGATAAAAGAATAAAGTGGTGGTATTATTTCGGTTGCGATCATACCAACACTAATGCACCGGATCCCATCAGAACTCCGCAGTTAAGCGTGCTTGGGCGAGAGTAGTACTAGGATGGGTGACCCCCTGGGAAGTCCTCGTGTTGCAACCCTTTTTTAATTTTTTTTATTTAATTTCGTCAACGCAAGAATCAAACTCCCGGTACTAAGTGTAGTCGTCCGGAGTCACGGAGTATTATTTTTTTTTCCCCGAGCCAACGTGTTGACCGGGCCACGGAGCGCCCGGGTGACCGTAGCCGACGCAGCGGGCCTACGGTGCGCCCGGAGCGGGAAAGGTGGTCGCCCGGGCGACGGCATTCGTCAAGGCAGGCTTACGGTGTGCCCGGTAGCGTGAACGGTGGACACGTGGAGCGTCCGGGCGTTCGTATGCGTCGAAACAGGCTTCCGGGTGAGCGTTGGGGACCAAGTAGCCCAGGTGAGGAAAGGGATAAAAGAATAAAGTGGTGGTATTATTTCGGTTGCGATCATACCAGCACTAATGCACCGGATCCCATCAGAACTCCGCAGTTAAGCGTGCTTGGGCGAGAGTAGTACTATGATGGGTGACCCCCTGGGAAGTCCTCGTGTTGCAACCCTTTTTTAATTTTTTTTATTTAATTTCGTCAACGCAAGAATCAAACTCCCGGTACTAAGTGTAGTCGTCCGGAGTCACGGAGTATTATTTTTTTTTCCCCGAGCCAACGTGTTGACCGGCCACGGAGCGCCCGGGTGACCGTAGCCGACGCAGCGGGCCTACGGTGCGCCAGGAGCGGGAAAGGTGGTCGCCCGGGCGACGGCATTCGTCAAGGCAGGCTTACGGTGTGCCCGGTAGCGTGAACGGTGGACACGTGGAGCGTCCGGGCGTTCGTATGCGTCGAAACAGGCTTCCGGGTGAGCGTTGGGGACCAAGTAGCCCAGGTGAGGAAAGGGATAAAAGAATAAAGTGGTGGTATTATTTCGGTTGCGATCATACCAGCACTAATGCACCGGATCCCATCAGAACTCCGCAGTTAAGCGTGCTTGGGCGAGAGTAGTACTAGGATGGGTGACCCCCTGGGAAGTCCTCGTGTTGCAACCCTTTTTTAATTTTTTTTTATTTAATTTCGTCAACGCAAGAATCAAACTCCCGGTACTAAGTGTAGTCGTCCGGAGTCACGGAGTATTATTTTTTTTTCCCCGAGCCAACGTGTTGACCGGGCCACGGAGCGCCCGGGTGACCGTAGCCGACGCAGCGGGCCTACGGTGCGCCCGGAGCGGGAAAGGTGGTCGCCCGGGCGACGGCATTCGTCAAGGCAGGCTTACGGTGTGCCCGGTAGCGTGAACGGTGGACACGTGGAGCGTCCGGGCGTTCGTATGCGTCGAAACAGGCTTCCGGGTGAGCGTTGGGGACCAAGTAGCCCAGGTGAGGAAAGGGATAAAAGAATAAAGTGGTGGTATTATTTCGGTTGCGATCATACCAGCACTAATGCACCGGATCCCATCAGAACTCCGCAGTTAAGCGTGCTTGGGCGAGAGTAGTACTAGGATGGGTGACCCCCTGGGAAGTCCTCGTGTTGCAACCCTTTTTTAATTTTTTTTATTTAATTTCGTCAACGCAAGAATCAAACTCCCGGTACTAAGTGTAGTCGTCCGGAGTCACGGAGTATTATTTTTTTTTCCCCGAGCCAACGTGTTGACCGGGCCACGGAGCGCCCGGGTGACCGTAGCCGACGCAGCGGGCCTACGGTGCGCCCGGAGCGGGAAAGGTGGTCGCCCGGGCGACGGCATTCGTCAAGGCAGGCTTACGGTGTGCCCGGTAGCGTGAACGGTGGACACGTGGAGCGTCCGGGCGTTCGTATGCGTCGAAACAGGCTTCCGGGTGAGCGTTGGGGACCAAGTAGCCCAGGTGAGGAAAGGGATAAAAGAATAAAGTGGTGGTATTATTTCGGTTGCGATCATACCAGCACTAATGCACCGGATCCCATCAGAACTCCGCAGTTAAGCGTGCTTGGGCGAGAGTAGTACTAGGATGGGTGACCCCCTGGGAAGTCCTCGTGTTGCAACCCTTTTTTAATTTTTTTTATTTAATTTCGCCAACGCAAGAATCAAACTCCCGGTACTAAGTGTAGTCGTCCGGAGTCACGGAGTATTATTTTTTTTTCCCCGAGCCAACGTGTTGACCGGGCCACGGAGCGCCCGGGTGACCGTAGCCGACGCAGCGGGCCTACGGTGCGCCCGGAGCGGGAAAGGTGGTCGCCCGGGCGACGGCATTCGTCAAGGCAGGCTTACGGTGTGCCCGGTAGCGTGAACGGTGGACACGTGGAGCGTCCGGGCGTTCGTATGCGTCGAAACAGGCTTCCGGGTGAGCGTTGGGGACCAAGTAGCCCCGGTGAGGAAAGGGATAAAAGAATAAAGTGGTGGTATTATTTCGGTTGCGATCATACCAGCACTAATGCACCGGATCCCATCAGAACTCCGCAGTTAAGCGTGCTTGGGCGAGAGTAGTACTAGGATGGGTGACCCCCTGGGAAGTCCTCGTGTTGCAACCCTTTTTTAATTTTTTTTATTTAATTTCGTCAACGCAAGAATCAAACTCCCGGTACTAAGTGTAGTCGTCCGGAGTCACGGAGTATTATTTTTTTTCCCCGAGCCAACGTGTTGACCGGGCCACGGAGCGCCCGGGTGACCGTAGCCGACGCAGCGGGCCTACGGTGCGCCCGGAGCGGGAAAGGTGGTCGCCCGGGCGACGGCATTCGTCAAGGCAGGCTTACGGTGTGCCCGGTAGCGTGAACGGTGGACACGTGGAGCGTCCGGGCGTTCGTATGCGTCGAAACAGGCTTCCGGGTGAGCGTTGGGGACCAAGTAGCCCAGGTGAGGAAAGGGATAAAAGAATAAAGTGGTGGTATTATTTCGGTTGCGATCATACCAGCACTAATGCACCGGATCCCATCAGAACTCCGCAGTTAAGCGTGCTTGGGCGAGAGTAGTACTAGGATGGGTGACCCCCTGGGAAGTCCTCGTGTTGCAACCCTTTTTTAATTTTTTTTATTTAATTTCGTCAACGCAAGAATCAAACTCCCGGTACTAAGTGTAGTCGTCCGGAGTCACGGAGTATTATTTTTTTTTCCCCGAGCCAACGTGTTGACCGGGCCACGGAGCGCCCGGGTGACCGTAGCCGACGCAGCGGGCCTACGGTGCGCCCGGAGCGGGAAAGGTGGTCGCCCGGGCGACGGCATTCGTCAAGGCAGGCTTACGGTGTGCCCGGTAGCGTGAACGGTGGACACGTGGAGCGTCCGGGCGTTCGTATGCGTCGAAACAGGCTTCCGGGTGAGCGTTGGGGACCAAGTAGCCCAGGTGAGGAAAGGGATAAAAGAATAAAGTGGTGGTATTATTTCGGTTGCGATCATACCAGCACTAATGCACCGGATCCCATCAGAACTCCGCAGTTAAGCGTGCTTGGGCGAGAGTAGTACTAGGATGGGTGACCCCCTGGGAAGTCCTCGTGTTGCAACCCTTTTTTAATTTTTTTTATTTAATTTCGCCAACGCAAGAATCAAACTCCCGGTACTAAGTGTAGTCGTCCGGAGTCACGGAGTATTATTTTTTTTTCCCCGAGCCAACGTGTTGACCGGGCCACGGAGCGCCCGGGTGACCGTAGCCGACGCAGCGGGCCTACGGTGCGCCCGGAGCGGGAAAGGTGGTCGCCCGGGCGACGGCATTCGTCAAGGCAGGCTTACGGTGTGCCCGGTAGCGTGAACGGTGGACACGTGGAGCGTCCGGGCGTTCGTATGCGTCGAAACAGGCTTCCGGGTGAGCGTTGGGGACCAAGTAGCCCAGGTGAGGAAAGGGATAAAAGAATAAAGTGGTGGTATTATTTCGGTTGCGATCATACCAGCACTAATGCACCGGATCCCATCAGAACTCCGCAGTTAAGCGTGCTTGGGCGAGAGTAGTACTAGGATGGGTGACCCCCTGGGAAGTCCTCGTGTTGCAACCCTTTTTTAATTTTTTTTATTTAATTTCGTCAACGCAAGAATCAAACTCCCGGTACTAAGTGTAGTCGTCCGGAGTCACGGAGTATTATTTTTTTTTCCCCGAGCCAACGTGTTGACCGGGCCACGGAGCGCCCGGGTGACCGTAGCCGACGCAGCGGGCCTACGGTGCGCCCGGAGCGGGAAAGGTGGTCGCCCGGGCGACGGCATTCGTCAAGGCAGGCTTACGGTGTGCCCGGTAGCGTGAACGGTGGACACGTGGAGCGTCCGGGCGTTCGTATGCGTCGAAACAGGCTTCCGGGTGAGCGTTGGGGACCAAGTAGCCCAGGTGAGGAAAGGGATAAAAGAATAAAGTGGTGGTATTATTTCGGTTGCGATCATACCAGCACTAATGCACCGGATCCCATCAGAACTCCGCAGTTAAGCGTGCTTGGGCGAGAGTAGTACTAGGATGGGTGACCCCCTGGGAAGTCCTCGTGTTGCAACCCTTTTTTAATTTTTTTTATTTAATTTCGTCAACGCAAGAATCAAACTCCCGGTACTAAGTGTAGTCGTCCGGAGTCACGGAGTATTATTTTTTTTTCCCCGAGCCAACGTGTTGACCGGGCCACGGAGCGCCCGGGTGACCGTAGCCGACGCAGCGGGCCTACGGTGCGCCCGGAGCGGGAAAGGTGGTCGCCCGGGCGACGGCATTCGTCAAGGCAGGCTTACGGTGTGCCCGGTAGCGTGAACGGTGGACACGTGGAGCGTCCGGGCGTTCGTATGCGTCGAAACAGGCTTCCGGGTGAGTGTTGGGGACCAAGTAGCCCAGGTGAGGAAAGGGATAAAAGAATAAAGTGGTGGTATTATTTCGGTTGCGATCATACCAGCACTAATGCACCGGATCCCATCAGAACTCCGCAGTTAAGCGTGCTTGGGCGAGAGTAGTACTAGGATGGGTGACCCCCTGGGAAGTCCTCGTGTTGCAACCCTTTTTTAATTTTTTTTATTTAATTTCGTCAACGCAAGAATCAAACTCCCGGTACTAAGTGTAGTCGTCCGGAGTCACGGAGTATTATTTTTTTTTCCCCGAGCCAACGTGTTGACCGGGCCACGGAGCGCCCGGGTGACCGTAGCCGACGCAGCGGGCCTACGGTGCGCCCGGAGCGGGAAAGGTGGTCGCCCGGGCGACGGCATTCGTCAAGGCAGGCTTACGGTGTGCCCGGTAGCGTGAACGGTGGACACGTGGAGCGTTCGGGCGTTCGTATGCGTCGAAACAGGCTTCCGGGTGAGCGTTGGGGACCAAGTAGCCCAGGTGAGGAAAGGGATAAAAGAATAAAGTGGTGGTATTATTTCGGTTGCGATCATACCAGCACTAATGCACCGGATCCCATCAGAACTCCGCAGTTAAGCGTGCTTGGGCGAGAGTAGTACTAGGATGGGTGACCCCCTGGGAAGTCCTCGTGTTGCAACCCTTTTTTAACTTTTTTTATTTAATTTCGTCAACGCAAGAATCAAACTCCCGGTACTAAGTGTAGTCGTCCGGAGTCACGGAGTATTATTTTTTTTTCCCCGAGCCAACGTGTTGACCGGGCCACGGAGCGCCCGGGTGACCGTAGCCGACGCAGCGGGCCTACGGTGCGCCCGGAGCGGGAAAGGTGGTCGCCCGGGCGACGGCATTCGTCAAGGCAGGCTTACGGTGTGCCCGGTAGCGTGAACGGTGGACACGTGGAGCGTCCGGGCGTTCGTATGCGTCGAAACAGGCTTCCGGGTGAGCGTTGGGGACCAAGTAGCCCAGGTGAGGAAAGGGATAAAAGAATAAAGTGGTGGTATTATTTCGGTTGCGATCATACCAGCACTAATGCACCGGATCCCATCAGAACTCCGCAGTTAAGCGTGCTTGGGCGAGAGTAGTACTAGGATGGGTGACCCCCTGGGAAGTCCTCGTGTTGCAACCCTTTTTTAATTTTTTTTATTTAATTTCGTCAACGCAAGAATCAAACTCCCGGTACTAAGTGTAGTCGTCCGGAGTCACGGAGTATTATTTTTTTTTCCCCGAGCCAACGTGTTGACCGGGCCACGGAGCGCCCGGGTGACCGTAGCCGACGCAGCGGGCCTACGGTGCGCCCGGAGCGGGAAAGGTGGTCGCCCGGGCGACGGCATTCGTCAAGGCAGGCTTACGGTGTGCCCGGTAGCGTGAACGGTGGACACGTGGAGCGTTCGGGCGTTCGTATGCGTCGAAACAGGCTTCCGGGTGAGCGTTGGGGGCCAAGTAGCCCAGGTGAGGAAAGGGATAAAAGAATAAAGTGGTGGTATTATTTCGGTTGCGATCATACCAGCACTAATGCACCGGATCCCATCAGAACTCCGCAGTTAAGCGTGCTTGGGCGAGAGTAGTACTAGGATGGGTGACCCCCTGGGAAGTCCTCGTGTTGCAACCCTTTTTTAACTTTTTTTATTTAATTTCGTCAACGCAAGAATCAAACTCCCGGTACTAAGTGTAGTCGTCCGGAGTCACGGAGTATTATTTTTTTTTCCCCGAGCCAACGTGTTGACCGGGCCACGGAGCGCCCGGGTGACCGTAGCCGACGCAGCGGGCCTACGGTGCGCCCGGAGCGGGAAAGGTGGTCGCCCGGGCGACGGCATTCGTCAAGGCAGGCTTACGGTGTGCCCGGTAGCGTGAACGGTGGACACGTGGAGCGTCCGGGCGTTCGTATGCGTCGAAACAGGCTTCCGGGTGAGCGTTGGGGACCAAGTAGCCCAGGTGAGGAAAGGGATAAAAGAATAAAGTGGTGGTATTATTTCGGTTGCGATCATACCAGCACTAATGCACCGGATCCCATCAGAACTTCGCAGTTAAGCGTGCTTGGGCGAGGGTAGTACTAGGATGGGTGACCCCCTGGGAAGTCCTCGTGTTGCAACCCTTTTTTAATTTTTTTTATTTAATTTCGTCAACGCAAGAATCAAACTCCCGGTACTAAGTGTAGTCGTCCGGAGTCACGGAGTATTATTTTTTTTTCCCCGAGCCAACGTGTTGACCGGGCCACGGAGCGCCCGGGTGACCGTAGCCGACGCAGCGGGCCTACGGTGCGCCCGGAGCGGGAAAGGTGGTCGCCCGGGCGACGGCATTCGTCAAGGCAAGCTTACGGTGTGCCCGGTAGCGTGAACGGTGGACACGTGGAGCGTCCGGGCGTTCGTATGCGTCGAAACAGGCTTCCGGGTGAGCGTTGGGGACCAAGTAGCCCAGGTGAGGAAAGGGATAAAAGAATAAAGTGGTGGTATTATTTCGGTTGCGATCATACCAACACTAATGCACCGGATCCCATCAGAACTCCGCAGTTAAGCGTGCTTGGGCGAGACTAGTACTAGGATGGGTGACCCCCTGGGAAGTCCTCGTGTTGCAACCCTTTTTTAATTTTTTTTATTTAATTTCGTCAACGCAAGAATCAAACTCCCGGTACTAAGTGTAGTCGTCCGGAGTCACGGAGTATTATTTTTTTTTCCCCGAGCCAACGTGTTGACCGGGCCACGGAGCGCCCGGGTGACCGTAGCCGACGCAGCGGGCCTACGGTGCGCCCGGAGCGGGAAAGGTGGTCGCCCGGGCGACGGCATTCGTCAAGGCAGGCTTACGGTGTGCCCGGTAGCGTGAACGGTGGACACGTGGAGCGTCCGGGCGTTCGTATGCGTCGAAACAGGCTTCCGGGTGAGCGTTGGGGACCAAGTAGCCCAGGTGAGGAAAGGGATAAAAGAATAAAGTGGTGGTATTATTTCGGTTGCGATCATACCAGCACTAATGCACCGGATCCCATCAGAACTCCGCAGTTAAGCGTGCTTGGGCGAGAGTAGTACTAGGATGGGTGACCCCCTGGGAAGTCCTCGTGTTGCAACCCTTTTTTAATTTTTTTTTATTTAATTTCGTCAACGCAAGAATCAAACTCCCGGTACTAAGTGTAGTCGTCCGGAGTCACGGAGTATTATTTTTTTTTTCCCCGAGCCAACGTGTTGACCGGGCCACGGAGCGCCCGGGTGACCGTAGCCGACGCAGCGGGCCTACGGTGCGCCCGGAGCGGGAAAGGTGGTCGCCCGGGCGACGGCATTCGTCAAGGCAGGCTTACGGTGTGCCCGGTAGCGTGAACGGTGGACACGTGGAGCGTCCGGGCGTTCGTATGCGTCGAAACAGGCTTCCGGGTGAGCGTTGGGGACCAAGTAGCCCAGGTGAGGAAAGGGATAAAAGAATAAAGTGGTGGTATTATTTCGGTTGCGATCATACCAGCACTAATGCACCGGATCCCATCAGAACTCCGCAGTTAAGCGTGCTTGGTCGAGAGTAGTAGTAGGATGGGTGACCCCCTGGGAAGTCCTCGTGTTGCAACCCTTTTTTAATTTTTTTTATTTAATTTCGTCAACGCAAGAATCAAACTCCCGGTACTAAGTGTAGTCGTCCGGAGTCACGGAGTATTATTTTTTTTTCCCCGAGCCAACGTGTTGACCGGGCCACGGAGCGCCCGGGTGACCGTAGCCGACGCAGCGGGCCTACGGTGCGCCCGGAGCGGGAAAGGTGGTCGCCCGGGCGACGGCATTCGTCAAGGCAGGCTTACGGTGTGCCCGGTAGCGTGAACGGTGGACACGTGGAGCGTCCGGGCGTTCGTATGCGTCGAAAAAGGCTTCCGGGTGAGCGTTGGGGACCAAGTAGCCCAGGTGAGGAAAGGGATAAAAGAATAAAGTGGTGGTATTATTTCGGTTGCGATCATACCAGCACTAATGCACCGGATCCCATCAGAACTCCGCAGTTAAGCGTGCTTGGGCGAGAGTAGTACTAGGATGGGTGACCCCCTGGGAAGTCCTCGTGTTGCAACCCTTTTTTAATTTTTTTTTATTTAATTTCGTCAACGCAAGAATCAAACTCCCGGTACTAAGTGTAGTCGTCCGGAGTCACGGAGTATTATTTTTTTTTCCCCGAGCCAACGTGTTGACCGGGCCACGGAGCGCCCGGGTGACCGTAGCCGACGCAGCGGGCCTACGGTGCGCCCGGAGCGGGAAAGGTGGTCGCCCGGGCGACGGCATTCGTCAAGGCAGGCTTACGGTGTGCCCGGTAGCGTGAACGGTGGACACGTGGAGCGTCCGGGCGTTCGTATGCGTCGAAACAGGCTTCCGGGTGAGCGTTGGGGACCAAGTAGCCCAGGTGAGGAAAGGGATAAAAGAATAAAGTGGTGGTATTATTTCGGTTGCGATCATACCAGCACTAATGCACCGGATCCCATCAGAACTCCGCAGTTAAGCGTGCTTGGGCGAGAGTAGTACTAGGATGGGTGACCCCCTGGGAAGTCCTCGTGTTGCAACCCTTTTTTAATTTTTTTTATTTAATTTCGTCAACGCAAGAATCAAACTCCCGGTACTAAGTGTAGTCGTCCGGAGTCACGGAGTATTATTTTTTTTTCCCCGAGCCAACGTGTTGACCGGGCCACGGAGCGCCCGGGTGACCGTAGCCGACGCAGCGGGCCTACGGTGCGCCCGGAGCGGGAAAGGTGGTCGCCCGGGCGACGGCATTCGTCAAGGCAGGCTTACGGTGTGCCCGGTAGCGTGAACGGTGCACACGTGGAGCGTCCGGGCGTTCGTATGCGTCGAAACAGGCTTCCGGGTGAGCGTTGGGGACCAAGTAGCCCAGGTGAGGAAAGGGATAAAAGAATAAAGTGGTGGTATTATTTCGGTTGCGATCATACCAGCACTAATGCACCGGATCCCATCAGAACTCCGCAGTTAAGCGTGCTTGGGCGAGAGTAGTACTAGGATGGGTGACCCCCTGGGAAGTCCTCGTGTTGCAACCCTTTTTTAATTTTTTTTATTTAATTTCGTCAACGCAAGAATCAAACTCCCGGTACTAAGTGTAGTCGTCCGGAGTCACGGAGTATTATTTTTTTTCCCCGAGCCAACGTGTTGACCGGGCCACGGAGCGCCCGGGTGACCGTAGCCGACGCAGCGGGCCTACGGTGCGCCCGGAGCGGGAAAGGTGGTCGCCCGGGCGACGGCATTCGTCAAGGCAGGCTTACGGTGTGCCCGGTAGCGTGAACGGTGGACACGTGGAGCGTCCGGGCGTTCGTATGCGTCGAAACAGGCTTCCGGGTGAGCGTTGGGGACCAAGTAGCCCAGGTGAGGAAAGGGATAAAAGAATAAAGTGGTGGTATTATTTCGGTTGCGATCATACCAGCACTAATGCACCGGATCCCATCAGAACTCCGCAGTTAAGCGTGCTTGGGCGAGAGTAGTAGTAGGATGGGTGACCCCCTGGGAAGTCCTCGTGTTGCAACCCTTTTTTAATTTTTTTTATTTAATTTCGTCAACGCAAGAATCAAACTCCCGGTACTAAGTGTAGTCGTCCGGAGTCACGGAGTATTATTTTTTTTTCCCCGAGCCAACGTGTTGACCGGGCCACGGAGCGCCCGGGTGACCGTAGCCGACGCAGCGGGCCTACGGTGCGCCCGGAGCGGGAAAGGTGGTCGCCCGGGCGACGGCATTCGTCAAGGCAGGCTTACGGTGTGCCCGGTAGCGTGAACGGTGGACACGTGGAGCGTCCGGGCGTTCGTATGCGTCGAAACAGGCTTCCGGGTGAGCGTTGGGGACCAAGTAGCCCAGGTGAGGAAAGGGATAAAAGAATAAAGTGGTGGTATTATTTCGGTTGCGATCATACCAGCACTAATGCACCGGATCCCATCAGAACTCCGCAGTTAAGCGTGCTTGGGCGAGAGTAGTACTAGGATGGGTGACCCCCTGGGAAGTCCTCGTGTTGCAACCCTTTTTTAATTTTTTTTTATTTAATTTCGTCAACGCAAGAATCAAACTCCCGGTACTAAGTGTAGTCGTCCGGAGTCACGGAGTATTATTTTTTTTTCCCCGAGCCAACGTGTTGACCGGGCCACGGAGCGCCCGGGTGACCGTAGCCGACGCAGCGGGCCTACGGTGCGCCCGGAGCGGGAAAGGTGGTCGCCCGGGCGACGGCATTCGTCAAGGCAGGCTTACGGTGTGCCCGGTAGCGTGAACGGTGGACACGTGGAGCGTCCGGGCGTTCGTATGCGTCGAAACAGGCTTCCGGGTGAGCGTTGGGGACCAAGTAGCCCAGGTGAGGAAAGGGATAAAAGAATAAAGTGGTGGTATTATTTCGGTTGCGATCATACCAGCACTAATGCACCGGATCCCATCAGAACTCCGCAGTTAAGCGTGCTTGGGCGAGAGTAGTACTAGGATGGGTGACCCCCTGGGAAGTCCTCGTGTTGCAACCCTTTTTTAATTTTTTTTATTTAATTTCGTCAACGCAAGAATCAAACTCCCGGTACTAAGTGTAGTCGTCCGGAGTCACGGAGTATTATTTTTTTTTCCCCGAGCCAACGTGTTGACCGGGCCACGGAGCGCCCGGGTGACCGTAGCCGACGCAGCGGGCCTACGGTGCGCCCGGAGCGGGAAAGGTGGTCGCCCGGGCGACGGCATTCGTCAAGGCAGGCTTACGGTGTGCCCGGTTGCGTGAACGGTGGACACGTGGAGCGTCCGGGCGTTCGTATGCGTCGAAACAGGCTTCCGGGTGAGCGTTGGGGACCAAGTAGCCCAGGTGAGGAAAGGGATAAAAGAATAAAGTGGTGGTATTATTTCGGTTGCGATCATACCAGCACTAATGCACTGGATCCCATCAGAACTCCGCAGTTAAGCGTGCTTGGGCGAGAGTAGTACTAGGATGGGTGACCCCCTGGGAAGTCCTCGTGTTGCAACCCTTTTTTAATTTTTTTTTATTTAATTTCGTCAACGCAAGAATCAAACTCCCGGTACTAAGTGTAGTCGTCCGGAGTCACGGAGTATTATTTTTTTTTCCCCGAGCCAACGTGTTGACCGGGCCACGGAGCGCCCGGGTGACCGTAGCCGACGCAGCGGGCCTACGGTGCGCCCGGAGCGGGAAAGGTGGTCGCCCGGGCGACGGCATTCGTCAAGGCAGGCTTACGGTGTGCCCGGTAGCGTGAACGGTGGACACGTGGAGCGTCCGGGCGTTCGTATGCGTCGAAACAGGCTTCCGGGTGAGCGTTGGGGACCAAGTAGCCCAGGTGAGGAAAGGGATAAAAGAATAAAGTGGTGGTATTATTTCGGTTGCGATCATACCAGCACTAATGCACCGGATCCCATCAGAACTCCGCAGTTAAGCGTGCTTGGGCGAGAGTAGTACTAGGATGGGTGACCCCCTGGGAAGTCCTCGTGTTGCAACCCTTTTTTAATTTTTTTTATTTAATTTCGTCAACGCAAGAATCAAACTCCCGGTACTAAGTGTAGTCGTCCGGAGTCACGGAGTATTATTTTTTTTTCCCCGAGCCAACGTGTTGACCGGGCCACGGAGCGCCCGGGTGACCGTAGCCGACGCAGCGGGCCTACGGTGCGCCCGGAGCGGGAAAGGTGGTCGCCCGGGCGACGGCATTCGTCAAGGCAGGCTTACGGTGTGCCCGGTAGCGTGAACGGTGGACACGTGGAGCGTCCGGGCGTTCGTATGCGTCGAAACAGGCTTCCGGGTGAGCGTTGGGGACCAAGTAGCCCAGGTGAGGAAAGGGATAAAAGAATAAAGTGGTGGTATTATTTCGGTTGCGATCATACCAGCACTAATGCACCGGATCCCATCAGAACTCCGCAGTTAAGCGTGCTTGGGCGAGAGTAGTACTAGGATGGGTGACCCCCTGGGAAGTCCTCGTGTTGCAACCCTTTTTTAATTTTTTTTATTTAATTTCGTCAACGCAAGAATCAAACTCCCGGTACTAAGTGTAGTCGTCCGGAGTCACGGAGTATTATTTTTTTTTCCCCGAGCCAACGTGTTGACCGGGCCACGGAGCGCCCGGGTGACCGTAGCCGACGCAGCGGGCCTACGGTGCGCCCGGAGCGGGAAAGGTGGTCGCCCGGGCGACGGCATTCGTCAAGGCAGGCTTACGGTGTGCCCGGTAGCGTGAACGGTGGACACGTGGAGCGTCCGGGCGTTCGTATGCGTCGAAACAGGCTTCCGGGTGAGCGTTGGGGACCAAGTAGCCCAGGTGAGGAAAGGGATAAAAGAATAAAGTGGTGGTATTATTTCGGTTGCGATCATACCAGCACTAATGCACCGGATCCCATCAGAACTCCGCAGTTAAGCGTGCTTGGGCGAGAGTAGTACTAGGATGGGTGACCCCCTGGGAAGTCCTCGTGTTGCAACCCTTTTTTAATTTTTTTTATTTAATTTCGTCAACGCAAGAATAAAACTCCCGGTACTAAGTGTAGTCGTCCGGAGTCACGGAGTATTATTTTTTTTTCCCCGAGCCAACGTGTTGACCGGGCCACGGAGCGCCCGGGTGACCGTAGCCGACGCAGCGGGCCTACGGTGCGCCCGGAGCGGGAAAGGTGGTCGCCCGGGCGACGGCATTCGTCAAGGCAGGCTTACGGTGTGCCCGGTAGCGTGAACGGTGGACACGTGGAGCGTCCGGGCGTTCGTATGCGTCGAAACAGGCTTCCGGGTGAGCGTTGGGGACCAAGTAGCCCAGGTGAGGAAAGGGATAAAAGAATAAAGTGGTGGTATTATTTCGGTTGCGATCATACCAGCACTAATGCACCGGATCCCATCAGAACTCCGCAGTTAAGCGTGCTTGGGCGAGAGTAGTACTAGGATGGGTGATCCCCTGGGAAGTCCTCGTGTTGCAACCCTTTTTTAATTTTTTTTATTTAATTTCGTCAACGCAAGAATCAAACTCCCGGTACTAAGTGTAGTCGTCCGGAGTCACGGAGTATTATTTTTTTTCCCCGAGCCAACGTGTTAACCGGGCCACGGAGCGCCCGGGTGACCGTAGCCGACGCAGCGGGCCTACGGTGCGCCCGGAGCGGGAAAGGTGGTCGCCCGGGAGACGGCATTCGTCAAGGCAGGCTTACGGTGTGCCCGGTAGCGTGAACGGTGGACACGTGGAGCGTCCGGGCGTTCGTATGCGTCGAAACAGGCTTCCGGGTGAGCGTTGGGGACCAAGTAGCCCAGGTGAGGAAAGGGATAAAAGAATAAAGTGGTGCTATTATTTCGGTTGCGATCATACCAGCACTAATGCACCGGATCCCATCAGAACTCCGCAGTTAAGCGTGCTTGGGCGAGAGTAGTACTAGGATGAGTGACCCCCTGGGAAGTCCTCGTGTTGCAACCCTTTTTTAATTTTTTTTATTTAATTTCGTCAACGCAAGAATCAAACTCCCGGTACTAAGTGTAGTCGTCCGGAGTCACGGAGTATTATTTTTTTTCCCCGAGCCAACGTGTTGACCGGGCCACGGAGCGCCCGGGTGACCGTAGCCGACGCAACGGGCCTACGGTGCGCCCGGAGCGGGAAAGGTGGTCGCCCGGGCGACGGCATTCGTCAAGGCAGGCTTACGGTGTGCCCGGTAGCGTGAACGGTGGACACGTGGAGCGTCCGGGCGTTCGTATGCGTCGAAACAGGCTTCCGGGTGAGCGTTGGGGACCAAGTAGCCCAGGTGAGGAAAGGGATAAAAGAATAAAGTGGTGGTATTATTTCGGTTGCGATCATACCAGCACTAATGCACCGGATCCCATCAGAACTCCGCAGTTAAGCGTGCTTGGGCGAGAGTAGTACTAGGATGGGTGACCCCCTGGGAAGTCCTCGTGTTGCAACCCTTTTTTAATTTTTTTTATTTAATTTCGTCAACGCAAGAATCAAACTCCCGGTACTAAGTGTAGTCGTCCGGAGTCACGGAGTATTATTTTTTTTTCCCCGAGCCAACGTGTTGACCGGGCCACGGAGCGCCCGGGTGACCGTAGCCGACGCAGCGGGCCTACGGTGCGCCCGGAGCGGGAAAGGTGGTCGCCCGGGCGACGGCATTCGTCAAGGCAGGCTTACGGTGTGCCCGGTAGCGTGAACGGTGGACACGTGGAGCGTCCGGGCGTTCGTATGCGTCGAAACAGGCTTCCGGGTGAGCGTTGGGGACCAAGTAGCCCAGGTGAGGAAAGGGATAAAAGAATAAAGTGGTGGTATTATTTCGGTTGCGATCATACCAGCACTAATGCACCGGATCCCATCAGAACTCCGCAGTTAAGCGTGCTTGGGCGAGAGTAGTACTAGGATGGGTGACCCCCTAGGAAGTCCTCGTGTTGCAACCCTTTTTTAATTTTTTTTTATTTAATTTCGTCAACGCAAGAATCAAACTCCCGTACTAAGTGTAGTCGTCCGGAGTCACGGAGTATTATTTTTTTTTCCCCGAGCCAACGTGTTGACCGGGCCACGGAGCGCCCGGGTGACCGTAGCCGACGCAGCGGGCCTACGGTGCGCCCGGAGCGGGAAAGGTGGTCGCCCGGGCGACGGCATTCGTCAAGGCAGGCTTACGGTGTGCCCGGTAGCGTGAACGGTGGACACGTGGAGCGTCCGGGCGTTCGTATGCGTCGAAACAGGCTTCCGGGTGAGCGTTGGGGACCAAGTAGCCCCGGTGAGGAAAGGGATAAAAGAATAAAGTGGTGGTATTATTTCGGTTGCGATCATACCAGCACTAATGCACCGGATCCCATCAGAACTCCGCAGTTAAGCGTGCTTGGGCGAGAGTAGTACTAGGATGGGTGACCCCCTGGGAAGTCCTCGTGTTGCAACCCTTTTTTAATTTTTTTTTATTTAATTTCGTCAACGCAAGAATCAAACTCCCGGTACTAAGTGTAGTCGTCCGGAGTCACGGAGTATTATTTTTTTTTCCCCGAGCCAACGTGTTGACCGGGCCACGGAGCGCCCGGGTGACCGTAGCCGACGCAGCGGGCCTACGGTGCGCCCGGAGCGGGAAAGGTGGTCGCCCGGGCGACGGCATTCGTCAAGGCAGGCTTACGGTGTGCCCGGTAGCGTGAACGGTGGACACGTGGAGCGTCCGGGCGTTCGTATGCGTCGAAACAGGCTTCCGGGTGAGCGTTGGGGACCAAGTAGCCCAGGTGAGGAAAGGGATAAAAGAATAAAGTGGTGGTATTATTTCGGTTGCGATCATACCAGCACTAATGCACCGGATCCCATCAGAACTCCGCAGTTAAGCGTGCTTGGGCGAGAGTAGTACTAGGATGGGTGACCCCCTGGGAAGTCCTCGTGTTGCAACCCTTTTTTAATTTTTTTTATTTAATTTCGTCAACGCAAGAATAAAACTCCCGGTACTAAGTGTAGTCGTCCGGAGTCACGGAGTATTATTTTTTTTCCCCGAGCCAACGTGTTGACCGGGCCACGGAGCGCCCGGGTGACCGTAGCCGACGCAACGGGCCTACGGTGCGCCCGGAGCGGGAAAGGTGGTCGCCCGGGCGACGGCATTCGTCAAGGCAGGCTTACGGTGTGCCCGGTAGCGTGAACGGTGGACACGTGGAGCGTCCGGGCGTTCGTATGCGTCGAAACAGGCTTCCGGGTGAGCGTTGGGGACCAAGTAGCCCAGGTGAGGAAAGGGATAAAAGAATAAAGTGGTGGTATTATTTCGGTTGCGATCATACCAGCACTAATGCACCGGATCCCATCAGAACTCCGCAGTTAAGCGTGCTTGGGCGAGAGTAGTACTAGGATGGGTGACCCCCTGGGAAGTCCTCGTGTTGCAACCCTTTTTTAATTTTTTTTATTTAATTTCGTCAACGCAAGAATCAAACTCCCGGTACTAAGTATAGTCGTCCGGAGTCACGGAGTATTATTTTTTTTTCCCCGAGCCAACGTGTTGACCGGGCCACGGAGCGCCCGGGTGACCGTAGCCGACGCAGCGGGCCTACGGTGCGCCCGGAGCGGGAAAGGTGGTCGCCCGGGCGACGGCATTCGTCAAGGCAGGCTTACGGTGTGCCCGGTAGCGTGAACGGTGGACACGTGGAGCGTCCGGGCGTTCGTATGCGTCGAAACAGGCTTCCGGGTGAGCGTTGGGGACCAAGTAGCCCAGGTGAGGAAAGGGATAAAAGAATAAAGTGGTGGTATTATTTCGGTTGCGATCATACCAGCACTAATGCACCGGATCCCATCAGAACTCCGCAGTTAAGCGTGCTTGGGCGAGAGTAGTACTAGGATGGGTGACCCCCTGGGAAGTCCTCGTGTTGCAACCCTTTTTTAATTTTTTTTATTTAATTTCGTCAACGCAAGAATCAAACTCCCGGTACTAAGTGTAGTCGTCCGGAGTCACGGAGTATTATTTTTTTTTCCCCGAGCCAACGTGTTGACCGGGCCACGGAGCGCCCGGGTGACCGTAGCCGACGCAGCGGGCCTACGGTGCGCCCGGAGCGGGAAAGGTGGTCGCCCGGGCGACGGCATTCGTCAAGGCAGGCTTACGGTGTGCCCGGTAGCGTGAACGGTGGACACGTGGAGCGTCCGGGCGTTCGTATGCTTCGAAATAGGCTTCCGGGTGAGCGTTGGGGACCAAGTAGCCCAGGTGAGGAAAGGGATAAAAGAATAAAGTGGTGGTATTATTTCGGTTGCGATCATACCAGCACTAATGCACCGGATCCCATCAGAACTCCGCAGTTAAGCGTGCTTGGGCGAGAGTAGTACTAGGATGGGTGACCCCCCTGGGAAGTCCTCGTGTTGCAACCCTTTTTTAATTTTTTTTATTTAATTTCGTCAACGCAAGAATCAAACTCCCGGTACTAAGTGTAGTCGTCCGGAGTCACGGAGTATTATTTTTTTTTCCCCGAGCCAACGTGTTGACCGGGCCACGGAGCGCCCGGGTGACCGTAGCCGACGCAGCGGGCCTACGGTGCGCCCGGAGCGGGAAAGGTGGTCGCCCGGGCGACGGCATTCGTCAAGGCAGGCTTACGGTGTGCCCGGTAGCGTGAACGGTGGACACGTGGAGCGTCCGGGCGTTCGTATGCGTCGAAACAGGCTTCCGGGTGAGCGTTGGGGACCAAGTAGCCCAGGTGAGGAAAGGGATAAAAGAATAAAGTGGTGGTATTATTTCGGTTGCGATCATACCAGCACTAATGCACCGGATCCCATCAGAACTCCGCAGTTAAGCGTGCTTGGGCGAGAGTAGTACTAGGATGGGTGACCCCCTGGGAAGTCCTCGTGTTGCAACCCTTTTTTAATTTTTTTTATTTAATTTCGTCAACGCAAGAATCAAACTCCCGGTACTAAGTGTAGTCGTCCGGAGTCACGGAGTATTATTTTTTTTTCCCCGAGCCAACGTGTTGACCGGGCCACGGAGCGCCCGGGTGACCGTAGCCGACGCAGCGGGCCTACGGTGCGCCCGGAGCGGGAAAGGTGGTCGCCCGGGCGACGGCATTCGTCAAGGCAGGCTTACGGTGTGCCCGGTAGCGTGAACGGTGGACACGTGGAGCGTCCGGGCGTTCGTATGCGTCGAAACAGGCTTCCGGGTGAGCGTTGGGGACCAAGTAGCCCAGGTGAGGAAAGGGATAAAAGAATAAAGTGGTGGTATTATTTCGGTTGCGATCATACCAGCACTAATGCACCGGATCCCATCAGAACTCCGCAGTTAAGCGTGCTTGGGCGAGAGTAGTACTAGGATGGGTGACCCCCTGGGAAGTCCTCGTGTTGCAACCCTTTTTTAATTTTTTTTATTTAATTTCGTCAACGCAAGAATCAAACTCCCGGTACTAAGTGTAGTCGTCCGGAGTCACGGAGTATTATTTTTTTTTCCCCGAGCCAACGTGTTGACCGGGCCACGGAGCGCCCGGGTGACCGTAGCCGACGCAGCGGGCCTACGGTGCGCCCGGAGCGGGAAAGGTGGTCGCCCGGGCGACGGCATTCGTCAAGGCAGGCTTACGGTGTGCCCGGTAGCGTGAACGGTGGACACGTGGAGCGTCCGGGCGTTCGTATGCTTCGAAATAGGCTTCCGGGTGAGCGTTGGGGACCAAGTAGCCCAGGTGAGGAAAGGGATAAAAGAATAAAGTGGTGGTATTATTTCGGTTGCGATCATACCAGCACTAATGCACCGGATCCCATCAGAACTCCGCAGTTAAGCGTGCTTGGGCGAGAGTAGTACTAGGATGGGTGACCCCCCTGGGAAGTCCTCGTGTTGCAACCCTTTTTTAATTTTTTTTATTTAATTTCGTCAACGCAAGAATCAAACTCCCGGTACTAAGTGTAGTCGTCCGGAGTCACGGAGTATTATTTTTTTTTCCCCGAGCCAACGTGTTGACCGGGCCACGGAGCGCCCGGGTGACCGTAGCCGACGCAGCGGGCCTACGGTGCGCCCGGAGCGGGAAAGGTGGTCGCCCGGGCGACGGCATTCGTCAAGGCAGGCTTACGGTGTGCCCGGTAGCGTGAACGGTGGACACGTGGAGCGTCCGGGCGTTCGTATGCGTCGAAACAGGCTTCCGGGTGAGCGTTGGGGACCAAGTAGCCCAGGTGAGGAAAGGGATAAAAGAATAAAGTGGTGGTATTATTTCGGTTGCGATCATACCAGCACTAATGCACCGGATCCCATCAGAACTCCGCAGTTAAGCGTGCTTGGGCGAGAGTAGTACTAGGATGGGTGACCCCCTGGGAAGTCCTCGTGTTGCAACCCTTTTTTAATTTTTTTTATTTAATTTCGTCAACGCAAGAATCAAACTCCCGGTACTAAGTGTAGTCGTCCGGAGTCACGGAGTATTATTTTTTTTTCCCCGAGCCAACGTGTTGACCGGGCCACGGAGCGCCCGGGTGACCGTAGCCGACGCAGCGGGCCTACGGTGCGCCCGGAGCGGGAAAGGTGGTCGCCCGGGCGACGGCATTCGTCAAGGCAGGCTTACGGTGTGCCCGGTAGCGTGAACGGTGGACACGTGGAGCGTCCGGGCGTTCGTATGCGTCGAAACAGGCTTCCGGGTGAGCGTTGGGGACCAAGTAGCCCAGGTGAGGAAAGGGATAAAAGAATAAAGTGGTGGTATTATTTCGGTTGCGATCATACCAGCACTAATGCACCGGATCCCATCAGAACTCCGCAGTTAAGCGTGCTTGGGCGAGAGTAGTACTAGGATGGGTGACCCCCCTGGGAAGTCCTCGTGTTGCAACCCTTTTTTAATTTTTTTTATTTAATTTCGTCAACGCAAGAATCAAACTCCCGGTACTAAGTGTAGTCGTCCGGAGTCACGGAGTATTATTTTTTTTTCCCCGAGCCAACGTGTTGACCGGGCCACGGAGCGCCCGGGTGACCGTAGCCGACGCAGCGGGCCTACGGTGCGCCCGGAGCGGGAAAGGTGGTCGCCCGGGCGACGGCATTCGTCAAGGCAGGCTTACGGTGTGCCCGGTAGCGTGAACGGTGGACACGTGGAGCGTCCGGGCGTTCGTATGCGTCGAAACAGGCTTCCGGGTGAGCGTTGGGGACCAAGTAGCCCAGGTGAGGAAAGGGATAAAAGAATAAAGTGGTGGTATTATTTCGGTTGCGATCATACCAGCACTAATGCACCGGATCCCATCAGAACTCCGCAGTTAAGCGTGCTTGGGCGAGAGTAGTACTAGGATGGGTGACCCCCTGGGAAGTCCTCGTGTTGCAACCCTTTTTTAATTTTTTTTATTTAATTTCGTCAACGCAAGAATCAAACTCCCGGTACTAAGTGTAGTCGTCCGGAGTCACGGAGTATTATTTTTTTTTCCCCGAGCCAACGTGTTGACCGGGCCACGGAGCGCCCGGGTGACCGTAGCCGACGCAGCGGGCCTACGGTGCGCCCGGAGCGGGAAAGGTGGTCGCCCGGGCGACGGCATTCGTCAAGGCAGGCTTACGGTGTGCCCGGTAGCGTGAACGGTGGACACGTGGAGCGTCCGGGCGTTCGTATGCGTCGAAACAGGCTTCCGGGTGAGCGTTGGGGACCAAGTAGCCCAGGTGAGGAAAGGGATAAAAGAATAAAGTGGTGGTATTATTTCGGTTGCGATCATACCAGCACTAATGCACCGGATCCCATCAGAACTCCGCAGTTAAGCGTGCTTGGGCGAGAGTAGTACTAGGATGGGTGACCCCCTGGGAAGTCCTCGTGTTGCAACCCTTTTTTAATTTTTTTTATTTAATTTCGTCAACGCAAGAATCAAACTCCCGGTACTAAGTGTAGTCGTCCGGAGTCACGGAGTATTATTTTTTTTTCCCCGAGCCAACGTGTTGACCGGGCCACGGAGCGCCCGGGTGACCGTAGCCGACGCAGCGGGCCTACGGTGCGCCCGGAGCGGGAAAGGTGGTCGCCCGGGAGACGGCATTCGTCAAGGCAGGCTTACGGTGTGCCCGGTAGCGTGAACGGTGGACACGTGGAGCGTCCGGGCGTTCGTATGCGTCGAAACAGGCTTCCGGGTGAGCGTTGGGGACCAAGTAGCCCAGGTGAGGAAAGGGATAAAAGAATAAAGTGGTGCTATTATTTCGGTTGCGATCATACCAGCACTAATGCACCGGATCCCATCAGAACTCCGCAGTTAAGCGTGCTTGGGCGAGAGTAGTACTAGGATGGGTGACCCCCTGGGAAGTCCTCGTGTTGCAACCCTTTTTTAATTTTTTTTATTTAATTTCGTCAACGCAAGAATCAAACTCCCGGTACTAAGTGTAGTCGTCCGGAGTCACGGAGTATTATTTTTTTTCCCCGAGCCAACGTGTTGACCGGGCCACGGAGCGCCCGGGTGACCGTAGCCGACGCAGCGGGCCTACGGTGCGCCCGGAGCGGGAAAGGTGGTCGCCCGGGCGACGGCATTCGTCAAGGCAGGCTTACGGTGTGCCCGGTAGCGTGAACGGTGGACACGTGGAGCGTCCGGGCGTTCGTATGCGTCGAAACAGGCTTCCGGGTGAGCGTTGGGGACCAAGTAGCCTAGGTGAGGAAAGGGATAAAAGAATAAAGTGGTGGTATTATTTCGGTTGCGATCATACCAGCACTAATGCACCGGATCCCATCAGAACTCCGCAGTTAAGCGTGCTTGGGCGAGAGTAGTACTAGGATGGGTGACCCCTTAGGAAGTCCTCGTGTTGCAACCCTTTTTTAATTTTTTTTATTTAATTTCGTCAACGCAAGAATCAAACTCCCGGTACTAAGTGTAGTCGTCCGGAGTCACGGAGTATTATTTTTTTTTCCCCGAGCCAACGTGTTGACCGGGCCACGGAGCGCCCGGGTGACCGTAGCCGACGCAGCGGGCCTACGGTGCGCCCGGAGCGGGAAAGGTGGTCGCCCGGGCGACGGCATTCGTCAAGGCAGGCTTACGGTGTGCCCGGTAGCGTGAACGGTGGACACGTGGAGCGTCCGGGCGTTCGTATGCGTCGAAACAGGCTTCCGGGTGAGCGTTGGGGACCAAGTAGCCCAGGTGAGGAAAGGGATAAAAGAATAAAGTGGTGGTATTATTTCGGTTGCGATCATACCAGCACTAATGCACCGGATCCCATCAGAACTCCGCAGTTAAGCGTGCTTGGGCGAGAGTAGTACTAGGATGGGTGACCCCCTGGGAAGTCCTCGTGTTGCAACCCTTTTTTAATTTTTTTTATTTAATTTCGTCAACGCAAGAATCAAACTCCCGGTACTAAGTGTAGTCGTCCGGAGTCACGGAGTATTATTTTTTTTTCCCCGAGCCAACGTGTTGACCGGGCCACGGAGCGCCCGGGTGACCGTAGCCGACGCAGCGGGCCTACGGTGCGCCCGGAGCGGGAAAGGTGGTCGCCCGGGCGACGGCATTCGTCAAGGCAGGCTTACGGTGTGCCCGGTAGCGTGAACGGTGGACACGTGGAGCGTCCGGGCGTTCGTATGCGTCGAAACAGGCTTCCGGGTGAGCGTTGGGGACCAAGTAGCCCAGGTGAGGAAAGGGATAAAAGAATAAAGTGGTGGTATTATTTCGGTTGCGATCATACCAGCACTAATGCACCGGATCCCATCAGAACTCCGCAGTTAAGCGTGCTTGGGCGAGAGTAGTACTAGGATGGGTGACCCCCTGGGAAGTCCTCGTGTTGCAACCCTTTTTTAATTTTTTTTATTTAATTTCGTCAACGCAAGAATCAAACTCCCGGTACTAAGTGTAGTCGTCCGGAGTCACGGAGTATTATTTTTTTTTCCCCGAGCCAACGTGTTGACCGGGCCACGGAGCGCCCGGGTGACCGTAGCCGACGCAGCGGGCCTACGGTGCGCCCGGAGCGGGAAAGGTGGTCGCCCGGGCGACGGCATTCGTCAAGGCAGGCTTACGGTGTGCCCGGTAGCGTGAACGGTGGACACGTGGAGCGTCCGGGCGTTCGTATGCGTCGAAACAGGCTTCCGGGTGAGCGTTGGGGACCAAGTAGCCCAGGTGAGGAAAGGGATAAAAGAATAAATTGGTGGTATTATTTCGGTTGCGATCATACCAGCACTAATGCACCGGATCCCATCAGAACTCCGCAGTTAAGCGTGCTTGGGCGAGAGTAGTACTAGGATGGGTGACCCCCTGGGAAGTCCTCGTGTTGCAACCCTTTTTTAATTTTTTTTATTTAATTTCGTCAACGCAAGAATCAAACTCCCGGTACTAAGTGTAGTCGTCCGGAGTCACGGAGTATTATTTTTTTTTCCCCGAGCCAACGTGTTGACCGGGCCACGGAGCGCCCGGGTGACCGTAGCCGACGCAGCGGGCCTACGGTGCGCACGGAGCGGGAAAGGTGGTCGCCCGGGCGACGGCATTCGTCAAGGCAGGCTTACGGTGTGCCCGGTAGCGTGAACGGTGGACACGTGGAGCGTCCGGGCATTCGTATGCGTCGAAACAGGCTTCCGGGTGAGCGTTGGGGACCAAGTAGCCCAGGTGAGGAAAGGGATAAAAGAATAAAGTGGTGGTATTATTTCGGTTGCGATCATACCAGCACTAATGCACCGGATCCCATCAGAACTCCGCAGTTAAGCGTGCTTGGGCGAGAGTAGTACTAGGATGGGTGACCCCCTGGGAAGTCCTCGTGTTGCAACCCTTTTTTAATTTTTTTTATTTAATTTCGTCAACGCAAGAATCAAACTCCCGGTACTAAGTGTAGTCGTCCGGAGTCACGGAGTATTATTTTTTTTTCCCCGAGCCAACGTGTTGACCGGGCCACGGAGCGCCCGGGTGACCGTAGCCGACGCAGCGGGCCTACGGTGCGCCCGGAGCGGGAAAGGTGGTCGCCCGGGCGACGGCATTCGTCAAGGCAGGCTTACGGTGTGCCCGGTAGCGTGAACGGTGGACACGTGGAGCGTCCGGGCGTTCGTATGCGTCGAAACAGGCTTCCGGGTGAGCGTTGGGGACCAAGTAGCCCAGGTGAGGAAAGGGATAAAAGAATAAAGTGGTGGTATTATTTCGGTTGCGATCATACCAGCACTAATGCACCGGATCCCATCAGAACTCCGCAGTTAAGCGTGCTTGGGCGAGAGTAGTACTAGGATGGGTGACCCCCTGGGAAGTCCTCGTGTTGCAACCCTTTTTTAATTTTTTTTATTTAATTTCGTCAACGCAAGAATCAAACTCCCGGTACTAAGTGTAGTCGTCCGGAGTCACGGAGTATTATTTTTTTTTCCCCGAGCCAACGTGTTGACCGGGCCACGGAGCGCCCGGGTGACCGTAGCCGACGCAGCGGGCCTACGGTGCGCCCGGAGCGGGAAAGGTGGTCGCCCGGGCGACGGCATTCGTCAAGGCAGGCTTACGGTGTGCCCGGTAGCGTGAACGGTGGACACGTGGAGCGTCCGGGCGTTCGTATGCGTCGAAACAGGCTTCCGGGTGAGCGTTGGGGACCAAGTAGCCCAGGTGAGGAAAGGGATAAAAGAATAAAGTGGTGGTATTATTTCGGTTGCGATCATACCAGCACTAATGCACCGGATCCCATCAGAACTCCGCAGTTAAGCGTGCTTGGGCGAGAGTAGTACTAGGATGGGTGACCCCCTGGGAAGTCCTCGTGTTGCAACCCTTTTTTAATTTTTTTTATTTAATTTCGTCAACGCAAGAATCAAACTCCCGGTACTAAGTGTAGTCGTCCGGAGTCACGGAGTATTATTTTTTTTTCCCCGAGCCAACGTGTTGACCGGGCCACGGAGCGCCCGGGTGACCGTAGCCGACGCAGCGGGCCTACGGTGCGCCCGGAGCGGGAAAGGTGGTCGCCCGGGCGACGGCATTCGTCAAGGCAGGCTTACGGTGTGCCCGGTAGCGTGAACGGTGGACACGTGGAGCGTCCGGGCGTTCGTATGCGTCGAAACAGGCTTCCGGGTGAGCGTTGGGGACCAAGTAGCCCAGGTGAGGAAAGGGATAAAAGAATAAAGTGGTGGTATTATTTCGGTTGCGATCATACCAGCACTAATGCACCGGATCCCATCAGAACTCCGCAGTTAAGCGTGCTTGGGCGAGAGTAGTACTAGGATGGGTGACCCCCTGGGAAGTCCTCGTGTTGCAACCCTTTTTTAATTTTTTTTATTTAATTTCGTCAACGCAAGAATCAAACTCCCGGTACTAAGTGTAGTCGTCCGGAGTCACGGAGTATTATTTTTTTTTCCCCGAGCCAACGTGTTGACCGGGCCACGGAGCGCCCGGGTGACCGTAGCCGACGCAGCGGGCCTACGGTGCGCCCGGAGCGGGAAAGGTGGTCGCCCGGGCGACGGCATTCGTCAAGGCAGGCTTACGGTGTGCCCGGTAGCGTGAACGGTGGACACGTGGAGCGTCCGGGCGTTCGTATGCGTCGAAACAGGCTTCCGGGTGAGCGTTGGGGACCAAGTAGCCCAGGTGAGGAAAGGGATAAAAGAATAAATTGGTGGTATTATTTCGGTTGCGATCATACCAGCACTAATGCACCGGATCCCATCAGAACTCCGCAGTTAAGCGTGCTTGGGCGAGAGTAGTACTAGGATGGGTGACCCCCTGGGAAGTCCTCGTGTTGCAACCCTTTTTTAATTTTTTTTATTTAATTTCGTCAACGCAAGAATCAAACTCCCGGTACTAAGTGTAGTCGTCCGGAGTCACGGAGTATTATTTTTTTTTCCCCGAGCCAACGTGTTGACCGGGCCACGGAGCGCCCGGGTGACCGTAGCCGACGCAGCGGGCCTACGGTGCGCCCGGAGCGGGAAAGGTGGTCGCCCGGGCGACGGCATTCGTCAAGGCAGGCTTACGGTGTGCCCGGTAGCGTGAACGGTGGACACGTGGAGCGTCCGGGCATTCGTATGCGTCGAAACAGGCTTCCGGGTGAGCGTTGGGGACCAAGTAGCCCAGGTGAGGAAAGGGATAAAAGAATAAAGTGGTGGTATTATTTCGGTTGCGATCATACCAGCACTAATGCACCGGATCCCATCAGAACTCCGCAGTTAAGCGTGCTTGGGCGAGAGTAGTACTAGGATGGGTGACCCCCTGGGAAGTCCTCGTGTTGCAACCCTTTTTTAATTTTTTTTATTTAATTTCGTCAACGCAAGAATCAAACTCCCGGTACTAAGTGTAGTCGTCCGGAGTCACGGAGTATTATTTTTTTTTCCCCGAGCCAACGTGTTGACCGGGCCACGGAGCGCCCGGGTGACCGTAGCCGACGCAGCGGGCCTACGGTGCGCCCGGAGCGGGAAAGGTGGTCGCCCGGGCGACGGCATTCGTCAAGGCAGGCTTACGGTGTGCCCGGTAGCGTGAACGGTGGACACGTGGAGCGTCCGGGCGTTCGTATGCGTCGAAACAGGCTTCCGGGTGAGCGTTGGGGACCAAGTAGCCCAGGTGAGGAAAGGGATAAAAGAATAAAGTGGTGGTATTATTTCGGTTGCGATCATACCAGCACTAATGCACCGGATCCCATCAGAACTCCGCAGTTAAGCGTGCTTGGGCGAGAGTAGTACTAGGATGGGTGACCCCCTGGGAAGTCCTCGTGTTGCAACCCTTTTTTAATTTTTTTTATTTAATTTCGTCAACGCAAGAATCAAACTCCCGGTACT
Organism: Ambrosia artemisiifolia; assembly: GCA_032199755.1. Classification (NCBI taxonomy): domain Eukaryota; kingdom Viridiplantae; phylum Streptophyta; class Magnoliopsida; order Asterales; family Asteraceae; genus Ambrosia; species Ambrosia artemisiifolia. The sequence continues at coordinate 4,558,236 of CM063526.1, read as the reverse complement.
AAGTGTAGTCGTCCGGAGTCACGGAGTATTATTTTTTTTTCCCCGAGCCAACGTGTTGACCGGGCCACGGAGCGCCCGGGTGACCGTAGCCGACGCAGCGGGCCTACGGTGCGCCCGGAGCGGGAAAGGTGGTCGCCCGGGCGACGGCATTCGTCAAGGCAGGCTTACGGTGTGCCCGGTAGCGTGAACGGTGGACACGTGGAGCGTCCGGGCGTTCGTATGCGTCGAAACAGGCTTCCGGGTGAGCGTTGGGGACCAAGTAGCCCAGGTGAGGAAAGGGATAAAAGAATAAAGTGGTGGTATTATTTCGGTTGCGATCATACCAGCACTAATGCACCGGATCCCATCAGAACTCCGCAGTTAAGCGTGCTTGGGCGAGAGTAGTACTAGGATGGGTGACCCCCTGGGAAGTCCTCGTGTTGCAACCCTTTTTTAATTTTTTTTATTTAATTTCGTCAACGCAAGAATCAAACTCCCGGTACTAAGTGTAGTCGTCCGGAGTCACGGAGTATTATTTTTTTTTCCCCGAGCCAACGTGTTGACCGGGCCACGGAGCGCCCGGGTGACCGTAGCCGACGCAGCGGGCCTACGGTGCGCCCGGAGCGGGAAAGGTGGTCGCCCGGGCGACGGCATTCGTCAAGGCAGGCTTACGGTGTGCCCGGTAGCGTGAACGGTGGACACGTGGAGCGTCCGGGCGTTCGTATGCGTCGAAACAGGCTTCCGGGTGAGCGTTGGGGACCAAGTAGCCCAGGTGAGGAAAGGGATAAAAGAATAAAGTGGTGGTATTATTTCGGTTGCGATCATACCAGCACTAATGCACCGGATCCCATCAGAACTCCGCAGTTAAGCGTGCTTGGGCGAGAGTAGTACTAGGATGGGTGACCCCCTGGGAAGTCCTCGTGTTGCAACCCTTTTTTAATTTTTTTTATTTAATTTCGTCAACGCAAGAATCAAACTCCCGGTACTAAGTGTAGTCGTCCGGAGTCACGGAGTATTATTTTTTTTTCCCCGAGCCAACGTGTTGACCGGGCCACGGAGCGCCCGGGTGACCGTAGCCGACGCAGCGGGCCTACGGTGCGCCCGGAGCGGGAAAGGTGGTCGCCCGGGCGACGGCATTCGTCAAGGCAGGCTTACGGTGTGCCCGGTAGCGTGAACGGTGGACACGTGGAGCGTCCGGGCGTTCGTATGCGTCGAAACAGGCTTCCGGGTGAGCGTTGGGGACCAAGTAGCCCAGGTGAGGAAAGGGATAAAAGAATAAATTGGTGGTATTATTTCGGTTGCGATCATACCAGCACTAATGCACCGGATCCCATCAGAACTCCGCAGTTAAGCGTGCTTGGGCGAGAGTAGTACTAGGATGGGTGACCCCCTGGGAAGTCCTCGTGTTGCAACCCTTTTTTAATTTTTTTTATTTAATTTCGTCAACGCAAGAATCAAACTCCCGGTACTAAGTGTAGTCGTCCGGAGTCACGGAGTATTATTTTTTTTTCCCCGAGCCAACGTGTTGACCGGGCCACGGAGCGCCCGGGTGACCGTAGCCGACGCAGCGGGCCTACGGTGCGCCCGGAGCGGGAAAGGTGGTCGCCCGGGCGACGGCATTCGTCAAGGCAGGCTTACGGTGTGCCCGGTAGCGTGAACGGTGGACACGTGGAGCGTCCGGGCGTTCGTATGCGTCGAAACAGGCTTCCGGGTGAGCGTTGGGGACCAAGTAGCCCAGGTGAGGAAAGGGATAAAAGAATAAAGTGGTGTTATTATTTCGGTTGCGATCATACCAGCACTAATGCACCGGATCCCATCAGAACTCCGCAGTTAAGCGTGCTTGGGCGAGAGTAGTACTAGGATGGGTGATCCCCTGGGAAGTCCTCGTGTTGCAACCCTTTTTTAATTTTTTTTATTTAATTTCGTCAACGCAAGAATCAAACTCCCGGTATTAAGTGTAGTCGTCCGGAGTCACGGAGTATTATTTTTTTTTCCCCGAGCCAACGTGTTGACCGGGCCACGGAGCGCCCGGGTGACCGTAGCCGACGCAGCGGGCCTACGGTGCGCCCGGAGCGGGAAAGGTGGTCGCCCGGGCGACGGCATTCGTCAAGGCAGGCTTACGGTGTGCCCGGTAGCGTGAACGGTGGACACGTGGAGCGTCCGGGCGTTCGTATGCGTCGAAACAGGCTTCCGGGTGAGCGTTGGGGACCAAGTAGCCCAGGTGAGGAAAGGGATAAAAGAATAAAGTGGTGGTATTATTTCGGTTGAGATAATACCAGCACTAATGCACCGGATCCCATCAGAACTCCGCAGTTAAGCGTGCTTGGGCGAGAGTAGTACTAGGATGGGTGACCCCCTGGGAAGTCCTCGTGTTGCAACCCTTTTTTAATTTTTTTTATTTAATTTCGTCAACGCAAGAATCAAACTCCCGGTACTAAGTGTAGTCGTCCGGAGTCACGGAGTATTATTTTTTTTTCCCCGAGCAAACGTGTTGACCGGGCCACGGAGCGCCCGGGTGACCGTAGCCGACGCAGCGGGCCTACGGTGCGCCCGGAGCGGGAAAGGTGGTCGCCCGGGCGACGGCATTCGTCAAGGCAGGCTTACGGTGTGCCCGGTAGCGTGAACGGTGGACACGTGGAGCGTCCGGGCGTTCGTATGCGTCGAAACAGGCTTCCGGCTGAGCGTTGGGGACCAAGTAGCCCAGGTGAGGAAAGGGATAAAAGAATAAAGTGGTGGTAATATTTCGGTTGCGATCATACCAGCACTAATGCACCGGATCCCATCAGAACTCCGCAGTTAATCGTGCTTGGGCGAGAGTAGTACTAGGATGGGTGACCCCCTGGGAAGTCCTCGTGTTGCAACCCTTTTTTAATTTTTTTTATTTAATTTCGTCAACGCAAGAATCAAACTCCCGGTACTAAGTGTAGTCGTCCGGAGTCACGGAGTATTATTTTTTTTTCCCCGAGCCAACGTGTTGACCGGGCCACGGAGCGCCCGGGTGACCGTAGCCGACGCAGCGGGCCTACGGTGCGCCCGGAGCGGGAAAGGTGGTCGCCCGGGCGACGGCATTCGTCAAGGCAGGCTTACGGTGTGCCCGGTAGCGTGAACGGTGGACACGTGGAGCGTCCGGGCGTTCGTATGCGTCGAAACAGGCTTCCGGCTGAGCGTTGGGGACCAAGTAGCCCAGGTGAGGAAAGGGATAAAAGAATAAAGTGGTGGTATTATTTCGGTTGCGATCATACCAGCACTAATGCACCGGATCCCATCAGAACTCCGCAGTTAAGCGTGCTTGGGCGAGAGTAGTACTAGGATGGGTGACCCCCTGGGAAGTCCTCGTGTTGCAACCCTTTTTTAATTTTTTTTATTTAATTTCGTCAACGCAAGAATCAAACTCCCGGTACTAAGTGTAGTCGTCCGGAGTCACGGAGTATTATTTTTTTTTCCCCGAGCCAACGTGTTGACCGGGCCACGGAGCGCCCGGGTGACCGTAGCCGACGCAGCGGGCCTACGGTGCGCCCGGAGCGGGAAAGGTGGTCGCCCGGGCGACGGCATTCGTCAAGGCAGGCTTACGGTGTGCCCGGTAGCGTGAACGGTGGACACGTGGAGCGTCCGGGCGTTCGTATGCGTCGAAACAGGCTTCCGGGTGAGCGTTGGGGACCAAGTAGCCCAGGTGAGGAAAGGGATAAAAGAATAAAGTGGTGGTATTATTTCGGTTGCGATCATACCAGCACTAATGCACCGGATCCCATCAGAACTCCGCAGTTAAGCGTGCTTGGGCGAGAGTAGTACTAGGATGGGTGACCCCCTGGGAAGTCCTCGTGTTGCAACCCTTTTTTAATTTTTTTTATTTAATTTCGTCAACGCAAGAATCAAACTCCCGGTACTAAGTGTAGTCGTCCGGAGTCACGGAGTATTATTTTTTTTTCCCCGAGCCAACGTGTTGACCGGGCCACGGAGCGCCCGGGTGACCGTAGCCGACGCAGCGGGCCTACGGTGCGCCCGGAGCGGGAAAGGTGGTCGCCCGGGCGACGGCATTCGTCAAGGCAGGCTTACGGTGTGCCCGGTAGCGTGAACGGTGGACACGTGGAGCGTCCGGGCGTTCGTATGCGTCGAAACAGGCTTCCGGGTGAGCGTTGGGGACCAAGTAGCCCAGGTGAGGAAAGGGATAAAAGAATAAAGTGGTGGTATTATTTCGGTTGCGATCATACCAGCACTAATGCACCGGATCCCATCAGAACTCCGCAGTTAAGCGTGCTTGGGCGAGAGTAGTACTAGGATGGGTGACCCCCTGGGAAGTCCTCGTGTTGCAACCCTTTTTTAATTTTTTTTATTTAATTTCGTCAACGCAAGAATCAAACTCCCGGTACTAAGTGTAGTCGTCCGGAGTCACGGAGTATTATTTTTTTTCCCCGAGCCAACGTGTTGACCGGGCCACGGAGCGCCCGGGTGACCGTAGCCGACGCAGCGGGCCTACGGTGCGCCCGGAGCGGGAAAGGTGGTCGCCCGGGCGACGGCATTCGTCAAGGCAGGCTTACGGTGTGCCCGGTAGCGTGAACGGTGGACACGTGGAGCGTCCGGGCGTTCGTATGCGTCGAAACAGGCTTCCGGGTGAGCGTTGGGGACCAAGTAGCCCAGGTGAGGAAAGGGATAAAAGAATAAAGTGGTGGTACTATTTCTGTTGCGATCATACCAGCACTAATGCACCGGATCCCATCAGAACTCCGCAGTTAAGCGTGCTTGGGCGAGAGTAGTACTAGGATGGGTGACCCCCTGGGAAGTCCTCGTGTTGCAACCCTTTTTTAATTTTTTTTATTTAATTTCGTCAACGCAAGAATCAAACTCCCGGTACTAAGTGTAGTCGTCCGGAGTCACGGAGTATTATTTTTTTTTCCCCGAGCCAACGTGTTGACCGGGCCACGGAGCGCCCGGGTGACCGTAGCCGACGCAGCGAGCCTACGGTGCGCCCGGAGCGGGAAAGGTGGTCGCCCGGGCGACGGCATTCGTCAAGGCAGGCTTACGGTGTGCCCGGTAGCGTGAACGGTGGACACGTGGAGCGTCCGGGCGTTCGTATGCGTCGAAACAGGCTTCCGGGTGAGCGTTGGGGACCAAGTAGCCCAGGTGAGGAAAGGGATAAAAGAATAAAGTGGTGGTATTATTTCGGTTGCGATCATACCAGCACTAATGCACCGGATCCCATCAGAACTCCGCAGTTAAGCGTGCTTGGGCGAGAGTAGTACTAGGATGGGTGACCCCCTGGGAAGTCCTCGTGTTGCAACCCTTTTTTAATTTTTTTTATTTAATTTCGTCAACGCAAGAATCAAACTCCCGGTACTAAGTGTAGTCGTCCGGAGTCACGGAGTATTATTTTTTTTTCCCCGAGCCAACGTGTTGACCGGGCCACGGAGCGCCCGGGTGACCGTAGCCGACGCAGCGGGCCTACGGTGCGCCCGGAGCGGGAAAGGTGGTCGCCCGGGCGACGGCATTCGTCAAGGCAGGCTTACGGTGTGCCCGGTAGCGTGAACGGTGGACACGTGGAGCGTCCGGGCGTTCGTATGCGTCGAAACAGGCTTCCGGGTGAGCGTTGGGGACCAAGTAGCCCAGGTGAGGAAAGGGATAAAAGAATAAAGTGGTGGTACTATTTCTGTTGCGATCATACCAGCACTAATGCACCGGATCCCATCAGAACTCCGCAGTTAAGCGTGCTTGGGCGAGAGTAGTACTAGGATGGGTGACCCCCTGGGAAGTCCTCGTGTTGCAACCCTTTTTTAATTTTTTTTATTTAATTTCGTCAACGCAAGAATCAAACTCCCGGTACTAAGTGTAGTCGTCCGGAGTCACGGAGTATTATTTTTTTTTCCCCGAGCCAACGTGTTGACCGGGCCACGGAGCGCCCGGGTGACCGTAGCCGACGCAGCGGGCCTACGGTGCGCCCGGAGCGGGAAAGGTGGTCGCCCGGGCGACGGCATTCGTCAAGGCAGGCTTACGGTGTGCCCGGTAGCGTGAACGGTGGACACGTGGAGCGTCCGGGCGTTCGTATGCGTCGAAACAGGCTTCCGGCTGAGCGTTGGGGACCAAGTAGCCCAGGTGAGGAAAGGGATAAAAGAATAAAGTGGTGGTAATATTTCGGTTGCGATCATACCAGCACTAATGCACCGGATCCCATCAGAACTCCGCAGTTAATCGTGCTTGGGCGAGAGTAGTACTAGGATGGGTGACCCCCTGGGAAGTCCTCGTGTTGCAACCCTTTTTTAATTTTTTTTATTTAATTTCGTCAACGCAAGAATCAAACTCCCGGTACTAAGTGTAGTCGTCCGGAGTCACGGAGTATTATTTTTTTTTCCCCGAGCCAACGTGTTGACCGGGCCACGGAGCGCCCGGGTGACCGTAGCCGACGCAGCGGGCCTACGGTGCGCCCGGAGCGGGAAAGGTGGTCGCCCGGGCGACGGCATTCGTCAAGGCAGGCTTACGGTGTGCCCGGTAGCGTGAACGGTGGACACGTGGAGCGTCCGGGCGTTCGTATGCGTCGAAACAGGCTTCCGGGTGAGCGTTGGGGACCAAGTAGCCCAGGTGAGGAAAGGGATAAAAGAATAAAGTGGTGGTATTATTTCGGTTGCGATCATACCAGCACTAATGCACCGGATCCCATCAGAACTCCGCAGTTAAGCGTGCTTGGGCGAGAGTAGTACTAGGATGGGTGACCCCCTGGGAAGTCCTCGTGTTGCAACCCTTTTTTAATTTTTTTTATTTAATTTCGTCAACGCAAGAATCAAACTCCCGGTACTAAGTGTAGTCGTCCGGAGTCACGGAGTATTATTTTTTTTTCCCCGAGCCAACGTGTTGACCGGGCCACGGAGCGCCCGGGTGACCGTAGCCGACGCAGCGGGCCTACGGTGCGCCCGGAGCGGGAAAGGTGGTCGCCCGGGCGACGGCATTCGTCAAGGCAGGCTTACGGTGTGCCCGGTAGCGTGAACGGTGGACACGTGGAGCGTCCGGGCGTTCGTATGCGTCGAAACAGGCTTCCGGGTGAGCGTTGGGGACCAAGTAGCCCAGGTGAGGAAAGGGATAAAAGAATAAAGTGGTGGTATTATTTCGGTTGCGATCATACCAGCACTAATGCACCGGATCCCATCAGAACTCCGCAGTTAAGCGTGCTTGGGCGAGAGTAGTATTAGGATGGGTGACCCCCTGGGAAGTCCTCGTGTTGCAACCCTTTTTTAATTTTTTTTATTTAATTTCGTCAACGCAAGAATCAAACTCCCGGTACTAAGTGTAGTCGTCCGGAGTCACGGAGTATTATTTTTTTTTCCCCGAGCCAACGTGTTGACCGGGCCACGGAGCGCCCGGGTGACCGTAGCCGACGCAGCGGGCCTACGGTGCGCCCGGAGCGGGAAAGGTGGTCGCCCGGGCGACGGCATTCGTCAAGGCAGGCTTACGGTGTGCCCGGTAGCGTGAACGGTGGACACGTGGAGCGTCCGGGCGTTCGTATGCGTCGAAACAGGCTTCCGGGTGAGCGTTGGGGACCAAGTAGCCCAGGTGAGGAAAGGGATAAAAGAATAAAGTGGTGGTATTATTTCGGTTGCGATCATACCAGCACTAATGCACCGGATCCCATCAGAACTCCGCAGTTAAGCGTGCTTGGGCGAGAGTAGTACTAGGATGGGTGACCCCCTGGGAAGTCCTCGTGTTGCAACCCTTTTTTAATTTTTTTTATTTAATTTCGTCAACGCAAGAATCAGACTCCCGGTACTAAGTGTAGTCGTCCGGAGTCACGGAGTATTATTTTTTTTTCCCCGAGCCAACGTGTTGACCGGGCCACGGAGCGCCCGGGTGACCGTAGCCGACGCAGCGGGCCTACGGTGCGCCCGGAGCGGGAAAGGTGGTCGCCCGGGCGACGGCATTCGTCAAGGCAGGCTTACGGTGTGCCCGGTAGCGTGAACGGTGGACACGTGGAGCGTCCGGGCGTTCGTATGCGTCGAAACAGGCTTCCTGGTGAGCGTTGGGGACCAAGTAGCCCAGGTGAGGAAAGGGATAAAAGAATAAAGTGGTGGTATTATTTCGGTTGCGATCATACCAGCACTAATGCACCGGATCCCATCAGAACTCCGCAGTTAAGCGTGCTTGGGCGAGAGTAGTACTAGGATGGGTGACCCCCTGGGAAGTCCTCGTGTTGCAACCCTTTTTTAATTTTTTTTATTTGATTTCGTCAACGCAAGAATCAAACTCACGGTACTAAGTGTAGTCGTCCGGAGTCACGGAGTATTATTTTTTTTTCCCCGAGCCAACGTGTTGACCGGGCCACGGAGCGCCCGGGTGACCGTAGCCGACGCAGCGGGCCTACGGTGCGCCCGGAGCGGGAAAGGTGGTCGCCCGGGCGACGGCATTCGTCAAGGCAGGCTTACGGTGTGCCCGGTAGCGTGAACGGTGGACACGTGGAGCGTCCGGGCGTTCGTATGCGTCGAAACAGGCTTCCGGGTGAGCGTTGGGGACCAAGTAGCCCAGGTGAGGAAAGGGATAAAAGAATAAAGTGGTGGTATTATTTCGGTTGCGATCATACCAGCACTAATGCACCGGATCCCATCAGAACTCCGCAGTTAAGCGTGCTTGGGCGAGAGTAGTACTAGGATGGGTGACCCCCTGGGAAGTCCTCGTGTTTCAACCCTTTTTTAATTTTTTTTATTTAATTTCGTCAACGCAAAAATCAAACTCCCGGTACTAAGTGTAGTCGTCCGGAGTCACGGAGTATTATTTTTTTTTCCCCGAGCCAACGTGTTGACCGGGCCACGGAGCGCCCGGGTGACCGTAGCCGACGCAGCGGGCCTACGGTGCGCCCGGAGCGGGAAAGGTGGTCGCCCGGGCGACGGCATTCGTCAAGGCAGGCTTACGGTGTGCCCGGTAGCGTGAACGGTGGACACGTGGAGCGTCCGGGCGTTCGTATGCGTCGAAACAGGCTTCCGGGTGAGCGTTGGGGACCAAGTAGCCCAGGTGAGGAAAGGGATAAAAGAATAAAGTGGTGGTATTATTTCGGTTGCGATCATACCAGCACTAATGCACCGGATCCCATCAGAACTCCGCAGTTAAGCGTGCTTGGGCGAGAGTAGTACTAGGATGGGTGACCCCCTGGGAAGTCCTCGTGTTGCAACCCTTTTTTAATTTTTTTTATTTAATTTCGTCAACGCAAGAATCAAACTCCCGGTACTAAGTGTAGTCGTCCGGAGTCACGGAGTATTATTTTTTTTTTCCCCGAGCCAACGTGTTGACCGGGCCACGGAGCGCCCGGGTGACCGTAGCCGACGCAGCGGGCCTACGGTGCGCCCGGAGCGGGAAAGGTGGTCGCCCGGGCGACGGCATTCGTCAAGGCAGGCTTACGGTGTGCCCGGTAGCGTGAACGGTGGACACGTGGAGCGTCCGGGCGTTCGTATGCGTCGAAACAGGCTTCCGGGTGAGCGTTGGGGACCAAGTAGCCCAGGTGAGGAAAGGGATAAAAGAATAAAGTGGTGGTATTATTTCGGTTGCGATCATACCAGCACTAATGCACCGGATCCCATCAGAACTCCGCAGTTAAGCGTGCTTGGGCGAGAGTAGTACTAGGATGGGTGACCCCCTGGGAAGTCCTCGTGTTGCAACCCTTTTTTAATTTTTTTTATTTAATTTCGTCAACGCAAGAATCAAACTCCCGGTACTAAGTGTAGTCGTCCGGAGTCACGGAGTATTATTTTTTTTTCCCCCGAGCCAACGTGTTGACCGGGCCACGGAGCGCCCGGGTGACCGTAGCCGACGCAGCGGGCCTACGGTGCGCCCGGAGCGGGAAAGGTGGTCGCCCGAGCGACGGCATTCGTCAAGGCAGGCTTACGGTGTGCCCGGTAGCGTGAACGGTGGACACGTGGAGCGTCCGGGCGTTCGTATGCGTCGAAACAGGCTTCCGGGTGAGCGTTGGGGACCAAGTAGCCCAGGTGAGGAAAGGGATAAAAGAATAAAGTGGTGGTATTATTTCGGTTGCGATCATACCAGCACTAATGCACCGGATCCCATCAGAACTCCGCAGTTAAGCGTGCTTGGGCGAGAGTAGTACTAGGATGGGTGACCCCCTGGGAAGTCCTCGTGTTGCAACCCTTTTTTAATTTTTTTTATTTAATTTCGTCAACGCAAGAATCAAACTCCCGGTACTAAGTGTAGTCGTCCGGAGTCACGGAGTATTATTTTTTTTTCCCCCGAGCCAACGTGTTGACCGGGCCACGGAGCGCCCGGGTGACCGTAGCCGACGCAGCGGGCCTACGGTGCGCCCGGAGCGGGAAAGGTGGTCGCCCGGGCGACGGCATTCGTCAAGGCAGGCTTACGGTGTGCCCGGTAGCGTGAACGGTGGACACGTGGAGCGTCCGGGCGTTCGTATGCGTCGAAACAGGCTTCCGGGTGAGCGTTGGGGACCAAGTAGCCCAGGTGAGGAAAGGGATAAAAGAATAAAGTGGTGGTATTATTTCGGTTGCGATCATACCAGCACTAATGCACCGGATCCCATCAGAACTCCGCAGTTAAGCGTGCTTGGGCGAGAGTAGTACTAGGATGGGTGACCCCCTGGGAAGTCCTCGTGTTGCAACCCTTTTTTAATTTTTTTTATTTAATTTCGTCAACGCAAGAATCAAACTCCCGGTACTAAGTGTAGTCGTCCGGAGTCACGGAGTATTATTTTTTTTTCCCCGAGCCAACGTGTTGACCGGGCCACGGAGCGCCCGGGTGACCGTAGCCGACGCAGCGGGCCTACGGTGCGCCCGGAGCGGGAAAGGTGGTCGCCCGGGCGACGGCATTCGTCAAGGCAGGCTTACGGTGTGCCCGGTAGCGTGAACGGTGGACACGTGGAGCGTCCGGGCGTTCGTATGCGTCGAAACAGGCTTCCGGGTGAGCGTTGGGGACCAAGTAGCCCAGGTGAGGAAAGGGATAAAAGAATAAAGTGGTGGTATTATTTCGGTTGCGATCATACCAGCACTAATGCACCGGATCCCATCAGAACTCCGCAGTTAAGCGTGCTTGGGCGAGAGTAGTACTAGGATGGGTGACCCCCTGGGAAGTCCTCGTGTTGCAACCCTTTTTTAATTTTTTTTATTTAATTTCGTCAACGCAAGAATCAAACTCCCGGTACTAAGTGTAGTCGTCCGGAGTCACGGAGTATTATTTTTTTTTCCCCGAGCCAACGTGTTGACCGGGCCACGGAGCGCCCGGGTGACCGTAGCCGACGCAGCGGGCCTACGGTGCGCCCGGAGCGGGAAAGGTGGTCGCCCGGGCGACGGCATTCGTCAAGGCAGGCTTACGGTGTGCCCGGTAGCGTGAACGGTGGACACGTGGAGCGTCCGGGCGTTCGTATGCGTCGAAACAGGCTTCCGGGTGAGCGTTGGGGACCAAGTAGCCCAGGTGAGGAAAGGGATAAAAGAATAAAGTGGTGGTATTATTTCGGTTGCGATCATACCAGCACTAATGCACCGGATCCCATCAGAACTCCGCAGTTAAGCGTGCTTGGGCGAGAGTAGTACTAGGATGGGTGACCCCCTGGGAAGTCCTCGTGTTGCAACCCTTTTTTAATTTTTTTTATTTAATTTCGTCAACGCAAAAATCAAACTCCCGGTACTAAGTGTAGTCGTCCGGAGTCACGGAGTATTATTTTTTTTTCCCCGAGCCAACGTGTTGACCGGGCCACGGAGCGCCCGGGTGACCGTAGCCGACGCAGCGGGCCTACGGTGCGCCCGGAGCGGGAAAGGTGGTCGCCCGGGCGACGGCATTCGTCAAGGCAGGCTTACGGTGTGCCCGGTAGCGTGAACGGTGGACACGTGGAGCGTCCGGGCGTTCGTATGCGTCGAAACAGGCTTCCGGGTGAGCGTTGGGGACCAAGTAGCCCAGGTGAGGAAAGGGATAAAAGAATAAAGTGGTGGTATTATTTCGGTTGCGATTATACCAGCACTAATGCACCGGATCCCATCAGAACTCCGCAGTTAAGCGTGCTTGGGCGAGAGTAGTACTAGGATGGGTGACCCCCTGGGAAGTCCTCGTGTTGCAACCCTTTTTTAATTTTTTTTATTTAATTTCGTCAACGCAAGAATCAAACTCCCGGTACTAAGTGTAGTCGTCCGGAGTCACGGAGTATTATTTTTTTTTCCCCCGAGCCAACGTGTTGACCGGGCCACGGAGCGCCCGGGTGACCGTAGCCGACGCAGCGGGCCTACGGTGCGCCCGGAGCGGGAAAGGTGGTCGCCCGGGCGACGGCATTCGTCAAGGCAGGCTTACGGTGTGCCCGGTAGCGTGAACGGTGGACACGTGGAGCGTCCGGGCGTTCGTATGCGTCGAAACAGGCTTCCGGGTGAGCGTTGGGGACCAAGTAGCCCAGGTGAGGAAAGGGATAAAAGAATAAAGTGGTGGTATTATTTCGGTTGCGATCATACCAGCACTAATGCACCGGATCCCATCAGAACTCCGCAGTTAAGCGTGCTTGGGCGAGAGTAGTACTAGGATGGGTGACCCCCTGGGAAGTCCTCGTGTTGCAACCCTTTTTTAATTTTTTTTATTTAATTTCGTCAACGCAAGAATCAAACTCCCGGTACTAAGTGTAGTCGTCCGGAGTCACGGAGTATTATTTTTTTTTCCCCCGAGCCAACGTGTTGACCGGGCCACGGAGCGCCCGGGTGACCGTAGCCGACGCAGCGGGCCTACGGTGCGCCCGGAGCGGGAAAGGTGGTCGCCCGGGCGACGGCATTCGTCAAGGCAGGCTTACGGTGTGCCCGGTAGCGTGAACGGTGGACACGTGGAGCGTCCGGGCGTTCGTATGCGTCGAAACAGGCTTCCGGGTGAGCGTTGGGGACCAAGTAGCCCAGGTGAGGAAAGGGATAAAAGAATAAAGTGGTGGTATTATTTCGGTTGCGATCATACCAGCACTAATGCACCGGATCCCATCAGAACTCCGCAGTTAAGCGTGCTTGGGCGAGAGTAGTACTAGGATGGGTGACCCCCTGGGAAGTCCTCGTGTTGCAACCCTTTTTTAATTTTTTTTATTTAATTTCGTCAACGCAAGAATCAAACTCCCGGTACTAAGTGTAGTCGTCCGGAGTCACGGAGTATTATTTTTTTTTCCCCCGAGCCAACGTGTTGACCGGGCCACGGAGCGCCCGGGTGACCGTAGCCGACGCAGCGGGCCTACGGTGCGCCCGGAGCGGGAAAGGTGGTCGCCCGTGCGACGGCATTCGTCAAGGCAGGCTTACGGTGTGCCCGGTAGCGTGAACGGTGGACACGTGGAGCGTCCGGGCGTTCGTATGCGTCGAAACAGGCTTCCGGGTGAGCGTTGGGGACCAAGTAGCCCAGGTGAGGAAAGGGATAAAAGAATAAAGTGGTGGTATTATTTCGGTTGCGATCATACCAGCACTAATGCACCGGATCCCATCAGAACTCCGCAGTTAAGCGTGCTTGGGCGAGAGTAGTACTAGGATGGGTGACCCCCTGGGAAGTCCTCGTGTTGCAACCCTTTTTTAATTTTTTTTATTTAATTTCGTCAACGCAAGAATCAAACTCCCGGTACTAAGTGTAGTCGTCCGGAGTCACGGAGTATTATTTTTTTTTCCCCGAGCCAACGTGTTGACCGGGCCACGGAGCGCCCGGGTGACCGTAGCCGACGCAGCGGGCCTACGGTGCGCCCGGAGCGGGAAAGGTGGTCGCCCGGGCGACGGCATTCGTCAAGGCAGGCTTACGGTGTGCCCGGTAGCGTGAACGGTGGACACGTGGAGCGTCCGGGCGTTCGTATGCGTCGAAACAGGCTTCCGGGTGAGCGTTGGGGACCAAGTAGCCCAGGTGAGGAAAGGGATAAAAGAATAAAGTGGTGGTATTATTTCGGTTGCGATCATACCAGCACTAATGCACCGGATCCCATCAGAACTCCGCAGTTAAGCGTGCTTGGGCGAGAGTAGTACTAGGATGGGTGACCCCCTGGGAAGTCCTCGTGTTGCAACCCTTTTTTAATTTTTTTTATTTAATTTCGTCAACGCAAGAATCAAACTCCCGGTACTAAGTGTAGTCGTCCGGAGTCACGGAGTATTATTTTTTTTTCCCCGAGCCAACGTGTTGACCGGGCCACGGAGCGCCCGGGTGACCGTAGCCGACGCAGCGGGCCTACGGTGCGCCCGGAGCGGGAAAGGTGGTCGCCCGGGCGACGGCATTCGTCAAGGCAGGCTTACGGTGTGCCCGGTAGCGTGAACGGTGGACACGTGGAGCGTCCGGGCGTTCGTATGCGTCGAAACAGGCTTCCGGGTGAGCGTTGGGGACCAAGTAGCCCAGGTGAGGAAAGGGATAAAAGAATAAAGTGGTGGTATTATTTCGGTTGCGATCATACCAGCACTAATGCACCGGATCCCATCAGAACTCCGCAGTTAAGCGTGCTTGGGCGAGAGTAGTACTAGGATGGGTGACCCCCTGGGAAGTCCTCGTGTTGCAACCCTTTTTTAATTTTTTTTATTTAATTTCGTCAACGCAAGAATCAAACTCCCGGTACTAAGTGTAGTCGTCCGGAGTCACGGAGTATTATTTTTTTTTCCCCCGAGCCAACGTGTTGACCGGGCCACGGAGCGCCCGGGTGACCGTAGCCGACGCAGCGGGCCTACGGTGCGCCCGGAGCGGGAAAGGTGGTCGCCCGGGCGACGGCATTCGTCAAGGCAGGCTTACGGTGTGCCCGGTAGCGTGAACGGTGGACACGTGGAGCGTCCGGGCGTTCGTATGCGTCGAAACAGGCTTCCGGGTGAGCGTTGGGGACCAAGTAGCCCAGGTGAGGAAAGGGATAAAAGAATAAAGTGGTGGTATTATTTCGGTTGCGATCATACCAGCACTAATGCACCGGATCCCATCAGAACTCCGCAGTTAAGCGTGCTTGGGCGAGAGTAGTACTAGGATGGGTGACCCCCTGGGAAGTCCTCGTGTTGCAACCCTTTTTTAATTTTTTTTATTTAATTTCGTCAACGCAAGAATCAAACTCCCGGTACTAAGTGTAGTCGTCCGGAGTCACGGAGTATTATTTTTTTTTCCCCCGAGCCAACGTGTTGACCGGGCCACGGAGCGCCCGGGTGACCGTAGCCGACGCAGCGGGCCTACGGTGCGCCCGGAGCGGGAAAGGTGGTCGCCCGTGCGACGGCATTCGTCAAGGCAGGCTTACGGTGTGCCCGGTAGCGTGAACGGTGGACACGTGGAGCGTCCGGGCGTTCGTATGCGTCGAAACAGGCTTCCGGGTGAGCGTTGGGGACCAAGTAGCCCAGGTGAGGAAAGGGATAAAAGAATAAAGTGGTGGTATTATTTCGGTTGCGATCATACCAGCACTAATGCACCGGATCCCATCAGAACTCCGCAGTTAAGCGTGCTTGGGCGAGAGTAGTACTAGGATGGGTGACCCCCTGGGAAGTCCTCGTGTTGCAACCCTTTTTTAATTTTTTTTATTTAATTTCGTCAACGCAAGAATCAAACTCCCGGTACTAAGTGTAGTCGTCCGGAGTCACGGAGTATTATTTTTTTTTCCCCGAGCCAACGTGTTGACCGGGCCACGGAGCGCCCGGGTGACCGTAGCCGACGCAGCGGGCCTACGGTGCGCCCGGAGCGGGAAAGGTGGTCGCCCGGGCGACGGCATTCGTCAAGGCAGGCTTACGGTGTGCCCGGTAGCGTGAACGGTGGACACGTGGAGCGTCCGGGCGTTCGTATGCGTCGAAACAGGCTTCCGGGTGAGCGTTGGGGACCAAGTAGCCCAGGTGAGGAAAGGGATAAAAGAATAAAGTGGTGGTATTATTTCGGTTGCGATCATACCAGCACTAATGCACCGGATCCCATCAGAACTCCGCAGTTAAGCGTGCTTGGGCGAGAGTAGTACTAGGATGGGTGACCCCCTGGGAAGTCCTCGTGTTGCAACCCTTTTTTAATTTTTTTTATTTAATTTCGTCAACGCAAGAATCAAACTCCCGGTACTAAGTGTAGTCGTCCGGAGTCACGGAGTATTATTTTTTTTTCCCCGAGCCAACGTGTTGACCGGGCCACGGAGCGCCCGGGTGACCGTAGCCGACGCAGCGGGCCTACGGTGCGCCCGGAGCGGGAAAGGTGGTCGCCCGGGCGACGGCATTCGTCAAGGCAGGCTTACGGTGTGCCCGGTAGCGTGAACGGTGGACACGTGGAGCGTCCGGGCGTTCGTATGCGTCGAAACAGGCTTCCGGGTGAGCGTTGGGGACCAAGTAGCCCAGGTGAGGAAAGGGATAAAAGAATAAAGTGGTGGTATTATTTCGGTTGCGATCATACCAGCACTAATGCACCGGATCCCATCAGAACTCCGCAGTTAAGCGTGCTTGGGCGAGAGTAGTACTAGGATGGGTGACCCCCTGGGAAGTCCTCGTGTTGCAACCCTTTTTTAATTTTTTTTATTTAATTTCGTCAACGCAAGAATCAAACTCCCGGTACTAAGTGTAGTCGTCCGGAGTCACGGAGTATTATTTTTTTTTCCCCGAGCCAACGTGTTGACCGGGCCACGGAGCGCCCGGGTGACCGTAGCCGACGCAGCGGGCCTACGGTGCGCCCGGAGCGGGAAAGGTGGTCGCCCGGGCGACGGCATTCGTCAAGGCAGGCTTACGGTGTGCCCGGTAGCGTGAACGGTGGACACGTGGAGCGTCCGGGCGTTCGTATGCGTCGAAACAGGCTTCCGGGTGAGCGTTGGGGACCAAGTAGCCCAGGTGAGGAAAGGGATAAAAGAATAAAGTGGTGGTATTATTTCGGTTGCGATCATACCAGCACTAATGCACCGGATCCCATCAGAACTCCGCAGTTAAGCGTGCTTGGGCGAGAGTAGTACAAGGATGGGTGACCCCCTGGGAAGTCCTCGTGTTGCAACCCTTTTTTAATTTTTTTTATTTAATTTCGTCAACGCAAGAATCAAACTCCCGGTACTAAGTGTAGTCGTCCGGAGTCACGGAGTATTATTTTTTTTCCCCGAGCCAACATGTTGACCGGGCCACGGAGCGCCCGGGTGACCGTAGCCGACGCAGCGGGCCTACGGTGCGCCCGGAGCGGGAAAGGTGGTCGCCCGGGCGACGGCATTCGTCAAGGCAGGCTTACGGTGTGCCCGGTAGCGTGAACGGTGGACACGTGGAGCGTCCGGGCGTTCGTATGCGTCGAAACAGGCTTCCGGGTGAGCGTTGGGGACCAAGTAGCCCAGGTGAGGAAAGGGATAAAAGAATAAAGTGGTGGTATTATTTCGGTTGCGATCATACCAGCACTAATGCACCGGATCCCATCAGAACTCCGCAGTTAAGCGTGCTTGGGCGAGAGTAGTACTAGGATGGGTGACCCCCTGGGAAGTCCTCGTGTTGCAACCCTTTTTTAATTTTTTTTATTTAATTTCGTCAACGCAAGAATCAAACTCCCGGTACTAAGTGTAGTCGTCCGGAGTCACGGAGTATTATTTTTTTTTCCCCGAGCCAACGTGTTGACCGGGCCACGGAGCGCCCGGGTGACCGTAGCCGACGCAGCGGGCCTACGGTGCGCCCGGAGCGGGAAAGGTGGTCGCCCGGGCGACGGCATTCGTCAAGGCAGGCTTACGGTGTGCCCGGTAGCGTGAACGGTGGACACGTGGAGCGTCCGGGCGTTCGTATGCGTCGAAACAGGCTTCCGGGTGAGCGTTGGGGACCAAGTAGCCCAGGTGAGGAAAGGGATAAAAGAATAAAGTGGTGGTATTATTTCGGTTGCGATCATACCAGCACTAATGCACCGGATCCCATCAGAACTCCGCAGTTAAGCGTGCTTGGGCGAGAGTAGTACTAGGATGGGTGACCCCCTGGGAAGTCCTCGTGTTGCAACCCTTTTTTAATTTTTTTTATTTAATTTCGTCAACGCAAGAATCAAACTCCCGGTACTAAGTGTAGTCGTCCGGAGTCACGGAGTATTATTTTTTTTTCCCCCGAGCCAACGTGTTGACCGGGCCACGGAGCGCCCGGGTGACCGTAGCCGACGCAGCGGGCCTACGGTGCGCCCGGAGCGGGAAAGGTGGTCGCCCGGGCGACGGCATTCGTCAAGGCAGGCTTACGGTGTGCCCGGTAGCGTGAACGGTGGACACGTGGAGCGTCCGGGCGTTCGTATGCGTCGAAACAGGCTTCCGGGTGAGCGTTGGGGACCAAGTAGCCCAGGTGAGGAAAGGGATAAAAGAATAAAGTGGTGGTATTATTTCGGTTGCGATCATACCAGCACTAATGCACCGGATCCCATCAGAACTCCGCAGTTAAGCGTGCTTGGGCGAGAGTAGTACTAGGATGGGTGACCCCCTGGGAAGTCCTCGTGTTGCAACCCTTTTTTAATTTTTTTTATTTAATTTCGTCAACGCAAGAATCAAACTCCCGGTACTAAGTGTAGTCGTCCGGAGTCACGGAGTATTATTTTTTTTTCCCCGAGCCAACGTGTTGACCGGGCCACGGAGCGCCCGGGTGACCGTAGCCGACGCAGCGGGCCTACGGTGCGCCCGGAGCGGGAAAGGTGGTCGCCCGGGCGACGGCATTCGTCAAGGCAGGCTTACGGTGTGCCCGGTAGCGTGAACGGTGGACACGTGGAGCGTCCGGGCGTTCGTATGCGTCGAAACAGGCTTCCGGGTGAGCGTTGGGGACCAAGTAGCCCAGGTGAGGAAAGGGATAAAAGAATAAAGTGGTGGTATTATTTCGGTTGCGATCATACCAGCACTAATGCACCGGATCCCATCAGAACTCCGCAGTTAAGCGTGCTTGGGCGAGAGTAGTACTAGGATGGGTGACCCCCTGGGAAGTCCTCGTGTTGCAACCCTTTTTTAATTTTTTTTATTTAATTTCGTCAACGCAAGAATCAAACTCCCGGTACTAAGTGTAGTCGTCCGGAGTCACGGAGTATTATTTTTTTTTCCCCGAGCCAACGTGTTGACCGGGCCACGGAGCGCCCGGGTGACCGTAGCCGACGCAGCGGGCCTACGGTGCGCCCGGAGCGGGAAAGGTGGTCGCCCGGGCGACGGCATTCGTCAAGGCAGGCTTACGGTGTGCCCGGTAGCGTGAACGGTGGACACGTGGAGCGTCCGGGCGTTCGTATGCGTCGAAACAGGCTTCCGGGTGAGCGTTGGGGACCAAGTAGCCCAGGTGAGGAAAGGGATAAAAGAATAAAGTGGTGGTATTATTTCGGTTGCGATCATACCAGCACTAATGCACCGGATCCCATCAGAACTCCGCAGTTAAGCGTGCTTGGGCGAGAGTAGTACTAGGATGGGTGACCCCCTGGGAAGTCCTCGTGTTGCAACCCTTTTTTAATTTTTTTTATTTAATTTCGTCAACGCAAGAATCAAACTCCCGGTACTAAGTGTAGTCGTCCGGAGTCACGGAGTATTATTTTTTTTTCCCCGAGCCAACGTGTTGACCGGGCCACGGAGCGCCCGGGTGACCGTAGCCGACGCAGCGGGCCTACGGTGCGCCCGGAGCGGGAAAGGTGGTCGCCCGGGCGACGGCATTCGTCAAGGCAGGCTTACGGTGTGCCCGGTAGCGTGAACGGTGGACACGTGGAGCGTCCGGGCGTTCGTATGCGTCGAAACAGGCTTCCGGGTGAGCGTTGGGGACCAAGTAGCCCAGGTGAGGAAAGGGATAAAAGAATAAAGTGGTGGTATTATTTCGGTTGCGATCATACCAGCACTAATGCACCGGATCCCATCAGAACTCCGCAGTTAAGCGTGCTTGGGCGAGAGTAGTACAAGGATGGGTGACCCCCTGGGAAGTCCTCGTGTTGCAACCCTTTTTTAATTTTTTTTATTTAATTTCGTCAACGCAAGAATCAAACTCCCGGTACTAAGTGTAGTCGTCCGGAGTCACGGAGTATTATTTTTTTTCCCCGAGCCAACATGTTGACCGGGCCACGGAGCGCCCGGGTGACCGTAGCCGACGCAGCGGGCCTACGGTGCGCCCGGAGCGGGAAAGGTGGTCGCCCGGGCGACGGCATTCGTCAAGGCAGGCTTACGGTGTGCCCGGTAGCGTGAACGGTGGACACGTGGAGCGTCCGGGCGTTCGTATGCGTCGAAACAGGCTTCCGGGTGAGCGTTGGGGACCAAGTAGCCCAGGTGAGGAAAGGGATAAAAGAATAAAGTGGTGGTATTATTTCGGTTGCGATCATACCAGCACTAATGCACCGGATCCCATCAGAACTCCGCAGTTAAGCGTGCTTGGGCGAGAGTAGTACTAGGATGGGTGACCCCCTGGGAAGTCCTCGTGTTGCAACCCTTTTTTAATTTTTTTTATTTAATTTCGTCAACGCAAGAATCAAACTCCCGGTACTAAGTGTAGTCGTCCGGAGTCACGGAGTATTATTTTTTTTTCCCCGAGCCAACGTGTTGACCGGGCCACGGAGCGCCCGGGTGACCGTAGCCGACGCAGCGGGCCTACGGTGCGCCCGGAGCGGGAAAGGTGGTCGCCCGGGCGACGGCATTCGTCAAGGCAGGCTTACGGTGTGCCCGGTAGCGTGAACGGTGGACACGTGGAGCGTCCGGGCGTTCGTATGCGTCGAAACAGGCTTCCGGGTGAGCGTTGGGGACCAAGTAGCCCAGGTGAGGAAAGGGATAAAAGAATAAAGTGGTGGTATTATTTCGGTTGCGATCATACCAGCACTAATGCACCGGATCCCATCAGAACTCCGCAGTTAAGCGTGCTTGGGCGAGAGTAGTACTAGGATGGGTGACCCCCTGCGAAGTCCTCGTGTTGCAACCCTTTTTTAATTTTTTTTATTTAATTTCGTCAACGCAAGAATCAAACTCCCGGTACTAAGTGTAGTCGTCCGGAGTCACGGAGTATTATTTTTTTTTCCCCGAGCCAACGTGTTGACCGGGCCACGGAGCGCCCGGGTGACCGTAGCCGACGCAGCGGGCCTACGGTGCGCCCGGAGCGGGAAAGGTGGTCGCCCGGGCGACGGCATTCGTCAAGGCAGGCTTACGGTGTGCCCGGTAGCGTGAACGGTGGACACGTGGAGCGTCCGGGCGTTCGTATGCGTCGAAACAGGCTTCCGGGTGAGCGTTGGGGACCAAGTAGCCCAGGTGAGGAAAGGGATAAAAGAATAAAGTGGTGGTATTATTTCGGTTGCGATCATACCAGCACTAATGCACCGGATCCCATCAGAACTCCGCAGTTAAGCGTGCTTGGGCGAGAGTAGTACTAGGATGGGTGACCCCCTGGGAAGTCCTCGTGTTGCAACCCTTTTTTAATTTTTTTTATTTAATTTCGTCAACGCAAGAATCAAACTCCCGGTACTAAGTGTAGTCGTCCGGAGTCACGGAGTATTATTTTTTTTTCCCCGAGCCAACGTGTTGACCGGGCCACGGAGCGCCCAGGTGACCGTAGCCGACGCAGCGGGCCTACGGTGCGCCCGGAGCGGGAAAGGTGGTCGCCCGGGCGACGGCATTCGTCAAGGCAGGCTTACGGTTAGGGCTGCAAACGAACTGAACTTTCAGCGAACAGTTCATGAACCGTTCGGCGGGAAGTTCGTTTATGTTCGTTCGTTTAATAAATGAACGAACACGAACAAATTTTTTTGTTCGTTTAGTTAAACGAACGAACATGAACAGAGGCCGCGTTCGTTCGTTTATGTTCGTGAACGTTCGGTAACGTGTTCGTTTATGTTCGATAGTTCAATAGGGTTTATAATTTTATATGTTCTTATATTTACCCAAATAAATAATATATGTGAGGTAAATATGTTTGGATAATTTAGTTATATTTTGAGTGGATCTCGCAGATATCTTAAGAATTATTTTTATTCCAAAGTTAATATATGTTCGTTTGTGTTCATGAACACTTGTTTGTGTTCATGAACACTTTTTTGTGTTCATTAATGTCCGTTTGTGTTCGTATACGTTCATGAACAAAGTTAACAAACGAACACAAACACAAGTGTTTTCTTAACAAACGAACACGGACAAAAAATCTCGTTCGGAAAGTGTTCATGAACTGTTCGTGAACACATGATTTCCTTAACAAACGAACACGAACAAGGCCTTGTTCGTGTTCGTTCGGTTCGTTTACAGCCCTACTTACGGTGTGCCCGGTAGCGTGAACGGTGGACACGTGGAGCGTCCGGGCGTTCGTATGCGTCGAAACAGGCTTCCGGGTGAGCGTTGGGGACCAAGTAGCCCAGGTGAGGAAAGGGATAAAAGAATAAAGTGGTGGTATTATTTCGGTTGCGATCATACCAGCACTAATGCACCGGATCCCATCAGAACTCCGCAGTTAGGCGTGCTTGGGCGAGAGTAGTACTAGGATGGGTGACCCCCTGGGAAGTCCTCGTGTTGCAACCCTTTTTTAATTTTTTTTATTTAATTTCGTCAACGCAAGAATCAAACTCCCGGTACTAAGTGTAGTCGTCCGGAGTCACGGAGTATTATTTTTTTTTCCCCGAGCCAACGTGTTGACCGGGCCACGGAGCGCCCGGGTGACCGTAGCCGACGCAGCGGGCCTACGGTGCGCCCGGAGCGGGAAAGGTGGTCGCCCGGGAGACGGCATTCGTCAAGGCAGGCTTACGGTGTGCCCGGTAGCGTGAACGGTGGACACGTGGAGCGTCCGGGCGTTCGTATGCGTCGAAACAGGCTTCCGGGTGAGCGTTGGGGACCAAGTAGCCCAGGTGAGGAAAGGGATAAAAGAATAAAGTGGTGGTATTATTTCGGTTGCGATCATACCAGCACTAATGCACCGGATCCCATCAGAACTCCGCAGTTAAGCGTGCTTGGGCGAGAGTAGTACTAGGATGGGTGACCCCCTGGGAAGTCCTCGTGTTGCAACCCTTTTTTAATTTTTTTTATTTAATTTCGTCAACGCAAGAATCAAACTCCCGGTACTAAGTGTAGTCGTCCGGAGTCACGGAGTATTATTTTTTTTTCCCCGAGCCAACGTGTTGACCGGGCCACGGAGCGCCCGGGTGACCGTAGCCGACGCAGCGGGCCTACGGTGCGCCCGGAGCGGGAAAGGTGGTCGCCCGGGCGACGGCATTCGTCAAGGCAGGCTTACGGTGTGCCCGGTAGCGTGAACGGTGGACACGTGGAGCGTCCGGGCGTTCGTATGCGTCGAAACAGGCTTCCGGGTGAGCGTTGGGGACCAAGTAGCCCAGGTGAGGAAAGGGATAAAAGAATAAAGTGGTGGTATTATTTCGGTTGCGATCATACCAGCACTAATGCACCGGATCCCATCAGAACTCCGCAGTTAAGCGTGCTTGGGCGAGAGTAGTACTAGGATGGGTGACCCCCTGGGAAGTCCTCGTGTTGCAACCCTTTTTTAATTTTTTTTATTTAATTTCGTCAACGCAAGAATCAAACTCCCGGTACTAAGTGTAGTCGTCCGGAGTCACGGAGTATTATTTTTTTTTCCCCGAGCCAACGTGTTGACCGGGCCACGGAGCGCCCGGGTGACCGTAGCCGACGCAGCGGGCCTACGGTGCGCCCGGAGCGGGAAAGGTGGTCGCCCGGGCGACGGCATTCGTCAAGGCAGGCTTACGGTGTGCCCGGTAGCGTGAACGGTGGACACGTGGAGCGTCCGGGCGTTCGTATGCGTCGAAACAGGCTTCCGGGTGAGCGTTGGGGACCAAGTAGCCCAGGTGAGGAAAGGGATAAAAGAATAAAGTGGTGGTATTATTTCGGTTGCGATCATACCAGCACTAATGCACCGGATCCCATCAGAACTCCGCAGTTAAGCGTGCTTGGGCGAGAGTAGTACTAGGATGGGTGACCCCCTGGGAAGTCCTCGTGTTGCAACCCTTTTTTAATTTTTTTTATTTAATTTCGTCAACGCAAGAATCAAACTCCCGGTACTAAGTGTAGTCGTCCGGAGTCACGGAGTATTATTTTTTTTCCCCGAGCCAACGTGTTGACCGGGCCACGGAGCGCCCGGGTGACCGTAGCCGACGCAGCGGGCCTACGGTGCGCCCGGAGCGGGAAAGGTGGTCGCCCGGGCGACGGCATTCGTCAAGGCAGGCTTACGGTGTGCCCGGTAGCGTGAACGGTGGACACGTGGAGCGTCCGGGCGTTCGTATGCGTCGAAACAGGCTTCCGGGTGAGCGTTGGGGACCAAGTAGCCCAGGTGAGGAAAGGGATAAAAGAATAAAGTGGTGGTATTATTTCGGTTGCGATCATACCAGCACTAATGCACCGGATCCCATCAGAACTCCGCAGTTAGGCGTGCTTGGGCGAGAGTAGTACTAGGATGGGTGACCCCCTGGAGGGATAAAAGAATAAAGTGGTGGTATTATTTCGGTTGCGATCATACCAGCACTAATGCACCGGATCCCATCAGAACTCCGCAGTTAGGCGTGCTTGGGCGAGAGTAGTACTAGGATGGGTGACCCCCTGGGAAGTCCTCGTGTTGCAACCCTTTTTTAATTTTTTTTATTTAATTTCGTCAACGCAAGAATCAAACTCCCGGTACTAAGTGTAGTCGTCCGGAGTCACGGAGTATTATTTTTTTTTCCCCGAGCCAACGTGTTGACCTGGCCACGGAGCGCCCGGGTGACCGTAGCCGACGCAGCGCGCCTACGGTGCGCCCGGAGCGGGAAAGGTGGTCGCCCGGGCGACGGCATTCGTCAAGGCAGGCTTACGGTGTGCCCGGTAGCGTGAACGGTGGACACGTGGAGCGTCCGGGCGTTCGTATGCGTCGAAACAGGCTTTCGGGTGAGCGTTGGGGACCAAGTAGCCCAGGTGAGGAAAGGGATAAAAGAATAAAGTGGTGGTATTATTTCGGTTGCGATCATACCAGCACTAATGCACCGGATCCCATCAGAACTCCGCAGTTAGGCGTGCTTGGGCGAGAGTAGTACTAGGATGGGTGACCCCCTGGGAAGTCCTCGTGTTGCAACCCTTTTTTAATTTTTTTTATTTAATTTCGTCAACGCAAGAATCAAACTCCCGGTACTAAGTGTAGTCGTCCGGAGTCACGGAGTATTATTTTTTTTTCCCCGAGCCAACGTGTTGACCGGGCCACGGAGCGCCCGGGTGACCGTAGCCGACGCAGCGGGCCTACGGTGCGCCCGGAGCGGGAAAGGTGGTCGCCCGGGAGACGGCATTCGTCAAGGCAGGCTTACGGTGTGCCCGGTAGCGTGAACGGTGGACACGTGGAGCGTCCGGGCGTTCGTATGCGTCGAAACAGGCTTCCGGGTGAGCGTTGGGGACCAAGTAGCCCAGGTGAGGAAAGGGATAAAAGAATAAAGTGGTGCTATTATTTCGGTTGCGATCATACCAGCACTAATGCACCGGATCCCATCAGAACTCCGCAGTTAAGCGTGCTTGGGCGAGAGTAGTACTAGGATGGGTGACCCCCTGGGAAGTCCTCGTGTTGCAACCCTTTTTTAATTTTTTTTATTTAATTTCGTCAACGCAAGAATCAAACTCCCGGTACTAAGTGTAGTCGTCCGGAGTCACGGAGTATTATTTTTTTTCCCCGAGCCAACGTGTTGACCGGGCCACGGAGCGCCCGGGTGACCGTAGCCGACGCAGCGGGCCTACGGTGCGCCCGGAGCGGGAAAGGTGGTCGCCCGGGCGACGGCATTCGTCAAGGCAGGCTTACGGTGTGCCCGGTAGCGTGAACGGTGGACACGTGGAGCGTCCGGGCGTTCGTATGCGTCGAAACAGGCTTCCGGGTGAGCGTTGGGGACCAAGTAGCCCAGGTGAGGAAAGGGATAAAAGAATAAAGTGGTGGTATTATTTCGGTTGCGATCATACCAGCACTAATGCACCGGATCCCATCAGAACTCCGCAGTTAAGCGTGCTTGGGCGAGAGTAGTACTAGGATGGGTGACCCCCTAGGAAGTCCTCGTGTTGCAACCCTTTTTTAATTTTTTTTATTTAATTTCGTCAACGCAAGAATCAAACTCCCGGTACTAAGTGTAGTCGTCCGGAGTCACGGAGTATTATTTTTTTTTCCCCGAGCCAACGTGTTGACCGGGCCACGGAGCGCCCGGGTGACCGTAGCCGACGCAGCGGGCCTACGGTGCGCCCGGAGCGGGAAAGGTGGTCGCCCGGGCGACGGCATTCGTCAAGGCAGGCTTACGGTGTGCCCGGTAGCGTGAACGGTGGACACGTGGAGCGTCCGGGCGTTCGTATGCGTCGAAACAGGCTTCCGGGTGAGCGTTGGGGACCAAGTAGCCCAGGTGAGGAAAGGGATAAAAGAATAAAGTGGTGGTATTATTTCGGTTGCGATCATACCAGCACTAATGCACCGGATCCCATCAGAACTCCGCAGTTAAGCGTGCTTGGGCGAGAGTAGTACTAGGATGGGTAACCCCCTGGGAAGTCCTCGTGTTGCAACCCTTTTTTAATTTTTTTTATTTAATTTCGTCAACGCAAGAATCAAACTCCCGGTACTAAGTGTAGTCGTCCGGAGTCACGGAGTATTATTTTTTTTTCCCCGAGCCAACGTGTTGACCGGGCCACGGAGCGCCCGGGTGACCGTAGCCGACGCAGCGGGCCTACGGTGCGCCCGGAGCGGGAAAGGTGGTCGCCCGGGCGACGGCATTCGTCAAGGCAGGCTTACGGTGTGCCCGGTAGCGTGAACGGTGGACACGTGGAGCGTCCGGGCGTTCGTATGCGTCGA
The DNA here is from genome assembly GCA_032199755.1 of Ambrosia artemisiifolia. Taxonomy (NCBI): domain Eukaryota; kingdom Viridiplantae; phylum Streptophyta; class Magnoliopsida; order Asterales; family Asteraceae; genus Ambrosia; species Ambrosia artemisiifolia. The sequence goes on along the minus strand of CM063526.1, from coordinate 4,531,660 downwards.
AACAGGCTTCCGGGTGAGCGTTGGGGACCAAGTAGCCCAGGTGAGGAAAGGGATAAAAGAATAAAGTGGTGGTATTATTTCGGTTGCGATCATACCAGCACTAATGCACCGGATCCCATCAGAACTCCGCAGTTAAGCGTGCTTGGGCGAGAGTAGTACTAGGATGGGTGACCCCCTGGGAAGTCCTCGTGTTGCAACCCTTTTTTAATTTTTTTTATTTAATTTCGTCAACGCAAGAATCAAACTCCCGGTACTAAGTGTAGTCGTCCGGAGTCACGGAGTATTATTTTTTTTCCCCGAGCCAACGTGTTGACCGGGCCACGGAGCGCCCGGGTGACCGTAGCCGACGCAGCGGGCCTACGGTGCGCCCGGAGCGGGAAAGGTGGTCGCCCGGGCGACGGCATTCGTCAAGGCAGGCTTACGGTGTGCCCGGTAGCGTGAACGGTGGACACGTGGAGCGTCCGGGCGTTCGTATGCGTCGAAACAGGCTTCCGGGTGAGCGTTGGGGACCAAGTAGCCCAGGTGAGGAAAGGGATAAAAGAATAAAGTGGTGGTATTATTTCGGTTGCGATCATACCAGCACTAATGCACCGGATCCCATCAGAACTCCGCAGTTAGGCGTGCTTGGGCGAGAGTAGTACTAGGATGGGTGACCCCCTGGAGGGATAAAAGAATAAAGTGGTGGTATTATTTCGGTTGCGATCATACCAGCACTAATGCACCGGATCCCATCAGAACTCCGCAGTTAGGCGTGCTTGGGCGAGAGTAGTACTAGGATGGGTGACCCCCTGGGAAGTCCTCGTGTTGCAACCCTTTTTTAATTTTTTTTATTTAATTTCGTCAACGCAAGAATCAAACTCCCGGTACTAAGTGTAGTCGTCCGGAGTCACGGAGTATTATTTTTTTTTCCCCGAGCCAACGTGTTGACCTGGCCACGGAGCGCCCGGGTGACCGTAGCCGACGCAGCGCGCCTACGGTGCGCCCGGAGCGGGAAAGGTGGTCGCCCGGGCGACGGCATTCGTCAAGGCAGGCTTACGGTGTGCCCGGTAGCGTGAACGGTGGACACGTGGAGCGTCCGGGCGTTCGTATGCGTCGAAACAGGCTTTCGGGTGAGCGTTGGGGACCAAGTAGCCCAGGTGAGGAAAGGGATAAAAGAATAAAGTGGTGGTATTATTTCGGTTGCGATCATACCAGCACTAATGCACCGGATCCCATCAGAACTCCGCAGTTAGGCGTGCTTGGGCGAGAGTAGTACTAGGATGGGTGACCCCCTGGGAAGTCCTCGTGTTGCAACCCTTTTTTAATTTTTTTTATTTAATTTCGTCAACGCAAGAATCAAACTCCCGGTACTAAGTGTAGTCGTCCGGAGTCACGGAGTATTATTTTTTTTTCCCCGAGCCAACGTGTTGACCGGGCCACGGAGCGCCCGGGTGACCGTAGCCGACGCAGCGGGCCTACGGTGCGCCCGGAGCGGGAAAGGTGGTCGCCCGGGAGACGGCATTCGTCAAGGCAGGCTTACGGTGTGCCCGGTAGCGTGAACGGTGGACACGTGGAGCGTCCGGGCGTTCGTATGCGTCGAAACAGGCTTCCGGGTGAGCGTTGGGGACCAAGTAGCCCAGGTGAGGAAAGGGATAAAAGAATAAAGTGGTGCTATTATTTCGGTTGCGATCATACCAGCACTAATGCACCGGATCCCATCAGAACTCCGCAGTTAAGCGTGCTTGGGCGAGAGTAGTACTAGGATGGGTGACCCCCTGGGAAGTCCTCGTGTTGCAACCCTTTTTTAATTTTTTTTATTTAATTTCGTCAACGCAAGAATCAAACTCCCGGTACTAAGTGTAGTCGTCCGGAGTCACGGAGTATTATTTTTTTTCCCCGAGCCAACGTGTTGACCGGGCCACGGAGCGCCCGGGTGACCGTAGCCGACGCAGCGGGCCTACGGTGCGCCCGGAGCGGGAAAGGTGGTCGCCCGGGCGACGGCATTCGTCAAGGCAGGCTTACGGTGTGCCCGGTAGCGTGAACGGTGGACACGTGGAGCGTCCGGGCGTTCGTATGCGTCGAAACAGGCTTCCGGGTGAGCGTTGGGGACCAAGTAGCCCAGGTGAGGAAAGGGATAAAAGAATAAAGTGGTGGTATTATTTCGGTTGCGATCATACCAGCACTAATGCACCGGATCCCATCAGAACTCCGCAGTTAAGCGTGCTTGGGCGAGAGTAGTACTAGGATGGGTGACCCCCTAGGAAGTCCTCGTGTTGCAACCCTTTTTTAATTTTTTTTATTTAATTTCGTCAACGCAAGAATCAAACTCCCGGTACTAAGTGTAGTCGTCCGGAGTCACGGAGTATTATTTTTTTTTCCCCGAGCCAACGTGTTGACCGGGCCACGGAGCGCCCGGGTGACCGTAGCCGACGCAGCGGGCCTACGGTGCGCCCGGAGCGGGAAAGGTGGTCGCCCGGGCGACGGCATTCGTCAAGGCAGGCTTACGGTGTGCCCGGTAGCGTGAACGGTGGACACGTGGAGCGTCCGGGCGTTCGTATGCGTCGAAACAGGCTTCCGGGTGAGCGTTGGGGACCAAGTAGCCCAGGTGAGGAAAGGGATAAAAGAATAAAGTGGTGGTATTATTTCGGTTGCGATCATACCAGCACTAATGCACCGGATCCCATCAGAACTCCGCAGTTAAGCGTGCTTGGGCGAGAGTAGTACTAGGATGGGTAACCCCCTGGGAAGTCCTCGTGTTGCAACCCTTTTTTAATTTTTTTTATTTAATTTCGTCAACGCAAGAATCAAACTCCCGGTACTAAGTGTAGTCGTCCGGAGTCACGGAGTATTATTTTTTTTTCCCCGAGCCAACGTGTTGACCGGGCCACGGAGCGCCCGGGTGACCGTAGCCGACGCAGCGGGCCTACGGTGCGCCCGGAGCGGGAAAGGTGGTCGCCCGGGCGACGGCATTCGTCAAGGCAGGCTTACGGTGTGCCCGGTAGCGTGAACGGTGGACACGTGGAGCGTCCGGGCGTTCGTATGCGTCGAAACAGGCTTCCGGGTGAGCGTTGGGGACCAAGTAGCCCAGGTGAGGAAAGGGATAAAAGAATAAAGTGGTGGTATTATTTCGGTTGCGATCATACCAGCACTAATGCACCGGATCCCATCAGAACTCCGCAGTTAAGCGTGCTTGGGCGAGAGTAGTACTAGGATGGGTGACCCCCTGGGAAGTCCTCGTGTTGCAACCCTTTTTTAATTTTTTTTATTTAATTTCGTCAACGCAAGAATCAAACTCCCGGTACTAAGTGTAGTCGTCCGGAGTCACGGAGTATTATTTTTTTTTCCCCGAGCCAACGTGTTGACCGGGCCACGGAGCGCCCGGGTGACCGTAGCCGACGCAGCGGGCCTACGGTGCGCCCGGAGCGGGAAAGGTGGTCGCCCGGGCGACGGCATTCGTCAAGGCAGGCTTACGGTGTGCCCGGTAGCGTGAACGGTGGACACGTGGAGCGTCCGGGCGTTCGTATGCGTCGAAACAGGCTTCCGGGTGAGCGTTGGGGACCAAGTAGCCCAGGTGAGGAAAGGGATAAAAGAATAAAGTGGTGGTATTATTTCGGTTGCGATCATACCAGCACTAATGCACCGGATCCCATCAGAACTCCGCAGTTAAGCGTGCTTGGGCGAGAGTAGTACTAGGATGGGTGATCCCCTGGGAAGTCCTCGTGTTGCAACCCTTTTTTAATTTTTTTTATTTAATTTCGTCAACGCAAGAATCAAACTCCCGGTATTAAGTGTAGTCGTCCGGAGTCACGGAGTATTATTTTTTTTTCCCCGAGCCAACGTGTTGACCGGGCCACGGAGCGCCCGGGTGACCGTAGCCGACGCAGCGGGCCTACGGTGCGCCCGGAGCGGGAAAGGTGGTCGCCCGGGCGACGGCATTCGTCAAGGCAGGCTTACGGTGTGCCCGGTAGCGTGAACGGTGGACACGTGGAGCGTCCGGGCGTTCGTATGCGTCGAAACAGGCTTCCGGGTGAGCGTTGGGGACCAAGTAGCCCAGGTGAGGAAAGGGATAAAAGAATAAAGTGGTGGTATTATTTCGGTTGCGATCATACCAGCACTAATGCACCGGATCCCATCAGAACTCCGCAGTTAAGCGTGCTTGGGCGAGAGTAGTACTAGGATGGGTGACCCCCTGGGAAGTCCTCGTGTTGCAACCCTTTTTTAATTTTTTTTATTTAATTTCGTCAACGCAAGAATCAAACTCCCGGTACTAAGTGTAGTCGTCCGGAGTCACGGAGTATTATTTTTTTTTCCCCGAGCCAACGTGTTGACCGGGCCACGGAGCGCCCGGGTGACCGTAGCCGACGCAGCGGGCCTACGGTGCGCCCGGAGCGGGAAAGGTGGTCGCCCGGGCGACGGCATTCGTCAAGGCAGGCTTACGGTGTGCCCGGTAGCGTGAACGGTGGACACGTGGAGCGTCCGGGCGTTCGTATGCGTCGAAACAGGCTTCCGGGTGAGCGTTGGGGACCAAGTAGCCCAGGTGAGGAAAGGGATAAAAGAATAAAGTGGTGGTATTATTTCGGTTGCGATCATACCAGCACTAATGCACCGGATCCCATCAGAACTCCGCAGTTAAGCGTGCTTGGGCGAGAGTAGTACTAGGATGGGTGACCCCCTGGGAAGTCCTCGTGTTGCAACCCTTTTTTAATTTTTTTTATTTAATTTCGTCAACGCAAGAATCAAACTCCCGGTACTAAGTGTAGTCGTCCGGAGTCACGTAGTATTATTTTTTTTTCCCCGAGCCAACGTGTTGACCGGGCCACGGAGCGCCCGGGTGACCGTAGCCGACGCAGCGGGCCTACGGTGCGCCCGGAGCGGGAAAGGTGGTCGCCCGGGCGACGGCATTCGTCAAGGCAGGCTTACGGTGTGCCCGGTAGCGTGAACGGTGGACACGTGGAGCGTCCGGGCGTTCGTATGCGTCGAAACAGGCTTCCGGGTGAGCGTTGGGGACCAAGTAGCCCAGGTGAGGAAAGGGATAAAAGAATAAAGTGGTGGTATTATTTCGGTTGCGATCATACCAGCACTAATGCACCGGATCCCATCAGAACTCCGCAGTTAAGCGTGCTTGGGCGAGAGTAGTACTAGGATGGGTGACCCCCTGGGAAGTCCTCGTGTTGCAACCCTTTTTTAATTTTTTTTATTTAATTTCGTCAACGCAAGAATCAAACTCCCGGTACTAAGTGTAGTCGTCCGGAGTCACGGAGTATTATTTTTTTTTCCCCGAGCCAACGTGTTGACCGGGCCACGGAGCGCCCGGGTGACCGTAGCCGACGCAGCGGGCCTACGGTGCGCCCGGAGCGGGAAAGGTGGTCGCCCGGGCGACGGCATTCGTCAAGGCAGGCTTACGGTGTGCCCGGTAGCGTGAACGGTGGACACGTGGAGCGTCCGGGCGTTCGTATGCGTCAAAACAGGCTTCCGGGTGAGCGTTGGGGACCAAGTAGCCCAGGTGAGTAAAGGGATAAAAGAATAAAGTGGTGGTATTATTTCGGTTGCGATCATACCAGCACTAATGCACCGGATCCCATCAGAACTCCGCAGTTAAGCGTGCTTGGGCGAGAGTAGTACTAGGATGGGTGACCCCCTGGGAAGTCCTCGTGTTGCAACCCTTTTTTAATTTTTTTTATTTAATTTCGTCAACGCAAGAATCAAACTCCCGGTACTAAGTGTAGTCGTCCGGAGTCACGGAGTATTATTTTTTTTTCCCCGAGCCAACGTGTTGACCGGGCCACGGAGCGCCCGGGTGACCGTAGCCGACGCAGCGGGCCTACGGTGCGCCCGGAGCGGGAAAGGTGGTCGCCCGGGCGACGGCATTCGTCAAGGCAGGCTTACGGTGTGCCCGGTAGCGTGAACGGTGGACACGTGGAGCGTCCGGGCGTTCGTATGCGTCGAAACAGGCTTCCGGGTGAGCGTTGGGGACCAAGTAGCCCAGGTGAGGAAAGGGATAAAAGAATAAAGTGGTGGTATTATTTCGGTTGCGATCATACCAGCACTAATGCACCGGATCCCATCAGAACTCCGCAGTTAAGCGTGCTTGGGCGAGAGTAGTACTAGGATGGGTGACCCCCTGGGAAGTCCTCGTGTTGCAACCCTTTTTTAATTTTTTTTATTTAATTTCGTCAACGCAAGAATCAAACTCCCGGTACTAAGTGTAGTCGTCCGGAGTCACGGAGTATTATTTTTTTTCCCCGAGCCAACGTGTTGACCGGGCCACGGAGCGCCCGGGTGACCGTAGCCGACGCAGCGGGCCTACGGTGCGCCCGGAGCGGGAAAGGTGGTCGCCCGGGCGACGGCATTCGTCAAGGCAGGCTTACGGTGTGCCCGGTAGCGTGAACGGTGGACACGTGGAGCGTCCGGGCGTTCGTATGCGTCGAAACAGGCTTCCGGGTGAGCGTTGGGGACCAAGTAGCCCAGGTGAGGAAAGGGATAAAAGAATAAAGTGGTGGTATTATTTCGGTTGCGATCATACCAGCACTAATGCACCGGATCCCATCAGAACTCCGCAGTTAAGCGTGCTTGGGCGAGAGTAGTACTAGGATGGGTGACCCCCTAGGAAGTCCTCGTGTTGCAACCCTTTTTTAATTTTTTTTATTTAATTTCGTCAACGCAAGAATCAAACTCCCGGTACTAAGTGTAGTCGTCCGGAGTCACGGAGTATTATTTTTTTTTCCCCGAGCCAACGTGTTGACCGGGCCACGGAGCGCCCGGGTGACCGTAGCCGACGCAGCGGGCCTACGGTGCGCCCGGAGCGGGAAAGGTGGTCGCCCGGGCGACGGCATTCGTCAAGGCAGGCTTACGGTGTGCCCGGTAGCGTGAACGGTGGACACGTGGAGCGTCCGGGCGTTCGTATGCGTCGAAACAGGCTTCCGGGTGAGCGTTGGGGACCAAGTAGCCCAGGTGAGGATAGGGATAAAAGAATAAAGTGGTGGTATTATTTCGGTTGCGATCATACCAGCACTAATGCACCGGATCCCATCAGAACTCCGCAGTTAAGCGTGCTTGGGCGAGAGTAGTACTAGGATGGGTGACCCCCTGGGAAGTCCTCGTGTTGCAACCCTTTTTTAATTTTTTTTATTTAATTTCGTCAACGCAAGAATCAAACTCCCGGTACTAAGTGTAGTCGTCCGGAGTCACGGAGTATTATTTTTTTTTCCCCGAGCCAACGTGTTGACCGGGCCACGGAGCGCCCGGGTGACCGTAGCCGACGCAGCGGGCCTACGGTGCGCCCGGAGCGGGAAAGGTGGTCGCCCGGGCGACGGCATTCGTCAAGGCAGGCTTACGGTGTGCCCGGTAGCGTGAACGGTGGACACGTGGAGCGTCCGGGCGTTCGTATGCGTCGAAACAGGCTTCCGGGTGAGCGTTGGGGACCAAGTAGCCCAGGTGAGGAAAGGGATAAAAGAATAAAGTGGTGGTATTATTTCGGTTGCGATCATACCAGCACTAATGCACCGGATCCCATCAGAACTCCGCAGTTAAGCGTGCTTGGGCGAGAGTAGTACTAGGATGGGTGACCCCCTGGGAAGTCCTCGTGTTGCAACCCTTTTTTAATTTTTTTTATTTAATTTCGTCAACGCAAGAATCAAACTCCCGGTACTAAGTGTAGTCGTCCGGAGTCACGTAGTATTATTTTTTTTTCCCCGAGCCAACGTGTTGACCGGGCCACGGAGCGCCCGGGTGACCGTAGCCGACGCAGCGGGCCTACGGTGCGCCCGGAGCGGGAAAGGTGGTCGCCCGGGCGACGGCATTCGTCAAGGCAGGCTTACGGTGTGCCCGGTAGCGTGAACGGTGGACACGTGGAGCGTCCGGGCGTTCGTATGCGTCGAAACAGGCTTCCGGGTGAGCGTTGGGGACCAAGTAGCCCAGGTGAGGAAAGGGATAAAAGAATAAAGTGGTGGTATTATTTCGGTTGCGATCATACCAGCACTAATGCACCGGATCCCATCAGAACTCCGCAGTTAAGCGTGCTTGGGCGAGAGTAGTACTAGGATGGGTGACCCCCTGGGAAGTCCTCGTGTTGCAACCCTTTTTTAATTTTTTTTATTTAATTTCGTCAACGCAAGAATCAAACTCCCGGTACTAAGTGTAGTCGTCCGGAGTCACGGAGTATTATTTTTTTTTCCCCGAGCCAACGTGTTGACCGGGCCACGGAGCGCCCGGGTGACCGTAGCCGACGCAGCGGGCCTACGGTGCGCCCGGAGCGGGAAAGGTGGTCGCCCGGGCGACGGCATTCGTCAAGGCAGGCTTACGGTGTGCCCGGTAGCGTGAACGGTGGACACGTGGAGCGTCCGGGCGTTCGTATGCGTCAAAACAGGCTTCCGGGTGAGCGTTGGGGACCAAGTAGCCCAGGTGAGTAAAGGGATAAAAGAATAAAGTGGTGGTATTATTTCGGTTGCGATCATACCAGCACTAATGCACCGGATCCCATCAGAACTCCGCAGTTAAGCGTGCTTGGGCGAGAGTAGTACTAGGATGGGTGACCCCCTGGGAAGTCCTCGTGTTGCAACCCTTTTTTAATTTTTTTTATTTAATTTCGTCAACGCAAGAATCAAACTCCCGGTACTAAGTGTAGTCGTCCGGAGTCACGGAGTATTATTTTTTTTTCCCCGAGCCAACGTGTTGACCGGGCCACGGAGCGCCCGGGTGACCGTAGCCGACGCAGCGGGCCTACGGTGCGCCCGGAGCGGGAAAGGTGGTCGCCCGGGCGACGGCATTCGTCAAGGCAGGCTTACGGTGTGCCCGGTAGCGTGAACGGTGGACACGTGGAGCGTCCGGGCGTTCGTATGCGTCGAAACAGGCTTCCGGGTGAGCGTTGGGGACCAAGTAGCCCAGGTGAGGAAAGGGATAAAAGAATAAAGTGGTGGTATTATTTCGGTTGCGATCATACCAGCACTAATGCACCGGATCCCATCAGAACTCCGCAGTTAAGCGTGCTTGGGCGAGAGTAGTACTAGGATGGGTGACCCCCTGGGAAGTCCTCGTGTTGCAACCCTTTTTTAATTTTTTTTATTTAATTTCGTCAACGCAAGAATCAAACTCCCGGTACTAAGTGTAGTCGTCCGGAGTCACGGAGTATTATTTTTTTTCCCCGAGCCAACGTGTTGACCGGGCCACGGAGCGCCCGGGTGACCGTAGCCGACGCAGCGGGCCTACGGTGCGCCCGGAGCGGGAAAGGTGGTCGCCCGGGCGACGGCATTCGTCAAGGCAGGCTTACGGTGTGCCCGGTAGCGTGAACGGTGGACACGTGGAGCGTCCGGGCGTTCGTATGCGTCGAAACAGGCTTCCGGGTGAGCGTTGGGGACCAAGTAGCCCAGGTGAGGAAAGGGATAAAAGAATAAAGTGGTGTTATTATTTCGGTTGCGATCATACCAGCACTAATGCACCGGATCCCATCAGAACTCCGCAGTTAAGCGTGCTTGGGCGAGAGTAGTACTAGGATGGGTGACCCCCTAGGAAGTCCTCGTGTTGCAACCCTTTTTTAATTTTTTTTATTTAATTTCGTCAACGCAAGAATCAAACTCCCGGTACTAAGTGTAGTCGTCCGGAGTCACGGAGTATTATTTTTTTTTCCCCGAGCCAACGTGTTGACCGGGCCACGGAGCGCCCGGGTGACCGTAGCCGACGCAGCGGGCCTACGGTGCGCCCGGAGCGGGAAAGGTGGTCGCCCGGGCGACGGCATTCGTCAAGGCAGGCTTACGGTGTGCCCGGTAGCGTGAACGGTGGACACGTGGAGCGTCCGGGCGTTCGTATGCGTCGAAACAGGCTTCCGGGTGAGCGTTGGGGACCAAGTAGCCCAGGTGAGGAAAGGGATAAAAGAATAAAGTGGTGGTATTATTTCGGTTGCGATCATACCAGCACTAATGCACCGGATCCCATCAGAACTCCGCAGTTAAGCGTGCTTGGGCGAGAGTAGTACTAGGATGGGTGACCCCCTGGGAAGTCCTCGTGTTGCAACCCTTTTTTAATTTTTTTTATTTAATTTCGTCAACGCAAGAATCAAACTCCCGGTACTAAGTGTAGTCGTCCGGAGTCACGGAGTATTATTTTTTTTTCCCCGAGCCAACGTGTTGACCGGGCCACGGAGCGCCCGGGTGACCGTAGCCGACGCAGCGGGCCTACGGTGCGCCCGGAGCGGGAAAGGTGGTCGCCCGGGCGACGGCATTCGTCAAGGCAGGCTTACGGTGTGCCCGGTAGCGTGAACGGTGGACACGTGGAGCGTCCGGGCGTTCGTATGCGTCGAAACAGGCTTCCGGGTGAGCGTTGGGGACCAAGTAGCCCAGGTGAGGAAAGGGATAAAAGAATAAAGTGGTGGTATTATTTCGGTTGCGATCATACCAGCACTAATGCACCGGATCCCATCAGAACTCCGCAGTTAAGCGTGCTTGGGCGAGAGTAGTACTAGGATGGGTGACCCCCTGGGAAGTCCTCGTGTTGCAACCCTTTTTTAATTTTTTTTATTTAATTTCGTCAACGCAAGAATCAAACTCCCGGTACTAAGTGTAGTCGTCCGGAGTCACGGAGTATTATTTTTTTTTCCCCGAGCCAACGTGTTGACCGGGCCACGGAGCGCCCGGGTGACCGTAGCCGACGCAGCGGGCCTACGGTGCGCCCGGAGCGGGAAAGGTGGTCGCCCGGGCGACGGCATTCGTCAAGGCAGGCTTACGGTGTGCCCGGTAGCGTGAACGGTGGACACGTGGAGCGTCCGGGCGTTCGTATGCGTCGAAACAGGCTTCCGGGTGAGCGTTGGGGACCAAGTAGCCCAGGTGAGGAAAGGGATAAAAGAATAAAGTGGTGGTATTATTTCGGTTGCGATCATACCAGCACTAATGCACCGGATCCCATCAGAACTCCGCAGTTAAGCGTGCTTGGGCGAGAGTAGTACTAGGATGGGTGACCCCCTGGGAAGTCCTCGTGTTGCAACCCTTTTTTAATTTTTTTTATTTAATTTCGTCAACGCAAGAATCAAACTCCCGGTACTAAGTGTAGTCGTCCGGAGTCACGGAGTATTATTTTTTTTTCCTCGAGCCAACGTGTTGACCGGGCCACGGAGCGCCCGGGTGACCGTAGCCGACGCAGCGGGCCTACGGTGCGCCCGGAGCGGGAAAGGTGGTCGCCCGGGCGACGGCATTCGTCAAGGCAGGCTTACGGTGTGCCCGGTAGCGTGAACGGTGGACACGTGGAGCGTCCGGGCGTTCGTATGCGTCGAAACAGGCTTCCGGGTGAGCGTTGGGGACCAAGTAGCCCAGGTGAGGAAAGGGATAAAAGAATAAAGTGGTGGTATTATTTCGGTTGCGATCATACCAGCACTAATGCACCGGATCCCATCAGAACTCCGCAGTTAAGCGTGCTTGGGCGAGAGTAGTACTAGGATGGGTGACCCCCTGGGAAGTCCTCGTGTTGCAACCCTTTTTTAATTTTTTTTATTTAATTTCGTCAACGCAAGAATCAAACTCCCGGTACTAAGTGTAGTCGTCCGGAGTCACGTAGTATTATTTTTTTTTCCCCGAGCCAACGTGTTGACCGGGCCACGGAGCGCCCGGGTGACCGTAGCCGACGCAGCGGGCCTACGGTGCGCCCGGAGCGGGAAAGGTGGTCGCCCGGGCGACGGCATTCGTCAAGGCAGGCTTACGGTGTGCCCGGTAGCGTGAACGGTGGACACGTGGAGCGTCCGGGCGTTCGTATGCGTCGAAACAGGCTTCCGGGTGAGCGTTGGGGACCAAGTAGCCCAGGTGAGGAAAGGGATAAAAGAATAAAGTGGTGGTATTATTTCGGTTGCGATCATACCAGCACTAATGCACCGGATCCCATCAGAACTCCGCAGTTAAGCGTGCTTGGGCGAGAGTAGTACTAGGATGGGTGACCCCCTGGGAAGTCCTCGTGTTGCAACCCTTTTTTAATTTTTTTTATTTAATTTCGTCAACGCAAGAATCAAACTCCCGGTACTAAGTGTAGTCGTCCGGAGTCACGGAGTATTATTTTTTTTTCCCCGAGCCAACGTGTTGACCGGGCCACGGAGCGCCCGGGTGACCGTAGCCGACGCAGCGGGCCTACGGTGCGCCCGGAGCGGGAAAGGTGGTCGCCCGGGCGACGGCGTTCGTCAAGGCAGGCTTACGGTGTGCCCGGTAGCGTGAACGGTGGACACGTGGAGCGTCCGGGCGTTCGTATGCGTCAAAACAGGCTTCCGGGTGAGCGTTGGGGACCAAGTAGCCCAGGTGAGGAAAGGGATAAAAGAATAAAGTGGTGGTATTATTTCGGTTGCGATCATACCAGCACTAATGCACCGGATCCCATCAGAACTCCGCAGTTAAGCGTGCTTGGGCGAGAGTAGTACTAGGATGGGTGACCCCCTGGGAAGTCCTCGTGTTGCAACCCTTTTTTAATTTTTTTTATTTAATTTAGTCAACGCAAGAATCAAACTCCCGGTACTAAGTGTAGTCGTCCGGAGTCACGGAGTATTATTTTTTTTTCCCCGAGCCAACGTGTTGACCGGGCCACGGAGCGCCCGGGTGACCGTAGCCGACGCAGCGGGCCTACGGTGCGCCCGGAGCGGGAAAGGTGGTCGCCCGGGCGACGGCATTCGTCAAGGCAGGCTTACGGTGTGCCCGGTAGCGTGAACGGTGGACACGTGGAGCGTCCGGGCGTTCGTATGCGTCAAAACAGGCTTCCGGGTGAGCGTTGGGGACCAAGTAGCCCAGGTGAGGAAAGGGATAAAAGAATAAAGTGGTGGTATTATTTCGGTTGCGATCATACCAGCACTAATGCACCGGATCCCATCAGAACTCCGCAGTTAAGCGTGCTTGGGCGAGAGTAGTACTAGGATGGGTGACCCCCTGGGAAGTCCTCGTGTTGCAACCCTTTTTTAATTTTTTTTATTTAATTTCGTCAACGCAAGAATCAAACTCCCGGTACTAAGTGTAGTCGTCCGGAGTCACGGAGTATTATTTTTTTTTCCCCGAGCCAACGTGTTGACCGGGCCACGGAGCGCCCGGGTGACCGTAGCCGACGCAGCGGGCCTACGGTGCGCCCGGAGCGGGAAAGGTGGTCGCCCGGGCGACGGCATTCGTCAAGGCAGGCTTACGGTGTGCCCGGTAGCGTGAACGGTGGACACGTGGAGCGTCCGGGCGTTCGTATGCGTCGAAACAGGCTTCCGGGTGAGCGTTGGGGACCAAGTAGCCCAGGTGAGGAAAGGGATAAAAGAATAAAGTGGTGGTATTATTTCGGTTGCGATCATACCAGCACTAATGCACCGGATCCCATCAGAACTCCGCAGTTAAGCGTGCTTCGGCGAGAGTAGTACTAGGATGGGTGACCCCCTGGGAAGTCCTCGTGTTGCAACCCTTTTTTAATTTTTTTTATTTAATTTCGTCAACGCAAGAATCAAACTCCCGGTACTAAGTGTAGTCGTCCGGAGTCACGGAGTATTATTTTTTTTCCCCGAGCCAACGTGTTGACCGGGCCACGGAGCGCCCGGGTGACCGTAGCCGACGCAGCGGGCCTACGGTGCGCCCGGAGCGGGAAAGGTGGTCGCCCGGGCGACGGCATTCGTCAAGGCAGGCTTACGGTGTGCCCGGTAGCGTGAACGGTGGACACGTGGAGCGTCCGGGCGTTCGTATGCGTCGAAACAGGCTTCCGGGTGAGCGTTGGGGACCAAGTAGCCCAGGTGAGGAAAGGGATAAAAGAATAAAGTGGTGGTATTATTTCGGTTGCGATCATACCAGCACTAATGCACCGGATCCCATCAGAACTCCGCAGTTAAGCGTGCTTGGGCGAGAGTAGTACTAGGATGGGTGACCCCCTAGGAAGTCCTCGTGTTGCAACCCTTTTTTAATTTTTTTTATTTAATTTCGTCAACGCAAGAATCAAACTCCCGGTACTAAGTGTAGTCGTCCGGAGTCACGGAGTATTATTTTTTTTTCCCCGAGCCAACGTGTTGACCGGGCCACGGAGCGCCCGGGTGACCGTAGCCGACGCAGCGGGCCTACGGTGCGCCCGGAGCGGGAAAGGTGGTCGCCCGGGCGACGGCATTCGTCAAGGCAGGCTTACGGTGTGCCCGGTAGCGTGAACGGTGGACACGTGGAGCGTCCGGGCGTTCGTATGCGTCGAAACAGGCTTCCGGGTGAGCGTTGGGGACCAAGTAGCCCAGGTGAGGAAAGGGATAAAAGAATAAAGTGGTGGTATTATTTCGGTTGCGATCATACCAGCACTAATGCACCGGATCCCATCAGAACTCCGCAGTTAAGCGTGCTTGGGCGAGAGTAGTACTAGGATGGGTGACCCCCTGGGAAGTCCTCGTGTTGCAACCCTTTTTTAATTTTTTTTATTTAATTTCGTCAACGCAAGAATCAAACTCCCGGTACTAAGTGTAGTCGTCCGGAGTCACGGAGTATTATTTTTTTTTCCCCGAGCCAACGTGTTGACCGGGCCACGGAGCGCCCGGGTGACCGTAGCCGACGCAGCGGGCCTACGGTGCGCCCGGAGCGGGAAAGGTGGTCGCCCGGGCGACGGCATTCGTCAAGGCAGGCTTACGGTGTGCCCGGTAGCGTGAACGGTGGACACGTGGAGCGTCCGGGCGTTCGTATGCGTCGAAACAGGCTTCCGGGTGAGCGTTGGGGACCAAGTAGCCCAGGTGAGGAAAGGGATAAAAGAATAAAGTGGTGGTATTATTTCGGTTGCGATCATACCAGCACTAATGCACCGGATCCCATCAGAACTCCGCAGTTAAGCGTGCTTGGGCGAGAGTAGTACTAGGATGGGTGACCCCCTGGGAAGTCCTCGTGTTGCAACCCTTTTTTAATTTTTTTTATTTAATTTCGTCAACGCAAGAATCAAACTCCCGGTACTAAGTGTAGTCGTCCGGAGTCACAGAGTATTATTTTTTTTTCCCCGAGCCAACGTGTTGACCGGGCCACGGAGCGCCCGGGTGACCGTAGCCGACGCAGCGGGCCTACGGTGCGCCCGGAGCGGGAAAGGTGGTCGCCCGGGCGACGGCATTCGTCAAGGCAGGCTTACGGTGTGCCCGGTAGCGTGAACGGTGGACACGTGGAGCGTCCGGGCGTTCGTATGCGTCGAAACAGGCTTCCGGGTGAGCGTTGGGGACCAAGTAGCCCAGGTGAGGAAAGGGATAAAAGAATAAAGTGGTGGTATTATTTCGGTTGCGATCATACCAGCACTAATGCACCGGATCCCATCAGAACTCCGCAGTTAAGCGTGCTTAGGCGAGAGTAGTACTAGGATGGGTGACCCCCTGGGAAGTCCTCGTGTTGCAACCCTTTTTTAATTTTTTTTATTTAATTTCGTCAACGCAAGAATCAAACTCCCGGTACTAAGTGTAGTCGTCCGGAGTCACGGAGTATTATTTTTTTTTCCCCGAGCCAACGTGTTGACCGGGCCACGGAGCGCCCGGGTGACCGTAGCCGACGCAGCGGGCCTACGGTGCGCCCGGAGCGGGAAAGGTGGTCGCCCGGGCGACGGCATTCGTCAAGGCAGGCTTACGGTGTGCCCGGTAGCGTGAACGGTGGACACGTGGAGCGTCCGGGCGTTCGTATGCGTCGAAACAGGCTTCCGGGTGAGCGTTGGGGACCAAGTAGCCCAGGTGAGGAAAGGGATAAAAGAATAAAGTGGTGGTATTATTTCGGTTGCGATCATACCAGCACTAATGCACCGGATCCCATCAGAACTCCGCAGTTAAGCGTGCTTGGGCGAGAGTAGTACTAGGATGGGTGACCCCCTGGGAAGTCCTCGTGTTGCAACCCTTTTTTAATTTTTTTTATTTAATTTCGTAAACGCAAGAATCAAACTCCCGGTACTAAGTGTAGTCGTCCGGAGTCACGTAGTATTATTTTTTTTTCCCCGAGCCAACGTGTTGACCGGGCCACGGAGCGCCCGGGTGACCGTAGCCGACGCAGCGGGCCTACGGTGCGCCCGGAGCGGGAAAGGTGGTCGCCCGGGCGACGGCATTCGTCAAGGCAGGCTTACGGTGTGCCCGGTAGCGTGAACGGTGGACACGTGGAGCGTCCGGGCGTTCGTATGCGTCGAAACAGGCTTCCGGGTGAGCGTTGGGGACCAAGTAGCCCAGGTGAAGAAAGGGATAAAAGAATAAAGTGGTGGTATTATTTCGGTTGCGATCATACCAGCACTAATGCACCGGATCCCATCAGAACTCCGCAGTTAAGCGTGCTTGGGCGAGAGTAGTACTAGGATGGGTGACCCCCTGGGAAGTCCTCGTGTTGCAACCCTTTTTTAATTTTTTTTATTTAATTTCGTCAACGCAAGAATCAAACTCCCGGTACTAAGTGTAGTCGTCCGGAGTCACGGAGTATTATTTTTTTTTCCCCGAGCCAACGTGTTGACCGGGCCACGGAGCGCCCGGGTGACCGTAGCCGACGCAGCGGGCCTACGGTGCGCCCGGAGCGGGAAAGGTGGTCGCCCGGGCGACGACATTCGTCAAGGCAGGCTTACGGTGTGCCCGGTAGCGTGAACGGTGGACACGTGGAGCGTCCGGGCGTTCGTATGCGTCGAAACAGGCTTCCGGGTGAGCGTTGGGGACCAAGTAGCCCAGGTGAGGAAAGGGATAAAAGAATAAAGTGGTGGTATTATTTCGGTTGCGATCATACCAGCACTAATGCACCGGATCCCATCAGAACTCCGCAGTTAAGCGTGCTTGGGCGAGAGTAGTACTAGGATGGGTGACCCCCTGGGAAGTCCTCGTGTTGCAACCCTTTTTTAATTTTTTTTATTTAATTTCGTCAACGCAAGAATCAAACTCCCGATACTAAGTGTAGTCGTCCGGAGTCACGGAGTATTATTTTTTTTTCCCCGAGCCAACGTGTTGACCGGGCCACGGAGCGCCCGGGTGACCGTAGCCGACGCAGCGGGCCTACGGTGCGCCCGGAGCGGGAAAGGTGGTCGCCCGGGCGACGGCATTCGTCAAGGCAGGCTTACGGTCTGCCCGGTAGCGTGAACGGTGGACACGTGGAGCGTCCGGGCGTTCGTATGCGTCGAAACAGGCTTCCGGGTGAGCGTTGGGGACCAAGTAGCCCAGGTGAGGAAAGGGATAAAAGAATAAAGTGGTGGTATTATTTCGGTTGCGATCATACCAGCACTAATGCACCGGATCCCATCAGAACTCCGCAGTTAAGCGTGCTTGGGCGAGAGTAGTACTAGGATGGGTGACCCCCTGGGAAGTCCTCGTGTTGCAACCCTTTTTTAATTTTTTTTATTTAATTTCGTCAACGCAAGAATCAAACTCCCGGTACTAAGTGTAGTCGTCCGGAGTCACGGAGTATTATTTTTTTTTCCCCGAGCCAACGTGTTGACCGGGCCACGGAGCGCCCGGGTGACCGTAGCCGACGCAGCGGGCCTACGGTGCGCCCGGAGCGGGAAAGGTGGTCGCCCGGGCGACGGCATTCGTCAAGGCAGGCTTACGGTGTGCCCGGTAGCGTGAACGGTGGACACGTGGAGCGTCCGGGCGTTCGTATTCGTCGAAACAGGCTTCCGGGTGAGCGTTGGGGACCAAGTAGCCCAGGTGAGGAAAGGGATAAAAGAATAAAGTGGTGGTATTATTTCGGTTGCGATCATACCAGCACTAATGCACCGGATCCCATCAGAACTCCGCAGTTAAGCGTGCTTGGGCGAGAGTAGTACTAGGATGGGTGACCCCCTGGGAAGTCCTCGTGTTGCAACCCTTTTTTAATTTTTTTTATTTAATTTCGTCAACGCAAGAATCAAACTCCCGGTACTAAGTGTAGTCGTCCGGAGTCACGGAGTATTATTTTTTTTTCCCCGAGCCAACGTGTTGACCGGGCCACGGAGCGCCCGGGTGACCGTAGCCGACGCAGCGGGCCTACGGTGCGCCCGGAGCGGGAAAGGTGGTCGCCCGGGCGACGGCATTCGTCAAGGCAGGCTTACGGTGTGCCCGGTAGCGTGAACGGTGGACACGTGGAGCGTCCGGGCGTTCGTATGCGTCGAAACAGGCTTCCGGGTGAGCGTTGGGGACCAAGTAGCCCAGGTGAGGAAAGGGATAAAAGAATAAAGTGGTGGTATTATTTCGGTTGCGATCATACCAGCACTAATGCACCGGATCCCATCAGAACTCCGCAGTTAAGCGTGCTTCGGCGAGAGTAGTACTAGGATGGGTGACCCCCTGGGAAGTCCTCGTGTTGCAACCCTTTTTTAATTTTTTTTATTTAATTTCGTCAACGCAAGAATCAAACTCCCGGTACTAAGTGTAGTCGTCCGGAGTCACGGAGTATTATTTTTTTTCCCCGAGCCAACGTGTTGACCGGGCCACGGAGCGCCCGGGTGACCGTAGCCGACGCAGCGGGCCTACGGTGCGCCCGGAGCGGGAAAGGTGGTCGCCCGGGCGACGGCATTCGTCAAGGCAGGCTTACGGTGTGCCCGGTAGCGTGAACGGTGGACACGTGGAGCGTCCGGGCGTTCGTATGCGTCGAAACAGGCTTCCGGGTGAGCGTTGGGGACCAAGTAGCCCAGGTGAGGAAAGGGATAAAAGAATAAAGTGGTGGTATTATTTCGGTTGCGATCATACCAGCACTAATGCACCGGATCCCATCAGAACTCCGCAGTTAAGCGTGCTTGGGCGAGAGTAGTACTAGGATGGGTGACCCCCTAGGAAGTCCTCGTGTTGCAACCCTTTTTTAATTTTTTTTATTTAATTTCGTCAACGCAAGAATCAAACTCCCGGTACTAAGTGTAGTCGTCCGGAGTCACGGAGTATTATTTTTTTTTCCCCGAGCCAACGTGTTGACCGGGCCACGGAGCGCCCGGGTGACCGTAGCCGACGCAGCGGGCCTACGGTGCGCCCGGAGCGGGAAAGGTGGTCGCCCGGGCGACGGCATTCGTCAAGGCAGGCTTACGGTGTGCCCGGTAGCGTGAACGGTGGACACGTGGAGCGTCCGGGCGTTCGTATGCGTCGAAACAGGCTTCCGGGTGAGCGTTGGGGACCAAGTAGCCCAGGTGAGGAAAGGGATAAAAGAATAAAGTGGTGGTATTATTTCGGTTGCGATCATACCAGCACTAATGCACCGGATCCCATCAGAACTCCGCAGTTAAGCGTGCTTGGGCGAGAGTAGTACTAGGATGGGTGACCCCCTGGGAAGTCCTCGTGTTGCAACCCTTTTTTAATTTTTTTTATTTAATTTCGTCAACGCAAGAATCAAACTCCCGGTACTAAGTGTAGTCGTCCGGAGTCACGGAGTATTATTTTTTTTTCCCCGAGCCAACGTGTTGACCGGGCCACGGAGCGCCCGGGTGACCGTAGCCGACGCAGCGGGCCTACGGTGCGCCCGGAGCGGGAAAGGTGGTCGCCCGGGCGACGGCATTCGTCAAGGCAGGCTTACGGTGTGCCCGGTAGCGTGAACGGTGGACACGTGGAGCGTCCGGGCGTTCGTATGCGTCGAAACAGGCTTCCGGGTGAGCGTTGGGGACCAAGTAGCCCAGGTGAGGAAAGGGATAAAAGAATAAAGTGGTGGTATTATTTCGGTTGCGATCATACCAGCACTAATGCACCGGATCCCATCAGAACTCCGCAGTTAAGCGTGCTTGGGCGAGAGTAGTACTAGGATGGGTGACCCCCTGGGAAGTCCTCGTGTTGCAACCCTTTTTTAATTTTTTTTATTTAATTTCGTCAACGCAAGAATCAAACTCCCGGTACTAAGTGTAGTCGTCCGGAGTCACGGAGTATTATTTTTTTTTCCCCGAGCCAACGTGTTGACCGGGCCACGGAGCGCCCGGGTGACCGTAGCCGACGCAGCGGGCCTACGGTGCGCCCGGAGCGGGAAAGGTGGTCGCCCGGGCGACGGCATTCGTCAAGGCAGGCTTACGGTGTGCCCGGTAGCGTGAACGGTGGACACGTGGAGCGTCCGGGCGTTCGTATGCGTCGAAACAGGCTTCCGGGTGAGCGTTGGGGACCAAGTAGCCCAGGTGAGGAAAGGGATAAAAGAATAAAGTGGTGGTATTATTTCGGTTGCGATCATACCAGCACTAATGCACCGGATCCCATCAGAACTCCGCAGTTAAGCGTGCTTCGGCGAGAGTAGTACTAGGATGGGTGACCCCCTGGGAAGTCCTCGTGTTGCAACCCTTTTTTAATTTTTTTTATTTAATTTCGTCAACGCAAGAATCAAACTCCCGGTACTAAGTGTAGTCGTCCGGAGTCACGGAGTATTATTTTTTTTCCCCGAGCCAACGTGTTGACCGGGCCACGGAGCGCCCGGGTGACCGTAGCCGACGCAGCGGGCCTACGGTGCGCCCGGAGCGGGAAAGGTGGTCGCCCGGGCGACGGCATTCGTCAAGGCAGGCTTACGGTGTGCCCGGTAGCGTGAACGGTGGACACGTGGAGCGTCCGGGCGTTCGTATGCGTCGAAACAGGCTTCCGGGTGAGCGTTGGGGACCAAGTAGCCCAGGTGAGGAAAGGGATAAAAGAATAAAGTGGTGGTATTATTTCGGTTGCGATCATACCAGCACTAATGCACCGGATCCCATCAGAACTCCGCAGTTAAGCGTGCTTGGGCGAGAGTAGTACTAGGATGGGTGACCCCCTAGGAAGTCCTCGTGTTGCAACCCTTTTTTAATTTTTTTTATTTAATTTCGTCAACGCAAGAATCAAACTCCCGGTACTAAGTGTAGTCGTCCGGAGTCACGGAGTATTATTTTTTTTTCCCCGAGCCAACGTGTTGACCGGGCCACGGAGCGCCCGGGTGACCGTAGCCGACGCAGCGGGCCTACGGTGCGGCCGGAGCGGGAAAGGTGGTCGCCCGGGCGACGGCATTCGTCAAGGCAGGCTTACGGTGTGCCCGGTAGCGTGAACGGTGGACACGTGGA
This sequence comes from Ambrosia artemisiifolia, assembly GCA_032199755.1. Taxonomy (NCBI): domain Eukaryota; kingdom Viridiplantae; phylum Streptophyta; class Magnoliopsida; order Asterales; family Asteraceae; genus Ambrosia; species Ambrosia artemisiifolia. The sequence continues at coordinate 4,510,792 of CM063526.1, read as the reverse complement.
GCGTCCGGGCGTTCGTATGCGTCGAAACAGGCTTCCGGGTGAGCGTTGGGGACCAAGTAGCCCAGGTGAGGAAAGGGATAAAAGAATAAAGTGGTGGTATTATTTCGGTTGCGATCATACCAGCACTAATGCACCGGATCCCATCAGAACTCCGCAGTTAAGCGTGCTTGGGCGAGAGTAGTACTAGGATGGGTGACCCCCTGGGAAGTCCTCGTGTTGCAACCCTTTTTTAATTTTTTTTATTTAATTTCGTCAACGCAAGAATCAAACTCCCGGTACTAAGTGTAGTCGTCCGGAGTCACGGAGTATTATTTTTTTTTCCCCGAGCCAACGTGTTGACCGGGCCACGGAGCGCCCGGGTGACCGTAGCCGACGCAGCGGGCCTACGGTGCGCCCGGAGCGGGAAAGGTGGTCGCCCGGGCGACGGCATTCGTCAAGGCAGGCTTACGGTGTGCCCGGTAGCGTGAACGGTGGACACGTGGAGCGTCCGGGCGTTCGTATGCGTCGAAACAGGCTTCCGGGTGAGCGTTGGGGACCAAGTAGCCCAGGTGAGGAAAGGGATAAAAGAATAAAGTGGTGGTATTATTTCGGTTGCGATCATACCAGCACTAATGCACCGGATCCCATCAGAACTCCGCAGTTAAGCGTGCTTGGGCGAGAGTAGTACTAGGATGGGTGACCCCCTGGGAAGTCCTCGTGTTGCAACCCTTTTTTAATTTTTTTTATTTAATTTCGTCAACGCAAGAATCAAACTCCCGGTACTAAGTGTAGTCGTCCGGAGTCACGGAGTATTATTTTTTTTTCCCCGAGCCAACGTGTTGACCGGGCCACGGAGCGCCCGGGTGACCGTAGCCGACGCAGCGGGCCTACGGTGCGCCCGGAGCGGGAAAGGTGGTCGCCCGGGCGACGGCATTCGTCAAGGCAGGCTTACGGTGTGCCCGGTAGCGTGAACGGTGGACACGTGGAGCGTCCGGGCGTTCGTATGCGTCGAAACAGGCTTCCGGGTGAGCGTTGGGGACCAAGTAGCCCAGGTGAGGAAAGGGATAAAAGAATAAAGTGGTGGTATTATTTCGGTTGCGATCATACCAGCACTAATGCACCGGATCCCATCAGAACTCCGCAGTTAAGCGTGCTTCGGCGAGAGTAGTACTAGGATGGGTGACCCCCTGGGAAGTCCTCGTGTTGCAACCCTTTTTTAATTTTTTTTATTTAATTTCGTCAACGCAAGAATCAAACTCCCGGTACTAAGTGTAGTCGTCCGGAGTCACGGAGTATTATTTTTTTTCCCCGAGCCAACGTGTTGACCGGGCCACGGAGCGCCCGGGTGACCGTAGCCGACGCAGCGGGCCTACGGTGCGCCCGGAGCGGGAAAGGTGGTCGCCCGGGCGACGGCATTCGTCAAGGCAGGCTTACGGTGTGCCCGGTAGCGTGAACGGTGGACACGTGGAGCGTCCGGGCGTTCGTATGCGTCGAAACAGGCTTCCGGGTGAGCGTTGGGGACCAAGTAGCCCAGGTGAGGAAAGGGATAAAAGAATAAAGTGGTGGTATTATTTCGGTTGCGATCATACCAGCACTAATGCACCGGATCCCATCAGAACTCCGCAGTTAAGCGTGCTTGGGCGAGAGTAGTACTAGGATGGGTGACCCCCTAGGAAGTCCTCGTGTTGCAACCCTTTTTTAATTTTTTTTATTTAATTTCGTCAACGCAAGAATCAAACTCCCGGTACTAAGTGTAGTCGTCCGGAGTCACGGAGTATTATTTTTTTTTCCCCGAGCCAACGTGTTGACCGGGCCACGGAGCGCCCGGGTGACCGTAGCCGACGCAGCGGGCCTACGGTGCGCCCGGAGCGGGAAAGGTGGTCGCCCGGGCGACGGCATTCGTCAAGGCAGGCTTACGGTGTGCCCGGTAGCGTGAACGGTGGACACGTGGAGCGTCCGGGCGTTCGTATGCGTCGAAACAGGCTTCCGGGTGAGCGTTGGGGACCAAGTAGCCCAGGTGAGGAAAGGGATAAAAGAATAAAGTGGTGGTATTATTTCGGTTGCGATCATACCAGCACTAATGCACCGGATCCCATCAGAACTCCGCAGTTAAGCGTGCTTGGGCGAGAGTAGTACTAGGATGGGTGACCCCCTGGGAAGTCCTCGTGTTGCAACCCTTTTTTAATTTTTTTTATTTAATTTCGTCAACGCAAGAATCAAACTCCCGGTACTAAGTGTAGTCGTCCGGAGTCACGGAGTATTATTTTTTTTTCCCCGAGCCAACGTGTTGACCGGGCCACGGAGCGCCCGGGTGACCGTAGCCGACGCAGCGGGCCTACGGTGCGCCCGGAGCGGGAAAGGTGGTCGCCCGGGCGACGGCATTCGTCAAGGCAGGCTTACGGTGTGCCCGGTAGCGTGAACGGTGGACACGTGGAGCGTCCGGGCGTTCGTATGCGTCGAAACAGGCTTCCGGGTGAGCGTTGGGGACCAAGTAGCCCAGGTGAGGAAAGGGATAAAAGAATAAAGTGGTGGTATTATTTCGGTTGCGATCATACCAGCACTAATGCACCGGATCCCATCAGAACTCCGCAGTTAAGCGTGCTTGGGCGAGAGTAGTACTAGGATGGGTGACCCCCTGGGAAGTCCTCGTGTTGCAACCCTTTTTTAATTTTTTTTATTTAATTTCGTCAACGCAAGAATCAAACTCCCGGTACTAAGTGTAGTCGTCCGGAGTCACGGAGTATTATTTTTTTTTCCCCGAGCCAACGTGTTGACCGGGCCACGGAGCGCCCGGGTGACCGTAGCCGACGCAGCGGGCCTACGGTGCGCCCGGAGCGGGAAAGGTGGTCGCCCGGGCGACGGCATTCGTCAAGGCAGGCTTACGGTGTGCCCGGTAGCGTGAACGGTGGACACGTGGAGCGTCCGGGCGTTCGTATGCGTCGAAACAGGCTTCCGGGTGAGCGTTGGGGACCAAGTAGCCCAGGTGAGGAAAGGGATAAAAGAATAAAGTGGTGGTATTATTTCGGTTGCGATCATACCAGCACTAATGCACCGGATCCCATCAGAACTCCGCAGTTAAGCGTGCTTGGGCGAGAGTAGTACTAGGATGGGTGACCCCCTGGGAAGTCCTCGTGTTGCAACCCTTTTTTAATTTTTTTTATTTAATTTCGTCAACGCAAGAATCAAACTCCCGGTACTAAGTGTAGTCGTCCGGAGTCACGGAGTATTATTTTTTTTTCCCCGAGCCAACGTGTTGACCGGGCCACGGAGCGCCCGGGTGACCGTAGCCGACGCAGCGGGCCTACGGTGCGCCCGGAGCGGGAAAGGTGGTCGCCCGGGCGACGGCATTCGTCAAGGCAGGCTTACGGTGTGCCCGGTAGCGTGAACGGTGGACACGTGAAGCGTCCGGGCGTTCGTATGCGTCGAAACAGGCTTCCGGGTGAGCGTTGGGGACCAAGTAGCCCAGGTGAGGAAAGGGATAAAAGAATAAAGTGGTGGTATTATTTCGGTTGCGATCATACCAGCACTAATGCACCGGATCCCATCAGAACTCCGCAGTTAAGCGTGCTTGGGCGAGAGTAGTACTAGGATGGGTGACCCCCTGGGAAGTCCTCGTGTTGCAACCCTTTTTTAATTTTTTTTATTTAATTTCGTCAACGCAAGAATCAAACTCCCGGTACTAAGTGTAGTCGTCCGGAGTCACGTAGTATTATTTTTTTTTCCCCGAGCCAACGTGTTGACCGGGCCACGGAGCGCCCGGGTGACCGTAGCCGACGCAGCGGGCCTACGGTGCGCCCGGAGCGGGAAAGGTGGTCGCCCGGGCGACGGCATTCGTCAAGGCAGGCTTACGGTGTGCCCGGTAGCGTGAACGGTGGACACGTGGAGCGTCCGGGCGTTCGTATGCGTCGAAACAGGCTTCCGGGTGAGCGTTGGGGACCAAGTAGCCCAGGTGAAGAAAGGGATAAAAGAATAAAGTGGTGGTATTATTTCGGTTGCGATCATACCAGCACTAATGCACCGGATCCCATCAGAACTCCGCAGTTAAGCGTGCTTGGGCGAGAGTAGTACTAGGATGGGTGACCCCCTGGGAAGTCCTCGTGTTGCAACCCTTTTTTAATTTTTTTTATTTAATTTCGTCAACGCAAGAATCAAACTCCCGGTACTAAGTGTAGTCGTCCGGAGTCACGGAGTATTATTTTTTTTTCCCCGAGCCAACGTGTTGACCGGGCCACGGAGCGCCCGGGTGACCGTAGCCGACGCAGCGGGCCTACGGTGCGCCCGGAGCGGGAAAGGTGGTCGCCCGGGCGACGACATTCGTCAAGGCAGGCTTACGGTGTGCCCGGTAGCGTGAACGGTGGACACGTGGAGCGTCCGGGCGTTCGTATGCGTCGAAACAGGCTTCCGGGTGAGCGTTGGGGACCAAGTAGCCCAGGTGAGGAAAGGGATAAAAGAATAAAGTGGTGGTATTATTTCGGTTGCGATCATACCAGCACTAATGCACCGGATCCCATCAGAACTCCGCAGTTAAGCGTGCTTGGGCGAGAGTAGTACTAGGATGGGTGACCCCCTGGGAAGTCCTCGTGTTGCAACCCTTTTTTAATTTTTTTTATTTAATTTCGTCAACGCAAGAATCAAACTCCCGATACTAAGTGTAGTCGTCCGGAGTCACGGAGTATTATTTTTTTTTCCCCGAGCCAACGTGTTGACCGGGCCACGGAGCGCCCGGGTGACCGTAGCCGACGCAGCGGGCCTACGGTGCGCCCGGAGCGGGAAAGGTGGTCGCCCGGGCGACGGCATTCGTCAAGGCAGGCTTACGGTCTGCCCGGTAGCGTGAACGGTGGACACGTGGAGCGTCCGGGCGTTCGTATGCGTCGAAACAGGCTTCCGGGTGAGCGTTGGGGACCAAGTAGCCCAGGTGAGGAAAGGGATAAAAGAATAAAGTGGTGGTATTATTTCGGTTGCGATCATACCAGCACTAATGCACCGGATCCCATCAGAACTCCGCAGTTAAGCGTGCTTGGGCGAGAGTAGTACTAGGATGGGTGACCCCCTGGGAAGTCCTCGTGTTGCAACCCTTTTTTAATTTTTTTTATTTAATTTCGTCAACGCAAGAATCAAACTCCCGGTACTAAGTGTAGTCGTCCGGAGTCACGGAGTATTATTTTTTTTTCCCCGAGCCAACGTGTTGACCGGGCCACGGAGCGCCCGGGTGACCGTAGCCGACGCAGCGGGCCTACGGTGCGCCCGGAGCGGGAAAGGTGGTCGCCCGGGCGACGGCATTCGTCAAGGCAGGCTTACGGTGTGCCCGGTAGCGTGAACGGTGGACACGTGGAGCGTCTGGGCGTTCGTATTCGTCGAAACAGGCTTCCGGGTGAGCGTTGGGGACCAAGTAGCCCAGGTGAGGAAAGGGATAAAAGAATAAAGTGGTGGTATTATTTCGGTTGCGATCATACCAGCACTAATGCACCGGATCCCATCAGAACTCCGCAGTTAAGCGTGCTTGGGCGAGAGTAGTACTAGGATGGGTGACCCCCTGGGAAGTCCTCGTGTTGCAACCCTTTTTTAATTTTTTTTATTTAATTTCGTCAACGCAAGAATCAAACTCCCGGTACTAAGTGTAGTCGTCCGGAGTCACGGAGTATTATTTTTTTTTCCCCGAGCCAACGTGTTGACCGGGCCACGGAGCGCCCGGGTGACCGTAGCCGACGCAGCGGGCCTACGGTGCGCCCGGAGCGGGAAAGGTGGTCGCCCGGGCGACGGCATTCGTCAAGGCAGGCTTACGGTGTGCCCGGTAGCGTGAACGGTGGACACGTGGAGCGTCCGGGCGTTCGTATGCGTCGAAACAGGCTTCCGGGTGAGCGTTGGGGACCAAGTAGCCCAGGTGAGGAAAGGGATAAAAGAATAAAGTGGTGGTATTATTTCGGTTGCGATCATACCAGCACTAATGCACCGGATCCCATCAGAACTCCGCAGTTAAGCGTGCTTGGGCGAGAGTAGTACTAGGATGGGTGACCCCCTGGGAATTCCTCGTGTTGCAACCCTTTTTTAATTTTTTTTATTTAATTTCGTCAACGCAAGAATCAAACTCCCGGTACTAAGTGTAGTCGTCCGGAGTCACGGAGTATTATTTTTTTTCCCCGAGCCAACGTGTTGACCGGGCCACGGAGCGCCCGGGTGACCGTAGCCGACGCAGCGGGCCTACGGTGCGCCCGGAGCGGGAAAGGTGGTCGCCCGGGCGACGGCATTCGTCAAGGCAGGCTTACGGTGTGCCCGGTAGCGTGAACGGTGGACACGTGGAGCGTCCGGGCGTTCGTATGCGTCGAAACAGGCTTCCGGGTGAGCGTTGGGGACCAAGTAGCCCAGGTGAGGAAAGGGATAAAAGAATAAAGTGGTGGTATTATTTCGGTTGCGATCATACCAGCACTAATGCACCGGATCCCATCAGAACTCCGCAGTTAAGCGTGCTTGTGCGAGAGTAGTACTAGGATGGGTGACCCCCTGGGAAGTCCTCGTGTTGCAACCCTTTTTTAATTTTTTTTATTTAATTTCGTCAACGCAAGAATCAAACTCCCGGTACTAAGTGTAGTCGTCCGGAGTCACGGAGTATTATTTTTTTTTCCCCGAGCCAACGTGTTGACCGGGCCACGGAGCGCCCGGGTGACCGTAGCCGACGCAGCGGGCCTACGGTGCGCCCGGAGCGGGAAAGGTGGTCGCCCGGGCGACGGCATTCGTCAAGGCAGGCTTACGGTGTGCCCGGTAGCGTGAACGGTGGACACGTGGAGCGTCCGGGCGTTCGTATGCGTCGAAACAGGCTTCCGGGTGAGCGTTGGGGACCAAGTAGCCCAGGTGAGGAAAGGGATAAAAGAATAAAGTGGTGGTATTATTTCGGTTGCGATCATACCAGCACTAATGCACCGGATCCCATCAGAACTCCGCAGTTAAGCGTGCTTGGGCGAGAGTAGTACTAGGATGGGTGACCCCCTTGGAAGTCCTCGTGTTGCAACCCTTTTTTAATTTTTTTTATTTAATTTCGTCAACGCAAGAATCAAACTCCCGGTACTAAGTGTAGTCGTCCGGAGTCACGGAGTATTATTTTTTTTTCCCCGAGCCAACGCGTTGACCGGGCCACGGAGTGCCCGGGTGACCGTAGCCGACGCAGCGGGCCTACGGTGCGCCCGGAGCGGGAAAGGTGGTCGCCCGGGCGACGGCATTCGTCAAGGCAGGCTTACGGTGTGCCCGGTAGCGTGAACGGTGGACACGTGGAGCGTCCGGGCGTTCGTATTCGTCGAAACAGGCTTCCGGGTGAGCGTTGGGGACCAAGTAGCCCAGGTGAGGAAAGGGATAAAAGAATAAAGTGGTGGTATTATTTCGGTTGCGATCATACCAGCACTAATGCACCGGATCCCATCAGAACTCCGCAGTTAAGCGTGCTTGGGCGAGAGTAGTACTAGGATGGGTGACCCCCTGGGAAGTCCTCGTGTTGCAACCCTTTTTTAATTTTTTTTATTTAATTTCGTCAACGCAAGAATCAAACTCCCGGTACTAAGTGTAGTCGTCCGGAGTCACGGAGTATTATTTTTTTTTCCCCGAGCCAACGTGTTGACCGGGCCACGGAGCGCCCGGGTGACCGTAGCCGACGCAGCGGGCCTACGGTGCGCCCGGAGCGGGAAAGGTGGTCGCCCGGGCGACGGCATTCGTCAAGGCAGGCTTACGGTGTGCCCGGTAGCGTGAACGGTGGACACGTGGAGCGTCCGGGCGTTCGTATGCGTCGAAACAGGCTTCCGGGTGAGCGTTGGGGACCAAGTAGCCCAGGTGAGGAAAGGGATAAAAGAATAAAGTGGTGGTATTATTTCGGTTGCGATCATACCAGCACTAATGCACCGGATCCCATCAGAACTCCGCAGTTAAGCGTGCTTGGGCGAGAGTAGTACTAGGATGGGTGACCCCCTTGGAAGTCCTCGTGTTGCAACCCTTTTTTAATTTTTTTTATTTAATTTCGTCAACGCAAGAATCAAACTCCCGGTACTAAGTGTAGTCGTCCGGAGTCACGGAGTATTATTTTTTTTTCCCCGAGCCAACGTGTTGACCGGGCCACGGAGTGCCCGGGTGACCGTAGCCGACGCAGCGGGCCTACGGTGCGCCCGGAGCGGGAAAGGTGGTCGCCCGGGCGACGGCATTCGTCAAGGCAGGCTTACGGTGTGCCCGGTAGCGTGAACGGTGGACACGTGGAGCGTCCGGGCGTTCGTATTCGTCGAAACAGGCTTCCGGGTGAGCGTTGGGGACCAAGTAGCCCAGGTGAGGAAAGGGATAAAAGAATAAAGTGGTGGTATTATTTCGGTTGCGATCATACCAGCACTAATGCACCGGATCCCATCAGAACTCCGCAGTTAAGCGTGCTTGGGCGAGAGTAGTACTAGGATGGGTGACCCCCTGGGAAGTCCTCGTGTTGCAACCCTTTTTTAATTTTTTTTATTTAATTTCGTCAACGCAAGAATCAAACTCCCGGTACTAAGTGTAGTCGTCCGGAGTCACGGAGTATTATTTTTTTTTCCCCGAGCCAACGTGTTGACCGGGCCACGGAGCGCCCGGGTGACCGTAGCCGACGCAGCGGGCCTACGGTGCGCCCGGAGCGGGAAAGGTGGTCGCCCGGGCGACGGCATTCGTCAAGGCAGGCTTACGGTGTGCCCGGTAGCGTGAACGGTGGACACGTGGAGCGTCCGGGCGTTCGTATGCGTCGAAACAGGCTTCCGGGTGAGCGTTGGGGACCAAGTAGCCCAGGTGAGGAAAGGGATAAAAGAATAAAGTGGTGGTATTATTTCGGTTGCGATCATACCAGCACTAATGCACCGGATCCCATCAGAACTCCGCAGTTAAGCGTGCTTGGGCGAGAGTAGTACTAGGATGGGTGACCCCCTGGGAATTCCTCGTGTTGCAACCCTTTTTTAATTTTTTTTATTTAATTTCGTCAACGCAAGAATCAAACTCCCGGTACTAAGTGTAGTCGTCCGGAGTCACGGAGTATTATTTTTTTTCCCCGAGCCAACGTGTTGACCGGGCCACGGAGCGCCCGGGTGACCGTAGCCGACGCAGCGGGCCTACGGTGCGCCCGGAGCGGGAAAGGTGGTCGCCCGGGCGACGGCATTCGTCAAGGCAGGCTTACGGTGTGCCCGGTAGCGTGAACGGTGGACACGTGGAGCGTCCGGGCGTTCGTATGCGTCGAAACAGGCTTCCGGGTGAGCGTTGGGGACCAAGTAGCCCAGGTGAGGAAAGGGATAAAAGAATAAAGTGGTGGTATTATTTCGGTTGCGATCATACCAGCACTAATGCACCGGATCCCATCAGAACTCCGCAGTTAAGCGTGCTTGTGCGAGAGTAGTACTAGGATGGGTGACCCCCTGGGAAGTCCTCGTGTTGCAACCCTTTTTTAATTTTTTTTATTTAATTTCGTCAACGCAAGAATCAAACTCCCGGTACTAAGTGTAGTCGTCCGGAGTCACGGAGTATTATTTTTTTTTCCCCGAGCCAACGTGTTGACCGGGCCACGGAGCGCCCGGGTGACCGTAGCCGACGCAGCGGGCCTACGGTGCGCCCGGAGCGGGAAAGGTGGTCGCCCGGGCGACGGCATTCGTCAAGGCAGGCTTACGGTGTGCCCGGTAGCGTGAACGGTGGACACGTGGAGCGTCCGGGCGTTCGTATGCGTCGAAACAGGCTTCCGGGTGAGCGTTGGGGACCAAGTAGCCCAGGTGAGGAAAGGGATAAAAGAATAAAGTGGTGGTATTATTTCGGTTGCGATCATACCAGCACTAATGCACCGGATCCCATCAGAACTCCGCAGTTAAGCGTGCTTGGGCGAGAGTAGTACTAGGATGGGTGACCCCCTGGGAAGTCCTCGTGTTGCAACCCTTTTTTAATTTTTTTTATTTAATTTCGTCAACGCAAGAATCAAACTCCCGGTACTAAGTGTAGTCGTCCGGAGTCACGGAGTATTATTTTTTTTCCCCGAGCCAACGTGTTGACCGGGCCACGGAGCGCCCGGGTGACCGTAGCCGACGCAGCGGGCCTACGGTGCGCCCGGAGCGGGAAAGGTGGTCGCCCGGGCGACGGCATTCGTCAAGGCAGGCTTACGGTGTGCCCGGTAGCGTGAACGGTGGACACGTGGAGCGTCCGGGCGTTCGTATGCGTCGAAACAGGCTTCCGGGTGAGCGTTGGGGACCAAGTAGCCCAGGTGAGGAAAGGGATAAAAGAATAAAGTGGTGGTATTATTTCGGTTGCGATCATACCAGCACTAATGCACCGGATCCCATCAGAACTCCGCAGTTAAGCGTGCTTGGGCGAGAGTAGTACTAGGATGGGTGACCCCTGGGAAGTCCTCGTGTTGCAACCCTTTTTTAATTTTTTTTATTTAATTTCGTCAACGCAAGAATCAAACTCCCGGTACTAAGTGTAGTCGTCCGGAGTCACGGAGTATTATTTTTTTTTCCCCGAGCCAACGTGTTGACCGGGCCACGGAGCGCCCGGGTGACCGTAGCCGACGCAGCGGGCCTACGGTGCGCCCGGAGCGGGAAAGGTGGTCGCCCGGGCGACGGCATTCGTCAAGGCAGGCTTACGGTGTGCCCGGTAGCGTGAACGGTGGACACGTGGAGCGTCCGGGCGTTCGTATGCGTCGAAACAGGCTTCCGGGTGAGCGTTGGGGACCAAGTAGCCCAGGTGAGGAAAGGAATAAAAGAATAAAGTGGTGGTATTATTTCGGTTGCGATCATACCAGCACTAATGCACCGGATCCCATCAGAACTCCGCAGTTAAGCGTGCTTGGGCGAGAGTAGTACTAGGATGGGTGACCCCCTGGGAATTCCTCGTGTTGCAACCCTTTTTTAATTTTTTTTATTTAATTTCGTCAACGCAAGAATCAAACTCCCGGTACTAAGTGTAGTCGTCCGGAGTCACGGAGTATTATTTTTTTTCCCCGAGCCAACGTGTTGACCGGGCCACGGAGCGCCCGGGTGACCGTAGCCGACGCAGCGGGCCTACGGTGCGCCCGGAGCGGGAAAGGTGGTCGCCCGGGCGACGGCATTCCTCAAGGCAGGCTTACGGTGTGCCCGGTAGCGTGAACGGTGGACACGTGGAGCGTCCGGGCGTTCGTATGCGTCGAAACAGGCTTCCGGGTGAGCGTTGGGGACCAAGTAGCCCAGGTGAGGAAAGGGATAAAAGAATAAAGTGGTGGTATTATTTCGGTTGCGATCATACCAGCACTAATGCACCGGATCCCATCAGAACTCCGCAGTTAAGCGTGCTTGTGCGAGAGTAGTACTAGGATGGGTGACCCCCTGGGAAGTCCTCGTGTTGCAACCCTTTTTTAATTTTTTTTATTTAATTTCGTCAACGCAAGAATCAAACTCCCGGTACTAAGTGTAGTCGTCCGGAGTCACGGAGTATTATTTTTTTTTCCCCGAGCCAACGTGTTGACCGGGCCACGGAGCGCCCGGGTGACCGTAGCCGACGCAGCGGGCCTACGGTGCGCCCGGAGCGGGAAAGGTGGTCGCCCGGGCGACGGCATTCGTCAAGGCAGGCTTACGGTGTGCCCGGTAGCGTGAACGGTGGACACGTGGAGCGTCCGGGCGTTCGTATGCGTCGAAACAGGCTTCCGGGTGAGCGTTGGGGACCAAGTAGCCCAGGTGAGGAAAGGGATAAAAGAATAAAGTGGTGGTATTATTTCGGTTGCGATCATACCAGCACTAATGCACCGGATCCCATCAGAACTCCGCAGTTAAGCGTGCTTGGGCGAGAGTAGTACTAGGATGGGTGACCCCCTGGGAAGTCCTCGTGTTGCAACCCTTTTTTAATTTTTTTTATTTAATTTCGTCAACGCAAGAATCAAACTCCCGGTACTAAGTGTAGTCGTCCGGAGTCACGGAGTATTATTTTTTTTCCCCGAGCCAACGTGTTGACCGGGCCACGGAGCGCCCGGGTGACCGTAGCCGACGCAGCGGGCCTACGGTGCGCCCGGAGCGGGAAAGGTGGTCGCCCGGGCGACGGCATTCGTCAAGGCAGGCTTACGGTGTGCCCGGTAGCGTGAACGGTGGACACGTGGAGCGTCCGGGCGTTCGTATGCGTCGAAACAGGCTTCCGGGTGAGCGTTGGGGACCAAGTAGCCCAGGTGAGGAAAGGGATAAAAGAATAAAGTGGTGGTATCATTTCGGTTGCGATCATACCAGCACTAATGCACCGGATCCCATCAGAACTCCGCAGTTAAGCGTGCTTGGGCGAGAGTAGTACTAGGATGGGTGACCCCCTGGGAAGTCCTCGTGTTGCAACCCTTTTTTAATTTTTTTTATTTAATTTCGTCAACGCAAGAATCAAACTCCCGGTACTAAGTGTAGTCGTCCGGAGTCACGGAGTATTATTTTTTTTCCCCGAGCCAACGTGTTGACCGGGCCACGGAGCGCCCGGGTGACCGTAGCCGACGCAGCGGGCCTACGGTGCGCCCGGAGCGGGAAAGGTGGTCGCCCGGGCGACGGCATTCGTCAAGGCAGGCTTACGGTGTGCCCGGTAGCGTGAACGGTGGACACGTGGAGCGTCCGGGCGTTCGTATGCGTCGAAACAGGCTTCCGGGTGAGCGTTGGGGACCAAGTAGCCAGGTGAGGAAAGGGATAAAAGAATAAAGTGGTGGTATTATTTCGGTTGCGATCATACCAGCACTAATGCACCGGATCCCATCAGAACTCCGCAGTTAAGCGTGCTTGGGCGAGAGTAGTACTAGGATGGGTGACCCCCTGGGAAGTCCTCGTGTTGCAACCCTTTTTTAATTTTTTTTATTTAATTTCGTCAACGCAAGAATCAAACTCCCGGTACTAAGTGTAGTCGTCCGGAGTCACGGAGTATTATTTTTTTTTCCCCGAGCCAACGTGTTGACCGGGCCACGGAGCGCCCGGGTGACCGTAGCCGACGCAGCGGGCCTACGGTGCGCCCGGAGCGGGAAAGGTGGTCGCCCGGGCGACGGCATTCGTCAAGGCAGGCTTACGGTGTGCCCGGTAGCGTGAACGGTGGACACGTGGAGCGTCCGGGCGTTCGTATGCGTCGAAACAGGCTTCCGGGTGAGCGTTGAGGACCAAGTAGCCCAGGTGAGGAAAGGGATAAAAGAATAAAGTGGTGGTATTATTTCGGTTGCGATCATACCAGCACTAATGCACCGGATCCCATCAGAACTCCGCAGTTAAGCGTGCTTGGGCGAGAGTAGTACTAGGATGGGTGACCCCCTGGGAAGTCCTCGTGTTGCAACCCTTTTTTAATTTTTTTTATTTAATTTCGTCAACGCAAGAATCAAACTCCCGGTACTAAGTGTAGTCGTCCGGAGTCACGGAGTATTATTTTTTTTTCCCCGAGCCAACGTGTTGACCGGGCCACGGAGCGCCCGGGTGACCGTAGCCGACGCAGCGGGCCTACGGTGCGCCCGGAGCGGGAAAGGTGGTCGCCCGGGCGACGGCATTCGTCAAGGCAGGCTTACGGTGTGCCCGGTAGCGTGAACGGTGGACACGTGGAGCGTCCGGGCGTTCGTATGCGTCGAAACAGGCTTCCGGGTGAGCGTTGGGGACCAAGTAGCCCAGGTGAGGAAAGGGATAAAAGAATAAAGTGGTGGTATTATTTCGGTTGCGATCATACCAGCACTAATGCACCGGATCCCATCAGAACTCCGCAGTTAAGCGTGCTTGGGCGAGAGTAGTACTAGGATGGGTGACCCCCTGGGAAGTCCTCGTGTTGCAACCCTTTTTTAATTTTTTTTATTTAATTTCGTCAACGCAAGAATCAAACTCCCGGTAACAAGTGTAGTCGTCCGGAGTCACGGAGTATTATTTTTTTTTCCCCGAGCCAACGTGTTGACCGGGCCACGGAGCGCCCGGGTGACCGTAGCCGACGCAGCGGGCCTACGGTGCGCCCGGAGCGGGAAAGGTGGTTGCCCGGGCGACGGCATTCGTCAAGGCAGGCTTACGGTGTGCCCGGTAGCGTGAACGGTGGACACGTGGAGCGTCCGGGCGTTCGTATGCGTCGAAACAGGCTTCCGGGTGAGCGTTGGGGACCAAGTAGCCCAGGTGAGGAAAGGGATAAAAGAATAAAGTGGTGGTATTATTTCGGTTGCGATCATACCAGCACTAATGCACCGGATCCCATCAGAACTCCGCAGTTAAGCGTGCTTGGGCGAGAGTAGTACTAGGATGGGTGACCCCCTGGGAAGTCCTCGTGTTGCAACCCTTTTTTAATTTTTTTTATTTAATTTCGTCAACGCAAGAATCAAACTCCCGGTACTAAGTGTAGTCGTCCGGAGTCACGGAGTATTATTTTTTTTTCCCCGAGCCAACGTGTTGACCGGGCCACGGAGCGCCCGGGTGACCGTAGCCGACGCAGCGGGCCTACGGTGCGCCCGGAGCGGGAAAGGTGGTCGCCCGGGCGACGGCATTCGTCAAGGCAGGCTTACGGTGTGCCCGGTAGCGTGAACGGTGGACACGTGGAGCGTCCGGGCGTTCGTATGCGTCGAAACAGGCTTCCGGGTGAGCGTTGGGGACCAAGTAGCCCAGGTGAGGAAAGGGATTAGGGATGGCAATCAAACCCGAACCCGATGGGTAAACCCGAAACCCGACACATTTGGGACGGGTTTGGGGTCGGGTAATCGGGTATGGGTCCGGGTATGGGATTAGTTTTTATTTTTTTCGCGGGTCTGGGACGGGTTTGGGATTTGATCATATACCCGTTTACCCGACCCGATTACCCGATAAAGTATACCCGTTTACCCGATTAGATACCCAAAATAATTTTTAATATATCTTTTTAAATATGTATGCATAATATATCTAATTGTACATCTACATTGTCATCTTGTGCTAAAATTACCAAAAAGTTAGTGTATAATATTTGTTATCTATGTCTTTGATTGTTTTTATATGATTTAAGTATTTTGTATTTATACATTGTAATCATTTACATATATATTTAATAATGGTAAAAGTAATTGGTTAATAGTTACCTAATAGATGCCCGTCAGGTTTTTGGTCGGATATACTCCATGAGTAAGTTTTAAAAATTAATGGGTTTACCCGAAACCCGCGGGTATACCCGATACCCGATGGGTAAATACCCAACACAAACCCGACGGGTTTTGGGCCGGGTTTGGGACAAGCATACCTAATCGGGTATGGGGTTGGGATTACCTAAACCCGTCCCAAACCCGACCCATTGCCATCCCTAAAAGGGATAAAAGAATAAAGTGGTGGTATTATTTCGGTTGCGATCATACCAGCACTAATGCACCGGATCCCATCAGAACTCCGCAGTTAAGCGTGCTTGGGCGAGAGTAGTACTAGGATGGGTGACCCCCTGGGAAGTCCTCGTGTTGCAACCCTTTTTTAATTTTTTTTATTTAATTTCGTCAACGCAAGAATCAAACTCCCGGTACTAAGTGTAGTCGTCCGGAGTCACGGAGTATTATTTTTTTTTCCCCGAGCCAACGTGTTGACCGGGCCACGGAGCGCCCGGGTGACCGTAGCCGACGCAGCGGGCCTACGGTGCGCCCGGAGCGGGAAAGGTGGTCGCCCGGGCGACGGCATTCGTCAAGGCAGGCTTACGGTGTGCCCGGTAGCGTGAACGGTGGACACGTGGAGCGTCCGGGCGTTCGTATGCGTCGAAACAGGCTTCCGGGTGAGCGTTGGGGACCAAGTAGCCCAGGTGAGGAAAGGGATAAAAGAATAAAGTGGTGGTATTATTTCGGTTGCGATCATACCAGCACTAATGCACCGGATCCCATCAGAACTCCGCAGTTAAGCGTGCTTGGGCGAGAGTAGTACTAGGATGGGTGACCCCCTGGGAAGTCCTCGTGTTGCAACCCTTTTTTAATTTTTTTTATTTAATTTCGTCAACGCAAGAATCAAACTCCCGGTACTAAGTGTAGTCGTCCGGAGTCACGGAGTATTATTTTTTTTTCCCCGAGCCAACGTGTTGACCGGGCCACGGAGCGCCCGGGTGACCGTAGCCGACGCAGCGGGCCTACGGTGCGCCCGGAGCGGGAAAGGTGGTCGCCCGGGCGACGGCATTCGTCAAGGCAGGCTTACGGTGTGCCCGGTAGCGTGAACGGTAGACACGTGGAGCGTCCGGACGTTCGTATGCGTCGAAACAGGCTTCCGGGTGAGCGTTGGGGACCAAGTAGCCCAGGTGAGGAAAGGGATAAAAGAATAAAGTGGTGGTATTATTTCGGTTGCGATCATACCAGCACTAATGCACCGGATCCCATCAGAACTCCGCAGTTAAGCGTGCTTGGGCGAGAGTAGTACTAGGATGGGTGACCCCCTGGGAAGTCCTCGTGTTGCAACCCTTTTTTAATTTTTTTTATTTAATTTCGTCAACGCAAGAATCAAACTCCCGGTACTAAGTGTAGTCGTCCGGAGTCACGGAGTATTATTTTTTTTTCCCCGAGCCAACGTGTTGACCGGGCCACGGAGCGCCCGGGTGACCGTAGCCGACGCAGCGGGCCTACGGTGCGCCCGGAGCGGGAAAGGTGGTCGCCCGGGCGACGGCATTCGTCAAGGCAGGCTTACGGTGTGCCCGGTAGCGTGAACGGTGGACACGTGGAGCGTCCGGGCGTTCGTATGCGTCGAAACAGGCTTCCGGGTGAGCGTTGGGGACCAAGTAGCCCAGGTGAGGAAAGGGATAAAAGAATAAAGTGGTGGTATTATTTCGGTTGCGATCATACCAGCACTAATGCACCGGATCCCATCAGAACTCCGCAGTTAAGCGTGCTTGGGCGAGAGTAGTACTAGGATGGGTGACCCCCTGGGAAGTCCTCGTGTTGCAACCCTTTTTTAATTTTTTTTATTTAATTTCGTCAACGCAAGAATCAAACTCCCGGTACTAAGTGTAGTCGTCCGGAGTCACGGAGTATTATTTTTTTTCCCCGAGCCAACGTGTTGACCGGGCCACGGAGCGCCCGGGTGACCGTAGCCGACGCAGCGGGCCTACGGTGCGCCCGGAGCGGGAAAGGTGGTCGCCCGGGCGACGGCATTCGTCAAGGCAGGCTTACGTTGTGCCCGGTAGCGTGAACGGTGGACACGTGGAGCGTCCGGGCGTTCGTATGCGTCGAAACAGGCTTCCGGGTGAGCGTTGGGGACCAAGTAGCCCAGGTGAGGAAAGGGATAAAAGAATAAAGTGGTGGTATTATTTCGGTTGCGATCATACCAGCACTAATGCACCGGATCCCATCAGAACTCCGCAGTTAAGCGTGCTTGGGCGAGAGTAGTACTAGGATGGGTGACCCCCTGGGAAGTCCTCGTGTTGCAACCCTTTTTTAATTTTTTTTATTTAATTTCGTCAACGCAAGAATCAAACTCCCGGTACTAAGTGTTGTCGTCCGGAGTCACGGAGTATTATTTTTTTTTTCCCCGAGCCAACGTGTTGACCGGGCCACGGAGCGCCCGGGTGACCGTAGCCGACGCAGCGGGCCTACGGTGCGCCCGGAGCGGGAAAGGTGGTCGCCCGGGCGACGGCATTCGTCAAGGCAGGCTTACGGTGTGCCCGGTAGCGTGAACGGTGGACACGTGGAGCGTCCGGGCGTTCGTATGCGTCGAAACAGGCTTCCGGGTGAGCGTTGGGGACCAAGTAGCCCAGGTGAGGAAAGGGATAAAAGAATAAAGTGGTGGTATTATTTCGGTTGCGATCATACCAGCACTAATGCACCGGATCCCATCAGAACTCCGCAGTTAAGCGTGCTTGGGCGAGAGTAGTACTAGGATGGGTGACCCCCTGGGAAGTCCTCGTGTTGCAACCCTTTTTTAATTTTTTTTATTTAATTTCGTCAACGCAAGAATCAAACTCCCGGTACTAAGTGTAGTCGTCCGGAGTCACGGAGTATTGTTTTTTTTTCCCCGAGCCAACGTGTTGACCGGGCCACGGAGCGCCCGGGTGACCGTAGCCGACGCAGCGGGCCTACGGTGCGCCCGGAGCGGGAAAGGTGGTCGCCCGGGCGACGGCATTCGTCAAGGCAGGCTTACGGTGTGCCCGGTAGCGTGAACGGTGGACACGTGGAGCGTCCGGGCGTTCGTATGCGTCGAAACAGGCTTCCGGGTGAGCGTTGGGGACCAAGTAGCCCAGGTGAGGAAAGGGATAAAAGAATAAAGTGGTGGTATTATTTCGGTTGCGATCATACCAGCACTAATGCACCGGATCCCATCAGAACTCCGCAGTTAAGCGTGCTTGGGCGAGAGTAGTACTAGGATGGGTGACCCCCTGGGAAGTCCTCTTGTTGCAACCCTTTTTTAATTTTTTTTATTTAATTTCGTCAACGCAAGAATCAAACTCCCGGTACTAAGTGTAGTCGTCCGGAGTCACGGAGTATTATTTTTTTTTCCCCGAGCCAACGTGTTGACCGGGCCACGGAGCGCCCGGGTGACCGTAGCCGACGCAGCGGGCCTACGGTGCGCCCGGAGCGGGAAAGGTGGTCGCCCGGGCGACGGCATTCGTCAAGGCAGGCTTACGGTGTGCCCGGTAGCGTGAACGGTGGACACGTGGAGCGTCCGGGCGTTCGTATGCGTCGAAACAGGCTTCCGGGTGAGCGTTGGGGACCAAGTAGCCCAGGTGAGGAAAGGGATAAAAGAATAAAGTGGTGGTATTATTTCGGTTGCGATCATACCAGCACTAATGCACCGGATCCCATCAAAACTCCGCAGTTAAGCGTGCTTGGGCGAGAGTAGTACTAGGATGGGTGACCCCCTGGGAAGTCCTCGTGTTGCAACCCTTTTTTAATTTTTTTTATTTAATTTCGTCAACGCAAGAATCAAACTCCCGGTACTAAGTGTAGTCGTCCGGAGTCACGGAGTATTATTTTTTTTCCCCGAGCCAACGTGTTGACCGGGCCACGGAGCGCCCGGGTGACCGTAGCCGACGCAGCGGGCCTACGGTACGCCCGGAGCGGGAAAGGTGGTCGCCCGGGCGACGGCATTCGTCAAGGCAGGCTTACGGTGTGCCCGGTAGCGTGAACGGTGGACACGTGGAGCGTCCGGGCGTTCGTATGCGTCGAAACAGGCTTCCGGGTGAGCGTTGGGGACCAAGTAGCCCAGGTGAGGAAAGGGATAAAAGAATAAAGTGGTGGTAATATTTCGGTTGCGATCATACCAGCACTAATGCACCGGATCCCATCAGAACTCCGCAGTTAATCGTGCTTGGGCGAGAGTAGTACTAGGATGGGTGACCCCCTGGGAAGTCCTCGTGTCTCAACCCTTTTTTAATTTTTTTTATTTAATTTCGTCAACGCAAGAATCAAACTCCCGGTACTAAGTGTAGTCGTCCGGAGTCACGGAGTATTATTTTTTTTTCCCCGAGCCAACGTGTTGACCGGGCCACGGAGCGCCCGGGTGACCGTAGCCGACGCAGCGGGCCTACGGTGCGCCCGGAGCGGGAAAGGTGGTCGCCCGGGCGACGGCATTCGTCAAGGCAGGCTTACGGTGTGCCCGGTAGCGTGAACGGTGGACACGTGGAGCGTCCGGGCGTTCGTATGCGTCGAAACAGGCTTCCGGGTGAGCGTTGGGGACCAAGTAGCCCAGGTGAGGAAAGGGATAAAAGAATAAAGTGGTGGTATTATTTCGGTTGCGATCATACCAGCACTAATGCACCGGATCCCATCAGAACTCCGCAGTTAAGCGTGCTTGGGCGAGAGTAGTACTAGGATGGGTGACCCCCTGGGAAGTCCTCGTGTTGCAACCCTTTTTTAATTTTTTTTATTTAATTTCGTCAACGCAAGAATCAAACTCCCGGTACTAAGTGTAGTCGTCCGGAGTCACGGAGTATTATTTTTTTTTCCCCGAGCCAACGTGTTGACCGGGCCACGGAGCGCCCGGGTGACCGTAGCCGACGCAGCGGGCCTACGGTGCGCCCGGAGCGGGAAAGGTGGTCGCCCGGGCGACGGCATTCGTCAAGGCAGGCTTACGGTGTGCCCGGTAGCGTGAACGGTGGACACGTGGAGCGTCCGGGCGTTCGTATGCGTCGAAACAGGCTTCCGGGTGAGCGTTGGGGACCAAGTAGCCCAGGTGAGGAAAGGGATAAAAGAATAAAGTGGTGGTATTATTTCGGTTGCGATCATACCAGCACTAATGCACCGGATCCCATCAGAACTCCGCAGTTAAGCGTGCTTGGGCGAGAGTAGTACTAGGATGGGTGACCCCCTGGGAAGTCCTCGTGTTGCAACCCTTTTTTAATTTTTTTTATTTAATTTCGTCAACGCAAGAATCAAACTCCCGGTACTAAGTGTAGTCGTCCGGAGTCACGGAGTATTATTTTTTTTTCCCCGAGCCAACGTGTTGACCGGGCCACGGAGCGCCCGGGTGACCGTAGCCGACGCAGCGGGCCTACGGTGCGCCCGGAGCGGGAAAGGTGGTCGCCCGGGCGACGGCATTCGTCAAGGCAGGCTTACGGTGTGCCCGGTAGCGTGAACGGTGGACACGTGGAGCGTCCGGGCGTTCGTATGCGTCGAAACAGGCTTCCGGGTGAGCGTTGGGGACCAAGTAGCCCAGGTGAGGAAAGGGATAAAAGAATAAAGTGGTGGTATTATTTCGGTTGCGATCATACCAGCACTAATGCACCGGATCCCATCAGAACTCCGCAGTTAAGCGTGCTTGGGCGAGAGTAGTACTAGGATGGGTGACCCCCTGGGAAGTCCTCGTGTTGCAACCCTTTTTTAATTTTTTTTATTTAATTTCGTCAACGCAAGAATCAAACTCCCGGTACTAAGTGTAGTCGTCCGGAGTCACGGAGTATTATTTTTTTTCCCCGAGCCAACGTGTTGACCGGGCCACGGAGCGCCCGGGTGACCGTAGCCGACGCAGCGGGCCTACGGTGCGCCCGGAGCGGGAAAGGTGGTCGCCCGGGCGACGGCATTCGTCAAGGCAGGCTTACGGTGTGCCCGGTAGCGTGAACGGTGGACACGTGGAGCGTCCGGGCGTTCGTATGCGTCGAAACAGGCTTCCGGGTGAGCGTTGGGGACCAAGTAGCCCAGGTGAGGAAAGGGATAAAAGAATAAAGTGGTGGTATTATTTCGGTTGCGATCATACCAGCACTAATGCACCGGATCCCATCAGAACTCCGCAGTTAAGCGTGCTTGGGCGAGAGTAGTACTAGGATGGGTGACCCCCTTGGAAGTCCTCGTGTTGCAACCCTTTTTTAATTTTTTTTATTTAATTTCGTCAACGCAAGAATCAAACTCACGGTACTAAGTGTAGTCGTCCGGAGTCACGGAGTATTATTTTTTTTTCCCCGAGCCAACGTGTTGACCGGGCCACGGAGCGCCCGGGTGACCGTAGCCGACGCAGCGGGCCTACGGTGCGCCCGGAGCGGGAAAGGTGGTCGCCCGGGCGACGGCATTCGTCAAGGCAGGCTTACGGTGTGCCCGGTAGCGTGAACGGTGGACACGTGGAGCGTCCGGGCGTTCGTATGCGTCGAAACAGGCTTCCGGGTGAGCGTTGGGGACCAAGTAGCCCAGGTGAGGAAAGGGATAAAAGAATAAAGTGGTGGTATTATTTCGGTTGCGATCATACCAGCACTAATGCACCGGATCCCATCAGAACTCCGCAGTTAAGCGTGCTTGGGCGAGAGTAGTACTAGGATGGGTGACCCCCTGGGAAGTCCTCGTGTTGCAACCCTTTTTTAATTTTTTTTATTTAATTTCGTCAACGCAAGAATCAAACTCCCGGTACTAAGTGTAGTCGTCCGGAGTCACGGAGTATTATTTTTTTTTCCCCGAGCCAACGTGTTGACCGGGCCACGGAGCGCCCGGGTGACCGTAGCCGACGCAGCGGGCCTACGGTGCGCCCGGAGCGGGAAAGGTGGTCGCCCGGGCGACGGCATTCGTCAAGGCAGGCTTACGGTGTGCCCGGTAGCGTGAACGGTGGACACGTGGAGCGTCCGGGCGTTCGTATGCGTCGAAACAGGCTTCCGGGTGAGCGTTGGGGACCAAGTAGCCCAGGTGAGGAAAGGGATAAAAGAATAAAGTGGTGGTATTATTTCGGTTGCGATCATACCAGCACTAATGCACCGGATCCCATCAGAACTCCGCAGTTAAGCGTGCTTGGGCGAGAGTAGTACTAGGATGGGTGACCCCCTGGGAAGTCCTCGTGTTGCAACCCTTTTTTAATTTTTTTTTATTTAATTTCGTCAACGCAAGAATCAAACTCCCGGTACTAAGTGTAGTCGTCCGGAGTCACGGAGTATTATTTTTTTTTCCCCGAGCCAACGTGTTGACCGGGCCACGGAGCGCCCGGGTGACCGTAGCCGACGCAGCGGGCCTACGGTGCGCCCGGAGCGGGAAAGGTGGTCGCCCGGGCGACGGCATTCGTCAAGGCAGGCTTACGGTGTGCCCGGTAGCGTGAACGGTGGACACGTGGAGCGTCCAGGCGTTCGTATGCGTCGAAACAGGCTTCCGGGTGAGCGTTGGGGACCAAGTAGCCCAGGTGAGGAAAGGGATAAAAGAATAAAGTGGTGGTATTATTTCGGTTGCGATCATACCAGCACTAATGCACCGGATCCCATCAGAACTCCGCAGTTAAGCGTGCTTGGGCGAGAGTAGTACTAGGATGGGTGACCCCCTGGGAAGTCCTCGTGTTGCAACCCTTTTTTAATTTTTTTTATTTAATTTCGTCAACGCAAGAATCAAACTCCCGGTACTAAGTGTAGTCGTCCGGAGTCACGGAGTATTATTTTTTTTTCCCCGAGCCAACGTGTTGACCGGGCCACGGAGCGCCCGGGTGACCGTAGCCGACGCAGCGGGCCTACGGTGCGCCCGGAGCGGGAAAGGTGGTCGCCCGGGCGACGGCATTCGTCAAGGCAGGCTTACGGTGTGCCCGGTAGCGTGAACGGTGGACACGTGGAGCGTCCGGGCGTTCGTATGCGTCGAAACAGGCTTCCGGGTGAGCGTTGGGGACCAAGTAGCCCAGGTGAGGAAAGGGATAAAAGAATAAAGTGGTGGTATTATTTCGGTTGCGATCATACCAGCACTAATGCACCGGATCCCATCAGAACTCCGCAGTTAAGCGTGCTTGGGCGAGAGTAGTACTAGGATGGGTGACCCCCTGGGAAGTCCTCGTGTTGCAACCCTTTTTTAATTTTTTTTATTTAATTTCGTCAACGCAAGAATCAAACTCCCGGTACTAAGTGTAGTCGTCCGGAGTCACGGAGTATTATTTTTTTTTCCCCGAGCCAACGTGTTGACCGGGCCACGGAGCGCCCGGGTGACCGTAGCCGACGCAGCGGGCCTACGGTGCGCCCGGAGCGGGAAAGGTGGTCGCCCGGGCGACGGCATTCGTCAAGGCAGGCTTACGGTGTGCCCGGTAGCGTGAACGGTGGACACGTGGAGCGTCCGGGCGTTCGTATGCGTCGAAACAGGCTTCCGGGTGAGCGTTGGGGACCAAGTAGCCCAGGTGAGGAAAGGGATAAAAGAATAAAGTGGTGGTATTATTTCGGTTGCGATCATACCAGCACTAATGCACCGGATCCCATCAGAACTCCGCAGTTAAGCGTGCTTGGGCGAGAGTAGTACTAGGATGGGTGACCCCCTGGGAAGTCCTCGTGTTGCAACCCTTTTTTAATTTTTTTTATTTAATTTCGTCAACGCAAGAATCAAACTCCCGGTACTAAGTGTAGTCGTCCGGAGTCACGGAGTATTATTTTTTTTTCCCCGAGCCAACGTGTTGACCGGGCCACGGAGCGCCCGGGTGACCGTAGCCGACGCAGCGGGCCTACGGTGCGCCCGGAGCGGGAAAGGTGGTCGCCCGGGCGACGGCATTCGTCAAGACAGGCTTACGGTGTGCCCGGTAGCGTGAACGGTGGACACGTGGAGCGTCCGGGCGTTCGTATGCGTCGAAACAGGCTTCCGGGTGAGCGTTGGGGACCAAGTAGCCCAGGTGAGGAAAGGGATAAAAGAATAAAGTGGAGGTATTATTTCGGTTGCGATCATACCAGCACTAATGCACCGGATCCCATCAGAACTCCGCAGTTAAGCGTGCTTGGGCGAGAGTAGTACTAGGATGGGTGACCCCCTGGGAAGTCCTCGTGTTGCAACCCTTTTTTAATTTTTTTATTTAATTTCGTCAACGCAAGAATCAAACTCCCGGTACTAAGTGTAGTCGTCCGGAGTCACGGAGTATTATTTTTTTTTCCCCGAGCCAACGTGTTGACCGGGCCACGGAGCGCCCGGGTGACCGTAGCCGACGCAGCGGGCCTACGGTGCGCCCGGAGCGGGAAAGGTGGTCGCCCGGGCGACGGCATTCGTCAAGGCAGGCTTACGGTGTGCCCGGTAGCGTGAACGGTGGACACGTGGAGCGTCCGGGCGTTCGTATGCGTCGAAACAGGCTTCCGGGTGAGCGTTGGGGACCAAGTAGCCCAGGTGAGGAAAGGGATAAAAGAATAAAGTGGTGGTATTATTTCGGTTGCGATCATACCAGCACTAATGCACCGGATCCCATCAGAACTCCGCAGTTAAGCGTGCTTGGGCGAGAGTAGTACTAGGATGGGTGACCCCCTGGGAAGTCCTCGTGTTGCAACCCTTTTTTAATTTTTTTTATTTAATTTCGTCAACGCAAGAATCAAACTCCCGGTACTAAGTGTAGTCGTCCGGAGTCACGGAGTATTATTTTTTTTTCCCCGAGCCAACGTGTTGACCGGGCCACGGAGTGCCCGGGTGACCGTAGCCGACGCAGCGGGCCTACGGTGCGCCCGGAGCGGGAAAGGTGGTCGCCCGGGCGACGGCATTCGTCAAGGCAGGCTTACGGTGTGCCCGGTAGCGTGAACGGTGGACACGTGGAGCGTCCAGGCGTTCGTATGCGTCGAAACAGGCTTCCGGGTGAGCGTTGGGGACCAAGTAGCCCAGGTGAGGAAAGGGATAAAAGAATAAAGTGGTGGTATTATTTCGGTTGCGATCATACCAGCACTAATGCACCGGATCCCATCAGAACTCCGCAGTTAAGCGTGCTTGTGCGAGAGTAGTACTAGGATGGGTGACCCCCTGGGAAGTCCTCGTGTTGCAACCCTTTTTTAATTTTTTTTATTTAATTTCGTCAACGCAAGAATCAAACTCCCGGTACTAAGTGTAGTCGTCCGGAGTCACGGAGTATTATTTTTTTTTCCCCGAGCCAACGTGTTGACCGGGCCACGGAGCGCCCGGGTGACCGTAGCCGACGCAGCGGGCCTACGGTGCGCCCGGAGCGGGAAAGGTGGTCGCCCGGGCGACGGCATTCGTCAAGGCAGGCTTACGGTGTGCCCGGTAGCGTGAACGGTGGACACGTGGAGCGTCCGGGCGTTCGTATGCGTCGAAACAGGCTTCCGGGTGAGCGTTGGGGACCAAGTAGCCCAGGTGAGGAAAGGGATAAAAGAATAAAGTGGTGGTATTATTTCGGTTGCGATCATACCAGCACTAATGCACCGGATCCCATCAGAACTCCGCAGTTAAGCGTGCTTGGGCGAGAGTAGTACTAGGATGGGTGACCCCCTGGGAAGTCCTCGTGTTGCAACCCTTTTTTAATTTTTTTTATTTAATTTCGTCAACGCAAGAATCAAACTCCCGGTACTAAGTGTAGTCGTCCGGAGTCACGGAGTATTATTTTTTTTCCCCGAGCCAACGTGTTGACCGGGCCACGGAGCGCCCGGGTGACCGTAGCCGACGCAGCGGGCCTACGGTGCGCCCGGAGCGGGAAAGGTGGTCGCCCGGGCGACGGCATTCGTCAAGGCAGGCTTACGGTGTGCCCGGTAGCGTGAACGGTGGACACGTGGAGCGTCCGGGCGTTCGTATGCGTCGAAACAGGCTTCCGGGTGAGCGTTGGGGACCAAGTAGCCCAGGTGAGGAAAGGGATAAAAGAATAAAGTGGTGGTATTATTTCGGTTGCGATCATACCAGCACTAATGCACCGGATCCCATCAGAACTCCGCAGTTAAGCGTGCTTGGGCGAGAGTAGTACTAGGATGGGTGACCCCTGGGAAGTCCTCGTGTTGCAACCCTTTTTTAATTTTTTTTATTTAATTTCGTCAACGCAAGAATCAAACTCCCGGTACTAAGTGTAGTCGTCCGGAGTCACGGAGTATTATTTTTTTTTCCCCGAGCCAACGTGTTGACCGGGCCACGGAGCGCCCGGGTGACCGTAGCCGACGCAGCGGGCCTACGGTGCGCCCGGAGCGGGAAAGGTGGTCGCCCGGGCGACGGCATTCGTCAAGGCAGGCTTACGGTGTGCCCGGTAGCGTGAACGGTGGACACGTGGAGCGTCCGGGCGTTCGTATGCGTCGAAACAGGCTTCCGGGTGAGCGTTGGGGACCAAGTAGCCCAGGTGAGGAAAGGAATAAAAGAATAAAGTGGTGGTATTATTTCGGTTGCGATCATACCAGCACTAATGCACCGGATCCCATCAGAACTCCTCAGTTAAGCGTGCTTGGGCGAGAGTAGTACTAGGATGGGTGACCCCCTGGGAAGTCCTCGTGTTGCAACCCTTTTTTAATTTTTTTTATTTAATTTCGTCAACGCAAGAATCAAACTCCCGGTACTAAGTGTAGTCGTCCGGAGTCACGGAGTATTATTTTTTTTCCCCGAGCCAACGTGTTGACGGGGCCACGGAGCGCCCGGGTGACCGTAGCCGACGCAGCGGGCCTACGGTGCGCCCGGAGCGGGAAAGGTGGTCGCCCGGGCGACGGCATTCGTCAAGGCAGGCTTACGGTGTGCCCGGTAGCGTGAACGGTGGACACGTGGAGCGTCCGGGCGTTCGTATGCGTCGAAACAGGCTTCCGGGTGAGCGTTGGGGACCAAGTAGCCCAGGTGAGGAAAGGGATAAAAGAATAAAGTGGTGGTATCATTTCGGTTGCGATCATACCAGCACTAATGCACCGGATCCCATCAGAACTCCGCAGTTAAGCGTGCTTGGGCGAGAGTAGTACTAGGATGGGTGACCCCCTGGGAAGTCCTCGTGTTGCAACCCTTTTTTAATTTTTTTTATTTAATTTCGTCAACGCAAGAATCAAACTCCCGGTACTAAGTGTAGTCGTCCGGAGTCACGGAGTATTATTTTTTTTCCCCGAGCCAACGTGTTGACCGGGCCACGGAGCGCCCGGGTGACCGTAGCCGACGCAGCGGGCCTACGGTGCGCCCGGAGCGGGAAAGGTGGTCGCCCGGGCGACGGCATTCGTCAAGGCAGGCTTACGGTGTGCCCGGTAGCGTGAACGGTGGACACGTGGAGCGTCCGGGCGTTCGTATGCGTCGAAACAGACTTCCGGGTGAGCGTTGGGGACCAAGTAGCCCAGGTGAGGAAAGGGATAAAAGAATAAAGTGGTGGTATTATTTCGGTTGCGATCATACCAGCACTAATGCACCGGATCCCATCAGAACTCCGCAGTTAAGCGTGCTTGGGCGAGAGTAGTACTAGGATGGGTGACCCCCTGGGAAGTCCTCGTGTTGCAACCCTTTTTTAATTTTTTTTATTTAATTTCGTCAACGCAAGAATCAAACTCCCGGTACTAAGTGTAGTCGTCCGGAGTCACGGAGTATTATTTTTTTTTCCCCGAGCCAACGTGTTGACCGGGCCACGGAGCGCCCGGGTGACCGTAGCCGACGCAGCGGGCCTACGGTGCGCCCGGAGCGGGAAAGGTGGTCGCCCGGGCGACGGCATTCGTCAAGGCAGGCTAACGGTGTGCCCGGTAGCGTGAACGGTGGACACGTGGAGCGTCCGGGCGTTCGTATGCGTCGAAACAGGCTTCCGGGTGAGCGTTGAGGACCAAGTAGCCCAGGTGAGGAAAGGGATAAAAGAATAAAGTGGTGGTATTATTTCGGTTGCGATCATACCAGCACTAATGCACCGGATCCCATCAGAACTCCGCAGTTAAGCGTGCTTGGGCGAGAGTAGTACTAGGATGGGTGACCCCCTGGGAAGTCCTCGTGTTGCAACCCTTTTTTAATTTTTTTTATTTAATTTCGTCAACGCAAGAATCAAACTCCCGGTACTAAGTGTAGTCGTCCGGAGTCACGGAGTATTATTTTTTTTTCCCCGAGCCAACGTGTTGACCGGGCCACGGAGCGCCCGGGTGACCGTAGCCGACGCAGCGGGCCTACGGTGCGCCCGGAGCGGGAAAGGTGGTCGCCCGGGCGACGGCATTCGTCAAGGCAGGCTTACGGTGTGCCCGGTAGCGTGAACGGTGGACACGTGGAGCGTCCGGGCGTTCGTATGCGTCGAAACAGGCTTCCGGGTGAGCGTTGGGGACCAAGTAGCCCAGGTGAGGAAAGGGATAAAAGAATAAAGTGGTGGTATTATTTCGGTTGCGATCATACCAGCACTAATGCACCGGATCCCATCAGAACTCCGCAGTTAAGCGTGCTTGGGCGAGAGTAGTACTAGGATGGGTGACCCCCTGGGAAGTCCTCGTGTTGCAACCCTTTTTTAATTTTTTTTATTTAATTTCGTCAACGCAAGAATCAAACTCCCGGTAACAAGTGTAGTCGTCCGGAGTCACGGAGTATTATTTTTTTTTCCCCGAGCCAACGTGTTGACCGGGCCACGGAGCGCCCGGGTGACCGTAGCCGACGCAGCGGGCCTACGGTGCGCCCGGAGCGGGAAAGGTGGTTGCCCGGGCGACGGCATTCGTCAAGGCAGGCTTACGGTGTGCCCGGTAGCGTGAACGGTGGACACGTGGAGCGTCCGGGCGTTCGTATGCGTCGAAACAGGCTTCCGGGTGAGCGTTGGGGACCAAGTAGCCCAGGTGAGGAAAGGGATAAAAGAATAAAGTGGTGGTATTATTTCGGTTGCGATCATACCAGCACTAATGCACCGGATCCCATCAGAACTCCGCAGTTAAGCGTGCTTGGGCGAGAGTAGTACTAGGATGGGTGACCCCCTGGGAAGTCCTCGTGTTCCAACCCTTTTTTAATTTTTTTTATTTAATTTCGTCAACGCAAGAATCAAACTCCCGGTACTAAGTGTAGTCGTCCGGAGTCACGGAGTATTATTTTTTTTTCCCCGAGCCAACGTGTTGACCGGGCCACGGAGCGCCCGGGTGACCGTAGCCGACGCAGCGGGCCTACGGTGCGCCCGGAGCGGGAAAGGTGGTCGCCCGGGCGACGGCATTCGTCAAGGCAGGCTTACGGTGTGCCCGGTAGCGTGAACGGTGGACACGTGGAGCGTCCGGGCGTTCGTATGCGTCGAAACAGGCTTCCGGGTGAGCGTTGGGGACCAAGTAGCCCAGGTGAGGAAAGGGATAAAAGAATAAAGTGGTGGTATTATTTCGGTTGCGATCATACCAGCACTAATGCACCGGATCCCATCAGAACTCCGCAGTTAAGCGTGCTTGGGCGAGAGTAGTACTAGGATGGGTGACCCCCTGGGAAGTCCTCGTGTTGCAACCCTTTTTTAATTTTTTTTATTTAATTTCGTCAACGCAAGAATCAAACTCCCGGTACTAAGTGTAGTCGTCCGGAGTCACGGAGTATTATTTTTTTTTCCCCGAGCCAACGTGTTGACCGGGCCACGGAGCGCCCGGGTGACCGTAGCCGACGCAGCGGGCCTACGGTGCGCCCGGAGCGGGAAAGGTGGTCGCCCGGGCGACGGCATTCGTCAAGGCAGGCTTACGGTGTGCCCGGTAGCGTGAACGGTGGACACGTGGAGCGTCCGGGCGTTCGTATGCGTCGAAACAGGCTTCCGGGTGAGCGTTGGGGACCAAGTAGCCCAGGTGAGGAAAGGGATAAAAGAATAAAGTGGTGGTATTATTTCGGTTGCGATCATACCAGCACTAATGCACCGGATCCCATCAGAACTCCGCAGTTAAGCGTGCTTGGGCGAGAGTAGTACTAGGATGGGTGACCCCCTGGGAAGTCCTCGTGTTGCAACCCTTTTTTAATTTTTTTTATTTAATTTCGTCAACGCAAGAATCAAACTCCCGGTACTAAGTGTAGTCGTCCGGAGTCACGGAGTATTATTTTTTTTTCCCCGAGCCAACGTGTTGACCGGGCCACGGAGCGCCCGGGTGACCGTAGCCGACGCAGCGGGCCTACGGTGCGCCCGGAGCGGGAAAGGTGGTCGCCCGGGCGACGGCATTCGTCAAGGCAGGCTTACGGTGTGCCCGGTAGCGTGAACGGTAGACACGTGGAGCGTCCGGACGTTCGTATGCGTCGAAACAGGCTTCCGGGTGAGCGTTGGGGACCAAGTAGCCCAGGTGAGGAAAGGGATAAAAGAATAAAGTGGTGGTATTATTTCGGTTGCGATCATACCAGCACTAATGCACCGGATCCCATCAGAACTCCGCAGTTAAGCGTGCTTGGGCGAGAGTAGTACTAGGATGGGTGACCCCCTGGGAAGTCCTCGTGTTGCAACCCTTTTTTAATTTTTTTTATTTAATTTCGTCAACGCAAGAATCAAACTCCCGGTACTAAGTGTAGTCGTCCGGAGTCACGGAGTATTATTTTTTTTTCCCCGAGCCAACGTGTTGACCGGGCCACGGAGCGCCCGGGTGACCGTAGCCGACGCAGCGGGCCTACGGTGCGCCCGGAGCGGGAAAGGTGGTCGCCCGGGCGACGGCATTCGTCAAGGCAGGCTTACGGTGTGCCCGGTAGCGTGAACGGTGGACACGTGGAGCGTCCGGGCGTTCGTATGCGTCGAAACAGGCTTCCGGGTGAGCGTTGGGGACCAAGTAGCCCAGGTGAGGAAAGGGATAAAAGAATAAAGTGGTGGTATTATTTCGGTTGCGATCATACCAGCACTAATGCACCGGATCCCATCAGAACTCCGCAGTTAAGCGTGCTTGGGGGAGAGTAGTACTAGGATGGGTGACCCCCTGGGAAGTCCTCGTGTTGCAACCCTTTTTTAATTTTTTTTATTTAATTTCGTCAACGCAAGAATCAAACTCCCGGTACTAAGTGTAGTCGTCCGGAGTCACGGAGTATTATTTTTTTTCCTCGAGCCAACGTGTTGACCGGGCCACGGAGCGCCCGGGTGACCGTAGCCGACGCAGCGGGCCTACGGTGCGCCCGGAGCGGGAAAGGTGGTCGCCCGGGCGACGGCATTCGTCAAGGCAGGCTTACGTTGTGCCCGGTAGCGTGAACGGTGGACACGTGGAGCGTCCGGGCGTTCGTATGCGTCGAAACAGGCTTCCGGGTGAGCGTTGGGGACCAAGTAGCCCAGGTGAGGAAAGGGATAAAAGAATAAAGTGGTGGTATTATTTCGGTTGCGATCATACCAGCACTAATGCACCGGATCCCATCAGAACTCCGCAGTTAAGCGTGCTTGGGCGAGAGTAGTACTAGGATGGGTGACCCCCTGGGAAGTCCTCGTGTTGCAACCCTTTTTTAATTTTTTTTATTTAATTTCGTCAACGCAAGAATCAAACTCCCGGTACTAAGTGTAGTCGTCCGGAGTCACGGAGTATTATTTTTTTTCCCCGAGCCAACGTGTTGACCGGGCCACGGAGCGCCCGGGTGACCGTAGCCGACGCAGCGGGCCTACGGTACGCCCGGAGCGGGAAAGGTGGTCGCCCGGGCGACGGCATTCGTCAAGGCAGGCTTACGGTGTGCCCGGTAGCGTGAACGGTGGACACGTGGAGCGTCCGGGCGTTCGTATGCGTCGAAACAGGCTTCCGGGTGAGCGTTGGGGACCAAGTAGCCCAGGTGAGGAAAGGGATAAAAGAATAAAGTGGTGGTAATATTTCGGTTGCGATCATACCAGCACTAATGCACCGGATCCCATCAGAACTCCGCAGTTAATCGTGCTTGGGCGAGAGTAGTACTAGGATGGGTGACCCCCTGGGAAGTCCTCGTGTCTCAACCCTTTTTTAATTTTTTTTATTTAATTTCGTCAACGCAAGAATCAAACTCCCGGTACTAAGTGTAGTCGTCCGGAGTCACGGAGTATTATTTTTTTTTCCCCGAGCCAACGTGTTGACCGGGCCACGGAGCGCCCGGGTGACCGTAGCCGACGCAGCGGGCCTACGGTGCGCCCGGAGCGGGAAAGGTGGTCGCCCGGGCGACGGCATTCGTCAAGGCAGGCTTACGGTGTGCCCGGTAGCGTGAACGGTGGACACGTGGAGCGTCCGGGCGTTCGTATGCGTCGAAACAGGCTTCCGGCTGAGCGTTGGGGACCAAGTAGCCCAGGTGAGGAAAGGGATAAAAGAATAAAGTGGTGGTATTATTTCGGTTGCGATCATACCAGCACTAATGCACCGGATCCCATCAGAACTCCGCAGTTAAGCGTGCTTGGGCGAGAGTAGTACTAGGATGGGTGACCCCCTGGGAAGTCCTCGTGTTGCAACCCTTTTTTAATTTTTTTTATTTAATTTCGTCAACGCAAGAATCAAACTCCCGGTACTAAGTGTAGTCGTCCGGAGTCACGGAGTATTATTTTTTTTTCCCCGAGCCAACGTGTTGACCGGGCCACGGAGCGCCCGGGTGACCGTAGCCGACGCAGCGGGCCTACGGTGCGCCCGGAGCGGGAAAGGTGGTCGCCCGGGCGACGGCATTCGTCAAGGCAGGCTTACGGTGTGCCCGGTAGCGTGAACGGTGGACACGTGGAGCGTCCGGGCGTTCGTATGCGTCGAAACAGGCTTCCGGGTGAGCGTTGGGGACCAAGTAGCCCAGGTGAGGAAAGGGATAAAAGAATAAAGTGGTGGTATTATTTCGGTTGCGATCATACCAGCACTAATGCACCGGATCCCATCAGAACTCCGCAGTTAAGCGTGCTTGGGCGAGAGTAGTACTAGGATGGGTGACCCCCTGGGAAGTCCTCGTGTTGCAACCCTTTTTTAATTTTTTTTATTTAATTTCGTCAACGCAAGAATCAAACTCCCGGTACTAAGTGTAGTCGTCCGGAGTCACGGAGTATTATTTTTTTTCCCCGAGCCAACGTGTTGACCGGGCCACGGAGCGCCCGGGTGACCGTAGCCGACGCAGCGGGCCTACGGTGCGCCCGGAGCGGGAAAGGTGGTCGCCCGGGCGACGGCATTCGTCAAGGCAGGCTTACGGTGTGCCCGGTAGCGTGAACGGTGGACACGTGGAGCGTCCGGGCGTTCGTATGCGTCGAAATAGGCTTCCGGGTGAGCGTTGGGGACCAAGTAGCCCAGGTGAGGAAAGGGATAAAAGAATAAAGTGGTGGTATTATTTCGGTTGCGATCATACCAGCACTAATGCACCGGATCCCATCAGAACTCCGCAGTTAAGCGTGCTTGGGCGAGAGTAGTACTAGGATGGGTGACCCCCTGGGAAGTCCTCGTTTTGCAACCCTTTTTTAATTTTTTTTATTTAATTTCGTCAACGCAAGAATCAAACTCCCGGTACTAAGTGTAGTCGTCCGGAGTCACGGAGTATTATTTTTTTTTCCCCGAGCAACCGTGTTGACCGGGCCACGGAGCGCCCGGGTGACCGTAGCCGACGCAGCGGGCCTACGGTGCGCCCGGAGCGGGAAAGGTGGTCGCCCGGGCGACGGCATTCGTCAAGGCAGGCTTACGGTGTGCCCGGTAGCGTGAACGGTGGACACGTGGAGCGTCCGGGCGTTCGTATGCGTCGAAACAGGCTTCCGGGTGAGCGTTGGGGACCAAGTAGCCCAGGTGAGGAAAGGGATAAAAGAATAAAGTGGTGGTATTATTTCGGTTGCGATCATACCAGCACTAATGCACCGGATCCCATCAGAACTCCGCAGTTAAGCGTGCTTGGGCGAGAGTAGTACTAGGATGGGTGACCCCCTGGGAAGTCCTCGTGTTGCAACCCTTTTTTAATTTTTTTTATTTAATTTCGTCAACGCAAGAATCAAACTCCCGGTACTAAGTGTAGTCGTCCGGAGTCACGGAGTATTATTTTTTTTTCCCCGAGCCAACGTGTTGACCGGGCCACGGAGCGCCCGGGTGACCGTAGCCGACGCAGCGGGCCTACGGTGCGCCCGGAGCGGGAAAGGTGGTCGCCCGGGCGACGGCATTCGTCAAGGCAGGCTTACGGTGTGCCCGGTAGCGTGAACGGTGGACACGTGGAGCGTCCGGGCGTTCGTATGCGTCGAAACAGGCTTCCGGGTGAGCGTTGGGGACCAAGTAGCCCAGGTGAGGAAAGGGATAAAAGAATAAAGTGGTGGTATTATTTCGGTTGCGATCATACCAGCACTAATGCACCGGATCCCATCAGAACTCCGCAGTTAAGCGTGCTTGGGCGAGAGTAGTACTAGGATGGGTGACCCCCTGGGAAGTCCTCGTGTTGCAACCCTTTTTTAATTTTTTTTATTTAATTTCGTCAACGCAAGAATCAAACTCCCGGTACTAAGTGTAGTCGTCCGGAGTCACGGAGTATTATTTTTTTTTCCCCGAGCCAACGTGTTGACCGGGCCACGGAGCGCCCGGGTGACCGTAGCCGACGCAGCGGGCCTACGGTGCGCCCGGAGCGGGAAAGGTGGTCGCCCGGGCGACGGCATTCGTCAAGGCAGGCTTACGGTGTGCCCGGTAGCGTGAACGGTGGACACGTGGAGCGTCCGGGCGTTCGTATGCGTCGAAACAGGCTTCCGGGTGAGCGTTGGGGACCAAGTAGCCCAGGTGAGGAAAGGGATAAAAGAATAAAGTGGTGGTATTATTTCGGTTGCGATCATACCAGCACTAATGCACCGGATCCCATCAGAACTCCGCAGTTAAGCGTGCTTGGGCGAGAGTAGTACTAGGATGGGTGACCCCCTGGGAAGTCCTCGTGTTGCAACCCTTTTTTAATTTTTTTTATTTAATTTCGTCAACGCAAGAATCAAACTCCCGGTACTAAGTGTAGTCGTCCGGAGTCACGGAGTATTATTTTTTTTTCCCCGAGCCAACGTGTTGACCGGGCCACGGAGCGCCCGGGTGACCGTAGCCGACGCAGCGGGCCTACGGTGCGCCCGGAGCGGGAAAGGTGGTCGCCCGGGCGACGGCATTCGTCAAGGCAGGCTTACGGTGTGCCCGGTAGCGTGAACGGTGGACACGTGGAGCGTCCGGGCGTTCGTATGCGTCGAAACAGGCTTCCGGGTGAGCGTTGGGGACCAAGTAGCCCAGGTGAGGAAAGGGATAAAAGAATAAAGTGGTGGTATTATTTCGGTTGCGATCATACCAGCACTAATGCACCGGATCCCATCAGAACTCCGCAGTTAAGCGTGCTTGGGCGAGAGTAGTACTAGGATGGGTGACCCCCTGGGAAGTCCTCGTGTTGCAACCCTTTTTTAATTTTTTTTATTTAATTTCGTCAACGCAAGAATCAAACTCCCGGTACTAAGTGTAGTCGTCCGGAGTCACGGAGTATTATTTTTTTTTCCCCGAGCCAACGTGTTGACCGGGCCACGGAGCGCCCGGGTGACCGTAGCCGACGCAGCGGGCCTACGGTGCGCCCGGAGCGGGAAAGGTGGTCGCCCGGGCGACGGCATTCGTCAAGGCAGGCTTACGGTGTGCCCGGTAGCGTGAACGGTGGACACGTGGAGCGTCCGGGCGTTCGTATGCGTCGAAACAGGCTTCCGGGTGAGCGTTGGGGACCAAGTAGCCCAGGTGAGGAAAGGGATAAAAGAATAAAGTGGTGGTATTATTTCGGTTGCGATCATACCAGCACTAATGCACCGGATCCCATCAGAACTCCGCAGTTAAGCGTGCTTGGGCGAGAGTAGTACTAGGATGGGTGACCCCCTGGGAAGTCCTCGTGTTGCAACCCTTTTTTAATTTTTTTTTATTTAATTTCGTCAACGCAAGAATCAAACTCCCGGTACTAAGTGTAGTCGTCCGGAGTCACGGAGTATTATTTTTTTTTCCCCGAGCCAACGTGTTGACCGGGCCACGGAGCGCCCGGGTGACCGTAGCCGACGCAGCGGGCCTACGGTGCGCCCGGAGCGGGAAAGGTGGTCGCCCGGGCGACGGCATTCGTCAAGGCAGGCTTACGGTGTGCCCGGTAGCGTGAACGGTGGACACGTGGAGCGTCCAGGCGTTCGTATGCGTCGAAACAGGCTTCCGGGTGAGCGTTGGGGACCAAGTAGCCCAGGTGAGGAAAGGGATAAAAGAATAAAGTGGTGGTATTATTTCGGTTGCGATCATACCAGCACTAATGCACCGGATCCCATCAGAACTCCGCAGTTAAGCGTGCTTGGGCGAGAGTAGTACTAGGATGGGTGACCCCCTGGGAAGTCCTCGTGTTGCAACCCTTTTTTAATTTTTTTTATTTAATTTCGTCAACGCAAGAATCAAACTCCCGGTACTAAGTGTAGTCGTCCGGAGTCACGGAGTATTATTTTTTTTTCCCCGAGCCAACGTGTTGACCGGGCCACGGAGCGCCCGGGTGACCGTAGCCGACGCAGCGGGCCTACGGTGCGCCCGGAGCGGGAAAGGTGGTCGCCCGGGCGACGGCATTCGTCAAGGCAGGCTTACGGTGTGCCCGGTAGCGTGAACTGTGGACACGTGGAGCGTCCGGGCGTTCGTATGCGTCGAAACAGGCTTCCGGGTGAGCGTTGGGGACCAAGTAGCCCAGGTGAGGAAAGGGATAAAAGAATAAAGTGGTGGTATTATTTCGGTTGCGATCATACCAGCACTAATGCACCGGATCCCATCAGAACTCCGCAGTTAAGCGTGCTTGGGCGAGAGTAGTACTAGGATGGGTGACCCCCTGGGAAGTCCTCGTGTTGCAACCCTTTTTTAATTTTTTTTATTTAATTTCGTCAACGCAAGAATCAAACTCCCGGTACTAAGTGTAGTCGTCCGGAGTCACGGAGTATTATTTTTTTTTCCCCGAGCCAACGTGTTGACCGGGCCACGGAGCGCCCGGGTGACCGTAGCCGACGCAGCGGGCCTACGGTGCGCCCGGAGCGGGAAAGGTGGTCGCCCGGGCGACGGCATTCGTCAAGGCAGGCTTACGGTGTGCCCGGTAGCGTGAACGGTGGACACGTGGAGCGTCCGGGCGTTCGTATGCGTCGAAACAGGCTTCCGGGTGAGCGTTGGGGACCAAGTAGCCCAGGTGAGGAAAGGGATAAAAGAATAAAGTGGTGGTATTATTTCGGTTGCGATCATACCAGCACTAATGCACCGGATCCCATCAGAACTCCGCAGTTAAGCGTGCTTGGGCGAGAGTAGTACTAGGATGGGTGACCCCCTGGGAAGTCCTCGTGTTGCAACCCTTTTTTAATTTTTTTTATTTAATTTCGTCAACGCAAGAATCAAACTCCCGGTACTAAGTGTAGTCGTCCGGAGTCACGGAGTATTATTTTTTTTTCCCCGAGCCAACGTGTTGACCGGGCCACGGAGCGCCCGGGTGACCGTAGCCGACGCAGCGGGCCTACGGTGCGCCCGGAGCGGGAAAGGTGGTCGCCCGGGCGACGGCATTCGTCAAGACAGGCTTACGGTGTGCCCGGTAGCGTGAACGGTGGACACGTGGAGCGTCCGGGCGTTCGTATGCGTCGAAACAGGCTTCCGGGTGAGCGTTGGGGACCAAGTAGCCCAGGTGAGGAAAGGGATAAAAGAATAAAGTGGAGGTATTATTTCGGTTGCGATCATACCAGCACTAATGCACCGGATCCCATCAGAACTCCGCAGTTAAGCGTGCTTGGGCGAGAGTAGTACTAGGATGGGTGACCCCCTGGGAAGTCCTCGTGTTGCAACCCTTTTTTAATTTTTTTATTTAATTTCGTCAACGCAAGAATCAAACTCCCGGTACTAAGTGTAGTCGTCCGGAGTCACGGAGTATTATTTTTTTTTCCCCGAGCCAACGTGTTGACCGGGCCACGGAGCGCCCGGGTGACCGTAGCCGACGCAGCGGGCCTACGGTGCGCCCGGAGCGGGAAAGGTGGTCGCCCGGGCGACGGCATTCGTCAAGGCAGGCTTACGGTGTGCCCGGTAGCGTGAACGGTGGACACGTGGAGCGTCCGGGCGTTCGTATGCGTCGAAACAGGCTTCCGGGTGAGCGTTGGGGACCAAGTAGCCCAGGTGAGGAAAGGGATAAAAGAATAAAGTGGTGGTATTATTTCGGTTGCGATCATACCAGCACTAATGCACCGGATCCCATCAGAACTCCGCAGTTAAGCGTGCTTGGGCGAGAGTAGTACTAGGATGGGTGACCCCCTGGGAAGTCCTCGTGTTGCAACCCTTTTTTAA
Source organism: Ambrosia artemisiifolia (assembly GCA_032199755.1). Lineage (NCBI taxonomy): Eukaryota > Viridiplantae > Streptophyta > Magnoliopsida > Asterales > Asteraceae > Ambrosia > Ambrosia artemisiifolia. The sequence goes on along the minus strand of CM063526.1, from coordinate 4,472,725 downwards.
TTTTTTTTATTTAATTTCGTCAACGCAAGAATCAAACTCCCGGTACTAAGTGTAGTCGTCCGGAGTCACGGAGTATTATTTTTTTTTCCCCGAGCCAACGTGTTGACCGGGCCACGGAGCGCCCGGGTGACCGTAGCCGACGCAGCGGGCCTACGGTGCGCCCGGAGCGGGAAAGGTGGTCGCCCGGGCGACGGCATTCGTCAAGGCAGGCTTACGGTGTGCCCGGTAGCGTGAACGGTGGACACGTGGAGCGTCCAGGCGTTCGTATGCGTCGAAACAGGCTTCCGGGTGAGCGTTGGGGACCAAGTAGCCCAGGTGAGGAAAGGGATAAAAGAATAAAGTGGTGGTATTATTTCGGTTGCGATCATACCAGCACTAATGCACCGGATCCCATCAGAACTCCGCAGTTAAGCGTGCTTGGGCGAGAGTAGTACTAGGATGTGTGACCCCCTGGGAAGCCCTCGTGTTGCAACGCTTTTTTAATTTTTTTTATTTAATTTCGTCAACGCAAGAATCAAACTCCCGGTACTAAGTGTAGTCGTCCGGAGTCACGGAGTATTATTTTTTTTTCCCCGAGCCAACGTGTTGACCGGGCCACGGAGCGCCCGGGTGACCGTAGCCGACGCAGCGGGCCTACGGTGCGCCCGGAGCGGGAAAGGTGGTCGCCCGGGCGACGGCATTCGTCAAGGCAGGCTTACGGTGTGCCCGGTAGCGTGAACGGTGGACACGTGGAGCGTCCGGGCGTTCGTATGCGTCGAAACAGGCTTCCGGGTGAGCGTTGGGGACCAAGTAGCCCAGGTGAGGAAAGGGATAAAAGAATAAAGTGGTGGCATTATTTCGGTTGCGATCATACCAGCACTAATGCACCGGATCCCATCAGAACTCCGCAGTTAAGCGTGCTTGGGCGAGAGTAGTACTAGGATGGGTGACCCCCTGGGAACTCCTCGTGTTGCAACCCTTTTTTAATTTTTTTTATTTAATTTCGTCAACGCAAGAATCAAACTCCCGGTACTAAGTGTAGTCGTCCGGAGTCACGGAGTATTATTTTTTTTTCCCCGAGCCAACGTGTTGACCGGGCCACGGAGCGCCCGGGTGACCGTAGCCGACGCAGCGGGCCTACGGTGCGCCCGGAGCGGGAAAGGTGGTCGCCCGGGCGACGGCATTCGTCAAGGCAGGCTTACGGTGTGCCCGGTAGCGTGAACGGTGGACACGTGGAGCGTCCGGGCGTTCGTATGCGTCGAAACAGGCTTCCGGGTGAGCGTTGGGGACCAAGTAGCCCAGGTGAGGAAAGGGATAAAAGAATAAAGTGGTGGTATTATTTCGGTTGCGATCATACCAGCACTAATGCACCGGATCCCATCAGAACTCCGCAGTTAAGCGTGCTTGGGCGAGAGTAGTACTAGGATGGGTGACCCCCTGGGAAGTCCTCGTGTTGCAACCCTTTTTTAATTTTTTTTATTTAATTTCGTCAACGCAAGAATCAAACTCCCGGTACTAAGTGTAGTCGTCCGGAGTCACGGAGTATTATTTTTTTTCCCCGAGCCAACGTGTTGACCGGGCCACGGAGCGCCCGGGTGACCGTAGCCGACGCAGCGGGCCTACGGTGCGCCCGGAGCGGGAAAGGTGGTCGCCCGGGCGACGGCATTCGTCAAGGCAGGCTTACGGTGTGCCCGGTAGCGTGAACGGTGGACACGTGGAGCGTCCGGGCGTTCGTATGCGTCGAAACAGGCTTCCGGGTGAGCGTTGGGGACCAAGTAGCCCAGGTGAGGAAAGGGATAAAAGAATAAAGTGGTGGTATTATTTCGGTTGCGATCATACCAGCACTAATGCACCGGATCCCATCAGAACTCCGCAGTTAAGCGTGCTTGGGCGAGAGTAGTACTAGGATGGGTGACCCCCTGGGAAGTCCTCGTGTTGCAACCCTTTTTTAATTTTTTTTATTTAATTTCGTCAACGCAAGAATCAAACTCCCGGTACTAAGTGTAGTCGTCCGGAGTCACGGAGTATTATTTTTTTTTCCCCGAGCCAACGTGTTGACCGGGCCACGGAGCGCCCGGGTGACCGTAGCCGACGCAGCGGGCCTACGGTGCGCCCGGAGCGGGAAAGGTGGTCGCCCGGGCGACGGCATTCGTCAAGGCAGGCTTACGGTGTGCCCGGTAGCGTGAACGGTGGACACGTGGAGCGTCCGGGCGTTCGTATGCGTCGAAACAGGCTTCCGGGTGAGCGTTGGGGACCAAGTAGCCCAGGTGAGGAAAGGGATAAAAGAATAAAGTGGTGGTATTATTTCGGTTGCGATCATACCAGCACTAATGCACCGGATCCCATCAGAACTCCGCAGTTAAGCGTGCTTGGGCGAGAGTAGTACTAGGATGGGTGACCCCCTGGGAAGCCCTCGTGTTGCAACCCTTTTTTAATTTTTTTTATTTAATTTCGTCAACGCAAGAATCAAACTCCCGGTACTAAGTGTAGTCGTCCGGAGTCACGGAGTATTATTTTTTTTTCCCCGAGCCAACGTGTTGACCGGGCCACGGAGCGCCCGGGTGACCGTAGCCGACGCAGCGGGCCTACGGTGCGCCCGGAGCGGGAAAGGTGGTCGCCCGGGCGACGGCATTCGTCAAGGCAGGCTTACGGTGTGCCCGGTAGCGTGAACGGTGGACACGTGGAGCGTCCGGGCGTTCGTATGCGTCGAAACAGGCTTCCGGGTGAGCGTTGGGGACCAAGTAGCCCAGGTGAGGAAAGGGATAAAAGAATAAAGTGGTGGCATTATTTCGGTTGCGATCATACCAGCACTAATGCACCGGATCCCATCAGAACTCCGCAGTTAAGCGTGCTTGGGCGAGAGTAGTACTAGGATGGGTGACCCCCTGGGAAGTCCTCGTGTTGCAACCCTTTTTTAATTTTTTTTATTTAATTTCGTCAACGCAAGAATCAAACTCCCGGTACTAAGTGTAGTCGTCCGGAGTCACGGAGTATTATTTTTTTTTCCCCGAGCCAACGTGTTGACCGGGCCACGGAGCGCCCGGGTGACCGTAGCCGACGCAGCGGGCCTACGGTGCGCCCGGAGCGGGAAAGGTGGTCGCCCGGGCGACGGCATTCGTCAAGGCAGGCTTACGGTGTGCCCGGTAGCGTGAACGGTGGACACGTGGAGCGTCCGGGCGTTCGTATGCGTCGAAACAGGCTTCCGGGTGAGCGTTGGGGACCAAGTAGCCCAGGTGAGGAAAGGGATAAAAGAATAAAGTGGTGGTATTATTTCGGTTGCGATCATACCAGCACTAATGCACCGGATCCCATCAGAACTCCGCAGTTAAGCGTGCTTGGGCGAGAGTAGTACTAGGATGGGTGACCCCCTGGGAAGTCCTCGTGTTGCAACCCTTTTTTAATTTTTTTTATTTAATTTCGTCAACGCAAGAATCAAACTCCCGGTACTAAGTGTAGTCGTCCGGAGTCACGGAGTATTATTTTTTTTCCCCGAGCCAACGTGTTGACCGGGCCACGGAGCGCCCGGGTGACCGTAGCCGACGCAGCGGGCCTACGGTGCGCCCGGAGCGGGAAAGGTGGTCGCCCGGGCGACGGCATTCGTCAAGGCAGGCTTACGGTGTGCCCGGTAGCGTGAACGGTGGACACGTGGAGCGTCCGGGCGTTCGTATGCGTCGAAACAGGCTTCCGGGTGAGCGTTGGGGACCAAGTAGCCCAGGTGAGGAAAGGGATAAAAGAATAAAGTGGTGGTATTATTTCGGTTGCGATCATACCAGCACTAATGCACCGGATCCCATCAGAACTCCGCAGTTAAGCGTGCTTGGGCGAGAGTAGTACTAGGATGGGTGACCCCCTGGGAAGTCCTCGTGTTGCAACCCTTTTTTAATTTTTTTTATTTAATTTCGTCAACGCAAGAATCAAACTCCCGGTACTAAGTGTAGTCGTCCGGAGTCACGGAGTATTATTTTTTTTTCCCCGAGCCAACGTGTTGACCGGGCCACGGAGCGCCCGGGTGACCGTAGCCGACGCAGCGGGCCTACGGTGCGCCCGGAGCGGGAAAGGTGGTCGCCCGGGCGACGGCATTCGTCAAGGCAGGCTTACGGTGTGCCCGGTAGCGTGAACGGTGGACACGTGGAGCGTCCGGGCGTTCGTATGCGTCGAAACAGGCTTCCGGGTGAGCGTTGGGGACCAAGTAGCCCAGGTGAGGAAAGGGATAAAAGAATAAAGTGGTGGTATTATTTCGGTTGCGATCATACCAGCACTAATGCACCGGATCCCATCAGAACTCCGCAGTTAAGCGTGCTTGGGCGAGAGTAGTACTAGGATGGGTGACCCCCTGGGAACTCCTCGTGTTGCAACCCTTTTTTAATTTTTTTTATTTAATTTCGTCAACGCAAGAATCAAACTCCCGGTACTAAGTGTAGTCGTCCGGAGTCACGGAGTATTATTTTTTTTTCCCCCGAGCCAACGTGTTGACCGGGCCACGGAGCGCCCGGGTGACCGTAGCCGACGCAGCGGTCCTACGGTGCGCCCGGAGCGGGAAAGGTGGTCGCCCGGGCGACGGCATTCGTCAAGGCAGGCTTACGGTGTGCCCGGTAGCGTGAACGGTGGACACGTGGAGCGTCCGGGCGTTCGTATGCGTCGAAACAGGCTTCCGGGTGAGCGTTGGGGACCAAGTAGCCCAGGTGAGGAAAGGGATAAAAGAATAAAGTGGTGGTATTATTTCGGTTGCGATCATACCAGCACTAATGCACCGGATCCCATCAGAACTCCGCAGTTAAGCGTGCTTGGGCGAGAGTAGTACTAGGATGGGTGACCCCCTGGGAAGTCCTCGTGTTGCAACCCTTTTTTAATTTTTTTTATTTAATTTCGTCAACGCAAGAATCAAACTCCCGGTACTAAGTGTAGTCGTCCGGAGTCACGGAGTATTATTTTTTTTTCCCCGAGCCAACGTGTTGACCGGGCCACGGAGCGCCCGGGTGACCGTAGCCGACGCAGCGGGCCTACGGTGCGCCCGGAGCGGGAAAGGTGGTCGCCCGGGCGACGGCATTCGTCAAGGCAGGCTTACGGTGTGCCCGGTAGCGTGAACGGTGGACACGTGGAGCGTCCGGGCGTTCGTATGCGTCGAAACAGGCTTCCGGGTGAGCGTTGGGGACCAAGTAGCCCAGGTGAGGAAAGGGATAAAAGAATAAAGTGGTGGTATTATTTCGGTTGCGATCATACCAGCACTAATGCACCGGATCCCATCAGAACTCCGCAGTTAAGCGTGCTTGGGCGAGAGTAGTACTAGGATGGGTGACCCCCTGGGAACTCCTCGTGTTGCAACCCTTTTTTAATTTTTTTTATTTAATTTCGTCAACGCAAGAATCAAACTCCCGGTACTAAGTGTAGTCGTCCGGAGTCACGGAGTATTATTTTTTTTCCCCCGAGCCAACGTGTTGACCGGGCCACGGAGCGCCCGGGTGACCGTAGCCGACGCAGCGGGCCTACGGTGCGCCCGGAGCGGGAAAGGTGGTCGCCCGGGCGACGGCATTCGTCAAGGCAGGCTTACGGTGTGCCCGGTAGCGTGAACGGTGGACACGTGGAGCGTCCGGGCGTTCGTATGCGTCGAAACAGGCTTCCGGGTGAGCGTTGGGGACCAAGTAGCCCAGGTGAGGAAAGGGATAAAAGAATAAAGTGGTGGTATTATTTCGGTTGCGATCATACCAGCACTAATGCACCGGATCCCATCAGAACTCCGCAGTTAAGCGTGCTTGGGCGAGAGTAGTACTAGGATGGGTGACCCCATGGGAAGTCCTCGTGTTGCAACCCTTTTTTAATTTTTTTTATTTAATTTCGTCAACGCAAGAATCAAACTCCCGGTACTAAGTGTAGTCGTCCGGAGTCACGGAGTATTATTTTTTTTTCCCCGAGCCAACGTGTTGACCGGGCCACGGAGCGCCCGGGTGACCGTAGCCGACGCAGCGGTCCTACGGTGCGCCCGGAGCGGGAAAGGTGGTCGCCCGGGCGACGGCATTCGTCAAGGCAGGCTTACGGTGTGCCCGGTAGCGTGAACGGTGGACACGTGGAGCGTCCGGGCGTTCGTATGCGTCGAAACAGGCTTCCGGGTGAGCGTTGGGGACCAAGTAGCCCAGGTGAGGAAAGGGATAAAAGAATAAAGTGGTGGTATTATTTCGGTTGCGATCATACCAGCACTAATGCACCGGATCCCATCAGAACTCCGCAGTTAAGCGTGCTTGGGCGAGAGTAGTACTAGGATGGGTGACCCCCTGGGAAGTCCTCGTGTTGCAACCCTTTTTTAATTTTTTTTATTTAATTTCGTCAACGCAAGAATCAAACTCCCGGTACTAAGTGTAGTCGTCCGGAGTCACGGAGTATTATTTTTTTTTCCCCGAGCCAACGTGTTGACCGGGCCACGGAGCGCCCGGGTGACCGTAGCCGACGCAGCGGGCCTACGGTGCGCCCGGAGCGGGAAAGGTGGTCGCCCGGGCGACGGCATTCGTCAAGGCAGGCTTACGGTGTGCCCGGTAGCGTGAACGGTGGACACGTGGAGCGTCCGGGCGTTCGTATGCGTCGAAACAGGCTTCCGGGTGAGCGTTGGGGACCAAGTAGCCCAGGTGAGGAAAGGGATAAAAGAATAAAGTGGTGGTATTATTTCGGTTGCGATCATACCAGCACTAATGCACCGGATCCCATCAGAACTCCGCAGTTAAGCGTGCTTGGGCGAGAGTAGTACTAGGATGGGTGACCCCCTGGGAAGTCCTCGTGTTGCAACCCTTTTTTAATTTTTTTTATTTAATTTCGTCAACGCAAGAATCAAACTCCCGGTACTAAGTGTAGTCGTCCGGAGTCACGGAGTATTATTTTTTTTCCCCCGAGCCAACGTGTTGACCGGGCCACGGAGCGCCCGGGTGACCGTAGCCGACGCAGCGGGCCTACGGTGCGCCCGGAGCGGGAAAGGTGGTCGCCCGGGCGACGGCATTCGTCAAGGCAGGCTTACGGTGTGCCCGGTAGCGTGAACGGTGGACACGTGGAGCGTCCGGGCGTTCGTATGCGTCGAAACAGGCTTCCGGGTGAGCGTTGGGGACCAAGTAGCCCAGGTGAGGAAAGGGATAAAAGAATAAAGTGGTGGTATTATTTCGGTTGCGATCATACCAGCACTAATGCACCGGATCCCATCAGAACTCCGCAGTTAAGCGTGCTTGGGCGAGAGTAGTACTAGGATGGGTGACCCCCTGGGAAGTCCTCGTGTTGCAACCCTTTTTTAATTTTTTTTATTTAATTTCGTCAACGCAAAAATCAAACTCCCGGTACTAAGTGTAGTCGTCCGGAGTCACGGAGTATTATTTTTTTTTCCCCGAGCCAACGTGTTGACCGGGCCACGGAGCGCCCGGGTGACCGTAGCCGACGCAGCGGGCCTACGGTGCGCCCGGAGCGGGAAAGGTGGTCGCCCGGGCGACGGCATTCGTCAAGGCAGGCTTACGGTGTGCCCGGTAGCGTGAACGGTGGACACGTGGAGCGTCCGGGCGTTCGTATGCGTCGAAACAGGCTTCCGGGTGAGCGTTGGGGACCAACTAGCCCAGGTGAGGAAAGGGATAAAAGAATAAAGTGGTGGTATTATTTCGGTTGCGATCATACCAGCACTAATGCACCGGATCCCATCAGAACTCCGCAGTTAAGCGTGCTTGGGCGAGAGTAGTACTAGGATGGGTGACCCCCTGGGAAGTCCTCGTGTTGCAACCCTTTTTTAATTTTTTTTATTTAATTTCGTCAACGCAAGAATCAAACTCCCGGTACTAAGTCTAGTCGTCCGGAGTCACGGAGTATTATTTTTTTTTCCCCGAGCCAACGTGTTGACCGGGCCACGGAGCGCCCGGGTGACCGTAGCCGACGCAGCAGGCCTACGGTGCGCCCGGAGCGGGAAAGGTGGTCGCCCGGGCGACGGCATTCGTCAAGGCAGGCTTACGGTGTGCCCGGTAGCGTGAACGGTGGACACGTGGAGCGTCCGGGCGTTCGTATGCGTCGAAACAGGCTTCCGGGTGAGCGTTGGGGACCAAGTAGCCCAGGTGAGGAAAGGGATAAAAGAATAAAGTGGTGGTATTATTTCGGTTGCGATCATACCAGCACTAATGCACCGGATCCCATCAGAACTCCGCAGTTAAGCGTGCTTGGGCGAGAGTAGTACTAGGATGGGTGACCCCCTGGGAAGTCCTCGTGTTGCAACCCTTTTTTAATTTTTTTTATTTAATTTCGTCAACGCAAGAATCAAACTCCCGGTACTAAGTGTAGTCGTCCGGAGTCACGGAGTATTATTTTTTTTTCCCCGAGCCAACGTGTTGACCGGGCCACGGAGCGCCCGGGTGACCGTAGCCGACGCAGCGGGCCTACGGTGCGCCCGGAGCGGGAAAGGTGGTCGCCCGGGCGACGGCATTCGTCAAGGCAGGCTTACGGTGTGCCCGGTAGCGTGAACGGTGGACACGTGGAGCGTCCGGGCGTTCGTATGCGTCGAAACAGGCTTCCGGGTGAGCGTTGGGGACCAAGTAGCCCAGGTGAGGAAAGGGATAAAAGAATAAAGTGGTGGTATTATTTCGGTTGCGATCATACCAGCACTAATGCACCGGATCCCATCAGAACTCCGCAGTTAAGCGTGCTTGGGCGAGAGTAGTACTAGGATGGGTGACCCCCTGGGAAGTCCTCGTGTTGCAACCCTTTTTTAATTTTTTTTATTTAATTTCGTCAACGCAAGAATCAAACTCCCGGTACTAAGTGTAGTCGTCCGGAGTCACGGAGTATTATTTTTTTTCCCCGAGCCAACGTGTTGACCGGGCCACGGAGCGCCCGGGTGACCGTAGCCGACGCAGCGGGCCTACGGTGCGCCCGGAGCGGGAAAGGTGGTCGCCCGGGCGACGGCATTCGTCAAGGCAGGCTTACGGTGTGCCCGGTAGCGTGAACGGTGGACACGTGGAGCGTCCGGGCGTTCGTATGCGTCGAAACAGGCTTCCGGGTGAGCGTTGGGGACCAAGTAGCCCAGGTGAGGAAAGGGATAAAAGAATAAAGTGGTGGTATTATTTCGGTTGCGATCATACCAGCACTAATGCACCGGATCCCATCAGAACTCCGCAGTTAAGCGTGCTTGGGCGAGAGTAGTACTAGGATGGGTGACCCCCTAGGAAGTCCTCGTGTTGCAACCCTTTTTTAATTTTTTTTATTTAATTTCGTCAACGCAAGAATCAAACTCCCGGTACTAAGTGTAGTCGTCCGGAGTCACGGAGTATTATTTTTTTTTCCCCGAGCCAACGTGTTGACCGGGCCACGGAGCGCCCGGGTGACCGTAGCCGACGCAGCGAGCCTACGGTGCGCCCGGAGCGGGAAAGGTGGTCGCCCGGGCGACGGCATTCGTCAAGGCAGGCTTACGGTGTGCCCGGTAGCGTGAACGGTGGACACGTGGAGCGTCCGGGCGTTCGTATGCGTCGAAACAGGCTTCCGGGTGAGCGTTGGGGACCAAGTAGCCCAGGTGAGGAAAGGGATAAAAGAATAAAGTGGTGGTATTATTTCGGTTGCGATCATACCAGCACTAATGCACCGGATCCCATCAGAACTCCGCAGTTAAGCGTGCTTGGGCGAGAGTAGTACTAGGATGGGTGACCCCCTGGGAAGTCCTCGTGTTGCAACCCTTTTTTAATTTTTTTTATTTAATTTCGTCAACGCAAGAATCAAACTCCCGGTACTAAGTGTAGTCGTCCGGAGTCACGGAGTATTATTTTTTTTTCCCTGAGCCAACGTGTTGACCGGGCCACGGAGCGCCCGGGTGACCGTAGCCGACGCAGCGGGCCTACGGTGCGCCCGGAGCGGGAAAGGTGGTCGCCCGGGCGACGGCATTCGTCAAGGCAGGCTTACGGTGTGCCCGGTAGCGTGAACGGTGGACACGTGGAGCGTCCGGGCGTTCGTATGCGTCGAAACAGGCTTCCGGGTGAGCGTTGGGGACCAAGTAGCCCAGGTGAGGAAAGGGATAAAAGAATAAAGTGGTGGTATTATTTCGGTTGCGATCATACCAGCACTAATGCACCGGATCCCATCAGAACTCCGCAGTTAAGCGTGCTTGGGCGAGAGTAGTACTAGGATGGGTGACCCCCTGGGAAGTCCTCGTGTTGCAACCCTTTTTTAATTTTTTTTATTTAATTTCGTCAACGCAAGAATCAAACTCCCGGTACTAAGTGTAGTCGTCCGGAGTCACGGAGTATTATTTTTTTTTCCCCGAGCCAACGTGTTGACCGGGCCACGGAGCGCCCGGGTGACCGTAGCCGACGCAGCGGGCCTACGGTGCGCCCGGAGCGGGAAAGGTGGTCGCCCGGGCGACGGCATTCGTCAAGGCAGGCTTACGGTGTGCCCGGTAGCGTGAACGGTGGACACGTGGAGCGTCCGGGCGTTCGTATGCGTCGAAACAGGCTTCCGGGTGAGCGTTGGGGACCAAGTAGCCCAGGTGAGGAAAGGGATAAAAGAATAAAGTGGTGGTATTATTTCAGTTGCGATCATACCAGCACTAATGCACCGGATCCCATCAGAACTCCGCAGTTAAGCGTGCTTGGGCGAGAGTAGTACTAGGATGGGTGACCCCCTGGGAAGTCCTCGTGTTGCAACCCTTTTTTAATTTTTTTTATTTAATTTCGTCAACGCAAGATGTAAGACCCTAACCCGTAAACACGCGATTAATATTAAAACTTACGAGCTTTGGCCTTAATGAATAACACTCCCGATTTACAACTTTGATATTTATGAAATCCAACCCCTTTTGAATTCTACATTATAGGTCCCAAGAAATTTTATAATAAGATTTACTAAAAACATGTATTAAATCTTGCGTTTAAATTGGGAATTTCAAATGCGGAAGCTAGTTGAGCGTTCGGGTGTGTTCGGTTCTTCTCGCGACTTGATCTTTGCTCCGGAAGTTCCGCCACGTGAATACCTAGCACCATTACATAAAGAATGGTTAGTGGATTTTCAATAATACATTTAGACTAGCATGATTGTCGTTACACGTTGATACGGAATAAACTAGGCCGAACGGCCCCATTTCAAGAGAGTAAACTACTACACTTTTCTGCGCAGCAGCTGTTCGGGTCAATTTTTACCCTTCTAAAACCCATAATCTGACTTCGACTTTCACATAAGAAATGTGCTACGTTCAAAGAGCTTTCCAGGCATATAAAGAACGCCTCCTAACGATTTTTCTATGATTTTATATGAACATTTTAAGATCAGGTCAGAAACATATTATGTGCAGCGATTTCTTTTTCAGCTGCTGTAATTGACCATTTTAACCCATTTAAAGTCCGAATTAGTTGAACATGTTCAAAGGTGGATTGTGCTTCGTTCAAAGACCTTTCCAGGCGTATAAAGAACACCTCCTAACGATTTTTCTGTGATTTTATATGAATATTCGAAGTTCAGGTCAGAAACTTATTATGTGCAGCAATTTTACGCTGCTGCCGCTGCTGATTCGCAGCCGTACTGCAGCTGAACGCTGCTGCTGCTGATCTGCAGCCATTCTGCAGCTGGATGCTGCTGTTCTGCGGCCATTCTGCAGCTGTGTGCTGCCACTTACTACTGTACTGCAGCTGTCGCTGCTGCTGTTTCTTTTGTTCCACCCAGCCGTAGCATACGGGTGGAAACCGTAAGTTACGGTTAAAGGGGCTGCTGCAAAGGGGCCTGATTGGGAGTAATTTCTCAGCTGCAAACACATTTAAACATCACATAATTCCCATAGATATTAAGGTTCGAAATATAGGCGGTAGTCTCGAACCTAAAACAACCATAATATCTTTCTTAGTGGCGTTTAATACTCCTAGATATGTCGAGAACTTCGACCATAAGACTCACATGGAGCTCGACCCGTTAGACCTTTGTTCAACTAAGCACAATAATATCAAGAATTATACGGCCCTTGGCGAAAAGCCTAAGCCACGGGACTTGATTTATCCTTGTATGAGCCAACTTACTCGATTAAATTCTACCGTCCATTGACGACTAACCTCCACGTATTGTACGTTCCCTTCCCTAATCAATCATTATTTCGGGGAAACATACAACTTATGTGAAGAAGCACTCAAATGATCAACAAAGCTTTAACATTCTAACTCGGGAAAAAGAACAATTAACCATTCGAGATTAATAATTCGCCTACAAGCTTGATACCGAATTTTACATAAAGTTATGGTGATTTAGTCGTAGAACGACTTACCTGGCAGATTCCTAACCTTCAAATAAGGTTGTTTTCCATTGAGCCACATTCAAAGTTGAGCTTTCTATTGAAAGCTCTCACCATGTCGTTCAAGTACATATACCTATGTCTAAAGCATACAACTTTGATATGTAAACAAGATTAAAGCCCTCGAGTGACTTACCACATAGCTTTATTTATTGACCCAATTGATGATTTCCATCCTATGATCAACACTCTTGATTCGTTTAATTACCATAAATCTTGTTTTGACATGGATTCGCATAAACCGTCCGTTTAATAGGTTTCACCCCCCCTCGGGTCCTACCTTTATCCCTTATCAAGGTTTAGATCATTACATCAATACAAAAGTTATATTTGTGATCTAGTGAATGTAAGTATTACTTACCTCGCCTCCATTCTTGTTTCCATAAGTATTGAGCTTGCATCCGTTTGACCCGTTTGCATCCCTAGTTCTTGTACCTAACTTAGGGACATATCAAACCTTGTTTTGTTAGAATACATTATATGGATTTCTTTCATTATCCATGGCATTCATGTATTCGTTTTACCTCTAGCTCAACCTCACATTTCAAGTATTCATGTTCATACATGCTTACACATTTATTTCCTCATTCAAGCATTTTATCAAACACCTCACATGCACAATTTTCATCATATTAATTCTAGGTGTTCAAGACTTTCTAGATTCCGCCATGGCTTAGCTAACCATTGACACATGATCATTTCAACAATTAGCACACATACATGATACTAATCACATAGAAATTGCAAGATTATTCCACATACTAGTGTAATTCATGTTTAAGGTAAAGACCCACTACATACACGTAACACAAGATCATGATTTCACATGAATCAACAACATATTATGATTCACCACGTTTTATAGCTTCCTTGGTGCCTACTAACACATAGAAACTCATAGGAAGCAAGAAATTCACGTTTTTACCAAAACCCTAGAATTTCACCATGATCATAAACGAATTATAACATCAAATTACACCAAATTAAAGGTACCTTGGTATATGTAGGACCTTAGATGACCCATATTTGGCTTCATGCATTTAAATTCTCCACAAATGCTCTTGATTTGAACATGCTTATGGAGTTAGGGTTTTGGGGAAGAATCCCCTTTTTGTTCTCTGTATTCGACACATACACACACTTGTGTGTGTGTCTTCACACTAATATTATTACTTAACACATTTGTTTTGGATAATGACAACTATAGTCCCTCAAGTTTTCCCACTGTAATTTTCGACCCCCTAGGAAGTCCTCGTGTTGCAACCCTTTTTTAATTTTTTTTATTTAATTTCGTCAACGCAAGAATCAAACTCCCGGTACTAAGTGTAGTCGTCCGGAGTCACGGAGTATTATTTTTTTTTCCCCGAGCCAACGTGTTGACCGGGCCACGGAGCGCCCGGGTGACCGTAGCCGACGCATCGGGCCTACGGTGCGGCCGGAGCGGGAAAGGTGGTCGCCCGGGCGACGGCATTCGTCAAGGCAGGCTTACGGTGTGCTCGGTAGCGTGAACGGTGGACACGTGGAGCGTCCGGGCGTTCGTATGCGTCGAAACAGGCTTCCGGGTGAGCGTTGGGGACCAAGTAGCCCAGGTGAGGAAAGGGATAAAAGAATAAAGTGGTGGTATTATTTCGGTTGCGATCATACCAGCACTAATGCACCGGATCCCATCAGAACTCCGCAGTTAAGCGTGCTTGGGCGAGAGTAGTACTAGGATGGGTGACCCCCTGGGAAGTCCTCGTGTTGCAACCCTTTTTTAATTTTTTTTATTTAATTTCGTCAACGCAAGAATCAAACTCCCGGTACTAAGTGTAGTCGTCCGGAGTCACGGAGTATTATTTTTTTTTTCCCCGAGCCAACGTGTTGACCGGGCCACGGAGCGCCCGGGTGACCGTAGCCGACGCAGCGGGCCTACGGTGCGCCCGGAGCGGGAAAGGTGGTCGCCCGGGCGACGGCATTCGTCAAGGCAGGCTTACGGTGTGCCCGGTAGCGTGAACGGTGGACACGTGGAGCGTCCGGGCGTTCGTATGCGTCGAAACAGGCTTCCGGGTGAGCGTTGGGGACCAAGTAGCCCAGGTGAGGAAAGGGATAAAAGAATAAAGTGGTGGTATTATTTCGGTTGCGATCATACCAGCACTAATGCACCGGATCCCATCAGAACTCCGCAGTTAAGCGTGCTTGGGCGAGAGTAGTACTAGGATGGGTGACCCCCTGGGAAGTCCTCGTGTTGCAACCCTTTTTTAATTTTTTTTATTTAATTTCGTCAACGCAAGAATCAAACTCCCGGTACTAAGTGTAGTCGTCCGGAGTCACGGAGTATTATTTTTTTTTCCCCGAGCCAACGTGTTGACCGGGCCACGGAGCGCCCGGGTGACCGTAGCCGACGCAGCGGGCCTACGGTGCGCCCGGAGCGGGAAAGGTGGTCGCCCGGGCGACGGCATTCGTCAAGGCAGGCTTACGGTGTGCCCGGTAGCGTGAACGGTGGACACGTGGAGCGTCCGGGCGTTCGTATGCGTCGAAACAGGCTTCCGGGTGAGCGTTGGGGACCAAGTAGCCCAGTTGAGGAAAGGGATAAAAGAATAAAGTGGTGGTATTATTTCGGTTGCGATCATACCAGCACTAATGCACCGGATCCCATCAGAACTCCGCAGTTAAGCGTGCTTGGGCGAGAGTAGTACTAGGATGGGTGACCCCCTGGGAAGTCCTCGTGTTGCAACCCTTTTTTAATTTTTTTTTATTTAATTTCGTCAACGCAAGAATCAAACTCCCGGTACTAAGTGTAGTCGTCCGGAGTCACGGAGTATTATTTTTTTTTCCCCGAGCCAACGTGTTGACCGGGCCACGGAGCGCCCGGGTGACCGTAGCCGACGCAGCGGGCCTACGGTGCGCCCGGAGCGGGAAAGGTGGTCGCCCGGGCGACGGCATTCGTCAAGGCAGGCTTACGGTGTGCCCGGTAGCGTGAACGGTGGACACGTGGAGCGTCCGGGCGTTCAGTGGTGGTATTATTTCGGTTGCGATCATACCAGCACTAATGCACCGGATCCCATCAGAACTCCGCAGTTAAGCGTGCTTGGGCGAGAGTAGTACTAGGATGGGTGACCCCCTGGGAACTCCTCGTGTTGCAACCCTTTTTTAATTTTTTTTATTTAATTTCGTCAACGCAAGAATCAAACTCCCGGAACTAAGTGTAGTCGTCCGGAGTCACGGAGTATTATTTTTTTTTTCCCCGAGCCAACGTGTTGACCGGGCCACGGAGCGCCCGGGTGACCGTAGCCGACGCAGCGGGCCTACGGTGCGCCCGGAGCGGGAAAGGTGGTCGCCCGGGCGACGGCATTCGTCAAGCCAGGCTTACGGTGTGCCCGGTAGCGTGAACGGTGGACACGTGGAGCGTCCGGGCGTTCGCATGCGTCGAAACAGGCTTCCGGGTGAGCGTTGGGGACCAAGTAGCCCAGGTGAGGATAGGGATAAAAGAATAAAGTGGTGGTATTATTTCGGTTGCGATCATACCAGCACTAATGCACCGGATCCCATCAGAACTCCGCAGTTAAGCGTGCTTGGGCGAGAGTAGTACTAGGATGGGTGACCCCGTGGGAAGTCCTCGTGTTGCAACCCTTTTTTAATTTTTTTTATTTAATTTCGTCAACGCAAGAATCAAACTCCCGGTACTAAGTGTAGTCGTCCGGAGTCACGGAGTATTATTTTTTTTTCCCCGAGCCAACGTGTTGACCGGGCCACGGAGCGCCCGGGTGACCGTAGCCGACGCAGCGGGCCTACGGTGCGCCCGGAGCGGGAAAGGTGGTCGCCCGGGCGACGGCATTCGTCAAGGCAGGCTTACGGTGTGCCCGGTAGCGTGAACGGTGGACACGTGGAGCGTTCGGGCGTTCGTATGCGTCGAAACAGGCTTCCGGGTGAGCGTTGGGGACCAAGTAGCCCAGGTGAGGAAAGGGATAAAAGAATAAAGTGGTGGTATTATTTCGGTTGCGATCATACCAGCACTAATGCACCGGATCCCATCAGAACTCCGCAGTTAAGCGTGCTTGGGCGAGAGTAGTACTAGGATGGGTGACCCCCTGGGAAGTCCTCGTGTTGCAACCCTTTTTTAATTTTTTTTTATTTAATTTCGTCAACGCAAGAATCAAACTCCCGGTACTAAGTGTAGTCGTCCGGAGTCACGGAGTATTATTTTTTTTTTCCCCGAGCCAACGTGTTGACCGGGCCACGGAGCGCCCGGGTGACCGTAGCCGACGCAGCGGGCCTACGGTGCGCCCGGAGCGGGAAAGGTGGTCGCCCGGGCGACGGCATTCGTCAAGGCAGGCTTACGGTGTGCCCGGTAGCGTGAACGGTGGACACGTGGAGCGTCCGGGCGTTCGTATGCGTCGAAACAGGCTTCCGGGTGAGCGTTGGGGACCAAGTAGCCCAGGTGAGGAAAGGGATAAAAGAATAAAGTGGTGGTATTATTTCGGTTGCGATCATACCAGCACTAATGCACCGGATCCCATCAGAACTCCGCAGTTAAGCGTGCTTGGGCGAGAGTAGTACTAGGATTGGTGACCCCCTGGGAAGTCCTCGTGTTGCAACCCTTTTTTAATTTTTTTTATTTAATTTCGTCAACGCAAGAATCAAACTCCCGGAACTAAGTGTAGTCGTCTGGAGTCACGGAGTATTATTTTTTTTTCCCCGAGCCAACGTGTTGACCGGGCCACGGAGCGCCCGGGTGACCGTAGCCGACGCAGCGGGCCTACGGTGCGCCCGGAGCGGGAAAGGTGGTCGCCCGGGCGACGGCATTCGTCAAGGCAGGCTTACGGTGTGCCCGGTAGCGTGAACGGTGGACACGTGGAGCGTCCGGGCGTTCGCATGCGTCGAAACAGGCTTCCGGGTGAGCGTTGGGGACCAAGTAGCCCAGGTGAGGATAGGGATAAAAGAATAAAGTGGTGGTATTATTTCGGTTGCGATCATACCAGCACTAATGCACCGGATCCCATCAGAACTCCGCAGTTAAGCGTGCTTGGGCGAGAGTAGTACTAGGATGGGTGACCCCCTGGGAAGTCCTCGTGTTGCAACCCTTTTTTAATTTTTTTTATTTAATTTCGTCAACGCAAGAATCAAACTCCCGGTACTAAGTGTAGTCGTCCGGAGTCACGGAGTATTATTTTTTTTTTCCCCGAGCCAACGTGTTGACCGGGCCACGGAGCGCCCGGGTGACCGTAGCCGACGCAGCGGGCCTACGGTGCGCCCGGAGCGGGAAAGGTGGTCGCCCGGGCGACGGCATTCGTCAAGGCAGGCTTACGGTGTGCCCGGTAGCGTGAACGGTGGACACGTGGAGCGTCCGGGCGTTCGTATGCGTCGAAACAGGCTTCCGGGTGAGCGTTGGGGACCAAGTAGCCCAGGTGAGGAAAGGGATAAAAGAATAAAGTGGTGGTATTATTTCGGTTGCGATCATACCAGCACTAATGCACCGGATCCCATCAGAACTCCGCAGTTAAGCGTGCTTGGGCGAGAGTAGTACTAGGATGGGTGACCCCCTGGGAAGTCCTCGTGTTGCAACCCTTTTTTAATTTTTTTTATTTAATTTCGTCAACGCAAGAATCAAACTCCCGGTACTAAGTGTAGTCGTCCGGAGTCACGGAGTATTATTTTTTTTTCCCCGAGCCAACGTGTTGACCGGGCCACGGAGCGCCCGGGTGACCGTAGCCGACGCAGCGGGCCTACGGTGCGCCCGGAGCGGGAAAGGTGGTCGCCCGGGCGACGGCATTCGTCAAGGCAGGCTTACGGTGTGCCCGGTAGCGTGAACGGTGGACACGTGGAGCGTTCGGGCGTTCGTATGCGTCGAAACAGGCTTCCGGGTGAGCGTTGGGGACCAAGTAGCCCAGGTGAGGAAAGGGATAAAAGAATAAAGTGGTGGTATTATTTCGGTTGCGATCATACCAGCACTAATGCACCGGATCCCATCAGAACTCCGCAGTTAAGCGTGCTTGGGCGAGAGTAGTACTAGGATGGGTGACCCCCTGGGAAGTCCTCGTGTTGCAACCCTTTTTTAATTTTTTTTTATTTAATTTCGTCAACGCAAGAATCAAACTCCCGGTACTAAGTGTAGTCGTCCGGAGTCACGGAGTATTATTTTTTTTTTCCCCGAGCCAACGTGTTGACCGGGCCACGGAGCGCCCGGGTGACCGTAGCCGACGCAGCGGGCCTACGGTGCGCCCGGAGCGGGAAAGGTGGTCGCCCGGGCGACGGCATTCGTCAAGGCAGGCTTACGGTGTGCCCGGTAGCGTGAACGGTGGACACGTGGAGCGTCCGGGCGTTCGTATGCGTCGAAACAGGCTTCCGGGTGAGCGTTGGGGACCAAGTAGCCCAGGTGAGGAAAGGGATAAAAGAATAAAGTGGTGGTATTATTTCGGTTGCGATCATACCAGCACTAATGCACCGGATCCCATCAGAACTCCGCAGTTAAGCGTGCTTGGGCGAGAGTAGTACTAGGATTGGTGACCCCCTGGGAAGTCCTCGTGTTGCAACCCTTTTTTAATTTTTTTTATTTAATTTCGTCAACGCAAGAATCAAACTCCCGGAACTAAGTGTAGTCGTCTGGAGTCACGGAGTATTATTTTTTTTTCCCCGAGCCAACGTGTTGACCGGGCCACGGAGCGCCCGGGTGACCGTAGCCGACGCAGCGGGCCTACGGTGCGCCCGGAGCGGGAAAGGTGGTCGCCCGGGCGACGGCATTCGTCAAGGCAGGCTTACGGTGTGCCCGGTAGCGTGAACGGTGGACACGTGGAGCGTCCGGGCGTTCGCATGCGTCGAAACAGGCTTCCGGGTGAGCGTTGGGGACCAAGTAGCCCAGGTGAGGATAGGGATAAAAGAATAAAGTGGTGGTATTATTTCGGTTGCGATCATACCAGCACTAATGCACCGGATCCCATCAGAACTCCGCAGTTAAGCGTGCTTGGGCGAGAGTAGTACTAGGATGGGTGACCCCCTGGGAAGTCCTCGTGTTGCAACCCTTTTTTAATTTTTTTTATTTAATTTCGTCAACGCAAGAATCAAACTCCCGGTACTAAGTGTAGTCGTCCGGAGTCACGGAGTATTATTTTTTTTTTCCCCGAGCCAACGTGTTGACCGGGCCACGGAGCGCCCGGGTGACCGTAGCCGACGCAGCGGGCCTACGGTGCGCCCGGAGCGGGAAAGGTGGTCGCCCGGGCGACGGCATTCGTCAAGGCAGGCTTACGGTGTGCCCGGTAGCGTGAACGGTGGACACGTGGAGCGTCCGGGCGTTCGTATGCGTCGAAACAGGCTTCCGGGTGAGCGTTGGGGACCAAGTAGCCCAGGTGAGGAAAGGGATAAAAGAATAAAGTGGTGGTATTATTTCGGTTGCGATCATACCAGCACTAATGCACCGGATCCCATCAGAACTCCGCAGTTAAGCGTGCTTGGGCGAGAGTAGTACTAGGATGGGTGACCCCCTGGGAAGTCCTCGTGTTGCAACCCTTTTTTAATTTTTTTTATTTAATTTCGTCAACGCAAGAATCAAACTCCCGGTACTAAGTGTAGTCGTCCGGAGTCACGGAGTATTATTTTTTTTTTCCCCGAGCCAACGTGTTGACCGGGCCACGGAGCGCCCGGGTGACCGTAGCCGACGCAGCGGGCCTACGGTGCGCCCGGAGCGGGAAAGGTGGTCGCTCGGGCGACGGCATTCGTCAAGGCAGGCTTACGGTGTGCCCGGTAGCGTGAACGGTGGACACGTGGAGCGTCCGGGCGTTCGTATGCGTCGAAACAGGCTTCCGGGTGAGCGTTGGGGACCAAGTAGCCCAGGTGAGGAAAGGGATAAAAGAATAAAGTGGTGGTATTATTTCGGTTGCGATCATACCAGCACTAATGCACCGGATCCCATCAGAACTCCGCAGTTAAGCGTGCTTGGGCGAGAGTAGTACTAGGATGGGTGACCCCCTGGGAAGTCCTCGTGTTGCAACCCTTTTTTAATTTTTTTTATTTAATTTCGTCAACGCAAGAATCAAACTCCCGGAACTAAGTGTAGTCGTCTGGAGTCACGGAGTATTATTTTTTTTTTCCCCGAGCCAACGTGTTGACCGGGCCACGGAGCGCCCGGGTGACCGTAGCCGACGCAGCGGGCCTACGGTGCGCCCGGAGCGGGAAAGGTGGTCGCCCGGGCGACGGCATTCGTCAAGGCAGGCTTACGGTGTGCCCAGTAGCGTGAACGGTGGACACGTGGAGCGTCCGGGCGTTCGTATGCGTCGAAACAGGCTTCCGGGTGAGCGTTGGGGACCAAGTAGCCCAGGTGAGGAAAGGGATAAAAGAATAAAGTGGTGGTATTATTTCGGTTGCGATCATACCAGCACTAATGCACCGGATCCCATCAGAACTCCGCAGTTAAGCGTGCTTGGGCGAGAGTAGTACTAGGATCGGTGACCCCCTGGGAAGTCCTCGTGTTGCAACCCTTTTTTAATTTTTTTTATTTAATTTCGTCAACGCAAGAATCAAACTCCCGGTACTAAGTGTAGTCGTCCGGAGTCACGGAGTATTATTTTTTTTTCCCCGAGCCAACGTGTTGACCGGGCCACGGAGCGCCCGGGTGACCGTAGCCGACGCAGCGGGCCTACGGTGCGCCCGGAGCGGGAAAGGTGGTCGCCCGGGCGACGGCATTCGTCAAGGCAGGCTTACGGTGTGCCCGGTAGCGTGAACGGTGGACACGTGGAGCGTCCGGGCGTTCGTATGCGTCGAAACAGGCTTCCGGGTGAGCGTTGGGGACCAAGTAGCCCAGGTGAGGAAAGGGATAAAAGAATAAAGTGGTGGTATTATTTCGGTTGCGATCATACCAGCACTAATGCACCGGATCCCATCAGAACTCCGCAGTTAAGCGTGCTTGGGCGAGAGTAGTACTAGGATGGGTGACCCCCTGGGAAGTCCTCGTGTTGCAACCCTTTTTTAATTTTTTTTATTTAATTTCGTCAACGCAAGAATCAAACTCCCGGTACTAACTGTAGTCGTCCGGAGTCACGGAGTATTATTTTTTTTCCCCGAGCCAACGTGTTGACCGGGCCACGGAGCGCCCGGGTGACCGTAGCCGACGCATCGGGCCTACGGTGCGCCCGGAGCGGGAAAGGTGGTCGCCCGGGCGACGGCATTCGTCAAGGCAGGCTTACGGTGTGCCCGGTAGCGTGAACGGTGGACACGTGGAGCGTCCGGGCGTTCGTATGCGTCGAAACAGGCTTCCGGGTGAGCGTTGGGGACCAAGTAGCCCAGGTGAGGAAAGGGATAAAAGAATAAAGTGGTGGTATTATTTCGGTTGCGATCATACCAGCACTAATGCATCGGATCCCATCAGAACTCCGCAGTTAAGCGTGCTTGGGCGAGAGTAGTACTAGGATGGGTGACCCCCTGGGAAGTCCTCGTGTTGCAACCCTTTTTTAATTTTTTTTATTTAATTTCGTCAACGCAAGAATCAAACTCCCGGTACTAAGTGTAGTCGTCCGGAGTCACGGAGTATTATTTTTTTTCCCCGAGCCAACGTGTTGACCGGGCCACGGAGCGCCCGGGTGACCGTAGCCGACGCAGCGGGCCTACGGTGCGCCCGGAGCGGGAAAGGTGGTCGCCCGGGCGACGGCATTCGTCAAGGCAGGCTTACGGTGTGCCCGGTAGCGTGAACGGTGGACACGTGGAGCGTCCGGGCGTTCGTATGCGTCGAAACAGGCTTCCGGGTGAGCGTTGGGGACCAAGTAGCCCAGGTGAGGAAAGGGATAAAAGAATAAAGTGGTGGTATTATTTCTGTTGCGATCATACCAGCACTAATGCACCGGATCCCATCAGAACTCCGCAGTTAAGCGTGCTTGGGCGAGAGTAGTACTAGGATGGGTGACCCCCTGGGAAGTCCTCGTGTTGCAACCCTTTTTTAATTTTTTTTATTTAATTTCGTCAACGCAAGAATCAAACTCCCGGTACTAAGTGTAGTCGTCCGGAGTCACGGAGTATTATTTTTTTTTCCCCGAGCCAACGTGTTGACCGGGCCACGGAGCGCCCGGGTGACCGTAGCCGACGCATCGGGCCTACGGTGCGCCCGGAGCGGGAAAGGTGGTCGCCCGGGCGACGGCATTCGTCAAGGCAGGCTTACGGTGTGCCCGGTAGCGTGAACGGTGGACACGTGGAGCGTCCGGGCGTTCGTATGCGTCGAAACAGGCTTCCGGGTGAGCGTTGGGGACCAAGTAGCCCAGGTGAGGAAAGGGATAAAAGAATAAAGTGGTGGTATTATTTCGGTTGCGATCATACCAGCACTAATGCACCGGATCCCATCAGAACTCCGCAGTTAAGCGTGCTTGGGTGAGAGTAGTACTAGGATGGGTGACCCCCTGGGAAGTCCTCGTGTTGCAACCCTTTTTTTAATTTTTTTTATTTAATTTCGTCAACGCAAGAATCAAACTCCCGGTACTAAGTGTAGTCGTCCGGAGTCACGGAGTATTATTTTTTTTTCCCCGAGCCAACGTGTTGACCGGGCCACGGAGCGCCCGGGTGACCGTAGCCGACGCAGCGGGCCTACGGTGCGCCCGGAGCGGGAAAGGTGGTCGCCCGGGCGACGGCATTCGTCAAGGCAGGCTTACGGTGTGCCCGGTAGCGTGAACGGTGGACACGTGGAGCGTCCGGGCGTTCGTATGCGTCGAAACAGGCTTCCGGGTGAGCGTTGGGGACCAAGTAGCCCAGGTGAGGAAAGGGATAAAAGAATAAAGTGGTGGTATTATTTCGGTTGCGATCATACCAGCACTAATGCACCGGATCCCATCAGAACTCCGCAGTTAAGCGTGCTTGGGCGAGAGTAGTACTAGGATGGGTGACCCCCTGGGAAGTCCTCGTGTTGCAACCCTTTTTTAATTTTTTTTATTTAATTTCGTCAACGCAAGAATCAAACTCCCGGTACTAAGTGTAGTCGTCCGGAGTCACGGAGTATTATTTTTTTTCCCCGAGCCAACGTGTTGACCGGGCCACGGAGCGCCCGGGTGACCGTAGCCGACGCAGCGGGCCTACGGTGCGCCCGGAGCGGGAAAGGTGGTCGCCCGGGCGACGGCATTCGTCAAGGCAGGTTTACGGTGTGCCCGGTAGCGTGAACGGTGGACACGTGGAGCGTCCGGGCGTTCGTATGCGTCGAAACAGGCTTCCGGGTGAGCGTTGGGGACCAAGTAGCCCAGTTGAGGAAAGGGATAAAAGAATAAAGTGGTGGTATTATTTCGGTTGCGATCATACCAGCACTAATGCACCGGATCCCATCAGAACTCCGCAGTTAAGCGTGCTTGGGCGAGAGTAGTACTAGGATGGGTGACCCCCTGGGAAGTCCTCGTGTTGCAACCCTTTTTTAATTTTTTTTATTTAATTTCGTCAACGCAAGAATCAAACTCCCGGTACTAAGTGTAGTCGTCCGGAGTCACGGAGTATTATTTTTTTTTCCCCGAGCCAACGTGTTGACCGGGCCACGGAGCGCCCGGGTGACCGTAGCCGACGCAGCGGGCCTACGGTGCGCCCGGAGCGGGAAAGGTGGTCGCCCGGGCGACGGCATTCGTCAAGGCAGGCTTACGGTGTGCCCGGTAGCGTGAACGGTGGACACGTGGAGCGTCCGGGCGTTCAGTGGTGGTATTATTTCGGTTGCGATCATACCAGCACTAATGCACCGGATCCCATCAGAACTCCGCAGTTAAGCGTGCTTGGGCGAGAGTAGTACTAGGATGGGTGACCCCCTGGGAACTCCTCGTGTTGCAACCCTTTTTTAATTTTTTTTATTTAATTTCGTCAACGCAAGAATCAAACTCCCGGAACTAAGTGTAGTCGTCCGGAGTCACGGAGTATTATTTTTTTTTTCCCCGAGCCAACGTGTTGACCGGGCCACGGAGCGCCCGGGTGACCGTAGCCGACGCAGCGGGCCTACGGTGCGCCCGGAGCGGGAAAGGTGGTCGCCCGGGCGACGGCATTCGTCAAGCCAGGCTTACGGTGTGCCCGGTAGCGTGAACGGTGGACACGTGGAGCGTCCGGGCGTTCGCATGCGTCGAAACAGGCTTCCGGGTGAGCGTTGGGGACCAAGTAGCCCAGGTGAGGATAGGGATAAAAGAATAAAGTGGTGGTATTATTTCGGTTGCGATCATACCAGCACTAATGCACCGGATCCCATCAGAACTCCGCAGTTAAGCGTGCTTGGGCGAGAGTAGTACTAGGATGGGTGACCCCCTGGGAAGTCCTCGTGTTGCAACCCTTTTTTAATTTTTTTTATTTAATTTCGTCAACGCAAGAATCAAACTCCCGGTACTAAGTGTAGTCGTCCGGAGTCACGGAGTATTATTTTTTTTTCCCCGAGCCAACGTGTTGACCGGGCCACGGAGCGCCCGGGTGACCGTAGCCGACGCAGCGGGCCTACGGTGCGCCCGGAGCGGTAAAGGTGGTCGCCCGGGCGACGGCATTCGTCAAGGCAGGCTTACGGTGTGCCCGGTAGCGTGAACGGTGGACACGTGGAGCGTTCGGGCGTTCGTATGCGTCGAAACAGGCTTCCGGGTGAGCGTTGGGGACCAAGTAGCCCAGGTGAGGAAAGGGATAAAAGAATAAAGTGGTGGTATTATTTCGGTTGCGATCATACCAGCACTAATGCACCGGATCCCATCAGAACTCCGCAGTTAAGCGTGCTTGGGCGAGAGTAGTACTAGGATGGGTGACCCCCTGGGAAGTCCTCGTGTTGCAACCCTTTTTTAATTTTTTTTATTTAATTTCGTCAACGCAAGAATCAAACTCCCGGTACTAAGTGTAGTCGTCCGGAGTCACGGAGTATTATTTTTTTTTTCCCCGAGCCAACGTGTTGACCGGGCCACGGAGCGCCCGGGTGACCGTAGCCGACGCAGCGGGCCTACGGTGCGCCCGGAGCGGGAAAGGTGGTCGCCCGAGCGACGGCATTCGTCAAGGCAGGCTTACGGTGTGCCCGGTAGCGTAAACGGTGGACACGTGGAGCGTCCGGGCGTTCGTATGCGTCGAAACAGGCTTCCGGGTGAGCGTTGGGGACCAAGTAGCCCAGGTGAGGATAGGGATAAAAGAATAAAGTGGTGGTATTATTTCGGTTGCGATCATACCAGCACTAATGCACCGGATCCCATCAGAACTCCGCAGTTAAGCGTGCTTGGGCGAGAGTAGTACTAGGATGGGTGACCCCCTGGGAAGTCCTCGTGTTGCAACCCTTTTTTAATTTTTTTTATTTAATTTCGTCAACGCAAGAATCAAACTCCCGGTACTAAGTGTAGTCGTCCGGAGTCACGGAGTATTATTTTTTTTTTCCCCGAGCCAACGTGTTGACCGGGCCACGGAGCGCCCGGGTGACCGTAGCCGACGCAGCGGGCCTACGGTGCGCCCGGAGCGGGAAAGGTGGTCGCCCGGGCGACGGCATTCGTCAAGGCAGGCTTACGGTGTGCCCGGTAGCGTGAACGGTGGACACGTGGAGCGTCCGGGCGTTCGTATGCGTCGAAACAGGCTTCCGGGTGAGCGTTGGGGACCAAGTAGCCCAGGTGAGGAAAGGGATAAAAGAATAAAGTGGTGGTATTATTTCGGTTGCGATCATACCAGCACTAATGCACCGGATCCCATCAGAACTCCGCAGTTAAGCGTGCTTGGGCGAGAGTAGTACTAGGATCGGTGACCCCCTGGGAAGTCCTCGTGTTGCAACCCTTTTTTAATTTTTTTTATTTAATTTCGTCAACGCAAGAATCAAACTCCCGGTACTAAGTGTAGTCGTCCGGAGTCACGGAGTATTATTTTTTTTTCCCCGAGCCAACGTGTTGACCGGGCCACGGAGCGCCCGGGTGACCGTAGCCGACGCAGCGGGCCTACGGTGCGCCCGGAGCGGGAAAGGTGGTCGCCCGGGCGACGGCATTCGTCAAGGCAGGCTTATGGTGTGCCCGGTAGCGTGAACGGTGGACACGTGGAGCGTCCGGGCGTTCGTATGCGTCGAAACAGGCTTCCGGGTGAGCGTTGGGGACCAAGTAGCCCAGGTGAGGAAAGGGATAAAAGAATAAAGTGGTGGTATTATTTCGGTTGCGATCATACCAGCACTAATGCACCGGATCCCATCAGAACTCCGCAGTTAAGCGTGCTTGGGCGAGAGTAGTACTAGGATGGGTGACCCCCTGGGAAGTCCTCGTGTTGCAACCCTTTTTTAATTTTTTTTATTTAATTTCGTCAACGCAAGAATCAAACTCCCGGTACTAAGTGTAGTCGTCCGGAGTCACGGAGTATTATTTTTTTTCCCCGAGCCAACGTGTTGACCGGGCCACGGAGCGCCCGGGTGACCGTAGCCGACGCATCGGGCCTACGGTGCGCCCGGAGCGGGAAAGGTGGTCGCCCGGGCGACGGCATTCGTCAAGGCAGGCTTACGGTGTGCCCGGTAGCGTGAACGGTGGACACGTGGAGCGTCCGGGCGTTCGTATGCGTCGAAACAGGCTTCCGGGTGAGCGTTGGGGACCAAGTAGCCCAGGTGAGGAAAGGGATAAAAGAATAAAGTGGTGGTATTATTTCGGTTGCGATCATACCAGCACTAATGCACCGGATCCCATCAGAACTCCGCAGTTAAGCGTGCTTGGGCGAGAGTAGTACTAGGATGGGTGACCCCCTGGGAAGTCCTCGTGTTGCAACCCTTTTTTAATTTTTTTTATTTAATTTCGTCAACGCAAGAATCAAACTCCCGGTACTAAGTGTAGTCGTCCGGAGTCACGGAGTATTATTTTTTTTCCCCGAGCCAACGTGTTGACCGGGCCACGGAGCGCCCGGGTGACCGTAGCCGACGCAGCGGGCCTACGGTGCGCCCGGAGCGGGAAAGGTGGTCGCCCGGGCGACGGCATTCGTCAAGGCAGGTTTACGGTGTGCCCGGTAGCGTGAACGGTGGACACGTGGAGCGTCCGGGCGTTCGTATGCGTCGAAACAGGCTTCCGGGTGAGCGTTGGGGACCAAGTAGCCCAGTTGAGGAAAGGGATAAAAGAATAAAGTGGTGGTATTATTTCGGTTGCGATCATACCAGCACTAATGCACCGGATCCCATCAGAACTCCGCAGTTAAGCGTGCTTGGGCGAGAGTAGTACTAGGATGGGTGACCCCCTGGGAAGTCCTCGTGTTGCAACCCTTTTTTAATTTTTTTTATTTAATTTCGTCAACGCAAGAATCAAACTCCCGGTACTAAGTGTAGTCGTCCGGAGTCACGGAGTATTATTTTTTTTTCCCCGAGCCAACGTGTTGACCGGGCCACGGAGCGCCCGGGTGACCGTAGCCGACGCAGCGGGCCTACGGTGCGCCCGGAGCGGGAAAGGTGGTCGCCCGGGCGACGGCATTCGTCAAGGCAGGCTTACGGTGTGCCCGGTAGCGTGAACGGTGGACACGTGGAGCGTCCGGGCGTTCGTATGCGTCGAAACAGGCTTCCGGGTGAGCGTTGGGGACCAAGTAGCCCAGTTGAGGAAAGGGATAAAAGAATAAAGTGGTGGTATTATTTCGGTTGCGATCATACCAGCACTAATGCACCGGATCCCATCAGAACTCCGCAGTTAAGCGTGCTTGGGCGAGAGTAGTACTAGGATGGGTGACCCCCTGGGAAGTCCTCGTGTTGCAACCCTTTTTTAATTTTTTTTATTTAATTTCGTCAACGCAAGAATCAAACTCCCGGTACTAAGTGTAGTCGTCCGGAGTCACGGAGTATTATTTTTTTTTCCCCGAGCCAACGTGTTGACCGGGCCACGGAGCGCCCGGGTGACCGTAGCCGACGCAGCGGGCCTACGGTGCGCCCGGAGCGGGAAAGGTGGTCGCCCGGGCGACGGCATTCGTCAAGGCAGGTTTACGGTGTGCCCGGTAGCGTGAACGGTGGACACGTGGAGCGTCCGGGCGTTCGTATGCGTCGAAACAGGCTTCCGGGTGAGCGTTGGGGACCAAGTAGCCCAGTTGAGGAAAGGGATAAAAGAATAAAGTGGTGGTATTATTTCGATTGCGATCATACCAGCACTAATGCACCGGATCCCATCAGAACTCCGCTGTTAAGCGTGCTTGGGCGAGAGTAGTACTAGGATGGGTGACCCCCTGGGAAGTCCTCGTGTTGCAACCCTTTTTTAATTTTTTTTATTTAATTTCGTCAACGCAAGAATCAAACTCCCGGTACTAAGTGTAGTCGTCCGGAGTCACGGAGTATTATTTTTTTTTCCCCGAGCCAACGTGTTGACCGGGCCACGGAGCGCCCGGGTGACCGTAGCCGACGCAGCGGGCCTACGGTGCGCCCGGAGCGGGAAAGGTGGTCGCCCGGGCGACGGCATTCGTCAAGGCAGGCTTACGGTGTGCCCGGTAGCGTGAACGGTGGACACGTGGAGCGTCCGGGCGTTCAGTGGTGGTATTATTTCGGTTGCGATCATACCAGCACTAATGCACCGGATCCCATCAGAACTCCGCAGTTAAGCGTGCTTGGGCGAGAGTAGTACTAGGATGGGTGACCCCCTGGGAACTCCTCGTGTTGCAACCCTTTTTTAATTTATTTTATTTAATTTCGTCAACGCAAGAATCAAACTCCCGGAACTAAGTGTAGTCGTCCGGAGTCACGGAGTATTATTTTTTTTTTCCCCGAGCCAACGTGTTGACCGGGCCACGGAGCGCCCGGGTGACCGTAGCCGACGCAGCGGGCCTACGGTGCGCCCGGAGCGGGAAAGGTGGTCGCCCGGGCGACGGCATTCGTCAAGGCAGGCTTACGGTGTGCCCGGTAGCGTGAACGGTGGACACGTGGAGCGTTCGGGCGTTCGTATGCGTCGA
Source organism: Ambrosia artemisiifolia (assembly GCA_032199755.1). Classification (NCBI taxonomy): domain Eukaryota; kingdom Viridiplantae; phylum Streptophyta; class Magnoliopsida; order Asterales; family Asteraceae; genus Ambrosia; species Ambrosia artemisiifolia. Next base: position 4,443,693 of record CM063526.1, on the reverse strand, counting down.
AACAGGCTTCCGGGTGAGCGTTGGGGACCAAGTAGCCCAGGTGAGGAAAGGGATAAAAGAATAAAGTGGTGGTATTATTTCGGTTGCGATCATACCAGCACTAATGCACCGGATCCCATCAGAACTCCGCAGTTAAGCGTGCTTGGGCGAGAGTAGTACTAGGATGGGTGACCCCCTGGGAAGTCCTCGTGTTGCAACCCTTTTTTAATTTTTTTTATTTAATTTCGTCAACGCAAGAATCAAACTCCCGGTACTAAGTGTAGTCGTCCGGAGTCACGGAGTATTATTTTTTTTTTCCCCGAGCCAACGTGTTGACCGGGCCACGGAGCGCCCGGGTGACCGTAGCCGACGCAGCGGGCCTACGGTGCGCCCGGAGCGGGAAAGGTGGTCGCCCGGGCGACGGCATTCGTCAAGGCAGGCTTACGGTGTGCCCGGTAGCGTGAACGGTGGACACGTGGAGCGTCCGGGCGTTCGTATGCGTCGAAACAGGCTTCCGGGTGAGCGTTGGGGACCAAGTAGCCCAGGTGAGGAAAGGGATAAAAGAATAAAGTGGTGGTATTATTTCGGTTGCGATCATACCAGCACTAATGCACCGGATCCCATCAGAACTCCGCAGTTAAGCGTGCTTGGGCGAGAGTAGTACTAGGATGGGTGACCCCCTGGGAAGTCCTCGTGTTGCAACCCTTTTTTAATTTTATTTATTTAATTTCGTCAACGCAAGAATCAAACTCCCGGAACTAAGTGTAGTCGTCTGGAGTCACGGAGTATTATTTTTTTTTCCCCGAGCCAACGTGTTGACCGGGCCACGGAGCGCCCGGGTGACCGTAGCCGACGCAGCGGGCCTACGGTGCGCCCGGAGCGGGAAAGGTGGTCGCCCGGGCGGAGGCATTCGTCAAGGCAGGCTTACGGTGTGCCCGGTAGCGTGAACGGTGGACACGTGGAGCGTCCGGGCGTTCGCATGCGTCGAAACAGGCTTCCGGGTGAGCGTTGGGGACCAAGTAGCCCAGGTGAGGATAGGGATAAAAGAATAAAGTGGTGGTATTATTTCGGTTGCGATCATACCAGCACTAATGCACCGGATCCCATCAGAACTCCGCAGTTAAGCGTGCTTGGGCGAGAGTAGTACTAGGATGGGTGACCCCCTGGGAAGTCCTCGTGTTGCAACCCTTTTTTAATTTTTTTTATTTAATTTCGTCAACGCAAGAATCAAACTCCCGGTACTAAGTGTAGTCGTCCGGAGTCACGGAGTATTATTTTTTTTTTCCCCGAGCCAACGTGTTGACCGGGCCACGGAGCGCCCGGATGACCGTAGCCGACGCAGCGGGCCTACGGTGCGCCCGGAGCGGGAAAGGTGGTCGCCCGGGCGACGGCATTCGTCAAGGCAGGCTTACGGTGTGCCCGGTAGCGTGAACGGTGGACACGTGGAGCGTCCGGGCGTTCGTATGCGTCGAAACAGGCTTCCGGGTGAGCGTTGGGGACCAAGTAGCCCAGGTGAGGAAAGGGATAAAAGAATAAAGTGGTGGTATTATTTCGGTTGCGATCATACCAGCACTAATGCACCGGATCCCATCAGAACTCCGCAGTTAAGCGTGCTTGGGCGAGAGTAGTACTAGGATGGGTGACCCCCTGGGAAGTCCTCGTGTTGCAACCCTTTTTTAATTTTTTTTATTTAATTTCGTCAACGCAAGAATCAAACTCCCGGTACTAAGTGTAGTCGTCCGGAGTCACGGAGTATTATTTTTTTTTCCCCGAGCCAACGTGTTGACCGGGCCACGGAGCGCCCGGGTGACCGTAGCCGACGCAGCGGGCCTACGGTGCGCCCGGAGCGGGAAAGGTGGTCGCCCGGGCGACGGCATTCGTCAAGGCAGGCTTACGGTGTGCCCGGTAGCGTGAACGATGGACACGTGGAGCGTCCGGGCGTTCGTATGCGTCGAAACAGGCTTCCGGGTGAGCGTTGGGGACCAAGTAGCCCAGGTGAGGAAAGGGATAAAAGAATAAAGTGGTGGTATTATTTCGGTTGCGATCATACCAGCACTAATGCACCGGATCCCATCAGAACTCCGCAGTTAAGCGTGCTTGGGCGAGAGTAGTACTAGGATGGGTGGCCCCCTGGGAAGTCCTCGTGTTGCAACCCTTTTTTAATTTTTTTTATTTAATTTCGTCAACGCAAGAATCAAACTCCCGGTACTAAGTGTAGTCGTCCGGAGTCACGGAGTATTATTTTTTTTTTCCCCGAGCCAACGTGTTGACCGGGCCACGGAGCGCCCGGGTGACCGTCGCCGACGCAGCGGGCCTACGGTGCGCCTGGAGCGGGAAAGGTGGTCGCCCGGGCGACGGCATTCGTCAAGGCAGGCTTACGGTGTGCCCGGTAGCGTGAACGGTGGACACGTGGAGCGTCCGGGCGTTCGTATGCGTCGAAACAGGCTTCTGGGTGAGCGTTGGGGACCAAGTAGCCCAGGTGAGGAAAGGGATAAAAGAATAAAGCGGTGGTATTATTTCGGTTGCGATCATACCAGCACTAATGCACCGGATCCCATCAGAACTCCGCAGTTAAGCGTGCTTGGGCGAGAGTAGTACTAGGATGGGTGACCCCCTGGGAAGTCCTCGTGTTGCAACCCTTTTTTAATTTTTTTTATTTAATTTCGTCAACGCAAGAATCAAACTCCCGGTACTAAGTGTAGTCGTCCGGAGTCACGGAGTATTATTTTTTTTTTCCCCGAGCCAACGTGTTGACCGGGCCACGGAGCGCCCGGGTGACCGTAGCCGACGCAGCGGGCCTACGGTGCGCCCGGAGCGGGAAAGGTGGTCGCCCGGGCGACGGCATTCGTCAAGGCAGGCTTACGGTGTGCCCGGTAGCGTGAACGGTGGACACGTGGAGCGTCCGGGCGTTCGTATGCGTCGAAACAGGCTTCCGGGTGAGCGTTGGGGACCAAGTAGCCCAGGTGAGGAAAGGGATAAAAGAATAAAGTGGTGGTATTATTTCGGTTGCGATCATACCAGCACTAATGCACCGGATCCCATCAGAACTCCGCAGTTAAGCGTGCTTGGGCGAGAGTAGTACTAGGATGGGTGACCCCCTGGGAAGTCCTCGTGTTGCAACCCTTTTTTAATTTTTTTTATTTAATTTCGTCAACGCAAGAATCAAACTCCCGGTACTAAGTGTAGTCGTCCGGAGTCACGGAGTATTATTTTTTTTTTCCCCGAGCCAACGTGTTGACCGGGCCACGGAGCGCCCGGGTGACCGTAGCCGACGCAGCGGGCCTACGGTGCGCCCGGAGCGGGAAAGGTGGTCGCCCGGGCGACGGCATTCGGCAAGGCAGGCTTACGGTGTGCCCGGTAGCGTGAACGGTGGACACGTGGAGCGTCCGGGCGTTCGTATGCGTCGAAACAGGCTTCCGGGTGAGCGTTGGGGACCAAGTAGCCCAGGTGAGGAAAGGGATAAAAGAATAAAGTGGTGGTATTATTTCGGTTGCGATCATACCAGCACTAATGCACCGGATCCCATCAGAACTCCGCAGTTAAGCGTGCTTGGGCGAGAGTAGTACTAGGATGGGTGACCCCCTGGGAAGTCCTCGTGTTGCAACCCTTTTTTAATTTTTTTTATTTAATTTCGTCAACGCAAGAATCAAACTCCCGGTACTAAGTGTAGTCGTCCGGAGTCACGGAGTATTATTTTTTTTTCCCCGAGCCAACGTGTTGACCGGGCCACGGAGCGCCCGGGTGACCGTAGCCGACGCAGCGGGCCTACGGTGCGCCCGGAGCGGGAAAGGTGGTCGCCCGGGCGACGGCATTCGTCAAGGCAGGCTTACGGTGTGCCCGGTAGCGTGAACGGTGGACACGTGGAGCGTCCGGGCGTTCGTATGCGTCGAAACAGGCTTCCGGGTGAGCGTTGGGGACCAAGTAGCCCAGGTGAGGAAAGGGATAAAAGAATAAAGTGGTGGTATTATTTCGGTTGCGATCATACCAGCACTAATGCACCGGATCCCATCAGAACTCCGCAGTTAAGCGTGCTTGGGCGAGAGTAGTACTAGGATGGGTGACCCCCTGGGAAGTCCTCGTGTTGCAACCCTTTTTTAATTTTTTTTATTTAATTTCGTCAACGCAAGAATCAAACTCCCGGTACTAAGTGTAGTCGTCCGGAGTCACGGAGTATTATTTTTTTTTCCCCGAGCCAACGTGTTGACCGGGCCACGGAGCGCCCGGGTGACCGTAGCCGACGCAGCGGGCCTACGGTGCGCCCGGAGCGGGAAAGGTGGTCGCCCGGGCGACGGCATTCGTCAAGGCAGGCTTACGGTGTGCCCGGTAGCGTGAACGGTGGACACGTGGAGCGTCCGGGCGTTCGTATGCGTCGAAACAGGCTTCCGGGTGAGCGTTGGGGACCAAGTAGCCCAGGTGAGGAAAGGGATAAAAGAATAAAGTGGTGGTATTATTTCGGTTGCGATCATACCAGCACTAATGCACCGGATCCCATCAGAACTCCGCAGTTAAGCGTGCTTGGGCGAGAGTAGTACTAGGATGGGTGACCCCCTGGGAAGTCCTCGTGTTGCAACCCTTTTTTAATTTTTTTTATTTAATTTCGTCAACGCAAGAATCAAACTCCCGGTACTAAGTGTAGTCGTCCGGAGTCACGGAGTATTATTTTTTTTTCCCCGAGCCAACTGTTGACCGGGCCACGGAGCGCCCGGGTGACCGTAGCCGACGCAGCGGGCCTACGGTGCGCCCGGAGCGGGAAAGGTGGTCGCCCGGGCGACGGCATTCGTCAAGGCAGGCTTACGGTGTGCCCGGTAGCGTGAACGGTGGACACGTGGAGCGTCCGGGCGTTCGTATCCGTCGAAACAGGCTTCCGGGTGAGCGTTGGGGACCAAGTAGCCCATGTGAGGAAAGGGATAAAAGAATAAAGTGGTGGTATTATTTCGGTTGCGATCATACCAGCACTAATGCACCGGATCCCATCAGAACTCCGCAGTTAAGCGTGCTTCGGCGAGAGTAGTACTAGGATGGGTGACCTCCTGGGAAGTCCTCGTGTTGCAACCCTTTTTTAATTTTTTTTATTTAATTTCGTCAACGCAAGAATCAAACTCCCGGTACTAAGTGTAGTCGTCCGGAGTCACGGAGTATTATTTTTTTTTTCCCCGAGCCAACGTGTTGACCGGGCCACGGAGCGCCCGGGTGACCGTAGCCGACGCAGCGGGCCTACGGTGCGCCCGGAGCGGGAAAGGTGGTCGCCCGGGCGACGGCATTCGTCAAGGCAGGCTTACGGTGTGCCCGGTAGCGTGAACGGTGGACGCGTGGAGCGTCCGGGCGTTCGTATGCGTCGAAACAGGCTTCCGGGTGAGCGTTGGGGACCAAGTAGCCCAGGTGAGGAAAGGGATAAAAGAATAAAGTGGTGGTATTATTTCGGTTGCGATCATACCAGCACTAATGCACCGGATCCCATCAGAACTCCGCAGTTAAGCGTGCTTGGGCGAGAGTAGTACTAGGATGGGTGACCCCCTGGGAAGTCCTCGTGTTGCAACCCTTTTTTAATTTTTTTTATTTAATTTCGTCAACGCAAGAATCAAACTCCCGGTACTAAGTGTAGTCGTCCGGAGTCACGGAGTATTATTTTTTTTTCCCCGAGCCAACGTGTTGACCGGGCCACGGAGCGCCCTGGTGACCGTAGCCGACGCAGCGTGCCTACGGTGCGCCCGGAGCGGGAAAGGTGGTCGCCCGGGCGACGGCATTCGTCAAGGCAGGCTTACGGTGTGCCCGGTAGCGTGAACGGTGGACACGTGGAGCGTCCGGGCGTTCGTATGCGTCGAAACAGGCTTCCGGGTGAGCGTTGGGGACCAAGTAGCCCAGGTGAGGAAAGGGATAAAAGAATAAAGTGGTGGTATTATTTCGGTTGCGATCATACCAGCACTAATGCACCGGATCCCATCAGAACTCCGCAGTTAAGCGTGCTTGGGCGAGAGTAGTACTAGGATGGGTGACCCCCTGGGAAGTCCTCGTGTTGCAACCCTTTTTTAATTTTTTTTATTTAATTTCGTCAACGCAAGAATCAAACTCCCGGTACTAAGTGTAGTCGTCCGGAGTCACGGAGAATTATTTTTTTTTCCCCCGAGCCAACGTGTTGACCGGGCCACGGAGCGCCCGGGTGACCGTAGCCGACGCAGCGGGCCTACGGTGCGCCCGGAGCGGGAAAGGTGGTCGCCCGGGCGACGGCATTCGTCAAGGCAGGCTTACGGTGTGCCCGGTAGCGTGAACGGTGGACACGTGGAGCGTCCGGGCGTTCGTATGCGTCGAAACAGGCTTCCGGGTGAGCGTTGGGGACCAAGTAGCCCAGGTGAGGAAAGGGATAAAAGAATAAAGTGGTGGTATTATTTCGGTTGCGATCATACCAGCACTAATGCACCGGATCCCATCAGAACTCCGCAGTTAAGCGTGCTTGGGCGAGAGTAGTACTAGGATGGGTGACCCCCTGGGAAGTCCTCGTGTTGCAACCCTTTTTTAATTTTTTTTATTTAATTTCGTCAACGCAAGAATCAAACTCCCGGTACTAAGTGTAGTCGTCCGGAGTCACGGAGTATTATTTTTTTTTTCCCCGAGCCAACGTGTTGACCGGGCCACGGAGCGCCCGGGTGACCGTAGCCGACGCAGCGGGCCTACGGTGCGCCCGGAGCGGGAAAGGTGGTCGCCCGGGCGACGGCATTCGTCAAGGCAGGCTTACGGTGTGCCCGGTAGCGTGAACGGTGGACACGTGGAGCGTCCGGGCGTTCGTATGCGTCGAAACAGGCTTCCGGGTGAGCGTTGGGGACCAAGTAGCCCAGGTGAGGAAAGGGATAAAAGAATAAAGTGGTGGTATTATTTCGGTTGCGATCATACCAGCACTAATGCACCGGATCCCATCAGACCTCCGCAGTTAAGCGTGCTTGGGCGAGAGTAGTACTAGGATGGGTGACCCCCTGGGAAGTCCTCGTGTTGCAACCCTTTTTTAATTTTTTTTATTTAATTTCGTCAACGCAAGAATCAAACTCCCGGTACTAAGTGTAGTCGTCCGGAGTCACGGAGTATTATTTTTTTTCCCCGAGCCAACGTGTTGACCGGGCCACGGAGCGCCCGGGTGACCGTAGCCGACGCAGCGGGCCTACGGTGCGCCCGGAGCGGGAAAGGTGGTCGCCCGGGCGACGGCATTCGTCAAGGCAGGCTTACGGTGTGCCCGGTAGCGTGAACGGTGGACACGTGGAGCGTCCGGGCGTTCGTATGCGTCGAAACAGGCTTCCGGGTGAGCGTTGGGGACCAAGTAGCCCAGGTGAGGAAAGGGATAAAAGAATAAAGTGGTGGTATTATTTCGGTTGCGATCATACCAGCACTAATGCACCGGATCCCATCAGAACTCCGCAGTTAAGCGTGCTTGGGCGAGAGTAGTACTAGAATGGGTGACCCCCTGGGAAGTCCTCGTGTTGCAACCCTTTTTTAATTTTTTTTATTTAATTTCGTCAACGCAAGAATCAAACTCCCGGTACTAAGTGTAGTCGTCCGGAGTCACGGAGTATTATTTTTTTTTCCCCGAGCCAACGTGTTGACCGGGCCACGGAGCGCCCGGGTGACCGTAGCCGACGCATCGGGCCTACGGTGCGCCCGGAGCGGGAAAGGTGGTCGCCCGGGCGACGGCATTCGTCAAGGCAGGCTTACGGTGTGCCCGGTAGCGTGAACGGTGGACACGTGGAGCGTCCGGGCGTTCGTATGCGTCGAAACAGGCTTCCGGGTGAGCGTTGGGGACCAAGTAGCCCAGGTGAGGAAAGGGATAAAAGAATAAAGTGGTGGTATTATTTCGGTTCCGATCATACCAGCACTAATGCACCGGATCCCATCAGAACTCCGCAGTTAAGCGTGCTTGGGCGAGAGTAGTACTAGGATGGGTGACCCCCTGGGAAGTCCTCGTGTTGCAACCCTTTTTTTAATTTTTTTTATTTAATTTCGTCAACGCAAGAATCAAACTCCCGGTACTAAGTGTAGTCGTCCGGAGTCACGGAGTATTATTTTTTTTTCCCCGAGCCAACGTGTTGACCGGGCCACGGAGCGCCCGGGTGACCGTAGCCGACGCAGCGGGCCTACGGTGCGCCCGGAGCGGGAAAGGTGGTCGCCCGGGCGACGGCATTCGTCAAGGCAGGCTTACGGTGTGCCCGGTAGCGTGAACGGTGGACACGTGGAGCGTCCGGGCGTTCGTATGCGTCGAAACAGGCTTCCGGGTGAGCGTTGGGGACCAAGTAGCCCAGGTGAGGAAAGGGATAAAAGAATAAAGTGGTGGTATTATTTCGGTTGCGATCATACCAGCACTAATGCACCGGATCCCATCAGAACTCCGCAGTTAAGCGTGCTTGGGCGAGAGTAGTACTAGGTTGGGTGACCCCCTGGGAAGTCCTCGTGTTGCAACCCTTTTTTAATTTTTTTTATTTAATTTCGTCAACGCAAGAATCAAACTCCCGGTACTAAGTGTAGTCGTCCGGAGTCACGGAGTATTATTTTTTTTCCCCGAGCCAACGTGTTGACCGGGCCACGGAGCGCCCGGGTGACCGTAGCCGACGCAGCGGGCCTACGGTGCGCCCGGAGCGGGAAAGGTGGTCGCCCGGGCGACGGCATTCGTCAAGGCAGGTTTACGGTGTGCCCGGTAGCGTGAACGGTGGACACGTGGAGCGTCCGGGCGTTCGTATGCGTCGAAACAGGTTTCCGGGTGAGCGTTGGGGACCAAGTAGCCCAGTTGAGGAAAGGGATAAAAGAATAAAGTGGTGGTATTATTTCGGTTGCGATCATACCAGCACTAATGCACCGGATCCCATCAGAACTCCGCAGTTAAGCGTGCTTGGGCGAGAGTAGTACTAGGATGGGTGACCCCCTGGGAAGTCCTCGTGTTGCAACCCTTTTTTAATTTTTTTTATTTAATTTCGTCAACGCAAGAATCAAACTCCCGGTACTAAGTGTAGTCGTCCGGAGTCACGGAGTATTATTTTTTTTTCCCCGAGCCAACGTGTTGACCGGGCCACGGAGCGCCCGGGTGACCGTAGCCGACGCAGCGGGCCTACGGTGCGCCCGGAGCGGGAAAGGTGGTCGCCCGGGCGACGGCATTCGTCAAGGCAGGCTTACGGTGTGCCCGGTAGCGTGAACGGTGGACACGTGGAGCGTCCGGGCGTTCGTATGCGTCGAAACAGGCTTCCGGGTGAGCGTTGGGGACCAAGTAGCCCAGTTGAGGAAAGGGATAAAAGAATAAAGTGGTGGTATTATTTCGGTTGCGATCATACCAGCACTAATGCACCGGATCCCATCAGAACTCCGCAGCTAAGCGTGCTTGGGCGAGAGTAGTACTAGGATGGGTGACCCCCTGGGAAGTCCTCGTGTTGCAACCCTTTTTTAATTTTTTTTATTTAATTTCGTCAACGCAAGAATCAAACTCCCGGTACTAAGTGTAGTCGTCCGGAGTCACGGAGTATTATTTTTTTTTCCCCGAGCCAACGTGTTGACCGGGCCACGGAGCGCCCGGGTGACCGTAGCCGACGCAGCGGGCCTACGGTGCGCCCGGAGCGGGAAAGGTGGTCGCCCGGGCGACGGCATTCGTCAAGGCAGGCTTACGGTGTGCCCGGTAGCGTGAACGGTGGACACGTGGAGCGTCCGGGCGTTCGTATGCGTCGAAACAGGCTTCCGGGTGAGCGTTGGGGACCAAGTAGCCCAGTTGAGGAAAGGGATAAAAGAATAAAGTGGTGGTATTATTTCGGTTGCGATCATACCAGCACTAATGCACCGGATCCCATCAGAACTCCGCAGCTAAGCGTGCTTGGGCGAGAGTAGTACTAGGATGGGTGACCCCCTGGGAAGTCCTCGTGTTGCAACCCTTTTTTAATTTTTTTTATTTAATTTCGTCAACGCAAGAATCAAACTCCCGGTACTAAGTGTAGTCGTCCGGAGTCACGGAGTATTATTTTTTTTTCCCCGAGCCAACGTGTTGACCGGGCCACGGAGCGCCCGGGTGACCGTAGCCGACGCAGCGGGCCTACGGTGCGCCCGGAGCGGGAAAGGTGGTCGCCCGGGCGACGGCATTCGTCAAGGCAGGTTTACGGTGTGCCCGGTAGCGTGAACGGTGGACACGTGGAGCGTCCGGGCGTTCGTATGCGTCGAAACAGGCTTCCGGGTGAGCGTTGGGGACCAAGTAGCCAGTTGAGGAAAGGGATAAAAGAATAAAGTGGTGGTATTATTTCTGTTGCGATCATACCAGCACTAATGCACCGGATCCCATCAGAACTCCGCAGTTAAGCGTGCTTGGGCGAGAGTAGTACTAGAATGGGTGACCCCCTGGGAAGTCCTCGTGTTGCAACCCTTTTTTAATTTTTTTTATTTAATTTCGTCAACGCAAGAATCAAACTCCCGGTACTAAGTGTAGTCGTCCGGAGTCACGGAGTATTATTTTTTTTTCCCCGAGCCAACGTGTTGACCGGGCCACGGAGCGCCCGGGTGACCGTAGCCGACGCATCGGGCCTACGGTGCGCCCGGAGCGGGAAAGGTGGTCGCCCGGGCGACGGCATTCGTCAAGGCAGGCTTACGGTGTGCCCGGTAGCGTGAACGGTGGACACGTGGAGCGTCCGGGCGTTCGTATGCGTCGAAACAGGCTTCCGGGTGAGCGTTGGGGACCAAGTAGCCCAGGTGAGGAAAGGGATAAAAGAATAAAGTGGTGGTATTATTTCGGTTGCGATCATACCAGCACTAATGCACCGGATCCCATCAGAACTCCGCAGTTAAGCGTGCTTGGGCGAGAGTAGTACTAGGATGGGTGACCCCCTGGGAAGTCCTCGTGTTGCAACCCTTTTTTTAATTTTTTTTATTTAATTTCGTCAACGCAAGAATCAAACTCCCGGTACTAAGTGTAGTCGTCCGGAGTCACGGAGTATTATTTTTTTTTCCCCGAGCAAACGTGTTGACCGGGCCACGGAGCGCCCGGGTGACCGTAGCCGACGCAGCGGGCCTACGGTGCGCCCGGAGCGGGAAAGGTGGTCGCCCGGGCGACGGCATTCGTCAAGGCAGGCTTACGGTGTGCCCGGTAGCGTGAACGGTGGACACGTGGAGCGTCCGGGCGTTCGTATGCGTCGAAACAGGCTTCCGGGTGAGCGTTGGGGACCAAGTAGCCCAGGTGAGGAAAGGGATAAAAGAATAAAGTGGTGGTATTATTTCGGTTGCGATCATACCAGCACTAATGCACCGGATCCCATCAGAACTCCGCAGTTAAGCGTGCTTGGGCGAGAGTAGTACTAGGATGGGTGACCCCCTGGGAAGTCCTCGTGTTGCAACCCTTTTTTAATTTTTTTTATTTAATTTCGTCAACGCAAGAATCAAACTCCCGGTACTAAGTGTAGTCGTCCGGAGTCACGGAGTATTATTTTTTTTCCCCGAGCCAACGTGTTGACCGGGCCACGGAGCGCCCGGGTGACCGTAGCCGACGCAGCGGGCCTACGGTGCGCCCGGAGCGGGAAAGGTGGTCGCCCGGGCGACGGCATTCGTCAAGGCAGGTTTACGGTGTGCCCGGTAGCGTGAACGGTGGACACGTGGAGCGTCCGGGCGTTCGTATGCGTCGAAACAGGCTTCCGGGTGAGCGTTGGGGACCAAGTAGCCCAGTTGAGGAAAGGGATAAAAGAATAAAGTGGTGGTATTATTTCGGTTGCGATCATACCAGCACTAATGCACCGGATCCCATCAGAACTCCGCAGTTAAGCGTGCTTGGGCGAGAGTAGTACTAGGATGGGTGACCCCCTGGGAAGTCCTCGTGTTGCAACCCTTTTTTAATTTTTTTTATTTAATTTCGTCAACGCAAGAATCAAACTCCCGGTACTAAGTGTAGTCGTCCGGAGTCACGGAGTATTATTTTTTTTTCCCCGAGCCAACGTGTTGACCGGGCCACGGAGCGCCCGGGTGACCGTAGCCGACGCAGCGGGCCTACGGTGCGCCCGGAGCGGGAAAGGTGGTCGCCCGGGCGACGGCATTCGTCAAGGCAGGCTTACGGTGTGCCCGGTAGCGTGAACGGTGGACACGTGGAGCGTCCGGGCGTTCGTATGCGTCGAAACAGGCTTCCGGGTGAGCGTTGGGGACCAAGTAGCCCAGTTGAGGAAAGGGATAAAAGAATAAAGTGGTGGTATTATTTCGGTTGCGATCATACCAGCACTAATGCACCGGATCCCATCAGAACTCCGCAGCTAAGCGTGCTTGGGCGAGAGTAGTACTAGGATGGGTGACCCCCTGGGAAGTCCTCGTGTTGCAACCCTTTTTTAATTTTTTTTATTTAATTTCGTCAACGCAAGAATCAAACTCCCGGTACTAAGTGTAGTCGTCCGGAGTCACGGAGTATTATTTTTTTTTCCCCGAGCCAACGTGTTGACCGGGCCACGGAGCGCCCGGGTGACCGTAGCCGACGCAGCGGGCCTACGGTGCGCCCGGAGCGGGAAAGGTGGTCGCCCGGGCGACGGCATTCGTCAAGGCAGGCTTACGGTGTGCCCGGTAGCGTGAACGGTGGACACGTGGAGCGTCCGGGCGTTCGTATGCGTCGAAACAGGCTTCCGGGTGAGCGTTGGGGACCAAGTAGCCCAGTTGAGGAAAGGGATAAAAGAATAAAGTGGTGGTATTATTTCGGTTGCGATCATACCAGCACTAATGCACCGGATCCCATCAGAACTCCGCAGCTAAGCGTGCTTGGGCGAGAGTAGTACTAGGATGGGTGACCCCCTGGGAAGTCCTCGTGTTGCAACCCTTTTTTAATTTTTTTTATTTAATTTCGTCAACGCAAGAATCAAACTCCCGGTACTAAGTGTAGTCGTCCGGAGTCACGGAGTATTATTTTTTTTTCCCCGAGCCAACGTGTTGACCGGGCCACGGAGCGCCCGGGTGACCGTAGCCGACGCAGCGGGCCTACGGTGCGCCCGGAGCGGGAAAGGTGGTCGCCCGGGCGACGGCATTCGTCAAGGCAGGTTTACGGTGTGCCCGGTAGCGTGAACGGTGGACACGTGGAGCGTCCGGGCGTTCGTATGCGTCGAAACAGGCTTCCGGGTGAGCGTTGGGGACCAAGTAGCCAGTTGAGGAAAGGGATAAAAGAATAAAGTGGTGGTATTATTTCTGTTGCGATCATACCAGCACTAATGCACCGGATCCCATCAGAACTCCGCAGTTAAGCGTGCTTGGGCGAGAGTAGTACTAGAATGGGTGACCCCCTGGGAAGTCCTCGTGTTGCAACCCTTTTTTAATTTTTTTTATTTAATTTCGTCAACGCAAGAATCAAACTCCCGGTACTAAGTGTAGTCGTCCGGAGTCACGGAGTATTATTTTTTTTTCCCCGAGCCAACGTGTTGACCGGGCCACGGAGCGCCCGGGTGACCGTAGCCGACGCATCGGGCCTACGGTGCGCCCGGAGCGGGAAAGGTGGTCGCCCGGGCGACGGCATTCGTCAAGGCAGGCTTACGGTGTGCCCGGTAGCGTGAACGGTGGACACGTGGAGCGTCCGGGCGTTCGTATGCGTCGAAACAGGCTTCCGGGTGAGCGTTGGGGACCAAGTAGCCCAGGTGAGGAAAGGGATAAAAGAATAAAGTGGTGGTATTATTTCGGTTGCGATCATACCAGCACTAATGCACCGGATCCCATCAGAACTCCGCAGTTAAGCGTGCTTGGGCGAGAGTAGTACTAGGATGGGTGACCCCCTGGGAAGTCCTCGTGTTGCAACCCTTTTTTTAATTTTTTTTATTTAATTTCGTCAACGCAAGAATCAAACTCCCGGTACTAAGTGTAGTCGTCCGGAGTCACGGAGTATTATTTTTTTTTCCCCGAGCCAACGTGTTGACCGGGCCACGGAGCGCCCGGGTGACCGTAGCCGACGCAGCGGGCCTACGGTGCGCCCGGAGCGGGAAAGGTGGTCGCCCGGGCGACGGCATTCGTCAAGGCAGGCTTACGGTGTGCCCGGTAGCGTGAACGGTGGACACGTGGAGCGTCCGGGCGTTCGTATGCGTCGAAACAGGCTTCCGGGTGAGCGTTGGGGACCAAGTAGCCCAGGTGAGGAAAGGGATAAAAGAATAAAGTGGTGGTATTATTTCGGTTGCGATCATACCAGCACTAATGCACCGGATCCCATCAGAACTCCGCAGTTAAGCGTGCTTGGGCGAGAGTAGTACTAGGATGGGTGACCCCCTGGGAAGTCCTCGTGTTGCAACCCTTTTTTAATTTTTTTTATTTAATTTCGTCAACGCAAGAATCAAACTCCCGGTACTAAGTGTAGTCGTCCGGAGTCACGGAGTATTATTTTTTTTCCCCGAGCCAACGTGTTGACCGGGCCACGGAGCGCCCGGGTGACCGTAGCCGACGCAGCGGGCCTACGGTGCGCCCGGAGCGGGAAAGGTGGTCGCCCGGGCGACGGCATTCGTCAAGGCAGGTTTACGGTGTGCCCGGTAGCGTGAACGGTGGACACGTGGAGCGTCCGGGCGTTCGTATGCGTCGAAACAGGCTTCCGGGTGAGCGTTGGGGACCAAGTAGCCCAGTTGAGGAAAGGGATAAAAGAATAAAGTGGTGGTATTATTTCGGTTGCGATCATACCAGCACTAATGCACCGGATCCCATCAGAACTCCGCAGTTAAGCGTGCTTGGGCGAGAGTAGTACTAGGATGGGTGACCCCCTGGGAAGTCCTCGTGTTGCAACCCTTTTTTAATTTTTTTTATTTAATTTCGTCAACGCAAGAATCAAACTCCCGGTACTAAGTGTAGTCGTCCGGAGTCACGGAGTATTATTTTTTTTTCCCCGAGCCAACGTGTTGACCGGGCCACGGAGCGCCCGGGTGACCGTAGCCGACGCAGCGGGCCTACGGTGCGCCCGGAGCGGGAAAGGTGGTCGCCCGGGCGACGGCATTCGTCAAGGCAGGCTTACGGTGTGCCCGGTAGCGTGAACGGTGGACACGTGGAGCGTCCGGGCGTTCGTATGCGTCGAAACAGGCTTCCGGGTGAGCGTTGGGGACCAAGTAGCCCAGTTGAGGAAAGGGATAAAAGAATAAAGTGGTGGTATTATTTCGGTTGCGATCATACCAGCACTAATGCACCGGATCCCATCAGAACTCCGCAGCTAAGCGTGCTTGGGCGAGAGTAGTACTAGGATGGGTGACCCCCTGGGAAGTCCTCGTGTTGCAACCCTTTTTTAATTTTTTTTATTTAATTTCGTCAACGCAAGAATCAAACTCCCGGTACTAAGTGTAGTCGTCCGGAGTCACGGAGTATTATTTTTTTTTCCCCGAGCCAACGTGTTGACCGGGCCACGGAGCGCCCGGGTGACCGTAGCCGACGCAGCGGGCCTACGGTGCGCCCGGAGCGGGAAAGGTGGTCGCCCGGGCGACGGCATTCGTCAAGGCAGGCTTACGGTGTGCCCGGTAGCGTGAACGGTGGACACGTGGAGCGTCCGGGCGTTCGTATGCGTCGAAACAGGCTTCCGGGTGAGCGTTGGGGACCAAGTAGCCCAGTTGAGGAAAGGGATAAAAGAATAAAGTGGTGGTATTATTTCGGTTGCGATCATACCAGCACTAATGCACCGGATCCCATCAGAACTCCGCAGCTAAGCGTGCTTGGGCGAGAGTAGTACTAGGATGGGTGACCCCCTGGGAAGTCCTCGTGTTGCAACCCTTTTTTAATTTTTTTTATTTAATTTCGTCAACGCAAGAATCAAACTCCCGGTACTAAGTGTAGTCGTCCGGAGTCACGGAGTATTATTTTTTTTTCCCCGAGCCAACGTGTTGACCGGGCCACGGAGCGCCCGGGTGACCGTAGCCGACGCAGCGGGCCTACGGTGCGCCCGGAGCGGGAAAGGTGGTCGCCCGGGCGACGGCATTCGTCAAGGCAGGTTTACGGTGTGCCCGGTAGCGTGAACGGTGGACACGTGGAGCGTCCGGGCGTTCGTATGCGTCGAAACAGGCTTCCGGGTGAGCGTTGGGGACCAAGTAGCCAGTTGAGGAAAGGGATAAAAGAATAAAGTGGTGGTATTATTTCTGTTGCGATCATACCAGCACTAATGCACCGGATCCCATCAGAACTCCGCAGTTAAGCGTGCTTGGGCGAGAGTAGTACTAGAATGGGTGACCCCCTGGGAAGTCCTCGTGTTGCAACCCTTTTTTAATTTTTTTTATTTAATTTCGTCAACGCAAGAATCAAACTCCCGGTACTAAGTGTAGTCGTCCGGAGTCACGGAGTATTATTTTTTTTTCCCCGAGCCAACGTGTTGACCGGGCCACGGAGCGCCCGGGTGACCGTAGCCGACGCATCGGGCCTACGGTGCGCCCGGAGCGGGAAAGGTGGTCGCCCGGGCGACGGCATTCGTCAAGGCAGGCTTACGGTGTGCCCGGTAGCGTGAACGGTGGACACGTGGAGCGTCCGGGCGTTCGTATGCGTCGAAACAGGCTTCCGGGTGAGCGTTGGGGACCAAGTAGCCCAGGTGAGGAAAGGGATAAAAGAATAAAGTGGTGGTATTATTTCGGTTGCGATCATACCAGCACTAATGCACCGGATCCCATCAGAACTCCGCAGTTAAGCGTGCTTGGGCGAGAGTAGTACTAGGATGGGTGACCCCCTGGGAAGTCCTCGTGTTGCAACCCTTTTTTTAATTTTTTTTATTTAATTTCGTCAACGCAAGAATCAAACTCCCGGTACTAAGTGTAGTCGTCCGGAGTCACGGAGTATTATTTTTTTTTCCCCGAGCCAACGTGTTGACCGGGCCACGGAGCGCCCGGGTGACCGTAGCCGACGCAGCGGGCCTACGGTGCGCCCGGAGCGGGAAAGGTGGTCGCCCGGGCGACGGCATTCGTCAAGGCAGGCTTACGGTGTGCCCGGTAGCGTGAACGGTGGACACGTGGAGCGTCCGGGCGTTCGTATGCGTCGAAACAGGCTTCCGGGTGAGCGTTGGGGACCAAGTAGCCCAGGTGAGGAAAGGGATAAAAGAATAAAGTGGTGGTATTATTTCGGTTGCGATCATACCAGCACTAATGCACCGGATCCCATCAGAACTCCGCAGTTAAGCGTGCTTGGGCGAGAGTAGTACTAGGATGGGTGACCCCCTGGGAAGTCCTCGTGTTGCAACCCTTTTTTAATTTTTTTTATTTAATTTCGTCAACGCAAGAATCAAACTCCCGGTACTAAGTGTAGTCGTCCGGAGTCACGGAGTATTATTTTTTTTCCCCGAGCCAACGTGTTGACCGGGCCACGGAGCGCCCGGGTGACCGTAGCCGACGCAGCGGGCCTACGGTGCGCCCGGAGCGGGAAAGGTGGTCGCCCGGGCGACGGCATTCGTCAAGGCAGGTTTACGGTGTGCCCGGTAGCGTGAACGGTGGACACGTGGAGCGTCCGGGCGTTCGTATGCGTCGAAACAGGCTTCCGGGTGAGCGTTGGGGACCAAGTAGCCCAGTTGAGGAAAGGGATAAAAGAATAAAGTGGTGGTATTATTTCGGTTGCGATCATACCAGCACTAATGCACCGGATCCCATCAGAACTCCGCAGTTAAGCGTGCTTGGGCGAGAGTAGTACTAGGATGGGTGACCCCCTGGGAAGTCCTCGTGTTGCAACCCTTTTTTAATTTTTTTTATTTAATTTCGTCAACGCAAGAATCAAACTCCCGGTACTAAGTGTAGTCGTCCGGAGTCACGGAGTATTATTTTTTTTTCCCCGAGCCAACGTGTTGACCGGGCCACGGAGCACCCGGGTGACCGTAGCCGACGCAGCGGGCCTACGGTGCGCCCGGAGCGGGAAAGGTGGTCGCCCGGGCGACGGCATTCGTCAAGGCAGGCTTACGGTGTGCCCGGTAGCGTGAACGGTGGACACGTGGAGCGTCCGGGCGTTCGTATGCGTCGAAACAGGCTTCCGGGTGAGCGTTGGGGACCAAGTAGCCCAGTTGAGGAAAGGGATAAAAGAATAAAGTGGTGGTATTATTTCGGTTGCGATCATACCAGCACTAATGCACCGGATCCCATCAGAACTCCGCAGCTAAGCGTGCTTGGGCGAGAGTAGTACTAGGATGGGTGACCCCCTGGGAAGTCCTCGTGTTGCAACCCTTTTTTAATTTTTTTTATTTAATTTCGTCAACGCAAGAATCAAACTCCCGGTACTAAGTGTAGTCGTCCGGAGTCACGGAGTATTATTTTTTTTTCCCCGAGCCAACGTGTTGACCGGGCCACGGAGCGCCCGGGTGACCGTAGCCGACGCAGCGGGCCTACGGTGCGCCCGGAGCGGGAAAGGTGGTCGCCCGGGCGACGGCATTCGTCAAGGCAGGCTTACGGTGTGCCCGGTAGCGTGAACGGTGGACACGTGGAGCGTCCGGGCGTTCGTATGCGTCGAAACAGGCTTCCGGGTGAGCGTTGGGGACCAAGTAGCCCAGTTGAGGAAAGGGATAAAAGAATAAAGTGGTGGTATTATTTCGGTTGCGATCATACCAGCACTAATGCACCGGATCCCATCAGAACTCCGCAGCTAAGCGTGCTTGGGCGAGAGTAGTACTAGGATGGGTGACCCCCTGGGAAGTCCTCGTGTTGCAACCCTTTTTTAATTTTTTTTATTTAATTTCGTCAACGCAAGAATCAAACTCCCGGTACTAAGTGTAGTCGTCCGGAGTCACGGAGTATTATTTTTTTTTCCCCGAGCCAACGTGTTGACCGGGCCACGGAGCGCCCGGGTGACCGTAGCCGACGCAGCGGGCCTACGGTGCGCCCGGAGCGGGAAAGGTGGTCGCCCGGGCGACGGCATTCGTCAAGGCAGGTTTACGGTGTGCCCGGTAGCGTGAACGGTGGACACGTGGAGCGTCCGGGCGTTCGTATGCGTCGAAACAGGCTTCCGGGTGAGCGTTGGGGACCAAGTAGCCAGTTGAGGAAAGGGATAAAAGAATAAAGTGGTGGTATTATTTCTGTTGCGATCATACCAGCACTAATGCACCGGATCCCATCAGAACTCCGCAGTTAAGCGTGCTTGGGCGAGAGTAGTACTAGGATGGGTGACCCCCTGGGAAGTCCTCGTGTTGCAACCCTTTTTTAATTTTTTTTATTTAATTTCGTCAACGCAAGAATCAAACTCCCGGTACTAAGTGTAGTCGTCCGGAGTCACGGAGTATTATTTTTTTTTCCCCGAGCCAACGTGTTGACCGGGCCACGGAGCGCCCGGGTGACCGTAGCCGACGCAGCGGGCCTACGGTGCGCCCGGAGCGGGAAAGGTGGTCGCCCGGGCGACGGCATTCGTCAAGGCAGGCTTACGGTGTGCCCGGTAGCGTGAACGGTGGACACGTGGAGCGTCCGGGCGTTCAGTGGTGGTATTATTTCGGTTGCGATCATACCAGCACTAATGCACCGGATCCCATCAGAACTCCGCAGTTAAGCGTGCTTGGGCGAGAGTAGTACTAGGATGGGTGACCCCCTGGGAACTCCTCGTGTTGCAACCCTTTTTTAATTTTTTTTATTTAATTTCGTCAACGCAAGAATCAAACTCCCAGAACTAAGTGTAGTCGTCCGGAGTCACGGAGTATTATTTTTTTTTTCCCCGAGCCAACGTGTTGACCGGGCCACGGAGCGCCCGGGTGACCGTAGCCGACGCAGCGGGCCTACGGTGCGCCCGGAGCGGGAAAGGTGGTCGCCCGGGCGACGGCATTCGTCAAGCCAGGCTTACGGTGTGCCCGGTAGCGTGAACGGTGGACACGTGGAGCGTCCGGGCGTTCGCATGCGTCGAAACAGGCTTCCGGGTGAGCGTTGGGGACCAAGTAGCCCAGGTGAGGATAGGGATAAAAGAATAAAGTGGTGGTATTATTTCGGTTGCGATCATACCAGCACTAATGCACCGGATCCCATCAGAACTCCGCAGTTAAGCGTGCTTGGGCGAGAGTAGTACTAGGATGGGTGACCCCCTGGGAAGTCCTCGTGTTGCAACCCTTTTTTAATTTTTTTTATTTAATTTCGTCAACGCAAGAATCAAACTCCCGGTACTAAGTGTAGTCGTCCGGAGTCACGGAGTATTATTTTTTTTTTCCCCGAGCCAACGTGTTGACCGGGCCACGGAGCGCCCGGGTGACCGTAGCCGACGCAGCGGGCCTACGGTGCGCCCGGAGCGGGAAAGGTGGTCGCCCGGGCGACGGCATTCGTCAAGGCAGGCTTACGGTGTGCCCGGTAGCGTGAACGGTGGACACGTGGAGCGTTCGGGCGTTCGTATGCGTCGAAACAGGCTTCCGGGTGAGCGTTGGGGACCAAGTAGCCCAGGTGAGGAAAGGGATAAAAGAATAAAGTGGTGGTATTATTTCGGTTGCGATCATACCAGCACTAATGCACCGGATCCCATCAGAACTCCGCAGTTAAGCGTGCTTGGGCGAGAGTAGTACTAGGATGGGTGACCCCCTGGGAAGTCCTCGTGTTGCAACCCTTTTTTAATTTTTTTTATTTAATTTCGTCAACGCAAGAATCAAACTCCCGGTACTAAGTGTAGTCGTCCGGAGTCACGGAGTATTATTTTTTTTTCCCCGAGCCAACGTGTTGACCGGGCCACGGAGCGCCCGGGTGACCGTAGCCGACGCAGCGGGCCTACGGTGCGCCCGGAGCGGGAAAGGTGGTCGCCCGGGCGACGGCATTCGTCAAGGCAGGCTTACGGTGTGCCCGGTAGCGTGAACGGTGGACACGTGGAGCGTCCGGGCGTTCGTATGCGTCGAAACAGGCTTCCGGGTGAGCGTTGGGGACCAAGTAGCCCAGGTGAGGAAAGGGATAAAAGAATAAAGTGGTGGTATTATTTCGGTTGCGATCATACCAGCACTAATGCACCGGATCCCATCAGAACTCCGCAGTTAAGCGTGCTTGGAAGAGAGTAGTACTAGGATGGGTGACCCCCTGGGAAGTCCTCGTGTTGCAACCCTTTTTTAATTTTTTTTATTTAATTTCGTCAACGCAAGAATCAAACTCCCGGAACTAAGTGTAGTCGTCTGGAGTCACGGAGTATTATTTTTTTTTCCCCGAGCCAACGTGTTGACCGGGCCACGGAGCGCCCGGGTGACCGTAGCCGACGCAGCGGGCCTACGGTGCGCCCGGAGCGCGAAAGGTGGTCGCCCGGGCGACGGCATTCGTCAAGGCAGGCTTACGGTGTGCCCGGTAGCGTGAACGGTGGACACGTGGAGCGTCCGGGCGTTCGCATGCGTCGAAACAGGCTTCCGGGTGAGCGTTGGGGACCAAGTAGCCCAGGTGAGGATAGGGATAAAAGAATAAAGTGGTGGTATTATTTCGGTTGCGATCATACCAGCACTAATGCACCGGATCCCATCAGAACTCCGCAGTTAAGCGTGCTTGGGCGAGAGTAGTACTAGGATGGGTGACCCCCTGGGAAGTCCTCGTGTTGCAACCCTTTTTTAATTTTTTTTATTTAATTTCGTCAACGCAAGAATCAAACTCCCGGTACTAAGTGTAGTCGTCCGGAGTCACGGAGTATTATTTTTTTTTTCCCCGAGCCAACGTGTTGACCGGGCCACGGAGCGCCCGGGTGACCGTAGCCGACGCAGCGGGCCTACGGTGCGCCCGGAGCGGGAAAGGTGGTCGCCCGGGCGACGGCATTCGTCAAGGCAGGCTTACGGTGTGCCCGGTAGCGTGAACGGTGGACACGTGGAGCGTCCGGGCGTTCGTATGCGTCGAAACAGGCTTCCGGGTGAGCGTTGGGGACCAAGTAGCCCAGGTGAGGAAAGGGATAAAAGAATAAAGTGGTGGTATTATTTCGGTTGCGATCATACCAGCACTAATGCACCGGATCCCATCAGAACTCCGCAGTTAAGCGTGCTTGGGCGAGAGTAGTACTAGGATGGGTGACCCCCTGGGAAGTCCTCGTGTTGCAACCCTTTTTTAATTTTTTTTATTTAATTTCGTCAACGCAAGAATCAAACTCCCGGTACTAAGTGTAGTCGTCCGGAGTCACGGAGTATTATTTTTTTTTTCCCCGAGCCAACGTGTTGACCGGGCCACGGAGCGCCCGGGTGACCGTAGCCGACGCAGCGGGCCTACGGTGCGCCCGGAGCGGGAAAGGTGGTCGCCCGGGCGACGGCATTCGTCAAGGCAGGCTTACGGTGTGCCCGGTAGCGTGAACGGTGGACGCGTGGAGCGTCCGGGCGTTCGTATGCGTCGAAACAGGCTTCCGGGTGAGCGTTGGGGACCAAGTAGCCCAGGTGAGGAAAGGGATAAAAGAATAAAGTGGTGGTATTATTTCGGTTGCGATCATACCAGCACTAATGCACCGGATCCCATCAGAACTCCGCAGTTAAGCGTGCTTGGGCGAGAGTAGTACTAGGATGGGTGACCCCCTGGGAAGTCCTCGTGTTGCAACCCTTTTTTAATTTTTTTTATTTAATTTCGTCAACGCAAGAATCAAACTCCCGGTACTAAGTGTAGTCGTCCGGAGTCACGGAGTATTATTTTTTTTTCCCCGAGCCAACGTGTTGACCGGGCCACGGAGCGCCCTGGTGACCGTAGCCGACGCAGCGTGCCTACGGTGCGCCCGGAGCGGGAAAGGTGGTCGCCCGGGCGACGGCATTCGTCAAGGCAGGCTTACGGTGTGCCCGGTAGCGTGAACGGTGGACACGTGGAGCGTCCGGGCGTTCGTATGCGTCGAAACAGGCTTCCGGGTGAGCGTTGGGGACCAAGTAGCCCAGGTGAGGAAAGGGATAAAAGAATAAAGTGGTGGTATTATTTCGGTTGCGATCATACCAGCACTAATGCACCGGATCCCATCAGAACTCCGCAGTTAAGCGTGCTTGGGCGAGAGTAGTACTAGGATGGGTGACCCCCTGGGAAGTCCTCGTGTTGCAACCCTTTTTTAATTTTTTTTATTTAATTTCGTCAACGCAAGAATCAAACTCCCGGTACTAAGTGTAGTCGTCCGGAGTCACGGAGAATTATTTTTTTTTCCCCCGAGCCAACGTGTTGACCGGGCCACGGAGCGCCCGGGTGACCGTAGCCGACGCAGCGGGCCTACGGTGCGCCCGGAGCGGGAAAGGTGGTCGCCCGGGCGACGGCATTCGTCAAGGCAGGCTTACGGTGTGCCCGGTAGCGTGAACGGTGGACACGTGGAGCGTCCGGGCGTTCGTATGCGTCGAAACAGGCTTCCGGGTGAGCGTTGGGGACCAAGTAGCCCAGGTGAGGAAAGGGATAAAAGAATAAAGTGGTGGTATTATTTCGGTTGCGATCATACCAGCACTAATGCACCGGATCCCATCAGAACTCCGCAGTTAAGCGTGCTTGGGCGAGAGTAGTACTAGGATGGGTGACCCCCTGGGAAGTCCTCGTGTTGCAACCCTTTTTTAATTTTTTTTTATTTAATTTCGTCAACGCAAGAATCAAACTCCCGGAACTAAGTGTAGTCGTCTGGAGTCACGGAGTATTATTTTTTTTTTTCCCCGAGCCAACGTGTTGACCGGGCCACGGAGCGCCCGGGTGACCGTAGCCGACGCAGCGGGCCTACGGTGCGCCCGGAGCGGGAAAGGTGGTCGCCCGGGCGACGGCATTCGTCAAGGCAGGCTTACGGTGTGCCCGGTAGCGTGAACGGTGGACACGTGGAGCGTCCGGGCGTTCGCATGCGTCGAAACAGGCTTCCGGGTGAGCGTTGGGGACCAAGTAGCCCAGGTGAGGATAGGGATAAAAGAATAAAGTGGTGGTATTATTTCGGTTGCGATCATACCAGCACTAATGCACCGGATCCCATCAGAACTCCGCAGTTAAGCGTGCTTGGGCGAGAGTAGTACTAGGATGGGTGACCCCCTGGGAAGTCCTCGTGTTGCAACCCTTTTTTAATTTTTTTTATTTAATTTCGTCAACGCAAGAATCAAACTCCCGGTACTAAGTGTAGTCGTCCGGAGTCACGGAGTATTATTTTTTTTTCCCCGAGCCAACGTGTTGACCGGGCCACGGAGCGCCCGGGTGACCGTAGCCGACGCAGCGGGCCTACGGTGCGCCCGGAGCGGGAAAGGTGGTCGCCCGGGCGACGGCATTCGTCAAGGCAGGCTTACGGTGTGCCCGGTAGCGTGAACGGTGGACACGTGGAGCGTCCGGGCGTTCGTATGCGTCGAAACAGGCTTCCGGGTGAGCGTTGGGGACCAAGTAGCCCAGGTGAGGAAAGGGATAAAAGAATAAAGTGGTGGTATTATTTCGGTTGCGATCATACCAGCACTAATGCACCGGATCCCATCAGAACTCCGCAGTTAAGCGTGCTTGGGCGAGAGTAGTACTAGGATGGGTGACCCCCTGGGAAGTCCTCGTGTTGCAACCCTTTTTTAATTTTTTTTATTTAATTTCGTCAACGCAAGAATCAAACTCCCGGTACTAAGTGTAGTCGTCCGGAGTCACGGAGTATTATTTTTTTTCCCCGAGCCAACGTGTTGACCGGGCCACGGAGCGCCCGGGTGACCGTAGCCGACGCAGCGGGCCTACGGTGCGCCCGGAGCGGGAAAGGTGGTCGCCCGGGCGACGGCATTCGTCAAGGCAGGTTTACGGTGTGCCCGGTAGCGTGAACGGTGGACACGTGGAGCGTCCGGGCGTTCGTATGCGTCGAAACAGGCTTCCGGGTGAGCGTTGGGGACCAAGTAGCCCAGTTGAGGAAAGGGATAAAAGAATAAAGTGGTGGTATTATTTCGGTTGCGATCATACCAGCACTAATGCACCGGATCCCATCAGAACTCCGCAGTTAAGCGTGCTTGGGCGAGAGTAGTACTAGGATGGGTGACCCCCTGGGAAGTCCTCGTGTTGCAACCCTTTTTTAATTTTTTTTTATTTAATTTCGTCAACGCAAGAATCAAACTCCCGGTACTAAGTGTAGTCGTCCGGAGTCACGGAGTATTATTTTTTTTTCCCCGAGCCAACGTGTTGACCGGGCCACGGAGCGCCCGGGTGACCGTAGCCGACGCAGCGGGCCTACGGTGCGCCCGGAGCGGGAAAGGTGGTCGCCCGGGCGACGGCATTCGTCAAGGCAGGCTTACGGTGTGCCCGGTAGCGTGAACGGTGGACACGTGGAGCGTCCGGGCGTTCGTATGCGTCGAAACAGGCTTCCGGGTGAGCGTTGGGGACCAAGTAGCCCAGTTGAGGAAAGGGATAAAAGAATAAAGTGGTGGTATTATTTCGGTTGCGATCATACCAGCACTAATGCACCGGATCCCATCAGAACTCCGCAGCTAAGCGTGCTTGGGCGAGAGTAGTACTAGGATGGGTGACCCCCTGGGAAGTCCTCGTGTTGCAACCCTTTTTTAATTTTTTTTATTTAATTTCGTCAACGCAAGAATCAAACTCCCGGTACTAAGTGTAGTCGTCCAGAGTCACAGAGTATTATTTTTTTTTCCCCGAGCCAACGTGTTGACCGGGCCACGGAGCGCCCGGGTGACCGTAGCCGACGCAACGGGCCTACGGTGCGCCCGGAGCGGGAAAGGTGGTCGCCCGGGCGACGGCATTCGTCAAGGCAGGTTTACGGTGTGCCCGGTAGCGTGAACGGTGGACACGTGGAGCGTCCGGGCGTTCGTATGCGTCGAAACAGGCTTCCGGGTGAGCGTTGGGGACCAAGTAGCCAGTTGAGGAAAGGGATAAAAGAATAAAGTGGTGGTATTATTTCGGTTGCGATCATACCAGCACTAATGCACCGGATCCCATCAAAACTCCGCAGTTAAGCGTGCTTGGGCGAGAGTAGTACTAGGATGGGTGACCCCCTGGGAAGTCCTCGTGTTGCAACCCTTTTTTAATTTTTTTTATTTAATTTCGTCAACGCAAGAATCAAACTCCCGGTACTAAGTGTAGTCGTCCGGAGTCACGGAGTATTATTTTTTTTTCCCCGAGCCAACGTGTTGACCGGGCCACGGAGCGCCCGGGTGACCGTAGCCGACGCAGCGGGCCTACGGTGCGCCCGGAGCGGGAAAGGTGGTCGCCCGGGCGACGGCATTCGTCAAGGCAGGCTTACGGTGTGCCCGGTAGCGTGAACGGTGGACACGTGGAGCGTCCGGGCGTTCAGTGGTGGTATTATTTCGGTTGCGATCATACCAGCACTAATGCACCGGATCCCATCAGAACTCCGCAGTTAAGCGTGCTTGGGCGAGAGTAGTACTAGGATGGGTGACCCCCTGGGAACTCCTCGTGTTGCAACCCTTTTTTAATTTTTTTTATTTAATTTCGTCAACGCAAGAATCAAACTCCCAGAACTAAGTGTAGTCGTCCGGAGTCACGGAGTATTATTTTTTTTTTCCCCGAGCCAACGTGTTGACCGGGCCACGGAGCGCCCGGGTGACCGTAGCCGACGCAGCGGGCCTACGGTGCGCCCGGAGCGGGAAAGGTGGTCGCCCGGGCGACGGCATTCGTCAAGCCAGGCTTACGGTGTGCCCGGTAGCGTGAACGGTGGACACGTGGAGCGTCCGGGCGTTCGCATGCGTCGAAACAGGCTTCCGGGTGAGCGTTGGGGACCAAGTAGCCCAGGTGAGGATAGGGATAAAAGAATAAAGTGGTGGTATTATTTCGGTTGCGATCATACCAGCACTAATGCACCGGATCCCATCAGAACTCCGCAGTTAAGCGTGCTTGGGCGAGAGTAGTACTAGGATGGGTGACCCCCTGGGAAGTCCTCGTGTTGCAACCCTTTTTTAATTTTTTTTATTTAATTTCGTCAACGCAAGAATCAAACTCCCGGTACTAAGTGTAGTCGTCCGGAGTCACGGAGTATTATTTTTTTTTTCCCCGAGCCAACGTGTTGACCGGGCCACGGAGCGCCCGGGTGACCGTAGCCGACGCAGCGGGCCTACGGTGCGCCCGGAGCGGGAAAGGTGGTCGCCCGGGCGACGGCATTCGTCAAGGCAGGCTTACGGTGTGCCCGGTAGCGTGAACGGTGGACACGTGGAGCGTTCGGGCGTTCGTATGCGTCGAAACAGGCTTCCGGGTGAGCGTTGGGGACCAAGTAGCCCAGGTGAGGAAAGGGATAAAAGAATAAAGTGGTGGTATTATTTCGGTTGCGATCATACCAGCACTAATGCACCGGATCCCATCAGAACTCCGCAGTTAAGCGTGCTTGGGCGAGAGTAGTACTAGGATGGGTGACCCCCTGGGAAGTCCTCGTGTTGCAACCCTTTTTTAATTTTTTTTATTTAATTTCGTCAACGCAAGAATCAAACTCCCGGTACTAAGTGTAGTCGTCCGGAGTCACGGAGTATTATTTTTTTTTCCCCGAGCCAACGTGTTGACCGGGCCACGGAGCGCCCGGGTGACCGTAGCCGACGCAGCGGGCCTACGGTGCGCCCGGAGCGGGAAAGGTGGTCGCCCGGGCGACGGCATTCGTCAAGGCAGGCTTACGGTGTGCCCGGTAGCGTGAACGGTGGACACGTGGAGCGTCCGGGCGTTCGTATGCGTCGAAACAGGCTTCCGGGTGAGCGTTGGGGACCAAGTAGCCCAGGTGAGGAAAGGGATAAAAGAATAAAGTGGTGGTATTATTTCGGTTGCGATCATACCAGCACTAATGCACCGGATCCCATCAGAACTCCGCAGTTAAGCGTGCTTGGGCGAGAGTAGTACTAGGATGGGTGACCCCCTGGGAAGTCCTCGTGTTGCAACCCTTTTTTAATTTTTTTTATTTAATTTCGTCAACGCAAGAATCAAACTCCCGGAACTAAGTGTAGTCGTCTGGAGTCACGGAGTATTATTTTTTTTTCCCCGAGCCAACGTGTTGACCGGGCCACGGAGCGCCCGGGTGACCGTAGCCGACGCAGCGGGCCTACGGTGCGCCCGGAGCGCGAAAGGTGGTCGCCCGGGCGACGGCATTCGTCAAGGCAGGCTTACGGTGTGCCCGGTAGCGTGAACGGTGGACACGTGGAGCGTCCGGGCGTTCGCATGCGTCGAAACAGGCTTCCGGGTGAGCGTTGGGGACCAAGTAGCCCAGGTGAGGATAGGGATAAAAGAATAAAGTGGTGGTATTATTTCGGTTGCGATCATACCAGCACTAATGCACCGGATCCCATCAGAACTCCGCAGTTAAGCGTGCTTGGGCGAGAGTAGTACTAGGATGGGTGACCCCCTGGGAAGTCCTCGTGTTGCAACCCTTTTTTAATTTTTTTTATTTAATTTCGTCAACGCAAGAATCAAACTCCCGGTACTAAGTGTAGTCGTCCGGAGTCACGGAGTATTATTTTTTTTTTCCCCGAGCCAACGTGTTGACCGGGCCACGGAGCGCCCGGGTGACCGTAGCCGACGCAGCGGGCCTACGGTGCGCCCGGAGCGGGAAAGGTGGTCGCCCGGGCGACGGCATTCGTCAAGGCAGGCTTACGGTGTGCCCGGTAGCGTGAACGGTGGACACGTGGAGCATCCGGGCGTTCGTATGCGTCGAAACAGGCTTCCGGGTGAGCGTTGGGGACCAAGTAGCCCAGGTGAGGAAAGGGATAAAAGAATAAAGTGGTGGTATTATTTTGGTTGCGATCATACCAGCACTAATGCACCGGATCCCATCAGAACTCCGCAGTTAAGCGTGCTTGGGCGAGAGTAGTACTAGGATGGGTGACCCCCTGGGAAGTCCTCGTGTTGCAACCCTTTTTTAATTTTTTTTATTTAATTTCGTCAACGCAAGAATCAAACTCCCGGTACTAAGTGTAGTCGTCCGGAGTCACGGAGTATTATTTTTTTTTTCCCCGAGCCAACGTGTTGACCGGGCCACGGAGCGCCCGGGTGACCGTAGCCGACGCAGCGGGCCTACGGTGCGCCCGGAGCGGGAAAGGTGGTCGCCCGGGCGACTGCATTCGT
Source organism: Ambrosia artemisiifolia (assembly GCA_032199755.1). Classification (NCBI taxonomy): domain Eukaryota; kingdom Viridiplantae; phylum Streptophyta; class Magnoliopsida; order Asterales; family Asteraceae; genus Ambrosia; species Ambrosia artemisiifolia. The sequence goes on along the minus strand of CM063526.1, from coordinate 4,414,924 downwards.
CAAGGCAGGCTTACGGTGTGCCCGGTAGCGTGAACGGTGGACACGTGGAGCGTCCGGGCGTTCGTATGCGTCGAAACAGGCTTCCGGGTGAGCGTTGGGGACCAAGTAGCCCAGGTGAGGAAAGGGATAAAAGAATAAAGTGGTGGTATTATTTCGGTTGCGATCATACCAGCACTAATGCACCGGATCCCATCAGAACTCCGCAGTTAAGCGTGCTTGGGCGAGAGTAGTACTAGGATGGGTGACCCCCTGGGAAGTCCTCGTGTTGCAACCCTTTTTTAATTTTTTTTTATTTAATTTCGTCAACGCAAGAATCAAACTCCCGGAACTAAGTGTAGTCGTCTGGAGTCACGGAGTATTATTTTTTTTTCCCCGAGCCAACGTGTTGACCGGGCCACGGAGCGCCCGGGTGACCGTAGCCGACGCAGCGGGCCTACGGTGCGCCCGGAGCGGGAAAGGTGGTCGCCCGGGCGACGGCATTCGTCAAGGCAGGCTTACGGTGTGCCCGGTAGCGTGAACGGTGGACACGTGGAGCGTCCGGGCGTTCGCATGCGTCGAAACAGGCTTCCGGGTGAGCGTTGGGGACCAAGTAGCCCAGGTGAGGATAGGGATAAAAGAATAAAGTGGTGGTATTATTTCGGTTGCGATCATACCAGCACTAATGCACCGGATCCCATCAGAACTCCGCAGTTAAGCGTGCTTGGGCGAGAGTAGTACTAGGATGGGTGACCCCCTGGGAAGTCCTCGTGTTGCAACCCTTTTTTAATTTTTTTTATTTAATTTCGTCAACGCAAGAATCAAACTCCCGGTACTAAGTGTAGTCGTCCGGAGTCACGGAGTATTATTTTTTTTTTCCCCGAGCCAACGTGTTGACCGGGCCACGGAGCGCCCGGGTGACCGTAGCCGACGCAGCGGGCCTACGGTGCGCCCGGAGCGGGAAAGGTGGTCGCCCGGGCGACGGCATTCGTCAAGGCAGGCTTACGGTGTGCCCGGTAGCGTGAACGGTGGACACGTGGAGCGTCCGGGCGTTCGTATGCGTCGAAACAGGCTTCCGGGTGAGCGTTGGGGACCAAGTAGCCCAGGTGAGGAAAGGGATAAAAGAATAAAGTGGTGGTATTATTTCGGTTGCGATCATACCAGCACTAATGCACCGGATCCCATCAGAACTCCGCAGTTAAGCGTGCTTGGGCGAGAGTAGTACTAGGATGGGTGACCCCCTGGGAAGTCCTCGTGTTGCAACCCTTTTTTAATTTTTTTTTATTTAATTTCGTCAACGCAAGAATCAAACTCCCGGAACTAAGTGTAGTCGTCTGGAGTCACGGAGTATTATTTTTTTTTTCCCCGAGCCAACGTGTTGACCGGGCCACGGAGCGCCCGGGTGACCGTAGCCGACGCAGCGGGCCTACGGTGCGCCCGGAGCGGGAAAGGTGGTCGCCCGGGCGACGGCATTCGTCAAGGCAGGCTTACGGTGTGCCCGGTAGCGTGAACGGTGGACACGTGGAGCGTCCGGGCGTTCGCATGCGTCGAAACAGGCTTCCGGGTGAGCGTTGGGGACCAAGTAGCCCAGGTGAGGATAGGGATAAAAGAATAAAGTGGTGGTATTATTTCGGTTGCGATCATACCAGCACTAATGCACCGGATCCCATCAGAACTCCGCAGTTAAGCGTGCTTGGGCGAGAGTAGTACTAGGATGGGTGACCCCCTGGGAAGTCCTCGTGTTGCAACCCTTTTTTAATTTTTTTTATTTAATTTCGTCAACGCAAGAATCAAACTCCCGGTACTAAGTGTAGTCGTCCGGAGTCACGGAGTATTATTTTTTTTTTCCCCGAGCCAACGTGTTGACCGGGCCACGGAGCGCCCGGGTGACCGTAGCCGACGCAGCGGGCCTACGGTGCGCCCGGAGCGGGAAAGGTGGTCGCCCGGGCGACGGCATTCGTCAAGGCAGGCTTACGGTGTGCCCGGTAGCGTGAACGGTGGACACGTGGAGCGTCCGGGCGTTCGTATGCGTCGAAACAGGCTTCCGGGTGAGCGTTGGGGACCAAGTAGCCCAGGTGAGGAAAGGGATAAAAGAATAAAGTGGTGGTATTATTTCGGTTGCGATCATACCAGCACTAATGCACCGGATCCCATCAGAACTCCGCAGTTAAGCGTGCTTGGGCGAGAGTAGTACTAGGATGGGTGACCCCCTGGGAAGTCCTCGTGTTGCAACCCTTTTTTAATTTTTTTTATTTAATTTCGTCAACGCAAGAATCAAACTCCCGGTACTAAGTGTAGTCGTCCGGAGTCACCGAGTATTATTTTTTTTCCCCGAGCCAACGTGTTGACCGGGCCACGGAGCGCCCGGATGACCGTAGCCGACGCAGCGGGCCTACGGTGCGCCCGGAGCGCCCGGAGCGGGAAAGGTGGTCGCCCGGGCGACGGCATTCGTCAAGGCAGGCTTACGGTGTGCCCGGTAGCGTGAACGGTGGACACGTGGAGCGTCCGGGCGTTCGTATGCGTCGAAACAGGCTTCCGGGTGAGCGTTGGGGACCAAGTAGCCCAGGTGAGGAAAGGGAAAAAAGAATAAAGTGGTGGTATTATTTCGGTTGCGATCATACCAGCACTAATGCACCGGATCCCATCAGAACTCCGCAGTTAAGCGTGCTTGGGCGAGAGTAGTACTAGGATGGGTGACCCCCTGGGAAGTCCTCGTGTTGCAACCCTTTTTTAATTTTTTTTATTTAATTTCGTCAACGCAAGAATCAAACTCCCGGTACTAAGTGTAGTCGTCCGGAGTCACGGAGTATTATTTTTTTTTCCCCGAGCCAACGTGTTGACCGGGCCACGGAGCGCCCGGGTGACCGTAGCCGACGCAGCGGGCCTACGGTGCGCCCGGAGCGGGAAAGGTGGTCGCCCGGGCGACGGCATTCGTCAAGGCAGGCTTACGGTGTGCCCGGTAGCGTGAACGGTGGACACGTGGAGCGTCCGGGCGTTCGTATGCGTCGAAACAGGCTTCCGGGTGAGCGTTGGGGACCAAGTAGCCCAGGTGAGGAAAGGGATAAAAGAATAAAGTGGTGGTATTATTTCGGTTGCGATCATACCAGCACTAATGCACCGGATCCCATCAGAACTCCGCAGTTAAGCGTGCTTGGGCGAGAGTAGTACTAGGATGGGTGACCCCCTGGGAAGTCCTCGTGTTGCAACCCTTTTTTAATTTTTTTTATTTAATTTCGTCAACGCAAGAATCAAACTCCCGGTACTAAGTGTAGTCGTCCGGAGTCACCGAGTATTATTTTTTTTCCCCGAGCCAACGTGTTGACCGGGCCACGGAGCGCCCGGATGACCGTAGCCGACGCAGCGGGCCTACGGTGCGCCCGGAGCGGGAAAGGTGGTCGCCCGGGCGACGGCATTCGTCAAGGCAGGCTTACGGTGTGCCCGGTAGCGTGAACGGTGGACACGTGGAGCGTCCGGGCGTTCGTATGCGTCGAAACAGGCTTCCGGGTGAGCGTTGGGGACCAAGTAGCCCAGGTGAGGAAAGGGATAAAAGAATAAAGTGGTGGTATTATTTCGGTTGCGATCATACCAGCACTAATGCACCGGATCCCATCAGAACTCCGCAGTTAAGCGTGCTTGGGCGAGAGTAGTACTAGGATGGGTGACCCCCTGGGAAGTCCTCGTGTTGCAACCCTTTTTTAATTTTTTTTATTTAATTTCGTCAACGCAAGAATCAAACTCCCGGTACTAAGTGTAGTCGTCCGGAGTCACGGAGTATTATTTTTTTTTCCCCGAGCCAACGTGTTGACCGGGCCACGGAGCGCCCGGGTGACCGTAGCCGACGCAGCGGGCCTACGGTGCGCCCGGAGCGGGAAAGGTGGTCGCCCGGGCGACGGCATTCGTCAAGGCAGGCTTACGGTGTGCCCGGTAGCGTGAACGGTGGACACGTGGAGCGTCCGGGCGTTCGTATGCGTCGAAACAGGCTTCCGGGTGAGCGTTGGGGACCAAGTAGCCCAGGTGAGGAAAGGGATAAAAGAATAAAGTGGTGGTATTATTTCGGTTGCGATCATACCAGCACTAATGCACCGGATCCCATCAGAACTCCGCAGTTAAGCGTGCTTGGGCGAGAGTAGTACTAGGATGGGTGACCCCCTGGGAAGTCCTCGTGTTGCAACCCTTTTTTAATTTTTTTTATTTAATTTCGTCAACGCAAGAATCAAACTCCCGGTACTAAGTGTAGTCGTCCGGAGTCACGGAGTATTATTTTTTTTTTCCCCGAGCCAACGTGTTGACCGGGCCACGGAGCGCCCGGGTGACCGTAGCCGACGCAGCGGGCCTACGGTGCGCCCGGAGCGGGAAAGGTGGTCGCCCGGGCGACGGCATTCGTCAAGGCAGGCTTACGGTGTGCCCGGTAGCGTGAACGGTGGACACGTGGAGCGTCCGGGCGTTCGTATGCGTCGAAACAGGCTTCCGGGTGAGCGTTGGGGACCAAGTAGCCCAGGTGAGGAAAGGGATAAAAGAATAAAGCGGTGGTATTATTTCGGTTGCGATCATACCAGCACTAATGCACCGGATCCCATCAGAACTCCGCAGTTAAGCGTGCTTGGGCGAGAGTAGTACTAGGATGGGTGACCCCCTGGGAAGTCCTCGTGTTGCAACCCTTTTTTAATTTTTTTTATTTAATTTCGTCAACGCAAGAATCAAACTCCCGGTACTAAGTGTAGTCGTCCGGAGTCACGGAGTATTATTTTTTTTTTCCCCGAGCCAACGTGTTGACCGGGCCACGGAGCGCCCGGGTGACCGTAGCCGACGCAGCGGGCCTACGGTGCGCCCGGAGCGGGAAAGGTGGTCGCCCGGGCGACGGCATTCGTCAAGGCAGGCTTACGGTGTGCCCGGTAGCGTGAACGGTGGACACGTGGAGCGTCCGGGCGTTCGTATGCGTCGAAACAGGCTTCCGGGTGAGCGTTGGGGACCAAGTAGCCCAGGTGAGGAAAGGGATAAAAGAATAAAGTGGTGGTATTATTTCGGTTGCGATCATACCAGCACTAATGCACCGGATCCCATCAGAACTCCGCAGTTAAGCGTGCTTGGGCGAGAGTAGTACTAGGATGGGTGACCCCCTGGGAAGTCCTCGTGTTGCAACCCTTTTTTAATTTTTTTTATTTAATTTCGTCAACGCAAGAATCAAACTCCCGGTACTAAGTGTAGTCGTCCGGAGTCACGGAGTATTATTTTTTTTTTCCCCGAGCCAACGTGTTGACCGGGCCACGGAGCGCCCGGGTGACCGTAGCCGACGCAGCGGGCCTACGGTGCGCCCGGAGCGGGAAAGGTGGTCGCCCGGGCGACGGCATTCGTCAAGGCAGGCTTACGGTGTGCCCGGTAGCGTGAACGGTGGACACGTGGAGCGTCCGGGCGTTCGTATGCGTCGAAACAGGCTTCCGGGTGAGCGTTGGGGACCAAGTAGCCCAGGTGAGGAAAGGGATAAAAGAATAAAGTGGTGGTATTATTTCGGTTGCGATCATACCAGCACTAATGCACCGGATCCCATCAGAACTCCGCAGTTAAGCGTGCTTGGGCGAGAGTAGTACTAGGATGGGTGACCCCCTGGGAAGTCCTCGTGTTGCAACCCTTTTTTAATTTTTTTTATTTAATTTCGTCAACGCAAGTATCAAACTCCCGGTACTAAGTGTAGTCGTCCGGAGTCACGGAGTATTATTTTTTTTTCCCCGAGCCAACGTGTTGACCGGGCCACGGAGCGCCCGGGTGACCGTAGCCGACGCAGCGGGCCTACGGTGCGCCCGGAGCGGGAAAGGTGGTCGCCCGGGCGACGGCATTCGTCAAGGCTGGCTTACGGTGTGCCCGGTAGCGTGAACGGTGGACACGTGGAGCGTCCGGGCGTTCGTATGCGTCGAAACAGGCTTCCGGGTGAGCGTTGGGGACCAAGTAGCCCAGGTGAGGAAAGGGATAAAAGAATAAAGTGGTGGTATTATTTCGGTTGCGATCATACCAGCACTAATGCACCGGATCCCATCAGAACTCCGCAGTTAAGCGTGCTTGGGCGAGAGTAGTACTAGGATGGGTGACCCCCTGGGAAGTCCTCGTGTTGCAACCCTTTTTTAATTTTTTTTATTTAATTTCGTCAACGCAAGAATCAAACTCCCGGTACTAAGTGTAGTCGTCCGGAGTCACGGAGTATTATTTATTTTTTTCCCCGAGCCAACGTGTTGACCGGGCCACGGAGCGCCCGGGTGACCGTAGCCGACGCAGCGGGCCTACGGTGCGCCCGGAGCGGGAAAGGTGGTCGCCCGGGCGACGGCATTCGTCAAGGCAGGCTTACGGTGTGCCCGGTAGCGTGAACGGTGGACACGTGGAGCGTCCGGGCGTTCGTATGCGTCGAAACAGGCTTCCGGGTGAGCGTTGGGGACCAAGTAGCCCAGGTGAGGAAAGGGATAAAAGAATAAAGTGGTGGTATTATTTCGGTTGCGATCATACCAGCACTAATGCACCGGATCCCATCAGAACTCCGCAGTTAAGCGTGCTTGGGCGAGAGTAGTACTAGGATGGGTGACCCCCTGGGAAGTCCTCGTGTTGCAACCCTTTTTTAATTTTTTTTATTTAATTTCGTCAACGCAAGAATCAAACTCCCGGTACTAAGTGTAGTCGTCCGGAGTCACGGAGTATTATTTTTTTTTTCCCCGAGCCAACGTGTTGACCGGGCCACGGAGCGCCCGGGTGACCGTAGCCGACGCAGCGGGCCTACGGTGCGCCCGGAGCGGGAAAGGTGGTCGCCCGGGCGACGGCATTCGTCAAGGCAGGCTTACGGTGTGCCCGGTAGCGTGAACGGTGGACACGTGGAGCGTCCGGGCGTTCGTATGCGTCGAAACAGGCTTCCGGGTGAGCGTTGGGGACCAAGTAGCCCAGGTGAGGAAAGGGATAAAAGAATAAAGTGGTGGTATTATTTCGGTTGCGATCATACCAGCACTAATGCACCGGATCCCATCAGAACTCCGCAGTTAAGCGTGCTTGGGCGAGAGTAGTACTAGGATGGGTGACCCCCTGGGAAGTCCTCGTGTTGCAACTCTTTTTTAATTTTTTTTATTTAATTTCGTCAACGCAAGAATCAAACTCCCGGTACTAAGTGTAGTCGTCCGGAGTCACGGAGTATTATTTTTTTTTTCCCCGAGCCAACGTGTTGACCGGGCCACGGAGCGCCCGGGTGACCGTAGCCGACGCAGCGGGCCTACGGTGCGCCCGGAGCGGGAAAGGTGGTCGCCCGGGCGACGGCATTCGTCAAGGCAGGCTTACGGTGTGCCCGGTAGCGTGAACGGTGGACACGTGGAGCGTCCGGGCGTTCGTATGCGTCGAAACAGGCTTCCGGGTGAGCGTTGGGGACCAAGTAGCCCAGGTGAGGAAAGGAATAAAAGAATAAAGTGGTGGTATTATTTCGGTTGCGATCATACCAGCACTAATGCACCGGATCCCATCAGAACTCCGCAGTTAAGTGTGCTTGGGCGAGAGTAGTACTAGGATGGGTGACCCCCTGGGAAGTCCTCGTGTTGCAACCCTTTTTTAATTTTTTTTTATTTAATTTCGTCAACGCAAGAATCAAACTCCCGGTACTAAGTGTAGTCGTCCGGAGTCACGGAGTATTATTTTTTTTTCCCCGAGCCAACGTGTTGACCGGGCCACGGAGCGCCCGGGTGACCGTAGCCGACGCAGCGGGCCTACGGTGCGCCCGGAGCGGGAAAGGTGGTCGCCCGGGCGACGGCATTCGTCAAGGCAGGCTTACGGTGTGCCCGGTAGCGTGAACGGTGGACACGTGGAGCGTCCGGGCGTTCGTATGTGTCGAAACAGGCTTCCGGGTGAGCGTTGGGGACCAAGTAGCCCAGGTGAGGAAAGGGATAAAAGAATAAAGTGGTGGTATTATTTCGGTTGCGATCATACCAGCACTAATGCACCGGATCCCATCAGAGCTCCGTAGTTAAGCGTGCTTGGGCGAGAGTAGTACTAGGATGGGTGACCCCCTGGGAAGTCCTCGTGTTGCAACCCTTTTTTAATTTTTTTTATTTAATTTCGTCAACGCAAGAATCAAACTCCCGGAACTAAGTGTAGTCGTCCGGAGTCACGGAGTATTATTTTTTTTTTCCCCGAGCCAACGTGTTGACCGGGCCACGGAGCGCCCGGGTGACCGTAGCCGACGCAGCGGGCCTACGGTGCGCCCGAGCGGGAAAGGTGGTCGCCCGGGCGACGGCATTCGTCAAGGCAGGCTTACGGTGTGCCCGGTAGCGTGAACGGTGGACACGTGGAGCGTCCGGGCGTTCGTATGCGTCGAAACAGGCTTCCGGGTGAGCGTTGGGGACCAAGTAGCCCAGGTGAGGATAGGGATAAAAGAATAAAGTGGTGGTATTATTTCGGTTGCGATCATACCAGCACTAATGCACCGGATCCCATCAGAACTCCGCAGTTAAGCGTGCTTGGGCGAGAGTAGTACTAGGATGGGTGACCCCCTGGGAAGTCCTCGTGTTGCAACCCTTTTTTAATTTTTTTTATTTAATTTCGTCAACGCAAGAATCAAACTCCCGGAACTAAGTGTAGTTGTCCGGAGTCACGGAGTATTATTTTTTTTTTCCCCGAGCCAACGTGTTGACCGGGCCACGGAGCGCCCGGGTGACCGTAGCCGACGCAGCGGGCCTACGGTGCGCCCGGAGCGGGAAAGGTGGTCGCCCGGGCGACGGCATTCGTCAAGGCAGGCTTACGGTGTGCCCGGTAGCGTAAACGGTGGACACGTGGAGCGTCCGGGCGTTCGTATGCGTCGAAACAGGCTTCCGGGTGAGCGTTGGGGACCAAGTAGCCCAGGTGAGGATAGGGATAAAAGAATAAAGTGGTGGTATTATTTCGGTTGCGATCATACCAGCACTAATGCACCGGATCCCATCAGAACTCCGCAGTTAAGCGTGCTTGGGCGAGAGTAGTACTAGGATGGGTGACCCCCTGGGAAGTCCTCGTGTTGCAACCCTTTTTTAATTTTTTTTATTTAATTTCGTCAACGCAAGAATCAAAATCCCGGTACTAAGTGTAGTCGTCCGGAGTCACGGAGTATTATTTTTTTTTCCCCGAGCCAACGTGTTGACTGGGCCACGGAGCGCCCGGGTGACCGTAGCCGACGCAGCGGGCCTACGGTGCGCCCGGAGCGGGAAAGGTGGTCGCCCGGGCGACGGCATTCGTCAAGGCAGGCTTACGGTGTGCCCGGTAGCGTGAACGGTGGACACGTGGAGCGTCCGGGCGTTCGTATGCGTCGAAACAGGCTTCCGGGTGAGCGTTGGGGACCAAGTAGCCCAGGTGAGGAAAGGGATAAAAGAATAAAGTGGTGGTATTATTTCGGTTGCGATCATACCAGCACTAATGCACCGGATCCCATCAGAACTCCGCAGTTAAGCGTGCTTGGGCGAGAGTAGTACTAGGATGGGTGACCCCCTGGGAAGTCCTCGTGTTGCAACCCTTTTTTAATTTTTTTTATTTAATTTCGTCAACGCAAGAATCAAACTCCCGGTACTAAGTGTAGTCGTCCGGAGTCACGGAGTATTATTTTTTTTTCCCCGAGCCAACGTGTTGACCGGGCCACGGAGCGCCCTGGAGACCGTAGCCGACGCAGCGTGCCTACGGTGCGCCCGGAGCGGGAAAGGTGGTCGCCCGGGCGACGGCATTCGTCAAGGCAGGCTTACGGTGTGCCCGGTAGCGTGAACGGTGGACACGTGGAGCGTCCGGGCGTTCGTATGCGTCGAAACAGGCTTCCGGGTGAGCGTTGGGGACCAAGTAGCCCAGGTGAGGAAAGGGATAAAAGAATAAAGTGGTGGTATTATTTCGGTTGCGATCATACCAGCACTAATGCACCGGATCCCATCAGAACTCCGCAGTTAAGCGTGCTTGGGCGAGAGTAGTACTAGGATGGGTGACCCCCTGGGAAGTCCTCGTGTTGCAACTCTTTTTTAATTTTTTTTATTTAATTTCGTCAACGCAAGAATCAAACTCCCGGTACTAAGTGTAGTCGTCCGGAGTCACGGAGTATTATTTTTTTTTTCCCCGAGCCAACGTGTTGACCGGGCCACGGAGCGCCCGGGTGACCGTAGCCGACGCAGCGGGCCTACGGTGCGCCCGGAGCGGGAAAGGTGGTCGCCCGGGCGACGGCATTCGTCAAGGCAGGCTTACGGTGTGCCCGGTAGCGTGAACGGTGGACACGTGGAGCGTCCGGGCGTTCGTATGCGTCGAAACAGGCTTCCGGGTGAGCGTTGGGGACCAAGTAGCCCAGGTGAGGAAAGGGATAAAAGAATAAAGTGGTGGTATTATTTCGGTTGCGATCATACCAGCACTAATGCACCGGATCCCATCAGAACTCCGCAGTTAAGCGTGCTTGGGCGAGAGTAGTACTAGGATGGGTGACCCCCTGGGAAGTCCTCGTGTTGCAACTCTTTTTTAATTTTTTTTATTTAATTTCGTCAACGCAAGAATCAAACTCCCGGTACTAAGTGTAGTCGTCCGGAGTCACGGAGTATTATTTTTTTTTCCCCGAGCCAACGTGTTGACTGGGCCACGGAGCGCCCGGGTGACCGTAGCCGACGCAGCGGGCCTACGGTGCGCCCGGAGCGGGAAAGGTGGTCGCCCGGGCGACGGCATTCGTCAAGGCAGGCTTACGGTGTGCCCGGTAGCGTGAACGGTGGACACGTGGAGCGTCCGGGCGTTCGTATGCGTCGAAACAGGCTTCCGGGTGAGCGTTGGGGACCAAGTAGCCCAGGTGAGGAAAGGGATAAAAGAATAAAGTGGTGGTATTATTTCGGTTGCGATCATACCAGCACTAATGCACCGGATCCCATCAGAACTCCGCAGTTAAGCGTGCTTGGGCGAGAGTAGTACTAGGATGGGTGACCCCCTGGGAAGTCCTCGTGTTGCAACCCTTTTTTAATTTTTTTTTATTTAATTTCGTCAACGCAAGAATCAAACTCCCGGTACTAAGTGTAGTCGTCCGGAGTCACGGAGTATTATTTTTTTTCCCCGAGCCAACGTGTTGACCGGGCCACGGAGCGCCCTGGTGACCGTAGCCGACGCAGCGTGCCTACGGTGCGCCCGGAGCGGGAAAGGTGGTCGCCCGGGCCACGGCATTCGTCAAGGCAGGCTTACGGTGTGCCCGGTAGCGTGAACGGTGGACACGTGGAGCGTCCGGGCGTTCGTATGCGTCGAAACAGGCTTCCGGGTGAGCGTTGGGGACCAAGTAGCCCAGGTGAGGAAAGGGATAAAAGAATAAAGTGGTGGTATTATTTCGGTTGCGATCATACCAGCACTAATGCACCGGATCCCATCAGAACTCCGCAGTTAAGCGTGCTTGGGCGAGAGTAGTACTAGGAAGGGTGACCCCCTGGGAAGTCCTCGTGTTGCAACTCTTTTTTAATTTTTTTTATTTAATTTCGTCAACGCAAGAATCAAACTCCCGGTACTAAGTGTAGTCGTCCGGAGTCACGGAGTATTATTTTTTTTTTCCCCGAGCCAACGTGTTGACCGGGCCACGGAGCGCCCGGGTGACCGTAGCCGACGCAGCGGGCCTACGGTGCGCCCGGAGCGGGAAAGGTGGTCGCCCGGGCGACGGCATTCGTCAAGGCAGGCTTACGGTGTGCCCGGTAGCGTGAACGGTGGACACGTGGAGCGTCCGGGCGTTCGTATGCGTCGAAACAGGCTTCCGGGTGAGCGTTGGGGACCAAGTAGCCCAGGTGAGGAAAGGGATAAAAGAATAAAGTGGTGGTATTATTTCGGTTGCGATCATACCAGCACTAATGCACCGGATCCCATCAGAACTCCGCAGTTAAGCGTGCTTGGGCGAGAGTAGTACTAGGATGGGTGACCCCCTGGGAAGTCCTCGTGTTGCAACTCTTTTTTAATTTTTTTTATTTAATTTCGTCAACGCAAGAATCAAACTCCCGGTACTAAGTGTAGTCGTCCGGAGTCACGGAGTATTATTTTTTTTTCCCCGAGCCAACGTGTTGACCGGGCCACGGAGCGCCCGGGTGACCGTAGCCGACGCAGCGGGCCTACGGTGCGCCCGGAGCGGGAAAGGTGGTCGCCCGGGCGACGGCATTCGTCAAGGCAGGCTTACGGTGTGCCCGGTAGCGTGAACGGTGGACACGTGGAGCGTCCGGGCGTTCGTATGCGTCGAAACAGGCTTCCGGGTGAGCGTTGGGGACCAAGTAGCCCAGGTGAGGAAAGGGATAAAAGAATAAAGTGGTGGTATTATTTCGGTTGCGATCATACCAGCACTAATGCACCGGATCCCATCAGAACTCCGCAGTTAAGCGTGCTTGGGCGAGAGTAGTACTAGGATGGGTGACCCCCTGGGAAGTCCTCGTGTTGCAATCCTTTTTTAATTTTTTTTATTTAATTTCGTCAACGCAAGAATCAAACTCCCGGTACTAAGTGTAGTCGTCCGGAGTCACGGAGTATTATTTTTTTTTCCCCGAGCCAACGTGTTGACCGGGCCACGGAGCGCCCTGGTGACCGTAGCCGACGCAGCGTGCCTACGGTGCGCCCGGAGCGGGAAAGGTGGTCGCCCGGGCGACGGCATTCGTCAAGGCAGGCTTACGGTGTGCCCGGTAGCGTGAACGGTGGACACGTGGAGCGTCCGGGCGTTCGTATGCGTCGAAACAGGCTTCCGGGTGAGCGTTGGGGACCAAGTAGCCCAGGTGAGGAAAGGGATAAAAGAATAAAGTGGTGGTATTATTTCGGTTGCGATCATACCAGCACTAATGCACCGGATCCCATCAGAACTCCGCAGTTAAGCGTGCTTGGGCGAGAGTAGTACTAGGATGGGTGACCCCCTGGGAAGTCCTCGTGTTGCAACTCTTTTTTAATTTTTTTTATTTAATTTCGTCAACGCAAGAATCAAACTCCCGGTACTAAGTGTAGTCGTCCGGAGTCACGGAGTATTATTTTTTTTTTCCCCGAGCCAACGTGTTGACCGGGCCACGGAGCGCCCGGGTGACCGTAGCCGACGCAGCGGGCCTACGGTGCGCCCGGAGCGGGAAAGGTGGTCGCCCGGGCGACGGCATTCGTCAAGGCAGGCTTACGGTGTGCCCGGTAGCGTGAACGGTGGACACGTGGAGCGTCCGGGCGTTCGTATGCGTCGAAACAGGCTTCCGGGTGAGCGTTGGGGACCAAGTAGCCCAGGTGAGGAAAGGGATAAAAGAATAAAGTGGTGGTATTATTTCGGTTGCGGTCATACCAGCACTAATGCACCGGATCCCATCAGAACTCCGCAGTTAAGCGTGCTTGGGCGAGAGTAGTACTAGGATGGGTGACCCCCTGGGAAGTCCTCGTGTTGCAACTCTTTTTTAATTTTTTTTATTTAATTTCGTCAACGCAAGAATCAAACTCCCGGTACTAAGTGTAGTCGTCCGGAGTCACGGAGTATTATTTTTTTTTTCCCCGAGCCAACGTGTTGACCGGGCCACGGAGCGCCCAGGTGACCGTAGCCGACGCAGCGGGCCTACGGTGCGCCCGGAGCGGGAAAGGTGGTCGCCCGGGCGACGGCATTCGTCAAGGCAGGCTTACGGTGTGCCCGGTAGCGTGAACGGTGGACACGTGGAGCGTCCGGGCGTTCGTATGCGTCGAAACAGGCTTCCGGGTGAGCGTTGGGGACCAAGTAGCCCAGGTGAGGATAGGGATAAAAGAATAAAGTGGTGGTATTATTTCGGTTGCGATCATACCAGCACTAATGCACCGGATCCCATCAGAACTCCGCAGTTAAGCGTGCTTGGGCGAGAGTAGTACTAGGATGGGTGACCCCCTGGGAAGTCCTCGTGTTGCAACCCTTTTTTAGTTTTTTTTATTTAATTTCGTCAACGCAAGAATCAAACTCCCGGTACTAAGTGTAGTCGTCCGGAGTCACGGAGTATTATTTTTTTTTTCCCCGAGCCAACGTGTTGACCGGGCCACGGAGCGCCCGGGTGACCGTAGCCGACGCAGCGGGCCTACGGTGCGCCCGGAGCGGGAAAGGTGGTCGCCCGGGCGACGGCATTCGTCAAGGCAGGCTTACGGTGTGCCCGGTAGCATGAACGGTGGACACGTGGAGCGTCCGGGCGTTCGTATGCGTCGAAACAGGCTTCCGGGTGAGCGTTGGGGACCAAGTAGCCCAGGTGAGGAAAGGGATAAAAGAATAAAGTGGTGGTATTATTTCGGTTGCGATCATACCAGCACTAATGCACCGGATCCCATCAGAACTCCGCAGTTAAGCGTGCTTGGGCGAGAGTAGTACTAGGATGGGTGACCCCTTGGGAAGTCCTCGTGTTGCAACCCTTTTTTAATTTTTTTTATTTAATTTCGTCAACGCAAGAATCAAACTCCCGGTACTAAGTGTAGTCGTCCGGAGTCACGGAGTATTATTTTTTTTTCCCCGAGCCAACGTGTTGACTGGGCCACGGAGCGCCCGGGTGACCGTAGCCGACGCAGCGGGCCTACGGTGCGCCCGGAGCGGGAAAGGTGGTCGCCCGGGCGACGGCATTCGTCAAGGCAGGCTTACGGTGTGCCCGGTAGCGTGAACGGTGGACACGTGGAGCGTCCGGGCGTTCGTATGCGTCGAAACAGGCTTCCGGGTGAGCGTTGGGGACCAAGTAGCCCAGGTGAGGAAAGGGATAAAAGAATAAAGTGGTGGTATTATTTCGGTTGCGATCATACCAGCACTAATGCACCGGATCCCATCAGAACTCCGCAGTTAAGCGTGCTTGGGCGAGAGTAGTACTAGGATGGGTGACCCCCTGGGAAGTCCTCGTGTTGCAACCCTTTTTTAATTTTTTTTATTTAATTTCGTCAACGCAAGAATCAAACTCCCGGTACTAAGTGTAGTCGTCCGGAGTCACGGAGTATTATTTTTTTTTCCCCGAGCCAACGTGTTGACCGGGCCACGGAGCGCCCTGGTGACCGTAGCCGACGCAGCGTGCCTACGGTGCGCCCGGAGCGGGAAAGGTGGTCGCCCGGGCGACGGCATTCGTCAAGGCAGGCTTACGGTGTGCCCGGTAGCGTGAACGGTGGACACGTGGAGCGTCCGGGCGTTCGTATGCGTCGAAACAGGCTTCCGGGTGAGCGTTGGGGACCAAGTAGCCTAGG
This sequence comes from Ambrosia artemisiifolia, assembly GCA_032199755.1. Lineage (NCBI taxonomy): Eukaryota > Viridiplantae > Streptophyta > Magnoliopsida > Asterales > Asteraceae > Ambrosia > Ambrosia artemisiifolia. The sequence goes on along the minus strand of CM063526.1, from coordinate 4,399,810 downwards.
TGAGGAAAGGGATAAAAGAATAAAGTGGTGGTATTATTTCGGTTGCGATCATACCAGCACTAATGCACCGGATCCCATCAGAACTCCGCAGTTAAGCGTGCTTGGGCGAGAGTAGTACTAGGATGGGTGACCCCCTGGGAAGTCCTCGTGTTGCAACCCTTTTTTAATTTTTTTTATTTAATTTCGTCAACGCAAGAATCAAACTCCCGGTACTAAGTGTAGTCGTCCGGAGTCACGGAGTATTATTTTTTTTTTCCCCGAGCCAACGTGTTGACCGGGCCACGGAGCGCCCGGGTGACCGTAGCCGACGCAGCGGGCCTACGGTGCGCCCGGAGCGGGAAAGGTGGTCGCCCGGGCGACGGCATTCGTCAAGGCAGGCTTACGGTGTGCCCGGTAGCGTGAACGGTGGACACGTGGAGCGTCCGGGCGTTCGTATGCGTCGAAACAGGCTTCCGGGTGAGCGTTGGGGACCAAGTAGCCCAGGTGAGGAAAGGGAGAAAAGAATAAAGTGGTGGTATTATTTCGGTTGCGATCATACCAGCACTAATGCACCGGATCCCATCAGAACTCCGCAGTTAAGCGTGCTTGGGCGAGAGTAGTACTAGGATGGGTGACCCCCTGGGAAGTCCTCGTGTTGCAACCCTTTTTTAATTTTTTTTATTTAATTTCGTCAACGCAAGAATCAAACTCCCGGAACTAAGTGTAGTCGTCCGGAGTCACGGAGTATTATTTTTTTTTTCCCCGAGCCAACGTGTTGACCGGGCCACGGAGCGCCCGGGTGACCGTAGCCGACGCAGCGGGCCTACGGTGCGCCCGGAGCGGGAAAGGTGGTCGCCCGGGCGACGGCATTCGTCAAGGCAGGCTTACGGTGTGCCCGGTAGCGTGAACGGTGGACATGTGGAGCGTCCGGGCGTTCGTATGCGTCGAAACAGGCTTCCGGGTGAGCGTTGGGGACCAAGTAGCCCAGGTGAGGATAGGGATAAAAGAATAAAGTGGTGGTATTATTTCGGTTGCGATCATACCAGCACTAATGCACCGGATCCCATCAGAACTCCGCAGTTAAGCGTGCTTGGGCGAGAGTAGTACTAGGATGGGTGACCCCCTGGGAAGTCCTCGTGTTGCAACCCTTTTTTAATTTTTTTTATTTAATTTCGTCAACGCAAGAATCAAACTCCCGGTACTAAGTGTAGTCGTCCGGAGTCACGGAGTATTATTTTTTTTTTCCCCGAGCCAACGTGTTGACCGGGCCACGGAGCGCCCGGGTGACCGTAGCCGACGCAGCGGGCCTACGGTGCGCCCGGAGCGGGAAAGGTGGTCGCCCGGGCGACGACATTCGTCAAGGCAGGCTTACGGTGTGCCCGGTAGCGTGAACGGTGGACACGTGGAGCGTCCGGGCGTTCGTATGCGTCGAAACAGGCTTCCGGGTGAGCGTTGGGGACCAAGTAGCCCAGGTGAGGAAAGGGATAAAAGAATAAAGTGGTGGTATTATTTCGGTTGCGATCATACCAGCACTAATGCACCGGATCCCATCAGAACTCCGCAGTTAAGCGTGCTTGGGCGAGAGTAGTACTAGGATGGGTGACCCCCTGGGAAGTCCTCGTGTTGCAACCCTTTTTTAATTTTTTTTATTTAATTTCGTCAACGCAAGAATCAAACTCCCGGTACTAAGTGCAGTCGTCCGGAGTCACGGAGTATTATTTTTTTTTCCCCGAGCCAACGTGTTGACCGGGCCACGGAGCGCCCTGGTGACCGTAGCCGACGCAGCGGGCCTACGGTGCGCCCGGAGCGGGAAAGGTGGTCGCCCGGGCGACGGCATTCGTCAAGGCAGGCTTACGGTGTGCCCGGTAGCGTGAACGGTGGACACGTGGAGCGTCCGCGCGTTCGTATGCGTCGAAACAGGCTTCCGGGTGAGCGTTGGGGACCAAGTAGCCCAGGTGAGGATAGGGATAAAAGAATAAAGTGGTGGTATTATTTCGGTTGCGATCATACCAGCACTAATGCACCGGATCCCATCAGAACTCCGCCGTTAAGCGTGCTTGGGCGAGAGTAGTACTAGGATGGGTGACCCCCTGGGAAGTCCTCGTGTTGCAACCCTTTTTTAGTTTTTTTTATTTAATTTCGTCAACGCAAGAATCAAACTCCCGGTACTAAGTGTAGTCGTCCGGAGTCACGGAGTATTATTTTTTTTTCCCCGAGCCAACGTGTTGACCGGGCCACGGAGCGCCCGGGTGACCGTAGCCGACGCAGCGGGACTACGGTGCGCCCGGAGCGGGAAAGGTGGTCGCCCGGGCGACGGCATTCGTCAAAGCAGGCTTACGGTGTGCCCGGTAGCGTGAACGGTGGACACGTGGAGCGTCCGGGCGTTCGTATGCGTCGAAACAGTCTTCCGGGTGAGCGTTGGGGACCAAGTAGCCCAGGTGAGGAAAGGGATAAAAGAATAAAGTGGTGGTATTATTTCGGTTGCGATCATACCAGCACTAATGCACCGGATCCCATCAGAACTCCGCCGTTAAGCGTGCTTGGGCGAGAGTAGTACTAGGATGGGTGACCCCCTTGGAAGTCCTCGTGTTGCAACCCTTTTTTAATTTTTTTTATTTAATTTCGTCAACGCAAGAATCAAACTCCCGGTACTAAGTGTAGTCGTCCGGAGTCACGGAGTATTATTTTTTTTTCCCCGAGCCAACGTGTTGACCGGGCCACGGAGCGCCCGGGTGACCGTAGCCGACGCAGCGGGCCTACGGTGCGCCCGGAGCGGGAAAGGTGGTCGCCCGGGCGACGGCATTCGTCAAGGCAGGCTTACGGTGTGCCCGGTAGCGTGAACGGTGGACACGTGGAGCGTCCGGGCGTTCGTATGCGTCGAAACAGGCTTCCGGGTGAGCGTTGGGGACCAAGTAGCCCAGGTGAGGAAAGGGATAAAAGAATAAAGTGGTGGTATTATTTCGGTTGCGATCATACCAGCACTAATGCACCGGATCCTATCAGAACTCCGCAGTTAAGCGTGCTTGGGCGAGAGTAGTACTAGGATGGGTGACCCCCTGGGAAGTCCTCGTGTTGCAACCCTTTTTTAATTTTTTTTATTTAATTTCGTCAACGCAAGAATCAAACTCCCGGTACTAAGTGTAGTCGTCCGGAGTCACGGAGTATTATTTTTTTTTCCCCGAGCCAACGTGTTGACCGGGCCACGGAGCGCCCGGGTGACCGTAGCCGACGCAGCGGGCCTACGGTGCGCCCGGAGCGGGAAAGGTGGTCGCCCGGGCGACGGCATTCGTCAAGGCAGGCTTACGGTGTGCCCGGTAGCGTGAACGGTGGACACGTGGAGCGTCCGGGCGTTCGTATGCGTCGAAACAGGCTTCCGGGTGAGCGTTGGGGACCAAGTAGCCCAGGTGAGGAAAGGGATAAAAGAATAAAGTGGTGGTATTATTTCGGTTGCGATCATACCAGCACTAATGCACCGGATCCCATCAGGACTCCGCAGTTAAGCGTGCTTGGGCGAGAGTAGTACTAGGATGGGTGACCCCCTGGGAAGTCCTCGTGTTGCAACCCTTTTTTAATTTTTTTTATTTAATTTCGTCAACGCAAGAATCAAACTCCCGGTACTAAGTGTAGTCGTCCGGAGTCACGGAGTATTATTTTTTTTTCCCCGAGCCAACGTGTTGACCGGGCCACGGAGCGCCCGGGTGACCGTAGCCGACGCAGCGGGCCTACGGTGCGCCCGGAGCGGGAAAGGTGGTCGCCCGGGCGACGGCATTCGTCAAGGCAGGCTTACGGTGTGCCCGGTAGCGTGAACGGTGGACACGTGGAGCGTCCGGGCGTTCGTATGCGTCGAAACAGGCTTCCGGGTGAGCGTTGGGGACCAAGTAGCCCAGGTGAGGAAAGGGATAAAAGAATAAAGTGGTGGTATTATTTCGGTTGCGATCATACCAGCACTAATGCACCGGATCCCATCAGAACTCCGCAGTTAAGCGTGCTTGGGCGAGAGTAGTACTAGGATGGGTGACCCCCTGGGAAGTCCTCGTGTTGCAACCCTTTTTTAATTTTTTTTATTTAATTTCGTCAACGCAAGAATCAAACTCCCGGTACTAAGTGTAGTCGTCCGGAGTCACGGAGTATTATTTTTTTTTTCCCCGAGCCAACGTGTTGACCGGGCCACGGAGCGCCCGGGTGACCGTAGCCGACGCAGCGGGCCTACGGTGCGCCCGGAGCGGGAAAGGTGGTCGCCCGGGCGACGGCATTCGTCAAGGCAGGCTTACGGTGTGCCCGGTAGCGTGAACGGTGGACACGTGGAGCGTCCGGGCGTTCGTATGCGTCGAAACAGGCTTCCGGGTGAGCGTTGGGGACCAAGTAGCCCAGGTGAGGAAAGGGATAAAAGAATAAAGTGGTGGTATTATTTCGGTTGCGATCATACCAGCACTAATGCACCGGATCCCATCCGAACTCCGCAGTTAAGCGTGCTTGGGCGAGAGTAGTACTAGGATGGGTGACCCCCTGGGAAGTCCTCGTGTTGCAACCCTTTTTTAATTTTTTTTATTTAATTTCGTCAACGCAAGAATCAAACTCCCGGTACTAAGTGTAGTCGTCCGGAGTCACGAAGTATTATTTTTTTTTTCCCCGAGCCAACGTGTTGACCGGGCCACGGAGCGCCCGGGTGACCGTAGCCGACGCAGCGGGCCTACGGTGCGCCCGGAGCGGGAAAGGTGGTCGCCCGGGCGACGGCATTCGTCAAGGCAGGCTTACGGTGTGCCCGGTAGCGTGAACGGTGGTCACGTGGAGCGTCCGGGCGTTCGTATGCGTCGAAACAGGCTTCCGGGTGAGCGTTGGGGACCAAGTAGCCCAGGTGAGGAAAGGGATAAAAGAATAAAGTGGTGGTATTATTTCGGTTGCGATCATACCAGCACTAATGCACCGGATCCCATCAGAACTCCGCAGTTAAGCGTGCTTGGGCGAGAGTAGTACTAGGATGGGTGACCCCCTGGGAAGTCCTCGTGTTGCAACCCTTTTTTAATTTTTTTTATTTAATTTCGTCAACGCAAGAATCAAACTCCCGGTACTAAGTGTAGTCGTCCGGAGTCACGGAGTATTATTTTTTTTTCCCCGAGCCAACGTGTTGACCGGTCCACGGAGCGCCCGGGTGACCGTAGCCGACGCAGCGGGCCTACGGTGCGCCCGGAGCGGGAAAGGTGGTCGCCCGGGCGACGGCATTCGTCAAGGCAGGCTTACGGTGTGCCCGGTAGCGTGAACGGTGGACACGTGGAGCGTCCGGGCGTTCGTATGCGTCGAAACAGGCTTCCGGGTGAGCGTTGGGGACCAAGTAGCCCAGGTGAGGAAAGGGATAAAAGAATAAAGTGGTGGTATTATATCGGTTGCGATCATACCAGCACTAATGCACCGGATCCCATGAGAACTCCGCAGTTAAGCGTGCTTGGGCGAGATTAGTACTAGGATGGGTGACCCCCTGGGAAGTCCTCGTGTTGCAACCCTTTTTTAATTTTTTTTATTTAATTTCGACAACGCAAGAATCAAACTCCCGGTACTAAGTGTAGTCGTCCGGAGTCACGGAGTATTATTTTTTTTTTCCCCGAGCCAACGTGTTGACCGGGCCACGGAGCGCCCGGGTGACCGTAGCCGACGCAGCGGGCCTACGGTGCGCCCGGAGCGGGAAAGGTGGTCGCCCGGGCGACGGCATTCGTCAAGGCAGGCTTACGGTGTGCCCGGTAGCGTGAACGGTGGACACGTGGAGCGTCCGGGCGTTCGTATGCGTCGAAACAGTCTTCCGGGTGAGCGTTGGGGACCAAGTAGCCCAGGTGAGGAAAGGGATAAAAGAATAAAGTGGTGGTATTATTTCGGTTGCGATCATACCAGCACTAATGCACCGGATCCCATCAGAACTCCGCAGTTAAGCGTGCTTGGGCGAGAGTAGTACTAGGATGGGTGACCCCCTGGGAAGTCCTCGTGTTGCAACCCTTTTTTAATTTTTTTTATTTAATTTCGTCAACGCAAGAATCAAACTCCCGGTACTAAGTGTAGTCGTCCGGAGTCACGGAGTATTATTTTTTTTTTCCCCGAGCCAACGTGTTGACCGGGCCACGGAGCGCCCGGGTGACCGTAGCCGACGCAGCGGGCCTACGGTGCGCCCGGAGCGGGAAAGGTGGTCGCCCGGGCGACGGCATTCGTCAAGGCAGGCTTACGGTGTGCCCGGTAGCGTGAACGGTGGACACGTGGAGCGTCCGGGCGTTCGTATGCGTCGAAACAGGCTTCCGGGTGAGCGTTGGGGACCAAGTAGCCCAGGTGAGGAAAGGGATAAAAGAATAAAGTGGTGGTATTATTTCGGTTGCGATCATACCAGCACTAATGCACCGGATCCCATCAGAACTCCGCAGTTAAGCGTGCTTGGGCGAGAGTAGTACTAGGATGGGTGACCCCCTGGGAAGTCCTCGTGTTGCAACCCTTTTTTAATTTTTTTTATTTAATTTCGTCAACGCAAGAATCAAACTCCCGGTACTAAGTGTAGTCGTCCGGAGTCACGGAGTATTATTTTTTTTTTCCCCGAGCCAACGTGTTGACCGGGCCACGGAGCGCCCGGGTGACCGTAGCCGACGCAGCGGGCCTACGGTGCGCCCGGAGCGGGAAAGGTGGTCGCCCGGGCGACGGCATTCGTCAAGGCAGGCTTACGGTGTGCCCGGTAGCGTGAACGGTGGACACGTGGAGCGTCCGGGCGTTCGTATGCGTCGAAACAGGCTTCCGGGTGAGCGTTGGGGACCAAGTAGCCCAGGTGAGGAAAGGGATAAAAGAATAAAGTGGTGGTATTATTTCGGTTGCGATCATACCAGCACTAATGCACCGGATCCCATCAGAACTCCGCAGTTAAGCGTGCTTGGGCGAGAGTAGTACTAGGATGGGTGACCCCCTGGGAAGTCCTCGTGTTGAAACCCTTTTTTAATTTTTTTATTTAATTTCGTCAACGCAAGAATCAAACTCCCGGTACTAAGTGTAGTCGTCCGGAGTCACGGAGTATTATTTTTTTTTTCCCCGAGCCAACGTGTTGACCGGGCCACGGAGCGCCCGGGTGACCGTAGCCGACGCAGCGGGCCTACGGTGCGCCCGGAGCGGGAAAGGTGGTCGCCCGGGCGACGGCATTCGTCAAGGCAGGCTTACGGTGTGCCCGGTAGCGTGAACGGTGGACACGTGGAGCGTCCGGGCGTTCGTATGCGTCGAAACAGGCTTCCGGGTGAGCGTTGGGGACCAAGTAGCCCAGGTGAGGAAAGGGATAAAAGAATAAAGTGGTGGTATTATTTCGGTTGCGATCATACCAGCACTAATGCACCGGATCCCATCAGAACTCCGCAGTTAAGCGTGCTTGGGCGAGAGTAGTACTAGGATGGGTGACCCCCTGGGAAGTCCTCGTGTTGCAACCCTTTTTTAATTTTTTTTATTTAATTTCGTCAACGCAAGAATCAAACTCCCGGTACTAAGTGTAGTCGTCCGGAGTCACGGAGTATTATTTTTTTTTCCCCGAGCCAACGTGTTGACCGGGCCACGGAGCGCCCGGGTGACCGTAGCCGACGCAGCGGGCCTACGGTGCGCCCGGAGCGGGAAAGGTGGTCGCCCGGGCGACGGCATTCGTCAAGGCAGGCTTACGGTGTGCCCGGTAGCGTGAACGGTGGACACGTGGAGCGTCCGGGCGTTCGTATGCGTCGAAACAGGCTTCCGGGTGAGCGTTGGGGACCAAGTAGCCCAGGTGAGGAAAGGGATAAAAGAATAAAGTGGTGGTATTATTTCGGTTGCGCGTCATACACGATAATGCACCGGATCCCATCAGAACTCCGCAGTTAAGCGTGGCTTGGGCGAGAGTAGTACTAGGATGGGTGACTCCCTGGGAAGTCCTCGTGTTGCAACCCTTTTTTAATTTTTTTTATTTAATTTCGTCAACGCAAGAATCAAACTCCCGGTACTAAGTGTAGTCGTCCGGAGTCACGGAGTATTATTTTTTTTTTCCCCGAGCCAACGTGTTGACCGGGCCACGGAGCGCCCGGGTGACCGTAGCCGACGCAGCGGGCCTACGGTGCGCCCGGAGCGGGAAAGGTGGTCGCCCGGGCGACGGCATTCGTCAAGGCAGGCTTACGGTGTGCCCGGTAGCGTGAACGGTGGACACGTGGAGCGTCCGGGCGTTCGTATGCGTCGAAACAGGCTTCCGGGTGAGCGTTGGGGACCAAGTAGCCCAGGTGAGGAAAGGGATAAAAGAATAAAGTGGTGGTATTATTTCGGTTGCGATCATACCAGCACTAATGCACCGGATCCCATCAGAACTCCGCAGTTAAGCGTGCTTGGGCGAGAGTAGTACTAGGATGGGTGACCCCTTGGGAAGTCCTCGTGTTGCAACCCTTTTTTAATTTTTTTTATTTAATTTCGTCAACGCAAGAATCAAACTCCCGGTACTAAGTGTAGTCGTCCGGAGTCACGGAGTGTTATTTTTTTTTTCCCCGAGCCAACGTGTTGACCGGGCCACGGAGCGCCCGGGTGACCGTAGCCGACGCAGCGGGCCTACGGTGCGCCCGGAGCGGGAAAGGTGGTCGCCCGGGCGACGGCATTCGTCAAGGCAGGCTTACGGTGTGCCCGGTAGCGTGAACGGTGGACACGTGGAGCGTCCGGGCGTTCGTATGCGTCGAAACAGGCTTCCGGGTGAGCGTTGGGGACCAAGTAGCCCAGGTGAGGAAAGGGATAAAAGAATAAAGTGGTGGTATTATTTCGGTTGCGATCATACCAGCACTAATGCACCGGATCCCATCAGAACTCCGCAGTTAAGCGTGCTTGGGCGAGAGTAGTACTAGGATGGGTGACCCCCTGGGAAGTCCTCGTGTTGCAACCCTTTTTTAATTTTTTTTATTTAATTTCGTCAACGCAAGAATCAAACTCCCGGTACTAAGTGTAGTCGTCCGGAGTCACGGAGTGTTATTTTTTTTTTCCCCGAGCCAACGTGTTGACCGGGCCACGGAGCGCCCGGGTGACCGTAGCCGACGCAGCGGGCCTACGGTGCGCCCGGAGCGGGAAAGGTGGTCGCCCGGGCGACGGCATTCGTCAAGGCAGGCTTACGGTGTGCCCGGTAGCGTGAACGGTGGACACGTGGAGCGTCCGGGCGTTCGTATGCGTCGAAACAGGCTTCCGGGTGAGCGTTGGGGACCAAGTAGCCCAGGTGAGGAAAGGGATAAAAGAATAAAGTGGTGGTATTATTTCGGTTGCGATCATACCAGCACTAATGCACCGGATCCCATCAGAACTCCGCAGTTAAGCGTGCTTGGGCGAGAGTAGTACTAGGATGGGTGACCCCCTGGGAAGTCCTCGTGTTGCAACCCTTTTTTAATTTTTTTTATTTAATTTCGTCGACGCAAGAATCAAACTCCCGGTACTAAGTGTAGTCGTCCGGAGTCACGGAGTATTATTTTTTTTTTCCCCGAGCCAACGTGTGGACCGGGCCACGGAGCGCCCGGGTGACCGTAGCCGACGCAGCGGGCCTACGGTGCGCCCGGAGCGGGAAAGGTGGTCGCCCGGGCGACGGCATTCGTCAAGGCAGGCTTACGGTGTGCCCGGTAGCGTGAACGGTGGACACGTGGAGCGTCCGGGCGTTCGTATGCGTCGAAACAGGCTTCCGGGTGAGCGTTGGGGACCAAGTAGCCCAGGTGAGGAAAGGGATAAAAGAATAAAGTGTTGGTATTATTTCGGTTGCGATCATACCAGCACTAATGCACCGGATCCCATCAGAACTCCGCAGTTAAGCGTGCTTGGGCGAGAGTAGTACTAGGATGGGTGACCCCCTGGGAAGTCCTCGTGTTGCAACCCTCTTTTAATTTTTTTTATTTAATTTCGTCAACGCAAGAATCAAACTCCCGGTACTAAGTGTAGTCGTCCGGAGTCACGGAGTATTATTTTTTTTTTCCCCGAGCCAACGTGTTGACCGGGCCACGGAGCGCCCGGGTGACCGTAGCCGACGCAGCGGGCCTACGGTGCGCCCGGAGCGGGAAAGGTGGTCGCCCGGGCGACGGCATTCGTCAAGGCAGGCTTACGGTGTGCCCGGTAGCGTGAACGGTGGACACGTGGAGCGTCCGGGCGTTCGTATGCGTCGAAACAGGCTTCCGGGTGAGCGTTGGGGACCAAGTAGCCCAGGTGAGGAAAGGGATAAAAGAATAAAGTGGTGGTATTATTTCGGTTGCGATCATACCAGCACTAATGCACCGGATCCCATCAGAACTCCGCAGTTAAGCGTGCTTGGGCGAGAGTAGTACTAGGATGGGTGACCCCCTGGGAAGTCCTCGTGTTGCAACCCTTTTTTAATTTTTTTTATTTAATTTCGTCAACGCAAGAATCAAACTCCCGGTACTAAGTGTAGTCGTCCGGAGTCACGGAGTATTATTTTTTTTTCCCCGAGCCAACGTGTTGACCGGGCCACGGAGCGCCCGGGTGACCGTAGCCGACGCAGCGGGCCTACGGTGCGCCCGGAGCGGGAAAGGTGGTCGCCCGGGCGACGGCATTTGTCAAGGCAGGCTTACGGTGTGCCCGGTAGCGTGAACGGTGGACACGTGGAGCGTCCGGGCGTTCGCATGCGTCGAAACAGGCTTCCGGGTGAGCGTTGGGGACCAAGTAGCCCAGGTGAGGAAAGGGATAAAAGAATAAAGTGGTGGTATTATTTCGGTTGCGATCATACCAGCACTAATGCACCGGATCCCATCAGAACTCCGCAGTTAAGCGTGCTTGGGCGAGAGTAGTACTAGGATGGGTGACCCCCTGGGAAGTCCTCGTGTTGCAACCCTTTTGTAATTTTTTTATTTAATTTCGTCAACGCAAGAATCAAACTCCCGGTACTAAGTGTAGTCGTCCGGAGTCACGGAGTATTATTTTTTTTTCCCCGAGCCAACGTGTTGACCGGGCCACGGAGCGCCCGGGTGACCGTAGCCGACGCAGCGGGCCTACGGTGCGCCCGGAGCGGGAAAGGTGGTCGCCCGGGCGACGGCATTCGTCAAGGCAGGCTTACGGTGTGCCCGGTAGCGTGAACGGTGGACACGTGGAGCGTCCGGGCGTTCGTATGCGTCGAAACAGGCTTCCGGGTGAGCGTTGGGGACCAAGTAGCCCAGGTGAGGAAAGGGATAAAAGAATAAAGTGGTGGTATTATTTCGGTTCCGATCATACCAGCACTAATGCACCGGATCCCATCAGAACTCCGCAGTTAAGCGTGCTTGGGCGAGAGTAGTACTAGGATGGGTGACCCCCTGGGAAGTCCTCGTGTTGCAACCCTTTTTTAATTTTTTTTATTTAATTTCGTCAACGCAAGAATCAAACTCCCGGTACTAAGTGTAGTCGTCCGGAGTCACGGAGTATTATTTTTTTTTTCCCCGAGCCAACGTGTTGACCGGGCCACGGAGCGCCCGGGTGACCGTAGCCGACGCAGCGGGCCTACGGTGCGCCCGGAGCGGGAAAGGTGGTCGCCCGGGCGACGGCATTCGTCAAGGCAGGCTTACGGTGTGCCCGGTAGCGTGAACGGTGGACACGTGGAGCGTCCGGGCGTTCGTATGCGTCGAAACAGGCTTCCGGGTGAGCGTTGGGGACCAAGTAGCCCAGGTGAGGAAAGGGATAAAAGAATAAAGTGGTGGTATTATTTCGGTTGCGATCATACCAGCACTAATGCACCGGATCCCATCAGAACTCCGCAGTTAAGCGTGCTTGGGCGAGAGTAGTACTAGGATGGGTGACCCCCTGGGAAGTCCTCGTGTTGAAACCCTTTTTTAATTTTTCTATTTAATTTCGTCAACGCAAGAATCAAACTCCCGGTACTAAGTGTAGTCGTCCGGAGTCACGGAGTATTATTTTTTTTTTCCCCGAGCCAACGTGTTGACCGGGCCACGGAGCGCCCGGGTGACCGTAGCCGACGCAGCGGGCCTACGGTGCGCCCGGAGCGGGAAAGGTGGTCGCCCGGGCGACGGCATTCGTCAAGGCAGGCTTACGGTGTGCCCGGTAGCGTGAACGGTGGACACGTGGAGCGTCCGGGCGTTCGTATGCGTCGAAACAGGCTTCCGGGTGAGCGTTGGGGACCAAGTAGCCCAGGTGAGGAAAGGGATAAAAGAATAAAGTGGTGGTATTATTTCGGTTGCGATCATACCAGCACTAATGCACCGGATCCCATCAGAACTCCGCAGTTAAGCGTGCTTGGGCGAGAGTAGTACTAGGATGGGTGACCCCCTGGGAAGTCCTCGTGTTGCAACCCTTTTTTAATTTTTTTTATTTAATTTCGTCAACGCAAGAATCAAACTCCCGGTACTAAGTGTAGTCGTCCGGAGTCACGGAGTATTATTTTTTTTTCCCCGAGCCAAAGTGTTGACCGGGCCACGGAGCGCCCGGGTGACCGTAGCCGACGCAGCGGGCCTACGGTGCGCCCGGAGCGGGAAAGGTGGTCGCCCGGGCGACGGCATTCGTCAAGGCAGGCTTACGGTGTGCCCGGTAGCGTGAACGGTGGACACGTGGAGCGTCCGGGCGTTCGTATGCGTCGAAACAGGCTTCCGGGTGAGCGTTGGGGACCAAGTAGCCCAGGTGAGGAAAGGGATAAAAGAATAAAGTGGTGGTATTATTTCGGTTGCGATCATACCAGCACTAATGCACCGGATCCCATCAGAACTCCGCAGTTAAGCGTGCTTGGGCGAGAGTAGTACTAGGATGGGTGACTCCCTGGGAAGTCCTCGTGTTGCAACCCTTTTTTAATTTTTTTTATTTAATTTCGTCAACGCAAGAATCAAACTCCCGGTACTAAGTATAGTCGTCCGGAGTCACGGAGTATTATTTTTTTTTTCCCCGAGCCAACGTGTTGACCGGGCCACGGAGCGCCCGGGTGACCGTAGCCGACGCAGCGGGCCTACGGTGCGCCCGGAGCGGGAAAGGTGGTCGCCCGGGCGACGGCATTCGTCAAGGCAGGCTTACGGTGTGCCCGGTAGCGTGAACGGTGGACACGTGGAGCGTCCGGGCGTTCGTATGCGTCGAAACAGGCTTCCGGGTGAGCGTTGGGGACCAAGTAGCCCAGGTGAGGAAAGGGATAAAAGAATAAAGTGGTGGTATTATTTCGGTTGCGATCATACCAGCACTAATGCACCGGATCCCATCAGAACTCCGCAGTTAAGCGTGCTTGGGCGAGAGTAGTACTAGGATGGGTGACCCCTTGGGAAGTCCTCGTGTTGCAACCCTTTTTTAATTTTTTTTATTTAATTTCGTCAACGCAAGAATCAAACTCCCGGTACTAAGTGTAGTCGTCCGGAGTCACGGAGTGTTATTTTTTTTTTCCCCGAGCCAACGTGTTGACCGGGCCACGGAGCGCCCGGGTGACCGTAGCCGACGCAGCGGGCCTACGGTGCGCCCGGAGCGGGAAAGGTGGTCGCCCGGGCGACGGCATTCGTCAAGGCAGGCTTACGGTGTGCCCGGTAGCGTGAACGGTGGACACGTGGAGCGTCCGGGCGTTCGTATGCGTCGAAACAGGCTTCCGGGTGAGCGTTGGGGACCAAGTAGCCCAGGTGAGGAAAGGGATAAAAGAATAAAGTGGTGGTATTATTTCGGTTGCGATCATACCAGCACTAATGCACCGGATCCCATCAGAACTCCGCAGTTAAGCGTGCTTGGGCGAGAGTAGTACTAGGATGGGTGACCCCCTGGGAAGTCCTCGTGTTGCAACCCTTTTTTAATTTTTTTTATTTAATTTCGTCAACGCAAGAATCAAACTCCCGGTACTAAGTGTAGTCGTCCGGAGTCACGGAGTGTTATTTTTTTTTTCCCCGAGCCAACGTGTTGACCGGGCCACGGAGCGCCCGGGTGACCGTAGCCGACGCAGCGGGCCTACGGTGCGCCCGGAGCGGGAAAGGTGGTCGCCCGGGCGACGGCATTCGTCAAGGCAGGCTTACGGTGTGCCCGGTAGCGTGAACGGTGGACACGTGGAGCGTCCGGGCGTTCGTATGCGTCGAAACAGGCTTCCGGGTGAGCGTTGGGGACCAAGTAGCCCAGGTGAGGAAAGGGATAAAAGAATAAAGTGGTGGTATTATTTCGGTTGCGATCATACCAGCACTAATGCACCGGATCCCATCAGAACTCCGCAGTTAAGCGTGCTTGGGCGAGAGTAGTACTAGGATGGGTGACCCCCTGGGAAGTCCTCGTGTTGCTACCCTTTTTTAATTTTTTTTATTTAATTTCGTCGACGCAAGAATCAAACTCCCGGTACTAAGTGTAGTCGTCCGGAGTCACGGAGTATTATTTTTTTTTTCCCCGAGCCAACGTGTGGACCGGGCCACGGAGCGCCCGGGTGACCGTAGCCGACGCAGCGGGCCTACGGTGCGCCCGGAGCGGGAAAGGTGGTCGCCCGGGGCGACGGCATTCGTCAAGGCAGGCTTACGGTGTGCCCGGGGTAGCGTGAACGGTGGACACGTGGAGCGTCCGGGCGTTCGTATGCGTCGAAACAGGCTTCCGGGTGAGCGTTGGGGACCAAGTAGCCCAGGTGAGGAAAGGGATAAAAGAATAAAGTGTTGGTATTATTTCGGTTGCGATCATACCAGCACTAATGCACCGGATCCCATCAGAACTCCGCAGTTAAGCGTGCTTGGGCGAGAGTAGTACTAGGATGGGTGACCCCCTGGGAAGTCCTCGTGTTGCAACCCTCTTTTAATTTTTTTTATTTAATTTCGTCAACGCAAGAATCAAACTCCCGGTACTAAGTGTAGTCGTCCGGAGTCACGGAGTATTATTTTTTTTTTCCCCGAGCCAACGTGTTGACCGGCCACGGAGCGCCCGGGTGACCGTAGCCGACGCAGCGGGCCTACGGTGCGCCCGGAGCGGGGAAAGGTGGTCGCCCGGGCGACGGCATTCGTCAAGGCAGGCTTACGGTGTGCCCGGGTAGCGTGAACGGTGGACACGTGGAGCGTCCGGGCGTTCGTATGCGTCGAAACAGGCTTCCGGGTGAGCGTTGGGGACCAAGTAGCCCAGGTGAGGAAAGGCATAAAAGAATAAAGTGGTGGTATTATTTCGGTTGCGATCATACCAGCACTAATGCACCGGATCCCATCAGAACTTCGCAGTTAAGCGTGCTTGGGCGAGAGTAGTACTAGGATGGGTGACCCCCTGGGAAGTCCTCGTGTTGCAACCCTTTTTTAATTTTTTTTATTTAATTTCGTCAACGCAAGAATCAAACTCCCGGTACTAAGTGTAGTCGTCCGGAGTCACGGAGTATTATTTTTTTTTTCCCCGAGCCAACGTGTTGACCGGGCCACGGAGCGCCCGGGTGACCGTAGCCGACGCAGCGGGCCTACGGTGCGCCCGGAGCGGGAAAGGTGGTCGCCCGGGCGACGGCATTCGTCAAGGCAGGCTTACGGTGTGCCCGGGTAGCGGTGAACGGTGGACACGTGGAGCGTCCGGGCGTTCGTATGCGTCGAAACAGGCTTCCGGGGTGAGCGTTGGGGACCAAGTAGCCCAGGTGAGTAAAGGGATAAAAAGAATAAAGTGGTGGTATTATTTCGGTTGCGATCATACCAGCACTAATGCACCGGATCCCATCAGAACTCTGCAGTTAAGCGTGCTTGGGCGAGAGTAGTATTAGGATGGGTGACCCCCTGGGAAGTCCTCGTGTTGCAACCCTTTTTTAATTTTTTTTATTTAATTTCGTCAACGCAAGAATCAAACTCCCGGTACTAAGTGTAGTCGTCCGGAGTCACGGAGTTTTTTTTTTTTCCCCGAGCCAACGTGTTGACCGGGCCACGGAGCGCCCGGGTGACCGTAGCCGACGCAGGCGGCCTACGGTGCGCCCGGAGCGGGAAAGGTGGTCGCCCGGGGCGACGGCATTCGTCAAGGCAGGTTTACGGTGTGCCCGGGTAGCGGTGAACGGTGGACACGTGGAGCGTCCGGGCGTTCGTATGCGTCGAAACAGGCTTCCGGGTGAGCGTTGGGGACCAAGTAGCCCAGGTGAGGAAAGGGATAAAAGAATAAAGTGGTGGTATTATTTCGGTTGCGATCATACCAGCACTAATGCACCGGATCCCATCAGAACTCCGCAGTTAAGCGTGCTTGGGCGAGAGTAGTACTAGGATGGGTGACCCCCTGGGAAGTCCTCGTGTTGCAACCCTTTTTTAATTTTTTTTATTTAATTTCGTCAACGCAAGAATCAAACTCCCGGTACTAAGTGTAGTCGTCCGGAGTCACGGAGTATTTTTTTTTTCCCCGAGCCAACGTGTTGACCGGGCCACGGAGCGCCCGGGTGACCGTAGCCGACGCAGCGGGCCTACGGTGCGCCCGGAGCGGGAAAGGTGGTCGCCCGGGCGACGGCATTCGTCAAGGCAGGCTTACGGTGTGCCCGGTAGCGTGAACGGTGGACACGTGGAGCGTCCGGGCGTTCGTATGCGTCGAAACAGGCTTCCGGGTGAGCGTTGGGGACCAAGTAGCCCAGGTGAGGAAAGGGATAAAAGAATAAAGTGGTGGTATTATTTCGGTTGCGATCATACCAGCACTAATGCACCGGATCCCATCAGAACTCCGCAGTTAAGCGTGCTTGGGCGAGAGTAGTACTAGGATGGGTGACCCCCTGGGAAGTCCTCGTGTTGCAACCCTTTTTTAATTTTTTTTATTTAATTTCGTCAACGCAAGAATCAAACTCCCGGTACTAAGTGTAGTCGTCCGGAGTCACGGAGTATTATTTTTTTTTTCCCCGAGCCAACGTGTTGACCGGGCCACGGAGCGCCCGGGTGACCGTAGCCGACGCAGCGGGCCTACGGTGCGCCCGGAGCGGGAAAGGTGGTCGCCCGGGCGACGGCATTCGTCAAGGCAGGCTTACGGTGTGCCCGGTAGCGTGAACGGTGGACACGTGGAGCGTCCGGGCGTTCGTATGCGTCGAAACAGGCTTCCGGGTGAGCGTTGGGGACCAAGTAGCCCAGGTGAGGAAAGGGATAAAAGAATAAAGTGGTGGTATTATTTCGGTTGCGATCATACCAGCACTAATGCACCGGATCCCATCAGAACTCCGCAGTTAAGCGTGCTTGGGCGAGAGTAATACTAGGATGGGTGACCCCCTGGGAAGTCCTCGTGTTGCAACCCTTTTTTAATTTTTTTTATTTAATTTCGTCAACGCAAGAATCAAACTCCCGGTACTAAGTGTAGTCGTCCGGAGTCACGGAGTATTATTTTTTTTTCCCCGAGCCAACGTGTTGACCGGGCCACGGAGCGCCCGGGTGACCGTAGCCGACGCAGCGGGCCTACGGTGCGCCCGGAGCGGGAAAGGTGGTCGCCCGGGCGACGGCATTTGTCAAGGCAGGCTTACGGTGTGCCCGGTAGCGTGAACGGTGGACACGTGGAGCGTCCGGGCGTTCGTATGCGTCGAAACAGGCTTCCGGGTGAGCGTTGGGGACCAAGTAGCCCAGGTGAGGAAAGGGATAAAAGAATAAAGTGGTGGTATTATTTCGGTTGCGATCATACCAGCACTAATGCACCGGATCCCATCAGAACTCCGCAGTTAAGCGTGCTTGGGCGAGAGTAGTACTAGGATGGGTGACCCCCTGGGAAGTCCTCGTGTTGCAACCCTTTTTTAATTTTTTTTATTTAATTTCGTCAACGAAAGAATCAAACTCCCGGTACTAAGTGTAGTCGTCCGGAGTCACGGAGTATTATTTTTTTTTTCCCCGAGCCAACGTGCTGACCGGGCCACGGAGCGCCCGGGTGACCGTAGCCGACGCAGCGGGCCTACGGTGCGCCCGGAGCGGGAAAGGTGGTCGCCCGGGCGACGGCATTCGTCAAGGCAGGCTTACGGTGTGCCCGGTAGCGTGAACGGTGGACACGTGGAGCGTCCGGGCGTTCGTATGCGTAGAAACAGGCTTCCGGGTGAGCGTTGGGGACCAAGTAGCCCAGGTGAGGAAAGGGATAAAAGAATAAAGTGGTGGTATTATTTCGGTTGCGATCATACCAGCACTAATGCACCGGATCCCATCAGAACTCCGCAGTTAAGCGTGCTTGGGCGAGAGTAGTACTAGGATGGGTGACCCCCTGGGAAGTCCTCGTGTTGCAACCCTTTTTTAATTTTTTTTATTTAATTTCGTCAACGCAAGAATCAAACTCCCGGTACTAAGTGTAGTCGTCCGGAGTCACGGAGTATTATTTTTTTTTTCCCCGAGCCAACGTGTTGACCGGGCCACGGAGCGCCCGGGTGACCGTAGCCGACGCAGCGGGCCTACGGTGCGCCCGGAGCGGGAAAGGTGGTCGCCCGGGCGACGGCATTCGTCAAGGCAGGCTTACGGTGTGCCCGGTAGCGTGAACGGTGGACACGTGGAGCGTCCGGGCGTTCGTATGCGTCGAAACAGGCTTCCGGGTGAGCGTTGGGGACCAAGTAGCCCAGGTGAGGAAAGGGATAAAAGAATAAAGTGGTGGTATTATTTCGGTTGCGATCATACCAGCACTAATGCACCGGATCCCATCAGAACTCCGCAGTTAAGCGTGCTTGGGCGAGAGTAGTACTAGGATGGGTGACCCCCTGGGAAGTCCTCGTGTTGCAACCCTTTTTTAATTTTTTTTATTTAATTTCGTCAACGCAAGAATCAAACTCCCGGTACTAAGTGTAGTCGTCCGGAGTCACGGAGTATTTTTTTTTTCCCCGAGCCAACGTGTTGACCGGGCCACGGAGCGCCCGGGTGACCGTAGCCGACGCAGCGGGCCTACGGTGCGCCCGGAGCGGGAAAGGTGGTCGCCCGGGCGACGGCATTCGTCAAGGCAGGCTTACGGTGTGCCCGGTAGCGTGAACGGTGGACACGTGGAGCGTCCGGGCGTTCGTATGCGTCGAAACAGGCTTCCGGGTGAGCGTTGGGGACCAAGTAGCCCAGGTGAGGAAAGGGATAAAAGAATAAAGTGGTGGTATTATTTCGGTTGCGATCATACCAGCACTAATGCACCGGATCCCATCAGAACTCCGCAGTTAAGCGTGCTTGGGCGAGAGTAGTACTAGGATGGGTGACCCCCTGGGAAGTCCTCGTGTTTCAACCCTTTTTTAATTTTTTTTATTTAATTTCGTCAACGCAAGAATCAAACTCCCGGTACTAAGTGTAGTCGTCCGGAGTCACGGAGTATTATTTTTTTTTTCCCCGAGCCAACGTGTTGACCGGGCCACGGAGCGCCCGGGTGACCGTAGCCGACGCAGCGGGCCTACGGTGCGCCCGGAGCGGGAAAGGTGGTCGCCCGGGCGACGGCATTCGTCAAGGCAGGCTTACGGTGTGCCCGGTAGCGTGAACGGTGGACACGTGGAGCGTCCGGGCGTTCGTATGCGTCGAAACAGGCTTCCGGGTGAGCGTTGGGGACCAAGTAGCCCAGGTGATGAAAGGGATAAAAGAATAAAGTGGTGGTATTATTTCGGTTGCGATCATACCAGCACTAATGCACCGGATCCCCTCAGAACTCCGCAGTTAAGCGTGCTTGGGCGAGAGTAGTACTAGGATGGGTGACCCCCTGGGAAGTCCTCGTGTTGCAACCCTTTTTTAATTTTTTTTATTTAATTTCGTCAACGCAAGAATCAAACTCCCGGTACTAAGTGTAGTCGTCCGGAGTCACGGAGTATTTTTTTTTTTTCCCCGAGCCAAGGTGTTGACCGGGCCACGGAGCGCCCGGGTGACCGTAGCCGACGCAGCGGGCCTACGGTGCGCCCGGAGCGGGAAAGGTGGTCGCCCGGGCGACGGCATTCGTCAAGGCAGGCTTACGGTGTGCCCGGTAGCGTGAACGGTGAACACGTGGAGCGTCCGGGCGTTCGTATGCGTCGAAACAGGCTTCCGGGTGAGCGTTGGGGACCAAGTAGCCCAGGTGAGGAAAGGGATAAAAGAATAAAGTGGTGGTATTATTTCGGTTGCGATCATACCAGCACTAATGCACCGGATCCCATCAGAACTCCGCAGTCAAGCGTGCTTGGGCGAGAGTAGTACTAGGATGGGTGACCCCCTGGGAAGTCCTCGTGTTGCAACCCTTTTTTAATTTTTTTTATTTAATTTCGTCAACGCAAGAATCAAACTCCCGGTACTAAGTGTAGTCGTCCGGAGTCACGGAGTATTATTTTTTTTTTCCCCGAGCCAACGTGTTGACCGGGCCACGGAGCGCCCGGGTGACCGTAGCCGACGCAGCGGGCCTACGGTGCGCCCGGAGCGGGAAAGGTGGTCGCCCGGGCGACGGCATTCGTCAAGGCAGGCTTACGGTGTGCCCGGTAGCGTGAACGGTGGACACGTGGAGCGTCCGGGCGTTCGTATGCGTCGAAACAGGCTTCCGGGTGAGCGTTGGGGACCAAGTAGCCCAGGTGAGGAAAGGGATAAAAGAATAAAGTGGTGGTATTATTTCGGTTGCGATCATACCAGCACTAATGCACCGGATCCCATCAGAACTCCGCAGTTAAGCGTGCTTGGGCGAGAGTAGTACTAGGATGGGTGACCCCCTGGGAAGTCCTCGTGTTGCAACCCTTTTTTAATTTTTTTTATTTAATTTCGTCAACGCAAGAATCAAACTCCCGGTACTAAGTGTAGTCGTCCGGAGTCACGGAGTATTTTTTTTTTCCCCGAGCCAACGTGTTGACCGGGCCACGGAGCGCCCGGGTGACCGTAGCCGACGCAGCGGGCCTACGGTGCGCCCGGAGCGGGAAAGGTGGTCGCCCGGGCGACGGCATTCGTCAAGGCAGGCTTACGGTGTGCCCGGTAGCGTGAACGGTGGACACGTGGAGCGTCCGGGCGTTCGTATGCGTCGAAACAGGCTTCCGGGTGAGCGTTGGGGACCAAGTAGCCCAGGTGAGGAAAGGGATAAAAGAATAAAGTGGTGGTATTATTTCGGTTGCGATCATACCAGCACTAATGCACCGGATCCCATCAGAACTCCGCAGTTAAGCGTGCTTGGGCGAGAGTAGTACTAGGATGGGTGACCCCCTGGGAAGTCCTCGTGTTGCAACCCTTTTTTAATTTTTTTTATTTAATTTCGTCAACGCAAGAATCAAACTCCCGGTACTAAGTGTAGTCGTCCGGAGTCACGGAGTATTATTTTTTTTTTCCCCGAGCCAACGTGTTGATCGGGCCACGGAGCGCCCGGGTGACCGTAGCCGACGCAGCGGGCCTACGGTGCGCCCGGAGCGGGAAAGGTGGTCGCCCGGGCGACGGCATTCGTCAAGGCAGGCTTACGGTGTGCCCGGTAGCGTGAACGGTGGACACGTGGAGCGTCCGGGCGTTCGTATGCGTCGAAACAGGCTTCCGGGTGAGCGTTGGGGACCAAGTAGCCCAGGTGAGGAAAGGGATAAAAGAATAAAGTGGTGGTATTATTTCGGTTGCGATCATACCAGCACTAATGCACCGGATCCCATCAGAACTCCGCAGTTAAGCGTGCTTGGGCGAGAGTAATACTAGGATGGGTGACCCCCTGGGAAGTCCTCGTGTTGCAACCCTTTTTTAATTTTTTTTATTTAATTTCGTCAACGCAAGAATCAAACTCCCGGTACTAAGTGTAGTCGTCCGGAGTCACGGAGTATTATTTTTTTTTTTCCCCGAGCCAACGTGTTGACCGGGCCACGGAGCGCCCGGGTGACCGTAGCCGACGCAGCGGGCCTACGGTGCGCCCGGAGCGGGAAAGGTGGTCGCCCGGGCGACGGCATTCGTCAAGGCAGGCTACGGTGTGCCCGGGGTAGCGTGAACGGTGGACACGTGGAGCGTCCGGGCGTTCGTATGCGTCGAAACAGGCTTCCGGGTGAGCGTTGGGGACCAAGTAAGCCCAGGTGAGGAAAGGGATAAAAGAATAAAGTGGTGGTATTATTTCGGTTGCGATCATACCAGCACTAATGCACCCGGAATCCCATCAGAACTCCGCAGTTAAGCGTGCTTGGGCGAGAGTAGTACTAGGATGGGTGACCCCCTGGGAAGTCCTCGTGTTGCAACCCTTTTTTAATTTTTTTTATTTAATTTCGTCAACGAAGAATCAAACTCCCGGTACTAAGTGTAGTCGTCCGGAGTCACGGAGTATTATTTTTTTTTTCCCCGAGCCAACGTGTTGACCGGGCCACGGAGGCGCCCGGGGTGACCGTAGCCGACGCAGCGGGCCTACGGTGCGCCCGGAGCGGGAAAGGTGGTCGCCCGGGCGACGGCATTCGTCAAGGCAGGCTTACGGTGTGCCCGGTAGCGTGAACGGTGGACACGTGGAGCGTCCGGGCGTTCGTATGCGTCGAAACAGGCTTCCGGGGTGAGCGTTGGGGGACCAAGTAGCCCAGGGGAGGAAAGGGATAAAAGAATAAAGTGGTGGTATTATTTCGGTTGCGATCATACCAGCACTAATGCACAGGATCCCATCAGAACTCCGCAGTTAAGCGTGCTTGGGCAGAGAGTAGTACTAGGATGGGGTGACCCCCTGGGAAGTCCTCGTGTTGCAACCCTTTTTAATTTTTTTTATTTAATTTCGTCAACGCAAGAATCAAACTCCCGGTACTAAGTGTAGTCGTCCGGAGGTCACGGAGTATTATTTTTTTTTTCCCCGAGCCAACGTGTTGACCGGGCCACGGAGCGCCCGGGTGACCGTAGCCGACGCAGCGGGCCTACGGTGCGCCCGGAGCGGGAAAGGTGGTCGCCCGGGCGACGGCATTCGTCAAGGCAGGCTTACGGTGTGCCCGGGGTAGCGTGAATGGTGGACACGTGGAGCGTCCGGGCGTTCGTATGCGTCGAAACAGGCTTCCGGGTGAGCGTTGGGGACCAAGTAGCCCAGGTGAGGAAAGGGATAAAAGAATAAAGTGGTGGTATTATTTCGGTTGCGATCATACCAGCACTAATGCACCGGATCCCATCAGAACTCCGCAGTTAAGCGTGCTTGGGCGAGGAGTAGTACTAGGATGGGTGACCCCCTGGGAAGTCCTCGTGTTGCAACCCTTTTTAATTTTTTTTATTTAATTTCGTCAACGCAAGAATCAAACTCCCGGTACTAAGTGTAGTCGTCCGGAGTCACGGAGTATTTTTTTTTTCCCCGAGCCAACGTGTTGACCGGGCCACGGAGCGCCGGGTGACCGTAGCCGACGCAGCGGGCCTACGGTGCGCCCGGAGCGGGAAAGGTGGTCGCCCGGGCGACGGCATTCGTCAAGGCAGGCTTACGGTGTGCCCGGTAGCGTGAACGGTGGACACGTGGAGCGTTCCGGGCGTTCGTATGCGTCGAAACAGGCTTCCGGGTGAGCGTTGGGGACCAAGTAGCCCAGGTGAGGAAAGGGATAAAAGAATAAAGTGGTGGTATTATTTCGGTTGCGATCATACCAGCACTAATGCACCGGATCCCATCAGAACTCCGCAGTTAAGCGTGCTTGGGCGAGAGTAGTACTAGGATGGGTGACCCCCTGGGAAGTCCTCGTGTTGCAACCCTTTTTTAATTTTTTTTATTTAATTTCGTCAACGCAAGAATCAAACTCCCGGTACTAAGTGTAGTCGTCCGGAGTCACGGAGTATTATTTTTTTTTTCCCCGAGCCAACGTGTTGATCGGGCCACGGAGCGCCCGGGTGACCGTAGCCGACGCAGCGGGCCTACGGTGCGCCCGGAGCGGGAAAGGTGGTCGCCCGGGCGACGGCATTCGTCAAGGCAGGCTTACGGTGTGCCCGGTAGCATTCGTCAAGGCAGGCTTACGGTGTGCCCGGTAGCGTGAACGGTGGACACGTGGAGCGTCCGGGCGTTCGTATGCGTCGAAACAGGCTTCCGGGTGAGCGTTGGGGACCAAGTAGCCCAGGTGAGGAAAGGGATAAAAGAATAAAGTGGTGGTATTATTTCGGTTGCGATCATACCAGCACTAATGCACCGGATCCCATCAGAACTCCGCAGTTAAGCGTGCTTGGGCGAGAGTAATACTAGGATGGGTGACCCCCTGGGAAGTCCTCGTGTTGCAACCCTTTTTTAATTTTTTTTATTTAATTTCGTCAACGCAAGAATCAAACTCCCGGTACTAAGTGTAGTCGTCCGGAGTCACGGAGTATTATTTTTTTTTTTCCCCGAGCCAACGTGTTGACCGGGCCACGGAGCGCCCGGGTGACCGTAGCCGACGCAGCGGGCCTACGGTGCGCCCGGAGCGGGAAAGGTGGTCGCCCGGGCGACGGCATTCGTCAAGGCAGGCTTACGGTGTGCCCGGTAGCGTGAACGGTGGACACGTGGAGCGTCCGGGCGTTCGTATGCGTCGAAACAGGCTTCCGGGTGAGCGTTGGGGACCAAGTAGCCCAGGTGAGGAAAGGGATAAAAGAATAAAGTGGTGGTATTATTTCGGTTGCGATCATACCAGCACTAATGCACCGGATCCCATCAGAACTCCGCAGTTAAGCGTGCTTGGGCGAGAGTAGTACTAGGATGGGTGACCCCCTGGGAAGTCCTCGTGTTGCAACCCTTTTTTAATTTTTTTTATTTAATTTCGTCAACGAAAGAATCAAACTCCCGGTACTAAGTGTAGTCGTCCGGAGTCACGGAGTATTATTTTTTTTTTCCCCGAGCCAACGTGTTGACCGGGCCACGGAGCGCCCGGGTGACCGTAGCCGACGCAGCGGGCCTACGGTGCGCCCGGAGCGGGAAAGGTGGTCGCCCGGGCGACGGCATTCGTCAAGGCAGGCTTACGGTGTGCCCGGTAGCGTGAACGGTGGACACGTGGAGCGTCCGGGCGTTCGTATGCGTCGAAACAGGCTTCCGGGTGAGCGTTGGGGACCAAGTAGCCCAGGTGAGGAAAGGGATAAAAGAATAAAGTGGTGGTATTATTTCGGTTGCGATCATACCAGCACTAATGCACCGGATCCCATCAGAACTCCGCAGTTAAGCGTGCTTGGGCGAGAGTAGTACTAGGATGGGTGACCCCCTGGGAAGTCCTCGTGTTGCAACCCTTTTTTAATTTTTTTTATTTAATTTCGTCAACGCAAGAATCAAACTCCCGGTACTAAGTGTAGTCGTCCGGAGTCACGGAGTATTATTTTTTTTTTCCCCGAGCCAACGTGTTGACCGGGCCACGGAGCGCCCGGGTGACCGTAGCCGACGCAGCGGGCCTACGGTGCGCCCGGAGCGGGAAAGGTGGTCGCGCCGGGCGACGGCATTCGTCAAGGCAGGCTTACGGTGTGCCCGGTAGCGTGAACGGTGGACACGTGGAGCGTCCGGGCGTTCGTATGCGTCGAAACAGGCTTCCGGGTGAGCGTTGGGGACCAAGTAGCCCAGGTGAG
Source organism: Ambrosia artemisiifolia (assembly GCA_032199755.1). NCBI lineage: Eukaryota > Viridiplantae > Streptophyta > Magnoliopsida > Asterales > Asteraceae > Ambrosia > Ambrosia artemisiifolia. The sequence continues at coordinate 4,374,608 of CM063526.1, read as the reverse complement.
GAAAGGGATAAAAGAATAAAGTGGTGGTATTATTTCGGTTGCGATCATACCAGCACTAATGCACCGGATCCCATCAGAACTCCGCAGTTAAGCGTGCTTGGGCGAGAGTAGTACTAGGATGGGTGACCCCCTGGGAAGTCCTCGTGTTGCAACCCTTTTTTAATTTTTTTTATTTAATTTCGTCAACGAAAGAATCAAACTCCCGGTACTAAGTGTAGTCGTCCGGAGTCACGGAGTATTATTTTTTTTTTCCCCGAGCCAACGTGTTGACCGGGCCACGGAGCGCCCGGGTGACCGTAGCCGACGCAGCGGGCCTACGGTGCGCCCGGAGCGGGAAAGGTGGTCGCCCGGGCGACGGCATTCGTCAAGGCAGGCTTACGGTGTGCCCGGTAGCGTGAACGGTGGACACGTGGAGCGTCCGGGCGTTCGTATGCGTCGAAACAGGCTTCCGGGTGAGCGTTGGGGACCAAGTAGCCCAGGTGAGGAAAGGGATAAAAGAATAAAGTGGTGGTATTATTTCGGTTGCGATCATACCAGCACTAATGCACCGGATCCCATCAGAACTCCGCAGTTAAGCGTGCTTGGGCGAGAGTAGTACTAGGATGGGTGACCCCCTGGGAAGTCCTCGTGTTGCAACCCTTTTTTAATTTTTTTTATTTAATTTAGTCAACGCAAGAATCAAACTCCCGGTACTAAGTGTAGTCGTCCGGAGTCACGGAGTATTATTTTTTTTTTCCCCGAGCCAACGTGTTGACCGGGCCACGGAGCGCCCGGGTGACCGTAGCCGACGCAGCGGGCCTACGGTGCGCCCGGAGCGGGAAAGGTGGTCGCCCGGGCGACGGCATTCGTCAAGGCAGGCTTACGGTGTGCCCGGTAGCGTGAACGGTGGACACGTGGAGCGTCCGGGCGTTCGTATGCGTCGAAACAGGCTTCCGGGTGAGCGTTGGGGACCAAGTAGCCCAGGTGAGGAAAGGGATAAAAGAATAAAGTGGTGGTATTTTTTCGGTTGCGATCATACCAGCACTAATGCACCGGATCCCATCAGAACTCCGCAGTTAAGCGTGCTTGGGCGAGAGTAGTACTAGGATGGGTGACCCCCTGGGAAGTCCTCGTGTTGCAACCCTTTTTTAATTTTTTTTATTTAATTTCGTCAACGCAAGAATCAAACTCCCGGTACTAAGTGTAGTCGTCCGGAGTCACGGAGTATTATTTTTTTTTTCCCCGAGCCAACGTGTTGACCGGGCCACGGAGCGCCCGGGTGACCGTAGCCGACGCAGCGGGCCTACGGTGCGCCCGGAGCGGGAAAGGTGGTCGCCCGGGCGACGGCATTCGTCAAGGCAGGCTTACGGTGTGCCCGGTAGCGTGAACGGTGGACACGTGGAGCGTCCGGGCGTTCGTATGCGTCGAAACAGGCTTCCGGGTGAGCGTTGGGGACCAAGTAGCCCAGGTGAGGATAGGGATAAAAGAATAAAGTGGTGGTATTATTTCGGTTGCGATCATACCAGCACTAATGCACCGGATCCCATCAGAACTCCGCAGTTAAGCGTGGTTGGGCGAGAGTAGTACTAGGATGGGTGACCCCCTGGGAAGTCCTCGTGTTGCAACCCTTTTTTAATTTTTTTTATTTAATTTCGTCAACGCAAGAATCAAACTCCCGGTACTAAGTGTAGTCGTCCGGAGTCACGGAGTATTATTTTTTTTTTCCCCGAGCCAACGTGTTGACCGGGCCACGGAGCGCCCGGGTGACCGTAGCCGACGCAGCGGGCCTACGGTGCGCCCGGAGCGGGAAAGGTGGTCGCCCGGGCGACGGCATTCGTCAAGGCAGGCTTACGGTGTGCCCGGTAGCGTGAACGGTGGACACGTGGAGCGTCCGGGCGTTCGTATGCGTCGAAACAGGCTTCCGGGTGAGCGTTGGGGACCAAGTAGCCCAGGTGAGGAAAGGGATAAAAGAATAAAGTGGTGGTATTATTTCGGTTGCGATCATACCAGCACTAATGCACCGGATCCCATCAGAACTCCGCAGTTAAGCGTGCTTGGGCGAGAGTAGTACTAGGATGGGTGACCCCCTGGGAAGTCCTCGTGTTGCAACCCTTTTTTAATTTTTTTTATTTAATTTCGTCAACGCAAGAATCAAACTCCCGGTACTAAGTGTAGTCGTCCGGAGTCACGGAGTATTATTTTTTTTTTCCCCGAGCCAACGTGTTGACCGGGCCACGGAGCGCCCGGGTGACCGTAGCCGACGCAGCGGGCCTACGGTGCGCCCGGAGCGGGAAAGGTGGTCGCGCCGGGCGACGGCATTCGTCAAGGCAGGCTTACGGTGTGCCCGGTAGCGTGAACGGTGGACACGTGGAGCGTCCGGGCGTTCGTATGCGTCGAAACAGGCTTCCGGGTGAGCGTTGGGGACCAAGTAGCCCAGGTGAGGAAAGGGATAAAAGAATAAAGTGGTGGTATTATTTCGGTTGCGCTCATACCAGCACTAATGCACCGGATCCCATCAGAACTCCGCAGTTAAGCGTGGTTGGGCGAGAGTAGTACTAGGATGGGTGACCCCCTGGGAAGTCCTCGTGTTGCAACCCTTTTTTAATTTTTTTTATTTAATTTCGTCAACGCAAGAATCAAACTCCCGGTACTAAGTGTAGTCGTCCGGAGTCACGGAGTATTATTTTTTTTTTCCCCGAGCCAACGTGTTGACCGGGCCACGGAGCGCCCGGGTGACCGTAGCCGACGCAGCGGGCCTACGGTGCGCCCGGAGCGGGAAAGGTGGTCGCCCGGGCGACGGCATTCGTCAAGGCAGGCTTACGGTGTGCCCGGTAGCGTGAACGGTGGACACGTGGAGCGTCCGGGCGTTCGTATGCGTCGAAACAGGCTTCCGGGTGAGCGTTGGGGACCAAGTAGCCCAGGTGAGGATAGGGATAAAAGAATAAAGTGGTGGTATTATTTCGGTTGCGATCATACCAGCACTAATGCACCGGATCCCATCAGAACTCCGCAGTTAAGCGTGGTTGGGCGAGAGTAGTACTAGGATGGGTGACCCCCTGGGAAGTCCTCGTGTTGCAACCCTTTTTTAATTTTTTTTATTTAATTTCGTCAACGCAAGAATCAAACTCCCGGTACTAAGTGTAGTCGTCCGGAGTCACGGAGTATTATTTTTTTTTTCCCCGAGCCAACGTGTTGACCGGGCCACGGAGCGCCCGGGTGACCGTAGCCGACGCAGCGGGCCTACGGTGCGCCCGGAGCGGGAAAGGTGGTCGCCCGGGCGACGGCATTCGTCAAGGCAGGCTTACGGTGTGCCCGGTAGCGTGAACGGTGGACACGTGGAGCGTCCGGGCGTTCGTATGCGTCGAAACAGGCTTCCGGGTGAGCGTTGGGGACCAAGTAGCCCAGGTGAGGAAAGGGATAAAAGAATAAAGTGGTGGTATTATTTCGGTTGCGATCATACCAGCACTAATGCACCGGATCCCATCAGAACTCCGCAGTTAAGCGTGCTTGGGCGAGAGTAGTACTAGGATGGGTGACCCCCTGGGAAGTCCTCGTGTTGCAACCCTTTTTTAATTTTTTTTATTTAATTTCGTCAACGCAAGAATCAAACTCCCGGTACTAAGTGTAGTCGTCCGGAGTCACGGAGTATTATTTTTTTTTTCCCCGAGCCAACGTGTTGACCGGGCCACGGAGCGCCCGGGTGACCGTAGCCGACGCAGCGGGCCTACGGTGCGCCCGGAGCGGGAAAGGTGGTCGCGCCGGGCGACGGCATTCGTCAAGGCAGGCTTACGGTGTGCCCGGTAGCGTGAACGGTGGACACGTGGAGCATCCGGGCGTTCGTATGCGTCGAAACAGGCTTCCGGGTGAGCGTTGGGGACCAAGTAGCCCAGGTGAGGAAAGGGATAAAAGAATAAAGTGGTGGTATTATTTCGGTTGCGCTCATACCAGCACTAATGCACCGGATCCCATCAGAACTCCGCAGTTAAGCGTGGTTGGGCGAGAGTAGTACTAGGATGGGTGACCCCCTGGGAAGTCCTCGTGTTGCAACCCTTTTTTAATTTTTTTTATTTAATTTCGTCAACGCAAGAATCAAACTCCCGGTACTAAGTGTAGTCGTCCGGAGTCACGGAGTATTATTTTTTTTTTCCCCGAGCCAACGTGTTGACCGGGCCACGGAGCGCCCGGGTGACCGTAGCCGACGCAGCGGGCCTACGGTGCGCCCGGAGCGGGAAAGGTGGTCGCCCGGGCGACGGCATTCGTCAAGGCAGGCTTACGGTGTGCCCGGTAGCGTGAACGGTGGACACGTGGAGCGTCCGGGCGTTCGTATGCGTCGAAACAGGCTTCCGGGTGAGCGTTGGGGACCAAGTAGCCCAGGTGAGGAAAGGGATAAAAGAATAAAGTGGTGGTATTATTTCGGTTGCGATCATACCAGCACTAATGCACCGGATCCCATCAGAACTCCGCAGTTAAGCGTGCTTGGGCGAGAGTAGTACTAGGATGGGTGACCCCCTGGGAAGTCCTCGTGTTGCAACCCTTTTTTAATTTTTTTTATTTAATTTCGTCAACGAAAGAATCAAACTCCCGGTACTAAGTGTAGTCGTCCGGAGTCACGGAGTATTAATTTTTTTTTCCCCGAGCCAACGTGTTGACCGGGCCACGGAGCGCCCGGGTGACCGTAGCCGACGCAGCGGGCCTACGGTGCGCCCGGAGCGGGAAAGGTGGTCGCCCGGGCGACGGCATTCGTCAAGGCAGGCTTACGGTGTGCCCGGTAGCGTGAACGGTGGACACGTGGAGCGTCCGGGCGTTCGTATGCGTCGAAACAGGCTTCCGGGTGAGCGTTGGGGACCAAGTAGCCCAGGTGAGGAAAGGGATAAAAGAATAAAGTGGTGGTATTATTTCGGTTGCGCTCATACCAGCACTAATGCACCGGATCCCATCAGAACTCCGCAGTTAAGCGTGGTTGGGCGAGAGTAGTACTAGGATGGGTGACCCCCTGGGAAGTCCTCGTGTTGCAACCCTTTTTTAATTTTTTTTATTTAATTTCGTCAACGCAAGAATCAAACTCCCGGTACTAAGTGTAGTCGTCCGGAGTCACGGAGTATTATTTTTTTTTTCCCCGAGCCAACGTGTTGACCGGGCCACGGAGCGCCCGGGTGACCGTAGCCGACGCAGCGGGCCTACGGTGCGCCCGGAGCGGGAAAGGTGGTCGCCCGGGCGACGGCATTCGTCAAGGCAGGCTTACGGTGTGCCCGGTAGCGTGAACGGTGGACACGTGGAGCGTCCGGGCGTTCGTATGCGTCGAAACAGGCTTCCGGGTGAGCGTTGGGGACCAAGTAGCCCAGGTGAGGAAAGGGATAAAAGAATAAAGTGGTGGTATTATTTCGGTTGCGATCATACCAGCACTAATGCACCGGATCCCATCAGAACTCCGCAGTTAAGCGTGCTTGGGCGAGAGTAGTACTAGGATGGGTGACCCCCTGGGAAGTCCTCGTGTTGCAACCCTTTTTTAATTTTTTTTATTTAATTTCGTCAACGAAAGAATCAAACTCCCGGTACTAAGTGTAGTCGTCCGGAGTCACGGAGTATTAATTTTTTTTTCCCCGAGCCAACGTGTTGACCGGGCCACGGAGCGCCCGGGTGACCGTAGCCGACGCAGCGGGCCTACGGTGCGCCCGGAGCGGGAAAGGTGGTCGCCCGGGCGACGGCATTCGTCAAGGCAGGCTTACGGTGTGCCCGGTAGCGTGAACGGTGGACACGTGGAGCGTCCGGGCGTTCGTATGCGTCGAAACAGGCTTCCGGGTGAGCGTTGGGGACCAAGTAGCCCAGGTGAGGAAAGGGATAAAAGAATAAAGTGGTGGTATTATTTCGGTTGCGATCATACCAGTACTAATGCACCGGATCCCATCAGAACTCCGCAGTTAAGCGTGCTTGGGCGAGAGTAGTACTAGGATGGGTGACCCCCTAAGAAGTCCTCGTGTTGCAACCCTTTTTTAATTTTTTTTATTTAATTTCGTCAACGCAAGAATCAAACTCCCGGTACTAAGTGTAGTCGTCCGGAGTCACGGAGTATTATTTTTTTTTTCCCCGAGCCAACGTGTTGACCGGGCCACGGAGCGCCCGGGTGACCGTAGCCGACGCAGCGGGCCTACGGTGCGCCCGGAGCGGGAAAGGTGGTCGCCCGGGCGACGGCATTCGTCAAGGCAGGCTTACGGTGTGCCCGGTAGCGTGAACGGTGGACACGTGGAGCGTCCGGGCGTTCGTATGCGTCGAAACAGGCTTCCGGGTGAGCGTTGGGGACCAAGTAGCCCAGGTGAGGAAAGGGATAAAAGAATAAAGTGGTGGTATTATTTCGGTTGCGATCATACCAGCACTAATGCACCGGATCCCATCAGAACTCCGCAGTTAAGCGTGCTTGGGCGAGAGTAGTACTAGGATGGGTGACCCCCTGGGAAGTCCTCGTGTTGCAACCCTTTTTTAATTTTTTTTATTTAATTTCGTCAACGCAAGAATCAAACTCCCGGTACTAAGTGTAGTCGTCCGGAGTCACGGAGTATTATTTTTTTTTCCCCGAGCCAACGTGTTGACCGGGCCACGGAGCGCCCGGGTGACCGTAGCCGACGCAGCGGGCCTACGGTGCGCCCGGAGCGGGAAAGGTGGTCGCCCGGGCGACGGCATTCGTCAAGGCAGGCTTACGGTGTGCCCGGTAGCGTGAACGGTGGACACGTGGAGCGTCCGGGCGTTCGTATGCGTCGAAACAGGCTTCCGGGTGAGCGTTGGGGACCAAGTAGCCCAGGTGAGGAAAGGGATAAAAGAATAAAGTGGTGGTATTATTTCGGTTGCGATCATACCAGCACTAATGCACCGGATCCCATCAGAACTCCGCAGTTAAGCGTGCTTGGGCGAGAGTAGTACTAGGATGCGTGACCCCCTGGGAAGTCCTCGTGTTGCAACCCTTTTTTAATTTTTTTTATTTAATTTCGTCAACGCAAGAATCAAACTCCCGGTACTAAGTGTAGTCGTCCGGAGTCACGGAGTGTTATTTTTTTTTTCCCCGAGCCAACGTGTTGACCGGGCCACGGAGCGCCCGGGTGACCGTAGCCGACGCAGCGGGCCTACGGTGCGCCCGGAGCGGGAAAGGTGGTCGCCCGGGCGACGGCATTCGTCAAGGCAGGCTTACGGTGTGCCCGGTAGCGTGAACGGTGGACACGTGGAGCGTCCGGGCGTTCGTATGCGTCGAAACAGGCTTCCGGGTGAGCGTTGGGGACCAAGTAGCCCAGGTGAGGAAAGGGATAAAAGAATAAAGTGGTGGTATTATTTCGGTTGCGATCATACCAGCACTAATGCACCGGATCCCATCAGAACTCCGCAGTTAAGCGTGCTTGGGCGAGAGTAGTACTAGGATGGGTGACCCCCTGGGAAGTCCTCGTGTTGCAACCCTTTTTTAATTTTTTTTATTTAATTTCGTCAACGCAAGAATCAAACTCCCGGTACTAAGTGTAGTCGTCCGGAGTCACGGAGTGTTATTTTTTTTTTCCCCGAGCCAACGTGTTGACCGGGCCACGGAGCGCCCGGGTGACCGTAGCCGACGCAGCGGGCCTACGGTGCGCCCGGAGCGGGAAAGGTGGTCGCCCGGGCGACGGCATTCGTCAAGGCAGGCTTACGGTGTGCCCGGTAGCGTGAACGGTGGACACGTGGAGCGTCCGGGCGTTCGTATGCGTCGAAACAGGCTTCCGGGTGAGCGTTGGGGACCAAGTAGCCCAGGTGAGGAAAGGGATAAAAGAATAAAGTGGTGGTATTATTTCGGTTGCGATCATACCAGCACTAATGCACCGGATCCCATCAAAACTCCGCAGTTAAGCGTGCTTGGGCGAGAGTAGTACTAGGATGGGTGACCCCCTGGGAAGTCCTCGTGTTGCAACCCTTTTTTAATTTTTTTTATTTAATTTCGTCAACGCAAGAATCAAACTCCCGGTACTAAGTGTAGTCGTCCGGAGTCACGGAGTATTATTTTTTTTTTCCCCGAGCCAACGTGTTGACCGGGCCACGGAGCGCCCGGGTGACCGTAGCCGACGCAGCGGGCCTACGGTGCGCCCGGAGCGGGAAAGGTGGTCGCCCGGGCGACGGCATTCGTCAAGGCAGGCTTACGGTGTGCCCGGTAGCGTGAACGGTGGACACGTGGAGCGTCCGGGCGTTCGTATGCGTCGAAACAGGCTTCCGGGTGAGCGTTGGGGACCAAGTAGCCCAGGTGAGGAAAGGGATAAAAGAATAAAGTGGTGGTATTATTTCGGTTGCGATCATACCAGCACTAATGCACCGGATCCCATCAGAACTCCGCAGTTAAGCGTGCTTGGGCGAGAGTAGTACTAGGATGGGTGACCCCCTGGGAAGTCCTCGTGTTGCAACCCTTTTTTAATTTTTTTTATTTAATTTCGTCAACGCAAGAATCAAACTCCCGGTACTAAGTGTAGTCGTCCGGAGTCACGGAGTATTATTTTTTTTTTCCCCGAGCCAACGTGTTGACCGGGCCACGGAGCGCCCGGGTGACCGTAGCCGACGCAGCGGGCCTACGGTGCGCCCGGAGCGGGAAAGGTGGTCGCCCGGGCGACGGCATTCGTCAAGGCAGGCTTACGGTGTGCCCGGTAGCGTAAACGGTGGACACGTGGAGCGTCCGGGCGTTCGTATGCGTCGAAACAGGCTTCCGGGTGAGCGTTGGGGACCAAGTAGCCCAGGTGAGGAAAGGGATAAAAGAATAAAGTGGTGGTATTATTTCGGTTGCGATCATACCAGCACTAATGCACCGGATCCCATCAGAACTCCGCAGTTAAGCGTGCTTGAGCGAGAGTAGTACTAGGATGGGTGACCCCCTGGGAAGTCCTCGTGTTGCAACCCTTTTTTAATTTTTTTTATTTAATTTCGTCAACGCAAGAATCAAACTCCCGGTACTAAGTGTAGTCGTCCGGAGTCACGGAGTATTATTTTTTTTTTTCCCCGAGCCAACGTGTTGACCGGGCCACGGAGCGCCCGGGTGACCGTAGCCGACGCAGCGGGCCTACGGTGCGCCCGGAGCGGGAAAGGTGGTCGCCCGGGCGACGGCATTCGTCAAGGCAGGCTTACGGTGTGCCCGGTAGCGTAAACGGTGGACACGTGGAGCGTCCGGGCGTTCGTATGCGTCGAAACAGGCTTCCGGGTGAGCGTTGGGGACCAAGTAGCCCAGGTGAGGAAAGGGATAAAAGAATAAAGTGGTGGTATTATTTCGGTTGCGATCATACCAGCACTAATGCACCGGATCCCATCAGAACTCCGCAGTTAAGCGTGCTTGGGCGAGAGTAGTACTAGGATGGGTGACCCCCTGGGAAGTCCTCGTGTTGCAACCCTTTTTTAATTTTTTTTATTTAATTTCGTCAACGCAAGAATCAAACTCCCGGTACTAAGTGTAGTCGTCCGGAGTCACGGAGTATTATTTTTTTTTTCCCCGAGCCAACGTGTTGACCGGGCCACGGAGCGCCCGGGTGACCGTAGCCGACGCAGCGGGCCTACGGTGCGCCCGAAGCGGGAAAGGTGGTCGCCCGGGCGACGGCATTCGTCAAGGCAGGCTTACGGTGTGCCCGGTAGCGTAAACGGTGGACACGTGGAGCGTCCGGGCGTTCGTATGCGTCGAAACAGGCTTCCGGGTGAGCGTTGGGGACCAAGTAGCCCAGGTGAGGAAAGGGATAAAAGAATAAAGTGGTGGTATTATTTCGGTTGCGATCATACCAGCACTAATGCACCGGATCCCATCAGAACTCCGCAGTTAAGCGTGCTTGGGCGAGAGTAGTACTAGGATGGGTGACCCCCTGGGAAGTCCTCGTGTTGCAACCCTTTTTTAATTTTTTTTATTTAATTTCGTCAACGCAAGAATCAAACTCCCGGTACTAAGTGTAGTCGTCCGGAGTCACGGAGTATTATTTTTTTTTTCCCCGAGCCAACGTGTTGACCGGGCCACGGAGCGCCCGGGTGACCGTAGCCGACGCAGCGGGCCTACGGTGCGCCCGGAGCGGGAAAGGTGGTCGCCCGAGCGACGGCATTCGTCAAGGCAGGCTTACGGTGTGCCCGGTAGCGTAAACGGTGGACACGTGGAGCGTCCGGGCGTTCGTATGCGTCGAAACAGGCTTCCGGGTGAGCGTTGGGGACCAAGTAGCCCAGGTGAGGTAAGGGATAAAAGAATAAAGTGGTGGTATTATTTCGGTTGCGATCATACCAGCACTAATGCACCGGATCCCATCAGAACTCCGCAGTTAAGCGTGCTTGGGCGAGAGTAGTACTAGGATGGGTGACCCCCTGGGAAGTCCTCGTGTTGCAACCCTTTTTTAATTTTTTTTATTTAATTTCGTCAACGCAAGAATCAAACTCCCGGTACTAAGTGTAGTCGTCCGGAGTCACGGAGTATTATTTTTTTTTCCCCGAGCCAACGTGTTGACCGGGCCACGGAGCGCCCGGGTGACCGTAGCCGACGCAGCGGGCCTACGGTGCGCCCGGAGCGGGAAAGGTGGTCGCCCGAGCGACGGCATTCGTCAAGGCAGGCTTACGGTGTGCCCGGTAGCGTAAACGGTGGACACGTGGAGCGTCCGGGCGTTCGTATGCGTCGAAACAGGCTTCCGGGTGAGCGTTGGGGACCAAGTAGCCCAGGTGAGGAAAGGGATAAAAGAATAAAGTGGTGGTATTATTTCGGTTGCGATCATACCAGCACTAATGCACCGGATCCCATCAGAACTCCGCAGTTAAGCGTGCTTGGGCGAGAGTAGTACTAGGATGGGTGACCCCCTGGGAAGTCCTCGTGTTGCAACCCTTTTTTAATTTTTTTTATTTAATTTCGTCAACGCAAGAATCAAACTCCCGGTACTAAGTGTAGTCGTCCGGAGTCACGGAGTGTTATTTTTTTTTTTCCCCGAGCCAACGTGTTGACCGGGCCACGGAGCGCCCGGGTGACCGTAGCCGACGCAGCGGGCCTACGGTGCGCCCGGAGCGGGAAAGGTGGTCGCCCGGGCGACGGCATTCGTCAAGGCAGGCTTACGGTGTGCCCGGTAGCGTGAACGGTGGACACGTGGAGCGTCCGGGCGTTCGTATGCGTCGAAACAGGCTTCCGGGTGAGCGTTGGGGACCAAGTAGCCCAGGTGAGGAAAGGGATAAAAGAATAAAGTGGTGGTATTATTTCGGTTGCGATCATACCAGCACTAATGCACCGGATCCCATCAGAACTCCGCAGTTAAGCGTGCTTGGGCGAGAGTAGTACTAGGATGGGTGACCCCCTGGGAAGTCCTCGTGTTGCAACCCTTTTTTAATTTTTTTTATTTAATTTCGTCAACGCAAGAATCAAACTCCCGGTACTAAGTGTAGTCGTCCGGAGTCACGGAGTATTATTTTTTTTTTCCCCGAGCCAACGTGTTGACCGGGCCACGGAGCGCCCGGGTGACCGTAGCCGACGCAGCGGGCCTACGGTGCGCCCGGAGCGGGAAAGGTGGTCGCCCGGGCGACGGCATTCGTCAAGGCAGGCTTACGGTGTGCCCGGTAGCGTAAACGGTGGACACGTGGAGCGTCCGGGCGTTCGTATGCGTCGAAACAGGCTTCCGGGTGAGCGTTGGGGACCAAGTAGCCCAGGTGAGGAAAGGGATAAAAGAATAAAGTGGTGGTATTATTTCGGTTGCGATCATACCAGCACTAATGCACCGGATCCCATCAGAACTCCGCAGTTAAGCGTGCTTGAGCGAGAGTAGTACTAGGATGGGTGACCCCCTGGGAAGTCCTCGTGTTGCAACCCTTTTTTAATTTTTTTTATTTAATTTCGTCAACGCAAGAATCAAACTCCCGGTACTAAGTGTAGTCGTCCGGAGTCACGGAGTATTATTTTTTTTTTTCCCCGAGCCAACGTGTTGACCGGGCCACGGAGCGCCCGGGTGACCGTAGCCGACGCAGCGGGCCTACGGTGCGCCCGGAGCGGGAAAGGTGGTCGCCCGGGCGACGGCATTCGTCAAGGCAGGCTTACGGTGTGCCCGGTAGCGTAAACGGTGGACACGTGGAGCGTCCGGGCGTTCGTATGCGTCGAAACAGGCTTCCGGGTGAGCGTTGGGGACCAAGTAGCCCAGGTGAGGAAAGGGATAAAAGAATAAAGTGGTGGTATTATTTCGGTTGCGATCATACCAGCACTAATGCACCGGATCCCATCAGAACTCCGCAGTTAAGCGTGCTTGGGCGAGAGTAGTACTAGGATGGGTGACCCCCTGGGAAGTCCTCGTGTTGCAACCCTTTTTTAATTTTTTTTATTTAATTTCGTCAACGCAAGAATCAAACTCCCGGTACTAAGTGTAGTCGTCCGGAGTCACGGAGTATTATTTTTTTTTTCCCCGAGCCAACGTGTTGACCGGGCCACGGAGCGCCCGGGTGACCGTAGCCGACGCAGCGGGCCTACGGTGCGCCCGGAGCGGGAAAGGTGGTCGCCCGGGCGACGGCATTCGTCAAGGCAGGCTTACGGTGTGCCCGGTAGCGTAAACGGTGGACACGTGGAGCGTCCGGGCGTTCGTATGCGTCGAAACAGGCTTCCGGGTGAGCGTTGGGGACCAAGTAGCCCAGGTGAGGAAAGGGATAAAAGAATAAAGTGGTGGTATTATTTCGGTTGCGATCATACCAGCACTAATGCACCGGATCCCATCAGAACTCCGCAGTTAAGCGTGCTTGGGCGAGAGTAGTACTAGGATGGGTGACCCCCTGGGAAGTCCTCGTGTTGCAACCCTTTTTTAATTTTTTTTATTTAATTTCGTCAACGCAAGAATCAAACTCCCGGTACTAAGTGTAGTCGTCCGGAGTCACGGAGTATTATTTTTTTTTTCCCCGAGCCAACGTGTTGACCGGGCCACGGAGCGCCCGGGTGACCGTAGCCGACGCAGCGGGCCTACGGTGCGCCCGGAGCGGGAAAGGTGGTCGCCCGAGCGACGGCATTCGTCAAGGCAGGCTTACGGTGTGCCCGGTAGCGTAAACGGTGGACACGTGGAGCGTCCGGGCGTTCGTATGCGTCGAAACAGGCTTCCGGGTGAGCGTTGGGGACCAAGTAGCCCAGGTGAGGAAAGGGATAAAAGAATAAAGTGGTGGTATTATTTCGGTTGCGATCATACCAGCACTAATGCACCGGATCCCATCAGAACTCCGCAGTTAAGCGTGCTTGGGCGAGAGTAGTACTAGGATGGGTGACCCCCTGGGAAGTCCTCGTGTTGCAACCCTTTTTTAATTTTTTTTATTTAATTTCGTCAACGCAAGAATCAAACTCCCGGTACTAAGTGTAGTCGTCCGGAGTCACGGAGTATTATTTTTTTTTTCCCCGAGCCAACGTGTTGACCGGGCCACGGAGCGCCCGGGTGACCGTAGCCGACGCAGCGGGCCTACGGTGCGCCCGGAGCGGGAAAGGTGGTCGCCCGAGCGACGGCATTCGTCAAGGCAGGCTTACGGTGTGCCCGGTAGCGTAAACGGTGGACACGTGGAGCGTCCGGGCGTTCGTATGCGTCGAAACAGGCTTCCGGGTGAGCGTTGGGGACCAAGTAGCCCAGGTGAGGAAAGGGATAAAAGAATAAAGTGGTGGTATTATTTCGGTTGCGATCATACCAGCACTAATGCACCGGATCCCATCAGAACTCCGCAGTTAAGCGTGCTTGGGCGAGAGTAGTACTAGGATGGGTGACCCCCTGGGAAGTCCTCGTGTTGCAACCCTTTTTTAATTTTTTTTATTTAATTTCGTCAACGCAAGAATCAAACTCCCGGTACTAAGTGTAGTCGTCCGGAGTCACGGAGTGTTATTTTTTTTTTTCCCCGAGCCAACGTGTTGACCGGGCCACGGAGCGCCCGGGTGACCGTAGCCGACGCAGCGGGCCTACGGTGCGCCCGGAGCGGGAAAGGTGGTCGCCCGGGCGACGGCATTCGTCAAGGCAGGCTTACGGTGTGCCCGGTAGCGTGAACGGTGGACACGTGGAGCGTCCGGGCGTTCGTATGCGTCGAAACAGGCTTCCGGGTGAGCGTTGGGGACCAAGTAGCCCAGGTGAGGAAAGGGATAAAAGAATAAAGTGGTGGTATTATTTCGGTTGCGATCATACCAGCACTAATGCACCGGATCCCATCAGAACTCCGCAGTTAAGCGTGCTTGGGCGAGAGTAGTACTAGGATGGGTGACCCCCTGGGAAGTCCTCGTGTTGCAACCCTTTTTTAAATTTTTTTATTTAATTTCGTCAACGCAAGAATCAAACTCCCGGTACTAAGTGTAGTCGTCCGGAGTCACGGAGTATTATTTTTTTTTTCCCCGAGCCAACGTGTTGACCGGGCCACGGAGCGCCCGGGTGACCGTAGCCGACGCAGCGGGCCTACGGTGCGCCCGGAGCGGGAAAGGTGGTCGCCCGGGCGACGGCATTCGTCAAGGCAGGCTTACGGTGTGCCCGGTAGCGTGAACGGTGGACACGTGGAGCGTCCGGGCGTTCGTATGCGTCGAAACAGGCTTCCGGGTGAGCGTTGGGGACCAAGTAGCCCAGGTGAGGAAAGGGATAAAAGAATAAAGTGGTGGTATTATTTCGGTTGCGATCATACCAGCACTAATGCACCGGATCCGATCAGAACTCCGCAGTTAAGCGTGCTTGGGCGAGAGTAGTACTAGGATGGGTGACCCCCTGGGAAGTCCTCGTGTTGCAACCCTTTTTTAATTTTTTTTATTTAATTTCGTCAACGCAAGAATCAAACTCCCGGTACTAAGTGTAGTCGTCCGGAGTCACGGAGTATTATTTTTTTTTTCCCCGAGCCAACGTGTTGACCGGGCCACGGAGCGCCCGGGTGACCGTAGCCGACGCAGCGGGCCTACGGTGCGCCCGGAGCGGGAAAGGTGGTCGCCCGGGCGACGGCATTCGTCAAGGCAGGCTTACGGTGTGCCCGGTAGCGTAAACGGTGGACACGTGGAGCGTCCGGGCGTTCGTATGCGTCGAAACAGGCTTCCGGGTGAGCGTTGGGGACCAAGTAGCCCAGGTGAGGAAAGGGATAAAAGAATAAAGTGGTGGTATTATTTCGGTTGCGATCATACCAGCACTAATGCACCGGATCCCATCAGAACTCCGCAGTTAAGCGTGCTTGGGCGAGAGTAGTACTAGGATGGGTGACCCCCTGGGAAGTCCTCGTGTTGCAACCCTTTTTTAATTTTTTTTATTTAATTTCGTCAACGCAAGAATCAAACTCCCGGTACTAAGTGTAGTCGTCCGGAGTCACGGAGTATTATTTTTTTTTTCCCCGAGCCAACGTGTTGACCGGGCCACGGAGCGCCCGGGTGACCGTAGCCGACGCAGCGGGCCTACGGTGCGCCCGGAGCGGGAAAGGTGGTCGCCCGGGCGACGGCATTCGTCAAGGCAGGCTTACGGTGTGCCCGGTAGCGTGAACGGTGGACACGTGGAGCGTCCGGGCGTTCGTATGCGTCGAAACAGGCTTCCGGGTGAGCGTTGGGGACCAAGTAGCCCAGGTGAGGAAAGGGATAAAAGAATAAAGTGGTGGTATTATTTCGGTTGCGATCATACCAGCACTAATGCACCGGATCCCATCAGAACTCCGCAGTTAAGCGTGCTTGGGCGAGAGTAGTACTAGGATGGGTGACCCCGTGGGAAGTCCTCGTGTTGCAACCCTTTTTTAATTTTTTTTATTTAATTTCGTCAACGCAAGAATCAAACTCCCGGTACTAAGTGTAGTCGTCCGGAGTCACGGAGTATTATTTTTTTTTTCCCCGAGCCAACGTGTTGACCGGGCCACGGAGCGCCCGGGTGACCGTAGCCGACGCAGCGGGCCTACGGTGCGCCCGGAGCGGGAAAGGTGGTCGCCCGGGCGACGGCATTCGTCAAGGCAGGCTTACGGTGTGCCCGGTAGCGTAAACGGTGGACACGTGGAGCGTCCGGGCGTTCGTATGCGTCGAAACAGGCTTCCGGGTGAGCGTTGGGGACCAAGTAGCCCAGGTGAGGAAAGGGATAAAAGAATAAAGTGGTGGTATTATTTCGGTTGCGATCATACCAGCACTAATGCACCGGATCCCATCAGAACCCCGCAGTTAAGCGTGCTTGAGCGAGAGTAGTACTAGGATGGGTGACCCCCTGGGAAGTCCTCGTGTTGCAACCCTTTTTTAATTTTTTTTATTTAATTTCGTCAACGCAAGAATCAAACTCCCGGTACTAAGTGTAGTCGTCCGGAGTCACGGAGTATTATTTTTTTTTTCCCCGAGCCAACGTGTTGACCGGGCCACGGAGCGCCCGGGTGACCGTAGCCGACGCAGCGGGCCTACGGTGCGCCCGGAGCGGGAAAGGTGGTCGCCCGGGTGACGGCATTCGTCAAGGCAGGCTTACGGTGTGCCCGGTAGCGTAAACGGTGGACACGTGGAGCGTCCGGGCGTTCGTATGCGTCGAAACAGGCTTCCGGGTGAGCGTTGGGGACCAAGTAGCCCAGGTGAGGAAAGGGATAAAAGAATAAAGTGGTGGTATTATTTCGGTTGCGATCATACCAGCACTAATGCACCGGATCCCATCAGAACTCCGCAGTTAAGCGTGCTTGGGCGAGAGTAGTACTAGGATGGGTGACCCCCTGGAAGTCCTCGTGTTGCAACCCTTTTTTAATTTTTTTTATTTAATTTCGTCAACGCAAGAATCAAACTCCCGGTACTAAGTGTAGTCGTCCGGAGTCACGGAGTATTATTTTTTTTTTCCCCGAGCCAACGTGTTGACCGGGCCACGGAGCGCCCGGGTGACCGTAGCCGACGCAGCGGGCCTACGGTGCGCCCGGAGTGGGAAAGGTGGTCGCCCGGGCGACGGCATTCGTCAAGGCAGGCTTACGGTGTGCCCGGTAGCGTAAACGGTGGACACGTGGAGCGTCCGGGCGTTCGTATGCGTCGAAACAGGCTTCCGGGTGAGCGTTGGGGACCAAGTAGCCCAGGTGAGGAAAGGGATAAAAGAATAAAGTGGTGGTATTATTTCGGTTGCGATCATACCAGCACTAATGCACCGGATCCCATCAGAACTCCGCAGTTAAGCGTGCTTGGGCGAGAGTAGTACTAGGATGGGTGACCCCCTGGGAAGTCCTCGTGTTGCAACCCTTTTTTAATTTTTTTTATTTAATTTCGTCAACGCAAGAATCAAACTCCCGGTACTAAGTGTAGTCGTCCGGAGTCACGGAGTATTATTTTTTTTTTCCCCGAGCCAACGTGTTGACCGGGCCACGGAGCGCCCGGGTGACCGTAGCCGACGCAGCGGGCCTACGGTGCGCCCGGAGCGGGAAAGGTGGTCGCCCGGGCGACGGCATTCGTCAAGGCAGGCTTACGGTGTGCCCGGTAGCGTAAACGGTGGACACGTGGAGCGTCCGGGCGTTCGTATGCGTCGAAACAGGCTTCCGGGTGAGCGTTGGGGACCAAGTAGCCCAGGTGAGGAAAGGGATAAAAGAATAAAGTGGTGGTATTATTTCGGTTGCGATCATACCAGCACTAATGCACCGGATCCCATCAGAACTCCGCAGTTAAGCGTGCTTGGGCGAGAGTAGTACTAGGATGGGTGACCCCCTGGGAAGTCCTCATGTTGCAACCCTTTTTTAATTTTTTTTATTTAATTTCGTCAACGCAAGAATCAAACTCCCGGTACTAAGTGTAGTCGTCCGGAGTCACGGAGTATTATTTTTTTTTTTCCCCGAGCCAACGTGTTGACCGGGCCACGGAGCGCCCGGGTGACCGTAGCCGACGCAGCGGGCCTACGGTGCGCCCGGAGCGGGAAAGGTGGTCGCCCGGGCGACGGCATTCGTCAAGGCAGGCTTACGGTGTGCCCGGTAGCGTGAACGGTGGACACGTGGAGCGTCCGGGCGTTCGTATGCGTCGAAACAGGCTTCCGGGTGAGCGTTGGGGACCAAGTAGCCCAGGTGAGGAAAGGGATAAAAGAATAAAGTGGTGGTATTATTTCGGTTGCGATCATACCAGCACTAATGCACCGGATCCCATCAGAACTCCGCAGTTAAGCGTGCTTGGGCGAGAGTAGTACTAGGATGGGTGACCCCCTGGGAAGTCCTCGTGTTGCAACCCTTTTTTAATTTTTTTTATTTAATTTCGTCAACGCAAGAATCAAACTCCCGGTACTAAGTGTAGTCGTCCGGAGTCACGGAGTATTATTTTTTTTTCCCCGAGCCAACGTGTTGACCGGGCCACGGAGCGCCCGGGTGACCGTAGCCGACGCAGCGGGCCTACGGTGCGCCCGGAGCGGGAAAGGTGGTCGCCCGGGCGACGGCATTCGTCAAGGCAGGCTTACGGTGTGCCCGGTAGCGTGAACGGTGGACACGTGGAGCGTCCGGGCGTTCGTATGCGTCGAAACAGGCTTCCGGGTGAGCGTTGGGGACCAAGTAGCCCAGGTGAGGAAAGGGATAAAAGAATAAAGTGGTGGTATTATTTCGGTTGCGATCATACCAGCACTAATGCACCGGATCCCATCAGAACTCCGCAGTTAAGCGTGCTTGGGCGAGAGTAGTACTAGGATGGGTGACCCCCTGGGAAGTCCTCGTGTTGCAACCCTTTTTTAATTTTTTTTATTTAATTTCGTCAACGCAAGAATCAAACTCCCGGTACTAAGTGTAGTCGTCCGGAGTCACGGAGTATTATTTTTTTTTCCCCGAGCCAACGTGTTGACCGGGCCACGGAGCGCCCGGGTGACCGTAGCCGACGCAGCGGGCCTACGGTGCGCCCGGAGCGGGAAAGGTGGTCGCCCGGGCGACGGCATTCGTCAAGGCAGGCTTACGGTGTGCCCGGTAGCGTGAACGGTGGACACGTGAAGCGTCCGGGCGTTCGTATGCGTCGAAACAGGCTTCCGGGTGAGCGTTGGGGACCAAGTAGCCCAGGTGAGGAAAGGGATAAAAGAATAAAGTGGTGGTATTATTTCGGTTGCGATCATACCAGCACTAATGCACCGGATCCCATCAGAACTCCGCAGTTAAGCGTGCTTGGGCGAGAGTAGTACTAGGATGGGTGACCCCCTGGGAAGTCCTAGTGTTGCAACCCTTTTTTAATTTTTTTTATTTAATTTCGTCAACGCAAGAATCAAACTCCCGGTACTAAGTGTAGTCGTCCGGAGTCACGGAGTATTATTTTTTTTTTCCCCGAGCCAACGTGTTGACCGGGCCACGGAGCGCCCGGGTGACCGTAGCCGACGCAGCGGGCCTACGGTGCGCCCGAAGCGGGAAAGGTGGTCGCCCGGGCGACGACATTCGTCAAGGCAGGCTTACGGTGTGCCCGGTAGCGTGAACGGTGGACACGTTGAGCGTCCGGGCGTTCGTATGCGTCGAAACAGGCTTCCGGGTGAGCGTTGGGGACCAAGTAGCCCAGGTGAGGAAAGGGATAAAAGAATAAAGTGGTGGTATTATTTCGGTTGCGATCATACCAGCACTAATGCACCGGATCCCATCAGAACTCCGCAGTTAAGCGTGCTTGGGCGAGAGTAGTACTAGGATGGGTGACCCCCTGGGAAGTCCTCGTGTTGCAACCCTTTTTTAATTTTTTTTTATTTAATTTCGTCAACGCAAGAATCAAACTCCCGGTACTAAGTGTAGTCGTCCGGAGTCACGGAGTATTATTTTTTTTTTCCCCGAGCCAACGTGTTGACCGGGCCACGGAGCGCCCGGGTGACCGTAGCCGACGCAGCGGGCCTACGGTGCGCCCGGAGCGGGAAAGGTGGTCGCCCGGGCGACGACATTCGTCAAGGCAGGCTTACGGTGTGCCCGGTAGCGTGAACGGTGGACACGTGGAGCGTCCGGGCGTTCGTATGCGTCGAAACAGGCTTCCGGGTGAGCGTTGGGGACCAAGTAGCCCAGGTGAGGAAAGGGATAAAAGAATAAAGTGGTGGTATTATTTCGGTTGCGATCATACCAGCACTAATGCACCGGATCCCATCAGAACTCCGCAGTTAAGCGTGCTTGGGCGAGAGTAGTACTAGGATGGGTGACCCCCTGGGAAGTCCTCGTGTTGCAACCCTTTTTAAATTTTTTTTATTTAATTTCGTCAACGCAAGAATCAAACTCCCGGTACTAAGTGTAGTCGTCCGGAGTCACGGAGTATTATTTTTTTTTTCCCCGAGCCAACGTGTTGACCGGGCCACGGAGCGCCCGGGTGACCGTAGCCGACGCAGCGGGCCTACGGTGCGCCCGGAGCGGGAAAGGTGGTCGCCCGGGCGACGGCATTCGTCAAGGCAGGCTTACGGTGTGCCCGGTAGCGTGAACGGTGGACACGTGGAGCGTCCGGGCGTTCGTATGCATCGAAACAGGCTTCCGGGTGAGCGTTGGGGACCAAGTAGCCCAGGTGAGGAAAGGGATAAAAGAATAAAGTGGTGGTATTATTTCGGTTGCGATCATACCAGCACTAATGCACCGGATCCCATCAGAACTCCGCAGTTAAGCGTGCTTGGGCGAGAGTAGTACTAGGATGGGTGACCCTCTGGGAAGTCCTCGTGTTGCAACCCTTTTTTAATTTTTTTTATTTAATTTCGTCAACGCAAGAATCAAACTCCCGGTACTAAGTGTAGTCGTTCGGAGTCACGGAGTATTATTTTTTTTTTCCCCGAGCCAACGTGTTGACCGGGCCACGGAGCGCCCGGGTGACCGTAACCGACGCAGCGGGCCTACGGTGCGCCCGGAGCGGGAAAGGTGGTCGCCCGGGCGACGGCATTCGTCAAGGCAGGCTTACGGTGTGCCCGGTAGCGTGAACGGTGGACACGTTGAGCGTCCGGGCGTTCGTATGCGTCGAAACAGGCTTCCGGGTGAGCGTTGGGGACCAAGTAGCCCAGGTGAGGAAAGGGATAAAAGAATAAAGTGGTGGTATTATTTCGGTTGCGATCATACCAGCACTAATGCACCGGATCCCATCAGAACTCCGCAGTTAAGCGTGCTTGGGCGAGAGTAGTACTAGGATGGGTGACCCCCTGGGAAGTCCTCGTGTTGCAACCCTTTTTTAATTTTTTTTTATTTAATTTCGTCAACGCAAGAATCAAACTCCCGGTACTAAGTGTAGTCGTCCGGAGTCACGGAGTATTATTTTTTTTTTCCCCGAGCCAACGTGTTGACCGGGCCACGGAGCGCCCGGGTGACCGTAGCCGACGCAGCGGGCCTACGGTGCGCCCGGAGCGGGAAAGGTGGTCGCCCGGGCGACGACATTCGTCAAGGCAGGCTTACGGTGTGCCCGGTAGCGTGAACGGTGGACACGTGGAGCGTCCGGGCGTTCGTATGCGTCGAAACAGGCTTCCGGTTGAGCGTTGGGGACCAAGTAGCCCAGGTGAGGAAAGGGATAAAAGAATAAAGTGTGGTATTATTTCGGTTGCGATCATACCAGCACTAATGCACCGGATCCCATCAGAACTCCGCAGTTAAGCGTGCTTGGGCGAGAGTAGTACTAGGATGGGTGACCCCCTGGGAAGTCCTCGTGTTGCAACCCTTTTTTAATTTTTTTTATTTAATTTCGTCAACGCAAGAATCAAACTCCCGGTACTAAGTGTAGTCGTCCGGAGTCACGGAGTATTATTTTTTTTTTCCCCGAGCCAACGTGTTGACCGGGCCACGGAGCGCCCGGGTGACCGTAGCCGACGCAGCGGGCCTACGGAGCGCCCGGAGCGGGAAAGGTGGTCGCCCGGGCGACGGCATTCGTCAAGGCAGGCTTACGGTGTGCCCGGTAGCGTGAACGGTGGACACGTGGAGCGTCCGGGCGTTCGTATGCGTCGAAACAGGCTTCCGGGTGAGCGTTGGGGACCAAGTAGCCCAGGTGAGGAAAGGGATAAAAGAATAAAGTGGTGGTATTATTTCGGTTGCGATCATACCAGCACTAATGCACCGGATCCCATCAGAACTCCGCAGTTAAGCGTGCTTCGGCGAGAGTAGTACTAGGATGGGTGACCCTCTGGGAAGTCCTCGTGTTGCAACCCTTTTTTAATTTTTTTTATTTAATTTCGTCAACGCAAGAATCAAACTCCCGGTACTAAGTGTAGTCGTCCGGAGTCACGGAGTATTATTTTTTTTTTCCCCGAGCCAACGTGTTGACCGTGCCACGGAGCGCCCGGGTGACCGTAGCCGACGCAGCGGGCCTACGGTGCGCCCGGAGCGGGAAAGGTGGTCGCCCGGGCGACGGCATTCGTCAAGGCAGGCTTACGGTGTGCCCGGTAGCGTGAACGGTGGACACGTGGAGCGTCCGGGCGTTCGTATGCGTCGAAACAGGCTTCCGGGTGAGTGTTGGGGACCAAGTAGCCCAGGTGAGGAAAGGGATAAAAGAATAAAGTGGTCGTATTATTTCGGTTGCGATCATACCAGCACTAATGCACCGGATCCCATCAGAACTCCGCAGTTAAGCGTGCTTGGGCGAGAGTAGTACTAGGATGGGTGACCCCCTGGGAAGTCCTCGTGTTGCAACCCTTTTTTAATTTTTTTTATTTAATTTCGTCAACGCAAGAATCAAACTCCCGGTACTAAGTGTAGTCGTCCGGAGTCACGGAGTATTATTTATTTTTTCCCCGAGCCAACGTGTCGACCGGGCCACGGAGCGCCCGGGTGACCGTAGCCGACGCAGCGGGCCTACGGTGCGCCCGGAGCGGGAAAGGTGGTCGCCCGGGCGACGGCATTCGTCAAGGCAGGCTTACGGTGTGCCCGGTAGCGTGAACGGTGGACACGTGGAGCGTCCGGGCGTTCGTATGCGTCGAAACAGGCTTCCGGCTGAGCGTTGGGGACCAAGTAGCCCAGGTGAGGAAAGGGATAAAAGAATAAAGTGGTGGTATTATTTCGGTTGCGATCATACCAGCACTAATGCACCGGATCCCATCAGAACTCCGCAGTTAAGCGTGCTTGGGCGAGAGTAGTTCTAGGATGGGTGACCCCCTGGGAAGTCCTCGTGTTGCAACCCTTTTTTAATTTTTTTTATTTTAATTTGGTCAACGCAAGAATCAAACTCCCGGTACTAAGTGTAGTCGTCCGGAGTCACGGAGAATTATTTTTTTTTTCCCGAGCCAACGTGTTGACCGGGCCACGGAGCGTCCGGGTGACCGTAGCCGACGCAGCGGGCCTACGGTGCGCCCGGAGCGGGCGAGAGTAGT
Organism: Ambrosia artemisiifolia; assembly: GCA_032199755.1. Lineage (NCBI taxonomy): Eukaryota > Viridiplantae > Streptophyta > Magnoliopsida > Asterales > Asteraceae > Ambrosia > Ambrosia artemisiifolia. The sequence goes on along the minus strand of CM063526.1, from coordinate 4,351,512 downwards.
ACTAGGATGGGTGACCCCCTGGGAAGTCCTCGTGTTGCAACCCTTTTTTAATTTTTTTTATTTAATTTGGTCAACGCAAGAATCAAACTCCCGGTACTAAGTGTAGTCGTCCGGAGTCACGGAGTATTATTTTTTTTTTCCCGAGCCAACGTGTTGACCGGGCTACGGAGCGTCCGAGTGACCGTAGCCGACGCAGCGGGCCTACGGTGCGCCCGGAGCGGGAAAGGTGGTCGCCCGGGCGACGGCATTCGTCAAGGCAGGCTTACGGTGTGCCCGGTAGCGTGAACGGTGGACACGTGGAGCGTCCGGGCGTTCGTATGCGTCGAAACAGGCTTCCGGGTGAGCGTTGGGGACCAAGTAGCCCAGGTGAGGAAAGGGATAAAAGAATAAAGTGGTGGTATTATTTCAGTTGGGATCATACCAGCACTAATGCACCGGATCCCATCAGAACTCCGCAGTTAAGCGTGCTTGGGCGAGAGTAGTACTAGGATGGGTGACCCCCTGGGAAGTCCTCGTGTTGCAACCCTTTTTTATTTTTTTTTGTTTAATTTCGTCAACGCAAGAATCAAACTCCCGGTACTAAGTGTAGTCGTCCGGAGTCACGGAGTATTATTTTTTTTTCCCGAGCCAACGTGTTGACCGGGCCACGGAGCGTCCGGGTGACCGTAGCCGACGCAGCGGGCCTACGGTGCGCCCGGAGCGGGAAAGGTGGTCGCCCGGGCGACGACATTCGTCAAGGCAGGCTTACGGTGTGCCCGGTAGCGTGAACGGTGGACACGTGGAGCCTCCTGGCGTTCGTATGCGTCGAAACAGGCTTCCGGGTGAGCGTTGGGGACCAAGTAGCCCAGGTGAGGAAAGGGATAAAAGAATAAAGTGGTGGTATTATTTCGGTTGCGATCATACCAGCACTAATGCACCGGATCCCATCAGAACTCCGCAGTTAAGCGTGCTTGGGCGAGAGTAGTACTAGGATGGGTGACCCCCTGGGAAGTCCTCGTGTTGCAACACTTTTTTAATTTTTTTTATTTAATTTCGTCAACGCAAGAATCAAACTCCCGGTACTAAGTGTAGTCGTCCGGAGTCACGGAGTATTATTTTTTTTTTCCCGAGCCAACGTGTTGACCGGGCCACGGAGCGTCCGGGTGACCGTAGCCGACGCAGCGGGCCTACGGTGCGCCCGGAGCGGGAAAGGTGGTCGCCCGGGCGACGGCATTCGTCAATGCAGGCTTACGGTGTGCCCGGTAGCGTGAACGGTGGACACGTGGAGCGTCCGGGCGTTCGTATGCGTCGAAACAGGCTTCCGGGTGAGCGTTGGGACCAAGTAGCCCAGGTGAGGAAAGGGATAAAAGAATAAAGTGGTGGTATTATTTCGGTTGCGATCATACCAGCACTAATGCACCGGATCCCATCAGAACTCCGCAGTTAAGCATGCTTGGGCGAGAGTAGTACTAGGATGGGTGACCCCCTGGGAAGTCCTCGTGTTGCAACCCTTTTTTAATTTTTTTTATTTTAATTTGGTCAACGCAAGAATCAAACTCCCGGTACTAAGTGTAGTCGTCCGGAGTCACGGAGAATTATTTTTTTTTTTCCCGAGCCAACGTGTTGACCGGGCCACGGAGCGTCCGGGTGACCGTAGCCGACGCAGCGGGCCTACGGTGCGCCCGGAGCGGGCGAGAGTAGTACTAGGATGGGTGACCCCCTGGGAAGTCCTCGTGTTGCAACCCTTTTTTAATTTTTTTATTTAATTTGGTCAACGCAAGAATCAAACTCCCGGTACTAAGTGTAGTCGTCCGGAGTCACGGAGTATTATTTTTTTTTTCCCGAGCCAACGTGTTGACCGGGCCACGGAGCGTCCGAGTGACCGTAGCCGACGCAGCGGGCCTACGGTGCGCCCGGAGCGGGAAAGGTGGTCGCCCGGGCGACGGCATTCGTCAAGGCAGGCTTACGGTGTGCCCGGTAGCGTGAACGGTGGACACGTGGAGCGTCCGGGCGTTCGTATGCGTCGAAACAGGCTTCCGGGTGAGCGTTGGGGACCAAGTAGCCCAGGTGAGGAAAGGGATAAAAGAATAAAGTGGTGGTATTATTTCAGTTGGGATCATACCAGCACTAATGCACCGGATCCCATCAGAACTCCGCAGTTAAGCGTGCTTGGGCGAGAGTAGTACTAGGATGGGTGACCCCCTGGGAAGTCCTCGTGTTGCAACCCTTTTTTATTTTTTTTTGTTTAATTTCGTCAACGCAAGAATCAAACTCCCGGTACTAAGTGTAGTCGTCCGGAGTCACGGAGTATTATTTTTTTTTTCCCGAGCCAACGTGTTGACCGGGCCACGGAGCGTCCGGGTGACCGTAGCCGACGCAGCGGGCCTACGGTGCGCCCGGAGCGGGAAAGGTGGTCGCCCGGGCGACGACATTCGTCAAGGCAGGCTTACGGTGTGCCCGGTAGCGTGAACGGTGGACACGTGGAGCCTCCTGGCGTTCGTATGCGTCGAAACAGGCTTCCGGGTGAGCGTTGGGGACCAAGTAGCCCAGGTGAGGAAAGGGATAAAAGAATAAAGTGGTGGTATTATTTCGGTTGCGATCATACCAGCACTAATGCACCGGATCCCATCAGAACTCCGCAGTTAAGCGTGCTTGGGCGAGAGTAGTACTAGGATGGGTGACCCCCTGGGAAGTCCTCGTGTTGCAACACTTTTTTAATTTTTTTTATTTAATTTCGTCAACGCAAGAATCAAACTCCCGGTACTAAGTGTAGTCGTCCGGAGTCACGGAGTATTATTTTTTTTTTCCCGAGCCAACGTGTTGACCGGGCCACGGAGCGTCCGGGTGACCGTAGCCGACGCAGCGGGCCTACGGTGCGCCCGGAGCGGGAAAGGTGGTCGCCCGGGCGACGGCATTCGTCAAGGCAGGCTTACGGTGTGCCCGGTAGCGTGAACGGTGGACACGTGGAGCGTCCGGGCGTTCGTATGCGTCGAAACAGGCTTCCGGGTGAGCGTTGGGACCAAGTAGCCCAGGTGAGGAAAAGGATAAAAGAATAAAGTGGTGGTATTATTTCGGTTGCGATCATACCAGCACTAATGCACCGGATCCCATGAGAACTCCGCAGTTAAGCATGCTTGGGCGAGAGTAGTACTAGGATCGGTGACCCCCTGGGAAGTCCTCGTGTTGCAACCCTTTTTTAATTTTTTTTATTTTAATTTGGTCAACGCAAGAATCAAACTCCCGGTACTAAGTGTAGTCGTCCGGAGTCACGGAGAATTATTTTTTTTTTCCCGAGCCAACGTGTTGACCGGGCCACGGAGCGTCCGGGTGACCGTAGCCGACGCAGCGGGCCTACGGTGCGCCCGGAGCGGGCGAGAGTAGTACTAGGATGGGTGACCCCCTGGGAAGTCCTCGTGTTGCAACCCTTTTTTAATTTTTTTTATTTAATTTGGTCAACGCAAGAATCAAACTCCCGGTACTAAGTGTAGTCGTCCGGAGTCACGGAGTATTATTTTTTTTTTCCCGAGCCAACGTGTTGACCGGGCCACGGAGCGTCCGGGAGACCGTAGCCGACGCAGCGGGCCTACTGTGCGACCGGAGCGGGAAAGGTGGTCGCCCGGGCGACGGCATTCGTCAAGGGAGGCTTACGGTGTGCCCGGTAGCGTGAACGGTGGACACGTGGAGCGTCCGGCCGTTCGTATGCGTCGAAACAGGCTTCCGGGTGAGCGTTGGGGACCAAGTAGCCCAGGTGAGGAAAGGGATAAAAGAATAAAGTGGTGGTTTTATTTCGGTTGCGATCATACCAGCACTAATGCACCGGATCCCATCAGAACTCCGCAATTAAGCGTGCTTGGGCGAGAGTAGTACTAGGATGGGTGACCCCCTGGGAAGTCCTCGTGTTGCAACCCTTTTTTATTTTTTTTTGTTTAATTTCGTCAACGCAAGAATCAAACTCCCGGTACTAAGTGTAGTCGTCCGGAGTCACGGAGTATTATTTTTTTTTCCCGAGCCAACGTGTTGACCGGGCCACGGAGCGTCCGGGTGACCGTAGCCGACACAGCGGGCCTACGGTGCGCCCGGAGCGGGAAAGGTGGTCGCCCGGGCGACGACATTCGTCAAGGCAGGCTTACGGTGTGCCCGGTAGCGTGAACGGTGGACACGTGGAGCCTCCGGGCGTTCGTATGCGTCGAAACACGCTTCCGGGTGAGCGTTGGGGACCAAGTAGCCCAGGTGAGGAAAGGGATAAAAGAATAAAGTGGTGGTATTATTTCGGTTGCGATCATACCAGCACTAATGCACCGGATCCCATCAGAACTCCGCAGTTAAGCGTGCTTGGGCGAGAGTAATACTAGGATGGGTGACCCCTTGGGAAGTCCTCGTGTTGCAACCCTTTTTTAATTTTTTTTATTTAATTTCGTTAACGCAAGAATCAAACTCCCGGTACTAAGTGTAGTCGTCCGGAGTCACGGAGTATTATTTTTTTTTCCCGAGCCAACGTGTTGACCGGGCCACGGAGCGTCCGGGTGACCGTAGCCGACGCAGCGGGCCTACGGTGCGCCCGGAGCGGGAAAGGTGGTCGCCCGGGCGACGGCATTCGTCAAGGCAGGCTTACGGTGTGCCCGGTAGCGTGAACGGTGGACACGTGGAGCGTCCGGGCGTTCGTATGCGTCGAAACAGGCTTCCGGGTGAGCGTTGGGGACCAAGTAGCCCAGGTGAGGAAAGGGATAAAAGAATAAAGTGGTGGTATTATTTCGGTTGCGATCATACCAGCACTAATGCACCGGATCCCATCAGAACTCCGCAGTTAAGCGTGCTTGGGCGAGAGTAGTACTAGGATGGGTGACCCCCTGGGAAGTCCTCGTGTTGCAACCCTTTTTTAATTTTTTTTATTTAATTTGGTCAACGCAAGAATCAAACTCTCGGTACTAAGTGTAGTCGTCCGGAGTCACGGAGTATTATTTTTTTTTTTCCCGAGCCAACGTGTTGACCGGGCCACGGAGCGTCCGGGTGACCGTAGCCGACGCAGCGGGCCTACGGTGCGCCCGGAGCGGGCGAGAGTAGTACTAGGATGGGTGACCCCCTGGGAAGTCCTCGTGTTGCAACCCTTTTTTAATTTTTTTTATTTAATTTGGTCAACGCAAGAATCAAACTCCCGGTACTAAGTGTAGTCGTCCGGAGTCACGGAGTATTATTTTTTTTTCCCGAGCCAACGTGTTGACCGGGCCACGGAGCGTCCGGGTGACCGTAGCCGACGCAGCGGGCCTACGGTGCGCCCGGAGCGGGCGAGAGTAGTACTAGGATGGGTGACCCCCTGGGAAGTCCTCGTGTTGCAACCCTTTTTTAATTTTTTTTATTTAATTTGGTCAACGCAAGAATCAAACTCCCGGTACTAAGTGTAGTCGTCCGGAGTCACGGAGTATTATTTTTTTTTCCCGAGCCAACGTGTTGACCGGGCCACGGAGCGTCCGGGTGACCGTAGCCGACGCAGCGGGCCTACGGTGCGCCCGGAGCGGGAAAGGTGGTCGCCCGGGCGACGGCATTCGTCAAGGGAGGCTTACGGTGTGCCCGGTAGCGTGAACGGTGGACACGTGGAGCGTCCGGGCGTTCGTATGCGTCGAAACAGGCTTCCGGGTGAGCGTTGGGGACCAAGTAGCCCAGGTGAGGAAAGGGATAAAAGACTAAAGTGGTGGTTTTATTTCGGTTGCGATCATACCAGCACTAATGCACCGGATCCCATCAGAACTCCGCAATTAAGCGTGCTTGGGCGAGAGTAGTACTAGGATGGGTGACCCCCTGGGAAGTCCTCGTGTTGCAACCTTTTTTATTTTTTTTTGTTTAATTTCGTCAACGCAAGAATCAAACTCCCGGTACTAAGTGTAGTCGTCCGGAGTCACGGAGTATTATTTTTTTTTTCCCGAGCCAACGTGTTGACTGGGCCACGGAGCGTCCGGGTGACCGTAGCCGACGCAGCGGGCCTACGGTGCGCCCGGAGCGGGAAAGGTGGTCGCCCGGGCGACGGCATTCGTCAAGGCAGGCTTACGGTGTGCCCGGTAGCGTGAACGGTGGACACGTGGAGCGTCCGGGCGTTCGTATGCGTCGAAACAGGCTTCCGGGTGAGCATTGGGGACCAAGTAGCCTAGGTGAGGAAAGGGATAAAAGAATAAAGTGGTGGTATTATTTCGGTTGCGATCATACCAGCACTAATGCACCGGATCCCATCAGAACTCCGCAGTTAAGCGTGCTTGGGCGAGAGTAGTACTATGATGGGTGACCCCATGGGAAGTCCTCGTGTTGCAACCCTTTTTTAATTTTTTTTATTTAATTTCGTCAATGCAAGAATCAAACTCCCGGTACTAAGTGTAGTCGTCCGGAGTCACGGAGTATTATTTTTTTTTTCCCGAGCCAACGTGTTGACCGGGCCACGGAGCGTCCGTGTGACCGTAGCCGACGCAGCGGGCCTACGGTGCGCCAGGAGCGGGAAAGTGGTCGCCCGGGCGACGGCATTCGTCAAGGCAGGCTTACGGTGTGCCCGGTAGCGTGAACGGTGGACACGTGGAGCGTCCGGGCGTTCGTAAGCGTCGAAACAGGCTTCCGGGTGAGCGTTGGGGACCAAGTAGCCCAGGTGAGGAAAGGGATAAAAGAATAAAGTGGTGGTATTATTTCGGTTGCGATCATACCAGCACTAATGCACCGGATCCCATCAGAACTCCGCAGTTAAGCGTGCTTGGGCGAGAGTAGTACTAGGATGGGTGACCCCCTGGGAAGTCCTCGTGTTGCAACCCTTTTTTAATTTTTTTTATTTAATTTCGTCAACGCAAGAATCAAACTCCCGGTACTAAGTGTAGTCGTCCGGAGTCACGGAGTATTATTTTTTTTTCCCCGAGCCAACGTGTTGACCGGGCCACGGAGCGCCCGGGTGACCGTAGCCGACGCAGCGGGCCTACGGTGCGCCCGGAGCGGGAAAGGTGGTCGCCCGGGCGACGGCATTCGTCAAGGCAGGCTTACGGTGTGCCCTGTAGCGTGAACGGTGGACACGTGGAGCGTCCGGGCGTTCGTATGCGTCGAAACAGGCTTCCGGGTGAGCGTTGGGGACCAAGTAGCCCAGGTGAGGAAAGGGATAAAAGAATAAAGTGGTGGTATTATTTCGGTTGCGATCATACCAGCACTAATGCACCGGATCCCATCAGAACTCCGCAGTTAAGCGTGCTTGGGCGAGAGTAGTACTAGGATGGGTGACCCCCTGGGAAGTCCTCGTGTTGCAACCCTTTTTTAATTTTTTTTATTTAATTTCGTCAACGCAAGAATCAAACTCCCGGTACTAAGTGTAGTCGTCCGGAGTCACGGAGTATTATTTTTTTTTTCCCCGAGCCAACGTGTTGACCGGGCCACGGAGCGCCCGGGTGACCGTAGCCGACGCAGCGGGCCTACGGTGCGCCCGGAGCGGGAAAGGTGGTCGCCCGGGCGACGGCATTCGTCAAGGCAGGCTTACGGTGTGCCCGGTAGCGTGAACGGTGGACACGTGGAGCGTCCGGGCGTTCGTATGCGTCGAAACAGGCTTCCGGGTGAGCGTTGGGGACCAAGTAGCCCAGGTGAGGAAAGGGATAAAAGAATAAAGTGGTGGTATTATTTCGGTTGCGATCATACCAGCACTAATGCACCGGATCCCATCAGAACTCCGCAGTTAAGCGTGCTTGGGCGAGAGTAGTACTAGGATGGGTGACCCCCTGGGAAGTCCTCGTGTTGCAACCCTTTTTTAATTTTTTTTATTTAATTTCGTCAACGCAAGAATCAAACTCCCGGAACTAAGTGTAGTCGTCCGGAGTCACGGAGTATTATTTTTTTTTTCCCCGAGCCAACGTGTTGACCGGGCCACGGAGCGCCCGGGTGACCGTAGCCGATGCAGCGGGCCTACGGTGCGCCCGGAGCGGGAAAGGTGGTCGCCCGGGCGACGACATTCGTCAAGGCAGGCTTACGGTGTGCCCGGTAGCGTGAACGGTGGACACGTGGAGCGTCCGGGCGTTCGTATGCGTCGAAACAGGCTTCCGGGTGAGCGTTGGGGACCAAGTAGCCCAGGTGAGGATAGGTATAAAAGAATAAAGTGGTGGTATTATTTCGGTTGCGATCATACCAGCACTAATGCACCGGATCCCATCAGAACTCCGCAGTTAAGCGTGCTTGGGCGAGAGTAGTACTAGGATGGGTGACCCCCTGGGAAGTCCTCGTGTTGCAACCCTTTTTTAATTTTTTTTATTTAATTTCGTCAACGCAAGAATCAAACTCCCGGTACTAAGTGTAGTCGTCCGGCGTCACGGAGTATTATTTTTTTTTCCCCGAGCCAACGTGTTGACCGGGCCACGGAGCGCCCGGGTGACCGTAGCCGACGCAGCGGGCCTACGGTGCGCCCGGAGCGGGAAAGGTGGTCGCCCGGGCGACGGCATTCGTCAAGGCAGGCTTACGGTGTGCCCGGTAGCGTGAACGGTGGACACGTGGAGCGTCCGGGCGTTCGTATGCGTCGAAACAGGCTTCCGGGTGAGCGTTGGGGACCAAGTAGCCCAGGTGAGGAAAGGGATAAAAGAATAAAGTGGTGGTATTATTTCGGTTGCGATCATACCAGCACTAATGCACCGGATCCCATCAGAACTCCGCAGTTAAGCGTGCTTGGGCGAGAGTAGTACTAGGATGGGTGACCCCTTGGGAACTCCTCGTGTTGCAACCCTTTTTTAATTTTTTTTATTTAATTTCGTCAACGCAAGAATCAAACTCCCGGAACTAAGTGTAGTCGTCTGGAGTCACGGAGTATTATTTTTTTTTTCCCCGAGCCAACGTGTTGACCGGGCCACGGAGCGCCCGGGTGACCGTAGCCGACGCAGCGGGCCTACGGTGCGCCCGGAGCGGGAAAGGTGGTCGCCCGGGCGACGGCATTCGTCAAGCCAGGCTTACGGTGTGCCCGGTAGCGTGAACGGTGGACACGTGGAGCGTCCGGGCGTTCGCATGCGTCGAAACAGGCTTCCGGGTGAGCGTTGGGGACCAAGTAGCCCAGGTGAGGATAGGGATAAAAGAATAAAGTGGTGGTATTATTTCGGTTGCGATCATACCAGCACTAATGCACCGGATCCCATCAGAACTCCGCAGTTAAGCGTGCTTGGGCGAGAGTAGTACTAGGATGGGTGACCCCCTGGGAAGTCCTCGTGTTGCAACCCTTTTTTAATTTTTTTTATTTAATTTCGTCAACGCAAGAATCAAACTCCCGGTACTAAGTGTAGTCGTCCGGAGTCACGGAGTATTATTTTTTTTTTCCCCGAGCCAACGTGTTGACCGGGCCACGGAGCGCCCGGGTGACCGTAGCCGACGCAGCGGGCCTACGGTGCGCCCGGAGCGGGAAAGGTGGTCGCCCGGGCGACGGCATTCGTCAAGGCAGGCTTACGGTGTGCCCGGTAGCGTGAACGGTGGACACGTGGAGCGTCCGGGCGTTCGTATGCGTCGAAACAGGCTTCCGGGTGAGCGTTGGGGACCAAGTAGCCCAGGTGAGGAAAGGGATAAAAGAATAAAGTGGTGGTATTATTTCGGTTGCGATCATACCAGCACTAATGCACCGGATCCCATCAGAACTCCGCAGTTAAGCGTGCTTGGGCGAGAGTAGTACTAGGATGGGTGACCCCCTGGGAAGTCCTCGTGTTGCAACCCTTTTTTAATTTTTTTTATTTAATTTCGTCAACGCAAGAATCAAACTCCCGGTACTAAGTGTAGTCGTCCGGAGTCACGGAGTATTATTTTTTTTTCCCCGAGCCAACGTGTTGACCGGGCCACGGAGCGCCCGGGTGACCGTAGCCGACGCAGCGGGCCTACGGTGCGCCCGGAGCGGGAAAGGTGGTCGCCCGGGCGACGGCATTCGTCAAGGCAGGCTTACGGTGTGCCCGGTAGCGTGAACGGTGGACACGTGGAGCGTCCAGGCGTTCGTATGCGTCGAAACAGGCTTCCGGGTGAGCGTTGGGGACCAAGTAGCCCAGGTGAGGAAAGGGATAAAAGAATAAAGTGGTGGTATTATTTCGGTTGCGATCATACCAGCACTAATGCACCGGATCCCATCAGAACTCCGCAGTTAAGCGTGCTTGGGCGAGAGTAGTACTAGGATGGGTGACCCCCTGGGAAGTCCTCGTGTTGCAACCCTTTTTTAATTTTTTTTATTTAATTTCGTCAACGCAAGAATCAAACTCCCGGAACTAAGTGTAGTCGTCTGGAGTCACGGAGTATTATTTTTTTTTTCCCCGAGCCAACGTGTTGACCGGGCCACGGAGCGCCCGGGTGACCGTAGCCGACGCAGCGGGCCTACGGTGCGCCCGGAGCGGGAAAGGTGGTCGCCCGGGCGACGGCATTCGTCAAGGCAGGCTTACGGTGTGCCCGGTAGCGTGAACGGTGGACACGTGGAGCGTCCGGGCGTTCGCATGCGTCGAAACAGGCTTCCGGGTGAGCGTTGGGGACCAAGTAGCCCAGGTGAGGATAGGGATAAAAGAATAAAGTGGTGGTATTATTTCGGTTGCGATCATACCAGCACTAATGCACCGGATCCCATCAGAACTCCGCAGTTAAGCGTGCTTGGGCGAGAGTAGTACTAGGATGGGTGACCCCCTGGGAAGTCCTCGTGTTGCAACCCTTTTTTAATTTTTTTTATTTAATTTCGTCAACGCAAGAATCAAACTCCCGGTACTAAGTGTAGTCGTCCGGAGTCACGGAGTATTATTTTTTTTTTCCCCGAGCCAACGTGTTGACCGGGCCACGGAGCGCCCGGGTGACCGTAGCCGACGCAGCGGGCCTACGGTGCGCCCGGAGCGGGAAAGGTGGTCGCCCGGGCGACGGCATTCGTCAAGGCAGGCTTACGGTGTGCCCGGTAGCGTGAACGGTGGACACGTGGAGCGTCCGGGCGTTCGTATGCGTCGAAACAGGCTTCCGGGTGAGCGTTGGGGACCAAGTAGCCCAGGTGAGGAAAGGGATAAAAGAATAAAGTGGTGGTATTATTTCGGTTGCGATCATACCAGCACTAATGCACCGGATCCCATCAGAACTCCGCAGTTAAGCGTGCTTGGGCGAGAGTAGTACTAGGATGGGTGACCCCCTGGGAAGTCCTCGTGTTGCAACCCTTTTTTAATTTTTTTTATTTAATTTCGTCAACGCAAGAATCAAACTCCCGGTACTAAGTGTAGTCGTCCGGAGTCACGGAGTATTATTTTTTTTCCCCGAGCCAACGTGTTGACCGGGCCACGGAGCGCCCGGGTGACCGTAGCCGACGCAGCGGGCCTACGGTGCGCCCGGAGCGGGAAAGGTGGTCGCCCGGGCGACGGCATTCGTCAAGGCAGGCTTACGGTGTGCCCGGTAGCGTGAACGGTGGACACGTGGAGCGTCCGGGCGTTCGTATGCGTCGAAACAGGCTTCCGGGTGAGCATTGGGGACCAAGTAGCCTAGGTGAGGAAAGGGATAAAAGAATAAAGTGGTGGTATTATTTCGGTTGCGATCATACCAGCACTAATGCACCGGATCCCATCAGAACTCCGCAGTTAAGCGTGCTTGGGCGAGAGTAGTACTTTGATGGGTGACCCCATGGGAAGTCCTCGTGTTGCAACCCTTTTTTAATTTTTTTTATTTAATTTCGTCAATGCAAGAATCAAACTCCCGGTACTAAGTGTAGTCGTCCGGAGTCACGGAGTATTATTTTTTTTTTTCCCGAGCCAACGTGTTGACCGGGCCACGGAGCGTCCGTGTGACCGTAGCCGACGCAGCGGGCCTACGGTGCGCCAGGAGCGGGAAAGTGGTCGCCCGGGCGACGGCATTCGTCAAGGCAGGCTTACGGTGTGCCCGGTAGCGTGAACGGTGGACACGTGGAGCGTCCGGGCGTTCGTAAGCGTCGAAACAGGCTTCCGGGTGAGCGTTGGGGACCAAGTAGCCCAGGTGAGGAAAGGGATAAAAGAATAAAGTGGTGGTATTATTTCGGTTGCGATCATACCAGCACTAATGCACCGGATCCCATCAGAACTCCGCAGTTAAGCGTGCTTGGGCGAGCGTAGTACTAGGATGGGTGACCCCCTGGGAAGTCCTCGTTTTGTAACCCTTTTTTAATTTTTTTTATTTAATTTCGTCAACGCAAGAATCAAACTCCCGGTACTAAGTGTAGTCGTCCGGAGTCACGGAGTATTATTTTTTTTTTCCCGAGCCAACGTGTTGACCGGGCCACGGAGCGTCCGGGTGACCGTAGCCGACGCAGCGGGCCTACGGTGCGCCAGGAGCGGGAAAGGTGGTCGCCCGGGCGACGGCATTCGTCAAGGCAGGCTTACGGTGTGCCCGGTAGCGTGAACGGTGGACACGTGGAGCGTCCGGGCGTTCGTATGCGTCGAAACAGGCTTCCGGGTTAGCGTTGGGGACCAAGTAGCCCAGGTGAGGAAAGGGATAAAAGAATAAAGTGGTGGTATTATTTCGGTTGCGATCATACCAGCAATAATGCACCGGATCCCATCAGAACTCCGCAGTTAAGCGTGCTTGGGCGAGAGTAGTACTAGGATGGGTGACCCCCTTCGGAAGTCCTCGTGTTGCAACCCTTTTTTAATTTTTTTTATTTAATTTCGTCAACGCAAGAATCAAACTCCCGGTACTAAGTGTAGTCGTCCGGAGTCACGGAGTATTATTTTTTTTTCCCCGAGCCAACGTGTTGACCGGGCCACGGAGCGCCCGGGTGACCGTAGCCGACGCAGCGGGCCTACGGTGCGCCCGGAGCGGGAAAGGTGGTCGCCCGGGCGACGGCATTCGTCAAGGCAGGCTTACGGTGTGCCCGGTAGCGTGAACGGTGGACACGTGGAGCGTCCGGGCATTCGTATGCGTCGAAACAGGCTTCCGGGTGAGCGTTGGGGACCAAGTAGCCCAGGTGAGGAAAGGGATAAAAGAATAAAGTGGTGGTATTATTTCGGTTGCGATCATACCAGCACTAATGCACCGGATCCCATCAGAACTCCGCAGTTAAGCGTGCTTGGGCGAGAGTAGTACTAGGATGGGTGACCCCCTGGGAAGTCCTCGTGTTGCAACCCTTTTTTAATTTTTTTTATTTAATTTCGTCAACGCAAGAATCAAACTCCCGGTACTAAGTGTAGTCGTCCGGAGTCACGGAGTATTATTTTTTTTTCCCCGAGCCAACGTGTTGACCGGGCCACGGAGCGCCCGGGTGACCGTAGCCGACGCAGCGGGCCTACGGTGCGCCCGGAGCGGGAAAGGTGGTCGCCCGGGCGACGGCATTCGTCAAGGCAGGCTTACGGTGTGCCCTGTAGCGTGAACGGTGGACACGTGGAGCGTCCGGGCGTTCGTATGCGTCGAAACAGGCTTCCGGGTGAGCGTTGGGGACCAAGTAGCCCAGGTGAGGAAAGGGATAAAAGAATAAAGTGGTGGTATTATTTCGGTTGCGATCATACCAGCACTAATGCACCGGATCCCATCAGAACTCCGCAGTTAAGCGTGCTTGGGCGAGAGTAGTACTAGGATGGGTGACCCCCTGGGAAGTCCTCGTGTTGCAACCCTTTTTTAATTTTTTTTATTTAATTTCGTCAACGCAAGAATCAAACTCCCGGTACTAAGTGTAGTCGTCCGGAGTCACGGAGTATTATTTTTTTTTTCCCCGAGCCAACGTGTTGACCGGGCCACGGAGCGCCCGGGTGACCGTAGCCGACGCAGCGGGCCTACGGTGCGCCCGGAGCGGGAAAGGTGGTCGCCCGGGCGACGGCATTCGTCAAGGCAGGCTTACGGTGTGCCCGGTAGCGTGAACGGTGGACACGTGGAGCGTCCGGGCGTTCGTATGCGTCGAAACAGGCTTCCGGGTGAGCGTTGGGGACCAAGTAGCCCAGGTGAGGAAAGGGATAAAAGAATAAAGTGGTGGTATTATTTCGGTTGCGATCATACCAGCACTAATGCACCGGATCCCATCAGAATTCCGCAGTTAAGCGTGCTTGGGCGAGAGTAGTACTAGGATGGGTGACCCCCTGGGAACTCCTCGTGTTGCAACCCTTTTTTAATTTTTTTTATTTAATTTCGTCAACGCAAGAATCAAACTCCCGGAACTAAGTGTAGTCGTCTGGAGTCACGGAGTATTATTTTTTTTTTCCCCGAGCCAACGTGTTGACCGGGCCACGGAGCGCCCGGGTGACCGTAGCCGACGCAGCGGGCCTACGGTGCGCCCGGAGCGGGAAAGGTGGTCGCCCGGGCGACGGCATTCGTCAAGCCAGGCTTACGGTGTGCCCGGTAGCGTGAACGGTGGACACGTGGAGCGTCCGGGCGTTCGCATGCGTCGAAACAGGCTTCCGGGTGAGCGTTGGGGACCAAGTAGCCCAGGTGAGGATAGGGATAAAAGAATAAAGTGGTGGTATTATTTCGGTTGCGATCATACCAGCACTAATGCACCGGATCCCATCAGAACTCCGCAGTTAAGCGTGCTTGGGCGAGAGTAGTACTAGGATGGGTGACCCCCTGGGAAGTCCTCGTGTTGCAACCCTTTTTTAATTTTTTTTATTTAATTTCGTCAACGCAAGAATCAAACTCCCGGTACTAAGTGTAGTCGTCCGGAGTCACGGAGTATTATTTTTTTTTTCCCCGAGCCAACGTGTTGACCGGGCCACGGAGCGCCCGGGTGACCGTAGCCGACGCAGCGGGCCTACGGTGCGCCCGGAGCGGGAAAGGTGGTCGCCCGGGCGACGGCATTCGTCAAGGCAGGCTTACGGTGTGCCCGGTAGCGTGAACGGTGGACACGTGGAGCGTCCGGGCGTTCGTATGCGTCGAAACAGGCTTCCGGGTGAGCGTTGGGGACCAAGTAGCCCAGGTGAGGAAAGGGATAAAAGAATAAAGTGGTGGTATTATTTCGGTTGCGATCATACCAGCACTAATGCACCGGATCCCATCAGAACTCCGCAGTTAAGCGTGCTTGGGCGAGAGTAGTACTAGGATGGGTGACCCCCTGGGAAGTCCTCGTGTTGCAACCCTTTTTTAATTTTTTTTATTTAATTTCGTCAACGCAAGAATCAAACTCCCGGTACTAAGTGTAGTCGTCCGGAGTCACGGAGTATTATTTTTTTTCCCCGAGCCAACGTGTTGACCGGGCCACGGAGCGCCCGGGTGACCGTAGCCGACGCAGCGGGCCTACGGTGCGCCCGGAGCGGGAAAGGTGGTCGCCCGGGCGACGGCATTCGTCAAGGCAGGCTTACGGTGTGCCCGGTAGCGTGAACGGTGGACACGTGGAGCGTCCGGGCGTTCGTATGCGTCGAAACAGGCTTCCGGGTGAGCATTGGGGACCAAGTAGCCTAGGTGAGGAAAGGGATAAAAGAATAAAGTGGTGGTATTATTTCGGTTGCGATCATACCAGCACTAATGCACCGGATCCCATCAGAACTCCGCAGTTAAGCGTGCTTGGGCGAGAGTAGTACTTTGATGGGTGACCCCATGGGAAGTCCTCGTGTTGCAACCCTTTTTTAATTTTTTTTATTTAATTTCGTCAATGCAAGAATCAAACTCCCGGTACTAAGTGTAGTCGTCCGGAGTCACGGAGTATTATTTTTTTTTTTCCCGAGCCAACGTGTTGACCGGGCCACGGAGCGTCCGTGTGACCGTAGCCGACGCAGCGGGCCTACGGTGCGCCAGGAGCGGGAAAGTGGTCGCCCGGGCGACGGCATTCGTCAAGGCAGGCTTACGGTGTGCCCGGTAGCGTGAACGGTGGACACGTGGAGCGTCCGGGCGTTCGTAAGCGTCGAAACAGGCTTCCGGGTGAGCGTTGGGGACCAAGTAGCCCAGGTGAGGAAAGGGATAAAAGAATAAAGTGGTGGTATTATTTCGGTTGCGATCATACCAGCACTAATGCACCGGATCCCATCAGAACTCCGCAGTTAAGCGTGCTTGGGCGAGCGTAGTACTAGGATGGGTGACCCCCTGGGAAGTCCTCGTTTTGTAACCCTTTTTTAATTTTTTTTATTTAATTTCGTCAACGCAAGAATCAAACTCCCGGTACTAAGTGTAGTCGTCCGGAGTCACGGAGTATTATTTTTTTTTTCCCGAGCCAACGTGTTGACCGGGCCACGGAGCGTCCGGGTGACCGTAGCCGACGCAGCGGGCCTACGGTGCGCCAGGAGCGGGAAAGGTGGTCGCCCGGGCGACGGCATTCGTCAAGGCAGGCTTACGGTGTGCCCGGTAGCGTGAACGGTGGACACGTGGAGCGTCCGGGCGTTCGTATGCGTCGAAACAGGCTTCCGGGTTAGCGTTGGGGACCAAGTAGCCCAGGTGAGGAAAGGGATAAAAGAATAAAGTGGTGGTATTATTTCGGTTGCGATCATACCAGCAATAATGCACCGGATCCCATCAGAACTCCGCAGTTAAGCGTGCTTGGGCGAGAGTAGTACTAGGATGGGTGACCCCCTTCGGAAGTCCTCGTGTTGCAACCCTTTTTTAATTTTTTTTATTTAATTTCGTCAACGCAAGAATCAAACTCCCGGTACTAAGTGTAGTCGTCCGGAGTCACGGAGTATTATTTTTTTTTCCCCGAGCCAACGTGTTGACCGGGCCACGGAGCGCCCGGGTGACCGTAGCCGACGCAGCGGGCCTACGGTGCGCCCGGAGCGGGAAAGGTGGTCGCCCGGGCGACGGCATTCGTCAAGGCAGGCTTACGGTGTGCCCGGTAGCGTGAACGGTGGACACGTGGAGCGTCCGGGCATTCGTATGCGTCGAAACAGGCTTCCGGGTGAGCGTTGGGGACCAAGTAGCCCAGGTGAGGAAAGGGATAAAAGAATAAAGTGGTGGTATTATTTCGGTTGCGATCATACCAGCACTAATGCACCGGATCCCATCAGAACTCCGCAGTTAAGCGTGCTTGGGCGAGAGTAGTACTAGGATGGGTGACCCCCTGGGAAGTCCTCGTGTTGCAACCCTTTTTTAATTTTTTTTATTTAATTTCGTCAACGCAAGAATCAAACTCCCGGTACTAAGTGTAGTCGTCCGGAGTCACGGAGTATTATTTTTTTTTCCCCGAGCCAACGTGTTGACCGGGCCACGGAGCGCCCGGGTGACCGTAGCCGACGCAGCGGGCCTACGGTGCGCCCGGAGCGGGAAAGGTGGTCGCCCGGGCGACGGCATTCGTCAAGGCAGGCTTACGGTGTGCCCTGTAGCGTGAACGGTGGACACGTGGAGCGTCCGGGCGTTCGTATGCGTCGAAACAGGCTTCCGGGTGAGCGTTGGGGACCAAGTAGCCCAGGTGAGGAAAGGGATAAAAGAATAAAGTGGTGGTATTATTTCGGTTGCGATCATACCAGCACTAATGCACCGGATCCCATCAGAACTCCGCAGTTAAGCGTGCTTGGGCGAGAGTAGTACTAGGATGGGTGACCCCCTGGGAAGTCCTCGTGTTGCAACCCTTTTTTAATTTTTTTTATTTAATTTCGTCAACGCAAGAATCAAACTCCCGGTACTAAGTGTAGTCGTCCGGAGTCACGGAGTATTATTTTTTTTTTCCCCGAGCCAACGTGTTGACCGGGCCACGGAGCGCCCGGGTGACCGTAGCCGACGCAGCGGGCCTACGGTGCGCCCGGAGCGGGAAAGGTGGTCGCCCGGGCGACGGCATTCGTCAAGGCAGGCTTACGGTGTGCCCGGTAGCGTGAACGGTGGACACGTGGAGCGTCCGGGCGTTCGTATGCGTCGAAACAGGCTTCCGGGTGAGCGTTGGGGACCAAGTAGCCCAGGTGAGGAAAGGGATAAAAGAATAAAGTGGTGGTATTATTTCGGTTGCGATCATACCAGCACTAATGCACCGGATCCCATCAGAACTCCGCAGTTAAGCGTGCTTGGGCGAGAGTAGTACTAGGATGGGTGACCCCCTGGGAACTCCTCGTGTTGCAACCCTTTTTTAATTTTTTTTATTTAATTTCGTCAACGCAAGAATCAAACTCCCGGAACTAAGTGTAGTCGTCTGGAGTCACGGAGTATTATTTTTTTTTTCCCCGAGCCAACGTGTTGACCGGGCCACGGAGCGCCCGGGTGACCGTAGCCGACGCAGCGGGCCTACGGTGCGCCCGGAGCGGGAAAGGTGGTCGCCCGGGCGACGGCATTCGTCAAGCCAGGCTTACGGTGTGCCCGGTAGCGTGAACGGTGGACACGTGGAGCGTCCGGGCGTTCGCATGCGTCGAAACAGGCTTCCGGGTGAGCGTTGGGGACCAAGTAGCCCAGGTGAGGATAGGGATAAAAGAATAAAGTGGTGGTATTATTTCGGTTGCGATCATACCAGCACTAATGCACCGGATCCCATCAGAACTCCGCAGTTAAGCGTGCTTGGGCGAGAGTAGTACTAGGATGGGTGACCCCCTGGGAAGTCCTCGTGTTGCAACCCTTTTTTAATTTTTTTTATTTAATTTCGTCAACGCAAGAATCAAACTCCCGGTACAAAGTGTAGTCGTCCGGAGTCACGGAGTATTATTTTTTTTTTCCCCGAGCCAGCGTGTTGACCGGGCCACGGAGCGCCCGGGTGACCGTAGCCGACGCAGCGGGCCTACGGTGCGCCCGGAGCGGGAAAGGTGGTCGCCCGGGCGACGGCATTCGTCAAGGCAGGCTTACGGTGTGCCCGGTAGCGTGAACGGTGGACACGTGGAGCGTCCGGGCGTTCGTATGCGTCGAAACAGGCTTCCGGGTGAGCGTTGGGGACCAAGTAGCCCTGGTGAGGAAAGGGATAAAAGAATAAAGTGGTGGTATTATTTCGGTTGCGATCATACCAGCACTAATGCACCGGATCCCATCAGAACTCCGCAGTTAAGCGTGCTTGGGCGAGAGTAGTACTAGGATGGGTGACCCCCTGGGAAGTCCTCGTGTTGCAACCCTTTTTTAATTTTTTTTATTTAATTTCGTCAACGCAAGAATCAAACTCCCGGAACTAAGTGTAGTCGTCTGGAGTCACGGAGTATTATTTTTTTTTTCCCAGAGCCAACGTGTTGACCGGGCCACGGAGCGCCCGGGTGACCGTAGCCGACGCAGCGGGCCTACGGTGCGCCCGGAGCGGGAAAGGTGGTCGCCCGGGCGACGGCATTCGTCAAGGCAGGCTTACGGTGTGCCCGGTAGCGTGAACGGTGGACACGTGGAGCGTCCGGGCGTTCGCATGCGTCGAAACAGGCTTCCGGGTGAGCGTTGGGGACCAAGTAGCCCAGGTGAGGATAGGGATAAAAGAATAAAGTGGTGGTATTATTTCGGTTGCGATCATACCAGCACTAATGCACCGGATCCCATCAGAACTCCACAGTTAAGCGTGCTTGGGCGAGAGTAGTACTAGGATGGGTGACCCCCTGGGAAGTCCTCGTGTTGCAACCCTTTTTTAATTTTTTTTATTTAATTTCGTCAACGCAAGAATCAAACTCCCGGTACTAAGTGTAGTCGTCCGGAGTCACGGAGTATTATTTTTTTTTTCCCCGAGCCAACGTGTTGACCGGGCCACGGAGCGCCCGGGTGACCGTAGCCGACGCAGCGGGCCTACGGTGCGCCCGGAGCGGGAAAGGTGGTCGCCCGGGTGACGGCATTCGTCAAGGCAGGCTTACGGTGTGCCCGGTAGCGTGAACGGTGGACACGTGGAGCGTCCGGGCGTTCGTATGCGTCGAAACAGGCTTCCGGGTGAGCGTTGGGGACCAAGTAGCCCAGGTGAGGAAAGGGATAAAAGAATAAAGTGGTGGTATTATTTCGGTTGCGATCATACCAGCACTAATGCACCGGATCCCATCAGAACTCCGCAGTTAAGCGTGCTTGGGCGAGAGTAGTACTAGGATGGGTGACCCCCTGGGAAGTCCTCGTGTTGCAACCCTTTTTTAATTTTTTTTATTTAATTTCGTCAACGCAAGAATCAAACTCCCGGTACTAAGTGTAGTCGTCCGGAGTCACGGAGTATTATTTTTTTTCCCGAGCCAACGTGTTGACCGGGCCACGGAGCGCCCGGGTGACCGTAGCCGACGCAGCGGGCCTACGGTGCGCCCGGAGCGGGAAAGGTGGTCGCCCGGGCGACGGCATTCGTCAAGGCAGGCTTACGGTGTGCCCGGTAGCGTGAACGGTGGACACGTGGAGCGTCCGGGCGTTCGTATGCGTCGAAACAGGCTTCCGGGTGAGCGTTGGGGACCAAGTAGCCCAGGTGAGGAAAGGGATAAAAGAATAAAGTGGTGGTATTATTTCGGTTGCGATCATACCAGCACTAATGCACCGGATCCCATCAGAACTCCGCAGTTAAGCGTGCTTGGGCGAGAGTAGTACTAGGATGGGTGACCCCCTGGGAAGTCCTCGTGTTGCAACCCTTTTTTAATTTTTTTTATTTAATTTCGTCAACGCAAGAATCAAACTCCCGGTACTAAGTGTAGTCGTCCGGAGTCACGGAGTATTATTTTTTTTTCCCCGAGCCAACGTGTTGACCGGGCCACGGAGCGCCCGGGTGACCGTAGCCGACGCAGCGGGCCTACGGTGCGCCCGGAGCGGGAAAGGTGGTCGCCCGGGCGACGGCATTCGTCAAGGCAGGCTTACGGTGTGCCCGGTAGCGTGAACGGTGGACACGTGGAGCGTCCGGGCGTTCGTATGCGTCGAAACAGGCTTCCGGGTGAGCGTTGGGGACCAAGTAGCCCAGGTGAGGAAAGGGATAAAAGAATAAAGTGGTGGTATTATTTCGGTTGCGATCATACCAGCACTAATGCACCGGATCCAATCAGAACTCCGCAGTTAAGCGTGCTTGGGCGAGAGTAGTACTAGGATGGGTGACCCCCTGGGAAGTCCTCGTGTTGCAACCCTTTTTTAATTTTTTTTATTTAATTTCGTCAACGCAAGAATCAAACTCCCGGTACTAAGTGTAGTCGTCCGGAGTCACGGAGTATTATTATTTTTTTCCCCGAGCCAACGTGTTGACCGGGCCACGGAGCGCCCGGGTGACCGTAGCCGACGCAGCGGGCCTACGGTGCGCCCGGAGCGGGAAAGGTGGTCGCCCGGGCGACGGCATTCGTCAAGGCAGGCTTACGGTGTGCCCGGTAGCGTGAACGGTGGACACGTGGAGCGTCCGGGCGTTCGTATGCGTCGAAACAGGCTTCCGGGTGAGCGTTGGGGACCAAGTAGCCCAGGTGAGGAAAGGGATAAAAGAATAAAGTGGTGGTATTATTTCGGTTGCGATCATACCAGCACTAATGCACCGGATCCCATCAGAACTCCGCAGTTAAGCGTGCTTGGGCGAGAGTAGTACTAGGATGGGTGACCCCCTGGGAAGTCCTCGTGTTGCAACCCTTTTTTAATTTTTTTTATTTTATTTCGTCAACGCAAGAATCAAACTCCCGGTACTAAGTGTAGTCGTCCGGAGTCACGGAGTATTATTTTTTTTTTCCCCGAGCCAACGTGTTGACCGGGCCACGGAGCGCCCGGGTGACCGTAGCCGACGCAGCGGGCCTACGGTGCGCCCGGAGCGGGAAAGGTGGTCGCCCGGGCGACGGCATTCGTCAAGGCAGGCTTACGGTGTGCCCGGTAGCGTGAACGGTGGACACGTGGAGCGTCCGGGCGTTCGTATGCGTCGAAACAGGCTTCCGGGTGAGCGTTGGGGACCAAGTAGCCCAGGTGAGGAAAGGGATAAAAGAATAAAGTGGTGGTATTATTTCGGTTGCGATCATACCAGCACTAATGCACCGGATCCAATCAGAACTCCGCAGTTAAGCGTGCTTGGGCGAGAGTAGTACTAGGATGGGTGACCCCCTGGGAAGTCCTCGTGTTGCAACCCTTTTTTAATTTTTTTTATTTAATTTCGTCAACGCAAGAATCAAACTCCCGGTACTAAGTGTAGTCGTCCGGAGTCACGGAGTATTATTTTTTTTTTCCCCGAGCCAACGTGTTGACCGGGCCACGGAGCGCCCGGGTGACCGTAGCCGACGCAGCGGGCCTACGGTGCGCCCGGAGCGGGAAAGGTGGTCGCCCGGGCGACGGCATTCGTCAAGGCAGGCTTACGGTGTGCCCGGTAGCGTGAACGGTGGACACGTGGAGCGTCCGGGCGTTCGTATGCGTCGAAACAGGCTTCCGGGTGAGCGTTGGGGACCAAGTAGCCCAGGTGAGGAAAGGGATAAAAGAATAAAGTGGTGGTATTATTTCGGTTGCGATCATACCAGCACTAATGCACCGGATCCCATCAGAACTCCGCAGTTAAGCGTGCTTGGGCGAGAGTAGTACTAGGATGGGTGACCCCCTGGGAACTCCTCGTGTTGCAACCCTTTTTTAATTTTTTTTATTTAATTTCGTCAACGCAAGAATCAAACTCCCGGAACTAAGTGTAGTCGTCTGGAGTCACGGAGTATTATTTTTTTTTTCCCCGAGCCAACGTGTTGACCGGGCCACGGAGCGCCCGGGTGACCGTAGCCGACGCAGCGGGCCTACGGTGCGCCCGGAGCGGGAAAGGTGGTCGCCCGGGCGACGGCATTCGTCAAGCCAGGCTTACGGTGTGCCCGGTAGCGTGAACGGTGGACACGTGGAGCGTCCGGGCGTTCGCATGCGTCGAAACAGGCTTCCGGGTGAGCGTTGGGGACCAAGTAGCCCAGGTGAGGATAGGGATAAAAGAATAAAGTGGTGGTATTATTTCGGTTGCGATCATACCAGCACTAATGCACCGGATCCCATCAGAACTCCGCAGTTAAGCGTGCTTGGGCGAGAGTAGTACTAGGATGGGTGACCCCCTGGGAAGTCCTCGTGTTGCAACCCTTTTTTAATTTTTTTTATTTAATTTCGTCAACGCAAGAATCAAACTCCCGGTACTAAGTGTAGTCGTCCGGAGTCACGGAGTATTATTTTTTTTTTCCCCGAGCCAACGTGTTGACCGGGCCACGGAGCGCCCGGGTGACCGTAGCCGACGCAGCGGGCCTACGGTGCGCCCGGAGCGGGAAAGGTGGTCACCCGGGCGACGGCATTCGTCAAGGCAGGCTTACGGTGTGCCCGGTAGCGTGAACGGTGGACACGTGGAGCGTCCGGGCGTTCGTATGCGTCGAAACAGGCTTCCGGGTGAGCGTTGGGGACCAAGTAGCCCAGGTGAGGAAAGGGATAAAAGAATAAAGTGGTGGTATTATTTCGGTTGCGATCATACCAGCACTAATGCACCGGATCCCATCAGAACTCCGCAGTTAAGCGTGCTTGGGCGAGAGTAGTACTAGGATGGGTGACCCCCTGGGAAGTCCTCGTGTTGCAACCCTTTTTTAATTTTTTTTATTTAATTTCGTCAACGCAAGAATCAAACTCCCGGTACTAAGTGTAGTCGTCCGGAGTCACGGAGTATTATTTTTTTTTCCCCGAGCCAACGTGTTGACCGGGCCACGGAGCGCCCGGGTGACCGTAGCCGACGCAGCGGGCCTACGGTGCGCCCGGAGCGGGAAAGGTGGTCGCCCGGGCGACGGCATTCGTCAAGGCAGGCTTACGGTGTGCCCGGTAGCGTGAACGGTGGACACGTGGAGCGTCCGGGCGTTCGTATGCGTCGAAACAGGCTTCCGGGTGAGCGTTGGGGACCAAGTAGCCCAGGTGAGGAAAGGGATAAAAGAATAAAGTGGTGGTATTATTTCGGTTGCGATCATACCAGCACTAATGCACCGGATCCCATCAGAACTCCGCAGTTAAGCGTGCTTGGGCGAGAGTAGTACTAGGATGGGTGACCCCCTGGGAAGTCCTCGTGTTGCAACCCTTTTTTAATTTTTTTTATTTAATTTCGTCAACGCAAGAATCAAACTCCCGGAACTAAGTGTAGTCGTCCGGAGTCACGGAGTATTATTTTTTTTTTCCCCGAGCCAACATGTTGACCGGGCCACGGAGCGCCCGGGTGACCGTAGCCGACGCAGCGGGCCTACGGTGCGCCCGGAGCGGGAAAGGTGGTCGCCCGGGCGACGGCATTCGTCAAGGCAGGCTTACGGTGTGCCCGGTAGCGTGAACGGTGGACACGTGGAGCGTCCGGGCGTTCGTATGCGTCGAAACAGGCTTCCGGGTGAGCGTTGGGGACCAAGTAGCCCAGGTGAGGAAAGGGATAAAAGAATAAAGTGGTGGTATTATTTCGGTTGCGATCATACCAGCACTAATGCACCGGATCCCATCAGAACTCCGCAGTTAAGCGTGCTTGGGCGAGAGTAGTACTAGGATGGGTGACCCCCTGGGAAGTCCTCGTGTTGCAACCCTTTTTTAATTTTTTTTATTTAATTTCGTCAACGCAAGAATCAAACTCCCGGTACTAAGTGTAGTCGTCCGGAGTCACGGAGTATTATTTTTTTTTCCCCGAGCCAACGTGTTGACCGGGCCACGGAGCGCCCGGGTGACCGTAGCCGACGCAGCGGGCCTACGGTGCGCCCGGAGCGGGAAAGGTGGTCGCCCGGGCGACGGCATTCGTCAAGGCAGGCTTACGGTGTGCCCGGTAGCGTGAACGGTGGACACGTGGAGCGTCCGGGCGTTCGTATGCGTCGAAACAGGCTTCCGGGTGAGCGTTGGGGACCAAGTAGCCCAGGTGAGGAAAGGGATAAAAGAATAAAGTGGTGGTATTATTTCGGTTGCGATCATACCAGCACTAATGCACCGGATCCAATCAGAACTCCGCAGTTAAGCGTGCTTGGGCGAGAGTAGTACTAGGATGGGTGACCCCCTGGGAAGTCCTCGTGTTGCAACCCTTTTTTAATTTTTTTTATTTAATTTCGTCAACGCAAGAATCAAACTCCCGGTACTAAGTGTAGTCGTCCGGAGTCACGGAGTATTATTATTTTTTTCCCCGAGCCAACGTGTTGACCGGGCCACGGAGCGCCCGGGTGACCGTAGCCGACGCAGCGGGCCTACGGTGCGCCCGGAGCGGGAAAGGTGGTCGCCCGGGCGACGGCATTCGTCAAGGCAGGCTTACGGTGTGCCCGGTAGCGTGAACGGTGGACACGTGGAGCGTCCGGGCGTTCGTATGCGTCGAAACAGGCTTCCGGGTGAGCGTTGGGGACCAAGTAGCCCAGGTGAGGAAAGGGATAAAAGAATAAAGTGGTGGTATTATTTCGGTTGCGATCATACCAGCACTAATGCACCGGATCCCATCAGAACTCCGCAGTTAAGCGTGCTTGGGCGAGAGTAGTACTAGGATGGGTGACCCCCTGGGAAGTCCTCGTGTTGCAACCCTTTTTTAATTTTTTTTATTTTATTTCGTCAACGCAAGAATCAAACTCCCGGTACTAAGTGTAGTCGTCCGGAGTCACGGAGTATTATTTTTTTTTTCCCCGAGCCAACGTGTTGACCGGGCCACGGAGCGCCCGGGTGACCGTAGCCGACGCAGCGGGCCTACGGTGCGCCCGGAGCGGGAAAGGTGGTCGCCCGGGCGACGGCATTCGTCAAGGCAGGCTTACGGTGTGCCCGGTAGCGTGAACGGTGGACACGTGGAGCGTCCGGGCGTTCGTATGCGTCGAAACAGGCTTCCGGGTGAGCGTTGGGGACCAAGTAGCCCAGGTGAGGAAAGGGATAAAAGAATAAAGTGGTGGTATTATTTCGGTTGCGATCATACCAGCACTAATGCACCGGATCCAATCAGAACTCCGCAGTTAAGCGTGCTTGGGCGAGAGTAGTACTAGGATGGGTGACCCCCTGGGAAGTCCTCGTGTTGCAACCCTTTTTTAATTTTTTTTATTTAATTTCGTCAACGCAAGAATCAAACTCCCGGTACTAAGTGTAGTCGTCCGGAGTCACGGAGTATTATTTTTTTTTTCCCCGAGCCAACGTGTTGACCGGGCCACGGAGCGCCCGGGTGACCGTAGCCGACGCAGCGGGCCTACGGTGCGCCCGGAGCGGGAAAGGTGGTCGCCCGGGCGACGGCATTCGTCAAGGCAGGCTTACGGTGTGCCCGGTAGCGTGAACGGTGGACACGTGGAGCGTCCGGGCGTTCGTATGCGTCGAAACAGGCTTCCGGGTGAGCGTTGGGGACCAAGTAGCCCAGGTGAGGAAAGGGATAAAAGAATAAAGTGGTGGTATTATTTCGGTTGCGATCATACCAGCACTAATGCACCGGATCCCATCAGAACTCCGCAGTTAAGCGTGCTTGGGCGAGAGTAGTACTAGGATGGGTGACCCCCTGGGAACTCCTCGTGTTGCAACCCTTTTTTAATTTTTTTTATTTAATTTCGTCAACGCAAGAATCAAACTCCCGGAACTAAGTGTAGTCGTCTGGAGTCACGGAGTATTATTTTTTTTTTCCCCGAGCCAACGTGTTGACCGGGCCACGGAGCGCCCGGGTGACCGTAGCCGACGCAGCGGGCCTACGGTGCGCCCGGAGCGGGAAAGGTGGTCGCCCGGGCGACGGCATTCGTCAAGCCAGGCTTACGGTGTGCCCGGTAGCGTGAACGGTGGACACGTGGAGCGTCCGGGCGTTCGCATGCGTCGAAACAGGCTTCCGGGTGAGCGTTGGGGACCAAGTAGCCCAGGTGAGGATAGGGATAAAAGAATAAAGTGGTGGTATTATTTCGGTTGCGATCATACCAGCACTAATGCACCGGATCCCATCAGAACTCCGCAGTTAAGCGTGCTTGGGCGAGAGTAGTACTAGGATGGGTGACCCCCTGGGAAGTCCTCGTGTTGCAACCCTTTTTTAATTTTTTTTATTTAATTTCGTCAACGCAAGAATCAAACTCCCGGTACTAAGTGTAGTCGTCCGGAGTCACGGAGTATTATTTTTTTTTTCCCCGAGCCAACGTGTTGACCGGGCCACGGAGCGCCCGGGTGACCGTAGCCGACGCAGCGGGCCTACGGTGCGCCCGGAGCGGGAAAGGTGGTCACCCGGGCGACGGCATTCGTCAAGGCAGGCTTACGGTGTGCCCGGTAGCGTGAACGGTGGACACGTGGAGCGTCCGGGCGTTCGTATGCGTCGAAACAGGCTTCCGGGTGAGCGTTGGGGACCAAGTAGCCCAGGTGAGGAAAGGGATAAAAGAATAAAGTGGTGGTATTATTTCGGTTGCGATCATACCAGCACTAATGCACCGGATCCCATCAGAACTCCGCAGTTAAGCGTGCTTGGGCGAGAGTAGTACTAGGATGGGTGACCCCCTGGGAAGTCCTCGTGTTGCAACCCTTTTTTAATTTTTTTTATTTAATTTCGTCAACGCAAGAATCAAACTCCCGGTACTAAGTGTAGTCGTCCGGAGTCACGGAGTATTATTTTTTTTTCCCCGAGCCAACGTGTTGACCGGGCCACGGAGCGCCCGGGTGACCGTAGCCGACGCAGCGGGCCTACGGTGCGCCCGGAGCGGGAAAGGTGGTCGCCCGGGCGACGGCATTCGTCAAGGCAGGCTTACGGTGTGCCCGGTAGCGTGAACGGTGGACACGTGGAGCGTCCGGGCGTTCGTATGCGTCGAAACAGGCTTCCGGGTGAGCGTTGGGGACCAAGTAGCCCAGGTGAGGAAAGGGATAAAAGAATAAAGTGGTGGTATTATTTCGGTTGCGATCATACCAGCACTAATGCACCGGATCCCATCAGAACTCCGCAGTTAAGCGTGCTTGGGCGAGAGTAGTACTAGGATGGGTGACCCCCTGGGAAGTCCTCGTGTTGCAACCCTTTTTTAATTTTTTTTATTTAATTTCGTCAACGCAAGAATCAAACTCCCGGAACTAAGTGTAGTCGTCCGGAGTCACGGAGTATTATTTTTTTTTTCCCCGAGCCAACGTGTTGACCGGGCCACGGAGCGCCCGGGTGACCGTAGCCGACGCAGCGGGCCTACGGTGCGCCCGGAGCGGGAAAGGTGGTCGCCCGGGCGACGGCATTCGTCAAGGCAGGCTTACGGTGTGCCCGGTAGCGTGAACGGTGGACACGTGGAGCGTCCGGGCGTTCGTATGCGTCGAAACAGGCTTCCGGGTGAGCGTTGGGGACCAAGTAGCCCAGGTGAGGAAAGGGATAAAAGAATAAAGTGGTGGTATTATTTCGGTTGCGATCATACCAGCACTAATGCACCGGATCCCATCAGAACTCCGCAGTTAAGCGTGCTTGGGCGAGAGTAGTACTAGGATGGGTGACCCCCTGGGAAGTCCTCGTGTTGCAACCCTTTTTTAATTTTTTTTATTTAATTTCGTCAACGCAAGAATCAAACTCCCGGTACTAAGTGTAGTCGTCCGGAGTCACGGAGTATTATTTTTTTTTCCCCGAGCCAACGTGTTGACCGGGCCACGGAGCGCCCGGGTGACCGTAGCCGACGCAGCGGGCCTACGGTGCGCCCGGAGCGGGAAAGGTGGTCGCCCGGGCGACGGCATTCGTCAAGGCAGGCTTACGGTGTGCCCGGTAGCGTGAACGGTGGACACGTGGAGCGTCCGGGCGTTCGTATGCGTCGAAACAGGCTTCCGGGTGAGCGTTGGGGACCAAGTAGCCCAGGTGAGGAAAGGGATAAAAGAATAAAGTGGTGGTATTATTTCGGTTGCGATCATACCAGCACTAATGCACCGGATCCAATCAGAACTCCGCAGTTAAGCGTGCTTGGGCGAGAGTAGTACTAGGATGGGTGACCCCCTGGGAAGTCCTCGTGTTGCAACCCTTTTTTAATTTTTTTTATTTAATTTCGTCAACGCAAGAATCAAACTCCCGGTACTAAGTGTAGTCGTCCGGAGTCACGGAGTATTATTATTTTTTTCCCCGAGCCAACGTGTTGACCGGGCCACGGAGCGCCCGGGTGACCGTAGCCGACGCAGCGGGCCTACGGTGCGCCCGGAGCGGGAAAGGTGGTCGCCCGGGCGACGGCATTCGTCAAGGCAGGCTTACGGTGTGCCCGGTAGCGTGAACGGTGGACACGTGGAGCGTCCGGGCGTTCGTATGCGTCGAAACAGGCTTCCGGGTGAGCGTTGGGGACCAAGTAGCCCAGGTGAGGAAAGGGATAAAAGAATAAAGTGGTGGTATTATTTCGGTTGCGATCATACCAGCACTAATGCACCGGATCCCATCAGAACTCCGCAGTTAAGCGTGCTTGGGCGAGAGTAGTACTAGGATGGGTGACCCCCTGGGAAGTCCTCGTGTTGCAACCCTTTTTTAATTTTTTTTATTTTATTTCGTCAACGCAAGAATCAAACTCCCGGTACTAAGTGTAGTCGTCCGGAGTCACGGAGTATTATTTTTTTTTTCCCCGAGCCAACGTGTTGACCGGGCCACGGAGCGCCCGGGTGACCGTAGCCGACGCAGCGGGCCTACGGTGCGCCCGGAGCGGGAAAGGTGGTCGCCCGGGCGACGGCATTCGTCAAGGCAGGCTTACGGTGTGCCCGGTAGCGTGAACGGTGGACACGTGGAGCGTCCGGGCGTTCGTATGCGTCGAAACAGGCTTCCGGGTGAGCGTTGGGGACCAAGTAGCCCAGGTGAGGAAAGGGATAAAAGAATAAAGTGGTGGTATTATTTCGGTTGCGATCATACCAGCACTAATGCACCGGATCCAATCAGAACTCCGCAGTTAAGCGTGCTTGGGCGAGAGTAGTACTAGGATGGGTGACCCCCTGGGAAGTCCTCGTGTTGCAACCCTTTTTTAATTTTTTTTATTTAATTTCGTCAACGCAAGAATCAAACTCCCGGTACTAAGTGTAGTCGTCCGGAGTCACGGAGTATTATTTTTTTTTTCCCCGAGCCAACGTGTTGACCGGGCCACGGAGCGCCCGGGTGACCGTAGCCGACGCAGCGGGCCTACGGTGCGCCCGGAGCGGGAAAGGTGGTCGCCCGGGCGACGGCATTCGTCAAGGCAGGCTTACGGTGTGCCCGGTAGCGTGAACGGTGGACACGTGGAGCGTCCGGGCGTTCGTATGCGTCGAAACAGGCTTCCGGGTGAGCGTTGGGGACCAAGTAGCCCAGGTGAGGAAAGGGATAAAAGAATAAAGTGGTGGTATTATTTCGGTTGCGATCATACCAGCACTAATGCACCGGATCCCATCAGAACTCCGCAGTTAAGCGTGCTTGGGCGAGAGTAGTACTAGGATGGGTGACCCCCTGGGAACTCCTCGTGTTGCAACCCTTTTTTAATTTTTTTTATTTAATTTCGTCAACGCAAGAATCAAACTCCCGGAACTAAGTGTAGTCGTCTGGAGTCACGGAGTATTATTTTTTTTTTCCCCGAGCCAACGTGTTGACCGGGCCACGGAGCGCCCGGGTGACCGTAGCCGACGCAGCGGGCCTACGGTGCGCCCGGAGCGGGAAAGGTGGTCGCCCGGGCGACGGCATTCGTCAAGCCAGGCTTACGGTGTGCCCGGTAGCGTGAACGGTGGACACGTGGAGCGTCCGGGCGTTCGCATGCGTCGAAACAGGCTTCCGGGTGAGCGTTGGGGACCAAGTAGCCCAGGTGAGGATAGGGATAAAAGAATAAAGTGGTGGTATTATTTCGGTTGCGATCATACCAGCACTAATGCACCGGATCCCATCAGAACTCCGCAGTTAAGCGTGCTTGGGCGAGAGTAGTACTAGGATGGGTGACCCCCTGGGAAGTCCTCGTGTTGCAACCCTTTTTTAATTTTTTTTATTTAATTTCGTCAACGCAAGAATCAAACTCCCGGTACTAAGTGTAGTCGTCCGGAGTCACGGAGTATTATTTTTTTTTTCCCCGAGCCAACGTGTTGACCGGGCCACGGAGCGCCCGGGTGACCGTAGCCGACGCAGCGGGCCTACGGTGCGCCCGGAGCGGGAAAGGTGGTCACCCGGGCGACGGCATTCGTCAAGGCAGGCTTACGGTGTGCCCGGTAGCGTGAACGGTGGACACGTGGAGCGTCCGGGCGTTCGTATGCGTCGAAACAGGCTTCCGGGTGAGCGTTGGGGACCAAGTAGCCCAGGTGAGGAAAGGGATAAAAGAATAAAGTGGTGGTATTATTTCGGTTGCGATCATACCAGCACTAATGCACCGGATCCCATCAGAACTCCGCAGTTAAGCGTGCTTGGGCGAGAGTAGTACTAGGATGGGTGACCCCCTGGGAAGTCCTCGTGTTGCAACCCTTTTTTAATTTTTTTTATTTAATTTCGTCAACGCAAGAATCAAACTCCCGGTACTAAGTGTAGTCGTCCGGAGTCACGGAGTATTATTTTTTTTTCCCCGAGCCAACGTGTTGACCGGGCCACGGAGCGCCCGGGTGACCGTAGCCGACGCAGCGGGCCTACGGTGCGCCCGGAGCGGGAAAGGTGGTCGCCCGGGCGACGGCATTCGTCAAGGCAGGCTTACGGTGTGCCCGGTAGCGTGAACGGTGGACACGTGGAGCGTCCGGGCGTTCGTATGCGTCGAAACAGGCTTCCGGGTGAGCGTTGGGGACCAAGTAGCCCAGGTGAGGAAAGGGATAAAAGAATAAAGTGGTGGTATTATTTCGGTTGCGATCATACCAGCACTAATGCACCGGATCCCATCAGAACTCCGCAGTTAAGCGTGCTTGGGCGAGAGTAGTACTAGGATGGGTGACCCCCTGGGAAGTCCTCGTGTTGCAACCCTTTTTTAATTTTTTTTATTTAATTTCGTCAACGCAAGAATCAAACTCCCGGAACTAAGTGTAGTCGTCCGGAGTCACGGAGTATTATTTTTTTTTTCCCCGAGCCAACGTGTTGACCGGGCCACGGAGCGCCCGGGTGACCGTAGCCGACGCAGCGGGCCTACGGTGCGCCCGGAGCGGGAAAGGTGGTCGCCCGGGCGACGGCATTCGTCAAGGCAGGCTTACGGTGTGCCCGGTAGCGTGAACGGTGGACACGTGGAGCGTCCGGGCGTTCGCATGCGTCGAAACAGGCTTCCGGGTGAGCGTTGGGGACCAAGTAGCCCAGGTGAGGATAGGGATAAAAGAATAAAGTGGTGGTATTATTTCGGTTGCGATCATACCAGCACTAATGCACCGGATCCCATCAGAACTCCGCAGTTAAGCGTGCTTGGGCGAGAGTAGTACTAGGATGGGTGACCCCCTGGGAAGTCCTCGTGTTGCAACCCTTTTTTTAATTTTTTTTATTTAATTTCGTCAACGCAAGAATCAAACTCCCGGTACTAAGTGTAGTCGTCCGGAGTCACGGAGTATTATTTTTTTTTCCCCGAGCCAACGTGTTGACCGGGCCACGGAGCGCCCGGGTGACCGTAGCCGACGCAGCGGGCCTACGGTGCGCCCGGAGCGGGAAAGGTGGTCGCCCGGGCGACGGCATTCGTCAAGGCAGGCTTACGGTGTGCCCGGTAGCGTGAACGGTGGACACGTGGAGCGTCCGGGCGTTCGTATGCGTCGAAACAGGCTTCCGGGTGAGCGTTGGGGACCAAGTAGCCCAGGTGAGGAAAGGGATAAAAGAATAAAGTGGTGGTATTATTTCGGTTGCGATCATACCAGCACTAATGCACCGGATCCCATCAGAACTCCGCAGTTAAGCGTGCTTGGGCGAGAGTAGTACTAGGATGGGTGACCCCCTGGGAAGTCCTCGTGTTGCAACCCTTTTTTAATTTTTTTTTATTTAATTTCGTCAACGCAAGAATCAAACTCCCGGTACTAAGTGTAGTCGTCCGGAGTCACGGAGTATTATTTTTTTTTCCCCGAGCCAACGTGTTGACCGGGCCACGGAGCGCCCGGGTGACCGTAGCCGACGCAGCGGGCCTACGGTGCGCCCGGAGCGGGAAAGGTGGTCGCCCGGGCGACGGCATTCGTCAAGGCAGGCTTACGGTGTGCCCGGTAGCGTGAACGGTGGACACGTGGAGCGTCCGGGCGTTCGTATGCGTCGAAACAGGCTTCCGGGTGAGCGTTGGGGACCAAGTAGCCCAGGTGAGGAAAGGGATAAAAGAATAAAGTGGTGGTATTATTTCGGTTGCGATCATACCAGCACTAATGCACCGGATCCCATCAGAACTCCGCAGTTAAGCGTGCTTGGGCGAGAGTAGTACTAGGATGGGTGACCCCCTGGGAAGTCCTCGTGTTGCAACCCTTTTTTAATTTTTTTTTATTTAATTTCGTCAACGCAAGAATCAAACTCCCGGTACTAAGTGTAGTCGTCCGGAGTCACGGAGTATTATTTTTTTTCCCCGAGCCAACGTGTTGACCGGGCCACGGAGCGCCCGGGTGACCGTAGCCGACGCAGCGGGCCTACGGTGCGCCCGGAGCGGGAAAGGTGGTCGCCCGGGCGACGGCATTCGTCAAGGCAGGCTTACGGTGTGCCCGGTAGCGTGAACGGTGGACACGTGGAGCGTCCGGGCGTTCGTATGCGTCGAAACAGGCTTCCGGGTGAGCGTTGGGGACCAAGTAGCCCAGGTGAGGAAAGGGATAAAAGAATAAAGTGGTGGTATTATTTCGGTTGCGATCATACCAGCACTAATGCACCGGATCCCATCAGAACTCCGCAGTTAAGCGTGCTTGGGCGAGAGTAGTACTAGGATGGGTGACCCCCTGGGAAGTCCTCGTGTTGCAACCCTTTTTTAATTTTTTTTATTTAATTTCGTCAACGCAAGAATCAAACTCCCGGTACTAAGTGTAGTCGTCCGGAGTCACGGAGTATTTTTTTTTTCCCCGAGCCAACGTGTTGACCGGGCCACGGAGCGCGCGGGTGACCGTAGCCGACGCAGCGGGCCTACGGTGCGCCCGGAGCGGGAAAGGTGGTCGCCCGGGCGACGGCATTCGTCAAGGCAGGCTTACGGTGTGCCCGGTAGCGTGAACGGTGGACACGTGGAGCGTCCGGGCGTTCGTATGCGTCGAAACAGGCTTCCGGGTGAGCGTTGGGGACCAAGTAGCCCAGGTGAGGAAAGGGATAAAAGAATAAAGTGGTGGTATTATTTCGGTTGCGATCATACCAGCACTAATGCACCGGATCCCATCAGAACTCCGCAGTTAAGCGTGCTTGGGCGAGAGTAGTACTAGGATGGGTGACCCCCTGGGAAGTCCTCGTGTTGCAACCCTTTTTTAATTTTTTTTATTTAATTTCGTCAACGCAAGAATCAAACTCCCGGTACTAAGTGTAGTCGTCCGGAGTCACGGAGTATTTTTTTTTTTTTCCCCGAGCCAACGTGTTGACCGGGCCACGGAGCGCGCGGGTGACCGTAGCCGACGCAGCGGGCCTACGGTGCGCCCGGAGCGGGAAAGGTGGTCGCCCGGGCGACGGCATTCGTCAAGGCAGGCTTACGGTGTGCCCGGTAGCGTGAACGGTGGACACGTGGAGCGTCCGGGCGTTCGTATGCGTCGAAACAGGCTTCCGGGTGAGCGTTGGGGACCAAGTAGCCCAGGTGAGGAAAGGGATAAAAGAATAAAGTGGTGGTATTATTTCGGTTGCGATCATACCAGCACTAATGCACCGGATCCCATCAGAACTCCGCAGTTAAGCGTGCTTGGGCGAGAGTAGTACTAGGATGGGTGACCCCCTGGGAAGTCCTCGTGTTGCAACCCTTTTTTAATTTTTTTTATTTAATTTCGTCAACGCAAGAATCAAACTCCCGGTACTAAGTGTAGTCGTCCGGAGTCACGGAGTCTTATTTTTTTTTTCCCCGAGCCAACGTGTTGACCGGGCCACGGAGCGCCCGGGTGACCGTAGCCGACGCAGCGGGCCTACGGTGCGCCCGGAGCGGGAAAGGTGGTCGCCCGGGCGACGGCATTCGTCAAGGCAGGCTTACGGTGTGCCCGGTAGCGTGAACGGTGGACACGTGGAGCGTCCGGGCGTTCGTATGCGTCGAAACAGGCTTCCGGGTGAGCGTTGGGGACCAAGTAGCCCAGGTGAGGAAAGGGATAAAAGAATAAAGCGGTGGTATTATTTCGGTTGCGATCATACCAGCACTAATGCACCGGATCCCATCAGAACTCCGCAGTTAAGCGTGCTTGGGCGAGAGTAGTATTAGGATGGGTGACCCCCTGGGAAGTCCTCGTGTTGCAACCCTTTTTTAATTTTTTTTATTTAATTTCGTCAACGCAAGAATCAAACTCCCGGTACTAAGTGTAGTCGTCCGGAGTCACGGAGTATTATTTTTTTTTCCCCGAGCCAACATGTTGACCGGGCCACGGAGCGCCCGGGTGACCGTAGCCGACGCAGCGGGCCTTCGGTGCGCCCGGAGCGGGAAAGGTGGTCGCCCGGGCGACGGCATTCGTCAAGGCAGGCTTACGGTGTGCCCGGTAGCGTGAACGGTGGACACGTGGAGCGTCCGGGCGTTCGTATGCGTCGAAACAGGCTTCCGGGTGAGCGTTGGGGACCAAGTAGCCCAGGTGAGGAAAGGGATAAAAGAATAAAGTGGTGGTATTATTTCGGTTGCGATCATACCAGCACTAATGCACCGGATCCCATCAGAACTCCGCAGTTAAGCGTGCTTGGGCGAGAGTAGTACTAGGATGGGTGACCCCCTGGGAAGTCCTCGTGTTGCAACCCTTTTTTAATTTTTTTTATTTAATTTCGTCAACGCAAGAATCACACTCCCGGTACTAAGTGTAGTCGTCCGGAGTCACGGAGTATTATTTTTTTTTCCCCGAGCCAACTGTTGACCGGGCCACGGAGCGCCCGGGTGACCGTAGCCGACGCAGCGGGCCTACGGTGCGCCCGGAGCGGGAAAGGTGGTCGCCCGGGCGACGGCATTCGTCAAGGCAGGCTTACGGTGTGCCCGGTAGCGTGAACGGTGGACACGTGGAGCGTCCGGGCGTTCGTATCCGTCGAAACAGGCTTCCGGGTGAGCGTTGGGGACCAAGTAGCCCAGGTGAGGAAAGGGATAAAAGAATAAAGTGGTGGTATTATTTCGGTTGCGATCATACCAGCACTAATGCACCGGATCCCATCAGAACTCCGCAGTTAAGCGTGCTTGGGCGAGAGTAGTACTAGGATGGGTGACCCCCTGGGAAGTCCTCGTGTTGCAACCCTTTTTTAATTTTTTTTATTTAATTTCGTCAACGCAAGAATCAAACTCCCGGTACTAAGTGTAGTCGTCCGGAGTCACGGAGTATTATTTTTTTTTTCCCCGAGCCAACGTGTTGACCGGGCCACGGAGCGCCCGGGTGACCGTAGCCGACGCAGCGGGCCTACGGTGCGCCCGGAGCGGGAAAGGTGGTCGCCCGGGCGACGGCATTCGTCAAGGCAGGCTTACGGTGTGCCCGGTAGCGTGAACGGTGGACACGTGGAGCGTCCGGGCGTTCGTATGCGTCGAAACAGGCTTCCGGGTGAGCGTTGGGGACCAAGTAGCCCAGGTGAGGAAAGGGATAAAAGAATAAAGTGGTGGTATTATTTCGGTTGCGATCATACCAGCACTAATGCACCGGATCCCATCAGAACTCCGCAGTTAAGCGTGCTTGGGCGAGAGTAGTACTAGGATGGGTGACCCCCTGGGAAGTCCTCGTGTTGCAACCCTTTTTTAATTTTTTTTATTTAATTTCGTCAACGCAAGAATCAAACTCCCGGTACTAAGTGTAGTCGTCCGGAGTCACGGAGTATTATTTTTTTTTTCCCCGAGCCAACGTGTTGACCGGGCCACGGAGCGCCCGGGTGACCGTAGCCGACGCAGCGGGCCTACGGTGCGCCCGGAGCGGGAAAGGTGGTCGCCCGGGCGACGGCATTCGTCAAGGCAGGCTTACGGTGTGCCCGGTAGCGTGAACGGTGGACACGTGGAGCGTCCGGGCGTTCGTATGCGTCGAAACAGGCTTCCGGGTGAGCGTTGGGGACCAAGTAGCCCCGGTGAGGAAAGGGATAAAAGAATAAAGTGGTGGTATAATTTCGGTTGCGATCATACCAGCACTAATGCACCGGATCCCATCAGAACTCCGCAGTTAAGCGTGCTTGGGCGAGAGTAGTACTAGGATGGGTGACCCCCTGGGAAGTCCTCGTGTTGCAACCCTTTTTTAATTTTTTTTATTTAATTTCGTCAACGCAAGAATCAAACTCCCGGTACTAAGTGTAGTCGTCCGGAGTCACGGAGTATTATTTTTTTTTTCCCGAGCCAACGTGTTGACCGGGCCACGGAGCGCCCTGGTGACCGTAGCCGACGCAGCGTGCCTACGGTGCGCCCGGAGCGGGAAAGGTGGTCGCCCGGGCGACGGCATTCGTCAAGGCAGGCTTACGGTGTGCCCGGTAGCGTGAACGGTGGACACGTGGAGCGTCCGGGCGTTCGTATGCGTCGAAACAGGCTTCCGGGTGAGCGTTGGGGACCAAGTAGCCCAGGTGAGGAAAGGGATAAAAGAATAAAGTGGTGGTATTATTTCGGTTGCGATCATACCAGCACTAATGCACCGGATCCCATCAGAACTCCGCAGTTAAGCGTGCTTGGGCGAGAGTAGTACTAGGATGGGTGACCCCCTGGGAAGTCCTCGTGTTGCAACCCTTTTTTAATTTTTTTTATTTAATTTCGTCAACGCAAGAATCAAACTCTCGGTACTAAGTGTAGTCGTCCGGAGTCACGGAGTATTATTTTTTTTCCCCGAGCCAACGTGTTGACCGGGCCACGGAGCGCCCGGGTGACCGTAGCCGACGCAGCGGGCCTACGGTGCGCCCGGAGCGGGAAAGGTGGTCGCCCGGGCGACGGCATTCGTCAAGGCAGGCTTACGGTGTGCCGGGTAGCGTGAACGGTGGACACGTGGAGCGTCCGGGCGTTCGTATGCGTCGAAACAGGCTTCCGGGTGAGCGTTGGGGACCAAGTAGCCCAGGTGAGGAAAGGGATAAAAGAATAAAGTGGTGGTATTATTTCGGTTGCGATCATACCAGCACTAATGCACCGGATCCCATCAGAACTCCGCAGTTAAGCGTGCTTGGGCGAGAGTAGTACTAGGATGGGTGACCCCCTGGGAAGTCCTTGTGTTGCAACCCTTTTTTAATTTTTTTTATTTAATTTCGTCAACGCAAGAATCAAACTCCCGGTACTAAGTGTAGTCGTCCGGAGTCACGGAGTATTATTTTTTTTTCCCCGAGCCAACGTGTTGACCGGGCCACGGAGCGCCCGGGTGACCGTAGCCGACGCAGCGGGCCTACGGTGCGCCCGGAGCGGGAAAGGTGGTCGCCCGGGCGACGGCATTCGTCAAGGCAGGCTTACGGTGTGCCCGGTAGCGTGAACGGTGGACACGTGGAGCGTCCGGGCGTTCGTATGCGTCGAAACAGGCTTCCGGGTGAGCGTTGGGGACCAAGTAGCCCAGGTGAGGAAAGGGATAAAAGAATAAAGTGGTGGTATTATTTCGGTTGCGATCATACCAGCACTAATGCACCGGATCCCATCAGAACTCCGCAGTTAAGCGTGCTTGGGCGAGAGTAGTACTAGGATGGGTGACCCCCTGCGAAATCCTCGTGTTGCAACCCTTTTTTAATTTTTTTTATTTAATTTCGTCAACGCAAGAATCAAACTCCCGGTACTAAGTGTAGTCGTCCGGAGTCACGGAGTATTATTTTTTTTTTCCCCGAGCCAACGTGTTGACCGGGCCACGGAGCGCCCGGGTGACCGTAGCCGACGCAGCGGGCCTACGGTGCGCCCGGAGCGGGAAAGGTGGTCGCCCGGGCGACGGCATTCGTCAAGGCAGGCTTACGGTGTGCCCGGTAGCGTGAACGGTGGACACGTGGAGCGTCCGGGCGTTCGTATGCGTCGAAACAGGCTTCCGGGTGAGCGTTGGGGACCAAGTAGCCCAGGTGAGGAAAGGGATAAAAGAATAAAGTGGTGGTATTATTTCGGTTGCGATCATACCAGCACTAATGCACCGGATCCCATCAGAACTCCGCAGTTAAGCGTGCTTGGGCGAGAGTAGTACTAGGATGGGTGACCCCCTGGGAAGTCCTCGTGTTGCAACCCTTTTTTAATTTTTTTATTTTATTTCGTCAACGCAAGAATCAAACTCCCGGTACTAAGTGTAGTCGTCCGGAGTCACGGAGTATTATTTTTTTTTTCCCCGAGCCAACGTGTTGACCGGGCCACGGAGCGCCCGGGTGACCGTAGCCGACGCAGCGGGCCTACGGTGCGCCCAGAGCGGGAAAGGTGGTCGCCCGGGCGACGGCATTCGTCAAGGCAGGCTTACGGTGTGCCCGGTAGCGTGAACGGTGGACACGTGGAGCGTCCGGGCGTTCGTATGCGTCGAAACAGGCTTCCGGGTGAGCGTTGGGGACCAAGTAGCCCAGGTGAGGAAAGGGATAAAAGAATAAAGTGGTGGTATTATTTCGGTTGCGATCATACCAGCACTAATGCACCGGATCCCATCAGAACTCCGCAGTTAAGCGTGCTTGGGCGAGAGTAGTACTAGGATGGGTGACCCCCTGGGAAGTCCTCGTGTTGCAACCCTTTTTTAATTTTTTTTATTTAATTTCGTCAACGCAAGAATCAAACTCCCGGTACTAAGTGTAGTCGTCCGGAGTCACGGAGTATTTTTTTTTTTCCCCGAGCCAACGTGTTGACCGGGCCACGGAGCGCGCGGGTGACCGTAGCCGACGCAGCGGGCCTACGGTGCGCCCGGAGCGGGAAAGGTGGTCGCCCGGGCGACGGCATTCGTCAAGGCAGGCTTACGGTGTGCCCGGTAGCGTGAACGGTGGACCCGTGGAGCGTCCGGGCGTTCGTATGCGTCGAAACAGGCTTCCGGGTGAGCGTTGGGGACCAAGTAGCCGAGGTGAGGAAAGGGATAAAAGAATAAAGTGGTGGTATTATTTCGGTTGCGATCATACCAGCACTAATGCACCGGATCCCATCAGAACTTCGCAGTTAAGCGTGCTTGGGCGAGAGTAGTACTAGGATGGGTGACCCCCTGGGAAGTCCTCGTGTTGCAACCCTTTTTTAATTTTTTTTATTTAATTTCGTCAACGCAAGAATCAAACTCCCGGTACTAAGTGTAGTCGTCCGGAGTCACGGAGTCTTATTTTTTTTTCCCCCGAGCCAACGTGTTGACCGGGCCACGGAGCGCCCGGGTGACCGT
Source organism: Ambrosia artemisiifolia (assembly GCA_032199755.1). NCBI lineage: Eukaryota > Viridiplantae > Streptophyta > Magnoliopsida > Asterales > Asteraceae > Ambrosia > Ambrosia artemisiifolia. The sequence continues at coordinate 4,311,732 of CM063526.1, read as the reverse complement.
AGCCGACGCAGCGGGCCTACGGTGCGCCCGGAGCGGGAAAGGTGGTCGCCCGGGCGACGGCATTCGTCAAGGCAGGCTTACGGTGTGCCCGGTAGCGTGAACGGTGGACACGTGGAGCGTCCGGGCGTTCGTATGCGTCGAAACAGGCTTCCGGGTTAGCGTTGGGGACCAAGTAGCCCAGGTGAGGAAAGGGATAAAAGAATAAAGCGGTGGTATTATTTCGGTTGCGATCATACCAGCACTAATGCACCGGATCCCATCAGAACTCCGCAGTTAAGCGTGCTTGGGCGAGAGTAGTACTAGGATGGGTGACCCCCTGGGAAGTCCTCGTGTTGCAACCCTTTTTTAATTTTTTTTATTTAATTTCGTCAACGCAAGAATCAAACTCCCGGTACTAAGTGTAGTCGTCCGGAGTCACGGAGTATTATTTTTTTTTCCCCGAGCCAACGTGTTGACCGGGCCACGGAGCGTCCGGGTGACCGTAGCCGACGCAGCGGGCCTACGGTGCGCCCGGAGCGGGAAAGGTGGTCGCCCGGGCGACGGCATTCGTCAAGGCAGGCTTACGGTGTGCCCGGTAGCGTGAATGGTGGACACGTGGAGCGTCCGGGCGTTTGTATGCGTCGAAACAGGCTTCCGGGTGAGCGTTGGGGACCAAGTAGCCCAGGTGAGGAAAGGGATAAAAGAATAAAGCGGTGGTATTATTTCGGTTGCGATCATACCAGCACTAATGCACCGGATCCCATCAGAACTCCGCAGTTAAGCGTGCTTGGGCGAGAGTAGTACTAGGATGGGTGACCCCCTGGGAAGTCCTCGTGTTGCAACCCTTTTTTAATTTTTTTTATTTAATTTCGTCAACGCAAGAATCAAACTCCCGGTACTAAGTGTAGTCGTCCGGAGTCACGGAGTATTATTTTTTTTTCCCCGAGCCAACGTGTTGACCGGGCCACGGAGCGTCCGGGTGACCGTAGCCGACGCAGCGGGCCTACGGTGCGCCCGGAGCGGGAAAGGTGGTCGCCCGGGCGACGGCATTCGTCAAGGCAGGCTTACGGTGTGCCCGGTAGCGTGAATGGTGGACACGTGGAGCGTCCGGGCGTTTGTATGCGTCGAAACAGGCTTCCGGGTGAGCGTTGGGGACCAAGTAGCCCAGGTGAGGAAAGGGATAAAAGAATAAAGCGGTGGTATTATTTCGGTTGCGATCATACCAGCACTAATGCACCGGATCCCATCAGAACTCCGCAGTTAAGCGTGCTTGGGCGAGAGTAGTACTAGGATGGGTGACCCCCTGGGAAGTCCTCGTGTTGCAACCCTTTTTTAATTTTTTTTATTTAATTTCGTCAACGCAAGAATCAAACTCCCGGTACTAAGTGTAGTCGTCCGGAGTCACGGAGTCTTATTTTTTTTTTCCCCGAGCCAACGTGTTGACCGGGCCACGGAGCGCCCGGGTGACCGTAGCCGACGCAGCGGGCCTACGGTGCGCCCGGAGCGGGAAAGGTGGTCGCCCGGGCGACGGCATTCGTCAAGGCAGGCTTACGGTGTGCCCGGTAGCGTGAACGGTGGACACGTGGAGCGTCCGGGCGTTCGTATGCGTCGAAACAGGCTTCCGGGTTAGCGTTGGGGACCAAGTAGCCCAGGTGAGGAAAGGGATAAAAGAATAAAGCGGTGGTATTATTTCGGTTGCGATCATACCAGCACTAATGCACCGGATCCCATCAGAACTCCGCAGTTAAGCGTGCTTGGGCGAGAGTAGTACTAGGATGGGTGACCCCCTGGGAAGTCCTCGTGTTGCAACCCTTTTTTAATTTTTTTTATTTAATTTCGTCAACGCAAGAATCAAACTCCCGGTACTAAGTGTAGTCGTCCGGAGTCACGGAGTATTATTTTTTTTTCCCCGAGCCAACGTGTTGACCGGGCCACGGAGCGTCCGGGTGACCGTAGCCGACGCAGCGGGCCTACGGTGCGCCCGGAGCGGGAAAGGTGGTCGCCCGGGCGACGGCATTCGTCAAGGCAGGCTTACGGTGTGCCCGGTAGCGTGAATGGTGGACACGTGGAGCGTCCGGGCGTTTGTATGCGTCGAAACAGGCTTCCGGGTGAGCGTTGGGGACCAAGTAGCCCAGGTGAGGAAAGGGATAAAAGAATAAAGTGGTGGTATTATTTCGGTTGCGATCATACCAGCACTAATGCACCGGATCCCATCAGAACTCCGCAGTTAAGCGTGCTTGGGCGAGAGTAGTACTAGGATGGGTGACCCCCTGGGAAGTCCTCGTGTTGCAACCCTTTTTTAATTTTTTTTATTTAATTTCGTCAACGCAAGAATCAAACTCCCGGTACTAAGTGTAGTCGTCCGGAGTCACGGAGTGTTATTTTTTTTTTCCCCGAGCCAACGTGTTGACCGGGCCACGGAGCGCCCGGGTGACCGTAGCCGACGCAGCGGGCCTACGGTGCGCCCGGAGCGGGAAAGGTGGTCGCCCGGGCGACGGCATTCGTCAAGGCAGGCTTACGGTGTGCCCGGTAGCGTGAACGGTGGACACGTGGAGCGTCCGGGCGTTCGTATCCGTCGAAACAGGCTTCCGGGTGAGCGTTGGGGACCAAGTAGCCCAGATGAGGAAAGGGATAAAAGAATAAAGTGGTTGTATTATTTCGGTTGCGATCATACCAGCACTAATGCACCGGATCCCATCAGAACTCCGCAGTTAAGCGTGCTTGGGCGAGAGTAGTACTAGGATGGGTGACCCCCTGGGAAGTCCTCGTGTTGCAACCCTTTTTTAATTTTTTTTATTTAATTTCGTCAACGCAAGAATCAAACTCCCGGTACTAAGTGTAGTCGTCCGGAGTCACGGAGTATTATTTTTTTTTTCCCCGAGCCAACGTGTTGACCGGGCCACGGAGCGCCCGGGTGACCGTAGCCGACGCAGCGGGCCTACGGTGCGCCCGGAGCGGGAAAGGTGGTCGCCCGGGCGACGGCATTCGTCAAGGCAGGCTTACGGTGTGCCCGGTAGCGTGAACGGTGGACACGTGGAGCGTCCGGGCGTTCGTATGCGTCGAAACAGGCTTCCGGGTGAGCGTTGGGGACCAAGTAGCCCAGGTGAGGAAAGGGATAAAAGAATAAAGCGGTGGTATTATTTCGGTTGCGATCATACCAGCACTAATGCACCGGATCCCATCAGAACTCCGCAGTTAAGCGTGCTTGGGCGAGAGTAGTACTAGGATGGGTGACCCCCTGGGAAGTTCTCGTGTTGCAACCCTTTTTTAATTTTTTTTATTTAATTTCGTCAACGCAAGAATCAAACTCCCGGTACTAAGTGTAGTCGTCCGGAGTCACGGAGTGTTATTTTTTTTTTCCCCGAGCCAACGTGTTGACCGGGCCACGGAGCGCCCGGGTGACCGTAGCCGACGCAGCGGGCCTACGGTGCGCCCGGAGCGGGAAAGGTGGTCGCCCGGGCGACGGCATTCGTCAAGGCAGGCTTACGGTGTGCCCGGTAGCGTGAACGGTGGACACGTGGAGCGTCCGGGCGTTCGTATGCGTCGAAACAGGCTTCCGGGTGAGCGTTGGGGACCAAGTAGCCCAGGTGAGGAAAGGGATAAAAGAATAAAGTGGTGGTATTATTTCGGTTGCGATCATACCAGCACTAATGCACCGGATCCCATCAGAACTCCGCAGTTAAGCGTGCTTGGGCGAGAGTAGTACTAGGATGGTGACCCCCTGGGAAGTCCTCGTGTTGCAACCCTTTTTTAATTTTTTTTATTTAATTTCGTCAACGCAAGAATCAAACTCCCGGAACTAAGTGTAGTCGTCCGGAGTCACGGAGTATTATTTTTTTTTCCCCGAGCCAACGTGTTGACCGGGCCACGGAGCGCCCGGGTGACCGTAGCCGACGCAGCGGGCCTACGGTGCGCCCGGAGCGGGAAAGGTGGTCGCCCGGGCGACGGCATTCGTCAAGGCAGGCTTACGGTGTGCCCGGTAGCGTGAACGGTGGACACGTGGAGCGTCCGGGCGTTCGTATGCGTCGAAACAGGCTTCCGGGTGAGCGTTGGGGACCAAGTAGCCCAGGTGAGGAAAGGGATAAAAGAATAAAGTGGTGGTATTATTTCGGTTGCGATCATACCAGCACTAATGCACCGGATCCCATCAGAACTCCGCAGTTAAGCGTGCTTGGGCGAGAGTAGTACTAGGATGGGTGACCCCCTGGGAAGTCCTCGTGTTGCAACCCTTTTTTAATTTTTTTTATTTAATTTCGTCAACGCAAGAATCAAACTCCCGGTACTAAGTGTAGTCGTCCGGAGTCACGGAGTTTTATTTTTTTTTTCCCCGAGCCAACGTGTTAACCGGGCCACGGAGCGCCCGGGTGACCGTAGCCGACGCAGCGGGCCTACGGTGCGCCCGGAGCGGGAAAGGTGGTCGCCCGGGCGACGGCATTCGTCAAGGCAGGCTTACGGTGTGCCCGGTAGCGTGAACGGTGGACACGTGGAGCGTCCGGGCGTTCGTATGCGTCGAAACAGGCTTCCGGGTGAGCGTTGGGGACCAAGTAGCCCAGGTGAGGAAAGGGATAAAAGAATAAAGTGGTGGTATTATTTCAGTTGGGATCATACCAGCACTAATGCACCGGATCCCATCAGAACTCCGCAGTTAAGCGTGCTTGGGCGAGAGTAGTACTAGGATGGGTGACCCCCTGGGAAGTCCTCGTGTTGCAACCCTTTTTTATTTTTTTTTGTTTAATTTCGTCAACGCAAGAATCAAACTCCCGGTACTAAGTGTAGTCGTCCGGAGTCACGGAGTATTATTTTTTTTTTCCCGAGCCAACGTGTTGACCGGGCCACGGAGCGTCCGGGTGACCGTAGCCGACGCAGCGGGCCTACGGTGCGCCCGGAGCGGGAAAGGTGGTCGCCCGGGCGACGACATTCGTCAAGGCAGGCTTACGGTGTGCCCGGTAGCGTGAACGGTGGACACGTGGAGCCTCCTGGCGTTCGTATGCGTCGAAACAGGCTTCCGGGTGAGCGTTGGGGACCAAGTAGCCCAGGTGAGGAAAGGGATAAAAGAATAAAGTGGTGGTATTATTTCGGTTGCGATCATACCAGCACTAATGCACCGGATCCCATCAGAACCCCGCAGTTAAGCGTGCTTGGGCGAGAGTAGTACTAGGATGGGTGACCCCCTGGGAAGTCCTCGTGTTGCAACACTTTTTTAATTTTTTTTATTTAATTTCGTCAACGCAAGAATCAAACTCCCGGTACTAAGTGTAGTCGTCCGGAGTCACGGAGTATTATTTTTTTTTTCCCGAGCCAACGTGTTGACCGGGCCACGGAGCGTCCGGGTGACCGTAGCCGACGCAGCGGGCCTACGGTGCGCCCGGAGCGGGAAAGGTGGTCGCCCGGGCGACGGCATTCGTCAAGGCAGGCTTACGGTGTGCCCGGTAGCGTGAACGGTGGACACGTGGAGCGTCCGGGCGTTCGTATGCGTCGAAACAGGCTTCCGGGTGAGCGTTGGGACCAAGTAGCCCAGGTGAGGAAAGGGATAAAAGAATAAAGTGGTGGTATTATTTCGGTTGCGATCATACCAGCACTAATGCACCGGATCCCATCAGAACTCCGCAGTTAAGCATGCTTGGGCGAGAGTAGTACTAGGATGGGTGACCCCCTGGGAAGTCCTCGTGTTGCAACCCTTTTTTAATTTTTTTTATTTTAATTTGGTCAACGCAAGAATCAAACTCCCGGTACTAAGTGTAGTCGTCCGGAGTCACGGAGAATTATTTTTTTTTTCCCGAGCCAACGTGTTGACCGGGCCACGGAGCGTCCGGGTGACCGTAGCCGACGCAGCGGGCCTACGGTGCGCCCGGAGCGGGCGAGAGTAGTACTAGGATGGGTGACCCCCTGGGAAGTCCTCGTGTTGCAACCCTTTTTTAATTTTTTTTATTTAATTTGGTCAACGCAAGAATCAAACTCCCGGTACTAAGTGTAGTCGTCCGGAGTCACGGAGTATTATTTTTTTTTTCCCGAGCCAACGTGTTGACCGGGCTACGGAGCGTCCGAGTGACCGTAGCCGACGCAGCGGGCCTACGGTGCGCCCGGAGCGGGAAAGGTGGTCGCCCGGGCGACGGCATTCGTCAAGGCAGGCTTACGGTGTGCCCGGTAGCGTGAACGGTGGACACGTGGAGCGTCCGGGCGTTCGTATGCGTCGAAACAGGCTTCCGGGTGAGCGTTGGGGACCAAGTAGCCCAGGTGAGGAAAGGGATAAAAGAATAAAGTGGTGGTATTATTTCAGTTGGGATCATACCAGCACTAATGCACCGGATCCCATCAGAACTCCGCAGTTAAGCGTGCTTGGGCGAGAGTAGTACTAGGATGGGTGACCCCCTGGGAAGTCCTCATGTTGCAACCCTTTTTTAATTTTTTTTATTTAATTTCGTCAACGCAAGAATCAAACTCCCGGTACTAAGTGTAGTCGTCCGGAGTCACGGAGTATTATTTTTTTTTCCCCGAGCCAACGTGTTGACCGGGCCACGGAGCGTCCGGGTGACCGTAGCCGACGCAGCGGGCCTACGGTGCGCCCGGAGCGGGAAAGGTGGTCGCCCGGGCGACGGCATTCGTCAAGGCAGGCTTACGGTGTGCCCGGTAGCGTGAATGGTGGACACGTGGAGCGTCCGGGCGTTTGTATGCGTCGAAACAGGCTTCCGGGTGAGCGTTGGGGACCAAGTAGCCCAGGTGAGGAAAGGGATAAAAGAATAAAGTGGTGGTATTATTTCGGTTGCGATCATACCAGCACTAATGCACCGGATCCCATCAGAACTCCGCAGTTAAGCGTGCTTGGGCGAGAGTAGTACTAGGATGGGTGACCCCCTGGGAAGTCCTCGTGTTGCAACCCTTTTTTAATTTTTTTTATTTAATTTCGTCAACGCAAGAATCAAACTCCCGGTACTAAGTGTAGTCGTCCGGAGTCACGGAGTGTTATTTTTTTTTTCCCCGAGCCAACGTGTTGACCGGGCCACGGAGCGCCCGGGTGACCGTAGCCGACGCAGCGGGCCTACGGTGCGCCCGGAGCGGGAAAGGTGGTCGCCCGGGCGACGGCATTCGTCAAGGCAGGCTTACGGTGTGCCCGGTAGCGTGAACGGTGGACACGTGGAGCGTCCGGGCGTTCGTATCCGTCGAAACAGGCTTCCGGGTGAGCGTTGGGGACCAAGTAGCCCAGGTGAGGAAAGGGATAAAAGAATAAAGTGGTTGTATTATTTCGGTTGCGATCATACCAGCACTAATGCACCGGATCCCATCAGAACTCCGCAGTTAAGCGTGCTTGGGCGAGAGTAGTACTAGGATGGGTGACCCCCTGGGAAGTCCTCGTGTTGCAACCCTTTTTTAATTTTTTTTATTTAATTTCGTCAACGCAAGAATCAAACTCCCGGTACTAAGTGTAGTCGTCCGGAGTCACGGAGTATTATTTTTTTTTTCCCCGAGCCAACGTGTTGACCGGGCCACGGAGCGCCCGGGTGACCGTAGCCGACGCAGCGGGCCTACGGTGCGCCCGGAGCGGGAAAGGTGGTCGCCCGGGCGACGGCATTCGTCAAGGCAGGCTTACGGTGTGCCCGGTAGCGTGAACGGTGGACACGTGGAGCGTCCGGGCGTTCGTATGCGTCGAAACAGGCTTCCGGGTGAGCGTTGGGGACCAAGTAGCCCAGGTGAGGAAAGGGATAAAAGAATAAAGCGGTGGTATTATTTCGGTTGCGATCATACCAGCACTAATGCACCGGATCCCATCAGAACTCCGCAGTTAAGCGTGCTTGGGCGAGAGTAGTACTAGGATGGGTGACCCCCTGGGAAGTTCTCGTGTTGCAACCCTTTTTTAATTTTTTTTATTTAATTTCGTCAACGCAAGAATCAAACTCCCGGTACTAAGTGTAGTCGTCCGGAGTCACGGAGTGTTATTTTTTTTTTCCCCGAGCCAACGTGTTGACCGGGCCACGGAGCGCCCGGGTGACCGTAGCCGACGCAGCGGGCCTACGGTGCGCCCGGAGCGGGAAAGGTGGTCGCCCGGGCGACGGCATTCGTCAAGGCAGGCTTACGGTGTGCCCGGTAGCGTGAACGGTGGACACGTGGAGCGTCCGGGCGTTCGTATGCGTCGAAACAGGCTTCCGGGTGAGCGTTGGGGACCAAGTAGCCCAGGTGAGGAAAGGGATAAAAGAATAAAGTGGTGGTATTATTTCGGTTGCGATCATACCAGCACTAATGCACCGGATCCCATCAGAACTCCGCAGTTAAGCGTGCTTGGGCGAGAGTAGTACTAGGATGGGTGACCCCCTGGGAAGTCCTCGTGTTGCAACCCTTTTTTATTTTTTTTTATTTAATTTCGTCAACGCAAGAATCAAACTCCCGGTACTAAGTGTAGTCGTCCGGAGTCACGGAGTATTATTTTTTTTTTCCCCGAGCCAACGTGTTGACCGGGCCACGGAGCGCCCGGGTGACCGTAGCCGACGCAGCGGGCCTACGGTGCGCCCGGAGCGGGAAAGGTGGTCGCCCGGGCGACGGCATTCGTCAAGGCAGGCTTACGGTGTGCCCGGTAGCGTGAACGGTGGACACGTGGAGCGTCCGGGCGTTCGTATGCGTCGAAACAGGCTTCCGGGTGAGCGTTGGGGACCAAGTAGCCCAGGTGAGGAAAGGGATAAAAGAATAAAGTGGTGGTATTATTTCGGTTGCGATCATACCAGCACTAATGCACCGGATCCCATCAGAACTCCGCAGTTAAGCGTGCTTGGGCGAGAGTAGTACTAGGATGGGTGACCCCCTGGGAAGTCCTCGTGTTGCAACCCTTTTTTAATTTTTTTTATTTAATTTCGTCAACGCAAGAATCAAACTCCCGGTACTAAGTGTAGTCGTCCGGAGTCACGGAGTATTATTTTTTTTTCCCCGAGCCAACGTGTTGACCGGGCCACGGAGCGCCCGGGTGACCGTAGCCGACGCAGCGGGCCTACGGTGCGCCCGGAGCGGGAAAGGTGGTCGCCCGGGCGACGGCATTCGTCAAGGCAGGCTTACGGTGTGCCCGGTAGCGTGAACGGTGGACACGTGGAGCGTCCGGGCGTTCGTATGCGTCGAAACAGGCTTCCGGGTGAGCGTTGGGGACCAAGTAGCCCAGGTGAGGAAAGGGATAAAAGAATAAAGTGGTGGTATTATTTCGGTTGCGATCATACCAGCACTAATGCACCGGATCCAATCAGAACTCCGCAGTTAAGCGTGCTTGGGCGAGAGTAGTACTAGGATGGGTGACCCCCTGGGAAGTCCTCGTGTTGCAACCCTTTTTTAATTTTTTTTATTTAATTTCGTCAACGCAAGAATCAAACTCCCGGTACTAAGTGTAGTCGTCCGGAGTCACGGAGTATTATTATTTTTTTCCCCGAGCCAACGTGTTGACCGGGCCACGGAGCGCCCGGGTGACCGTAGCCGACGCAGCGGGCCTACGGTGCGCCCGGAGCGGGAAAGGTGGTCGCCCGGGCGACGGCATTCGTCAAGGCAGGCTTACGGTGTGCCCGGTAGCGTGAACGGTGGACACGTGGAGCGTCCGGGCGTTCGTATGCGTCGAAACAGGCTTCCGGGTGAGCGTTGGGGACCAAGTAGCCCAGGTGAGGAAAGGGATAAAAGAATAAAGTGGTGGTATTATTTCGGTTGCGATCATACCAGCACTAATGCACCGGATCCCATCAGAACTCCGCAGTTAAGCGTGCTTGGGCGAGAGTAGTACTAGGATGGGTGACCCCCTGGGAAGTCCTCGTGTTGCAACCCTTTTTTAATTTTTTTTATTTTATTTCGTCAACGCAAGAATCAAACTCCCGGTACTAAGTGTAGTCGTCCGGAGTCACGGAGTATTATTTTTTTTTTCCCCGAGCCAACGTGTTGACCGGGCCACGGAGCGCCCGGGTGACCGTAGCCGACGCAGCGGGCCTACGGTGCGCCCGGAGCGGGAAAGGTGGTCGCCCGGGCGACGGCATTCGTCAAGGCAGGCTTACGGTGTGCCCGGTAGCGTGAACGGTGGACACGTGGAGCGTCCGGGCGTTCGTATGCGTCGAAACAGGCTTCCGGGTGAGCGTTGGGGACCAAGTAGCCCAGGTGAGGAAAGGGATAAAAGAATAAAGTGGTGGTATTATTTCGGTTGCGATCATACCAGCACTAATGCACCGGATCCAATCAGAACTCCGCAGTTAAGCGTGCTTGGGCGAGAGTAGTACTAGGATGGGTGACCCCCTGGGAAGTCCTCGTGTTGCAACCCTTTTTTAATTTTTTTTATTTAATTTCGTCAACGCAAGAATCAAACTCCCGGTACTAAGTGTAGTCGTCCGGAGTCACGGAGTATTATTTTTTTTTTCCCCGAGCCAACGTGTTGACCGGGCCACGGAGCGCCCGGGTGACCGTAGCCGACGCAGCGGGCCTACGGTGCGCCCGGAGCGGGAAAGGTGGTCGCCCGGGCGACGGCATTCGTCAAGGCAGGCTTACGGTGTGCCCGGTAGCGTGAACGGTGGACACGTGGAGCGTCCGGGCGTTCGTATGCGTCGAAACAGGCTTCCGGGTGAGCGTTGGGGACCAAGTAGCCCAGGTGAGGAAAGGGATAAAAGAATAAAGTGGTGGTATTATTTCGGTTGCGATCATACCAGCACTAATGCACCGGATCCCATCAGAACTCCGCAGTTAAGCGTGCTTGGGCGAGAGTAGTACTAGGATGGGTGACCCCCTGGGAACTCCTCGTGTTGCAACCCTTTTTTAATTTTTTTTATTTAATTTCGTCAACGCAAGAATCAAACTCCCGGAACTAAGTGTAGTCGTCTGGAGTCACGGAGTATTATTTTTTTTTTCCCCGAGCCAACGTGTTGACCGGGCCACGGAGCGCCCGGGTGACCGTAGCCGACGCAGCGGGCCTACGGTGCGCCCGGAGCGGGAAAGGTGGTCGCCCGGGCGACGGCATTCGTCAAGCCAGGCTTACGGTGTGCCCGGTAGCGTGAACGGTGGACACGTGGAGCGTCCGGGCGTTCGCATGCGTCGAAACAGGCTTCCGGGTGAGCGTTGGGGACCAAGTAGCCCAGGTGAGGATAGGGATAAAAGAATAAAGTGGTGGTATTATTTCGGTTGCGATCATACCAGCACTAATGCACCGGATCCCATCAGAACTCCGCAGTTAAGCGTGCTTGGGCGAGAGTAGTACTAGGATGGGTGACCCCCTGGGAAGTCCTCGTGTTGCAACCCTTTTTTAATTTTTTTTATTTAATTTCGTCAACGCAAGAATCAAACTCCCGGTACTAAGTGTAGTCGTCCGGAGTCACGGAGTATTATTTTTTTTTTCCCCGAGCCAACGTGTTGACCGGGCCACGGAGCGCCCGGGTGACCGTAGCCGACGCAGCGGGCCTACGGTGCGCCCGGAGCGGGAAAGGTGGTCACCCGGGCGACGGCATTCGTCAAGGCAGGCTTACGGTGTGCCCGGTAGCGTGAACGGTGGACACGTGGAGCGTCCGGGCGTTCGTATGCGTCGAAACAGGCTTCCGGGTGAGCGTTGGGGACCAAGTAGCCCAGGTGAGGAAAGGGATAAAAGAATAAAGTGGTGGTATTATTTCGGTTGCGATCATACCAGCACTAATGCACCGGATCCCATCAGAACTCCGCAGTTAAGCGTGCTTGGGCGAGAGTAGTACTAGGATGGGTGACCCCCTGGGAAGTCCTCGTGTTGCAACCCTTTTTTAATTTTTTTTATTTAATTTCGTCAACGCAAGAATCAAACTCCCGGTACTAAGTGTAGTCGTCCGGAGTCACGGAGTATTATTTTTTTTTCCCCGAGCCAACGTGTTGACCGGGCCACGGAGCGCCCGGGTGACCGTAGCCGACGCAGCGGGCCTACGGTGCGCCCGGAGCGGGAAAGGTGGTCGCCCGGGCGACGGCATTCGTCAAGGCAGGCTTACGGTGTGCCCGGTAGCGTGAACGGTGGACACGTGGAGCGTCCGGGCGTTCGTATGCGTCGAAACAGGCTTCCGGGTGAGCGTTGGGGACCAAGTAGCCCAGGTGAGGAAAGGGATAAAAGAATAAAGTGGTGGTATTATTTCGGTTGCGATCATACCAGCACTAATGCACCGGATCCCATCAGAACTCCGCAGTTAAGCGTGCTTGGGCGAGAGTAGTACTAGGATGGGTGACCCCCTGGGAAGTCCTCGTGTTGCAACCCTTTTTTAATTTTTTTTATTTAATTTCGTCAACGCAAGAATCAAACTCCCGGAACTAAGTGTAGTCGTCCGGAGTCACGGAGTATTATTTTTTTTTTCCCCGAGCCAACGTGTTGACCGGGCCACGGAGCGCCCGGGTGACCGTAGCCGACGCAGCGGGCCTACGGTGCGCCCGGAGCGGGAAAGGTGGTCGCCCGGGCGACGGCATTCGTCAAGGCAGGCTTACGGTGTGCCCGGTAGCGTGAACGGTGGACACGTGGAGCGTCCGGGCGTTCGCATGCGTCGAAACAGGCTTCCGGGTGAGCGTTGGGGACCAAGTAGCCCAGGTGAGGATAGGGATAAAAGAATAAAGTGGTGGTATTATTTCGGTTGCGATCATACCAGCACTAATGCACCGGATCCCATCAGAACTCCGCAGTTAAGCGTGCTTGGGCGAGAGTAGTACTAGGATGGGTGACCCCCTGGGAAGTCCTCGTGTTGCAACCCTTTTTTTAATTTTTTTTATTTAATTTCGTCAACGCAAGAATCAAACTCCCGGTACTAAGTGTAGTCGTCCGGAGTCACGGAGTATTATTTTTTTTTCCCCGAGCCAACGTGTTGACCGGGCCACGGAGCGCCCGGGTGACCGTAGCCGACGCAGCGGGCCTACGGTGCGCCCGGAGCGGGAAAGGTGGTCGCCCGGGCGACGGCATTCGTCAAGGCAGGCTTACGGTGTGCCCGGTAGCGTGAACGGTGGACACGTGGAGCGTCCGGGCGTTCGTATGCGTCGAAACAGGCTTCCGGGTGAGCGTTGGGGACCAAGTAGCCCAGGTGAGGAAAGGGATAAAAGAATAAAGTGGTGGTATTATTTCGGTTGCGATCATACCAGCACTAATGCACCGGATCCCATCAGAACTCCGCAGTTAAGCGTGCTTGGGCGAGAGTAGTACTAGGATGGGTGACCCCCTGGGAAGTCCTCGTGTTGCAACCCTTTTTTAATTTTTTTTTATTTAATTTCGTCAACGCAAGAATCAAACTCCCGGTACTAAGTGTAGTCGTCCGGAGTCACGGAGTATTATTTTTTTTTCCCCGAGCCAACGTGTTGACCGGGCCACGGAGCGCCCGGGTGACCGTAGCCGACGCAGCGGGCCTACGGTGCGCCCGGAGCGGGAAAGGTGGTCGCCCGGGCGACGGCATTCGTCAAGGCAGGCTTACGGTGTGCCCGGTAGCGTGAACGGTGGACACGTGGAGCGTCCGGGCGTTCGTATGCGTCGAAACAGGCTTCCGGGTGAGCGTTGGGGACCAAGTAGCCCAGGTGAGGAAAGGGATAAAAGAATAAAGTGGTGGTATTATTTCGGTTGCGATCATACCAGCACTAATGCACCGGATCCCATCAGAACTCCGCAGTTAAGCGTGCTTGGGCGAGAGTAGTACTAGGATGGGTGACCCCCTGGGAAGTCCTCGTGTTGCAACCCTTTTTTAATTTTTTTTTATTTAATTTCGTCAACGCAAGAATCAAACTCCCGGTACTAAGTGTAGTCGTCCGGAGTCACGGAGTATTATTTTTTTTCCCCGAGCCAACGTGTTGACCGGGCCACGGAGCGCCCGGGTGACCGTAGCCGACGCAGCGGGCCTACGGTGCGCCCGGAGCGGGAAAGGTGGTCGCCCGGGCGACGGCATTCGTCAAGGCAGGCTTACGGTGTGCCCGGTAGCGTGAACGGTGGACACGTGGAGCGTCCGGGCGTTCGTATGCGTCGAAACAGGCTTCCGGGTGAGCGTTGGGGACCAAGTAGCCCAGGTGAGGAAAGGGATAAAAGAATAAAGTGGTGGTATTATTTCGGTTGCGATCATACCAGCACTAATGCACCGGATCCCATCAGAACTCCGCAGTTAAGCGTGCTTGGGCGAGAGTAGTACTAGGATGGGTGACCCCCTGGGAAGTCCTCGTGTTGCAACCCTTTTTTAATTTTTTTTATTTAATTTCGTCAACGCAAGAATCAAACTCCCGGTACAAAGTGTAGTCGTCCGGAGTCACGGAGTATTTTTTTTTTCCCCGAGCCAACGTGTTGACCGGGCCACGGAGCGCGCGGGTGACCGTAGCCGACGCAGCGGGCCTACGGTGCGCCCGGAGCGGGAAAGGTGGTCGCCCGGGCGACGGCATTCGTCAAGGCAGGCTTACGGTGTGCCCGGTAGCGTGAACGGTGGACACGTGGAGCGTCCGGGCGTTCGTATGCGTCGAAACAGGCTTCCGGGTGAGCGTTGGGGACCAAGTAGCCCAGGTGAGGAAAGGGATAAAAGAATAAAGTGGTGGTATTATTTCGGTTGCGATCATACCAGCACTAATGCACCGGATCCCATCAGAACTCCGCAGTTAAGCGTGCTTGGGCGAGAGTAGTACTAGGATGGGTGACCCCCTGGGAAGTCCTCGTGTTGCAACCCTTTTTTAATTTTTTTTATTTAATTTCGTCAACGCAAGAATCAAACTCCCGGTACTAAGTGTAGTCGTCCGGAGTCACGGAGTATTTTTTTTTTTTTCCCCGAGCCAACGTGTTGACCGGGCCACGGAGCGCGCGGGTGACCGTAGCCGACGCAGCGGGCCTACGGTGCGCCCGGAGCGGGAAAGGTGGTCGCCCGGGCGACGGCATTCGTCAAGGCAGGCTTACGGTGTGCCCGGTAGCGTGAACGGTGGACACGTGGAGCGTCCGGGCGTTCGTATGCGTCGAAACAGGCTTCCGGGTGAGCGTTGGGGACCAAGTAGCCCAGGTGAGGAAAGGGATAAAAGAATAAAGTGGTGGTATTATTTCGGTTGCGATCATACCAGCACTAATGCACCGGATCCCATCAGAACTCCGCAGTTAAGCGTGCTTGGGCGAGAGTAGTACTAGGATGGGTGACCCCCTGGGAAGTCCTCGTGTTGCAACCCTTTTTTAATTTTTTTTATTTAATTTCGTCAACGCAAGAATCAAACTCCCGGTACTAAGTGTAGTCGTCCGGAGTCACGGAGTCTTATTTTTTTTTTCCCCGAGCCAACGTGTTGACCGGGCCACGGAGCGCCCGGGTGACCGTAGCCGACGCAGCGGGCCTACGGTGCGCCCGGAGCGGGAAAGGTGGTCGCCCGGGCGACGGCATTCGTCAAGGCAGGCTTACGGTGTGCCCGGTAGCGTGAACGGTGGACACGTGGAGCGTCCGGGCGTTCGTATGCGTCGAAACAGGCTTCCGGGTGAGCGTTGGGGACCAAGTAGCCCAGGTGAGGAAAGGGATAAAAGAATAAAGCGGTGGTATTATTTCGGTTGCGATCATACCAGCACTAATGCACCGGATCCCATCAGAACTCCGCAGTTAAGCGTGCTTGGGCGAGAGTAGTATTAGGATGGGTGACCCCCTGGGAAGTCCTCGTGTTGCAACCCTTTTTTAATTTTTTTTATTTAATTTCGTCAACGCAAGAATCAAACTCCCGGTACTAAGTGTAGTCGTCCGGAGTCACGGAGTATTATTTTTTTTTCCCCGAGCCAACATGTTGACCGGGCCACGGAGCGCCCGGGTGACCGTAGCCGACGCAGCGGGCCTTCGGTGCGCCCGGAGCGGGAAAGGTGGTCGCCCGGGCGACGGCATTCGTCAAGGCAGGCTTACGGTGTGCCCGGTAGCGTGAACGGTGGACACGTGGAGCGTCCGGGCGTTCGTATGCGTCGAAACAGGCTTCCGGGTGAGCGTTGGGGACCAAGTAGCCCAGGTGAGGAAAGGGATAAAAGAATAAAGTGGTGGTATTATTTCGGTTGCGATCATACCAGCACTAATGCACCGGATCCCATCAGAACTCCGCAGTTAAGCGTGCTTGGGCGAGAGTAGTACTAGGATGGGTGACCCCCTGGGAAGTCCTCGTGTTGCAACCCTTTTTTAATTTTTTTTATTTAATTTCGTCAACGCAAGAATCACACTCCCGGTACTAAGTGTAGTCGTCCGGAGTCACGGAGTATTATTTTTTTTTCCCCGAGCCAACTGTTGACCGGGCCACGGAGCGCCCGGGTGACCGTAGCCGACGCAGCGGGCCTACGGTGCGCCCGGAGCGGGAAAGGTGGTCGCCCGGGCGACGGCATTCGTCAAGGCAGGCTTACGGTGTGCCCGGTAGCGTGAACGGTGGACACGTGGAGCGTCCGGGCGTTCGTATCCGTCGAAACAGGCTTCCGGGTGAGCGTTGGGGACCAAGTAGCCCAGGTGAGGAAAGGGATAAAAGAATAAAGTGGTGGTATTATTTCGGTTGCGATCATACCAGCACTAATGCACCGGATCCCATCAGAACTCCGCAGTTAAGCGTGCTTGGGCGAGAGTAGTACTAGGATGGGTGACCCCCTGGGAAGTCCTCGTGTTGCAACCCTTTTTTAATTTTTTTTATTTAATTTCGTCAACGCAAGAATCAAACTCCCGGTACTAAGTGTAGTCGTCCGGAGTCACGGAGTATTATTTTTTTTTTCCCCGAGCCAACGTGTTGACCGGGCCACGGAGCGCCCGGGTGACCGTAGCCGACGCAGCGGGCCTACGGTGCGCCCGGAGCGGGAAAGGTGGTCGCCCGGGCGACGGCATTCGTCAAGGCAGGCTTACGGTGTGCCCGGTAGCGTGAACGGTGGACACGTGGAGCGTCCGGGCGTTCGTATGCGTCGAAACAGGCTTCCGGGTGAGCGTTGGGGACCAAGTAGCCCAGGTGAGGAAAGGGATAAAAGAATAAAGTGGTGGTATTATTTCGGTTGCGATCATACCAGCACTAATGCACCGGATCCCATCAGAACTCCGCAGTTAAGCGTGCTTGGGCGAGAGTAGTACTAGGATGGGTGACCCCCTGGGAAGTCCTCGTGTTGCAACCCTTTTTTAATTTTTTTTATTTAATTTCGTCAACGCAAGAATCAAACTCCCGGTACTAAGTGTAGTCGTCCGGAGTCACGGAGTATTATTTTTTTTTTCCCCGAGCCAACGTGTTGACCGGGCCACGGAGCGCCCGGGTGACCGTAGCCGACGCAGCGGGCCTACGGTGCGCCCGGAGCGGGAAAGGTGGTCGCCCGGGCGACGGCATTCGTCAAGGCAGGCTTACGGTGTGCCCGGTAGCGTGAACGGTGGACACGTGGAGCGTCCGGGCGTTCGTATGCGTCGAAACAGGCTTCCGGGTGAGCGTTGGGGACCAAGTAGCCCCGGTGAGGAAAGGGATAAAAGAATAAAGTGGTGGTATAATTTCGGTTGCGATCATACCAGCACTAATGCACCGGATCCCATCAGAACTCCGCAGTTAAGCGTGCTTGGGCGAGAGTAGTACTAGGATGGGTGACCCCCTGGGAAGTCCTCGTGTTGCAACCCTTTTTTAATTTTTTTTATTTAATTTCGTCAACGCAAGAATCAAACTCCCGGTACTAAGTGTAGTCGTCCGGAGTCACGGAGTATTATTTTTTTTTTCCCGAGCCAACGTGTTGACCGGGCCACGGAGCGCCCTGGTGACCGTAGCCGACGCAGCGTGCCTACGGTGCGCCCGGAGCGGGAAAGGTGGTCGCCCGGGCGACGGCATTCGTCAAGGCAGGCTTACGGTGTGCCCGGTAGCGTGAACGGTGGACACGTGGAGCGTCCGGGCGTTCGTATGCGTCGAAACAGGCTTCCGGGTGAGCGTTGGGGACCAAGTAGCCCAGGTGAGGAAAGGGATAAAAGAATAAAGTGGTGGTATTATTTCGGTTGCGATCATACCAGCACTAATGCACCGGATCCCATCAGAACTCCGCAGTTAAGCGTGCTTGGGCGAGAGTAGTACTAGGATGGGTGACCCCCTGGGAAGTCCTCGTGTTGCAACCCTTTTTTAATTTTTTTTATTTAATTTCGTCAACGCAAGAATCAAACTCTCGGTACTAAGTGTAGTCGTCCGGAGTCACGGAGTATTATTTTTTTTCCCCGAGCCAACGTGTTGACCGGGCCACGGAGCGCCCGGGTGACCGTAGCCGACGCAGCGGGCCTACGGTGCGCCCGGAGCGGGAAAGGTGGTCGCCCGGGCGACGGCATTCGTCAAGGCAGGCTTACGGTGTGCCGGGTAGCGTGAACGGTGGACACGTGGAGCGTCCGGGCGTTCGTATGCGTCGAAACAGGCTTCCGGGTGAGCGTTGGGGACCAAGTAGCCCAGGTGAGGAAAGGGATAAAAGAATAAAGTGGTGGTATTATTTCGGTTGCGATCATACCAGCACTAATGCACCGGATCCCATCAGAACTCCGCAGTTAAGCGTGCTTGGGCGAGAGTAGTACTAGGATGGGTGACCCCCTGGGAAGTCCTTGTGTTGCAACCCTTTTTTAATTTTTTTTATTTAATTTCGTCAACGCAAGAATCAAACTCCCGGTACTAAGTGTAGTCGTCCGGAGTCACGGAGTATTATTTTTTTTTCCCCGAGCCAACGTGTTGACCGGGCCACGGAGCGCCCGGGTGACCGTAGCCGACGCAGCGGGCCTACGGTGCGCCCGGAGCGGGAAAGGTGGTCGCCCGGGCGACGGCATTCGTCAAGGCAGGCTTACGGTGTGCCCGGTAGCGTGAACGGTGGACACGTGGAGCGTCCGGGCGTTCGTATGCGTCGAAACAGGCTTCCGGGTGAGCGTTGGGGACCAAGTAGCCCAGGTGAGGAAAGGGATAAAAGAATAAAGTGGTGGTATTATTTCGGTTGCGATCATACCAGCACTAATGCACCGGATCCCATCAGAACTCCGCAGTTAAGCGTGCTTGGGCGAGAGTAGTACTAGGATGGGTGACCCCCTGCGAAATCCTCGTGTTGCAACCCTTTTTTAATTTTTTTTATTTAATTTCGTCAACGCAAGAATCAAACTCCCGGTACTAAGTGTAGTCGTCCGGAGTCACGGAGTATTATTTTTTTTTTCCCCGAGCCAACGTGTTGACCGGGCCACGGAGCGCCCGGGTGACCGTAGCCGACGCAGCGGGCCTACGGTGCGCCCGGAGCGGGAAAGGTGGTCGCCCGGGCGACGGCATTCGTCAAGGCAGGCTTACGGTGTGCCCGGTAGCGTGAACGGTGGACACGTGGAGCGTCCGGGCGTTCGTATGCGTCGAAACAGGCTTCCGGGTGAGCGTTGGGGACCAAGTAGCCCAGGTGAGGAAAGGGATAAAAGAATAAAGTGGTGGTATTATTTCGGTTGCGATCATACCAGCACTAATGCACCGGATCCCATCAGAACTCCGCAGTTAAGCGTGCTTGGGCGAGAGTAGTACTAGGATGGGTGACCCCCTGGGAAGTCCTCGTGTTGCAACCCTTTTTTAATTTTTTTATTTTATTTCGTCAACGCAAGAATCAAACTCCCGGTACTAAGTGTAGTCGTCCGGAGTCACGGAGTATTATTTTTTTTTTCCCCGAGCCAACGTGTTGACCGGGCCACGGAGCGCCCGGGTGACCGTAGCCGACGCAGCGGGCCTACGGTGCGCCCAGAGCGGGAAAGGTGGTCGCCCGGGCGACGGCATTCGTCAAGGCAGGCTTACGGTGTGCCCGGTAGCGTGAACGGTGGACACGTGGAGCGTCCGGGCGTTCGTATGCGTCGAAACAGGCTTCCGGGTGAGCGTTGGGGACCAAGTAGCCCAGGTGAGGAAAGGGATAAAAGAATAAAGTGGTGGTATTATTTCGGTTGCGATCATACCAGCACTAATGCACCGGATCCCATCAGAACTCCGCAGTTAAGCGTGCTTGGGCGAGAGTAGTACTAGGATGGGTGACCCCCTGGGAAGTCCTCGTGTTGCAACCCTTTTTTAATTTTTTTTATTTAATTTCGTCAACGCAAGAATCAAACTCCCGGTACTAAGTGTAGTCGTCCGGAGTCACGGAGTATTTTTTTTTTTCCCCGAGCCAACGTGTTGACCGGGCCACGGAGCGCGCGGGTGACCGTAGCCGACGCAGCGGGCCTACGGTGCGCCCGGAGCGGGAAAGGTGGTCGCCCGGGCGACGGCATTCGTCAAGGCAGGCTTACGGTGTGCCCGGTAGCGTGAACGGTGGACCCGTGGAGCGTCCGGGCGTTCGTATGCGTCGAAACAGGCTTCCGGGTGAGCGTTGGGGACCAAGTAGCCGAGGTGAGGAAAGGGATAAAAGAATAAAGTGGTGGTATTATTTCGGTTGCGATCATACCAGCACTAATGCACCGGATCCCATCAGAACTTCGCAGTTAAGCGTGCTTGGGCGAGAGTAGTACTAGGATGGGTGACCCCCTGGGAAGTCCTCGTGTTGCAACCCTTTTTTAATTTTTTTTATTTAATTTCGTCAACGCAAGAATCAAACTCCCGGTACTAAGTGTAGTCGTCCGGAGTCACGGAGTCTTATTTTTTTTTCCCCCGAGCCAACGTGTTGACCGGGCCACGGAGCGCCCGGGTGACCGTAGCCGACGCAGCGGGCCTACGGTGCGCCCGGAGCGGGAAAGGTGGTCGCCCGGGCGACGGCATTCGTCAAGGCAGGCTTACGGTGTGCCCGGTAGCGTGAACGGTGGACACGTGGAGCGTCCGGGCGTTCGTATGCGTCGAAACAGGCTTCCGGGTTAGCGTTGGGGACCAAGTAGCCCAGGTGAGGAAAGGGATAAAAGAATAAAGCGGTGGTATTATTTCGGTTGCGATCATACCAGCACTAATGCACCGGATCCCATCAGAACTCCGCAGTTAAGCGTGCTTGGGCGAGAGTAGTACTAGGATGGGTGACCCCCTGGGAAGTCCTCGTGTTGCAACCCTTTTTTAATTTTTTTTATTTAATTTCGTCAACGCAAGAATCAAACTCCCGGTACTAAGTGTAGTCGTCCGGAGTCACGGAGTATTATTTTTTTTTCCCCGAGCCAACGTGTTGACCGGGCCACGGAGCGTCCGGGTGACCGTAGCCGACGCAGCGGGCCTACGGTGCGCCCGGAGCGGGAAAGGTGGTCGCCCGGGCGACGGCATTCGTCAAGGCAGGCTTACGGTGTGCCCGGTAGCGTGAATGGTGGACACGTGGAGCGTCCGGGCGTTTGTATGCGTCGAAACAGGCTTCCGGGTGAGCGTTGGGGACCAAGTAGCCCAGGTGAGGAAAGGGATAAAAGAATAAAGCGGTGGTATTATTTCGGTTGCGATCATACCAGCACTAATGCACCGGATCCCATCAGAACTCCGCAGTTAAGCGTGCTTGGGCGAGAGTAGTACTAGGATGGGTGACCCCCTGGGAAGTCCTCGTGTTGCAACCCTTTTTTAATTTTTTTTATTTAATTTCGTCAACGCAAGAATCAAACTCCCGGTACTAAGTGTAGTCGTCCGGAGTCACGGAGTATTATTTTTTTTTCCCCGAGCCAACGTGTTGACCGGGCCACGGAGCGTCCGGGTGACCGTAGCCGACGCAGCGGGCCTACGGTGCGCCCGGAGCGGGAAAGGTGGTCGCCCGGGCGACGGCATTCGTCAAGGCAGGCTTACGGTGTGCCCGGTAGCGTGAATGGTGGACACGTGGAGCGTCCGGGCGTTTGTATGCGTCGAAACAGGCTTCCGGGTGAGCGTTGGGGACCAAGTAGCCCAGGTGAGGAAAGGGATAAAAGAATAAAGCGGTGGTATTATTTCGGTTGCGATCATACCAGCACTAATGCACCGGATCCCATCAGAACTCCGCAGTTAAGCGTGCTTGGGCGAGAGTAGTACTAGGATGGGTGACCCCCTGGGAAGTCCTCGTGTTGCAACCCTTTTTTAATTTTTTTTATTTAATTTCGTCAACGCAAGAATCAAACTCCCGGTACTAAGTGTAGTCGTCCGGAGTCACGGAGTCTTATTTTTTTTTTCCCCGAGCCAACGTGTTGACCGGGCCACGGAGCGCCCGGGTGACCGTAGCCGACGCAGCGGGCCTACGGTGCGCCCGGAGCGGGAAAGGTGGTCGCCCGGGCGACGGCATTCGTCAAGGCAGGCTTACGGTGTGCCCGGTAGCGTGAACGGTGGACACGTGGAGCGTCCGGGCGTTCGTATGCGTCGAAACAGGCTTCCGGGTTAGCGTTGGGGACCAAGTAGCCCAGGTGAGGAAAGGGATAAAAGAATAAAGCGGTGGTATTATTTCGGTTGCGATCATACCAGCACTAATGCACCGGATCCCATCAGAACTCCGCAGTTAAGCGTGCTTGGGCGAGAGTAGTACTAGGATGGGTGACCCCCTGGGAAGTCCTCGTGTTGCAACCCTTTTTTAATTTTTTTTATTTAATTTCGTCAACGCAAGAATCAAACTCCCGGTACTAAGTGTAGTCGTCCGGAGTCACGGAGTATTATTTTTTTTTCCCCGAGCCAACGTGTTGACCGGGCCACGGAGCGTCCGGGTGACCGTAGCCGACGCAGCGGGCCTACGGTGCGCCCGGAGCGGGAAAGGTGGTCGCCCGGGCGACGGCATTCGTCAAGGCAGGCTTACGGTGTGCCCGGTAGCGTGAATGGTGGACACGTGGAGCGTCCGGGCGTTTGTATGCGTCGAAACAGGCTTCCGGGTGAGCGTTGGGGACCAAGTAGCCCAGGTGAGGAAAGGGATAAAAGAATAAAGTGGTGGTATTATTTCGGTTGCGATCATACCAGCACTAATGCACCGGATCCCATCAGAACTCCGCAGTTAAGCGTGCTTGGGCGAGAGTAGTACTAGGATGGGTGACCCCCTGGGAAGTCCTCGTGTTGCAACCCTTTTTTAATTTTTTTTATTTAATTTCGTCAACGCAAGAATCAAACTCCCGGTACTAAGTGTAGTCGTCCGGAGTCACGGAGTGTTATTTTTTTTTTCCCCGAGCCAACGTGTTGACCGGGCCACGGAGCGCCCGGGTGACCGTAGCCGACGCAGCGGGCCTACGGTGCGCCCGGAGCGGGAAAGGTGGTCGCCCGGGCGACGGCATTCGTCAAGGCAGGCTTACGGTGTGCCCGGTAGCGTGAACGGTGGACACGTGGAGCGTCCGGGCGTTCGTATCCGTCGAAACAGGCTTCCGGGTGAGCGTTGGGGACCAAGTAGCCCAGATGAGGAAAGGGATAAAAGAATAAAGTGGTTGTATTATTTCGGTTGCGATCATACCAGCACTAATGCACCGGATCCCATCAGAACTCCGCAGTTAAGCGTGCTTGGGCGAGAGTAGTACTAGGATGGGTGACCCCCTGGGAAGTCCTCGTGTTGCAACCCTTTTTTAATTTTTTTTATTTAATTTCGTCAACGCAAGAATCAAACTCCCGGTACTAAGTGTAGTCGTCCGGAGTCACGGAGTATTATTTTTTTTTTCCCCGAGCCAACGTGTTGACCGGGCCACGGAGCGCCCGGGTGACCGTAGCCGACGCAGCGGGCCTACGGTGCGCCCGGAGCGGGAAAGGTGGTCGCCCGGGCGACGGCATTCGTCAAGGCAGGCTTACGGTGTGCCCGGTAGCGTGAACGGTGGACACGTGGAGCGTCCGGGCGTTCGTATGCGTCGAAACAGGCTTCCGGGTGAGCGTTGGGGACCAAGTAGCCCAGGTGAGGAAAGGGATAAAAGAATAAAGCGGTGGTATTATTTCGGTTGCGATCATACCAGCACTAATGCACCGGATCCCATCAGAACTCCGCAGTTAAGCGTGCTTGGGCGAGAGTAGTACTAGGATGGGTGACCCCCTGGGAAGTTCTCGTGTTGCAACCCTTTTTTAATTTTTTTTATTTAATTTCGTCAACGCAAGAATCAAACTCCCGGTACTAAGTGTAGTCGTCCGGAGTCACGGAGTGTTATTTTTTTTTTCCCCGAGCCAACGTGTTGACCGGGCCACGGAGCGCCCGGGTGACCGTAGCCGACGCAGCGGGCCTACGGTGCGCCCGGAGCGGGAAAGGTGGTCGCCCGGGCGACGGCATTCGTCAAGGCAGGCTTACGGTGTGCCCGGTAGCGTGAACGGTGGACACGTGGAGCGTCCGGGCGTTCGTATGCGTCGAAACAGGCTTCCGGGTGAGCGTTGGGGACCAAGTAGCCCAGGTGAGGAAAGGGATAAAAGAATAAAGTGGTGGTATTATTTCGGTTGCGATCATACCAGCACTAATGCACCGGATCCCATCAGAACTCCGCAGTTAAGCGTGCTTGGGCGAGAGTAGTACTAGGATGGTGACCCCCTGGGAAGTCCTCGTGTTGCAACCCTTTTTTAATTTTTTTTATTTAATTTCGTCAACGCAAGAATCAAACTCCCGGAACTAAGTGTAGTCGTCCGGAGTCACGGAGTATTATTTTTTTTTCCCCGAGCCAACGTGTTGACCGGGCCACGGAGCGCCCGGGTGACCGTAGCCGACGCAGCGGGCCTACGGTGCGCCCGGAGCGGGAAAGGTGGTCGCCCGGGCGACGGCATTCGTCAAGGCAGGCTTACGGTGTGCCCGGTAGCGTGAACGGTGGACACGTGGAGCGTCCGGGCGTTCGTATGCGTCGAAACAGGCTTCCGGGTGAGCGTTGGGGACCAAGTAGCCCAGGTGAGGAAAGGGATAAAAGAATAAAGTGGTGGTATTATTTCGGTTGCGATCATACCAGCACTAATGCACCGGATCCCATCAGAACTCCGCAGTTAAGCGTGCTTGGGCGAGAGTAGTACTAGGATGGGTGACCCCCTGGGAAGTCCTCGTGTTGCAACCCTTTTTTAATTTTTTTTATTTAATTTCGTCAACGCAAGAATCAAACTCCCGGTACTAAGTGTAGTCGTCCGGAGTCACGGAGTTTTATTTTTTTTTTCCCCGAGCCAACGTGTTAACCGGGCCACGGAGCGCCCGGGTGACCGTAGCCGACGCAGCGGGCCTACGGTGCGCCCGGAGCGGGAAAGGTGGTCGCCCGGGCGACGGCATTCGTCAAGGCAGGCTTACGGTGTGCCCGGTAGCGTGAACGGTGGACACGTGGAGCGTCCGGGCGTTCGTATGCGTCGAAACAGGCTTCCGGGTGAGCGTTGGGGACCAAGTAGCCCAGGTGAGGAAAGGGATAAAAGAATAAAGTGGTGGTATTATTTCAGTTGGGATCATACCAGCACTAATGCACCGGATCCCATCAGAACTCCGCAGTTAAGCGTGCTTGGGCGAGAGTAGTACTAGGATGGGTGACCCCCTGGGAAGTCCTCGTGTTGCAACCCTTTTTTATTTTTTTTTGTTTAATTTCGTCAACGCAAGAATCAAACTCCCGGTACTAAGTGTAGTCGTCCGGAGTCACGGAGTATTATTTTTTTTTTCCCGAGCCAACGTGTTGACCGGGCCACGGAGCGTCCGGGTGACCGTAGCCGACGCAGCGGGCCTACGGTGCGCCCGGAGCGGGAAAGGTGGTCGCCCGGGCGACGACATTCGTCAAGGCAGGCTTACGGTGTGCCCGGTAGCGTGAACGGTGGACACGTGGAGCCTCCTGGCGTTCGTATGCGTCGAAACAGGCTTCCGGGTGAGCGTTGGGGACCAAGTAGCCCAGGTGAGGAAAGGGATAAAAGAATAAAGTGGTGGTATTATTTCGGTTGCGATCATACCAGCACTAATGCACCGGATCCCATCAGAACCCCGCAGTTAAGCGTGCTTGGGCGAGAGTAGTACTAGGATGGGTGACCCCCTGGGAAGTCCTCGTGTTGCAACACTTTTTTAATTTTTTTTATTTAATTTCGTCAACGCAAGAATCAAACTCCCGGTACTAAGTGTAGTCGTCCGGAGTCACGGAGTATTATTTTTTTTTTCCCGAGCCAACGTGTTGACCGGGCCACGGAGCGTCCGGGTGACCGTAGCCGACGCAGCGGGCCTACGGTGCGCCCGGAGCGGGAAAGGTGGTCGCCCGGGCGACGGCATTCGTCAAGGCAGGCTTACGGTGTGCCCGGTAGCGTGAACGGTGGACACGTGGAGCGTCCGGGCGTTCGTATGCGTCGAAACAGGCTTCCGGGTGAGCGTTGGGACCAAGTAGCCCAGGTGAGGAAAGGGATAAAAGAATAAAGTGGTGGTATTATTTCGGTTGCGATCATACCAGCACTAATGCACCGGATCCCATCAGAACTCCGCAGTTAAGCATGCTTGGGCGAGAGTAGTACTAGGATGGGTGACCCCCTGGGAAGTCCTCGTGTTGCAACCCTTTTTTAATTTTTTTTATTTTAATTTGGTCAACGCAAGAATCAAACTCCCGGTACTAAGTGTAGTCGTCCGGAGTCACGGAGAATTATTTTTTTTTTCCCGAGCCAACGTGTTGACCGGGCCACGGAGCGTCCGGGTGACCGTAGCCGACGCAGCGGGCCTACGGTGCGCCCGGAGCGGGCGAGAGTAGTACTAGGATGGGTGACCCCCTGGGAAGTCCTCGTGTTGCAACCCTTTTTTAATTTTTTTTATTTAATTTGGTCAACGCAAGAATCAAACTCCCGGTACTAAGTGTAGTCGTCCGGAGTCACGGAGTATTATTTTTTTTTTCCCGAGCCAACGTGTTGACCGGGCTACGGAGCGTCCGAGTGACCGTAGCCGACGCAGCGGGCCTACGGTGCGCCCGGAGCGGGAAAGGTGGTCGCCCGGGCGACGGCATTCGTCAAGGCAGGCTTACGGTGTGCCCGGTAGCGTGAACGGTGGACACGTGGAGCGTCCGGGCGTTCGTATGCGTCGAAACAGGCTTCCGGGTGAGCGTTGGGGACCAAGTAGCCCAGGTGAGGAAAGGGATAAAAGAATAAAGTGGTGGTATTATTTCAGTTGGGATCATACCAGCACTAATGCACCGGATCCCATCAGAACTCCGCAGTTAAGCGTGCTTGGGCGAGAGTAGTACTAGGATGGGTGACCCCCTGGGAAGTCCTCATGTTGCAACCCTTTTTTAATTTTTTTTATTTAATTTCGTCAACGCAAGAATCAAACTCCCGGTACTAAGTGTAGTCGTCCGGAGTCACGGAGTATTATTTTTTTTTCCCCGAGCCAACGTGTTGACCGGGCCACGGAGCGTCCGGGTGACCGTAGCCGACGCAGCGGGCCTACGGTGCGCCCGGAGCGGGAAAGGTGGTCGCCCGGGCGACGGCATTCGTCAAGGCAGGCTTACGGTGTGCCCGGTAGCGTGAATGGTGGACACGTGGAGCGTCCGGGCGTTTGTATGCGTCGAAACAGGCTTCCGGGTGAGCGTTGGGGACCAAGTAGCCCAGGTGAGGAAAGGGATAAAAGAATAAAGTGGTGGTATTATTTCGGTTGCGATCATACCAGCACTAATGCACCGGATCCCATCAGAACTCCGCAGTTAAGCGTGCTTGGGCGAGAGTAGTACTAGGATGGGTGACCCCCTGGGAAGTCCTCGTGTTGCAACCCTTTTTTAATTTTTTTTATTTAATTTCGTCAACGCAAGAATCAAACTCCCGGTACTAAGTGTAGTCGTCCGGAGTCACGGAGTGTTATTTTTTTTTTCCCCGAGCCAACGTGTTGACCGGGCCACGGAGCGCCCGGGTGACCGTAGCCGACGCAGCGGGCCTACGGTGCGCCCGGAGCGGGAAAGGTGGTCGCCCGGGCGACGGCATTCGTCAAGGCAGGCTTACGGTGTGCCCGGTAGCGTGAACGGTGGACACGTGGAGCGTCCGGGCGTTCGTATCCGTCGAAACAGGCTTCCGGGTGAGCGTTGGGGACCAAGTAGCCCAGGTGAGGAAAGGGATAAAAGAATAAAGTGGTTGTATTATTTCGGTTGCGATCATACCAGCACTAATGCACCGGATCCCATCAGAACTCCGCAGTTAAGCGTGCTTGGGCGAGAGTAGTACTAGGATGGGTGACCCCCTGGGAAGTCCTCGTGTTGCAACCCTTTTTTAATTTTTTTTATTTAATTTCGTCAACGCAAGAATCAAACTCCCGGTACTAAGTGTAGTCGTCCGGAGTCACGGAGTATTATTTTTTTTTTCCCCGAGCCAACGTGTTGACCGGGCCACGGAGCGCCCGGGTGACCGTAGCCGACGCAGCGGGCCTACGGTGCGCCCGGAGCGGGAAAGGTGGTCGCCCGGGCGACGGCATTCGTCAAGGCAGGCTTACGGTGTGCCCGGTAGCGTGAACGGTGGACACGTGGAGCGTCCGGGCGTTCGTATGCGTCGAAACAGGCTTCCGGGTGAGCGTTGGGGACCAAGTAGCCCAGGTGAGGAAAGGGATAAAAGAATAAAGCGGTGGTATTATTTCGGTTGCGATCATACCAGCACTAATGCACCGGATCCCATCAGAACTCCGCAGTTAAGCGTGCTTGGGCGAGAGTAGTACTAGGATGGGTGACCCCCTGGGAAGTTCTCGTGTTGCAACCCTTTTTTAATTTTTTTTATTTAATTTCGTCAACGCAAGAATCAAACTCCCGGTACTAAGTGTAGTCGTCCGGAGTCACGGAGTGTTATTTTTTTTTTCCCCGAGCCAACGTGTTGACCGGGCCACGGAGCGCCCGGGTGACCGTAGCCGACGCAGCGGGCCTACGGTGCGCCCGGAGCGGGAAAGGTGGTCGCCCGGGCGACGGCATTCGTCAAGGCAGGCTTACGGTGTGCCCGGTAGCGTGAACGGTGGACACGTGGAGCGTCCGGGCGTTCGTATGCGTCGAAACAGGCTTCCGGGTGAGCGTTGGGGACCAAGTAGCCCAGGTGAGGAAAGGGATAAAAGAATAAAGTGGTGGTATTATTTCGGTTGCGATCATACCAGCACTAATGCACCGGATCCCATCAGAACTCCGCAGTTAAGCGTGCTTGGGCGAGAGTAGTACTAGGATGGGTGACCCCCTGGGAAGTCCTCGTGTTGCAACCCTTTTTTATTTTTTTTTATTTAATTTCGTCAACGCAAGAATCAAACTCCCGGTACTAAGTGTAGTCGTCCGGAGTCACGGAGTATTATTTTTTTTTTCCCCGAGCCAACGTGTTGACCGGGCCACGGAGCGCCCGGGTGACCGTAGCCGACGCAGCGGGCCTACGGTGCGCCCGGAGCGGGAAAGGTGGTCGCCCGGGCGACGGCATTCGTCAAGGCAGGCTTACGGTGTGCCCGGTAGCGTGAACGGTGGACACGTGGAGCGTCCGGGCGTTCGTATGCGTCGAAACAGGCTTCCGGGTGAGCGTTGGGGACCAAGTAGCCCAGGTGAGGAAAGGGATAAAAGAATAAAGTGGTGGTATTATTTCGGTTGCGATCATACCAGCACTAATGCACCGGATCCCATCAGAACTCCGTAGTTAAGCGTGCTTGGGCGAGAGTAGTACTAGGATGGGTGACCCCCTGGGAAGTCCTCGTGTTGCAACCCTTTTTTAATTTTTTTTATTTAATTTCGTCAACGCAAGAATCAAACTCCCGGAACTAAGTGTAGTCGTCCGGAGTCACGGAGTATTATTTTTTTTTCCCCGAGCCAACGTGTTGACCGGGCCACGGAGCGCCCGGGTGACCGTAGCCGACGCAGCGGGCCTACGGTGCGCCCGGAGCGGGAAAGGTGGTCGCCCGGGCGACGGCATTCGTCAAGGCAGGCTTACGGTGTGCCCGGTAGCGTGAACGGTGGACACGTGGAGCGTCCGGGCGTTCGTATGCGTCGAAACAGGCTTCCGGGTGAGCGTTGGGGACCAAGTAGCCCAGGTGAGGAAAGGGATAAAAGAATAAAGTGGTGGTATTATTTCGGTTGCGATCATACCAGCACTAATGCACCGGATCCCATCAGAACTCCGCAGTTAAGCGTGCTTGGGCGAGAGTAGTACTAGGATGGGTGACCCCCTGGGAAGTCCTCGTGTTGCAACCCTTTTTTAATTTTTTTTATTTAATTTCGTCAACGCAAGAATCAAACTCCCGGTACTAAGTGTAGTCGTCCGGAGTCACGGAGTTTTATTTTTTTTTTCCCCGAGCCAACGTGTTAACCGGGCCACGGAGCGCCCGGGTGACCGTAGCCGACGCAGCGGGCCTACGGTGCGCCCGGAGCGGGAAAGGTGGTCGCCCGGGCGACGGCATTCGTCAAGGCAGGCTTACGGTGTGCCCGGTAGCGTGAACGGTGGACACGTGGAGCGTCCGGGCGTTCGTATGCGTCGAAACAGGCTTCCGGGTGAGCGTTGGGGACCAAGTAGCCCAGGTGAGGAAAGGGATAAAAGAATAAAGTGGTGGTATTATTTCAGTTGGGATCATACCAGCACTAATGCACCGGATCCCATCAGAACTCCGCAGTTAAGCGTGCTTGGGCGAGAGTAGTACTAGGATGGGTGACCCCCTGGGAAGTCCTCGTGTTGCAACCCTTTTTTATTTTTTTTTGTTTAATTTCGTCAACGCAAGAATCAAACTCCCGGTACTAAGTGTAGTCGTCCGGAGTCACGGAGTATTATTTTTTTTTTCCCGAGCCAACGTGTTGACCGGGCCACGGAGCGTCCGGGTGACCGTAGCCGACGCAGCGGGCCTACGGTGCGCCCGGAGCGGGAAAGGTGGTCGCCCGGGCGACGACATTCGTCAAGGCAGGCTTACGGTGTGCCCGGTAGCGTGAACGGTGGACACGTGGAGCCTCCTGGCGTTCGTATGCGTCGAAACAGGCTTCCGGGTGAGCGTTGGGGACCAAGTAGCCCAGGTGAGGAAAGGGATAAAAGAATAAAGTGGTGGTATTATTTCGGTTGCGATCATACCAGCACTAATGCACCGGATCCCATCAGAACCCCGCAGTTAAGCGTGCTTGGGCGAGAGTAGTACTAGGATGGGTGACCCCCTGGGAAGTCCTCGTGTTGCAACACTTTTTTAATTTTTTTTATTTAATTTCGTCAACGCAAGAATCAAACTCCCGGTACTAAGTGTAGTCGTCCGGAGTCACGGAGTATTATTTTTTTTTTCCCGAGCCAACGTGTTGACCGGGCCACGGAGCGTCCGGGTGACCGTAGCCGACGCAGCGGGCCTACGGTGCGCCCGGAGCGGGAAAGGTGGTCGCCCGGGCGACGGCATTCGTCAAGGCAGGCTTACGGTGTGCCCGGTAGCGTGAACGGTGGACACGTGGAGCGTCCGGGCGTTCGTATGCGTCGAAACAGGCTTCCGGGTGAGCGTTGGGACCAAGTAGCCCAGGTGAGGAAAGGGATAAAAGAATAAAGTGGTGGTATTATTTCGGTTGCGATCATACCAGCACTAATGCACCGGATCCCATCAGAACTCCGCAGTTAAGCATGCTTGGGCGAGAGTAGTACTAGGATGGGTGACCCCCTGGGAAGTCCTCGTGTTGCAACCCTTTTTTAATTTTTTTTATTTTAATTTGGTCAACGCAAGAATCAAACTCCCGGTACTAAGTGTAGTCGTCCGGAGTCACGGAGAATTATTTTTTTTTTCCCGAGCCAACGTGTTGACCGGGCCACGGAGCGTCCGGGTGACCGTAGCCGACGCAGCGGGCCTACGGTGCGCCCGGAGCGGGCGAGAGTAGTACTAGGATGGGTGACCCCCTGGGAAGTCCTCGTGTTGCAACCCTTTTTTAATTTTTTTTATTTAATTTGGTCAACGCAAGAATCAAACTCCCGGTACTAAGTGTAGTCGTCCGGAGTCACGGAGTATTATTTTTTTTTTCCCGAGCCAACGTGTTGACCGGGCTACGGAGCGTCCGAGTGACCGTAGCCGACGCAGCGGGCCTACGGTGCGCCCGGAGCGGGAAAGGTGGTCGCCCGGGCGACGGCATTCGTCAAGGCAGGCTTACGGTGTGCCCGGTAGCGTGAACGGTGGACACGTGGAGCGTCCGGGCGTTCGTATGCGTCGAAACAGGCTTCCGGGTGAGCGTTGGGGACCAAGTAGCCCAGGTGAGGAAAGGGATAAAAGAATAAAGTGGTGGTATTATTTCAGTTGGGATCATACCAGCACTAATGCACCGGATCCCATCAGAACTCCGCAGTTAAGCGTGCTTGGGCGAGAGTAGTACTAGGATGGGTGACCCCCTGGGAAGTCCTCGTGTTGCAACCCTTTTTTATTTTTTTTTGTTTAATTTCGTCAACGCAAGAATCAAACTCCCGGTACTAAGTGTAGTCGTCCGGAGTCACGGAGTATTATTTTTTTTTTCCCGAGCCAACGTGTTGACCGGGCCACGGAGCGTCCGGGTGACCGTAGCCGACGCAGCGGGCCTACGGTGCGCCCGGAGCGGGAAAGGTGGTCGCCCGGGCGACGACATTCGTCAAGGCAGGCTTACGGTGTGCCCGGTAGCGTGAACGGTGGACACGTGGAGCCTCCTGGCGTTCGTATGCGTCGAAACAGGCTTCCGGGTGAGCGTTGGGGACCAAGTAGCCCAGGTGAGGAAAGGGATAAAAGAATAAAGTGGTGGTATTATTTCGGTTGCGATCATACCAGCACTAATGCACCGGATCCCATCAGAACTCCGCAGTTAAGCGTGCTTGGGCGAGAGTAGTACTAGGATGGGTGACCCCCTGGGAAGTCCTCGTGTTGCAACCCTTTTTTATTTTTTTTTGTTTAATTTCGTCAACGCAAGAATCAAACTCCCGGTACTAAGTGTAGTCGTCCGGAGTCACGGAGTATTATTTTTTTTTTCCCGAGCCAACGTGTTGACCGGGCCACGGAGCGTCCGGGTGACCGTAGCCGACGCAGCGGGCCTACGGTGCGCCCGGAGCGGGAAAGGTGGTCGCCCGGGCGACGACATTCGTCAAGGCAGGCTTACGGTGTGCCCGGTAGCGTGAACGGTGGACACGTGGAGCCTCCTGGCGTTCGTATGCGTCGAAACAGGCTTCCGGGTGAGCGTTGGGGACCAAGTAGCCCAGGTGAGGAAAGGGATAAAAGAATAAAGTGGTGGTATTATTTCGGTTGCGATCATACCAGCACTAATGCACCGGATCCCATCAGAACTCCGCAGTTAAGCGTGCTTGGGCGAGAGTAGTACTAGGATGGGTGACCCCCTGGGAAGTCCTCGTGTTGCAACACTTTTTTAATTTTTTTTATTTAATTTCGTCAACGCAAGAATCAAACTCCCGGTACTAAGTGTAGTCGTCCGGAGTCACGGAGTATTATTTTTTTTTTCCCGAGCCAACGTGTTGACCGGGCCACGGAGCGTCCGGGTGACCGTAGCCGACGCAGCGGGCCTACGGTGCGCCCGGAGCGGGAAAGGTGGTCGCCCGGGCGACGACATTCGTCAAGGCAGGCTTACGGTGTGCCCGGTAGCGTGAACGGTGGACACGTGGAGCCTCCTGGCGTTCGTATGCGTCGAAACAGGCTTCCGGGTGAGCGTTGGGGACCAAGTAGCCCAGGTGAGGAAAGGGATAAAAGAATAAAGTGGTGGTATTATTTCGGTTGCGATCATACCAGCACTAATGCACCGGATCCCATCAGAACTCCGCAGTTAAGCGTGCTTGGGCGAGAGTAGTACTAGGATGGGTGACCCCCTGGGAAGTCCTCGTGTTGCAACACTTTTTTAATTTTTTTTATTTAATTTCGTCAACGCAAGAATCAAACTCCCGGTACTAAGTGTAGTCGTCCGGAGTCACGGAGTATTATTTTTTTTTTCCCGAGCCAACGTGTTGACCGGGCCACGGAGCGTCCGGGTGACCGTAGCCGACGCAGCGGGCCTACGGTGCGCCCGGAGCGGGAAAGGTGGTCGCCCGGGCGACGGCATTCGTCAAGGCAGGCTTACGGTGTGCCCGGTAGCGTGAACGGTGGACACGTGGAGCGTCCGGGCGTTCGTATGCGTCGAAACAGGCTTCCGGGTGAGCGTTGGGACCAAGTAGCCCAGGTGAGGAAAGGGATAAAAGAATAAAGTGGTGGTATTATTTCGGTTGCGATCATACCAGCACTAATGCACCGGATCCCATCAGAACTCCGCAGTTAAGCATGCTTGGGCGAGAGTAGTACTAGGATGGGTGACCCCCTGGGAAGTCCTCGTGTTGCAACCCTTTTTTAATTTTTTTTATTTTAATTTGGTCAACGCAAGAATCAAACTCCCGGTACTAAGTGTAGTCGTCCGGAGTCACGGAGAATTATTTTTTTTTTCCCGAGCCAACGTGTTGACCGGGCCACGGAGCGTCCGGGTGACCGTAGCCGACGCAGCGGGCCTACGGTGCGCCCGGAGCGGGCGAGAGTAGTACTAGGATGGGTGACCCCCTGGGAAGTCCTCGTGTTGCAACCCTTTTTTAATTTTTTTTATTTAATTTGGTCAACGCAAGAATCAAACTCCCGGTACTAAGTGTAGTCGTCCGGAGTCACGGAGTATTATTTTTTTTTTCCCGAGCCAACGTGTTGACCGGGCTACGGAGCGTCCGAGTGACCGTAGCCGACGCAGCGGGCCTACGGTGCGCCCGGAGCGGGAAAGGTGGTCGCCCGGGCGACGGCATTCGTCAAGGCAGGCTTACGGTGTGCCCGGTAGCGTGAACGGTGGACACGTGGAGCGTCCGGGCGTTCGTATGCGTCGAAACAGGCTTCCGGGTGAGCGTTGGGGACCAAGTAGCCCAGGTGAGGAAAGGGATAAAAGAATAAAGTGGTGGTATTATTTCAGTTGGGATCATACCAGCACTAATGCACCGGATCCCATCAGAACTCCGCAGTTAAGCGTGCTTGGGCGAGAGTAGTACTAGGATGGGTGACCCCCTGGGAAGTCCTCGTGTTGCAACCCTTTTTTATTTTTTTTGTTTAATTTCGTCAACGCAAGAATCAAACTCCCGGTACTAAGTGTAGTCGTCCGGAGTCACGGAGTATTATTTTTTTTTTCCCGAGCCAACGTGTTGACCGGGCCACGGAGCGTCCGGGTGACCGTAGCCGACGCAGCGGGCCTACGGTGCGCCCGGAGCGGGAAAGGTGGTCGCCCGGGCGACGACATTCGTCAAGGCAGGCTTACGGTGTGCCCGGTAGCGTGAACGGTGGACACGTGGAGCCTCCTGGCGTTCGTATGCGTCGAAACAGGCTTCCGGGTGAGCGTTGGGGACCAAGTAGCCCAGGTGAGGAAAGGGATAAAAGAATAAAGTGGTGGTATTATTTCGGTTGCGATCATACCAGCACTAATGCACCGGATCCCATCAGAACTCCGCAGTTAAGCGTGCTTGGGCGAGAGTAGTACTAGGATGGGTGACCCCCTGGGAAGTCCTCGTGTTGCAACACTTTTTTAATTTTTTTTATTTAATTTCGTCAACGCAAGAATCAAACTCCCGGTACTAAGTGTAGTCGTCCGGAGTCACGGAGTATTATTTTTTTTTTCCCGAGCCAACGTGTTGACCGGGCCACGGAGCGTCCGGGTGACCGTAGCCGACGCAGCGGGCCTACGGTGCGCCCGGAGCGGGAAAGGTGGTCGCCCGGGCGACGGCATTCGTCAAGGCAGGCTTACGGTGTGCCCGGTAGCGTGAACGGTGGACACGTGGAGCGTCCGGGCGTTCGTATGCGTCGAAACAGGCTTCCGGGTGAGCGTTGGGACCAAGTAGCCCAGGTGAGGAAAGGGATAAAAGAATAAAGTGGTGGTATTATTTCGGTTGCGATCATACCAGCACTAATGCACCGGATCCCATCAGAACTCCGCAGTTAAGCATGCTTGGGCGAGAGTAGTACTAGGATGGGTGACCCCCTGGGAAGTCCTCGTGTTGCAACCCTTTTTTAATTTTTTTTATTTTAATTTGGTCAACGCAAGAATCAAACTCCCGGTACTAAGTGTAGTCGTCCGGAGTCACGGAGAATTATTTTTTTTTTCCCGAGCCAACGTGTTGACCGGGCCACGGAGCGTCCGGGTGACCGTAGCCGACGCAGCGGGCCTACGGTGCGCCCGGAGCGGGCGAGAGTAGTACTAGGATGGGTGACCCCCTGGGAAGTCCTCGTGTTGCAACCCTTTTTTAATTTTTTTTATTTAATTTGGTCAACGCAAGAATCAAACTCCCGGTACTAAGTGTAGTCGTCCGGAGTCACGGAGTATTATTTTTTTTTTCCCGAGCCAACGTGTTGACCGGGCTACGGAGCGTCCGAGTGACCGTAGCCGACGCAGCGGGCCTACGGTGCGCCCGGAGCGGGAAAGGTGGTCGCCCGGGCGACGGCATTCGTCAAGGCAGGCTTACGGTGTGCCCGGTAGCGTGAACGGTGGACACGTGGAGCGTCCGGGCGTTCGTATGCGTCGAAACAGGCTTCCGGGTGAGCGTTGGGGACCAAGTAGCCCAGGTGAGGAAAGGGATAAAAGAATAAAGTGGTGGTATTATTTCAGTTGGGATCATACCAGCACTAATGCACCGGATCCCATCAGAACTCCGCAGTTAAGCGTGCTTGGGCGAGAGTAGTACTAGGATGGGTGACCCCCTGGGAAGTCCTCGTGTTGCAACCCTTTTTTATTTTTTTTGTTTAATTTCGTCAACGCAAGAATCAAACTCCCGGTACTAAGTGTAGTCGTCCGGAGTCACGGAGTATTATTTTTTTTTTCCCGAGCCAACGTGTTGACCGGGCCACGGAGCGTCCGGGTGACCGTAGCCGACGCAGCGGGCCTACGGTGCGCCCGGAGCGGGAAAGGTGGTCGCCCGGGCGACGACATTCGTCAAGGCAGGCTTACGGTGTGCCCGGTAGCGTGAACGGTGGACACGTGGAGCCTCCTGGCGTTCGTATGCGTCGAAACAGGCTTCCGGGTGAGCGTTGGGGACCAAGTAGCCCAGGTGAGGAAAGGGATAAAAGAATAAAGTGGTGGTATTATTTCGGTTGCGATCATACCAGCACTAATGCACCGGATCCCATCAGAACTCCGCAGTTAAGCGTGCTTGGGCGAGAGTAGTACTAGGATGGGTGACCCCCTGGGAAGTCCTCGTGTTGCAACACTTTTTTAATTTTTTTTATTTAATTTCGTCAACGCAAGAATCAAACTCCCGGTACTAAGTGTAGTCGTCCGGAGTCACGGAGTATTATTTTTTTTTTCCCGAGCCAACGTGTTGACCGGGCCACGGAGCGTCCGGGTGACCGTAGCCGACGCAGCGGGCCTACGGTGCGCCCGGAGCGGGAAAGGTGGTCGCCCGGGCGACGGCATTCGTCAAGGCAGGCTTACGGTTAGGGATGGCAATCAAACCCGAACCCGATGGGTAAACCCGAAACCCGACACATTTGGGACGGGTTTTGGTCGGGTAATCGGGTATGGGTCCGGGTATGGGATTAGTTTTTATTTTTTTCGTGGGTTTGGGACGGGTTTGGGATTTGATGATATACCTGTTTACCCGAACCGATTACCCGATAAAGTATACCCGTTTACCCGATTAGATACCCAATATAATTTCTAATATATCTTTTTAAATATTTATGCATAATATATCTAATTGTCCATCTACATTGTCATCTTGTGCTAAAATTACCAAAAAGTTAGTGTATACTATTTGTTATCTATGTCTTTGATTGCTTTTATATGATTCAAGTATTTTATATTTATACATTGTAATCATTTACGTATATATTTAATAATGGTAAATGTAATTGGTTAATAGTTACCCAATAGATGTCAGTCAGGTTTTTGGTCGGATATACTCAATGAATAAGTTTTAGAAATTAATGGGTTTACCCGAAACCCGCGGGTATACCCGATACCCGATGGGTAATTACCCGACACAAACCCGACGGGTTTTGGGCCGGGTTTGGGACAAGCATACCTAATCGGGTATGGGGTTGGGATTACCTAAACCCGTCCCAAACCCGACCCATTGCCATCCCTACTTACGGTGTGCCCGGTAGCGTGAACGGTGGACACGTGGAGCGTCCGGGCGTTCGTATGCGTCGAAACAGGCTTCCGGGTGAGCGTTGGGACCAAGTAGCCCAGGTGAGGAAAGGGATAAAAGAATAAAGTGGTGGTATTATTTCGGTTGCGATCATACCAGCACTAATGCACCGGATCCCATCAGAACTCCGCAGTTAAGCATGCTTGGGCGAGAGTAGTACTAGGATGGGTGACCCCCTGGGAAGTCCTCGTGTTGCAACCCTTTTTTAATTTTTTTTATTTTAATTTGGTCAACGCAAGAATCAAACTCCCGGTACTAAGTGTAGTCGTCCGGAGTCACGGAGAATTATTTTTTTTTTCCCGAGCCAACGTGTTGACCGGGCCACGGAGCGTCCGGGTGACCGTAGCCGACGCAGCGGGCCTACGGTGCGCCCGGAGCGGGCGAGAGTAGTACTAGGATGGGTGACCCCCTGGGAAGTCCTCGTGTTGCAACCCTTTTTTAATTTTTTTTATTTAATTTGGTCAACGCAAGAATCAAACTCCCGGTACTAAGTGTAGTCGTCCGGAGTCACGGAGTATTATTTTTTTTTTCCCGAGCCAACGTGTTGACCGGGCCACGGAGCGTCCGGGTGACCGTAGCCGACGCAGCGGGCCTACTGTGCGACCGGAGCGGGAAAGGTGGTCGCCCGGGCGACGGCATTCGTCAAGGGAGGCTTACGGTGTGCCCGGTAGCGTGAACGGTGGACACGTGGAGCGTCCGGCCGTTCGTATGCGTCGAAACAGGCTTCCGGGTGAGCGTTGGGGACCAAGTAGCCCAGGTGAGGAAAGGGATAAAAGAATAAAGTGGTGGTTTTATTTCGGTTGCGATCATACCAGCACTAATGCACCGGATCCCATCAGAACTCCGCAATTAAGCGTGCTTGGGCGAGAGTAGTACTAGGATGGGTGACCCCCTGGGAAGTCCTCGTGTTGCAACCCTTTTTTATTTTTTTTTGTTTAATTTCGTCAACGCAAGAATCAAACTCCCGGTACTAAGTGTAGTCGTCCGGAGTCACGGAGTATTATTTTTTTTTCCCGAGCCAACGTGTTGACCGGGCCACGGAGCGTCCGGGTGACCGTAGCCGACGCAGCGGGCCTACGGTGCGCCCGGAGCGGGAAAGGTGGTCGCCCGGGCGACGGCATTCGTCAAGGCAGGCTTACGGTGTGCCCGGTAGCGTGAACGGTGGACACGTGGAGCCTCCTGGCGTTCGTATGCGTCGAAACAGGCTTCCGGGTGAGCGTTGGGGACCAAGTAGCCCAGGTGAGGAAAGGGATAAAAGAATAAAGTGGTGGTATTATTTCGGTTGCGATCATACCAGCACTAATGCACCGGATCCCATCAGAACTCCGCAGTTAAGCGTGCTTGGGCGAGAGTAGTACTAGGATGGGTGACCCCCTGGGAAGTCCTCGTGTTGCAACACTTTTTTAATTTTTTTTATTTAATTTCGTCAACGCAAGAATCAAACTCCCGGTACTAAGTGTAGTCGTCCGGAGTCACGGAGTATTATTTTTTTTTTCCCGAGCCAACGTGTTGACCGGGCCACGGAGCGTCCGGGTGACCGTAGCCGACGCAGCGGGCCTACGGTGCGCCCGGAGCGGGAAAGGTGGTCGCCCGGGCGACGGCATTCGTCAAGGCAGGCTTACGGTGTGCCCGGTAGCGTGAACGGTGGACACGTGGAGCGTCCGGGCGTTCGTATGCGTCGAAACAGGCTTCCGGGTGAGCGTTGGGACCAAGTAGCCCAGGTGAGGAAAGGGATAAAAGAATAAAGTGGTGGTATTATTTCGGTTGCGATCATACCAGCACTAATGCACCGGATCCCATCAGAACTCCGCAGTTAAGCATGCTTGGGCGAGAGTAGTACTAGGATGGGTGACCCCCTGGGAAGTCCTCGTGTTGCAACCCTTTTTTAATTTTTTTTATTTTAATTTGGTCAACGCAAGAATCAAACTCCCGGTACTAAGTGTAGTCGTCCGGAGTCACGGAGAATTATTTTTTTTTTCCCGAGCCAACGTGTTGACCGGGCCACGGAGCGTCCGGGTGACCGTAGCCGACGCAGCGGGCCTACGGTGCGCCCGGAGCGGGCGAGAGTAGTACTAGGATGGGTGACCCCCTGGGAAGTCCTCGTGTTGCAACCCTTTTTTAATTTTTTTTATTTAATTTGGTCAACGCAAGAATCAAACTCCCGGTACTAAGTGTAGTCGTCCGGAGTCACGGAGTATTATTTTTTTTTTCCCGAGCCAACGTGTTGACCGGGCCACGGAGCGTCCGGGTGACCGTAGCCGACGCAGCGGGCCTACGGTGCGCCCGGAGCGGGAAAGGTGGTCGCCCGGGCGACGGCATTCGTCAAGGCAGGCTTACGGTGTGCCCGGTAGCGTGAACGGTGGACACGTGGAGCGTCCGGGCGTTCGTATGCGTCGAAACAGGCTTCCGGGTGAGCGTTGGGGACCAAGTAGCCCAGGTGAGGAAAGGGATAAAAGAATAAAGTGGTGGTATTATTTCGGTTGCGATCATACCAGCACTAATGCACCGGATCCCATCAGAACTCCGCAGTTAAGCGTGCTTGGGCGAGAGTAGTACTAGGATGGGTGACCCCCTG
This sequence comes from Ambrosia artemisiifolia, assembly GCA_032199755.1. Classification (NCBI taxonomy): domain Eukaryota; kingdom Viridiplantae; phylum Streptophyta; class Magnoliopsida; order Asterales; family Asteraceae; genus Ambrosia; species Ambrosia artemisiifolia. Next base: position 4,271,432 of record CM063526.1, on the reverse strand, counting down.
GGAAGTCCTCGTGTTGCAACCCTTTTTTAATTTTTTTTATTTAATTTGGTCAACGCAAGAATCAAACTCTCGGTACTAAGTGTAGTCGTCCGGAGTCACGGAGTATTATTTTTTTTTTCCCGAGCCAACGTGTTGACCGGGCCACGGAGCGTCCGGGTGACCGTAGCCGACGCAGCGGGCCTACGGTGCGCCCGGAGCGGGCGAGAGTAGTACTAGGATGGGTGACCCCCTGGGAAGTCCTCGTGTTGCAACCCTTTTTTAATTTTTTTTATTTAATTTGGTCAACGCAAGAATCAAACTCCCGGTACTAAGTGTAGTCGTCCGGGGTCACGGAGTATTATTTTTTTTTCCCGAGCCAACGTGTTGACCGGGCCACGGAGCGTCCGGGTGACCGTAGCCGACGCAGCGGGCCTACGGTGCGCCCGGAGCGGGCGAGAGTAGTACTAGGATGGGTGACCCCCTGGGAAGTCCTCGTGTTGCAACCATTTTTTAATTTTTTTTATTTAATTTGGTCAACGCAAGAATCAAACTCCCGGTACTAAGTGTAGTCGTCCGGAGTCACGGAGTATTATTTTTTTTTTCCCGAGCCAACGTGTTGACCGGGCCACGGAGCGTCCGGGTGACCGTAGCCGACGCAGCGGGCCTACGGTGCGCCCGGAGCGGGAAAGGTGGTCGCCCGGGCGACGGCATTCGTCAAGGGAGGCTTACGGTGTGCCCGGTAGCGTGAACGGTGGACACGTGGAGCGTCCGGGCGTTCGTATGCGTCGAAACAGGCTTCCGGGTGAGCGTTGGGGACCAAGTAGCCCAGGTGAGGAAAGGGATAAAAGAATAAAGTGGTGGTTTTATTTCGGTTGCGATCATACCAGAACTAATGCACCGGATCCCATCAGAACTCCGCAATTAAGCGTGCTTGGGCGAGAGTAGTACTAGGATGGGTGACCCCCTGGGAAGTCCTCGTGTTGCAACCTTTTTTATTTTTTTTTGTTTAATTTCGTCAACGCAAGAATCAAACTCCCGGTACTAAGTGTAGTCGTCCGGAGTCACGGAGTATTATTTTTTTTTTCCCGAGCCAACGTGTTGACCGGGCCACGGAGCGTCCGGGTGACCGTAGCCGACGCAGCGGGCCTACGGTGCGCCCGGAGCGGGAAAGGTGGTCGCCCGGGCGACGACATTCGTCAAGGCAGGCTTACGGTGTGCCCGGTAGCGTGAACGGTGGACACGTGGAGCCTCCGGGCGTTCGTATGCGTCGAAACAGGCTTCCGGGTGAGCGTTGGGGACCAAGTAGCCCAGGTGAGGAAAGGGATAAAAGAATAAAGTGGTGGTATTATTTCGGTTGCGATCATACCAGCACTAATGCACCGGATCCCATCAGAACTCCGCAGTTAAGCGTGCTTGGGCGAGAGTAGTACTAGGATGGGTGACCCCTTGGGAAGTCCTCGTGTTGCAACCCTTTTTTATTTTTTTTTATTTAATTTCGTCAACGCAAGAATCAAACTCCCGGTACTAAGTGTAGTCGTCCGGAGTCACGGAGTATTATTTTTTTTTCTCGAGCCAACGTGTTGACCGGGCCACGGAGCGTCCGGGTGACCGTAGCCGACGCAGCGGGCCTACGGTGCGCCCGGAGCGGGAAAGGTGGTCGCCCGGGCGACAGCATTCGTCAAGGCAGGCTTACGGTGTGCCCGGTAGCGTGAACGGTGGACACGTGGAGCGTCCGGGCGTTCGTATGCGTCGAAACAGGCTTCCGGGTGAGCGTTGGGGACCAAGTAGCCCAGGTGAGGAAAGGGATAAAAGAATAAAGTGGTGGTATTATTTCGGTTGCGATCATACCAGCACTAATGCACCGGATCCCATCAGAACTCCGCAGTTAAGCGTGCTTGGGCGAGAGTAGTACTAGGATGGGTGACCCCCTGGGAAGTCCTCGTGTTGCAACCCTTTTTTAATTTTTTTTATTTAATTTGGTCAACGCAAGAATCAAACTCTCGGTACTAAGTGTAGTCGTCCGGAGTCACGGAGTATTATTTTTTTTTTCCCGAGCCAACGTGTTGACCGGGCCACGGAGCGTCCGGGTGACCGTAGCCGACGCAGCGGGCCTACGGTGCGCCCGGAGCGGGCGAGAGTAGTACTAGGATGGGTGACCCCCTGGGAAGTCCTCGTGTTGCAACCCTTTTTTAATTTTTTTTATTTAATTTGGTCAACGCAAGAATCAAACTCCCGGTACTAAGTGTAGTCGTCCGGAGTCACGGAGTATTATTTTTTTTTTCCCGAGCCAACGTGTTGACCGGGCCACGGAGCGTCCGGGTGACCGTAGCCGACGCAGCGGGCCTACGGTGCGCCCGGAGCGGGAAAGGTGGTCGCCCGGGCGACGGCATTCGTCAAGGCAGGCTTACGGTGTGCCCGGTAGCGTGAACGGTGGACACGTGGAGTGTCCGGGCGTTCGTATGCGTCGAAACAGGCTTCCGGGTGAGCGTTGGGGACCAAGTAGCCCAGGTGAGGAAAGGGATAAAAGAATAAAGTGGTGGTATTATTTCGGTTGCGATCATACCAGCACTAATGCACCGGATCCCATCAGAACTCCGCAGTTAAGCGTGTTTGGGCGAGAGTAGTACTAGGATGGGTGACCCCCTGGGAAGTCCTCGTGTTGCAACCCTTTTTTAATTTTTTTTATTTAATTTCGTCAACGCAAGAATCAAACTCCCGGTACTAAGTGTAGTCGTCCGGAGTCAAGGAGTATTATTTTTTTTTCCCGAGCCAACGTGTGGACCGGGCCACGGAGCGTCCGGGTGACCGTAGCCGACGCAGCGGGCCTACTGTGCGCCCGGAGCGGGAAAGGTGGTCGCCCGGGCGACGGCATTCGTCAAGGCAGGCTTACGGTGTGCCCGGTAGCGTGAACGGTGGACACGTGGAGCGTCCGGGCGTTCGTATGCGTCGAAACAGGCTTCCGGGTGAGCGTTGGGGACCAAGTAGCCCAGGTGAGGAAAGGGATAAAAGAATAAAGTGGTGGTATTATTTCGGTTGCGATCATACCATCACTAATGCACCGGATCCCATCAGAACTTTGCAGTTAAGCGTGCTTGGGCGAGAGTAGTACTAGGATGGGTGACCCCCAGGGAAGGCCTCGTGTTGCAACCCTTTTTTAATTTTTTTATTTAATTTCGTCAACGCAAGAATCAAACTCCCGGTACTAAGTGTAGTCGTCCGGAGTCACGGAGTATTATTTTTTTTTCCCGAGCCAACGTGTTGACCGGGCCACGGAGCGTCCGGGTGACCGTAGCCGACGCAGCGGGCCTACGGTGCGCCCGGAGCGGGAAAGGTGGTCGCCCGGGCGACGGCATTCGTCAAGGCAGGCTTACGGTGTGCCCGGTAGCGTGAACGGTGGACACGTGGAGCGTCCGGGCGTTCGTATGCGTCGAAACAGGCTTCCGGGTGAGCGTTGGGGACCAAGTAGCCCAGGTGAGGAAAGGGATAAAAGAATAAAGTGGTGGTATTATTTCGGTTGCGATCATACCAGCACTAATGCACCGGATCCCATCAGAACTCCGCAGTTAAGCGTGCTTGGGCGAGAGTAGTACTAGGATGGGTGACCCCCTGGGAAGTCCTCGTGTTGCAACCCTTTTTTAATTTTTTTATTTAATTTCGTCAACGCAAGAATCAAACTCCCGGTACTAAGTGTAGTCGTCCGGAGTCAAGGAGTATTATTTTTTTTTCCCGAGCCAACGTGTTGACCGGGCCACGGAGCGTCCGGGTGACCGTAGCCGACGCAGCGGGCCTACGGTGCGCCCGGAGCGGGAAAGGTGGTCGCCCGGGCGACGGCATTCGTCAAGGCAGGCTTACGGTGTGCCCGGTAGCGTGAACGGTGGACACGTGGAGCGTCCGGGCGTTCGTATGCGTCGAAACAGGCTTCCGGGTGAGCGTTGGGGACCAAGTAGCCCAGGTGAGGAAAGGGATTAAAGAATAAAAAGGTGGTATTATTTCGGTTGCGATCATACCAGCACTAATGCACCGGATCCCATCAGAACTCCGCAGTTAAGCGTGTTTGGGCGAGAGTAGTACTAGGATGGGTGACCCCCTGGGAAGTCCTCGTGTTGCAACCCTTTTTTAATTTTTTTTATTTAATTTCGTCAACGCAAGAATCAAACTCCCGGTACTAAGTGTAGTCGTCCGGAGTCACGGAGTATTATTTTTTTTTCCCGAGCCAACGTGTGGACCGGGCCACGGAGCGTCCGGGTGACCGTAGCCGACGCAGCGGGCCTACTGTGCGCCCGGAGCGGGAAAGGTGGTCGCCCGGGCGACGGCATTCGTCAAGGCAGGCTTACGGTGTGCCCGGTAGCGTGAACGGTGGACACGTGGAGCGTCCGGGCGTTCGTATGCGTCGAAACAGGCTTCCGGGTGAGCGTTGGGGACCAAGTAGCCCAGGTGAGGAAAGGGATAAAAGAATAAAGTGGTGGTATTATTTCGGTTGCGATCATACCAGCACTAATGCACCGGATCCCATCAGAACTTCGCAGTTAAGCGTGCTTGGGCGAGAGTAGTACTAGGATGGGTGACCCCCAGGGAAGGCCTCGTGTTGCAACCCTTTTTTAATTTTTTTATTTAATTTCGTCAACGCAAGAATCAAACTCCCGGTACTAAGTGTAGTCGTCCGGAGTCACGGAGTATTATTTTTTTTTTCCCGAGCCAACGTGTTGACCGGGCCACGGAGCGTCCGGGTGACCGTAGCCGACGCAGCGGGCCTACGGTGCGCCCGGAGCGGGAAAGGTGGTCGCCCGGGCGACGGCATTCGTCAAGGCAGGCTTACGGTGTGCCCGGTAGCGTGAACGGTGGACACGTGGAGCGTCCGGGCGTTCGTATGCGTCGAAACAGGCTTCCGGGTGAGCGTTGGGGACCAAGTAGCCCAGGTGAGGAAAGGGATAAAAGAATAAAGTGGTGGTATTATTTCGGTTGCGATCATACCAGCACTAATGCACCGGATCCCATCAGAACTCCGCAGTTAAGCGTGCTTGGGCGAGAGTAGTACTAGGATGGGTGACCCCCTGGGAAGTCCTCGTGTTGCAACCCTTTTTTAATTTTTTTTATTTAATTTCGCCAACGCAAGAATCAAACTCCCGGTACTAAGTGTAGTCGTCCGGAGTCACGGAGTATTATTTTTTTTTTCCCGAGCCAACGTGTTGACCGGGCCACGGAGCGTCCGGGTGACCGTAGCCGACGCAGAAGGCCTACGGTGCGCCCGGAGCGGGAAAGGTGGTCGCCCGGGCGACGGCATTCGTCAAGGGAGGCTTACGGTGTGCCCGGTAGCGTGAACGGTGGACACGTGGAGCGTCCGGGCGTTCGTATGCGTCGAAACAGGCTTCCGGGTGAGCGTTGGGGACCAAGTAGCCCAGGTGAGGAAAGGGATAAAAGAATAAAGTGGTGGTTTTATTTCGGTTGCGATCATACCAGCACTAATGCACCGGATCCCATCAGAACTCCGCAGTTAAGCGTGCTTGAGCGAGAGTAGTACTAGGATGGGTGACCCCCTGGGAAGTCCTCGTGTTGCAACCCTTTTTTAATTTTTTTTATTTAATTTGGTCAACGCAAGAATCAAACTCCCGGTACTAAGTGTAGTCGTCCGGAGTCACGGAGTATTATTTTTTTTTTCCCGAGCCAACGTGTTGACCGGGCTACGGAGCGTCCGAGTGACCGTAGCCGACGCAGCGGGCCTACGGTGCGCCCGGAGCGGGAAAGGTGGTCGCCCGGGCGACGGCATTCGTCAAGGCAGGCTTACGGTGTGCCCGGTAGCGTGAACGGTGGACACGTGGAGCGTCCGGGCGTTCGTATGCGTCGAAACAGGCTTCCGGGTGAGCGTTGGGGACCAAGTAGCCCAGGTGAGGAAAGGGATAAAAGAATAAAGTGGTGGTATTATTTCAGTTGGGATCATACCAGCACTAATGCACCGGATCCCATCAGAACTCCGCAGTTAAGCGTGCTTGGGCGAGAGTAGTACTAGGATGGGTGACCCCCTGGGAAGTCCTCGTGTTGCAACCCTTTTTTATTTTTTTTTGTTTAATTTCGTCAACGCAAGAATCAAACTCCCGATACTAAGTGTAGTCGTCCGGAGTCACGGAGTATTATTTTTTTTTTCCCGAGCCAACGTGTTGACCGGGCCACGGAGCGTCCGGGTGACCGTAGCCGACGCAGCGGGCCTACGGTGCGCCCGAAGCGGGAAAGGTGGTCGCCCGGGCGACGACATTCGTCAAGGCAGGCTTACGGTGTGCCCGGTAGCGTGAACGGTGGACACGTGGAGCCTCCTGGCGTTCGTATGCGTCGAAACAGGCTTCCGGGTGAGCGTTGGGGACCAAGTAGCCCAGGTGAGGAAAGGGATAAAAGAATAAAGTGGTGGTATTATTTCGGTTGCGATCATACCAGCACTAATGCACCGGATCCCATCAGAACTCCGCAGTTAAGCGTGCTTGGGCGAGAGTAGTACTAGGATGGGTGACCCCCTGGGAAGTCCTCGTGTTGCAACACTTTTTTAATTTTTTTTATTTAATTTCGTCAACGCAAGAATCAAACTCCCGGTACTAAGTGTAGTCGTCCGGAGTCACGGAGTATTATTTTTTTTTTCCCGAGCCAACGTGTTGACCGGGCCACGGAGCGTCCGGGTGACCGTAGCCGACGCAGCGGGCCTACGGTGCGCCCGGAGCGGGAAAGGTGGTCGCCCGGGCGACGGCATTCGTCAAGGCAGGCTTACGGTGTGCCCGGTAGCGTGAACGGTGGACACGTGGAGCGTCCGGGCGTTCGTATGCGTCGAAACAGGCTTCCGGGTGAGCGTTGGGACCAAGTAGCCCAGGTGAGGAAAGGGATAAAAGAATAAAGTGGTGGTATTATTTCGGTTGCGATCATACCAGCACTAATGCACCGGATCCCATCAGAACTCCGCAGTTAAGCATGCTTGGGCGAGAGTAGTACTAGGATGGGTGACCCCCTGGGAAGTCCTCGTGTTGCAACCCTTTTTTAATTTTTTTTATTTTAATTTGGTCAACGCAAGAATCAAACTCCCGGTACTAAGTGTAGTCGTCCGGAGTCACGGAGAATTATTTTTTTTTTCCCGAGCCAACGTGTTGACCGGGCCACGGAGCGTCCGGGTGACCGTAGCCGACGCAGCGGGCCTACGGTGCGCCCGGAGCGGGCGAGAGTAGTACTAGGATGGGTGACCCCCTGGGAAGTCCTCGTGTTGCAACCCTTTTTTAATTTTTTTTATTTAATTTGGTCAACGCAAGAATCAAACTCCCGGTACTAAGTGTAGTCGTCCGGAGTCACGGAGTATTATTTTTTTTTTCCCGAGCCAACGTGTTGACCGGGCTACGGAGCGTCCGAGTGACCGTAGCCGACGCAGCGGGCCTACGGTGCGCCCGGAGCGGGAAAGGTGGTCGCCCGGGCGACGGCATTCGTCAAGGCAGGCTTACGGTGTGCCCGGTAGCGTGAACGGTGGACACGTGGAGCGTCCGGGCGTTCGTATGCGTCGAAACAGGCTTCCGGGTGAGCGTTGGGGACCAAGTAGCCCAGGTGAGGAAAGGGATAAAAGAATAAAGTGGTGGTATTATTTCAGTTGGGATCATACCAGCACTAATGCACCGGATCCCATCAGAACTCCGCAGTTAAGCTTGCTTGGGCGAGAGTAGTACTAGGATGGGTGACCCCCTGGGAAGTCCTCGTGTTGCAACCCTTTTTTATTTTTTTTTGTTTAATTTCGTCAACGCAAGAATCAAACTCCCGGTACTAAGTGTAGTCGTCCGGAGTCACGGAGTATTATTTTTTTTTTCCCGAGCCAACGTGTTGACCGGGCCACGGAGCGTCCGGGTGACCGTAGCCGACGCAGCGGGCCTACGGTGCGCCCGGAGCGGGAAAGGTGGTCGCCCGGGCGACGACATTCGTCAAGGCAGGCTTACGGTGTGCCCGGTAGCGTGAACGGTGGACACGTGGAGCCTCCTGGCGTTCGTATGCGTCGAAACAGGCTTCCGGGTGAGCGTTGGGGACCAAGTAGCCCAGGTGAGGAAAGGGATAAAAGAATAAAGTGGTGGTATTATTTCGGTTGCGATCATACCAGCACTAATGCACCGGATCCCATCAGAACTCCGCAGTTAAGCGTGCTTGCGCGAGAGTAGTACTAGGATGGGTGACCCCCTGGGAAATCCTCGTGTTGCAACACTTTTTTAATTTTTTTTATTTAATTTCGTCAACGCAAGAATCAAACTCCCGGTACTAAGTGTAGTCGTCCGGAGTCACGGAGTATTATTTTTTTTTTCCCGAGCCAACGTGTTGACCGGGCCACGGAGCGTCCGGGTGACCGTAGCCGACGCAGCGGGCCTACGGTGCGCCCGGAGCGGGAAAGGTGGTCGCCCGGGCGACGGCATTCGTCAAGGCAGGCTTACGGTGTGCCCGGTAGCGTGAACGGTGGACACGTGGAGCGTCCGGGCGTTCGTATGCGTCGAAACAGGCTTCCGGGTGAGCGTTGGGACCAAGTTGCCCAGGTGAGGAAAGGGATAAAAGAATAAAGTGGTGGTATTATTTCGGTTGCGATCATACCAGCACTAATGCACCGGATCCCATCAGAACTCCGCAGTTAAGCATGCTTGGGCGAGAGTAGTACTAGGATGGGTGACCCCCTGGGAAGTCCTCGTGTTGCAACCCTTTTTTAATTTTTTTTATTTTAATTTGGTCAACGCAAGAATCAAACTCCCGGTACTAAGTGTAGTCGTCCGGAGTCACGGAGAATTATTTTTTTTTTCCCGAGCCAACGTGTTGACCGGGCCACGGAGCGTCCGGGTGACCGTAGCCGACACAGCGGGCCTACGGTGCGCCCGGAGCGGGCGAGAGTAGTACTAGGATGGGTGACCCCCTGGGAAGTCCTCGTGTTGCAACCCTTTTTTAATTTTTTTTATTTAATTTGGTCAACGCAAGAATCAAACTCCCGGTACTAAGTGTAGTCGTCCGGAGTCACGGAGTATTATTTTTTTTTTCCCGAGCCAACGTGTTGACCGGGCTACGGAGCGTCCGAGTGACCGTAGCCGACGCAGCGGGCCTACGGTGCGCCCGGAGCGGGAAAGGTGGTCGCCCGGGCGACGGCATTCGTCAAGGCAGGCTTACGGTGTGCCCGGTAGCGTGAACGGTGGACACGTGGAGCGTCCGGGCGTTCGTATGCGTCGAAACAGGCTTCCGGGTGAGCGTTGGGACCAAGTTGCCCAGGTGAGGAAAGGGATAAAAGAATAAAGTGGTGGTATTATTTCGGTTGCGATCATACCAGCACTAATGCACCGGATCCCATCAGAACTCCGCAGTTAAGCATGCTTGGGCGAGAGTAGTACTAGGATGGGTGACCCCCTGGGAAGTCCTCGTGTTGCAACCCTTTTTTAATTTTTTTTATTTTAATTTGGTCAACGCAAGAATCAAACTCCCGGTACTAAGTGTAGTCGTCCGGAGTCACGGAGAATTATTTTTTTTTTCCCGAGCCAACGTGTTGACCGGGCCACGGAGCGTCCGGGTGACCGTAGCCGACACAGCGGGCCTACGGTGCGCCCGGAGCGGGCGAGAGTAGTACTAGGATGGGTGACCCCCTGGGAAGTCCTCGTGTTGCAACCCTTTTTTAATTTTTTTTATTTAATTTGGTCAACGCAAGAATCAAACTCCCGGTACTAAGTGTAGTCGTCCGGAGTCACGGAGTATTATTTTTTTTTTCCCGAGCCAACGTGTTGACCGGGCTACGGAGCGTCCGAGTGACCGTAGCCGACGCAGCGGGCCTACGGTGCGCCCGGAGCGGGAAAGGTGGTCGCCCGGGCGACGGCATTCGTCAAGGCAGGCTTACGGTGTGCCCGGTAGCGTGAACGGTGGACACGTGGAGCGTCCGGGCGTTCGTATGCGTCGAAACAGGCTTCCGGGTGAGCGTTGGGGACCAAGTAGCCCAGGTGAGGAAAGGGATAAAAGAATAAAGTGGTGGTATTATTTCAGTTGGGATCATACCAGCACTAATGCACCGGATCCCATCAGAACTCCGCAGTTAAGCGTGCTTGGGCGAGAGTAATACTAGGATGGGTGACCCCCTGGGAAGTCCTCGTGTTGCAACCCTTTTTTATTTTTTTTTGTTTAATTTCGTCAACGCAAGAATCAAACTCCCGGTACTAAGTGTAGTCGTCCGGAGTCACGGAGTATTATTTTTTTTTCCCGAGCCAACGTGTTGACCGGGCCACGGAGCGTCCGGGTGACCGTAGCCGACGCAGCGGGCCTACGGTGCGCCCGGAGCGGGAAAGGTGGTCGCCCGGGCGACGACATTCGTCAAGGCAGGCTTACGGTGTGCCCGGTAGCGTGAACGGTGGACACGTGGAGCCTCCTGGCGTTCGTATGCGTCGAAACAGGCTTCCGGGTGAGCGTTGGGGACCAAGTAGCCCAGGTGAGGAAAGGGATAAAAGAATAAAGTGGTGGTATTATTTCGGTTGCGATCATACCAGCACTAATGCACCGGATCCCATCAGAACTCCGCAGTTAAGCGTGCTTGGGCGAGAGTAGTACTAGGATGGGTGACCCCCTGGGAAGTCCTCGTGTTGCAACACTTTTTTAATTTTTTTTATTTAATTTCGTCAACGCAAGAATCAAACTCCCGGTACTAAGTGTAGTCGTCCGGAGTCACGGAGTATTATTTTTTTTTTCCCGAGCCAACGTGTTGACCGGGCCACGGAGCGTCCGGGTGACCGTAGCCGACGCAGCGGGCCTACGGTGCGCCCGGAGCGGGAAAGGTGGTCGCCCGGGCGACGGCATTCGTCAAGGCAGGCTTACGGTGTGCCCGGTAGCGTGAACGGTGGACACGTGGAGCGTCCGGGCGTTCGTATGCGTCGAAACAGGCTTCCGGGTGAGCGTTGGGACCAAGTAGCCCAGGTGAGGAAAGGGATAAAAGAATAAAGTGGTGGTATTATTTCGGTTGCGATCATACCAGCACTAATGCACCGGATCCCATCAGAACTCCGCAGTTAAGCATGCTTGGGCGAGAGTAGTACTAGGATGGGTGACCCCCTGGGAAGTCCTCGTGTTGCAACCCTTTTTTAATTTTTTTTATTTTAATTTGGTCAACGCAAGAATCAAACTCCCGGTACTAAGTGTAGTCGTCCGGAGTCACGGAGAATTATTTTTTTTTTCCCGAGCCAACGTGTTGACCGGGCCACGGAGCGTCCGGGTGACCGTAGCCGACGCAGCGGGCCTACGGTGCGCCCGGAGCGGGCGAGAGTAGTACTAGGATGGGTGACCCCCTGGGAAGTCCTCGTGTTGCAACCCTTTTTTAATTTTTTTTATTTAATTTGGTCAACGCAAGAATCAAACTCCCGGTACTAAGTGTAGTCGTCCGGAGTCACGGAGTATTATTTTTTTTTTCCCGAGCCAACGTGTTGACCGGGCTACGGAGCGTCCGAGTGACCGTAGCCGACGCAGCGGGCCTACGGTGCGCCCGGAGCGGGAAAGGTGGTCGCCCGGGCGACGGCATTCGTCAAGGCAGGCTTACGGTGTGCCCGGTAGCGTGAACGGTGGACACGTGGAGCGTCCGGGCGTTCGTATGCGTCGAAACAGGCTTCCGGGTGAGCGTTGGGGACCAAGTAGCCCAGGTGAGGAAAGGGATAAAAGAATAAAGTGGTGGTATTATTTCAGTTGGGATCATACCAGCACTAATGCACCGGATCCCATCAGAACTCCGCAGTTAAGCGTGCTTGGGCGAGAGTAGTACTAGGATGGGTGACCCCCTGGGAAGTCCTCGTGTTGCAACCCTTTTTTATTTTTTTTTGTTTAATTTCGTCAACGCAAGAATCAAACTCCCGGTACTAAGTGTAGTCGTCCGGAGTCACGGAGTATTATTTTTTTTTCCCGAGCCAACGTGTTGACCGGGCCACGGAGCGTCCGGGTGACCGTAGCCGACGCAGCGGGCCTACGGTGCGCCCGGAGCGGGAAAGGTGGTCGCCCGGGCGACGACATTCGTGAAGGCAGGCTTACGGTGTGCCCGGTAGCGTGAACGGTGGACACGTGGAGCCTCCTGGCGTTCGTATGCGTCGAAACAGGCTTCCGGGTGAGCGTTGGGGACCAAGTAGCCCAGGTGAGGAAAGGGATAAAAGAATAAAGTGGTGGTATTATTTCGGTTGCGATCATACCAGCACTAATGCACCGGATCCCATCAGAACTCCGCAGTTAAGCGTGCTTGGGCGAGAGTAGTACTAGGATGGGTGACCCCCTGGGAAGTCCTCGTGTTGCAACACTTTTTTAATTTTTTTTATTTAATTTCGTCAACGCAAGAATCAAACTCCCGGTACTAAGTGTAGTCGTCCGGAGTCACGGAGTATTATTTTTTTTTTCCCGAGCCAACGTGTTGACCGGGCCACGGAGCGTCCGGGTGACCGTAGCCGACGCAGCGGGCCTACGGTGCGCCCGGAGCGGGAAAGGTGGTCGCCCGGGCGACGGCATTCGTCAAGGCAGGCTTACGGTGTGCCCGGTAGCGTGAACGGTGGACACGTGGAGCGTCCGGGCGTTCGTATGCGTCGAAACACGCTTCCGGGTGAGCGTTGGGACCAAGTAGCCCAGGTGAGGAAAGGGATAAAAGAATAAAGTGGTGGTATTATTTCGGTTGCGATCATACCAGCACTAATGCACCGGATCCCATCAGAACTCCGCAGTTAAGCATGCTTGGGCGAGAGTAGTACTAGGATGGGTGACCCCCTGGGAAGTCCTCGTGTTGCAACCCTTTTTTAATTTTTTTTATTTTAATTTGGTCAACGCAAGAATCAAACTCCCGGTACTAAGTGTAGTCGTCCGGAGTCACGGAGAATTATTTTTTTTTTCCCGAGCCAACGTGTTGACCGGGCCACGGAGCGTCCGGGTGACCGTAGCCGACGCAGCGGGCCTACGGTGCGCCCGGAGCGGGCGAGAGTAGTACTAGGATGGGTGACCCCCTGGGAAGTCCTCGTGTTGCAACCCTTTTTTAATTTTTTTTATTTAATTTGGTCAACGCAAGAATCAAACTCCCGGTACTAAGTGTAGTCGTCCGGAGTCACGGAGTATTATTTTTTTTTTCCCGAGCCAACGTGTTGACCGGGCCACGGAGCGTCCGGGTGACCGTAGCCGACGCAGCGGGCCTACTGTGCGACCGGAGCGGGAAAGGTGGTCGCCCGGGCGACGGCATTCGTCAAGGGAGGCTTACGGTGTGCCCGGTAGCGTGAACGGTGGACACGTGGAGCGTCCGGCCGTTCGTATGCGTCGAAACAGGCTTCCGGGTGAGCGTTGGGGACCAAGTAGCCCAGGTGAGGAAAGGGATAAAAGAATAAAGTGGTGGTTTTATTTCGGTTGCGATCATACCAGCACTAATGCACCGGATCCCATCAGAACTCCGCAATTAAGCGTGCTTGGGCGAGAGTAGTACTAGGATGGGTGACCCCCTGGGAAGTCCTCGTGTTGCAACCCTTTTTTATTTTTTTTTGTTTAATTTCGTCAACGCAAGAATCAAACTCCCGGTACTAAGTGTAGTCGTCCGGAGTCACGGAGTATTATTTTTTTTTTCCCGAGCCAACGTGTTGACCGGGCCACGGAGCGTCCGGGTGACCGTAGCCGACGCAGCGGGCCTACGGTGCGCCCGGAGCGGGAAAGGTGGTCGCCCGGGCGACGGCATTCGTCAAGGCAGGCTTACGGTGTGCCCGGTAGCGTGAACGGTGGACACGTGGAGCGTCCGGGCGTTCGTATGCGTCGAAACAGGCTTCCGGGTGAGCGTTGGGGACCAAGTAGCCCAGGTGAGGAAAGGGATAAAAGAATAAAGTGGTGGTATTATTTCGGTTGCGATCATACCAGCACTAATGCACCGGATCCCATCAGAACTCCGCAGTTAAGCGTGCTTGGGCGAGAGTAGTACTAGGATGGGTGACCCCCTGGGAAGTCCTCGTGTTGCAACCCTTTTTTAATTTTTTTTATTTAATTTGGTCAACGCAAGAATCAAACTCTCGGTACTAAGTGTAGTCGTCCGGAGTCACGGAGTATTATTTTTTTTTTCCCGAGCCAACGTGTTGACCGGGCCACGGAGCGTCCGGGTGACCGTAGCCGACGCAGCGGGCCTACGGTGCGCCCGGAGCGGGCGAGAGTAGTACTAGGATGGGTGACCCCCTGGGAAGTCCTCGTGTTGCAACCCTTTTTTAATTTTTTTATTTAATTTGGTCAACGCAAGAATCAAACTCCCGGTACTAAGTGTAGTCGTCCGGAGTCACGGAGTATTATTTTTTTTTCCCGAGCCAACGTGTTGACCGGGCCACGGAGCGTCCGGGTGACCGTAGCTGACGCAGCGGGCCTACGGTGCGCCCGGAGCGGGCGAGAGTAGTACTAGGATGGGTGACCCCCTGGGAAGTCCTCGTGTTGCAACCATTTTTTAATTTTTTTTATTTAATTTGGTCAACGCAAGAATCAAACTCCCGGTACTAAGTGTAGTCGTCCGGAGTCACGGAGTATTATTTTTTTTTTCCCGAGCCAACGTGTTGACCGGGCCACGGAGCGTCCGGGTGACCGTAGCCGACGCAGCGGGCCTACGGTGCGCCCGGAGCGGGAAAGGTGGTCGCCCGGGCGACGGCATTCGTCAAGGGAGGCTTACGGTGTGCCCGGTAGCGTGAACGGTGGACACGTGGAGCGTCCGGGCGTTCGTATGCGTCGAAACAGGCTTCCGGGTGAGCGTTGGGGACCAAGTAGCCCAGGTGAGGAAAGGGATAAAAGAATAAAGTGGTGGTTTTATTTCGGTTGCGATCATACCAGCACTAATGCACCGGATCCCATCAGAACTCCGCAATTAAGCGTGCTTGGGCGAGAGTAGTACTAGGATGGGTGACCCCCTGGGAAGTCCTCGTGTTGCAACCTTTTTTATTTTTTTTTGTTTAATTTCGTCAACGCAAGAATCAAACTCCCGGTACTAAGTGTAGTCGTCCGGAGTCACGGAGTATTATTTTTTTTTCCCGAGCCAACGTGTTGACCGGGCCACGGAGCGTCCGGGTGACCGTAGCCGACGCAGCGGGCCTACGGTGCGCCCGGAGCGGGAAAGGTGGTCGCCCGGGCGACGACATTCGTCAAGGCAGGCTTACGGTGTGCCCGGTAGCGTGAACGGTGGACACGTGGAGCCTCCGGGCGTTCGTATGCGTCGAAACAGGCTTCCGGGTGAGCGTTGGGGACCAAGTAGCCCAGGTGAGGAAAGGGATAAAAGAATAAAGTGGTGGTATTATTTCGGTTGCGATCATACCAGCACTAATGCACCGGATCCCATCAGAACTCCGCAGTTAAGCGTGCTTGGGCGAGAGTAGTACTAGGATGGGTGACCCCTTGGGAAGTCCTCGTGTTGCAACCCTTTTTTATTTTTTTTTTATTTAATTTCGTCAACGCAAGAATCAAACTCCCGGTACTAAGTGTAGTCGTCCGGAGTCACGGAGTATTATTTTTTTTTTCTCGAGCCAACGTGTTGACCGGGCCACGGAGCGTCCGGGTGACCGTAGCCGACGCAGCGGGCCTACGGTGCGCCCGGAGCGGGAAAGGTGGTCGCCCGGGCGACAGCATTCGTCAAGGCAGGCTTACGGTGTGCCCGGTAGCGTGAACGGTGGACACGTGGAGCGTCCGGGCGTTCGTATGCGTCGAAACAGGCTTCCGGGTGAGCGTTGGGGACCAAGTAGCCCAGGTGAGGAAAGGGATAAAAGAATAAAGTGGTGGTATTATTTCGGTTGCGATCATACCAGCACTAATGCACCGGATCCCATCAGAACTCCGCAGTTAAGCGTGCTTGGGCGAGAGTAGTACTAGGATGGGTGACCCCCTGGGAAGTCCTCGTGTTGCAACCCTTTTTTAATTTTTTTTATTTAATTTGGTCAACGCAAGAATCAAACTCTCGGTACTAAGTGTAGTCGTCCGGAGTCACGGAGTATTATTTTTTTTTTCCCGAGCCAACGTGTTGACCAGGCCACGGAGCGTCCGGGTGACCGTAGCCGACGCAGCGGGCCTACGGTGCGCCCGGAGAGGGCGAGAGTAGTACTAGGATGGGTGACCCCCTGGGAAGTCCTCGTGTTGCAACCCTTTTTTAATTTTTTTTATTTAATTTGGTCAACGCAAGAATCAAACTCCCGGTACTAAGTGTAGTCGTCCGGAGTCACGGAGTATTATTTTTTTTTTCCCGAGCCAACGTGTTGACCGGGCCACGGAGCGTCCGGGTTACCGTAGCCGACGCAGCGGGCCTACGGTGCGCCCGGAGCGGGAAAGGTGGTCGCCCGGGCGACGGCATTCGTCAAGGCAGGCTTACGGTGTGCCCGGTAGCGTGAACGGTGGACACGTGGAGTGTCCGGGCGTTCGTATGCGTCGAAACAGGCTTCCGGGTGAGCGTTGGGGACCAAGTAGCCCAGGTGAGGAAAGGGATAAAAGAATAAAGTGGTGGTATTATTTCGGTTGCGATCATACCAGCACTAATGCACCGGATCCCATCAGAACTCCGCAGTTAAGCGTGTTTGGGCGAGTGTAGTACTAGGATGGGTGACCCCCTGGGAAGTCCTCGTGTTGCAACTCTTTTTTAATTTTTTTATTTAATTTCGTCAACGCAAGAATCAAACTCCCGGTACTAAGTGTAGTCGTCCGGAGTCACGGAGTATTATTTTTTTTTCCCGAGCCAACGTGTGGACCGGGCCACGGAGCGTCCGGGTGACCGTAGCCGACGCAGCGGGCCTACTGTGCGCCCGGAGCGGGAAAGGTGGTCGCCCGGGCGACGGCATTCGTCAAGGCAGGCTTACGGTGTGCCCGGTAGCGTGAACGGTGGACACGTGGAGCGTCCGGGCGTTCGTATGCGTCGAAACAGGCTTCCGGGTGAGCGTTGGGGACCAAGTAGCCCAGGTGAGGAAAGGGATAAAAGAATAAAGTGGTGGTATTATTTCGGTTGCGATCATACCATCACTAATGCACCGGATCCCATCAGAACTTCGCAGTTAAGCGTGCTTGGGCGAGAGTAGTACTAGGATGGGTGACCCCCAGGGAAGGCCTCGTGTTGCAACCCTTTTTTAATTTTTTTATTTAATTTCGTCAACGCAAGAATCAAACTCCCGGTACTAAGTGTAGTCGTCCGGAGTCACGGAGTATTATTTTTTTTTCCCGAGCCAACGTGTTGACCGGGCCACGGAGCGTCCGGGTGACCGTAGCCGACGCAGCGGGCCTACGGTGCACCCGGAGCGGGAAAGGTGGTCGCCCGGGCGACGGCATTCGTCAAGGCAGGCTTACGGTGTGCCCGGTAGCGTGAACGGTGGACACGTGGAGCGTCCGGGCGTTCGTATGCGTCGAAACAGGCTTCCGGGTGAGCGTTGGGGACCAAGTAGCCCAGGTGAGGAAAGGGATAAAAGAATAAAGTGGTGGTATTATTTCGGTTGCGATCATACCAGCACTAATGCACCGGATCCCATCAGAACTCCGCAGTTAAGCGTGCTTGGGCGAGAGTAGTACTAGGATGGGTGACCCCCTGGGAAGTCCTCGTGTTGCAACCCTTTTTTAATTTTTTTATTTAATTTCGTCAACGCAAGAATCAAACTCCCGGTACTAAGTGTAGTCGTCCGGAGTCAAGGAGTATTATTTTTTTTTCCCGAGCCAACGTGTTGACCGGGCCATGGAGCGTCCGGGTGACCGTAGCCGACGCAGCGGGCCTACGGTGCGCCCGGAGCGGGAAAGGTGGTCGCCCGGGCGACGGCATTCGTCAAGGCAGGCTTACGGTGTGCCCGGTAGCGTGAACGGTGGACACGTGGAGCGTCCGGGCGTTCGTATGCGTCGAAACAGGCTTCCGGGTGAGCGTTGGGGACCAAGTAGCCCAGGTGAGGAAAGGGATTAAAGAATAAAAAGGTGGTATTATTTCGGTTGCGATCATACCAGCACTAATGCACCGGATCCCATCAGAACTCCGCAGTTAAGCGTGCTTGGGCGAGAGTAGTACTAGGATGGGTGACCCCCTGGGAAGTCCTCGTGTTGCAACCCTTTTTTAATTTTTTTATTTAATTTGGTCAACGCAAGAATCAAACTCCCGGTACTAAGTGTAGTCGTCCGGAGTCACGGAGTAATATTTTTTTTTTCCCGAGCCAACGTGTTGACCGGGCCACGGAGCGTCCGGGTGACCGTAGCCGACGCAGCGGGCCTACGGTGCGCCCGGAGCGGGAAAGGTGGTCGCCCGGGCGACGGCATTCGTCAAGGCAGGCTTACGGTGTGCCCGGTAGCGTGAACGGTGGACACGTGGAGCGTCCGGGCGTTCGTATGCGTCGAAACAGGCTTCCGGGTGAGCGTTGGGGACCAAGTAGCCCAGGTGAGGAAAGGGATAAAAGAATAAAGTGGTGGTATTATTTCGGTTGCGATCATACCAGCACTAATGCACCGGATCCCATCAGAACTCCGCAGTTAAGCGTGCTTGGGCGAGAGTAGTACTAGGATGGGTGACCCCCATGGGAAGTCCTCGTGTTGCAACCCTTTTTTAATTTTTTTTATTTAATTTCGTCAACGCAAGAATCAAACTCCCGGTACTAAGTGTAGTCGTCCGGAGTCACGGAGTATTATTTTTTTTCCCAAGCCAACGTGTTGACCGGGCCACGGAGCGTCCGGGTGACCGTAGCCGACGCAGCGGGCCTACGGTGCGCCAGGAGCGGGAAAGATGGTCGCCCGGGCGACGGCATTCGTCAAGGCAGGCTTACGGTGTGCCCGGTAGCGTGAACGGTGGACACGTGGAGCGTCCGGGCGTTCGTATGCGTCGAAACAGGCTTCCGGGTGAGCGTTGGGGACCAAGTAGCCCAGGTGAGGAAAGGGATAAAAGAATAAAGTGGTGGTATTATTTCGGTTGCGATCATACCAGCACTAATGCACCGGATCCCATCAGAACTCCGCAGTTAAGCGTGCTTGGGCGAGAGAAGTACTAGGATGGGTGACCCCCATGGGAAGTCCTCGTGTTGCAACCCTTTTTTAATTTTTTTTATTTAATTTCGTCAACGCAAGAATCAAACTCCCGGTACTAAGTGTAGTCGTCCGGAGTCACGGAGTATTATTTTTTT
The DNA here is from genome assembly GCA_032199755.1 of Ambrosia artemisiifolia. Classification (NCBI taxonomy): domain Eukaryota; kingdom Viridiplantae; phylum Streptophyta; class Magnoliopsida; order Asterales; family Asteraceae; genus Ambrosia; species Ambrosia artemisiifolia. Next base: position 4,252,365 of record CM063526.1, on the reverse strand, counting down.
TCCCGAGCCAACGTGTTGACCGGGCCACGGAGCGTCCGGGTGACCGTAGCCGACGCAGCGGGCCTACGGTGCGCCAGGAGCGGGAAAGGTGGTCGCCCGGGCGACGGCATTCGTCAAGGCAGGCTTACGGTGTGCCCGGCTGCGAGAACGGTGGACACGTGGAGCGTCCGGGCGTTCGTATGCGTCGAAACAGGCTTCCGGGTGAGCGTTGGGGACCAAGTAGCCCAGGTGAGGAAAGGGATAAAAGAATAAAGTGGTGGTATTGTTAGGATCTGAGTATTAGATTGTTTTGATTAACTATGAAATATGAATGAAGTATAAATGGAAAGTGCAGCGGAATAAAGAATAATCAAAACAAAGAGAATAATTGTTATCAATCGAATGCTTTCATTAAACTTGAAAGATTACAAAGGTACAATTATAACTCCCCCTCAGCCTGATCACTCAGAGTTTGTTTGTCTAGAGAGAATGACGAGTGACAAATAGAACAGTACAAGTACTGTTCTATTTATAGACAAGTACAAACCTCTGATGATCACTTAGCTGACGTCACCTAGAAAGCGACCCCTAACTGACTAACAAACTACAACATCTGTTAAACAATAAACTACTGTTACATTGAATCTACTGAAGGAAAAACTCTGTTAAGCTAAAACTCTGATGTCTTCTTATCATCTGTTGAACCAAAGTGCTGTTGGTTCAACAGACCTTTGTTCTTCAGATCTTTGATCAGCACTTGTTCTTTATCAGACTTTTGCTCTTCAGACCTTATCCATCAGACCTTTCATCTGCAGCAGTTGTCTTGTATCAGATGTTTAAGTATCAGCAGTTTGGGAATCAGCAGTTCTTTGGAGGAAGCTTTCTTGTAACCACTGTTATTTATTCTTGATCAACACTTAGTATATTTTGGCTTTCTATCATCTGTTCTTCTCCAGGTCAGCAGACCCAACAATCTCCCCCTAGAACAGATGATGCCAAAACTCTGCTTTATTCTTGATCTTTATTCCTCATCAGACTTTCTCTAATTTGCCCTTTTAGTTGCAATTCAAAGTGTAGAGAGAAGAGGTCTTCAGCATCTCTATCCAGTGTCAAATTTAGAAGTGTCTGGAGATCTTCAGCACTTAGGCCAGGTGCCTCATCCATACTCAGCTTCTGAATACTACCATCTGATCTGAGCAATGTCAATTCATGGGTCTCTTTATCAGACTTCCATTTTAGAATTTTAGAATCAGAGGAGTGACTGGGATGCATCTTTATTTTGGATGAGTTTGGTGATGGTGGCCTTGCAATGAGTTCTCTGAGCCTGTCTGACACAGGATCAGAAAAAGATCTGACTTGATTCAAGATCCCCTCTTTCACATAAGTATCAGTGAACTGTCTTGTTTCTTCTTCAATCATTTCTTTTTGCTTCTTAAATTGTCTTCTAGCAGCAATGGTAAGATCTGAAGTTTCCAGTAAACTGTCTAATGTAAAGGCCTGAGAGGGTTTCTTGGGAGCATCATCATACACTGGTTTTCTTGGAAGATCAGGATTGGTCTTTCTTTCTTGTTCAAGCTTTTTGTATGTTTCAATTAGCCTGATTTCTGACCATCTGGCAACAGACTTCATCTCTCCATACTTAGCTGCTACAAGCTCTTGTCTCATTCTTCTGAATTTCAAGGCTCTAGCTTCATCTCTCCCCTTTTTGAAATCAGGAGCAGAGACCTTAGCAGGAGGATTCTTGGCCATGTTCTCTATTCTGATTAGTTCTTCCCTTAGAGCATGTGTGGTCCAGCCTGTAAATTGGTTCTTTGTTGCTTTATAAGGCTTGGATGCCAAGATCTGTTCCAGCAGTGAATCCCTTACTTCCATTTCCAAGTGTCTGCTGAGAGGCATGGTTGACATGGAGTTGCTCAGGGTCTTAGCAAAATCTTCAATCCTTCTGAGTTTGCTAAGCTCTGCTGAATGGATGCCCTGAGCAGTCCTGTCATCCTTCCCTTTGCACTTCTCTTTGATGACAGCATCAGCCTGTTCACCCTTGTATTTGAGATATGTGTCTATGTTGGGTGGAACAGGGAAGCCTTTAAGAGATGGGAAGGATCTTTCTGATGGCTGATCAGTATTATAGAAGGATTGAAGTTCCCCCTTGATTAAATCCAACTCAAGGGGATACTTCTCAGCCAATGGGATGATGGTTGGTGGTGGTCTGTGTGATCTGAATTCAGCAGTGTGTGGTGAGTAAGATGTGAGTGGAATGGCATTGACTGGTGTGGATGAGATTGGAGTGTTAGGTGGTGTGTTGTGGATGTTTTCATCTTGTATAACAAAGGTGGATTTCCTTTTTCTACTATACAAGATTTTGGGTGAAGGTGAGGATGTGGCAGTGGTTTGAGAAACATCTGTTGGTCCTTTTGTGGAACCAGCAGTTGTTTGGGTTTTGGGTTGTGTTGAAGTAGGTTTGGGAGTTGGTTGAGTGGTGGTTGGTTTAGTGACTGGTTTGGTTGCTGGTTTGGGTTGTGCAGATGTTTTAGCAGTGGTTTTAGTTTCAGTTGTTTTAGGTGCAGTGGTTTGGGTAGCAGAGGTTGTGGTGGCAGTGGTTTTAGGAGCAGTGATTGTGATAACAGGTGTTTGTTCAGCAGAGGTTTCAGCAGTTAATTTGGAAGGTGGTTTTCTAATGTGTTTGGCTGGCATTTTCTTTCTCTTTGAAGTGTTCACATCTTCCACTTCCTGCTGCTGTTCCTTTTTCAGCTGCACCAACCTCTCTGCCTTTACTTCCAATGTATCAGCCCTTTTCATTTTGTCTTGAGCAGCCTTTTCAGCTCTTTCATTAGCTGAAGTGTCAACTTCTTTTGCCTTTGATGCTGGAGCTGGTTCAGAGACAGGGGTCTGAACATTTGGTTGTTGTGTTTGTGGAGCTGATTTGGGTGACCTGGTTTGTCAGCAGTTGGCTTCTTCCCTTTTTGTGAGGGTGGTTCACCAAATGGATTAAGTTTTGGTAGCCTATCTCTGCCACTCTCCCCCTTTTTGGCATCATCAGCAGTGAATTCATCATCATCTTCATCTCTGAGAATTGTGGTAGGGGCAGAGCCAGTGGTCTTCAGCAAGTGGTCTTTGATCACTTTGATGTCAGCCTTTGTATCATTGAATCTGGCATCAACCATGTTTCTGATCAAAGTCATGTAGGTTTCCTGTGTCTGATCTGCTAATTTTCGATGAGCTATGATGATGGGGGAAACAGATTTCCATAGCTCATTAGCAACATCAGCAGTTGATGGTTGACTTTTTGCAAAGTTATTCAATGTCTCCAATATTGACTTGACATCAGATTTGATGTCAGCAACAGAGGATTCAAGGTTTTGAACTTTAGCCGTCAATTCTTGAAGTTTTGACTCATCACCCAAATTAATAGGTTCATCTGAGTCCCTACCAGAGGTAGTTTTAGCTGGTTCAGTCCTAGGAGGTGAGTCCATAGAATAAGAACCTGCTGCCCCTTTTTCTTGGTTCTGGGGACTTCCAACTGTTTTAGGAGACACAATTGTGTCTTCATCAGTTGTTGCCTTCAAGGAAGTCTTAGCAATGTAACCACTGTCCTGCTGTGAGACAATGGTCTCAACAGCAGTAGTGGCTGCTTCTCTTGAAACCTCATCAGAAGTAACATTGACTTCTGGGAGTATAACCTCCTCATCTGTTTGTGGGATGGCTGATTGATTTTCCTCAGCCCCAGTCACTGGTAGTGGCATACTCTCAGTGATAGGTGAAGGAGAGGAACTGGGGTTATCCTGAGCTTTATCAATAGCCTCAAACAGGGGTTGCATTGTTTGTGGGACATGTGGTGGTGATGTAGGTGGTGTAAGAAGCTGATTAGCCCTGGGAGATGGGCTTGTAAACATATGATCAAGTGACTCATATGCCTCAGTTTGAGGTTCCCTTTGGCTTACAACAAGTTCCTTTTGTGAGGAATCTTGAGGAGTTTGCTTGGGTTGAGATATCTCCAACTGTTGTGAGGAAGTAGCAACAGTGGTTTCATGTTGCTTTGGTGATGCAACAGGGTTAGCTTCTGGTATCTCATCTTCCAGAAGTCCCTTTTTAGTTTTGGTGGTTGTTTTGGTGGATGGACGTTTTCTTTTGGTGGCTGGTGTGGGTTTCACAACACTGGATGAAGTGCCATGATCACCAGAAGCAGTGGGCTCACCAACAGAGGTTTCAACAACAGTTGTTGTCTTTGTCCTCTTTGGTTGTGTTTTGGAAACTTTTTGAACTTTTGGTGCCTTTTCTTGGGTTGAAGAACCCAGCATTCTTGTAAAAGTTTCATCAGTTAGACTTTTCATTTTAAATGACTCTCCCTTTTGAAAATCCTTTTCAGGTAAAAGCTTTTGTAGAATTACACTTAGAATTCTAGGGTAGAGCAGAAAAGCATTGTTTGAGCCAGATTTTATGGCTTTCACATTTGATACCAAGTCTGAAAACAATCCCTGAGATAGGTTGAAGTCAGAGTCTGACAACATAGCATATCCCAAGTATTGTATCCTCAATGGGATTTCATTGAAGGATGTAGTCTTGGCAGAGGCACAGAGGAGGAGGGTATGGAAGAAAAATTTCATGACTGGTGGGAAAAACTTTTTGTATAGTGTGGAACCAGTCATTTGAGCATCATACCCTCTCTCTTGAAACTCAGTGTGAAGCTCTGTTTTTGGAAAAGTATCCATACCTGACAAGTCGTTCAGGGAGAAGGTAGTGGAGATGATCTCAGGGGTTATGGCGATACTGGTGGCTCCAATTTTTGAAATGATGGACGTAGGCTTTTTGTCTTGGTATAAAACCTCAGCAGTTGCCCAGAATTCTTGGAGTGTTTCCAGGTATATGGGGGCATCAGCAATAAGAACATTTTTATATTTTGAGTTATTGATGATGTCAATGGTGGAATGGAATGGTGTGTTGTCTTCGGTTTTAACCAAATATGGAAGGAAATTGTGAGTGGCTTTTGTTTGAAGTTCCATTTTAATGGATTTTGATTATGAAAGCGATGAACTTTGATTGAGGGTTATGAGGAAGACGAGAGAGGTTTTTAGTATTTTGAATACAATGAGACAGTAAAACTGCTGTTGGGGGAAAGAACAGGGTTTTATAGGCTCTGTGAAACCGCTGATGTGGCAAAAACTCTGCTTTTGAGAGCAGACGTGGCAAACATCTGATGGTTGAAACATCTGGTGGCAGACAGCTGTTTTGTTAAACCTCTGTTGCCAACCTCTGTTGTTTAACCAAAAGACTGATGAAAACAGTTGTTTTATCTGATCAGATGTTTGAAACAGATTTTTCAACCAACAGTGGTTGTTTTACCTGAATCAGTGGTTTTAAGACAGATTTTTCAACTAACAGTGGTTTTAATAAAACAGTGGTTGTTTTATCTGAATCAGTGGTTTTAAGACAGATTTTTCAACCAAAGTTTTGGATTAGCAAAATTTGATTTTCTAAAAACATGTTAATGTTTTTATTGAAAACATTTTTGTTTTTTTTTTTTTTTTTATTATTAATCCATGTTTAACATTCCAATTCGAGAGATCAGATTTGTGAAGGTAGATGTGTCTAAAGCTTTTGTCAGCACATCTGCCAACTGATCCTCTGTTGGAACATGGTGCAGAGAAATCAAACCTTTTTCATAGCTATCCCTGACAAAGTGATGTCTGATATCTATGTGCTTGGTGGTTGAGTGGGAGACTGGATTTTTGATGATATTTTCAGCAGCTTGACTATCCAACATGAGTGGAGTCCTTAGTGCAGTTATCCCAAAATCCAGTAATTGATTTTGAAGCCACATAAGTTGGGCTGTACAGCTTGCAGCAGCAATGTATCCAGCTTCAGCAGTGGATGTTGAAACAGCTGCTTGCTTTTTGCTTTGCCAAGAAACTAAGGCATTCCCTAAAAACTGGCACCCTCCTGATGTGGACTTCCTTGTGGTATGGCAGCCAGCAAAATCACTATCTGAATAACCTGAAAGCTCAATGTTTCCATTAGCAGGATACCAGATACCAAGTGTGGGAGCACCTTTTAGGTATCTGAAGATCCTTTTCACAGCAATAAGGTTAGACTTTCTAGGAGAAGCCTGAGATCTAGCACACACACAGGTTGCAAACATAATGTATGGCCTGGATGCTGTTAAGTACAGTAAAGACCCAATCATGCATCTATAGTGTGTCTGATCAACAAGTTCATCCTTTTCATCATCAGTGAGTGGCTTGACAGTGCACATGGGTGTACTACATGGCTTACAATCATTCATCTCAAATTTTGTTAACAAGTTTTTCACATACTTGTTTTGATGAATGAAAGTGCCATTTTGCAGTTGCTTCACTTGGAGACCAAGAAAGCAATGAAGTTCACCCATTGCACTCATTTCAAACTCTGCTGTCATGAGTTCCCTAAACTCCTCACACATTTTATTACATGTGGATCCAAAAATGATGTCATCCACATATATTTGAACAATCATTAAATCTTTTCCTTTCCATTTTAAAAACAAGGTTTTATCAATTTTACCTCTAGTGAAACCAATGGATAAGAGAAAAGTAGAGAGAGTTTCATACCAGGCTCTTGGTGCTTGTTTGAGTCCATACAATGCTTTGTTAAGCTTGTAGACATGATCAGGATGGAATGTGTCTTCAAAACCAGGTGGTTGACATACATAGACCTCCTCCTGAATTTTGCCATATAGGAAGGCACACTTGATGTCCATCTGAAACACCTTGATGTTGTGGTTGACAGCAAAGGCTAAGAAAAGTCTGATTGCTTCTAGCCTTGCTACAGGGGCAAAGGTTTCATCATAGTCAATACCCTCTTCTTGTCTGAAGCCTTGAACCACTAACCTGGCTTTGTTCTTGACAACTATACCCCTTTCATCAGTTTTGTTTTTGAAGACCCACTTTGTGCCAATTGGACAGACATCCTTAGGCAGTGGTACAAGTTCCCATACTTGTTGTCTTTTGAACTGAAGGAGTTCTTCTTGCATGGCTTCTACCCAACTGTTGTCTTTCAGTGCCTCTTGGTACTTGACAGGTTGTGTAAGGGATAGGAAGCCTGCAAAAAGACAGATGTTTGAAGATTGGCTCCTTGTGAGCACACCTTCTCTGATGTTGCCAATGATTTGGTCTGGTGGATGAGCTCTTAGGTAGATTAGATCTCCCTGATATGGTATGATGGCATTTTGTGGTGAAGGACAGAGGTTTGGAGACTCTGTGGACATAACATCTGTTGGCATTTCTGAAGAGGCAACAGATGTTTGGAATGGAGGTGGAGGAATGGGTCCAAGTGGTGTAATATTGGACTGACTTTTGTCAACAGATGATTGACTCTTGTCAACAGATGATTGAACAGTGGATTGGCTGGGTGAATCAGTGGATTGAAGGTAAGACTGGCCAACAGTGGCTGACTCAGCTGTAACAGAGTTTTGACAGTTGTTTTGAACCACTGCGTCCTCTGATGCAGGATAGACTTTGTAGTGGTCTGGAACCACAACATCTATTCTGTAGTCTTGTTGTGAAGATTGTGGAGTACCTGCAGGGTTAGTTTTGACAGCAATATCTTCAAATTTGAATTTATCTAAATCAAACAACTCAGCAGGGTTTGCTGGGATTTTTAAAGAGGAAAGTTCATTGAACTTCACATTCAGAGTTTCTTCTATTGTTTTAGTCCTTGTGTTAAACACTTTATAGGCCTTTGCAACAGAAGAATACCCCAGAAAATATCCACAATCCACTTTGGCTGCAAATTTTGAAATGGAATCTTTAAGATTTAAAATGAAACATGGGCAGCCAAAGACTTTGAAAAATGATATCAGTGGTTTGATTTTAAACAGAATTTCATAAGCAGTCTTTTGATGTCTAGGGTTGATTAAAACTCTGTTTTGAACATAACAAGCAGTGTTTACAGCTTCTGCCCAAAAGGACAGAGGTAAACCAGAATCTGCTAGCATTGTTCTTGCAGCCTCAATGAGAGTCCTGTTCTTCCTTTCAACCACCCCATTCTGCTCTGGTGTTCTTGGGATACTGTACTGCCTTACAATCCCTTTTGACACACAGAAATCATCTAACTCCTTATTTTTAAACTCTGTTCCATTGTCACTCCTAAAGACTTTTACTGGCAAGTCATATTGTTTTTCAACTTTGGTGACAAAGTCCTTCAAGATACCTGCAGTCTCATCCTTAGAGTGTAGAAAGTAAGTCCATGTAAACCTAGAAAAATCATCAACTATGACAAGACAAAATCTTTTCCTTCTTAGACTCATGATTTTTACAGGGCCAAACAAGTCCATGTGTAACATTTGTAGACACTGACTAGTTTTGGACTCATCAATGGATTTGTAAGAGCTTTTATGTTGTTTACCTTTTAGACAGGAAACACAATGCTCATCACATTTGAATTCTTTTGATGGTAAACCTCTGACAAGGTTTTGTTTGGAGAGTGAGTTGATAGTTTGAAGGTTGGTGTGACCAAGTCTCCTATGCCACAATTCTGTCTCTTTGGTGGAGGCAGCTGAGAATAGACAGACATTTGCAGTAGGATTATCCTTCAACATATCAACCACATACACATTGCCACTTCTGTGAGCAACAAGTTGTGCTTTGCTCTCAGCAATGATGGTGTTAATCTTTTCTACAGCCTCTGGGCCAACAATCTTACAAGTTTGCTTAGTGAAGAATGACCCAAAGCCTTTGTCACTCATTTGTGATACACTGAGTAAATTAAATTTTAGATTGTCTATTAGATTAACATTTTCAAACTTAAGCCTCCCTGCTTTGACAGTACCAGAACCCAACACTTTACCTTTAGAATCATTACCAAAGGATATATCACCCCCTCCATGAGCAAGAAAGTCCAGAAGAAGGGCTCTACATCCAGTCATGTGCCTGGAGCCTCCACTATCTACATACCATAAACTGTCTAAACAAGCAGAAGCTCCCTGCACATCAGTAAGGATTTTAGTTTTGGTGAGTGTCCAAAGCCAAATTGGCTTTGGATGAGTCCTGAGTTGTCTCAGCCTTAAGTTGAGGAGAATGATCAGTGGTTTGGACTAGCTTTTGAACTAGATTCAACAGCTGCAGTTGACCATTTGCCAGTGCTTGTATGTCAACACTTGGTCCAGCAGATGTTTGATCATTTCCTATCAGTTGTTGAAAACCATGAGGGTGTCTGTTCACTTTTGGTTTTGAAGGCCTCTTGGGCTCTTCATAAACATGTGGCAGACGATGACAAGTGGGTTGTCCATATCCTCTTGGTAATCTGTTAACCGGTGGAGCATCTGTTACCTGAACTTCTCTGGGAGCAGAGTTTTTGTTCAGACTTTTGGTAACAGATGTTTGAACTGATTCAAAAGTCTGTTTGGGTTTTCCTTTTGAAGTACTTACCACTTGACTTTCCAGAGTTTTAGCCTTATACTCTTTTATCTTTTCATCAAAGTTCTTGAGATATAGGCACTCTTTTGTTTTGTGATTCTTTTTCTTGCAGATTGAACATTCTTTAGATTTTGAATCATTTAAACTTGTTGTTTTGTTGATGTCATATGCTTTTAGAAGAAAACAGTTTTTGGTGACATGGTTCTTCTTTTCACAAAAATCACAAAACAAGTTGTTCTTAGCTTTCCCTTTTTCTTTCTTCTTTTCAACAGATGTTTCATCATCTGTTGGAAGACTTACTAGAGGGATTACTTTGGCCTGTGGTGCCATTTTACCATCAGAGGTTTTGAAGGTCATTGGTTTGAAATTTTCAAGGACTTCACACTCATCTGACCATGTTGGTTTGAATTGATATTTCTCAATTTCATCAAATGAGGGTGTACCTTCCAACTTTTCAAGAATGATTTTCTTGCCATTGGGTTCAGTAACCTTGATTTCTTGACCTTTTGAGTTTGTAGGGATGACCTCAACCAACTGTGGTTCCTTTTTGTCAGTGGTTTGTGAAACTTGATCAGTGGTTTTAAAACCAAATCCAAATTTCACATGACTTTTAGATTGTTGGTTGACAATCATTTCAAAACCCTTTGATGATTCCACCCATTTCTTACATTGAACTTGGGTGGACTCAAGCTCCTTCTTACAACTATGATATTTTGTTATCATAGTCTGAAGCTGGTCTTTGGTTATGCTTGCTTCATGTTTTAGACTGCTGATTTCAGACTCTTTTTCAGATATTTTTGATTTTAACTCTTTTGTTAATTTTTCAAAATGAATTTCAGAATCCAAAATTTTCTTCCTAAAGTTTTCATTCACCTCTTTTATCTTAGCAAATGCCACAATACATTTGTCTGAGCACAAGTCATTTAAGATTTGAGGAGATACCTTAGCAGCAGCCATCAAGGCACAGTTACACTGGCAATCACAGTCATCACTACCCCAGGGGTCTGATAGATTCACAACCTCCACTTCAGATTCTTCAGCTGAAACAATCTCACCAACAACACCATCAGTCACATTTTCAGACATAGACACCACTTCCTCAGAATCAGTCTCTTCAACAATTGTTTCTAGTGCCATAAAACAAAAATCCTTTTCAGTGTTGGCAACTAGAGCAATGTTATCATCTGTTATCTCATCTGGTAGACTGCTCCAATCAACAAAGCCTTGAGTAAAGAAACTCTGTTGACCTGGTTGACTGGTCTCTGCAGGAGCAGAGGGTGGAGTAACAGTCATTGGCACAGGGCCCTGAGCAACAGGTGTTTGGACATAGTGATACTGAGGAACAGTGGTTTGGACATAATGCACAGGAACAGTGGTTTGGGTCTGTGCAAAATGAGCAGTGTTTTGCACATTAGGTACATTAGGGATGGTTTGATAAGTGTTGGTCTGTGGTCTTTGATTTGGATAGGTAATCATAGGAACTCCATTTTGACTCCTACACTCCCTAGCAAAATGACCCATTCTATGACACTTGTAACACTTTATCTTTGATTTATCCAACCCAACCTTTGACCCACCATGTAAACCTGGGTACCTCCTGCCAGTTTTCTTATAGAAGTTATTGGTTCTAATACTGAGCAGGGCAACCTGATGTAAGATGTCCATTTCTTCTAGGTCCAAAGGGTCAATGTATTGCAAGTCATTGTACACAAAAGATGAATTATCAGAAGCCTGGATATCACCACTGGCTGTGAAAGCACAGTTGTTTGGTGATGAGTAAGAATCATTATTGAAACCAGTGGTTATGTCAATGTAATGATCATAACTCTGATCCTTACTACTTCCAGAACCATCATCCTGACCCAACAGTGCAGTATTACCAAATACATAGTCATCTGACACTTTGCCAGAGTCCTGGAGCTTCTTTTTCTGGTTAAGCTCCCTTTCATAAGTCAGGAGCTTACCATGAAGCTGGGTCAGGGTTAGGTCTTTGAATCCGATAGAGTTTCTCATAACAATAGCTATAGTGTCCCATTTGTCCTGAAGTGATCTAAGAAACCTATGATTCAGTGTTGAATTAGGAAAAGTTAGACCAACCAGTTTAAGTTCACTAATTAGACAGTTAAACCTTTCAAACTGTTGTGTTAATGACTCCCCTTTTATGTGACTAAACGTTTCATATTGTTGATTAAGTATTTCACGGTTGTTTTCAATCACATCATCAGTTCCCCCGAATTGCTCTTTAAGAGCATCCCACAGTTCTTTAGCACTATTGCAGTGCAAGAGACCGGCATAGATATCATTCGGCAGCGCCATGGCTACTATGCTGAAAGCCTTGGCATCTAGCTCGATTTTTTGAAAATCTTGCTCTGAGTAGTTCTCAACACTCTTTGGTACTTGGATCTTTGGATCCTCGGCACTCGGTACCATTGGAACATGTGGTCCAAATACTACCGATTTCCAGCACCCTGTGTTCTGTTGTGCTAACACATGAGCTACCCGACGCTGCCAGATGTTGTATTCTGACCTGACAAGCATCGGAGGCTTGTTGTGTGTGCCAGTGTTGTGTGGATCTTGATTAAGTGAAGTCATTCTCTTGGTTTTTCAAAAACAAAGTCTGTTTACTAACTGTTGAAACGAAAATAAACTATTACTCTGTTTTAACCCGACAAACAAACGATATCAATGATTATGAGCTGATCTGTGTATTAAATTGATTGATTAGATCAGATTTAATTGACCAAGCTCTGATACCAATTGTTAGGATCTGAGTATTAGATTGTTTTGATTAACTATGAAATATGAATGAAGTATAAATGGAAAGTGCAGCGGAATAAAGAATAATCAAAACAAAGAGAATAATTGTTATCAATCGAATGCTTTCATTAAACTTGAAAGATTACAAAGGTACAATTATAACTCCCCCTCAGCCTGATCACTCAGAGTTTGTTTGTCTAGAGAGAATGACGAGTGACAAATAGAACAGTACAAGTACTGTTCTATTTATAGACAAGTACAAACCTCTGATGATCACTTAGCTGACGTCACCTAGAAAGCGACCCCTAACTGACTAACAAACTACAACATCTGTTAAACAATAAACTACTGTTACATTGAATCTACTGAAGGAAAAACTCTGTTAAGCTAAAACTCTGATGTCTTCTTATCATCTGTTGAACCAAAGTGTTGTTGGTTCAACAGACCTTTGTTCTTCAGATCTTTGATCAGCACTTGTTCTTTATCAGACTTTTGCTCTTCAGACTTTATCCATCAGACCTTTCATCTGCAGCAGTTGTCTTGTATCAGATGTTTAAGTATCAGCAGTTTGGGAATCAGCAGTTCTTTGGAGGAAGCTTTCTTGTAACCACTGTTATTTATTCTTGATCAACACTTAGTATATTTTGGCTTTCTATCATCTGTTCTTCTCCAGGTCAGCAGACCCAACAGGTATTATTTCGGTTGCGATCATACCTGCACTAATGCACCGGATCCCATCAGAACTCCGCAGTTAAGCGTGCTTGGGCGAGAGTAGTACTAGGATGGGTGACCCCCTGGGAAGTCCTCGTGTTGCAACCCTTTTTTAATTTTTTTTATTTAATTTAGTCAACGCAAGAATCAAACTCCCGGTACTAAGTGTAGTCGTCCGGTGTCAAGGAGTATTATTTTTTTTCCCGAGCCAACGTGATGACCGGGCCACGGAGCGTCCGGGTGACCGTAGCCGACGCAGCGGGCCTACAGTGCGCCCGGAGCGGGAAAGGTGGTCGCCCGGGCGACGGCATTCATCAAGGCAGGCTTACGGTGTGCCCGGTAGCGTGAACGGTGGACACGTGGAGCGTCCGGGCGTTCGTATGCGTCGAAACAGGCTTCCGGGTGAGCGTTGGGGACCAAGTAGCCCAGGTGAGGAAAGGGATAAAAGAATAAAGTGGTGGTATTATTTCGGTTGCGATCATACCAGCACTAATGCACCGGATCCCATCAGAACTCCGCAGTTAAGCGTGCTTGGGCGAGAGTAGTACTAGGATGGGTGACCCCCTGGGAAGTCCTCGTGTTGCAACCCTTTTTTAATTTTTTTATTTAATTTCGTCAACGCAAGAATCAAACTCCCGGTACTAAGTGTAGTCATCCGGAGTCACGGAGTATTATTTTTTTTTTCCCGAGCCAACGTGTGGACCGGGACACGGAGCGTCCGGGTGACCGTAGCCGACGCAGCGGGCCTACAGTGCGCCCGGAGCGGGAAAGGTGGTCGCCCGGGCGACGGCATTCATCAAGGCAGGCTTACGGTGTGCCCGGTAGCGTGAACGGTGGACACGTGGAGCGTCCGGGCGTTCGTATGCGTCGAAACAGGCTTCCGGGTGAGCGTTGGGGACCAAGTAGCCCAGGTGAGGAAAGGGATAAAAGAATAAAGTGGTGGTATTATTTCGGTTGCGATCATACCAGCACTAATGCACCGGATCCCATCAGAACTCCGCAGTTAAGCGAGCTTGGGCGAGAGTAGTACTAGGATGGGTGACCCCCTGGGAAGTCCTCGTGTTGCAACCCTTTTTTATTTTTTTTTTATTTAATTTCGTCAACGCAAGAATCAAACTCCCGGTACTAAGTGTAGTCGTCCGGAGTCACGGAGTATTATTTTTTTTTCCCGAGCCAACGTGTTGACCGGGCCACGGAGCGCCCGGGTGACCGTAGCCGACGCAGCGGGCCTACGGTGCGCCCGGAGCGGGAAAGGTGGTCGCCCGGGCGACGGCATTCGTCAAGGCAGGCTTACGGTGTGCCCGGCTGCGAGAACGGTGGACACGTGGAGCGTCCGGGCGTTCGTATGCGTCGAAACAGGCTTCCGGGTGAGCGTTGGGGACCAAGTAGCCCAGGTGAGGAAAGGGATAAAAGAATAAAGTGGTGGTATTATTTCGGTTGCGATCATACAAGCACTAATGCACCGGATCCCATCAGAACTCCGCAGTTAAGCGAGCTTGGGCGAGAGTAGTACTAGGATGGGTGACCCCCTGGGAAGGCCTCGTGTTGCAACCCTTTTTTATTTTTTTTTATTTAATTTCGTCAACGCAAGAATCAAACTCCCGGTACTAAGTGTAGTCGTCCGGAGTCACGGAGTATTATTTTTTTTTCCCGAGCCAACGTGTTGACCGGGCCACGGAGCGCCCGGGTGACCGTAGCCGACGCAGCGGGCCTACGGTGCGCCCGGAGCGGGAAAGGTGGTCGCCCGGGCGACGGCATTCGTCAAGGCAGGCTTACGGTGTGCCCGGCTGCGAGAACGGTGGACACGTGGAGCGTCCGGGCGTTCGTATGCGTCGAAACAGGCTTCCGGGTGAGCGTTGGGGACCAAGTAGCCCAGGTGAGGAAAGGGATAAAAGAATAAAGTGGTGGTATTATTTCGGTTGCGATCATACAAGCACTAATGCACCGGATCCCATCAGAACTCCGCAGTTAAGCGAGCTTGGGCGAGAGTAGTACTAGGATGGGTGACCCCCTGGGAAGGCCTCGTGTTGCAACCCTTTTTTATTTTTTTTTATTTAATTTCGTCAACGCAAGAATCAAACTCCCGGTACTAAGTGTAGTCGTCCGGAGTCACGGAGTATTATTTTTTTTTCCCGAGCCAACGTGTTGACCGGGCCACGGAGCGCCCGGGTGACCGTAGCCGACGCAGCGGGCCTACGGTGCGCCCGGAGCGGGAAAGGTGGTCGCCCGGGCGACGGCATTCGTCAAGGCAGGCTTACGGTGTGCCCGGCTGCGAGAACGGTGGACACGTGGAGCGTCCGGGCGTTCGTATGCGTCGAAACAGGCTTCCGGGTGAGCGTTGGGGACCAAGTAGCCCAGGTGAGGAAAGGGATAAAAGAATAAAGTGGTGGTATTATTTCGGTTGCGATCATACCAGCACTAATGTACCGGATCCCATCAGAACTCCGCAGTTAAGCGTGCTTGGGCGAGAGTAGCACTAGTATGGGTGACCACCTGGGAAGGCCTCGTGTTGCAACCCTTTTTTATTTTTTTTTATTTAATTTCGTCAACGCAAGAATCAAACTCCCGGTACTAAGTGTAGTCGTCCGGAGTCAAGGAGTATTATTTTTTTTTTCCCGAGCCAACGTGTTGACTGGGCCACGGAGCGTCCGGGTGACCGTAGCCGACGCAGCGGGCCTACGGTGCGCCCGGAGCGGGAAAGGTGGTCGCCCGGGCGACGGCATTCGTCAAGGCAGGCTTACGGTGTGCCCGGCTGCGAGAACGGTGGACACGTGGAGCGTCCGGGCGTTCGTATGCGTCGAAACAGGCTTCCGGGTGAGCGTTGGGGACCAAGTAGCCCAGGTGAGGAAAGGGATAAAAGAATAAAGTGGTGGTTTTATTTCGGTTGCGATCATACCAGCACTAATGTACCGGATCCCATCAGAACTCCGCAGTTAAGCGTGCTTGGGCGAGAGTAGTACTAGGATGGGTGACCCCCTGGGAAGTCCTCGTGTTGCAACCCTTTTTTAATTTTTTTTATTTAATTTCGTCAACGCAAGAATCAAACTCCCGGTACTAAGTGTAGTCGTCCGGAGTCAAGGAGTATTATTTTTTTTTTCCCGAGCCAACGTGTTGACTGGGCCACGGAGCGTCCGGGTGACCGTAGCCGACGCAGCGGGCCTACGGTGCGCCCGGAGCGGGAAAGGTGGTCGCCCGGGCGACGGCATTCGTCAAGGCAGGCTTACGGTGTGCCCGGTAGCGTGAACGGTGGACACGTGGAGCGTCCGGGCGTTCGTATGCGTCGAAACAGGCTTCCGGGTGAGCGTTGGGGACCAAGTAGCCCAGGTGAGGAAAGGGATAAAAGAATAAAAAGGTCTTATTATTTCGGTTGCGATCATACCAGCACTAATGCACCGGAGCCCATCAGAACTACGCAGTTAAGCGTGCTTGGGCGAGAGTAGTACTAGGATGGGTGACCCCCTGGGAAGTCCTCGTGTTGCAACCCTTTTTTAATTTTTTTTATTTAATTTCGTCAACGCAAGAATCAAACTCCCGGTACTAAGTGTAGTCGTCCGGAGTCACGGAGTATTATTTTTTTTTCCCGAGCCAACGTGTTGACCGGGCCACGGAGCGTCCGGGTGACCGTAGCCGACGCAGCGGGCCTACGGTGCGCCCGGAGCGGGAAAGGTGGTCGCCCGGGCGACGGCATTCGTCAAGGCAGGCTTACGGTGTGCCCGGTAGCGTGAACGGTGGACACGTGGAGCGTCCGGGCGTTCGTATGCGTCGAAACAGGCTTCCGGGTGAGCGTTGGGGACCAAGTAGCCCAGGTGAGGAAAGGGATAAAAGAATAAAAAGGTCTTATTATTTCGGTTGCGATCATACCAGCACTAATGCACCGGAGCCCATCAGAACTCCGCAGTTAAGCGTGCTTGGGCGAGAGTAGTACTAGGATGGGTGACCCCCTGGGAAGTCCTCGTGTTGCAACCCTTTTTTAATTTTTTTTATTTAATTTCGTCAACGCAAGAATCAAACTCCCGGTACTAAGTGTAGTCGTCCGGAGTCACGGAGTATTATTTTTTTTTCCCGAGCCAACGTGTTGACCGGGCCACGGAGCGCCCGGGTGACCGTAGCCGACGCAGCGGGCCTACGGTGCGCCCGGAGCGGGAAAGGTGGTCGCCCGGGCGACGGCATTCGTCAAGGCAGGCTTACGGTGTGCCCGACTGCGAGAACGGTGGACACGTGGAGCGTCCGGGCGTTCGTATGCGTCGAAACAGGCTTCCGGGTGAGCGTTGGGGACCAAGTAGCCCAGGTGAGGAAAGGGATAAAAGAATAAAGTGGTGGTATTATTTCGGTTGCGATCATACCAGCACTAATGTACCGGATCCCATCAGAACTCCGCACTTAAGCGTGCTTGGGCGAGAGTAGCACTAGTATGGGTGACCACCTGGGAAGTCCTCGTGTTGCAACCATTTTTTAATTTTTTTATTTAATTTCGTCAACGCAAGAATCAAACTCCCGGTACTAAGTGTAGTCGTCCGGAGTCAAGGAGTATTATTTTTTTTTTCCCGAGCCAACGTGTTGACTGGGCCACGGAGCGTCCGGGTGACCGTAGCCGACGCAGCGGGCCTACGGTGCTCCCGGAGCGGGAAAGGTGGTCGCCCGGGCGACGGCATTCGTCAAGGCAGGCTTACGGTGTGCCCGGTAGCGTGAACGGTGGACACGTGGAGCGTCCGGGCGTTCGTATGCGTCGAAACAGGCTTCCGGGTGAGCGTTGGGGACCAAGTAGCCCAGGTGAGGAAAGGGATAAAAGAATAAAAAGGTCTTATTATTTCGGTTGCGATCATACCAGCACTAATGCACCGGAGCCCATCAGAACTCCGCAGTTAAGCGTGCTTGGGCGAGAGTAGTACTAGGATGGGTGACCCCCTGGGAAGTCCTCGTGTTGCAACCCTTTTTTAATTTTTTTTATTTAATTTCGTCAACGCAAGAATCAAACTCCCGGTACTAAGTGTAGTCGTCCGGAGTCACGGAGTATTATTTTTTTTTCCCGAGCCAACGTGTTGACCGGGCCACGGAGCGTCCGGGTGACCGTAGCCGACGCAGCGGGCCTACGGTGCGCCCGGAGCGGGAAAGGTGGTCGCCCGGGCGACGGCATTCGTCAAGGCAGGCTTACGGTGTGCCCGGTAGCGTGAACGGTGGACACGTGGAGCGTCCGGGCGTTCGTATGCGTCTAAACAGGCTTCCGGGTGAGCGTTGGGGACCAAGTAGCCCAGGTGAGGAAAGGGATAAAAGAATACAGTGGTGGTATTATTTCGGTTGCGATCATACCAGCACTAATGCACCGGATCCCATCAGAACTCCGCAGTTAAGCGTGCTTGGGCGAGAGTAGTACTAGGATGGGTGACCCCCTGGGAAGTCCTCGTGTTGCAACCCTTTTTTAATTTTTTTATTTAATTTCGTCAACGCAATAATCAAACTCCCGGTACTAAGTGTAGTCGTCCGGAGTCACGGAGTATTATTTTTTTTTCCCGAGCCAACGTGTTGACCGGGCCACGGAGCGTCCGGGTGACCGTAGCCGACGCAGCGGGCCTACGGTGCGCCCGGAGCGGGAAAGGTGGTCGCCCGGGCGACGGCATTCGTCAAGGCAGGCTTACGGTGTGCCCGGTAGCGTGAACGGTGGACACGTGGAGCGTCCGGTCGTTCGTATGCGTCGAAACAGGCTTCCGGGTGAGCGTTGGGGACCAAGTAGCCCAGGTGAGGAAAGGGATAAAAGAATACAGTGGTGGTATTATTTCGGTTGCGATCATACCAGCACTAATGCACCGGATCCCATCAGAACTCCGCAGTTAAGCGTGCTTGGGCGAGAGTAGTACTAGGATGGGTGACCCCCTGGGAAGTCCTCGTGTTGCAACCCTTTTTTAATTTTTTTATTTAATTTCGTCAACGCAAGAATCAAACTCCCGGTACTAAGTGTAGTCGTCCGGAGTCAAGGAGTATTATTTTTTTTTCCCGAGCCAACGTGTTGACCGGGCCACGGAGCGTCCGGGTGACCGTAGCCGACGCAGCGGGCCTACGGTGCGCCCGGAGCGGGAAAGGTGGTCGCCCGGGCGACGGCATTCGTCAAGGCAGGCTTACGGTGTGCCCGGTAGCGTGAACGGTGGACACGTGGAGCGTCCGGTCGTTCGTATGCGTCGAAACAGGCTTCCGGGTGAGCGTTGGGGACCAAGTAGCCCAGGTGAGGAAAGGGATAAAAGAATAAAGTGGTGGTATTATTTCGGTTGCGATCATACCAGCACTAATGCACCGGATCCCATCAGAACTCCGCAGTTAAGCGTGCTTGGGCGAGAGAAGTACTAGGATAGGTGACCCCCTGGGAAGTCCTCGTGTTGCAACCCTTTTTTAATTTTTTTTATTTAATTTCGTCAACGCAAGAATCAAACTCCCGGTACTAAGTGTAGTCGTCCGGAGTCACGGAGTATTATTTTTTTTTTTCCAGAGCCAACGTGTTGACCGGGCCACGGAGCGTCCGGGTGACCGTAGCCGACGCAACGGGCCTACGGTGCGCCTGGAGCGGGAAAGGTGGTCGCCCGGGCGACGGCATTCGTCAAGGCAGGCTTACGGTGTGCCCGGTAGCGTGAACGGTGGACACGTGGAGCGTCCGGGCGTTCGTATGCGTCGAAACAGGCTTCCGGGTGAGCGTTGGGGACCAAGTAGCCGAGGTGAGGAAAGGGATAAAAGAATAAAGTGGTTGTATTATTTCAGTTGCGATCATACCAGGACTAATGCACCGGATCCCATCAGAACTCCGCAGTTAAGCGTGCTTGGGCGAGAGTAGTACTAGGATGGGTGACCCCCTGGGAAGTCCTCGTGTTGCAACCCTTTTTTAATTTTTTTTATTTAATTTCGTCAACGCAAGAATCAAACTCCCGGTACTAAGTGTAGTCGTCCGGAGTCACGGAGTATTATTTTTTTTTCCCGAGCCAACGTGTTGACCGGGCCACGGAGCGTCCGGGTGACCGTAGCCGACGCAGCGGGCCTACGGTGCGCCCGGAGCGGGAAAGGTGGTCGCCCGGGCGACGGCATTCGTCAAGGCAGGCTTACGGTGTGCCCGGTAGCGTGAACGGTGGACACGTGGAGCGTCCGGGCGTTCGTATGCGTCGAAACAGGCTTCCGGGTGAGCGTTGGGGACCAAGTAGCCCAGGTGAGGAAAGGGATAAAAGAATAAAGTGGTGGTATTATTTCGGTTGCGATCATACCAGCACTAATGCACCGGATCCCATCAGAACTCCGCAGTTAAGCGTGCTTGGGCGAGAGTAGTACTAGAATGGGTGACCCCCTGGGAAGTCCTCGTGTTGCAACCCTTTTTTAATTTTTTTATTTAATTTCGTCAACGCAAGAATCAAACTCCCGGTACTAAGTGTAGTCGTCCGGAGTCAAGGAGTATTATTTTTTTTTTCCCGAGCCAACGTGTTGACCGGGCCACGGAGCGTCCGGGTGACCGTAGCCGACGCAGCGGGCCTACGGTGCGCCCGGAGCGGGAAAGGTGGTCGCCCGGGCGACGGCATTCGTCAAGGCAGGCTTACGGTGTGCCCGGTAGCGTGAACGGTGGACACGTGGAGCGTCCGGTCGTTCGTATGCGTCGAAACAGGCTTCCGGGTGAGCGTTGGGGACCAAGTAGCCCAGGTGAGGAAAGGGATAAAAGAATAAAGTGGTGGTATTATTTCGGTTGCGATCATACCAGCACTAATGCACCGGATCCCATCAGAACTCCGCAGTTAAGCGTGCTTGGGCGAGAGTAGTACTAGGATGGGTGACCCCCAGGGAAGTCCTCGTGTTGCAACCCTTTTTTAATTTTTTTTATTTAATTTCGTCAACGCAAGAATCAAACTCCCGGTACTAAGTGTAGTCGTCCGGAGTCACGGAGTATTATTTTTTTTTCCCGAGCCAACGTGTTGACCGGGCCACGGAGCGTCCGGGTGACCGTAGCCGACGCAGCGGGCCTACGGTGCGCCCGGAGCGGGAAAGGTGGTCGCCCGGGCGACGGCATTCGTCAAGGCAGGCTTACGGTGTGCCCGGTAGCGTGAACGGTGGACACGTGGAGCGTCCGGTCGTTCGTATGCGTCGAAACAGGCTTCCGGGTGAGCGTTGGGGACCAAGTAGCCCAGGTGAGGAAAGGGATAAAAGAATAAAGTGGTGGTATTATTTCGGTTGCGATCATACCAGCACTAATGCACCGGATCCCATCAGAACTCCGCAGTTAAGCGTGCTTGGGCGAGAGTAGTACTAGGATGGGTGACCCCCAGGGAAGTCCTCGTGTTGCAACCCTTTTTTAATTTTTTTTATTTAATTTCGTCAACGCAAGAATCAAACTCCCGGTACTAAGTGTAGTCGTCCGGAGTCACGGAGTATTATTTTTTTTTTCCCGAGCCAACGTGTTGACCGGGCCACGGAGCGTCCGGGTGACCGTAGCCGACGCAGCGGGCCTACGGTGCGCCCGGAGCGGGAAAGGTGGTCGCCCGGGCGACGGCATTCGTCAAGGCAGGCTTACGGTGTGCCCGGTAGCGTGAACGGTGGACACGTGGAGCGTCCGGGCGTTCGTATGCGTCGAAACAGGCTTCCGGGTGAGCGTTGGGGACCAAGTAGCCCAGGTGAGGAAAGGGATAAAAGAATAAAGTGGTTGTATTATTTCAGTTGCGATCATACCAGCACTAATGCACCGGATCCCATCAGAACTCCGCAGTTAAGCGTGCTTGGGCGAGAGTAGTACTAGGATGGGTGACCCCCTGGGAAGTCCTCGTGTTGCAACCCTTTTTTAATTTTTTTTATTTAATTTCGTCAACGCAAGAATCAAACTCCCGGTACTAAGTGTAGTCGTCCGGAGTCACGGAGTATTATTTTTTTTTCCCGAGCCAACGTGTTGACCGGGCCACGGAGCGTCCGGGTGACCGTAGCCGACGCAGCGGGCCTACGGTGCGCCCGGAGCGGGAAAGGTGGTCGCCCGGGCGGCGGCATTCGTCAAGGCAGGCTTACGGTGTGCCCGGTAGCGTGAACGGTGGACACGTGGAGCGTCCGGGCGTTCGTATGCGTCGAAACAGGCTTCCGGGTGAGCGTTGGGGACCAAGTAGCCCAGGTGAGGAAAGGGATAAAAGAATAAAGTGGTGGTATTATTTCAGTTGCGATCATACCAGCACTAATGCATCGGATCCCATCAGAACTCCGCAGTTAAGCGTGCTTGGGCGAGAGTAGTACTAGGATGGGTGACCCCCTGGGAAGTCCTCGTGTTGCAACCCTTTTTTAATTTTTTTTATTTAATTTCGTCAACGCAAGAATCAAACTCCCGGTACTAAGTGTAGTCGTCCGGAGTCACGGAGTATTATTTTTTTTTCCCGAGCCAACGTGTTGACCGGGCCACGGAGCGTCCGGGTGACCGTAGCCGACGCAGCGGGCCTACGGTGCGCCCGGAGCGGGAAAGGTGGTCGCCCGGGCGACGGCATTCGTCAAGGCAGGCTTACGGTGTGCCCGGTAGCGTGAACGGTGGACACGTGGAGCGTCCGGGCGTTCGTATGCGTCGAAACAGGCTTCCGGGTGAGCGTTGGGGACCAAGTAGCCCAGGTGAGGAAAGGGATAAAAGAATAAAGTGGTTGTATTATTTCAGTTGCGATCATACCAGCACTAATGCACCGGATCCCATCAGAACTCCGCAGTTAAGCGTGCTTGGGCGAGAGTAGTACTAGGATGGGTGACCCCCTGGGAAGTCCTCGTGTTGCAACCCTTTTTTAATTTTTTTTATTTAATTTCGTCAACGCAAGAATCAAACTCCCGGTACTAAGTGTAGTCGTCCGGAGTCACGGAGTATTATTTTTTTTTCCCGAGCCAACGTGTTGACCGGGCCACGGAGCGTCCGGGTGACCGTAGCCGACGCAGCGGGCCTACGGTGCGCCCGGAGCGGGAAAGGTGGTCGCCCGGGCGACGGCATTCGTCAAGGCAGGCTTACGGTGTGCCCGGTAGCGTGAACGGTGGACACGTGGAGCGTCCGGGCGTTCGTATGCGTCGAAACAGGCTTCCGGGTGAGCGTTGGGGACCAAGTAGCCCAGGTGAGGAAAGGGATAAAAGAATAAAGTGGTGGTATTATTTCGGTTGCGATCATACCAGCACTAATGCACCGGATCCCATCAGAACTCCGCAGTTAAGCGTGCTTGGGCGAGAGTAGTACTAGGATGGGTGACCCCCTGGGAAGTCCTCGTGTTGCAACCCTTTTTTAATTTTTTTATTTAATTTCGTCAACGCAAGAATCAAACTCCCGGTACTAAGTGTAGTCGTCCGGAGTCAAGGAGTATTATTTTTTTTTTCCCGAGCCAACGTGTTGACCGGGCCACGGAGCGTCCGGGTGACCGTAGCCGACGCAGCGGGCCTACGGTGCGCCCGGAGCGGGAAAGGTGGTCGCCCGGGCGACGGCATTCGTCAAGGCAGGCTTACGGTGTGCCCGGTAGCGTGAACGGTGGACACGTGGAGCGTCCGGTCGTTCGTATGCGTCGAAACAGGCTTCCGGGTGAGCGTTGGGGACCAAGTAGCCCAGGTGAGGAAAGGGATAAAAGAATAAAGTGGTGGTATTATTTCGGTTGCGATCATACCAGCACTAATGCACCGGATCCCATCAGAACTCCGCAGTTAAGCGTGCTTGGGCGAGAGTAGTACTAGGATGGGTGACCCCCAGGGAAGTCCTCGTGTTGCAACCCTTTTTTAATTTTTTTTATTTAATTTCGTCAACGCAAGAATCAAACTCCCGGTACTAAGTGTAGTCGTCCGGAGTCACGGAGTATTATTTTTTTTTTCCCGAGCCAACGTGTTGACCGGGCCACGGAGCGTCCGGGTGACCGTAGCCGACGCAGCGGGCCTACGGTGCGCCCGGAGCGGGAAAGGTGGTCGCCCGGGCGACGGCATTCGTCAAGGCAGGCTTACGGTGTGCCCGGTAGCGTGAACGGTGGACACGTGGAGCGTCCGGTCGTTCGTATGCGTCGAAACAGGCTTCCGGGTGAGCGTTGGGGACCAAGTAGCCCAGGTGAGGAAAGGGATAAAAGAATAAAGTGGTGGTATTATTTCGGTTGCGATCATACCAGCACTAATGCACCGGATCCCATCAGAACTCCGCAGTTAAGCGTGCTTGGGCGAGAGTAGTACTAGGATGGGTGACCCCCAGGGAAGTCCTCGTGTTGCAACCCTTTTTTAATTTTTTTTATTTAATTTCGTCAACGCAAGAATCAAACTCCCGGTACTAAGTGTAGTCGTCCGGAGTCACGGAGTATTATTTTTTTTTTCCCGAGCCAACGTGTTGACCGGGCCACGGAGCGTCCGGGTGACCGTAGCCGACGCAGCGGGCCTACGGTGCGCCCGGAGCGGGAAAGGTGGTCGCCCGGGCGACGGCATTCGTCAAGGCAGGCTTACGGTGTGCCCGGTAGCGTGAACGGTGGACACGTGGAGCGTCCGGGCGTTCGTATGCGTCGAAACAGGCTTCCGGGTGAGCGTTGGGGACCAAGTAGCCCAGGTGAGGAAAGGGATAAAAGAATAAAGTGGTTGTATTATTTCAGTTGCGATCATACCAGCACTAATGCACCGGATCCCATCAGAACTCCGCAGTTAAGCGTGCTTGGGCGAGAGTAGTACTAGGATGGGTGACCCCCTGGGAAGTCCTCGTGTTGCAACCCTTTTTTAATTTTTTTTATTTAATTTCGTCAACGCAAGAATCAAACTCCCGGTACTAAGTGTAGTCGTCCGGAGTCACGGAGTATTATTTTTTTTTCCCGAGCCAACGTGTTGACCGGGCCACGGAGCGTCCGGGTGACCGTAGCCGACGCAGCGGGCCTACGGTGCGCCCGGAGCGGGAAAGGTGGTCGCCCGGGCGACGGCATTCGTCAAGGCAGGCTTACGGTGTGCCCGGTAGCGTGAACGGTGGACACGTGGAGCGTCCGGGCGTTCGTATGCGTCGAAACAGGCTTCCGGGTGAGCGTTGGGGACCAAGTAGCCCAGGTGAGGAAAGGGATAAAAGAATAAAGTGGTGGTATTATTTCAGTTGCGATCATACCAGCACTAATGCATCGGATCCCATCAGAACTCCGCAGTTAAGCGTGCTTGGGCGAGAGTAGTACTAGGATGGGTGACCCCCTGGGAAGTCCTCGTGTTGCAACCCTTTTTTAATTTTTTTTATTTAATTTCGTCAACGCAAGAATCAAACTCCCGGTACTAAGTGTAGTCGTCCGGAGTCACGGAGTATTATTTTTTTTTCCCGAGCCAACGTGTTGACCGGGCCACGGAGCGTCCGGGTGACCGTAGCCGACGCAGCGGGCCTACGGTGCGCCCGGAGCGGGAAAGGTGGTCGCCCGGGCGACGGCATTCGTCAAGGCAGGCTTACGGTGTGCCCGGTAGCGTGAACGGTGGACACGTGGAGCGTCCGGGCGTTCGTATGCGTCGAAACAGGCTTCCGGGTGAGCGTTGGGGACCAAGTAGCCCAGGTGAGGAAAGGGATAAAAGAATAAAGTGGTGGTATTATTTCGGTTGCGATCATACCAGCACTAATGCACCGGATCCCATCAGAACTCCGCAGTTAAGCGTGCTTGGGCGAGAGTAGTACTAGGATGGGTGACTCCATGGGAAGTCCTCGTGTTGCAACCCTTTTTTAATTTTTTTTTATTTAATTTCGTAAACGCAAGAATCAAACTCCCGGTACTAAGTGTAGTCGTCCGGAGTCACGGAGTATTATTTTTTTTTCCCGAGCCAACGTGTTGACCGGGCCACGGAGCGTCCGTGTGACCGTAGCCGACGCAGCGGGCCTACGGTGCGCCAGGAGCGGGAAAGGTGGTCGCCCGGGCGACGACATTCGTCAAGGCAGGCTTACGGTGTGCCCGGTAGCGTGAACGGTGGACACGTGGAGCGTCCGGGCGTTCGTATGCGTCGAAACAGGCTTCCAGGTGAGCGTTGGGGACCAAGTAGCCCAGGTGAGGAAAGGGATAAAAGAATAAAGTGGTGGTATTATTTCGGTTGCGATCATACCAGCACTAATGCACCGGATCCCATCAGAACACCGCAGTTAAGCGTGCTTGGGCGAGCGTAGTACTAGGATGGGTGACCCCCTGGGAAGTCCTCGTTTTGTAACCCTTTTTTAAATTTTTTTTATTTAATTTCGTCAACGCAAGAATCAAACTCCCGGTACTAAGTGTAGTCGTCCGGAGTCACGGAGTATTATTTTTTTTTCCCGAGCCAACGTGTTGACCGGGCCACGGAGCGTCCGGGTGACCGTAGCCGACGCAGCGGGCCTACGGTGCGCCCGGAGCGGGAAAGGTGGTCGCCCGGGCGACGGCATTCGTCAAGGCAGGCTTACGGTGTGCCCGGTAGCGTGAACGGTGGACACGTGGAGCGTCCGGGCGTTCGTATGCGTCGAAACAGGCTTCCGGGTGAGCGTTGGGGACCAAGTAGCCCAGGTGAGGAAAGGGATAAAAGAATAAAAAGGTGGTATTATTTCGGTTGCGATCATACCAGCACTAATGCACCGGATCCCATCAGAACTCCGCAGGTAAGCGTGCTTGGGCGAGAGTAGTACTAGGATGGGTGACCCCCTGGGAAGTCCTCGTGTTGCAACCCTTTTTTAATTTTTTTTATTTAATTTCGTCAACGCAAGAATCAAACTCCCGGTACTAAGTGTAGTCGTCCGGAGTCACGGAGTATTATTTTTTTTTTCCCGAGCCAACGTGTTGACCGGGCCACGGAGCGTCCGGGTGACCGTAGCCGACGCAGCGGGCCTACGGTGCGCCCGGAGCGGGAAAGGTGGTCGCCCGGGTGACGGCATTCGTCAAGGCAGGCTTACGCTGTGCCCGGTAGCGTCAACGGTGGACACGTGGAGCGTCCGGGCGTTCGTATGCGTCGAAACAGGCTTCCGGGTGAGCGTTGGGGACCAAGTAGCCCAGGTGAGGAAAGGGATAAAAGAATAAAGTGGTGGTATTATTTCGGTTGCGATCATACCAGCACTAATGCACCGGATCCCATCAGAACTCCGCAGTTAAGCGAGCTTGGGCGAGAGTAGTACTAGGATGGGTGACCCCCTGGGAAGGCCTCGTGTTGCAACCCTTTTTTATTTTTTTTTATTTAATTTCGTCAACGCAAGAATCAAACTCCCGGTACTAAGTGTAGTCGTCCGGAGTCACGGAATATTATTTTTTTTTCCCGAGCCAACGTGTTGACCGGGCCACGGAGCGCCCGGGTGACCGTAGCCGACGCAGCGGGCCTACGGTGCGCCCGGAGCGGGAAAGGTGGTCGCCCGGGCGACGGCATTCGTCAAGGCAGGCTTACGGTGTGCCCGGCTGCGAGAACGGTGGACACGTGGAGCGTCCGGGCGTTCGTATGCGTCGAAACAGGCTTCCGGGTGAGCGTTGGGGACCAAGTAGCCCAGGTGAGGAAAGGGATAAAAGAATAAAGTGGTGGTATTATTTCGGTTGCGATCATACCAGCACTAATGCACCGGATCCCATCAGAACTCCGTAGTTAAGCGTGCTTGGGCGAGAGTACCACTAGGATGGGTGACCCCCTGGGAAGTCCTCGTGTTGCAACCCTTTTTTAATTTTTTTATTTAATTTCGTCAACGCAAGAATCAAACTCCCGGTACTAAGTGTAGTCGTCCGGAGTCAAGGAGTATTATTTTTTTTTCCCGAGCCAACGTGTTGACTGGGCCACGGAGCGTCCGGGTGACCGTAGCCGACGCAGCGGGCCTACGGTGCGCCCGGAGCGGGAAAGGTGGTCGCCCGGGCGACGGCATTCGTCAAGGCAGGCTTACGGTGTGCCCGGTAGCGTGAACGGTGGACACGTGGAGCGTCCGGGCGTTCGTATGCGTCGAAACAGGCTTCCGGGTGAGCGTTGGGGACCAAGTAGCCCAGGTGAGGAAAGGGATAAAAGAATAAAGTGGTTGTATTATTTCAGTTGCGATCATACCAGCACTAATGCACCGGATCCCATCATAACACCGCAGTTAAGCGTGCTTGGGCGAGCGTAGTACTAGGATGGGTGACCCCCTGGGAAGTCCTCGTTTTGTAACCCTTTTTTAATTTTTTTTATTTAATTTCGTCAACGCAAGAATCAAACTCCCGGTACTAAGTGTAGTCGTCCGGAGTCACGGAGTATTATTTTTTTTTCCCGAGCCAACGTGTTGACCGGGCCACGGAGCGTCCGGGTGACCGTAGCCGACGCAGCGGGCCTACGGTGCGCCCGGAGCGGGAAAGGTGGTCGCCCGGGCGACGGCATTCGTCAAGGCAGGCTTACGGTGTGCCCGGTAGCGTGAACGGTGGACACGTGGAGCGTCCGGGCGTTCGTATGCGTCGAAACAGGCTTCCGGGTGAGCGTTGGGGACCAAGTAGCCCAGGTGAGGAAAGGGATAAAAGAATAAAAAGGTGGTATTATTTCGGTTGCGATCATACCAGCACTAATGCACCGGATCCCATCAGAACTCCGCAGGTAAGCGTGCTTGGGCGAGAGTAGTACTAGGATGGGTGACCCCCTGGGAAGTCCTCGTGTTGCAACCCTTTTTTAATTTTTTTTATTTAATTTCGTCAACGCAAGAATCAAACTCCCGGTACTAAGTGTAGTCGTCCGGAGTCACGGAGTATTATTTTTTTTTTCCCGAGCCAACGTGTTGACCGGGCCACGGAGCGTCCGGGTGACCGTAGCCGACGCAGCGGGCCTACGGTGCGCCCGGAGCGGGAAAGGTGGTCGCCCGGGCGACGGCATTCGTCAAGGCAGGCTTACGCTGTGCCCGGTAGCGTCAACGGTGGACACGTGGAGCGTCCGGGCGTTCGTATGCGTCGAAACAGGCTTCCGGGTGAGCGTTGGGGACCAAGTAGCCCAGGTGAGGAAAGGGATAAAAGAATAAAGTGGTGGTATTATTTCGGTTGCGATCATACCAGCACTAATGCACCGGATCCCATCAGAACTCCGCAGTTAAGCGAGCTTGGGCGAGAGTAGTACTAGGATGGGTGACCCCCTGGGAAGGCCTCGTGTTGCAACCCTTTTTTATTTTTTTTTATTTAATTTCGTCAACGCAAGAATCAAACTCCCGGTACTAAGTGTAGTCGTCCGGAGTCACGGAATATTATTTTTTTTTCCCGAGCCAACGTGTTGACCGGGCCACGGAGCGCCCGGGTGACCGTAGCCGACGCAGCGGGCCTACGGTGCGCCCGGAGCGGGAAAGGTGGTCGCCCGGGCGACGGCATTCGTCAAGGCAGGCTTACGGTGTGCCCGGCTGCGAGAACGGTGGACACGTGGAGCGTCCGGGCGTTCGTATGCGTCGAAACAGGCTTCCGGGTGAGCGTTGGGGACCAAGTAGCCCAGGTGAGGAAAGGGATAAAAGAATAAAGTGGTGGTATTATTTCGGTTGCGATCATACCAGCACTAATGCACCGGATCCCATCAGAACTCCGTAGTTAAGCGTGCTTGGGCGAGAGTACCACTAGGATGGGTGACCCCCTGGGAAGTCCTCGTGTTGCAACCCTTTTTTAATTTTTTTATTTAATTTCGTCAACGCAAGAATCAAACTCCCGGTACTAAGTGTAGTCGTCCGGAGTCAAGGAGTATTATTTTTTTTTCCCGAGCCAACGTGTTGACTGGGCCACGGAGCGTCCGGGTGACCGTAGCCGACGCAGCGGGCCTACGGTGCGCCCGGAGCGGGAAAGGTGGTCGCCCGGGCGACGGCATTCGTCAAGGCAGGCTTACGGTGTGCCCGATAGCGTGAACGGTGGACACGTGGAGCGTCCGGGCGTTCGTATGCGTCGAAACAGGCTTCCGGGTGAGCGTTGGGGACCAAGTAGCCCAGGTGAGGAAAGGGATAAAAGAATAAAAAGGTCTTATTATTTCGGTTGCGATCATACCAGCACTAATGCACCGGATCCCATCAGAACTCCGCAGTTAAGCGTGCTTGGGCGAGAGTAGTACTAGGATGGGTGACCCCCTGGGAAGTCCTCGTGTTGCAACCCTTTTTTAATTTTTTTTATTTAATTTCGTCAACGCAAGAATCAAACTCCCGGTACTAAGTGTAGTCGTCCGGAGTCACGGAGTATTATTTTTTTTTCCCGAGCCAACGTGTTGACCGGGCCACGGAGCGTCCGGGTGACCGTAGCCGACGCAGCGGGCCTACGGTGCGCCCGGAGCGGGAAAGGTGGTCGCCCGGGCGACGGCATTCGTCAAGGCAGGCTTACGGTGTGCCCGGTAGCGTGAACGGTGGACACGTGGAGCGTCCGGGCGTTCGTATGCGTCGAAACAGACTCCCGGGTGAGCGTTGGGGACCAAGTAGCCCAGGTGAGGAAAGGGATAAAAGAATAAAGTGGTGGTATTATTTCGGTTGCGATCATACCAGCACTAATGCACCGGATCCCATCAGAACTTCGCAGTTAAGCGTGCTTGGGCGAGAGTAGTACTAGGATGGGTGACCCCCTGGGAAGTCCTCGTGTTGCAACCCTTTTTAATTTTTTTTATTTAATTTCGTCAACGCAAGAATCAAACTCCCGGTACTAAGTGTAGTCGTCCGGAGTCACGGAGTATTATATTTTTTTCCCGAGCCAACGTGTTGACTGGGCCACGGAGCGTCCGGGTGACCGTAGCCGACGCAGCGGGCCTACGGTGCGCCCGGAGCGGGAAAGGTGGTCGCCCGGGCGACGGCATTCGTCAAGGCAGGCTTACGGTGTGTCCGGTAGCGTGAACGGTGGACACGTGGAGCGTCCGGGCGTTCGTATGCGTCGAAACAGGCTTCCGGGTGAGCATTGGGGACCAAGTAGCCTAGGTGAGGAAAGGGATAAAAGAATAAAGTGGTGGTATTATTTCGGTTGCGATCATACCAGCACTAATGCACCGGATCCCATCAGAACTCCGCAGTTAAGCGTGCTTGGGCGAGAGTAGTACTAGGATGGGTGACCCCCTTGGAAGTCCTCGTGTTGCAATCCTTTTTTAATTTTTTTTTATTTAATTTCGTCAACGCAAGAATCAAACTCCCGGTACTAAGTGTAGTCGTCCGGAGTCACGGAGTATTATTTTTTTTTTCCCGAGCCAACGTGTTGACCGGGCCACGGAGCGTCCGGGTGACCGTAGCCGACGCAGCGGGCCTACGGTGCGCCAGGAGCGGGAAAGGTGGTCGCCCGGGCGACGGCATTCGTCAAGGCAGGCTTACGGTGTGCCCGGTAGCGTGAACGGTGGACACGTGGAGCGTCCGGGCGTTCGTATGCGTCGAAACAGGCTTCCGGGTGAGCGTTGGAGACCAAGTAGCCCAGGTGAGGAAAGGGATAAAAGAATAAAGTGGTGGTATTATTTCGGTTGCGATCATACCAGCACTAATGCACCGGATCCCATCGGAACTCCGGAGTTAAGCGTGCTTGGGCGAGAGTAGTACTAGGATGGGTGACCCCCTGGGAAGTCCTCGTGTTGCAACCCTTTTTTAATTTTTTTATTTAATTTCGTCATCGCAAGAATCAAACTCCCGGTACTAAGTGTAGTCGTCCGGAGTCAAGGAGTATTATTTTTTTTTCCCGAGCCAACGTGTTGACCGGGCCACGGAGCGTCCGGGTGACCGTAGCCGACGCAGCGGGCCTACGGTGCGCCCGGAGCGGGAAAGGTGGTCGCCCGGGCGACGGCATTCGTCAAGGCAGGCTTACGGTGTGCCCGGTAGCGTGAACGGTGGACACGTGGAGCGTTCGGGCGTTCGTATGCGTCGAAACAGGCTTCCGGGTGAGCGTTGGGGACCAAGTAGCCCAGGTGAGGAAAGGGATAAAAGAATAAAAAGGTGGTATTATTTCGGTTGCGATCATACCAGCACTAATGCACCGGATCCCATCAGAACTCCGCAGTTAAGCGTGGTTGGGCGAGAGTAGTACTAGGATGGGTGACCCCCTGGGAAGTCCTCGTGTTGCAACCCTTTTTTAATTTTTTTTATTTAATTTCGTCAACGCAAGAATCAAACTCCCGGTACTAAGTGTAGTCGTCCGGAGTCACGGAGTATTATTTTTTTTCCCGAGCCAATGTGTGGACCGGGCCATGGAGCGTCCGGGTGACCGTAGCCGACGCAGCGGGCCTACGGTGCGCCCGGAGCGGGAAAGGTGGTCGCCCGGGCGACGGCATTCGTCAAGGCAGGCTTACGGTGTGCCCGGTAGCGTGAACGGTGGACACGTGGAGCGTCCGGGCGTTCGTATGCGTCGAAACAGGCTTCCGGGTGAGCGTTGGGGACCAAGTAGCCCATGTGAGGAAAGGGATAAAAGAATAAAGTGGTGATATTGTTGGGTCCATATTAGTGAGACTGACGCTAACAAATACATATTGGTGATCAATGTTTGGGTTATGATATTTGGAACCGAGAACACTAAGGTTCTCGATTAGTTTTAGGTGTTTGGGCCAAGAACTCATAAGTTCTCAGTTGGGCTTGGGCTAGGTCATGTGGGCCAGTGTGGGATACCTAGTATATAATGTTTTATTCTATTCATTTGTTAGGTTAGCGGTTTCCATTTTATAACAAAACACTCTCTAGTATCAGACGAATCCTTTAGAGATCGTATGCTATTGAGGTTTTTAATCAATCGTTCATTGTGTTCTTGAATCATATAATCACTAGATTCCGCCTACTGATTATATTACTTGATATCGTATTAGTTTGGGACTTACAATTGGTATCAGAGCCATTGAAGCTTGTTCAAGGCTCGTTTTTGATATCAACGAATTCAAGAGAATATTTTGATTGAAAGAAATTTTTTAATCGGTCATTTGTGACATGTTGTTGGTTTTCGATTGATAAGTTTAATCAGCTATATGTCTTAATTCTGATTTGAAAGAAATCTTTGTTGATTCCAATTTGAAAAATATTTGTTGGTTTTGTGTTTAAAATCTAAAATATTCGTTTATTTTTCTAATTCATTCTTAGTGTTTGGTGTTTTCACTTATTGAATGAATCTTGTCAGCATTGCTTTCGTAGATCAGTTATAGTTATATTTGATTAGTTTTTATATGGATTCAAGTTTTAAAGTGTTTGTTTCTATTTAAGGTTTAAAAGACTCATTTGATTTTAGATTGATTTTTAATGTGTTTTGCAAAAATGATCTTCGAAATTTTTGTTCAGGCAATCACAGAAAGATTAAAAAATTATTGAGTTTGATCCAATTTTGGGAGGCTAAAGGTTGTTAGCATAATTTAAAAAAAAATCATATCTTTTCAAATCTTTTAAAATTCAATTATCTTCTAAAAATTCCGAAAAAATTGTGAGGAATTTTAAAATTTTGGAAATCTCATAAATTTTTGAAAGATTTGTTATTATCTCAACAAGTTTTCAAGATGGTCAAATTATTTTTCAAATTCAAGGTTATTGGATCTTGTTGATTAAAATCTGAACTTTCATATTGAATTCTCGGAGTGCATTAGTGTTCTCGATTTTGCAGGTTTCCAGATTGAAGTTCTCGAATTTGTGGTTCCCAGTTTTCTAAACTTGTTTTTGGAAACTATCGGTTGTTCTAGGAAATCATTTTTTTTTAAATTAGTAAATGTTCTCGGATTAGCTCTCAAATTTTGTCGTGTTCTCGAATTTCAAGTTCTTGGATATCAAAATAGTTCTCTATTAAGTTTGTTCTCGGATTCTCAGTTTACTACGTTTGAGGTTCTCGGGATTTCAGTTGTGTTCTCGGAAAGGAGTTGGTTCTCAAGTTTATTGTTATTGGAGTTATTATTTTTCTTGGGTTCCACAAGTGCTCGAAAATTTAAAGTGTTCTCAGGTTTCAAGATTTGTTCTCGGATTTACAAGTGGTTTTCGAGTTTTTGCTTTGGTTCACGAATTTAGCTTGGTTCCTGGAGATTTGTTTCTGTTCTCGGAATTCTATTGGGATTTCACATGGTTCTCGGACTGCTCAGTTTTGGATAAAGTCCTAAATACATTCTCGACTCATTCATAAAAGAAGTTCTCGGATTTTTGGTATTCGGGTTTCAAGACTTGTTCTCAGTTTGTTCTTGTTCTCGGATTAGAGTTCTCGAAGTTTATTTGTGTTTCCGGATTGGTTCTCGGATTTAAAGGGTTTGTGGATCATCATTTATCGATTTAAAATGTCTGCTCAACTTGATGTACTCAAAAATGAATTCAATGGATTTAGACATCTCTTAAATGAAACCGTTGAAGCACAAATCAACAGATTTACGAAACTCATGTCTAAAAGGAAGTCTGCCGGAATTGAGGTGTCAAACAGTGAGGTTAACAAAACACTTCTGAATGCTCTGCCACGTTCACGTCATTGGGATACAAGTGTGTTTAAAATCAAGAACACGGAGAATTTACATACAACAAAGCTTGAAGATTTGATCTCAATAATAAACAAGTATGATCAGGATGACAAGCAGAAAGTTGAAAATGTTGCTGCCAGTCGGCCAAGTTACATGTCTGCTACAACTTCTGCACCCGCTCCCGTTGTTCCTGTACCTATTGAGTATCAGGTTCCTGTGCTGGTACGATATATCAAACATGCTTCACATGAGGTATTTTCTGATCTATGCTCTAATTCTTGTGTTGAAAAGGCTAAATATTACAAAGGTTATAACTCTGAATTAGTAAGAGAGAACGATGAGCTAAAAGGGAAGATTTCTTGTCTTAATAGCCGAACCTCTGCCTACAAACTTAGAGTAGAAGCCTTAGAAAAAGATGTCGTTCAATACAATAATGATTTAAGCAATAAAACTTGCCTTGTAATGCATCAGAAAAAGGTTATTGATGAACTTAGTGCTGAACTAGATTCTTTGAAATCAAAATTTGAAAATGCCGATTTCCATTTTAAAAAATTTGATTGTTCTAGTGAGCGTGTTGAGAAAATGATAAGTTCAAAACTAAAGTTTAGGGAAAACAAAGGAGCTGGTATAGGTTTTGTAGAAATTGCTCCTCCCTACAATCACAACTACACCGGATTGCCTCTTTCGGATGAGGAAATAGAAAATGAGGGGAATATGGAATGTGGGAAGGGGTTGGTGGTTGAACCTGCAAAGAGTGTTCCCATAAAGATAACAGAACCAAAGGGGTTAGTGGTAGAGCCGGTTAAGTCTGTGCCAATTAAGATTGTTGAACCAGAAGGGCAAAGGAAACAATCCAAGTATGTTGCTCCACTTAGTGACATTCCTATTGCTAAGTTTGTTAAACCAGAAAGCAATGAAATGAGCAAGCATGTTAAATCTGAAAATAACAACTCTGACAATGTCAATGATGACACATCTTCAATAAAATCTTATTTTTCAATGGGATCAATTGAATCGATGTTGTTTAAAAGTATTTCAAAATCTATCAATTCTAACAGTTGCTCAAGATCCTCTAGTAAGTCAGAAACTTCAGATGAATCTGACTTAGAAAATGTTGTTGATTCAAAGACTGTTGGCACAGGTGTGGTAAAGCCAACAGTCCCTGATTTTAAATGTGTGAATGTTACTGATGCTTCTACCTCATGTGCAGATGAAGTTAAAGTAGAGGTTAAGGTTGAGGGGGATGATGTTGTTTGCACTAATAATGCAGATGTTTATGTGAAACAATCTTATTTATCTGCAGATGCTGAACCATATGTGAAAAAGACTGTTTCTGAGCTATCTGTTAATGGCACAACTGATAAATACGTGCCACCACATAGAAAAACTACATGTGCTAATTCTCATGAACAGGTTCCTGAAGTCAAACAGAAAGCTCAAAGACAGTCAACATCGCAAAGACAATCTTGTTCACACGGGTGTTCAAGATCTTCTAAGCAGAGTAGAAAAAGTAAGAAGCCTGCAAACAAATCATCAAACGGATCTCATCACTCACATTCTTCAGTGGGATCTAACAGACCGGGACTTGCTCCTTATGCAAAGAAGCAGACATGCTATAACTGTGGAAGACCCGGCCACATTGCAAGAAACTGCGCACATCATCCTTATGTGCCCTATTACAGACAATATCAGAAGGTTATGCCTAAGGAAAACTTCTACTCCAAGCCAATGAAGGTTGAAAAACCTAAGGCAAGGAAGAATGCGAATCCCAAAGTCAAACCGTCTGATGGAGACTGGAATGCTGCCAAGAGTAAACGGAAGGTTGTTCAACCACAAAAGTCTAAACAACCTAAGAAACCGAAAGGTGCTACTCCGAAAGTAGCAAAACCGGTTCTTAAGCCTAAGCAAGTTTGGAAAGCAAAGGTGGCAGCAACAACTGATCATAATGAGAATAAGGACATGTCCTTGAGGGAAGTGTCTTACATAGATGCTTTAGGAGTGCCCAGGACCGCGATGGCCTGGGTACCAATGGTTAACTAATCTCCTTATTCATGCAGGGACAGCCAAGGAGGATTATCAATAACCACTGGTGTGTTGGTAGTGGTTGTTCCAAGCATATGTTAGGTGACATCTCTCTGTTACATACCTCTACATCTTTTAACACAGAGTATGTTTCCTTCAAAGGAGATAAGGGAGGTAAGGTCAGCATGGCAGGTACATTTAAATTTGTTGCACAAACTTTGAAAATGATTGATTGGTCGTTATTTGAGAATGGTTATAGAAAAGAACAAAAAGATTTTCTTATTTTTAGGTAAATTTTATACATAAATTCTTCTTTTCTCTTTAGACATGCACAAAATTTAGGGGGAGAAGGAAGAATTAAGAAAAGAAACAAAAATAGTGTTTTATTTTATTTATGTACAAAATTTAGGGGGAGATAGGAGAAAAAATAAGAAAAATACAAAAACATGTGAAAAAGGAAAACTATAAAAAGAGTTTTTGTTGTATCACTTGTGATAAAAACTGACACACGTAAGACCAGTATTGAAACGTTAGGCTCTAGGGTGATGTGTCGGTAGGCTTGGTCCTAACGACTGGAAAGTTGGCTGATCTAGTGACAGGCTTGGTCCTAACGACTGGAAAGTTGGCTGATCTAGTGACACACTTAAAGAGAACGTATGGCCTCAGTAGGAAACGTCACTTGGATTTGGTACATTTTTTATTTGAATGCTTGCGTGACGTCCCGATACACACTGTGTTCTAGGTCTGAAATCTTTATCTGAAAAACTCGTGTATCTCCTTTGTTTTGTGTAAACAAAGACCTGGGGATGCTAGGCAATGTCAGCTTCTGCTGCATCCAAATATATGCTGACCTAGCTGTACATTGTCGAGCTTTAGATCAAAAACGCCAAAAGAGGCCAATGAGCCCAAAAAGATGCCAATGTGCACAACAAAAGAGGCCCTCTAGAGCCCAAAACACCAAAACCTATATCATTTGAGAAATCAAATTGATTTGTATATTATACCTCTCTATTTCTTAATGATCTGTTCTTTTCTCTTCTCAACCAAGTCCCAGTTAAGGTTTCAGAATTCTAGAACAGACACTGTGAAAATATGTGGTAGGGAAACTGCTTGCATGATAGAGTGTACCGCATATAATTCTAGGGTTTGATTGTGACTTACTTGAGTGTCCATAATTAATACACCAAAACATGATTAATTAATCACGGACAGTCAAATAAGAAAGTCTAAGGCAATAAGTTTAAGTGGATAAATATACCGGCAATTGCTCGGACCGACTGGAGTAGATCCGTGTTGATAAGTGTCCCTAAGTCTAAATCACAGTGATTCAATCCCCCGAAAAAATGTTTGGTTATTTTTACTTCAATTTCTTTTTCATTTATTTTGATTCTTATTGTTTTGCTTTTGTTTATTTTCTTTTTAGTTTTAATTTTTATAAGCTCAACCATTCTTGAAGTTTTACCGATCATCCAAAAGATTTAATAAAATTCAAGTTTCTTTTGAAAATTTCAATTGGAAGTTCTTGGATTTACTTGGTGTTCATGTGTATACTGGATCCTCTGTTAGATTTAAGCGTTTGCTTACAAAGTTCTGAGAATGTGCAGAATTCGATCTGAATCAAGAAACATGGGTTGATGAAGAATCATTTCCAGTTGCTGACAAGCATGAAGCATCGTGATGAGAAGATGTACCTAAATCAGAAGAACTTGATGTAATTGCATATTCTGATAATGAAAGTACACATGAAGAAGTACCTGTGAAGCTGCTTGAAAGAAAAAGACTGAAAAAGAAAAGAGTTACGAGAATCCTCCTCTCACATATTCTTTTAGCAAGAGTTCAAGCAAATGCTGATGATCATCCAAATGTGGATTTTACTCCCAGACAAGAAAAAAAAGACCCGAGTTTGAGAGTACAGAAAAGAAGACTTTCAACAAAAACAACACCAACACCCCAGCAACAATGTAGGGGGAGATCACAATGCTACATTCAAGTTATGAAGACCATTTGATAGCATCAGTCTAGGGGGAGATTGTTGGGTCCATATTAGTGAGACTGACGCTAACAAATACATATTGGTGATCAATGTTTGGGTTATGATATTTGGAACCGAGAACACTAAGGTTCTCGATTAGTTTTAGGTGTTTGGGCCAAGAACTCATAAGTTCTCAGTTGGGCTTGGGCTAGGTCATGTGGGCCAGTGTGGGATACCTAGTATATAATGTTTTATTCTATTCATTTGTTAGGTTAGCGGTTTCCATTTTATAACAAAACACTCTCTAGTATCAGACGAATCCTTTAGAGATCGTATGCTATTGAGGTTTTTAATCAATCGTTCATTGTGTTCTTGAATCATATAATCACTAGATTCCGCCTACTGATTATATTACTTGATATCGTATTAGTTTGGGACTTACAGATATTATTTCGGTTGCGATCATACCAGCCCTAATGCACCGGATCCCATCAGAACTCCGCAGTTAAGCGTGCTTGGGCGAGAGTAGTACTAGGATGGGTGACCCCCTGGGAAGTCCTCGTGTAGCAACCCTTTTTTAATTTTTTTTATTTAATTTCGTGAACGCAAGAATTAAACTCCCGGTACTAAGTGTAGTCGTCCGGAGTCACGGAGTATTATTTTTTTTCCCGAGCCAACGTGTTGACCGGGCCACGGAGCGTCCGGGTGACCGTAGCCGACGCAGGGGGCCTACGGTGCGCCCGGAGCGGGAAAGGTGGTCGCCCGGGCGACGGCATTCGTCAAGGCAGGCTTACGGTGTGCCCGGTAGCGTGAACAGTGGACACGTGGAGCGTCCGGGCGTTCGTATGCGTCGAAACAGGCTCCC
This sequence comes from Ambrosia artemisiifolia, assembly GCA_032199755.1. Classification (NCBI taxonomy): domain Eukaryota; kingdom Viridiplantae; phylum Streptophyta; class Magnoliopsida; order Asterales; family Asteraceae; genus Ambrosia; species Ambrosia artemisiifolia. The sequence goes on along the minus strand of CM063526.1, from coordinate 4,213,424 downwards.
GGGTGAGCGTTGGGGACCAAGTAGCCCAGGGGAGGAAAGGGATAAAAGAATAAAGTGGTGGTATTCTTTCGGTTGCGATCATACCAGCACTAATGCACCGGATCCCATCAGAACTTCGCAGTTAAGCGTGCTTGGGCGAGAGTAGTACTAGGATGGGTGACCCCCTGGGAAGTCCTCGTGTTGCAACCCTTTTTTAATTTTTTTTATTTAATTTCGTCAACGCAAGAATCAAACTCCCGGTACTAAGTGTAGTCGTCCGGAGTCACGGAGTATTATTTTTTTTTCCCGAGCCAACGTGTTGACTGTGCCACGGAGCGTCCGGGTGACCGTAGCCGACGCAGCGGGCCTACGGTGCGCCCGGAGCGGTAAAGGTGGTCGCCCGGGCGACGGCATTCGTCAAGGCAGGCTTACGGTGTGCCCGGTAGCGTGAACGGTGGACACGTGGAGCGTCCGGGCGTTCGTATGCGTCGAAACAGGCTTCCGGGTGAGCATTGGGGACCAAGTAGCCTAGGTGAGGAAAGGGATAAAAGAATAAAGTGGTGGTATTATTTCGGTTGCGATCATACCAGCACTAATGCACCGGATCCCATCAGAACTCCGCAGTTAAGCGTGCTTGGGCGAGAGTAGTACTAGGATGGGTGACCCCATGGGAAGTCCTCGTGTTGCAACCCTTTTTTAATTTTTTTTATTTAATTTCGTCAACGCAAGAATCAAACTCCCGGTACTAAGTGTAGTCGTCCGGAGTCACGGAGTATTATTTTTTTTTTCCCGAGCCAACGTGTTGACCGGGCCACGGAGCGTCCGGGTGACCGTAGCCGACGCAGCGGGCCTACGGTGCGCCAGGAGCGGGAAAGGTGGTCGCCCGGGCGACGGCATTCGTCAAGGCAGGCTTACGGTGTGCCCGGTAGCGTGAACGGTGGACACGTGGAGCGTCCGGGCGTTCGTATGCGTCGAAACAAGCTTCCGGGTGAGCGTTGGGGACCAAGTAGCCCAGGTGAGGAAAGGGATAAAAGAATAAAGTGGTGGTTTTATTTCGGTTGCGATCATACCAGCACTAATGCACCGGATCCCATCAGAACTCCGAAGTTAAGCGTGCTTGGGCGAGAGTAGTACTAGGATGGGTGACCCCCTGGGAAGTCCTCGTGTTGCAACCCTTTTTAATTTTTTTTATTTAATTTCGTCAACGCAAGAATCAAACTCCCGGTACTATGTGTAGTCGTCCGGTGTCACGGAGTATTATTTTTTTTTTCCCGAGCCAACGTGATGACCGGGCCACGGAGCGTCCGGGTGACCGTAGCCGACGCAGCGGGACTACGGTGCGCCAGGAGCGGGAAAGGTGGTCGCCCGGGCGACGACATTCGTCAAGGCAGGCTTACGGTGTGCCCGGTAGCGTGAACGGTGGACACGTGGAGCGTCCGGGCGTTCGTATGCGTTGAAACAGGCTTCCGGGTAAGCGTTGGGGACCAAGTAGCCCAGGTGAGGAAAGGGATAAAAGAATAAAGTGGTGGTATTATTTCGGTTGCGATCATACCAGCACTAATGCACCGGATCCCATCAGAACTCCGCAGTTAAGCGTGCTTGGGCGAGAGTAGTACTAGGATGGGTGACCCCCTGGGAAGTCCTCGTGTTGCAACCCTTTTTTAATTTTTTTTTATTTAATTTCGTCAACGCAAGAATCAAACTCCCGGTACTAAGTGTAGTCGTCCGGTGTCACGGAGTATTATTTTTTTTTTCCCGAGCCAACGTGATGACCGGGCCACGGAGCGTCCGGGTGACCGTAGCCGACGCAGCGGGACTACGGTGCGCCAGGAGCGGGAAAGGTGGTCGCCCGGGCGACGGCATTCGTCAAGGCAGGCTTACGGTGTGCCCGGTAGCGTGAACGGTGGACACGTGGAGCGTCCGGGCGTTCGTATGCGTCGAAACAGGCTTCCGGGTGAGCATTGGGGACCAAGTAGCCTAGGTGAGGAAAGGGATAAAAGAATAAAGTGGTGGTATTATTTCGGTTGCGATCATACCAGCACTAATGCACCGGATCCCATCAGAACTCCGCAGTTAAGCGTGCTTGGGCGAGAGTAGTACTAGGATGGGTGACCCCATGGGAAGTCCTCGTGTTGCAACCCTTTTTTAATTTTTTTTATTTAATTTCGTCAACGCAAGAATCAAACTCCCGGTACTAAGTGTAGTCGTCCGGAGTCACGGAGTATTATTTTTTTTTTCCCGAGCCAACGTGTTGACCGGGCCACGGAGCGTCCGGGTGACCGTAGCCGACGCAGCGGGCCTACGGTGCGCCAGGAGCGGGAAAGGTGGTCGCCCGGGCGACGGCATTCGTCAAGGCAGGCTTACGGTGTGCCCGGTAGCGTGAACGGTGGACACGTGGAGCGTCCGGGCGTTCGTATGTGTCGAAACAAGCTTCCGGGTGAGCGTTGGGGACCAAGTAGCCCAGGTGAGGAAAGGGATAAAAGAATAAAGTGGTGGTATTATTTCGGTTGCGATCATACCAGCACTAATGCACCGGATCCCATCAGAACTCCGCAGTTAAGCGTGCTTGGGCGAGAGTAGTACTAGGATGGGTGACCCCCTGGGAAGTCCTCGTGTTGCAAACCTTTTTTAATTTTTTTTATTTAATTTCGTCAACGCAAGAATCAAACTCCCGGTACTAAGTGTAGTCGTCCGGTGTCACGGAGTATTATTTTTTTTTCCCGAGCCAACGTGATGACCGGGCCACGGAGCGTCCGGGTGACCGTAGCCGACGCAGCGAGACTACGGTGCGCCAGGAGCGGGAAAGGTGGTCGCCCGGGCGACGGCATTCGTCAAGGCAGGCTTACGGTGTGCCCGGTAGCGTGAACGGTGGACACGTGGAGCGTCCGGGCGTTCGTATGCGTTGAAACAGGCTTCCGGGTGAGCGTTGGGGACCAAGTAGCCCAGGTGAGGAAAGGGATAAAAGAATAAAGTGGTGGTATTATTTCGGTTGCGATCATACCAGCACTAATGCACCGGATCCCATCAGAACTCCGCAGTTAAGCGTGCTTGGGCGAGAGTAGTACTAGGATGGGTGACCCCCTGGGAAGTCCTCGTGTTGCAACCCTTTTTTAATTTTTTTTATTTAATTTCGTCAACGCAAGAATCAAACTCCCGGTACTAAGTGTAGTCGTCAGGTGTCACGGAGTATTATTTTTTTTTCCCGAGCCAACGTGATGACCGGGCCACGGAGCGTCCGGGTGACCGTAGCCGACGCAGCGGGACTACGGTGCGCCAGGAGCGGGAAAGGTGGTCGCCCGGGCGACGGCATTCGTCAAGGCAGGCTTACGGTGTGCCCGGTAGCGTGAACGGTGGACACGTGGAGCGTCCGGGCGTTCGTATGCGTCGAAACAGGCTTCCGGGTGAGCATTGGGGACCAAGTAGCCTAGGTGAGGAAAGGGATAAAAGAATAAAGTGGTGGTATTATTTCGGTTGCGATCATACCAGCACTAATGCACCGGATCCCATCAGAACTCCGCAGTTAAGCGTGCTTGGGCGAGAGTAGTACTAGGATGGGTGACCCCATGGGAAGTCCTCGTGTTGCAACCCTTTTTTAATTTTTTTTATTTAATTTCGTCAACGCAAGAATCGAACTCCCGGTACTAAGTGTAGTCGTCCGGAGTCACGGAGTATTATTTTTTTTTTCCCGAGCCAACGTGTGGACCGGGCCACGGAGCGTCCGGGTGACCGTAGCCGACGCAGCGGGCCTACGGTGCGCCAGGAGCGGGAAAGGTGTTCGCCCGGGCGACAGCATTCGTCAAGGCAGGCTTACGGTGTGCCCGGTAGCGTGAACGGTGGACACGTGGAGCGTCCGGGCGTTCGTATGCGTCGAAACAAGCTTCCGGGTGAGCGTTGGGGACCAAGTAGCCCAGGTGAGGAAAGGGATAAAAGAATAAAGTGGTGGTATTATTTCGGTTGCGATCATACCAGCACTAATGCACCGGATCCCATCAGAACTCCGCAGTTATGCGTGCTTGGGCGAGAGTAGTACTAGGATGGGTGACCCCCTGGGAAGTCCTCGTGTTGCAACCCTTTTTTAATTTTTTTTATTTAATTTCGTCAACGCAAGAATCAAACTCCCGGTACTAAGTGTAGTCGTCCGGTGTCACAGAGTATTATTTTTTTTTCCCGAGCCAACGTGATGACCGGGCCACGGAGCGTCCGGGTGACCGTAGCCGACGCAGCGGGACTACGGTGCGCCAGGAGCGGGAAAGGTGGTCGCCCGGGCGACGGTATTCGTCAAGGCAAGCTTACGGCGTGCCCGGTAGCGTGAACGGTGGACACGTGGAGCGTCCGGGCGTTCGTATGCGTTGAAACAGGCTTCCGGGTGAGCGTTGGGGACCAAGTAGCCCAGGTGAGGAAAGCGATAAAAGAATAAAGTGGTGGTATTATTTCGGTTGCGATCATACCAGCACTAATGCACCGGATCCCATCAGAACTCCGCAGTTAAGCGTGCTTGGGCGAGAGTTGTACTAGGATGGGTGACCCCCTGGGAAGTCCTCGTGTTGCAACCCTTTTTTAATTTTTTTTATTTAATTTCGTCAACGCAAGAATCAAACTCCCGGTACTAAGTGTAGTTGTCCGGTGTCACGGAGTATTATTTTTTTTTTCCCGAGCCAACGTGATGACCGGGCCACGGAGCGTCCGGGTGACCGTAGCCGACGCAGCGGGACTACGGTGCGCCAGGAGCGGGAAAGGTGGTCGCCCGGGCGACGGCATTCGTCAAGGCAGGCTTACGGTGTGCCCGGTAGGGTGAACGGTGGACACGTGGAGCGTCCGGGCGTTCGTATGCGTCGAAACAGGCTTCCGGGTGAGCGTTGGGGACCAAGTAGCCCAGGTGAGGAAAGGGATAAAAGAATAAAGTGGTGGTATTATTTCGGTTGCGATCATACCAGCACTAATGCACCGGATCCCATCAGAACTCCGCAGTTAAGCGTGCTTTGACGAGAGTAGTACTAGGATGGGTGACCCCCTGGGAAGTCCTCGTGTTGCAACCCCTTTTTAATTTTTTTTATTTAAATTGGTCAACGCAAGAATCAAACTCCCGGTACTAAGTGTAGTCGTCCGGAGTCACGGAGTATTATTTTTTTTTTCCCGAGCCAACGTGTTGACCGGGCTACGGAGCGTCCGGGTGACCGTAGCCGACGCAGCGGGCCTACGGTGCGCCCGGAGCGGGAAAGGTGGTCGCCCGGGCGACGGCATTCGTCAAGGCAGGCTTACGGTGTGCCCGGTAGCGTGAACGGTGGACACGTGGAGCGTCCGGGCGTTCGTATGCGTCGAAACAGGCTTCCGGGTGAGCGTTGGGGACCAAGTAGCCGGGTGAGGAAAGGGATAAAAGAATAAAGTGGTGGTATTATTTCGGTTGCGATCATACCAGCACTAATGCACCGGATCCCATCAGAACTCTGCAGTTAAGCGTGCTTGGGCGAGAGTAGTACTAGGATGGGTGACCCCCTGGGAAGTCCTCGTGTTGCAACCCTTTTTTAATTTTATTTATTTAATTTCGTCAACGCAAGAATCAAACTCCCGGTACTAAGTGTAGTCGTCCGGAGTCACGGAGTATTATTTTTTTTTTCCCGAGCCAACGTGTTGACCGGGCCACGGAGCGTCCGGGTGACCTTAGCCGACGCAGCGGGCCTACGGTGCGCCAGGAGCGGGAAAGGTGGTCGCCCGGGCGACGACATTCGTCAAGGCCGGCTTACGGTGTGCCCGGTATCGTGAACGGTAGACACGTGGAGCGTCCGGGCGTTCGTATGCGTCGATTCAGGCTTCCGGGTGAGCGTTGGGGACCAAGTAGCCCAGGTGAGGAAAGGGATAAAAGAATAAAGTGGTGGTATTATTTCGGTTGCGATCATACCAGCACTAATGCACCGGATCCCATCAGAACTCCGCAGTTAAGCGTGCTTTGGCGAGAGTAGTACTAGGATGGGTGACCCCCTGGGAAGTCCTCGTGTTGCAACCCCTTTTTAATTTTTTTTATTTAAATTGGTCAACGCAAGAATCAAACTCCCGGTACTAAGTGTAGTCGTCCGGAGTCACGGAGTATTATTTTTTTTTCCCGAGCCAACGTGTTGACCGGGCTACGGAGCGTCCGGGTGACCGTAGCCGACGCAGCGGGCCTACGGTGCGCCCGGAGCGGGAAAGGTGGTCGCCCGGGCGACGGCATTCGTCAAGGCAGGCTTACGGTGTGCCCGGTAGCGTGAACGGTGGACACGTGGAGCGTCCGGGCGTTCGTATGCGTCGAAACAGGCTTCCGGGTGAGCGTTGGGGACCAAGTAGCCGGGTAAGGAAAGGGATAAAAGAATAAAGTGGTGGTATTATTTCGGTTGCGATCATACCAGCACTAATGCACCTGATCCCATCAGAACTCTGCAGTTAAGCGTGCTTGGGCGAGAGTAGTACTAGGATGGGTGACCCCCTGGGAAGTCCTCGTGTTGCAACCCTTTTTTAATTTTATTTATTTAATTTCGTCAACGCAAGAATCAAACTCCCGGTACTAAGTGTAGTCGTCCGGAGTCACGGAGTATTATTTTTTTTTTCCCGAGCCAACGTATTGACCGGGCCACGGAGCGTCCGGGTGACCTTAGCCGACGCAGCGGGCCTACGGTGCGCCAGGAGCGGGAAAGGTGGTCGCCCGGGCGACGACATTCGTCAAGGCAGGCTTACGGTGTGCCCGGTAGCGTGAACGGTGGACACGTGGAGCGTCCGGGCATTCGTATGCGTCGAAACAGGCTTCCGGGTGAGCGTTGGGGACCAAGTAGCCCAGGTGAGGAAAGGGATAAAAGAATAAAGTGGTGGTATTATTTCGGTTGCGATCATACCAGCACTAATGCACCGGATCCCATCAGAACTCCGCAGTTAAGCGTGCTTGGGCGAGAGTAGTACTAGGATGGGTGACCCCCATGGGAAGTCCTCGTGTTGCAACCCTTTTTTAATTTTTTTTATTTAATTTCGTCAACGCAAGAATCAAACTCCCGGTACTAAGTGTAGTCGTCCGAAGTCACGGAGTATTATTTTTTTTTCCCGAGCCAACGTGTTGACCGGGCCACGGAGCGTCCGGGTGACCGTAGCCGACGCAGCGGGCCTACGGTGCGCCAGGAGCGGGACCGGTGGTCGCCCGGGCGACGACATTCGTCAAGGCAGGCTTACGGTGTGCCCGGCTGCGAGAACGGTGGACACGTGGAGCGTCCGGGCGTTCGTATGCGTCGAGACAGGCTTCCGGGTGAGCGTTGGGGACCAAGTAGCCCAGGTGAGGAAAGGGATAAAAGAATAAAGTGGTGGTATTATTTCGGTTGCGATCATACCAGCACTAATGCACCGTATCCCATCAGAACTCCGTAGTTAAGTGTGCTTGGGCGAGAGTAGTACTAGGATGGGTGACCCCCTGGGAAGTCCTCGTGTTACAACCCTTTTTTAATTTTTTTTATTTAATTTCGTCAACGCAAGAATCAAACTCGCGGTACTAAGTGTAGTCGTCCGGTGTCACGGAGTATTATTTTTTTTTTCCCGAGCCAACGTGATGACCGGGCCACGGAGCGTCCGGGTGACCGTAGCCGACGCAGCGGGACTACGGTGCGCCAGGAGCGGGAAAGGTGGTCGCCCGGGCGACGGCATTCGTCAAGGCAGGCTTACGGTGTGCCCGGTAGCGTGAACGGTGGACATGTGGAGCGTCCGGGCGTTCGTATGCGTTGAAACAGGCTTCCGGGTGAGCGTTGGGGACCAAGTAGCCCAGGTGAGGAAAGGGATAAAAGAATAAAGTGGTGGTATTATTTCGGTTGCGATCATACCAGCACTATTGCACCGGATCCCATCAGAACTCCGGAGTTAAGCGTGCTTGGGCGAGAGTAGTACTAGGATGGGTGACCCCCTGGGAAGTCCTCGTGTTGCAACCCTTTTTTAATTTTTTTTATTTATATTGGTCAACGCAAGAATCAAACTCCCGGTACTAAGTGTAGTCGTCCGGAGTCACGGAGTATTATTTTTTTTTTCCCGAGCCAACGTGTTGACCGGGCCACGGAGCGTCCGGGTGACCGTAGCCGACGCAGCGGGCCTACGATGCGCCCGGAGCGGGAAAGGTGGTCGCCCGGGCGACGGCATTCGTCAAGGCAGGCTTACGGTGTGCCCGGTAGCGTGAACGGTGGACACGAGGAGCGTCCGGGCGTTCGTATGCGTCGAAACAGGCTTCCGGGTGAGCCTTGGGGACCAAGTAGCCCTGGTGAGGAAAGGGATAAAAGAATAAAGTGGTGGTATTATTTCGGTTGTGATCATACCAGCACTAATGCACCGGATCCCATCAGAACTCCGGAGTTAAGCGTGCTTGGGCGAGAGTAGTACTAGGATGGGTGACCCCCTGGGAAGTCCTCTTGTTGCAACCCTTTTTTAATTTTTTTTATTTAATTTCGTCAACGCAAGAATCAAACTCCCGGTACTAAGTGTAGTCGTCCGGAGTATTATTTTTTTTCCCGAGCCAACGTGTTGACCGGGCCACGGAGCGTCCGGGTGACCGTAGCCGACGCAGCGGGCCTACGGTGCGCCAGGAGCGGGAAAGGTGGTCGCCCGGGCGACGACATTCGTCAAGGCAGGCTTACGGTGTGCCCGGCTGCGAGAACGGTGGACACGTGGAGCGTCCGGGCGTTCGTATGCGTCGAAACAGGCTTCCGGGTGAGCGTTGGGGACCAAGTAGCCCAGGTGAGGAAAGGGATAAAAGAATAAAGTGGTGGTATTATTTCGGTTGCGATCATACCAGCACTAATGCACCGGATCCCATCAGAACTCCGCAGTTAAGCGTGCTTGGGCGAGAGTAGTACTAGGATGGGTGACCCCCTGGGAAGTCCTCGTGTTGCAACCCTTTTTTAATTTTTTTTATTTAATTTCGTCAACGCAAGAATCAAACTCCCGGTACTAAGTGTAGTCGTCCGGAGTCACGGAGTATTATTTTTTTTTCCCGAGCCAACGTGATGATCGGGCCACGGAGCGTCCGGGTGACCGTAGCCGACGCAGCGGGACTACGGTGCGCCAGGAGCGGGAAAGGTGGTCGCCCGGGCGACGACATTCGTCAAGGCAGGCTTACGGTGTGCCCGGTAGCGTGAACGGTGGACATGTGGAGCGTCCGGGCGTTCGTATGCGTTGAAACAGGCTTCCGGGTGAGCGTTGGGGACCAAGTAGCCCAGGTGAGGAAAGGGATAAAAGAATAAAGTGGTGGTATTATTTCGGTTGCTATCATACCAGCACTAATGCACCGGATCCCATCAGAACTCCGCAGTTAAGCGTGCTTGGGCGAGTGTAGTACTAGGATGGGTGACCCCCTGGGAAGTCCTCGTGTTGCAACCTTTTTTTAATTTTTTTTATTTAATTTCGTCAACGCAAGAATCAAACTCCCGGTACTAAGTGTAGTCGTCCGGTGTCACGGAGTATTATTTTTTTTTCCCGAGCCAACGTGATGACCGGGCCACGTAGCGTCCGGGTGACCGTAGCCGACGCAACGGGACTACGGTGCGCCAGGAGCGGGAAAGGTGGTCGCCCGGGCGACGGCATTCGTCAAGGCAGGCTTACGGTGTGCCCGGTAGCGTGAACGGTGGACACGTGGAGCGTCCGGGCGTTCGTATGCGTCGAAACAGGCTTCCGGGTGAGCGTTGGGGACCAAGTAGCCCAGGTGAGGAAAGGGATAAAAGAATAAAGTGGTGGTATTATTTCGGTTGCGATCATACCAGCACTAATGCACCGGATCCCATCAGAACTCCGCAGTTAAGCGTGCTTGGGCGAGAGTAGTACTAGGATGGGTGACCCCCTGGGAAGTCCTCGTGTTGCAACCCTTTTTTAATTTTTTTTATTTAATTTCGTCAACGCAAGAATCAAACTCCCGGTACTAAGTGTAGTCGTCCGGAGTCACGGAGTATTATTTTTTTTTTCCCGAGCCAACGTGTTGACCGGGCCACGGAGCGTCCGGGTGACCGTAGCCGATGCAGCGGGCCTACGGTGCGCCAGGAGCGGGAAAGGTGGTCGCCCGGGCGACGGCATTCGTCAAGGCAGGCTTACGGTGTGCCCGGTAGCGTGAACGGTGGACACGTGGAGCGTCCGGGCGTTCGTATGCGTCGAAACAGGCTTCCGGGTGAGCGTTGGGGACCAAGTAGCCAGGTGAGGAAAGGGATAAAAGAATAAAGTGGTGGTATTATTTCGGTTGCGATCATACCAGCACTAATGCACCGGATCCCATTAGAACTCCGCAGTTAAGCGTGCTTGGGCGAGAGTAGTACTAGGATGGGTGACCCCCTGGGAAGTCCTCGTGTTGCAACCCTTTTTTAATTTTTTTTATTTAATTTCGTCAACGCAAGAATCAAACTCCCGGTACTAAGTGTAGTCGTCCGGTGTCACGGAGTATTATTTTTTTTCCCGAGCCAACGTGATGATCGGGCCACGGAGCGTCCGGGTGACCGTAGCCGACGCAGCGGGACTACGGTGCGCCAGGAGCGGGAAAGGTGGTCGCCCGGGCGACGACATTCGTCAAGGCAGGCTTACGGTGTGCCCGGTAGCGTGAACGGTGGACATGTGGAGCGTCCGGGCGTTCGTATGCGTTGAAACAGGCTTCCGGGTGAGCGTTGGGGACCAAGTAGCCCAGGTGAGGAAAGGGATAAAAGAATAAAGTGGTGGTATTATTTCGGTTGCTATCATACCAGCACTAATGCACCGGATCCCATCAGAACTCCGCAGTTAAGCGTGCTTGGGCGAGAGTAGTACTAGGATGGCTGACCCCCTGGGAAGTCCTCGTTTTGCAACCCTTTTTTAATTTTTTTTATTTAATTTCGTCAACGCAAGAATCAAACTCCCGGTACTAAGTGTAGTCGTCCGGAGTCACGGAGTATTATTTTTTTTTTCCCGAGCCAACGTGTTGACCGGGCCACGTAGCGTCCGGGTGACCGTAGCCGACGCAGCGGGCCTACGGTCCGCCCGGAGCGGGAATGGTGGTCGCCCGGGCGACGGCATTCGTCAAGGCAGGCTTACGGTGTGCCCGGTAGCGTGAACGGTGGACACGTGGAGCGTCCGGGCATTCGTATGCGTCGAAACAGGCTTCCGGGTGAGCGTTGGGGACCAAGTAGCCCAGGTGAGGAAAGGGATAAAAGAATAAAGTGGTGGTATTATTTCGGTTGCGATCATACCAGCACTAATGCACCGGATCCCATCAGAACTCCGCAGTTAAGCGTGCTTGGGCGAGAGTAGTACTAGGATGGGTGACCCCCTGGGAAGTCCTCGTGTTGCAACCCTTTTTTAATTTTTTTTTATTTAATTTGGTCAACGCAAGAATCAAACTCCCGGTACTAAGTGTAGTCGTCCGGAGTCACGGAGTATTATTTTTTTTTCCCGAGCCAACGTGTTGACCGGGCCACGGAGCGTCCGGGTGACCGTAGCCGACGCAGCGGGCCTACGGTGCGCCCGGAGCGGAAAAGGTGGTCGCCCGGGCGACGGCATTCGTCAAGGCAGGCTTACGGTGTGCCCGCTAGCGTGAACGGTGGACACGTGGAGCGTCCGGGCGTTCGTATGCGTCAAAACAGGCTTCCGGGTGAGCGTTGGGGACCATGTAGCCCAGGTGAGGAAAGGGATAAAAGAATAAAGTGGTGGTATTATTTCGATTGCGATCATACCAGCACTAATGCACCGGATCCCATCAGAACTCCGGAGTTAAGCGTGCTTGGGCAAGAGTAGTACTAGGATGGGTGACCCCCTGGGAAGTCCTCGTGTTGCAACCCTTTTTTAATTTTTTTTATTTAATTTCGTCAACGCAAGAATCAAACTCCCGGTACTAAGTGTAGTCGTCCGGAGTCACGGAGTATTATTTTTTTTTCCCGAGCCAACGTGTTGACCGGGCCACGGAGCGTCCGGGTGACCTTAGCCGACGCAGCGGGCCTACGGTGCGCCAGGAGCGGGAAAGGTGGTCGGCCGGGCGACGACATTCGTCAAGGCAGGCTTACGGTGTGCCCGGTAGCGTGAACGGTGGACACGTGGAGCGTCCGGGCGTTCGTATGCGTCGATTCAGGCTTCCGGGTGAGCGTTGGGGACCAAGTAGCCCAGGTGAGGAAAGGGATAAAAGAATAAAGTGGTGGTATTATTTCGGTTGCGATCATACCAACACTAATGCACCGGATCCCATCAGAACTCCGCAGTTAAGCGTGCTTGGGCGAGAGTAGTACTAGGATGGCTGACCCCCTGGGAAGTCCTCGTTTTGCAACCCTTTTTTAATTTTTTTTATTTAATTTCGTCAACGCAAGAATCAAACTCCCGGTACTAAGTGTAGTCGTCCGGAGTCACGGAGTATTATTTTTTTTTTCCCGAGCCAACGTGTTGACCGGGCCACGTAGCGTCCGGGTGACCGTAGCCGACGCAGCGGGCCTACGGTCCGCCCGGAGCGGGAAAGGTGGTCGCCCGGGCGACGGCATTCGTCAAGGCAGGCTTACGGTGTGCCCGGTAGCGTGAACGGTGGACACGTGGAGCGTCCGGGCATTCGTATGCGTCGAAACAGGCTTCCGGGTGAGCGTTGGGGACCAAGTAGCCCAGGTGAGGAAAGGGATAAAAGAATAAAGTGGTGGTATTATTTCGGTTGCGATCATACCAGCACTAATGCACCGGATCCCATCAGAACTCCGCAGTTAAGCGTGCTTGGGCGAGAGTAGTACTAGGATGGGTGACCCCCTGGGAAGTCCTCATGTTGCAACCCTTTTTTAATTTTTTTTATTTAATTTCGTCAACGCAAGAATCAAACTCCTGGTACTAAGTGTAGTCGTCCGGAGTCACGGAGTATTATTTTTTTTTCCCGAGCCAACGTGTTGACCGGGCCACGGAGCGTCCGTGATATATTGTAAAATACATCTATTTCCAGTGTAAAGTTCGTACAGTTTTCGAGTCGTTTAGATAGTACTTTTATTAGTTTTAGGCTTGTACTGGTCTATTTTATTTATTATAGGTTTTTATTGATTTTTATTAGTTTTGAGTCAGTTTTAGTATTTATTTATTTATTTTATATTTTGTAGGTGTTTATGGACGTTGGCAAATTTGTTCAAGTCAAAAACACCCGAGTCAAAAGCACGAAGTCATAATACTATATATAAATAATAATAATAATAATAATAATAATAATAATAATAATAATAATAATAATAATAATAATAATAATAATAATAATAATAATAATAATAATAATAATAATAATAAGAAAAGTAGTTCGTGACTTTGGTGTTTCACTTTCACGGCCCATGGCCCAAAATCAAAGGAGGGTGTTGCAATCTATATCTATATATATATATATAAAACAAAGCCCTTTTGCTGACGTGGCGTCCAATGGTGACTCCAACCTCCCCTCTATAGTGCCACGTGGCATCCTTAATGAATGTTTTTGGTGTTTTTTAATTATTTCGTTTTTTTAATTAAATAAAAAAAGAAAAAGATAAAACCCTAAGGTTATTAAATCCTAACCTCCTCATTCACTCTCCCAAACCCTAAAAACTTTTTCTTTTCCTCCTCAGTCGACGCAATACTACTCCTTCCACTTTCACCGCCATCAGAGATCTCTTTCCTCCTTTTCATATTTTCCATCACCGTCACGTCACCGTCGTAAACCGACGGAGTAACTAATCGCATCGCCGACGTCATACTGGTAGCACCACGCCTATCGCTTTCACCACACGGATTAACAAATCGTATAGCTGACGTCATATCGGACGCACTACTCCTTCCGCTTTCTCCGTCACCATCGAAAAGTGACGGAGTAACTAATCGCATCGCCGTCAAATCGCTGGAGGAATCAGTAGGCTCACCACTGAGTTGAATCAGTTGCAACGCGGCGTCGATCTCCGGCGCCGTGAACGGTAGTTTTACGATTATGGATTTGTTGTTGATCATGATGGGGTTGAAATAAAGTTTTAAATTACTGGAGAGGATCAAGGGTTTGATGCTTTGATATGTATAAGGCAAGAAACACGTCAGCGAGGGATTTTTGATCTGGTGGGTCCCACTGGTCACACGTGCAATTTTCTTTATAGGATTATTATTATTATTATTATTATTATTATTATTATTATTATTATTATTATTATTATTATGACTCAGTCTTCGTACAGAGGTCGATCGGTTGGGGATTACGTGGTAGGGAGACAGCTCGGATCAGGTTCGTTTTCTGTGGTGTGGCATTCGAGGCATAAGGTTCATGGTTAGATCGAAGGTATGATATTATTACTGTTATTCACCTTATTTCATGCTTAAAGATTTAGTTTTTGTTTTTTTAGTGATTGTTATTGAGGTTAACACCCTTCTCCTTTATATATATATATATATATTAATAGATAATAGATAATAGATTATTGTTCTTTTTTATTTTTTGTAGAGAGGTGAATTTTGTTAGGTTGAGTTAAGTTTAATTTATATCAGTTTAGTTTAATTTGTTAAGAGAATTGATACATGTATTGGAAGATTGTTTACATCTATTACTCATAGGTCTGTTTCAATGTCAGTTGAGTTGTATAGTATAATAGATTTATGTTTCATTAGGTACTTAAAGCTGAGTTGAGTTACATGTTTCATTAGTTACTTTAAGTTGAGTTTACTTACATTCAGTTAAGCTTAATTTATGTCACTTAAGCTTACTCTTAACAGATTTGATAGAGGTATTGGTGGTTATGTAAGTTCCATTATATCAGTTTAGTTTAATTTGTTAAGAGAATTGATACATGTATTGGAAGATTGTTTACATCTATTACTCATAGGTCTGTTTCAATGTCAGTTGAGTTGTATAGTATAATAGATTTATGTTTCATTAGGTACTTAAAGCTGAGTTGAGTTACATGTTTCATTAGTTACTTTAAGTTGAGTTTACTTACATTCAGTTAAGCTTAATTTATGTCACTTAAGCTTACTCTTAACAGATTTGATAGAGGTATTGGTGGTTATGTAAGTTCCATTATATCAGTTTAGTTTAATTTGTTAAGAGAATTGATACATGTATTAAGTGGAATGGTGTGTGATCTGTGATGAGAGTTTAGGATTTTTCCTATCAACCCCGGGACCTTCCCGGGGTAATCGGCTAGTTTATAATATTATGGAGAGAGAGCAGCGGCAGAGATTATTCTTGGGAGGAGCCGCATATGATCATTCGTAGACGAGAGGACACAGCAGCGGCCAGGGATATTATTCTTTAAGGGAGAGGAGTTGATCGGAAAATAAGAAGGGCACAAGAAGGCAATTGATATTATTATTCTTTTTTTCGGAACTCCAACAAGAGCAAAAGGATCGAACAGCAGCGCAAAAAGAATTATTAGAGGCGCGGTTTAAAGGTTAAAGCCTAGGTGCGAGCACGGGTCGGTTCTAATCTAATTATTTATTTATTTTATTCAAACCCGTAGTGAACACCATGAATATTATTTGTTTCTCTTGTTTTGATTTTATCATGACGATTAGAGGCTAATTATATTAGAACTACCTAGGCGATGATGAATACGCTTGTTTGATTTATTTTTCTTTTGGTTTTTGGATTTTGGTTGTGGGTGAATTTTAAAGTAAAGAACTCTTTATTTTCTGGTTTGATGTGTATGCGTATTTAGTTTTGTTTAATTAATTTTTATAAACTCCACTTGCGTTTTTGTGAATGTCTTTCATGTATGAATGCGGGTTAGGTTGCGGACTGGGTGTTAGCAGGTAGTTTATGGTTAATTTCTGCAGGTTATCCATAGGAGTTGTAATTGTTAGTTAGGTAATTCTAAGTGTTCTACCAATTCTCAATAGCTGTGAGGTGCGAGATTGTTGGTCTGTCTAGGGTGTTAAATTGCTAGATCTAGAGGCTTTGTGAGAAGATCTTCCTAGTTTCCCTAGCATTCCTTGTAGGCCAAGTCTTATCAGGAGTATTGTAGTTACCCCTTACACTTTCGGGTGTATTGTGACTTTCGCGCTGTGAGGTAGACTGTCTAGCGGGTACTTTAAGATTCGAGTAGGTAAGCCTGTGAGGGTAACCTCTGAACCGGTGGTTTAACAGCTTTTAGGAATTCTACGAGTTATATCTTGAGAAGGGTTAGGGTTCCCGTAGTTGACTTTAAGTTTAGTATTTTAAGATCCCAGTTCCACACCAGTTCCATAATTGTTAGAAAATTATTATTCATGTGTAGGATTCTAGCCTAGGTAGTGTCTTCCCCTTACCTGATCCGAACTCCAGTTTCCAGCTTGTGTCTTTAGTTATTTTAGTTTTATTTTATTTATTTGCAATTAGTTTGTTAGAAAACCCCCCCTTTAAACAACACATTATTAAGTCAGTATTTAGGATAAGTAGTCAAGTCTAGTTTACGTTTTCCAGTAGAGTCTCGTGGGTTCGATACTCGGACTTACTTTAGCTGTACTGCACTGACCGGTACACTTGCCGGTTGTGTGGTTTAGGTTTAGAGAGTCTTAGTTTATAAATTTAAAACTTAGAGTGTCTAGTTTAGGTTAATTTAGTTAGTTTTTACTAAACCACTTTTAGCACATCAAGTTTTTGGCGCCGTTGCCGGGGACTCTTGGCGATTGCGTTTACTAGCTTTGATTACACTTATCTGCTATATCTGTGCTACTTGTGTTTTGTGTTGAGTCCGTCTTTTTGTATAGTGAGTCGTAGGAGTCTAATTGTTTGTGTATTTTATTTCTGTCGAGTCTGTAAATATGTTTGAAATTTGTGGAGGACCCTATTTTACCGTTAGATTTCCACAAAATGCGGGGTCCTCTGCACATTATTATGCTAATTCCTTCGTGCAGCCGCCACCATGTTATTCACAGAGATATCCTGATTATTATTATGATTGCCCGTATCAACAACCACATTTTAATCAGTATCCTGATCAATTTTCTGGAAGTAATTCTCATGAGCATAGTGATAATGATTGGAGTAAAATCGAGAGTCTGTTGACATTACTAGTTGCTAAGGATGAAAATACCCAGAAAATGTTAGCAGAGCAGGACACCCTCCTAAAAAACCACGACATCCTCATAAAAAACCGACAGGCTGCTCTTTTAGATCTTCAACGAACAGTAGAAGACATTGCTAGGAGATTAAAGGAAGAAGAAGAAAAAGAAAAAGTTCAGCAAGAGCAGCCACCAAAAGTTGGTTATACATATGATGAGGAGGGCAACTACCTTGGGTACATGAATGCTCTGGGAGAGTTGTTCCGAACGTTTCCAGAAGAAGGGAAAGAGCCGATCATGCAATACGCTGATGAGTCAGATGAAGAGATCATTCCAATCACGGAGACGAAAATGGACGTTGAAGTCCCATCTCCGGTGCCACAGGTTACTATATATGATTTTGGGAGTGACTCTGATGAAGAGGATGACGAAGAAGAATGGGCGGCGTATCAGAGGTCGTTAGTAAAAAGGGAAGTGATTGAAGAAGAATTGGAATTGGGAGATTCCGTTGGTGTGATGTTTGGTGAAGAGGAAGACAATGAGATGGGTGAGAAGTCATTGTCTGATGAGGATGAGCTCTTAGATCTAGAGTTAGAAGGTTTACCTGCATGAAGAAGTTGGGGAGTCGGATCCCGATGGGGATATAGCATACCTAGATGCCCTACTCGAAGGTGAACCGACAGACATGACTGAACCTGCACCAGATGAAAGAAATAAGTGTGGGGATCATCCCATGGAAACGGTGGTAGAAGAAGTGCACCATAGCTGGCCCGTGGTAATAGATGGACCTTCTAAATCAAAAGCATCACGGGAGAGGGCAAGGAAGAGAAAAAGAAAGGATCGAAGCCGGAAGAGGATCAAAGACTGGTATGAGTTGGAGAAGAAGAAGCCAGTGAAAGTCAAGCACGATCAGTCTTCTTACTATATGCCACGTATCCGGTTCATTCCAGGTAAGTTTAAATTCTGGTGGTTTGACCCGTTAAAAATTCTTAAATTATTTTTCACTCCAACTAATAAATATTCAATTGTTAATAAGAGTCGGGTGGAATTAAACGGGTTAGATCGGGTCCAGATAAAAGAGAAGCCCCCTGATAAAGTTTAAGTGTGGGGAGGCTCTGTAGAGTATCTAAATTTTTATTTATACTTATTTATTTTTTTTTCTAGCTTTTCATTTTTTTTTATTTGTGGTCCGTCTTTCGGTAGTTGTTCATAGGTTTTTATCTTTGTTTTTGTGTCTTTGAGTCTGTTTATAGGTTTGCGTGTTTGCTTAGGTAGAGGAAATTTCACATGAGCGGATCCCATGTATTTATCTTTATATATATTTTATGAGTGGGAGTTTTGGTAAAGGTTTGGGTAATAAAAAAATTAAACAAAAAAAAATTAATTAACTTTCTGTGAAAAAAGGCTTTTCACGTAATGTGAGGAGTCTGGGCTGACCTGTTCGCCTCATGCGACCAGCTATTACCCCGGAAAGTTATATATATATATTTTTTCGCTTGCAACGCGTGTTGCGATCACCAGTGTCCTTCACGTTGAGCGAGAACCATATTTTTTTTTCTTTCTACCCATTTGGCTCAACCACCATTCACCGCCATTTTGCCAAGCAGGTACGTCTTCTTGTTTGTTGATATATTATGAGTCTAAGTTAGTAGTTTGAGTCTTTTTATTTTTGTGTGGTTCGGTATTATGCTCGGGTTTTGTTTGTTTCGTTTTGCGCAGGTTTGGATTGTATCGCCCGTACTCAATCTCCATTCGGGTGATTCTAGAGCTGTTATAGAGGAGAAGAGTATGGAAGAAAAATTTCATGACTGGTGGGAAAAACTTTTTGTATAGTGTGGAACCAGTCATTTGAGCATCATACCCTCTCTCTTGAAACTCAGTGTGAAGCTCTGTTTTTGGAAAAGTTTCCATACCTGACAAGTCGTTCAGTGAGAAGGTAGTGGATATGATTTCAGGGGTTATGGCGATACTGGTGTCTCCAATTTTTGAAATTATGGACGTAGGCTTTTTGTCTTGGTATAAAACTTCAGCAGTTGCCCAGAATTCTTGGAGTGTTTCCAGGTATATGGGGGCATCAGCAATAAGAACATTTTTATATTTTGAGTTATTGATGATGTCAATGGTGGAATGGAATGGTGTGTTGTCTTCGGTTTTAACCAAATAAGGAAGGAAATTGTGAGTGGCTTTTGTTTGGAGTTCCATTTTAATGGATTTTGATTGTGAAAGTGATGAACTTTGATTGAGGGTTATGAGGAAGACGAGAGCGGTTTTTAGTATTTTGAATACAATGAGACAGTAAAACTGCTGTTGGGGGAAAGAACAGGGTTTTATAGGCTCTGGTTAAACCGCTGATGTGGCAAAACTCTGCTTTTGAGAGCAGACGTGGCAAACATCTGATGCTTGAAACATCTGGTGGCATACAGCTGTTTTGTTAAACCTCTGTTCCCAACCTCTGTTGTTTAACCAAAAGACTGATGAAAACAGTTGTTTTATCTGATCAGATGTTTGAAACAGATTTTTCAACCAACAGTGGTTGTTTTACCTGATCAGATGTTTGAAACAGATTTTTCAACTAACAGTGGTTTTAATAAGACAGTGGTTGTTTTATCTGAATCAGTGGTTTTAAAGCAGATTTTTCAACCAAAGTGTTATTTTAGCAAAATTTGATTTTCTGAAAACATTTTAATGTTTTTATTGAAAACATTTTTGTTGTTTTTAATCCATGTTTAGCATTCCAATTCGAGAAATCAGATTGGTGAAGGTAGATGTGTCTAAAGCTTTTGTCAGCACATCTGCCAACTGATCCTCTGTTGGAACATGGTGCAGAGAAATCAAACCTTTTTCATAGCTATCCCTGACAAAATGATGTCTGATATCTATGTGCTTGGTGGTTGAGTGGGAGACTGGATTTTTGATGATATTTTCAGCAGCTTGACTATCCAACATGAGTGGAGTCCTCAGTGCAGTTATCCCAAAATCCAGTAGTTGATTTTGAAGCCACATAAGTTGGGCTGTACAGCTTGCAGCAGCAATGTATTCAGCTTCAGCAGTGGATGTTGAAACAGCTGCTTGCTTTTTGCTTTGCCAAGAAACTAAGGCATTTCCTAGAAACTGGCATCCTCCTGATGTGGACTTCCTTGTGGTATGGCAGCCAGCAAAATCACTATCTGAATAACCTGAAAGCTCAATGTTTCCATTAGCAGGATACCAGATACCAAGTGTGGGAGCACCTTTTAGGTATCTGAAGATCCTTTTCACAGCAATAAGGTTAGACTTTCTAGGAGAAGCCTGAGATCTAGCACACACACAGGTTGCAAACATAATGTCTGGCCTGGATGCTGTTAAGTACAATAAAGACCCAATCATGCATCTATAGTGTGTCTGATCAACAAGTTCATCCTTTTCATCATTAGTGAGTGGCTTGACAGTGCTCATGGGAGTACTACATGGCTTACAATCATTCATCTCAAATTTTGTTAACAAGTTTTTTACATACTTGTTTTGATGAATGAAAGTGCCATTTTGCAGTTGCTTTACTTGGAGACCAAGAAAGCACTGAAGTTCACCCATAGCACTCATTTCAAACTCTGCTGTCATGAGTTCCCTAAACTCCTCACACATTTTATTACATGTGGATCCAAAAATGATGTCATCCACATATATTTGAACAATCATTAAATCTTTTCCTTTCCATTTTAAAAACAAGGTTTTATCAATTTTACCTCTAGTGAAACCAATGGATAAGAGAAAAGTAGAGAGAGTTTCATACCAGGCTCTTGGTGCTTGTTTGAGTCCATACAATGCTTTGTTAAGCTTGTAGACATGATCAGGATGGAATGTGTCTTCAAAACCAGGTGGTTGACATACATAGACCTCCTCCTGAATTTTGCCATATAGGAAGGCACACTTGATGTCCATCTGATACACCTTGATGTTGTGGTTGACAGCAAAGGCTAAGAAAAGTCTGATAGCTTCTAACCTTACTACAGGGGCAAAGGTTTCATCATAGTCAATACCCTCTTCTTGTCTGAAGCCTTGAACCACTAACCTGGCTTTGTTCTTGACAACTATACCCCTTTCATCAGTTTTATTTTTGAAGACCCACTTTGTGCCAATTGGACAGACATCCTTAGGCAGTGGTACAAGTTCCCATACTTGTTGTCTTTTGAACTGAAGGAGTTCTTCTTGCATGGCTTCTACCCAACTGTTGTCTTTCAGTGCCTCTTGGTACTTGACAGGTTGTGTAAGGGATAGAAAGTCTGCAAAAAGACAGATGTTTGAAGATTGGCTCCTTGTGAGCACACCTTCTCTGATGTTGCCAATGATTTGGTCTGGTGGATGAGCTCTTAGGTAGATTAGATCTCCCTGATATGGTATGATGGCATTTTGTGGTGAAGGACAGAGGTTTGGAGACTCTGTTGACATAACAGCTGTTGGCACTTCTGAAGAGGCAACAGATGTTTGGAATGGAGGTGGAGGAATGGGTCCAAGTGGTGTAAGATTGGACTGACTTTTGTCAACAGATGATTGACTCTTGTCAACAGATGATTGAACAGTGGAATGGCTGGGTGAATCAGTGGATTGAAGGTAAGACTGACCAACAGTGGCTGACTCAGCTGTGATAGAGTTTTGACAGTTGTTTTGAACCACTGCTTCCTCTGATGCAGGATAGACTTTGTAGTGGTCTGGAACCACAACATCTATTCTGTAGTCTTGTTGTGAAAATTGTGGAGTACCTGCAGGGTTAGTTTTGACAGCAATATCTTCAAATTTGAATTTATCTAAATCAAACAACTCAGCAGGGTTTGCTGGGATTTTTAAAGAAGAAAGTTCATTGAACTTCACATTCAGAGTTTCTTCTATTGTTTTAGTCCTTGTGTTAAACACTTTATAGGCCTTTGCAGTAGAAGAATACCCCAGAAAGTATCCACAATCCACTTTGGCTGCAAATTTTGAAATGGAATCTTTAAGATTTAAAATGAAACATGGGCAGCCAAAGACTTTGAAAAATGATATCAGTGGTTTGATTTTAAACAGAATTTCATAAGCAGTCTTTTGATGTCTAGGGTTGATTAAAACTCTGTTTTGAACATAACAAGCAGTGTTTACAGCTTCTGCCCAAAAGGACAAAGGTAAACCAGAATCTGCTAGCATTGTTCTTGCAGCCTCAATAAGAGTCCTGTTCTTCCTTTCAACAACCCCATTTTGCTCTGGTGTTCTTGGGATACTGTACTGCCTTACAATCCCTTTTGACACACAGAAATCATCTAACTCCTTATTTTTAAACTTTGTTCCATTGTCACTCCTAAAGACTTTTACTGGCAAGTCATATTGTTTTTCAACTTTGGTGACAAAGTCCTTCAAGATACCTGCAGTCTCATCCTTAGAGTGTAAAAAATAAGTCCATGTAAACCTAGAAAAATCATCAACTATGACAAGACAAAATCTTTTTCTTCTTAGACTCATGATTTTTACAGGGCCAAACAAGTCCATGTGCAACATTTGTAAACACTGACTAGTTTTGGACTCATCAATGGATTTGTAAGAGCTTTTATGTTGTTTACCTTTTAAACAGGAAACACAATGCTCATCACATTTGAATTCTTTTGATGGTAAACCTCTGACAAGGTTTTGTTTGGAGAGTGAGTTGATAGTTTGAAGGTTGGTGTGACCAAGTCTCCTATGCCACAATTCTGTCTCTTTGGTAGAGGCAGCTGAGAACAGACAGACATTTGCAGTAGGATTATCCTTCAACATATCAACCACATACACATTGCCACTTCTGTGAGCAACAAGTTGTGCTTTGCTCTCAGCAATGATGGTGTTAATCTTTTCTACAGCCTCTGGGCCAACAATCTTACAAGTTTGCTTAGTGAAGAATGACCCAAAGCCTTTGTCACTCATTTGTGATACACTAAGTAAATTAAATTTTAGATTGTCTATTAGATTAACATTTTCAAACTTAAGCCTCCCTGCTTTGACAGTACCAGAACCCAACACTTTACCTTTAGAATCGTTACCAAAGGATATATCACCCCCTCCATGAGCAAGAAAGTCCAGAAGAAGGGCTCTACATTCAGTCATGTGCCTGGAGCCTCCACTATCTACATACCATAAACTGTCTAAACAAGCAGAAGCTCCCTGCACATCAGTAAAGATTTTAGTTTTGGTGAGTGTCCAAAGCCAAATTGGCTTTGGATGGGTCCTTAGCTGTCTCAGCCTTAAGTTGAGGAGAATGATCAGTGGTTTGGACTAGCTTTTGAACTAGATTCAACAGCTGCAGTTGACCATTTGCCAGTGCTTGTATGTCAACACTAGGTCCAGCAGATGTTTGATCATTTCCTATCAGTTGTTGAAAACCATGAGGGTGTTTGTTCACTTTTGGTTTTGAAGGCCTCTTGGGCTCTTCATAAACATGTGGCAGACGATGACAAGTGGGTTGTCCATATCCTCTTGGTAATCTGTTAACAGGTGGAGCATCTGTTACCTGAACTTTTCTGGGAGCAGAGTTTTTGTTCAGACTTTTGGTGACAGATGTTTGAACTGATTCAAAAGTCTGTTTGGGTTTTCCTTTTGAAGTACTTACCACTTGACTCTCCAGAGTTTTAGCCTTATACTCTTTTATCTTTTCATCAAAATTTTTGAGATATAGGCACTCTTTTGTTTTGTGATTCTTTTTCTTGCAGATTGAACATTCTTTAGATTTTGAATCATTTAGACTTGTTGTTTTGTTGATGTCATATGCTTTTAGAAGAAAACAGTTTTTGGTGACATGGTTCTTCTTTTCACAAAAATCACAAAACAAGTTGTTCTTGGCTTTCCCTTTTTCTTTCTTCTTTTCAACAGATGTTTCATCATCTGTTGGAAGACTTACTAGAGGGATTACTTTGGCCTGTGGTGCCATTTTACCATCAGAGGTTTTGAAGGTCATTGGTTTGAAATTTTCAAGGACTTCACACTCATCTGACCATGTTGGTTTGAATTGATATTTCTCAATTTCATCAAATGAGGGTGTACCTTCCAACTTTTCAAGAATGATTTTCTTGCCATTGGGTTCAGTAACCTTGGTTTCTTGACCTTTTGAGTTTGTAGGGATGACCTCAACCAACTGTGGTTCCTTTTTGTCAGTGGTTTGTGAAACTTGATCAGTGGTTTTAAAACCAAACCCAAATTTCACATGACTTTTAGATTGTTGGTTGACAATCATCTCAAAACCCTTTGATGATTCCACCCATTTCTTACATTCAACTTGGGTGGACTCAAGCTCCTTCTTACAACTATGATATTTTGTTATCATAGTCTGAAGCTGGTCTTTGGTTATGCTTGCTTCATGTTTTAAACTGCTGATTTCGGACTCTTTTTCAGATATTTTTGATTTTAACTCTTTTGTTAGTTTTTCAAACTGAATTTCAGAATCCAAAATTTTCTTTCTAAAGTTTTCATTCACCTCTTTTATCTTAGCAAATGCCACAATACATTTGTCTGAGCACAAGCAAATGCCACAATACATTTGTCTGAGCACAAGTCATTTAAGATTTGAGGAGATACCTTAGCAGCAGCCATCAAGGCACAGTTACACTGGCAGTCACAGTCATCACTACCCCAGGGGTCTGATAGATTCACAACCTCCACTTCAGATTCTTCAGCTGAAACAATCTCACCAACAACACCATCAGTCACATTTTCAGACATAGACACCACTTCCTCACCACTTCCTCAGAATCAGTCTCTTCAACAATTGTTTCTAGTGCCATAAAACAAAAATCCTTTTCAGTGTTAGCAACTAGAGCAATGTTGTCATCTGTTATCTCATCTGGTAGACTGCTCCAATCAACAAAGCCTTGAGTAAAGAAACTCTGTTGACCTGGTTGACTGGTCTCTGCAGGAGCAGAGGGTGGAGTAACAGTCATTGGCACAGGGGCCTGAGCAACAGGTGTTTGGACATAGTGATACTGAGGAACAGTGGTTTGGACATAATGCACAGGAACAGTGGTTTGGGTCTGTGCAAAGTGAGCAGTATTTTGCACATTAGGTACATTAGGGATGGTTTGATAAGTGTTGGTCTGTGGTCTTTGATTTGGATAGGTAATCATAGGAACTCCATTTTGAATCCTACACTCCCTAGCAAAATGACCCATTCTATGACACTTGTAACACTTTATCTTTGATTTATCCAACCCAACCTTTGACCCACCATGTAAACCTGGGTACCTCCTGCCAGTTTTCTTATAGAAGTTATTGGTTCTAATACTGAGCAGGGCAACCTGATGTAAAATGTCCATTTCTTCTAGGTCCAAAGGGTCAATGTATTGCAAGTCATTGTACACAAAAGATGAATTATCAGAAGCCTGGATATCACCACTGGCTGTGAAAGCACAGTTGTTTGGTGATGAGTAAGAATCATTATTGAAACCAGTTGTTATGTCAATGTAATGATCATAACTCTGATCCTTACTACTTCCAGAACCATCATCCTGACCCAACAGTGCAGTATTACCAAATACATAGTCATCTGACACTTTGCCAGAGTCCTGGAGCTTCTTTTTCTGGTTAAGCTCCCTTTCATAAGTCAGGAGCTTACCATGAAGCTGGGTCAGGGTTAGGTCTTTGAATCCGATAGAGTTTCTCATAACTATAGCTATAGTGTCCCATTTGTCCTGAAGTGATCTAAGAAACCTATGATTCAGTGTTGAATTAGGAAAAGTTAGACCAACCAGTTTAAGTTCACTAATTAGACAGTTAAACCTTTCAAACTGCTGTGTTAATGACTCCCCTTTTATGTGACTAAACGTTTCATATTGTTGGTTAAGTATTTCACGGTTGTTTTCAATCACATCATCAGTTCCCCCGAATTGCTCTTTAAGAGCATCCCACAGTTCTTTAGCACTATTGCAGTGCAAGAGACCGGCATAGATATCATTCGGCAGTGCCATAGCTACTATGCTGAAAGCCTTGGCATCTAGCTCGATTTTTTGAAAATCTTGCTCTGAGTAGTTCTCAACACTCTTTGGTACTTGGATCTTTGGATCCTCGGCACTCGGTACCATTGGAACATGTGGTCCAAATACTACCGATTTCCAGCACCCTGTGTTCTGTTGTGCTAACACATGAGCTACCCGACGCTGCCAGATGTTGTATTCTGACCTGACAAGCATCGGAGGCTTGTTGTGTGTGCCAGTGTTGTGTGGATCTTGATTAAGTGAAGTCATTCTCTTGGTTTTTCAAAAACAAAGTCTGTTTACTAACTGTTGAAACGAAAATAAACTATTACTCTGTTTTAACCCGACAAACAAACGATATCAATGATTATGAGCTGATCTGTGTATTAAATTGATTGATTAGATCAGATTTAATTGACCAAGCTCTGATACCAATTGTTAGGATCTGAGTATTGGATTGTTTTGATTAACTATGAATTATGAATGAAGTATAAATGGAAAGTGCAGCGGAATAAAGAATAATCAAAACATAGAGAATAATTGTTATCAATCGAATGCTTTCATTAAACTGAAAGATTACAATAGTACAATTAAAGCTCCCCCTCAGCCTGATCACTCAGAGTTTGTTTGTCTAAAGAGAATGACGAGTGACCAATAGAACAGTACAAGTACTGTTCTATTTATAGACAAGTACAAACCTCTGATGATCACTTAGCTGACGTCACCTAGAAAGCGACCCCTAACTGACTAACAAACTACAACATCTGTTAAACAATAAACTACTGTTACATTGAAACTACTGATAGTAAAACTCTGTTAAACTAAAGTTCTGATGTCTTCTTATCATCTGTTGAACCAAAGTGCTGTTGGTTCAACAGACCTTTGTTCTTCAGACTTTTGATCAGCACTTGTTCTTTATCAGACTTTTGCTCTTCAGACTTTATCCATCAGACCTTTCATCAGCAGCAGTTGTCTTGTATCAGTTGTTAGGCATCAGCAGTTTGGGAATCAGCAGTTCTTTGGAGGAAGCTTTCTTGTAACAACTGTTATTTATTCTTGATCAACACTTAGTATATTTTGGCTTTCTATCATC
Organism: Ambrosia artemisiifolia; assembly: GCA_032199755.1. Classification (NCBI taxonomy): domain Eukaryota; kingdom Viridiplantae; phylum Streptophyta; class Magnoliopsida; order Asterales; family Asteraceae; genus Ambrosia; species Ambrosia artemisiifolia. Next base: position 4,186,469 of record CM063526.1, on the reverse strand, counting down.
TGTTCTTCTCCAGGTCAGCAGACCCAACAGTAGTCGTCCGGAGTCACGGAGTATTATTTTTTTTTTCCCGAGCCAACGTGTTGACCGGGCCACGGAGCGTCGGGGTGACCGTAGCCGACGCAGCGGGCCTACGGTGCGCCCGGGGCGGGAAAGGTGGTCGCCCGGGCGACGGCATTCGTCAAGGCAGACTTACGGTGTGCCCGGTAGCGTGAACGGTGGACACGTGGAGCGTCCGGGCATTCGTATGCGTCGAAACAGGCTTCCGGGTGAGCGTTGGGGACCAAGTAGCCCAGGTGAGGAAAGGGATAAAAGAATAAAATGGTGGTATTATTTCGGTTGCGATCATACCAGCACTAATGCACCGGATCCCATCAGAACTCCGCAGTTAAGCGTGCTTGGGCGAGAGTAGTACTAGGATGGGTGACCCCCTGGGAAGTCCTCGTGTTGCAACCCTTTTTTAATTTTTTTTTATTTAATTTGGTCAACGCAAGAATCAAACTCCCGGTACTAAGTGTAGTCTTCCGGAGTCACGGAGTATTATTTTTTTTTTCCCGAGCCAACGTGTTGACCGGGCCACGGAGCGTCCGGGTGACCGTAGCCGACGCAGAGGGCCTACGGTGCGCCCGGAGCGGGAAAGGTGGTCGCCCGGGCGACGGCATTCGTCAAGGCAGGCTTACGGTGTGCCCGGTAGCGTGAACGGTGGACACGTGGAGCGTCCGGGCGTTCGTATGCGTCGAAACAGGCTTCCGGGTGAGCGTTGGGGACCAAGTAGCCCAGGTGAGGAAAGGGATAAAAGAATAAAGTGGTGGTATTATTTCGGTTGCGATCATACCAGCACTAATGCACCGTCTCCCATCAGAACTCCGGAGTTAAGCGTGCTTGGGCGAGAGTAGTACTAGGATGGGTGACCCCCTGGGAAGTCCTCGTGTTGCAACCCTTTTTTAATTTTTTTTATTTAATTTCGTCAACGCAAGAATCAAACTCCCGGTACTAAGTGTAGTCGTCCGGAGTCACGGAGTATTATTTTTTTTTCCCGAGCCAACGTGTTGACCGGGCCACGGAGCGTCCGGGTGACCGTAGCCGACGCAGCGGGCCTACGGTGCGCCCGGAGCGGGAAAGGTGGTCGCCCGGGCGACGGCATTCGTCAAGGCAGGCTTACGGTGTGCCCGGTAGCGTGAACGGTGGACACGTGGAGCGTCCGGGCGTTCGTATGCGTCGAAACAGGCTTCCGGGTGAGCGTTGGGGACCAAGTAGCCCAGGTGAGGAAAGGGATAAAAGAATAAAGTGGTGGTATTATTTCGGTTGCGATCATACCAGCACTAATGCACCGGATCCCATCAGAACTCCGCAGTTAAGCGTGCTTGGGCGAGAGTAGTACTAGGATGGGTGACCCCCTGGGAAGTCCTCGTGTTGCAACCCTTTTTTAATTTTTTTTATTTAATTTGGTCAACGCAAGAATCAAACTCCCGGTACTAAGTGTAGTCGTCCGGAGTCACGGAGTATTATTTTTTTTTCCCGAGCCAACGTGTTGACCGGGCCACGGAGCATCCGGGTGACCGTAGCCGACGCAGCGGGCCTACGGTGCGCCCGGAGCGGGAAAGGTGGTCGCTCGGGCGACGGCATTTGTCAAGGCAGGCTTACGGTGTGCCCGGTAGCGTGAACGGTGGACACGTGGAGCGTCCGGGCGTTCGTATGCGTCGAAACAGGCTTCCGGGTGAGCGTTGGGGACCAAGTAGCCCAGGTGAGAAAAGGGATAAAAGAATAAAGTGGTGGTATTATTTCGGTTGCGATCATACCAGCACTAATGCACCGGATCCCATCAGAACTCCGCAGTTAAGCGTGCTTGGGCGAGAGTAGTACTAGGATGGGTGACCCCCTGGGAAGTCCTCGTGTTGCAACCCTTTTTTAATTTTTTTTATTTAATTTCGTCAACGCAAGAATCAAACTCCCGGTACTAAGTGTAGTCGTCCGGAGTAACGGAGTATTATTTTTTTTTTCCCGAGCCAACGTGTTGACCGGGCCACGGAGCGTCCGGGTGACCGTAGCCGACGCAGCGGGCCTACGGTGCGCCCGGAGCGGGAAAGGTGGTCGCCCGGGCGACGGCATTCGTCAAGGCAGGCTTACGGTGTGCCCGGTAGCGTGAACGGTGGACACGTGGAGCGTCCGGGCATTCGTATGCGTCGAAACAGGCTTCCGGGTGAGCGTTGGGGACCAAGTAGCCCAGGTGAGGAAAGGGATAAAAGAATAAAGTGGTGGTATTATTTCGGTTGCGATCATACCAGCACTAATGCACCGGATCCCATCAGAACTCCGCAGTTAAGCGTGCTTGGGCGAGAGTAGTACTAGGATGGGTGACCCCCTGGGAAGTCCTCGTGTTGCAACCCTTTTTTAATTTTTTTTATTTAATTTCGTCAACGCAAGAATCAAACTCCCGGTACTAAGTGTAGTCGTCCGGAGTCACGGAGTATTATTTTTTTTTCCCGAGCCAACGTGTTGACCGGGCCACGGAGCGTCCGGGTGACCGTAGCCGACGCAGCGGGCCTACGGTGCGCCCGGAGCGGGAAAGGTGGTCGCCCGGGCGACGGCATTCGTCAAGGCAGGCTTACGGTGTGCCCGGTAGCGTGAACGGTGGACACGTGGAGCGTCCGGCGTTCGTATGCGTCGAAACAGGCTTCCGGGTGAGCGTTGGGGACCAAGTAGCCCAGGTGAGGAAAGGGATAAAAGAATAAAGTGGTGGTATTATTTCGGTTGCGATCATACCAGCACTAATGCACCGGATCCCATCAGAAGTCCGCAGTTAAGCGTGCTTGGGCGAGAGTAGTACTAGGATGGGTGACCCCTTGGGAAGTCCTCGTGTTGCAACCCTTTTTTAATTTTTTTTATTTAATTTCGTCAACGCAAGAATCAAACTCCCGGTACTAAGTGTAGTCGTCCGGAGTCACGGAGTATTATTTTTTTTTCCCGAGCCAACGTGTTGACCGGGCCACGGAGCGTCCGGGTGACCGTAGCCGACGCAGCGGGCCTACGGTGCGCCCGGAGCGGGAAAGGTGGTCGCCCGGGCGACGGCATTCGTCAAGGCAGGCTTACGGTGTGCCCGGTAGCGTGAACGGTGGACACGTGGAGCGTCCGGGCATTCGTATGCGTCGAAACAGGCTTCCGGGTGAGCGTTGGGGACCAAGTAGCCCAGGTGAGGAAAGGGATAAAAGAACAAAGCGGTGGTATTATTTCGGTTGCGATCATACCAGCACTAATGCACCGGATCCCATCAGAACTCCGCAGTTAAGCGTGCTTGGGCGAGAGTAGTACTAGGATGGGTGACCCCCTGGGAAGTCCTCTTGTTGCAACCCTTTTTTAATTTTTTTTATTTAATTTGGTCAACGCAAGAATCAAACTCCCGGTACTAAGTGTAGTCGTCCGGAGTCACGGAGTATTATTTTTTTTTTCCCGAGCCAACGTGTTGACCGGGCCACGGAGCGTCCGGGTGACCGTAGCCGACGCAGCGGGCCTACGGTGCGCCCGGAGCGGGAAAGGTGGTCGCCCGGGCGACGGCATTCGTCAAGGCAGGCTTACGGTATGCCCGGTAGCGTGAACGGTGGACACGTGGAGCGTCCGGGCGTTCGTATGCGTCGAAACAGGCTTCCGGGTGAGCGTTGGGGACCAAGTAGCCCTGGTGAGGAAAGGGATAAAAGAATAACGTGGTGGTTTAATTTCGGTTGCGATCATACCAGTACTAATGCACCGGATCCCATCAGAACTCCGCAGTTAAGCGTGTTTGGGCGAGAGTAGTACTAGGATGGGTGACCCCCTGGGAAGTCCTCGTGTAGCAACCCTTTTTTAATTTTTTTTATTTAATTTCGTCAACGCAAGAATCACACTCCCGATACTAAGTGTAGTCGTCCGGAGTCACGGAGTATTATTTTTTTTTCCCGAGCCAACGTGGTGACCGGGCCACGGAGCGTCCGGGTGACCGTAGCCGACGCAGCGGGCCTACGGTGCGCCCAGAGCGGGAAAGGTGGTCGCCCGGGCGACGGCATTCGTCAAGGCAGGCTTACGGTGTGCCCGGTAGCGTGAACGGTGGACACGTGGAGCGTCCGGGCGTTCGTATGCGTCGAAACAGGCTTCCGGGTGAGCGTTGGGGACCAAGTAGCCCAGGTGAGGAAAGGGATAAAAGAATAAAGTGGTGGTATTATTTCGGTTGCGATCATACCAGCACTAATGCACCGGATCCCATCAGAACTCCGCAGTTAAGCGTGTTTGGGCGAGAGTAGTACTAGGATGGGTGACCCCCTGGGAAGTCCTCGTGTAGCAACCCTTTTTTAATTTTTTTTATTTAATTTCGTCAACGCAAGAATCAAACTCCCGGTACTAAGTGTAGTCGTCCGGAGTCACGGAGTATTATTTTTTTTTCCCGAGCCAACGTGGTGACCGGGCCACGGAGCGTCCGGGTGACCGTAACCGACGCAGCGGGCCTACGGTGCGCCCAGAGCGGGAAAGGTGGTCGCCCGGGCGACGGCATTCGTCAAGGCAGGCTTACGGTGTGCCCGGTAGCGTGAACGGTGGACACGTGGAGCGTCCGGGCGTTCGTATGCGTCGAAACAGGCTTCCGGGTGAGCGTTGGGGACCAAGTAGCCCAGGTGAGGAAAGGGATAATAGAATAAAGTGGTGGTATTATTTCGGTTGCGATCATACCAGCACTAATGCACCGGATCCCATCAGAACTCCGCAGTTAAGCGTGCTTGGGCGATAGTAGTACTAGGATGGGTGACCCCCTGGGAAGTCCTCGTGTTGCAACCCTTTTTTAATTTTTTTATTTAATTTGGCCAACGCAAGAATCAAACTCCCGGTACTAAGTGTAGTCGTCCGGAGTCACGGAGTATTATTTTTTTTTTTCCCGAGCCAACGTGTTGACCGGGCCACGGAGCGTCCGGGTGACCGTAGCCGACGCAGCGGGCCTACGGTGCGCCCGGAGCGGGAAAGGTGGTCGCCCGGGCGACGGCATTCGTCAAGGCAGGCTTACGGTGTGCCCGGTAGCGTGAACGGTGGACACGTGGAGCGTCCGGGCGTTCGTATGCGTCGAAACAGGCTTCCGGGTGAGCGTTGGGGACCAAGTAGCCCTGGTGAGGAAAGGGATAAAAGAATAACGTGGTGGTTTAATTTCGGTTGCGATCATACCAGTACTAATGCACCGGATCCCATCAGAACTTCGCAGTTAAGCGTGTTTGGGCGAGAGTAGTACTAGGATGGGTGACCCCCTGGGAAGTCCTCGTGTAGCAACCCTTTTTTAATTTTTTTTATTTAATCTCGTCAACGCAAGAATCACACTCCCGGTACTAAGTGTAGTCGTCCGGAGTCACGGAGTATTATTTTTTTTTCCCGAGCCAACGTGGTGACCGGCCCACGGAGCGTCCGGGTGACCGTAACCGACGCAGCGGGCCTACGGTGCGCCCAGAGCGGGAAAGGTGGTCGCCCGGGCGACGGCATTCGTCAAGGCAGGCTTACGGTGTGCCCGGTAGCGTGAACGGTGGACACGTGGAGCGTCCGGGCGTTCGTATGCGTCGAAACAGGCTTCCGGGTGAGCGTTGGGGACCAAGTAGCCCAGGTGAGGAAAGGGATAATAGAATAAAGTGGTGGTATTATTTCGGTTGCGATCATACCAGCACTAATGCACCGGATCCCATCAGAACTCCGCAGTTAAGCGTGCTTGGGCGATAGTAGTACTAGGATGGGTGACCCCCTGGGAAGTCCTCGTGTTGCAACCCTTTTTTAATTTTTTTATTTAATTTGGCCAACGCAAGAATCAAACTCCCGGTACTAAGTGTAGTCGTCCGGAGTCACGGAGTATTATTTTTTTTTTTCCCGAGCCAACGTGTTGACCGGGCCACGGAGCGTCCGGGTGACCGTAGCCGACGCAGCGGGCCTACGGTGCGCCCGGAGCGGGATAGGTGGTCGCCCGGGCGACGGCATTCGTCAAGGCAGGCTTACGGTGTGCCCGGTAGCGTGAACGGTGGACACGTGGAGCGTCCGGGCGTTCGTATGCGTCGAAACAGGCTTCCGGGTGAGCGTTGGGGACCAAGTAGCCCTGGTGAGGAAAGGGATAAAAGAATAACGTGGTGGTTTAATTTCGGTTGCGATCATACCAGTACTAATGCACCGGATCCCATCAGAACTTCGCAGTTAAGCGTGTTTGGGCGAGAGTAGTACTAGGATGGGTGACCCCCTGGGAAGTCCTCGTGTAGCAACCCTTTTTTAATTTTTTTTATTTAATCTCGTCAACGCAAGAATCACACTCCCGGTACTAAGTGTAGTCGTCCGGAGTCACGGAGTATTATTTTTTTTTCCCGAGCCAACGTGGTGACCGGGCCACGGAGCGTCCGGGTGACCGTAACCGACGCAGCGGGCCTACGGTGCGCCCAGAGCGGGAAAGGTGGTCGCCCGGGCGACGGCATTCGTCAAGGCAGGCTTACGGTGTGCCCGGTAGCGTGAACGGTGGACACGTGGAGCGTCCGGGCGTTCGTATGCGTCGAAACAGGCTTCCGGGTGAGCGTTGGGGACCAAGTAGCCCAGGTGAGGAAAGGGATAATAGAATAAAGTGGTGGTATTATTTCGGTTGCGATCATACCAGCACTAATGCACCGGATCCCATCAGAACTCCGCAGTTAAGCGTGCTTGGGCGATAGTAGTACTAGGATGGGTGACCCCCTGGGAAGTCCTCGTGTTGCAACCCTTTTTTAATTTTTTTATTTAATTTGGCCAACGCAAGAATCAAACTCCCGGTACTAAGTGTAGTCGTCCGGAGTCACGGAGTATTATTTTTTTTTTTCCCGAGCCAACGTGTTGACCGGGCCACGGAGCGTCCGGGTGACCGTAGCCGACGCAGCGGGCCTACGGTGCGCCCGGAGCGGGAAAGGTGGTCGCCCGGGCGACGGCATTCGTCAAGGCAGGCTTACGGTGTGCCCGGTAGCGTGAACGGTGGACACGTGGAGCGTCCGGGCGTTCGTATGCGTCGAAACAGGCTTCCGGGTGAGCGTTGGGGACCAAGTAGCCCTGGTGAGGAAAGGGATAAAAGAATAACGTGGTGGCTTAATTTCGGTTGCGATCATACCAGTACTAATGCACCGGATCCAATCAGAACTTCGCAGTTAAGCGTGTTTGGGCGAGAGTAGTACTAGGATGGGTGACCCCCTGGGAAGTCCTCGTGTAGCAACCCTTTTTTAATTTTTTTTATTTAATCTCGTCAACGCAAGAATCACACTCCCGGTACTAAGTGTAGTCGTCCGGAGTCACGGAGTATTATTTTTTTTTCCCGAGCCAACGTGGTGACCGGGCCACGGAGCGTCCGGGTGACCGTAGCCGACGCAGCGGGCCTACGGTGCGCCCAGAGCGGGAAAGGTGGTCGCCCGGGCGACGGCATTCGTCAAGGCAGGCTTACGGTGTGCCCGGTAACGTGAACGGTGGACACGTGGAGCGTCCGGGCGTTCGTATGCGTCGAAACAGGCTTCCGGGTGAGCGTTGGGGACCAAGTAGCCCAGGTGAGGAAAGGGATAAAAGAATAAAGTGGTGGTATTATTTCGGTTGCGATCATACCAGCACTAATGCACCGGATCCCATCAGAACTCCGCAGTTAAGCGTGCTTGGGCGAGAGTAGTACTAGGATGGGTGACCCCCTGGAAGTCCTCGTGTTGCAACCCTTGTTTAATTTTTTTTATTTAATTTCGTCAACGCAAGAATCAAACTCCCGGTACTAAGTGTAGTCGTCCGGAGTCACGGAGTATTATTTTTTTTTTCCCGAGCCAACGTGTTGACCGGGCCACGGAGCGTCCGGGTGACCGTAGCCGACGCAGCGGGCCTACGGTGCGCCCGGAGCGGGAAAGGTGGTCGCCCGGGCGACGGCATTCGTCAAGTCAGGCTTACAGTGTGCCCGGTAGCGTGAACGGTGGACACATGGAGCGTCCGGGCGTTCGTATGCGTCGAAACAGGCTTCCGGGTGAGCGTTGGGGACCAAGTAGCCCAGGTGAGGAAAGGGATAAAAGAATAAAGTGGTGGTATCATTTCGGTTGCGAACATACCAGCATTAATGCACCGGATCCAATCAGAACTCCGCAGTTAAGCGTGCTTGGGAGAGAGTAGTACTAGGATGGGTGACCCCCTGGGAAGTCCTCGTGTTGCAACCCTTTTTTAATTTTTTTTTATTTAATTTCGTCAACGCAAGAATCAAACTCCCGGTACTAAGTGTAGTCGTCCGGAGTCACGGAGTATTATTATTTTTTTCCCGAGCCAACGTGTTGACCGGGCCACGGAGCGTCCGGGTGACCGTAGCCGACGGAGCGGGCCTACGGTGCGCCCGGAGCGGGAAAGGTGGTCGCCCGGGCGACGGCATTTGTCAAGGCACGCTTTCGGTGTGCCCGGTAGCGTGAACGGTGGACACGTAGAGCGTCCGGGCATTCGTATGCGTCGAAACAGGCTTCCGGGTGAGCGTTGGGGACCAAGTAGCCCAGGTGAGGAAAGGGATAAAAGAATAAAGTGGTGGTATTATTTCGGTTGCGATCATACCAGCACTAATGCACCGGATCCCATCAGAACTCCGCAGTTAAGCGTGCTTGGGCGAGAGTAGTACTAGGATGGGTGACCCCCTGGGAAGTCCTCGTGTTGCAACCCTTTTTTAATTTTTTTTATTTAATTTCGTCAACGCAAGAATCAAACTCCCGGTACTAAGTGTAGTCGTCCGGAGTCACGGAGTATTATTTTTTTTTCCCGAGCCAACGTGTTGACCGGGCCACGGAGCGTCCGGGTGACCGTAGCCGACGCAGCGGGCCTACGGTGCGCCCGGAGCGGGAAAGGTGGTCGCCCGGGCGACGACATTCGTCAAGGCAGGCTTACGGTGTGCCCGGTAGCGTGAACGGTGGACACGTGGAGCGTCCGGGCATTCGTATGCGTCGAAACAGGCTTCCGGGTGAGCGTTGGGGACCAAGTAGCCCAGGTGAGGAAAGGGATAAAAGAATAAAGTGGTGGTATTATTTCGGTTGCGATCATACCAGCACTAATGCACCGGATCCCATCAGAACTCCCCAGTTAAGCGTGCTTGGGCGAGAGTAGTACTAGGATGGGTGACCCCCTGGGAAGTCCTCGTGTAGCAACCCTTTTTTAATTTTTTTTTATTTAAATTGGTCAACGCAAGAATCAAACTCCCGGTACTAAGTGTAGTCGTCCGGAGTCACGGAGTATTATTTTTTTTTCCCGAGCCAACGTGTTGACCGGGCCACGGAGCGTCCGGGTGACCGTAGCCGACGCAGCGGGCCTACGGTGCGCCCGGAGCGGGAAAGGTGGTCGCCCGGGCGACGGCATTCGTCAAGGCAGGCTTACGGTGTGCCCGGTAGCGTGAACGGTGGACACGTGGAGCGTCCGGGCGTTCGTATGCGTCGAAACAGGCTTCCGGGTGAGCGTTGGGGACCAAGTAGCCCAGGTGAGGAAAGGGATAAAAGAATAAAGTGGTGGTATTATTTCGGTTGCGATCATACCAGCACTAATGCACCGGATCCCATCAGAACTCCGCAGTTAAGCGTGCTTGGGCGAGAGTAGTACTAGTATGGGTGACCCCCTGGGAAGTCCTCGTGTTGCAACCCTTGTTTAATTTTTTTTATTTAATTTCGTCAACGCAAGAATCAAACTCCCGGTACTAAGTGTAGTCGTCCGGAGTCACGGAGTATTATTTTTTTTTTCCCGAGCCAACGTGTTGACCGGGCCACGGAGCGTCCGGGTGACCGTAGCCGACGCAGCGGGCCTACGGTGCGCCCAGAGCGGGAAAGGTGGTCGCCCGGGCGACGGCATTCGTCAAGGCAGGCTTACGGTGTGCCCGGTAGCGTGAACGGTGGACACGTGGAGCGTCCGGGTGACCGTAGCCGACGCAGCGGGCCTACGGTGCGCCCGGAGCGGGAAAGGTGGTCGCCCGGGCGACGGCATTCGTCAAGTCAGGCTTACAGTGTGCCCGGTAGCGTGAACGGTGGACACATGGAGCGTCCGGGCGTTCGTATGCGTCGAAACAGGCTTCCGGGTGAGCGTTGGGGACCAAGTAGCCCAGGTGAGGAAAGGGATAAAAGAATAAAGTGGTGGTATCATTTCGGTTGCGAACATACCAGCATTAATGCACCGGATCCAATCAGAACTCCGCAGTTAAGCGTGCTTGGGAGAGAGTAGTACTAGGATGGGTGACCCCCTGGGAAGTCCTCGTGTTGCAACCCTTTTTTAATTTTTTTTTATTTAATTTCGTCAACGCAAGAATCAAACTCCCGGTACTAAGTGTAGTCGTCCGGAGTCACGGAGTATTATTATTTTTTTCCCGAGCCAACGTGTTGACCGGGCCACGGAGCGTCCGGGTGACCGTAGCCGACGGAGCGGGCCTACGGTGCGCCCGGAGCGGGAAAGGTGGTCGCCCGGGCGACGGCATTTGTCAAGGCACGCTTTCGGTGTGCCCGGTAGCGTGAACGGTGGACACGTAGAGCGTCCGGGCTTTCGTATGCGTCGAAACAGGCTTCCGGGTGAGCGTTGGGGACCAAGTAGCCCAGGTGAGGAAAGGGATAAAAGAATAAAGTGGTGGTATTATTTCGGTTGCGATCATACCAGCACTAATGCACCGGATCCCATCAGAACTCCGCAGTTAAGCGTGCTTGGGCGAGAGTAGTACTAGGATGGGTGACCCCCTGGGAAGTCCTCGTGTTGCAACCCTTTTTTAATTTTTTTTATTTAATTTCGTCAACGCAAGAATCAAACTCCCGGTACTAAGTGTAGTCGTCCGGAGTCACGGAGTATTATTTTTTTTTCCCGAGCCAACGTGTTGACCGGGCCACGGAGCGTCCGGGTGACCGTAGCCGACGCAGCGGGCCTACGGTGCGCCCGGAGCGGGAAAGGTGGTCGCCCGGGCGACGACATTCGTCAAGGCAGGCTTACGGTGTGCCCGGTAGCGTGAACGGTGGACACGTGGAGCGTCCGGGCATTCGTATGCGTCGAAACAGGCTTCCGGGTGAGCGTTGGGGACCAAGTAGCCCAGGTGAGGAAAGGGATAAAAGAATAAAGTGGTGGTATTATTTCGGTTGCGATCATACCAGCACTAATGCACCGGATCCCATCAGAACTCCCCAGTTAAGCGTGCTTGGGCGAGAGTAGTACTAGGATGGGTGACCCCCTGGGAAGTCCTCGTGTAGCAACCCTTTTTTAATTTTTTTTTATTTAAATTGGTCAACGCAAGAATCAAACTCCCGGTACTAAGTGTAGTCGTCCGGAGTCACGGAGTATTATTTTTTTTTCCCTAGCCAACGTGTTGACCGGGCCACGGAGCGTCCGGGTGACCGTAGCCGACGCAGCGGGCCTACGGTGCGCCCGGAGCGGGAAAGGTGGTCGCCCGGGCGACGGCATTCGTCAAGGCAGGCTTACGGTGTGCCCGGTAGCGTGAACGGTGGACACGTGGAGCGTCCGGGCGTTCGTATGCGTCGAAACAGGCTTCCGGGTGAGCGTTGGGGACCAAGTAGCCCAGGTGAGGAAAGGGATAAAAGAATAAAGTGGTGGTATTATTTCGGTTGCGATCATACCAGCACTAATGCACCGGATCCCATCAGAACTCCGCAGTTAAGCGTGCTTGGGCGAGAGTAGTACTAGTATGGGTGACCCCCTGGGAAGTCCTCGTGTTGCAACCCTTGTTTAATTTTTTTTATTTAATTTCGTCAACGCAAGAATCAAACTCCCGGTACTAAGTGTAGTCGTCCGGAGTCACGGAGTATTATTTTTTTTTTCCCGAGCCAACGTGTTGACCGGGCCACGGAGCGTCCGGGTGACCGTAGCCGACGCAGCGGGCCTACGGTGCGCCCAGAGCGGGAAAGGTGGTCGCCCGGGCGACGGCATTCGTCAAGGCAGGCTTACGGTGTGCCCGGTAGCGTGAACGGTGGACACGTGGAGCGTCCGGGCGTTCGTATGCGTCGAAACAGGCTTCCGGGTGAGCGTTGGGGACCAAGTAGCCCAGGTGAGGAAAGGGATAAAAGAATAAAGTGGTGGTATTATTTCGGTTGCGATCATACCAGCACTAATGCACCGGATCCCATCAGAACTCCGCAGTTAAGCGTGCTTGGGCGAGAGTAGTACTAGAATGGGTGACCCCCTGGGAAGTCCTCGTGTTGCAACCCTTGTTTAATTTTTTTTATTTAATTTCGTCAACGCAAGAATCAAACTCCCGGTACTAATTGTAGTCATCCGGAGTCACGGAGTATTATTTTTTTTTTCCCGAGCCAACGTGTTGACCGGGCCACGGAGCGTCCGGGTGACCGTAGCCGACGCAGCGGGCCTACGGTGCGCCCAGAGCGGGAAAGGTGGTCGCCCGGGCGACGGCATTCGTCAAGGCAGGCTTACGGTGTGCCTGGTAGCGTGAACGGTGGACATGGGGATCGTCCGGGCATTCGTATGCGTCGAAACAGGCTTCCGGGTGACCGTTGGGGACCAAGTAGCCCAGGTGAGGAAAGGGATAAAAGAATAAAGTGGTGGTATTATTTCGGTTGCGATCATACCAGCACTAATGCACCGGATCCTATCAGAACTCCGCAGTTAAGCGTGCATGGGCGAGAGTAGTACTAGGATGGGTGACCCCCTGGCAAGTCCCCGTGATGCAACCCTTTTTTAATTTTTTTATTTAGTTTCGTCAACGCAAGAATCAAACTCCCGGTACTAAGTGTAGTCGTCCGGAGTCACGGAGTATTATTATTTTTTTCCCGAGCCAACGTGTTGACCGGGCCACGGAGCGTCCGGGTGACCGTAGCCGACGCAGCTGGCCTACGGTGCGCACGGAGCGGGAAAGGTGGTCGCCCGGGCGACGACATTCGACAAGGCAGGCTTACGGTGTGCCCGGTTGCGTGAACGGTGGACACGTGGAGCGTCCGGACATTCGTATGCGTCGAAACAGGATTCCGGGTGACCGTTGGGGACCAAGTAGCCCAGGTGAGGAAAGGGATAAAAGAATAAAATGGTGGTATTATTTCGGTTGCGATCATACCAGCACTAATGCACCGGATCCCATCAGAACTCCGCAGTTAAGCGTGCTTGGGCGAGAGTAGTACTAGGATGGGTGACCCCCTGGGAAGTCCTCATGTTGCAACCCTTTTTTAATTTTTTTTATATAATTTCGTCGACGCAAAAATCAAACTCCCGGTACTAAGTGTAATCGTCCGGAGTCACGGAGTATTATTTTTTTTTCCGAGCCAACGTGTTGACCGGGCCACGGAGCGTCCGGGTGACCGTAGCCGACGCAGCGGGCCTACGGTGCGCCCGGAGCGGGAAAGGTGGTCGCCCGGGTGATGGCATTCGTCAAGGCAGGCTTACGGTGTGCCCGGTAGCGTGAACGGTGGACACGTGGAGCGTCCGGGCGTTCTTATGCGTCGAAACAGGCTTCCGGGTGAGCGTTGGGGACCAAGTAGCCCAGGTGAGGAAAGGGATAAAAGAATAAAGTGGTGGTATTATTTCGGTTGCGATCATACCAGCACTAATGCACTGGATCCAATCAGAACTCCGCAGTTAAGCGTGCTTAGGCGAGAGTAGTACTAGGATGGGTGACCCCCTGGGAAGTCCTCGTGTTGCAATCCTTTTTTATTTTTTTTTATTTAGTTTCGTCAACGCAAGAATCAAACTCCCGGTACTAAGTGTAGTCGTCCGGAGTCACGGAGTATTATTTGTTTTTCACGAGCCAACGTGGTGACCGGGCCACGGAGCGTCCGGGTGACCGTAGCCGACGCAGCGGGCCTACGTTGCGCCCGGAGCGGGAAAGGTGGTCGCCCGGGCGACGACATTCGTCAAGGCAGGCTTACGGTGTGCCCGGTAGCGTGAACGGTGGACACGTGGAGCGTCCGGGCGTTCGTATGCGTCGAAACAGGCTTCCGGGTGAGCGTTGGGGACCAAGTAGCCCAGGTGAGGAAAGGGATAAAAGAATAAAGTGGTGGTATTATTTCGGTTACGATCATACCAGCACTAATGCACCTGATCCCATCAGAACTCCGCACTTAAGCGTGCTTGGGCGAGAGTAGTACTAGGATGGGTGACCCCCTGGGAAGTCCTCGTGTTGCAACCCTTGTTTAATTTTTTTTATTTAATTTCGTCAACGCAAGAATCAAACTCCCGGTACTAAGTGTAGTCGTCCGGAGTCACGGAGTATTATTATTTTTTTCCCGAGCCAACGTGTTGACCGGGCCACGGAGCTTCCGGGTGACCGTAGCCGACGCAGCGGGCCTACGGTGCGCCCGGAGCGGGAAAGGTGGTCGCCCGGGTGATGGCATTCGTCAAGGCAGGCTTACGGTGTGCCCGGTAGCGTGAACGGTGGACACGTGGAGCGTCCGGGCGTTCTTATGCGTCGAAACAGGCTTCCGGGTGAGCGTTGGGGACCAAGTAGCCCAGGTGAGTAAAGGGATAAAAGAATAAAGTGGTGGTATTATTTCGGTTGCGATCATACCAGCACTAATGCACTGGATCCAATCAGAACTCCGCAGTTAAGCGTGCTTAGGCGAGAGTAGTACTAGGATGGGTGACCCCCTGGGAAGTCCTCGTGTTGCAACCCTTTTTTATTTTTTTTTATTTAGTTTCGTCAACGCAAGAATCAAACTCCCGGTACTAAGTGTAGTCGTCCGGAGTCACGGAGTGTTGACCGGGCCACGGAGCGTCCGGGTGACCGTAGCCGACGCAGCGGGCCTACGGTGCGCCCGGAGCGGGAAAGGTGGTCCCCCGGGCGACAGCATTCGTCAAGGCAGGCTTACGGTGTGCCCGGTAGCGTGAACGGTGGACACGTGGAGCGTTCGGGCGTTCGTATGCGTCGAAATAGGCTTCTGGGAGAGCGTTGGGGACCAAGTAGCCCAGGTGAGGAAAGGGATAAAAGAATAAAGTGGTGGTATTATTTCGGTTGCGATCATACCAGCACTAATGCATCGGATCCTATCAGAACTCCGCAGTTAAGCGTGCTTGGGCGAGAGTAGTACTAGGATGGGTGACCCCCAGGAAGTCCTCGTGTTGCAACCCTTTTTTAATTTTTTTATTTAATTTCGTCAACGCAAGAATCAAACTCCCGGTACTAAGTGTAGTCGTCCGGAGTCACGAAGTATTATTTTTTTTCCAGAGCCAACGTGTTGACCGGGCCACGGAGCGTCCGGGTGACCGTAGCCGACGCAGCGGGCCTACGGTGCGCCCGGAACGGGAAAGGTGGTCGCCCGGGCGACGACATTCGTCAAGGCAGGCTTACGGTGTGCCCGGTAGCGTGAACGGTGGACACGTGGAGCGTCCGGGCGTTCGTATGCGTCGAAACAGGGTTTCGGGTGAGCGTTAGGGACCAAATAGCCCTGGTGAGGAAAGGGATAAGAGAATAACGTGGTGGTTTTATTTCGGTTGCGATCATACCAGCACTAATGCACCGGATCCCATCAGAACTCCGCAGTTAAGCGTGCTTGGGCGAGAGTAGTACTAGGATGGGTGACCCCCTGGGAAGTCCTCGTGTTGCAACCCTTTTTTAATTTTTTTATTTAATTTCGTCAACGCAAGAATCACACTCCCGGTACTAAGTGTAGTCGTCCGGAGTCACGGAGTATTATTTGTTTTTCCCGAGCCAACGTGGTGACCGGGCCACGGAGCGTCCGGGTGACCGTAGCCGACGCAGCGGGCCTACGGTGCGTCCGGAGTGGGAAAGGTGGTCGCCCGGGCGACGACATTCGTCAAGGCAGGCTTACGGTGTGCCCGGTAGCGTGAACGGTGGACACGTGGAGCGTCCGGGCGTTCGTATGCGTCAACGCAAGAATCACACTCCCGGTACTAAGTGTAGTCGTCCGGAGTCACGGAGTATTATTTGTTTTTCCCGAGCCAACGTGGTGACCGGGCCACGGAGCGTCCGGGTGACCGTAGCCGACGCAGCGGGCCTACGGTGCGTCCGGAGCGGGAAAGGTGGTCGCCCGGGCGACGACATTCGTCAAGGCAGGCTTACGGTGTGCCCGGTAGCGTGAACGGTGGACACGTGGAGCGTCCGGGCGTTCGTATGCGTCGAAACAGGCTTCCGGGTGAGCGTTGGGGACCAAGTAGCCCAGGTGAGGAAAGGGATAAAAGAATAAAGTGGTGGTATTATTTCGGTTGCGATCATACCAGCACTAATGCACTGGATCCAATCAGAACTCCGCACTTAAGCGTGCTTGGGCGAGAGTAGTACTAGGATGGGTGACCCCCTGGGAAGTCCTCGTGTTGCAACCCTTTTTTAATTTTTTTTTATTTAGTTTCGTCAACGCAAGAATCAAACTCCCGGTACTAAGTGTAGTCGTCCGGAGTCACGGAGTGTTTACCGGGCCACGGAGCGTCCGGGTGACCGTAGCCGACGCAGCGGGCCTACGGTGCGCCCGGAGCGGGAAAGGTGGTCGCCCGGGTGATGGCATTCGTCAAGGCAGGCTTACGGTGTGCCCGGTAGCGTGAACGGTGGACACGTGGAGCGTCCGGGCGTTCTTATGCGTCGAAACAGGCTTCCGGGTGAGCGTTGGGGACCAAGTAGCCCAAGTGAGGAAAGGGATAAAAGAATAAAGTGGTGGTATTATTTCGGTTGCGATCATACCAGCACTAATGCACTGGATCCAATCAGAACTCCGCAGTTAAGCGTGCTTGGGCGAGAGTAGAACTAGGATGGGTGACCCCCTGGGAAGTCCTCGTGTTGCAACCCTTTTTTAATTTTTTTTTATTTAGTTTCGTCAACGCAAGAATCAAACTCCCGGTACTAAGTGTAGTCGTCCGGAGTCACGGAGTGTTGACCGGGCCACGGAGCGTCCGGGTGACCGTAGCCGACGTAGCGGGCCTACGGTGCGCCCGGAGCGGGAAAGGTGGTCGCCCGGGTGATGGCATTCGTCAAGGCAGGCTTACGGTGTGCCCGGTAGCGTGAACGGTGGACACGTGGAGCGTCCGGGCGTTCTTATGCGTCGAAACAGGCTTCCGGGTGAGCATTGGGGACCAAGTAGCCCAGGTGAGGAAAGGGATAAAAAAATAAAGTGGTGGTATTATTTCGGTTGCGATCATACCAGCACTAATGCACTGGATCCAATCAGAACTCCGCAGTTAAGCGTGCTTGGGCGAGAGTAGTAATAGGATGGGTGACCCCTGGGAAGTCCTCGTGTTGCAACCCTTTTTTAATTTTTTTTATTTAGTTTCGTCAACGCAAGAATCAAACTCCCGGTACTAAGTGTAGTCGTCCGGAGTCACGGAGTGTTGACCGGGCCACGGAGCGTCCGGGTGACCGTAGCCGACGCAGCGGGCCTACGGTGCGCCCGGAGCGGGAAAGGTGGTCCCCCGGGCGACGGCATTCGTCAAGGCAGGCTTACGGTGTGCCCGGTAGCGTGAACGGTGGACACGTGGAGCGTTCGGGCGTTCGTATGCGTCGAAATAGGCTTCTGGGAGAGCGTTGGGGACCAAGTAGCCCAGGTGAGGAAAGGGATAAAAGAATAAAGTGGTGGTATTATTTCGGTTGCGATCATACCATCACTAATGCATCGGATCCTATCAGAACTCCGCAGTTAAGCGTGCTTGGGCGAGAGTAGTACTAGGATGGGTGACCCCCAGGAAGTCCTCGTGTTGCAACCCTTTTTTAATTTTTTTATTTAATTTCGTCAACGCAAGAATCAAACTCCCGGTACTAAGTGTAGTCGTCCGGAGTCACGAAGTATTATTTTTTTTTTCCAGAGCCAACGTGTTGACCGGGCCACGGAGCGTCCGGGTGACCGTAGCCGACGCAGCGGGCCTACGGTGCGCCCGGAACGGGAAAGGTGGTCGCCCGGGCGACGACATTCGTCAAGGCAGGCTTACGGTGTGCCCGGTAGCGTGAACGGTGGACACGTGGAGCGTCCGGGCGTTCGTATGCGTCGAAACAGGGTTCCGGGTGAGCGTTAGGGACCAAATAGCCCTGGTGAGGAAAGGGATAAGAGAATAACGTGGTGGTTTTATTTCGGTTGCGATCATACCAGCACTAATGCACCGGATCCCATCAGAACTCCGCAGTTAAGCGTGCTTGGGCGAGAGTAGTACTAGGATGGGTGACCCCCTGGGAAGTCCTCGTGTTGCAACCCTTTTTTAATTTTTTTTATTTAATTTCGTCAACGCAAGAATCACACTCCCGGTACTAAGTGTAGTCGTCCGGAGTCACGGAGTATTATTTGTTTTTCCCGAGCCAACGTGGTGACCGGGCCACGGAGCGTCCGGGTGACCGTAGCCGACGCAGCGGGCCTACGGTGCGTCCGGAGCGGGAAAGGTGGTCGCCCGGGCGACGACATTCGTCAAGGCAGGCTTACGGTGTGCCCGGTAGCGTGAACGGTGGACACGTGGAGCGTCCGGGCGTTCGTATGCGTCAACGCAAGAATCACACTCCCGGTACTAAGTGTAGTCGTCCGGAGTCACGGAGTATTATTTGTTTTTCCCGAGCCAACGTGGTGACCGGGCCACGGAGCGTCCGGAGCGGGAAAGGTGGTCGCCCAGGCGACGACATTCGTTAAGGCAGGCTTACGGTGTGCCCGGTAGCGTGAACGGTGGACACGTGGAGCGTCCGGGCGTTCGTATGCGTCGAAACAGGCTTCCGGGTGAGCGTTGGGGACCAAGTAGCCCAGGTGAGGAAAGGGATAAAAGAATAAAGTGGTGGTATTATTTCGGTTGCGATCATACCAGCACTAATGCACTGGATCCAATCAGAACTCCGCAGTTAAGCGTGCTTGGGCGAGAGTAGAACTAGGATGGGTGACCCCCTGGGAAGTCCTCGTGTTGCAACCCTTTTTTAATTTTTTTTTATTTAGTTTCGTCAACGCAAGAATCAAACTCCCGGTACTAAGTGTAGTCGTCCGGAGTCACGGAGTGTTGACCGGTCCACGGAGCGTCCGGGTGACCGTAGCCGACGCAGCGGGCATACGGTGCGCCCGGAGCGGGAAAGGTGGTCGCCCGGGTGATGGCATTCGTCAAGGCAGACTTACGGTGTGCCCGGTAGCGTGAACGGTGGACACGTGGAGCGTCCGGGCGTTCTTATGCGTCGAAACAGGCTTCCGGGTGAGCGTTGGGGACCAAGTAGCCCAGGTGAGGAAAGGGATAAAAAAATAAAGTGGTGGTATTATTTCGGTTGGGATCATACCAGCACTAATGCACTGGATCCAATCAGAACTCCGCAGTTAAGCGTGCTTGGGCGAGAGTAGTAATAGGATGGGTGACCCATGGGAAGTCCTCATGTTGCAACCCTTTTTTAATTTTTTTTTATTTAGTTTCGTCAACGCAAGAATCAAACTCCCGGTACTAAGTGTAGTCGTCCGGAGTCACGGAGTGTTGACCGGGCCACGGAGCGTCCGGGTGACCGTAGCCGACTCAGCGGGCCTACGGTGCGCCCGGAGCGGGAAAGGTGGTCCCCCGGGCGACGGCATTCGTCAAGGCAGGCTTACGGTGTGCCCGGTAGCGTGAACGGTGGACACGTGGAGCGTTCGGGCGTTCGTATGCGTCGAAATAGGCTTCTGGGAGAGCGTTGGGGACCAAGTAGCCTAGGTGAGGAAAGGGATAAAAGAATAAAGTGGTGGTATTATTTCGGTTGCGATCATACCAGCACTAATGCATCGGATCCTATCAGAACTCCGCAGTTAAGCGTGCTTGGGCGAGAGTAGTACTAGGATGGGTGACCCCCAGGAAGTCCTCGTGTTGCAACCCTTTTTTAATTTTTTTATTTAATTTCGTCAACTCAAGAATCAAACTCCCGGTACTAAGTGTAGTCGTCCGGAGTCACGAAGTATTATTTTTTTTTTCCAGAGCCAACGTGTTGACCGGGCCACGGAGCGTCCGGGTGACCGTAGCCGACGCAGCGGGCCTACGGTGCGCCCGGAACGGGAAAGGTGGTCGCCCGGGCGACGACATTCGTCAAGGCAGGCTTACGGTGTGCCCGGTAGCGTGAACGGTGGACACGTGGAGCGTCCGGGCGTTCGTATGCGTCGAAACAGGGTTCCGGGTGAGCGTTAGGGACCAAGTAGCCCTGGTGAGGAAAGGGATAAGAGAATAACGTGGTGGTTTTATTTCGGTTGCGATCATACCAGCACTAATGCACCGGATCCCATCAGAACTCCGCAGTTAAGCGTGCTTGGGCGAGAGTAGTACTAGGATGGGTGACCCCCTGGGAAGTCCTCGTGTTGCAACCCTTTTTTAATTTTTTTTATTTAATTTCGTCAACGCAAGAATCACACTCCCGGTACTAAGTGTAGTCGTCCGGAGTCACGGAGTATTATTTGTTTTTCCCGAGCCAACGTGGTGACCGGGCCACGGAGCGTCCGGGTGACCGTAGCCGACGCAGCGGGCCTATGGTGCGTCCGGAGCGGGAAAGGTGGTCGCCCGGGCGACGACATTCGTCAAGGCAGGCTTACGGTGTGCCCGGTAGCGTGAACGGTGGACACGTGGAGCGTCCGGGCGTTCGTATGCGTCAACGCAAGAATCACACTCCCGGTACTAAGTGTACTCGTCCGGAGTCACGGAGTATTATTTGTTTTTCCCGAGCCAACGTGGTGACCGGGCCACGGAGCGTCCGGGTGACCGTAGCCGACGCAGCGGGCCTACGGTGCGTCCGGAGCGGGAAAGGTGGTCGCCCGGGCGACGACATTCGTCAAGGCAGGCTTACGGTGTGTCCGGTAGCGTGAACGGTGGACACGTGGAGCGTCCGGGCGTTCGTATGCGTCGAAACAGGCTTCCGGGTGAGCGTTGGGGACCAAGTAGCCCAGGTGAGGAAAGGGATAAAAGAATAAAGTGGTGGTATTATTTCGGTTGCGATCATACCAGCACTAATGCACTGGATCCAATCAGAACTCCGCACTTAAGCGTGCTTGGGCGAGAGTAGTACTAGGATGGGTGACCCCCTGGGAAGTCCTCGTGTTGCAACCCTTTTTTAATTTTTTTTTATTTAGTTTCGTCAACGCAAGAATCAAACTCCCGGTACTAAGTGTAGTCGTCCGGAGTCACGGAGTGTTTACCGGGCCACGGAGCGTCCGGGTGACCGTAGCCGACGCAGCGGGCCTACGGTGCGCCCGGAGCGGGAAAGGTGGTCGCCCGGGTGATGGCATTCGTCAAGGCAGGCTTACGGTGTGCCCGGTAGCGTGAACGGTGGACACGTGGAGCGTCCGGGCGTTCTTATGCGTCGAAACAGGCTTCCGGGTGAGCGTTGGGGACCAAGTAGCCCAGGTGAGGAAAGGGATAAAAGAATAAAGTGGTGGTATTATTTCGGTTGCGATCATACCAGCACTAATGCACTGGATCCAATCAGAACTCCGCAGTTAAGCGTGCTTGGGCGAGAGTAGAACTAGGATGGGTGACCCCCTGGGAAATCCTCGTGTTGCAACCCTTTTTTAATTTTTTTTTATTTAGTTTCGTCAACGCAAGAATCAAACTCCCGGTACTAAGTGTAGTCGTCCGGAGTCACGGAGTGTTGACCGGGCCACGGAGCGTCCGGGTGACCGTAGCCGACGCAGCGGGCCTACGGTGCGCCCGGAGCGGGAAAGGTGGTCGCCCGGGCGACGGCATTCGTCAAGGCAGGCTTACGGTGTGCCCGGAAGCGTGAACGGTGGACACGTGGAGCGTTCGGGCGTTTGTATGCGTCGAAATAGGCTTCCGGGTGAGCGTTGGGGACCAAGTAGCCCAGGTGAGGAAAGGGATAAAAGAATAAAGTGGTGGTATTAATTCGGTTGCGATCATACCAGCACTAATGCATCGGATCCTATCAGAACTCCGCAGTTAAGCGTGCTTGGGAGAGAGTAGTACTAGGATGGGTGACCCCCTAGGAAGTCCTCGCGTTGCAACCCTTTTTTAATTTTTTTATTTAATTTCGTCAACGCAAGAATCAAACTCCCGGTACTAAGTGTAGTCGTCCGGAGTCACGAAGTATTATTATTTTTTTCCAGAGCCAACGTGTTGACCGGGCCACGGAGCGTCCGGGTGACCGTAGCCGACGCAGCGGGCCTACGGTGCGCCCGGAGCGGGAAAGGTGGTCGCCCGGGCGACGACATTCGTCAAGGCAGGCTTACGGTGTGCCCGGTAGCGTGAACGGTGGACACGTGGAGCGTCCGGGCGTTCGTATGCGTCGAAACAGGCTTCCGGGTGAGCGTTGGGGACCAAGTAGCCCAGGTGAGGAAAGGGATAAAAGAATAAAGTGGTGGTATTATTTCGGTTGCGATCATACCAGCACTAATGCACCGGATCCCATCAGAACTCCGCAGTTAAGCGTGCATGGGCGAGAGTAGTACTAGGATGGGTGACCCCCTGGGAAGTCCTCGTGTAACACCCCAAAATCTCTAAACCGTAATTGATGATAATCTAAGCACATGTGGCTTTTAAACTGAACCGCATGAAACACGACTTATGCGAATTTCCTAGTCTAGAGAAATTAACTCCATCAATCTTGTTAGCTAAACAAGGCTTAAACAATTATACGAGACTAACTCGATTAGTGTCTTGAACTAGTACATACTTGACAAAAGATGGGAGGGGCCATATTTTCCAAATAACCAAACTTGAGTTTGGTTAATAAAAATAACAATATAGAGACCACCTCCATATTCAGGAGATCGATCTCCATCAAAACACACACACTAAACACACACTTAACCAAGAAACTCAAGAACAAGCTCAATTCAAGGTCAATTCAAAGGGCTTTTGAATGCATTAGCCCTAAAATGATTCATCCAGGCATACTACACATCAAGGTAACCCTTTATTTGACTAAATTTGAGGGTATGTTCATGCTTGGGAATGATGAAAATCATGAGTGGTTATAAAAACGTGAATTAAAGACTTGTAATGCTTAATCTTGTATGAGAGAACCATAATACAAGTTAATTTGTGTGTGTTAAGCAAAATCCTTGTGAAAAGGTTACATCCTTGTAGTTCATGTTATGAAATGAATTGGGTTTTTGGTGGATTGGTTGGAACTACCTTTAAACCATGAAATACTAGTTGTAAACTATGATTTAGATGTTTATTAGAATACTAGCAAAGTTATCTTGGTCAAAGATGGATCCATGAGGTCCTTGAGGCCTAAAATCAAAGTTAGGAAAATCACGCCTACCAAGTGTTTGATAAAATGCCTCAATGAAACTCGATTTCACTTGGGCATAGATAACTTGGTGAAAACATGTATGTTGGTAAAACATGACCAATAATGCTTATAGACATGTAAAGACTAGGTTCTAACGACCTAAGTGATCGTTCACCTCATAGGTGCGAATACAAGAAACTTTGGATAGCCAAGAAATCTCGGAATGAGGTAAAGAGGAAGCACGCATAAGGTAAGTCACTCGATGACTTAATTCTTAATATGCCTCTAGTATGTTTATATGCTTAATTATACCTTTGTATGTGTATTTGGGCACTAGACATTAAAATCCCACAAAAGAAGCATAAATAAGATACACGATTCGTAGAAGATGGCCTTAGATGAAGGTTGTTAATATCCCAAGTAGACTTTCGGGTCAATTGGGTAAAATGCTAGATAGACACTAGTTTAGACCAAGAGTCAACATTAAGCCGGTAATGAAATCGTGCTAGTCGCTTGAGTGTATTCATGGAATCAATGTTATCTTCCTCAAGCTAGTCTAGAAGCAAAAGGGCGCGAGCCAAGGTAAGTCATAACTATGACTTTAAAAATATCTATATATGCATACTTAGGAGGGTATAACTATGAAGATGTCATGTAAATTAAGACACTATGGTAATTCCCAAGAAGCATGAAAATCTTGTATAAAAACCATGTCGCGAGTCATATAGGCCGCGCGAGTAAGACCAAGAGAAATGGCACATGTGGCCATGGACACGAGGCTTCGGTACCACGGTAAAAATGGCTTGGGCGGAAATCACTTTGTCAAGTCGAGGCTTGACTAGTTAAGTGTTATTCACAATTAAAAACTTGGGAATCATAAAATTTCATGTTTTCAACTTGTTCAAATCTTAACGGGTCAGGTTAAAGATGGGTATGTTAATCATGGTTAATGTGTTAGAAACCGAACAAGGAAATTACATTGAGATTTAAACATGTAAGAGATACGTATTATGACCCATAACGAGTTTTAAGAAGCCCCAAAAATGGTCTTGAAATTGTGGAAAAAATGCAGCCAAAAACCATGAAATTTGGCTAACACTTGGAAGGAACAAATCTTGCCAGATCTGGAAACTTTCTGCCCAAACTAGGCTGCCCGCGCACCATGAGGAACCCCTCATGGTGCTCGAGGAGAAGGTCAGCTCCCCACACCCCATGAGGAGTTCCTCATGGGGCACGAGGGGGTATCAGGTCAAGGAAAATTCGTTTTTCTTACATTTAAGCCCCAAACTTGAATTCTAATGATTTTTTTATGGGTTTGAAGTAGGTAATCGGTATCACGGATAACGGATGATGATCATGCCATGGAACAAGAACCGAACGCACCAGACTCGTCTGCTTCCGCAACGTTTAAATTAATCTATTAAAACTTGGTTTTTTTTAGATTTTGTTATCATGTTTAACACTAACTTTATTCTACGTATGTTTTGGAACGTGATGCGTATAAACTAAATGTTGGTATATTATGCAAACTATGCATAGTTTTGAATTAGTATTTTTCCAAACCAAGTAAATTACATGTAAAATATCGCTTAATTACCCGCATAATGGGTAGGGTCTTACAAGTGGTATTCAGAGCCCAAGGTTAAATGAGTCTAAGCGTTCGGTTCAAGCTTGATCATCAATCCGGTAAGGAATTCATTTCAAAAACGTAATAATCTAGTCGAAAATGATCTATATCATGATTGAACATGAGTCAATCAGGAATGAACTAAGAGAATAGTGTATTAAACACTAACGCAAAGGAAAACACACCAATTACACGGTCATGGTGAGCTAAGACTCAGCCGAACCGGAAATTGGGAAAACTTAGCCACCTCTCTTAAGATGATGCGATGGATTGAATGCAACGAGCACTTAGAAATTCAAAAAAACACAAAATTCCAACTACACGGTTAGAGTAAACCGGAAGTTGGGGGATCCTAGTTATATCACTCCGATGATACAATGAAAAGGTACAACGATTACCTAAGACGCGAATATTTGCCAATTGCACGGTCATGGTGGGTCAAGGCTCAGCCGAACCGAGAATTGGAAGACGTGATCGTATGGTCAAGACTGTACGATATGTTAAAACACAAATAGCTTAATAACGCGGATATACAGGAATACATTAGACAAATAAACAAGAATGTCTATATTAAATAAGACGCATGACCAGAAATTGCCATCTGGAGAGTACCGTGGGGATCGTGATAGGATCACTGTGTCATGTGTGGATTGCTTACCCTGGCCAGGTAAGTGTTAAACACATGGTGCGGTGGGCTTCTCGTGATCTGCACGCCTACTTTTCACGTGACAAGGACTAGGTCAGGGAGAAAGGCATATTAAACATTTCCAAAAATATAACTCGCGAGGTCATATAATAAGAAAGTATTGCCAAAAGACGTAAAAGGCCGGGTAGATCGGGTAAGTAAAACCGATGCATATACGACCCACGGGGTCGTAGAGCCAAAGGTATTACCACAACGGTTACACGGACCAAGATAAGACTTGAACCTTAATCAAAGGTTAAGTCATAATCAAACTCGAACCTTTATAGAAGGTTGAATTCGTAAATAGACTTGAACCTTAATCAAAGGTTAAGTCATAATCAAACTCGAACCTTTATAGAAGGTTGAATTCGTAAATAGACTTGAACCTTAATCAAAGGTTAAGTCATAATCAAACTCGAACCTTTATAGAAGGTTGAATTCGTAAATAGACTTGAATCTTAATCAAAGGTTAAGTCGTAAACACACTCAAACCTTAATCAAGAGTTAACCCACAAGTAGACTTGAACCTTAATCCAAGGTTAAGTCATAAATGTGTTTAAACCATAACCGAAGGTAAATTCCTGAATGGATTTGAACCTTAACAAAAGGTTAAATCACGGTCACTTTTGAGACTTAATCAAGAATACTCGTTAGTAGACTTGAGCTTTAATCAAAGGATCAAGTCATAGTCGCATTTGAACCTTGAGCAGAGGTTAAACTGTAAGGAGACTTGAACCTTAATAGAAGGTTAAGACATAGTTAAACTCGAATCTGAATGGAAGGTCAATCGAGAAATAAAAGTCGAACCTTAATAAAAAGGTTAAATCATAAACCAATCGGAACCTCATCTAAAGGGTAAACTTTTAACGAGTCTAAACCACACTCGAGGGTTAACTCGTATTCCAACATGAACCCCATATTGAGGTAAACAAAAGCCAAGATTCGAGCTAAGCTCAAAGTTAAGTTATACTTGAACTTGACTCGTATTAAATTCGTGAAAGCCTACGGGCAAATGTGAACAATGCGTCACACTAATCATATTAAATTCGTGAAAGCCTGCAGGCAAATGTGAACTATGGGTCACACTAATCATAATGAATTCGTGAAAGGCTAAAAGGCAAATGTGAACTATGTGTCACACTAATCATATTAAATTCGTGAAAGCCTAGGGAAAATGTGAACTACGCGTCACACTAATCACAAAAATTAGTGAAAACCTATGGGCAAATGTGAACTAAGTATCACACTAAACCATAACGATCCTCGAAAGCTCACGGCAACCAAGGACTATGCATCTCGCTAACGCGAATGCAAATGGAAGTAGAACCCTCGGGGCAAGCTTAAACGACGATTCACGTGGAACTGAACTAAAAGCATGGTTTTAAACCGTGAAACGACGTGTTAAATAAAAGAAGAAAATTAAACGTTAAATCTAAAAGGGGGCTTTGTAGGAGACCCTGGAAACCGGTGGTGCATCCATACAGGGGAACGATCATAGCCTCGAGCAATGATATTGCAGGAGTAAACGATGATTGCTATGGTCTATTGAAGGCTTGTCAAAAACGAACAAAGTGAGACAAACCTCATGGGCCTTAGCACATGGTGGATCAACAGACAATCTGAAATCTAAATTGTATAGACGGCTGTTAATCGCCGAAATGAAGGCAGTGCCTTCGTATCAAACCAAAAGCGGTCTGATGGACCATTATGCATATGAATATAAATAAAGAAAACATGAGTGAACAGACTTGCGTGAATAAACATGGTAATGTAACACCATGAAGCAAAGACGAGTAAGAATCGTTTTGAGAAACGTTAAATTGATCTAAGGGTCAATAAGTCCTAAGGGACATAGATAAACAGAAATGATCATGGCACATAAACGAACTCTGTATGGGTAGACCATTAAAGAAATTGCCTTGGGACCGAAGTGTTCCGAGGAATTAAATAAGAACATAATCCGGCGGGGATGTGAAGACGGGTGTTATATACAAAATAATACCTAGATAAAATAAAAGAGTCGGAAGACTTGGGCTAAATCGCAAATAAGACGCTTGTGAGAGCTAAATATGTACATTCAAAAGGGCTGGATAAGAAAGGGTCACGAACCATATGCTAATTCTATAGATAGGATAAAAATCCTAAAAGCCCGTGACACCGGGGCAAAAGAGGTGATAGGTGGACAATCGCCTGGAAGTAGTTTCGGCTAAGAGTTGAAACTCACATACTAAAATCGTACAAAATGATTCCAAAGCGAGTCAAAGTATACATGAGATAGGCTAGATGCTATATAAGGCATTATATGGAGGGTTCCATAGGATATTCTAACGTTGAATAAGTAATACGAAATACGAGCCCAGGTGAGCCACATACGCATATTAAAGGGAAGTTTGACTTTTATAAAGTCCAACAAACTTAACTCAGAATATTTGGCCAATGGTGTGTAGGAACACATCAGAAGTCGTAGTCATTGGAATGGATGACTGACTAAAGACCGAGACTTATGAAATTTAAGTCTACTTATAACTGAAAACCCTGGTGAATTAACTATTCACAAAATTAGCAATCGGATAGTAATAAAATGAACGATTAACTGTTAATAGTCTAGTGATAGCTAAGCAATCATTAGAAGGTTCAAACGGGTCAAGTGAAGTCGTCACCACTTGGACCCAGAGGAATGCATAGACGTAACAAAGCCTAAGGGCAGGTGAAAACACCATTAAAAAAAAAAGACACGCGTTGTCTAGGGCAAGGAAAGAGTAAGGTGCGGAAAGGATTCGATACTTTCTGGTAAAACCATGGAATTATAAGAGGCCTTTGAGCCATAATATTTAAAAAAAAACCACGTTAAGTGCGGGTGACGGTCTTCGAGAAGCCTTCATGATAACCAAACCCAACACGTGCCTTTGCGCGTAGAACTGATTCTAAGTAGAGTAAATAATTAAATGTACACACTAAGTCTTCGGGGACTTAAGGGTTCTAAACACGCAAAAGATTCAAATCGATGACCCTTGGGCAAACCATGACACCTGCGGGTGCCTAAACTAGAATAAATCCGGTAAGGGTAAATGAATGTGTATACATAAGCCTAGGAGTGGAATCAATTCCATAAAAATAAGCCTCGTCGAGGAGGAATAAAACTCAAGGTCAACCATGAGGCGCGACCCATGGGAATTCATATATATATATCCGGTTTCGAGGACGAAACCCTCATTAAGGGGGGTGGAGTTGTAACACCCCAAAATCTCTAAACCGTAATTGATGATAATCTAAGCACATGTGGCTTTTAAACTGAACCGCATGAAACACGACTTATGCGAATTTCCTAGTCTAGAGAAATTAACTCCATCAATCTTGTTAGCTAAACAAGGCTTAAACAATTATACGAGACTAACTCGATTAGTGTCTTGAACTAGTACATACTTGACAAAAGATGGGAGGGGCCATATTTTCCAAATAACCAAACTTGAGTTTGGTTAATAAAAATAACAATATAGAGACCACCTCCATATTCAGGAGATCGATCTCCATCAAAACACACACACTAAACACACACTTAACCAAGAAACTCAAGAACAAGCTCAATTCAAGGTCAATTCAAAGGGCTTTTGAATGCATTAGCCCTAAAATGATTCATCCAGGCATACTACACATCAAGGTAACCCTTTATTTGACTAAATTTGAGGGTATGTTCATGCTTGGGAATGATGAAAATCATGAGTGGTTATAAAAACGTGAATTAAAGACTTGTAATGCTTAATCTTGTATGAGAGAACCATAATACAAGTTAATTTGTGTGTGTTAAGCAAAATCCTTGTGAAAAGGTTACATCCTTGTAGTTCATGTTATGAAATGAATTGGGTTTTTGGTGGATTGGTTGGAACTACCTTTAAACCATGAAATACTAGTTGTAAACTATGATTTAGATGTTTATTAGAATACTAGCAAAGTTATCTTGGTCAAAGATGGATCCATGAGGTCCTTGAGGCCTAAAATCAAAGTTAGGAAAATCACGCCTACCAAGTGTTTGATAAAATGCCTCAATGAAACTCGATTTCACTTGGGCATAGATAACTTGGTGAAAACATGTATGTTGGTAAAACATGACCAATAATGCTTATAGACATGTAAAGACTAGGTTCTAACGACCTAAGTGATCGTTCACCTCATAGGTGCGAATACAAGAAACTTTGGATAGCCAAGAAATCTCGGAATGAGGTAAAGAGGAAGCACGCATAAGGTAAGTCACTCGATGACTTAATTCTTAATATGCCTCTAGTATGTTTATATGCTTAATTATACCTTTGTATGTGTATTTGGGCACTAGACATTAAAATCCCACAAAAGAAGCATAAATAAGATACACGATTCGTAGAAGATGGCCTTAGATGAAGGTTGTTAATATCCCAAGTAGACTTTCGGGTCAATTGGGTAAAATGCTAGATAGACACTAGTTTAGACCAAGAGTCAACATTAAGCCGGTAATGAAATCGTGCTAGTCGCTTGAGTGTATTCATGGAATCAATGTTATCTTCCTCAAGCTAGTCTAGAAGCAAAAGGGCGCGAGCCAAGGTAAGTCATAACTATGACTTTAAAAATATCTATATATGCATACTTAGGAGGGTATAACTATGAAGATGTCATGTAAATTAAGACACTATGGTAATTCCCAAGAAGCATGAAAATCTTGTATAAAAACCATGTCGCGAGTCATATAGGCCGCGCGAGTAAGACCAAGAGAAATGGCACATGTGGCCATGGACACGAGGCTTCGGTACCACGGTAAAAATGGCTTGGGCGGAAATCACTTTGTCAAGTCGAGGCTTGACTAGTTAAGTGTTATTCACAATTAAAAACTTGGGAATCATAAAATTTCATGTTTTCAACTTGTTCAAATCTTAACGGGTCAGGTTAAAGATGGGTATGTTAATCATGGTTAATGTGTTAGAAACCGAACAAGGAAATTACATTGAGATTTAAACATGTAAGAGATACGTATTATGACCCATAACGAGTTTTAAGAAGCCCCAAAAATGGTCTTGAAATTGTGGAAAAAATGCAGCCAAAAACCATGAAATTTGGCTAACACTTGGAAGGAACAAATCTTGCCAGATCTGGAAACTTTCTGCCCAAACTAGGCTGCCCGCGCACCATGAGGAACCCCTCATGGTGCTCGAGGAGAAGGTCAGCTCCCCACACCCCATGAGGAGTTCCTCATGGGGCACAAGGGGGTATCAGGTCAAGGAAAATTCGTTTTTCTTACATTTAAGCCCCAAACTTGAATTCTAATGATTTTTTTATGGGTTTGAAGTTGGTAATCGGTATCGCGGATAACGGATGATGATCATGCCATGGAACAAGAACCGAACGCACCAGACTCGTCTGCTTCCGCAACGTTTAAATTAATCTATTAAAACTTGTTTTTTTTTAGATTTTGTTATCATGTTTAACACTAACTTTATTCTACGTATGTTTTGGAACGTGATGCGTATAAACTAAATGTTGGTATATTATGCAAACTATGCATAGTTTTGAATTAGTATTTTTTCAAACCAAGTAAATTACATGTAAAATATCGCTTAATTACCCGCATAATGGGTAGGGTCTTACACCTCGTGATGCAACCCTTTTTTAATTTTTTTTATTTAGTTTCGTCAACGCAAGAATCAAACTCCCGGTACTAAGTGTAGTCGTCCGGAGTCACGGAGTATTATTTTTTTTTTCCCGAGCCAACGTGTTGACCGGGCCACGGAGCGTCCGGGTGACCGTAGCAGACGCAGCAGGCCTACGGTGCGCCCGGAGCGGGAAAGGTGGTCGCCCGGGCGACGACATTCGTCAAGGCGGGCTTACGGTGTGCCCGGTTGCGTGAACGGTGGACACGTGGAGCGTCCGGGCGTTCGTATGCGTCGAAACAGGCTTCCGGGTGACCGTTGGGGACCAAGTAGCCCAGGTGAGGAAAGGGATAAAAGAATAAAATGGTGGTATTATTTCGCTTGCGATCATACCAGCACTAATGCACCGGATCCCATCAGAACTCCGCAGTTAAGCGTGCTTGGGCGAGAGTAGTACTAGGATGGGTGACCCTCTGGGAAGTCCTCGTCTTGCAACCCTTTTTTAATTTTTTTTATTTAATTTCGTCAACGCAAGAATCAAACTCCCAGTACTAAGTGTAATCGTCCGGAGTCACGGAGTATTATTTTTTTTTCCGAGCCAACGTGTTGACCGGGCCACGGAGCGTCCGGGTGACCGTAGCCGACGCAGCGGGCCTACGGTGCGCCCGGAGCGGGAAAGGTGGTCGCCCGGGTGATGGCATTCGTCAAGGCAGGCTTACGGTGTGCCCGGTAGCGTGAGCGGTGGACACGTGGAGCGTCCGGGCGTTCTTATGCGTCGAAACAGGCTTCCGGGTGAGCGTTGGGGACCAAGTAGCCCTGGTGAGGAAAGGGATAAAAGAATAAAGTGGTGGTATTATTTCGGTTGCGATCATACCAGCACTAATGCACTGGATCCAATCAGAACTCCGCAGTTAAGCGTGCTTGGGCGAGAGTAGTAATAGGATGGGTGACCCCTGGGAAGTCCTCGTGTTGCAACCCTTTTTTAATTTTTTTTTATTTAGTTTCGTCAACGCAAGAATCAAACTCCCGGTACTAAGTGTAGTCGTCCGGAGTCACGGAGTGTTGACCGGGCCACGGAGCGTCCGGGTGACCGTAGCCGACGCAGCGGGCCTACGGTGCGCCCGGAGCGGGAAAGGTGGTCGCCCGGGCGACGGCATTCGTCAAGGCAGGCTTACGGTGTGCCCGGTAGCGTGAACGGTGGACACGTGGAGCGTTCGGGCGTTCGTATGCGTCGAAATAGGCTTCCGGGTGAGCGTTGGGGACCAAGTAGCCCAGGTGAGGAAAGGGATAAAAAAATAAAGTGGTGGTATTATTTCGGTTGCGATCATACCAGCACTAATGCACTGGATCCAATCAGAACACCGCAGTTAAGCGTGCTTGGGCGAGAGTAGTACTAGGATGGGTGACCCCCTAGGAAGTCCTCGTGTTGCAACCCTTTTTTAATTTTTTTATTTAATTTCGTCAACGCAAGAATCAAACTCCCGGTACTAAGTGTAGTCGTCCGGAGTCACGGAGTATTATTTTTTTTTCCAGAGCCAACGTGTTGACCGGGCCACGGAGCGTCCGGGTGACCGTAGCCGACGCAGCGGGCCTACGGTGCGACCGGAACGGGAAAGGTGGTCGCCCGGGCGACAACATTCGTCAAGGCAGGCTTACGGTGTGCCCGGTAGCGTGAACGGTGGACACGTGGAGCGTTCGGGCGTTCGTATGCGTCGAAATAGGCTTCCGGGTGAGCGTTGGAGACCAAGTAGCCCAGGTGAGGAAAGGGATAAAAGAATAAAGTGGTGGTATTATTTCGGTTGCGATCATACCAGCACTAATGCACTGGATCCAATCAGAACACCGCAGTTAAGCGTGCTTGGGCGAGAGTAGTACTAGGATGGGTGACCCCCTAGGAAGTCCTCGTGTTGCAACCCTTTTTTAATTTTTTTTATTTAATTTCGTCAACGCAAGAATCAAACTCCCGGTACTAAGTGTAGTCGTCCGGAGTCACGGAGTATTATTTTTTTTTCCAGAGCCAACGTGTTGACCGGGCCACGGAGCGTCCGGGTGACCGTAGCCGACGCAGCGGGCCTACGGTGCGACCGGAACGGGAAAGGTGGTCGCCCGGGCGACAACATTCGTCAAGGCAGGCTTACGGTGTGCCCGGTAGCGTGAACGGTGGACACGTGGAGCGTCCGGGCGTTCGTATGCGTCGAAACAGGCTTCCGGGTGACCGTTGGGGACCAAGTAGCCCAGGTGAGGAAAGGGATAAAAGAATAAAGTGGTGGTATTATTTCGGTTGTGATCATACCAGCACTAATGCACCGGATCCCATCAGAACTCCGCAGTTAAGCGTGTTTGGGCGAGAGTAGTACTAGGATGGGTGACCCCCTGGGAAGTCCTCGTGTTGCAACCCTTTTTTGATTTTTTTTATTTAATTTCGTCAACGCAAGAATCAAACTCCCGGTACTAAGTGTAGTCGTCCGGAGTCACGGAGTATTATTTTTTTTTTCCGAGCCAACGTGTTGACCGGGCAACGGAGCGTCCGGGTGAACGAAGCCTACGCAGCGGGCCTACGGTGCGCCCGGAGCGGGAAAGGTGGTCGCCCGGGCGACGGCATTCGTCAAGGCAGGCTTACGGTGTGCCCGGTAGCGTGAACGGTGGACACGTGGAGCGTCCGGGCGTTCGTATGCGTCGAAACAGGTTTCCGGGTCAGCGTTGGGGACCAAGTAGCCCTGGTGAGGAAAGGGATAAAAGAATAACGTGGTGGTTTTATTTCGGTTGCGATCATACCAGCACTAATACACCGGATCCCATGAGAACTCCGCAGTTAAGCGTGCTTAGGCGAGAGTAGTACTAGGATGGGTGACCCCCTGGGAAGTCCTCGTGTTGCAACCCTTTTTTAATTTATTTTATTTAATTTCATCAACGCAAGAATCAAACTCCCGGTACTAAGTGTAATCGTCCGGAGTCACGGAGTATTTTTTTTTTCCGAGCCAACGTGTTGACCGGGCCATGGAGCGTCCGGGTGACCGTAGCCGACGAAGCGGGCCTACGGTGCGCCCTGAGCGGGAAAGGTGGTCGCCCGGGTGATGGCATTCGTCAAGGCAGGCTTACGGTGTGCCCGGTAGCGTGAACGGTGGACACGTGGGGCATCCGGGCGTTCGTATGCGTCGAAACAGGCTTCCGGGTGAGCGTTGGGGACCAAGTAGCCCAGGTGAGGAAAGGGATAAAAGAATAAAGTGGTGGTATTATTTCGGTTGCGATCATACCAGGACTAATGCACCGGATCCCATCAGAACTCCGCAGTTAAGCGTCCTTGGGCGAGAGTAGTACTAGGATGGGTGACCCCCTGGGAAGTCCTCATGTTGCAACCCTTTTTTAATTTTTTTTATTTAATTTCGTCAACGCAAGAATCAAACCCCCGGTACTAAGTGTAGTCGTCCGGAGTCACGGAGTAATATTTTTTTTTTCCCGAGCCAATGTGTTGACCGGGCCACGGAGCGTCCGGGTGACCGTAGCCGACGCAGCGGGCCTACGGTGCGCCCAGAGCGGGAAAGGTGGTCGCCCGGGCGACGGCATTCGTCAAGGCAGGCTTACAGTGTGCCCGGTAGCGTGAAGGGTGGACACGTGGAGCGTCCGGGCGTTCGTATGCGTCGAAACAGGCTTCCGGGTGACCGTTGGGGACCAAGTAGCCCAGGTGAGGAAAGGGATAAAAGAATAAAATGGTGGTATTATTTCGGTTGCGATCATACCAGCACTAATGCACCGGATCCCATCAGAACTCCGCAGTTAAGCGTGCTTGGGCGAGAGTAGTACTAGGATGGGTGACCCCCTGGGATGTCCTCGTGTTGCAACCCTTTTTTAATTTTTTTTATTTAATTTCGTCAACGCAAGAATCAAACTCCCGGTACTAAGTGTAGTCGTCCGGAGTCACGGAGTATTATTTTTTTTTTCCCGAGCCAACGTGTTGACCGGGCCACGGAACGTCCGGGTGACCGTAGCCGACGCAGCGGGCCTAAGGCGCGCCCGGAGCGGGAAAGGTGGTCGCCCGGGCGACTGCATTCGTCAAGGCAGGCTTACAGTGTGCCCGGTAGCGTGAAGGGTGGACACGTGGAGCGTCCGGGCGTTCGTATGCGTCGAAACAGGCTTCCGGGTGACCGTTGGGGACCAAGTAGCCCAGGTGAGGAAAGGGATAAAAGAATAAAATGGTGGTTTTATTTCGGTTGCGATCATACCAGCACTAATGCACCGGATCCCATCAGAACTCCGCAATTATGCGTGCTTGGGCGAGAGTAGTACTAGGATGGGTGACCCCCTGGGAAGTCCTCGTGTTGCAACCCTTTTTTAATTTTTTTTATTTAATTTCGTCAACGCAAGAATCAAACTCCCGGTACTAAGTGTAGTCGTCCGGAGTCACGGAGTATTATTTTTTTTTTCCCGAGCCAACGTGTTGACCGGGCCACGGAGCGTCCGGGTGACCGTAGCCGACGCAGCGGGCCTAAGGCGCGCCCGGAGCGGGAAAGGTGGTCGCCCGGGCGACTGCATTCGTCAAGGCAGGCTTACAGTGTGCCCGGTAGCGTGAAGGGTGGACACGTGGAGCGTCCGGGCGTTCGTATGCGTCGAAACAGGCTTCCGGGTGAGCGTTGGGGACCAAATAGCCCAGGTGAGGAAAGGGATAAAAGAATAAAGTGGTGGTATTATTTCGGTTGCGATCATACCAGCACTAATGCACCGGATCCCATCAGAACTCCGCAGTTAAGCGTGCATGGGCGAGAGTAGTACTAGGATGGGTGACCCCTGGGAAGTCTTCGTGATGCAACCCTTTTTTAATTTTTTTTATTTAGTTTCGTCAACGCAAGAATCAAACTCCCGGTACTAAGTGTAGTCGTCCGGAGTCACGGAGTATTATTTTTTTTCCCGAGCCAACGTGTGGACCGGGCCACGGAGCGGCCGGGTGACCGTAGCCGACGCAGCGGGCCTACGGTGCTCCCGGAGCGGGAAAGGTGGTCTCCCGGGCGACGGCATTCGTCAAGGCAGGCTTACGGTGTGCCCGGTTGCGTGAACGGTGGACACGTGGAGCGTCCGGGCGTTCGTATGCGTCGAAACAGGCTTCCGGGTGACCGTTGGGGACCAAGTAGCCCAGGTGAGGAAAGGGATAAAAGAATAAAATGGTGGTATTATTTCGGTTGCGATCATACCAGCACTAATGCACCGGATCCCATCAGAACTCCTCAATTTTGCGTGCTTGGGCGAGAGTAGTACTAGGATGGGTGACCCCCTGGGAAGTCCTCGTGTTGCAACCCTTTTTTAATTTTTTTTATTTAATTTCGTCAACGCAAGAATCAAACTCCCGGTACTAAGTGTAGTCGTCCGGAGTCACGGAGTATTATTTTTTTTTCCCGAGCCAACGTGTTGACCGGGCCACGGAGCGTCCGGGTGACCGTAGCCGACGCAGCGGGCCTAAGGCGCGCCCGGAGCGGGAAAGGTGGTCGCCCGGGCGACTGCATTCGTCAAGGCAGGCTTACAGTGTGCCCGGTAGCGTGAAGGGTGGACACGTGGAGCGTCCGGGCGTTCGTATGCGTCGAAACAGGCTTCCGGGTGAGCGTTGGGGACCAAATAGCCCAGGTGAGGAAAGGGATAAAAGAATAAAGTGGTGGTATTATTTCGGTTGCGATCATACCAGCACTAATGCACCGGATACTATCAGAACTCCGCAGTTAAGCGTGCTTGGGCGAGAGTAGTACTAGGATGGGTGACCCCCTGGGAAGTCCTCGTGTTGCAACCCTTTTTTAATTTTTTTATTTAATTTCGTCAACGCAAGAATCAAACTCCCGGTACTAAGTGTAGTCGTCCGGAGTCACGGAGTATTATTTTTTTTTCCCGAGCCAACGTGTTGACCGGGCCACGGAGCGTCCGGGTGACCGTAGCCGACGCAGCGGGCCTACGGTGCGCCCAGAGCGGGAAAGGTGGACGCCCGGGCGACGGCATTCGTCAAGGCAGGCTTACGGTGTGCCCGGTAGCGTGAACGGTGGACACGTGGAGCGTCCGGGCGTTCGTATGCGTCGAAACAGGCTTCCGGGTGAGCGTTGGGGACCAAGTAGCCCAGGTGAGGAAAGGGATAAAAGAATAAAGTGGTGGTATCATTTCGGTTGCGATCATACCAGCACTAATGCACTGGATCCAATCAGAACTCCGCAGTTAAGCGTGCTTGGGAGAGAGTAGTACTAGGATGGGTGACCCCCTGGGAAGTCCTCGTGTTGCAACCCTTTTTTAATTTTTTTTATTTAATTTCGTCAACGCAAGAATCAAACTCCCGGTACTAAGTGTAGTCGTCCGGAGTAACGGAGTATTATTATTTTTTTCCCGAGCCAACGTGTTGACCGGGCCACGGAGCGTCCGGGTGACCGTAGCCGACACAGCGGGCCTACGGTGCGCCCAGAGCGGGAAAGGTGGTCTCCCGGGCGACGGCATTCGTCAAGGCAGGCTTACGGTGTGCCTGGTAGCGTGAACGGTGGACACGTGGAGCGTCCGGGCGTTCGTATGCGTCGAAACAGGCTTCCGGGTGACCGTTGGGGACCAAGTAGCCCAGGTGAGGAAAGGGATAAAAGAATAAAATGGTGGTATTAATTCGGTTGCGATCATACCAGCACTAATGCACCGGATCCCATCAGAACTCCGCAATTATGCGTGCTTGGGCGAGAGTAGTACTAGGATGGGTGACCCCCTGTGAAGTCCTCGTGTTGCAACCCTTTTTTAATTTTTTTATTTAATTTCGTCAACGCAAGAATCAAACTCCCGGTACTAAGTGTAGTCGTCCGGAGTCACGGATTATTATTTTTTTTTCCCGAGCCAACGTGTTGACCGGGCCACGGAGCGTCCGGGTGACCGTAGCCGACGCAGCGGGCCTACGGTGCGCCCGGAGCGGGAAAGGTGGTCTCCCGGGCGACGGCATTCGTCAAGGCAGGCTTACAGTGTGCCTGGTAGCGTGAACGGTGGACACGTAGTGCGTCCGGGCGTTCGTATGCGTCGAAACAGGCTTCCGGGTGAGCGTTGGGGACCAAGTAGCCCAGGTGAGGAAAGGGATAAAAGAATAAAGTGGTGGTATTATTTCGGTTGCGATCATACCTGCACTAATGCACCGGATCCTATCAGAACTCCGCAGTTAAGCGTGCTTGGGCGAGAGTAGTACTAGGATTGGTGACCCCCTGGGAAGTCCTCGTGTTACAACCCTTTTTTAATTTTTTTATTTAATTTCGTCAACGCAAGAATCAAACTCCCGGTACTAAGTGTAGTCGTCCGGAGTCACGGAGTATTATTTTTTTTTTCCCGAGCCAACGTGTGGACCGGGCCACGGAGCGGCCGGGTGACCGTAGCCGACGCAGCGGGCCTACGGTGCGCCCGGAGCGGGAAAGGTGGTCTCCCGGGCGACGGCATTCGTCAAGGCAGGCTTACGGTGTGGCTGGTTGCGTGAACGGTGGACACGTGGAGCGTCCGGGCGTTCGTATGCGTCGAAACAGGCTTCCGGGTGACCGTTGGGAACCAAGTAGCCCAGGTGAGGAAAGGGATAAAAGAATAAAATGGTGGTATTATTTCGGTTGCGATCATACCAGCACTAATGCACCGGATCCCATCAGAACTCCGCAATTTTGCGTGCTTGGGCGAGAGTAGTACTAGGATGGGTGACCCCCTGTGAAGTCCTCGTGTTGCAACCCTTTTTTAATTTTTTTTATTTAATTTCGTCAACGCAAGAATCAAACTCCCGGTACTAAGTGTAGTCGTCCGGAGTCACGGAGTATTATTTTTTTTTCCCGAGCCAACGTGTTGACCGGGCCACGGAGCGTCCGGGTGACCGTAGCCGACGCAGCGGGCCTAAGGCGCGCCCGGAGCGGGAAAGGTGGTCGCCCGGGCGACTGCATTCGTCAAGGCAGGCTTACAGTGTGCCCGGTAGCGTGAAGGGTGGACACGTGGAGCGTCCGGGCGTTCGTATGCGTCGAAACAGGCTTCCGGGTGAGCGTTGGGGACCAAATAGCCCAGGTGAGGAAAGGGATAAAAGAATAAAGTGG
Source organism: Ambrosia artemisiifolia (assembly GCA_032199755.1). NCBI lineage: Eukaryota > Viridiplantae > Streptophyta > Magnoliopsida > Asterales > Asteraceae > Ambrosia > Ambrosia artemisiifolia. The sequence goes on along the minus strand of CM063526.1, from coordinate 4,147,435 downwards.
TGGTATTATTTCGGTTGCGATCATACCAGCACTAATGCACCGGATACTATCAGAACCCCGCAGTTAAGCGTGCTTGGGCGAGAGTAGTACTAGGATGGGTGACCCCCTGGGAAGTCCTCGTGTTGCAACCCTTTTTTAATTTTTTTATTTAATTTCGTCAACGCAAGAATCAAACTCCCGGTACTAAGTGTAGTCGTCCGGAGTCACGTAGTATTATTTTTTTTCCCGAGCCAACGTGTTGACCGGGCCACGGAGCGTCCGGGTGACCGTAGCCGACGCAGCGGGCCTACGGTGCGCCCAGAGCGGGAAAGGTGGACGCCCGGGCGACGGCATTCGTCAAGGCAGGCTTACGGTGTGCCCGGTAGCGTGAACGGTGGACACGTGGAGCGTCCGGGCGTTCGTATGCGTCGAAACAGGCTTCCGGGTGACCGTTGGGGACCAAGTAGCCCAGGTGAGGAAAGGGATAAAAGAATAAAATGGTGGTATCATTTCGGTTGCGATCATACCAGCACTAATGCACCGGATCCCATCAGAACTCCGCAATTATGCGTGCTTGGGCGAGAGTAGTACTAGGATGGGTGACCCCCTGTGAAGTCCTCGTGTTGCAACCCTTTTTTAATTTTTTTTATTTAATTTCGTCAACGCAAGAATCAAACTCCCGGTACTAAGTGTAGTCGTCCGAACTCACGGATTATTATTTTTTTTTCCCGAGCCAACGTGTTAACCGGGCCACGGAGCGTCCGGGTGACCGTAGCCGACGCAGCGGGCCTACGGTGCGCCCGGAGCGGGAAAGGTGGTCTCCCGGGCGACGGCATTCGTCAAGACAGGCTTACAGTGTGCCCGGTAGCGTGAAGGGTGGACACGTGGAGCATCCGGGCGTTCGTATGCGTCGAAACAGGCTTCCGGGTGAGCGTTGGGGACCAAATAGCCCAGGTGAGGAAAGGGATAAAAGAATAAAGTGGTGGTATTATTTCGGTTGCGATCATACCTGCACTAATGCACCGGATCCTATCAGAACTCCGCAGTTAAGCGTGCTTGGGCGAGAGTAGTACTAGGATTGGTGACCCCCTGGGAAGTCCTCGTGTTACAACCCTTTTTTAATTTTTTTTATTTAATTTCGTCAACGCAAGAATCAAACTCCCGGTACTAAGTGTAGTCGTCCGGAGTCACGGAGTATTATTTTTTTTTTCCCGAGCCAACGTGTGGACCGGGCCACGGAGCGGCCGGGTGACCGTAGCCGACGCAGCGGGCCTACGGTGCGCCCGGAGCGGGAAAGGTGGTCTCCCGGGCGACGGCATTCGTCAAGGCAGGCTTACGGTGTGCCTGGTTGCGTGAACGGTGGACACGTGGAGCGTCCGGGCGTTCGTATGCGTCGAAACAGGCTTCCGGGTGACCGTTGGGGACCAAGTAGCCCAGGTGAGGAAAGGGATAAAAGAATAAAATGGTGGTATTATTTCGGTTGCGATCATACCAGCACTAATGCACCGGATCCCATCAGAACTCCGCAATTTTGCGTGCTTGGGCGAGAGTAGTACTAGGATGGGTGACCCCCTGGGAAGTCCTCGTGTTGCAACCCTTTTTTAATTTTTTTTATTTAATTTCGTCAACGCAAGAATCAAACTCCCGGTACTAAGTGTAGTCGTCCGGAGTCACGGAGTATTATTATTTTTTTCCCGAGCCAACGTGTTGACCGGGCCACGGAGCGTCCGGGTGACCGTAGCCGACGCAGCGGGCCTAAGGCGCGCCCGGAGCGGGAAAGGTGGTCGCCCGGGCGACTGCATTCGTCAAGGCAGGCTTACAGTGTGCCCGGTAGCGTGAAGGGTGGACACGTGGAGCGTCCGGGCGTTCGTATGCGTCGAAACAGGCTTCCGGGTGAGCGTTGGGGACCAAATAGCCCAGGTGAGGAAAGGGATAAAAGAATAAAGTGGTGGTATTATTTCGGTTGCGATCATACCAGCACTAATGCACCGGATACTATCAGAACCCCGCAGTTAAGCGTGCTTGGGCGAGAGTAGTACTAGGATGGGTGACCCCCTGGGAAGTCCTCGTGTTGCAACCCTTTTTTAATTTTTTTATTTAATTTCGTCAACGCAAGAATCAAACTCCCGGTACTAAGTGTAGTCGTCCGGAGTCACGGAGTATTATTTTTTTTTCCCGAGCCAACGTGTTGACCGGGCCACGGAGCGTCCGGGTGACCGTAGCCGACGCAGCGGGCCTACGGTGCGCCCAGAGCGGGAAAGGTGGACGCCCGGGCGACGGCATTCGTCAAGGCAGGCTTACGGTGTGCCCGGTAGCGTGAACGGTGGACACGTGGAGCGTCCGGGCGTTCGTATGCGTCGAAACAGGCTTCCGGGTGACCGTTGGGGACCAAGTAGCCCAGGTGAGGAAAGGGATAAAAGAATAAAATGGTGGTATCATTTCGGTTGCGATCATACCAGCACTAATGCACCGGATCCCATCAGAACTCCGCAATTATGCGTGCTTGGGCGAGAGTAGTACTAGGATGGGTGACCCCCTGTGAAGTCCTCGTGTTGCAACCCTTTTTTAATTTTTTTTATTTAATTTCGTCAACGCAAGAATCAAACTCCCGGTACTAAGTGTAGTCGTCCGGAGTCACGGATTATTATTTTTTTTTTCCCGAGCCAACGTGTTGACCGGGCCACGGAGCGTCCGGGTGACCGTAGCCGACGCAGCGGGCCTACGGTGCGCCCGGAGCGGGAAAGGTGGTCTCCCGGGCGACGGCATTCGTCAAGGCAGGCTTACGGTGTGCCCGGTAGCGTGAACGGTGGACACGTGGAGCGTCCGGCCGTTCGTATGCGTCGAAACAGGCTTCCGGGTGAGCGTTGGGGACCAAGTAGCCCAGGTGAGGAAAGGGATAAAAGAATAAAGTGGTGGTATCATTTCGGTTGCGATCATACCAGCACTAATGCACCGGATCCAATCAGAACTCAGTAGTTAAGCGTGCTTGGGAGAGAGTAGTACTAGGATGGGTGACCCCCTGGGAAGTCCTCGTGATGCAACCGTTTTTTAATTTTTTTTATTTAGTTTCGTCAACGCAAGAATCAAACTCCCGGTACTAAGTGTAGTCGTCCGGAGTAACGAAGTATTATTATTTTCTTCCCGAGCCAACGTGATGACCGGGCCACGGAGCGGCCGGGTGACCGTAGCCGACGCAGCGGGCCTACGGTGCGCCCAGAGCGGGAAAGGTGGTCGCCCGGGCAACGACATTCGTCAAGGCAGGCTTACGGTGTGCCTGGTAGCGTGAACGGTGGACATGTGGAGCGTCCGGGCGTTCGTATGCGTCGAAACAGGCTTCCGGGTGACCGTTGGGGACCAAGTAGCCCAGGTGAGGAAAGGGATAAAAGAATAAAGTGGTGGTATTATTTCGGTTGCGATCATACCAGCACTAATGCACCGGATCCCATCAGAACTCCGCAGTTAAGCGTGCATGGGCGAGAGTAGTACTAGGATGGGTGACCCCCTGTGAAGTCCTCGTGTTGCAACCCTTTTTTAATTTTTTTTATTTAATTTCGTCAACGCAAGAATCAAACTCCCGGTACTAAGTGTAGTCGTCCAGAGTCACGGAGTATTATTTTTTTTTTCCCGAGCCAACGTGTTGACCGGGCCACGGAGCGTCCGGGTGACCGTAGCCGACGCAGCGGGCCTACGGTGCGCCCGGAGCGGGAAAGGTGGTCTCCCGGGCGACGGCATTCGTCAAGGCAGGCTTACGATGTGCCCGGTTGCGTGAACGGTGGACACGTGGAGCGTCCGGGCGTTCGTATGCGTCGAAACAGGCTTCCGGGTGACCGTTGGGGACCAAGTAGCCCAGGTGAGGAAAGGGATAAAAGAATAAAATGGTGGTATTATTTCGGTTGCGATCATACCAGCACTAATGCACCGGATCCCATCAGAACTCCGCAATTATGCGTGCTTGGGCGAGAGTAGTACTAGGATGGGTGACCCCCTGTGAAGTCCTCGTGTTGCAACCTTTTTTAATTTTTTTTATTTAATTTCGTCAACGCAAGAATCAAACTCCCGGTACTAAGTGTAGTCGTCCAGAGTCACGGAGTATTATTTTTTTTTTCCCGAGCCAACGTGTTGACCGGGCCACGGAGCGTCCGGGTGACCGTAGCCGACGCAGCGGGCCTACGGTGCGCCCGGAGCGGGAAAGGTGGTCTCCCGGGCGACGGCATTTGTCAAGGCAGGCTTACGATGTGCCCGGTTGCGTGAACGGTGGACACGTGGAGCGTCCGGGCGTTCGTATGCGTCGAAACAGGCTTCCGGGTGACCGTTGGGGACCAAGTAGCCCAGGTGAGGAAAGGGATAAAAGAATAAAATGGTGGTATTATTTCGGTTGCGATCATACCAGCACTAATGCACCGGATCCCATCAGAACTCCGCAATTATGCGTGCTTGGGCGAGAGTAGTACTAGGATGGGTGACCCCCTGTGAAGTCCTCGTGTTGCAACCCTTTTTTAATTTTTTTTATTTAATTTCGTCAACGCAAGAATCAAACTCCCGGTACTAAGTGTAGTCGTCCGGAGTCACGGAGTATTATTTTTTTTTTCCCGAGCCAACGTGTTGACCGGGCCACGGAGCGTCCGGGTGACCGTAGCCGACGCAGCGGGCCTACGGTGCGCCCGGAGCGGGAAAGGTGGTCTCCCGGGCGACGGCATTCGTCAAGGCAGGCTTACAGTGTGCCCGGTAGCGTGAACGGTGGACACGTAGTGCGTCCGGGCGTTCGTATGCGTCGAAACAGGCTTCCGGGTGAGCGTTGGGGACCAAGTAGCCCAGGTGAGGAAAGGGATAAATGAATAAAGTGGTGGTATTATTTCGGTTGCGATCATACCTGCACTAATGCACCGGATCCTATCAGAACTCCGCAGTTAAGCGTGCTTGGGCGAGAGTAGTACTAGGATGGGTGACCCCCTAGGAAGTCCTCGTGTTGCAACCCTTTTTTAAATTTTTTTATTTAATTTCGTCAACGCAAGAATCAAACTTCCGGTACTAAGTGTAGTCGTCCGGAGTCACGGAGTATTATTTTTTTTTTCCAGAGCCAACGTGTTGACCGTGCCACGGAGCGTCCGGGTGACCGTAGCCGACGCAGCTGGCCTACGGTGCGCCCGGAACGGGAAAGGTGGTCGCCCGGGCGACGACATTCGTCAAGGCAGGCTTACGGTGTGCCCGGTAGCGTGAACGGTGGACACGTGGAGCGTCCGGGCGTTCGTATGCGTCGAAACAGGCTTCCGGGTGAGCGTTGGGGACCAAGTAGCACTGGTGAGGAAAGGGATAAAAGAATAACGTGGTGGTTTTATTTCGGTTGCGATCATACTAGCACTAATGCACCGGATCCCATCAGAACTCCGCAGTTAAGCGTGCTTTGGCGAGAGTAGTACTAGGATGGGTGACCCCCTGGCAAGTCCTCGTGTTGCAACCCTTTTTTTATTTTTTTTATTTAATTTCGTCAACGCAAGAATCACACTCCCGGTACTAAGTGTAGTCGTCCGGAGTCACGGAGTATTATTTTTTTTTCCCGAGCCAACGTGGTGACCGGGCCACGGAGCGTCCGGGTGACCGTAGCCGACGCAGCGGGCCTACGGTGCGCCCGGAGCGGGAAAGGTGGTTGCCCGGGCGACGACATTTGTCAAGGCAGGCTTACGTTGTGCCCGGTAGCGTGAACGGTGGACACGTGGAGCGTCCGGGCGTTCGTATGCGTCGAAACAGGCTTCCGGGTGAGCGTTGGGGACCAAGTAGCCCAGGTGAGGAAAGGGATAAAAGAATTAAGTGGTGGTATTATTTCGGTTGCGATCATACCAGCACTAATGCACCGGATCCCATCAGAACTCCGTAGTTAAGCGTGCTTGGGCGAGAGTAGTACTAGGATTGGTGACCCCCTGGGAAGTCCTCGTGTTGCAACCCTTTTTTAAATTTTTTTATTTACTTTCGTCAACGCAAGAATCAAACTTCCGGTACTAAGTGTAGTCGTCCGGAGTCACGGAGTATTATTTTTTTTTCCCGAGCCAACGTGGTGACCGAGCCACGGAGCGTCCGGGTGACCGTAGCCGACGCAGCGGGCCTACGGTGCGCCCGGAGCGGGAAAGGTGGTCTCCCGGGCGACGGCATTCGTCAAGGAAGGCTTACGATGTGCCCGGTTGCGTGAACGGTGGACACGTGGAGCGTCCGGGCGTTCGTATGCGTCGAAACAGGTTTCCGGGTGACCGTTGGGGACCAAGTAGCCCAGGTGAGGAAAGGGATAAAAGAATAAAATGGTGGTATTATTTCGGTTGCGATCAGACCAGCACTAATGCACCGGATCCCATCAGAACTCCGCAATTATGCGTGCTTGGGCGAGAGTAGTACTAGGATGGGTGACCCCCTGTGAAGTCCTCGTGTTGCAACCCTTTTTTAATTTTTTTTATTTAATTTCGTCAACGCTAGAATCAAACTCCCGGTACTAAGTGTAGTCGTCCGGAGTCACGGAGTATTATTTTTTTTTTCCCGAGCCAACGTGTTGACCGGGCCACGGAGCGTCCGGGTGACCGTAGCCGACGCAGCGGGCCTACGGTGCGCCCGGAGCGGGAAAGGTGGTCTCCCGGGCGACGACATTCGTCAAGGCAGGCTTACAGTGTGCCCGGTAGCGTGAACGGTGGACACGTAGTGCGTCCGGGCGTTCGTATGCGTCGAAACAGGCTTCCGAGTGAGCGTTGGGGACCAAGTAGCCCAGGTGAGGAAAGGGATAAAAGAATAAAGTGGTGGTATTATTTCGGTTGCGATCATACCTGCACTAATGCACCGGATCCTATCAGAACTCCGCAGTTAAGCGTGCTTGGGCGAGAGTAGTACTAGGATGGGTGACCCCCTCGGAAGTCCTCGTGTTGCAACCCTTTTTTAAATTTTTTTATTTAATTTCGTCAACGCAAGAATCAAACTTCCGGTACTAAGTGTAGTCGTCCGGAGTCACGGAGTATTATTTTTTTTTCCCGAGCCAACGTGGTGACCGGGCCACGGAGCGTCCGGGTGACCGTAGCCGACGCAGCGGGCCTACGGTGCGCCTGGAGCGGGAAAGGTGGTTGCCCGGGCGACGACATTTGTCAAGGTAGGCTTACATTGTGCCCGGTAGCGTGAACGGTGGACACGTGGAGCGTCCGGGCGTTCGTATGCGTCGAAACAGGCTTCCGGGTGAGCGTTGGGGACCAAGTAGCCCAGGTGAGGAAAGGGATAAAAGAATTAAGTGGTGGTATTATTTCGGTTGCGATCATACCAGCACTAATGCACCGGATCCCATCAGAACTCCGCAGTTAAGCGTGCTTGGGCGAGAGTAGTACTAGGATGGGTAACCCCCTGGGAAGTCCTCGTGTTGCAACCCTTTTTAAAATTTTTTTATTTAATTTCGTCAACGCAAGAATCAAACTTCCGCTACTAAGTGTAGTCGTCCGGAGTCACGGAGTATTATTTTTTTTTTCCAGAGCCAACGTGTTAACCGGGCCACGGAGCGTCCGGGTGACCGTAGCCGACGCAGCGGGCCTACGGTGCGCCCGGAGCGGGAAAGGTGGTCTCCCGGGCGACGGCATTCGTCAAGGCAGGCTTACGATGTGCCCGGTTGCGTGAACGGTGGACACGTGGAGCGTCCGGGCGTTCGTATGCGTCGAAACACGCTTCCGGGTGACCGTTGGGGACCAAGTAGCCCAGGTGAGGAAAGGGATAAAAGAATAAAATGGTGGTATTATTTCGGTTGCGATCATACCAGCACTAATGCATCGGATCCTATCAGAACTCCGCAGTTAAGCGTGCTTGGGCGAGAGTAGTACTAGGATGGGTGACCCCCTGGGATGTCCTCGTGTTGCAACCCTTTTTTAATTTTTTTTATTTAATTTCGTCAACGCAAGAATCAAACTCCCGGTACTAAGTGTAGTCGTCCGGAGTCACGGAGTATTATTTTTTTTTTCCCGAGCCAACGTGTTGACCGGGCCACGGAGCGTCCGGGTGACCGTAGCCGACGCAGCGGGCCTACGGTGCGCCCGGAGCGGGAAAGGTGGTCTCCCGGGCGACGACATTCGTCAAGGCAGGCTTACAGTGTGCCCGGTAGCGTGAACGGTGGACACGTAGTGCGTCCGGGCGTTCGTATGCGTCGAAACAGGCTTCCGGGTGAGCGTTGGGGACCAAGTAGCCCAGGTGAGGAAAGGGATAAAAGAATAAAGTGGTGGTATTATTTCGGTTGCGATCATACCTGCACTAATGCACCGGATCCTATCAGAACTCCGCAGTTAAGCGTGCTTGGGCGAGAGTAGTACTAGCATGGGTGACCCCCTGGGAAGTCCTCGTGTTGCAACCCTTTTTTAAATTTTTTTATTTAATTTCGTCAACGCAAGAATCAAACTTCCGGTACTAAGTGTAGTCGTCCGGAGTCACGGAGTATTATTTTTTTTTCCAGAGCCAACGTGTTGACCGGGCCACGGAGCGTCCGGGTGACCGTAGCCGACGCAGCTGGCCTACGGTGCGCCCGGAACGGGAAAGGTGGTCGCCCGGGCGACGACATTCGTCAAGGCAGGCTTACGGTGTGCCCGGTAGCGTGAACGGTGGACACGTGGAGCGTCCGGGCGTTCGTATGCGTCGAAACAGGCTTCCGGGTGAGCGTTGGGGACCAAGTAGCACTGGTGAGGAAAGGGATAAAAGAATAACGTGGTGGTTTTATTTCGGTTGCGATCATACCAGCACTAATGCACCGGATCCCATCAGAACTCCGCAGTTAAGCGTGCTTTGGCGAGAGTAGTACTAGGATGGGTGACCCCCTGGGAAGTCCTCGTGTTGCAACCCTTTTTTAATTTTTTTTATTGAATTTCGTTAACGCAAGAATCACACTACCGGTACTAAGTGTAGTCGTTCGGAGTCACGGAGTATTATTTTTTTTTCCCGAGCCAACGTGGTGACCGGGCCACGGAGCGTCCGGGTGACCGTAGCCGACGCAGCGGGCCTACGGTGCGCCCTGAGCGGGAAAGGTGGTTGCCCGGGCGACGACATTTGTCAAGGCAGGCTTAAGTTGTGCCCGATAGCGTGAACGGTGGACACGTGGAGCGTCCGGGCGTTCGTATGCGTCGAAACAGGCTTCCGGGTGAGCGTTGGGGACCAAGTAGCCCAGGTGAGGAAAGGGATAAAAGAAATAAGTGGTGGTATTATTTCGGTTGCGATCATACCAGCACTAATGCACCGGATCCCATCAGAACTCCGCTGTTAAGCGTGGTTGGGCGAGAGTAGTACTAGGATGGGTGACCCCCTGGGAAGTCCTCGTGTTGCAACCCTTTTTTAATTTTTTTTATTTAATTTCGTCAACGCAAGAATCAAACTCCCGGTACTAAGTGTAGTCGTCCAGAGTCACGGAGTATTATTTTTTTTTCCCGAGCCAACGTGTTGACCGGGCCACGGAGCGTCCGGGTGACCGTAGCCGACGCAGCGGGCCTACGGTGCGTCCGGAGCGGGAAAGGTGGTCGCCCGGGCGACGACATTCGTCAAGGCAGACTTACGGTGTGCCCGGTAGCGTGAACGGTGGACACGTGGAGCGTCCGGGCGTTCGTATGCGTCGAAACAGGCTTCCGGGTGACCGTTGGGGACCAAGTAGCCCAGGTGAGGAAAGGGATAAAAGACTAAAGTGGTGGTATTATTTCGGTTGCGATCATATCAGCACTAATGCACCGGATCCCATCAGAACTCCGCAGTTAAGCGTGCATGGGCGAGAGTAGTACGAGGATGGGTGACCCCCGGGGAAGTCCTCGTGATGCAACCCTTTTTTAATTTTTTTTATTTAGTTTCGTCAACGCAAGAATCAAACTCCCGGTACTAAGTGTAGTCGTCCGGAGTCACGGAGTATTATTTTTTTTTTCCCGAGCCAACGTGTTGACCGGGCCACGGAGCGTCCGGGTGACCGTAGCCGACGCAGCGGGCCTACGGTGCGCCCGGAGCGGGAAAGGTGGTCTCCCGGGCGACGGCATTCGTCAAGGCAGGCTTACAGTGTGCCCGGTAGCGTGAACGGTGGACACGTAGTGCGTCCGGGCGTTCGTATGCGTCGAAACAGGCTTCCGGGTGAGCGTTGGGGACCAAGTAGCCCAGGTGAGGAAAGGGATAAATGAATAAAGTGGTGGTATTATTTCGGTTGCGATCATACCTGCACTAATGCACCGGATCCTATCAGAACTCCGCAGTTAAGCGTGCTTGGGCGAGAGTAGTACTAGGATGGGTGACCCCCTGGGAAGTCCTCGTGTTGCAACCCTTTTTTAAATTTTTTTATTTAATTTCGTCAACGCAAGAATCAAACTTCCGGTACTAAGTGTAGTCGTCCGGAGTCACGGAGTATTATTTTTTTTTTCCAGAGCCAACGTGTTGACCGTGCCACGGAGCGTCCGGGTGACCGTAGCCGACGCAGCTGGCCTACGGTGCGCCCGGAACGGGAAAGGTGGTCGCCCGGGCGACGACATTCGTCAAGGCAGGCTTACGGTGTGCCCGGTAGCGTGAACGGTGGACACGTGGAGCGTCCGGGCGTTCGTATGCGTCGAAACAGGCTTCCGGGTGAGCGTTGGGGACCAAGTAGCACTGGTGAGGAAAGGGATAAAAGAATAACGTGGTGGTTTTATTTCGGTTGCGATCATACTAGCACTAATGCACCGGATCCCATCAGAACTCCGCAGTTAAGCGTGCTTTGGCGAGAGTAGTACTAGGATGGGTGACCCCCTGGGAAGTCCTCGTGTTGCAACCCTTTTTTTATTTTTTTTATTTAATTTCGTCAACGCAAGAATCACACTCCCGGTACTAAGTGTAGTCGTCCGGAGTCACGGAGTATTATTTTTTTTTCCCGAGCCAACGTGGTGACCGGGCCACGGAGCGTCCGGGTGACCGTAGCCGACGCAGCGGGCCTACGGTGCGCCCGGAGCGGGAAAGGTGGTTGCCCGGGCGACGACATTTGTCAAGGCAGGCTTACGTTGTGCCCGGTAGCGTGAACGGTGGACACGTGGAGCGTCCGGGCGTTCGTATGCGTCGAAACAGGCTTCCGGGTGAGCGTTGGGGACCAAGTAGCCCAGGTGAGGAAAGGGATAAAAGAATTAAGTGGTGGTATTATTTCGGTTGCGATCATACCAGCACTAATGCACCGGATCCCATCAGAACTCCGTAGTTAAGCGTGCTTGGGCGAGAGTAGTACTAGGATTGGTGACCCCCTGGGAAGTCCTCGTGTTGCAACCCTTTTTTAAATTTTTTTATTTACTTTCGTCAACGCAAGAATCAAACTTCCGGTACTAAGTGTAGTCGTCCGGAGTCACGGAGTATTATTTTTTTTTCCCGAGCCAACGTGGTGACCGGGCCACGGAGCGTCCGGGTGACCGTAGCCGACGCAGCGGGCCTACGGTGCGCCCGGAGCGGGAAAGGTGGTCTCCCGGGCGACGGCATTCGTCAAGGAAGGCTTACGATGTGCCCGGTTGCGTGAACGGTGGACACGTGGAGCGTCCGGGCGTTCGTATGCGTCGAAACAGGTTTCCGGGTGACCGTTGGGGACCAAGTAGCCCAGGTGAGGAAAGGGATAAAAGAATAAAATGGTGGTATTATTTCGGTTGCGATCAGACCAGCACTAATGCACCGGATCCCATCAGAACTCCGCAATTATGCGTGCTTGGGCGAGAGTAGTACTAGGATGGGTGACCCCCTGTGAAGTCCTCGTGTTGCAACCCTTTTTTAATTTTTTTTATTTAATATCGTCAACGCTAGAATCAAACTCCCGGTACTAAGTGTAGTCGTCCGGAGTCACGGAGTATTATTTTTTTTTTCCCGAGCCAACGTGTTGACCGGGCCACGGAGCGTCCGGGTGACCGTAGCCGACGCAGCGGGCCTACGGTGCGCCCGGAGCGGGAAAGGTGGTCTCCCGGGCGACGACATTCGTCAAGGCAGGCTTACAGTGTGCCCGGTAGCGTGAACGGTGGACACGTAGTGCGTCCGGGCGTTCGTATGCGTCGAAACAGGCTTCCGAGTGAGCGTTGGGGACCAAGTAGCCCAGGTGAGGAAAGGGATAAAAGAATAAAGTGGTGGTATTATTTCGGTTGCGATCATACCTGCACTAATGCACCGGATCCTATCAGAACTCCGCAGTTAAGCGTGCTTGGGCGAGAGTAGTACTAGGATGGGTGACCCCCTCGGAAGTCCTCGTGTTGCAACCCTTTTTTAAATTTTTTTATTTAATTTCGTCAACGCAAGAATCAAACTTCCGGTACTAAGTGTAGTCGTCCGGAGTCACGGAGTATTATTTTTTTTTCCCGAGCCAACGTGGTGACCGGGCCACGGAGCGTCCGGGTGACCGTAGCCGACGCAGCGGGCCTACGGTGCGCCTGGAGCGGGAAAGGTGGTTGCCCGGGCGACGACATTTGTCAAGGTAGGCTTACATTGTGCCCGGTAGCGTGAACGGTGGACACGTGGAGCGTCCGGGCGTTCGTATGCGTCGAAACAGGCTTCCGGGTGAGCGTTGGGGACCAAGTAGCCCAGGTGAGGAAAGGGATAAAAGAATTAAGTGGTGGTATTATTTCGGTTGCGATCATACCAGCACTAATGCACCGGATCCCATCAGAACTCCGCAGTTAAGCGTGCTTGGGCGAGAGTAGTACTAGGATGGGTAACCCCCTGGGAAGTCCTCGTGTTGCAACCCTTTTTAAAATTTTTTTATTTAATTTCGTCAACGCAAGAATCAAACTTCCGGTACTAAGTGTAGTCGTCCGGAGTCACGGAGTATTATTTTTTTTTTCCAGAGCCAACGTGTTGACCGGGCCACGGAGCGTCCGGGTGACCGTAGCCGACGCAGCGGGCCTACGGTGCGCCCGGAGCGGGAAAGGTGGTCTCCCGGGCGACGGCATTCGTCAAGGCAGGCTTACGATGTGCCCGGTTGCGTGAACGGTGGACACGTGGAGCGTCCGGGCGTTCGTATGCGTCGAAACACGCTTCCGGGTGACCGTTGGGGACCAAGTAGCCCAGGTGAGGAAAGGGATAAAAGAATAAAATGGTGGTATTATTTCGGTTGCGATCATACCAGCACTAATGCATCGGATCCTATCAGAACTCCGCAGTTAAGCGTGCTTGGGCGAGAGTAGTACTAGGATGGGTGACCCCCTGGGATGTCCTCGTGTTGCAACCCTTTTTTAATTTTTTTTATTTAATTTCGTCAACGCAAGAATCAAACTCCCGGTACTAAGTGTAGTCGTCCGGAGTCACGGAGTATTATTTTTTTTTTCCCGAGCCAACGTGTTGACCGGGCCACGGAGCGTCCGGGTGACCGTAGCCGACGCAGCGGGCCTACGGTGCGCCCGGAGCGGGAAAGGTGGTCTCCCGGGCGACGACATTCGTCAAGGCAGGCTTACAGTGTGCCCGGTAGCGTGAACGGTGGACACGTAGTGCGTCCGGGCGTTCGTATGCGTCGAAACAGGCTTCCGGGTGAGCGTTGGGGACCAAGTAGCCCAGGTGAGGAAAGGGATAAAAGAATAAAGTGGTGGTATTATTTCGGTTGCGATCATACCTGCACTAATGCACCGGATCCTATCAGAACTCCGCAGTTAAGCGTGCTTGGGCGAGAGTAGTACTAGCATGGGTGACCCCCTGGGAAGTCCTCGTGTTGCAACCCTTTTTTAAATTTTTTTATTTAATTTCGTCAACGCAAGAATCAAACTTCCGGTACTAAGTGTAGTCGTCCGGAGTCACGGAGTATTATTTTTTTTTCCAGAGCCAACGTGTTGACCGGGCCACGGAGCGTCCGGGTGACCGTAGCCGACGCAGCTGGCCTACGGTGCGCCCGGAACGGGAAAGGTGGTCGCCCGGGCGACGACATTCGTCAAGGCAGGCTTACGGTGTGCCCGGTAGCGTGAACGGTGGACACGTGGAGCGTCCGGGCGTTCGTATGCGTCGAAACAGGCTTCCGGGTGAGCGTTGGGGACCAAGTAGCACTGGTGAGGAAAGGGATAAAAGAATAACGTGGTGGTTTTATTTCGGTTGCGATCATACCAGCACTAATGCACCGGATCCCATCAGAACTCCGCAGTTAAGCGTGCTTTGGCGAGAGTAGTACTAGGATGGGTGACCCCCTGGGAAGTCCTCGTGTTGCAACCCTTTTTTAATTTTTTTTATTGAATTTCGTTAACGCAAGAATCACACTACCGGTACTAAGTGTAGTCGTTCGGAGTCACGGAGTATTATTTTTTTTTCCCGAGCCAACGTGGTGACCGGGCCACGGAGCGTCCGGGTGACCGTAGCCGACGCAGCGGGCCTACGGTGCGCCCTGAGCGGGAAAGGTGGTTGCCCGGGCGACGACATTTGTCAAGGCAGGCTTAAGTTGTGCCCGGTAGCGTGAACGGTGGACACGTGGAACGTCCGGGCGTTCGTATGCGTCGAAACAGGCTTCCGGGTGAGCGTTGGCGACCAAGTAGCCCAGGTGAGGAAAGGGATAAAAGAAATAAGTGGTGGTATTATTTCGGTTGCGATCATACCAGCACTAATGCACCGGATCCCATCAGAACTCCGCTGTTAAGCATGGTTGGGCGAGAGTAGTACTAGGATGGGTGACCCCCTGGGAAGTCCTCGTGTTGCAACCCTTTTTTAATTTTTTTTATTTAATTTCGTCAACGCAAGAATCAAACTCCCGGTACTAAGTGTAGTCGTCCAGAGTCACGGAGTATTATTTTTTTTTCCCGAGCCAACGTGTTGACCGGGCCACGGAGCGTCCGGGTGACCGTAGCCGACGCAGCGGGCCTACGGTGCGTCCGGAGCGGGAAAGGTGGTCGCCCGGGCGACGACATTCGTCAAGGCAGACTTACGGTGTGCCCGGTAGCGTGAACGGTGGACACGTGGAGCGTCCGGGCGTTCGTATGCGTCGAAACAGGCTTCCGGGTGACCGTTGGGGACCAAGTAGCCCAGGTGAGGAAAGGGATAAAAGACTAAAGTGGTGGTATTATTTCGGTTGCGATCATATCAGCACTAATGCACCGGATCCCATCAGAACTCCGCAGTTAAGCGTGCATGGGCGAGAGTAGTACGAGGATGGGTGACCCCCGGGGAAGTCCTCGTGATGCAACCCTTTTTTAATTTTTTTTATTTAGTTTCGTCAACGCAAGAATCAAACTCCCGGTACTAAGTGTAGTCGTCCGGAGTCACGGAGTATTATTTTTTTTTTCCCGAGCCAACGTGTTGACCGGGCCACGGAGCGGCCGGGTGACCGTAGCCGACGCAGCGGGCCTACGGTGCGCCCAGAGCGGGAAAGGTGGTCGCCCGGGCGACGGCATTCGTCAAGGCAGGCTTACGGTGTGCCCGGTTGCGTGAACGGTGGACACGTGGAGCGTCCGGGCGTTCGTATGCATCGAAACAGGCTTCCGGGTGACCGTTGGGGACCAAGTAGCCCAGGTGAGGAAAGGGATAAAAGAATAAAGTGGTGGTAATATTTCCGTTGCGATCATACCAGCACTAATGCATCGGATCCTATCAGAACTCCGTAGTTAAGCGTGCTTGGGCGAGAGTAGTACTAGGATGGGTGACCCCCTGGGATGTCCTCGTGTTGCAACCCTTTTTTAATTTTTTTATTTAATTTCGTCAACGCAAGAATCAAACTCCCGGTACTAAGTGTAGTCGTCCGGAGTCACGGAGTATTATTTTTTTTCGCGAGCCAACGTGTTGACCGGGCAACGGAGCGTCCGGGTGAACGTAGCCGACGCAGCGGGCCTACGGTGCGCCCGGAGCGGGAAAGGTGGTCGCCCGGGCGACGGCATTCGTCAAGGCAGGCTTACGGTGTGCCCGGTAGCGTGAACGTGGACACGTGGAGCGTCCAGGCTTTCGTATGCGTCGAAACAGGCTTCCGGGTGAGCGTTGGGGACCAAGTAGCCCTGGTGAGGAAAGTGATAAAAGAATAACGTGGTGGTTTTATTTCGGTTGCGATCATACCAGCACTAACGCACCGGATCCCATCAGAAATCCGCAGTTAAGGGTGCTTGGGCGAGAGTAGTACTAGGATAGGTGACTACCTGGGAAGTCCTCGTGTTGCAACCCTTTTTTATTTTTTTTATTTAATTTCGTCAACGCAAGAATCAAACTCCTGGTACTAAGTGTAGTCGTCCGGAGTCACGGAGTATTATTTTTATTTCCCGAGCCAACGTGTTGACCGAGCCACGGAGCGTCCGGGTGACCGTAGACGACGCAGCGGGCCTACGGTGCGCCTGGAGCGGGAAAGGTGGTCGCCCGGGCGACGGCATTCGCCAAGGCAGGCTTACGGTGTGCCCGGTAGCGTGAACGGTGGACACGTGGAGCGTCCGGGCGTTCGTATGCGTCGAAACAAGCTTCTGGGTGAGCGTTGGGGACCAAGTAGCCCAGGTGAGGAAAGGGATAAAAGAATAAAGTGGTGGTATTATTTCGGTTGCGATCATAGCAGCACTAATGCACCGGATCCCATCAGAACTCCGCAGTTAAGCGTGCTTGGGCGAGAGTAGTACTAGGATGGGTGACCCCCTGGGAAGTCCTTGTGTTGCAACCCTTTTTTAATTTTTTTTATTTAATTTCGTCAACGCAAGAATCAAACTCCCGGTACTAAGTGTAGTCGTCCGGAGTCACGGAGTATTAATTTTTTTTCCCGAGACAACGTGTTGACCGGGCCACGGAGCGTCCGTTTGACCGTAGCCGACGCAGCGGGCCTACGGTGCGCCCGGAGCGGGAAAGGTGGTCGCCCGGGCAACGGCATTCGTCAAGGCAGGCTTACGGTGTGCCCGGTAGCGTGAACGGTGGACACGTGGAGCGTCCGGGCGTTCGTATGCGTCGAAACAGGCTTCCGGGTGAGCGTTGGGGACCAAGTAGCGCAGGTGAGGAAAGGGATAAAAGAATAAAGTGGTGGTATTATTTCGGTTGCGATCATACCAGCACTAATGCACCGGATCCCATCAGAACTCCGAAGTTAAGCGTGCTTGGGCAAGAGTAGTACTAGGATGGGTGACCCCTTGGGAAGTCCTCGTGTTGCAACCCTTTTTTTATTTTTTTTATTTTATTTCGTCAACGCAAGAATCAAACTCCCGGTACTAAGTGTAGTCGTCCGGAGTCACGGAGTATTATTTTTTTTTTCCCAAGCCAACGTGTTGACCAAGCCACGAAGCGTCCGGGTGACCGTAGCCGACGCAGCGGGCCTACGTTGCGCCCGGAGCGGGAAAGGTGGTCGCCCGGGCGACGACATTCGTCAAGGCAGGCTTACGGTGTGCCCGGTAGCGTGAACGGTGGACACGTGGAGCGTCCGGGCGTTCGTATGCGTCGAAACAGGCTTCCGGGTGAGCGTTGGGGACCAAGTAGCCCAGGTGAGGAAAGGGATAAAAGAATAAAGTGGTGGTATAATTTCGGTTGCGATCATACCAGCACTAATGCACCGGATCCCATCAGAACTCCGCTGTTAAGCGTGCTTGGGCGAGAGTAGTACTAGGATGGCTGACCCCCTGTGAAGTCCTCGTGTTGCAACCCATTTTTTATTTTTTTATTTAATTTCTTCAACGCAAGAATCAAACTCGCGGTACTAAGTGTAGTCGTCCGGAGTCACGGAGTATTATTTTTTTTCCTGAGCCAACGTGTTGACCGGGCCACGGTGCGTCTGGGTGACCGTAGCCGACGCAGCGGGCCGAAGGTGCGCCTGGAGTGGGAAAGGTGTTCGCCCGGGCGACGGCATTCGTCAACGCAGGCTTACTGTGTGCCCGGGTAGTGTGAACGGTTGACACGTGGAGCGCCCGGGCGTTCGTATGCGTCGAAACAGGATTCCGGGTGAGCGTTGGGGACCAAGTTGCCCAGGTGAGGATAGGGATAAAAGAATAAAGTGGTGGTAGTATTTCTGTTCCGATCATACCAGCTCTAACGCACCGGATGCCATCAGAAATCCGCAGTTAAGGGTGCTTGGGCGAGAGTAGTACTAGGATAGGTGACTACCTGGGAAGTCCTCGTGTTGCAACCCTTTTTTATTTTTTTTATTTAATTTCGTCAACGCAAGGATCAAACTCCCGGTACTAAGTGTAGTCGTCCGGAGTCACGGAGTATTATTTTTTTTCCCGAGCCAACGTGTTGACCGCGCCACGGAGCGTCCGGGTGACCGTAGCCGACGCAGCGGGACTACGGTGCGCCCGGAGCGGGAATGGTGGTCGCCCGGGCGACGACATTCGTCAAGGCAGGCTTACTGTGTGCCCGTAGCATGAACGGTGGACACGTGGAGCATCCAGGCGTTCGTATGCGTCGAAACAGGCTTCCGGGTGCGCGTTGGGGACCAAGTAGCCCAGGTGAAGAAAGAGATAAAAGAATAAAGTGGTGGTATTATTTCGGTTGCGATCATACCAGCGCTAATGCACCGGATCCCATCAGAACTCCACAGTTAAGCGTGCTTGGGCGAGAGTAGTACTAGGATGGGTGACCCCTTCGGAAGTCCTCGTGTTGCAACCCTTTTTTATTTTTTTTTATTTAATTTCGTCAACGCAAGAATCAAACTCCCGGTACTAAGTGTAGTCGTCCGGAGTCACAGCGTATTTTTTTTCCCGAGCCAATGTGTTGACCGGGCCACGGAGCGTCCGGGTGACCGTAGCCGACGCAGCGGGCCTACGGTGCGCCCGGAGCGGGAAAGGTGGTCGCCCGGGCGACGACATTCGTCAAGGCAGGCTTACGGTGTGCCCGGTAGCGTGAACGGTGGACACGTGGAGCGTCCGGGCGTTCGTATGCGTCGAAACAGGCTTCTGGGTGAGCGTTGGGGACCAAGTAGCCCAGGTGAAGAAAGAGATAAAAGAAAAAAGTGGTGGTATTATTTCGGTTGCGATCATACCAGCACTAATGCACCGGATCCCATCAGAACTCCGAAGCTAAGCGTGCTTCGGCGAGAGTAGTACTAGGATGGGTGACCCCCTCGGGAGTCCTCGTGTTGCAACCCTTTTTTAATTTTTTTTATTTAATTTCGTCAACGCAAGAATCAAAGTCCCGGTACTAAGTGTAGTCGTCCGGAGTCACGGAGTATTATTTTTTTTCCCGAGCCAACGTGTTGACCGGGCCACGGAGCGTCTGGGTGACCGTAGCCGACGCAGCAGGCCGAAGGTGCGCCTGGAGAGGGAAAGGTGGTCGCCCGGGCGACGGCATTCGTCAATGCAGGCTTACTGTGTGCCCGGGTAGCGTGAACGGTGGACACGTGGAGCGTCCGGGCGTTCGTATACGTCGAAACAGGCTTCCGGGAGAGCGTTGGGGACCAAGTTGCCCAGGTGAGGAAAGGGATAAAAGAATAAAGTGGTGGTATTATTTCGGTTGCCATCATACCAGCTCTAATGCACCGGATCCCATCAGAACTCCGCAGCTAAGCGTGCTTGGGCGAGAGTAGTACTAGGATGGGTGACCCCCTGAGAAGTTCTCGTGTTGCAACCCTTTTTTAATTTCTTTTTATTTAATTTCATCAACGCAAAAATCAAACTCCCGGTACTAAGTGTAGTCGTCCGGAGTCACGGAGTATTATTTTTTTACCTGAGCCAACGTGTTGACCGGGCCACGGAGCGTCCGGTGACCGTAGCCGACGCAGCGGGCCTACAGTGCGCCCGGAGTGGGAAGGTGGTCGCCCGGGCGACGGCATTCGTCAAGGCAGGCTTACTGTGTGCCTGGGTAGCGTGAACGGTGGACACGTGGAGCGTCCGGGCGTTCGTATGCGTCGAAACAGGCTTCCGGGTAAGTGGTTGGGACCAAGTAGCCCAGGTGAGGAAAGGGATAAATGAATAAAGTGGTGGTATAATTTCAGTTGCGATCATACCAGACTAATGCACCGGATCCCATCAAAACTCCGCAGTTAAGCGTTCTTGGGCGAGAGTAGTACTAGGATGGGTGACCCCCTGGGAAGTCCTCGTGTTGCCACCCTTTTTTATTTTTTTATTTAATTTCGTCAACGCAAGAATCAAACTCCCGGTACTAAGTGTAGTCGTCTGGAGTCACGGAGTATTATTTTTTTTTTCCTGAGACAACGTGTTGACCGGGCCACGCAGCGTCCGGTGACCGTAGCCGACGCAGCGGGCCTACGGTGCGCCCGGAGCGGGAAAGGTGGTCGGCCGGGTGACGGCATTCGTCAAGGCAAGCTTACTGTGTGCTCGGTAGCGTGAACGGTGGACACGTGGAGCGTCCGGGCATTCGTATGCGTCGAAACAGGCTTCCGGGTGAGCGTTGGGGACCAAGTAGCCCAGGTGAGGAAAGGGATAAAAGAATAAAGTGGTGGTATTATTTCGGTTGCGATCATACCAGCACTAATGCACCGGATCCCATCAGAACTCCGCAGTTAAGCGTCCTTGGGCGAGAGTAGTACTAGGATGGGTGACCCCCTAGGAAGTCCTCGTGTTGCAACCTTTTTTAAATTTTTTTTATTTAATTTCGTCAACGCAAGAATCAAACTCCCAGTACTAAGTGTAGTCGTCCGAAGTCACGGAGTATTATTTTTTTTCTTGAGCCAACGTGTTGACCGGACCACGGAGCGTCCGGGTGACCGTAGCCGACGCAGCGGGCCTACGGTGCGCCCGGAGCGGGAAAGGTGGTCGCCCGGGCGACGGCGTTTGTGACCCCCAGGAATTGTAGCATCCCACATCAGTTGAGAAGGAGAACAAACACTTCCTTATAAGGGGTGGGGGAAGCTTCTCTACCATACGCGTTTTGGCCAGTCCTTCCTTCGGGGGTGAGACCAATGCAAAACCGTGATTTGCGCCGAAGCGGACAATATCGTGGTACGAGTTAGCTTGGGCTGTTAAAGTTGGTATCAGATCCGGAGCCCGGATCGGTGTGCCAATACTGCCCACGAGGACGCTGGATTCCCTAGGGGGGGGTGGATTGTAGCATCCCACAACGGTTGAGAAGGAGAACATACACTTCGTTATAAGGGGTGGGGGAACCTTCTCTACCAGACGCGTTTTGGCCAGTCCTTCCTTCGGGGGTGAGACCAATGCAAAACCGTGAGTTGCAGCGAAGCGGACAATATCGTGGTACGGGTTAGCTTGGGCTGTTACAGCATTCGTCAAGGCAGGCTTACGGTGTGCCCGGTAGCGTGAACGGTGGACACGTGGAGCGTCCGGGCGTTCGTATGCGTTGAAACAGGCTTCAGGGAGAGCGTTGGGGACCAAGTAGCCTAGGTGAGGAAAGGGATAAAAGAATAAAGTGGTGGTATTATTTTGGTTGCGATCATACCAGCACCAATGCACCGGATCCCATCAGAACTCCGCAGTTAAGCGTGCTTGGGCGAGAGTAGTACTAGGATGGGTAACCGCCTCGGAAGTCCTCGTGTTGCAACCCTTTTTTATTTTTTTTATTTAATTTCGTCAACGCAAGAATCAAACTTCCGGTACTAAGTGTAGTCGTCCGGAGTCACGGAGTATTATTTTTTTTCCCGAGCCAACGGGTTGACCGGGCCATGGAGCGTCCGGGTGACCGTAGCCAACGCAGCGGGCCTACGGTGCGCCCGGAGCGGGAAAGATGGTCGCCCGGGCGACGGCATTCGTCAAGACAGGCTTACGGTGTGCCCGGTAGCGTGAACGGTGGCCACGTGGAGCGTCCGGGCGTTCGTATGCGTCGAAACAGGGTTCCGGGTGAGCGTTGGGGACCAAGTAACCCAGGTGAGGAAATGGATAAAAGAATAAAGTGGTGGCATTATTTCAGTTGTGATCATACCAGCACTAATGCACTGGATCCCATCAGAACTCCGCAGTTAAGCGTTCTTGGGCGAGAGTAGTACTAAGATGGGTGACCCCTTGGGAAGTCCTCGTGTTGCAACCCTTTTTTAATTTTTTATTGTTTAATTTCGTCAACGCAAGAATCAAACTCCCGGTACTAAGTGTAGTCGTCCGGAGTCACGGAGTATTATTTTTTTTCCCGAGGCAACGTGTTGACCGGGCGACGGAGCGTCCGGGTGACCGTAGCCGACGCAGCGGGCCTACGGTGCGCCCGGAGCGGGAAATGTGGTGGCCCAGGCGATGGCATTCGTCAAGGCAGGCTTATGGTGTGCCCTGTGGCGTAAACGGTGGACACGTGGAGCGTCCGGGCGTTCGTATGCGTCGAAACAGGCATCCGGGTGAGCGTTGGGGACCAAGTAGCCCAGGTGAGGAATGGGATAAAAGAATAAAGTGGTGTTATTATTTCGGTTGCGATCATACTAGCACTAATGCACCGGATCCCATCAGAACTCCGCAGTTAAGCGTTCTTCGGCGAGAGTAGTACTAGGATGCAGGGCCGTCCCTGAGAATTCAGGTGCATGGGCGAAGCCACGAAAAATGTGCCTCTAACCCTTAAGCCTTGACGAAATAAGTAACGTAAACTATTTTCTTTAAACGACAATTAAAGTATTACAATGAGTTAATAACAATATCGTATTAAGTGAATAGGTAACCGAGGCTGAATGAAGCTTATTTAACATTCTTTTTAGCCCTAATCTTTTTAATTAGGTTGGGGGAAAATTTTGTTTGCTTCTGTGTGTCGCAGGTTTCTTCTATTCTTTTTGCTTTTTTTTATTTAGTTAAATTAAATGAGTAATGGGCTTTTAAACTTGTTATGGGTTACTAGTATTTGGGTTATTTTATAATTTAAAAGATGTGTTTAATAGGCTCGAGTTTAAATGTTTAAAGATGTGTTTCAAAAAACACATACATATATATATGATTTTTCTTAAATGTGCCTCCGATATTTTCGGGCCCTGGCCGATTGGCCTCCCCGGCCCACCTAAGGGCCGGCCATGCTAGGATGGGTGACCCCCTCGGAAGTCCTCGTGTTGCAACCCTTTTTTAATTTTTTTTATTTAATTTCGTCAACTTAAGAATCAAACTCCAGGTACTAAGTGTAGTCGTCCGGAGTCACGGAGTATTATTTTTTTTTCCCGAGCCAACGTGTTGACCGGGCCATGGAGCGTCCGGGTGACCGTAGCCGACGCAGCGGGCCTACGGTGCGCCCGGAGCGGGAAAGGTGGACTCCCGGGCGATGGCATTCGTCAAGGCAGGCTTACGGTGTGCCCGGTAGAGTGAACGGTGGACACGTGGAGCGTCCGGGCGTTCGTATTCGTCGAAACAGGCTTCCGGGTGAGCGTTGGTGACCAAGTAGCCCAGGTGAGGAAAGGGATAAAAGAATAAAGTGGTGGAATTATTTCGGTTGCGATCATACCAGCACTAATGCACTGGATGCCATCAGAACTCCGCAGTTAAGCGTGCTTGGGCGAGAGTAGTACTAGGATGGGTGACCCCCTGGGAAGTCCTTGTGTTGCAACGCTTTTTTAATTTTTTTAATTTAAATTCGTAAACACAAGAATCAAACTCCCGGTACTAAATGTAGTCGTCCGGAGTCACGGAGTATTACGTTTTTTTTTCCCGAGCCAACGTGTTGACCGGGCCACGGAGCGTCCGGGTGACCGTAGCCGACGCAGCGGGCCTACGGTGCGCCCGGAGCGGGAAAGGTGGTCGCCTGGGCGACGGCATTCGTCAAGGCAGGCTTACGGTGTGCCCGGTAGCGTGAACGGTGGACACGTGGAGCGTCCGGGCGTTCGTATGCGTCGAAACAGGCTTCTGGGTGAGCGTTGGGGACCAAGTTGCCCATGTGAGGAAAGGGATAAAAGAATAAAGTGGTGGATTATTTCGGTTGCGATCATACCAGCACTAATGCATCGGATCCCATCAGAACTCCGCAGTGAAGCGTGCTTGGGCAAGAGTAGTACTAGGATGGGTGACCCCCTGGGAAGTCCTCGTGTTGCAACCCTTTTTTAATTTTTTTATTTAATTTCGTCAACGCAAGAATCAAACTTCCGGTACTAAGTGTAGTCGTCCGGAGTCACGGAGTATTATTTTTTTTCCCGAGCCAACGTGTTAACCCGGCCACGGAGTGTCCGGGTGACCGTAGCCTACGCAGCGGGCCTACGGTGCGCCCGGAGCGGGAAAGGTGGTCGCCCGGTCGACGACATTCGTCAAGGCAGGCTTATGGTGTGCCCGGTAGCGTGAACGGTGGACACATGGAGCGTCCGGGCGTTCGTATGCGTCGAAACAGGCTTCTGGGTGAGCGTTGGGGACCAAGTAGCCCAGGTGAGGAAAGGGTTAAAAGAATAAAGTGGTGGTATTATTTCGGTTGCGATCATACCAGCACTAATTGTTAGGATCTGAGTTTGATTTGTTAAGATTGTTTAAGTAATGAAATAGATGAATGAATACTAAAGAGGGAAAGTGCAGCGGAAATATAAACTATATAATCTCAACAAATGGAACAACTGTTTTCAAACAAGTATTTATCATTCGTCATCACAGTTTCTAAACAATAGTACAAGTTATTACAATTCTCCCCCTCAGCCTGATCACTCAATTACTTTGTCTGTGCAGAGAATATGTGAAGTGATGAATATAACAGTACAGACACTGTTCTATTTATAGACAGACCAAAGTACTGATGACCTATAGACTGACGTCACCTAGACAATGACAGCTAACTGATATAACAACATAAAATATCTGTTAGGCTAAACTACTGTTACATTGATTAAACCACTGATAAGCAAACAGCTGCTAGGTAAACTCTGTTGGTCTTCAACATCTGTTGGAGCCTAAGTGCTGTTGGCTCCAACAGGCCTTTGGTCTTTGTCAGCAGTTTGTCTTGTTCCTTGTCAGCACTTTAATCATCAGTTGTTTTCTTCAATCAGCAGCACTTTAGACCAGCAGCACTTTAGTGTCAGCAGTTAGAGTCATCAGTCGTTTGGGAGGATCCTTGTATAAAGTACTGTTTTATTCATAATCAGCAAAGTAGAATATTTTGGCTTTCTGTAACACCCGCCTCCCAGGATAGGCTCTGGGGAATGTTACGCATTGGATATACAGATCACACGATAACCAAAGAAGTCACAGCGGAAGTTTTTGCTCTAATTAAACATTAAAAGTAGTCTACATATGTCATATTACACAATAATATTACACACTAGTAGAATATTAGTTCAACTATACTACATATCTAAGTCTTCAGTAGCCCTCTAGACCTCTATCTGCTTACAAGCTAGTTCCACTTTCAGCAACCCCTGCAATCACATGGCACCTAGGATGTGTGCCCGAAAAATATTTGGGACTCAGCACAATGCTGGTGAGTTCATAAACAAAATACTTTCAAAAGGGCAAGATTATCGACTATAGCATCAAGCAGATATATTCATGGCAAACAGATAAGAACAGAGTAAGCACAGTATGTTCACATAACCAAGCTATGTATACAAAATCCATTGGCTAAAGCAGAATCATACAAGCAGCCCTCAAGCATCCTATCAAGCATTGCCACATATCACAGATGCATCATATAGTCGATTCTATAGTTATTACCAATTTACAAAACAACACATCCTGTTTTGAAAACAGTTCAGAGGAACTCACCTTTATTAGAAGTGATCTCACGATTCCTTACAACTTTTTTTTCAACCTAAAGATTAAAATCATTATGTTATTATTAATTGCTTGAAATTTTCTTAAATACTTAGTTACAGAAACTTATATGAACCTAATCAAACTATAAATAAATTCATTACTTAGTGGACTAGGCTGTTATTATTAAAGACTTATCTTTTACAATACAAAAATCCAATTTAATCCAAAAATTTATGTTTAATCATATTTATATATATATATATATCGTAGGTAAAATGATTGTAAGTATATCCTAGGATAATTATTTTGTGAAAAAAATATTGTTTAGTCCAACGTAAATTGATATTTCTAAATTTCTATTTCAAAATTTGTAATAAATTACATAATATCGATACATAAAAGAACATATTTTTTTATTATAGTAAAAGTTACTATTAGTTTATATATATCTTTATTTCATCAAGGTTCTTTATGAAACAAGAATTTTATTATTTTGATTCTTCAATAAACTTTAGATTCCTATAATAATTTTGAAATAAAACATGTTCATATCTTATTATAAGTGTATAATAATAATCAAATAGATTGTCATAGTATGAAATCAATAACCAAAACGAAGATAATTGTACCTGACGATTCTACTATAAATTCAACAGGAGGTTAGACTTGAGAATAGGTTTAACTAAATATTTTGATTTTTAGAGAATTTTGAGAAAGGAACTAATTGTGAGTTGAGTATCAAGACTTGGTCACTGATATAGGAATATTATTTGCAAGGTAAAAATAGACGAAAGTATGCCGACTTATAAAAATAAATATTCTATTCTTTTGTGTGGAACAATACATGAATTAGCATTTGATATCAAAGTGCCACCGACATAGATATACTTGCACCATTCTTTTCTCTCTCTCTTTTCTTCATAAAAGATTGATTTATATTTTATATTATAAATATAATCAATTTACCAAATCTCATTTTTTTAACTCATAACTTGTGTCATATGTTTTCCTGCCGAAATTACCAAATGGGTGTCAAAGAAATATGGTGAGTTATGTACTTAGGTGGCAATCTACTAGGGATAAAGAAAGTCATAAGTGTAGTACCTGGAATGAATGTAAGTAACAAACCTTCACTTTTGCAATCATATTTTGATTTTTGATTTATATTACAATAATATAATTAATTTAGCTCGAATCTTGTTTTTCTCTTATAACTTATAAAATATAAGGTTCTATAATATTATGAAATTATCACTGGGACAGGTCCATTTTTATCTACATTTTGACCCAAGTCTCATTAAAAGTATAGTGTGTTCAAATATTATATATTTTATTATATTATTAAACGGTCTCCTATAATAGTAGCCAAAGCTCATCTAAATATCTCATATGTCTAGATGTTAGTTTACTCGCTACTTACTCGTATGACAATATATAAAACAAAAGCTTCATATTTATCACATTTATAACTATTACAACCAAGTTCATAGTGTTACTAAGGTATTCCAGTTTATCTAACCAACGACTCGGGATGTTACACTTTCAATCATCTGTTCTTTTCCAGATCAGCAGACCCAACATGGTTATTTGGCAAGAAGAGCTATGGCTCAATGAGGATGCATATCGATTATAGAGACCTGAATAAGATCATTATAATGAATCAATACTCACTTATAAGGTTTAGTAATTTTTTATATCAACTATAAGGCGCAAGCTATTTCTAGAAGCAAGACATAAGGTCTACTTATCATCAGTTGAAGCTAAGAGGAAAAAACACAACTAATACTTCCTTTAGGACAAGGTATGGTCATGACAAGTTCCTAGTGACAGCCTTTCGGCCACATTAACACACTAGGCGCTTTTATAGATCTTATGATCCCAGTCTATAAATTAATTGTTTCAATAAATTCAGTAGCTCTTTATTAGTTTCTTTAGTGTGTTTGCTTGTTCGATTATGTATTGTCGAGTCAGGGGTCTCTCTGGAAGCAGCCTCTTTATCCGAAAGGATAAGGGTAAGGTTTGCCTACATCTCATCCTCCCCAGACCATGGTCTTAACCTTGCTAAGTGTGGGATTTACTGGGTAAGGTTGGTTGGTTGGTAAGGTTGGTATGATCCCAGTCTGTAACCATACCTCAACCAATCTATAATCGTCTGCAAAGATTATTAATCTACCCCAAGACAGGAAATACACGAAGGACATATTAGTACCATTCTTAAGTTACAAAAGGAATAACAACTTTATGCCAATGAAGTGGTTGATGCCTTAGTTTGGAGGATATAGTTAAACCTATAAGAATATGTATAACTGAATTAAAAATAGGTTGAATCTAACAAATTAAGAATACATGGTTACAAGATCTAACTACTGAGCACACCAACAAAGAATAAATGGGTGGGAAAGCAAGCATTTCTTACCAAAGGAGAAGATGGAATTTAAAGATTTACAATAGGACATGGATACCTATTGTAGAAGGACATGATGATGAGGTAAAAAAAAGAGAGAGAGAAACACATAGATATAAGTATACCAAGCATCCTGATATTAAGAGATGTACAAAAATATTAGAAGTGAAAACTAGTGGCCATGTATTAAGGAACCCATCAATAAGTATGTGATCATATACTTGACTTGTATAGAAAACACTAGTAGCCTACATGATATATGATACAATATGAGATCTCTAAAGAGGAAATAGGAAATGAAAATAATTGATTTCATTACCAAACTTCCACGCGCTAAGTATGGGCATAATACTAGTCGGGTCATAATAGATTGTGTAACTAAGTCTGTCCATTTCTTGCCAATGCAAGAAGATTATAAGATGGATAAATTGACAAGGATTTTTTTTAGGAAATCATTAGTTATCATTTTAGACCGTGATAGTTGGTCTACATATAGATCCTAGAAACGTTTCCAGAGGGGGTTGGGCACAAAGGAAAGATTAAGTTCCATCTATGACCCAGGTATAGATAACCAATGTAAATGGAGCACAAAAAAAAAAAACCACGTAGACGGCCGTTGAGAAATACACTTGCGCTTGATACAATTTACTTCTAACAACTGTAACACCCTAAATCTTTAATATAGAAAATTCGCAGCGGAAAAGCCAACCGTAAAATTTATTTCCTTAAAAACAACATTGTATGTTTATAAACCGATCTTACTAAGTATTTTAGGTGTTACATCTCCAATTGTTTCTTATTGCATTCAACGAAACTCATCTTTATTAAGTTATGTGACCGTGACCACGTACAATCCGCTCCCTTGCTCGATCTCCATCCTTTCCTTACTTCAATAGGTAGACAAGACAACCTGCATTCACCACATAACCATTTCGTTAGTTCAATAGGTGACCTTATGTAATCTACTCATGACGCGGAAGTAACATCCAACAATACTCTGTGATCCTGTCCAAAATCCTTCTTTCAAGTTCGGGTGGGTTACCCCGATCCGAACCTCCGTGTCTCCTGCAATCATACTTACATACCTGCATCTCCTATCATTCTCAAAACTAAAGGTTAATGACCTTACAGTACTTACAAGCTTACAATTCCCACTCACAATCTACCTTGACAATTATATCATCCTACACTCGTTCTACACGTAACAACCGACCTTTACATACATAATACTCCCACTCTTACCCGTATATAAGCAAAACATCAAAATATGCGAGAAACGGACAAAAACCCGGTGGGGAGCGCATGCTGGTGCTCACTAGCGCAAGGTGCGCTGGCCACATTGCGCCCCCTGTTAAACCACATCACAAGGTCAGCGCAAGCTGACAAGGCACCAGCGCAAGGTGCTCTGACTTGCTCTGACCTTGCGCCCCTGGTCGGTTTTGCTACTAACTTTGGGATTTTCGCACAAAATCAAAGATATTGATACCCCAAAGCTATATTCACTTAACCTTAGTCATTTTGAAGCCTCAAAAGACATATTTTTATCATTCCAATCGGTTTGTAACATTCATATTTATTTATCCATATATGCAAGTCCATTTCGACCCGTTAAGAGGTTTTAGGCACCATGCCTAATGGCTTCCCATTTGCTCGCTCATTTAACTTATGTTAAGTCAAAGAAAACATCATCCAATATAAATTACCATGTCCCGTTTGTCCCCTCTATATGAAACCAAACATGGGTCAAGTCTATGGTTGACCAATTACCACGTTTCTTACCTTGACACAACCATTAGTTGTTTGTTTCCTTTGAGATTCCCATACTACATGAACATATAAATTCGATATCATAATGCAAGTTAAGTTTGGGAATCACTTACCTCAAGTCCTCCAACTTCATGCTCGTTTACTTGTCTCCCCTTAACCCATTAGCTTCCCATGCTTGAGTCCATTCTTCCTATCCTTTCATATCATCATGTTCACATCATTGTTAGCATGCATGATCATTCACACTAACAACCATCCTCAACCAAATATCACATTGACTCTCATTAGTCAATTTCTGTCATTCCTAAAACATACATTCATAACCAGATTTATTTCTCACATCATGTAATACCACTTATTATCATATACGCCTCATAGTCTTAACATGTTATGTGTCACATAATGTTTCTCATCACATAATCATGTTAGGAAGCATAAGCATGTTAGTCATACGTTGTTGACTTTTCAGAAAGTCAATTATCTAGTATACAACTTTCGATATTTAGATACATACGTCCATATCAATATACTATTCCTTATCAATTTCTACCCTAACCATTACATTAGCATGTTACAACACACATATCACGGTATGACTACTTGGGTGCACATAGAATTCATTCGACACATACTAGCGCTTTCATGATTCTACAATTAGAAATTACAATCCAAGGTTAGCCAATATTATATAACACCAACATTGTCTTTTCTTAATAACTTCATACACTTCACAATTTGTACACATTCATCTCTTAATTACACATAAGAAATAATTCCAACACTTGGTGTGCATCATACTATCCAAACATAGAATATAACATTTAAAACACAATGTACAAGCATTTCATGCCTACTTTCATAACTCATAGCACAAATCATCATATTTCTTCCATACATTACATACCCTTCATTCAATAGTTATCAAACATAGTAATTCATCACTTTCTTATACAAATTAGACTAATCTAGACATTTCATCAAACACTTGGTGTGCATACAACATTCTAAGCTCAAAGTACAAGCTCCTAATACACACATTCCACCAAAACGCATATTCACCTTCAATCATGATTAATTTCCACATGCATGTCACCAACTACACATTATTCTTACTATTACATGGATTTACCCCTACTAAAGCAATATCAAAGCTCTAATGAAAACCCAATATCATCATCTATGCAAATAAGCAACTTCTAGTGATTAGCTCATCTCTAAACCATTAGAGATGGTCAATACCACTTACAATCAAGCCATAATACGAATTTAACATGTTTTCCTCAAAACCCACATGTGGGGTTCGAATTTCATACCAATTGAGGGTTAGGGTTCTTACCAAGGCTCCAAGACTTGTAGAAAACTCTAAATTTGCAATCCTCTCAAGTCTACCCTCAAAACCCCTTTGCACCTTGCATCAGTTGTGAGATTTTGGAGCTTGGTTTGGTCTTGAGAAGACCTCCCCTTGGCTGAATTCGTATATGCCATGGGGGTGTTTTATTGAACTTGTTATTCATCCACCATTTACATGAATAACCCTCCAAGTATGGTGTCTATACCCATTTTAACTAAATCTTTCTTTCCTTTCTATTTAGCCACTATTCTAACTATGTTAGATAATTAGATATTTTATTTCATGCCATAGTAACATAGCACACAAATTAATTAAAGTTCGGATTTTGGGGCGTTACAAGTCTACCCCCCTTAAAGAAGGTTTCGTCCCCAAAACCACTTTCATTACTATCAACCCATTCCACCATTATCCTTAGGCATTCATTCTAGCCAATCAAAGCTAACATTTTTGCATAATGCTACATCCTTAGCCAACATTATTTCCACTTATTTATCTACTCTTTTCTTTCATTCAAGATTTCATGCCATGTCACAAGCCAAGATTATAGACTATACAACGACTTTTATCGCGAACAAACTTGATTATATGTCTGCACTTTCTAATATTAACAACAGGCCTTCATACAATTATCAGGCATACCAAACTATCATTGCCATCTTTCCCTCGTCAACCCTATTGATCCTTTGTAATTGCATTAATCATGATTAGCATTCATCATGATCTTACTACAATACTCCACTATTATAAATTACCTTTTAATTACTTCCAAATATTTCATCAAAGTTAGATCATGAACATATGGATATTGAAATCGTTCGATCGGAGTTATCACTATCATAACGTAACTACTAATTCACCTCCACTTATTCATAGTTAACTTGAGCGTTAGACATCGTTCTATAGTTAGTACCGAACTGATACATATACCATATACACCCCAACCCCTTTTGGGTAAATTTTATAGCCATTCTATTCATGACTATTTGTTTATTAGTTCATTTCATGCACTACTTACTGTAGACACATATGTCCATATCTTAATAACACCAACCCTAAGCTAAAATTCATTCATCTTCTGACCTATAAAAGTCAAAATTTCCGAACTACATCATGCTCGAGCTACCATTCATTCATACGAGGTTACTATTCAACATATCATTTTTTTTATTTGACAATCATAAAATATCCAAATTTACTAACCTTCCTTTCACAACGTTTACCAACCATCCATATGTCGGCTTGAATTGCTCCTTCACAAGTCCACGCCATACTTATCTTGCTTTAGCTCATTCTCAAGGAGTTCCAACTCGTTAACTTCATATCACCTATCTTGTAGATTTCATCAAATCCATAATTTCGACCATTCGTATCTACAAAATCATTGGTTAGGCATATACCTTACATTCATGAAAATTGACCGTCATTGGTCCATACAAGTTTTCTTTCACTTGTAATGTCTAATTATATACATTTCCTTCCTGATCTCCCGTTTACGTGCTATACTACATTACTTATTGCATTTTCCTATGCAAGATCCTTACAAATTATTCATTATCTTGCAAATTTTCTACAATTCGACTTTTCATGGTAATTGCGCCATATTCTACTACTTTATAATAATTCCTACATCACATTCTTGCATCTCACCACATCATTCATTTTCTGCATATAGAGATACGAATATTTCAAAAGATCAACCGTTCATTCGTTTTCTATAGGTTTCTACAAAATAACTCACATTAATACCATGCCTTACCACCTTCCACTACACACATATGCATTTTTATATGCCACGCAACATGCATATCTAAATTAAGTTACTAACTTGTGCTTATCTTGGTTAGAGAAAAATAATGTATTCTCTTCTTCATTCCTATCCAAATGACCCGTTACATGGGTTGTTCCACATTTCCACAATGTAGTCATCATTTTCCTTTTTACTTGTGCATCTTGCCACAACGTAAATTTTCCCGATCTTGGACTTGTGCATCTTTCCACAAGGCGTTTATTGTCCACTTATCAACAAGGGTATTCTGTACCTATTCTAACATTCCCTTCAAAGGCTAATAAAAGACGTACATACCGGAGCTTTATGGCTTGTAAACCAACAAGTCAGTTAATCATGCATTTTCAAAAGGAAACCATCCTTCCTCATCATCCTCCATGAGGTAGTCTATTACATACTTTCATCCATCCTTACACGTCAAGGCCTTTCCAACCTTGTCCCATTAAGGTTCTCCTACCTATCATACATGATTTCCACCCTATGAACCGCTAAGGTCTTCCCAACCGTTTGACCCGCTAAGGTCTTTCCAGCCTATTTTACATGGTTTCAACCATATGACCCGTTAAGGTCTTTCCAACCATTTTGAACCACAATGTAACACCCCAACCGATGGCGGAAACATCGAGGTGTCACGTAGTGACGATTGTTCAATAGCTCATGGTCTAAAAGTGTAAATTTTGATATTGATTACATAGTTTATTACATTGAATTTAAATACAACGATTCTAAATGCCAACTAACAGAAATACAATGAATCCAAAATCTAAGTAAAATTCCAAAAGCTTAAAAGTCATCTCATAAGAACCTGAAACATGTACGAAAATAATTTGGTCAATACAAAAATGTATTGGTGAGCATACCCTGTTTTGAATATATATAGTAAGGAAAAGTGTTTAGCAATTCATGTGCGGTACCATTTGCAATTATGTAATAAGTAATATCCGTTCAAAATCAACCCTAGAAATGAAAAGAAATATATATAGTATGCGCTAGTAGTAATGAAATACATAGCAATGACAAGGACTCTCAACAGAGTCACAAGGGTATATACCATAGTACTATTCATTGAAATGCCAGGCCCTCAAAGGTTAATGATTTTGACAAGTCATAGACACACAAATTAACATAACGCAAACACACATGAGAATTGCATTTAGTGAAAGAGTAACATTTAGTCATAGTGTACATGAATAGCCCCAAAAGAGTAAAAACATGAAAAAGGGGAAAGATATACTCACAGTTTGCGACAGTGATCAAAATCCAACTTAAGCAGTCGTGAGCTAAGTAATGGGAATTCTGAAGAATTCAACCTATAATGTGTAAGAATACTAATAAGGAAGTGTCTAAAAAGTCTAAGGTATCTAGGGTTTTAAGGCATTAGGGTTTGCTAAGTCGATTTGGGGAATTAGAGTTTTTATGATAAATCACGTTAATGTAAAAGTTGTATAATAACATACCAAAGTTTGTAAATACGGTTTAGGTAATTTATTTATTACCAATTGAATATTTAGATAAAACTTATGTTTGAATAATTAAGACAAAATGATGTAGTTAATTACTTTAACTAATTATTGTAAATAAATACAATAATTATAAATGTATAAATAAATGATTATGAGTTACACAATGATCCAACAAATGGTAATTAAGATTTTCAAACATAGAAATATTTCTACTTTATAAGAAAACTATTTATAAAATAGATATTAAATAGTATAAATAAATAAATGTTTAATTATGTCTAATTAAACGTAAATAAGACTAAAAATACAAGTTATGATCCAAAAATGTTATTTTTCTAGAAAATGGATACTTTCTGATGTAAAGTAATAAAGTTAATTTTCTCATAATTTTTATAAACTTATTTATATTTAAAACTGATTTAATGAATTTAAATCATGTTTAAATGATTAAAAATAGGAAAGTCAATAAAAATAAATGTTTTCTGAACCAATAAATTTTATTTCAGTTCATGATGATTGGAAATAATTTATCAAAAATTTTGAGATTAAAATCATTAAAAATGAATTTTTAATCAATTAAATATGGTTAAAACAAATTAAATTAATAAAAATACAAAATTAATATATTTTTTAGAAAATAAAAATGTGATAATTTCCTATGAGGTGTCAAGAGTCTACACCTAAATTTTCATGATTTTTGGGGTATGTTTGGCAAGGAGCTTTTAAGAGCTTTTAGGAGCTTCAAGCTTTAAGCTTTTAAGAAAAAGCTCCTACTCAATAAAAAGCTTTGTTTGGTTGAAGGAGCTGGAAGCTTTTAGGTTGGAGAAAAAGCTCTATAGTGAAAAGCTACTAGTACTAGCGTTTAAGAAAAAGCTCCTACTAGCTGCAAGCTTTTAATGAGTAAATGACACAAATACCCATTCTATTTTAAAAATAAAATAAAAACTTTCCTTACAAACTTTTAATTATGCCCATTTTGGTCATTTTATACATTTTATTAAAAGCTCCAACTACTCTTCCAAACACCAAAATATATTTAAAAAGCTTCCAGCTACCAGCTATCAGCTTGCAGCTACCAGCTTGCAGCTACCAGCTTCCAGCCACCAGCTAGTTTTGCCAAACATACTGGTGCAAAAATGAATTTTCTATGAATGATTAAAAGAATAAGGTATTTATATATATATATGAATAATAATAAAAAAATAAATCAGAAAGGGAAAAAAAACAAAAAGGGTGAACCTGTGGTAAGCAGGGGTCGAACCCAAGTCTCATCCACACACACACAAACATTCTACCACTACACCACAAGGACTTTTGTTGATTTTATCCAATAAACAAATTATTTTACTAATAACAAACTAATCATCTTCTTCCCCAATTATCCTAGCCAAACCCTAACCCTAACCCCAAGTTCAATCAAGCCCGAAACATCACGATTAACAGCAGAAATCATGGGGCTAATGCTCGGAACTATTGATTAAACGAAATGGCAACATAAAAGGTGACTTACAATCACGATTAAGGGGCGAGAAATGAAGAACAAGAACCGAGCTTGGAGAGTCGATTACCATGGTTTCAGAAGCGTTTTGATTCAGATTTTTGTGGGTTTAGGACGAGAGGAAGTGCAGAATTTGAATGGAACCAATTTTATATAGTTGTTCGGCTTAAAAACGACTCACT
This sequence comes from Ambrosia artemisiifolia, assembly GCA_032199755.1. Classification (NCBI taxonomy): domain Eukaryota; kingdom Viridiplantae; phylum Streptophyta; class Magnoliopsida; order Asterales; family Asteraceae; genus Ambrosia; species Ambrosia artemisiifolia. Next base: position 4,111,602 of record CM063526.1, on the reverse strand, counting down.
AAACAAGGTTGAAGATTCCGGCGGTTACAACTATAAACCCGATTAATTGCTCATTAAAAACAGCGTTTATGGACCGATTAATCATATGAAAACGTTTTTATGTGATGGAGAAACATATATTATCATTTAGTACGCGTTAAAACGCATTGAAAGTTATTAAAATGGGTTGGCCGGAGCTCGGCCGGAACTTGGCCGGAGCTCCTTCCGGAAAAACGTTGAGAGTGAGAGGGAGGGAAGAGTGTTTTGAAAGTTTGGGTTATTGGCGAAAATAGTCCTTCCATAGTTAACTAGGTTAGTTTTTAAGGGTTTTTGTTAGTTTTTCCTTAAAAAAAATTAACCAAGTTAACTATCTTAACATAAAATGTTTTTTTTAAACCTTTATAAATCTTGAAATTTTTATAAAATCCATTTCAAATAACGTTTTAACATACGCATTTGATTAAAACGTAGATACGATCCATAATAAATACAAATGGTGAACATTGAGTTCGCTCTTTTAGTAAATTTGAAAACGACTAAACTTACAGGGACTAAAATAGAAATATTTAAATACATGAAGGACTACAATTGATAACTTGATAAAGATGAGGGTGACGGTTGTCACACACAAGGATCTTTCCAACCATTTTGACCCATAAGGGTACTTCTACAATTTTGACCCATAAGGGTTTTCTACCATTTTGACCCATCATGGTCATTCTACCATTTTAACCCATAAGGGTATTTCCACCATTTTGACCCATCATGGTCATTCTACCATTTTTACCCATAAGGGTATTTCTACCATTTTGACCCATCATGGTCATTCTACCATTTTTACCCATAAGGGTATTTCCACCATTTTGACCCATCATGGTCATTCTACCATTTGTTTACCCATAAGGGTATTTCCACCATTTTGACCCATCATGGTCATTCTACCATTTTTACCCATAAGGGTATTTCCACAATTTTGACCCATCATGGTTATTCTACCATTTTTACCCATAAGGGTATTTCCACCATTTTGACCCATCATGGTCATTCTACCATTTTTACCCATAAGGGTATTTCCACCATTTTGACCCAACATGGTTATTCTACCATTTTTACCCATAAGGGTATTTCCACCATTTTGTCCCATCATGGTCATTCTACCATTTTTTTTACCCATAAGGGTATTTCCACCATTTTGACCCATCATGGTCATTCTACCATTTTTTTTACCCATAAGGGTACTTCTACCATATAGGTTTGATCCGTACTTACCTACGGACTCAAGCCTTTCATCCCAACCTTTCATTCATATAGGTTTGATCCGTACTTACCTACGGACTCAAACCTTTCATTCCAACTATTCACCCACACGACCACGTACTTTCCAATTTTTACCAGGCATACCTGTGATGATTTTCACGGTCTCACATGCATCGCATGCTTCTTGTGCACTGGCCAGGCGCACAGTCCACATGCTATCCACGTGCCTTCATGAAATCATCACCTTATGCCTGGAGACTGATTTTCACCTTCGTGCTACATTTCAATTCCATTTCCCAACAACATGGTTGTTTTTCCATCTAATTTTACCATCCCTGAAATTTCTCTCCCACCGGTACCAAGGTATTAATACTACGTACCTGCGAGCATTCTATCCTTCCCAAATTTCCGAGATCTATCTTGGATCGTGTCCTTGAGACCTCTTCATTATCCACAAAAGCGCACCTTAACACAAACACCACAATTAGTTTCTACCCTGTTATGTGAGTTAATATTAAATTCTACCCTTGGGCCTCGATCGAGTCTTGGATTGTACGGGTCACTGATTTCATGAGCACACAAGTTTGAGTTCAAGTACTTACTTCCTTGTACGAGATTTCACTCAAACCTGGGCTCTGATACCAACTTATAACACCCTAAATCTTTAATATAGAAAATTCGCAGCGGAAAAGCCAACCGTAAAATTTATTTCCTTAAAAACAACATTGTATGTTTATAAAGCGATCTTACTAAGTATTTTAGGTGTTACATCTCCAATTGTTTCTTATTGCAATCAAAGAAACTCATATTTATTAAGTTATGCGACCGTGACCACGTACAATCCGCTCCCTTGCTCGATCTCCATCCTTTCCTTACTTCAATAGGTAGACAAGACAACCTGCATTCACCACATAACCATTTCGTTAGTTCAATAGGTGACTTTATGTAATCTACTCATGACGCGGAAGTAACATCCAACAATACTCTGTGATCCTGTCCAAAATCCTTCTTTCAAGTTCGGGTGGGTTACCCCGATCCGAACCTCCGTGTCTCCTGCAATCATACTTACATACCAGCATCTCCTATCATTCTCAAAATTAAAGGTTAATGACCTTACAGTACTTACAAGCTTACAATTCCCACTCACAATCTACCTTGACAATTATATCATCCTACACTCGTTCTACACGTAACAACCGACCTTTACATACATAATACTCCCACTCTTACCCGTATATAAGCAAAACATAAAAATATACGAGAAACGGACAAAAACCCGGTGGGGAGCACATGCTGGTGCTCACCAGCGCAAGGTGCGCTGGCCACCTTGCGCCCCCTGTTAAACCACATCAGAAGGTCAGCGCAAGCTGACAAGGCACCAGCGCAAGGTGCTCTGACTTGCTCTGACCTTGCGCCCCTGGTCGGTTTTGCTACTAACTTTGGGACTTTCGCACAAAATCAAAGATATTGATACCCCAAAGCTATATTTACTTAACCTTAGTCATTTTGAAGCCTCAAAAGACATATTTTTATCATTCCAATCGGTTTGTAACATTCATATTTATTTATCCATATATGCAAGTCCATTTCGACCCGTTAAGAGGTTTTAGGCACCATGCCTAATGGCTTCCCATTTGCACGCTCATTTAACTTATGTTAAGTCAAAGAAAACATCATCCAATATAAATTACCATGTCCCGTTTGTCCCCTCTATATGAAACCAAACATGGGTCAAGTCTATGGTTGACCCATTACCACGTTTCTTACCTTGGCACAACCATTAGTTATTTGTTTTCTTTGAGATTCCCATACTACATGAACATATAAATTCGATATCATAATGCAAGTTAAGTTTGGGAATCACTTACCTCAAGTCCTCCAAGTTCATGCTCGTTTACTTGTCTCCCCTTGACCCATTAGCTTCCCATGCTTGAGTACATTCTTCCTATCCTTTCATATCATCATGTTCACATCATTGTTAGCATGCATGATCATTCACACTAACAACCATCCTCAACCAAATATCACATTGACTCTCATTAGTCAATTTCTTTCATTCCTAAAACATACATTCATAACCACATTTATTTCTCACATCATGTAATACCACTTATTATCATATACGCCTCATAGTCTTAACATGTTATGTGTCACATAATGTTTCTCATCACATAATCATGTTAGGAAGCATAAGCATGTTAGTCATACATTGTTAACTTTTCAGAAAGTCAATTATCTAGTATACAACTTTCGATATTTAGATACATACGTCCATATCAATATACTACTCCTTATCAATTTCTACCCTAACCATTACATTAGCATGTTACAGCACACATATCACGGTATGACTACTTGGGTGCACATAGAATTCATTCGACACAAAATAGCGCTTTCATGATTCTACAATTAGAAATTACAATCCAAGGTTAGCCAACATTATATAACACCAACATTGTCTTTTCTTAATAACTTCATACACTTCACAATTTGTACACATTCATCACTTAATTACACATAAGAAACAATTCCAACACTTGGTGTGCATCATACTATCCAAACATAGAATATAACATTTAAAACACAATGTACAAGCATTTCATGCCTACTTTCATAACTCATAGCACAAATCATCATATTTCTTCCCTAAATTACATACCCTTCATTCAATAGTTATCAAACATAGTAATTCATCACTTTCTTATACAAATTAGACTAATCTAGACATTTCATCAAACACTTGGTGTGCATACAACATTCTAAGCTCAAAGTACAAGCTCCTAATACACACATTCCACCAAAACGCATATTCACCTTCAATCATGATTAATTTCCACATGCATGTCACCAACTACACATTATTCTTACTATTACATGGATTTACCCCTACTAAAGCAATATCAAAGCTCTAATGAAAAGCCAATATCATCATCTATGCAAATAAGCAACTTCTAGTGATTAGCTCATCTCTAAACCATTAGAGATGGTCAATACCACTTACAATCAAGCCATAATACGAATTTAACATGTTTTCCTCAAAACCCACATGTGGGGTTCGAATTTCATACCAATTGAGGGTTAGGGTTCTTACCAAGGCTCCAAGACTTGTAGAAAACTCTAAATTTGCAATCCTCTCAAGTCTACCCTCAAAACCCCTTTGCACCTTGCATCAATTGTGAGATTTTGGAGCTTGGTTTGGTCTTGAGAAGACCTCCCCTTGGCTGAATTCGTATATGCCATGGGGGTGTTTTATTGAACTTGTTATTCATCCACCATTTACATGAATAACCCTCCAAGTATGGTGTCTATACCCATTTTAACTAAATCTTTCTTTCCTTTCTATTTAGCCACTATTCTAACTATGTTAGATAATTAGATATTTTATTTCATGCCATAGTAACATAGCACACAAATTAATTAAAGTTCGGATTTTGGGGCGTTACAACAATAGCTACCATTCAATTACCATGTTTGCCTCTTTGGGGTGTTATATGGAAGAAAATGTCGATCATTGATCTGTTGGTTAGAGATCGGTAGAAACAATTAGCAGGTCCTAAGGATTTTTTTGAGGAACTACAAATAAAATCATACAATTCGAGAATGAATGAATAAAGAATGCTAGAGAGAAACAGAAAAATTACGCCAACAGACGAAGGAAACTCCATTTCCAATTGAGTGCCTAGTTATTTCTTATTGTCTCGCCTTGAAAAGACATCATTCGTTTTAGGAAGAAAAGAAAATTTATTCCTCAATATATTAGGCCATTTTAGATAGTTGAAAGAATCAACTCAATAGCATATTAGTTAAAACTTCTAGAAGAGTTATCGAGATTAATAACACATATCACGTGTCCAACTTAAGAAAATTTCTAGCAGACGAGTCATTTAAGATACCCAAGCAAGAAGTCCAGATCAATGACAAGTTGAACTTCATGGAACATCTCATTCAAATTGTAGATCGACGAGTAAAGAAATTGAGCATTAGAGAGTTTCCTTTTGTACGAGTCCAATGAGATGCAAGGAGTGGACCTGGAAAAAAATGGGAGAAACAAGATGAGATAAAACAGAAATACAAATATGTCTTTATCTAAATTTCGCGAACAAAACTTTTATAAGGCGGGGAGAGTTTTAACACCCCGTTTTGTGTTCAAATGAAATAGAAATATTTATGAAATTTACATTGTGGAGTAATGACTAGAATGGTTTATAAACGTATAAGATATAGTCAGGTAGTTAGTATAATAAGAGGCCGGTTAATAATAAATTAGAGTGAAGTCCTGTTTGAGTCCTTGTGGTTTGGCTATTTTAACTACTTGAGTCCAAAATCAAAACTTGTTTCGATCTGAGTCCTTAAAGTTTCTAATCTTAACTTCTTGAGTCCAAAAGTTAACCTCTGTTAGATTTTCTCAGTAAAATTTTGTGAAATGGCTTAAATGCCCCTGGTTTATATTTTTGTTTTATGATATATCGCTAAATAAAAAACTAATATATAAATCAACTCGTCCTCTCCCTCTTTTTATGTTTTCACTCTCTATTACCCCTCCCTCTCTCTCTTCTCCTCCTGTGCTCTTCTTTATTCTTTTTCCATCCACCAGTTTTATCACATAACCAACTAACCACCACCACACACAATCATTGTCTCCGCTACAAAACTCCACCAAACCTGCTGGAACTTCCACCACCAGCAAATACCCACTGTTCTTCCCCACTCAAACTCTTTGATTTTAGGATTCCAAATTGGTTTCTGTTATGGGGTTTTGAGAAGGATCCGACGAGTGTTAACGCAAGAGAGGTAAATAGGGGTTGTTTTGGAGGATTATCACCATCCATTGACTTCGGTTACCGAACTTCTAATGCTTTTGGCTTCAGATTTTTAATATGGTGATTGATCCTTTGGAAACCCTGCCTTTTGCTTCAAATTCTAATTGTAAACGATGGCATAAGTGGATCAGAATCCGTAACAGGTCCAAATTCGAACATAAAAGTCCGATATTTACCAGATCTAGTGATGGTGGGGGTGCAAAGTGGTTCCGTGGTTGTGCAGTGGGTGTGTGGGAGAAAGAGAGAAACGACGGGTTCATGTAAGGTTTCTATAAGGCTGTACCTTCTGACAACCTCAATAATCCGTACTTTGACTATGTAATTTACTATCTATTTAACCTTGCAGCGGCCTCGATCGATTGTTATCTGTATTGTTTGTAAGGATCAGTTTGGACTGCAGTTAGACGAAGGATGAGAAGGGGGAAGTGAGTGGTGGGACAGTGGTGGGGGAGTCGGTGTTTCATGACAAGAGGAAGGTATTATTGTGGTGGGAATGGTGTATATTGGTGGCGACGACGACAGTGCATTGTGATGGTGGTGGTGGTTTATGGTGGTGATAGGATTGTAGGTCAGTAGAGAGAGGGAGATGGGCTGAGTAAGTGTGCAATTCTGCACATGTATATATGTTGTTTTTGTTTTTAACAATAAGGGTATTTTGGTAATTTCACAAAATTTAACTGAGAAAATCTAACAGAGGTTATCTTTTGGACTCAAGAAGTTAAGATTAGAAACTTTAAGGACTCAGATCGAGACAAGTTTTGATTTTGGACTCAAGTAGTTAAAATGACCAAACCACAAGGACTCAAATAGGACTTCACTCAATAAATTAATATATATTATATTTGAACCCACTCCATTTTTAATGAAACTTAGGTCAAAACGTAGATAAAAATGACCTCGTTCCAATAGTATATTTATATTTTTATTAAAACGTTATATCCTAAAAGTTCTAACAGAAAAACGAGTGAAGCAGCTAAAATAATTATAATAATATAATAACAATACTAAATAAACTTAATATTGAAATGAGTATGTAAATTATAATAATCTTTGTGATGAAGAGTTTACAAAATTTAATAAATTGTAGATGCTAGGGTATAATATTACACAATATGGATATGATGCACGTGAGATCTGTAGGATGAATTCAAAAATCAATGTGTAATGTAAAAGATACATGTATAATAAATATGAATAACTAAATAGAATATAATAGGCAACGTAATTTCGAAATTGCCCTACAGGAAGTGGTTGATTTAAGCTTAGACAACCAATATTAGGCCATAAATAAGAACTACGAAGCTTCATGTTGAAACTACAAAAATTAGGAAGAGTTAGTGTTGTTATTTACAATGTGCGAGTTGAGACTCTATATCAATGTGTCGTAGATAGTATTTAGATAAATATCGTTTAAGTTTTTGCCTTATATGAGTATTAGCATTATTATCAGGGTTATTTTCAGATTTGGGTATTGGGTAACCTAACCTTAGATACGTATGGATGATCATCCATACTTAAACAAGGTAGCGCTAACCAATATATAACCATAATAATAACTAGTTAGGCGTATCAGTATCTAACCTAGGATTATGTAATTGTATCAAGACTCTAAGGTATTACCTGATTGGGCTAGTGAGTGTTAACCAACCGTTAAACATGTGAGTTTTATGAATGTTTTCAAATGTGAGCATGCTTGTCCAAACTGGTAATTGTTATAATTGCACTCATGATTGCTGCACGCATGTATATAATCTAATGACAAATATACACGATATTTGTGGTCCCTTATACATGCTGCTATGGCAGGATTTTTCGGACTTATTTGTGATGCAGTGGGCATTGATTGTATGATGTTTGAATTCACATGGGTGACATCGTGTAGGGGGCCATGCGTGGGTGCTAGCGTGAAATAAGGTTATAATGGCATGGGCGGGTACAAGTCATGAATGGTTGAAATAATCTGGTTTACAAGTTATGTATATTTATGAACTCACCAGCAATATCTGACGTCCTTTTTAAGCATGTGTCACAGGTAGTAGTAGCTAGTTCTTGGGAATGATGTTTATCCTAGACGCGAGTGACCAGTGGAATAGATATGCTAATTCGTGCGATTTGATGAAAAAGTTATATCTGCGACTAGGAATAGATTTATAAAGTTTTGTACTTTTGTATTCTACAGGTTATATTAATTAAATAAGTGTTTTACTTATAAGTTGTTATCAATTATGTATGGTGCAACTTTATCTGGGTGTGGTGTCACACAAAGTTAGAGTTAAGAGGGGTGAAAGGGATTCCCGGTCGGAATTAAGCCTCTACATTAATTTAGAAAGATAAAATAATAGAACCCAGTGTTTAAATGAGTGGTTTTGCGGTGGTTTGGGAAGTGCCTAAAAAGCAAGACTCAAACTTATCAATAAGCTACGTGACTTATGTTTGTTAGGATCAACGACACTGGTCAACCAGGAAAAGACTGGCTTACGGGCCAGCAGTCCAAAGACACCTTTATGGGGGCTCTTACACTTGCCATGTGCATCATCTATTTAGTTGCCAATACGTTATCCCTTATTTATTTTTTCCCATCTTCTAACTTTGAAGGGAGCGTTCAAAAATTGTTTTATGCGTCATTAATTAAAACTACTACTTTTAATATAATTAATCTACTTATTCGGAGGGTTCTCAAGACTATTTAACGAGTCTTGTTTTGTGTGAATTCCCGTTAATTTTAATTAACGAAGTGGTTTGTTGGTTGTAATTACGTTTTTTAGTTAGCATTCCATGTTCTTCATTTAGGTCACGTCTTTTTTTTTATGGTAACTTTGTTGCTTAATTTAATTAAATATTTTTAATTAAATGTTCGTTGTTTTCTAAACTTACCATTTTTATCTTTTATTATTTTTTGGAAGGCGTAGTTTAATGGTGAGATCCTAGTCCTGACAACCCCGAGTCCCAAGTTCGAATCCTCCCACACGCCGGTCCCTTTCAACCTTAACGGGTATAATTTTTCGATGGACGATAATCGAACTTGAGACCTAACCCGAGTGGGAACCCACCTAGGTGGTAAATCCCCCACCTCCGACCAGCTGAGCTGGAAATCATTGGCTTTTTGTCTTTTATTTTTATCTTTTAGTTTAAAACCAAAAGTTTTTCAAAAACTAATTTTCTTTTAGAGCCCTCTGTTTTATTTTCTTTTCAAAACCCGGTCAACAAAAGTGATGGAAAGTTATATAGGGGAATGTGTGTTATCTGAAATAGGATACTTAGTATTCACCCTAAAAATCTATGTTGCATACGTTAGGTTCCCTGCTTGTATGTCAGTTTTAGCTTCCAAATAAGTAATTATCGTTTACTTATAAATTTAAAACAAGGTAATGGTTTAGTAACAATTCTCTTTTTTCGGAACCAATGTTTTGAGGTTTCAAACACCACAAGTTTTGGCACCAGAAAAATGATATCTTTTATATTACTAAAACCGACACACCATATAACATGCCACGTAGACTTAAGCAATAAGGAATACTCCATTGTTTTTTAATCATAATTATGTTTTTAGTTAGAAGGTTACACTACAAGAAAAATGAGACACGACGATAACTGACGGATCCCACCAAAAATTTAAGGAAAATATAATTTGAAAAATTAAATTTGCTGCTTATAGTTCCCTACCAATCACGGGCGGGCACCCTAACCCATGAAATTAGTATTATTAGGGACGAATGATTGTCGTTAAACCCAAACGTTGATCTTCAAGGTGTGGACTGATTTCTGTCGTGCCATCCTTCAATAATTTGTTGGTAAAAGTGAGAATAAGGTTATGTCTGGGATTCACACCTAGGCTTCCACGTTGGTGATAACTAAAAATAATTTTCAACAAGACTTTTCTAACCTAAGTCAATAGGGCAATCTAGGACGGGTAGGGATGACAATTGAACCAAAACTGATGGGTAAACTTCAAACTTGACATATTTGAGAATTGAGACACGTTTGAGGTCAGGTAATCGGATATAGGATTACCTTTATTTTTTGTGGGTTTGAGATATGTTTGAGATTTAATGATATATCCGTTACCAGACCTAATTACCCCATAAGACTAGAGGGAGTGGAGGGGCGGGAAAGAGGGGGGTGAAGCGCCATGTGGCACTTGTGGGACCCATGTGGAGGGGGAAAAAATTATGGGGAGTGGAAGGGTGGAAAGGGGGGGGGGGTGAAAGGAATAATATTATATTGTGTTAAAGTTAAATAAAAAAAATCAGCCAATGAAGAGATGACACCTCACCTCCACCCTCCCCCCCCCCCCCGCCCGGCTTCCCCTCCCCGCCCCTCCTCTCCCGCCCCTTGGGGGCGGTGTTCCCGCCTCCACATCACCATACCGCCCCACTCCCTCTAGTCTAAAGTGAGATGACGTGAAAATCTACCCGTATAATTGGCTGTTTTCTCTATTCCACTATACAAGGTCACCACTACTTTCATATTCTACCTATACATAATGTATTCTTGACTAATCGTTTAAAAGTGACATAGTATTGAAGGTGCCGGACAAAACTCATTTAATAGAATTATAAAATGCTTTAATATGTCAAGGAACTTGTTGTTTTTAATCGTGACAAACACGATAATGATATAGGAGAATTAAGATGTTTTTAATTTAACCGCATATATACATGTACTGGTTTTTACCCCGGGAGCGTCACGGGGTTGGAAAAATCTAATATGATGTACTAAAATCTTCAATATATGACGTCGAAACATAAAAACGAATCAGATCCCCATACCTATCACCAGCTCGATCCAAAACCACCACCATGACTGTAACCACCTGGTAGGTATCTCCCATCTATTTGCTTCTCCAAACATCAAAGATGCAAGTTATGTTCAATTCTAAATAATGTGAATACTGATCTAGTAAAATCAAATCACATTCACGAAAATTCTACATATTTGTGCAAACAAAAACTACAGCATCTATAAAAGATCAATCAAGCAAAACTAAATTAACATCAAGTTATATAGTTATAGTATCGATTATCAATAAATAAGAAGCGGTAAATCGGAAACTTGAACAACGTTACGTGGCTTAACCGATGATGGTTACGAGAGATGAGCCCTTGTTCAAGCACACAATGTTTGAGGCCTTCTTAAGTAATCTGACAAAAATACACAAATGAAGATACTTAAAACATATAAAAGTGTTAATCTGCACATTTGTTTGAAATATACTCCCTCCGTCCCAATTTAAATGTCCTACTTTCCTTTTTTGTTTGTCCCAAATTAAATGTCTCTTTCCAAAAATAGAAATGTACCTTCCAGTTTTGCCCATAAAAGACAAAACACAATCACCACTTTTGAGGATATTATTGTCATTTGATCATATACGAACAAAAAATTTCTTAAAATGTGTGTTTTTAGATATGAGACATTTAAATTGGGACGGATAGAGTAACTTCCAATACTTGAATTTCCTAATTCCTATTAAAAAAACCTTGTTGAAACATGTATTGATTCAAATCAGTCTACTTTTAAATTTTACCACAATATAAAACTTTAAATATTGCAGCCTCGACTTACACCTACAAACTAAAGCAACAAAGTTCAGAAGTCTATATTCAACTCACTAAAACCAAATTTGAAGTCTATATTCAACTCACTAAAACCAAATTTCAATAGCTCGTAACATGTAAATTCCTGGGAACTAAAGTCACTCGAGCCTGCAGCTGTGGTCCTTCAACTTTGCAGTTTAACTCAGATTTATCACGTTGCATTGTTATTTGTGTGTGTATGTGTATATATATATATATATATGGGTCCGTCTATTGGCACCTTCTTCTCTTCTATTTCAACCCCCCTCTGAAGCGCCTTGCTTAGGCCAAAGCGAGGCGCTTCAGTCAAATCAATGTCAGACTGTATAAGAGGTTGCATGGGAGTTTGAAAAACGTGTTCCAAGCGCCTCGCTTTGCCCAAAGCGAGGCGCCTGGATTAAGGGGGGATGAACCTGGACGGTTTTTGGTGTTGGGAGGGTTTTGGGTGTTTTTTGTGTTTGTTTTGAAGTGTTTTTTTTTACCCTTTTTTTTAACTTTTTTTATTAAATTTAAGTAACTTTTTAATTAGGTTAATTATTTTTTAAATTTAAAAAACAACGTGATAACCCTAATCAAACTATAATTAATCAAGTAATCTTAACTTTAACCTATTAATAAAGTGTTCGATTGTCAATGTGAGTGGATTAACTATTCACGGAGAATACCTTGTCGAGAAAGATTGAACGAATTCGCGAAACTTAATACGAATATAGTGGTTGATGGTCAAGGTGACGTCGTTTTGGTTCATAACATGCAAGTTTTATTTGGTTTGATATTGAAAGGGTTGAGTGATCTTTTAACGTTTATAATCGTATATTTACTGTTTTGATCTCATTGTTTATACTGGCTTGCAATTATAATTTGGTGTTAGTTCATTTATTATTTATGGGTTTAATATTTATTAGACAATTAAACATTCAAAACAGGCAACATATATATATATATATAAACAAAAGATCAAGTGCATAATAATAATAATAATAATAATAACAATAATAATAATAATAAGTTTGTCCATACAAAAAAAATACAAGTAAAAAAAAGTCTACTGCGGCGGTGGTGGTGGGGCCCCCGGTGCTGGTCCACGCCCTGGTGGTGTGCGTAACTGTACCTGCCAATGCGAGGCCATCGACTGCATCGAGTCGACCGTCCACTCCTGAATCTCCCGGAGCTCACCGATGCGGCGATCGATGTCCTCTGCCACGAAACGCGCAGCAGGAGTGAAAAACCTGGCGCAGGCCCCGGTGCAGACGACCCAGCGTCATCTCCACCACCAAAAACTCCGTCTGAAAAACCTGGCTCCATATCTATGTAAACAATAATTTTTAATTAATAATGATAATAACAGTAATAATAATAATAATAAATAATTTTATTATTAACAATAATAATAAATAGTTTTCGGTTTCGGTATTCAGGGCCATATGCAGAAGACCAACCCCGACCTAGGATGATGGTCAGTCTTCCGCATATTCAACAAAATTAGCACCTGCTTTACGCGGTTCTTCCATTTAGTTTTCCGATATTCTCTTCGTCCGTCTTGGCAACCCTATGGAGTCTTTGGATCCACGTTGACTTTTGTATCAAGAAAAAGATCATCTTTAGATGAGCCTGCGCCTCATCCAAAAAGGCAAGGTGGACCCAAAAGACGCCCTATGGTTGTACAGGCAGGTGAAGAATAAATGGATAACTAACGGAACAACGGTATAAAGCAGGTTCTAATTTTGTTAAATATGCAGAAGACAGACCATCATACCAGGTCGATGTCTGTCTTCCGCATATAGCCCCGAGTACCGAAACCGATACCGATTCCGAACCTAACCTAGGGTGTTCGGTATCGGTACCCACATTTAGAGGTTTTTCGGTTTCGGTACTCGGGGCCATATGCAGAAGACCGACCCCGACCTAGGATGATGGTCAGTCTTCCGCATATTCAACAAAATTAGCACCTACTTTACGCGGTTCTTCCATTTAGTTTTCCGATATTCTCTTCGTCCGTCTTGGCAACCCTATGGAGTCTTTGGATCCACGTTGACTTTTGTATCAAGAACAAGATCATCTTTATATGAGCCTGCGCCTCATCCAAAAAGTCAAGGTGGACCCAAAAGACGCCCTATGGTTGTACAGGCGGGTGAAGAATAAATGGATAACTAACGGAACAACGGTATAAAGCAAGTTCTAATTTTGTTAAATATGCAGAAGACAGACCATAATACCAGGTCAATGTACGTCTTCCGCATATAGCCCCGAGTACCGAAACCGATACCAATTCCGAACCTAACCTAGGGTGTTCGGTATCGGTACCCACATTTAGAGGTTTTTCGGTTTCGGTACTCGGGGCCATATGCAGAAGACTGACCCCGACCTAGGATGATGGTCAGTCTTCCGCATATTCAACAAAATTAGCACCTGCTTTACGCGGTTCTTCCAGTTAGTTTACCCATATTCTCTTCGTCCGTCTTGGCAACCCTACGGAGTCTTTGGATCCACGTTGACTTTTGTATCAAGAACAAGATCATCTTTTAGATGAGCCTGCGCCTCATCCAAAAAGGCAAGGTGGACCCAAAAGACGCCATATGGCTGTAGAGGCGGGTGAAGAATAAATGGATAACTAATGGAACAACGGTATAAAGCAGGTGCCAATTCTGTAAAATATGCGGAAGACAGACCATCATACCAGGTCGATGTCCGTCTTCCGCATATAGCCCCGAGTACCGAGAAAGATACCGATTCCGAACCTAACCTAGTGTGTTCGGTACCGGTACCCACATTTAGTGGTTTTCGGTTTCGGTATTCGGGGCCATATGCAGAAGACCGACCTCGACCTAGGATGATGGTCAGTCTTCCGCGTATTCAGCAAAGTTAGCACCTGCTTTACGTTGTTTTTCCATTTAGTTTACCCATATTCTCTTCGTCCGACTTGGCAACCCTATGGAGTCTTTGGATCCACGTTGACTTTTGTATGAAGAACAAGATCATCTTTAGATGAGCCTGCGCCTCATCCAAAAAGGCAAGGTGGACCCAAAAGACGCCCTATGGTTGTACAGGCGGGTGAAGAATAAATAGATAGCTAATGGAAGAACGATATAAAGCACGTGCCAACTTTGTTAAATACGCGGAGGACAAACCATCATACCAGGTCGATGTCAGCCTTCCGCATATAGCCCCGAGTACTGAAACCGATACCGATTCCGAACCTAACCTAGGGTGTTCGGTATCGGTACCCACATTTAGAGGTTTTTCGGTTTCGGTACTCGGGGCCATATGCAGAAGACCGACCCCGACCTACGATGATGGTCAGTCTTCCGCATATTCAACAAAATTAGCACCTGCTTTACGCGGTTCTTCCAGTTAGTTTACCCATATTCTCTTCGTCCGTCTTGGCAACCCTACGGAGTCTTTGGATCCACGTTGACTTTTGTATCAAGAACAAGATCATCTATTAGATGAGCCTGCGCCTCATCCAAAAAGGCAAGGTGGACCCAAAAGACGCCCTATGGCTGTACAGGCGGGTGAAGAATAAATGGATAACTAACGGAACAACGGTATAAAGCAGGTGCCAGTTTTGTTAAATATGCGGAAGACAGACCATCATACCAGGTCGATGTCAGTCTTCCGCATATAGCACCGAGTACCGAAACCGATACCGATTCCGTACCTAACCTAGGGTGTTTGGTATCGGTACCCACATTTAGTGGTTTTCGGTTTCGGTATTCGGGGCCATATGCCGAAGACCGACCTCGACCTAGGATGATGGTCAGTCTTCCGCGTATTCAGTAAAGTTAGCACCTGCTTTACGTGGTTCTTCCATTTAGTTTACCCATATTCTCTTCGTCCGTCTTGGCAACCCTATGGAGTCTTTGGATCCACGTTGAGTTTTGTATCAAGAACAAGATCATCTTTAGATGAGCCTGCGCCTCATCAAAAAGGCAAGGTGGACCCAAAAGACGCCATATGGTTGTACAGGCGGGTGAAGAATAAATACATAGCTAATGGAAGAACGGTATAAAGCAGGTGCCAACTTTGTGAAATACGCGGAAGACAGACCATCATACCAGGTCGATGTCAGTCTTTCGCATATAGCCCCGAGTACCGAAACCGATACCGACACCGATTCCGTACCTAACCTAGGGTGTTCGGTATCGGTACCCACATTTAGGCGTTTTCGGTTTCGGTATTTTTGGTATCGGTAGGGGATCGGTATGGTATCGGTATTTTAAGGTAAAATACCGATACCGATACCGAACCAATACCGTACCTGGCTCATCCCCGCTATTCATATCTTATCATTCGATACAACATTTTTAATAATAATAATAATATTAGTAATAATAATAACTAGTATATTACCCGCCGCGCAACAGTCGATCGAATTTTCGTCAAGCGAAAATGTATTAGGGGTACGGGGTGCCTACAGTGAAGAACCGGAACGAACCAATCGTTGCACGCCAACCGGACAACTATCCGTGAACCCTACCCACCGGCACCACCATCCATGAAGCAATCTAAACCCGTAAAAAGTCTCATATGATTACAATGAATTGTAGCAACATATAACTTTATGAAAGAATTCATTTGAAACAATACATCGGATGGAAGATGCAATTTATGTTTGTATGAATGAATTGAACCTTTTTTTATACTTCCTACGTGGAAGATACAGTATATAATTGATTGCAAAACAAAGAAAAAGGACCATCTTAGTATATTTAAAGTTTATCTTTGTGTAATAACTCTCCTCACACAGTGACCCCACATGGTGTGAAGTTATTGTGTTATTTGAGAATCTTTACTCAATCTAATTTATAAACCTGCTCACGTCCGGTCTTCTTCAACCCCAAACATACATGTCAAATTTGTACTCCGTCGCCATAGATCCGATGAATATTATCACATGCAAGAGCCTATTGATGTTGGATGGACGCCAGAGACGAAACCGTCACGTAAGCATACGCAACCATCATCGATCTGCA